>JALAZF010000205.1:5991666-8987500 GCA_022829125.1 Lathyrus tuberosus | reverse complement strand
CTTCAGAGTCAAGATCTTTTTCATTACCTTCCTTAGGTCTAAATGGATCATTTTTAATGTTAAGTGTTCTACCCATCATTGGAGTACTTAAAGGGTTTGCTTTGTCCATGTTAAACCTTTTCAATACCCTTTATGTATAATTTGATTGATGTACCAATATACCATTTTTAGTATACTCAATTTGTAAACCAAGGCAGAACTTTGTTTTTCCCAAATCTTTCATTTCGAATTCTTTCTTTAAGTAATCTCTTGCTTCCTTTATTTCTCTATTAGTTCCAATGATATTTAAATCATCAACATAGACAGCAATTATTACAAAACCGGATATTGTTTTTCTTATAAAAACACAAGGGAAAATATGATTATTTTCATTGCCTTCTTTAAGTAAATATTCACTTATCCTATTATACCACATGCACCCTGATTGTTTTAATCCATACAATGACCTTTGCAACTTATTTGCAGACATTTCTCTAGGTTTTGATGTCTCGGGCATTTTAAATCCTTCTGGGATTTTCATGTATATATCAATATCAAGTGATCCATACAAATAAGCAGTAACAACATCCATAAGATACATATCAAGATTGTTAAATACTGATAAACCAATTAAATAAAGAAAAGTAACGGCATCCATAACAGGAGAATAAGTTACCTCATAATCGATTCCTGGTCTTTGGTAAAAACCTTGTGCAACAAGACGAGCCTTGTATTTGACAATCTCATTTTTCTAATTTCGTTTTCTTACAAAGACCCACTTATACCCAACCGGTTTCACATCTTTTGGTATAGTCGTAATGGGGCCAAATAATTTTCGATTTTTAAGAGAATTTAATTCAGTATCTATTGCATCCTTCCAATTTTTCCAATCATGTCTATTTTGACATTCATTCATAGTTCTTGGTTCGGGATCATCATTTTCATTCATAATTTCACACGCAATGGAGAATGAAAATATTTCACCTATATTTATATCTTTTCGGTTCCACAAAGTTCCCGTATCAACATAATTAATTGAAATTTCAAGATTATTCTTGTTTTCATTTTCATCATCAAAGATCTCATTATCATCATCTCGTGCTTCTTCAAGAGCACGTTTTTTAATTGTGGATTTATTATTATCTAGTGTCTTTTCAAGATCACTTTCAATCATATTCACCTTTTCTATCCCTTTTCTTTTTCGGGGATTTTTGTCTTTAGATCCTATAGGTCGGTCACGCTTCAAGTGTGCCTTAGATGTACTTGATTCATCATTTAGATTTTAAATCTCAATCCGAGCTGGGACATTTATAGCTGGTACGTGTGACTTTGTCACTCTTTTCAAATCAGTAAAAGAATCTAGAAATTGATTTGCTAAATCTTGTAAGTGCGCAATTTTCTTTACATTCTCTTCCCATGATTTATTATATGGGTCCAAATGTAATAAATGGGGTACAGACCATGTTATTTCATTTTCTAATTTTTTATTTTCTCCCCCTAGTGTTGAAAATTTTGTTTCGTCAAAATGACAATCAGCAAATCTTGCCTGAAAAACATCACCTGTTAAAGGTTCAAGATATCCAATAAAAGAAGGTGATTCATACCCCACATATATTCCCAACCTCCTTTGAGGTCCCATCTTTGTTCTATGTGGTGAAGATATTGAGACGTATACTGCACAACCAAATATCTTTAAATGAGAAATATTTGGTTCCTTACCAACTGCAAGTTGATAAGGGGTATGTTTATGATTAGCACTTAGCCTTAGACGGATGAGTGCTGCAGCATGTAAAATTGCATTACCCCAAACGGTAACTGGTAGTTTAGTTTTCATAATTAATGGTGTAGCAATATATTGAAGACGTTTGATTAAAGACTCGGCTAAACCATTTTGTGTATGCACATGAGGAACAGGGTGTTCAACAATAATTCCAATTGACATGCAATAATTATTAAATGATTCAGATGTAAATTCACCAGCATTGTCAAGTCTAATTTTCTTTATAGTGTAATCAGGAAATTGAGCCCTTAGTTTAATTATTTGTGCAAGAAATTTTGCAAATGCCATATCACGACTTGACAGTAAACATACATATGATTATCTACTAGATGCATCAATTAATACCATAAAATACCTGAATGGTCCTGACGGTGGATGGATAGGTCCACATATATCGCCTTGAATTCTTTCAAGAAATGCAGGTGATTCTGTCTGAATCTTACCTGGTGAATGCTTTGTTATTAGTTTTCCAAGAGAGCAAGCTTCACATGGTTTATCTCCTTTTATAAGCTTTAAACCTTTCAATGGATGATTGTGGGTACTTTCAACTATTTTACGCATCATTGTTGAACCAGGGTGACCTAAACGATCATGCCATAAAGTTATCATTTTGGGATCTTCTTTTACTGCTAAATTACATTCAATTGCATGTATATAAGTATAATGTAATACAGAAGGCAATTTTGGTAGTTTTTCTAAAATTTTCTTCTTTCCCAAAACATTAGTAGTAATGTTAATATATTTCATATTACCTTCAGTTGTAGTGTCAGTATCATATCCTTGACGATATATGTCATTAAAACTCAACAAATTTCTCTTTGATTTTGGAGAGTATAAAGCATTATTAATGACAAACTTTGTTCCATTTGGTAATATGAACATATCATTACCTGTTCCTTCGATCAATTCTGCAGGACCTGAGATTATATTTATTACACCTTTAGTATCATTTATTTCAGTGAAATATTTCTTACATTTGAGGATTGTGCGGGTAGTTCCACTGTCTGGAATGCAAATGTCTTCAACATGTTCCATGTCTAACCTTCTTGAAATAGAAATAAGATTAAATAGAATGTAAATCAACACAACATATTTAGCATTATTATTTCAAACATTGGATACACCAAACAACATACAAATACTTAAGTTTGTACATAGTTCAAATATAAAATTAATACAAGCATATCACACACATTATTCAAAAAGTTTCTTAGTCCATTGTTCCTTCAACAAAATCAGCAACCTCAAGACGTAGTATCATTTTCAGGTTCAATTTCATTAAAATTTACTTCCTTCTCATTTCCCTCTATAGATGCCTTGTTTCTTTTACACAAATGTTTTGGTATTCTACAGGTCTTAGACCAATGACCTTTCTTTCCGCATCTATAGCACAAATCATCATGATTCCTCGAGGGACCCTCTTGGTTATAAGTACCCCTACCTTGACGATACCTGTTAGTTTGGCCATATTTGGGAAATCTATAATTATTCACATAACTTCGTCCACGACCTCGACCCCGAAACTGGTTTCGACCGTGATATCTGCCTCAACTATGACCCTCAAAACGAGCAAAACCTCCACGTTTTTTATTACGATTATAGCCACCACGCCTTTGATTAAATGTTGTGGCATTTATCTCAGGATATGATATTGTCCCTGTGGGACGCGACTAGTGGTTTTTGATAAGGAGCTCATTATTTTGTTCTGCTACTATAAGGGCTGCAACTAAATCAGAATACTCAGAAAATTCCCTCATTCTATATTGTTGTTGCAACAAAACTTGGGATGCATGAAAAGTTGAAAAAGTTTTTTTCCAAATTTTCTTCTTCAGTTATAACTATGCCACAAAATTCTAATTGTGCTATAATTTGGTGCATGACAGAATTATATGGAACAACACTTTTATAATCTTGGAACCTTAATTTGTTCCACTGATCCATTAATGAGGGCAACAAGACTTTCCTCTGATGTCCAAATCTTGCCTTAAGTTTGTCCCACAAAATTTTGGGATCTTTTGCATTTGAATATTCTGTTTGTAAACCATCGTCAAGGTGGTGTTTGATTATTCTATTTACTTTTGATTTTTTCATTGCCATCTCTTCTGGGTCAACAACTGACTTTCCTGAAATTTCTCCTTCAAGGATTTTATCAAGTCCCTCACATGCAAGATACTCTATTAAGTTGTTATTCTAGGTTATGTAGTTGTCCCCAGTTATATATGCTTAAAATTTTGAAGTGATGCTTAACATTTGACATGATTCTATCTAGAATTCAAAAGAACATAATCAAAATTTAATGCATAAACAAAACAAATATATATATATATATATATATATATATATATATATATATATATATATATATATATATATATATATATATATATATATATTTATATGTCAATTTATTCAATAACAACGGTTACAACAACCAGATCATGTTTTAATCAAAAACCTCTATTAATAAACCAAGCTAAGACTAATAATGGTAAAACAATAAGTATCATTATTGCTACATAATCTTTACCTAGTTCTTCATGCTTGATAATACAGATGAGGAATAAAATAATTACAAGTAGAGTGATGAACAAAAGAAAACATTTAGCCATTTGAAAAATATGGATAAATTTTTGAGAATGATATAAAATTTGTGAAAGAAGGTGAATTATATATAGATAAATTTGTAAAACAACCGTTATAGTTACCATTAGGGAAAAGAAAAGAAAAAAAGCAAAAAAGAGAAAGAAAAAAAATCTTCAAATCAAATTTAAAGTGTGTTAAATATCAACTAGCTATTACAAGTGTTTAGAGATAATTATAAGATAATATATGGGGTTTTATACCTCCACTAAATATGAAAATTAGTAACTGCAGATGGGGTTTTAGACCACCATTAAATATAAAAGTTAGAAACTGAATATAAAAGTTAGGAACTGAAATATAAAAGTTAGTAAGTGCATATGAGGTTTTAAACCTCCACTAAATATAAAAGTTAGTAACTAAATATAAAAATTAGTAAGTACATGTGGGGTTTTAAACCTTCACTCATAGTTTTAAAAATCGGACCAGACCGGCCGGTCAGACCGGTTGAACCGGGAACCGGAGTGGTAACCGGTCTGGTTCAATTGTTAGATCGGATATGCAGTTGAACCGGTGAGAACCGGTGTAAACCGGTAATAAAAAACTGGCGGTTCAAATGCGTGTTTTTTTTAAAAATTAAAACGACGTCATTTTTTATTATTTAAAAAAATAAAAAATAAAAATATAAGAGAAAGTTAATATTATTTTCTTTAAAAATTGGTAACAACGATTAAATATAATAAATAGAGGCTATTGCAGTATTATAACATTGATAGGTTATGAAATTTAAACATAATCTATTTTCTCTCCTATATGATTGATATAATTGGTTTTTATTAGTTGGGCTGAGGTGTTGCGTAAAGTAAATTGTAATGCATGTTATATAGATAACAAACATAAGTTTGTATTTGAGATAGATATTTTTTTATTATTTTTAAATCAATTACTTGACTTAAATTTATAATTGATTCAAATTTGAATTTAAATTATAAACTTGTAAAATTATGATATTTTTAAATTTTTTAGGTGTTAGTGATTTTTTTCGACACCGAGTCATCTGGTTCGACCGGTTTAATACCTATATAATTTTGTTATATTGACCGGTTTATTCAACCGAGTTATCCGATTTTATCCGGTTAGTCATGCGGTTCGACCAATGACCCAATGGTTAGACCAATGAACCAGTGATCCAATACCCTCACCGGTTCGCTAACCGGTCCGGTTTTTAAAACATTACCTCCACTAAATATAAAAGTTAGTAACTGAATATAAAAGTTAATAAGTGCAGATGGGGTTTTAAACCTCCACTAAATATAAAAGTTAGTAACTGAATATAAAAATTAGTAAGTGCAAATGGGGTTTTAAACCTCCACTAAATATAAAAGTTAGTAACTGAATATAAAAATTAGTAAGTGCAGATGGGGTTTTAAACCTCCACACAAAATATATAAAAGCCACACTTATTACAGAGCACTTGACAAGTTCCCAGTTTTCTATATCAAGGGGGTAAAGTAAAAATAACGATAAAAATCATTCTAGTTATAAATCACTTGACTAATTGTCAGTTTTCTATAACCATGATAAATAATAAAAATTATAACAATAATGAGATTAAAGAGATAAGTTTAGAATATATACCTAGTGTGGTAATAGCTTCCGATAGAAACGATCGTGCTGATAACGTGTTGAGAAAAATCGATTTTGAATATTTGTTAATATTTATGAACTAATATAATTTAGTAAACTAGTTGCAACTATTAAACTTAGATGGAAAGATTGAAGAATGGAGAGTATTTTACTAGAGCTTTCAAAGTAAAATTTTTGGTGTATTTTTACATTAGCCAAGGGTGGTATTTATACTACTAGAAGTGTAACTATCACACTAATGTAATAATTGGACTTACTATTTTATCTTTGACAAATTGTGTATCTACAATAATTTGTTATTACTATTTAGATAGATATTTCTAAATAATAATATTATAATAATAATAACAATAATATTATAACACACACACACACACACACACACACACACACACATATATATATATATATATATATTAGGTATGTATATATATAATGAGAAATGATATTCCCTACACCATATTCCTACACCTACACCGTATTTCACTGTTCACCAATACGATGAACAGTAAAATATTATAATAATATTATTTTTTATTTTATTTATTTTATTTTTTATTTTATTTTTATTTTAATTTTTTTTATTAAAGAGTATTGATATAAAATTGTCTGATTAACCAACTTTATAACTTCATTAACCAATTTTTTACATTGTATTAACCAACTTTAAGTACTGTTAAAAATTATTTTTAATATTTGAATATTTATTAACCAACTTCATAAATGCATTAACCAATTTTTTTATTTCTATTAACCAACTTTGATTCACAACTAAAAATTATTTTTAATATCTGGACGTTTATTAACCAAGTTCATCACTTCATTAACCAACTTTTTACATTTCATTAACCAACTTTATTTCATAATTTTAAAGTAACTGTTTATGGGTACTGTTCACGGATACTGTTCAAACACTGTTCATAAAAATTATAAATACGGTGAACAGTGTATACAGTGTAGGTATTGGTGTAAAAAAAAGGTGTAGGAATAGCAATGCTCATGTATAATTGGGCCCGTCAATGTTTTCAACTACCTAACTATTAATGGAATATGCATATTAACACCCTAAAATACCCTTTAATCATTTTTACTTTACACTAACAAATGCCCTTAATAGTAATTTACTAAATACAAAAATAAGTGACCAATAGGATTCTCTCATTAGGCCAAATAGCTCATGCAATTGAAAAAACCATTTCAATTTTCAATCACCCTTTTCCCTCTCTTTCTCGTCTGCCCCCTTTCTCTCTCTTTCCCCCTCTTTCTCGTCTGCCCCCTTTCTCTCTCCGTGTTCTCTCTTTCAACCAAAACCCTAAATCGTCGATTGTGCTGCTCAAGGATTTGTGGTGTACGAAGAAGCATCTAAGGAGGTAGCTCTGATCCACCTACATTTCTTTCAGCAACTGATTTTTTATAGCACAAAGAAAAGGAGCTTGTCTTGAAGTTTTCAGGTTGTGAAGGTCATCAAAGAGCTTCGTAGAGGTTTTCATGAAGATGGATTGCTTCCCATATATCTTAATCCACTAACTGGAAGTAAATCAGCTGGAGCAATTACATTTGGCCAATTTGGTTAGGGTTGTTTGCCATCTCTCCAAAGAAAATTTAGCTGCAAAATCATTACTCGTAGGAACAACAACAACTCTAACGGAAGCAGCAGCAACGACACGACAATGACGATATTTACCACGACAACGACAACAATCTCACAGCAGCTCTCAACCACGATGACATCTTTAACTCTTGCACGACTTCGATTTAGCAGCGATAGCATTTAATTTTGATTGGTCATCATCTCTAACTCTGTTACCAGCTTTGTTTTAAGTTATTATTGTTGTTTTTTTCATTTTCGAAGTCGATTGCTGTTACGATTGGGTTCGAGTTTGTTTCTGTTTCGATTGGTAGTGTTGTATTTATGCATCGAGATGTTGATACATTATATGGTATTTTTGCCTCTGTTTATCATAATTATGGTCATGTTTTTTTCCTCTGTTTATCATAATCATTGGCCATTGTTTTGTACATATTTTGTGATATTTGCTCTTAAAGGATCATGATTTTTGATGCAGTAAGGAGCATGACAAAGTCTATAAATAGCCCGTTAGAAGAACACATTTGAGTCTCTTATTTCAGGGCACAAGAGATCAACACCTGAATTCACAAGGTATGTTTTTATTTCAAATTGACACTAGACTGAATTCAATGTAGGCATAGAGATACATAGTCTTTCTTCAATTGATTAGGATGATATTTTGTCCAAATTTGAAAGTTTGATCAATATCAAAGTTCGTCAGTAAACTTTGTATGCTTTCCTTTATTTTTCTTCTTTGATATGTCAGTGATGGACATGGTTTAAAGTGAGTGTTTGTGTCTATCATTGATTGATTTAGGTGTAGAGTTATTGATATACGATGTATTTTGTGGTCCTTTGGTTTGAATTGAAATGAGAATTATGAGTTAAAGTGAGTGTTTGTTTAATCTTGATATTGAATTTAGTGATTGATGGTTAATGGTTGTTGTGATTGGTAATTAAACACATGGAAACGATCTCGGCAAGCTCTCCATAAGATGAAGTAACTAATCATATTGTATCTTGTGATATCCACACTCGAATGAAAAATCCATTTCTGTAGTGCACTATTTGACTGGCTTCCTTTTCTTTTAGCAAACATCTATATTTAAAATCATAATCATGCTGGATATTTGTGAACTGCAGGCCGGATATTGAAGAGAGTTAAAAGTTGATTACACAGCATAATAACCAATCAAAATGTGCAAATCAATCTTTATTTTTGAATTTTACTATGAATTAACTCATTATGCTCGATCTGCTAATTTTAATCTTAAAAGTGTTTTTTTTTTGTTTTTTTGCCTTGGTTACTGTGTGGGGGTTCGATCAGATGGGAACTCTAACTTAAATGATGAAATCGACACGCTTCTTAGTGTAAAAAGTGTTGCTATTGGTTTTTGTTGAGGTAATTTATTTCGAACATTTACTAAAGTTATGTTTCTATTATTATCTTGCTAGAAGGGTAATTTTTTCAGAGGTTATCTTACAGTGAGTTAAGTTTAGTGAGGAAAACATTGTGAAAATGCACGAGTAATTAAAAGTTGGTGACCAGGATACTGTTGTTGCTGCTAAGGTATACTATGATTTTTCTTTGTGTGAAAGTACGTATCGACTAGGTTGTAGAGTGACATGTCTTAAATAATAAGATTTTGTGAACAGACAGTGGCCATAAGGAAGCAACACCCATTAAGGATTGTTGATGATTCAAATTAAAGGAGTTCCAAGTGAGTTGCTTTGTTCCCTATTTGATATTTTCTGTAGTAGAGTTTAGAGTATAAAATTTTTAGTTTTAACACATATTGAACAATAAGAAGTACTTGTATACAAGTGTCGGATTAGTGTCATACTACGGGTGTCGGACACTGATTCAAAGGGTGTCGGATTAAGGATAAACACTATTTTTTGGTGACACTTTTTTTGATGTCATTTGTCTGTTAATAGATGACAATGTCAAATGCTAGAGGTGTATGTGCTTCACAGGTCTTAAATGGCTTATCATGTTAATGCTGGACAGGAGAGGGGGGGGGGGGAGAAAACTTGCAAGATATCAGTATTTGAATAAGAAATCAGTATTTGAGGAGATTGGTTTTGAAGCCCAAGAATCATTGCTCCCCAGCATGGATGTATCTGTTTCTTTGGAATTTGTATCACAGATCAATACCCCAGACTTGGTGAGCTTTCGAAATAGACTTTTTCCTTTTTTTTTTCTGATTCATAAGTATATTAATGCATTTATGTATGCATTAAATGGAGATTATTAGTCCATATATATTTGAATGGCCTTGGGATTGTAAAAGAAGGTGATGACTAGAGAGATTGTAAAAGAAGGCTATACCTTATAAGGCTATAATAATCATTGAGAAATTTGGTTTCTTTATTTTTTATGTCCATGTTAAGATTCATGTTCTGTTTTATTCATTTGTGGGTGTGAGACATGCGTTGAGGATTGTTCTTAATCATAGTTATGACATTTCCATGTTCACTGATTGCAGATCTTATCAATGAAACTGGCAGCTGTTAACCTAGGAATTAATTTCAACTTAGACTGATTATTGGCTACTGATGTAAGCATATAATGTCATATGCTTAGCTGTCTGTCTCCGCTATGTTATTTGTGATCCAAGTGATTAGCATGCCAAAACAATTTACACTTCATGTAGTTGTAAAATCATGATTGTTTATTTAGAAAAGTATATACTGCTGCAACCAAGTGCAACTTTACTGTATTTTGTGATGCTTTTACAGTTTTGTTTAAAAAAAATGACACTGAATGTTAATAAATTTTGAACTTGGTTTTTAAATAGTGTCTCACTCTTGCAAGGCTTGGTAATTGTGTTTTAGACACCTCTTTTACTCTAACTATGTATGCCTAATTCATGTTATTGGTTTGTTGTGCTTTGAACTAAACATTGTTTCTTATAAATTAAGCTTTATTGTTGTGAAAAACTTTATGTTTCATTGAGTTTTACAGGTTCATTTGTCTCCCGGGGCTAGTCTTCATTAAAATCATATTTCTACTGGGACACGGAAATGGATCTAGGAGTTTTGGGTGTGCCAACAATAGTTCAGTTTTTTCTTATTCTATTGCTATAAGGAAACTTCAAGATATGGTGCTAAACATGAATAAGGTAAGGTTTTTGACATTATGGCACACTTACCAACCTACTTAATAAACCAAACGTTGTTTCTCTCTATCTGTAGCATACAGACAAATAAGATATGTTACGGGATTCACTATGTTTGGCTGAAATTACGTTGGTATATTGCTTAGACGTAAATATACAATTATTTCTCTCTTTTCATGCATCATTTGGAATTCTCTTTTGCTGTGATACAATGGTTTCTGCATGGTTTTAGGATGCGTTTTTTTGGCTTGATTTTGGCGTGGTGCAGTTCTTATTCAGTTATTGATTGGTGTGTTAGCGACTTATGTGTGCTGACATTTTTTTTCATATGCATAATCAATGTGGAAGCTTAGAAACAAAAAGACTAATTATGTGTTTCTTAATCATTTAGAGACACAACCTTTTTTTGGTATGATGTAGGGATGCTTCTGTTTTATTTTTGGTCTGCTGCAGGGCTGCTTCTATTTTAGTTTTTATAGCTGCATTTTCGAGTGTTATTCCCATAACCCCACCTTTTATGGAGAGTAAATTTATATAATAGGAAAGAGTTAAGGTTCTCTATGGAATCATACTCTAAATTCAAATAATGTGAACATTACATGCATCATGGCCGAAATCGTGGAAGAAAACAAGTGGAATCACATACTTTGGCACAATCATCATCAATTGTAACATCACTGACTGTCGTTGGTGGCAGCAGTAGAGGTGGAAACCTCCATAACTAAAGAATACAAGTAAGAAATCCTTATTATTCTTTTTCATTTCACGCTTATTGATTGCATATTTAATGGATTTTCCTTTATTTCTTCATGTTTGTTTGTTTAAATCCTTTCATATCAATTTGTTGCATTATGGAAAGATCATAATGCTTTGGAATCTATTAGAGTGATGATTGCTGAAGGTGTAACGCCCCGATTTCGATTATTCCAATTTTGTTGAGTCCTTTATTTAATTGAATGTTAAATTATTCTATTTATGACTTTGGTGTGATAATATGCTTTTATGCTGTGTTATGATGTATTATCTCGTTTGAGAGCGTTATTCGGGAATTTTGGGCTTAAGGGCATTTTGGTCATTTTATAACTATTAATGAGTTAGAGAAAATTAAGGAAGTAATTTGTAGAGGAAATTTATTAGAAAATGAATTAAGTGTAGAAATTGAATTAGAGGAAATATTGTGTAGAAATAGAAAATAAGAGAATTGGGAGAGAAATAGAATTATGTGGTAAAAATAGAAATGAGAGAAAAAGAAAATAAAAGAAAAGAAATATGAATAAGAGGAAGGAAATAGGAGAGAAAGAGAAAAAGGGGAAATAGAAAGAAAAAGAAGAGAAAGAAAGAGGAAGAGGGAAAAAGAGAAGAAAAGAGGAAAAAGAGTGGAAATCATCAAGAACAAGAGCTAGATCATTTGGAATCCGGGTAAGGGTTAGAAACATTGTTATCTTGTCTATGTGTGTAGTTATGTATGTGTATGTTTGTGGATTGAAAGATTTTTATGAGTTTTTTTGAAAACCCTAAATTGGTGAAATGTTGTGATGATGATCCAAATGTGATTTTGTGTTTATAAATGTGTTTCTAATGATGTTTACATGTTGGGTAATGGTTTAGATGATGTCTATTGGAGTAGGACTGATTTTGATGGGGTTTTGGGTTGGGAGAAAACTCAGAACAGCGTTCTGGGAATTTCTGGTATCGCAGGTTCACCTGGCGAAGGGGCCAGCGAGGGCTCGCCAGCACTCGCCTGGCGAACGGATGAACATTTCTGGGCACGGGTACTCGCCTGGAGAAGTCCAGCGAGCAAGCCAGCGAAGGTTCGCTGGGGCTCGCCTGGCGAACTTAGGTTCCTTTTTCTTCTGCCATCGTTCGCTAGCATTCGCCTGGCGAATGGTAGCGAATGCTGAAAAGTTTTCAAAACTTGTTTCTTTCATAACTTTCAAACCGTAATCCGTTTTTGATGCCGTTCGAAGTGTCGGTTATCTTTTGAACTGTACTTTCTCATGATGATGAGTTTGAGGCTGTTGGCCGATTAAATAAAGTCGAGAATTCAGGAATAGTGTCATTTACCGACTTTGGTCGTTTTAAATGTGTATATTGGTTGTGTAACATACAATGTGGCATTGATATTAATGTGTATGCCTTGTATGATGTTGTGTAATGATAATGCATGTGATGACATGTTGTGATGATAAAGTGTGGCCGAAAGGCAAATGAATGTGATATGTTGTAATTGGTTTTATATGCATGTTTTTTATTACATGTATATGTGAAAATGAATTGCTTACGTGAAGTTCAATGTATGTTAATTGGTGGCCGTATGGCAAGAAAATGCATTGTTGAATTGATTTCTAATGCATGAATAAAGATGGTGAAATAATTCATATTGATGAATTGTATGTGATTGTAAGAGATGAATGCATGACAATGTTTGTATACATGTATGCATTATAAGAATGTCTTGAGTCATTTTGCATGTGAAGCATAATGATGTGCATTCTTGTGTTGAGGGATTCTAATGGGAATCCGCTATAACCTCGTGTGCCTTAAACATAGGAGGTGTGAGCGATCGGATGGATCGTGTGCCTTAAACATAAGAGGTGTGAGCGATGGTTATAGACGATCGTGTGCCTTATACAAAGAGGTGTGAGCGATCGGGTCGTGTGTCTTATACAAAGAGGTGTGAGCAATCCATAAACGTCGTGTGCCTTAAAAATAAGAGGTGTGGGCGATCAGATCGGATCATCTGCCTTAAAAATAAGAGGTGTGAGCGATGGGGAACATCGTATGCCCGACGGGGAGTTACAGTGATGTAACGAGCGATGGTTCCAGCAGAGTTCCTGAGTGAACTAGTGATGAGTCGGTACCACATATGTAATTGCATAGAGTCGTTGTGTCGGTCTCTTGCATTTACATGAATCATGACTGCATTGTTATATGTGGAAAGTCATGATTGATTATTTGTGTGGAAAATGGTGATGTACATTTATGATAAATGTATTGTGCATGTTTGATATGCATTGATAAATGGTCGATTTTATGATTGCGCTTATGATAAGCCTTTGGAAATTGTTGTGCAATTGTGTTGGATGTAGTGAATTATAAATGATATGTTTTGTGTATAAACGTATGCATTGTATGAGAATAGGTGATTATGTGCATGAATGATATGCTTGGGTTGTGATATATGTTATATAATGGAATTGGTGAGTAATAGTGTATGTGGTAATAAATGTGTTATGTGTATTTTTATGTTGAAATATATAATTGTATGCATCGATATTATGATAATGTTTCTTACCCTTCTGCTGTTTTATAATGCTCTATGAGGCATTGCAGAGTAGGTTGCTGAAGGTATTTTGTGAAGCTTAGGACTTCATTTCTTTCGGTCGGTCGGCTCTGATATGTAGCACTGGGTAGCTAGGATTACATGATTATTTTGTGATACATTTTGTATATGTATCTTGACTTGAATTGTTTATGTAAACATGATTCCGTGTTGACGGATAGTATTTGATATATATATATATATATATATATATATATATATATATATATATATGATGTTATTCAGTATTTAGATGTTTCCGCTTTTATTCTAAATATTGAGATGTGGGTGTAAGGACGAAGTTCCTCTGTGGAAGTTACCCTACTGTTGCATATCTCTGTTGAGCAGGTGTTGATTGTTTTAATTTCAAGTATAATGTGACATGCTTCTTTTATGCCATGCTTTGTAATTATACTCTGATGAAATTTTTAATATATGCCTAAATGATTAATATGTGATTATTTGGGGGTATTGAAGGGGGTGTTACAGAAGGCATAGTATGAGCTAAACCATAATGGGTTATGGTTGATTTATTATGCCATTCTTATCTTCTTTGTGTTATCTTTAAGTACTATTCTTCCAATGCTTAGGAATAATTTTTGGAATTCCAGTAGAAGTATCAAGAGAGTGCAGGAAGCTCATGACATGCACGTTTGAGCTATAACAGTTGGAAATTTTTTTCTATCTTGTCATGTAGCAACTGAACTTGACATCAATTCCATTTTTTTTCTATTTTGTCATGTAGCAGTTGAACTTGATATCAGTTCCATTTATACTCTGTAGAGGGTTTCGGGAACAAATTGTACAAGATGGATAGTTTCATAAATTCTAATTATTGATATTTTTTGTTGAATTGTTTTAACAATTGAGTTGTTAGATTGTTTTTGGATTTTTTTAGGTTACTTCGTTGATAAAGGTGTCTGCTGCAGTGAAAGTCATCTGCAAGGTAACAAATCAATTAAGTTACTCATGACTAATCACTTGATAATTTTTGTAGAGTATGTTTGAATTTGAGAGGACAAGATATCCATTAGCTTTATTTTAGACTATGTTTGAATTTTAGAGGACTAGATATCCATTAGCTTTATTTTATGTCATTTATTTATGTAAATAGTGATTTAACACTTGACTTAGTTGTGATTTTATTTATAGATGTTATATTGTCCTATTCTTATAATATTTTAAGCAACTTTGGCATTGTAGCTGCTCCACAGTACTCTATATATATCCTGTTGCGCATCAATTTTGCATTACTTTAATACAAAATGTTCAGCCTCTTGAGTGCAAACTAGGTAGAATACAATGTTTTGGAAAATAATAGCAGACCCTCAAGCAATCCATACAAAACTTGTTTTTTAGTAGTAGATATCTTATGGCAACTGTGTTTGTATATACTGCTCAAACTGATCTTTTGCTTGATGTCTTTTTTCAGGATGTAGACAATCAGGTCAGCCGTCATTACTTGTACTTAAGGACAATAACCTCTTTCAGATAAAGTAGATAACTTCTTTCCTATGTAAACCAAACAAAAAAATACTAGGAATGAACTATGAAGATCATGTTATTTTATATGTAGTGTTATTGACAGCTTGAAGTTGGAATTTACAGCTTGCAATGTAGTGTTATTTTATATTGTGTTATTTACAACTTGATGTTAGGATTTTCCAATTCCATTGAGACCATGTAGAGGCTATTTTGCTAGATATCTGCTCTCATTGTGAAACATGTTAATGACTAGGCTAGATAATTTAATAAGATATTGGTTGAATTTCACATGATTAGACATATATCCTGTACATGATATTTGAATTTCACTACTAGCCACTGTTTTATAAAAAATGATTCTATACAATATAATTTATCAAGGATGTCATGTTAACTTAGCATGTTAATGAGGTAGCTTAGATAAGATTGTTTTTTTTCCTCTTTCCTGTTTCTAATTTCTGTTTAGTGTTATAGAAACTTACATGCTGAAATGGAATTAGCAGTTAATTATTCACACTCAAAGCATTCATTATGCAAGCTATTAGCTTGGTTCATTTCCTTCTTTAATATCCTTATGATATCATATGTCAATTACAACATGATAATTGACACATGTATTGGAGGTGCAATGGAATAGTATTTCCAAAAGTTTTCATAACTTTTGGTATGGAGATCTATATTCATTTTACAAGTCATTGTATTTGTTTACCGAACATGCTAATTAACAGGTATCTTGATTACTATGTATATGATTGAATAATCTATTTCTTCTCACTCTGAAGATAATTTGCTATTATGTAATAGGTGTTATGCAATCACTCATTTACATATGTCTAATGTTAAAAATATGACTTAAAGTGACACAATTAATTAAATTCAGTCAATAAAATATTCATTATTATTTTTAATGTGCATTAAATTCAATTGTCGTACAAAATAATTTTTCATTAACTTTAGTTCTATTTCAAATAAATAATTTAAGATATAAATGCTTTTACCCGTGCGTCCGCACGGGTCTTCTACTAGTTTATTAAGAAAAATATAAATTATTAAGAAGATACAAACCTAACAACACTCGCCGCATTTAACACTATAAAACACTTTCCACTCTCTCGGTCTTACCATTTGTTGAGATTCAGATAAAATAATGGATGGACTTTCGGTGGCAGACGAGAAAAACATTACTGCGAACGTATCTGTGTGGTGGGATTTAGAAAACTCGGATGTTTACAAGGATTTTGATTCTCGTAAAATAAAAGATAATATCTGTTCAGCACTTGTTGCGATGAAATATCGTGGTAACGTTTCCTTCTTTTGCTACGGTGACACATCTAAAATTCCTCAAGATTTTCAGAGTGGTCTCGGAATTCCCATCAACCATATTCCTGCCGGTAACTATATTTGATTTTAACCTAATTTGAAATTGGAATTCAGTTTTGAACTATCTGTGATTTATTTGTTTAGAAATTTATATATTCAAAGTTGTTAATGATATGTTTTGATTCAAATCTCAATAGTTGAAATACTACTGTTTAGGGTTTTGCAGAAGATGGTGATGTTGTAATGTCTACGGCTGTCTTTGTCTGAATATTGGGAAATTTATTTCTATGATTTACAATCAGATTGCAATTGAGTGTCTATTTGTGATTAACAATCTGATTTGTGGAATTATCCAAAATTTCTATGATTTGTTTGCTTCTTTTTTTATTCTCTTTGGCATAATCTACTATGAATTTACACTGCATTGCAGAAGTTTTGGTACATTCTGATTCTTTTGTTGAACTAAAATTTATTTCATGTCTGGTGGTGGATTGCAAAGATGAGAAAGATGCGAGAATCATTGCTGACATGGTGAACTGGGCAATTGAAAACCCTGTACCTTCAAATTATTTATTGATTTCGGATAAGAAGCAATTTACTTATGCCATCACGAGACTCTTTTATAGGGGATATAATATTCTTCTTGCAGTATCCCACCAAAATATATGTCAACCATTCCTACTTGCACCTGCTAAAAATGTATGGCTTTGCGCTAGTCTATTTGTTGGAGAATCTCCAATATCTAAGAGAATGTTCCCAATCACTCGGCCACGGCAACAGGTGGGTTCCGATTCGGAGTTTGATTCTGAGGTTCTTGCTGGAAATTAAAATTTTCAAAATGAAGAAAGGGGATTACTACCTTATGTTGATCTAATGTATTTAAGTATCATATAAGTATTTTTATTGTTACTTCAAAGTCTTTCGTTTGTCTTGGGAGATAAGTAAAAACAGAATTATTAAAGGAGCAATATGATGTTGAATTATTTATCTGGAGTTAACTTTTGGATGTCTGGTTCAATATGCTGAATTTGCCATTTCGGTCTCAAATTGATAGTTGCTTTCGATATTGCCTTATAATCAACATTTACATTTGCTTTCTATTTATACTAGGGGTGACGACAATTACATTTGCTTTCTATTTATATTAGCGTCAGACAAGCACTCTCTATCAGTTTATCTGTTTTTTGATTGCGTTAAAAGCATATAAAATATAAGTAGTAGCTTAGTTGATAGTTGTATAAGGGGCACTCTTTCTACAACATCTCATTTATTAAAATATAAATAGTGGCTTAGTGTATAATTTTGTTTTTTGAGTAATAATAATTTATTTATTTATTAAATGCATGAAAGTATAAACCATGTCTTTATGATTTAATAATTAATCGTCAATAAATGTAATATATGTCTTATTTTAGGGGAGTAATATGTCTTAAGAAGTAGTAATAGTTAATCATTAATTATTATTAAATATAATTAAAATATAATAAATATAAAATAAATTGAACCTACAAATTTAGTTTTTTTTTTTTTTTTATAAGCAAGGATTTCATAGAAAGCAAGAACAATAGGTTCTCGAACTCACTTATAGAAAAGCGAGGCGAACCTCGAAACAAAAAGAAAAATACAACCCAATTATGCCTTAAGTTAAGTAGTACAAAGGAAACTTAGTAAACTCATAAAAGCTATAATTGGAGCAGGTAATTTGTCCGATGAAAGACCATCTCCACACCAACACCTTAATATTCCAAACCGTATCCAACACATTCCAACTTTCATTCCTAAAAATAATTCTGTTCTGCAAATTCCACAAATACCAAGTCATAGCTAACCAAACACATCATTTTTTCCCTTTCTTCACCCTACTAAGTTTAATAAAAGCATGTCACTTTAAAAAACTTTCTTTAATATTACTAGCTCCCCAATCCTCAAAACCAATCCATTCGGCCATCTCCTTCCACACCAATAAAGAAACACAACAATTCAAAAAAATATGATCTAAAGAATCCTCCGCCGATGTACAAAAAATGCACTCCAACCCGCTATTCGGAAACACACAACCTCTACAAAAAGGAGCTACCTTAGTGGGGAGCCTATTTAAAAAGCATCTCCACTTAATCTTATAAGGAACCACCACTTTCCAAATCAAAGAAAAAACTTCATTGAATTTATTACTCGGCCCATAAAGAATGCGAAACTTATAAAGTAAATTAAAGAAACTACTTACCGAATAACACTCCATTGGGCGCAACACCCACTCAACTGCACCATCACCAAAAAGAGTCGGGCGAGCTTGCTCCAACGAGGTGCGCAGCCACTGCAGCTCCGCGACAGCAACACCAACAACCGGACCGGCCACCCCAAAGTCTCCCCAAGTCCACCTCTCTTCTTGCCAACTGCCTATGCAAGCCACCGAAACATCTTTAAGACAAGACAAGTGAAAAAGAATAGGAAATTTATCCTTTAAACAACACTCTCATATCCACCAAGAGAGCCAAAAGGAGAATAAAAAACCATTACCAATAGAAAATTTACAATTAGATACAAAGCAATTCTCCGGTAATCCTTTTTCCAAACCACATAATTCCCTCCACCAAAAAGATGCACAATTCACCTTAATGGGAAAACAACCGGTATCCACCATCTTCAAATTTATATCTCCATATTTAGGTTTTAAAACATTATACCATAAAGCATTAGATTCCGTTAATATCCTCCATCTCCATTTATTGATTAGAGCCAAATTGAAATCATCAACCCTTCTCAATCCTAACCCCCCTTTATCGAACGGAAGACACACCTCCTTCCAACTAACTCAATGAATTTTTCTCTTATCCTCCTTACTCCCCCAAAGGAAATTACTTTGAATTCTAGTAACTTCTTTGACAACCTTCACCGGAGCTTTATAGAACGAAAGCATGAAAATTGAAACACTAGATAGCACCGATTTTAATAAAGTAAGCCTTCCCCCAAAACTAAGGAGCCTATTGTTCCAACAAGAAAGCCTCCGTTTCAACTTCCCCACCAACTCCTTCCACATATCGATCCTATTAAAATTGAACCCGATAGGAATTCCAAGAAAAACAAATTTACTTTCCTCCCTCCTACAAGAAAGGAAAAAAGAGGCAACCTCCATAAACCTAGAACCAATATTCACACCAATAAGTTTGCTCTTATGAAAATTAATTCCCAAACCGGAAACTAATTCAAAACCTCTCAAAACTGATTTAATAGCCCAAAGAAGCTTCCAACTTCCTTCACCAAACAATAAGGTATCATCCGCAAATTGAAGAATATCAACAAAACACTTGCCCCTAATATTAAAGCCCTCGAACTCCTAATTCACCACCGACCTACTAACCATACCCTTCAAACCTTCCGCGACTCTCACATAAAGAAAGGGAGAAAGAGGGTCTCCTTGTCTCAAGCCTCTCTCCACGATAAATTCCTTCGTAGGACTACCTGTCATACCCCAAATTTTGACCACTAAGATTTCCCATCATTGTGCAAATCATCATCACAATATGGATGTATCTTTATGCCTCATCAATCTCCTCAAGAATTGTTGAGCATTCCCTACAATCAAGCATTAGGGTTTTAAGCCCTCTCAGAGCACTTAGACAAAGGATCAATCAAGAAATGACATGATCTTGTACTTGTCTAACCTCTCCAGCACACATAAAGGATCAAGAGGACTCCCACATCAAGAATCAGGCACAAGGGTGCAGCATTCCAAGTAGATTAAGCCTCAAGATCGCCAGTGTCACCAAATTAGGGTTTTGGTCGACCAGGGTCTCCAGATGAAAATCTTCATCTGGGCATGAGCCAATGCTTCAAAATATAACTCAAGATACTCCAAGGGACATCATGGACCCAATCATCAATTCAATTTAACCTCAGGGGATGCATTTACCAAAAATCTGGAATTAGGGTTTCTTGACCTAATTCACCCCTAAGTTGACTTTTGGGACAAAACATGAGCCAATACCTCAAGACATGATTTGAGGGCCTCTAATACACTACATTGATCCATTTACAACAATGGATTGATCCAAGAAGCTTGATCTACAAGTTTCAATTTCATCAGGACCACAATTAGGGTTTCAAGGAAAAAGTCAACTGTACCTTTGACTTTTGACTCAGACATGCTCCCAAACCTTGGGACATGATTCAATGTACCCTATAACACCTATGGAACATATCCATTAGGTTTTATTTAGGTCAAGGACTTGATTTCACCAAGGATCGCACAGTTTGGAATTCATCTAGTAAAAAGTCAACTGTGCACAAAAGTCAAGTTTGACTTTTTGGAAATTTTCACAATTATGGTTCTTTAACCCTAAAACAATGTTAATGTGTGATTGGAATCATCATTCATCAAGAAAAATCAAAGAAAGTGAGTTAAATTGTAAAAGAGGTAACCATAAAAACTTAGAATTTTTCTAAGTTATGGAACAAAGTGGCTAGGGTACCAACTTCCAAGGACCATAACTTGAGATCCAAGCAACCATTTTGGATGGTCCAAAGATGGATTTGTAGCTCTCATGGCATACTTTAAAAGTGTCAACTACACCTCATTCCAATTCCTCATGGATTTTAAGTTATGGAGTGATCATAATGGCTGAAAACACAAAAGTGACATTTTTCCAACACTTAGTGAAATTTTCACTAAGTCAGAATCTGCCTTATTTTTTCCCAAATGTAGAGGCATTTTTCATTATAATTCAAGTTGGATTAAAACCAAAGTTGGACATCATGTTGAAATAGGATATATCAGCTTTCCAAAACGTCCAAGAACTCCATCAAATTCCATCTGAGCTAGAAGATATGATGGCTGCAACATGCCTTGCTGCAATGTAAGAGTTCAACTGAGTTCTTGAAACTCTGATAGAATGTTTCAGGTGATTGAAGATAGTTTTAGGAAGATTGATCCTAAAGTGGCGTGTTAGAAGGAAGACGAATACTCTGTCATCTTGGGACAGCGTGCTTCTTGCAGTTATACGAGGACGAAGGTTGGTTAGAGAGAATCTGAACCATGTTCTGGGTGAAAGAAGAAGCTTTTCAGGGTTGTTTGGTTCATAAGGAACCGAATCATCAAATAAAATCCTGCATCTCTCTACTAAGCTCAGGTCAGATTGAAAGTTTTCAACAGTGACTCCAGAGGGGACACAATTGGTGATCTTTTCTAATGAGGGAATGGAGATAGTGATTGGAAGGCGATATACTTCAGACCAGATAGTGTTTGTAGCACCCTAAAATTTTCCCTCATGTTTTAACTCTAACTCGCTTATGTTTCATTTCATTCTTTGCATAATCATCTTTGCATAATCATCTTTGCATTATCATCATTGCATATCATTGGCTCTTGGCATGGGATCAAGGTACATGAGCAATCTCAAGTGAATCACGTTCTCCTAACTAGTGCAAAATTAGGGTTGTGGTGAAAAGACAGTGCAAGTGGTTTTTTGAGGCAAAGTTTGATTTCAAGGTTTTCCATATGCTCTCAATTGTCCAAGGATGAAGTATTGCCCATTGGTTCATGTCAGAGGATATTCAATTGATCAATTGGTTAAGAATCAATCAGATTGGGGAAAAGTCAATTGTACAGAGAAAAAAGTCAACTCCTGACTTTTTGAGGTCGAATTTTTATTCCTCATGTCAAGTATGTTCATTGATAGAGATTTGATCAAGAAAGTCCAAAAGAATCATCAAAAATCAAGAAATATGAGAACTTCCAAAAATAGAAACTTAGGGTTTCTAAAGATGGTAAGTGTAGGCAAGTTGAAGGGCCAACTTTAGGGCATTCTTTTTCTATGTTCCAAGCTCCAAATTGAAATTTTATGGAGGCCTATCAAAAGTTCATATCAAGAGCTTCAAAACCATACCAAAAACATCTCCATTGGATCAAAAACAAGGGAGATATGATGGATTAAAGTGGAGGGTTCACAAGGCATTTTGACTGGTCAGGCAAGGCAAATGCGCGTGTGGCTCGGAGTAAATAACACAAACAGTTGGTGTGCATGTTTTGTCCAAGTTCATAGCCAATTATCTACATGATGGAGGCTTCAATTCAAAAAGTGTTCAACATGGTTTTTGTTCCTCTTGATCTCCTCTTCAACTTTGATGTTGGAGGATTTTTCATTTGATCAATGTATGAAGAGATAGGATGGATCAAAGTCAGGTACTCCAACTGGTTCATTCGCACGCATATGGGCTGGGCAAGAGTAGGTCATGTTAGCAGGTCAACTCAGTCATGACCAAGCATCTTCATGATCATCTTTAGACATCTTAAAGGATTCAATTGTGATTGATATCAACTTCAATTTTGTTCTACTCCATGAGATCTTACCATAACCCCCAAGATCAATCATTTTCATCCATGGATTAGTGAGTTATATCTTTCCAAAGTCATCATCATGGAATGTTGTCATGGCTGCCAAAACAAGAAATGTTGTATTGTTTGTACATGTTACATTGTTGTGCCATGCGCATCATGTACCATCCCATGTCAACATCATTGCCATTTTAAGCCATGCAAATGTTGTACAAACCACTTCACTCACCCACCTTTTTCTTCATTTGTACAAAAAAAGAAAGAGAGGAAGAAACTTGGTTATTAAGTTGTTGCTGCTAACATTATCACCACCTTTCATTTCTAAATCCACCATAAGATCACATACTCCCTCCATATACGAGTTCACCATCACACTACACTCACTCTCCATTTTTCCATTCATTTTTCAACTTCATTCATCCTCCAACGAACTTAACCAACTTTTAACCCTGATTATATTTTAACCACACCACTAACCAGCCATATAAATACTCTAATCCTCCATAACTGAATCAGTTAGATCCAGTTTTCATCACACAGACCAAAAATTCTCTCTCTCAATCTCCAAGTTCAGTTGTGGATTTCTCTCTGATTTTTGAAGGTTTTCACGAGCTTTCTTCAATTTCTCCACCACTACAACGTGCTCTCTCTTCAGTTTGCATCGTGTGAAGCTTAAATCCACCATTGAAGGTTTCCGAATTCTGGATCTTCTTCATCAACAAGTTGTTTTGCATGGTTAAAGGCTTCAAGAAGCGTTTATTTTGCTACAACTGGTTCTGTACAAAGCTCCAGAAGCTCTTTAAGGCATTCGATCCAAATCTTAGCAAGGTACGTTTTTCTGGATCTCATGGCGTAGACTGTGATATTGTATGATTAGAATGATGGAGGAGTGTGTATTGAAGTCCTATAGAGCGTAGGCGGTATGTGCTGGTTAAAGAATTAGAAAGAACTTAGAATCTTGATGGATATGTGTGTGAATCTGTGACTTTGTGTCCATTTATCTGTGTGATTAAGGCATTATTTTGGATTTTTCTTGCCATGGTTGTGTTCGTCTCATTGAATATTATAATTTTGGTTTAAATTTTGTTAAATTTGATTGAGAGACGAGAGAGATATGTTAGGTTGAAGTTGGGAGGAAGAATAGGGTTGGTGCGTGTTTTTCTGGTTTTGGTAGTGATGAGAGGTTGAAGACGATGACGTGGCATCGTCTGTGTGGCTATTTTCGTTTCTTTCATACTGACCAATAGGAGCACGCCACTGAATAAAATTTGCTTCCATTTTTGCACGTGTTTCATTTCTGAATTATTAAGTGATGATGTACGCGTGGAGTATCATGTTCATTCGCTCCTAGCTGTTTGATTGATTTGTCTTTGACCTTGACTGGATCATGAGGTCTATGTTGAGTCAACTAAATTGACTGATCCTCGTGGTATACACCTTCAGGCCTCCTGCGCGTGGGGCCTAAGCCAACTGCTTTCCGCACCCCCATATTCTGAGCCCAATGCCTTTTTAACTGGTTTTTTTTGCTATTTGTGCACCCCTGGCCCTATTTCTTTTGTTTTTTTTCATTATTGTTGCATATTTGTTTGTATTTTTATTTTTAAAAATACTTGTGCATCTTTAAAAATCCCAAATAAATTCATGAGGTATCCTAACACCTTTAACTAATTTTTGGCACTTTTAATTTTCCATTTTTGGATTATTTTGCTATTTTTTGTGAGTTTTTCAATGTGTTGCATTTCATTTGAGCTTTATTCATGACACATGTTCATTGATGAATTGTTTTACATACTTGTGAGTTGAATTTTCACATGAAAATTGATATATGCCTTCATGACATCTTGAGGCACTTTGTATAATTTTTGTCGATTTTTGGGATCACTTTTGGTCAATGATTGAATGCCATATTTGTGCCTAATGCTTGTGCCACTCATGTGAACTTGTGAAGCATGTTTTAGCATATCCCTTAATGAGTTTTGATCCATTATTTTGAGGCATGTCAACTTACTGTTTGCCCTTCAATATGATTGACTTTTCCCAATTTTATTGGCCTTTTAACATGTTATTTGAGAATTCATAAATGCACCTTTGTTTGTGTGAATGTTAGAACACTTGTGCTAGGGTTTTGATGTGCATTGTATGCAATCCTCTTTGACACTTGTTGATACCTCTTGATACATGTTGTGTGAACATTATAGGTCCTTTTTTTCTCATGTTATAGGTCATTGCTTGTCCATCTTGAATTGACTTGTATGCACTTATTCAAACTCGAATTGGCTTGTGGACTTGAGTTCCTTCCTTTGCACATCTTTGATGATTTGTTTTCACCAATGCTTGTATGATCTTAAACATCCATGAAAACATTATTCATCTTCTGTTTGTGATCATTCTCCATCATATAACATGACTTGTAATTGCATCTTTGCATGTTTCTTAAGTTCATAAACCTTTGTATGCTTGTTTGAACTTGTTTGAACCTAGTTTGTTCTTCTTCTTCAATGTGCTTCAATATAAGACTTGTGTGGACTTTGTATGTACATTCTTGCATCTTAAATGTCATCTCAAATTTCATATGCTACTGACTTGCATTCATTTCCAATCATGTTCATCTTGCATCTTCATTCTTTACTTGCATTACAAGTATGCACAAATGCATGAACTTGATTGTTGTTTGTTCACTTCTTCTTGCTTCATTTCTTCAAATAATTGAATCCATGAATTGTATGATCATTTAATGACATATCCATGCATTTATAAATGTCATTCACTTCTGACTTTGATGTTTACATATGCATTTATTCATCTTCATGATTCATTTGCATTTATCTTGCATAGTTAGTGCACATCTTGCATTTGTGTGATCTTTTGATGCATGTTTCAACCTAGTTTGACTTTGTTTGATACCTTAACCTTAGTAGGACACATTGACATGTACCTACTAACTTTAGATGTTCCTTAACCCTTAGGACTCATTCCTTTTAGTTTAAACTTTGTTTACTTCTTTAGTTGTCTTCTTAGGACAACTAGCTTTGTTTGGTTTAGTTTTTGGCACTTGTATTCATTACTTGTGATCATATGGTACTAACCTTTTATGTAGGAGCATAGGTAAGACACATGAGCATGTGGATGGTTATCCATGTTCACCTCTTCTTTCATCCCTCATCTATTTTACTTGTGGATTACATGATATAATGCTTGATTGTGTAGAACTTCTTCACATCCCTTTGGGATCCTAGCTCATCCTTAATTTTTGATTAAGGTGAGGTAGGATAAGCATTAGATAGTGCAATCCCTCTCTCTTATTTAGACTTAGGGTGCTCTTAAACCTCAACCTTAGGGCCATCTTTTGCAAGACAACATTAGGATATAATTCCCCTTAGTGATTTCTTTTCCTTTGAGTCTTCTCTTCTCATCTCATAACCACTTATAAAACACTTAATAAAGTTCCTTGTACATGGGAAATAGGGAGTGGGGGGCTTCCTTTCACTTTCCTAGAGTGTTTAGCGTGCATCCCATCTTGGGTCGATGTGCGACGCATTCGATCCTATGTTGTAGACTTGGGTGCAATGCAAGTTATGAATTAACTTCAATCCATTTTTGTCTAAAAAACACAAAAACAAACTCAAATATTTTTCATCCTTCGGGATCGTTCAGTCTCAAATCATTTTCAGAAAAGGGCACGTTACTTCTGTCTCGTCGCAAACAGGCATCGACCCTAACTGCCGGACGCGAACTTAACGTCGCTCATAAAAAACAATAAGACCTTGTTAGGTCGAACTAAGATTGCTCTGACTTCCTCTCTCTGGTTAGATTGAGGATACGTAGGCACAAGACGGCGATGTCTTGGCGAGCAACCTCCCCCCTTAGTTTGTGTCCGAACTACGTTGACTCTGACTTTCCCATTGCACGAGGGAATACGTAGGCATAGGACGAGTGATGTCCTATCGAGTCACTTCTTTTTCTTTTCTCCCTCGTTTCTCTGTTCTTCTCTGTTCCCATTCCTTTTCCTTTCCAATAGCAGTAGAGCTCCAAACGATGACACCCTTTGATCGAGACAACAAGTGTGGATCCCATCGAGTACGATGGACGCGTGGGGGTGCTAATACCTTCCCCTCGCGTAACCGACTCTCGTACCCGTTTCTCTTGGTCGCGAGACCATGCTTTTTCCTTCCCTCAGGTTTACGTATTGTTTCTTTTCCCTCTCTTGGGATAAGTACACATTGCTGTCGACTCTGTTTCCGCGCCACTTTCGCGTTTGTACTTGGATGAAAATCCCGGGAGCGACAGCTGGCGACTCTGCTGGGGACTAGGTTTCATCCCTAAGCGAGTCAATCCTAGCGCTTGCTTATTTTCGTTTGTAGGGTATTTTATCTGTTTACTTTACTCGCTTTTATTTATGGCATTATAGCATGTTTACTATTTCATTGCATTTATTTGCTTTACGTTTACTGTTGCCATAAATTCTATTATGTGCTGGACTGTGCTGGATTTTTTCTGTTTGGTGGGCAGGGTGTTCTGAGAGATAAGCCCATTACATAGGCTTGAGTGCACATATAGGACTAGAGTGGAAAGTAATGTGGCCTACGTAGCGTATTGGTACGTATGGTTTACATGAAATCCACGCCCAGACGAGGTTTTCTTGGGAGATGTTCTAATTTGCGCGTCTTGTGCATTTCAGAATATCAACCTAGAAAGCTGTCGACTATGGTGACCATTCCCGAGGGCTTAGTTGAGGCACTCCTCCCGAGGAACGATAATGGCAGACCAGAAATGGAAAACCCATTACGTTTCTTGATCCGAGGACCCAAGACTGGGAACTTGCTATAGGATGACCTTATTTTTGGGGAATCAGTGGACGACCTCTTTGTTTGGCGATAGTATTGTACCCCGAGGGATGAATGTACTATTGCTTCTCAAATGGAGAATCCAAAACTGAGGAACCTTCATTTTAGTACCCACATGTGAGAATGGGCGGGTGTTTGCAGGTTTGCAGGTAACCATAACCTCCCACATACCCGGTTTTCTGGGATTATTATACAAAAGGACTATTCATCCTACTATATTCAGATGGTTCTTGTCCACGGTTCTATAATATTCTCAGATCTACACTGACACTATTCACAGTCCAGCACAGACACGCGGCACTCTGATCCCATGCTTTTTGCATTGCATTATCACATCATAACATTCATGTTTATCATTTACAGGTGCTTACTTGACCCCTGATTCCAGTCAATGGGTTCGACAGAGACAAATGCTGAGAGGAAGAATAATGTTGCTTACAGATTTCCAGAGCCAACTTTAGACCTACTTCGCAAAGTGGTAGCCATGGCTGACCCGAGTGTTCTTATCATATTCCAAAAGAAATATGGGAGATTGGTGAAAATGGTCCGTAACATTACAAAGTATGAGTATGACGCTCTCCACACCTTATTGCAGTTCTATGAGCTGTCGTTAAGATGCTTTGTCTTTCCGGAGTATATCTTGATGCCTACATTGGAGGAGTTTTCGTTCATCTTGGGTATCTCAGTCAAATCAACAGTACCATTCTTTTCTGGGGATCATCCTAACATAGAAGAAATTGCAACTGCCCTACAGGTGGAACAATCAGTGCTGAAGAGAAATGTTGCTAGTAAGAATGGAGTTAAGGGTTTTCACTTGGAATTTCTTGCCAACCAAGCTCAAGAGTGTGCCAACGCCAAGAATTGGGAGGTCTATAATTCTATCCTGACCTTGTGCATTTATGGTATCGTTTTGTTTCCTAACCAACATTACTTTGTGGATATGCACGCAGTAAGGGTTTTCGTCTTGAAAAATCCGGTTCCTACTCTGTTAGGTGATTTCTACCACTCCGTGCATTTCAAGAATGAGAAGAGAAGGGGAGGACAGGTCAACTGCTGCACTCCACTCTTATCCAACTGGTTTTTGAAGCATTTACCTCAGGCCGGCGCCTTTGTAGACACGAAGGATTCTCTAAAGTGGTCTAAAAGGATAATGGGGTTGACTGCTGATAACATTGTTTGGTTTGACCATCAGTTGCGAGGAGTAGAGATTATTACCAGTTGCGGGAATTTTTCGAATGTGCCTCTGATAGGCAGGAAAGGGGGAATTAACTACAACCCAATCCTGGCTATCAGAAAATTTGGATATGCTTCAAGGAATCCTCCCGCTGACCGAGATATCGAAGAATCCTTATTCTTTAATAGGGTTGAGGACAGAGAGGTGCTAAGGGAAGCGGTGAGTGCTTGGATGCATATGCACAAGACAGGAAAAACCGTCTTAGGGAAAGGGGACTGTAGAGCCTACCCTGATTATACAAGGTGGATCTAGATGAAGGTAAAATAGGTGCTCTTGCCTTTCTCAAGAGAGCCCCCTCTATACCCAGTGATGCAGGAACAACCTACCACAGTGGCCATTGAGGAATTCAACAAATTTCAGATTCTGGTGAAAGAGCTTAGAGTGGAGAATTCTGATTTGAGTCGCCATCTTCAAGACGCTTTACATACCAACAGGGGACTGGAATGCAAAGCCCAAGATGCAATGAAGATCCTAACGGAGAAAGAAAAATATTTTTCCGACAGAGCCAGGTATTATCAGAAAGCTAGTATGGTTGCTGACGCCTCTGCCCAGGCTCACAAACAGACTAAATAATCATTGGCCTATGCAAAAGCCAAGCTCACTAAACTTCAGTAAGCATGGGACGAAGTTAGAATTGAGAATGCAGAGCTGCAAAAGCAATTAAAGACCAGAGACGATGAACTTCGGAGAGCACATGAACAATGAAGGAAGCATCGTGAAGACTTCGGTAAAAGCCAAGAGCGGTTGGAGAAGGTTAAAGATGAGTTGAAAGCTTCCAAGAAAGAACTTGAAGATGCTATGGCAGAGATGGAAGAGCTCAAAGTACAAGCTGGTGTGAAAAGGCCTAAGGAGGTGAGTAATGACGAGGCTCTTTTAGTGCACATGGATTCGTTAGCTGAAGCTTTGAAGAAGAGGGATATTTTGATCAAGGAAATGATTGAAAGACCAACCCATCAGTGCACCAGAGTACTCTTCGAAGAAATCAGGCATTCTAGTGAGAAGCTGGAAGATTTGGAGTTATATGATTGATAGTTCCCTTTCCATTTTCCTAATGCAACTTTTGTTGATGTACTGTGGTTACCATCAGGCTTGTTGATGGAACCACTCTTTTGATGCATTTCCAATTTATGAACTCGTTGTAGAATGCTTCAGCACGCATTGGTTTTCCATTAATTTGAAATGACTAGTTTATTCAGAGATGATTCCTTTGCAATGTTAATATTCACAAGCACATTATCACAGCACATTTCTTCCCCACGAAATTCTCTCAACAAAGTATGTCTATTACACAGCTTCTTGTGATTAAGACTGGAATCAGGGTGTGAAATGCCCTGGAAATGAAAAACATGGCATATGCATGCATTCATACATATCATTTTTGCATAGCAGATTTATCTCTGGTTTTCTTATCATGTTCTTTCTACAGACAGGATTGTTGACCAGCAGATTCATCAGTATTCCACCAGACTCAATCAAAAGAGAGCTATGGAACAGATGCAAGCTGAGATGGCTGGCATGCAAGCTCGCATGGCCCAGTTTATGGAGTTAATGCAAGGTGTTGCTCAAGGTCAAGAGCAGTTAAGGACTCTGGTCCAGCCTCTGATTGCTAGAGTCGATGAGGATGTGGTTATGCATGGAGGTGTTCATACTGGTGCTATTCCTCCGGGGGGAGGTGTTAACGGTAATGGTGTCCATACTGGTCCTCCGGGCGGAGGAATTCCCGTTCCTTCTGTGGTTATCCCTCCGGGCGGAGGAGAGAATGTTGTGATTCCTTCTGTTGTGGGAGGAGGAAACAGTTTATGTGCAGCACATGGTCTTCGCTATGAGGATCAACAGGATGATGTGTTTTCTCTTCCAGGTGGGGATGCTGACCCCCGACTTGATAATGACCAAAGAATCAGGATGATTGAAGAGCAGTTGAAAGGGGTTGTGAATCAGAATTCCTTGGGTATGGATTTGGATGATTTGGGACTGATTCCTGGTGTCAAGATTTCGTACAAGTTTCAGGCGCCTACTTTCGAGAAATATAATGGTGCTACTTGCCCAAAGACTCATGTCCGGGCCTATGCAAGGAAAATGGCTGCATATTCTAATGACGAAAAGTTAATGATGCATTTCTTCCAAGATAGCTTGACTGGGGCGTCTTTGGAATGGTACATGCGGTTGGAGAGGTCCCATGTTCGAAACTGGAGGGAGTTGGTAGAAGCTTTTGTTAAGCACTATCAGTACAATACTGATATGGCTCCAAATAGGACACAGTTGCAAAACTTGTCGCAGAAGAATAATGAAAGCTTTAAGGAGTACGCCCAGTGGTGGCGGGAATTGGCAGCAAGGGTACAACCTCCCATGTTAGAGCGGGAGATGATAAGTATGTTTATGGCTACCCTGCAAGGTCATTATTATGAAAAGCTGGTACCTTGTATGCTTGGAAAGTTTGCTGACTTGATCTTAGTTGGAGAAATGGTTGAAAACGGAATCAGAATGGGAAAGATTCAAGGTGCTTCCGATTCTTCTGAAAGTGTAAAGAAACGTTACTGGGTGGAAGAAGGAGAGACTAATGTCATTCAGTACCAACAACCTTATGCTTCTCAACAACAGAACTATCGGCGTCAGAATTAGCATAGGCCTCGCAACAACCTGGAAAGAAGGAATGCTCCTCTTCATCCAGTTCCCATGGCGTACAGTCAACTCTTGCCACACCTGGTTCAAAATTCATTGGTGGAGCCTAAGACTTTGAAGCCTGTTCTAGAACAATACCCTCTAGGGTACAATCCCCATGTGCAATGTGGATATCATGGAGGATCTATAGGGCACTCAACTGAAGATTGCAAAGCCTTCCAGGCCAAAGTGCAACAATTGATTGACAAAGGGTACATATCCTTTCCAGAAGGAGACTTGGTTGTGCATGTCGACCTCTCATCTGTTTGAAGACTTCAAAGGTCATCTCCTAAAGCCAGTAGTCCAGGCGGAGTCAAGTCTTCTCAACAATGACAATCTTCGGATTCTTCACTGCATTTTCATATTTAGCTTTCATTTGTATGTTTAAATAGTGTTCGCATGAAAAAACTTGTTTGTGTTTTGAATGTTGATTTTAATGCAATGAATGTGTTGTTCTTGAAGTACTTTACTTTTATGCACTCATATCATGTTTATATGCACTGCAATACCAACTTTCTTGCTTAAACTCTTGAGGGAGGATGATGAAGTGAAAAACGCAAAAATATCTGGTTGTATGTTTTTGAATAGAACCCTGATAAGGATGTACAGCCATTGCTTCAAATCCCCAAACACTGTAGATATAAGGGAGATAGACCCTCGTTAACCCCTTTGAGCCTTGAAGTAGGAGTTTCTTTCGTACAAAAAAACCCTCACACTTAACCCAGTGGCAGGGTAGGAGTCAGTTAGTTTGACCGAGCGTTCACATTTCAAAAAGAGTGTGCATCCGAGGATCCATTACCTTCTATTCCACCATCAAGAGGTCAAAAGATGTGAAACCACAATGGTTATCCATCAACAATCAAGGAGTGAGGCAGTCACAACCCTTTCAAGCAAGTCAGACAAAACGGTGTCACACGATTTGTTCAAAAAAAGTGGAAAAATCAAAATCAAAAGAAAAAGAGAAAGAAATCCCGCTAAGTCGAAAACTTGAAAACAAGTGACTTAGGCAAAAGTTAGGGCATCCCGCTGGACTTCAAAATTGAAAACTCAAAAGAATCAATCCAGGCAAAATCAGGGAAACGAAAGAACGAAAAAGCGAAAAGGTAAAAGGATTACAAAGAAAAATCCTCGAGCAAGAACAAGTCGTGTGACTACAGACACAAAAGACAAAAGGGGTGACTGTTGCTCCAAAAACCTCATCAGGTCTCAAACCATAAATTGCAGGGGTTCTTTAAAGATCATAAAACCTTTCGAGAGATGAGCGCTTGTGTCAGACTAGCTAAACGTAGGACTGGAGAACATCACGAAGAGTGGGTGGGCACCGATAAACTTTGAGCCTTAAATCCTTTTTTCTCAAAACCGTGAACTAAGCCACGATACAACCCTCTAAAGTCCTAATTGAAACAGGGTTTATCCCGAAAGCGTACTTCAACGAGATAGCGTTCCTGACTCCTATGGGTTATGCTAATAAGATTTTTGTTGGTATTGCATGTGCGTATTGTTTTCCATTCAAAAATCAATGTCGCATCCCAGCTAGTAATTCATTCACAAGACTGGGCGACGCATTTTCAATAAAACTTCAAGGTTAACACGAGTGTTGCATTAGAATTGTCATTCTCATAATAAACATTTTCTGCTTGCATGTGTTGACATCAAAGAAGCTTACATGATGAACGTCAGTCGAGAAGCTCGATCATGCCAAGTTGAGATGGTGAAAGCTCCGAAGGACAGTCATGTCAAGGGGTATGTAGCCAAGAGACTGTGCGTAGCCTGGGGGTTCCCGACAAATGGTGATAAGATGCAGTCAATCTGGAGCAGTCACAGTGAAAACTCTCCCTGAAGCGCTTAATATGGGGCAATCAGGCCGATTTGACAAATCTCTGTAAGATCAGTCAGGGGAAAAGTTTCTTCAAGACTTGGGGTAGGCCACCTCTAAAGCGTGAGAAGTTTTCCACTCCTGAAGAGGGTTGATTGAAAGCACCTCTTCAAAGTTTTCCACTCCTGGTGGTCTGGGGCAAGTGGAGAGTTCAAAGGGCCGTTTATGACCATAGAGACAGGTCAGGCTAGGTAATAAGTTTGTTTTCCCCAGTAAACTTTTCTCCCCAGCACTGAAAGTTCATCATCCTCAGCAGAGCTTACTCTCCCCAGCAAGAGTGCAGAGGATTGTGTCCCCATCCAAAGTCATGGTTGGTTTATTATTCCCCAGCAAGCAGTTTAAAATGGATTGCTCCGAGGTGAATTTGGTTGTATCTCCAGCAGGAGATATGCGGGATGTCTTTGAAAAGACTTTATTTTCCCCACAGAGTCTGGTACTCACTTTCCTCAGCAGGTCAGGAATTGTAATTTCGTCAGCAACGACACGCTCTAATCTCCATCAGGGTAAATTCTTTCCTGCAATAGCAGGTTAAGCTCAATGATATCCCTTGGCAGGTTTCGTTGACTTTTCTCCCCAGCTGAGTTATTCTCTCTGGCATTGAGGTTTCATCATCCTCATCAGACTGTCACTCTCCACAGTCAGAGTACAGAAGATTGTTCCCCAGCCAGCATTTAAAGTGGATTGCTCTAGGGTGGATGTTGTTTTGTTACCACAGGAGATTTGTGGAGCATATTCCCGAGACAAAGATGTTGTCTTCCCCGCAGGGTATTAGTGTCTATTCCCCTCAGCCAGTCAGGAAACGTGTTTTCACCAGCAACAGCAGGATAAGGGCGAAGTCATTTCCCCAATAGCGGGTTAAGTCCCATGGTGTCCCCAGCAGGTCTAGTACTTGTGATGTGTCTCCCCAAGCAGAGTTTGGTGGTAATCCTCGCAGGTTTGTTCAACGATGGTTGACATCCCCAGCAGGTTTTAAGTCCAAGTGATATTTGGCACTCTTCCGATTCAGGTCTTGGTTTCCTTTTCAAAGAGTTATATATAATCCCCAGTAGAGTGGATGTTATTTTGGGATTTCATCTCCAGCAGAAGTTGTTGATCAAAGGAGTTGTTTAATGTGATCCCTCTCAGTAGAGTTCTTAGACTCAGAGGACAATTTATTTTGTCATCCCCGGTGGAGCTGCCTTCGTTTTCAGCATTTATTTTGCTGGAGCGTTTCTTTTTGCATTGCATAAGCATCGTTTGCATGGCATCCTCCCAAACGTGTAGCATTTCCATTTCGTATGGAGCATTACGCCATAAAAAAATTCAAACATATGCATTCGAAGCATAAGCCAGGTTTGATACTTTCTTTGCCAGTTCTCTTCCTCAGCAGAGATGCATAACTCAGGAGACTTTCTTTGCCAGTTCTCTTCCTCAGCAGAGATGGCATAACTCAAGAGACTTTCTTTACCAGTTCTCTTCCTCAGCAGAGATGGCATAACTCAGGAGACTTTCTTTGCCAGTTCTCTTCCTCGATGAGGTCGCCGAGGGATGTGTTCATCCTACCTGTTCTCCCCGGCAGAGTCTTCTATTTAGACTTCTCCTTTCCCCAGCAGAGTCATCTTATCTTTGGGTTGTAAATCTGTTGATTTTACCTCCCACCCTTTCGGTTCACGATCGTATCTTTGCTAGGAGTTTTCCTTTGATTGGCCAATCTCTTTTGTAAACCCAGTTCTCGCCTGGTAGTCAGTTCTCGTCTGACCTATTTTTGTGAAATCTAGTTCTCGCCTGGTAGTCAGTTCTCGTCTGACCTATTTTTGTGAAATCCAGTTCTCGCCTGGTAGTCAGTTCTCGTCTGACTTATTTTGTGAAACCCTAGTTCTCACCTGGTAGTCAGTTCTCGTCTGACTTATTTTGTGAAATCCAGTTCTCGCCTGGTAGTCAGTTCTCGTTTGACTTATTTTGTGAAATCCAATTCTCGCCTGGTAGTCAGTTCTCGTCTGACTTATTTTGTGAAACCCAGTTCTCGTCTGGTAGTCAGTTCTCGTCTGACTTATTTCGGTAAACCCAGTTCTCGCCTGGTAGTCAGTTCTCGTCTGACTTATTTTGTAAAATCCAGTTCTCGCCTGGTAGTCAGTTCTCGTCTGAATTATATCGTGAAACCCAGTTCTCGCCTGGTAGTCAGTTCTCGTCTGACTTAATTCGGTAAACCCAGTTCTCGCCTGGTAGTCAGTTCTCGTCTGACTTATTTCGGTAAACCCAGTTCTCGCTTGGTAGTCAGTTCTTGCCTGACTTCTCTCGTGAAATCCAGTTCTCGCCAAGTAGTCAGTTCTCGTCTGACATATTTCGGTAAACCCAGTTCTCGCCTGGTAGTCAGTTCTCGCCTGACTTCTCTCGTGAAATCCAGTTCTCGCCTGGTAGTCAGTTCTCATCTGACTTATTTCGTGAAACCGAGTTCTCGCCTAGTAGTCAGTTCTCGCCCGACTTATGTCGTGAAATCCAGTTCTCGCCTGGTAGTCAATTCTCGCCTGACTTATTTCGTGAAACCCAGTTGTCTTTCTCAGTAGAGATGGCATAACTTAGAAGAGTTTGTTTCACTTCATCCCCAGCGAAGTCCACATTCGGTCGGTCTTCCTTTTCGAGTTCGTCTTCGACCGTCCTCGTATTATTTTGTTGGGTAGAGCGCCTTCAGCCGGTTTTCCTTTTCGAGTTCTTCTTCGGCCGTCCTCGTATTATTTTGTTGGGTAGAGAGCCTTCGGCCGGTCTTCCTTTCCGAGTTCGTCTTCGACCATCCTCGTATTATTTTGTTGAGTAGTTCGATTTCGGCTGGAAAACACTCCATTTCACTATCCCCTCAGTTTGCAAATTTCAGGGGTCTTTTGGTATTCAATCTCCGTGTATCCTTGAATGTCTGAAAGCCGTTGTTATCATACCTTCAGATCCAAGTTAATTGAATAGGGGCAGCTGTAGCACCCTAAAATTTTCCCTCATGTTTTAACTCTAACTGGCTTATGTTTCATTTCATTCTTTGCATAATCATCTTTGCATTATCATCATTGCATATCATTGGCTCTTGGCATGGGATCAAGGTACATGAGCAATCTCAAGTGAATCACATTCTTCTAACCAATGCAAAATTAGGGTTGTGGTGAAAAGACAATGCAAGTGGTTTTTGAGCCAAAGCTTGATTTCAAGGTTTTCCATATGCTCTCAATTGTCCAAGGATGAAGTATTGCCCATTGGTTTATGTCAGAGGATATTCAATTGATCAATTGGTTGAGAATTAATCAGATTGGGGAAAAGTCAACTGTGCAGAGAAAAAAGTCAACTCCTGACTTTTTGAGGTCAAATTCTTATTCCTCATGTCAAGTATGTTCATTGATAGAGATTTGATTAAGAAAGTCCAAAAGAATCATCAAAAATCAAGAAATATGAAGAACTTCCAAAAATAGAAACTTAGGGTTTTTAAAGATGGTAAGTGTAAGCAAGTTGAAGGGCCAACTTTAGGGCATTATTTTTCTATGTTCCAAGCTCCAAATTGAAAGTTTATGGAGGCCTATCAAAAGTTCATTTCAAGGGCTTCAAAACCATACCAAAAACATCTCCATTGGATAAAAAACAAGGGAGATATGATGGATTAAAGTGGAGGGTTCACAAGGCATTTTGACTGGTCAGGCAAGGCAAATGCGCGTGTGGCTCGTAGTAAATAACACAAACAGTTGGTGTGCATGTTTTGTCCAAGTTCCTAGCCAATTATCTCCATGATGGAGGCTTCAATTCAAAAAGTGTTCAACGTGGTTTTTGTTCCTCTTGATCTCCTCTTCAACTTTGATGTTGGAGGATTTTTCATTTGATCAATGTATGAAGAGATAGGATGGATCAAAGTCAGGTACTCCAACAGGTTCATTCGCACGCATGTGGGCTGGGCAAGAGTAGGTCATGTTAGCAGGTCAACTCGGTCATGACCAAACATCTTCATGATCATCTTTAGACAACTTAAAGGATTCAATTGTGATTGATATCAACTTTAATTTTGTTCTATTCCATGAGATCTTGCCATAACCCCCAAGATCAATCATTTTCATCCATGGATTAATGAGTTATATCTTTCCAAAGTCATCATCATGGAATGTTGTCATGGCTGCCAAAACAAGAAATGTTGTATTGTTTGTACATGTTACATTGTTGTGCCATGCGCATCATGTACCATCCCATGTCAACATCATTGCCATTTCAAGCCATGCAAATTTTGTACAAACCACTTCACTCACCCACCTTTTTCTTCATTTGTACAAACAAAGAGAGAGAGGAAGAAACTTGGTTATTAAGTTGTTGCTGCTAACATCATCACCACTTTTCATTTCTAAATCCACCATAAGATCACATACTCCCTCCATATACGAGTTCACCATCACACTACACTCACTCTCCATTTTTCCATTCATTTTTCAACTTCATTCATCCTCCAACGAACTTAACCAAATTTTAACCCTGATTATATTTTAACCACACCACTAACCAGCCATATAAATACTCTAATCCTCCATAACTGAATCAGTTAGATCCAGTTTTCATCACACAAACCAAAAATTCTCTCTCTCAATCTCCAAGTTCAGTTGTGGATTTCTCTCTGATTTTTGAAGGTTTTCACGAGCTTTCTTCAATTTCTCCACCACTACAACGTGCTCTCTCTTCAGTTTGCATCGTGTGAAGCTTAAATCCACCATTGAAGGTTTTGGAATTCTGGATCTTCTTCATCAACAAGCTGTTTTGCACGGTTAAAGGCTTCAAGAAGCGTTTATTTTGCTACAACTGGTTCTGCACAAAGCTCCAGAAGCTCTTTAAGGCATTCAATCCAAATCTTAGCAAGGTACGTTTTTCTGGATCTCATGGCGTAGACTATGATATTGTATGATTAGAATGATGGAGGAGTGTGTACTGAAGTCCTATGGAGCGTAGGCGGTATGTGCTGGTTAAAGAATTAGAAAGAACTTAGAATCTTGATGGATATGTGTGTGAATCCGTGACTTTGTGTCCATTTATCTGTGTGATTAAGGCATTATTTTGGATTTTTCTTGCCATGGTTGTGTTCGTCTCATTGAATACTATAATTTTGGTTTAAATTTTGTTAAATTTCATTAAGAGACGAGAGAGATATGTTAGATTGAAGTTGGGAGGAAGAATTGGGTTGGTGTGTGTTTTTCTGGTTTTGGTAGTGATGAGAGGTTGAAGACGATGATGTGGCATCGTCTGTGTGGCTATTTTCGTTTCTTTCATACTGACCAATAGGAGCACGCCACTGAATAAAATTTGCTTCCATTTTTGCACGTGCTTGATTTCTGAATTATTAAGTGATGATGTGCATGATGTACGCGTGGAGTATCATGTTCATTCGTTCCCAGCCGTTTGATTGATTTGTCTTTGACCTTGACTGGATCATGAGGTCTATGTTGAGTCAACTAAATTGACTGATCCTCGTGGTATACATCTTCAGGCCTCCTGCGCGTGGGGCCTAAGCCAACTGCTTTCCGCACCCCCATATTCTGAGCCCAATACCTTTTTAACTGTTATTTTTTTTTACTATTTGTGCACCCCTGGCCCTATTTCTTTTTTTTTTCATTATTGTTGCATATTTGTTTGCGTTTTTATTTTAAAAAATACTTATGCATATTTAAAAATCCCAAATAAATTCATGAGGAATCCTAACACCTTTAACTAATTTTTGGCACTTTTAATTTTCCATTTTTGGATTAGTTTGCTATTTTTTGTGAGTTTTTCAATGTGTTGCATTTCATTTGAGCTTTATTCATGACACATGTTCATTGATGAATTGTTTGACATACTTGTGAGTTGAATTTTCACATGGAAATTGATATATGCCTTCATGACATCTTGAGGCACTTTGTATAATTTTTGTCAATTTTTGGGATCACTTTTGGTCAATGTTTGAATGCCATATTTGTGCCTAATGCTTGTGCCACTCATGTGAACTTGTAAAGCATGTTTTAGCATAACCCTTAATGAGTTTTAATCCATTCTTTTGAGACATGTCAACTTACTATTTGCACTTCAATATTCTTGCCTTTTCCCAATTTTCTTGGGCTCTTAACATGTTATTTGAGAATTCATAAATGCACCTTTGTTTGTGCGAATGTTAGAACACTTATGTTAGGGTTTTGATGTGCATTGTATGCAATACTCTTTGACACTTGTTAAGACCTCTTGATACATGACATGTATGATCATTTAATGACATCTCCATGCATATATAAATGTCATTCACTTCTGACTTTGATGTTTACATATGCATTTATTCATGTTCATGATTCATTTACATTTATCTTGCATAGTTAGTGCACATCTTGCATTTGCGTGATCTTTTGATGCATTTTTCAACCTAATTTGACTTTGTTTGATACCTTAACCTTATTAGGACACATTGACATGTACCTACTGACTTTAGATGTTCCTTAACCCTTAGGACTCATTCCTTTTAGTTTAAACTTTGTTTACTTCTTAAGTTGTCTTCTTAGGACAACTAGCTTTGTTTGGTTTACTTTTTGGCACTTGTATTCATTACTTGTTATCATATGGTACTAACCTTTTATGTAGGGGAAGAGGTAAGACACATGAGCATGTGGATGGTTATCCATGTTCACCTCTTCTTTCATCCCTCATCTATTTTACTTGTGGATTACATGATATAATGCTTGATTGTGTAGAACTTCTTCACATCCCTTTGGGTCCTAGCTCATCCTTAATTTTTGATTAAGGTGAGGTAGGATAAGCATTAGATAGTACAATCCCTCTCTCTTATTTATACTTAGGGTGCTCTTAAACCTCAACCTTAGGGCCATCTTTTGCATGACAACATTAGGATAGAATTCCCCTTAGTGTTTTCTTTTCCTTTGAGTCTTCTCTTCTCATCTCATAACCACTTCTAAAACACTTAATAAAGTTAACGTGTATTGCGCATGAGCCTTGTACATGGGAAATGGAGAGTGGGGGGCTTCCTTTCACTTTCCTAGAGTGTTTAGAGTGCGTTCCGTCTTGGGTCGATGTGCGACGCATTCGATCCTATGTTGTAGACTTGGGTGCAATGCAAGTTATGAACTAACTTCAATCCATTTCTGTCTAAAAAACACAGAAACAAACTCAAATCTTTTTCATCCTTCGGGATAGTTCAGTCTCAAATCATTTTTAGAAAAGGGCACGTTACTTCCGTCTCGTCGCAAACAGGCATCGACCGTAACTGCCGGACGCGAACTTAACGTCGCTCATAAAAAACACTAAGACCTTGTTAGGTCGAACTACGATTGCCCTGACTTCCTCTCTCTGGTTAGATTGAGGATACGTAGGCACAAGACGACGATGTCTTGGCGAGCAACCTCCCCCCTTAGTTCGTGTCCGAACTACGTTGACTCTGACTTTCCCATTGCACGAGGGAATACTTAGGCATAGGACGAGTGATGTCCTATTGAGTCACTTCTTTTTCTTTTCTCCCTCGGTTCTCTGTTCTTATCCGTTCCCGTTCCTTTTCCTTTCCAGTAGCAGTGGAGCTCCAGCCGACGACACTCTTTGATCGAGACAACAAGCGTGGATCCCATTAAGTACGATGGACGCGTGGGGGTGCTAATACCTTCCCCTTGCGTAACCGACTCCCGTACCCGTTTATCTTGGTCACGAGACCATGCGTTTTCCTTCCCTCAGGTTTACACAGTGTTTCCTTTCCCTCTCTTGGGATAAATACACATTGTTGGTGTTGCACCCCAAAATTTGCCCTCCTTACTTTAGTACTAACTGGCTTATGTTTCATTTCATTTTTGCATTATCATGTGTGCATATCATTGGTTCTTAGCATGGGGTCAAGGTGCCCGAGGCAAGTTCAAGAGGAGAAGATGTTCTTCAAAGGGTCAAGCAAGAGTGTTCAAGTGGATCACTTTCTCCTAACCATTGCAGAAACTAGGGTTTTGAGATTCTTGGGTTTATTGCTCCAATGGGAAAGCTCCTTAGATTTTTATCATCACCAAATGGCATATCTTATCTTTGTTGGAGAGGATACACACATATTCAGAGGAATTTGAATTTGGAGACTGTGTTATTTCCTCCTAGACTGAGGGTACCAAGATTAGGGTTTGCTATAAAGTCAGTTTATTTCTGATTTTTTGGGCAAGACTTAATTACATGGTATTTCTTGGGTCCCAAAGTATCTAGGAATGGAAGATTGTCCATCAGTTTGGTTCATGAGAAGTTCAATTGGCCAATGGATTGGGAATCAGGAGAATCTGGAGGAAAGTCAACTGCGAGAGGGGAAGTCAACTGTGGAATCTTGAGGTTCTCTTCAAGGTTTTCAAGGTCTCACATCCTCATATGGTCTTCAAGGGTCAAGTTTCATACCATTTATCAAGAATCAGGAGTTGGTGCAAAAGTTACCAAATATGGAAATGACCTATAATTTGAAAGTTTCCTTTTTGGGCAAGTTCTTACACTACAATCAACTTGACTTTTCATCATCAAAGAAGCTTCAAATGAATTTTCATCAAACATGAAAGTTGAATATCTTTTTCTCCTCTTTCCAACAAGTACTAGTGGGTCTCCATATCATTTATGAAACTCAAGTTATGGCCAAAAGAAGGCAAAGGGGTTTTTAGGGTTCCATTTTCATAACTTTTGCACTTTGGGACATATGGACCTATAATTGATTCCATTGCTTCAAGACACATTTCAACATCAAAGAACAATCCCTAAGGAGCATTTTTGGCCTTTAAATCAAGAAGTTTCATGGTTTATTCATCACTTATTCTCCATTATGCAAAATTGCCAAATTATTGAAAACTCATGAATCAAAATGTTTCAAGGCCCAATTCAATTCAAGGTGTAATTAGCAATTGGAAATTAAGTGATCCATCATGAAATACTTGGATATCCATGCATGGAGGAGGGTGTATTTCACATTATTCAAATTTCTAAAACCACCCAAAACTCTTTAAGTGAGGAATTCTCAAGGCCCAAATGATCATTAGTGGATTAACATAATCTATTTAAGCCAATTCATGCACTGGTTAGGGTTGGGACACGTGATATTGGAGGAGAACAAAGCTTGAGCCCTAAAACTTTTCCTCATTGAATCTCTCAATCCACAAGGTCTTTTCAAAAAATTCTTTCACCATCAGAACCCTTGGGATCCCTAGAGCACGAATCAATCCTCATTCGCAGCTAAAAGCAAGGATATAGGAGGCGTGATCTCAGGTTGGTGGGTTTTTTCATGATCCTAAAACTCTTCTTTTTGACATGTATATTGGTGTGTGATGTTCAATGATAACCCTGATATAATTTGTTTTGATTTTGGACATGAATGGTGTGCATATGGTGTGTTTAAAGTTTTGAACCCTAACATTATTTCATGCGTTTTTCATTGTGTGTTGATGGTTTGTGATTTTTGATGGCGTATTCGTAATCCTCATGAAAATCTGGACAAAATGGTATATGCATTTGCATTTTCTGGGTTCTTTTGAATTGCAGGTGGCCGTGGGTGGCGGCCGGAGCTAGGGCTCCGGCGCCTGGTGTGTTTCCGGCCGGTGAGGGGTTTGGACGAAGAAGATGAAATCAAGGTCGTTCGTGTGCTTGATCCAATGGCCCAGGCGTTGCCACGTTTTAATTTTTTGGTTTTATTTTTATTGATTTCATGTGTGTTGATCCATGATAATTGCCATGTACCACCAGTCTAAACCATCCATCACATTACTTATTAATAAACCTGGGACGTGGATTAGATATGAGGGCCAGGATCGTGACAACGAATTAAAATATCACATGCCTGTCACGTGCTCTTATTGTATGTCTGAATGATTGTGTGTATGCGTGTGTATCATTTTTACCATGTGCGTTTTGATCTAAACCGTTGATCTTGAATACATGATGATTGTGTTGACTTGGTGGCATGCGTTGGATTGATCTGAGGGTCCTGGGGAGTCAATTGGGTTGACTAGAATGCATTGTGATTCTTTTTATTTCTTTTATTTTCGCTGATGGGCTTTGTGATCTGGGCCTTCTATTCACACCCCTCTACTTAGGTCCATTTCCATTTTCAACGTGCATGCTTGCTATACACACCCCCCACGTTTATGCCAATTTATTTATTTTATTTAATTATATGGTTTTCATTTTTTTAATTTTTAAATTAGTTTTTTGCATTAAAAAATTCCCAGAAAATTCATGCATCATTTTTATATTTTTATAAAATTTTCACAAATTTTATTTTATTATTTTATTTTATCTTTAGTATCTGAAATAAATATTTGTTTATTTTCTTTTTAAATTATTCATATCATGCCTACTTAAATTTGTTTATTTTATTTCTCTGCACCCATAAAACATTTTGAACCCATTCCTTTTGCATTCATTCACCAACACACTGAATTGCATTAAAATATTTTCCCCTCATTTTTAAAATCATTTCATATTGCATTTTAGTCCTCCTTTTTTGCATATTGAACCCTGTTTCTCACCTGACTTTGCATGATTGTTTGAGTGACTTATATTTTGAACTTTTGCAAGAGTTTTTGATATGTTGTTTGTTTCTGGTTGAGCAATATTGATAATTAATTTGGCAATTTTATAAGATGTTTCACTAATTGTGTGACTGCTCTTTATGTGAGATCTTCTAATATGCATATCTCTGATCATGTCTGGTTACCTGTTTGAAAAGGCACTTGTGCCATTGTTTGGGATTGCTTCCTTGAATTCTTAAGTCATGTTTGGATTGTTATAGGTCATTTAATCACTTTTATATGTCATTGTTTGATTTTCATTTGCCTTAATATTACTTGTGTCTGTTTTGTGCTAACCTCTTATGCAGGGGCTGAGGTAAGTTCTTTGAGGGTGTGGATAGTTATCCATGTCCACCTTACTCTTTCCTTCTCTCATCTTTTTTTTCTTTAGGATTAGGTTGTCGTCAAACCTCACTAACCGTAGGTCACCCATGCATGATAACATTAGGACTCTTAGTTTCCCTTTAGAGTTCCCTTTGTGTCTTTTCTCTTCTCGTCTCAGAACTTCTTGAAAACACTTAATAAGGATAAAGTGTATTGCGCACGAGCCTTAAGCGTGGGGAATGAGAAATGAGGGGCTTCCTCTCATATTTCTAGAGTGCTTAGCGAGCGTCCTGTCTTGGGACAATGCGTTAAGTATTCGCCCCTGTGCCCTAGACTTTGGTGCAATGCAAGTTATGAACTAACTTAAGTCACTTCTGTCCTAAAAAATACAAACAAACTTCAAACCTTTTTGTCCTTCGGGATTGTCAAACTAAAGGCTATTTTCAAAAAGGGCACGTTACTTTCCGTCTGAGTCGCAAACAGGCATCGACCCTAACTGCCGGACGCGAACTTAACGTCGCTCATAAAAAACACAAAAAGAACTTGGTCCGAACTACGTTGGCTCTGAATTCCCCATTGCACAAAGGGGGTACGTAGGCCTAGCATGTCGACGTCCTACCGAGTCTGTCTTAGTTTTCCCCTTCCTCGTGTCAGTACAGCCATAGATGATAGGATAACTCACCCTTAGAATAGACAACAAGCGTGGATCCCATCGAGTACGATGGACGCGTGGGGTGCTAGCACCTTCCCCTCGCATAACCGACTCCTGAACCCAGGTTATGGTTGCGATGACCATTCCTTTCCCTCTTCCTCAGGTTTATGCGGTGTTCCCTTTCCCCCTCTTGGGATAAATTTACACGGCTGGCGACTCTATTTTTCCGCGCCACTCTCGCGTTTGTACTTGGATGAAAATCCTGGGAGCGACAGCTGGCGACTCTGCTGGGGAATCTGGTTGACCTACGCTGGTCCATCCCTAAGCGAGTCAATCCTAGCGCTTGCTTGTCTTTGTTCTCTTTGGGTGTCTTTGTGTTTGCTTTGCTGTGTTTGTTGTATTTTATTTTTACCGCATTTTCTGCATTGCATTTCATTTTTATTACTGTCATACTAGATACTGCTGTGTTGCGCTGGCTGTTTCTATTTTGCAGGTTGGGTTGTTTTGAGAGATAAGCCCAATACCCAGGCTTTAGTATACCCTAGGACTAGAGTGGAGAGTAGTGGGACCTACGTGCCCGCTTGGTACGTTTGTGTGTTCACGAAATTCACAACCAGACGAGGCTATCTTGGGACGCATTCTAACTTGTGTGTCTTGCGCATGTTAGGATGTCGATCTAGAGAGCTGTTGACTCTGGTGACCGATCATCTAGGACCTTAGTGGAAACATCCCTCTTTAGTGGTGACAGTAGCAGACCACATCCTGTGGCAAACCCATTCGCACCCGAGGGCCCACTTTAGAACTCGCATAGGATGGCCCCTATCTTTTGAAGAGAATCAGTAGAGGCACTCCTCGATTGACGATAGTAATGTACCCCGAGGGATGAATGTACTATTGTTTCTCGACCTCAGTGCCAGAAGCTGAGGACCTTCCGTTTTGGAGAATCAGTTGAGGCCTCCTCGATTGATGATGATGCCAAACCAGAAATGGTGAACGTATCATTATTTCTCGACCTGAGAGCCCGGGATACTGAACATCCTAGTACCCACACGTGAGAGGGGATGGGCGTTTGCAAGTTTGCAGGTAACCGAAACCTTCAACCTACCCGGTTTTTATGGATTTCTCATCAATGTTGATTATCTGGGTTCCTGGTTATCTCAGTGGTTCGGTACTTTGGAATTCTGGTTTTCTGGGTTGTGGTTCTCGTTCAGTTAACAGCACAGCACATCCAGCAGTGTTGCCTTGATCCCATGTTTGCATGAGCATATCATTTTTCTTGCATTCTGACATGTTTGACATTTTTCAAGGCTTGCATCTTACTCTTGATTCCGGTTTTCTGAGGTTACCTTGGCATGGATGTCCAGAGAAAGAAGACTGTTGCTTATTCGTTCCCAGATCCGACCTTGACATTGATTCACAAGCTGATTAGTATGGCTGGTCCCGGAGTTCGTACAGAGTCAGTGGAGGGTATGGGAGACTTCTGAAGTTTGTCTACAACATCTCCAAGTATGAGAAGGATGCCATTCATACACTTCTTCAGTTCTATGATCCGTCTTTGCGTTGCTTCACTTTTCCAGACTGCATCCTGGCCCCAACGTTGGAGGAGTTCTCATTTATTTTGGGAATCCCCATCAGGCATGCCATAGTATTCTTTTCTGAAGAACACCCTGAGATAAAAGAAATGGCTATTGCTCTTCATATTGATGAATCCGTTCTGAGCAGTAATATTGAGGAAAAACAAGGAGCTAAGGGTTTCTTATAGAAGTTATTGTTTGATCAAGCTTGCATACATGTTAAAGAGAAGAATTGGACCACTTTTCAAGCTATTTTGGCTATGTGCATCTATGGGATTGTCCTGTTTCCCAATGTTCCTGATCTGGTGGATATGCATGCTGTCAGAACTTTATTTCAAAGAATCCTATACCTACCTTGCTAGGTGATGTGTATCACTCAGTCCACTACAAGAATGAAAATAGGCGGGGAAAAACTGTGAGTTGTTGTCCACCACTCTTATCTACTTGGTTTCTGAGCCATCTCCCAGAAACTGGCGCCTTTGTTGATTCGAAAGATTCTCTGAAGTGGTCAAAGAGGTTAATGGGCTTGACTGCTGACAACATTGTCTGGTTCAACCGTGATTTGCTAGGAATAGAGATTATTTGCAAGTGTGGAGAATTCCCTAATGTACCCTTGATAGGGAGAAGAGGTGGAATTAACTATAATCCTTCCCTTGTTATCAGGCAGTTTGGTTATCCTTTGAAAGGTCCACCTGAAGAGCGAGATGTCAGAGAATCCTTATTCTTCAATGGTACTGAAGATCAAGAGATGATAAGGAAGGTTGTGAATGCTTGGAAGCAGGTGACCAAGAAGGGAAAAACTTCATTTGGGAAATGTAACAACCGGGCTTTCCCTTCCTATGCAGAGTGGATTAAGAAGAGAGTAGAAGAGGAGCTTCTTCCCTTCCCTGTAGAACCACCATCTTACCCCTTGCTGATTGAGCCTCCTACCACAGTTGAGATAGAGAAGTTTAACAAGTTGTGGGCTAAAAAGGAAAAGCTGCGAGAAGAAAACAGTGAGCTACTGAGAGAGATTTATCAGTTGAAACATGAGCGGGGTGAAGCTGTTTATATCGCCAAGTTGAAGACAGAGCTTCTTGCTGAAGCAGAAAAGGAGCTAGCTGACAAGGTCACGGCCAGACAAAGGATGAAACAAGCTTTAGATGGTATCAGTAAGGTTCTCGATTCTAAGAAGGAGGAATTGGACAAGGCTTTGTTAAAAATTCGCAGGTTCAATGCTCACCGAGAAACTGCAATGGCTGAGAATAAGAGAAAGGAAGACGATTACCTGGCTCAGATTGATCAATTGAAGTTGCAGCTCAAGAAGAAAGATATTGAGATCCTATCAGGGGTATTCCAGAGACAAGCAGTCGAAGGTCGACTCAATGAAGCCATAGCCTCTATAGAGGAACTGAAGGTCCAAGCTGAAGTGAAGAGATCTAGACATGAGGGACCTAGCATGGATGGTGTTTTTGGAGAAAACGCTTGGGAGTTGCATTGCCGATACTTGGAGGGGATCATGCATAGGAGAGACATCCTCATTCAAGAGCTAATTCAGAGACCGAAGCATCCCGACACCAGAAAGCTGTTCAAGGAGATTCAAGATTGGAGCAAGAAGCATAATGGATGGGGGGATTGACACTTGTAGACTTTGACGACATGCCGTAGTTTTATATTTTCTTTCATTATTCGGACCACCGCCAGACTTGTTGGTTGGGATCTATGATTATTGTGTTCAGACTTGTTATCTTGGATTTGTGATTGTTGACATTTGGTTTTCCTCTGGTTTTCTTAATATATGAGCATAAGTTTTGTTCTATCTTGTTGTTAAACTGGAATCAAGGGGTGGATCGCCCTACGGATATTCAAACATGTCCATTTGCCATTGCATATTCATAATCATTTTGCATAATCATTTTGCATAACAGGTGTTCAAGGCTGGTTATTCTTATTTTGATCTGGTTTTCTTCAGAATTGCAGACTTAACTCCTCAGACCATTCAAGAGTTGATCATGGAGCAAGTTCAAGCTGAGTTGAGGGAAATACGAGGCCAGATGGGGCAGCTTATGGGGAATATGCAAACTCTCATGCAAGACCAGAAGATGCTAAGGGAGGAGGTCAATCAGATGAAGACTCAGATGGGTTTGAACATGGAAATTTTGAATAGGGTGTTGAAGAAGGAAGATAGTCATATGCCTGCTTCCGCAACAGAGATCCTTACTCCTCCCATCTCTTTGGAATCTGATTTAAATCATGGATTACCTCGTGAATCTCTTCCACAAGCGGAAGTTCCAGAACTTTCCCAACAGCAGCTAGGTCTTGGCTCCCAAGAGAAGTCCAAGGGAAAAAAGTGTACAAAGAGACAGAAGAAGTCTGAAAGAGTTTTTCATCCGCTCCCTATGCCATATTCTCAACTATTACAGCATCTCCTTCAGTTGCGACTGGTACAGAAAAGGACTGTGGCTCCTCTCACTGGTAATCCTCCACCAGGCTATGATGCAAAAGCCCATTGTGATTTCCATTCTGGGGCACCAGGGCATAGTGTGGAGAAATATAGGGCCTTTCAGCACCGAGTCCAGGATTTGATTGATGCAGAGGCAATTGAGTTCACGTCGGGCGGCGTGAATATACAAGGTGATTTTACCCCAATTGTTGCAAAAGAAGTGGAGACTCCCCCCTCTTTACAGGATCCACCTCATGTCATGGACTTTCTCCACAACCTTTTGCTGCAGAAGCCCTACGTCAGTAACCTTTGTTTGTGCCAAATATGGAAAGGAAAGTGCAAGCGCAGGTGAGGCGCCCAAATCAGCACCGACAACAGAGTTATCAGCAGCAGGGGCAACCGAGACCAAGAGGGCCCAAGAGGATATTTGATCCTATTCTTATCCCTTATAGTCAGCTGTTTGCTCGTCTGCTCAAGAACTCTCTGATTCAAACGAGGAGTACTGCGCCGGTACCGTACCCTATTCCTCCGGATTATGACATGACTGCTAGGTGCGAGTTCCACTCGGGAACGTTTGGGCACACAATTGATGAGTGTAATGTATTCAAGCACAAGGTGCAAGACCTGGTAGACTTAGAGATCATTGTATTCACTGAAGGTGATATGTACATCAATGGGAGCCTCCTTTCTCAAATGAACACTCAGTCTGCAAGCACGTCCAGACAGAATTAAGCTTCCTCAGCAATGGCAATCTTCAGCTTCTTTACTACATTTTCATTTGTAGTTTTTCATTTCTTGTTAAAGCATCGTATGCATGTAAGACTTGTTTGTTTTTTATGATGATATTAATGCAATGAATATGTTTTTCTTGAAGTAATCCATTCGTGTTCACTCTTAAACGTTTATATGCACTGCAATACCAATTTTCTTGTTTGGAACTCTTGAGGGAGGATGATGAGACGAAAACGCAAAAACTCTGGTTGTATGCTCAAGGATAGAACCCTGTTGAGGATGTACAGGAATTGTTTCAAACCCCTAAACACTGGAGAGATAAGGAGATAAACCTTCGTTAACCCCTTTGAGCCTTGGAGTAGGAGCTTCTTTCGTACGAAAAAACCCTCATACTTAACCCAGGGGCAGGGTAGGCGTCAGTTAGTTTGACCAAGCGTTCAAATTTCAAGGAGAGTGTGCATCCGAGGTCAAGAGGTATCCATCAACAACCAAGGAGTGAGGCAGTCACAACCCTGTCAAGCAAGTAAGACAACCAGTGTTACACGCTTTGTTCAAAAGGGGAATAAAAAAAAGAGAAAGCCCGCTAAGTCGAGACTTGAAAATAAGCGACTTAGGCAAAAGCTAGGGCATCCCGCTGGACTTCAAAATCGAAAAACTCAAAAGAGTCAGTCCAGGCAAAAATTAGGGATCAGAAAAAGAGCAAAAGAAAGAAAAAGCATTACAAGAGAAAATCCTCGATAAGAACAAATTCGTGTGATTACAGACACAAAAGATAAAAAGGGGTGAGCGCCATTCCAAAACTCCCTTAGGTGACAAACCATTAGTGGCATGGGTTCCTTAAAGATCATAAACCTTTTGAGAGATGAGCGTTTGTGTCAAATTAACTGAACATAGGTCTGGAGAACATCACGAAGAGTGGATGGGCACCGATAAATTTTGAGCCATAAATCCTTTTTCTGAAACCGTGAACCAGACCACGTTACAACCCTTAAAAGTCCTAATTGAAATAGGGTTTACTTCGAAAGCGTACTTCAACAGGATAGCGTTCCTGACTCCTACGAGTTGTGCTAATAAGATTTGTTGGTATTGCATGTGCGCATTGCTTTGCCATTTAAAAATCAAGGTCGCATCCCAGCAAGTGATTCATTCACAAGGCTTGGCGACACACTTTCAATAAAAAACTTCAAGGTTAACATGAGTGTTGCATTAGAATTGTCATTCTCATAATAAACATTTTCTGTTTGCATATATGTGCCTAAGCATCAATGCAGCTTACACAGTGAAAGTCAGTCAAGAAGCTTGATCCTGCCAAGTCGGGATGCTTGAAAATTCTGAAGGACAATCATATCAAAGGGCAGGCTGCCAAGAGACTCAGTGTAGAGTGGGCTCTCCCTAATAAGTCGTGCTAAGATGTAGCCAATCTGGAGCAGTCGTGCTAAAAAAAACTCTCCCTAAAGTAGCCAGACAGGGGCATTCATTCTAAGATCAGGGGCAAAGTCACTTCAAAGCTCATATTGGGGCAGGCCACCTCTAGAGCGTGGGAGGTTGTCCACTCCTGAAAATGATTAATTGAAAATACCTTCTCAAGGTTCAAAATACTAAAGCAGAATATTTTCAAGTCATTACAATCCCTTTCGAGGTAATGTACTTCATGAATTATGAAGACTGGGGCAGTTATGTCGAGATATGATAAATCTCTCCAAGAGTTTGAAGACCCTGGGGCAGTGCGAACGCCCGATCTTCTGTAAAATCCTCTCGGGATGATTTCTCCCATTAGACCTGGTGGTCTGGGGCAAGTGAAAAGTTCAAAGAGCCGTTTATGACCATAAAGACAAGTCAGGCTGCAGGGCAACATGATTGTACTTCCCCAGCAGTTTGCTTTCCCCAGCATTGAGATTGCAATTTCCTCAGCAGAGCAGACCTTCCCCAGCAGGAGACCTGGAGAGTATTTTCTCTGAATCAAGATGTTATCTCCCCACAGAATCAGGGTTATCACTTCCCCCATCCGGTCAGGAGGCGTGTTTTCGCCGACAACGTCATATTCTAGTCCCCAGCAAGGAGGGAGTAAAGTCATTCTCCCCACCAGTAGGCTAAGTTCAGCAGTATCCCCAAGCAGGATGGTATTATGGACTATTTTCCCCAAGCAGTATGGTATTATGGGCTGGCATCCCCCAGCAGGTTCTGAGCCCAATTGGTTATTAGCAATCTTCAGTAACAGACTTCTGTAATACCCCAAAATTTGCTCTCCCTCTTTGTCATCATAGCATGGCATTATCATTTATCATATCATATCCATCTCATTAGCATTGCATTGCATTTAACATAGAAAAATGAAGCATGGCATCCTTCTTACCATCAGGGCATGTGATCAGGTGGAAGGTGGACAATCAAGGGATCATTCAAAGCACAAAAAGGTCAGTCAAGTTGCCTCAAGGCAAGCCAAGAGGTCTTTCATGTCTCATACCATCTCAATTGATCATCCACAACCTCAAGGATGAGAGATACAATGGGAGATTGAAGCATTACATCTTTCACTATGCAAGAGGTTCAAAAACTGAAGGAAAACCCTCAAAAGAGATAGCTCATTAATCCAAAATCATCCTCAAATGGTATATATCATCATCCTTTAAGAAGGTACACAACATTCTCTGAGGAATTTGAAATTGAAGACTGCACATTTTTCTCCTAGGAGGTGGGCACCAAAACTAGGGTTTCCCATTAAATCAGGGAATCTTTGATTTTTTGGACAAAACTTGATGTCATGGTATTCTAAATGTCCTTAAGTGTATGTGTATGGAAAATTGCCTCTCAATTGGTTTTGGAAGTGTTTCAATTGGAAGAAAGATCAGAAATCAGGAAAGTTGGGGCCAGGTCAAATAATCAGAGGAAAAAGTCAACTCTTGACTTTTTGAGCCCAAAATCATGAAATTCATGTTACATATGTCCAATGTACAAAATTTGGTCAAGAAACTTCAAAGGAATCATGAAAAAATCAAGATGTGGAAAGTTGCCATTTTTGGATGAAGAAGGGTTACTAAAAATAGCAAGTTTTGGCCATTTTGCATCAGAGTTTGAGTCAAGGCCATTTAAAATTGAAACACCAAATGAAAATTCCACTCGGTCACAACAAGAGATCTTGTTTCAAGCTTCAAATCCATGTGTATAACATCTCCATTGGATAAAAATTGAGTGAGATATGGATGATTAAAGTTGGGGAAAACTAGGGCAAAATGCAAGTCAGCTTGGTCAATTTTCAGGTCACGCGCGTGTCATTTTCACAAACACATGGTGGGCCAAATGTTTAGATAAATTACTCATGGTTAGAGGCCTCAAATGAAAAATCTTTCAACATGAAAGTTGTTCCTCTATGTGAGATCTTTAAGATTGGTGTTCATGTTTTTTTCATTTGATCAAAGGTCAAGAAGTTATGTTGAGTCCAATGTGCTATGATCATGCTGAGAACCTAGGTGCCATGTTACCTTGTCAACCAACCTTTGCCACGCCCTCATACCAGTCTCAAGCTTATGTGTTATAAGTCATTTTGCAACTTACTCCAAACCCCATTTCAATTCAATTTTCATATCAAAGTTGTCCTATTACATCCCCTCTTTCCAACGTCTCCAAGAACTCATTAGATCATCCACAATGCCAAGAGAAAATCACCATTAAACATCCATGTTTGCATTATTTCCAAACTGTCACAAAAAACCAGAAAAATGAATGTTGTTGTTGTGGTCTCAGTTTGCCCGTGCATTGCTCACTCTCCAACTCTTTCTTCATTTAACCAAACATTCATCACATGTCCATGAACATGAGCACGTGCATTACATAAAAATAGAAAGAACAACTTGCTGAGCAAGTTTCACCTACACAAGCCGTGCCATTTCACTTCTCTTCAACTCCACCATAGTTTATCATGGGTTATCATCACCATAGCTTTGCTCTCCCTAACTAACTTGACTCAGTTAGTTAGGGATGACTCACTTAACTCAACTGTGACTCACTTGACTCACTCATTAAACCATAGTTAACCCACACTATAAAACAAAATCTCACTTCACATTTTCATTCAGCTTCATTTTCTATCATTTTTCACTTCAAAACACTTCAAACTCTCCCTCACATTCTCTCTATTTTCCCTCTGATTTCACACGAGCTTCACCATCTTTCCTTCATCTACTTCATCTTCATCATCATCAATGGCATTGAATTGAAGCCTTTCTACACAGTCCTCAAGATTTTGCAAGCATTGTTCAACATTGAACCTCTCTGCTCTTAAGACCATTGGTTGTATAGCATTTATTTTGCTAAGTTCGTGAAGCTCCAAGGTTGCAGAACAAGTATTTCCTCTGGTTTTCTCAAACTATACAAGAACTGCAAGATCAGGTTCCAAATCTCACAAACTCTTTTCTCACGATTTACTTGTTTATTTTGTTGTTTTAATGTTGATATGAGCTTAATAGAAGCATTCCAAACTCTGGCTAGTTGATAGGCCTTCTAAAGGCTTAGTTGCAAAACCTAGGGCATGTTTTACTCTTCTCTGTTCTCCATGTGCACGTGTATTATGTGGAAAATAGTGGTAGATCCATGATGTGCATGAGCTCAGCTTTAATTTGGTATATGATTTGTGCATCTTGGTGAGATATGAGGGTTGCAGACGGTAGTGATTGACCGGAGAAGGTGACCGGAGGTCCCTCTCCGGCCGGTGATCGTTATGTTAGGGTTTCTGGTCAGAATTAATGTGGACCGTTTGATGTGCATGATCCAATGCTCCAAAACGTGACAACGCATTAAAAGGAACGTGCTCCTCACGTGTTTTTTTTCTGATTCTCATTTAAACGTTTTATGGTGCAGTGCATGTTAGTTGTTGTGTTCCTCCACGCGTGATCATTGATTTTGTTTACTTTGACCTTTGTGTTGACTTGACCTAATCTGATGGTTGTAATTGCTTTGACTTGTGTTGACTGAGGAGCATGGTAGTTATTGTGTTATGCGAGCTTAGTGGACCTAGTCAGATTGATATCCACACCCCCAGGCCTTAAGCCCAAACCATTTTTGAACTGAGTAATTACTAGGCATGCACCCCCATACATTTTGCATTGCATTTTATTTTTTTATTTTTGCTACACGTTTTCTTTTTAATTTTTAAAAATACTAAATAGCATCATAAAATTCCACAAAAACTCATGAGCATCATTAAAACATTTAGAAAATTTTTGGTGATTTTATTTTCTGATTCTATGACATTTTTACCCCTGCTCCATATTTTTCTTTGAATTTCTTTGATGTGCATTCTTAATATGGTACATGATCTTGTTTAATTTTGTTCTTGATCATTAAAAATTGTTTTGATGCTCTTCTTTTTGCATTGAGTCATTAGCATCTTGAGGTATGTTAAGTGATTTTTATTTGATTTTTTAGGTCATTTTATGGCATGTTTGGTGTTCACTTTTGTGCTACTTTGTATGATATGTCTATTTGACCTAAGTGCATTGTTGGACCTCATTTTTCCTTGGTTCCTTGCATGCTACTTTGATATGTGATTCATCTCTGATTGGTGAACTTCAATACCATGTTTTCATAATTTTCATGAGGCCATTTGATTTTTGTTCGATGCATTTCATTTAAAGCATTATAACATGTCATATCATTGTAATCTTTTGTGCATGTTTACATGTTTTCTTTTGTGTATACTTGCATGATCATTTGCCTATTTGGTGAGCTACACTCTTGACATTATAGGACATTGATACATATCATATGTCATCTTTGCTTGTTGATTATCATTTGAACCTTGTGCACTTTTAACATGTTGTGTTTGCACTTTCCTTCGTTTGGAACTTCCATTTCAATCCTACTTCTTCTATCACTTCTTAAATGCTTTGATGTGTCATGCATGAATACTTGTGAGATGTTTGTGAATCATTTTTTATTTCATTTCAATTCTGATCCATGGATTACATGTTCCATTTATGCACATTTCTTCTTTTCTCTTTCATCTTTCATTCTCCCTTTTCTTATGATATCATGTTCTAATGTCATGGAGGATGTTTGTTGCCTATCCACTTGAGTTTGATTGATAATAACCATTTGTTTCCATATGATGTACATTCTGGTTGTGGCTCTAGGATTTGGTTTCTCATGAAATTCTTTTGAGTTTTATGATGCATTACATGTTCTTTTACTTCTTATACTTCTTATACATGTTTACTAACCATGTAGGGGCTTTGGTAAGTTTCAATTGAGTGTGGATAAGGAATCCACATTCAACTTCTATCCTTTCTCTTTTACAATTCCATTTTATGTTTTGTTAAGCACTTATGTGCTTTCTGTTAATAACTCATTACTTTCCCTTTTTGAATTACAATTCATCTTCTACTTTAGAAGTGAATTGTTTAATTCTTTCTTTCTTTAGACTTTAGGTTGAAGCCTCACAAACCTTTAGGATCACTCCCTTTAATCTTCAATTAGGATTGAGTCTTAGTCCACATAGGTTTTACCTTTTCTCCTCTCTTGAGTCTCTCTTCTCATCTCTTAAAGGAAACTCAAAACATCTAATAAAGGTAGGCATTTATTGCATTTAGGCCTTTCATATAAAGAAAAGGTTATAAGGGGTCTTCTCTTATAATCTTAGAATGTATAGCATATAGCCCATCTTGGGTCAATGTGTTAAACATTTGATCTTGTATGAGGGACTTAAATGCAATACTTGTTGAAGGTACAAATAAAAAACACTTCTTCATTTCTTAATTAACAAAAACACTTAATAAACACAAGTATGCTAGTGTGTTTGAACCTTGACAATTGGAACTAAGTGTGGGGGTCTTCTTCACCCTTAGTGTGCTTTCTTACCCATTCCATCTTGGAATGTGAGAATGTACACATTCCAATGACTAAGATCCGGATACACTGTCATATGCAAACAAATCCAAAACACTTCCTTCTAAAAGACAAAAAACAAACAATAACGTCTTTCCTTCGGGAATTCTTTTCGCACCTCATTCACTCTTAGCGTACGAACGCGCTTCTACTCGTTCTCTTGCAAGATGGTAACGCACTCGGACCAGCGAGCCTGCAACACCTGAGCCAGAACGTAAGTCGTTCTCTAAAAAACATAAACAACTTTCCCTAGTGAGGGGAACTACGTCGCTCTGATTCTCATGTTCCCGATGAGATACGTAGGCAGTGGGGTAGGGCCCATGCGAGCACTTCTTTTATTTTCCCTACATTTGTTTCTCTCTCTTTTCCAGTTCTCCAGATAGCAGTTCTCTTTTTCAGTGTCTTTTTCCTACACCCTTTGATCGAGACAAGCAAGCGTGGATCCCATCGGGTACGATGGACGCGAGGGGGTGCTAATACCTTCCTCTCGCGTAACCGACTCCCGAACCCATTTCTTTCGGTCGTGAGACCATGCTCTATCCTTTCTCTCAGGTTTACGCGGTGTTTCCTTTCCCTCTCTGGGGATAAATACACACTGCTGGCGACTCTGTTTCGGTGCCACTTTTGCGTTTGTACCTGGATGAAAATCCCGGGAGCGACAGCTGGCGACTCTGCTGGGGACAGGTTGACCTATTGCTGGTCCATCCTAAGCGAGTCAATCCTAACGCTTGTCTGTTTTTCTTTCATTGGGTGTTTATTGTTGTGCTGTATTTACCATTTTACTGTATAGTTATTTACTATATATTACTGTATATTACTGCATTTACTGCATTTTACCATTTTTATTCCATATGATATATTATGCTATGCTGGACTGTGCTGTTTTCTGTTTGGCGGGATGGGATTTCTGAGAGATAAGCCCATTACACAGGCTTGAGGATACACTTAGAATTAGAGTGGAGAGTAGTGGGACCTACGTACCGTTTGGAGTGCGTTGGGTGTTCACGAAATTCACAGCTAGACGAGGCTATCTTGGGACACGTCGTGGCATGCGCATCTTGCGTATTCCAGGATGTAGATCTAGAGAGCTGTCGACTCTGGTGACCGATCATGAGGACCTTAGTGGAAACATCCCTCTTTAGCGGTGACAATGGCAGACCACATTCTGTGGCAAACCCATTCACACCCGAGGGCCCACTTTGGAACTTGCATAGGATGACTTTTATTTTCTAAGGGGAGTCAGTGGACGACCTCTTTGATTGGCATAGCATTGTATCCTACGGGCTGAATGTGCTATGGCTTCTCAAACCTCCGAAGCTGACAAGCCTTATTTTCTAAGAACCACATGTGAGTATGGGTGGGATGTTTACAGGTTTGCAGGAAACCCAGCCTCCTACCTACCTTACTTGTGATTCTATGATGATTTCAGACATTGTATCCTATGACAGTGATTTAAGTGTTCATCTCAAATATTGCCAGATTCAGTACAGAGACACAGTGCACACAATTCAATACAGACACAGACACTTGATCACATGCCCTTTTGCCTTGCATTATCATAACATAACAGTTATGTTTGTCATTTTCAGGTGCATAATACATTTCTGATTCCAATCCATGGGTTCAACAGAGATCGTTGCCGAGAGAAAGAACAATGTGTCTTACAAGTTTCCAGATCCTGTTTTGGATTCATTGCTCAAAGTTATAGATATGGCTGGTCCGGGTTTTCTTGATAGGTTTCAGAAGAGCTACGGGAATTTGGTTGGGATGGTCCATACAATCACCAAGTATGAACATGATGCTTTGCACACTCTGCTGCAGTTCTACGAGCCTTCGTTGAGATGCTTTCTTTTTTCAGATTACATTTTGATGCCAACACTGGAAGAATTCTCATTTATTTTGGGAATTCCGATCACGCCGGCAATACCATTCTTCTCTGGTAGTTCTCCCAGCGTAAAAGAAATTGCTGCTGCGTTACAAATGGATCAGGCAGTGGTAAAGAGTGGTGTGAGCAGTAAAAATGGAGTTAGCGGATTTCATTTAGAATTTCTGTCTGGACAAGCCCAAGAGGCTGCAAGTGCTAAAAATTGGACGGTTTACAATTCCATTCTGGCTCTCTGCATATATGGCCTAGTTTTCTTTCCCAATCAGCAAGACTTTGTGGATATGCAAGCAACGAGAGTTTTCGTCCTTAAAAATCCAGTCCCTACTTTGTTAGGAGATTTTTATCATTCCGTGCATTACAAGAATGAGAAAAGGAGGGGAGGATCTGTTAGTTGTTGTACTCCACTGCTGAGTCATTGGTTTTTCAAACATTTGCCTCAGACAGGTGCCTTTGTGGAAACCAAAGATGTGGCGAAATGGTCTAAACGATTGATGGGTTTAACTGCTGATAACATTGTATGGTTTGACCACCGGTTATTGAGAATAGAGCTTGTCACAAGATGCGGAAATTTTCCAAATGTGCCTTTGATTGGCAGAAAAGGAGGGATCAATTATAATCCAGTTTTGGCCATCCGACAGTTTGGGTATGCTTCCAGGGATCCTCCTACAGAGCAAGATGTGGAAGAATCTTTATTCTTTACAGGAACTAAAGATGCGAAGGTGGTAGAAGTAGTGAATGCTTGGAAAGATAAGCACAAAATTGGAAAAGCAGTTTTTGGAAAAGGAGATTGTAGATCTTATCCTGAATATGACAGGTGGATTGAGACGAAAGTAAAGGAATTGCTTTTACCCTTTTCAAGGGGACCTCTTTTATGTTCAGTACAGCCAGAACAACCCACTATGGTGGCTATTGAAGAATGTGAGAAGTGGAAGAAAATGGTCAGAGAGTTGCAGATAGAGAACTCTGGAATGAGCAGATGTCTTCAGAAAGCTCTAGCTGACAACAAAGAGTTGGAAAAGAGAGCCTTGAAAGCGGAAAAAACCTTGGCTGGCAAAGAGGAAGATTTTGATGACAGAGCTCGGTACTTTCGGAAACTTACTTTGGGAGCAGATGACACTAGTCAGGCTCACAAGATTACAAAACAGGCTTTAGCCCGAAGCAAGGATTCATTAGCTCAACTTCGTCAAGCTTGGGATGAAGTCAGAATTGAAAATGCCGAGTTAAAGGGTCAGTCGAAGACTAAAGACGAGGAGCTTAAAAAGGCACATGAGCAGAGGAGAAAGTATCGGGAAAGTCTTGGTAAAAGTCAAGAACAGTTAGAAGAAGCTAGAAGCCAGCTGAAGAATACCAAGAAAGAGCTTGAAGAAGCCATGATAGAAAGAGAGATACTCAAGACACAAGCTGGCGTAAAGAGACACAAAGGAGTGCATGATGACGAAGCTCTTATGCTGCATATGGGTTCTTTAACTGAAGCTCTTGAGAAAAGGGATGTCTTGATCAAAGAAATGATTGAAAAGCCGAATCACCAGCGTACCCGTATACTTTTTGAGGAGATCAAATACTCAAGTGACAGGCTGAAGGATGTGGAATTGTCAGATTGATGTTCTTTTCCTTATTTTTTGTTATTAATGGTTACCATTAGGCTTGTTGATGGATCCATTTTTCCTTGTATCGCATTTGCGGTTGAACCTTTCTTAAATGTACTTGAATACTTCGTTGAATGAGTATGAGCAGTTTTATTCAGAATTATTCCTTATCAGATAGTTGCACACAAGCACATGACCACTACACGTCTCTTTATATCACGATTTCTGGTCTTCAGATTTCCGTGGTTTGGATTGGAATCAGGGTGTAAAGCACTTTGGAAATGATAAACATAACATTGCATGGCATTGCATAACATTCTGCATTTATGTTACTTGCTTTTCAGGTACTCGTTGCAGGGTCTCTAACCTTTATTTGGTTTCAGGCAGTATAGCGGAGAGTCATATTCACCGATATTCGACGCGAAGAAATCAAGTAAGAATCATGGATCAAGTGCAAAGTGATTTGGCCGAAATGAGGGCGCGTATGGACCAGTTCATGACCCTCATGACTGGCATGGCGCAAAATCAGGAGAGATTGAGGCTTCTGGTCGAGCGTCCAGACAATGGGCCCGAAGGTGATCAGCATGACAATTCACAGGGACATGGCATCCCTTCTCCCGGTGGCAACCCTCCTCCTGGTGGTAACAATCGGGGTAATGGAAATGGTAGGCATGCTGGTGTTACTCTTGAAGATACTCTGGAAGACCAATTTACTCTACTAGATGCTGATGTGGGTAATCAAGGTGATCGAAGGTATGAGGAGTTAGCAGAAAAGATCAGGGCCATAGAATGCAAGAACTCTATGGGTATTGATGTTACCAGCTTGGGGCTGGTCTCAGGAGTCAGAATTCCCCCTAAATTCAAGCCTCCCACTTTTGATAAGTATCACGGCAATGCGTGTCCCCAAACGCATCTTCAAGCTTACTTTGGGAAGATTTCAGCCCATACGGATGACGAGAAGCTATGGATGCACTATTTTCAGGACAGTCTGGCTGGGGCGTCCTTGACCTGGTATATGAAGTTGAATAGAGCTGCTGTGAAGAGTTGGAAAGATCTGGCAGAAGCGTTCCTGAAGCAATACCAGTATAATATTGACATGGCGCCCAACCGCACTCAATTGCAGGGGTTGTCACAAAATGCCAAGGAGAGTTTCAAAGAATATGCACAGAGGTGGAGGGAAATGGCTGCCCAGGTTCAACCTCCCTTGTCAGACAGAGAAATGGCAGATATGTTCATGGGCACCTTGCAAGGGGCCTATCTTGATAGATTAGCTGCTTGTCCGTCAACTGGATTTTTTGATATTGTGATTGCGGGAGAAAGAATAGAAAGTCTGTTAAAGCTTGGAAAGATCCAGGATGTGAGTGGGGCTGGCTCTTCGGGGACGAAGAAACCGTTTGCTAGTAACCAGAAAAGAAGAGAAGGTGATACGAATGCTGTGTTTAGAGGACGAGGCAGAGGGCGTTCTCAAGCTTATTATCAGGTAGATGCTGTAACAATCCCCACACCGTCTGTTCAGAAACAACAACCCCAACAACAAGTTCAACAGCAACAACCTTTTTTCCAGCAAAGGTCTAGGCAGAGGGATCGTAAGATGGATCCTCTCCCTATGACTTATGCCGCGCTGTTTCCCCGACTACTCGAGTTAAAGTTGGTAGAACTCCGTACTATGAAAGCTCCGGTTGCTGGAAACCTGCCACCTAACTTCGATGCTAATGCTCGTTGTGAGTTCCACTCAGGTGCTCAGGGGCACTCCATTGAAAAATGCTGGGCTTTCCATCATAAAGTACAAGATTTAATTGATGCTAAAGCCATCAATTTCTCTCCCGCTCCTAATATTACTCAGCATCCCATGCCTGATCATAGTGCAGCAAATGTGTACGCTATTGAAGATGGGAGGAGATTGAATCTGGTGACAGATATCCATCAAGTGAAAACTTCTTTGTTGGTTGTAAAAGATCGTTTATTGAAGGGACAGGTGTTCCCGGGCTGTAATCAAGATTGCTCTGAGTGTATGAATCAGGAGAACGGCTGTGATAAGTTGAAGATGGGTTTACAGAATCTGATCGATGAAGGATGTCTACAGTTCGACAGAGTCGTGAAAGACACTGATGAGATATCAACCGTGACCATCTATTACACTCCCGCTGAGATTCAAATGTCGGTCAATGCAGTTCCCGTGGCGAGTGTTGCGCCAGAAAGACCCAGTCCTGTCACTATCACGGTGCCAGGACCAATTACGTTCACGTCTACGAAGGCTATCCCATGGCACTATGGGGCAGATGTATATTATGAAGGTAAAAAGCAGGAAGTTGAGTCGTCAGTCAGCCCAAATATTGATAACGTAGGGGGTGTAGGGGGCTTTACAAGGAGTGGAAGGTTGTTCGCTCCCCAAACCTTGAGAAGTGATAAAGAGGCAGAAGCCGCAGCAAAGGCTAAAGGTAAACAGGTGGTTGAAAATGCGCCTACACCTGAAGCAGAGACAAAGATTACTTTTGATAAGGAAATGGAAGAATTTATGAAGATAATCAAGAAAAGCGATTATAAGATTGTGGACCAACTGAATCAGACCCCTTCAAAGATTTCAATCTTGTCACTATTGATGTGCTCTGATGCGCATCGGCAGGCGTTGTTGAAAGTGTTGAAGAGTGCATACGTGCCATAGGAAATTACTGTTAATCAGCTCGAGGACGTAATCTCTAATGTTAATGTTAGCCATGGCTTGGGATTTACAAGTAGAGATCTGACTGTTGAAGGAAGAAACCACAATAAGGCTTTGCATATCACGATGGAGTGTAAGGGCGCAGTGTTATCTCATGTACTGGTAGACACTGGTTCATCACTCAATGTCTTGCCCAAGAAGGCATTAATGAAGCTGGAAGTTGATGGTTTGATCTTAAGGCCTAGTGAATTGGTGGTCAGAGCATTCGATGGAACTAGACGATCTGTGTTTGGTGAGGTGGAATTGCCCGTACAAATTGGACCACAGGTATTCAAATCCACGTTCCATGTAATGGACATACAACCTGCATATAGCTGCCTATTGGGACGCCCTTGGATTCACGGAGCCGGGGCTGTTACTTCTACTCTACATCAAAAGCTAAAGTATGAGTTTGAAGGGCAGGTTGTGACGGTGTGTGGGGAAGAAGACATCTTTGTGAGTCACTTATCCACGTTCAAGTACATTGAGATGGATGGGGAAATTCATGAGATGCTGTGCCAATCATTTGAAGCAGTCAATATTGACGATGCACTTGAGTCTTTTTCTGTACCAGCTGGGGCCGGTACCTCTATTTCATCTTACAAACAAGCTGTCGAAGTCGTCAGGGCAGGCAACGCCCAAGGTTGGGGCAGGTTGATAGAGACCCCAATGAAGGAAGACAAATTTGGTATTGGTTATCATCCCTCTACAACTTCAGATGCGGGGAGCAAGGGACCCATTACTTTCAATAGTGGGGGAATTATCTACACGGACCAGTCTTGTGCAGCCACAGAGGATAGTGTTGACAGTAATTGTGACCTGGACAACTGGGTACGCCCTCATGCTCCGGGACAACAAGTGCAAAACTGGTCCGTTGAAGAAGTCATCCGGGTTACTCTTCAGACAGAGTAATTTTTCTTTGTTTTTTCTAACCATAATGCATGTCAAAATCTTGCGCTCTGCCCAAGGCGTATAGATTCATTTGTAGGGCCACCATGGTTGCATTTGCAATGTTTAATCATTAATAAAGGACGTTTTGTAATCAAATTTTGTTCTCTGTCTTTCAGTTTTTATTTTTGCACAAAAAAATAAAATGGCAATGTTTCATTTTCTTTTGTTTTGCTTAAAAATAAATTCTAAAATAAGGCATGAACCCGTTCATGCAGACTTGATCCTCCGGATACCACTGATAACGATTTTGATATGACTATGTATGACTTTGACAATCCGATTTATCAAGCCGAAGAAGGGGATGAGAAAGATTGTGAACTCCCTGAAGAACTGGCCAGATTGTTGAAACAAGAGGAAAGGGTCATCCAGCCTCATCAGGAGACTGTAGAAATCATCAATATTGGTACCAAGGACGCCAAGAAAGAGATCAGGATTGGTGCCAGCTTGCAAGCAGATGTGAAGCAAACTTTGACGGAAATGTTGCGCGAGTATGTTGACATCTTCGCCTGGTCGTATCAAGACATGCCGGGGTTGGATACGGATATTGTCGTGCACAGGCTGCCATTAAGAGAAGAATGTCCGCCAGTCAAGCAGAAGCTTCGTCGGACTCACCCCGACATGGCTTTAAAGATCAAGGAGGAAGTCCAGAAGCAGTGGGATGCTGGTTTTCTTGCTGTGACAAAATATCCTCCGTGGGTAGCCAACATCGTGCCAGTACCGAAGAAAGATGGAAAAGTGAGAATGTGTGTGGATTATCGAGATCTTAATAAAGCTAGCCCGAAAGATGATTTTCCACTACCTCATATTGATGTGCTGGTCGATAATACAGCTCAGTTTTCAGTGTTCTCATTTATGGACGGTTTCTCCGGGTACAACCAGATCAAGATGGCACTTGAAGATATGGAGAAGACCACGTTCATTACTCCGTGGGGTACATATTATTATAAAGTAATGCCTTTTGGGTTGAAAAACGCAGGGGCAACGTACCAGCGGGCGATGGTGACATTGTTTCATGACTTGATTCATAAGGAGATCGAATGTTATGTAGATGATATGATTGCCAAGTTGAGAACAGAAGAGGAACATCTGATTAACCTGAAAAAGCTGTTTGAAAGGTTGAGAAAGTTCCGTCTGAGATTAAATCCAAACAAGTGCACGTTTGGGGTGCGTTCTGGAAAGTTACTGGGTTTCATTGTGAGCGAAAGAGGAATCGAGGTTGATCCTGCCAAGGTGAAAGCAATACAAGAAATGCCTGAACCGAGAACAGAAAAAGAGGTTCGTGGTTTCTTGGGTAGATTGAACTACATTGCAAGGTTCATATCTCACCTAACAGCCACGTGTGAGCCAATATTTAAATTGTTAAGGAAAGATCAAACGGTCAGGTGGAATGACGATTGCCAATTGGCATTCGATAAGATAAAAGAATACTTGCAGGAACCTCCGATTCTAATGCCTCTAGTTGAAGGGAGACCGCTGATAATGTATCTGACAGTGCTTGAAGGTTCCATGGGTTGTGTTCTCGGTCAACATGACGAGACAGGTAGGAAGGAGCATGCTATTTACTACCTGAGCAAAAAGTTCAATGATTGTGAGTCCCGATACTCAATGCTTGAAAAGACATGCTGTGCGCTTGCATGGGCCGCTAAGCGATTGAGGCAATATATGGTTAGGCACACAACCTTGTTGATTTCAAAAATGGATCCTATCAAGTACATTTTCGAGAAACCAGCATTGACAGGCAGAGTTGCACGGTGGCAAATGGTCTTGACAGAGTATGACATTCAGTACACTTCACAAAAGGCCATCAAAGGAAGTATCTTGTCCGACTATCTTGCACAACAGCCGATTGATGATTACCAACCCATGAAATTTGACTTCCCTGATGAGGACATCATGTTTCTCAAAGCTAAAGACTGCGAGGAACCACTTCTGGAGGAGGGGCCAGACCCTGAATCCAAATGGAGTCTGATGTTTGATGGGGCTGTCAATATGAATGGGTGCGGAGTTGGAGCAGTTCTTATCACGCCGGAAGGTGTTCATATGCCTTTCACTGCCCGAATAACTTTCGGATGCACCAACAATGAAGCAGAGTACGAAGCTTGTATAATGGGGATCGAGGAGGCGGTTAATCTACGGATTAAAACCCTTGATATATTCGGTGATTCAGCTTTGGTAATCAATCAAGTGAAAGGGAGTTGGTACACGCACCAAGCAAATCTAGTGCCGTATAGAGATTATACAAGGAGATTGCTGACATTTTTCACAACAGTGAAACTGTACCATATTCCTCGAGATGAGAATAGGTTCGCTGATGCCTTGGCCACTTTGTCTTCCATGATCAAAGTGCAAGGATGGAACCATGTACCTAAGATTGAGGTATCCCGCCTTGACAGACCAGCATTTGTGTTTGCGGTCGATGCAGCATCTGATGACAAGCCATGGTTTCATGACATTAAGTGTTTCTTGAAAAGTCAAGAGTACCCGTCCGGGGCATCGTCCAAAGACAGGAAGACGTTGAGAAGGTTAGCTGGTAGTTTTTTCTTGAACAAAGATGGCGTGCTGTATAAAAGAAATTTTGACACGGTCCTGCTTAGATGTGTGGATAGACATGAAGCAGACTTGTTGATGATTGAAGTGCACGAAGGCTCTTTCGGTACCCATGCCGGAGGACATGCAATGGCTAAAAAGTTGTTAAGATCGGGATATTATTGGTTGACTATGGAGTCAGATTGTTGCAAATATGCCCGCAAATGCCATAAATGCCAGATCTATGCAGATAAGGTGCATGTGCCTCCAAATCCGTTGAGTATCATGTCGTCGCCTTGGCCGTTTGCCATGTGGGGCATTGATATGATCGGAAAGATTGAGCCTACAACTTCCAATGGTCATCGTTTCATCTTGGTGGCAATTGATTACTTCACCAAATGGGTTGAAGCCGCATCCTATGCCAATGTTACAAAACAAGTGGTCGCTCGTTTCTTAAAACGGGATATCATTTGCCGATATGGAGTTCCCGAAAGAATCATTACTGATAATGGTTCTAATTTGAATAATAAGATGATGGCTGAGTTATGCCGGGACTTCAAAATCGAACATCACAATTCTTCTCCGTACCGCCCAAAGATGAATGGCGCGGTCGAAGCGGCCAACAAAAATATCAAGAAGATTGTGCAGAAGATGGTTGTCACGTACAAAGATTGGCATGAGATGTTACCATTTGCTTTGCATGGGTATCGAACGTCGGTACGCACGTCCACTGGGGCAACCCCATTCTCACTTGTATACGGTATGGAGGCAGTACTACCAGTTGAAGTGGAGATTCCGTCCCTCAGAGTCATGATGGATGTTAAGCTAGATGAGGCTGAATGGGTACGAGCCAGATTTGATCAGTTGAGCCTTATTGAGGAAAAGCGATTGGCGGCTGTATGCCATGGGCAACTATATCAGCGCAGAATGAAGCAGGCATTTGACCAGAAGGTGCGTCCTCGGGTTTACAAAGTCGGAGATGTGGTACTCAAAAGGATCCTTCCTCCCAATACAGATCACAGGGGCAAATGGACTCCTAACTATGAAGGTCCATTCGTGGTTAAAAAGGTCTTTTCGGGCGGAGCTTTATTGCTTACAACCATGGATGGCGAAGACTTTTCATCCCCTGTCAACTCGGACGTAGTCAAAAAATACTTCGCATGAATAGACCCGCTGGATAATAAAAATAAAAAAATCCAGGCAAAAAAGGGCATCCCGGCGAACCAAAAACAGAATAAGGTTCGGGCAAAAATTAGGGATATAATTGAAAAAAATTGTACACCCGGTAAGTTGAAAACCCGAAAGGGCAACTTAGGCAAAAAAGGGTATCCTGGTGGATCGAAAACCTGAAAGGGCGGTCCACACAAAAGAGGGGTTTAAGCGAATGACTACTGTCTGAGTTATCTGTACCCCATTATCGTTTGAACAACTGACATTCTGAAAGATAGGAATCGGTCTGATCATTCCTCAGAAGGCAAGGTCGGGGAGTTTTGAAGACATACTGGTCATAACAGAATGGAAACTCAGTGGAAGTCCATTTTCACATTGCCATTAGGATAGTTTCTTTTCTCAATTTTCAGCGATCACCTCTTTCCAGGGATTGCTTCCGGATGTAATTGCCTATTCTGGGCTCTCAGTCAATAAATTGAATTTCAATAAAAAGCCTCCTATTTTTGTTTTATTGCTTTGTTTGCAAAAATGTCCTAATTTTGATAAAACATTGCATTTGAAAACATGGCGGCCTTGCAATAACATGCGCGAAAAAAAAAACATTTGAAATTACTTTGAATGTTGAATATTCCCGGATGGTGGATTCTAGCCACGCAATATTCGGGGCATGTGTGCATATTCTTTTGTTGCAGGTAGTAGGTGCAGATGATGTTAAGCACAAGACCAGTAATAAATCACCCCACGCAAAAGACTGGGGCAATTATGGGTAAGGAGATCGGCGTTCATCGTTCGGCCGACGATTGTTCATAACGGGTCGATCTCAGTGAATTAAGTTCAACTGGGTACCGTTGTATCTTATTAAGTCGATTCTCTCATACAATACTTCCAACAGCTACAAGCTTTTCTGTGTCGATAACGGTCACAGGTTCCCCAAAAGAGTGGTCTCGTCGACACCGAAACTGATGGTCTTTCCCCAGCGAAGTCACAAGAGTTTGGAGAGGCTAAATCTTCTGTAAAATCCTCTTATGACATCCTCTTCGGGGACGAATTGTTGGTTTGTCCAAGCATGGGGCATGATTGTTTCCCCAGCATGAAGTGTTGATCATCCCCAGTAGAGTTTGAGGACAGTTAGTCTTCTGTAAAATCCTCTCAAAAAGGCATTCCCCAACGCGAGACGTTTTAAAGCAGTTTCCTCCAGCAGAGTTTGTTATAAACTCGTCATCCCTAACGGAATTGTCTAAAGGGAAGCTCGCCTAACATGGGGCATTGTGGTACTTATCCTATGCTCGACAGTCATATTCTTCAGCAGACTACTGTGGATTTGCTTTGGGTTTCCCCAACAGATCTCTAAGGACTCTTTCTAGCAAGTTGCAGTGGAATGTTCTAACCAGGATTTGCATATCCATGGCAGAGTAGCCATGATCCCCAGCAAGATTGTGTCTCTGGTAATGATCCCCCACAGAGGTCAACATCGAATCTTGTCAGCAATACTCCCCAGCTGAGTTGTTGTTCTCCTCGCAGAGGTTTATAGGATCGGCAGAATCTATTCCTCAACAAGGATGGTACAGTCTTTCCCCAGCCGGGTCAGAAGGTGGATAACCCCTACAAAGGGTCTTGGATTGGATAGATCCCCAAGCAGAGTTTTATGACTTTTCTCCCCTAGCAAGACGCCATGCAAAGAAATTCTCATCCCCAGCGGAATTGCTGTAACCAGAATTCATCCCCAAGCAGATGAAGTAATTCCTGGCAGAATCATCATTCCTCATATCTCAAAGTCCAATTTATTTTTGGCAAGCGTGACAATTCGAAGCAGACAGATTATTCATTCATTCTTCAGCAGAGATATTATCCTTTCAGGAGTCTCCGAAGTCAAATTATTGATCATTGTTCCTCAGCAGAGTCAGCAGAGATGTCTGACACAGATGCAGAGAGTAATCCAATTTTGGAATTCTTGAAGTCCAACAGTGGATTGGCAAAAGTCCGTCTTCGGGTGGCAAAAGTCCAACAGTGGATTGGCGAAAGGTCCATCTAAGGGTGGCAAATTCAAAAAAGTCCAACAGTAGATTGGCGAAAAGTCCGTCTTCGGGTGGCAAAAGTCCAACAGTGGATTGGCAAAAGTCCATCTTCGGGTGGCAAAGCAGCTTAAAGTCCAACAGTGGATTGGCAAAAGTCCGTCTTCGGGTGGCAAAAGTCCAACAGTGGATTGGCGAAAGGTCCATCTAAGGGTGGCAAATTCTAAAAGTCCAACAGTGGATTGGCGAAAGGTCCATCTAAGGGTGGCAAATTCTAAAAGTCCAACAGTGGATTGGCAAAAGTCCGTCTTCGGGTGGCAAAAGTCCAATAGTGGATTGGCAAAAGTCCATCTTCGGGTGGCAAAGCAGCTTAAAGTCCAACAGTGGATTGGCAAAAGTCCGTCTTCGGGTGGCAAAAGTCCAACAGTGGATTGGCGAAAGGTCCATCTAAGGGTGGCAAATTCTAAAAGTCCAACAGTGGATTGGCGAAAGGTCCATCTAAGGGTGGCAAATTCTAAAAGTCCAACAGTGGATTGGCAAAAGTCCGTCTTCGGGTGGCAAAAGTCCAACAGTGGATTGGCAAAAGTCCATCTTCGGGTGGCAAAGCAGCTTAAAGTCCAACAGTGGATTGGCAAAAGTCCGTCTTCGGGTGGCAAAAGTCCAACAGTGGATTGGCGAAAGGTCCATCTAAGGGTGGCAAATTCTAAAAGTCCAACAGTGGATTGGCGAAAGGTCCATCTAAGGGTGGCAAATTCTAAAAGTCCAACAGTGGATTGGCAAAAGTCCGTCTTCGGGTGGCAAAAGTCCAACAGTGGATTGGAAAAAGTCCGTCTTCGGGTGGCAAAAGTCCAACAGTGGATTGGCAAAAGTCCGTCTTCGGGTGGCAAAAGTCCAACAGTGGATTGGCGAAAGGTCCATCTAAGGGTGGCAAATTCTAAAAGTCCAACAGTGGATTGGCAAAATTCCGTCTTCGGGTGGCACGAAGCTGCAAAGTCCACCAGCAGTGTGGCAAGCCAGTAGTCGTCTGGCGTCGTTCAAAAGACAGTTTTCTCCGACAATGTTTCATTGAAGATTCAAGCCAGCAATGTCGTGGGAGTTTCTTCCTCATCATCCAGAGCAAATTTTTGGTTATATTTGGTATTCAATCACTATATACCTTGAAAGTCCGAAAGCAATTGCTTTCAGGTATTCAGGTCTACAGCGCTTGAATAGGGGCAGCTGTAATACCCCAAAATTTGCTCTCCCTCTTTGTCATCATAGCATGGCATTATCATTTATCATATCATATCCATCTCATTAGCATTGCATTGCATTTAACATAGAAAAATGAAGCATGGCATCCTTCTTACCATCAGGGCATGTGATCAGGTGGAAGGTGGACAATCAAGGGATCATTCAAAGCACAAAAAGGTCAGTCAAGTTGCCTCAAGGCAAGCCAAGAGGTCTTTCATGTCTCATACCATCTCAATTGATCATCCACAACCTCAAGGATGAGAGATACAATGGGAGATTGAAGCATTACATCTTTCACTATGCAAGAGGTTCAAAAACTGAAGGAAAACCCTCAAAAGAGATAGCTCATTGATCCAAAATCATCCTCAAATGGCATATATCATCATCCTTTAAGAAGGTACACAACATACTCTGAGGAATTTGAAATTGAAGACTGCACATTTTTCTCCTAGGAGGTGGGCACCAAAACTAGGGTTTCCCATTAAATCAGGGAATCTTTGATTTTTTGGACAAAACTTGATGTCATGGTATTCTAAATGTCCTTAAGTGTATGTGTATGGAAAATTGCCTCTCAATTGGTTTTGGAAGTGTTTCAATTGGAAGAAAGATCAGAAATCAGGAAAGTTGGGGCCAGGTCAAATAATCAGAGGAAAAAGTCAACTCTTGACTTTTTGAGCCCAAAATCATGAAATTCATGTTACATATGTCCAATGTACAAAATTTGGTCAAGAAACTTCAAAGGAATCATGAAAAAATCAAGATGTGGAAAGTTGCCATTTTTGGATGAAGAAGGGTTACTAAAAATAGCAAGTTTTGGCCATTTTGCATCAGAGTTTGAGTCAAGGCCATTTAAAATTGAAACACCAAATGAAAATTCCACTCGGTCACAACAAGAGATCTTGTTTCAAGCTTCAAATCCATGTGTATAACATCTCCATTGGATAAAAATTGAGTGAGATATGGATGATTAAAGTTGGGGAAAACTAGGGCAAAATGCAAGTCAGCTTGGTCAATTTTCAGGTCACGCGCGTGTCATTTTCACAAACACATGGTGGGCCAAATGTTTAGATCAATTACTCATGGTTAGAGGCCTCAAATGAAAAATCTTTCAACATGAAAGTTGTTCCTCTATGTGAGATCTTTAAGATTGGTGTTCATGTTTTTTTCATTTGATCAAAGGTCAAGAAGTTATGTTGAGTCCAATGTGCTATGATCATGCTGAGAACCTAGGTGCCATGTTACCTTGTCAACCAACCTTTGCCACGCCCTCATACCAGTCTCAAGCTTATGTGTTATAAGTCATTTTGCAACTTACTCCAAACCCCATTTCAATTCAATTTTCATATCAAAGTTGTCCTATTACATCCCCTCTTTCCAACGTCTCCAAGAACTCATTAGATCATCCACAATGCCAAGAGAAAATCACCATTAAACATCCATGTTTGCATTATTTCCAAACTGTCAAAAAAAACCAGAAAAATGAATGTTGTTGTTGTGGTCTCAGTTTGCCCGTGCATTGCTCACTCTCCAACTCTTTCTTCATTTAACCAAACATTCATCACATGTCCATGCACATGAGCACGTGCATTACATAAAAATAGAAAGAACAACTTGCTGAGCAAGTTTCACCTACACAAGCCGTGCCATTTCACTTCTCTTCAACTCCACCATAGTTTATCATGGGTTATCATCACCATAGCTTTGCTCTCCCTAACTAACTTGACTCAGTTAGTTAGGGATGACTCACTTAACTCAACTGTGACTCACTTGACTCACTCATTAAACCATAGTTAACCCACACTATAAAACAAAATCTCACTTCACATTTTCATTCAGCTTCATTTTCTCTCATTTTTCACTTCAAAACACTTCAAACTCTCCCTCACATTCTCTCTATTTTCCCTCTGATTTCACATGAGCTTCACCATCTTTCCTTCATCTACTTCATCTTCATCATCATCAATGGCATTGAATTGAAGCCTTTCTACACAGTCCTCAAGATTTTGCAAGCATTGTTCAACATTGAACCTCTCTGCTCTTAAGACCATTGGTTGTATAGCATTTATTTTGCTAAGTTCGTGAAGCTCCAAGGTTGCAGAACAAGTATTTCCTCTGGTTTTCTCAAACTATACAAGAACTGCAAGATCAGGTTCCAAATCTCACAAACTCTTTTCTCACGATTTACTTGTTTATTTTGTTGTTTTAATGTTGATATGAGCTTAATAGAAGCATTCCAAACTCTGGCTAGTTGATAGGCCTTCTAAAGGCTTAGTTGCAAAACCTAGGGCATGTTTTACTCTTCTCTGTTCTCCATGTGCACGTGTATTATGTGGAAAATAGTGGTAGATCCATGATGTGCATGAGCTCAGCTTTAATTTGGTATATGATTTGTGCATCTTGGTGAGATATGAGGGTTGCAGACGGTAGTGATTGACCGGAGAAGGTGACCGGAGGTCCCTCTCCGGCCGGTGATCGTTATGTTAGGGTTTCTGGTCAGAATTAATGTGGACCGTTTGATGTGCATGATCCAATGCTCCAAAACGTGACAACGCATTAAAAGGAACGTGCTCCTCACGTGTTTTTTTTTCTGATTCTCATTTAAACGTTTTATGGTGCAGTGCATGTTAGTTGTTGTGTTCCTCCACGCGTGATCATTGATTTTGTTTACTTTGACCTTTGTGTTGACTTGACCTAATCTGATGGTTGTAATTGCTTTGACTTGTGTTGACTGAGGAGCATGGTAGTTATTGTGTTATGCGAGCTTAGTGGACCTAGTCAGATTGATATCCACACCCCCAGGCCTTAAGCCCAAACCATTTTTGAACTGAGTAATTACTAGGCATGCACCCCCATACATTTTGCATTGCATTTTATTTTTTTATTTTTGCTACACGTTTTCTTTTTAATTTTTAAAAATACTAAATAGCATCATAAAATTCCACAAAAATTCATGAGCATCATTAAAACATTTAGAAAATTTTTGGTGATTTTATTTTCTGATTCTATGACATTTTTACCCCTGCTCCATATTTTTCTTTGAATTTCTTTGATGTGCATTCTTAATATGGTACATGATCTTGTTTAATTTTGTTCTTGATCATTAAAAATTGTTTTGATTCTCTTCTTTTTGCATTGAGTCATTAGCATCTTGAGGTATGTTAAGTGATTTTTATTTGATTTTTTAGGTCATTTTATGGCATGTTTGGTGTTCACTTTTGTGCTACTTTGTATGATATGTCTATTTGACCTAAGTGCATTGTTGGACCTCATTTTTCCTTGGTTCCTTGCATGCTACTTTGATATGTGATTCATCTCTGATTGGTGAACTTCAATACCATGTTTTCATAATTTTCATGAGGCCATTTGATTTTTGTTCGATGCATTTCATTTAAAGCATTATAACATGTCATATCATTGTAATCTTTTGTGCATGTTTACATGTTTTCTTTTGTGTATACTTGCATGATCATTTGCCTATTTGGTGAGCTACACTCTTGACATTATAGGACATTGATACATATCATATGTCATCTTTGCTTGTTGATTATCATTTGAACCTTGTGCACTTTTAACATGTTGTGTTTGCACTTTCCTTCGTTTGGAACTTCCATTTCAATCCTACTTCTTCTATCACTTCTTAAATGCTTTGATGTGTCATGCATGAATACTTGTGAGATGTTTGTGAATCATTTTTTATTTCATTTCAATTCTGATCCATGGATTACATGTTCCATTTATGCACATTTCTTCTTTTCTCTTTCATCTTTCATTCTCCCTTTTCTTATGATATCATGTTCTAATGTCATGGAGGATGTTTGTTGCCTATCCACTTGAGTTTGATTGATAATAACCATTTGTTTCCATATGATGTACATTCTGGTTGTGGCTCTAGGATTTGGTTTCTCATGAAATTCTTTTGAGTTTTATGATGCATTACATGTTCTTTTACTTCTTATACTTCTTATACATGTTTACTAACCATGTAGGGGCTTTGGTAAGTTTCAATTGAGTGTGGATAAGGAATCCACATTCAACTTCTATCCTTTCTCTTTTACAATTCCATTTTATGTTTTGTTAAGCACTTATGTGCTTTCTGTTAATAACTCATTACTTTCCCTTTTTGAATTACAATTCATCTTCTACTTTAGAAGTGAATTGTTTAATTCTTTCTTTCTTTAGACTTTAGGTTGAAGCCTCACAAACCTTTAGGATCACTCCCTTTAATCTTCAATTAGGATTGAGTCTTAGTCCACATAGGTTTTACCTTTTCTCCTCTCTTGAGTCTCTCTTCTCATCTCTTAAAGGAAACTCAAAACATCTAATAAAGGTAGGCATTTATTGCATTTAGGCCTTTCATATAAAGAAAAGGTTATAAGGGGTCTTCTCTTATAATCTTAGAATGTATAGCATATAGCCCATCTTGGGTCAATGTGTTAAACATTTGATCTTGTATGAGGGACTTAAATGCAATACTTGTTGAAGGTACAAATAAAAAACACTTCTTCATTTCTTAATTAACAAAAACACTTAATAAACACAAGTATGCTAGTGTGTTTGAACCTTGACAATTGGAACTAAGTGTGGGGGTCTTCTTCACCCTTAGTGTGCTTTCTTACCCATTCCATCTTGGAATGTGAGAATGTACACATTCCAATGACTAAGATCCGGATACACTGTCATATGCAAACAAATCCAAAACACTTCCTTCTAAAAGACAAAAAACAAACAATAACGTCTTTCCTTCTGGAATTCTTTTCGCACCTCATTCACTCTTAGCGTACGAACGCACTTCTACTCGTTCTCTTGCAAGATGGTAACGCACTCGGACCAGCGAGCCTGCAACACCTGAGCCAGAACGTAAGCCGTTCTCTAAAAAACACAAACAACTTTCCCTAGTGAGGGGAACTACGTCGCTCTGATTCTCATGTTCCCGATGAGATACGTAGGCAGTGGGGTAGGGCCCATGCGAGCACTTCTTTTATTTTCCCTACATTTGTTTCTCTCTCTTTTCCAGTTCTCCAGATAGCAGTTCTCTTTTTCAGTGTCTTTTTCCTACACCCTTTGATCGAGACAAGCAAGCGTGGATCCCATCGGGTACGATGGACGCGAGGGGGTGCTAATACCTTCCTCTCGCGTAACCGACTCCCGAACCCATTTCTTTCGGTCGTGAGACCATGCTCTATCCTTTCTCTCAGGTTTACGCGGTGTTTCCTTTCCCTCTCTGGGGATAAATACACATTGCTGGCGACTCTGTTTCGGTGCCACTTTTGCGTTTGTACCTGGATGAAAATCCCGGGAGCGACAACTTCCGGTTCCGTTATTGGCGTTCATTCTCAAGTCCCCCAGCAGAGGAGAAGTCTCAGGTTTCGGATGTTACCTTCAGTGAAAGACAGGTGTGGCCCCCGGTAGTTCTTTCAGGATTTCATCCCCAGTAGAAGTTGTTGATCCAAAGAGTCGATCAGTATGACCCTTTCCAGCAGAGTTCCTGGATTCAAAGGACAATTTATTTTTGTCATCCCCAGCTGAATTGGTTTTTTCTCTCCAGCATTTATTTTGCTGGAAGGACCCCTTTTGCATATAATAAGCATTCGCATTGCATCCACAAACGCGTAGCATTTCCATTTCGTATGGAGCATTACGCCATAATTCAAACATTTGCATTTGAAGCATAAGCCAGGTTTGATACTTTCCTTGCCAGTTCTCTTTCTCAGCAGAGATGGCACAACTCAGGAGATTTTGGAGGGATGCGTTCCTCATACTTGTGCTCCCCGGCAGAGTCTTTTATTTAGACTTCTCCTTCCCCAGCCGAGTCATCTTATCTGTGGACCGTGAGTCCGTTAGAAGTTTGCCTTGGTTTGGCCTTTCTCTTTAGTGAAATCCAGTTCTCGCCTGGTATTCAGTTCTTGCTTGACATATTTTGTTTGCCAGTTTCCCTTTATCAGCAGGGATGGCATTTATTTTGCTAGTTCTCTTTATCAGCAGAGATAGCAATCTTTTGGATATTTTCTATCGTCAGTTCCCTTTATCAGCAGGGATGGGATTTATTTTGCTAGTTCTCTTTATCAGCAGAGATAGCAGTCTTTTGAGAATTTTCTTTGTTAGTTCCCTTTATCAGTAGGGATGACATTTATTTTGCTAGTTCTCTTTATCAGCAGAGATAACAATCTTTTGGATATTTTCCTTCGTCAGTTCCCTTTATTAGCAGGGATGACATTTGTTTTGCTAGTTCTCTTTATCAGCAGAGAAAGCAATCTTTTGGATATTTTCTTTCGTCAGTTCCCTTTATCAGCAGGGATGGTATTTGTGTTGCTAGTTCTCTTTATCAGCAGAGATATCAATCTTTCGGTTATTTTCTTTCGTCAGTTCCCTTTATCAGCAGGGATGGCATTTATTTTGCTAGCTCTCTTTATCAGCAGAGATAGCAATCTTTTGAAGATTTTCTTCCGTCAGTTCCCTTTATGACAGGGATGGCATTTATTTTACTAGTTCTCTTTATCAGCAGAGATAGCAATCTTTTGAAGATTTTCTTCCGTCAGTTCCCTTTATCAGCAGGGATGGCATTTGTTTTGCTAGTTCCCTTTATCAGCAGGGATGGCATATTTCGAGATTCCTTCGTCAGTTCCCTTTATCAGCAGGGATGGCATTTATTTTGCTAGTTCTCTTTATCAGCAGAGATAGCAATCTTTTGGTTATTTTCTTTCGTCAGTTCCCTTCATCAGCAGGGATGGCATTTGTGTTGCTAGTTCTCTTTATCAGCAGAGATAGCAATCTTTCGGTTATTTTCTTTCGTCAGTTCCCTTTATCAGCAGGGATGGCATTTATTTTGCTAGCTCTCTTTATCAGCAGAGATAGCAATCTTTTGAAGATTTTCTTCCGTCAGTTCCCTTTATCGGCAGGGATGGCATTTATTTTGCTAGTTCTCTTTATTAGCAGAGATATCAATCTTTTGAAATTTTCTTCCGTCAGTTCCCTTTATCAGCAGGGATGGCATTTGTTTTGCTAGTTCCCTTTATCAGCAGGGATGGCATATTTCGAGATTTTCTTTCGTCAGTTCCCTTTAAACAGCAGGGATGGCATTTATTTTGCTAGTTCTCTTTGTCAGCAGGGATAGCAATCTTTGGAAGATTCTTTTCGTCAATTCCCTTTATCAGCAGGGATGGCATATTTCGAGATTCTTTTGTCAGTTCTCTTTATCAGCAGAGATGACAATACTTGGGAGAGTTTGTTTCACTTTATACCCAGCATACCTGGCACTCGTCCGTGTTGTGACAGTACAACATTTATGGCTAATTCTCCAGTGGAGGATTGCAAATTTCTGGGTTCTTTGGTATTCAATCTCCGTGCATCCTGATTGTCTGAAAGCTGTCGCTATCATACCCTCAGGACCAAGTTGATTGAATAGGGGCAGCTGTGGCACCCCAAAATTTGCCCTCCTTACTTTAGTACTAACTGGCTTATGTTTCATTTCATTTTTGCATTATCATGTGTGCATATCATTGGTTCTTAGCATGGGGTCAAGGTGCCTGAGGCAAGTTCAAAAGGAGAAGATGTTCTTCAAAGGGTTAAGCAAGAGAGTTCAAGTGGATCACTTTCTCCTAACCAGTGCAGAAACTAGGGTTTTGAGATTCTTGGGTTTATTACTCCAATGGGCAAGCTCCTTGGATTTTTATCATCACCAAATGGCATATCTTATCTTTGTTGGAGAGGATACACATCATATTCAGAGGAATTTGGATTTGGAGACTGTGCTATTTCCTCCTAGACTGAGGGTACCAAGATTAGGGTTTGCTATAAAGTCAGTTTATTTCTGATTTTTTGGGCAAGACTTGATTCCATGGTATTCCTTGGGTCCCTAAGTATCTAGGAATGGAAGATTGTCCATCAGTTTGGTTCATGAGAAGTTCAATTGGCCAATGGATTGGGAATCAGGAGAAAAGTCAACTGTGAGAAGGGAAGTCAACTGTGGAATCTTGAGGTTCTCTTCAAGGTTTTCAAGGTCTCACATCCTCATATGGTCTTCAAGGGTCAAGTTTCATACCATTTATCAAGAATCAGGAGTTGGTGCAAAAGTTACCAAATATGGAAATGACCTATAATTTGAAAGTTTCCTTTTTGGGCAAGTTCTTACACTACAATCAACTTGACTTTTCATCATCAAAGAAGCTTCAAATGAATTTTCCTCAAACATTAAAGTTTAAGATCTTTTTCTCCTCTTTCCAACAAGTACTAGTGGGTCTCCATATCATTTGTGAAACTCAAGTTATGGCCAAAAGAAGGCAAAGGGGGTTTTTAGGGTTCCATTTTCATAACTTTTGCACTTTGGGACATATGGACCTATAATTGATTCCATTGCTTCAAGACACATTCCAACATCAAAGAACAATCCCTAAGGAGCATTTTTGGCCTTTAAATCAAGAAGTTTCATGGTTTATTCATCACTTATTCTCCATTATGCCAAATTGCCAAATTATTGAAAACTCATGAATCAAAATGTTTCAAGGCCCAATTCAATTCAAGGTGTAATTAGCAATTGGAAATTAAGTGATCCATCATGAAATACTTGTATATCCATGCATGGAGGAGGGTGTATTTCACATTATTCAAATTTCTAAAACCACTCAAAACTCTTTAAGTGAGGAATTCTCAAGGCCCAAATGATCATCAGTGGATTAACCTAATCTATTTAAGCCAATTCATGCACTGGTTAGGGTTGGGACACGTGATATTGGAGGAGAACAAAGCTTGAGCCCTAAAACTTTTCCTCATTGAATCTCTCAATCCACAAGGTCTTTTCAAAAAATTCTTTCACCATCAGAACCCTTGGGATCCCTAGAGCACGAATCAATCCTCATTCGCAGCTAAAAGCAAGGATATAGGAGGCGTGATCTCAGGTTGGTGGGTTTTTTCATGATCCTAAAACTCTTCTTTTTGACATGTATATTGGTGTGTGATGTTCACTGATAACCCTAATATAATTTGTTTTGATTTTGGGCATGAATGGTGTGCATATGGTGTGTTTAAAGTTTTGAACCCTAACATTATTTCATGCGTTTTTCATTATGTGTTGATGGTTTGTGATTTTTGATGGCGTATTCGTAATCCTCATGAAAATCTGGACAAAATGGTATATGCATTTGCATTTTCTGGGTTCTTTTGAATTGCAGGTGGCCGTGGGTGGCGGCCGGAGCTAGGGCTCCGGCGCCTGGTGTGTTTCCGCCCGGTGAGGGGTTTGGACGAAGAAGATGAAATCAAGGTCGTTCGTGTGCTTGATCCAATGGCCCAGGCGTTGCCACATTTTAATTTTTTGGTTTTATTTTTATTGATTGCATGTGTGTTGATCCATGATAATTGCCATGTACCACCAGTCTAAACCATCCATCACATTACTTATTAATAAACCTGGGACGTGGATTAGATCTGAGGGCCAGGATCGTGACAACGAATTAAAATATCACATGCCTGTCACGTGCTCTTATTGTATGTCTGAATGATTGTGTGTATCATTTTTACCATGTGCGTTTTGATCTAAACCGTTGATCTTGAATACATGATGATTGTGTTGACTTGGTGGCATGCGTTGGATTGATCTGAGGGTCCTGGGGAGTCAATTGGGTTGACTAGAGTGCATTGTGATTCTTTTTATTTCTTTTATTTTCGCTGATGGGCTTTGTGATCTGGGCCTTCTATTCACACCCCTCTACTTAGGTCCATTTCCATTTTCAACGTGCATGCTTGCTATACACACCCCCCACGTTTATGCCAATTTATTTATTTTATTTAATTATATTGTTTTCATTTTTTTTATTTTTAAATTAGTTTTTTGCATTAAAAAATTCCCAGAAACTTCATGCATCATTTTTATATTTTTATAAAATTTTCACAAATTTTATTTTATTATTTTATTTTATATTTAGCATCTAAAATAAATATTTGTTTATTTTCTTTTTGAATTATTCATATCATGCCTACTTAAATTTGTTTATTTTATTTCTCTGCATCCATAAAACATTTTGAACCCATTCCTTTTGCATTCATTCACCAACACACTGAATTGCATTAAAATATTTTCCCCTCATTTTTAAAATCATTTCATATTGCATTTTAGTCCTCCTTTTTTGCATATTGAACCCTGTTTCTCACCTGACTTTGCATGATTGTTTGAGTGACTTATATTTTGAACTTTTGCAGGAGTTTTTGATATGTTGTTTGTTTCTGGTTGAGCAATATTGATAATTAATTTGTCAATTTTATAAGATGTTTCACTAATTGTGTGACTGCTCTTTATGTGAGATCTTCTAATATGCATATCTCTGATCATGTCTGGTTACCTGCTTGAAAAGGCACTTGTGCCATTGTTTGGGATTGCTTCCTTGACTTCTTAAGTCATGTTTGGATTGTTATAGGTCATTTAATCACTTTTATATGTCATTGTTTGATTTTCATTTGCCTTAATATTACTTGTGTCTGTTTTGTGCTAACCTCTTATGCAGGGGCTGAGGTAAGTTCTTTGAGGGTGTGGATAGTTATCCATGTCCACCTTACTCTTTCCTTCTCTCATCTTTTTTTTTCTTTAGGATTAGGTTGTCGTCAAACCTCACTAACCGTAGGTCACCCATGCATGATACTATTAGGACTCTTAGTTTCCCTTTAGAGTTCCCTTTGTGTCTTTTCTCTTCTCGTCTCAGAACTTCTTGAAAACACTTAATAAGGATAAAGTGTATTGCGCACGAGCCTTAAGCGTGGGGAATGAGAAATGAGGGGCTTTCTCTCATCTTTCTAGAGTGCTTAGAGAGCGTCCTGTCTTGGGACGATGCGTTAAGTATTCGCCCCTGTGCCCTAGACTTTGGTGCAATGCAAGTTATGAACTAACTTAAGTCACTTCTGTCCTAAAAAATACAAACAAACTTCAAACCTTTTTGTCCTTCGGGATTGTCAAACTAAAGGCTATTTTCAAAAAGGGCATGTTACTTTCCGTCTGAGTCGCAAACAGGCATCGACCCTAACTGCCGGACACGAACTTATCGTCGCTCATAAAAAACACAAAAAGAACTTGGTCCGAACTACGTTGGCTCTGAATTCCCCATTGCACAAAGGGGGTACGTAGGCCTAGGACGTCGACGTCCTACTGAGTCTGTCTTAGTTTTCCCCTTCCTCGTGTCAGTACAACCATAGATGATAGAATAACTCACCCTTAGAATAGACAACAAGCGTGGATCCCATCGAGTACGATGGACGCGTGGGGTGCTAGCACCTTCCCCTCGCGTAACCGACTCCCAAACCCAGGTTATGGTTGCGATGACCATTCCTTTCCCTCTTCCTCAGGTTTATGCGGTGTTCCCTTTCCCCCTCTTGGGATAAATTTACATGGTTGGCGACTCTGTTTTTCCGCGCCACTCTCGCGTTTGTACCTAGATGAAAATCCTGGGAGCGATAGTTGGCGACTCTGTTTCCGCGCCACTTTCGTGTTTGTACTTGGATGAAAATCCCGGGAGCGACAGTGTTGCCATCATTACTGATTCTGGCGAATTTCCAAAATTCTTTCACAAGAGCTGGAAAAACAGGGTCGTTTAGCAGTGAGTAATAATCATGCCATGATTAAATCTGCATGCTTCTTACAATTTCCACACCATCGTGGTTGAGTCGAGCTAAATTTGGTCTCTTTTCTGGGATAACTTCTATGGTTTCTATATTTCCTCTAAAGGTTGGAGAAGCCATTTGTTAACACACAGGAGATTTTAAGTGAAAGGAGGATGAAGCAAAATCCTAATATTTATAGACGAACGAGAGCCAAGAGTAATAATTGAATAGGTGCTCGAGGATTTGGGTTTGCTGTTTCCTAGGTAATCATGATTACTTAAAGAATCCTAAAGGGTGTAACTGTGTGGGAAAAGAAAATGGAGCAGTTACTAATTTATTTTGAAAAAAATTGATCGGTTATGAATATTAACTATTCAATGGTGAGTGGCGGCTGGGACAGATGCATTTTGATAATGTTGATTTCTTGAGCCACTAAAAGATCTTTCAAATATCTTTCAATAGATAATGTCAATTAATGCTTTGTCAGATACTTGATTTTCTTAATTCTAATTAATGGTTAGTCATGAACGTGAGAATCTCATAATAACAACACGGAGATATTTCATTAATTTAGATGATAGGCTTGACACTTCATTTACCTTTAATAGCAAGTACAGCTACCTAGAAATACGATTTAAACTGTTACATAATAAACTCCAGGCAAAGGTTAAGCAGTGATAAGATAATTTTTCTAGTTACTAAAGATTTCACATTTGGTCTTCAATAAACAGTTTTCTGGAAGGTCTTCAGGACCATCTTCTTTAATTCTCTCTTTGATTATGCCCATAATTCCATCTCTGAAGAAAATTTCAGACAAAACTCTTCCATAAGGAATGTAAGACTTTGTGAGATTTCTGGATTCAGAGATGGTTTTCCAGAGACAGTTGAAGATAGTGTGTGGTAGATTTATTTGAAATCCATTCATTAGTAAATAAATGAATTCATGGTCATGAAATCTGAGTATGTCATGACTTTCTCCTCTGGGAAGAAAATTGGACAACATGAGCTTGTACCAAGCATTGGGAATGGGTAGAAGATTTTCAGGATTGTAGGGTATGTATCCTAAAGTCAGGTCATGAAGAGATGGAAAACTTTTGGTAGCAAAGAATTTGTTTTTGTCAAAATCAACAGGAATTCCAACATCCTCACACCCAGTTGCAAGAGTGATTGAGAACAGGTTGATGATGATTGGGACTCCAAACACAAAGGAGGTGATGCACTTGCTTTCAAGATCAAGATCAACATGTTTCCAGAAATTCTTGACTAGATTGACATAGACAGGATTTTCTAGCATCATGGAGTACCTAGTCCATTGTTGAGTGTAAAGCACATCTGCTATACTGCAAACAATGCAACTCGAAAGAGGAGGGGTATTGATTACAAATTGTTTTTCAGGAATGATTTCAAGAAGGTCTTGGTCACCAAGAAAAGTGAGTGGAGGCATGGCGATGAATGGACAACAGGTTTTTGACACTTATGGTTTTATAAAGAGAACTTTGAGTATGAGGTTGTTTGATAGGGAGACGCGATTTTATACACGTAAATGGGCAGGATAAGTTGTACCTAGTATAGGAAAATCATAGATTTGTACCAAAGAATTTAATAAGATTTTAGAATAGATTATGTTGTCAGAGATATGGTATAGTTTCCAAAGATTCGCAATTATGATTGAGGTTACTTTTGAGTGCACGCATAGTAAAGAAGTTTTCTTGTAAGATAGAAATATTTCAGATCATTTATTTCTTCCTACCGACCCAAATTCATGCATTATTGTTTAAATATTTAAGATAGAGAAGATCATACCTTACATAGTCTGAAATTTCTATTTTCATATCTTGCATTCAATTTTGACTCAGGACTTCTGATCATCATCTCTGCTTCTGCTTCCTTTAGAGTGACCTGTTGGGTTCTTGGATTCTTCAAAGTTTGCTTCTATTCTGATTTCTGAGGAGTATGACTATTTTCTGAATTCTGATACTGGTTTGAGAACTAGAATCAATTGATCCTATTCTTTTTCATGTTCAGACAACTTTATCTGATTCTTGAGAATGACCAATCAGAAACTTTGACTTACTCGATTAGATTGATAACTTTCCTTAAGGTTTCCTTATTTCCAGAAAGTCATGTAGTTCAAGGCTATAACATGAACCGTCGAGAGGTTGTGTGCTGAGAGATTTTGACAACTCGTAATATCCTCTGACTTGTTTCTTCAACCTGATGCATATCCTTGTTCAGAACCAATTTTCATCAAACATGTTTACAACATGAAACATAGTTTGTATGATGCTTCTTGATCTCACAATGCTGATTAACTAGTTTGAGAGTAGTCCACAGCATTTTTACTTCTGACTATAACGTTAACTGATTTCTTCATTCAGTATGACATCAGCAACTTGAATCCTTTTGACTATAACTAGAAGACTTAAGTGTTTCTGATTTCAGTGTTTAAGAGGTTCTGAGAATCTTGTCAGATAGTGATCTGATCTATAACGATTAGCCGTGAGATAGTCTCAAGTCATCAGAACTTAGTTACACTGACTCAATCAAAACTTAAGAGATCATTCTTGATCAAGTACTTGATGAATCCATGAAGCTCTTCTTCCTGAATATTCTTATAGCTTTCAAGAAAATAATATTCAGTTCTTCATTGAATCTTTTAACTTTTGATCATCCGGGATTCAGATGTTGAATCATTTCTAAGAGTTGAATTCTTCAGATTTCTTGACTACAACAGACTATATTCTGAAATTCAAAATCATAGACCAACAATCTTTCTTCTTTACATGAAGAAGTTCTTAATGAGTTTTAAACGAGAAAGTCAAGGGTGGACCTAATCCGTTTCTTGAAAACATCTCAAAAACTCATAGAGAATTAATCTTCAGCAAACAAGATTTCTTGTCTTCTGATAATTCAACCTAGAGCAAAATACGTGGTTCATCTATATGTATCCTCTGAGATAAGCATTCGATAGATACTGCTTCTTATCTGATGAGTCTATCTTATCAGCTGATTCTTCAATCTTCAACAAGGCTTTAAGTGAGGAAGGTTTAGTTGTTTGACAACTGCCAAGCTTCCAGAATCAGTGATTTTCTCAAGTACTCGGATTGATTACAATTTTGTACACAGTCAACTTCTGAGCTGTTTACAGAAATTGTAAGTGGATTGAATTCTCACACAGAGTATTTCTGCGCACCTCGTCTGGATCTTTTTCTGACACTGTTAAGTGTTTTGATATCCATCAATAACAAAACCGGAGCTCTGATACCAATTGAAGGTGCGAGAAAGACACAAGAAAGGGGGGTTTGAATTGTGTATTTACTCTTTTAATAACTTTTCGCTTCTTGTCGTTAAGACGCTGAGATAACATCAGAGTTCGTTGAGAGACTCTGACTTGCGAAGTAACATTCAGACTTGCTGTGCATGAAGCATAGGAACCAACAAGAGTCTAAACGCTGTATGTATCAATCAGAACTTGCAGAGCGGAAGCTTATCAGAGTTGCAACGTTCTGACTTGCTTATGTAAGGTTCTTACACTCAATATAGAAACATAAATAAGAACATTAAGCATAAGAGTAAAGAACACATGATATATCCTGGTTCACCACAAAGGCTAATCCAGTCCACCCTCCTCAGGTGATTTCTCCTTGAACACAAGGTCTTAATCCACTATAATCAATCTCGATTAGAGATGCACGGGCAACAGCCGGTGACTCACAACTTGCACAGCCGCACTATGACTAACCCACAATGAACCGTTCAGGGATTCAACTTAATGAATATAATGAACATTGACCTGCAGGTTCCAATCTCGCAAGATCTACTGCTAGGATTTCAACAGCTAGACGTTCAGGGATTCATCGCAATGAATATAACGCTACTGACCCTATTTCAGGCTTTTCCCACAATGACATCTCACCATTGTCTTCTCGAGTCTCCGGTCACACTAACCACTCAAGGAATCCTAATTCACCAAGAATTAGTTTTACAGGAGATTACAATAATGCTTCTTAACAAGCAGATTACTCCTAAGTTTAAGTACAAAGAACACACAAGTGTTCAAGCAAGATGTGAGCAGCAGCTCCTTGCTATTCTAAGAAACTACACAGATGTAAAAAGATTTGACAGTTGCTGACATCTTGTAGATCTTCTTCTTCTTCTTCATCTTCTGGGGTGAGCAAGCTTTGAGCAACAACTCCTTGCTTCAGATCTTCAATGTAGCGCTGACGAGAAGGTGGTTGATGACTTGACTGGTTTTCAATGTTGTCTTCTTCATCAACAACTTCTGTACCAATTGATTATTGTTGTGTTGATTTATGATCTTAAGTACCAACAACAATGATCATGTGTGGATTGATGACAGCTTTGAATGTTTAAGTGTTCCAACGAGAACTCATCGTTGTTGCTATCTTCTCACAATGACTTTGATCAATTCTCCATTTGATGGAGTGAATCGATGCCTTCAGAAGCGAATGCTCTTTCCTTTAAATAGCCCGGTAGAAATATAGCCGTTTGAAATACTGTTGGATGTTGGAAAAGAGACGTTGTGTAATAAGTAGCTGTACTGACACATCTCCTTTTTACTGTGGGAGAAGTGACGGGATATATCTTTCTTGGGCGCTGTGTACAGTTACTCACAACGATAACATTTGACTTCCAAACTTCAGAGGCTTCTGATGGTAAATTAATGAAGCATGAGTAGAGCCTTCTTAATAGGATATCTGATGCGTCAAGTCCAGTCATTTGAAGAAGTCCATTAGGAATCAGTCTTCAGAACTTCAGTACTTGTCTTTAAGAATATTATCCTTTACTTCTTCAAGTTTTTCGAAACTTCAGAACTTGTCCATTAGGAATCTGTCTTCAGAGTCTTCAGCACTTGACCTTTGGAACTATAATCTTTAGAACACATAAGTCTTCAGAGTCTTTCTGCACTTGGTCTTCAGAGCCTTTCGCCTTCAGAACTTCAAGTCATGAGAGTCTTCAGCACTTCGGTTCTCTTCTTCAGAAGCTTTGCAATCTTCAGAATCTCGGCCACTTTCAGAGAGCATCCACAAGAGCATTGCAATAGCAATATCGTCATCCTTGGATCTGACTGATCACGATCAGATACAGAAGCATTCTTGCTTATTGCGACTTGTGTCACACATAGCAACTTCGCATATTATCAATTACGCACAATTGGCTGGTGCTTGTTGGATCTGATATCTTCTATAATTATGATCTGCACACAACACACATTAGAACATAAAATGGTTCTTTCACAAATACGTATTGTTATCATCAAAACATAGATCGACTTGTAGAGACAACTCTTGCTCTCACAGCCGGGTGCCACCACACAACTATGAATGCTGTAGAGTTTGCTCTGAAGATAATCAAGGATGTTACCTCGTGCGAGCAGCCCTTCAGAGTCAGTTGGACCACAAAGAGATTCGACCGTGTCCAAGTTCTGGGTCAATCAACTTGATGCCCGACTATTTCGCTGATCGAATCAAGGACGTGGTCGTAATCTCTGATCATAAGTGGACCAAGGATATTTGTACCATCATCCCTTTACTTGACAAATCGAAAGTTCCCAACCAGGAACTGATTGAAATTACTTACAATGGTCAGAAGAATCAGAAGGCTCCTGTAGTTATCTATCTACCGGGAGCGTTACCGTATGAATCAACTAAGGCTATCCCTTATAAATACGCTGCAACAACAATTGAGAATGGAAAGGAAATTCCATTACCCTCCGTCGTGAATATTGCAGACATCAGTCGAGTAACACGGAGCTGTTGAATCTTCAACCGAGGAGTTGGAGAACCCACCAGAGAAAAGGAACCTCAAACGGAAGTTCCTGATCAACCAGTCGGTCAATCTAGTGATCTCGACCTTTCAAAGAACAGCGATGAGATGCTGAAGCTCATCTAGAAGAGTGAATACAACATTGTTGATCAACTGTTGCAAAATCCTTCAAAAATCTCAGTACTATCTCTTTTACTCTGTTTCGAAGCTCATCGGGAAGCTCTACAGAAAGTCTTAGAGCAAGCCTTTGTGGAACAAGATGTGTCAATAAGACAATTTGACAGCATCATCTCTAACATCACTTCCTGTAACAACTTGGGATTTGGTGATGAAGAATTGCCGGAAGAGGGCCACAATCATAACATGGCACTCAATATTACAGTCAACTGCCAAGACGATGCTTTAGCTGGCGTACTGGTAGACACCGGATCGGCTCTAAAAGTGATGCCAAAGTCCACTCTAATGCGACTATCATTCAAAGGATCTCCGATGAGAGGCAGTGAGGTCATCGTCAAAGCATTTGACGGGTCCCGAAAAATAGTTATCGCCGAAGTCGACCTTCCCATAACTATCGGTCCTCACACTTTCCATGTCACGTTCCAGGTCATGGACATTCGGGAAACATATAGCTGTTTGTTAGGAAGACCTTGGATACACGAGGCTGGGGCAGTCACTTCAATGCTTCACCAAAAACTGAAGTTTGTTAAGAACGATCAACTCGTCATAGTCTGCGGAGAGCAAGCCTTGATCATGAGTAACTTATCGTCGTCCACTTATGTAGAACCAAAGGAGGTTGTAGGAACCCAGTTCCAAGCACTTTCGGTGGGCAATGACAACCAATCAGAAAGAGGAACGTAAATTTCCTCGTATAGAGATGCTCTCGAAGTGATCAAAAATAACAATGCAAATGGATGGGGACAGCTTGTCATTCCTACTAACAACAAGACAAATAAAGGTCTTGGTTTTTCCTCAACCTGTACCCAGACTGCTACTAACGATGAAAGTCTTCATCCCATTCAGAATTTCTTCCATAGTGGAGGTTTCCTTCACCCAGTATCTCAAGAAGTATATACCATCAACGAGGGTGATTCCTCCGATACAGATGAAGAATGGAAGTCCTATCTTAATGAGGACGGTTATATGTCTCAGGAAGAGGTGCCTACGCCATTTTACTATCCTGCACAAAGTCCGAGATTTATACCGAGGTCGGATGTCAAGATGATATACAGAGATTGTGATCCGGAAGGATGTCGTGCTCCACCCAACTCATTAGAGGAGGACACTCTGATGAAAGACAACTTTGACCACGACTATTATGGCCCAATGGATGACCTGCCTATCTGGCAGCCGTACCTAGGAGACTCAGGACAAAAGAATCAGCCGAATAATGCATATCAGCTGAGCATCATTGAAAAGACTACCTGCGTCCCCACCATGTCATGGGATCAACACTCAGGGCACTCAGAAAACATCCAACACGATGATGAATTTGCAAAGCTTGTCGGACTAGAGTTCATCAACGTCATCGAGAGGGATGATTCCTCTAGTTCCAAAGAAGTGTGGGACACATTAGGTCAACCAAGTGGAAGGTACGACTACTTGGTCAAGTACACCGCTCCCGAAAGCTCTCGTATCAGGCTCGAGGACATCTAGCCAACTGGGTGGGGAGATCTACCTGAGAGTGCAAACACTGCGCAAGATACAGCTGAAGAATCCTCCTACGACAACTCTGCCTGGGAGACAGATTCCAACGATCCTGCTCCACCAGAAATCAGCGTTATTTCTGAAGACAAGCCGAGAAAGAAGGTGCCAGACTTTGTGATTCACCGAGGAGTTTTCCGCCAATGGGTTGCAATCAACGTTCCGAAAGTTGTTCATAAGTCAAAATTGCTTGTTTTAAACCCCATTGAAACATACGATCCAATGCCTTCTCCCAACTTTGAATTCCAGGTATTTGAGGCTGAAGAAGAAAATGACGACGAAATTCCAGAAGAGATCTCCCGATTACTCAGACAAGAGAAAAGGTCCACTGAACCTTACAAAGAGCCGTTGGAAACAGTCAACTTGGGTTCAGAGGAGGAGAGAAAAGAAGTCAAGATTGGGGCACTGCTCAGTCCAACTGTCAAAGAAAGTTTGATAAAGCTTCTCAAAGAGTTTCCCGATGTATTTGCCTGGTCCTATCAGGACATGCTAGGGTTGGATACCAGCATCGTGGGACATCACCTACTATTGAGATCAGAATGTCCTCCGGTAAAACAAAGACTGAGACGGACTCATCCGGACATGGCCATCAAAATCAAAGAGGAAGTACAGAAACGGATTGACGCGGGTTTCCTCGCCACATCAGAATATCCTCAATGGCTAGCCAACATTGTACCAGTTCCGAAAAAGTACGGAAAGGCCAGAATGTATGTAGACTACAGGGATCTAAACAAAGCCAGTCCAAAGGATGACTTTCCCTTACCGCACATAGACATGTTGGTAGACAGTACAACAAAGTTCAAAGTATTCTCCTTCATGGACGGATTCTCGGGCTATAATCAGATAAAAATAGTGCCGAAAGACGTGGAGAAAACTTCATTTATCACCCCATGGGGAACTTTTTGTTACAAGGTAATGCCGACATCCTTGGGCCATAATAGTCGTGGTCTATCTTGGGCCAAGGATTTAGCAATTGGACTATTTCGACTTTGAACTGAGGATCTATCTTGGCGCTGATGTAAGTTGGCCTTCTTTCTGCCCCCAGTCCTAAATTGATTTCTTCTAATGGATCCTGTGCCACCATCTTTATGTTAGTCGATGCTGGATCCTTTTCGAACCCCAAAGGTTCGTCATCATAGATGGCGTCAAGCTTTTGATTCTGCCATTCGCCAGTTTGATTGTTGTCATAACCCTTTTCAACATCCCTTTGGGGACATTGTTCTTCAAAATCTTCTTTGTTGGCTTCGATAGCCATGTATTTCACTTTGGCCTCTAGGGCCGCTTTGAGTTTATTTTCGGCTATATAAGTCGTAATTCTTTCGATTGCTGAGGCTTCACTCATCATAATCATCAAATTCACTTCCCCAACCCGTTGGCTCAATAAGCGAAGTTCCCCATACGTGACTTGGTTCGCCAATTACTTCTTTGTCCCATTGAAATCCACGTGTTGGGTGAAGGTACATGGAACAATAGGCGTTGTCAGTTGCCTTTAGGTCGAATCCTGCTGGGTTGCAGGGTGGTATGTGAGCCAAATTCTTGTCGAAACTTCGACTATTCACATTGTTTACTTCAGTCATAAAATAGCTTTGATCTGCTTCAATATTCTCGACAATCCCATCTGGCCTCCAGATAGCTATTCGTTGGTGCATGGATGATGGTACAGCCCCTATCCCATGAATCCACTCTCTTCCAAGCAGTAAGTTATAATTTGCCCTCGAAGCTATCACTATGAACATTGTTGGTCTTGTTATTGTTCCAACAGTCAGGTTCACCTGGATTACTCCCATGGTATTTCCTACTTTTCCCTCGTAATTTGACAACACCATGTTGTGGGGTTTTGTGTCTGAGTCATCCTTTCCAATCTTTTTTACCATGAAATGAGGCATCAAATTCATAGCAGCGCCATAATCCTTGACCACGACTATTACAGGCTAAGAAGTGAAGGGCAGAAACGTCGAATGGCCTAGGTTGGTAAAGCTAACTCCATCTGATGAAGGGATTAGCCTTCGACAAGCCTTCACTAGTTATGTAATGATGTTTGCCAAACGATACAACTTTACTCCGTCCAAGGCACCTTTTGCCAACAGAACTATTGGTCCCAAATGGTTTACCAAACAACTTCCTTTTGAGATGCAGAAAGACGAAGACACATTTTTGGTTATCTGGGAATCGTTCCTAACACCAAGACACCTTTTCTCCCATCACAACACGAATAACACAAAAATTTCCCTTATTGTTTATCAACCCAACCTAGTGGCTCGACAATTTGGGTTAATCCAAATGAAAACAAAACCCGTTTATCCAAAGAAAGGTTGTATTATTTTTCAAAATTCTTTTCATAATCTGGAGAAAAGCATAGAGTTATCAGAAAAAATACTTTGATGAGACTCTGGAGATTCAGCCGGTGGTCTTTCGACCATCCTTCCTCTGCACTCAAGAATTTGATGTTTAGTGGAAAGACTACTACCTCACTAGATTCTTCGACGTGACGGCCTTTACGACTCATCTGACGAATGCTTTTACTTTTGTGCAGGATCGAACAAAGAAAGGTACTGAAAGACATATTAAAGAAATCCAAAAGTTTCAGCATTATTTTGAAACTATTTACCGGCCAAATGATCTTAGTCGAACCATTGGCGAAGCAGCAGTGATTTTGAAACACAAATTTACAGCAAAATTGGAGAAACTGGTGTTGCCTTCATATGTTCGTCCAGAAATACGTTATGATTTGGCATACAGCTATTATCCGCCAAAGTTTCCCCCTCTACCTTCTGCTGAATTTGGTGTAGCATTAAGCCCTCCATTCCCAGATTGGTTTATTTGTGGATCTCACCTAAAACTGCTTCGTGAATCTTGTAAAAAACCTACTGAGCGTGTGGTTCCGACTAAGTATCATTTGGACAATTTCCCAGGACACCTTCATATTGGAATAGAACACGTTCGCGTGGAATCTCCCATTCTTGAAGGTGTTTAAAGAAACACAATTTTTCTTTACTTTATTCTAACTCCCTTCTTTTGTTTTTTTTTTCTCTTTCGTATTCATTTCTTTATTTTTCTTTCTTTCTTTCAGCTGTCAAGATTACTCCTAAAAAGGCTTCTGTAGGAAGTAATTCTGGGAAGCTAGTCAAACAACCAGCCTCTACAGTCGAAAAGGTTTTACCGGAAAATATCAATTTTCTTCCATGTAATAAATTCTGTTTAACTCGAACTAAAACAATTTTTTCCTGTGTTTTTTTTTTTTTTTTTTAGGTGAGTCAAAACCCACCACCTTCCAAGAAAAGAAAGCAAGAGGAGGAGGTAAAGGTGGTTGATAAAGAGTCTGGGGATGAATCTCCAGACCAACAACCCCTCAAGAGAAAGAAGGTCCCGAAGATCAAGACAGTTGCCTCCCAAAGGTCCATTGTCCGCTTGCCCAAGAAAACTCCCCCCGCCAGTCCAGTTACAAAAGTTCTTAACAAAGATACAGAAAGTGGGAATTCCAGCTTTAATACTGAGATCTCTCAGGTAAACCTTTCTTTCGACTGATGATATTCACTTTTACCTGCATTTTCTTTTCCTTGACTTTTGCTTGTTTTCAGATCCAAGTTGATGTCGAAGGACAACCCATAGGAAAAGAAATGCCAACATTAACAGATGGTCCTAACTTTAAAGCAGCTAGCTCAATGCCTACCTCTTCCAAAGCTTCGACAAAGAAATCAACAAAGGAAAAAGAGCAGGACACAGTTGATCTTGATTCTGAAAAGACTTTAGCTGAGAGACTCCAAGATGCTGTCGATCCTGATGTTGGTAGCTATGAAAGGCAAACCATTGATGAATTCGACATTGACCTGGAAGAACATTCTGATGATTCTCTTGTTCGTCCAGCATTAAATGCTGAAAAGGATGGTGATGATTCCCCGGATCAGGAAAAACTCACTAAAAAAAGGAAGGAAGCAATCAAACCTCTCCCCCAGAAACCACCTACTCCCAAAGTTTTAGAGAGAATACTATCAAAGGAACCAGGTGAGGGAATCACCCCTGCTCCGGCGGAAAGTGAAAATTCTAGTCTAAGGACCAAAATTCTAAAGGTATGATTTTTTCTTTTCCCCTTGATGCTAACAAGCTGCTTTACTTGTATTTTCTCCTTTAACCTACTTATCCTTCAGGTACCTGTCGACATTCACGGACAACCTATGATCCAAGTTCTCCCCAAGACCAGCAGTGACCCTACTTACAATCCAGCCAGCGCCTCCAAATCCTCTGCTAAGAGTTCAACGAAGGAATCAGCCACTGAAGTAGATCAGCCCATTGCTCTTGGGGATACCATAATGGCTGTCACTAGAAATGAAGCTGAAGACCAATCTCCCCCCATTCAGAATCTGCTGACGAAGAGAGAGACAAGGAGGCTGGAAGTGATGCTGAAGAAGAAGAAGAACATGAAAGGCCACCAACTCCTGCTGCTGACACTGGCGAAAAGACCGAGAAGAAAATCTTGGTAAAACGGCTACAGCTGCTTCGACTGGGACGACTTCGACCCAGTTCTCTCATGAGGAGCTAGAAAGTATGAAGGTGCAAAGACCTTTTGAGTACCTGAAGACCATGCTCAGTTCCCGCTACAATTTTGCTGACACTACTATCAGTAGCTCGACTACCTCAGGGACCACTTCTGATGCCAAATCAATGGATGAAACGCTGGCAAACATTCGACAGAAGGTCCTTGATATTGACTTGTTTCAACTTCTGGAGAATGACTCCTCTGCTCACTTCGACCTGAAGAAAATCTTGAAGCAAGTCAATGTCTTGGAGGCTCCTCCTGAAGTCACTGATGTGGTGCTGGACCTAACTACTTTGATAGATCTTGTGGTAACTGACTTTAATCGACTTCGAGAGTGCTCCAAGAAGCTTGAAAATAAAACAAAGACCCAACTTGCTGAGTGGGAAGCTGCGTCGAATTCGTCCAATAGGGTAACTGAAATGGAGCAAGTGTCTCAGCAAAATCAGCGGGAAGCAGCTTTGTGTGGCGAAAACATTCTAGAATGGGAGAAACAAATTTCTGTCCTCCAAGGCAAAATTTCACAGGCAAAAAAATGTCAATCAGAGCTGCAGAAGAATTACCAGGAAGAAATCCGCAAAGAGCTGGAAGTTGGTGTGCACCATGTCGACAGGGCCTGTAAGCTTGGCGAGGAGATTGGGGAGATTACTAAGAACAAGACACTTTGTGAGCGACGCCTTCAAATTCAGAAGTCGAAGTTTGAGAAGCTGAAAGCATCTTTTCCCGTTTGAACACTTGTAATTTTTGTTTGGCTTTTAAAGCCCCTTTTGTAATAACAATGGATTTGTACTATCTGGCGAAAAGATTTTTTGTCCACCATATTGCTTTTCTTTTTACAATTATTCGACTGCTATTTTAATTTCTTGCAATGTTGGCTTATATTTTTTCAAATACTTGCCATTTATCTTCAGTATTCTTTTATCTTTATCTATCTCTTCGACCTCATATGCGCCATTTGAAAAAACTTTTAAAATTTGGAAAGGCCCTTCCCACTTAGGAGACCATTTTCCCATTAACCTATCTTTTCGATCCATATGAAGAATTACTTTCCAAACAAGATCCCCCACAGAAAGGGTCTTAAATTTCTCTTTCTTATTGTAAAACGTTTCGACTCTTTCTTTTTGTCTCTTTATCAGGTCTAACGCACGCAATCTCTCTTCATCCAAATCAACTAGTTCATCCATCATCATGCTCCAATATACTTCTGACGGAATTTCATGATGTCTTTGAACTCGTATTGATTGCAAATAGATTTCGACCGGTAGTACTGCATCGTGTCCATAAGTCAATTTGAATGGAGTAGAATTTGTTGCTTCTTTAGGAGACGTTCGACAGGCCCATAAAATCTGATCCAACGTCCTATGCCAGTTTTTAGGTTTTCTACCCACGTGCTTTTTGATTAAATTTATCACAACCTTATTTGCTGCTTCGACTTGTCCATTTGCCTGGGCGTAATAAGGTGTCGAAGTTAGGAGCTTAAAACCTGTGTCTTTTGCAAACATTTGCATGTTTTTTCCAGTAAACTCAGATCCCTGATCAGTAGTTATTGTTTCTGGTATCCCAAATCTGTACATTATATGTTTCTAGATAAACTCTATAACTGCCTCTTGATCTACATTTACCAGTGGTATAGCTTCAATCCACTTTGTGAAATAATCTATTCCAACTAAAATGTACTTCTGCCCTTTTGAAGAAGCTGGTCGAATTTCACCAATTAAATCCAACGCCCAACCTCTGAATGGCCAAGGTTTTATAATTGAATGCAACTCATTTGCAGGAACATGTTGTATACCTGCATGCATTTGGCATTCCTGACAACCTTTTGCAAATTCGACACAGTCTTTCAACATTGTTGGCCAGTACATTCCTTGTCGAAATAATAACCATTTCATTTTGTGGCCTGCTTGGTGTACGCCACATGCACCACTGTGCACGTTTGACAAAGCTATGAAAGCTTCATCTTCGCCCAAACATTTCAGCAAGACTCCTTCTGCAGTCTTTTTGAATAATTCATTTCCAAAAAGCACATAACTTAAAGCTCTGTACTTTACTTTTCTTTCGACTTTCTGATTTGGGTCTTGTAGATAATCCTTGATAGGTTTTCTCCAATCTTCAATTTCTGAATCATCTATATTAAAAATTTCAAAGTTTTCCTCATCCCCATAACCTAATCTTATTGTCTCCAAATCTGAAGGAGCCAATTTGGTGGATATGACTCTTCCTCTTACTTCAATAGCTTTCTCCAAGTTTTCCTTCGACACTTTGTAGCCTGACGCAAGTTGAGCCAAATCATTTGCTTCTTGATTCTTCAATCTAGGAATGTGTCTGACGGCCACATTGTCGAATTTTTTGAGAAGTCTGTTAGCTATTACGAAGTACATAATCAGATTCTCTTTGACACATTTATACTCTCTTGTCAATTGTTTTATCACCAACTCAGAGTCACCCATTATTTCGACTCTTGTTGCCCCCAATTCCAACAATATTTCAAGTCCGGCAATCAAAGCCTCATATTCTGCTTCATTATTTGAACATAAGCCTTCGACTTTGTACTTGAATTTTGTTGGAATTTTGTCAGGAGAAATAATTAGCATTCCAATACCAGTTCCATTTTTATGACTGGAACCGTCGAAATATAACTTCCATGGCTCTAATTAGACATATTTTACTTCATTTTCATTTATAGAATGGTCAGCTATGAAATCAGCAACCACTTGTCCCTTAACAGCCTTTAAAGGCAAATACTTTAAGGAATATTCTGTCAATGCCAAAGCCCATTTCCCAATTCGACTATGTAAAATGGATTTAGATAACATATATTTTATTACGTCGAAATGAGAAGAAACAAATACATCAACAGGTTTTATATAGTGCTTTAACTTTGTACAAGAGAAATATACACACAAACATAATTTTTCTATCACACTATATCTAGTTTCAGCATCATTTAGGACTCTGCTGAGATAATAGATGGCCCTTTCGACGCCATTTTCATCTTCTTGACACAACATGCTTCCCAAAGTTTTGTCTGACGCTGAAATGTATAATCTCATACTTCTTTTTCTACAAGGAGACATCAAAACTGGAGGACTAGCCAGATACTCTTTGATCCTGTCGAAGGCATCTTGTTGTTCTTGCCCCCATGTGAAATCTTCCTTTTTTAGTCGAAGTAGAGGTGAGAAAGCTTGTGTTTTCCCACTAAGGTTAGAAATGAACCTTCTGAGAAAGTTGATTTTCCCTAGTAGAGACTGCAATCCCTTCTTTATCGATGGCGCTTTCGCTTCCATTATGGCTTTGGCTTTGTTTTCATTTATTTCGATTCCTTTCTTGTGGACCACAAAACCTAAGAAATCACCCGCCTGCACACCAAAAGCACATTTAAGGGGATTCATTTTTAAACCAAACTTTCTCATCCTTTCAAAGGACTGTCGAAGATGGTCTATATGACTTGTTCCTGAAACAGACTTGACCACAATATCATCAATGTATATTTGCATAAAAGTGTCGATAAAGTCATGAAAAATAGAATTCATGGCTCTTTGATAAGTTGCTCCAGCATTTTTTAAACCAAAGGGCATTACTACCCATTCATAGGTTCCTATTGCTCCAGGGCAACGAAAAGCTGTTTTAGGAACATCTTCTTCAGCTATAAAAATTTGATTATAGCCAGAGTATTCATCAAGCATACTCAAATACTCATGGCCTGCTGCAGAATCTATGAGCATTTCTGCTACTGGCATAGGATATTCATCCTTAGGGGTAGCTGAATTTAAATCTCTAAAATCAATGCATACCCTTAGTTTGCCATTTTTCTTAATTACAGGGACTATGTTCGCAATCCATTCGACATACCTGGTGGTGCAGATGAATCTGCATCTTAGAAGTCTTTCGACCTCTTCTTTTATTTTCGACAAGATTTCTGGTGCGAAGCGTCTGGGAGTTTGCTTTACTGGCTTCTTTCCCTCCATTATCGGCAGCTTTAATTCGACCAAACTCCTGTCTAATCCTGGCATCTCGTCGTAATCCCATGCGAAACAGTCTTTGTACTCATTTAGCAATTGGACTATTTCGACTTTGAACTGAGGATCTATCTTGGCGCTGATGTAAGTTGGCCTTCTTTCTGCCCCCAGTCCTAAATTGATTTCTTCTAATGGATCCTGTGCCACCATCTTTATGTTAGTCGATGCTGGATCCTTTTCGAACCCCAAAGGTTCGTCATCATAGATGGCGTCAAGCTTCTGATTCTGCCATTTACCAGTTTGATTGTTGTCATAACCCTTTTCAACATCCCTTTGGGGACATTGTTCTTCAAAATCTTCTTTGTTGGCTTCGATAGCCATGTATTTCACTTCGGCCTCTAGGGCCGCTTTGAGTTTATTTTCGGCTATATAAGCCGTAATTCTTTCGATTGCTGAGGCTTCACTCATCATAATCATCAAATTCACTTCCCCAACCCGTTGGCTCAATAGGCGAAGTTCCCCATACGTGACTTGGTTCGCCAATTACTTCTTTGTCCCATTGAAATCCACGTGTTGGGTGAAGGTACATGGAACAATAGGCGTTGTCAGTTGCCTTTAGGTCGAATCCTGCTGGGTTGCAGGGTGGTATGTGAGCCAAATTCTTGTCGAAACTTTGACTATTCACATTGTTTACTTCAGTCATAAAATAGCTTTGATCTGCTTCAATATTCTCGACAATCCCATCTGGCCTCCAGATAGCTATTCGTTGGTGCATGGATGATGGTACAACCCCTATCCCATGAATCCACTCTCTTCCAAGCAGTAAGTTATAATTTGCCCTCGAAGCTATCACTATGAACATTGTTGGTCTTGTTATTGTTCCAACAGTCAGGTTCACCTGGATTACTCCCATGGTATTTCCTACTTTTCCCTCGTAATTTGACAACACCATGTTGTGGGGTTTTGTGTCTGAGTCATCCTTTCCAATCTTTTTTACCATGAAATGAGGCATCAAATTCACAGCAGCGCCACCATCTACTAATATCTTATTGACACCAACATTCTCCACTTTTCCTTTTATGAACAAAGGCTTCAAGTGTGCCTTCATTGCGTCATCTAGTCTTTCAAAGAAAGCGTTTTGCTCTTCGACACAACCATTATTCATTATATAATAACATACAGGCCTGAGCCCCATGCTATCATCTTCAACGTTATCTTCTTCGTCTTCGACTTCCATCACTCTGTCATAGTCTCTAGGCAGCACTGAAACCACATTGCACGTGACATCGAAAGATGCTTCTGAGTCCGACCTAAAGTCATCAGTCACTTCATCATCTTCTGGCACCTTGTTGTTAGGCTTCGACATCTCCACCATGTTGCTTGGTTTATCCTTTTGAGATGGCTCGTTTTTTAGAGCAGACTCTTGGTTCATTGTTTGCACGTTTTTGCTTAACTCAGCTTTATTTTCGTCAAGAGTGTTTTCTTTGATATGGTTCTTTTCTGCAGCCTCATTTTCTGCTCTTTTCTGCCTTTGGAACCTTCTCCACTGAGACCTTGACATTGGGTTCTTTCCTTTATAGTTTTCTGATGGGTATGGTCTTGGTTTCTGTTTTTCGACATCCCTTTTTCCTCCCATGGAGGAACCTCTCTGCATTTCAAAATTCTTCCATCTTTTCTGCCCTTGAGCATCTCTGATTGGTTGGACCCACTTGTCATTCTCAACTTTGACAGACGGCTTGTAAGTCCTATGACGTCCTTCGCTGTGATGCTCACTTCTCCTTGGATCGAACCTTCCGTTTCTGGCTGCTGGGATTGCCCCCCAGTTTCCTCTTCTTTTGGCCTTCTCCACCCCCTCCAGATTGCTTGTTGCTTTCTTGTCGAACACCGCACTACAACGTGGGCACAACATGACCTCAGTCTTCTTTCTCTGGCACCTCTGGATGAATTCGACTAAGCTTTCCTCCTCCTTAGGGTAAGCCAACTTCTGATATTCTTCTCGACGGCGTTCTTCGTCAGTTCCTGTTTGTTCCTTCTGAGAAATTTCCACCATGTTGATATCCACATTCTGGTCATCAGTGATACTTAGTTTATTCATTCTTTCAATAAGTCTTGCCTCTTCTTCAGCATTCCCTTTCGCCAGGTTGAAGCTTCCCCCTAAGGGTAGGTCCTTGGAGATGAGTTTGCAGCAATGCCTGGCTGAATTTTCTTTAAGGTCTTCCATTGTTCTACACAAAATCCCATAAGGAGCAGGCTTTACAAGGCCTTCAGCAGCCTCTGCCTTTATTCTGGTAACGTTCCTATTGACTGGTTCCATAGTGGTGATCTTGCCAGCAACTCCAATTGTCTCTGTTTTGTCATGATTAAGGCCTTCAGTAGCCTCCTCTTTGATGATAGGGGCATTATCATTTTCTCCTTCGTCAATATCTTCAAAGACATCCCCCCATCCAGTTGGCTGGATTTCGTTGATGTCAATACGAGAACTTGGGGGTGCAGAATATTTTACGAGATAGTCGAATTTTCCACTGGGCTCCCCCAAAGTATCCCAAATTACTCCATCTTTATCAATTTTGTTGTTATTCTTTTCGTCGAAACCTTCAGTAATTCCAACTGCATTTTGGTTGTTGAAACCTTCAGTAGTTTCCTCCTTCTTCTAACTGTCGAAGACTTCAGTGTCTCCAACTTTTTTTTTACTGTCGAAACCCTCAGTAGTTTCAACTCTGTTGTTATAGTCATTCAAATTTCCTACATCAAGATTTTCAGTAATCTTGATCGACACTGGCTGGTCTACAAAGTCCTTGGCTACTTTTTCCTCCTCAGGCTTGTCTAGGAGATCATCAGTAACCTCCACCATGTTGACATTATTGTCGAAGCCCTCAGCAGCTTCCACCATTTCGAAACTACAATCAGAGGCTACTTCGACCTCCACCATATTCACAGTGGAAGGTTCAGCATAATTGGCTTCGACCACCTGCATGGGGTTTGAGTCAATCTTCATCTGTTGTTTTGATTTGTCTCCAAACTTCAGTCTTCCATCACGAATTGCATTCTGAACAAGATCCCTGAAAAGGAAACATTGAGAAGTTTTATGACCCAAAAAGTTATGGTATTTGCAAAAACCTCTCTTTTTCTGTTGGTCCACAGGAGGCTCTTTAGTGCCTGCTGGTTTTATTAATTGACCATCTTTGACTAATAAGTCAAAAATTTTGTCACACTTGGTAACGTCGAACGTATAAGTTCTTTTAGGAAACCTATCTTTCTTTTCAGGTTCGACTGGATTTTTCCCATTCGACGGAGCTAGTACTTTACAGGCGTATGGTGGGCCTGACTTTAGTTCTGCCAGATCAATTTCTTGTTCGTCGAACAAAATTAGTTCATTTTTGCCACCATCATCATCCTGGCATACTCCTACATAGGCCACTCTTTCCTTTTTATTTTTATTCGATCTAAATTTCTCAGCTTTTAGCCTTTCAATCTGTCTTACCCTATCTGCTAATTGTGCCATATCTCTTAAATATTGAGTGTCTAATTTCTTCCTTATAGAATAATATAGACCCCCTGCAGCCATTTCGACTAACTCTTGTTCTGGCACTTGTGTTAAACATCTTGCCTTAAGCAACCTGAACCTATTTAGGTAATCATCTATAGGCTCTGAAAATTTCCTCTTAACACTAGCTAATTCCTTCAAACTTATCTTAGTCTGACCCATATAGAATTGTTCATGGAACAATCTTTCTAATTGGGTCCATGTGAATATAGAGTTCGCAGGCAAGGATGTAAACCAGGTAAATGCATTTTTTGTCAAAGAACTTGGGAAGTACTTCATTTTCAAATTTTCATTATTGGCTATTTCTCCTGCTTCGATCAAATAACGCGCTATATGTTCTATGGTGGATTCGCTAGTGTCCCCTGAAAATTTGGTAAACTTGGGGACCTTCCACCTTGGGGGTAATTCCTGTTGTAGAATATATTCAGATAGTGGGGAAGCATAACTAGGCCTTTGTAATCCTATATTTACCCCATTTTGCGCCATTATCCTTTCGACCATGGCTGCTAGATTGTTTTCGGTAGGCAGATGGTTATATCGTATTCGCTGTCGCAAGACATCATCAGCGTCTTCGCCTCTCTGGACGATTACCCTCCTAGGTTCTTGTTGAACGGGTATTTCGACACAAGGTTGTTCGACCACTGCTTCTTGGTTTCTAGGGTTTGCCTGAGGATTCTCTAAAGGCCTTTGATTTATTGTGGGTTCCTATTCGACATTTACTACTGGGTTTTGAATCACTTGTTCTCTTTGTCATGTTTGAGGAACACCAAAAAAATCAGCAATGCGCGTCATTTGCGCAACCAATAATTGGTTGGTTTGGGTAGTGTTTTCTATTAAAGGATTAAACACTGCTCCCATTTGTTGTGTCAACATTTGGACCATATCATGATTACTTTCGTCCATTTGTTGTCGAATTACTTACGCAGAATTATTTGTCATTGCTGGTATTTGGAAATTTGGTAGGGGTTGGTTTAATCTACTCATACTTCCGCCATATCCTCCCGACCCTTGTAGTGGTGAAGACACGTGGACCATGGCATCAGAATACAAGGATGGTGCACTTTGTAAGTTTGCCATTACTGACGTTGGCATTCCATATGGTTGTTCTCTACCAAACATAGGCAGGGAAAAATTTGTCTGAAAAGGCCTATAATTATGTCCTCCAGGAGGAGGCGTCCCCATGGGCATTGAATGTCCCATTGTGGAAGAACTAGGCATGTTTTGGGAGAGCGAAACCGCTGGTATAGATCCTGTTGATGAAGGCATAGCCTCCTCCAAAACAGGGTTTGAATCCACATTTCCCCCTGTCGAAGGGATAGGGTTGGAAACTGGAATGGTTTCATTTGGATTTGGATTATTTAGCCGATTCGCCATTTTTCTCACTCTTGTCCTTTTAGGCCATTCTACGTCGGTTATGGCTAATTTACCGCTTCTCAAAAGCATACGACGAAGTAGAAACTATTTGGCTAAGAGTTATTTGTAAAAATTTTAAAATTTCGCACTGGTCCCACTTGGCGTGCCAATTTGTTCGCAGTTGATTTTGGCGAACAACCTCTGGTTTACCAATCTCTTATGAAACTGGGTTACTTGCAGGACCAACCACACAAATCCTGGGATACATGTGCAAAATTGTCTAACTCTTAGGAGAATGGTGTTTTGATGGTTTGTTTTGTTGTATCTTTTTATATGAATGATTTGGTTAAAGAACTAACTAACAACTTCTGGCGAAAAGTAAGTTAAATGAAAGTAAAACTCGCATAAAGTAAATAACGAAGGATAAATGATTGGGAAAAGTAAAGATAATTATAAAAGACTTTGAATTTTTATAAACTTAAAAGATGGTGTTTACACGTACATTTCCAGATAATCAAACTCTTTTCTCTCACACGGGTACTTTGAGTATTTATAGGAATTTTGTACAAGTTTTCACACACTAAAATTCTACAACAACTATCCTATTTATAGAAAAATACAATAACTGTTTAGTAACGGAAAAACTCTAAATCTCTGACACTTGGTCTTCTGCATGTCTTCGCTTCTTCTAAAGCTTCCACGCGTCTTCTGCCAAGCGTCATATTTTTTGAATTTGAATTTCCCTTTTGCGTCGAAGCGTTGTGCCTCTCCACTTTGTCGAATTGTCAAAAAGTAACAAATGTCCCTTGAACTTTGTCTGACGAAACTTCCATACGTTTCTGTCGAAATGTCAAAACTCTGCTTTTTGTCGAAGTGTCGAAACTCCTTTTAAATACCTTCATTTTCTTTCTTCTTCATCTGTAGCCATTTTCTTTAGTTGAAGAGCGTCCTTTCGCCTACCAAAACATGGTGTCGAAAATCTGTGTCTACAGTAGACAGTACAACAAAGTTCAAAGTATTCTCCTTCATGGACGGATTCTCGGGCTATAATCAGATAAAAATAGCGCCGAAAGACATGGAGAAAACTTCATTTATCACCCCATGGGGAACTTTTTGTTACAAGGTAATGCCGTTCGGTTTGAAGAACGTCGGGGCAACCTATCAAAGGGCCATGACTACTCTGTTCCACGACATGATACACAAAGAAATCGAGGTATATGTCGATGATATGATTGCCAAATCTAAGACAGAAGAGGAGCATGTGACCCACTTGTCAAAGCTATTCGAGCGGCTGAGAAAGTACAAACTCCGCTTGAATCCCAATAAGTGCACATTCGGTGTCTGTTCAGGGAAACTTTTAGGGTTCATCGCCAGCCAGAAAGGAATTGAGGTTGATCCTGACAAGGTCAAGGCCATTAAAGAAATGCCTTCTCCAAAGACTGAGAAACAAGTCCGAGGATTTTTGGGACGTTTGAACTACATTTCCAGATTTATATTCCTCATGACCGCGATATGCGCGTCGATTTTCAAATTACTCAAAAAGGATCAGGACTGCGTTTGGACAGAAGACTGCCAAACCGCCTTCGACAGTATCAAGGAATACCTGTTGAACCCACCGATTCTATCACCTCCAGTGGAAGGAAGACCACTGATCGTTTACTTAACAGTCTTGGAGGACTCAATGGGTTGTGTACTTGGCCAACAAGACTAAAAGAAAAGAAAAGAGTCTGCCATCTACTATTTGAGCAAGAAATTCATCGACTGTGAAACTCGGTACACTATGCTTGAGAAAACTTGTTGTGCTCTGGCTTGGGCAGCCAAACGTCTTCGCCAGTACATGATTTGCCACACTACTTGGTTAATCTCCAAAATGGATCCGATCAAGTATGTCTTTGAAAAGCCTGCTCTCACGGGAAGGATTTCCCGGTGGCAGATGTTGTTATCAGAATACGACATAGAATACCATGCTCAGAAAGCCGTCAAAGGAAGTATTTTAGCCGATCATTTGGCTCATCAACCGATTGACGATCAAGAATCAGTCGGGTTTGACTTCCCATACGAAGATGTCATATACTTGAAAATGAAAGATTGCGATGAACCGCTACCCAGTGAAGGGCCAGAACCAGATTCCCAATGGGGACTAATCTTTGACGGAGCTGTCAATCATTATGGAAATAGAATTGGGGCAATCATTATAACACCTTAGGGTACCCACATTCCTTGCATTGCCCGACTGATATTCATGTGTACAAACAACGAGGCCGAATACGAAGCTTGTATCATGGGTCTCGAAGAAGCGATCGACTTAAGGATCAAGAACTTGGATGTATATGGCAACTCAGCCCTGGTTATCAATCAGATCAAAGGAGATTAGAACACATACCAATCAGGATTGATTCCTTACAAAGATTACGCGAGAAGGTTGTTACCATTCTTCAATAGAATCGAGTTTCATCACATCCCTCGTGAAGAGAATCACATGGCTGATGCATTAGCCACTCTCTCTTCCATGTTAGTGTAGGTCAATGGAATGACATACCTAAGATTGACATCATGCGCCTAGAAAGGCCCGCTTACGTCTTCACGATCGAAGCAGTCATAGACGATAAACCTTGGTATTACGATATCAAATACTTCCTTCAGAAACAAGAGTACCCACTTGGGGCATTAAGAAAAGATAGAAAAACCCTCAGAAGGCTAGCAAGCAACTTTTTCCTGAGTGGTGATACACTCTACAAGAGAAACTTTGACATGGTCTTGCTCCGATGCGTAGACAGACCAGAAGCAAATATGCTGATAAAAGAAATTCACGAAGGATCCTTTGGCACTCATGCCAATGGACACACGATGGTGAGAAAAATTCTGAGAGCAGGGTACTATTGGTTGACCATGGAATCCGACTGCTACAAGTACATGAGGAGATGTCACAAGTGTCAGATATACTCAAAGAAAATCCATGTACCGCCAAAGCAATCTTAAGGTTCTTTCTTCCCCATGGCCTTTTTCCATATGGAGAATCGACATGATTGGCATGATTGAACCCAAAGCTTCAAACGGACATCGGTTCATCCTGGTAGCCATTGATTACTTCACCAAGTAGGTCGAAGCAGCGTCATACGCCAATGTAACCCGACAAGTGGTGATCTAATTCATCAAAAACAATCTCATCTGCCGTTATGGTGTTCCAAGCCAGATCATTACTGACAATGGATCTAACTTAAATAATAAAATGATGAAAGAGTTATACGCTGAGTTCAAGATCGAACACCATAACTCATCTCCCTACCGACCCAAGATGAACGGAGCGGTAGAAGCGGCTAACAAGAACATCAAGAAGATCATTCAAAAGATGGTTGTAACCTACAAAGACTGGCACACGATGTTACCCTTTCCCCTTCACGGTTATCGCACATTTATCCTCACTTCAACAGGGGAAACCCCTTTCTCTCTAGTATATGGCATGGAAGCAGTGCTCCCCATAGAAGTAGAGATCCCATCAATCCGGGTATTGATGGAAGCTAAGTTAACAGAAGCTGAATGGTTCCAAAGTTGGCACGACGAACTGAACCTGATCGAAGAGAAATGAATAACGACTTTATGCCATGGTCAGTTGTATCGACAAAGAATGAAGAAGGCGTTTGACAAAAAGGTCCGACCTCGCGTTTTCAGGAAAGAAGACCTAGTGCTCAAAAAGATACAATCATTTCTCACTGATTCCCGGAGCAAATGAACTCCGAATTATAACGGCCCCTATGTGGTCAAAAAAGCTTTCTCAGGCGGCGCCTTAAGACTCGCAACCATGGATGGAGAGGAATTTTTCTACCCCACAAATGTTGACGTAGTCAAGAAATACTTCGCCTAAACAAAAAAAAAGAACGTCTCGGTGGATTGAAAACCCAAAAGGGCGGTCCAGGAAAAAATTAGAGACATAATCAAAAATCATCCCGATGGATTGGAAACCTCAAAGTACAATCCAGGAAAAAGTTAGGGATAATTGCAAGTAACTACGTCTGACAAAGGGGCAAATCCCTCAACAGCAGTGATGCCATCAATCAGGAAAACTCCAGTCAAGGTCATCTTCGACGGAAGCTCAGGATGTCCAGAATTCAAAGTTGGTAGAAGGATAACGGTCTTTATGTTTCAATGTAGCCCTTTTCCCTTAAATGACCATTTTCTAACTTTGTAAAGACTCTATGGAATCACGCGTTTGGCTGATTTCCATCCTATCAATAAAATTTGAGCATTAATGCTTTTGTTTATAATTCTTATTTGTTTTAGCTTTACTGAACGACATTTTAACATGATCAAGAATTCTTGAAATAAAACAAAAATGAATTTAATTGTCAAATTTTTTCTGCTTTTAAAATAAAGATGGCAATTTCTTTTGACTGTTGAACATCGATCACTTCTCCAGAAGTAATCGAACCTCAAAGTGCAGAATCAAAGTACTCCTTCTTAACCAGTACACCTGGATGAAGGATCAGCTATGTCAGATGCGAATATTCCGTCCGACATCCCCGGTAGAGTTCTTATCTCCTAAGCCTGACCAACGGTTTTCCCCACAGGGATTATCTCTCCTAAGCAAGGCAGAATTGTTATTTTGGACCAAATGGTCCTTCCTCGTTCCCCTCAAAGGCCGAGTATCCAATCGTGTTCATCCGTTAGTCTGTATGTCGCGTCAGTTTTGTCAGCATATACATACATACATCATGCATTATTGATTCATACATGTTCATATTGCATCACTATCACGCTAGTCGGTCTTATCCCCTAGTGATAAAAGTCCTCTTGTCAATTGAGTTGTCAGTTCATTCCTCGCCAGGAAGTGAATCATCTAAGCAATCTCTCTCCAGTTTATCTCTGGATTAGAGACGGTCCTCGACAACTTTGATAACTTGAACCTCTGAAAGGCAAGAAGACCTTCGACAAGCATCACTCTTTGCCATTGAAGATGATATTTTCGCTTTCCCGGATTAAGGAAAATCCCCAGAGAAAGCCTCTTAATCAAAGCTTCGGCAATATAGCAGTTTTTCTCCGGAAAATTCACTGACAAAAAGGTCATCAGCACCTCACAAATGGATTACATCACATGGCAATTCTTCGAGAAGATCTCGAGGAAAAGTATGATGTAATATCCCCAAGCAGAAAGTAGTCTCTCAAGGGACTCGTTTTCCCCAGTAGAGTCAACAAATGGCGTCTCCAATAGAGAAGTTTGTACACCTCTACAGCTCAGACGAATGGGTTCCCCAGCAAGTCTGACATCAAAACTTTTTCCATCAAATGGCATCTCCCCAGGAAAATTCGGCGAGAAGTTTGAGGAAAACCGCTACGAATAGCGTCCCTTGTCAAGAAAGTTTATTGGCAAAAGAAACTGAGACCAGATCCTTGGTAGGAAACCAGGATCGAGGGGAAGTTTATATCATAAACTGAGACCAGTTCCATGGCTGAAGACCAGGATCGAGAGGAGGTTTAGTCCAAAATAAAACTTAGACCAGTTCCTTTGTAGGAAGCCAGGATCAAGGGGAAGTTTGTATCAGAAACTGAGACCAGTTCCTTGGTAGGAAACCAGGATCGAGGGGAAGTTTTACCTTTTCTAAGTATCAACGCTTAGCAAAAGAAGATGAATGCATAAACTACCATTCATAACCACTGTCAAAATTTCAAGTATTCCGAAATTTAATCCTCTTGCACCCCGAATGCCCGAATACCTTTGCCATTCACACCTTCGGGTCCAAGAAGATTAAATAGGGGCATCTGTCATACCCCAAATTTTGACCACTAAGATTTCCCATCATTGTGCAAATCATCATCACAATATGGATGTACCTTTTTGCCTCATCAATCTCCTTAAGAATTGTTGAGCATTCCCTGCAATCAAGCATTAGGGTTTTAAGCCCTCTCAGAGCACTTAGACAAAGGATCAATCAAGAAATGACATGATGTTCAACTTTTCTAACCTCTCCAGCACACATAAAGGATCAAGAGGACTCCCACATCAAGAATCAGGCACAAGGGTGCAGCATTCCAAGTGGATTAAGCCTCAAGATCGCCAGTGTCACCAAATTAGGGTTTTGGTCGACCAGGGCCTCCAGATGAAAATCTTCATCTGGGCATGAGCCAATGCTTCAAAATATAACTCAAGATACTCCAAGGGACCTCATAGACCCAATCATCAAGTCAATTTAACCTCAGGGGATGCATTTACCAAAAATCAGGAATTAGGGTTTCTTGACCTAATTCATCCCTAAGTTGACTTTTGGGACAAAACATGAGCCAATACCTCAAGACATGATTTTATGGTCTCTAATACACTACATTGATCCATTTACAACAATGGATTGATCCAAGAAGCTTGATCTACAAATTTCAATTTCATCAGGACCACAATTAGGGTTTCAAGGAAAAAGTCAACTGTACCTTTGACTTTTGACTCAGACATGCTCCCAAACCTTGGGACATGATTCAATGCACCCTATAACACCTATGGAACATATCCATTAGGTTTGAATTAGGTCAAGGACTTGATTTCACCAAGGATCGCACAGTTTGGAATTCATCTAGTAAAAAGTCAACTGTGCACAAAAGTCAAGTTTGAATTTTTGGAAAATTTCACAATTATGGTTCTTTAACCCTAAAACAATGTTAATGTGTGATTTAAATCATTATTCATCAAGAAAAATCAAAGAAAGTGAGTTAACTTGTAAAAGGGGCAACCATAAAAACTTAGAATTTTTCTAAGTTATGAAACAAAGTGACTAGGGTACCAACTTCCAAGGATCATAACTTGAGATCCAAGCAACCATTTTGGATGGTCCAAAGATGGATTTGTAGCTCTCATGGCATACTTTAAAAGTGTCAACTACACCTCATTCCAATTCCTCATGGATTTTAAGTTATGGAGTGATCAAAATGGCTGAAAACACAAAAGTGACATTTTTCCAACACAGTGAAATTTTCACTAAGTCAGAATCTGCCTTATTTTTTCCCAAATGTAGAGGCATTTTTCATTATAATTCAAGTTGGATCAAAACCAAAGTTGGACATCATGTTGAAATAGAATATATCAGCTTTCCAAAATGTCCAATAACTCCATCAAATTCCATCTGAGCTAGAAGATATGATGGCTGCAACATGCCTTGCTGCAAACTGTTGTGCAAGACAGATTTGTGCATTAGGGCTCGATTTGATGAATTTGTGCAAATGACAAACAAGTTTATCCATATGCACACCTCAGGGGGAGACCAAGGAGGAACAAACACTTATCTATAAGCCTCCCAAGTCTTTGGAACTACATATAGGTTTGGCACCCCTAAAAGTTAAAGATGCCTCAAGACTCTAATTTTGTTTTGAGGTATTCAATGGATGCTTAGAGGTGGCATGTATCAGAGCAAAGATGAACACTTTAGTCAAGCCTTATCCATGAATCAGAGAACCATAGGCCTGTGCTCTAATCTCAAGTCAATGGCTAGAGGAGACTTGAGATTCCATTTGATCCACATTGGCCAAAGGCCTGCTGCAGTTGCCATTCCCTATTCCTTGCAAAAAAAAACTTGACACACTATAAATAGACCTCATTTCTGATCAGTTTGAGTACACCAAAGGCCTATAACACTTGCCTTTCTCAAAATCACACTCTCACTTCCAATTTTGCCTTCTAAAGCAAGTCACTATCAGGTTTTGAGTTAGAGAATAATTCCAACCAAACCAATCACACACACACCTCATAAACATCATATAGAAGTGATCCAAACACCTAAACCACTTCTGAAACACCTCCATCAAAATTTCACTCTTCAACCTAGCCATTATACAGTTGGGATACCACAAATTGATCTAAGGAGTTTCAAAGAGTTCCAAAGGTTGTTGTCCACTCCATAACATCCAGTGAAGCTGTAGAAGTCATCATCCACCTTCTGGAACACACTTTGTGCAGGGTTCCATTTCTTCTTGTAGCAAGGTAAACCTAAAACTCAATCTTCATAATGCATGCATATTTCCTCGCACAATACTTTTTCCAATTGCTTATCATCATATGTTGAATGTTTCCCCTCAAAAAATTTGACCATAACACTCACAAACATGTCTGCACGATTGTTTTTGCAAAGTTAGGGTTCATACATTCATGTTAATGTAACTTGCTGCACACTAAAAATAAATGAAATCAAATATTGCCATCATGTTCCTTGTTAAAAAACGCATGAATTTGGTGTTTGAATCATGTCAAATGGTTGAGAGACGAGTGAGATAGGGTGCTTCTTGCACGAGCTCGAGGAAGAAGATGGCCATGGCGCCATTCTTCAGGTTTTCAAACCAAACTTGCCTTATATTTTTCCCTTGCCATATGTTTAATGAATTGACATTGCGCCCCAGTGGTTGATCAACTGGTTTGTGTGTATTGAGCGAGTGGAAGGTCTGGGGTTCGAATCCCCCTCGCCCTATACCTCTTTTTTTATCACTTATTCCATTTTTATTATTTTTTCATATTATTTTTATTAATGATTTGAAAAATTAATTTCTCATTCAATTTTAATCATTTTTTATTGATTCTTTTTCTGAAAAATACAAAAATATTAAAGTATTTTATTCTACAAAAAAATCAGATTTATATTATTTATTTAATATAATTGGTATTTTAGTGAATAAATTCATTTTTTATTGTTTTAAATATTTTAAAAGTGAATTTTTTATCTTGAAAATAAAAACCATATGGAGTTTTAATTCATCTTGTGATTAAAACACAATTTTTTCAAACCTAAACCAAAAATCAAAAGTTGTTTATTCAAACTTATTTGGTATTTTTATCATTTTTATTAATTTTCTTTGAAAAATTACTTTGAAAAATGAAATTAGGGTTTCTTGGATTTTTTATCTATCTCAAAACATCTTTAAAACACTTATGGGCCTCTAATAGAGTGCAAGACCCAATCCCTCTTTGAAAAAAAAATAGTTTGGGCCTCAGTCATTGTATAAGACCCACAGTGTTTTCAAAAATCTCGGCGCGATCGCCAGTTTAAAATAAAACCATCTGGGCCTCTCCTTGAGTTGTAAGCCCCATTCTTTTTCTTAAAATCACTCATGGGCCTCTAATAGAGTGTAAGACCCAATCCTTTTTTTAACCAAAACCTTTTTGGGCCTCAGACATTGTATAAGTCCCTCTGCGTTAAAAAATCTCTGCGCGATCGCCATTTTCAAACAAGAAAATCATCTGGGCCTACCCTTGTGTTGTAAGTCCCATTTCGTTTCTTTAAATAATCTTTGGGCCTCTCCTTGAGTTGTAAGACCCAACCCTTGTTGTACATAAACCTTTTTGGGCCTTAGTTGTTGTATAAGTCCCGGTACAATATTCAAAACAACGGTGCGATCACTGTTAAACCTTGAGCCTCTCCTTGAGTATAAGCCCCACCAATCTTTTCAAAACAATTCCCTTTTGATTTAGATTCAAATATATATATTGTTATCAAAACTTTCTTTAATTTCTTTGACCAACTAACCATGCAGCATGGAAGCTTGCTCACCTGTAAGTTTTATCGGCTTTCTTTTACTCGCTTTCATATATAAATAATTGTATTGTGGGAAGCTGCGCATGGTTAATCTTCTTTCATACCCTTTTAAAATACTTGTCATATATCAACTGTATATATACTAGTATAGTTACTTAGAGTTTTCCCCGACAACTATGTCTAGAACTAGGTAAAGCCCTGTTGGTCACTCTTAAATACAAACAAAACTAGATCCACATAGGATTTCCAGATACAGTCTTGCATTCTCTTGGGCTTAAACAATATGGAACAAACAGAAAGGCAGTATTCTTCGTGAACCTTTTCTCAGGCTGTCACTTTAGAAATTGTCAAAGGAATTCTACTCCCCAGAGTTGATCTATTCTCGGTGAATAGCATCTCTTGAGTTTCTTCAAACCTCGGAACTTTCACTAAATGATCTATTCTCGGTGAATAGAATTTCTTGAACTTTTCTTGGTTTGGGACCCACAGGCTTCCTAAAAGCATCCCCGCCTCCTCTTGGGCTTTGTACAAGGACCCTCCGGCTTCTTAGAAGTTCTCATACCTTCTCTTGGGCTTAATACAAGGACCCTGACGACCTCTTAAAGGTATAAGACAGAACTTAGTCATCCTTTGCTAGAGCAGTCTTTCCAGTGTCAAAACTCCGGCCAATGTAGGGTTGATTCTCATCCCTTAAATGCCCGTGCCTCCTCTTAGGCATCATACAAAAGATAAAACTCTTCCACACCAGTAGTCTTGGACAGTCTAATACCCTTGAGTCTCAAAAACATTCTCAAGTTCCCTACAAACATAGGAGAAACCCCGGTCAATCTGGATCAATCTCCAGCAGAGCTGAAACTCAGTCTCTCTCCTAAATTTCCCCAGCCAGGGTCGGCTTACCATCAGGATAACACTATCCCAAATCAGAACCTCAAGGTATCTGACATCTCAACTCTTCTGTAATCCTCAGCAAGAGTTGATTCCCCACTTGGACCTGCCTAGGGATCTCAATTATCCCCGGCAAAAGATAGCCTCCTCTTAAGCTTTGTATAAGGACCTTTCCTCAGCAGAAAGTTAGCCTCCTCTTGGGCTTTGTACAAAGATTCTCCCCAGCGGAATTAACCTTTTCAGACTCTCTTGTTGAGTCAATCACTTTTCATACTCTCTTGTTGAGTCAATCACTTTTCAGACTCTCTTATTGAGCCAATCACCTTTCAGACTCTCTTGTTGAGTCAATCACCTTTCAGACTCTCTTGTTGAGTCAATCACCTTTTCAGACTCTCTTGTTGAGTCAACTTTCTTTAGCCTCAATCTTGGGCTTTGTACAAGTAGATAAAAATACTCTCTCATTGAGTCAATCGTTGTCCAAACTTGGTATAAAGATTTCCCCTAGCAGGAGCTAGCCTCCTCTCAAGTTGTGTAGAATAATTTCTCCAGCTTGTTCAGCCTCCATCCTGGGCTTGGTACAGGACAGATAAAAACACTCTCTTGTTGAGCCAAACCCCTTTATCCTCAATCTTGGGCTTTGTACAAGACATAAATCTCCCTCTCTTAAGCTTGGGACATATATCTTCTCCAGCAGAGTCATTTCCTCCCAGCCTTCCTTTAGGCTTTGGGGAATGATTTTCCCCAAGAAGAGTCAAACTCATTTCAACCTCCTCTTAGGCTTTGTATAATGATTTTCCCAGTAAGGTCTGCCTCAATCTTGGGCTTTATACAAGACACATAAAAATATCCTCACCAGTTAAACTTCTCATTTCAGCCTCAATCTTGGGCTTTGTACAAGACACATACAAACCTCCCCGGCAGAGTCAAAATACTTTTATCCTTAATCTTGGGCTTTGTACAAGACAGATAAAACATTTTCCCCTGGAAAAGTCAAACTTCTAGCCTCTCTTTAGGCTTTGTATAAAGAAATCCCCTAGGCGAGTCAATTAACCTTTTAGCATCAACCTTGTGCTTTGATCAAGGCACACAAAAATCAACAATCCCTCTTTAGAGATGACAAATTCTCTCTCAGTCAAACCTTTAGCTTCAATCTTGGGCTTCGAACAAGACACAAATAACCTTTAGCTTCAATCTTGGGCTTTGAACAAGACACCAAATATCTTTTTCCTCCCTTAGAATAGGAGGAACTACGATTTCTCTGATTTCCCTATTTCGTTTAAACGGGAATACGTAGGCATAAGATTGCGAAATCTTAGCGAGCATACCAATCAAAAACTCTAGGTCCAGTACCTTCACATCAAAACTTAGGTCCAGTACCTTACCAAAAACATCGGAAAAACCGAACATCAATAAAAACTCACTCACTCACTCATACTTCCCAAGAAACTTTCCCAACCCATTAACCGATAAACACTATTAATTACAAAGCGAGACCTAAAGCTAATATCCTGTGGATAACCACCTATAGGATGGGTAATTGACAACTCCCCATTGTATAACCTGACCTCGGAACCCCCAATCTCTTTAAAGCGTTTGTTCAGTTAAACATTCGCGTGCAAGGTTAGTTTTAGATAGCTTCCCTTTCCCTTCCAACTTCAAGGGATAAATAAGAAATCAGAAAGTAGCACCCCCTCCTCCTCATTGCGGTGAGGAAAACCCAGCGATAAGGTGGTCGCGTCACCGACAAAAATCGCTCGCTACACTACCATTAACTAAAACCGACATCTTACTCGAAAAAATCAAAGCATCCATCCATTTCAACCAAACCTCCCCAAAACCCATTTTACGAAGCATAAAAATGAGGAAATTCCAACTAACCTTATCATACGCCTTTTCAAAGTCAACCTTGAAAAGCATACAACCTTTTCCCTCCTTCTTAGCAAAATCTACCACCTCATTAGCCACCAAAACGCCATCAAGCAATTGCCTTCCCGGAACAAAAGCGCTTTGACAATTAGAAATAACCGAGTTCAAAACCAACTTTAATCTAGCCGCCAAAAGCTTCTATAACGCTTTATAGACACACCCAACAAGGCATATAGGCCTATAATCATCCAAGCATAAAGGGTTAGAAGATTTAGGAACCAATGTCAAGAAAGAGGAAACAAAAGATTTAGAGAAAAAAGCTCTGGAATGAAAGCTTTGAAAATAACCAATAAAATCATCCTTCATGAAGAGCCAACACTTTTTAATAAATAGAAAAGAGTAGCCATCGGGTCCCGGACTTTTAGAACCATCAAAACTCCACATCGCCTCTTTAATCTCCTCCTCCGTAAAGGGAGCTTTAAGAAAAGATCTCCCCAAAAGACTAATGCCCTTAAAAGAGATGCCTTCTAACACCGGTCTTTCAAAATCTGTCTCAATAAATTTCGAAGCAAAATGTCTCCTAACTTCTTCCTTAACCTCCTCCACCTTATCAATAATTCCATTACCCATCCTAATAGAACCGATGAAATTACGCCTCCTCCTCTCTTTCACTACTCTATGAAAATACCTACTATTAGAATCCCCATCATTAAGCCACTTCAATCTAGCTTTTTGAATGAGCATATTCTCCTTAATCTTTAAATTCATCCAAAACTTGCTATTAGCCCTCTTTTTCTTCCTCAAAAGCTCTTCCCCCTCCATCTCCCCAAAATCTACGTCCTCATCATCCCCTTCATTCAGTTCCTTAACGCCCTCCTCCATATGCAAATCAAACCTACCAAAAATATTAGAATTCCACCACTTAAGGCTCTCTTTTAATAACCGCAACTTCTCCTTAAGCACATAATCTCTCCTCCCAACCACATATAACTTATTCCACTCATTTTCCACATAAGGAAGGAAAGAAGAGTTAGAAAACCATTCATTGTTAACTCTAAAAGGTTTCGGGCCCCAATCCGCTTTATCAACTAAAAGCCAAATCGGGCAATGATCTGAGATATCCCTCTCCCCAATCAATTGGCCCACTGCCCCCCAACCATCAACGATACCATTTGTTACCAAGAAACGATCAATCCTACTTTTTGCCTTGCCATCACCATCATACCAACTATACTTTTTCCCCTTACAAGGTAAATCCACCAAATTGCACTCCAAAATAAACTTCTCAAACTCCCTCCATTCCGAAACCGAATTAAAAGCGGTTCTACCCTCCGCTCATGCACATTTTTAACTGTATTAAAATCTCCCCCAAACACCCACTCTCCATCCACGAAGTTGGACATCATCTCTAACAACTTCTTCCACAATGTTCTTTTCAAAGCAAGAGAACAAGGTGCATAAATGTTGACAACATAGTAAAATTTATTTTTCCACCTAACCTTAATTCCCAAGAATCCTGATCCTCTGAAGCTGCATATAACTTCGACCGAGTTAGTTTTCCAAAGAATAAGCAAACCACCCGACATCCCCTCCGAATTGGAAAAAGAGTAATCAATATCTTCCCTTCTCCAAAAGCTCTGCGCTACACAGTCCGATAAATCTTGGATTTTGAATTCTTGTAATAAAAACAGATCCACTTTGCCCTTAGAAATAATGTGAGAAATTCTACTTCTTTTAACTCTACTACACCCCCCTCTACTATTCAAAGATCCCACAATCATTTCAACAATTTTAAATTCGCCTTCCCTCTAATCATTTTAACTTTATCAACTCTCTCCATTTCAGCAATTCTTCTTTGAAAATCTCCCTTAGATTCACCCTTCACTACACCTAAATTGGAAATAGCCTTCCATAATTTGTCACCAAGGTTAGTGTCTAAATTCTCAAATAATCTTATATTGCACCTATCGATTCCAGACTCCGCCGAATGTTCGCCATGGAAAAAAAACCCTCTTATCTGTCTCCCTACTGTTAGCGCTAGGCATCAAAACACCCCCCGATGCTGGAAAATTAATTGGTATATCCCCCTTCCTCCCTTTGACACTCTTTTTCTTCCTAGGCCTCCTGTTTAATCCTGTAAAAAGTCCACTCACTTCATATAAGTGTTTTAACTTTAGACTTTTCAACACTTTCTTTTTACCGTAGCATTTAATATTATCTTTCTTCGGGTCCACCTGAATTAAACCATCACCCAAGGAATTAAACGCCTGCTGTTCAACAGACAAAGAACATGGGACCATGGACCCCACAGACCCCTGCATGGCACTCCCTTCAACACTAAAATCCGGGCAATATAAAATAGCCTGTTGAGAATGCCCTTTTAGAGAGGTTAAAGCTTTATCGAAAGACACAAGGCCTGCCACCTTTACAACATCCTTCCCCCTGTCCCTTTTAACATGCTTCGAAGTCTGCAAAGGACTAGCCATATTATTAGCAAGCGGACAAGAGGATCCACCAAATCCCATTCCATCTTCCACCCTAACCTCCTCTTCGCAAACAGGAGAGAGAACTTCAAACCCAGAATCCTCCGAACAAACCTCATTATCCTCATCAAGATAACCATTAAAATGACTGCTAAGCTCATCTTCCAAACTGTGCATTTCAGATTCCGGTTCAAGTTCCTGGCTTGAACTTTTGATTGAAGCCACCCTCGCCGGACCTTGAATATCTTCCCGTATAAAGATAATGAACGGAATATTATCTATCACGACCTTCATAGTATCTTGAATATTATACCCAGGCGAAACCTTCACCATAATCCTCGCGATTTCTTTACAAACTCCAGACAAAGTATATTCATCGGCGCAAATAAACATCCCAAACGAACTCGCAAACACCTTGAAAAAATCCAAGTACCACACATGAACCGATACTCCGTTCAAACGCAACCAAACCACCCTATCGATATCCACATCTATTTCCCTCCATGGCCTAATATCTTGAAACCATTTTTTCCAACATGATTCACCATCAATAATTAGATCGTATATCTCGCCTTCCTCAGATTCTTCAAGAAGACACAAGTTCGACCCCATTGGAGTGACCTTGATTGAAAAATACCCCTCCATTTCAAAACCCAACTGCACATTGTATGACATACCAGGCGTATGAACGACACTAATGTAAGCTTTACGAAGGTTATCTTCCACAGAAATCTCAGACAAGTATTACACCACTGAACTCACCGCCTCGTCCACAACACCCTGATGCTTATCTATTTTCTTGCTAACTACATCAGCATAAGAACTGTAACCAACTCTCCATGAAGCTTGAAAGTACCTACTAGATTCATCAGGGTGGCGAACACTACGCCTATTAAAGCCACCATTAAAGTCGCCTCTAGCCTCCTTCCGCTCGCCACGACCACCCCTATCGAACCTTGGGAGATTAGCGTGAATTTTCTGATCGTCAATCTGAATATTATCAATCTTAATCGCAAGGACCCTCGCATCCTCCACGCCTTTAAATCTAGCAAATCCGAATCGTTTACCAATATTATTTCTCCTAGGAGATATCATTACCTCCACAACCTCTCCTTCACACCCAAACAGCTCAAAGAAATCCATCGATCTCATCCGATCAGGAAACTCAGAAAAATAAATCAACACGAGAGAAGAATCGCCGCCCTCCCACAGACCTTTCCCCTTCGAATAAACATCCCATATAGGGGCAATATTACGAAATCCTCTCCTTGAAACAGTTTTCCACTCCGTAGCATTAAAGAAACCCAATACAAGAACACAACACCACCGGAGGAGACACCACAGACTACCTCTTAGCAAGTCAAAGTGAGAAGGTCCCTAATTCAAAAATTAGGAGTTTAAACCGAACACACCCAAAATGCCGCGTTGTAACCATGGCCTTCTCCAATTAGTGTACCTGGATCATGGTCGGAGTAGAATCGCTAAATAAAGGAAGGAGAAAGATGGAGCGACCCTCACCACCGGGAAAATCCTAGAGATGGAATAAAGCTTCTCTCTCTTCTTTTTATTCAAAATACGTTTTACATGGACCAGTTTACAAATTTAGTAAATGAAAGTAAACGTTAGAATAATCGTTATAGTATATCATATTTTACGGTTTAAATATATAGTTATTCTAATATTTCATATGCCACGTGAAAAAGTGGCAATACATAAATATTATGTACCAAGCTGCATGGTTCAGTCATGATAAAAATGAATATTATAATAAATCAAACATTATCATGTAAGCAGAAACATATTTTTAAGTAACTAACTAATTTACTACACATAATCCTATTGAAATATTAGAGAGAGAAACTCTATCCTCTCTCTAAAATTTCTTCTTTCTTACGCCGGTTTTTCAGCAGTCCTTTGAGTCATGGCGGAGTCCGATAAGAAGTGGCATCGTGTGGAAAGGAAATGGTAAGCCTAAAGGAAGACGCGATGGGATAATAGTGGAAGACAAGGACAACACTTCGATGGAGACGCGTTGACGACTTCGTTTTTCTTCACGTCTATACCTGATAACTATGGAGCGAAGGAGTTGTATAAGGTATTCCAAGATTTTGGGAACATTGACGAGGTTATCATTCTTTCAAAGAGGGATGTGCAAGGTAATAGGTATGGTTTTGTTCAGTTTTTTGATGTCGACGACCCACGTTTTCTATCCACAAAGCTCGATAACATATTTCTGGGCAAGGTTAAACTGCATGTTAAGATTCCGAGATTTGAGAGGACTAGTATGTTCGTTATTGAACCGCATCTATTGGAGAGGAGTAGGGCACCTCTTCAATCTAACCTTGCAGGGAAGTTGCCTGATCCTGTTAAGGAGTGCAAGTCAAACTTTGCTCAAAGTGAGGCTAGAGGTGGATTTGGAAAGAGATCATATGCTAGTGTGCTCCATCAGCAAGAGTCTGCTTATAGGGGAGACAAGTATTAAGAAGTAGTTAAGGATTCTAAAGAGGTTTACTTTGGAAATAGATCTTCTCTCTGTTTTGAGTCGTCCAAAGTTGTGGATGGTTGTCGGTTCAGCAAAGCTTATGTGGGGATTATTGCTAATCCGGGAGGTTCTTACACCATGCAAGATGTATTTAGTATGGAAGGTTTTTTCGAGGTTAAGGTCACTCCGTTAGGAGCTAATATTTTCCTTCTTGAGGATAAGGAGGAAGGTGGCTTGAAGGAGTTACTTGCACCGGGATGTGACTAGCTCTTCCAATGGTTCAAAGAGGTTCGAAGGTGGTCGCCGAAAGATGTTGATTTTGAAAGATTATCCTGGATTAGAATTTTTGGAATCCCTTGTCATGTTTGGAAATTCGATTTTTTCTTATTCATTACTAAAATAATAGGTCATTATATTTGTGCTGACAATGGAACTTCTTCTTAATCTAAGATGGATGTTGCAAGGATCTTGATTAGAACTAGATGCTCCTCTAACATTGACGAGATTCTTACTATAAAGATAAATGGAAGTACCTTTCAGGATCAAGTTAGTGGAAGAAGCTTTAGGTCCAACGAGTTCTTTTCTGTCGAGCTTGAGAAAGACTCCTTCGACGGTTTCTGTTTTAGATTCTTTATTGGGTGATGATGGTGATGCAGGGAAGGAGAACACTTGGGGCTTATCAGAAGATGAGGAAGTACCTAGCCCTTTTTTGCCTAGGGTGGCTGTGGCAGGTCCTGGACGTGATGTGTCCACCCATCGTACTCCCATTGTTTTGTCCAAAGTTGGTCAAGATAAAGGGATGGATAATTATTTGGCTTTAAGTGTGAAGTCAACAGCTAATAGGACCTGTCATTCGAACTTTAAGGTTGCGCGGCCTAAGAATAGTCTTAGTAAAGGTGTTAGAGCAAGGATTAGAAAAAAAGAAGAGGAAAGGCATTCTTACTATTTTGGAAAGTGGGGCCTTTTTGTCCTAGTGATGTGGCAGACGCTGTTAAGCTTGGGTCCATAAAGAGCCTTAACTCTATTTTTGATGGTTTGGCCCAAGATCCTATACCCAAACCTGTTGAGGCCTAATCTTGCCCCAATCCGGTTAGCCACAAAGTTCAATCGGTGGAGCTCTGTCCCAACTCTACAGTTCCTTATCAGTCAAGAGCTTCTACTTTTCCAGTCTCTGGTTCGATGCAACCTTAACTTTCGTCTCTGTCGCACTCTTCAGCGAAGTCACAGTCAACATGTTTCTCTGGAGGCTCCGCTCTTTGTTGTGAGTCAACTACAGATTCGGATGTGATTCGTGGTAATGAGAGATTCAAGGCAATTTCCTCAACTTCGGTGGCTAAGAAGATTTGGGAGCAAGCAGATTCGTTTGGGGTTCAGGGAGTGTTTGATGAAGGTATCTACATTGAAGCCCTTAAGCAAGCAGAACAATCAACACGAAGAGAGATTTTACAGAAGGAAGCGTCTAAATCGGGTAACCCATGAATATCTTATCTTTCAACATTTGAGGGAGTGGTAGTCCTTTAAAGAGAAGGGTGATTCGTAAGTTGATTCACGAAGGCAATTTTGACTTATGTTTGTTCCAAGAAACCAAAATCGAAACGTTTCACAAGGATATCATTCCATATTTATGGGATGATCCTGATGTGGATTGGTCTGCGAAAGCGTCAGTTGGAAGATCAGGAGGTTCTATTATTCTCTGGAAGATTAGTGCAGTTCAGCCAATCTTTAGCTTTATTGGTGAAGGTTTTCTTGGCATCCACTTTATTTGGAAGGGACTGGTTGTGTATCTGGTGAATAATTATTCCTCATGTGTTATCAGTAAAAAATGCCAACTTTGGAGTAGTCTGATCAAGTTGAAGAATTCATGGCCCAAAGGCAAATGGTGTGTTGTGGGCGATTTCAACTCTATTAAAGCTGCTAGCGAGAGGAAGGGATCGAGTTGTATATTTGAAATTCTGGTATGCATATCTCAAATGTCCTGAGAGATGTCGAGACAATTGATCTCTACTTCAAACACAATGACAATAAGGAGCAGAATACAAATTGCAGAAAATAAACAAACACACAATGATTGTTAACCCAGTTCGGTGAACAACACCACCTACGTCTGGGGGCTACCAAGCCATGAATGAAATCCACTAGAGAGTATTAATTCTATGCTAAACAACCTCCGGTTTACAGCTTATCACTTAATCACTACCCGTGCTTAATTTGTACCTAAGACACTTCCTAGGTTTGAGACCTTTCTTAATTCTCTTTCAATCAGAGCAGTGACAGAAATTACAACTCAATGTAAATAGTCCAACTCTAGTATCAACACGACACAAGAGAGGCTCACAAATACAAACCCTAAACTCACTAGGAAACAATGTATTTTTCCACACTTTTCCTAGGTTAAATCCATCATATTTATAACCATAAACAAGACTGGATTTGGGCTTCAAAATGCAGCAATTTTGTTCCATAGAATCTGCAACTAATTCTCCTCTAGAATAGTTTCTTCAATCTTAAGTTTCCTAAAGTTTCTCCACACTTAGAAATAACATCTTCAAATTATAATCAGAATCTCTGATTCCTCAATCTTGGACGCCACCTAGGAAAAACAAATAGTCCCAGAATAATCTAAAATTTGGAATTAAAATAGCAATATTAAAAACTGAAAAGTAACATACAAAGATGTCGAATCATCATGATAGGACATCTTATCCAACATCTTGATCTTCAGTTAGTTCTTCATGTTAGGACATCTTGTCCAACATCTTACTGTCAAGTTAGTTTTACCAAAATTGATGCCAACCTCAAAGGCTTGGACTCATCAATCTCCCCCTTTGGCAGAATTTGGCTAAAACTAACTAAATAAAACTTGCAGACAGAAAAACAATGTCTGAGGCCAAAATTCAGAACATCAGTAGCGGAAAAACTAAAATACTAAAGCCTCCCCCTCAATAAGTTCCTTCTTCTACAAGCAATAGATTAGAACACTCCCCCTCAATGGTAGCAGCAGTCAGTGGCTAGCAGTGGAGTGATTAGTAAAGTTAGTATTACTCCCTCTTTTAGCCATAATATGACAAAGGTAGTTAAACTAACTGAATAACCAAGAAATAACATAAAGGATTAAAGTACATAACAAGCACATAAAGTACTAAAAATTATCCTAGGCATTAAGCCCTTACATAACCACACAAATAAAAATAAGACTACATTCAGATGTCATCTTTAGTAGCCTCATCATCCTCTTCCTCTTCTCCACACCAGGATACAATTGACAAGTAATGCTAAAACTGAGAGTTGTCTTTGAAGACCTCTCTCTATTTGGTGGGAACACATATACACTTACTTAAATAACATTCCCACACCAAGTTTACTGCTACAAATCTTCAGACAGGCAAACTCCAAGCTTGCCCCTTAACACTTCAAATTGATTAGCATCCAAGGCTTTAGTGAAGATTTCAGCTAACTGATTCTCTGTGGCAACATGCTTCAAGGTTGTAACTTTGTCTTCCACAAGATTTCTAATAAAGTGATGCCTGATGTCAATATGTTTGGTCCTGCTGTGCTAAATAGAATTCTTTGAGATATTGATGGCACTCAAGTTGTCACAGAAAAGTGTCATGACATCTTATGTGACATTATACTCAGTCAGCATCTGCTTCATCCACATCATTTGAGAACAACTGCTACCTGCAACTATGTATTCAGCCCCAGCAGTAGATAAAGAAACACAATTCTATTTCTTACTAAACTATGAAATCAAGTTGTTTCCCAGAAAGAAACATCCACCAGATGTGCTCTTCCTATCATCAGCACTACCCGCCCAATCAGCATCACAATATCCTATTAACATGGAATTGTAACTATGAGATTATAATAAACAATAGTCGCATGTGCCATTCACATACTTCAAAATCCTTTTTACTTGATTAATATGACTGACTTTAGGTTCAACTTGATATCTAGCACAGACTCCTACAACGAAAGTTGTGTCAGGTCTGCTTGCAGTAAGGTATAGAAGACTCCCAATCATGCTTCTATACAAACTCTGATCGACACTAACACCTTTTTCATCTTTAGACAACTTCAAGTGTGTAGGAGCAAGAGTTCTTTTGTGATTAGCATTCTCCAAGCCAAACTTCTTCACAATACTCTTAGCATATTTCTCTTGACAAAGGAATATGGAGTCTTCCATCTGTTTGATTTGGAGACCAAGAAAGTAGTTTAATTCACCCACTAAACTCATCTCAAATTCAGATTGCATTTGCTTGATAAAGTGTTGAACCATCTCATCCGACATCCTTCCAAACATAATATCATCAACATAGATTTGAGCTATTATGAGTTTTCCATCCCTCTCTTTCACAAAGAGAGTTTTGTCAATTCCACCCTTTCTGTATCCATGGTTGACGAGGAATTGAGTTGGCCTCTCATACCAAGCTCTTGGAGCTTGTTTCAACCCATACAAGGCCTTCTTTAATTTGAACACATGATCTGGAAATGTAGGATCAACAAATCCTTTTGGCTGTTCAACATATACTTCTTCATTCAAGTGTCCATTTAGAAAGGAACTTTTAACATCCATCTGAAATAGCTTGAATTTCAACAGGCATGCCACTCCAAGTAACAATCTAACAGACTTCAATCTAGCAACAGGAGCAAAAGTTTCATCAAAGTCCACTCCTTCAATCTGAGTGTATCCTTGAGCAACTAGTCTAACCTTGTTACTAGCGACCACACCTTGCTCATCAGACTTGTTTTTAAACACCCATCTTGTACCAATAACATTTGACCCTTCATGTCTTGATACAAGATCCCAGACCTCATGCCTTTTGAACTGTCCCAGTTCTTCTTGCATAGCATTGATCCAAAATTCATCAGTCAAGGCCTCCTTGACATTCTTGGGTTCCAACTTTGAGACAAAGCAAGCGCCAACAACAACTTCTCGTGACCTGGTCATTCTTCCACCATTTGGATCTCCTATTATAAGCTCCTTAGGATGATCTTTCTGGATTCTGGTGGAGGGTCCCTTGTCAACCTTTTCAGTCTCTACATATTCAGGATTAACATTATTTGAGTCTGCAGCATCTTCAGGAGCATCATGTGATGTTCCAACATCCTCTGTGACATCTTTATCACTCATGGGAAAGAATGCTCCAATATCATCTGTGACACCAGCTTCTATAGTTGAGTCATCAACCACAACATTTATGGATTCCAGCACAACCTTAGTTCTTGAGTTGAAAACTCTGTAGGCTTTGCTATTTGTAGAGTATCCCAGAAAGATTCCTTCATCACTTTTAGAATCCATCTTCCTCCTTTGCTCACGGTCAGCCAAAATGTAACATTTTCTTCCAAACACATGGAAGTATTTCACAGTTGGCTTCTTTCCTTTCCATAGCTCATATAAGGTGGCAGATATGCTAGATCTGATGGTTACTCTGTTTAGAATATAACAAGCAGTATTCATGGCTTCAGCCCAAAAATGATATGGAATCTTCTTAGCATGAAGCATGACCCTTGCGCATTCTTGAATTGTCCTATTATTTCTCTCAACCACACCATTCTAATGAGGAGTGATGGGTGAAGAAAACTCGTGACTAATTCCTTCAGAGGAACAAAAATCATCAAACTTATTGTTTTTAAATTCCTTCCCATGGTCACTTTTGATTCTAACTATGCCATAATCCTTCTCTCTTTGAATTTTTTGACACAATCCTTTGAACACTTCATATACTTCAGACTTCTCCTTGATGAAATGCACCCAAGTGTATCTAGAGAAGTCATCCACCACAACATAAACATACCTCTTTCCTCTAAGACTTTCAACCTGCATAGGTCCCATCAAGTCCATGTGAAGTAGCTCCAGGATTTTTGAAGTGGTCAGATGTTGAAGCTTCTTATGTGACATCCTTGTCTGTTTTCCAATTTGATATTCGCCACATACTCTTCCTTCCTCAATTTTTAGATTAGGAATACCTTTGACAACTTCCTTTGACAAGACTTCCTTCATTCCCTTCAAGTGTAAGTGGCCAAGTTTCTGATGCCACATCTTCACCTCATCTTCTTTTGACATAAAGCAGGTGGAGGGACACTTTGTTTTAAGAGGAGTCCACAAGTAACAATTATCCTTAGATCTGGCACCCTTCATGATAACTTCCTCTTTATCATTTTTTACCAGACACTTAGATTTAAAAAAGTTAACCTTTAGACCTTGGTCACACAGTTGGCTGATACTTATTAGATTAGCAGTCAACCCTTTGACAAATAGCACCTTATCCATGCTAGGCTTCCCAGCATAATCCAGCTTCCCAACACCCTTTATTTCACCTTTTGACCCATCTCCAAAGGTGACATAGCTAGTGGAATATGGTTTAATATCGACCAAAAACTTCTTGACACCAGTCATGTGTCTAGAACAACCACTATCAAAATACCAGTCATCTCTTGCAAAGGCTTTTAAGGAGGTATGAGCTATGAGAGCAACAATTTCATTCTTAGGAATCCAGTTCTTCTTTACTTTAGCAGCATTCTTTCTCCTTCTAGGACGAGTGGCTGATTTGGGATAGCTATATAACTTGTAGCAGTAAGGTTTAATATGACCATACTTACCACAATGATGGCATTTTCATTCTTGCTTCTTTTTGCCTGAAGGATTTTCTGATGTCTGTGTTGATGTTGAGACATCCCTTTTGACATCTTCTAATTCTCTGTTTTCTTTTAGGCTGAGCAGAACTCAATGATGGCTCCTTTCTTTTGCTCATCCCAACTTGGTCATTGTAACCAAGTCCTCTGATATATCCATTGTCCCTCCCAAATTGAAGAATCTCATCTAGTACATCAGAATTGTTGTTGAGCATTCTAACAGTTTTGGTCATATTTTCAAGTTTAGAGTTGAGCAATACAATTTCCTCCTTTAGATCAGAGATGATGTCAAGGTGCTTTAGTCTTTCAGCCTCAAGACGAATGATAACACTATGTTGATCCTCTCCTAGCTAACAAACTTTTGCACTTCTATTCTCCATCAGAGTCAAATACCCCTGTAAGAGCAGAAACTTGTTTAGGTGATTCTCCTTCACTTGCAGAATCATCTTCAGACCATGATGTAGACAAACCTTTTTTCCTTTCTTGAGAAAGGTAGGACACTCATATTTAATGTGTCCAAAACCCTCACATTCATAACACTTGATTCCTTTGCCTTTGCCAGCTTTCTCTTCATTTTTGGACTTTCTTCCAAAATCCTTTCTTTTGTTGTTGTCGGATGACTGAGTCTTGACATTTGCTCTTGACTCCCCTTCCATCCTCTCCAGCAATTAATTGTACTATTTTCCAAGAAGCACAACAACTTTAGATAATTCCTCCTTGGAATTTGTCTTACCATCATCCTGATTAGACACCAAGGCTAAGATTTTCTTCTTCTCAGTTTTCTCACTCAAAGCTATTTCAAAAGTTTGTAGAGAACCCATGAGTTCATCTATATTTAGGGTATTTATATCTTGAGCTTCTTCGATGGCCGTCACCTTCATGTCAAAATTCTTGGGAAGAGATCTTAGAATTTTCTGGACCAACTTAGCTTCTGGAATCTTTTCTCCAATATCACTTGAAGTATTGGTAATATCAACAATGTTCATATGAAAGTCTTGAATACTTTCATCCTCCTTCATCCTCAAGTTCTCAAACTTGGTGGTGAGAAGTTGAAGTCTTGAAGATTTCACCCTAGAAGTTCCTTCATGCGCAGTCTTCAAAATCTCCATGGTATCCTTGGCAACGATACAATTCTTGATCAACCTGAAGATGTTCTTGTCAACACCATTAAATAAGGCATTCAATGCTTTGGAGTTACCTTGAGCAAGCTTGTCATCTTCATCATCCCAGTCTTCCTTAGGCTTTAACACATCAGTAATCTTCCCATCCTTATCTTTAGCCTTTGGTGGGTCCCACCCTTTGACCACAGACTTCCAAGATTTACCATCCATAGACTTGATGAAGGCCACTATGCGCACTTTCCAATATTCATAACTGGATCTATTAAGAATGGGTGGTCTATTTAATATTCCTCATTCTTTGTCCATTGAACCAGAAAGTAACTTCCCTAAATCTCACCCTGATGCAGAGCAGGATGCCTGCTCTGATACCAATTGAAATTCTGGTATGCAGATCTCAGATGTCCTGAGAGATGTCGAGACACTTGATCTCTGCTTCAAACACAATGACAATAAGGAGCAGAATACAAATTGCAGAAAATAAACAAACACACAATGATTGTTAACCCAGTTCGGTGAACAACAACACCTACGTCTGGGGGCTACCAAGCCAGGAATGAAATCCACTAGATAGTATTAATTCTAAGCTAAACAATCTATGGTTTACAACTTATCACTTAATCACTACCCGTGCTTAATTTCTACCTATGACACTTCCTAGGTATGAGACCCTTCTTAACTCCCTTTCAATCGCAGCAGTGACAGAAATTACAACTCAATGTAAACAGTCCAGCTCTAGTATCAACACGACACAAGAGAGGCTCACAAATACAAACCCTAAACTCACTAGGAAACAATGTATTTTTCCACACTTTTCCCAAGTTAAATCCATCCTATTTATAACCATAAATAAGACTGGATTTAGGCTTCAAAACGCAGCAATTCTGTTCCAAAAAATCTGCAAGTCATTCTCCTATAGAATAGTTTCTTCAATCCTAAGTTTCCTAAAGTGTCTCCACACTTAGAAACAACATCTTCAAATTATAATCAAAATCTCTGATTCCTCAATCTTGAACGCCACCTAGGAAAAACAAATAATCCCAGAATAATCTCAAATCTGGAATTAAAATAGCAATATTAAAAACTAAAAAGTAACAGACAAAGATGTCGAATCATCATGATAGGACATCTTGTCCAACATCTTGATCTTCAGTTAGTTCTTCATGTTAGGACATCTTGTCCAACATCTTGCTGTCAATTTAGTTTTACCAAAATTGATGCCAACTTCAAAGGCTTAGACTCATCAATATTTAATAGTAGTGAAGCATTAGATTTTGGTTCTTTCATAGGAGAGATGAATCTCATTGACGTTTCATTCATCGGTAGTAAATTCACTTGGCACAAACCAAGGGGTGGTGCTATGAGTAGGCTGGACCGTTTTTTGATATCTGTGAATCTTCTTTCTGCTTGGCATGTGGATGTGCAATTCGTAGGTTCGCGTAGTATTTATGATCACAAGCCTATCTGGATCAAAGGAAACCGCGCCGATTGGGGGCCAATTCCTTTCAAGTTTTTTAATGCGTGGATTGAGCATGATTAATTCCTTCCTTTTGTGTCTAGAGTGTTGTCATACCCCAAATTTTGACCACTAAGATTTCCCATCATTGTGCAAATCATTATCACAATATGGATGTACCTTCATGCCTCATCAGTCTCCTCAAGGATTATTGAGCATTCACTATAATCACATATTAGGGTTTCAAGCTCTCTTAGGTACTTAGACAAGGGATCAATCAAGAAATGACATGATCTTCAACTTGTCTAGCCTCTCAAACATCTACAAAGGATCAAGAGGACTCCCACATCAAGAATCAAGCACAAGATTGCTACACCTCCAAGTGGATTAAGCCTCAAGATCCCCAGTGTCACCAAATTAGGGTTTTGGACGTCTGGGGCCTCCAGATGGAAATGCTCCTCTGGGCATGAGCCATTGCTTCAAAGCACAACCTAAGATGCTCCAAGGGACATCATGAACCCAATCATCAAGTCAATTTAACCTCAGGGGATGCATTCATAAAAAATCAGGAATTAGGGTTTCTTGACCTAATTCACCCCTAAGTTGACTTTTGGGACAAAACATGAGCCAAGACCACAAGACATGATTTGAGGATCTCTAACACACTACATTGATCCATTTACAACAATGGATTGATCCAATAAGCTTGGTCAACAATTTCCAATTTCATCTGGACCACAGTTAGGGTTTCGCGGGCAAAAGTCAGCTGTACCTTTGACTTTTGACCCAGGCATGCTCCCAAACCTTGGGACATGATTCAATACACCCTATAACACCCATGGAACATGTCCATCAAGTTTGATTTAGGTCAAGGACTTGATTTCATCAAGGATCGCACAGTTTGGAATTCATCTGACAAAAAGTCAACTGTGCACAAAAGTCAAACTTTGACTTTTTGAGATTTTTCACAATTATGGTTCTTTAACCCTAAAATGATGTTAATTTGTGATTTGGATCATCATTCATCAAGAAAAATCAAAGAAAGTGGGATAACTTGTAAAAAGGGTAACCATAAAAACTTAGACAACTTTCAAGGATCATAACTTGAGATCCAAGCAACCATTTTGGATGATCCAAAGCTGGATTTGTAGCTCTCATGGCACTCTACAAAAGCTTCAACTACCACTAATTCCAATTCCTCATGGATTTTAAGTTATGGAATGATCAAAATCAAGAAAAGTGAAAATGTCACTTTTTTCCAACACTTAGTGAAATTTTCACTAAGTCAGAATTTGTTTCACTTTTTCCCAAAAGTAAGGGCATTTTTCACTTGGATCCCAAAAGTATCAAAACCAAATATGATCACACATATGTTGTATCATATGAGGGCTTTCCAAAATGGCCAAGAACCCCATGAAATTCCACTTGAGCTAAGAGTTATGACAGCTGCAATATGCCTTGCTGCAACTGTCATGGCTAGGCAGAATTTTGCACTTTGGCTCGATTTGGCAAGATCAGATAATTCCAAGCCTTGTCATCATCTTGGACACATCTGAGGATCAAATCCAAAGGGGAAAAACACTGATCCAAGCCTCCCAAGTCTTTGGAACCAAAAGTAGCATGCCAAACCTAGAAATGGCTAAAAGATGGACAAGACTCCAATTTTGGTTTGGAGCATTTAATGGATGCACCAAGGTGGCATGGACTGACACATTCTCAACTGAATTCAGTCAAGACTCATCCAAGAATTAGGGAACCAGCAGCCTGTGCTCTAACCTCTAGTCAATGGCTAGAGGAGACTTGGATTCTCATTGCTCAACATTTGCCAAACCTCTGCTGCAGCCACCATTCACTATTGCTAAAAAAAATTTCTCTACTATAAATAGAGCTTATTTGTGCTCAGATTAAGGACACCAAAGCCATCAAACAGATGCTTTCCTCAAAATCCATCTCTTTAGGCAAAAATACCTTCTTTAGCAAGGTAACTCTGAGGTTTTGAGTTACAGAGCATTTCCATCACAGCTCATGATCCAAACACATCCAATATGTCATATCTAAGCTGTCCAAACTATCACAAGTGACCTGTAACATCAAATTCACAAAGTCACCTCTCAAAACCTCAAAATAGGGTTGTTTTGCATTTTCCAAGCCATGTCTTGATTCAGTCACTTTCCAAACCAGATAAGACCTCAAACACACTCCAAATATCATCCTTGAACTATCCCAAATGGTTCCCCATATCTAGAACACCATTTGAGAGAGTTACTATTTTGGTCACTTTTGTCCCTTTTGCAAGAAAGGGCCAGTTTCCATTCCTGAGGTTTCCAGCTGATTCCAATCATCCTAAAAGCTTCTAAGAGGTCATTTGAGGGTGTCCAAAGCATCAAACCATTTCTGGAACGAAGCACTTGACAGATTGCACAAAAGCTCCAAAAAGAGGTAAGCATCACAACTTGAATTCTTTGAATCATGCCTTCCTTTGATGTTCACTGATCATGCATATCTTCTACATGTTATATATGTTGTGTTTGTATCAAATTACCATGCAATTCTTGCCTGTATCATGAGATAGCACAGAAAATGCAAACCATGGCCTATTTCAAAACCACTATCGGGTTTTGAGGAGGATTTGTTTTCTGAAATAACTACCACCACCATTGGATTCCTTGTGAAATTCTAGGCCAGATGCATATAAATTTTGTCCCCATCCATGGAGAAATGAGAAAGTTATGGCCTTCAAGTTTCTGACTAAAATCTTGTCTTGCCTTGCCTTGGGCCAGGCCAAAAAACAAGGCAAGCCTTGTATATTTGTGGTTGTGTTTCAATATATGGATGTATCACCACCCCAGTGGTAGGAGGCGCGCACTGCACACAAGAGGTCTGGGGTTCGAATCCCCCTCGCCCCAGATCCTCTTTTTACCACTTTTTCCTATTCTTTGTCATTTTTCATATTATTTTTAAATGATTTGGAAAATTAATAACTCCCTCAATTTTAATTATTTTTTATTGGTTCTTTTTGCCAAAAATCACAAAAATATTGAAATATTTTATTCCACAAAAAAATTAGATTTATATTATTTATTTAATATAATTAGTATTTTTGTGAATAAATTCATTTTTTATTGTTTTTTAAACATTTTAAAATGAATATTCATCTTGAAAAATCAAAACCAAATGAGCTTTAATTCATCTTGTGATTAAAACATCATTTGTCAAACCTTAACCAAAAATCATAAGTTGTTCATTAGAACTTATTTGGCATTTTTATCATTTTAATTAATTTTCTTTGAATAATTACTTTAAAAAATGATGAAATTAGGGTTTTGTTGATTTTCACCCTAACAAACTTTTTCAAAACACTTTTGGGCCTCTAATAGAGTGTAAGACCCAACCCCTTTTTTGTAAATACCAAAAACCTTGGGCCTCATTCATTGTATAAGTCCCACTGTATTTCAAAAAAAACCTCGGCGCGATCGCCAGTTCAAAAATAATCATCTGGGCCTCTCCTCGAGCTGTAAGCCCCATCACTTGTACAAAAATAAATCTTTGGGCCTCTAATAGAGTGTAAGACCCAATCCCCTTTTAACTAAAACCTTTTTTGGGCCTCAGGTATTGTATAAGTCCCTCCGCGTTAAAAGAAAAATCTCGGCGCGATCGCCAGTTTAAAAAATAAACTCTGGGCCTACCCTCGTGTTGTAAGCCCCATTATTTTTCTTAAAATCACTTTGGGCCTCTTGAGAGAGTGTAATACCCATCCCTTTGTACAGAAAACCCTTTCTTGGGTCTCACTTATTGTATAAGTCCCTCGGTACAAAGTCAAAATAACGGTGCGATCACTGATAAAACCCTGGGCCTCTCCTTGAGCTGTAAGCCCCAATTTCTTCTCAAAGCACTTTCTCCTTTGATTTTGAAATATACTGTTTTTTTCAATTTTTCTTTGTTGAACAACTAACAAAACAACATGGAAGCTCTACAACCGAGTAAGTGTTTATCCGCTTTCATTTATCGCTTTCATATGTATATAACTGTATTGTGGGGCTGCTTCACTGTAAGTTTTCTTTCATAACCTTTTATATACTTGTCACATATCCACTGTGTAATACTAGTATAGTTATTTAGAGTTTTCCCCGGCAACTACGTCTAGCACTATAAAGCCTTGTTGGTCACTCTTAAATACAAACAAAACTAGATCCCCCGTAGGATCCCAGATACAATCTTCCCTCCTCTTGGGGTTAAACAATACGGAACAAAGAAAAAGGCAGTATTCTCGGTGAACCTTTTCTCAGACTGTAACCCTAGAAATTGTCAAAGGAATTCTACTCCCCAGAGTTGATCTATTCTCAATGAATGGCATCTCTTGAATTCTTCAAACCCGGAACTCTCACTAAATGATCTATTCTCTGTGAATGGCATTTCTTGAACACTCCCAGCTTGGGACCCATGGGCTTCTTAAAAGCATCCCCGCCTCCTTTTGGGCTTTGTACAAGGACCCTCTGGCTTCTTAGAAGTTTTCACAGCCTCCTCTTAGGATTCGTATAATGATTCTTCCTTCGCGAAGATAGCCTCCTCTTGGGCTTCGTACAAATTGTCCATTCAGCTTCTTAAAAGTTTTTTCTCGCCTTCTCTTGGGCTTTGTACAAATTGTCCCGACGACCTCTTAAAGGTATAGGAATATAAATTAGTCATCTTTATAGAACAGTCTTTCAAAAGAGTCTAGATCTTTCTCCCGTAAACGTACTTTCTCTTGGGCATAGTACAGAAGATAAAACTCTAGACTTGGACAGTCTAATCCCCTTGAGTCTCGAAGATATTCTCAAGTTCCCTACAAACATAGGAAGAAACCCGGTCTCTGTCATTAGAGTTCCCCACACTTGGACTTGCCTAAGGATCTCGATAATCCTCAGCAGTAAGATAGCCTTCTCTTGGGCTTTGTACAATGATTCTCCCCAGCAGAGCTAACCTTTTCACACTCTCTTGTTGAGTATAAAAGACTCTCTTGTTGAGTCAATCTCTTTTAGCCCCCGTCTCGGGCTTCATTCGAGACACCAAATCACTCTCTTGTTGAGTATAAAAGACTCTCTTGTTGAGTCAAACTCTTTTAGCCTCCATCTCGGGCTTCGTACGAGACAGAAAAACACTCTCTTGTTGAGTATAAAAGACTCTCTTGTTAAGTCAATCATTCTTTTAGCCTCCGTCTTGGGCTTTGTACAAGACACCTATAAAAACACTCTCTTGTTGAGTATAAAAGATTCTCTTGTTCTTGGGCTTTGTACAAGACACCCAAAAGGACTCTCTTGTTGAGTCAAACCCTTTTAGCCCCAGTCTTGGGCTTTGTACAAAACAGAAAGAACATTTTCTCCAAAAAAGTCAACCTTTCAGCCTCCTCTTAGGCTTTGTATAAAGAAATCCCCAGTTGAGTCAATCAACCTTTTAGCATCAAATTGTGCTCTGCTCACAGCATACAAACATCAGCAACTCCTCCTTAGAGATGACAAATTCCCTCTCAGTCAGGACCCCTTTAGCTTCATATCTTGGGCTTTGAATAAGATACAAATCACCTTTAGCTTTAATCTTGAACTACGATCGCTCTGATTTCCTCGTTTCGTTAAACGGGAATACGCAGGCATAAGATTTACAAAAATCTTAGCGAGCACACCACATCAAAAAAACCCTTACCTCAATCAATCTGGTGCAGTATCCCAACCGAAAGCCCCATAAATGATCCCGCCACTTGTGTTCTCAAAATAATAATCTCAAGAAAGACCCCCCTTTTGATAGCATCTGTAAACCAACAGTTTTGACTGTTTAACCTCAGTTTGCAAGCAGGGTTAATTGGAGACATCTATTTCCCTTCCTTAATCAGCTCAATAGGATAAAAAAATGAATTGAACTGTAGTACCAAAGCGATAGTGATTCAAAACCACAAAAATTGCGCTACAAGTGTGGAAGTCGTCAACGATCAGGGGCAGACCTAATTATGTCATTCTTGAGAAGATGAAAGTTTTGAAGCTCGCATCTCGTAAGTGGAATAAGAAGGTGTTTGGGTATCTTGATTTAGATGTGGACAAGGTAGTTTCTGCTGTCAACGTGCTGAATTTGTTGGAATTTGTTGATGGTGGTAACCTTCCTGTAAATCAGGCTATCTATTATCTTGAGGCTAATGCCATGATGTGGAGATCCTTGATTTTAAGGGAAAAAATTTTGAAGAAAAAAGTGCAGAATAGACGGGTTAAAGAAGGCGAATCCAATTCGTGTTTCTTTCACAAATTCATGAAACAAAGATTCAGGAGAAATAAGATTGTGGGTATCGCTTCCATGGACGGGTGGATGGAGGAAGTTGGTGCGGTCAAGGACGAGATTTGGAAGCACTTTAAGGAAAGCTTCAAAGAGTCTTTCTGTCATCGCCCTACCTTAGAAGGCATCACCTTCAACAATCTCAATTCTGATGATAGTGCAACTTTGGAATTGTTGTTCGAGGAAGAGGAGGTGAAGGATGTTATTTGGAAGAGTGCTGGCGACAAAAGTCCTGGACCAGATGGGTACAACATAAATTTTTTCAAAGCTTGCTGGGATATTATTAAGTGCGATGTGATGAACTTTGTAAGGTTTTTTCATCGGTGTTCGAAAGTGTAAAAATTTATCACAACCTCGTTTTTTACTCTTGAAATTCTGGTATATCAGACTACAGATGTCCTATAGAATGTCTGGACATCTGATCTGAACAAAACAGCATGGCAAGGTATAAACAATTAAAACCAGTACAGAAAAGCATAAGAACACACCAGAATTATTTACCCAGTTCGATGACACACATCTACTCTGGGGGCTACCAAGCCATGGATGAAGTCCACTATTAGCAGTATTAATTTGCAGACCCTACAGCCAACGCACCCATTGACGATCTACGCACTTAATCACTACCCAATGACCCTTCTACCTAGGTCCTCCCTAGATATGAGACTCCATCTCACTCCCTATCATCGCAATGATGTATAGCAGTCAACATTTCAGCCACTGCATCGACAGCCCTTTGCCTACATTCTAATCACACAGATAGACATGAAGCCACACTTCCATGGTGAGGAGACACACTCCTATGACACATCAACATCTGATGAGAACAATACCTAGCTAAGTATGATGCTAAACTCCACCATTTCTTAGCTTCTTCCCTTAACTAAGACCACAATTTGGAGTTGCTTCAAAGCTTCCTCCAAGAACAATACGTACTGCCTCTTACCTACAGGTTTTGAGGGGTACGGGTAACCTTCCCACAAGCCGGGAGGTTTACCTAGACAGAACCCTAGACTTCTACATCTTGAGTCGTATCTTCCAAGGTTACAAACCCTTCTATTTATAACCTGTACCCAACTGGATTTGGGCCTTCAATCATAACTTCATTAGCTGTTATAATTAGCAGTTACTTCTGCCACAAGTTAGGTCTTCAATCTTTTAGTTTCCTAAATAATCTCCTTATTTAGAAAATCTTCATTTAACTTGATTTCTGATTGAATCTTCTAGACCTTTAAAAATGCGCCACATAGGATGCATAATTTTCTCTTGAAGATTCTACACAATTCAAAACATAACTGAATCTCATTAATCCAGCTCAGCAGGCGCGATGTCGAATGCTCCCTCTTAGGACATCTTCTTCGACATGTTGTTCTAGTTGTTGAATAACTTCAACACAACATGTTCTTGTTGTACCTGTTCTTCTTAGCAAGTTTATACATCCTATTCTCTATTACATTATTACTGCTATTATTTGTTTTACAAAAATTAAGCCAATCCTAATACAAGAGAGCTACCAATCTCCCCCTTTGGCAAATTTTGGCTAAAACAAATAATCTAAAAACAATTACAATCCAGGAGTTTACAACAATATAAAAATACAACCAACAGCAGTAGTGTTCAGAGTGAACTGCACACAGCAACAGATCTTTAGTTTGAAAATAATGTCTCAACATCTTTGTTCGACATCTTCTTTGCAGCACTCTGAAGAACTCCATTGCATCAGCACCAACGAACAGCAATCTTCAGGATAAAAGGAAGGAAAGTCCTGAAGTTTATTGATGCACACGAGGAAGAAGATAGCATAAGACAGCTTGTACTCCCCCTCAATCCAAGAACCTCTTCTTAACATCGAAGACCAATGGTGGCATAAGAGAACTCTTAATTACTCTTTGAAGGGCATAAGAGGAAACTTAAGACCAAACACTCCACCACTCCTGGTAACTCAGAACACAGATCACAACTGTGTTCATAACTCAGGTCACAGGTCACAAAAAAATATCCAAAAAGAAACATGATAGACATTTGATTCCACATGTTTGGACAACATTTGTAATCACAGACTCATGTCTGAACATCTGAGCAACAAGCCCTTTCTCCCCCTTTTTGGCCAAAAATTGACAAAGGAGGCCATCACAAAACCAGACCCAGGCACAGCTTACCCAGACCCGAACAAAACCCATTGTGTTGATGAGAACAACACTAACTTGATGGTAGAGGATAGGAGAAGCCTCTATAAATAGCAGAGCAGTTTCTTAGATATTAACGATCTTTAATTCTTGGTCAAAGAAAACGTTAATTGAGAATGGAAAAACTGTAGCTTAATTCAAGGTGCACCGTCCAAACTGACTTTGAACGCCTTTAATAGCTCTTAGACTGTTTCTGCTGAAACGAACCAGTCCTAATTCATGCACTTGCATGGTCAATCAACACTTTCTAGGCTCCCTTCTTACACGTGGCTGGATGCACAATCTAGAATATTCCTTTGTTGGGCTCAGGGAAACATGTCTTGAGTAATGTTCTGACATCTTTTCAGACATTGTCTCCAACAAATCTTCAGTACTTTGGTCAGGGATGTTTCCCAGACTTCTTCAAAAGTTCAGAGGCATGACCACAATGCCTTCAACTGAAATCTCTAAGTGAACTTCTTTCACTTAGTGTCACACACCACATGGCAAAACAAATGTGACATCTCCCAACAACTAGCATGACACTTTACTTGTCCCATTCATCACTGCAGAGAAAATAAATTCTCGCAGAAATAACACATCCTCATAAGAGGCCAACACAACTCCAGCTATCATGGACAATCACAACTCCAGCTGAGCACAAAACTTCATTGTGGAGAATACTCAAAATTGAACAATCACCAGCTCACAGGGAATGACTCCAAGTATCCTGAACTAGTCTCTGAATCATGCCTTTGCACCTCCACACATACTGTCATGACTCTCTGGATGGCTGAGAAGCCATGCAACCATAGTCTGAAACCAATCTCCAACCTTTTCTTAGTGTGCTTAAAAGCTTTACTAAGATTCAGACTCTCTAACAATAACAGAAGGAATACCCCTTAAACAATATGTTGATCAAATCATCCTTCTGCACATTAAGTCTTCAAACCAAAATAGTAGTTATGCATCGCTGAGCATACTACTCCAAACAGACTTAAAATCTTCTTATTCTATACCAGAGATAGAACTGCCACTTCTGAATGTGGGGTTTGAATATTAAGATTCATGGTCCCAAGTCTCTGCCACAGACTATCAACAAAAATGATGTTATGACATCATTTGGGACATCAGCAACATTACCACAAAACCTATCAGCTTTTGGTTCTGAAGGCATTATTCAAGGGACTTAATTCCATCCACGCCCTTTACAACAGGATCCCAATAGATCTAATCTTCAGTAGAACCACACAACAGAATATCATAGAGAGAAATAAACTCTCCACCATTTTCTGAAAAACATGTTCATAAATCAGATTTGTACTCAACCATCAGACAAACACTTAGTCTTCTGTCAAAGTATTTGTAGTCAACTTTCATGCACAATCCTAATACATACTCAGTCTCCCATCAAAGTACTTATCAGTTAGTCAGATAGGATTACCTTTTCACACAAGGTAAGACTTTAACCTGACATACTTCTTCTTCACACCTGTGGTACTTGTCGAATCTTCTACATAACATCCAGTCATGGCAGCCAAATCATCCTAGTTTAGGTCAGTGGCTTGACCTCATACTCTGCTCACAAATAAACTGAGATGATGTTCCAACATCTGATACGACATCATCCATTCTTACAATGGTTCTGGGGGTAACATCCATAGTAACTCATATATACCTCTTGTGGGGGTAATACAAGGAACCAAACCAACTACTGATCATCCTCAGGATTAGATCACACCCTTATGCAGGGAATTGCACGAGCCACATCTCAATAAGCTTCAAATCAGACCTCCTATCTGATGTTGAGATGATGGATGCCATTGCCTGCACCTACAAAGGAGATTCCCTCTATTAGCTCTCTAGAACACAGAAAAATATACATATTGTTCAAAGAGGTCTGTTTCCCTTGATCTTCAAAAACAATGCCCCTCAGACTTTAACATCTTCAAACATGTCACGACATCATGTCTGACATTACTTCAACCCTAGACTAGGGAATCTTCTTCATTCTAACTCACTTAGATCAGAAATAAACTAATCCAAGTTGTAACCATCAAGATTATGATGTCAGAACGTCTAACAGAACATCCCCACTCTTGAATTTCAAGGATAATCAATTAAATACTTGTGGATTTCACAAATAGCAATTGATCTTAAATCCTTATACAATAACCCTTCTTCACTGCTGTAGCTAAGCTCCACCAGATCATGTCACGAGCACTTATAAAGTTTTCAGTCTTGTTGCAAGTAACTTTTTCAAGGACAATGTTGAGATACCAAGGCTGCCACTCTTGACTCACGTAACTAAGACTTTCTCTGAACAAGTCTTCTTTACCTCAACAAATCTTCAAACAGATTGGATTCACTCTTAGGGTCAAAAGAGATGCATCCTTCCTTGTTGATTTTAAGAAAGGTGAAAATAAATCACCTCCACGGTCTTCACCCCTATGCTTCCTAGGAAGCACCTCCTAGTCTGAAGAATAACTAGAAGACTCCAAAACATGACTCAGTTGCCTTGATTGGACTTGGTCATCATATCAAGTGTCTTCAACAACTTAATCAAGAAATCATCAAACCCCTAAAGCATGAGCTTGAAGATTCATCTTACCCTTCAATCTAACTTCAGCATACATGATGAAGCCACTCACCCATGTACCAAGTCATACAAGACTCAACCATCACAAAGACACCCATCTACTCCCAACTTTGGAATGCTATGTGACATCACACCGGTTGACATCTACAGGAACAGAAAACTAGTAAGGACAACTACAATCTTCCTTCAATCATAACTCCAGAATCCCATCCTTCTAGAGCTCTTCAATCAGAACCTCATGCAGCGGAACTACCAAGGAAACAGATCTTGCTTACCCTAATAAGATGTCAGAACATCTTATAAGGCACATCAACAAAAGAACTAGCCACTTCTTTCGTAGATGTTGTAGAATCTCCCTCAGCAATATGAACAACCAGGAATTTTCCATCAGATATATATATGCAGTGGAACACACACCAGAAAACCCCTCTACAACCTTCAGGAAAGACATAATAACCCACACCACTCCATGTGCAGTAGGTCAACATAGGTTTGAAAATAAATCAAACCACACAACAGCTCACCACCAAAGCTGCACGCCTGACAACTTCAAACAAAGCCAATACACACCCTATCATGAATAGTCCATCCTCCACTTCAACAACATATGAACTGACTAACTCCATACAACTTCTCAACACACCTAATTTCCTTGCACATGAACCAGAAAGTATCTTCCCTAGATCTCATCTAGAAACAGACAGGATGCCTGCTCTGATACCAATTGAAATTCTGGTATATCAGACTACAGATGTCCTATAGAATGTCTGGACATCTGATCTGAACAAAACAGCATGGCAAGGTATAAACAATTAAAACCAGTACAGAAAAGCATAAGAACACACCAGAATTGTTTACCCAGTTCGATGACACACATCTACTCTGGGGGCTACCAAGCCAGGGATGAAGTCCACTATTAGCAGTATTAATTTGCAGACCCTATAGCCACCACACCCATTGACGATCTACGCACTTAATCACTACCCAATGACCCTTCTACCTAGGTCCTCCCTAGATATGAGACTCCATCTCACTCCCAATCATCGCAATGATGTCTAGCAGTCAACATTTCATCCACTGCATCGACATCCCTTCGCCTACATTCTGATCACACAGATAGACATGATGCCACACTTCCATGGTGAGGAGACACACTCCTATGACACATCAACATCTGATGAGAATAATACCTAGCTAAGTATGATGCTAAACTCCACCGTTTGTTAGCTTCTTCCCTTAACTAAGACCACAACCTGGAGTTGCTTCAAAGCTTCCTCCAAGAACAATACGTACTGCCTCTTACCTACAGGTTTTGAGGGGTACGGGTAACCTTCCCACAAGCCGGGAGGTTTACCTAGACAGAACCCTAGGCTTCTACATCTTGAGCCGTATCTTCCAAGGTTACAAACCCTTCTATTTATAACCTGTACCCAACTGGATTTGGGCCTTTAATCACAACTTCATTAGTTGTTACAATTAGCAGTTGCTTCTGCCACAAGTTAGGTCATCAATCTTTTAGTTTCCTAAATAATCTCCTTATTTAGAAAATCTTCATTTAACTTGATTTCTGATTGAATCTTCTAGACCTTTAAAAATGCGCCACATAGGATGCATAATTTTCTCTTGAAGATTCTGCACAATTCAAAACATAACTGAATCTCATTAATCCAGCTCAGCAGGCGCGATGTCGAATGCTCCCTCTTAGGACATCTTCTTCGACATGTTGTTCCAGTTGTTGAATAACTTCAACACAACATGTTCTTGCTGTACCTGTTCTTCTTAGCAAGTTTATACATCCTATTCTCTATTACATTATTGCTGCTATTATTTGTTTTACAAAAATTAAGCCAATCCTAATACAAGAGAGCTAACAACTCTGATTCCAAATTCGAAGAATCCTCAGTCTCTTGGCGAGTTTCGTCCAATTTGCTTGATTTCTAGTATGTATAGAATCCTTTCCAAACTGCTGGCTTCGAGATTGAAGTTAGTTATGGAAGGTATTATTTCTAGTAATCAATTGGCGTTTCTTTCTGGTCGTAACATTCTTGACGGCGTTCTAGTAGTAAATGAAATTTTGGACTTTGCTAAAAGATTTAAGAAGGAGTGTCTCATGGTTAAGGTGGATTTTTAAAAGGCTTATGACTGTGTGTCTTGGAATTTCTTAAGATTCATGTTAAAGAAAATGAATTTCGGTGCGAGATGGCTAAAATGGACGGAGTTACTTGTCTTTATTAGCTCTATGTCAATATTGGTGAACAGGAGTCTGACTTCCGACTTTACGGTTGAGAGAGGTTTGAGGCAAGGGGATCATCTTTCATATTTCCTTTTTCTTTTGATAGCGGAAGATTTAACCGGTCTCGTGGCCCAAGCAACACGTTTAGGGGAATTTCGTGGTTTCCACTTGAAGATGGATGTTAGTTTGAGGTGCTACAATTTACAGACGACAAAATTTTGTTTTGTGATGGTTCTAGCTACAATTTATGGAGTCTTAAAGTCTTGCTGCATAGCTTTGAACTTGTCTCTGGTCTTAAAATAAATCTATCCAAAAACAGGCTCTATGGAGTGAATTTGGGTGAAGAATTCTTGGAATCAGCGTCGACTTTTTTATTGCGTGGAGTGGGTTCCATTCCATTCACATTCTTAGGAGTGGCGTGGGAATTAATCTGAGGAAAGCTTCAGCGTGGCAGCCTACTAACTGGAAGTTACGGAACCGTTTGGAAACTTGGAAAGGAAAGATGTTGGCTCAAGGAGGAAGGATATCGTTGATTAATTCGGTTCTCGCTAACATTCCTAGTTATCCTCTTTCTTTTTACAGGGCTCCGAAGATGGTGATTCAAGAGATCATAACCATTCAAAGAATTTCTTTTGGGGAGGAGACATTGAGCATAGGAAAGTGTGTTGGGTGAGTTTGGAGGCGATTTGCAAGTCCAAGAAGGAGGGTGGTTTAGGTATTAAACATGTCGGTTTATTCAATCGTGCTCTGCTTTGTAGGTGGTTGTGGAGAATCATTTCCAATCCCTATCCTCTTTAGAAGGATTTTTTGTCCGATCGATACAGTGATCTCCACTCCAAAATTCTGGGCTCTTTTTCTCGACCGTGGGAGCAGAGAGATTCGATTTGGTGGTGAGACTTGATGAGTGTGCGCATCACAAGTCCTGCGGATAGGAATTGGTTCTCGGAACACGTCAATTTTAGGGTGGGTCAAGGCAATCTTATCAATTTTTGGAATGCTAATTGGAGGGGTAAAGATAAACTTTCTTCGATCTTTCCGCTTATTTATCGCATCTCTGTCAATCCTGAGGCTAAGATAATAGATGAAGGTTATTGGCATGAGGGAGTGTGGCAATGGAAGGTGAATGTGAAGCCAGAATCGCTGTCGGGTGAGGAAAGGAAGCAGATGGGAGAACTACTTTTGTTGCTGGCCGACGTATCTTTCCCCACTGATGTGGAGGATTCCTTTATTTGGTGGCCTGCTAAGGATTCTTTCACGGTAAAATCGACTTATTTTTCTCTGTTATCACCTGTTGTAGCTCTGCACGGGGAAGCGGTGTACGCGTTGCAGTTGATTTGGAAAGCAAAGATTCCGAGTAAAGTTCAAATTTTCTGCTGGAAATTAATCCTGAATCGCCTTCCATCTAAATACAATTTGATTCGTCGTGGAATGATCGACAGAGAGTCTGAGGCTATTTGTCAAAGTTACTCTTCCGGTGTAGAAAGCATAAGTCGCATTTTTTCTAATTGTCCCTTTTTGTGGCTATTTGGGATAGTATATATGGGTGGTTACGCGTAGAATTGAATGGTTCGGTGGATAACTTGATTGATCACTTCGTTCAGTTTATGGACAGCGTTAATAGTTTGAATAGGAAAAAAGTTGGTTGTTTGATTTGGTATTGTGTCTGTTGGAATATTTGGTATCGGAGGAATTTGGTTTTGTTTAAGCCGGAGGAATTCGCGGGTTGGAATTATTAGGATAGAATTATTAGATCCACTTGGGAATGGTTCATTATTCTTAACAGAAACGGTAGGGGTATCGATTGAGAAGAGTGGGTGACAAATCTTTCAACTTTGTATTGTTAAGTTCTTGGTCTGTTTTAGAGTTCTTAAGATTTTGGTTGGTTTTGGTTATTTTAGTGTCTTTCTCTTATATTAAGGGTTGAGTACCTCTTGTGCTCCTCGTAATACAATTTTTGTTATAAAAAAGTTGATGTTTCTCTTTGTAAATTCATTCTAACATTCTAACATCTAGAAAAACTGTGAATATCTTTTTTTCCACCATTTTCATCATGAATATCTCTTCCATTATCTCTTCATAACTCAATTCTCCATGCAAACGGTTTCTTTAATTTGGAGTAACACTACAATAGTAAAATCAGAACAATAAAAGTGACAATACAATTCTTTACTCGTAAATAAATATTATTTAATAATAACAATAAAAGAGACAATAGAATCTAATATAAATATATAAATTCTAAAGTACCTGGAAATTACGCTCTAAGCCCTCTGATTAAATTCTTAGTCTAGGCTAATTACTAAGGTTAAAATTGACTAACTATAAAATGGAAGCTTTATATTGATTTGGCATTTATTACATCTGATGTGCCAACACCAGATTTTTTGTTGCATTTTACTATTTTTTTTCGTTTAACAATTATTAAACACTATGGGACATCAAAGGTTGTACATGCACTTATTTTTGGTCTTGAAACGTGAAACCCTAATTTATTGGAAGGTCAAGTGTAATGGAACGTTAAATAGCAATTAGAAATCATCATTATTACTAAAGCATTCCAATACTGTTGACGGTTCATTGTTTGACGGAACTAAACAACACACTAACATCTCTTCATTCTTCATTTTCCAAAAAAACTAGTCTCTTCCGATCTAAAACCATAAACCTCAATTCCTTCCCAAATCTCATTCCCTAAACCACTGATTCTGATTTCGATCTCAGATTTTCTATTTCGGATCCAAAATGGCGACGATGACGAGCTTGATCGGTCTTATCAACATTTCTAACGAGCTTGTACCGTCTTGGGAGATCACGACGATGAGGGTTTATCTCTCTGGGAAGCTCTTCCGTCTGTCGCCGTCGTCGGTGGACAAGTAAACTGCTTACTCTCTTTTTTTCTTTAAATCGATTTCGTTTTGCTCAAATTCACATCTCATTTGTTGAATGTGTATCATACTGGTTTGATAACTAAGGTTATGTCTTTTGAGATGCACCACAAGGCTTTCAAGGATACATCAGAACTGAAAATGAATGGAACTAAGTTAAGAATTTTTTTTACTTTTGAATATTTTAGAACCCTAACAACTTCCTCTTATTGATCTTGAAGCTTATCATTATAGTTTTTTCTTTTCTTTTTTCAGTCAATGATTGGGCATTGTCTTGGTGCTGCTGGTGGTTTGGAAGCTACAACAACTATCAAAGCAATAACTACAGGATGGTTGCATCTAACCATAAACCAAGATGTATTGTCTTAGCTTAACCAACATGTTTAAAATAGGTTTCATCTATTTGACTCTCACACAATCTTAATGAATAATAAATCTGATTTTTGTTTTTTATTTTTCTACAGAATTTGTAAGAGGATGTTATAATTGATATTGTCCCTAATGTTAAGAAAAAGCATGAAGTTAATGTTGGTTTCAAATTCACAAGGTAGAAAAGTTATGACTGGCGATTCCTCTTACGGTCGGCATAGAAGCTCTAATGGTAAACAATGTGTATTTATTGGTCTTCATACTTCTGCATAATTTCTTCAATTTTATTAACTTTGGTTAACAATGCGGTTCTACTGGCATAATGGATAAGTTACTAATTGGTGGTATTTGAATTGTGTCAGCGTGATGTGTTGAAACTGGTGTAGTAAAGCCTGATATGATTGAACTCATGAAATTTGATATGGTTGTGACTTAAATTATTGTTATTGTTATTGTATTAGTGGCGGCTACAACATCAAGACTGGAACTGTCTGTATGATTGAACTCATGAAATTTGATATGGGTGGATATGTTGTAGTTCTTAGAGTAGCAAAAGCTCTTGGACAAATCAAACCTCTTGGAGTGGAGGTATATTATTTAAGTCACCCTTTATACTTTTTCCTTTTCAAAGAATTTTTAGTTTTCGGTTCGTGACTCTCAATCTCCTAAAATTACATTAGACCTTAACTAAATTAGTTTCTCTTGAATGCTTTTAAAGATTTAAGTAGTGATATGAAGACTGAAATTTTGTTGTAGTGATTATTTTATGCTGATGGTTTTGGTGTATTCGGTTATAGTAGAGTGCCTATGTTTTTTGGTGCATCTTCTTTCCCCCACTTATTTTATAGATAGGTTGTTCTTATTTACTCTTCTCTCTGTTCTTTTTACAAAAAGTAGAAATTTCAATTTATATCCAAGTTTATAATGTTCTGCATGTGCAGGTTCATTTTATAGTTGCAGCTTGTGAGAATATGATAAGTGGAACAGGTATGAGGCCTGGAGACGTTCTCACAACTTCAAATGGAAAACTATAGAGGTGAGGGTGTATGTTTATGTTTATGTTTATGTCTATAGAAGTAAGCATGTTCCCTTACACTTTCACTATAAACTAAGAAATAAGCCAGTAAGTCATGCTTTTAATGTTTGGTGAATTAGATATAATAAGTCTATCTACATCTCATAACTCACCATGCTTCACATGAATTTTGATTACACCAAACAACAGATTTTGCCTAATGCATAAAGTAGGGACAACAAATAAGTTTTATTGGTAATTTGGTAGTAAAACATGCTTATTAATCCTTAATGTTACTGAATCTGGGTTAGGGCATCATCTATATTCAACATTGGTAGAAGTTATACAATGGATTCACAACCAAATGTGGAGGAACCAAGTTCTTGGGATGAGTTATACAACATTAATTTGATGCCTTCAGAGTTGTTTCTCAAGTTCCATAAAGAATTTCAGAGTATGTAATGATTTCTAAACAGTTAAAGAAGCTTTAATATTAGGGAAAGATTCTATAAATATATTTTATAGCTAGCATCCATCATGATTTAATGTCATGTTTTGTAATTTGGAGGTTCATAAAACTCAATATTTCTACACGTGAATAAGAAGGTGGATACTTAGTTCCATTTTGAAATGTTAGTTTTAGTATTGAAATATCCTATCCCTATTCCACCAGAAAATCGGGAAATTGCAATGTAGAACAGAAGAGGTTGAATTTGGAAAGTTCGTTAGGAAATGCGAGAAAACCAAAGAGCCTCTCAAAACTTATCCTGGAAGGTAATAATTTTCTTTCTTCTTCTTTATTATAAAAGTATGATAGATTCATTGATTAGGTTTTAGGAGGAAGGGATTTTGATGTGAAATCTAATTCTTCAATTTGAAACTACTTCGAATCAAAATTTGGAATATTTGAAATTCAATACAAAATAGACAAATTAACATGTTTTTTTATCATCGTAGGAGAAAAAAATCAATGATTTCTCTTTTCCCATACCCGATTCATGTCATCATCAATGTCATCTATTCGATTTTCCAGGTAATTATTCGAATTTGTTGTTGATTTGTTGCTTGAATCAATTATTTTCCTAATTTCACGGTTCCGTATCTGTTTCGATCTTTCAGTGCATGCGGAAACTACAGTCCAAGTGCTGACATCAGTGAATCGGAGAGGGATTCTGAAACAAATATCCACTAATATCTCAAGGTCGCATGGTGATGTTGTGCTGTGTTCAGGGGCAGAGGTTGCTTCAATTTTCGGCGGGCTTCCTATCGGTTTTGTTTCGTCTATTAATTGTTTTGTTTGAAGCTTGCATGTTGTTGTTCTTCTGAGTTTTTTTTTTTTACAATTTCAACATGTTGTTGTTTGAAACTTGCGGTATATACTGCTTTTTCCATGGTAGTATTACAATTTCAAACTGTACTGGAGTTCAAGTTATAGCCAACTGTGTTTTTCCATAGTTCAGTATATACTTCTTTAAGTTTTTGAATTTATGGGCTGAATGTAAATGGTATATGAGTGTTGTATAGAGACAAGCATCATAGGATATCAAATAGAGACAATTATACGTATGGTACTTTATCAAAGAGTTAGTTGATCAATTAATTCATCTAAATTATTTTTAAAAGATTAATTGATCCATTAATATTCAATTTTATTTTATTAATGAAAATAAACTATATAATATTGATATAATTTTAAATAGCATTCAAAAAGTATTTTAAGAAAAAACTATATGATTTTGAATGCTATTGATATATTTTTTAAAAAAATGAAATATTATTCCTCATTATTATTGTTATACTGGAATATGTGAGGACATTTTCTATTTACAATGTATTCTATTAAATCTACAATACGCAATCATTATAAAAGGGATCAAGACGCTTATAAACGGAAAAAAAGTTACAATAATTGTCACACGGTTGTACGATTTTGTATAGATGTAAACACGGGTAGATGTAAACGTATCTATGAAATACCAGCTGTAGACTATTCATTTTAATGTTAATCTTTTAAATATTTCTCTTGCTGTTGTTTTATATAATTGAAGTTAGAGAATCAGATGTACGATTTATTGTAAGTACGAATCAAAGCTTAAAAGTTTGTGCATATTATTAGCATATATTTATAACTATGTAAATGTTAACCAATTGAAGAATGAATTCAAACTTTACAAATGATGGTTTGGTAGACATTTAGAACTGAAATTTCAAGATACCATGGAGTGTAGATATTTATTTAGAAATTAAATTTGACGGGGAGTTGTCATATATTGTAGGTTTGTAAAAATTGTAAATATGATATAATAAGAACGATTTAAAACTGATATTTGACGGGACGCTGTTATAAATTTTAGGTTTAAAAAAATTGACTAATATCTAAAAAGTAATGTTATTTAAATTGGAAAAATGATTTTATTCAAATCTGTAGTTTTAAAATTACCTCATTTGAATTCAACTAAGTTTTGTTAACTCATCTGGATTCACGGGTAGATGTAAACGTATCTATGAGATACCAGCTGTAGACTGTTCATTTTAATGTCTATCTGAAGTTAGAGAATCGGATGTACGATTTATTGTAAGTACGAATCAATACTTAAAAGTTGGTGCATATTATTAGCATATATTTGTAACTATGCCAATGTTAACCAATTGAAGAATGAATTCAAACTTTACAAATGATGGTTCGGTAAACATGTGATGTGAATCCAGATCGCACGGGTTTCTTACTAGTTCTTTACTATTGAGTATATATAATTTATTAATGCAAAAATGTTTTAGAATGACGGTTATGAATAGAAATCATTCCAATTCCCTCTTCAATTATTGCAACCGTTTTGTATGCAATAGTTGTTCATCTGCCGCATGAGAAACAAACATAAAAATAATGACTAAGAATGAGAAAAACAAAATTATTAATAATGATATTAATGTAAGCAGTAAATTATTCCAATTCCTAAATAAATAGGATTGTTTCTATTCTCTATTATTATTATTATTATTATTATTATTATTATTATTATTATTATTATTATTATTATTATTTTACTTTATGAAAACTCTAAATATTAACACTATTATAAGACATATCAAATATCAAAATAAAAATCTAATAAAATTTCCTAAATGTTATAGTACTCAACTTGAAATAAATCACATGCATCATTTTCAATAAAAATTCAAGAAAGTATTAATCTGATTGATTTATCTAATATATCTTGTAGTTTTAAAATGTAAAATAGAAGAAGTGTGAAAGTTTGATAAGTTAAGTTTGAGTGAATGGAGTGTTGTAAAAACACAAGGTTTATTTTTTAAAGTTATACGGCTAAATCGTGTTAGAAGTTGTAATTTAATGTTTTGTCGAAAGCTAGCATTCGACTGTGTCGAAGTAGCTAATCTAGGTAAAGGAGTCAGTTGTATACGACATGTCGAATACATCATATAGTTGTGTTGAAATGTAACTTGTAGTTTTGTACTTTACATTTTGTATGTTTTGGACTTGAGTTGGTTTTATTGAGACAAATTTGGTTCATACAATGTACTCCCTCAGTTCCTTTTTAAGTGTAACTTTTTAATTTTTTTACACATACTGATCCGAAGTATTCGGACTGGTCCACGTAAGTTGGTCGTCAGAAGGTGAGGTGCTCGGATGGATGCTGGTCGTCTGTCGTGCAACGTGCTCGGCTTGAGAATGAGGAGAGGAGGGGGTGTACCTGCAAGGTACTCCGACGCTCAAGTAAGAAAGGGTCAGAGAAAAAGGGGCAAGTACAAAGTGTATTCTTAGGGCGAAAATGTGATACCTGACCCTCTCAAGCGAGATGGTTTATATAGAGCCCCCAGCGCGTGGCCAACGGTCCTATTTTCGGGGCGAAATAACCGTTTTCCCCTAAGAATAGGTAACTACCCAAACTAGCCGTTATGTCGGGCAAGGAGTCAGAAACTAGTCGTTATGTCAGGCATAAACGCGGTTCCGGGCACCTGTCCTTTGTTGTTCGGGCAGCGAGGAAGCCGTGCGTGACGGGCATAGAAGCCGAGGAGGAACGTTGCATTCCTTGCCCGGTTGGAGGGGAAGAAATGTCACTTTTGCCCCTCTGTGGATTGGGCTTAGGTAATTTGGGCCGCTCTGGAGCAGAGGTGGATTGGGCCAATTCTAGCCATTGGTCCAGTCCAGAACAGGAGCCCCCCAAGTCGTTGCTCCCGAGCATGGGGGTGATGACTTAAGGACAGGCCGTGGAAGATTGTCTCAAGGTACCCGTGTCCCTCCGTGCCCGTGATGTCTGTGGTCGTGAACCTATTGCCCGGTATTTGGGAAGACAAAGCATCAGGAAGAATGGGAAACGTTGGGCCGCCACGTGTGCATTGAGCCCTGCGTAGCAGTTAATAGGTAATTACAACCCCAAAAGTACATGCGATTTCATCCCCAATTAACCCAAAAACATCCCTACAACATTCCTAATGCATCACGAAAATCAAAGGCACAAAACCTACGTCTATTGGGTCGATTCAGAACACTTCGTGAAACCTTAAACTCCCTAAACCTTCAAAACTCTCAAGCTTCCCATAAACCCCATAAATCCCTTTCTCATACAAGATCCCACATATCACCAAAAAGGTTTTGCCTCGAAGGCTTATTTATACCCGAATCAATTCAACCATTAATAATCCATCATCGATCCTCAAAAATACCCCTAAATCATCAATAACTCACAACCCTTCAAAAACCCCAAAAACCTCAAGATCCATTTTAAACACATCACTCCTATATTGAAAACAATGAAAGGCAATACTCTCCATACCTTAGATTGTCGATCCGGAGCTTTTCTCCCTTGAGCCTTTGGAAACCTTCACGAATCCTCGCATTTTTCTTCTTTCCTCAGAGCTCTGCACTTTCTCCTTATTTTCACGTTCCAACCAAAATGAATCCTATTCCTTTCCAATTCCTTTTTGTTAAACCCTTGGGCTTCCGAAAACGGGCTTTCCCCATAATACCCTCACTAATCCTCCTCAAAAGTCCATCTTACCCTTAATTCCTCTAATATTATTTAAATTAATAATAATACTAATATATTCATATTATATACTAGTTTTTAATTGAATAACCGAAACTCCACAAAAATGCCAACGTCAACACAAACCACCAAAATTCACTAAAATTTCACAAATATTATATTTAAATAAATTAAATAAATATTCTAATAAATTTGGGGTGTTACAACTCTCCCCCACTTAGAGAATTTTCGCCCTCGAAAATTACCTCAAAGGAATAGAGTCGGATACGACTCCCTCATCCGATCTTCGCGTTCCCAAGTCCAACTTTCGCCAGCTGGTCCGCCCCACAACACCTTCACCAAAGTTATGTCTTTACCCCGCAGTTGTTTCATTTCTCGACCATCAATCCGCGCAGGTAAAGCTTCCACTGTCAGATTATCCCTCACTTGTACATCATCCATCTGAATCACATGCGATGGATCCGGAATATACTTCCTCAACTGAGACACATGGAACACGTCATGCAAATTCGCAAGTGACGGCAGTAAAGCAATTCGATAGGATACCTCTCCTATCCTCTGCGAGATTTGATATGGACCAACAAAACATGGAGTGAGCTTCCTAGACTTCAAAGCTCGACCCACACCAGTCACTGGCGTCACCCTAAAAAACACGTGATCTCCCTCTTGGAATTCAAGTGTCTTCCTCCTCTTATCATGATAGTTCTTCTGACGACTCTGCGACGCTCTCATCCTTTCTTGGATCATCTTAATCTTCTCGGTCGTCTCTTGCACAGTCTCAGGTCCGAGTACAACACTCTCGCCTGACTCATACCAACACAATGGAGTCCTACACCTCCTCCCATACAAAGCTTCATAGGCCGGCATTCCAATACTAGCATGAAAACTGTTATTGTACGTGAACTCAATCAACGGAAAATGGCTATCCCAAGATCCTCCATGATCCAACACATAAGTCCTTAGCAAATCCTCTAAAGATTGGATAGTCCTTTCTATCTGACCGTCCGTCGGCGGATGATAGGCAGAACTCATCCTCAACTTAGTACCCAATGCCTCTTGCAAGCTCTTCCAGAACCTCGATGTAAATCTTGGATCTCTATTCGACATAATGCTCGAAGGTATCCCATATAACTTCACAATCTCCTCAATGTACATCTCGGCTAACTTCTGCATAGAATGATTAATCTTCATCGGCAAGAAATAAGCCGATTTAGTTAATCTATCCATAATTACCCAAATGGAATCATTTCCCTTAGTAGTCTTCGGTAATCCCACCACAAAATCCATGGAAATACTATCCCACTTCCATTCTGGAATCCTCAACGGCTGCATCATACCTAAAGGCTTCTCATGCTCAATCTTTGACTTCTGACAAGTCAAACATGCATAAACAAACTCCGCAACATCCTTCTTCATACCCGGCCACCAAAACAATTTTTTTAAATCTTGTTACATCTTCGTAGCACCGGGATGAATACTCAACCTACTTCGGTGTCCTTCCTCAAGAATGCTCTTCTTAATATCTGGGACATCTGGAACACATACCCTGTTGTTGCGGTGAAAATTGGATAACAAGCTATTAATTAACTTGCATCATTTTCTTTTACAACCGACTTTGATTTATCCAAAGGAAAGGTTTAAGATCGTTAGAAAAACCTAAAGGGGAAAGATCTAAGGTTCAGGGGTTGGTTACGCCTAGGGAAGGTATTAGCACCCTAAACGTCCGTAGTACTCTACGGGAACCTCTTGTTTAATGTTATCTTATGTTTGCTAAGGTTCTATGCTAGAGGTTGAAACCTAGGGGTTAGTATCTAAGTATACTCGATAAAGCATCGCACTTTACGCCTACGTATCCTCGGGAATAGAATCAGAGTATGCGTAGTTCTACTTCTACTGAATGATTGACTATGGTCAATATTCAAAAGGGAAATGCGTACAAGCTCATTGTAGAGTTTAGGAACTCTCTAGATCTAGTTGTAATGGACCTATGTTGAAATTTAGTCAGTAGGGGAAGTGATGAATTCATTATGATGAATATCACTAAGAGTTGAAGAACTCTTCCTAAAGCTAGTTATGATCCCATGGCTCTTGATAAGGCCAAGAAATGGAGTTTCTTCCTAAGAGGTTACTTAGGTTAAGATGGGGGTTTATGACTTTAAGAGTCAACAACAATCACCTTCCTTTGGAAGTGGAGGATAAATAAAAGTTACATGATAAAGCATGATAAGCAAGGATAGCATGATATAAAATCAAATATAAGCATAATAATGGCTTTATGCTAAAAGATGAGTGAAAATGAAGTGATAAAGTGAAAGATATTAGTGTAAGCATATTTACAAGCATAATAATGGCTTTATGCTTGAGTGATAAAAAGTGAAGGTGAAGTGATGAAATGTAAGTGTTACAAGCATAATAATGGCTTTATGCTTCACATATAAGATAAATGAAGATAATGAAAATAAGCATAAGATTAGCATTATGCTTAAATAAATAAAGGTAAGGTGAAGTAAAGTTAAGCATAATATTTGCATTATGCTTCAAAATAAATAAAAAAGTCAAGGATAAAACAATGACATGTAAATGAAAGTCAAGATAAAATTGGTAATCTTGTATAAAGCCCAAGAGGAGGCTAAAGGGAGGTCGGTTGCGATCGTGAAAACGATCGACTTATCAAGTATGAAAATGGTTGACATGAAGTCCAAGTATTAGTTTAAAAATATTTTGGATAGACACACAATGGTAATATGGATGAGAATAATAATCAGGATGTAATTGGTCATACATGCAATTATTGGCCAAAGCATTGTAAGACGTAATAAGAATAAATATTCAAAATTAAATAAATGGATTAAATGTAAAATACACCCTTTTTAAAAAGAATTTCTAAAATGAGATATAAAGTTGATAATAAATTATCCTAAATAAATATCTAGGAAAATAAATTACTAAATGAATAAATGTTTTGGAGTTTTTTGAAAATGAATAGAATTTCTAAAGATAAAATAAATTGTTTTTGAATTTTTAATAAACTTTAAAATAAAGGAAATGATATTGATCAAAAAGGAAAGGAAATGGTCTAAGCATGGTTTGAACCCATGACCCTTTATGTACAGCCCAAAACGAGGGCCAACCGAGCTATGCGTGCGCTTTGTATAATAATGGAAACAAACATATATGTTAGAAACAAGAACGATTTGGAAAATTAAAATAAAAGGACTGGGGCGAGGGGGATTCGAACCCCAGTCCTAGAGGTTGCAAGGCGTAACACAAACACAAGTCCATCCGCTGGGGCGGGAATACGTCCGGTGATAAATGTGACTTGATAAATATATAACATATGCTGTGCACATATAACCAAAATAAAAACACAAACCAATTAAACAATCAAGGCAGCTATATTGAACTTTAAGACCAAAGGATTTATGCGCATGGCTATCAACCAAGGCTGACAAATGGTTCTAAAGGAAAGAACACATCAAGCCGTGAAATTAAATGGTAACAGTAAAAGTCAGTAGCATAACACCAAAGCATGTGAAGTCAAACATTTCACTTAAACATGTATAAGCCAAACTGAACTGGAGCTGGCCAAATTCAAAGCAAATTGGTATACAAGCAACATTTAATGACATAATGATGAACCAACAGTCTTAACAGTCAAGCACAAATGCCAATTAGATCTCAAACATCTCATGTATAAAAGCAATAATACACAGCATAGCAATATTAAAACAAACAGAACTAAATGGCCAAAGACCAACGAGTTGGCAACCAAGTTAGTCAAAATATTAGCATGCTTCAAGAGAGAAAATGAGGACATGGTGCAGTCAGTTCCACAGGTATATTTTCAAGGTTCAAACAACAACTCAAATGTGTCACAAAGAGTGGTAAAGATAGAAACAGATTAGATCAAAGTGATGACAGATTCTAAGTCTAACCAACTGTTATTGGCAACTTCTAAGACATATTAAAAGAGGGCTGAATAGAATACAAGCAGTCAGCAACATATAGCATCATATCATTACAGCAGCTGTACATTAATTAGGATCAGAACATGTAAATGAGGTGCTCAGGGTTTGAATCCAATGTCTTGATAGGTATATTAGAATAAAACACATTGGTGAGCATGAAAAGTAACTAGCTAACATAAGAATAAAACAAATTTCTATTGATATATCAAACCATGAACTCTTGTTATTATGTGAAACACAAACACTAAACACAAAACATCAAGAAAAAGACACACCATACTGTGATAACATGCTCTGACTTAATCATCAAGAAGTGCTAAACAAAACATGTCATCTTCAACACACTTATTAGCGATAGATATGAACAAGGTGTCATAAAAAAGAACAAGAGCAGAAATTAACAAGTTATCAAATAGCCCCGCAAGCTACTCTTCTAAGGATGGCTCGCAATAAACACTAACTAATCAGTTCACACATCATCAATTAACTAAAGATTGGATAGTTTTTAAAACAAAAATTCATGGCTAGACATATGACCAAAACTAATACTATCAAACATCCTGAATAATTCTTAAATATCAATTCCAGCATGGACAAATCTCAAGCAGACATAGATTAACATGGACAGTCTATATGAGTTCAGATTGGCATGCTCCCATAAAACAAAGAAACAAAGATTTAAACAAATTGAAAGGGTTGTAAACAAACTCAACAATTAAACACCCACATCATTTAGATATCCATGCATTTACAACACATGTTAGAGACAAACCAACAGATAAAGAACACACAGCTGTGACTGGTGTGTGATTGTGTGAGCAGTGGCCAAGTTCATAGTCAAAGGTAATTGTAGTGTGATGCTTGATGACAACTTATCATGATAAAGACTGCACCTCATCCTACTGCCATAAGGAAGATTTAACGCATCTCAAATAAATAACATACAGCAACACACAAACATTCTGGTACTTGAGGACCAAAAAAAACATTTGAAACTTAAACTCTATGCAAAACAGGGCAGAATGAAATACAATATGAAATAAGGTACAAATAATCATTCGAGCACCTAGTTCCAAATCATAAACATCAAGTGACAATCATGGTCTCAATGAACACAAACAAGTCAAGGCTTCAAATCTAAAATCAGCACGATGAACTTCTATGCAGTAAACATAAATAAACTCATAAGAGTCCACACATATCAGTGACAAAACATATGTTCAACACATAGATGTATTAATATTTTGACAGCATAATCATATCATGGCAGTGCAACATTATAGATGACCATAAGCAATCATAACAACATTAGTAACAACATTCAGAGTAACAACATTCAGAATAACAACATCATACAAGTAAGAATGATCATGAGCAAGAAAGATACTATATGAGCATAATAAAAATAAAAGGGAGATTAGAATGATACCAATTGAAGCCTTGAATGCTCTTCCTCTCCTTCCCTTGCTGCAGCTTCACTCTCAGAGGTCCTCTCAAGAATTTTGTGTGTATGAGTGTTATTGATAGGTGTTGATGATGATAATTGTTGGTTCCTCGATGTGCTGAACCTAAACCTCTTATATAGGCAATGATATTGGGCCGGGTTGAGAGAATTCCCCCTTTCAAACGTTGGAGGCTAGGGTTTTGAAATTTGAATCCAACCGTTGAACCTTGGGAGGCAAACGCTCCTCCTACTGATAAAATGCAGATGTTGCAGGGTTGAATGCATCAAATGAGTATTGTTTCTCCACCTCTCCTTTGTTGCAAGCGGTTGTAGGTAATGTTTTGGGAAAATGAAATAGACAATGCTCTGTTGTTTCACAAATTGCGCAGAGTTGAGCTGAAAACGGAACACTTCACAATCCACTTTGTACAAGTTAATTCCTGTATGCTTGAAGAAGAAATTCTTTGGGTAAATTGAAATTGAAGATATGGCGCCAAGCTTGTGATGAGAATTGAGTTTGAAGACTTGAATTTGTTGAAATCCAACAAATTTTCTGCGAAACAAAACTTATGCGAGCAAGGGAAGAAGAAGACAATCCAACGCACGTGTGTTATACTCCCATTGGTTCTTTTCTCCGTTGAAAAGTCAAACACAGCAATCTGGTTTTTTATTGGCTAATGTAACATATTTATCCTCCAATCAAGAGCCTTACATAATCCACAATGGACTATTAAGGTTGTGACACGGTCTTCATCAATTGACAAAATAATGGCAATTAAATTGTTTAAAAGCTAATTAAATTAACAATTTAAATTATATTAAAACAAAGGATTAATAAAAAAGTTGTTAAAAACAAACTACTTAAAATTCTAGATTAAAATTAATTTAAAAGAAACTAAATGAATAATTAATCTAGCTAATTAAAATTTGACTTAAATTAGGATTAATTTAAATTAAATAAAACTAAATCAACTCAAATATAAATAAAATAAAATGGGCCAAATTGAAATTAAACTAATCATAAAACAAATAAAAGCTAAGATAAATATTAAATTAAAAAATGAAATAGAGCTACAAATAGCGGAAAAAAAAGAAAAAAAGAGGGTAAAATTTGGGGTGCAACAGTTGCCCCTATTTAAATATCTTCGCTTGATGACATGAGAGATGAAAATCCTTATGTAATCAACGGCGTGAGATATTTAAATACAGATAACCGAAAATTTTACCCTAGATGCACACATATGCAATGCAGCGGACATGATGCCAAGAAGATGCAAAAATGCAGACACAATGAGACACCAAGGGGTAAACAGGAAGCAAAAAGACCAGAAAGCTCCACTGGAGAAGGAAACAAATCAGCATCCGCGCGGAACAAACTCAATGGGCATACAAACCAACCAACGAAAGGGACTCACCGGGGAGACTAGAAAGACAATCTCCACTGGGGAAAGATCAGGGGAAGATAAATTGTTGGGGAAACAAAACCCACACTCTTCCTAGGTATGAGACTATAAAGAAGATCTGATCACTGGTTGAATAAAACGGTCATTCGATAATGGCTTTGAATGAAAGGCTTGAATAAAGAGTACAAATTATAATACCTGATAATGAATTTAGATAACCTGAATAAAGAGATTCGATATGAGAATCATCAGAAAGAGAGAGTCATCTGGAAAGGCATCAGATGGTAAAAGAACCAGATACCCAAGACTTGCTTTGGATAAAAGGTACAAATCACAATGTCTAATAATGGCTTTAGACAAGGTAAGCAAAGAGTGGGATCCAAGAAAACGTTACCGGATATTCAGTAATGGCTTTGAATGAAGGTAAAACCACAACATCTAATAATGGCTTTAGATAGATGTGAACAAGGCTACATTCAATAATGGCTTTGAATGCAGAGAAAACAATCATTCAATAATGGCTTTGAATGAAAGTGAGTGAATCATAATATCTAATAATGGCTTTAGATAAGAACAGCTAAAAACTACATTCAATAATGGCTTTGAACGCAGAGAAAACAATCATTCAATAATGGCTTTGAATGAAGGTAAAACCACAACATCTAATAGTGGCTTTAGATAGATGTGAACAAGGCTACATTCAATAATGGCTTTGAATGCGGAGAAAACAATCATTCAATAATGGCTTTGAATGAAAGTGAGTGAATCATAATATCTAATAATGGCTTTAGATAAGAACAGCTAAAAACTACATTCAATAATGGCTTTGAACGCAGAGAAAACAATCATTCAATAATGGCTTTGGATGGAGGTATGAATCACGATATCTAATAATAGCTTTAGATCAGAGAAATCAGTCATCCAATAATGGCTTTGGATGGAGGTGGTCACAATGTCTAATAATGGTTTTAGACACGGATGTAACTCATAATGTCATTAGAAGAGAATGAGATAAGAGAGTAATCCAAGAAAGCATTGGACATAAAACGTGAACCTTCAGGAATGGCACTGAAAGCAGAGCAAGTCACTATGTTCAGGACTAGCACTGAATGATAGCGTGGAATACATCCAAGAATAACACTGGAATGAATATAAAGGTCCGGGAATAGCACCAGTAGGAAATAACAACATTCAGGAATGGCACTGAATGATGGAGAGAATGACATCCAGGAATGGCACTGAAGTCAGAGAATATAAAGCTCCAGGAATAACACTGGAGTTGATAAGAGGCAAAGATATCCAGGAATAGCACTGGGGAGGAACATAAAGGCCCGGGAATAGCACCGGTAGGAAATAACAACATTCAAGAATGGCACTGAATGATAGCGAGGAAGACATCCAGGAATAGCACTGGGGAGGAACATAAAGGCCCGGGAATAGCACCGATAGGAAATAACAACATTCAAGAATGGCACTGAATGATAGCGAGGACGACATTCAGGAATGGCACTGAAGTCAGAGAATATAAAGCTCCAGGAATAATACTGGAGTGAATATAAGGCCCGAGAATAGCATCGGTATGAAACAACAACATTCAGGAATGGCACTGAATGGGAGGATATAACATTTCGTAAACGACGCAAACTTGAGAAAAAAAATAAATGAGGATGAAGCACTCATGATAGGTATATAAATATGCACAGCTTGACTCTCGGTAGGAAGACAAGACTGGAAAACTGATTCCTCAACACGGAGATCACTGTCACACTAGTAAGTTGTATCAAGTTGATAATACTTGTATAAATGATGAATAGTTGTTTGGGGGTACTTCAGGTAGACTGCCCAAGATTAGCTGAATGTTGTAGATGAACTGATAATTGCTTCAGCTTTGATTGATTCTGTAAACGACTGTTCCATGGTGCTCTTAGAAAGCCTGCCCCAGTCTGAGTCTTGAAAAATGATTGATTTACTGCACACTGGGAAGGCCTGACCCAATATGAATCTTGAAAAGTTGTCTGGATAAACCAAATCTGAGAAGTCGTCATTAGACCATAAGTCTTGAACTGATCCTTGACAGGAGGTGATAGGAACTTTCCCCTGATTAAATCACTGACCAAGTTTCTTTAGTGTTTAAAAAAATTCCTTGAGAGGAAAGCCAGTTTGCCAACAAAAGTTCTTGTGCAGACGTGGTGAATGCAACTTTGAAATCAAAAATTATTTTGAAAAAGATGCACAGTAAAGTGAATCATTAGTCAGAACACGGCGGTTCAAGACATTAAGGTGAAAGGTTTTAATGCAAAGACTTTTAAGAGTCAGGTTACACAACCTTGCTATAATATGCTTTCAAAGTAACCTTATCTCAATCAGGTCTTTTGAAGGGTTGTAATGAGATTCGATTTCTAGTTTATGAAGCAAGAAAAGTATAGGCTCAAAGTTTTATTGGTGCCCACCCCAGAATTTATGATGAATTGCAATCATAGTCTTAGTTGAAATTTGAGAAATACCCTGCCCCAGCATTGAGATTTTGAAGGTATTTATGTGATGAAAGAAAGATTCCTACTTCTAGGTTCGAAGTGTTTGGGAATTGAAACAATGCCTTATATCACTGGCAAGGTTTAGTTGAAAGCATATCACGACAATTATGTATATGAGGTAATCATCATCCTCCAATCTTTGCAGAATAAAGCGGCAAAGAAAATATATATTTGAAAGTATTTAGAGTAAATAGCAATTGAATTGAATCAAAGAGTTGCAAAAATGCTCATTTCATTAATTGAAAGTACAGACATAGTTGAAGGCAAACAGCTATAAAGAAAAAATGCAAACAACAAGAAACAAAGGCCTAGTGACTAATCAGAAATAAAGATGAGCTGTCCTATCTGAAACACTGGCTTTTAGGAGACTAATCTGCTGAAGTCGACTGAAGGTTTACTTGGCGTGCCCGGGCAGAGGGTTACTCTGGACATTGGGATTATCCTTAAAGGAGAGGATTTTGCTTCTCACCAACTCTTGTACTCTAGCCTTCAATGCATAACAATTTTCCAAATTGTGACCTGCACCACCTTGATGGTATTCACAATGGAGATCAGCCCTATAGCCGGCTGGAAGAGGATTTGGAGGAGGAGGCAAAGGTCTTGTGGTAATTAACCCTTTCTTCACCATGCCAGGATAAAGTTCGGTGTATGTCATGGGGATGGGATCAAATTGACCCCTATTACGGTATTGGTTCTGTCCTGCAGGTGGACGTTGGGTAGCTTGAGCTTGTCGTGGAGCAGTAACCACATGGGTAATAGCAGCAACAGTAGGGTAAGTATTATATCGAGGTCGGGGACGAGGCCTTTTCACTTCAAACATCACAGCTTTGGCTTAATCCTCTTTCCTCTTATGGAAGTTTCCAAAGGGTTTTTTCACAGCGTTTGAGGGTTCAGCGACTCTGGATACCTTTCCTTTCTTGAGGCCCTCTTCAAGTCTTTGGCCAATAGTGACTAAATCAATGAAGTTAGATGAAACACTTCCAATCATCTTCTCCCAATAAATTAGAGTCAATGTATCCATAAATAAACCAGTTAATTCTTTTTCGCCTAAAGGAGGTTCAACTTGAGAAGCGAGCTCTCTCCAGCACTGAGCATATTCTTTGAAAGATTCATTATCCTTCTGAGACATGTTCTGAAGTTGACGGCGATCAGGAGCCATGTCCAAGTTGTACTTGTATTGCTTCATGAAAGCATTAATAAGATCTTGAAAGCAGCGGATGGAATTCTGTTCAAGATTCATGTACCATTTGAGTGAAGCTCCGCTCAAACTATCTTGAAAGCAATGGATAAGCAGCTTTTGATTATCAGCATAAGCGGTCATTCTTCGAAGATACATGACCAAGTGAGCCCTTGGACAAGAATGCCCCTGGTACTTCACAAATTCTGGAAATTTAAACTTTGCAGGCATAACAAGGTCAGACACCAAGCACAAGTTGTCAGCATCCAAGTTGAAGAAATCATTACCCACAATGGCCTTGAGTCTTTTGTCCAAAGTTTGAAACCTTTCATGAGTGATTTCATGTTCGAAATATTCAGGCCCTTTATCCTGAACACTAGCAGCATTGTACTCAAAGAGGGGGTTCCCAAATGAAGCTCGAGCGGGTTGTGGAGTGGCATGGACCTCAGGTCTGGCCTCTGCGAAGATAGGCATCTGAAAAACAGGCATAGTGGTCTGACCAATCATAGCAGCAGATGCAACTGGTGGGGTGTAGTTGGGAGGTAAACCAAACTCTGGCCAAGTGGATGGTGGTAGCTGAACGGGTGGAGGATCGGCACTTGAAATTTCCTGGATGACAGTCCTTTGGGGAGGCTCTCCCCTAGCAATCAAAACTTGGAGCATCTCAGTGAGTTTGGTCATGCTCGACTTAAGTTCATCGATCTCCATTCGGACCTCAACATTGTGTATCTCTTGCTCTGACATCCTTTGTCTGTAGTTAGCTCTAGTCCGGTATCAGTGTCGAGGAATCAGCTTGACGACTCACACGTAATCTCTGGAAGATAGAGATAACGGGAAATGAAGAACTGGGCAAACAGACACATGCAATGAAACATGCAAACATGCACATGACATGCAAGATGCAAACAGGATGTAAAACACATGTAAAAGGATCAAAGGTTCGAAATCACAGCATGGAGTCTGGGTAAAGCACCAACCACAAGGTGTGTACTAGGGTTTATCAACTGTAGAACAAGGTTCTAAAAAGTTCCCAGAGTCTAAAATCCATCTTTCGGATTTTATCGACTTCCCAGATGACTTGGTAATCAATAAAATTCTCAAGAGGATCTCGTCTGAGTGTAGTATCGCGTGACAACCAATTCAGAAATAGACTCCATCATGGTCTCCGCACTACATCTAAAAGGCTTAAGTGGGGTTTGGTAACTACGGTTCTCAATATCCCGGGCACCCAGGTCGAGGGTAGCAAGCTTTCACGAACGAATTCGTTCAACATAGCTAGACTCGAGAGGGCCTCAACTGAGTGATGGTGTTTATCAATTCGACCTTTCAGGATTCGACTCCCTCAAAGTTTCCTTGAATACCATCGATCTATAATAAGTGTACACTCAAATTCGGGTGTAGGATTTATCTCACTCATAGATATCAGCCCAAATCAGACAGAATAATCAAAACATAGAGCAGATATACAAACAGATAAGCATACAAGCAATCAAGCAAACATGAATACATAAAGCAAGATAGGCTTAACCCTCTTAGGAAAGGACCAGCAATAGGTCTAACCATCCCCAGTGAAGTCGCCATTTCTGTTGCGGTGAAAATTGGATAACAAGCTATTAATTAACTTGCATCATTTTCTTTTACAACCGACTTTGATTTATCCAAAGGAAAGGTTCAAGATCGTTAGAAAAACCTAAAGGGGAAAGATCTAAGGTTCGGGGGTTGGTTACGCCTAGGGAAGGTATTAGCACCCTAAACGTCCGTAGCACTCTACGGGAACCTCTTGTTTAATGTTATCTTATGTTTGCTAAGGTTATATGCTAGAGGTTGAAACCTAGGGGTTAGTATCTAAGTATACTCGATAAAGCATCGCACTTTACGCCTACGTATCCTCGGGAATAGAATCAGAGTATGCGTAGTTCTACTTCTACTGAATGATTGACTATGGTCAATATTCAAAAGGGAAATGCGTACAAGCTCATTGTAGAGTTTAGGAACTCTCTAGATCTAGTTGTAATGGACCTATGTTGAAGTTTAGTCAGTAGGGGAAGTGATGAATTCATTATGATGAATATCACTAAGAGTTGAAGAACTCTTCCTAAAGCTAGTTATGATCCCATGGCTCTTGATAAGGCCAAGAAATGGAGTTTCTTCCTAAGAGGTTACTTAGGTTAAGATGGGGGTTTATGACTTTAAGAGTCAACAACAATCACCTTCCTTTGGAAGTGGAGGATAAATAAAAGTTACATGATAAAGCATGATAAGCAAGGATAGCATGATATAAAATCAAATATAAGCATAATAATGGCTTTATGCTAAAAGATGAGTGAAAATGAAGTGATAAAGTGAAAGATATTAGTGTAAGCATATTTACAAGCATAATAATGGCTTTATGCTTGAGTGATAAAAAGTGAAGGTGAAGTGATGAAATGTAAGTGTTACAAGCATAATAATGGCTTTATGCTTCACATATAAGATAAATGAAGATAATGAAAATAAGCATAAGATTAGCATTATGCTTAAATAAATAAAGGTAAGGTGAAGTAAAGTTAAGCATAAGATTTGCATTATGCTTCAAAATAAATAAAAAAGTCAAGGATAAAACAATGACATGTAAATGAAAGTCAAGATAAAATTGGTAATCTTGTATAAAGCCCAAGAGGAGGCTAAAGGGAGGTCGGTTGCGATCGTGAAAACGATCGACTTATCAAGTATGAAAATGGTTGACATGAAGTCCAAGTATTAGTTTAAAAATATTTTGGATAGACACACAATGGTAATATGGATGAGAATAATAATCAGGATGTAATTGGTCATACATGCAATTATTGGCCAAAGCATTGTAAGACGTAATAAGAATAAATATTCAAAATTAAATAAATGGATTAAATGTAAAATACACCCTTTTTAAAAAGAATTTCTAAAATGAGATATAAAGTTGATAATAAATTATCCTAAATAAATATCTAGGAAAATAAATTACTAAATGAATAAATGTTTTGGAGTTTTTTGAAAATGAATAGAATTTCTAAAGATAAAATAAATTGTTTTTGAATTTTTAATAAACTTTAAAATAAAGGAAATGATATTGATCAAAAAGGAAAGGAAATGTTCTAAGCATGGTTTGAACCCATGACCCTTTATGTACAGCCCAAAACGAGGGCCAACCGAGCTATGCGTGCGCTTTGTATAATAATGGAAACAGACATATATGTTAGAAACAAGAACGATTTGGAAAATTAAAATAAAAGGACTGGGGCGAGGGGGATTCGAACCCCAGTCCTAGAGGTTGCAAGGCGTAACACAAACACAAGTCCATCCGCTGGGGCGGGAATACGTCCGGTGATAAATGTGACTTGATAAATATATAACATATGCTGTGCACATATAACCAAAATAAAAACACAAACCAATTAAACAATCAAGGCAGCTATATTGAACTTTAAGACCAAAGGATTTATGCGCATGGCTATCAACCAAGGCTGACAAATGGTTCTAAAGGAAAGAACACATCAAGCCGTGAAATTAAATGGTAACAGTAAAAGTCAGTAGCATAACACCAAAGCATGTGAAGTCAAACATCTCACTTAAACATGTATAAGCCAAACTGAACTGGAGCTGGCCAAATTTAAAGCAAATTGGTATACAAGCAACATTTAATGACATAATGATGAACCAACAGTCTTAACAGTCAAGCACAAATGCCAATTAGATCTCAAACATCTCATGTATAAAAGCAATAATACACAGCATAGCAATATTAAAACAAACAGAACTAAATGGCCAAAGACCAACGAGTTGGCAACCAAGTTAGTCAAAACATTAGCATTCTTCAAGAGAGAAAATGAGGACATGGTGCAGTCAGTTCCACATGTATATTTTCAAGGTTCAAACAACAACTCAAATGTGTCACAAAGAGTGGTAAAGATAAAAACATATTAGATCAAAGTGATGACAGATTCTAAGTCTAACCAACTGTTATTGGCAACTTCTAAGACATATTAAAAGAGGGCTGAGTAGAATACAAGCAGTCAGCAACATATAGCATCATATCATTACAGCAGCTGTACATTAATTAGGATCAGAACATGTAAATGAGGTGCTCAGGGTTTGAATCCAATGTCTTGATAGGTAAATTAGAATAAAACACATTGGTGGGCATGAAAAGTAACTAGCTAACATAAGAATAAAACAAAGTTCTATTGATATATCAAACCATGAACTCTTGCTATTATGTGAAACACAAACACTAAACACAAAACATCAAGAAAAAGACACACCATACTGTGATAACATGCTCTGACTTAATCATCAAGAAGTGCTAAACAAAACATGTCATCTTCAACAGACTTATTAGCGATAGATATGAACAAGGTGTCATCAAAAAGAACAAGAGCATAAATTAACAAGTTATCAAATAGCCCCGCAAGCTACTCTTCTAAGCATGGCTCGCAATAAACACTGACTAATCAGTTCACACATCATCAATTAACTAAAGATTGGACAGTTTTTAAAACAAAAATTCATGGCTAGACATATGACCAAAACTAATACTATCAAACATCCTGAATAATTCTTAAATATCAATTCCAGCATGGACAAATCTCAAGCAAACATAGATTAACATGGACAGTCTATATGAGTTCAGATTGGCATGCTCCCACAAAACAAAGAAACAAAGATTTGAACAAATTGAAAGGGCTGTAAACAAACTCAACAATTAAACACCCACATCATATAGATATCCATGCATTTACAACACATGTTAGAGACAAACCAACAGATAAAGAACACACAGCTGTGACTGGTGTGTGATTGTGTGAGCAGTGGCCAAGTTCATAGTCAAAGGTAATTGTAGTGTGATGCTTGATGACAACTTATCATGATAAAGACTGCACCTCATCCTACTTCCATAAGGAAGATTTAACGCGTCTCAAATAAATAACATACAGCAACACACAAACATTCTGGTACTTGAGGACCAAAAAAAAACATTTGAAACTTAAACTCTATGCAAAACAGGGCAGAATGAAATACAATATGAAATAAGGTACAAATAATCATTCGAGCACCTAGTTCCAAATCATAAACATCAAGTGACAATCATGGTCTCAATGAACACAAACAAGTCAAGGCTTCAAATCTAAAATCAGCACGATGAACTTCTATGCAGTAAACATAAATAAACTCATGAGAGTCCACACATATCAGTGACAAAACATATGTTCAACACATAGAGGTATTCATATTTTGACAGCATAATCATATCATGGCAGTGCAACATTATAGATGACCATAAGCAATCATAACAACATTAGTAACAACATTCAGAGTAACAACATTCAGAATAACAACATCATACAAGTAAGAATGATCATGAGCAAGAAAGATACTATATGAGCATAATAAAAATAAAAGGGAGATTAGAATGATACCAATTGAAGCCTTGAATGCTCTTCCTCTCCTTCCCTTGCTGCAGCTTCACTCTCAGAGGTCCTCTCAAGAATTTTGTGTGTATGAGTGTTATTGATAGGTGTTGATGATGATAATTGTTGGTTCCTCGATGTGCTGAACCTAAACCTCTTATATAGGCAATGATATTGGGCCGGGTTGAGAGAATTCCCCCTTTCAAACGTTGGAGGCTAGGGTTTTGAAATTTGAATCCAACAGTTGAACCTTGGGAGGCAAACGCTCCTCCTACTGATAAAATGCAAATGTTGCAGGGTTGAATGCATCAAATGAGTATTGTTTCTCCACCTCTCCTTTGTTGCAAGCGGTTGTAGGTAATGTTTTGGGAAAATGAAAGAGACAATGCTATGTTGTTTCACAGATTGCGCAGAGTTGAGCTGAAAACAGAACACTTCATAATCCACTTTGTACAAGTTAATTCCTGTATGCTTGAAGAAGAAATTCTTTGGGTAAATTGAAATTGAAGATATGGCGCCAAGCTTGTGATGAGAATTGAGTTTGAAGACTTGAATTTGTTGAAATCCAACAAATTTTCTGCGAAACAAAACTTATGCGAGCAAGGGAAGAAGAAGACAATCCAACGCACGTGTGTCATACTCCCATTGGTTCTTTTCTCCGTTGAAAAGTCAAACACAGCAATCTGGTTTTTTATTGGCTAATGTAACATATTTATCCTCCAATCAAGAGCCTTACATAATCCACAATGGACTATTAAGGTTGTGACACGGTCTTCATCAATTGACAAAATAATGGCAATTAAATTGTTTAAAAGCTAATTAAATTAACAATTTAAATTATATTAAAACAAAGGATTAATAAAAAAGTTGTTAAAAACAAACTACTTAAAATTCTAGATTAAAATTAATTTAAAATAAACTAAATGAATAATTAATCTAGCTAATTAAAATTTGACTTAAATTAGGATTAATTTAAATTAAATAAAACTAAAACAACTCAAATATAAATAAAATAAAATGGGCCAAATTGAAATTAAACTAATCATAAAACAAATAAAAGCTAAGATAAATATTAAATTAAAAAATGAAATAGAGCCACAAATAGCGGAAAAAAAAAAGAAAAAAAGAGGGTAAAATTTGGGGTGCAACACCTGTCTCTGAATATCATCACACCATTCGCGTCAATTCGGAATTCTCCTCCGTTACCTTGGTTGATCAAAGTCATCTGGTCAACTAACTTCAAGTCAGATTGTTGTCCCACTCAGATCTCTTCCAGAATACTACTAGTCAACTTCAATATTCCCAACTTCACACTGCCAGGAGTCTCTTCACACACTAAACTCAAATATCGGAATTGCTCAATCAATTCCAATTCTTTCACCATAAGCATCAACATATGCAATGACTTTCTGCTCAATGCATCGGCCACTACATTTGCTTTGTCTGGATGATAAATCAAATCAAAGTCGAAATCCTTCAACAGCTCTAACCACCTTCTCTGCCTCATATTTAATTCTTTCTGATCAAATAAGTACTTCAGACTTTTATGATCACTGAACACTTCAAACTTAGAGCCAAATAGATAATGTCTCCAAATTTTCAATACAAACACCACGGCAGCCAATTCCAAGTCATGGGTAGGATAATTCCTCTCATGAACTCGCAATTGTCTTGAAGCATAGGCAACAACTTGACCATTATGCATCAGCACTCCACCAAGACCCATCTTCGACGCATCACAATACACCACAAAAGATTCACTCAGATTAGGCAATATCAGCACTGGAGCGGTCGTTAATCTCTTCTTCAATTCCACAAAACTCTCTTCACAAGCTACATCCCACACAAAAGCTTGACCCTTTCGAGTCAACTGAGTCAAAGGTAATGCCAACTTAGAAAAACCCTCGATAAACTTGCGGTAATAACCCGCCAATCCCATAAAACTTCGTATCTCAGTAGCAGACTTCAGAGTCTCCCACTGTAACACAGCATCAATCTTGGAAGGATCTACAGCAATTCCACCACTCGAAATCACATGGCCAAGGAAACTCACTTCCTTCAACCAAAAATCACACTTCGACAGCATTGCATACAACTTATTTTCCTTTAATACTTGCAACACAGTTCTAAAATGTTCAGCATGCTCTTCTTCAGACTTAGAATATATCAGAATGTCATTGATGAAAACCATCACAAACTGATCCAGATACTCATGAAAAATCCGATTCATATACTCCATGAACACACCAGGTGCATTGGACACACCAAACGGCATCACAGTATATTCATAGTGACCATACCTCGTTCTGAAAGCTGTCTTCGGAATGTCGTCAGGTTTAACACGAATCTGATGGTAACCCGACCTCAAATCAATCTTACTAAACACACAGGCACCTACTAACTGATCCATCAAGTCATCGATTATCAGAAATGGATACTTATTCTTGATAGTCACTTTATTCAACTGCCGATAATCAACACACAACCTCATACTACCATCCTTCTTCTTCACTAACAACACAGGAGCACCCCACGGAGAAACACTTGGTCGAACAAACCTCTTCTCGAGCAATTCTTCTAGTTGTTTCTTCAATTCACTCGACTTAGAAGCTGACATCCGATAAGGAGCCATCGACACTTGACTCGTACTTGGTATTAAGTCCACTGCAAACTCTACTTCACGTTCTGGAGGTAAATCACTGATGTCATCTGGAAATACCTCTGGAAATTCACAGACAACAGGCAAATCCACACTCGCAGCTTCACGATCAATCTACAATGATGCAAACATTGCAAACACCAAGGCTTCATCTTCCAAAAGTTCGTCTACTTGCTTCGCCGACAAGAACATCAACTCCCCACTATCACCAAACTCAGGAAACTCCACAGTCTTAGTATAACAATTGATATGAACTTGGTTGAACTCCAACCAGTTTATTCCAAGGATTACATCGATTTGGTGCAAGGGTAAACACACCAAATCCATCACAAAACTCCTCCCAAAAGTCATCAAAGGACATCTCAAACACACAAAAGTAGTAGTAACAGAACCATTAGCAGGAGTCTCTATTAGCATACTACCATTCATATTAGACAACTTCAAACCCAATCTATTAGCACATTCAAGCGAGATAAAAGAATGAGTAGCACCAGTATCAATCATAGCAACCAACTCAATATCATTAATAAAACAAGTACCTCGAATCAGGTTGTCCTTCTCTGACACTTCCGCACCACTCAAAGCAAACACTCTGCCATTGGTCTGAGCAGCAGTAGCTGTCTTCTTTGGTTTCTGACACTTGGTACTGATGTGACCCTTCTCACCACAATTGAAACAAGTTGAACCATCATCTTTGCAATCATTAGCTCTATGACCCTTCTTACCACACTTGTAGCACCTCAACACATTATTAGTACAAACATCAGCACGGTGACCTTGCTCGCCACACCTGTAACACTTCCCAGAAGGGGGAGCTGCTCCCCCACTTTCCTTTTTCCCATCTGAAGCCTTCTGTTTCCCTTTGTCAGCTGAAGTCGTATAAGGTTTCCCCATATACTGCCCTTTCTTCTCATTCAATTGCTTGTAGTGAGCAGATCGAGCTCGGTTATCCTCATCGTAGATTCTGCTCTTGTCCACCAACTCAGCATACCTGCGGATCTGTTGATACCCAATACCTTGCTTAATCTCTGGTCTCAGCTCATTCTCGAACTTGAGGCACTTGGACATCTCAGCATCAACATGGTTGTAGTGAGGAACGAACTTCACCAGCTTCTCAAACTTTGCAGCATACTCTGCAACAGTCATATCTCCTTGCTTCAGCTCCAGGAATTCCACCTCTCTCTTACCACAAGCATCCTCTGGATAATACTTTCCCAGAAATTCCATCTTGAACACATTCTAGGTTATCACATTGCCAACATCTTCCAGTCTCTGACGGGTGTTATCCCACCAATCCTCAGCCTCCTCTGACAGCATATAAGTTCCAAACTGGACTTGCTGCGCGTCAATACATCCCATCCCTCGGAAGATCTTCTCGATTGCCTTCAACCACTTGTGTGCACTTGCTGGATCGTGAGTACCCTCAAACTCCGGCGGATTGTTCTTCTTGAACTCCCCCAAAGCACAAAACTCATCTGGAACTCCACCATTCGGATTGAGTTGCGCCACCACATTAGCAACTGATTCCAAAGCATCAGCAATAGCACAATCATTCCTTCCAGCCATCCTGCACACCACCAACAAGGTTAGAAGAACTAAAACATCGACATTGTACACACACTTGTCGACCGACAGGGGACTGGCATCACGTAAAAACCTGGCCGGACAGACCGACCTGCTCTGATACCACTAATGTAACACCCTTTTCTACCCCACAATTATCGCAGCGGAATAAACATAAAATCATAGTAAAATCAGAATCACCTCAAGGATGCACATTTCTCAATAATTCAAAATAAAACATTTCCTCCGTAAACAACGGATTTTTCCTCAAAATAACTCAAAATGCCTTCATAGGGCAGTAGAACCACCATAACCACAAAAATCCCACAAAAGGGTTTATTAACATAAACCATATTCATCAAATAATCAATAAAATAACAGCCAAATAAAAACTCAACATGGTTCGACTCAACGACCCAACCCGATGTTACACTATCAGAGCAAGACCCTCTACATCGACCAAAATGCAAATAACTTCAAAAGTCCTCAAAAGCATCTACGGCCAATCCTGATCACCTGCACGTTACCCACGTGGAAGCAACATTCAAATAGGCAGGGTGAGTAATACAATTCATTATAATCAATATAAAATAAGATATGCATAAAAATGGCGTCATCATCATATACAACAACATCAGAGTCATCACAAGCATCAAAAGTCACAACATCATAATTCACAACAATATGCCACATAAATGCAATGCACAACAAGACTCATGCATGTGGTACCAATCGTCACAATCGATGGACACTTAGGCCATCACCCTCCAAAGATCCCCGTCAAATAGGATCGGTTCCACACAAGAACCGGAGCACACCATAAACCACTTCACATCCACACAATGGGATGGAAGCCACAAATAGACCAAAGTCTAACATCATCATCACTGAACCGAAGTCCTAACATCATCACCAGAATATGCTATGAATGCATGATACACAACGTCAATAATCATCATCATCAAAAATATCATTATGTGCATCATCACTAACCAAAACATCATGTTAGTCATGTCATCATATATTCATCAAAACATCACAAATCATCATCACTTAATCATCAGTAACATCACAGTAAACCATCAGAAAAATCACAGCGTCAAACAATCAAAACAGCACAGCATCATAAAACAAAATTTCGCAAACAGCAGACGCTCGCTGCTGAGTTCGCTGTGCGAACCTGCTCGCTGGGACCTTCGCTTTGCGAGCTCCAGCGAGTCCCCCAATTCCCACATAGAACACCAGAAACTCCATATGTCATCCTCGCTACTGCATTCGCTGTGCGAACCCATTCTCTGGGTGATTCGCTTTGCGAACTAAGAGTCATTTCCAATCCCAGTCCAGTATCCCAAAAACACAATCATCGCGCATTCGCTGCGCTGCTCGCTTTGCGACACATGCATGAACAGGCCGACCTATATGACTCTCAGGTCTAGTATAGGCCGACATATAACATTTCATGTCGGATCCCATGGAGCAATATTGAAGCCTGTAGCTTCTGTCCATAGGTCGCCTCGCATAGGCCGACCTCTACGCAACACAATACCTCCATAGGTCGACTTGATTGCATTGACATGCCTACCTATATGATTTCCCAACTTAAAATTTTCTTTCTTACTCCAACTTATTGAATTCCTTTTGCTAATTTTCAACACATACCTATATATACACTCATACATGCACCTTCATCTAGCAAGGTACTAGTGAATTACCTATACGAAACCAGATTACAAGGCATTCACATCATCTTCAACCTCTCTTCTATGTATACACACAATTGAACTACGCATAATCATTTTTCGATTGGGTGACCATCTAGATTATTTGTAGGGTTAGGATTATTCACCTCTTGTATAAACATTTTTTAAAAGATAAGGTTAATTGCAAGTATCTCAATTCGATTTCTTATTGAGGGCAAACGTACTCATAGCGAGGCCGAGTGGGGAACTGTCTAAACAAATCTTTCTCTATCTCTCTCTCCCTCTCTCTCTTTCTCTCTCTCTCTCTCTCTCTCTCTCTCTCTCTCTCTCTCTCTCTCTCTCTCTCTCTCTCTCTCTTTAATTTTTGTATTCACAAATTATCAAGTTCGTTGTTGTTTTGATCAAGTTGATTGGAAATTGTTTTTCTATTACTTTTTAAAGTGTTGTTGTTGATATAAGCATAATCACTTTAATTGTGATTGGCTTTTAACATTAACAAAACAAATCAAATTCTCAAACGTTATAGATCGCACACAAAGTGTTCGATAAATTGTCTTTGTGTATTTTTAATTGATTTTGTTCATTTAAAATACGTTATATGTATAGCTTAGCATTTAATTGATTTGTGAATTAATTGTTGTTGAACAATTTGTGTTCATTATCATCCAATTGGTTTATGTTACGCATATCCGAGCTTTTAGATAGTAGATTTGGTTAGACGATTCGATTTGGGTTGTTTCCACCATGTCATAAAAATTTTGAAAAACTATTTTCGCCAAAAGTTATATTTTTAATTTGTGATCTATTCACCCCTTCCAGATTGAAGCATATCGTCTAACAAAATGTGTAGTGATAGGTAGCTTCAGAGAGAGTTGAATGAGAGTGAGAGAGAGATTTGGATTCTATGACGAGGTAATGATTGTGTGTGACTGGGAAATGATTGAATCATGATGAATTTGCAGTGAGGAATTATAATATAGATGTTTGAGTCATAACAGAATCGGGCAAGCTCGGGCAACCGTCAGGGCACAGTTGTGGCAAGTTACCTCCATTTAAATTTCACAATGCACGGTGGTTAGGGGTTATTACATTGTTAAGTTTTAGTTAACTAATTGGTTAAGGACTATTTTGGAGTCAGTTAGTGACTTTTTAGTGTGTAGGATGATATTGGAAATTGATGTAACGTGTTTGTGAAAACAAACAGAACTAATGAAGTGTAATGCCATAAGTGAATTCGAATTTAGCCTTGTGATTTTGGTGATGTTAGTGAGTCGGGTTGTGAATTAATGTAGTTAGAATGTTAGTGCTAGATTAAATTAGGATAGGATTCGATTAGTATTGAATTTGGTTAAGAAAAATTATGTTAGTTAAACTAGTTAGAGTTAAATAAGTGTGAATTTCTGTCAATCATGTTTAACTGTTAGCTTGGATTATAGTTAGAAGTTATGTTGAAAACAGTTAGTACATATGTTGATGCTTTGCTAATGTGGAACTGATTTGGGTTGTTGTTAGAGTCTGAGTTTGTTGAACTTTGTTAATTCTTGCTAAGCTAATGATGCTAGTTGTTGCAGATACACTGTTAGTGTGGGTTAACAAATCGGTAGGAATTAAATGTTAGATGCACAAGCTCACTGTACTGTGAACTTTTCCCTGGATGTTGGTTAATTGAATGTTTTTTTTACACTTAGTGAACTTAGGCCATTGTGAAGGAATTGTCTAATAGGAAGTAAATTGGTGTTGAGTAGGGGTGACAAAATGGATGGATTGGATGGATATGAATTGAATTGTTAATTGATGGATCAAAACAATCCATTACTCAATTAACAATCCATTAAAATTTTCTTAAAATTATCCAATCCAATCCATTCGTTAAGAATAAAATTAATCCAATCTATCAATTAACATATTTTTAATGGATGGATATCCATCAATTCAATTTTTTTTTATTTTGAAAAAAAAAACATATTTTTTTTATTTTTTAAAAAATCATTTTTTTTTCGAAAAAAAATCGGTTTTTTTTGGAAAAAAAAACCGATCATTTTTTGGGAAAAAAGTCCGTTTTTTTTTTCGAGAAAAAAAATCGATTTTTTTCAAAAAAAAAGCGTTTTTTTTTCGAGAAAAAAATCAGATTTTTTATTCCGAAAAAAACGGTTTTTTTGGAGAAAAAATCGGTTTTTTTTTTGGAAAAAAATTCAGTTTTTTTTTTGGAAAAAAAATAAATTCTTTTTTTTTAAAAAAATCAATTTTTAATTATTTTTTAAAAAATAAATCTAACGGATATAAAAATAATCAATTGGATCCTTAAAATATGTTGGATGGATTGAACCAATCCATGCATATAAATGGATGAATTTAATCCAATCCATTAACTTACTCTTTATGTGGTGGATGGATTGGATGGATTTTGCCTTAATGGATCCAATTGTCACCCCTAGTGTTGAGCTATTGAGATTGTTATCCTTGAAGGTAATTGAAGTTATTGTTGAACTGTTAGTAACGGAGTTAATATGAGCCATTCAGTTAAAAGTTAGTATTCAGTTTAGGTTAGTTGGACAGTTAGAACTTGTATGAGGTAAAAATGATTATTATACTACATGTTATGTTGGATTAATTTGGATGTCTTGGTGTATTTGTTCTAATTATGCATTGTATAGTTATGTGTTGCAGGGTCAATGTGCCTAATGCAAGGCAATGATCATGGAGAATTTTGCAAGGCAAGGATTGGCACTAAAGCATGAAGAAGCTTGAAGCAAAATGAGGTGACTTGTGAGTGAATAAGATGTAGGACTTAGGGTTAGGGTTAGAAGATTGACTTTGGTCAATTTGTTGACCAAAAAGTCAATAGTTGACCAAAGGTCAACTGTAGGCAAAAATGTGTAATTTTTGTGTAAAGTTTGTAATTTGGATTTTGGGATGTTGTAATTAATTATTTGACGACTTGTAATAAAAATGATCTTCTTTGAATGAACTTATGTGTTGTCCCTTTCAAATTATAGCTTCCCCTCCAAAAATCAATCTTTGAAATTGAAACCTTTGATCTCTTGGATGACACCATTGCCATGAACAAAACAAAATCAAAGATAACCACCTAATAAGAATGAAAATAGTTGACAAAAGGTACCCTTCAATGGTGGACTTTCAGGGACTAGAATCAAGACTTGTATCTAAAATGATCAGAGGTCCAAAACCAAATGTAAGTTCCTGGATTGGCTGGAATTTTGGTAAAACAACAAGGTGTTCAATGTTGATGTCATGGTGTTGTGAAGGTTAACAATGTTTGATGTCATGGGCTTGATGTCACAACATTGTGCTTAACACTGGGCTGTGTTAAGTTGTTTAAGTGGATGTCTGATGTCACATGGCGATGTTGTGACATTAGATCTGCAGAACTGATAACAGCATAGGCTTGTTGTTATTACGGCACGCGTGTGTATATGCGTATTTTCGACGCCATGAGTTCGACACGTAAAAAGTTGTTTTCGACAAATGGAGGAACATGCCAAAAGAAGTACAACTGAAAGAGTATATCTACTTGGGAGATATTCTTCAACATTCTTCAACATTTCGACGGGGCAACGTTTCGACATTTCGTCAAGTAAATATTTCTGCAAATGGAAAAAGTTTGGACAAGTATGAAGAACGTTGTGATAGTTCGACAATTCGACAAGTCTGAAAGGACGCGTTTGTTCGACATAACTTGAAGATTCAAATTCAAGAAAATTATAACGTTTGGCAGAAGACGCGTGGAAGCACCTGGCGAAAGGGAGACATGCAGAAGGCCAGATGTCGAAGTTTTAGGATTTAGTCGTTAATAGCAGTTATTTTGTTTATCTATAAATAGGATAGTTGTTATTAGAATTCAGTGTGAAAAACTTGTACAAAACTTCCTGCAATTACTCAAAGTACCCGTGTGAGAGAAAAGAGTTATTTGGAAAAATGTACGTGTAAACACCATCTTTTAATTTCTTTATCAATCAAAGTCTTTTTACCAATTCCTTTACATTTACCAGCATCTTTATGTTTTCTTCGTCATTTTACTTCAAAGTTCTTTCTTCGTCATTTTACTTTAAAAGTTCTTTTCAAAGTCATTTTCTTTTATCTCAGACTTTCATCTAGAGTTAGTTGAAATCTTTTATTTCAAAAGACTTAAATACATAAAACCAAGAACCAAGATATCACCCTTAACTTAAAATTATCACGTTGATCTAAGTTTTCGCCCGACGTCCTAGGATTTGTTTGGTTAATCCTGCAAGTAACCCAGATTTCACCATTCTGGTAAACCAGAGGTTGTTCGCCAAGATCAACAGCGAACAAATTGGCACGCCCAGTGGGACCAGTGCAATATAAAACTTAAATAAATTTTAAAAATTAAGGCTTTTTCTTCATTGTATGATACTAAGAAGCGGTAAATTAGCCGTATCTGACGTAGAGAGACCCAAAAGAACTAGAGTAAGGAAAATGGCGAATCAGTCAAATAATCATAATCTCAATCCAAATTCAAATGAAAATATTCCAGTTTCCAACCCTATACCTTCGACAGGGGGAAATGTGGATTCAAACCCTGTTCTGGAGGAGGTTATGCCTTCGTCAACAGGATCTATACCAGCGGTTTCGCTCTCCCAAAGTATGCCTAGTTATTCCACAATGGGACATTCAAGGCCTTTGGGGACGCCTCCTCCGGGAGGACAAAATTTTAGGTCATTCCAGACAAATTTTTCCATGCCTATGTTCGGAAGAGAACAACCATATGGAATGCCAACGTCAGTGATGGCAAACTTGCAAAGTGCACCACCCTTGTATTCTGACGCCATGGTCCACATGTCTTCGCCATTGCAAGGATCAGGATATGGTGGAAATATGAGTAGATTGAACCAATCCCTACCAAATTTCCAAATGCCAGCAATTACCAATAATTATGCGCAAGTAATTCGACAACAAATGGACGAAAGTAATCATGATATGGTCCAAATGTTGACTCAACAAATGGGAGCAGTGTTTAACCCTTTAATACAAACACTACCCAAACCAACCAATTGTTGGCTGCGCAAATGACGCGCATTGCTGACTTTTTTGGTGTTCCTCAAACACGACAAAGAGAACAAGTGATTCAAAACCAAGTAGTAAATGTCGAAGAGGAACCCACGATAAATCAAAGGCCTTTAGAGAATCCTCAGGCAAACCCTAGAAACCTAGAGGCAGTGGTCGAACAGCCTCGTGTCGAAATCCCCGTTCAACAAGAACCTAGGAGGGTAATAGTCCAGAGAGGCCAAGATGCTGATGATGTGTTGCAACAGCGAATACGATATAATAACTTGCCTGTCGAAAATAACATAACAGCCATGGTCGAAAGGATAATGGCCCAAAACGGTGTAAATATAGGTTTGCAAAGGCCTACTTATACTTCCCCATTGTCAGAACACATTCTGCAAGAGGAACTACCCCCAAGATGGAAAGTTCCTAAGTTTACTAAGTTTTCAGGAGATACTAGTGAATCTACTATAGAGCACGTAGCGCGTTATCTAATAGAAGCAGGAGAAATAGTCAATAATGAAAATTTGAAAATGAAGTACTTCCCAAGTTCCTTGACAAAAAATGCATTCACCTGGTTTACATCCTTGCCTGCGAACTCTATATTCACATGGACCCAATTAGAAAGATTGTTCCATGAACAATTCTATATGGGTCAGACTAAGATAAGTTTGAAGGAATTAGCCAGTGTTAAGAGGAAATTTTCAGAGCCTATAGATGATTACCTAAATAGGTTCAGGTTGCTTAAGGCAAGATGTTTCACACAAGTGCCAGAACGAGAGTTAGTCGAAATGGCTGCAGGGGGTCTAGATTATTCTATAAGGAAGAAATTAGACACTTAATATTTAAGAGATATGGCACAATTAGCAGATAGGGTAAGACAGATTGAAAGGCTAAAAGCTGAGAAATTCAGATCAAATAAAAATAAAAAGGAAAGGGTGGCCTATGTAGGAGTATGCCAGGATGATGATGGTGACGAAAATGAACTAATTTTGTTCGACGAACAAGAAATTGATCTGGCAGAACTAAAGTCAGGCCCACCATACGCCTGTAAAGTACTAGCTCCGTCGAATGGAAAAAATCCAGTCGAACCTGAAAAGAATGATAAGTTTCCCAAACGAACTTATACGTTCGACGTCACCAAGTGTGACGAAATTTTTGATTTATTGGTCAAAGATGGTCAGTTAATAAAGCCACTAGGTGCTAAAGAACCGCCTGTCGAACAACAGAAAAAGAGGGGTTTTTGTAAGTACCATAACTTTTTGGGTCATAAAACATCTCAATGTTTTCTTTTCAGGGATCTAGTTCAAAATGCTATCCGTGACGGAAGGCTGAAGTTTGGCGAGAAGCCAAAACAACAAATGGGGATTGATTCGAATCCCATGCAGGTTGTCGAAGCACACTATGCTGAACCATCCACTGTGAATATGGTGGAGATTGAAGTTGCTTCTGATGGCAGTTTCGAGATGGTGGAGGCTATGGAAGGTTTCGACACCAGTGTCAACATGGTCGAGATTACTGAAGATCTTGCAGGCCAGAACGAAGTCGAAGGTACTGAAGCGTTCGACAACGATAATGAAGTCAAAGTCGCTGAAGATCTTGACAACAAAAACACAGTTGAAGTCACTGAGGACTTCGACGATGAAGGTAAGGTCGAAGTTACTGAAAGCTTTGACAATCAGAAATTGAAGAAAACTACAGAGGGTTCCGACGAAAAGAACGATGACAGTGTTGCTGAAGACGTGGTGGTTCGACCAGGAGAAATCTGGGATTGCTTGGGACAGCCAAGTGGAAAATTCGACTACCTGGTGAAGTACACTATTCCTGCAACTTATCACACCGACATCAGTGAAATCCAACCAACTGGTTGGGGAAGTGATTTTGATGACGATGGTGATTCCCCTATCGCCAAGGAAGAAGTTACTGAGGACTTCGTTGCTGAAAACAAGGCTACTGAAGGCCTTGATCTTGACAACACGAAGTAGGCCGATGTTGCAAATTACTGCATCAACATCATGGGACCTTTCGACAAGGAAGTCACAGAAATGAAAGAAAAAGTTGTACATGGCCGTGGGAAATCTGGGACTTATGGGATCCTACGAAGAATAAAGGAGGATCCTAAAGAAAAGTCAAACAAGTGTTGCTACAAGCATGCTCCTAGGAACATATCCTGGTGTTGCTGCCCAGAAGGGAAGTTCGACCTGACGAAAAAGAATGACAGAGTCGAAGAGGAAAAGCTCATTGAAAAGATGAACAGACTAACCATTGCTGACAAGCAAAATGTGGGAATCAATATGGTAGAAGTTTCGCAGAAAACTCAGGCAGCAGTAGATGAAGATCAACGTCGAGAGGAGTACCAAAAGCTAGCGTACCCCAAAGAAGATGAGAGTTTGGTCGAATTCATCAAAAGGTGCCAGAGAAGGAAGAGTGACGTGATGCTATGCCCTCGTTACAGTTCCATTTTCGACAGAAAGGCTGCCACTAACTTGGAGGCAATAGATCAAGCAAGAAGGAGGGCGAATGGGGGAGCAACAAGATATGATCCAAGAAGGAGTGAGCACCACCAATGGAGGCGCGGAGACAGACACTATGGCACTTACAAGCCATCAAACAAAGTGATAGATGACAAATGGGTTCAACCCATCAGAGATGCCTAAGGCCAGAAGAAGTGGAAGAATTTCGATGTGCAGAGAGACACTTTAATGGAAAACAAGAAGGAGTTGGAGAAATATAAACCTAGGCCATATCCTTCAGAGAATTATAAAGGGAAGAACCCCATGCTGAGATCCCAGTGGAGGAGGTTCCAAAGGCAAAAGAGGGTTGAGAAAGAAGTTGCTGAAAAAGGTATGATGAGAAAAGTGGCTGGAAACAGGGACGAAGCAGAATGTAGCAGCAACGCTCAAATGGCAAACAAGAAGAAGCCTCTCCAGCAAATCAAACCAAACAGCGTGGCAGCGCAAAGTGTGCCCAAAGAAAAGAAGTTAGAGGATGACGAGATGACAGATGATTTCAAGTCAGATTCGGAGGCATCCTTCGACGTTGTCTGTAATGTGGTCTCGGTCCTTCCCAGAGACTATGATAGGATCATGGAAGTCGAAGACGAAGAGGATGGGATGGAAGAGGAAACGATGGTGCACAAGCCCGTGTGTTACTACGTAATGAATAATGGTTGTGTCGAAGAGCAAAATGCTTTCTTCGAAAGACCAGACGATTCCATGAAGGCGCACTTGAAGCCTTTGTTTATCAAAGGAAAGATTGAGAGTGTTGGTGTGAACAAGATCCTAGTGGATGGTGGTGCCGCTGTGAATTTAATGCCCCATTTCATGCTGAAAAAGATTGGCAAAGATGACTCGGATGCAAAGCCCCACAACATGGTTCTGTCGAATTACGAAGGAAAGGTAGGAACAACCATGGGAGTTATTCAAGTGGATCTGAAAGTTGGTACTATAACAAGGCCAACAATGTTTATAGTTATTGCTTCTAGGGAAAACTACAACTTGCTGTTGGGAAGAGAATGGATCCATGGTATAGGTGTTGTTCCCTCGTCGATGCACCAGAGAATAGTTATTTGGAGGCCAGATGGAATCGTCGAGAACATAGAAGCAGACCAAAGTTACTTCATGTCCGAAGTAAACAATGTAAGCGATCGAAGTTTTGACAAAAACTTAGCCCACATACCTCCTTGCAGTCCGGCGAAATTCGACTTGAAGGCAATGGACAACGCGTACTGTTCCATGTATCTCCATCCTACACATGGTTTTCAGTGGGATAAGGAAGTCATTGGTGGCTCCAACTACATGTGGGGGACTACCAACGTAGCACCAACAGGATGGGGGAATGAGTTCGACAATGATGATGAGTGAACAAGCAGTGCTCGACAAAATTACGGCTTACATAGCCGAAAACAAATTCAAAGCGGCTCTAGAGGCCGAAGTAAAATACATGGCTGTCGAAGCCAATCATGAAGATTCAAATGAACAATATCTTCAAAAAGACATTGAGGAAAATAATGATAACAACCAAATAGACGAATGGCAACACCAGAAACTTGACGCCATTTATGACGACGAACCTTTGGGGTTCGAAAAAGATCCAGTGTCGAACAATTTGAAGATGGTGGCGCAGGATCCTTTAGAAGGAATCAACTTGGGACTGGGGGCAGAAAAAAGACCAACCTACATAAGTGCAAGGATGGATCCTCAGTTCAGAGTCGAAATAATCCAGTTGTTGAAGGAGTTCAAAGATTGCTTTGCATGGGATTATGACGAAATGCCTGGTTTGGACAGAAGTTTGGTCGAATTGAAGCTGCCAATCATAGAAGGGAAGAAGCCAGTCAAGTAAACTCCAAGGCGCTTTGCACCAGAAGTTCTGTCGAAAATAAAAGAAGAGGTCGAAAGACTTCTAAAATGCAACTTCATCCGCACTACCAGGTATGTTGATTGGATTGCAAATATAGTTCCGGTTATTAAGAAAAATGGAAAACAGTTATTTGGAAAAATGTACGTGTAAACACCATCTTTTAATTTCTTTATCAATCAAAGTCTTTTTGCCAATTCCTTTACATTTACCAGCATCTTTATGTTTTCTTCGTCATTTTACTTCAAAGTTCTTTCTTCGCCATTTTACTTTAAAAGTTCTTTTCAAAGTCATTTTCTTTTATCTCAGACTTTCATCTAGAGTTAGTTGAAATCTTTTATTCCAAAAGACTTAAATACATAAAACCAAGAACCAAGATATCAACCTTAACTTAAAATTATCACGTTGATCTAAGTTTTCGCCCGACGTCCTAGGATTTGTTTGGTTAATCCTGCAAGTAACCCAGATTTCACCATTCTGGTAAACCAGAGGTTGTTCACCAAGATCAACAGCGAACAGCGTGTTAGCTGGAATTGTGGAGAGTGGTTGACTCATTGGATGAGAATATCTTGGGATAGATATTTTCTGTTACATGGGAGATTTGATTGCAGATCTGTTGGAGAATTAAAAGGTTGAAGATTTAAAAAGATTTTGGGGATAAAATCTGTTTTGAAGATTAAGTTTTAATTAACAAATCTGATCAAATATTGTGACAAGTCCAAGCCCAATTCAGGAGCTATATAAAGCGCACAAGACCAAAGGAAAAAGTACAGAAATACGGGGAGAAGATCAAGAGCAGAGGCTGAGTGTCTTGAGTATTTTGTACGAGTTGTATAACCAGAATTCTAGGGTGAATTGCTGAGTTGTATTCTGTCCTCTCTAAAGCTGTGAAGTAAAGAGAGTTGTATTACTTGATCAAAGCTGTGAAGCAGAATCAAGAGTTCTCAAAGAGGTTGTTCTTTGAGTGGTTTTAGGGATTGAGTAGTGTTCTCATATCTAAGTGGTTTCTTAGGTAGAAAGTCACTAGTAGGAATTAAGATTAGGAGATTGTCAACTGGGTTGTTGAGTCTGTAATTTAATTCTACAAGTAGTGATATTCATCCCTGGCTTGGTAGCCCCCAGACGTAGGTAGTTAGACCGAATTGGGTGAACAAATCATTGTGTTGATTTATTTATTGTTATTGTTGTCCATTGTGCAGAGTGTGTTGTTGTGACATCGCACCTTAACATCACACGTCTGGTACCAGAATTTCACCAAAGATTTAGGGTTCCTATGAAAAATTGGCTCAAGAACCATAAATGACCAAATGAAGCATCAGTGTCATAAGCTTGCCAGTCACTTTAATGCTTTGTAACCGAGAACCTTTGAATCTAATGATGGCACTTGGAGCACGCACTTGTGAATTAATGCCCTAAATGAATATGGCATGAATATGCAGAAGGAATGCTAGTATATAAATGAATGGTTAATAAGAGAACTATGTATACAGAGGGATATGGTAATAAGCCAGATAAAAATTATAAAAAAAAAGATAGGACAAATTTGGGGGTGTGATAAGAACAGTGATCAATATCTAAAATTATCACGCTAAGTTAACAAAACCGAGGTGAACATGATTTTTTTTTTAAATTCCATATTTTACACAGAATATTGAAAAACAATAGCAAAATAAGAATTTTGGTGTAAGGAGTTATCTGTTTCAAATATTGCACGCATCCAATTTCTAGGAGTTATATGTTCCAACCATTGAATGTGTCCAACTTCTAAAGGAATTATCTGTTCCAACATTGGAAAATTGTTTTTCTGCAATTGCAATCCATCATAGAGAACTTTTTCAAGATTCTAAATACAACAACAACATCAACACCATTTTGTGAGATGGATCCCAAAAGAATGACGTGTTCGAGTTTAGAGCGGCTACATATAAGTTAGGATTAGGGTAAAATTTGTTTAACGATTGCTTTTATAGTAAAATTTGATTATCTTATCCCTCAGTTATTAAGGAAATGACGAGATATATCATTTAGTTTACAAAAAAAATTATAATAATAAAAAAATTTCCTGAATTGTTTTTCCCCTCGGAAGAGTTCTAGTTAAATGTCTTCGTTGGGACATCTGGTCATGATGTTGAGTCAATCCACTCCTATGTCAATGACTCTCCTATCACAATTACTCAGTCACTTATTGCTTAGACAATAAATTGTGAAGAGGAAGGTTGTTATGTTGAATATTATAGATCCAACAAAGTCTACTCAGATCACCTTTGCCTAATTATGCCAATGACGATAATCTCAGTAATCCTGCTACTCTACTACCAATTGGAAAAAATTTGTATCAACTTCTAGTGTCAAATCTCCGTCCAAGAGAGAAACAATTAAAAACGCTTACTTGGGATGACAAACATCTCTTGTTATTCCTTACCAATAACATCAGAGTTAATCTTCCTCTTACCATTTTTAACTTCTTAAAGGAAGTGATAAGCATCTCTTCTCTACCTCTCTAATAGCATTTTATTGTGTAAGTATAGGTTTGTGTTGCATCAAACATATTAAATTGTCTTTATATTCAATTATGATTAAAGCGTTTCTATATCAAGTCTATAAATTGCTTAGGTCAAGCAACTCAACACATCATTGTAATATCATGGTTAGAAATCATTTTAACGAGTTTCTAAAATTTTTATTTTCCTAAAACTCTCGAATTTGTTTTAAAAAGTTTATGAAATTTTTTTGAATGGATGAGATCGACCCATCCCCTTCTAAATAATTTCTTATCCATATTTTGAATTGATACTTGTGATTAAATTATATAAATCAATTTAAAAACATATTTATAAAAAGAATTTAAATAATTTAAATTACTTTTTTTGTAAATTTTCAAAAAATAATTTAAATAATTTAATTTTTATACTTAAATAAATAAAAAGATTATTATTTTATTTTAAAAGTGATTTTATGGATTTAAAAAATTTGAATCTAAATTACTTATAATATTGATTATGAATATAATAGATTTATAATTGTTGCAAATTAATTTTGATACCTAATAAACGAGGACAACTTTACTACTGATTTAAATATTGAATAAACAGAAACAACTTTACTACTGATTTAAATATTGAAAAATACAAATTTATCGATTATTATTTTTAAATATGTGAAAAATAAAAGGGAGCTTTAAAAATATTGAATATATATTTTAAAATTGTATGCTCTCTTATAAAACAATATTTTATTTGTAAAATAAAATTTAAAACGATAATTTATCTAATAGAAATTTTTATAATCATATTATTCTTGATATTATTGTTTAACTTTCTTCTTTTGCACAAATTGATTCAAATATTTTTAAATACGAGAATAATTTTATTATTGATTCAAATATTTTTATAAATAGTGTCAAAACAAAAATAATATTTTGATTCAAATATTTTTATAAACGGAAACAACTTTACTATTGATTCAAATATATTTATAAATAATATCAAAACAAAAATAATATTTATATACAGAAAAAAATATATTGTTGATTAAAATATTTTTATTACAGAAACAAATACAATTGTTATAAACGAGACTTTACATCTATCCAAATAAGGAATAATAAAATTTATCGACCATTGTATTTTTTTCTCATAACATAATTATCTTATTTGTTAAAAAATTAAACAATTAATTTCTCTATAGTTTTTTTAATCATATTATTATTAATTTTGTTGTTTAACTTTTATCTTCTATATAAATTACTATTTCAACTTAAATTTACTATTATTTTTAAATTTTTTACTTTTATCTTCTATATAAATTACTATTTCAACTTAAAAGTAATTTTTTACTTTTAAATTTACTTTTATCTTTTTAATCATATTATTATTGATTTTGTTGTTTAACTTTTGTTTAACTTAGGAAAGAGGAGAATAATTTCTGCAGAGTAATTCTCTTACCCAAAAAATTACGATCTTAGTATTTACGAGTTTCTAAAATTCCATCTTATTTTATGAAATTATTTTGAATGGATAAGATCAACCCATCCCCTTTTAAAGAATTTCTTATCAACAACTCGCCTCAAAGCTTATTTGTATGCAATTTTCTGGTTTTTGATAAAAATTTTAAAGATAGTGTCAACAAAAGAAATCTAATAATAGAAAAATTGTGTTGGAAAAGACAATAAAAAAATTAATTATAAACTTTTAGAAAGAAAAGATTATAAAAGAAAGTATCATTCATCTTGTTTACAAAAGAAAGTATCAACTGCCAATACATCATCAATAGACAAAATTTAAATGAACTGAGTAAGATCTTCCCAATTAACAGAATCACTCGAGGCTATAATAAGCCATCTAAAATCAATCCTAAAGCTCATTAAATCCACCGTCGAATAAGTTAAAAACTTGAAATTAGTTCTTAAGATTTTTCCGAAGCAGCTTAGCGCTTAAATCAGCGACATCAGTATCCTTAATGTTCTCAGGCTTATAGTAACCAGTGACAGGATCTGGGACCCATGAAACCTTATAAACTGAAACCGTTTTCCCTTCTCCTAACTTTGTGGGTCCCTTGTTGTTTCCAATAGACCCAACTCCTCCCCTCGTTGCACTTTCTGTTGCCGCAGAGTAACCACGTCTGTTTAATTAATCAAAAAACCATATATTAAAATTATATCATAACAATTATAACATATAGAAAGAAAAAAAACATAACAATAAGAAACGTTATACGGTACCTTGTAAGAGTGTTGGAAAAACCATCGAGGATGATAGTAGAGAGAACCTTAACGTTAGCGAAAGAGCGAGACATTGTATAGAACTATGCAAAGTTTTTTTCTCTGTATAATTGATTTGAGAAAATAAGCGCTTTCCAGAGTTTAAGCTATTGCTTTAAAATTGAGTTGTTGTTATGTTATGAGAAGAAGAGGTGAGTGGGGATTATTATATAAGGGTGAGAAAAGATTGGAAAATAAAAGCGTAACGCGTGATTAAAGAGATAACTTAGGTAAGTGATTAATTAAGCCAGAATATTAGTCGCGTTAATATACGGAATCTTTAACGTGTGATCACTATTTTGTTGCCACTTGGCAAGGAAATATATCGTAGGACCATGTGTGTTCGGTTTGTGGAATATTTATTCTATCTTTTATTCAATTTTAAATACATGGTTTTAAAACATAATTATTTGTAATAATAATACTATAATAATTAATGTGTATATTTTGTTGTTATACGATCTACTATAATAATTAATGCGTATATTTTGTTGATAGAGTTTAAAAGTAAAACACTATCCCTTGTACATCAATATTATAATATTATTATTTAATTAAAATCTATTGAATATATTAATATTTAAGAAAATAATATGGAATATATATATTTTATTGATTGACCGTGTATAAATATTTTATAAAGTTAAAATATTTTTTTAAGGTGTTCGTAGATCGGTTTGATTTGATTTTTAGAGAATTTAATGCTCAAACCAATCAAACATATATGAGTTGGTTTTGATTGAATTTAAATATTTAAAAAAAAAATCTAAATCAAATTAAATCGAATAGCAATGGATTGGCTTGAACACACTATGAACAAATGTAAAAAAAATATTAAAAAACAAATAATTTACATTAAATAATATTTCATAATAATATAAAATTTCAAATTTTTTTCGATTTTTTATATAAGTCGCAAATATCACAAATGTTTATTTTTTGTTGAAGTTGAATAATTTATATTAGTTTCACATTAATGATAATTTAATTATAAAAATTAATTATGATTGGTTCGGCTAAATAAATTCGTACATAAAATTTTAAAAATTCGTTATACTAATCAATTAAAATTGAGTTTCATTAATTTAGTTCAGCTTTTGTAACTAAAATTTGACCAATCCAAAAACTATGATTCAGTTTAAATTTAGGTTTGTTTCGAATTCGTGCAATTCAAATAACAGCTCTATCTTTCTTTTCTCTAGTTGTTATTAATAAAAAATATCTAGAAATAAATAAATATCTAATTGAAACCGAATCAAGAGATTCCCATATGATGAGAGAGATGTATAATTATTGTAACTAATTTAATTGTTTATTTTTACTGAAGTGGAGAGACTCTTTTTATTGAATTCAGATTTTGCTTTTAATGTTTCTTTCTTATGAAGGAACATACTTTCATCACATGAAAGGAAGGTTCCAGATAATACGATGGCAAAGTAGTACTATATGAAATGAAGGTAAGACCTGAGAGCGTGCGGCGGCGTGGTCAGTGGTAGGGGGGAGACGAGGTCATGGGGTCCCATGGCGGGTGAGCTGAACTTGGACTTGTTCTTTTTGACTTGTCTGTCTCTAGATTGTTCCACGCGACGCAACAACTTGTTCATCATTGATACAACTAGTATTGTATACCAAACATGAATTTGTACAGTATATTTGTGGACAACAATAATTGGTTCATTGATAGATATTTCCACATTTAGAGGAGAACATTGGCGACTCATTCTCTTCTAGTGGATGACCTATTGACCATTGACCACCACTATACTAAATTTTGAATATGATTTTTCATGTGAATCTCTCTTAAATGATAAAAGAAGCATCTCAAATCAATCCTTTAAAACCCAGTCTAACTATAATTGATCCGATGAAAATTTATGTGATTAGACCGGTTAACCGGTTAAATCAATGCGTTCGGTGGATGACCATTGACCACCACTAGACTAAATTTCGAAAATAATTTTTCATGTGAATCTTTCTTAGATGATAAAGCATCTCAAAAAATGTTTTAAAATCTATTTTATTGATATAATTTACTTGAATTTGTGCTTTTTTGTTCGACTAAATTTAACACTTATTTTATTTTATAATGTGTTACATTTTGATTTCTAAAAATATTTAGAACTTGTTATTTTTAGAAGTTAAAATTTTATTTAAGATTGTTATTCAACTTATTTGCATGAATAATTTTATAGATTTTTTTTTAGATTTTATATTTATGTTATTTAGGTCAAGAATTTTGTTTTATGAATATTTTTTTATTTTTAATTTATATAAATTGAATTATTAGTCATGCGATTTGACTAATGATTCACTAGTCCGGCCAATAACTTAGTGACTCAATAGTTTAATTAGGTTGATGATCGGTCCGAGTTTTAAATCATCACCTTAAATAGGGTTGAGAATAGATCAAACCAACTAATATGGGCTTACGGTCTAACCTACAGGTCCAAGTCAAGTTAAATTTTTTTTTTAAATAGAAAAGACTTAGACTTTTTTATAAGTCAATTTAGCTAAAAAGGCTATGCCACAGTTCATAAAAAACATTTTAAATTTATTAGGTCGATCAGTTTAAATAAACATTAATAATCTCATTATTATTATATTATAGTTTGTACTTTAAAATAAAATACAAAAATAAAGTTGAGTTATCTTGAATAACTTATAAAAATAAGTTGAAAAAACTTATGAACAATGTCAGAAGTTGTTGTCATAATTTCTCTTAAAAAAATAGTATCACAAAACTTATGTTAATAGGTAAACTTGAATGAGTCAATGAAAACAAACATTTAGTCTCATTGATCTTTTAATTTTTTAGTATATATAACATTAAGTGAATTGCTTATTTATAAATGTTCATATGAGATAGGATTTTAAGTAGGCTAGTAGGTCAATCAGACCTTTGAATTCTCTTGTCGTAGTGAATTCTCACAAGACAAAAGTACTTCCAAGTAGATCTAGTTTGGGTGTCGGTCTCGTGCCAACCTAACGTGCGAAACGTACAAGTCGACATGACTATCCACGAGTTTATCCCGTGTGTGTACTCAAGATCGGGTGTAGAGCTTCTATCGTGTAACATTAGCCCAACCAATCAGCAGAGAATATAAAAATATCCAGAGTACGCATAATATGAATATTTAAAGCAAATAAAGAATGTGATAAATAACATAAAGATAAAGTAAGTAAAGTATAAAGATAAACATCTAATCAAGCAAGGAAGAAACAAAAATAGGCTAGACTCCCTATTGCAAGAGCAAAGACTCTCCAGCAGAGTCGCCAGTTGTCGTGGCACGAAAAAAATACCCGAGCGCATCACACGTTTGATGATACAATAGAGTTGCCACCGAAATTTATTTATTCCAAAAGGAAAGGGAAATATCAAGAAAACCTAAGAGAAAGAGAAACTGGTAAGGGAGTTGATTATGCGAGGAGAAAGTATTAGCATCCCTTACGTCTATCATACTCGACGGGAACCGTTTTGCTTGCTATTTGCTCGGATAGTGTTATCTAAAGGTTACTTGCGAAGGGGAAAAATAAGGTTTATAATTAGTGTGCTCGTGGAGGATTGAGACCATCGTGCCTACGTATCCTCATAGTGCAATGAGGAAATCAGAGCTCCGTAGTTCAGAGAACTAGGGGTGAAAGTGAAAGAAGGTTGTGAAAGAAGGGTGCTTGCCTGGATCTCACAATCTTGTGCCTAGTATCCTCATACTGCAATGAGGAAATCAGAGCTCCGTAGTTCATGAAACTTAGGCTGAACAAAAGATTTTGGTGTTTAAACCATAAAGGAAATAAAGGTGATAAGAGTGATGTTTAAACCAAAAAAGGGATAGAAATGTTTGTATCAAAAGGATACTAGAAGTGACGAGAGCGGTGTTTAAACCAAACAAGAGGTAAAAGTGGTGTTTAAACCAAATGAAAACAATAGTAACAGTGTTTAAACCAAAGAGGAAGAGAAATGGTGTTTAAACTAGAGAAGTAATAAAGAGGGTGGTGTTTAAACCAAAAGAGAAAGTAGAAGTGGTGTTTAAACCGAATAGGAAAATAAAGTGTTGTTTAAACCAAACAGGAAAATAGGAGTGGTGTTTAAACTAAACAGGAGAGAAAAGTGGTGCTTAAACCAAAGAAGCGGTGTTTCAACTAGAAAAGTGGTGTTTAAACCAAAGAAGCGGTGTTTAAACTGGAAAAGAGGTGTTTAAACTAAAGAGAGATAAAAATGGTGTTTAAACCAAAAGAGAGAAGAGAGTGGTGTTTAAACCAAATGAGCGGTGTTTAAACCGGAAAGATGGTGTTTAAACCAAAGAAGCAGTAGAGTTTAAAAGAGATAAGAGAAATGGTATTTTAACCGAGAATCAGTGATTAACCAAAAGAAAAGAGGGTATGGTACTTTAACCGATAATCGCTGATTAACCAAAAGAAAAGAGTTGTAGGGCGTGTTAACCAAGGAGTAGTGATTAACCCTAAGAAGAAGAAGTTGTTATTTTAACTGAGAACCACTGATTAACCAAGGAAAGGAGAATATGGTATTTTAACCGAGAATCAGTGTTTAACTGAGGAAAGGGTATTTTAACCAAGAATTGGTGATTAACCAAAAGGAAGAAAGAAGATGGTCTTTTAACCGAGAATTGGTGATTAACCAAGGAAAGGGTATTTTAACCAAGATGTGATTAACCCAAGAGAAAAGAAGATAGTCTTTTAACCGATAATCGGTGATTAACCAAGGAGAAAGTATTTTAACCAAGAGGTGATTAACCCAAAGAAAGATTGGTATTTTAACCGAGAATCAGTGATTAACCAAAGAGAAAGATGAGTATGGTATTTTAACCGATAATCGGTGATTAACCAAAGGCAAGGAGAGTATGGTATTGGAAAGATGCTGAATTTTCTATGGCTTGTGTTCATGACAAGATTTAGATTCTCATGGTAATCGTTCACTCATGATGAAAAGCAAGGCAAATACATACACAAGCATGCAAATAAAACTCAAATAAGCTGAAATTCTGGTATCAGACGTGTGATGTTAAGTGCGATGTCACAACAACACACTCTGCACAATGGACAAAATAAACAGCAGAATAGCACACCAAATTGTTCACCCAGTTCGGTCTAACTACCTACGTCTAGGGGCTACCAAGCCAGGGATGAAATTCACTACTTGTAGAATTAATTTACAGACTCAACAACCCAGTTGACAATCTCCTAAACTTAATTCCTACTAATGACTTTCTACCTAAGAGACCACTTAGATATAAGAACACTACTCAATCCCTAAAACACTTCAGTGACACAATTCAAAGATCACACACTTTGAACAGCACTACTTGGTTCTGCTTCACAGCTTTGATCAAGAACAACTCAAAATAACAATACCAATTCACACTCGAATGGTTTACAAAACATACACGAAGACACAATCGACACTCAGTCTTTAGATCTCTTTCTTCGTTACTTTTGCTTCAGTACTGGTGCGCTTTATATAGCTCCTTGAATTGGACTTGGACCTGCTACAATATCTGACCTGATCTGTTATTTAAAACTGAATATTCAAAACAGATTTTCTCCTAAAATCTTTTCAAATCTTCAACCTTTTAAATCTCCTACAAATCTACACCAGATCTCCTATGCAGCGAAGAATATCTAATCCAAGATATTCTCATCCAATGAGACTAACAGCTCTCCACAATTTCAGCTAACACGCAAACCCTAACAACATCACTACCTGATGTTATTAATTCTGCAGATCTAATGTCACAACATCGCTTGTGACATCAGACATCCAAACATCAGTAACTTAAACACTTAACACAGCCCAGTGTTAAGACTCAATGTTGTGACGTCACCACTATGACATCAAACATTGAACATACTTTGTTTTACCAAAATTCCAGCCAATCCAAGAAACTAATAATCTCCCCCTTTGGCTAATTTTGGCTAAAACAATCTCTGCACCTTCAGAGACTTCAGCAGCGGAAAAAAAAACTTCAATAAATCTTTTAAAACTTCAAGCAGCAGCATCAATAAACTTCAATACAGAAAGACTTCACTTCACAAAACTCTGCTGCAGCACCATCTTCAACAGCTACAGTCTTCAAACAGAGCTGCACATATCTCAACATTAGCAGCAATGAGCACATAGCAGCTGTTCAGCAATTACTCCCCCTCAATTTCTGCACTTCTGAACTATAACTTCAGCAAACAGCTACATCCTCAGCAGCAACACCCTTCAACTCCTTTGACAACAGAGAATATTTGACAACTTTAACTCCTTGGCCTTTAACTTCTCCCCCTTTTTAGCCACAATTTGACAACCTGTAGACTCTTTGTTTGCACTCCAATCTTGTATGCTTTCAGCAGTTGAATCAATTTTCAATAAAGTACACAACTGCACAATACACTCTCCATTACATTTAATCTTCATAAATGCAAATTCCCAATTTACTTCTTAAACTTTCAAATTGGTTTGCATCTAAGGCTTTAGTGAAAATATCTGCTAATTGCTTATCTGTAGCTACATGTTCTAAGACAAAAACTTTGTCTTCAACCAACTCTCTTATAAAATAATGCCTTATATCAATGTGTTTAGTCCTGCTATGCTGAATAGGATTCTTAGAAATATTGATTGCACTCAAATTATCACAGTACAATGTCATGACATCTTGCTTGACATTGTATTCAGTCAGCATTTGCTTCATCCACACAAGTTGAGAACAACTACTTCCTGCTGCTATGTACTCAGCCTCAGTAGTAGAGAGCAACACACAGTTCTGCTTCTTGCTAAACCATGATATCAGATTATTCCCCAAGAAGAAATACCCTCCTGACGTGCTTTTCCTATCATCTGCACTTCCAGCCCAGTCAGCATCACAATATCCCCTTAACTCAGTCCCAGATCCATGACTATATAGCATCCCATAGTCACTGGTGCCATTAACATATTTCAAGATCCTTTTCACTTGATTCAAGTGACTGGCCTTAGGTTCAGATTGATATCTGGCACAAACTCGAACAGCAAAAGCAATGTCAGGCCTGCTAGCTGTAAGATACAATAAACTCCCAATCATGCTTCTATATAAACTTTGATCCACACTGACACCATGTTCATCCTTGGATAATTTTAGATGAGTAGGAGCATGAGTCATCTTGTGATTAGCATTCTCTAAACCAAACTTCTTCACTATGTTCTTTGCATACCTGCTCTGCGAAATAAATATGGAGTCCTCCATTTGTCTAACTTGTAGGCCAAGAAAATAGTTTAGCTCACCAACAAGACTCATTTCAAATTCAGACTGCATCTGTTCCACAACCTGTTTAACCATCGCATCTGACATCCCACCAAATACTATGTCATCAACATAGATTTGAGCTACCATCAGTTTCCCTTCTTCCTCTTTAACAAACAAGGTCTTGTCAATCCCTCCTCTTCTGTAGCCATTCACAACCAGGAACTCAGTGAGTCTTTCATACCAAGCTCTTGGTGTTTGCTTCAAACCATATAGAGCTTTCCTTAGTTTGTACACATGGTCAAGAAATGTTGGATCAATAAATCCTTTTGGTTGATCAACATACACTTCTTCATTCAAGTAGCCATTCAAGAAGGCACTTTTAACATCCATCTGAAAGAGCTTGAATTTGAAATTACAAGCCACACCTAAGAGAAATCTGATAAACTCCAGTCTTGCCACAGGAGCAAAGGTTTCATCATAATCAATTCCTTCAACCTGAGCGTATCCCTGAGCAACTAGTCTGGCCTTGTTTCTGGTGACCACTCCTTATTCATCAGATTTATTCTTGTAGACCCACTTGGTGCCAATCACATTACCTCTATCAGGCCTAGGAACAAGCTCCCATACTTCATTCCTCTTAAACTGCTCCAGCTCTTCATGCATTGCATTTATCCAAAACTCATCAGTCAATGCTTCCTTGACATTCTTTGGCTCAATTTTGGAGACAAAGCATGAACTTGCTATAACATCTCTTGACCTAGTCCTTACTCCAGAGTTTGGATCACCTATAATGAGCTCCTTTAGGTGGTCCTTCTGCACTCTGATGGAGGGATCCTTATGAGGTTGCTCGGCTTCAGGCTCAGCAGCAGTAACACTAGGAGTTTGGCTTCTGTCTTCAGCCTCTGGTGCAACTTCACCAACTGATGTCTCAACAACATCTGGGGCATCATCATCTTCCTGCTTGTCACTGTCATCAATCACCACATTGATTGACTCCATCATCACCTTGGTTCTAGAGTTGAACACCCTATATGCTCTGCTGTTAGTAGAGTATCCCAAAAATATTCCTTCATCACTTTTGGAATCCAATTTTCTTCTCTGCTCTCTATCAGCCAGAATATAACATCTACTTCCAAAAACATGGAAGTACTTAACATTAGGTTTTCTTCCCTTCCATAGTTCATACAGAGTGGATGAAGTGCCTCTTCTCAGGGTAACCCTGTTGTGAATGTAGCAGGCAGTGTTCATGGCTTTAGCCCAGAAATGATAAGGAAGTTTCTTGGCATGGATCATAGCTCTAGCAGACTCTTGGATAGTTCTGTTCTTCCTCTCAACAAATCCATTTTGCTGAGGAGTAATAGGCGATGAAAACTCATGACTTATACCTTCAGCAGAGCAAAATTCTTCAAACTTGCTATTCTCAAACTCTCTTCCATGATCACTTCTTATTCTGATAACCTTACTCTCCTTTTCTCTTTGGAGTCTTTGACAAAGCTCTTTAAAGACATCAAACACCTTTGATTTGTCTTTGATGAAGTTCACCCAGGTGTATCTTGAATAGTCATCCACAACTACATAAGCATATTTCTTTCCACCCAGACTTTCCACCTGCATAGGTCCCATCAAGTCCATATGAAGTAGTTCCAATACCTTGGAGGTGGTGTCATGTTGAAGCTTCGGATGAGACATCTTTGTCTGCTTCCCTTTTTTACAGTCTCCACACACCTTTCCTTCCTCAATACTAAGTTTGGGAATTCCTCCGACTGCTTCTGAGGAGATGATTTTCTTCATTCCCTTTAGGTGAAGATGTCCCAACTTCTGATGCCAGATTTTGACATCATCTTCTTTAGCAAGCACACACGTGGAAGAATTTGAGTTTTGAGGCACCCAAAGATAACAATTGTCCTTAGACCTGACTCCCTTCATAATCACTTCTCCTTTATCATCTTTGACAATACATTCAGACTTTGTAAAGTCTACTTTGAATCCTTGATCACAAAGTTGACTAATGCTAATCAAATTTGCTGTTAGTCCTTTAACAAGAAGAACATCCTCCAGTCTGGGAGCACTAGCACAGTTTAGTTTACCAATCCCCTTGATCTCTCCTTTGACCCCATCACCAAATGTAACATAGCCTGAAGACTGAAGTTTCACATCTACCAACAGATTCTTTACCCCAGTCATGTGCCTTGAACACCCACTGTCAAAGTACCAGTCTTATTTGGTAGAAACCCTTAAGGAAGTGTGAGATATCAAGCTGGTAACCTTAACTTTAGGGACCCATTGCTTCTTAGGCTTGGAAACCTGCCTTCCTTTATCACAGTTCTGTTTGTGAACAGCCTGACGAGCCTTCTGTGGATACCCATGTAGCTTATAACAATAAGCCTTAATGTGTCTAAAACATCCACAATGGTGACATCTTCAGCGTCTGTATTTCTTCTTAGATGGAGTTCTGTCATGATGTTTTAACATATGTTTTAACATCACTGGTTTTGGGGTGATAGAACCTGTATACCTGGTGAATCCCAAACCACATTTGTCTCCAACCATCTTCCCAATACTGAGAATGTTGTCTAACACATCAGTACCATTGTTCAACATTCTGATAGTTTTGTTCATAGAGTCCAGCTTATAGTTGAGCATACTGACTTCGGCTTCAAGCTCAGTCTTTTCTGCCTTCAACTGAATTATGTTTTTCTTTAGCTTTTCTCCTTTAAGACACACTTGCTCACTTCTCACGAAAAGATCTTTGTAAGTGACAGTCAGTTCATCGTAAGAGACCTCTTCATCACAAGACTCATCATCTGACTCATAAACCCCAACCATAGCTCTAGCGAGTTTAGCTGAATTTTCTTCAGATTCACTCTCACTGTCAGACCAAGAAGCTGATAACCCTTTCTGCTTCTTTAGAAAAGTGGGACATTCCTTCTTGACATGTCCATACCCTTCACACTCAAAGCATTGTACCCCTTTGTCATTACTGGATTTTTCTTCATCTTTAGACTTCTTCCCTTGATCTCCTGATCTTTTGATGTCAGAGGTAATGTTCTTGATATTGGGATTATAACTCATATTTATCCTCTTCATAACTTTGTTGAACTGTTTACCCAGCAAAGCAATAGCCTGAGACAGCTCCTCCTGCGAGTCATCTACTTTCTCTTTCTTGGCTTCTTCAGAACTGGAAACTAAAGTTATACTCTTGGTCTTCTTCTTAGGTTCTTCTTCACTTAACCCCAGCTCAAAAGTTTGAAGGGATCCAATGAGCTCATCAACCCTCATCTTTCTGATGTCTTGAGCTTCTTCAATAGCAGTCACCTTCATCTTGTACCTCTTAGGAAGGGACCTAAGGATCTTCCTTACAAGCTTTTCATCTGACATCTTTTCACCAAGGGCACTGGATGCATTAGCCAGTTCAAGTACACTCATATGGAAGTCATGGATAGTCTCCTCTTCCTTCATCTTCAGACTCTCAAACTTCGATGTTAGAAGCTGAAGTCTTGACATCTTAACTCTAGATGTTCCTTCATGTGTAGCCTTCAAAATATCCCATGCTTCCTTAGCAACTTCACATGTATTGATCAGCCTGAATATGTTTTTATCCACTCCATTGAAGATTGCATTCAGAGCTTTGGAATTACCAAGGGCAAGCTCATCATCTTCCTTGGTCAATTCTTCTTCAGGCTTCGGCTTTGAGGTGCCCTCTTTATCTTTCCCAACATCATCCTTTTCAAACACAACAGGTGTTTTCCATTCTTTAATTATAGCCATCCAAGCCCTGCTGTCCAAGGATTTCAAAAACGTGATCATCCTTGGCTTCCAATAATCATAATTGGATCCATCCAAAATAGGGGGTCTGTTGACAAATCCTCCAACTTCTTTGTCCATCTTTACACCAGAAAGTAAACTTCCCTAGATCTCACCCAGAGACAGACAGGATGCCTGCTCTGATACCAATTGAAATTCTGGTATCAGACGTGTCATGTTAAGTGCGATGTCACAACAACACACTCTGCACAATGGACAAAATAAACAGCAAAATAGCACACCAAATTGTTCACCCAGTTCGGTCTAACTACCTACGTCTAGGGGCTACCAAGCCAGGGATGAAATTCACTACTTGTAGAATTAATTTACAGACTCAACAACCCAGTTGACAATCTCCTAAACTTAATTCCTACTAGTGACTTTCTACCTAAGAGACCACTTAGATATGAGAACACTACTCAATCCCTAAAACACTTCAGTGACACAATTCAAAGATCACACACTTTGAACAGCACTACTTGATTCTGCTTCACAGCTTTGATCAAGAACAACTCAAAATAACAATACCAATTCACACTCGAATGGTTTACAAAGCATACACGAAGACACAATCGACACTCAGTCTTTAGCTCTCTTTCTTCGTTACTTTTTCTTCAGTACTGGTGCGGTTTATATAGCTCCTTGAATTGGACTTGTACCTGCTACAATATCTGACCTGATTTGTTATTTAAAACTGAATATTCAAAACAGATTTTCTCCTAAAATCTTTTCAAATCTTCAACCTTTTAAATCTCCTACAAATCTGCACCAGATCTCCTATGCAGCGAAGAATATCTAACCCAATATATTCTCATCCAATGAGACTAACAACTCTCCACAATTCCAGCTAACACGCAAACCCTAACAACATCACTACCTGATGTTATTAATTATGCAGATCTAATGTTACAACATCGCTTGTGACATCAGACATCCAAACATCAGTAACTTAAACACTTAACACAGCCCAGTGTTAAGACTCAATGTTGTGACATCACCACTATGACATCAAACATTGAACATACTTTGTTTTACCAAAATTCCAGCCAATCCAAGAAACTAACATATGCAAGCAAGCATTCATGGTGTCGCGACCGGCAAAAATAATCGTTCACTCATGATGAAAAGCAAGGCAAATACATACACAAGTATGCAAATAAAACTCAAATAAGCAAGCAAGCATTCATGTATGCGTGCTTTTATGTATGATGCATTATTTGGGCTAACGCCTCTTTTTATGCAGTGCAATGTATGCCCTTGTCTAAAATAATACTTTCCATAACGTCCTGACTCCCTGATCCTTGAGACTTTGATAATTGGAGTAAGCCATGATATCCTTGATTCCTGTTTAATATGTAACATGCCGTTAAAGAATCTCCCATGTTGGTTAGACTGTAACGTACATTCCTGCCAGTGTATAGACCCTATATCCTACTTTGGAAGAATATGATCCCTTTGATGATTCCAAAAACCGAAGTAAAAATCCATTTTCCCTTTTTAAAGCTTTTATTTATACCCGATATTTCAATGCATTATTTCACAATTAATCGACACCTTGTAATCAAGCAGAATAATTTAGGAGGCAATGAAATGTATTTGGAAAGCAAATTTATTGAGAATTGGCCCGAAAATGGGCAATGATAAGTAAGGAGGGTAATTCTCATAAGGAGATATTACCGTAAATCCAGAAAAATGTAAAATGGCAATAAGAAAACAAATTTATTTATGTCCCTATTAAATGTAACACCAGCTAATATCCCTAAGTCTCCAAGATCACGACACTTCGCTTCTGACGATGGCGGCTGGAATGATCGCTCCCTTCTGAATTCCTGTTACGGGGTGACTTGAGTGTTTTCAGTCATATGCCTTTGGATATCCCTAACTTTTTCCTGGACCGATCTTTTTAGAGTCTTAGTCCACCAGGATGATATACCATTTTTTTTACTAAGCCGCCCTTTAGGGTTTTCGACTTGTCGGGTATCATTTTTTATTCAAGTCCCTAATTTTTGCTATTGCTCTTTCGAGTTTTCAATCCACCGGGACACCCTAATTTTTGCCTAAGTAGCCTTTTAGGGTTTTCGCCTTAGCGGGCTTTTATCCTCTTTTTCTAGGCATAACGTTTTTTACCGAATCGGAGTTCACTGGTCGCGGTAAATCCGCTCCATCCACGGTTGTTAATATTAGTGCTCCGCCAGAGGAGGCACTCTTCACGCTATATGGCCCTTCATAGGGTGGGGTCCATTTGACGTGGTGGTCTTTATGGATGGGAAATATTTTCCTTAACCCCAAGTCTCCCTCTTCGCGTAGGCGAGGACAAATTTCTTTGTCAAACGCTCTCTTGATTCCCTGCGGATATAACTGCCCACAGCCACACGTTTGCACCCATTCTGCCTTATCCAATTTAGCTTCCTTAAAGATCCTAGATGATGAATTTTCACCCCAATTGATAGCCCCTCTTTGAATCCCATATCCTTATGCAAATAGAAGTTTCCATCGAGCTCCAGGTCCAGGTCCTTCATAGGAGTCTGAAGTTTCACAATCCATTGGAGTCTAAGTATTGTTAAGTACATTATGAGTGGTCTCCTTGGGACTGGTAGCACCAATATAGGTGGCTCTCATTTTGTCCTTTATTCCCATTTGACTGACCATGGACCCTGATATTTTCCAGATCTGATTCCATAGGTACACCTTGTGGGCCTTAGTCGTAACTTGAATTTCCTTAACTGATCCAACAACTTTTGCAAGTTAGTTATGTGATCTTCTTCCTTTTACGACTTGGTAATCGTATCATCCATATGAACCTCTATCTCCTTATGCCCCATATTACCATAGTCCTTTGATAAGTTACTCCTACGTTCTTTAGCCCAACAGGCGTTACCTTGTGACAAAAAGTCGAATTGCTTCTTGACTTATTCCCTGATCTGGAGGATCATATCTGATCTAGTCTTCCTCGGCTTTTGCTTGATTGGCGTGCATTCTAGTTTGAGTAGTGGTTTGTGCTTACCGATGCTTGTATCCAGTCCTGGCGTATCTTGGTATGACCATGCAAACACGTCAGAGTATCCTCGCAATAGCTCGATCAGTCTTTCCTTTATATCCTTATCCGGAGAAGCACGACTTTGACCTCTTTCCTATCTTCCTCAGTTCCCAAATGGATCACCTCCACTAGTTCCTGGTGAGGTTGTATTTCCTTGTCCTCTTGCCTCAACAGTCTGGCTAACTCTTTGGGAAGCTCACACTCGTCCTCATCACCCTCTTCCGCTTGGTTAATCGATAATTCGAAGTCATTCGAGATTATAGCGGTGTCATTTTTAATAGGTCCAATTTTAAATTTGCACGAGGAAGATTTTTTTTCTTTTGGAATGAAGTGCTAGAAATGAAAATATTGAAAGAAGGTATATTGCCATTTTGAATAAACAGAAAATGAAAAAAAAAAGATCTTGATTGAAAACAAAATACAATTTTATTGATAGAAATAATCCAATGAAATAAAAGGTGGCCCTACAAAGATTTGTCCACTTGCCTTGGGCATAGCAAGGGACTTATTATTATTTTAAGGAAAAAGTAAATTACTTCGACACAAAAATCATCTCAGAAATCCCGATGGTTCTCCAATTGTCGAAATTAGGCATTCCTTTCTTCCTCTTCCATTAAGGCCACATGATCCCAAATTCCAAATCCCACACCATGGAAATCGCCTTCTAATCCTTCATTAGCTGGTTTGTAACCCAGCCCAAACAAATCTTTCTCCTCAGGTGACTCCCATTGTTTGCCCCAGTTTGTTATGTCTCCCTTATTAATAAGGAATTCATCCCCCATCCCTTCCATGGCATTGACTGTTGCCCCTGTGTGCCCCAGTAATGCACTATCTCCCAGATTTGGACCTTCAGGGTCTACAACACTGACATCATTTTCCTTTGAATTGTTTTTGGGATACCTTTTATTGTTATGTCGATCGGAGGATGACTGCCCAATCTTTCCTGTCTTTAAACAGTTCTCAATCCTCTCTCCAATGATAACCAAGTCAGTAAATCCTGTTGAGACTGCCCCAATCATCCTCTTGTAGTATGTTCCTTGTAGGGTGTCCATAAACATATCCACAAGTTCACTTTCCAATAATGGAGGTTGCACACGATAAGCTAGTTCCCTCCATCTTTGGGCATATTCTTTGAAGGACTCATTCCCTTTTTGAGACATGTTCTGCAAATGCATGCGGCTATGAGACATGTCCATGTTGTATTGGTATTGCTTCAGAAAGGCGCTTGCAAGGTCTTCCCAAGTCTTACGTACCATTCCAAGGATGCCCCACTAAGACAGTCTTGGAAAGTGTGCATCATCAACTTCTTATTAGTAGCATGGGCACCCATTTTTTGAGCAAACATCCTAAGGTGATTCTTAGGACAACTGACACCCTTGTATTTCTCAAAGTTCGGAGCCTTAAACTTGGGAGGTATGACCACATCAGGCACCAGACATATTTCCAAAGCATCCACTCTAAAAACATTGAGTCCCTCCACGACCTTTAACCTTTCCTCAAGTGCTTTGTACTTATCATCAATCCCTCTCCTTTCCCTAACAGTGGTTCCTTTATTTTAGAGGGCCACTTGTCTTGGATTCTCGCCCTCGTATTGGAGGTTCCAATCTGCGCGATCCTCACGTGGAATAGGTATGTAAGTAGTACAAGGTGCCCCATTGGAAATAAGTGGAGAGACGGTTCCCTCGAGAGATCGGTTAACAATTTTGTGCTTAGCAGTTTCGGCCTCCTCACGTTCTAGATCATGGACAAATCCTAGTGGAGGGTTATTGTCTTCAACATGGGGGATAGGATTAGGAACCTTCCTTTGACGACTTGACTCGGTTCCTCTGGCTATCAAATGCTGGATGGCAAGTGTCAGTTGATCAATCTGGCTTTTCATACCTTCCGCGTTCTCCTTAACAATATCCATTTCTCCTCTTAGAGTAACCAGCTCCTTCTGCATCTGATCCATAGCTTCATTTTGGTACGCTCGAGTGTGAGGTTGGGAAGTCAGATTGTTATGCTCAACGACTCTGAGACAAAGTTTGTAAAAGAAAATGATTTTTTTATTCCTTTTTCCTTATTTTGAATGCATGTTGATGATGAATGCATGAATATGCATGATGTATGCTAAATAGTTTTAAAAATTTATTTGGGGGGAATTCCAAAATCCATTGTAGTTAGAGATGAATAAAAATATTTCCTTAGGACTAACCCAATACAATAATCCCAAAATGGAAACTCCTGAACCCTAGAAGGTGTAAACTAAATAGATGTCCCCAATGCCTTCTTCAAATGAGCTTTGAACTCCTCCAAGTACCCTTTCTTAAGCCCTTGCATTTTCCTATCCTCCTTGTGGTGAGATAATAGATCCTCAACAGGCACAACTAAGTCTTTAGGCTTGACCCTTTTCCCCTTTTCTGTTTTTCTTCCCTTTTTCCTTTTTTTTATTCCTTTTTTCTTTTTCCTTATTTTTTTCCTTTCCCTTTTTTTTCTTGCCCCCATGCCCCTCGTAAGGTTTTTCCCTCTCCTTGTAAATCCAAGTAGTCCTAATTGTTCCAGCGTAAGAGCTAGTTGAAAATCCTTGAGGAGGAAGTCACATAGAGGGGGGTCCTAAAATTGTGCAAAAGCAATTACGACCTCTACCTGAAAGATCGAGGATCCTTCCATACTTGTGTATAAACATCCTTTGAGCAGATTTTGGCATTGAGTCTTAAAGGCCTTTGAGACTTTGTAAATCAGCACTTAGCACTCTGATGCATAGGGTAGCCCTTTTATTTGAATCCATATTTCCAATGTTCGTACGACACATCTTGAAATTCCCCACAAAAATGCGTATATGCAAAAAATGTTTTTAAATGCATGATGACATGGACACTTTATTTTTTTTAATGTTTTTATTCGGGTTAAGGTAAGGGTGAAATGCAAGCATGACCCTAACTAGGTAGCTCCCTATAATAGGTTTAGATCTAAAGCTTATCTACCTAATCCCCTCATATGTAGGATATAAAGTTTGGACAGCATAACGACCCTATAATGTACAGACTATACCCTTGTTTTACCATGAGAAGGAGCAAGCCTTCCTATGGTAACCCTTCGGGATAAGTCTCATCTGGGTAGGACCCTAGTAACAGCCCTTGAGGGTTGAATACGTATGGTCTCCATGAGTTGGTAAGGGGTAGGCTAAAAGTTCTCAGAGTCTCGGACCACATCCAAATCATCCTCTACGTTAGGGGCTAGCCCTTTCATGAGGACACCTTTGGAAGGATCTATTCTGAGTGTGGCTTCAATGAATTGTTGGGGATGTCACATCCCCCCCAAAACATTTCTGTTCCACGTCCTAATCTAGGGTTATACACCAAGCTTGGGCTTTAGCTTCACACATCATATGCCCTAATCCAAAGTATGATGACAAAAATAAATATAACAAATATAATAAAATAAAAAACAAAATATAAAACAAATAAAAGAATGAGAATAATAAAAAACAAATAAACACCCAAGACAAACAAACCAAACCCTAAAGTCTAAGATTAGGAGGGACTATCTTTAGGGAGGAATCCCCAACAAAGTCGCCAGCTATCACGGCTGGCAAAAATATTCGAGCCACCACCATATTTTTTAAGGAAAATAATGATAAACCTAAAAATCCTTAATCCCAAGGGTAGAGATTCCTAAGGTTCGGGAGTCGGTTAAGTGAGGGAAAGGTGTTAGGCACCCCTCACCTCCATTGTACTCAATGGGATCCTCCTTAGATTTTAGGGTAAGTTTGTTTGTTTGTCTAAATGATTTATTTACAAAAGAAACCTAAGTTTTTTATTAATTATACTCGCTAGGGTTTACAACACTATGCCTACGTACCTTTAATTTGAAGGATCAGAGTAACCGTAGTTCACCTCCCCTATTCCTACCCCCTAATCCTATTCCTAACCCTAATCCCAAACTCAATCCACTATTTATACTCTTGGATAAAGAGTCCTATCCCTTAATTTATTGTTTATACTCCTAGATAAGGAGTTCTATCCCTTAATCTATTGTTTATACTCCTAGATAAGGAGTTCTATCCCTTAATCTTTTATTTATACTCCTAGACAAGGAGTTCTATCCCTTAATCTTTTATTTATACTCCTAGACAAGGAGTTCTATCCCTTAATCTTTTATTTATACTCCTAGACAAGGAGTTCTATCCCTTAATCTTTTATTTATACTCCTAGACAAGGAGTTCTATCCCTTTATCTATATTTATACTCCTAGATAAGGAGTTCTATCCCTTGATATATTATTTATACTCCTAGATAAGGAGTTTTATCCCTTAATCTAATATTTATACTCCTAGATAAGGAGTTCTATCCCTTTATCTATATTTATACTCCTAGATAAGGAGTTATATCCCTTAATCTATATTTATACTCCTAGATAAGGAATTATATCCCTTAAATCCCTTATCCATTGTTTATACTCTCGGATGGAGAGTTTTATCCCTTAATACCTTATCCCTTGTTTATACTCTCGGATGAAGAGTTTTATCCCTTAATTCCTTATCCCTTGGCCTATATTTATACTCTTGGAACCTAAGAGTTTTATCCCTATATCCCATCCCCTATTTAGGCTCTCGGACAAAGAGCTTTATCCCTTGTTTTAAATCCTTAAAAAATCCCTTATATCCCAAATTTAAAAACAGTGAAATCCTCAAATTCCACAGAATTTAATAAAAACCCAAAATACCATTTATGCTAAAAATATAGCAAAAACAAATCCCCAAATTATCCCAAAAAAATGATTTTTAAAATCAGTGTAAATCCTAAAATAACAGACATTTTAACCCCCAACATTAAATTAAATTTACTTTAATTTATTTTTGCCCCAAAAACCCAAAATTCCCAAATAAAAAACCAATACTAAAATGACAAATAACATTCGATCCCTATTTTCTTTAAAGAAAGAAAAACCAAGTATGTTGAATATATGAAATATAAATTTAAATCTAACCCCACAATTAACCCAAAAATTCCTAAATAAAAATCCTAAACAAAATTAAATCCTTATAAAAAAAAATAAACTGTTTTAAATATATAAACTATTTATCAAAACCCTAATAAAAACTAAACAATTAAATTAAATTATTAATTTAATTGATAAAAAATCCTAATAAAAAATTTAACCCAATTAAACAATTAAATTAATTTATTAATTTAATTGTATAAAAACCCTAAATAAATAAAAAACCTAATCAAACAATTAAATTAAGTTATTAATTTAATTGTATAAAAAAACCCTAAAATCATATTTCTAAATCCTAATTAACTATTTAAAACCTAATTAACTAATTAAATTAAGTAATTAATTTAATTAACTAAAATGGTACCCCTTTTTTGAAATTTGAAATAATTAAACAAATTTTAGAAACGATTTACACCGTAGTTAATACCCCTCACACACACAATCACAACAAACACTAATAACATGTTAAAATCCCACGATTTTATGATAACAATAATTTAATATACTTCAAACACACGAATAAAACAAACATTGATGGCATTTTAAGACAACCCAAAATAATAGTATGTGAGGATGGAGGACCAACCTACGGGAGCGAGGTTTCCCCCGATGAGCTTAGATAATCCCTTTTGTTTCTCCTTGCTTTTTCCTTTGATTCCTTTTCTGTTGTATTTTTTCCCTTCTCCTTTGCGTTCCTAGTGTTCCCCCTTTCCTCTCATTTTCCCTCCTCGATTCCTCTGGAACAATTGATGGAGGCTAAGGTTTAATTGTTGTTGTTCTTCGATGTGAAGAGCAACAACTTTTGGATACTATTTTTTGTGAATTTGTGGGTGAGAAATAATGTGGAAATCAAGCTTTATTTATAGATAAAATTAGTCAAGAAAATTGAATGTGATTTATCAGTTTAGGAAAGATTTAATTTGACCTGATTTTATTTATTTCTTAGAGCCCAAGCCATTGAATCTGGATGGATTCATGGCTTGATGGATTTAAATAAATAAAGAATTAATTTAAATATTAATAATGAGAGAAAAAAAGTTTATTAATGATAATGAAAAAAAGATTTAATTTTTTTTTTATTTCTATGATTTTTTTGAGATTTTTTCATAAAATAATGATTTTAATGAAAAAAAATCATATTTTTTAAAAATGCATAAAATAAAAATACGAAAATTAAAAATTAAATGTTAAAAAATGATATTTTTATGATTTTATTTATTAAAAATAAAATAGAAAAAGTTAGTAATAATGAAAAAACAAATAAAACAATAAAAGTGATGAAGGTGGGATTTGAACTCACAACCTCTCACATTTATAGTCCTTATACCCCTCTTTCTACCAATTGTGCCATTTTACTTATTCGAAATAAAGTGGCACTAGAAATCGTATAAAACGGGTCAAAATTTAGGGTACGACACATGAAATGATAAATAGACTTTGAGGCTTATCGATCCGAGACCCTCCGATGGTTCTTCAATGGTGGCGCAAATTCAATCTAGTAAGCAATTCTTTGTGTTCACTTGTTACTTCTTCCGATTCAATCTTTCATCATCTTTTCTTCATCCCCTTTCTTTTCTTCAATTTGTTTTCTTGTTGTTGTTGATTCTTTTGATAATTGAATCATGAAAAACTAGGATGTGGAATGTGATGGAGGTTTATGCTTAAGTTGATTGAAGCTTCAATGTGAAGCTTCAACAACCATGGATTTGAGCTTTAGTGAGGGAAGGTTGAAGAATTGAGAATGGAGAGTGAAAACTTGAGAGAAAGTGAAGAATGAGTAGAATCAAAAAGTGAAGAAGTGTCAAATCAAAAAGTGAAGAAGAGTTCCCTTAATGGGTGACTGATGAATGATTATATAGAACTAGGTGAGGGATTATTAGAGGTTGAAAGTTGGTTAGAAGTTAGTTGGGGCTGTTTTGGGCATTTTGGGTAATTTGCCCAAAGTAGTTAGAAGTTAGTTTGTGGAAGTTTAAGGTAGTTAGGGTGGTTAAAGCATGGATGTATGTGATTTTACATGTATGTGCATATGCTGAATTTTTAATGAATATTGAGGAAAATTGAATGAATTTACATAGCATCACTTGAATACATGTTTGGGCATTTACATGAAATGAGTGAATGGTTTATAAATGCATTTAAATTGATGTTCATAGATGAAATGATGGATTACATGAATGCTGAATTTTTCATACACATGATTTATGGGGTTTTACTCTGTGTATAAAAGTGAAATGAGAATGATGCATAGTATGAAATTTATAATGATGGTACATGCATAACATGCTGAATTTTTATAGCTTAGCATTGAGTTTAACTTGGTTTTGAATGGTTTTTGCATATGATGTGAATGTATATGCATGTGTTGAATTTTATAAATGAATGATATGAATTTAAGTTGACTTTACATGTGTGTTTGCAAATGCTCATGATGCTGAATTTTATTATGAAAGTGTTGAATTTTACACTTGAATGTAACTTCTAACTTGTTTTTCCTTGTTTTCTTTGCAACACTGTACATGGTAATCTAGTATGAACAAACATGGTCAAGAATGAAGCATGAAGGAAGACTATTGAAGAGCTTGAAATTATTTTTATTCTTTTGTATATGAAAATTATGTAGTATGCTTGTAATGGCATAAAGTGATGCAAAGTGAAATCATGTAAATGTAAAGGCAATTTTTAGTGACTTTTGAAACTTATGTATATGGATTGAGACCATGAATAAAAAAGGGATTATAACCCAAAGTGTATGTATGGAAATGAATTCCAATGAATTCCTAGGGAATCTACCCATGAAGTAAAAAGTGACTTAGTGAAACACTTAGAAATTGAAAATATATCGAAAGATCCAAAATGCAAGTTAGATTAAATGACTTACAATATAGGTTATGTAAAAATGCGAAATGCGTGCTTGATGTGTATGACATGCACATGGTACATCCTCATTGTACAAGATGTAATGATTTAAAGAAGGATAATGAAATAGGTTTAGGAGTGTCTAAGATAGTGGTCAAACGTCTGGTCAACAGTGCCGACCCTGTTGACCAAAAGTCAACCACTTCTTTACTTTCCATTTTCCAAATTCAAAGTACTTCATGATTTAAGCAAAACATCACCATTAAAGAGCCTTTGATTTAATTGTTGCAAATGAAGATGAAATGATGAGATATACAATGTATGCAGATGAGATGAATGAAACCTACATATTTATAATGAATACTTCCTAGATGCGTGTAGATGAACAAAGTCGTAAGCCATGTAAAACTGAAAAAAGTAGAGCAAATTTTGGGGTATGATAGTTAGAAGAAACATAAGATTTTCTAAAAGCACTAAGAGATCTAACTTCAAAGAGAAAGATGAAGATAAGATCTACTACAACTGCAACAAATCTGGCCACTTCAGAAATGAATGTCCTGATCTTCAGAAAGATAATCAAAAGAAAAGGAAGTCATCAGAAGGACAACTTCAGGAACATATTTAAGAAGAACTTCATGGCAAAATGGGAAGAGCTCGATGATGAAGATTCAGAAAAAGAAGATGAAGCTAATCTGGCGTTGATGGCTCACACATCTGAAGAAGGACTTCCACCTGAAACAGAGTCTGAAGACGAAGATGAGGTATACTTTTATTTTGAATTTATTTTATGCATGAATGATCTCATGAATCGTTGCAAAGATCAAGTCAGACGCATCAAAATTTTAAAAAGATATAACTTCATTTTGAAAGAAGAATTAAAATAAATCAACACATCTCAAAATGAATGTTCCACATTAGGCAAGCATCATCTAGCATTTCATAAGTTTATTACATCTGGCATTTATAGAACTATACTTGCATCTATGCTTTATGGAGTTGGCAAAAATAATAGAGAGGGTTTTAAGTATGATGAAGATTGTTCTAGTTCTGATGTGTCATTACATAAAGTACTCCTAAATTCTTGTTCCTCTATCATTTCTCAGACAGTGTTAAGTAACTATTTTGTTCATGCTGCTAATAATGGAAAAATTATGAATCTGAATGAACCTATTAATCAGAAGTTGAAGGGTATTGTAATATCATAACATGATAGATCAGAAGTTCTGATTACATCAATATCTAAAGCATCTAAGTCACAAGTTAGGAAAGATTCAGAAACTAAGGTTGAAAATAACTCCAGTAAAAGTTTCTTGAAACATAAAATATAGAGTGAAGCTAAACCTTTCTACATGGCAAAAGGACATGATAGGAGAGAACATGTTAAAACTAACATGAAAGGACCTATGTATGTATGGGTACCTAAATCTCAAATTGTCTTTGCTGCATATATGCCTAGAGGAAAAGATGGGAAATCAATCGTGGTACCTGGACAGTGACTGCTCACGATATATGATAGGAGAAAGGCATATGTTCCAAACCCTAAATCTGAAAGAGGAAGAAAATATGGGTTTTAGAGGAGGCCAGAAGGGAAAGATCATTGGTATAGGTACCATTGGTAACTCTCAAACTCTCATTAATAAAGTTTGGGTGGTAGATGGCTTAAAGCATAATCTAATAAGCATAATTCAATTGTGTGATAGTTGTTATGAAGTAATGTTTAATAAGATTTTTTGTTCTGTTGTTAATACTGACAAAAATATTGTATCCAAAGGGAAAATAAATGGAAATGTTTATAAAGTCAATCTTTCTAAATTGGGTGATCAGAAGGTTGTTTTCCTAATGAAAATGAGTGATGAGAAATGGATTTGACATAAAAGGTTAGGTCTCGCTAATTGGAGACTAATCTATAAACTTAGCAAGCAAAAACTTGTTAAAGGGCTGTCAGATCTTGACTATCACTCAGATGCTCTTTGCGGAGCATATCAAGTTGGAAAGATTATGAAAACCTCTTTTAAAACTAAGAACATTGTCTTTACCTATAGACCCTTATATTTGCTTCACATTGATTTGTTTGGTCCCATTGGGACTGCTTCAATCAGTAGCAAGAAATATGGTGTAGTCATTGTTAATGACTTCAGTAGATGGACTTGGGTAAAAAAAATTGATCTAAAGATGAAACATACAAAGTGTTTAGCATCTTCTGAATTCAATTACAATCTGAAATGGAAGTGAAAATATTAAAAGTTAGAAGCGATCATGGTGGAGAATTTAAGAATGGGCCATTTGAATCGTTTTGTGAAAGATATGGAATTATCTATGAGTTCTCTTCTCCTAGAACTCCACAGCAAAATGGGGTTGTAGAGAGAAAGAACAGATCTTTACAAGAAATGGAAAGAACCATGATACATGAGAACAAACTTCCAAAGTACTTGTGGGCAAAAGCTGTTAACACTGCTTGTTATATTCAGAACATAATCTATATTAGACCAATTATGAATAAAACATTGTATGAATTATTTAAAGGTTGAAGACCTAGCGTATATTATTTTCATCAATTTGGATGTACTTGTTACATTTTGGATAATAAGGTCTACTTAAAGAAATTTGATGCTAAAGCTCAAAAGGGTATCTTTTTGGGATACTTTGAATGCTCAAAAACATATAGAGTGTACAACTCAGAAACTAAAATGGTTGAAGAGTCTATGCACGTTAAATTTGATGACAAAATACCTGACTATGATAAGGCAGAGTCTCTGGTTCAAGATTATAATCTTGCAGGTACTCAGAATTCTGATGAACAACTTGTGGTATGTATTCCTAAGGAAAAGTGTATAGATAATGATATATCATAATCTATTACTATAATTGAAGAGATACCAGAAGCTGTAGAATCTGAAGTCATTCCTACTGGTCCTATTGCTACTGATTCAGAAATTGCTCAAAATGGCGTCGAAGCCTCTGTTCCACCTAAGAGACCATTTAAATATAAAGCATTTCATCCAGAAGGGAAAATAATTGGGAATAAAGATGAGCCATTGAGAATCAGATCTGCCTTCAAGAATGATAAATCAATGCTTGGACTTATTTCATTGATAGAGCCTACTTCTATTGATGATGCCTTATCAGATGATGGGTGTATCGTGGCTATGCAAGATAATCCGTTTCAAAGAAATGATGTGTTGGATCTTGTTCCAAGACCACGGATGAAAAAAATCATTGGAACCAAGTGGGTCTTTCGTAACAAGCTTAACGAACAAGGAGAAGTCATAAGAAATAAAGCCAGACTTGTAGCTCAAGGCTACAATCAACAAGAAGGAATTGACTTCTTTGAAACCTTTTTTCCTGTGGCAAGATTAGAAATAATTAGACTACTTCTCTCTTATGCTATTAATCACAACATTGTGCTTTATCAGATGGACGTGAAAAGTATTTTTTTGAATGGAGTTATTACTAAAGAAGTGTATGTCAAGCAACCTCCTGGATTTGAAGATCCAAACCATCCATAATATGTCTACAAGCTTAACAAAATCTCTCTATGGACTTAATTAAACAAGCTCCAAGAGCAGGGTATGAGAGACTGAGTAATTTTTCAGCTTGAGAATGGTTTCTCAAAAGGAAAGGTTGGCACTACATTATTTAGGAAAATTCTAGAAGAAGAAATCTTGATTGTTCAAATTTATGTTGATGGCATAATTTTTGGTTCCACTAATGCATCTCTTTGTCAAGAATTTTCAAAGATTATGCAGGCTGAATTTGAGATGAGCATGATGGGTGAATTAAAATACTTTCTTGGAATTCAAATTAACCCAAAAAATGAAGATATATATATTCAGCAGTTAAAGTACACAAGAGAGCTCTTGGAGAAGTTCAATCTTGATGAATGCAAAGTCATGTTAACTCCTATTCATTATTCCTGCAACCTGGATGGTGAAGAATGTAGTACCAAAGTGGATCTAACTAAATATCAAGGTATGATAGGTCCCCTAGTCTATCTCACTGCTTCCAGAATAGATATTTTATTCAGTGTATGTTTGTGTGCAAGATTCCAATCAGATCCTAGAGAAACTCATTTAACAGTTGTTAAGAGAATCTTTAGATATTTGAAAGGAACTATCAATCTTGGACTTCTTTATAAGAAATCCTCAGATTATAAGCTAGTTGGATTTTGTGATGCTGACTACACCGGAGATATGATTGAGAGGAAATCCACTAGTGCGAATTGTCAATTCTTTGGTGAAATCCTTATATCTTGGGCTAGCAAAAGACTGACAACTATTGCTCTGTCTATAGCAGAAGCAAAATACATTTCAGCTGCTAACTATTGCACTAAACTACTTTAGATGAAATATCAACTTAAAGATTATCATATTTTTGGAAATAATATTCATATCCTTTATGATAACGCTGCTGCTATCTGTCTAACGAAGAATCTGAGTCAACATTCTAGAACTAAGCATATTGAGATCAAACATTATTTTATTAGGGACTATGTTTAGAAGGGTGTAATAGATATTCAGTTTATTGATACTGACTATCAATGGGCTAATATATTTACAAAACCCTTAGCCATTACAAGATTTGATTTTATTAAGAAAAATCTGAACATGGTCTTTGTTGATGAATAATGCTTAGTGTCTGAATTGAGTATCAGAAGAAAACGAGATTCTGATAGCACTCAATTAGATTTTTTTTTTTAAATCTGAAATCTCTATAGGTATGGTCTGTAAGCCTTGTATAGAGTTTGTCGAATCTCTTTCATCCTTGATTGCTTTATTATTTAAGAAAAAAGTAAAAAGTTTAATTCTTTGCTTTGTGCTTTGAATTAACAATTTGACTAATCTTGAGTTCTGATAAAATAAGGATTTTTGTCTTATACTCTGATATTTGAAGATTTTTGAAATATTGATTTGGTAGACAACTGGTTCTGAAACTATTTTCCAGTGAAACTGTTACAAAACCTACATCTAGGTTAATCCTACATTTACTTGCTTTTTAAGCAAAAGTACTGTGAGTATTCAGCCTTGGTTGTAGTGTTTTCTCAGAAGTAATTATTCTCGAGACTGAAGGGACATGTCTATCACTTCTAAAATTCAAAATCTACTATGCTTTCAAATGTTTTCAAATGCTTTAGTAAGTTGGCATAGCATGAAACAAGTTTTTGTTGCTTTGTCCACCGTTGAGGCAGAATATGTTGTGGCCAGTAGTTGTTTTGCCCAAATCTTGTGGCTTAAGCAAAAATTGCATGATTTTGATATAAACTTGCAACGTATTCCCGTTATGTGCGATAACACTAACGCTATCAATCTAACCAAGAATCTAGTGCTGTATTCTCGCACTAAGCATATTGAGATACGTCGCCATTTCCTACGTGACCATGTTGAAAAAGGCGATGTCATATTCGAGAACGTTGATAGAAAACATAAACATGCTGATATTTTCACAAAACTGATAAGTGCTAATTTGTTGTGATTTTGAGTGTGAATAATTAGCATTCATCGGCTTAATTCGTTTGCTTTTTGTCAATAAACCTTAACTTTAGTATATATTCGGTATAGTTTACTTTATAGGTATATATTGTGTTATCGTGTAAATATCATTGAGTTTAATTTTTTTATCTCATTTTTGTAGGTATTCAAGCATTGATATTTATTCATTGTTAGATAGAGCATTTAATAAGCTTTCCAACGCTTCGAGCCGGGCAAAAAACGGAGTTACGGTTCAAAAGTTACGAAGAAAACAGCGCAGGATTTTTGTTGTCCTGTCAGCGCTCGCCCCATGCTCGCCAGGCGAAGCAGGGGCGAGCCAGAAGAGAGAAATTCACTGTAGAGACAGTAGCAAATGCCTCCTTGGTTCGCCTGGCGAACCAGAACTTCGCCAGGCGAATTTTGACGAACAGAAACACCATTTAAGGGCCAAAAACACAATTTTTAGGTTATGGTTTTGGGGATTTTTGCTCCCACCTCCATCAAACTCATTTTTCAGTTGGATTAGCTTAGAAAACAACATTGGATCTTGCACACGGATGATCCGGGGTGGATTTCTCATCGACCGGCGCTGACAAACCGCGAGATGTTTGGTTCATTTCTCTTATCCTTTGTGTACTCTTCTTAGTTGGGTTGTTGTATATGTATTTACTTTGAACTCATGTATATTTATTGCCCATGGCGTTGTATAAAATCTGCTTTACAAATCTTTATCCGTGATTGTCCTTGATTTTTTGCTTTATGCTCGAGGTTTGGGTTGTGTTAGAGATAAACACCACAAACCTTGATTAGGGATGATTATCTGTTAGTTTCTGGATGCTAGAGATAGATTTAGAGTTAACAATCTTTATGGGTATTGGAGCTTAATGCCTCCGTGTTGTTTGAGTCGGTGCGAGAGTGTCGACGAGAGTAATACGGTTATTCTCTCAGCTCAGTTTGTCAGAGATGGACACTGTTGTGAGCGATGCTGGATGATATTGAGGAGTATTGTAGGTTGAGCATAACTGGTCGATAGGTTTAAGTTTGTGACGAGTGGATTATATGCATGCCGGATAAGTTTCTTCTCTCTAAAGAACTAATTCTTTTTGTGTTAATACTTACTTTTTTGTTTCTATGTTTGAAACATTTTAAACCAAACTCAAAATTGCGAAAACTGTCGAATGACTGTTCAATAACACTGATCTCTGTGGACACGATAAATTCCCAGAAAAAAAACTTCCAAAAACTTTTGTTGCTTGCCGCTTCACCGCTTCAACAAAATACCGCCGTTGCCGGAGATTGGTTTTGATATTGAATTGCATTGCGATAGTTTCAATTTTTTGGAGCATTGTACATAATTGTTTATATTGTATATATGCTTGTATAGATACTTGTTTTGCTTTTATTTTCTATTATGTTTGTTCAAGTGTTGTATACATTTTGTTCCCGTAAATTTTGTTCAAGTGTTTGGTTAGGACACTTGCTTTTGGTTTGCGCGGTGAGGCATCACCATGGCATGAAGGGCGGAAGTTACTAGCTAAGCACAGTAAAGGCGTCGAGCTTACGACGTAAAACAAACATGTTTTATCATTTTTTGTTTCGTTATTACTTTTTCATTCTAGCTTAGGTAGTGTGGTGAACATTCATTAAACAAGTTATTCTCGGATTGTTCGTAAAATTCTCAAATCTTCACTTTACAACTTATTTAATCCATTTTCAGCCGGTCTTTTAGTTTGTTTATATTAATAGTTTTTGTGTTTGTCTAAGAGCTTATTTTGAGTAGCTTGAGGAAATTTGAGGTGATGTTCCAAGTTTGATCGTTTCAACTTGCGAATGCATGGTAATGATGTTGTTTAAAGTTTGGTACATTTCCAAGGTATGTGTTTATCGCTTTCTAGACTATAACATGTACATGAAACTTAGGCTTTTTACAAAATTTGTGCCATTCATTCTTTTGTACTACTTGTTCATGAATTGAATCACTTTAGTTCCTACCCCAATTGTGAAGAAGCTTTTCATTGTTCATATATGCGCAGAGTACCAACATTCTTGTTTTAGCTAGATTTTATTATGGTTAATCTTTTATTTGTATTGATTATATGAATGCATGAAAAGGATCAAGGCAATTGTTTCATTTTAAGCACAACCACCTTGGCCAAATAGTCAATTTACCTTGTGAGTGTGTGAGCATTCGGTAACCCCTTCGAGCCTTTTTTCAATATCCTTATTGCATTTGAACTTGATGCTTGTCTATGAGTATTTAGTTCACTTTTTGAATGGATTTTGATCCTTGCTTTCTTGAACCCTCAACCGTGTGTTGTTGTTTGCATTTTTACCTTGCCTTAGAAAGTAGGGAGTATTCACACATTGATGTTGGTTGAATTCAAGTTGGGGAGAGCAATGTTTGCTCATTTATGTTGTTGGTTGCTATTCGATTGAGAAAAAGAAAAGAAAAAGATTAAAAAAGAAAAAAAGAAAAGAAAAGAGAAAAGTTTTGAAAAAGAAAAACAAAAAGAGTATCAAATAATTATGCTAAATAAGTTATGTGTTTTGGTGTAGCAATCGGGATAAGAGAAGAAGTTGATTGAAATTTTGGTGCTTGAGCCTTTGTGAATTGATCACTCCCTTAGGATTAGGCAAGTTTTTGTTTCAATTACCTTTAGAAATTACCCCTTGTTTGTTAGCCCGACCACATTACAACCTTAAAAATCCCTTATGATTCTTGCCTTTGTATATTCAATATGAATTTTTGGATGAATGCATAATTTAGTCTTTTGTTTTCAAGATTGCTGTGTGAGTGTCAAATTCCTCATTTTGTGTGTTTTTCATCCACTGATAAATTTTTGCTAGGTGTGATTCATGATTGAACTTGTGTTGTTTTGGAATGTTTAGCATAATTTTTGTACGCAGCGTTTGTTTCATGGTTATGTTGTCGTTGTAGTTTAGTGGTAAGTATGTTGCCTTGTATGTACCGTTTTTGTTTGAACCATTGCATTTGTTTTTGTTTGTTAAAACTTGTTGTTTTGAGATTATTGGATTATCGTCTTTTCTTTCTTTAAGTTGTTTGACTTTGTTTGAGGATAAACAATGTTTTAAGTTGGGGAGAGTTTGATGAGTGCTAATTTGTTGTGAATTTGAGTGTGAATAATTAGCATTCGTCAGCTTAATTTGTTTGCTTTTGGTCAATAAACCTCAACTTTAGTATATATTTGGTATAGTTTACATTATAGTGTATATATTGCGTTATCGTGTAAATATCATTGATTTAATTGTTTTTATCTCATTTTTGTAGGTATTCAAGCATTGATATTTATTCATTGTTAGATAGAGCACTTAATAAGCTTTCCAACGCTTCGAACCGGGCAAAAAACGGAGTTACGGTTCAAAAGTTACGAAGAAAACAGTGCAGAATTTTTGTTGTCCTGTCAGCGCTCGCCCCATGCTCGCCAGACAAAGCAAGGGCGAGCAAGAAGAGTGAAATTCACTGTAGAGACAGTAGCAAATGTCGCCTTGGTTTGCCAGGCGAACCAGAACTTTGCCAGGCAAATTTTGACGGACAGAAACACCATTTGAGGGTTAAAAACACAATTTTTAGGTTATGGTTTTGGGGATTTTTGCTCCCACCTCCATTAAACTCATTTTTCAATTGGATTAGCTTAGAAAACAACATTGGAGCTTGCACACGGATGATCCGGGGTGGATTTCTCATTGACCGACGCTGACAAACCGCGAGATGTTTGGTTCATTTCTCTTCTCCTTTATGTACTCTTCTTTTTTGGGTTGTTGTATATGTATTTACTTTGAACTCATGTATATTTATCGCCCATGGCGTTGTATAAAATCTGCTTTACAAATCTTTATCGGTGATTGTCCTTGATTTTTTGCTTTATGCTCGGGGTTTGGATTATGTTAGAGATAAACATCACAAACCTTGATTAGGGATGATTATCTATTAGTTTCTGGATGCTAGAGATAGATTTAGAGTTAACAATCTTTATGGGTATCGGAGCTTAATGCCTCTGTGATATTTAAGTCGGGTGCGAGAGTTTCGACTAGAGTAATACGGTTGTTCTCTCAGTTCAGTGTGTCAGAGATGGACACTGTTGTGAGCGATGTTGGATGATATTGAGGAGTATTTTAGGTTGAGTATAACTGGTCGATAGGTTTAAGTTTGCGACGAGTGGATTATATGCATGCCGGATAAGTTTCTTCTCTCTGAAGAATGAATTCTTTTTGTGTTAATATTTACTTTTTTATTTCTATGTTTGAAACATTTTAAACCAAACTCAGTCGAACGACAGTTCAATAGCACCGATCTCTGTGGACACGATAAGTTCCCGGAAAAATACTTCCAAAAACTTTTTTTGCTTGTCGCTTCACCGCTTCAACAAAATGGCGCTGTTGTCGGGGATTGGTTTTGATATTGAATTGTATTGCGATAGTTTCGATGTTTTGGAGCTTGGTACATAATTGTTTATATTGTATATATGCTTGTATAGGTACTTGTTTTGCTTTTATTTTCCATTATGTTTGTTCAAGTGTTGTATACATTTTGTTCCCGTAACGTTTGTTCAAGTGTTTGGTTAGGACACTTGCTTTTGGTTTGCGCAGTGAGGCCTCACCATGGCATGAAGGGAGGAATTTACTAGCTAAGCACAGTAAAGGCGTCGAGCTTACGACGTAAAACAAGCATGTTTTATCGTTTTTTGTTTCGTTATTACTTTTTCATTCTAGCTTAGGTAGTGTGGTGAACATTCGTTAAACAAGTTTTACTCGGATTATTCGTAAAATTCTCAAATCTTCACTTTACAACTTGTTAAATCGATTTTTAGCCGGTCTTTTAGTTTGTTTATATTAATAGTTTTTGTTTTTGTCTAAGAGCTTGTTTTGAGTAGCTTGAGGAAATTTGAGGTGATGTTCCAAGTTTGATCGTTTCAACTTGCGAATGCATGGTAATGATGTTGTTTAAAGTTTGGTACATTTTCAAGGTATGTGTTTATCGCTTTATAGACTATAACATGTACATGAAACTTAGGCATTTTACAAAATTTGTGCCATTCATTCTTTTGTACTACTTGTTCATGAATTTAATCACTTTAGTTCCTACCCCAATTGTGAGGAAGCTTTCCATTGTTCATATATGCGCAGAGTACCAACATTCTTGTTTTAGCTAGATTTTATTATGTTTAATCTTTTATTTGTATTGATTATATGAATGCATAAAAAATGATCAAGGCAATTGTTTCATTTTGAGCACAACCACCTTGACCAAATAGTCAATTTACCCTGTGAGTGTGTGAGCATTCGGTAACCCCTTTGAGCCTTTTTGTCAATATCCATATTGCATTTGAACTTGATGCTTCTCTATGAGTATTTTGTTCACTTTTTGAATGGATTTTGATCCTTGTTTTCTTGAACCCTCAACCGTGTGTTGTTGTTTGAATTTTTACCTTGCCTTAGAAAGTAGGGAGTATTCACACATTGATGTTGGTTGAATTCAAGTTGGGGAGAGCAATGTTTGCTCACTTATGTTGTTGGTTCCTATTCGGTTGTGAAAAATAAAAGAAAAAGAAAAAAAAAGAAAAAAAAAAGAAAAGAGAAAAGTTTTGAAAAAGAAAAACAAAAAGTATCAAATAATTATGCTAAATAAGTTATGTGTTTTGGTGTAGCAATCGGGATAAGAGAAGAAGTTGATTAAAATTTTGGTGCTTGAGCCTTTGTGAATTGATCACTCCCTTAGGATTAGGCAAATTTTTGTTTCAATTACCTTTAGATATTTCCCCTTGTTTGTTAGCCCGACCACATTACAACCTTGAAAAGCCCTTGTGATTCTTGCCTTTGTATGTTCAATGTGAATTTTTGGATGAATGCATAATTTAGTTTTTTGTTTTCAAGATTGTTGTGTGAGTGTCAAATTCCTCATTTTGTGTGTTTTTCATCTACTGATGAATTTTTGCTAGGTGTGATTCATGATTGAACTTGTGTTGTTTTGGAATGTTTGACATGATTTTTGTACGTATCGTTTGTTTCGTGGTTATGTTGTCGTTGTAGTTTAGTGGTAAGTATGTTGCCTTGTATGTACCATTTTCGTTTCAATCATTGCATTTGTTTTTGTTTGTTAAAACTTGTTGTTTCGTTATTATTGGATTATCGTCTTTTCTTTCTTTAAGTTGTTTGACTTTTTTTGAGGACAAACAATGTTTTAAGTTGGGGAGAGTTTAATGAGTGCTAATTTGTAGTGAATTTGAGTGTGTATAATTAGCATTCATCGGCTTACTTCGTTTGCTTTTTGTCAATAAACCTCAACTTTAGTATATATTCGGTATAGTTTACAATACAGTGTATATATTACGTTATCGTGTAAATATCATTGAGTTTAATTGTTTTTATCTTATTTTGTAGGTATTTAAGCATTGTTATTTATTCATTGTTAGATAGAGCATTTAATAAGCTTTCCAACGCTTCGAACCGGGCAAAAAACGGAGTTACGGTTCAAAAGTTACGTTAAAATAGTGCAAGATTTTTGCTGTCCTGTCAGCACTCGCCCCATGCTCGCCAGGCGAAGCAGGGTCGAGCCAGAAAAGTTAAATTCACTGTAGATACAGTAGCAAATGCCGCCTTGGTTCGCAAGGCGAATTTTGACGGACAGAAACACCATTTAAGGGCCAAAAACACACTTTTTAGGTTATGGTTTTGGGGATTTTTGCTCCCACCTCCATCAAACTCATTTTTCAGTAGGATTAGTTTAGAAAACAACATTGGAGCTTGCACACGGATGATCCGGGGTGGATTTCTCATCGACCGGCGCTGACAAACCGCGAGATGTTTGGTTCATTTCTCTTCTCCTTTGTGTACTCTTCTTTGTTGGGTTGTTGTATATGTATTTACTTTGAACTCGTGTATATTTATCACCCATGGCGTTGTATAAAATCTGCTTTACAAATCTTTATCGGTGATTGTCCTTGATTTTTTGCTTTATGCTCGAAGTTTGGGTTGTGTTAGAGATAAACATCACAAACCTTGATTATGGATGATTATCTGTTAGTTTCTGGATGCTAGAGATAGATTTAGAGTTAACAATCTTTATGGGTATTGGAGCTTAATGCCTCTGTGTTATTTGAGTTGGGTGCGAGAGTGTCGACGAGAGTAATACGGTTGTTCTCTCAGCTCTGTGTGTCAGAGATGGACATTGTTGTGAGCGATGGTGGATGATATTGAGGAGTATTGTGGGTTGAGTATAATTGGTCGATAGGTTTAAGTTTGTGACAAGTGGATTATATGCATGCCGGATAAGTTTCTTCTCTCTGAAGAATGAATTATTTTTGTGTTAATATTTACTTTTCTATTTCTATGTTTGAAACATTTTAAACCAAACTCAGAATTATAGAAACTGTCGAACGGCAGTTCAATAACACCGATCTTTGTGGACACGGTAAATTCCTGGAAAAATACTTCCAAAAACTTTTGTTGCTTGCCGCTTCACCGCCTCAACAAAAACCACTTGCGACCAAACCATTTTTCAACATACGAAGAGAATTGAGGATACTCGATATCTCTAATCTTGCCTAACGCATTATTCATTGCATGCACTTTGTATATTTTTACTCTAACTTTCATTGGAAGTTTCATCATATGAGAGTGTATTGTCCATCAATCTACACGAAAGGTAATATTGTTCCTTTTCTTCTTCTTTATCTTGTTTAGTAAGTCTCTTAATTTTACCATTTGCTAGTTTTCCATAATGACTAATATTCTTGATGTATGAAGTAGTCCATCAATATTCACTTCCAAAAATTTGTATGGATTTGTGTCAATTATATGTTTATAGTGATTGTTATACCCCAAATTTGACCCCTTAGATGTCATGACATCTTTGCATTTGCATTAGGGTTCAATCATCTTTGCATAGCTAACCAAATTATCAAGCTTTGTGGCGTTTCTTTTTGTGGAATTAGGGTTTTTGTACAAAGAAAGGAGAGCCCTAATTAATCAAAATTTAAGAGTGGGATCAACAAAACAACTCCCTATACACTCCAAGGATTCCTAAGATACCTTTTGGTTCAACACAACTCATTTCAAGGGCCTCCTATGTGAAGAGGAGAGGTTTTGAATTCATCTGATCAAAAAGTCAACTAAGGCTTCAAAAAGTCAACCTTTGAGTTTTTTGGTCAACCATGAATATTTCAAGTCATACTCCATGATCTCATGTAGTTGGATCAAGAAAAGTCAAGATGGAATGATAAAATCAGAGGATTTGGAAAATTAGGGTTTTGGAAGAATTTCATTAAGTGTGGAAAATCATGGTTTTTAGCCATATTGCAAGGACCATATCTCACTCATCATTAATCCAAATGAAGCAAACTTGTACTCATTTTAAATATAACATTCTATACTACAAGTTTGAAGAAAGACTCAAGATCAAAAGAGGTAAGGATTTGAAGTTATGGATGATCAAAGTGGGTAGAAATCATGACTTGGTTTTCTACTTAGAAATTTTTCTAATTACCAAAATTTAGCATGTTTGGATCATTTTCATGGCCATTTTTCTCAAAGTTCCAAGTGTCAAAATCGAAATTTTTGGACATGAAAGTTGTTCTTTGTTCTTCAAGCTTTCCAAGCATATGTAGAAATCTTCAATTGCATCAATGAGTCAAAAGTTATGACGTCTCAAAGTTGGAGGTTTTTAGGCCCTAGTTGCCAAGGCACGACCAAGCCATGCAGGCCAGCCCTAGGCCATGGTTTTGGGCCAGTTTTCATGGAATTTTCCACTTTGTTCCAATCCCTTTCTCATTGATCTTCAAACATGAAAGTTATTCACTCCCATACCCTATTTCCAAAGGATCAAGAATCATCTCAATTGGTCCACTAACCATGGAGTTATAACATGCCAAAGTTGCTATCATGATCATGTGTATGTCTTGCTATGTGTGACCTTGCCTCACCAGAAACATGACTAAATTTCCAAGGCAAACTTACCAAATCTTTTCCAACATCCAAGACTGATCTCATATCACTAAAAACCTGCAAAATGAAGAGCTCAAGACTTACCATTTATGGTTCTTTGATTGATGACATTTTAGGGCATGGCTTGATACAAACTTTGAACCAACATGTAAACCCATTTGTATGCCCTAGTCTTTTGGTTTCTTATTCTCCTTCTGGCCTCATAGCTCTGAGAACAAGCTACCTATGTCAGGAAACACTTGGCTCAAGGTGGCCATGCGTGTAGCTCTCCACCATTACACTTTTTATTTCTTGGACAATAGAAGACCACCAATTTTTTCCAAGCCTTTAAAAAGGCATCTGGAGATCAGAGAGTAAACACACAATCTAAGAGCAAGGAAAGAGCAAGAGAACTCAGAGGAAACACAAGCCACCCCCTATCTTCAAACAAAACTCCACAAACTGCAGTTTTGCAAAACTGTTCCTACCATCATTTCTTTTTGTGAAAACCATAAACAAACTTCACAAACCTCCACTATACATCATCACGAACTCATTTTAACCCTTAAACACAAGTTGTAACAACCTAGTCACTCTTCACCATTTTCATCCATCATTGAAGCTCAACTACCGGGTTTGAAGAGGGAGAGGTTTTCCAGGCCAACTAAACATTCATTCTCGCCCTTTAGAGGTTAAGGAGGTTGAGCAACACCACTATACACTTCCATAACACCACGTGAGGGAGCTTCTGAATCTTGCTTCAGGAGGTAACATTTTTCTTCCAAGCTCTTTATTCACGCGTTATAATATTTTGTTTATGAGTTGGAAATGATCATTGTATGGTTTACATTGTTTTTGAAATATTACATGGCTTGTGCACAGTGAAATATGTTGGTTCTTCATTTATGTTGTTGTTATGGTACCCACGGGTTTGACCAAATATTGTGAAGTGTACATACATTTTTAGGTCATGGTGTTTGCATATTTGTGTTCCTCTGGAAAAATGCTTCACTTTTGGTTTTTACACTTTTGATTTTTATGGAGAATTGAGTGAGTTAGATGGAGAAGAAGTTCTGGTTATGGAGGTAGACGAGTGGGAGAGTCAGACCAAAGGATGAAGATGATGAGTTGGAGGCGAGCTGAAGTCTGCGTGGCGCTGATGTGTTCGTTTATTTGTGTGTGTAAAATATATATTGTTGGAAGGAAATATATAACCGGATGAGGGCGTAGCACCGCTGGTCCATGGAGGGAGTTTGTGAGTACTTGTGACCTTGGGGTCTGGGGTTCGAATCCCCCTCGCCCCAGACCCCTTTTTATTTCTTCTTTTTATTTTCCTTTTATGTGATTCTGGGCCTCGTTGCTTTTCGCACCCTCCCTTTTTAAGGCCCATGCGAGTTTGAACTGATTGTCTTGTTCTTGCTTTCTACTGAATGCACCCCTAGCTTTACATTAGTTTATTTTTATTTTTATTTTTATTCCTTCCAAATTTAATTTTGTTTAAATACTTAAAACATTTTAAAAATCACATAAAAATCATTTTTAGACATTTTAATGTCTTGACATATTTTTGGAAATTTTTAGTTATTTTATTTATTTCACTATTTTATTTAATTCATTTTATTTTATGTGTTTACTAAAACACTCTTGAATTAGGGTTTGTCTTTTGACTAACTTCCTCAAATCTTTTTGACCTGATTTTTTACAAAGATTCTACCTGTAATATAAAGAGTTTATAATATTTTTGGTGGCCACAAGTGAATTTGTTAAGTTGACTTTTGGTATGATTCTTGAGACCTCGATTCCTTTAAGCACCATGTGCTTGTTAGCAACATTTGAGAGAGTTTTGATACCATTTTTATGGTGAGCTTTTGCACACATATTCTTGACTATTTTAACATGATTTAAAGCTTGGAGTTGGATTTTATTTGACCTTTTTTTCCTATTTTTGACTTGGACTTCAAGTTAGGGTTCATTTTGAACATATCTTGTTGCTTACTTTGACTAGTTTTTAGGCATAGTTCTTTGAGTGATTATGAATGAATATTTTGTTGTGGTTTGAAGAGCTTGTTAAACTTCTGACCTCTTGAGTTCAAAGTATCTTTGCTTGCCCATTTGCCTTTCTATACTTATTTTGCTTGTTTGAAGCCTTTCATGGATTTCTGGTGGTTTCCTTGCACATAGTTTTGTTCATGCCTTTGATGAAGTTCTTACTTGTGTTTGTATTGACATCTTAATGTTGAATATAGGCTTTATGAAATGTGTATGCTACTTCCCTTATGGGATTTTTATCTCATTTGACCCATTTCGATTGTTATCATCTCATATTTTAAAGTTTATCCTTCAAGTACTTGTGGTTACAATTTGTATCTCCCCTCCTTCCAAAGGAAAGTCTCTCTATTGACTTTAAAGTCATAGATAGCTCATTACCCCTTGGCCTCTTTAGAGCCACTTCCTCTTTGACCTAGTTTAGTTTAGTATGTTTACCTCCCCCTGTAAGCACTATCATCATAGATGTTTACTCCCTCATTAGCCTTATTAGAGCCACAACTTAGAATGAAACTAGAGTTCTTCAGCTCTACGTGAGTACAACCATAATTGGGCTCTCTTCACCCCTTAACTTAGAAATTAGGATAGAGTTCTTAAACTCTATGTGATTCTCATCATAATGAGTACTCAGTTACCCTTTAAACTTAGACTTAGAGAGTTCTTTAACTCTATATGAGTATTATACTCATTCCCCCTAGAACTTTGACCATAGTCAATGGTTCCTCAACCCTAGTTAGGTGAACTATGAATGCTCTGATTCCATCCTAGTCAGGATATGTAGGCACGAGATGCGACGTCTTGGCGATCATACTTAGTGCATATACCTTAGGTCTTTACCTTAGCATATTCTCTTAGCAAAGCAAACATAACATAATACAAATACAAACAAGAGGTTCCTGTAGAGTACTACAGATATCTAGGATGCTAACACCTTCCCTAGGAATAACCAACCCCCGAACCTTAGTTCTCTTAGCTGTGTCTTCACATAGTGCAATTAGAGTTTTCTTCGATCTTTACCCTTTTCTTTGGATAAATCAAAGCTCGGTGGTGAATTTTAAAGATTTGTGATTCAAGTTAATCAATAGCTTGATACGGATTCTCACTGCAACAGTGATATTGTGTTGTTCCTTCTATATACTTGAAATACACTTTTAGTGCTTGTGGCTTTTTATGTATTTGTTCATGAACATTTGTTGAACATGTTATGGTGTTGAATAAATTCTTGTTGTGTGTCATTGTTATGATAACATCTCTGTTTTTGGTTTGAGTGGCTATAACCTCGTGTATTTCCGTGCTAGAGCACATGCGTGTGCAACACTTCGAGAGCACCAAAAACATATGTCACGTAATCATGTCGCTTTTATAGCAACTCGAGAATTTGTGATTGTGTTGTATCATTCATTGTTAATGTTCTTATTATGTTATTCAGTATTATGTGTAGCAATTGTGTTCCATTGTTACTTCACATGCATGTATTTATGTTTAGGCATTCTTAGTCAATGTGTATATCATTCTATGTGGGTGTTATCATGTTGATAGTCTTCTCTTTTCAAATTGCCTCTGTGTAGTATTTTGATTTGTATGTGGTCAATGATACTTCTCATAGTTTGCTTATTCTCTTTTTGATGTTGTCAAAGGGGGAGAAGTACACACAAGTTGAAGTTGGATGCACAATTTATGGGGAGTTTTCTTCAAGACAACAACGTTGCGAAACACATCATCTCATGTTTTGCCATCATCAAAAAGAAGGAGTATGTGAGTGCTTTTGGATTTTGAGTGATGTCAAAACTAGGATAGTATAACGTTATGTATATTGGATGGTATCATCCTACTCTAGGTGTGCATCTTATTTTTAGGAATCATTCAAGTAAGTTGGAAAAGAATCTTGCATCAAAATTACATTGAAAAACTTGTTTTACGGTGGTCAAACCTTTTCAGGCCGACACATGCATGAATAGGCCGACCTATATGACTCTCAGGTCTAGTATAGGTCGCCCTATAACATTTTAGGCTGGATCCCATAGAGCAATATTGAAGCCTGTAGCTTCTGTCCATAGGTCACCTCGCATAGGCCGACTTCTACGCAACATAAAACCTCCATAGGCCGACTTGATTGCATTGACATGCCAACCTATATGATTTCCCAACTTAAAATTTTCTTTCTTACTCCAACTTATTGAATTCCTTTTGTTAATTTTCAACACATACCTATATATACACTCATACATGCACCTTCATCTAGCAAGGTACTAGTGAATTACCTATACGAAACCAGATTACAAAGCATTCCCATCATCTTCAACCTCTCTTATATGCATACACACAATTAAACTACACATAATTATTTTTTGATTAGGTGACCATCTAGATTATTTGTAGGGTTAGAATTATTCACCTCTTGCATAAACATTTTTGAAAAGATAAGGTTAATTGCAAGTATCTCAATTCGATTTCTTATTGAGGGCAAACGTACCCATAGCGAGGCCGAGTGGGGAACTACCTAAACAAATCTTTCTCTCTCTCTCTCTCTCTCTCTCTCACTCTCTCTCTCTCTCTCTCTCTCATTTTTGTATTTCAAAGTTATCGAGTTCGTTGTTGTTTAGATCAATTTGATTGGAATTTTTTTTCTATTACATTTTAAAGTGTTGTTGTTGATATAATCATAATCACTTTGTTTGTGATTGGCTTTTAACATCAACAAAACAAATCAAATTCTCAAATGTTATAGATCGCACACAAAGTGTTCGATAAATTGCCTTTGAGTATTTTTAATTGATTTTGTTCATTTAAAATAAGCTATATGTATAGCTTAGCATTTAATTGATTTGTGAATTAAATGTTGTTGAACAATTTATGTTCATTATCATCCAATTGATTTATGTTACGCGTATCCGAGCTTTTAGATAGTAGGCTCGGTTAGACGATTCGATTTGAGTTGTTTCAACTATGTCATAAAACTTTTGAAAGACTATTTGTTACCAAAAGTTATCTTTTTAATATGTGATCTATTCACCCCCCCTCCAGATTGAAGCATATCGTCTAACAAAATGTATAGTAAGAGGTAGCTTCAGAGAGAGTTGAATGAGAGTGAGAGAGATTTGGATTCTGGGATGAGGTAATGATTGTGTGTGACTGGGAAATGATTGTGTGTGACTGAGAAATGATAGAATCATGATGAATTTGTAGTGAGGAATTATTATATAGATGTTTGAGTCATAACAGAATCGGGCAAGCTCGGGCAACCGTCAGGGCACAGTTGTGGCAAGTTACCTCCATTTAAATTTCACAATGCACAGTGGTTAGGGGTTATTACATTGTTAAGTTTCAGTTAACTAATTGGTTAAGGACTATTTTGGATTCAGTTAGTGACTTTTTAGTGTGTAGGATGATATTGGAAATTGATGTAACATGTTTATGAAAACAAACAGAACTAATGAAGTGTAATGCCATAAGTGAATTCGAATTTAGCCTTGTGATTTTTGTGATGTTAGTGAGTCGGGTTGTGAATTAATGTAGTTAGAATGTTAGTGCTAGATTAAATTAGGATAGGATTCGATTAGTATTGAATTTGGTTATGAAAAATTATGTTAGTTAAACTAGTTAGAGTTAGATAAGTGTGAATTTCTGTCAATCATGTTGTTTAACTGTTAGCTTGGATTATAGTTAGAAGTTATGTTGAAAACAGTTAGTACATATGTTGATGCTTTGCTAATGTGGAACTGATTTGGGTTGTTGTTAGAGTCTGAGTTTGTTGAACTTTGTTAATTCTTGCTAAGCTAATGATGCTAGTTGTTGCAGATACACTGTTAGTGTAGGTTAACAAATCGGTAGGAATTAAATGTTAGATGCACAAGCTCATTGTACTGTGAACTTTTCCCTGGATGTTGGTTTATTGAATGTTTTTTACAGTTAGTGAACATAGGCCGTTGTGAAGGAATTGTCTAATGGGAAGTAAATTGGCGTTGAGCTATTGAGATTGTTATCATTGAAGGTAATTGAAGTTATTGTTGAACTGTTAGTAACTAAGTTGATATGAATCATTCAGTTAAAAGTTAGTATTCAGTTTAGGTTAGCTGGACTGTTAGAACATGAATGTGGTAGAAATGAATATTATACTACATGTTATGCTGGATTAATTTGGATGTCTTGGTGTATTTGTTCTAATTATGCGTTGTGTGGTTATGTGTTGCAGGGTTAATGTGCCTAATGTAAGGCAAGGGTCATGGAGAATTTTGCAAGGCATGGATTGGCACTAAAGCATGAAGAAGCTTAAATACAAATGAGGTGACTTGTGAGTGAATAAGATGTAGGACTTAGGGTTAGGGTTAGAAGGTTTACTTTGGTTAACTTGTTGACCAAAAAGTCAATAGTTGAGCAAAGGTCAACTGTAGGCAAAAATGTGTAATTTTTGTGTAAAGTTTGTAATTTAGATTTTGGGATGTTGTAATGAACTATTTGATGACTTGTAATAAAAACGATCTTATTTGAATAAACTTATGTGTTGTCCCTTTCAAATTATAGCTTCCCCTCCAAAAATCAATCTTTGAAATTGAAACCTTTGATCTCTTGGATAACACCATTGCCATGAACAAAACAAAATCAAAGATAATCACCTAATAAGAATGAAAATGGTTGACAAAAGGTACCCCTAAATGGTAGACTTTCAGATACTAGAATCTAGACTTGTATCTAAAATGATCAGAGGGCCAAAACCAAAGATTTAAGGTTCCTATGAAAACTTGGCTCAAGAACCAGAAATGACCAAATGAAGCATCAGGGTCATAAGATTGCCAATCACTTTATTTCTTTGCAACTAAGAAGTGGGGGTTAAGCCCACCTTGTTTGTATTTGTGTTATTTTATATGTTTGCTTGCCTATATACTTGTATATCTGTATATCTGTATATTTGTATATATTTGTCTGTACTTGGGTTTTCTGTGTGCAAGGTTACTACCTTGAGTGGTGAGGATATGTCCTATACCCAGACTGGAGTGCACCTATGATAGGAAAGTGGTACATTCAAGGAGACTTTGAGGGAGTCGATTCCCGAAAAAGTCAAATTGAGAAACCACCACTTAGTTGAGGCCCTCTTGAGAGTTAGTCATGTTGAACGAGTCTATTCGTGAAAACGTAACTACTCTCGACCTAGGAGCCCATGACATTGATGACCATTAGTCACCTTTAACCCCACTTGGCCTTTTAGGATGTAGTGCGATGACTATGAGGGATTTGATTCTCGAAATGGTTGATATGCGATACTACACTCAGACGAGATTCTCTTGAGAATCTTATTTACTACCGAGTCATTCGGGAAATCGATAATATCCAAAAGATGGGTTGTCGACTCTGGGAACTTTTAGAACCTTGTTCTATAGATGATAAACCCATAGTACACACCTATTGGGATGGGTAGACCATGGCTCCATGCTCATGACCTAAACCTAGGCCTTTTTTCCTGTATATTTGTGAATTTGTGAATATGTGAAGTTGTGCTTATTTGTGGTTTTGCACTCATGCATTCATAAGCATCCATTTCATAACAGTTTCATAGAACTTAGACCTTTTGTTTATGAATATCATAGGGTTATCATGGACAGTAAGAGGAAGAACACCGTGAAGTATACTTTTAAGAGTCTTAAATTGGACGACCTGAGGAGGTTTGGAACCTTGCTGACAGATCCTGAAATATTCAAGGATAGATATGGGAAGCCATAGATTCTATTGAAGACGAAGGTTGATGAAGGACTCATTTCCACTTTACTTCAGTTTTATGACCCGGTTTACCATTGTTTTACCTTTCCTGATTACCAGCTCTTGCCCACACTTGAAGAGTATTCTCAGCTGGTTGGTCTTTCTATTTTGTATAAATATTCATTCCCTATCTTTGAGACAGATCCCAAGGAACAAGAGATAGCTAAGGCCACACATTTGGAGTTAGTTGATATCCAAAACAACATGACTACCAAAGGAGGAGTATTTGGTTTGACTATGGAATTCTTAGTTGGAAAGGCTCAGTACTATGCCAAGCACCTAAGTATGGATGCATTCGAGGCCATCTTTGCCTTGCTTATCTACGAGCTATTTCTTTTCCCAAGCTTCGATAACTTTATAGATCTGAATTCCATCAAGATCTTCTTGAAGAGGAACCCCGTACCTACCTTGCTAGCCCCGTACCTACCTTGCTAGCTGATGCCTATTATTTCGTCCATATGAGGAATGCTCGCAATGGGGGACAGATCACTTGTTGCACCCCTTTGTTGTACAAGTGGTTCATTTCACATTTGCTGAAGGCAAATGCATTTTGGGACCCTTAGAAGGGTTGGTGGTCAAAGAAGATTATGGCTCTCTCCCACTCTGATATTGACTGGTACAACCGTGTTTACGATGGGGTGTTGATTACTGACAGTTGTGGAAACTTTGGGAATGTGCCTCTTCTTGGAACCAAAGGGGGAATAAGCTATAACCCAGTGTTGGCTCGCCGACAGTTGGGATACCCTTTGAAGGACAAGCCTCTTGGTGTTCATGTGGAAGAGATCTTTTTCGAAGAGTATGGGAAGCATGAAGAACAGAAAAGAATGATCTTGAGTGCTTGGGGTCATAGACATAAGAAAGGAAAGAATGATATAGGGAAGCCTAATTGCGTATCCATGGAACCTTATCTCCAATGGGTTCGAAAGAGGGCTATTGAGCTGAAGATGCCCTATTCCCGACAAGAGCCGATCGCCTTGAAGGAGGAACCTATCCTGATTTTCATGTCAGAAGCAGAGGAGCTGAAGATTGCTTTGAACCAAGCTCAACAGACAGGGGAGGCTTGGAAGCATAAGTACCAAGTAGTTGTCGAAGAAAATCTAGAGCTCCAAAAGCAGCTACAAGCGAAGAATGAACAAATACTCTCCTGCAAAAAGAGGAAGACACAAGAAGATCCAAGCACCTCTGACCTTCAGTCCACTCTGTGGAAGTTGATCGTTGATAAGCTCATTATGGAAAAAGCTCAGATGGAGGAAGAGATTAGGAAGCTCAACACGAGGCTTTTAGGAGAATCTCCTTAGGTTCTTTTGTTAGCTTTTATTTAGCTTTATGTTTAAGACTCTTGTGAGATGTACTGACTTTTTGTAATCCATTTTATTATTAATGAGAATGAGTCTTTTGATATCCCTCGATATTTCACAAATGGTTGAGTTCCACGAAACTTTTGCATTGCATTTTGCATTTTTTTGCTAATCCTGTCAAGGAACTGAAAATTTGTTTTGCAAACTTTGTAAGATGAATTTTGGAAAGAGAGATACTTGGCCGTACACCTTCATGGTTCCTAATGTTGAGCAACTAAAAGAACTAGGAGAACTGGTTGAAGACCCATTGGCTTTCTCAGAAAGATATGGAAGGATTCTCCCGCTGTTGAAGCTTCAGAGGGCTGAGGGACTGTTAAAGACGCTGGTCCAACTCTACCATCCCATTTATTAATGCTTCGTGTTTCCCGATTACCAGTTGATGCCGGCCTTGGAAGAATACTCTACTTTGATGGGTCTCCCTGTCAATAATTTCCCTCCATTCTCCTGATTAGAAGATAAGCTCAGTGAGAAGGACATTGCAAGAGGAACGAGACTAAGGTTGTCTGACATTCGAGCCCACATGACTATCAAGGGAGGACTTTCTGTTTTGCCCGCTCAGTTCTTGTTTAAGAAGGCTCAGTATTTTGCTGATAGGAAGAACACTGTGCTCTTTGAGTCCACCTTCGCTTTGTTGGCTTATGGGTTATTCTTGTTCCCAAACATCGAAGATTTTGTCGATGTTAACGCCATTCAGATTTTTATGCTCAAAAATCCGATTCCCACTCTGTTGGCTGATGCCTATCATGCCATTCACTCAAAGAATCTACGAGAAGAAGGACAAATCATTTGCTGTGTTGCTCTCCTTTATAGGTAGTTTATTTCGCACCTACCAAAGACCGCAACCTTTTGGGATGTGAAAGACAATACAATCTGGTCCAAGAGACTCATGGAGCTTACCCATTCAGATATCGAGTGGTACGATCCGATTTATTGGGGGATCCTTATGATTCACATCTGTGGGGACTTCCCCAATGTACCTCTTATTGGCAGAAAGGGATGCATCAGTTATAACCCCGTGCTCGCTTGCCGACAACTTGGTCACCCAATGGAGGAAGAACCTGATCCTAGCAATCTGACGAGACTTTTTATGGAAGAAGGAGAAAATCCCGAGTTTAGAGAAAAAATTACGCGTGCTTGGCATTGCATAAACAGACAAAGATGGACTGCATTAGGAAATCCTGATTGTACTGTCACAGAAGCTTGCTTGGAATGGGCATGTGGAATAGCTCTTGTGATGAGGATGCCTTATCCGCGTCATAAGCCGCCTGTAGTCCCTACAAGTGAAGAGTTGAATATGAAGAAGGCATTGGAGGAGCTGACCCTCGACAAAGCAAGGATGCAAGAACAAATTAACAAACTCATGAAGAGGCTCCATGGAGGGAAAGGACCGCCATCAAGTGGATTAGATTCTTAGTTCCTTTTATGTTGTATTTCTGTTTGCTTATGTAATGAACTTTGGTGGTGTATCGCCTACTCTGTAAAACTTGCAAATTTGCTAAATGAACGAGTTGTTTTAAGATATATCCTCGATATCTACAATGTTTGCAAATTCTAATTCTGAGTTCCTTGACTATTTGCATTTGCATTTGCATCTTTCTTTCATGTCATAACATGTGCATTTCTTTCTTGTCGTGTCTCATCCCATCGTCTTATCTTCAGAACCGTCACACTGAATCTCCGACGCAAATACAACACTCGAGCCCAAGCCCGCCAAAGGATGTCGGAACATAACATTGAATTGGGCAGGGTCAACAATGAATTAGATGATTTGCGAGAAAGCGTAGGGCAGATCATGGAAGTCCTACAAGTTATCAAAGCAAAGATGGATACTCAGACCACCGTGGTATCCGAGATTGTCACTCCAACTATGGAGCCTTCTACAAATATCAACATTGCTGTTGTGCCACCGTTTGGGTTGCCCCCTGGTTTTGTTCCCCCGCCAATTGTTGCAACTATTCAATAGGTTGTTCCTATAGGGCATGAGAATCCTCAAGCTGTCCCAACCTTTGTCCCACCAGCTGTGGTAACTCAAGTGCACCGCATTTTCCACAACCCAACACCGGTTTATGATTTCCCCGAAGCATCTGAAGAAGGGGACGAGCGTCATGAAAGGCTGAAAGAAAGTGTGGAAACAATTCAAAGAAAGATGAGAGCAATGGAAGGCAGTAACATCTTTAGTACTGATGTTAGAGATATATGTCTGGTATCTGGTTTAGTGATTCCACCAAAGTTCAAGACTCCAAGCTTCGACCAGTATTCAGGCGCGACGTGTCCAAACTTGCACTTAATTATGTACTACCGAAGAATGGCAGCATATGTGGATAATGACAAGCTAATGATCCATTGTTTCCAGGATAGCTTGAAAGGAGCCTCTGCTAAATGTTACATGGGTTTAGACCAATCCAGAATCCACAGTTTTCAAGATCAGTCAGATGCTTTTGTGAAGCATTACAATTATAACATGGATTTGGCCCCAGATCGCAGGCACCTATTAAGTATGTCTCAGAACAACTCAGAGTCCTTTAAAGAATACGCTCAATGTTGGAGGGAAACCGCTTCCCAGGTGGAACCTCCATTGTCTGAGAAAGAACTAGTTGATTAATTCGTAGACACTGTGAAGCCGGAGTTTTATGAAAGGATGATTAGTAGTGTTTCCGCCAATTTTGCTGACATTGTGGCTGTAGATGTGAAAGTGGAAGCCGTTTTGAAGAGTGGCAATGTGATTAGTTCTTCGAGAAATTCAAGCAGTAGCAACAACAGGAAACCTCCCAGTAATTTCCATAAAAAGAAAGAAGGGGAGACAAATGCGGTCATGACCGGCAGAAAGAATAATCGAGTTTGGAAACAGCCAGTTTATCAACAGCAATGTAACCCAGGTTTTGTTCAGCAACCAATATACCCTGTACAGTATGCCCCACAACCTTATGTGGCAGCTGTAACTTTGACTTTCAATCATCAAACTCCAAATTATCCGCCCGCGCAGCAAGCGCCCGTTTATCAACAACAGCCCAACTATCAACAAGCACCCAGTGCTCCAGCTTACCAACAACAACAGAGGCCACCAGCCCCTCAATCAAACGCTCCCTATCGAAGACAAGTGAAAAAGCCATCATTCCCCCCTATTCCAATTACCTACACAGAGCTTTACCCTTCTTTGGTCCAACAAGGCTTGATCACCACTAGACCCTTGGGCCCACCTACAGAAAAGTCAATGCAATTTCATAACCCTAATGCCCACTGTGCATTCCACCAAGGCGCTGCCGGTCATGACCTAGAAGGATGCCTTACGCTGAAATATATTGTGAAGGGTTTAATGGAGAATAAGGTTTTGTCCTTTGGGGATAATCAACCAAGAATAATTTGTTGCCTACACATGGGACTGTAAATGCTATCGAAGATGAAAGTGATGAGGTGTTGATTATGGATGCATCTAAGATTAAGACTCCTATTAGAGTTTTCCATTCAAAGTTGTTTGAAGTTGGATTGGTAAAGGTTTGCCACAATGACTGTGCAGAGTGTGGTGCCAGTGCCAAAGGATGCAAATTGGTTCAAGATGACATTCAAGGTTTGATTAACGAAGGTTTTCTATAAGTAATCAGTAAAGTGAAGAAAGAGGAAGTTGTGTTTATTGAGCCCCTAGGCAAGAAAAGGGTATCCCGGTGGGTCATAACCTATAAAGGAGACTCAGGCAAAAGTTAGGGATTAAATAAAAAGAAAGAGCTCGCTAGGTTGAAACCCCGAAAGGGCGGCCTAGGCAAAAATGAGTGTCTCGGTGGATTGAAAACCCAAAAGGGCGATCCAGGCAAAAGTTAGGGACAAAAGGCGGTTCACTGTGTCAGAAGGGTTGTCACCAAAACCAAAGAATTCAAGCAGAAGTTCAAGCTTATCCACTCTCATCAGCAGCAAGGCTTTGGAGGACACCTAGTCATTAGGGATAGTAGTGGTCATTGAATACAATGTAACCTTTTTCTTATTGCCATTTCCTAATTGTAATGTTCCTTGGAACTTCGTCATTTGCAAGTTACCATTCTAATAAAATCAATTTTTGAACCATTCATTGTTTGATATTTATCATTTCTCTACTCTTTCCTTGTTATGCAAAACTTTATTTATTTATTAATAATGGTTTTGAAAGCGGAAATTTTGAAATAACCACAAATCTTTTGTGAAAACACAATGAAGACATAATCTACTTTGGCTCTAGGGACGATTTAGTAAAATCACATGCTCCCCCAGTGGTTCTTGTAGTGACGAAAGCACTGTTAAACCATATGGCATGTAATTCCCCGATGACGCAAGATTAGCTGGCAATGCCTAGGATTGGACACTTCAGTGATGACTGATTACCATGATACAAAGGATTTTTCCCCAGTATCATCCACAGATGTTTGTTGAATGTGGAAAGTCTTTATCTCCTCAGGTGAAAGAAAGATTATTCCTATCAGACCCCTGAGCGGTTGTCCTCTTCAGATTCAGTGTGGCTCTTTGAAGTGGATATGTTATCCATGTCCCCTTTTCCCTAGTCTCTTCACCTCTCGTTAGGGTTGACTCTTGCATATCTTTGAGCATCCGCATCATACCATATCATGTGCATTTTGGAATTTTGGTATGTTTCTTTTGGGTCTTTACCTCTTTTACGTTAACCTATTCTCAGTAAGTGTCTCTTTGAGTTCGTGGATCGTCATCCTTGTCTTGCTTGCATCCGGTTATCACCAGGATGCGTCAGTCTTAATTGGTCAGTCTTAACTGTATTTCCTGTCATAATTGGTCAGTCTTAACTGTATTTCCTGTTTCAAAATTCAATCATTATTGGTATCTAAGCCCATTATTAAGTGGCATCATTATTGGTATTCCTAAGTCTGGTGATCACTAGCATCATTTGAAGAAAATCCTGGTTAGTCATAACTGTACGTCTCTTTGTTTCAAGATCCAATCATTATTGATGTCTCAAGTCCAGTAATCACTGGCACTATTTTAATATCGATCATTATCGATATAGTATAATATCCAGTGTTCACTAGCCTATTTTTCATCCAATCCTTATTGGTGTTAAAGGACCAGTGATTACTGGCGTGCTCCTCAAAAGTCCAATCATCATTGGCGTTCTACACTCTTATCCCCAGCCAGAGTTTGGTCATTACCAATATCCCCGTAAAAGTCCAGTGTTTACTGGCATTTGTTGAAGGTCTGATCATTATCAGTATCCTAATTCCATTAATTACTGGCATGTTTTCTAAGCCTAATCATTATTGGCATCTTAAGGTTGGTCATTGATCAGTGGTTCTCATACGTTATTTCGCTATTTGTTTTAGTTACTATTTTGTTATTGTTTATTTGTTTTATATCTCTTTTACCACATTTTATGCCTCGGTTGTGTTCTTTAGTGTTTTCAGGTTCACATAAACATTCAGGAAGAATCGGAGCGAAAAATCGAGAAAAATTGCAAAATGCGGAATGAAATTGGATTGAAGATAGTGGGATGACACGGGTGCCCGTGTCAGCAGGTCTGGAGCAGCACATATTTGAAATTAAAGATTTGGGCTGAAGTCAGAGAGCTGACATGGGTGCCCGTGTCAACTGACACGGCCCGTGTCAGCACACCTGTAGGGGAGGAATATTTGTGCAGAGAGTCAGAGGGCTGACACGGGTGCCCGTGTCAGCAGGCCTGGGAGAGACAATTTTGTGATTTTTTCTTATTTTCTGAGTTAAGTGTCCTGAGGGGTATTCTAGGTATTGCACACTGTTATGTTTGATCTGGAACCACTTAGGCTAGGTTTGGAGGAGAAAGAACACACTTTTACTTTTACGAACAATTGAATTTAGAGTTGATGCGATCAAGGAGATTTGGAGAAGACGATCGTTCATGAGCGAAAGCGATTGAAGAATCAGTTTTCCTCCGATCAAATTGTAATGTATATCTTTAATTTTCTTTTTGTTTTTGTTCTTAATACTATGAGAGGCTAAACCCCCCCCCCCCCCCAATGTCGGGGTTGTCCCTGATTTTCCCTGTAATGACAATTTTCCTTTTGCAATAGAAATTTCACTGCTTTCTCATAATCATGTTATCATATAATGTTCTTAATGCTTGTCCATATTGGAAAATAGGATTTGATTTACGGTTAACCTTAGGTCGGACAAACCACTATTAACGCTTTTTATACGATAATACTATAGTAGATATCGCCTAGGAATAGGGATACCCTATAGTAACCGTAAAGCTTTTGATAAAAATAAGTGCTTGGTATTCTTTCTATACCGCTAAGGAATTGGGGTATAGGGAGAATACCAAAGGTTTTTCTACTAAGGAATTAGAGAAAAATATTCTTAAGAGCCGGTAATGATTGGTTCAAGCGATGATTTTGAAAAATAAGGATTATTATTATTATAAGGAATTTCATACACCTTGCCCTGGCATGTTTCTCATATTTGTTTAAGTCATTTTTACTCGTTCTGCTTATTTGCTCAATAGTTATTATAATTTTTATAACAAACAAACCCCCAAAGGCATTTTTGTTTAATTGAAATAACATCTGCACTTACAATTACACGCAGTCCTCTAGAGATCTATTCTGGGGATAACCCCAACTATTACTACATCGGTAAAAATAGTACACTTGCTATTTTTCTGATCAGTCATTACCAGTATCCTTTGAAGTACTTGTGATTATCATTATTTGGCGTAAGCGGAGTTTGTGTTTGTCCTTGTCTTTTCTAGTTTTTCTTGAAGACCCCGTTTGAACTCTTTAGTATAAGGAATCCCCAGAAGATCTATTTGTGGGGTGTCTATCCTTTTGTTTCAAATTGATCCCCGTTGGAGATCATATTTTCTTTCTGGTTCCATCCCAAGTAAAGAGTTTGTCTACCCTTTTGCTGTCCCTGAAGTCGTCCGGTCATATCTGAGCCTGTCACTCATCTCCCTGGATCTTTCCCCAGAAGAGAACACCTGTCTGAATTCCATCTCTAGTGAGAAATATTTGGAGTTTCCCATAGTTTTTTTCTAATCCCCAATGACTTTTTAGTCATTCCCCAGTAAGCCTTATCGGTTGGTTGTCAACCTTGTTCCCCTGTGGGTCTTATCTTTGGGTTGTTGACCTTTGTCCCCTTTATGTTTTGTTTTGTCAGCATTCAGCACCATCATGCCATCATATCATCATATTAGAAGTTCATGGCATGTCAGCACTTGCATAATCGTGTCTGTCCTTAGCATAAGCATTGCATCTAAGGGCAAAATTTTCGGTTTGCTATATTTAAACATCTTTCACCACGATTTCACGAGGATTATCATCACTCGTACCATCCGTAAAGCTATTTAAATAAGGGAAATTGTTATACCCCAAATTTTATCCCTTAGATGTCATGACATCTTTGTATTTGCATTAGGGTTCAATCATCTTTGCATAGCTAACCACATTATCAAGCATTGTGGAATTAGGGTTTTTGTACAAAGAAGGGAGAGCCCTGATTAATCAAGATTTGAGAGTGGGATCAACAAAACAAGTCCCTATACACTCCAAGGATTCTTAAGATACCTTTTGGTTCAACACAACTCATTTTAAGGGCCTCCTAGGTAAAGAGGAGAGGTTTTGAATTCATCTTATCAAAAAGTCAACTAAGGCTTCGAAAAGTCAACTTTTGAGTTTTTTGGTCAACCATGAATATTTCAAGTCATATTCCGTGATCTCATGTAGTTGGATCAAGAAAAGTCAAGATGGAATGATAAAATCAGAGGATTTGGTAAATTAGGGTTTTGGAAGAATTTCATTAAGTGTGGAAAATCATGGTTTTTAGCCATATTGCAAGGACCATATCTCACTCATCATTAATCCAAATGAAGCAAACTTGTACTCATTTTAAAGATAACATTCCATACTACAAGTTTCTAGAAATAATCAAGATCAAAAGAGGTAAGGATTTGAAGTTATGGATGATCAAAGAGGGAAGAAATCATGACTTGGTTTTTTACTTAGAAATTTTTCTAAGTACCAAAATTCAGCATGTTTGGATCATTTTCATAGCCATTTTTTTCAAAGTTCCAAGCCTCAAAATCAAAATTTTTGAACATGAAAGTTGTTCTTTGTTCTTCAAGCTTTCCAAGCATATGTAGAACTCTTCAATTGGATCAAGGAGTCAAAAGTTATGATGTCTCAAAGTTGGAGGTTTTTAAGCCCTAGTTGCCAAGGCACGACCAAGCCATGCAGGCCAGACCTAGGCCATGATTTTGGGTCAGTTTTTATGGAATTTTCCACTTTGTTCTAAGCCCTATCTCATTGATCTTCAAACATGAAATGTATTCACTCCCATACCCTCTTTCCAAAGGATCAAGAATCGTCTCAATTGGTCCACTAACCATGGAGTTATAACATGCCAAAGTTACTATCATGATCATGTGTATGTCTTGCCATACGTGACCTTGCCTCACCAGCAACATGGCTAAAATTCCAAGGCAAACTTACCAAATCTTTTCCAACATCCAAGACTGATCTCATATCACTAAAAACTTGCAAAATGAAAAACTCAAGACTTACCATTTATGGTTCTTTGATTGATGACATTTTAGGGCATGGCTTGATACAAACTTTGAACCAACATGTAAACCCATTTGTATACCCTAGTCTTTTGGTTTCTTATTCTCCTTCTGGCCTCATAGCTCTGAGAACAAGCAACCTGTCTCAGGAAACACTTGGCTCAAGGTGGCCATGCGTGTAGCTCTCCACCATTACACTTTTTATTTCTTGGACAATAGAAGACCACCAATTTTTTCCAAGCCTTTTAAAAGACATTTGGAGATCAGAGAGTAAACACACAATCTAAGAGCAAGGAAAGAGTATGAGAACTCAGAGAAAACACAAGCCAAAAACCCTATCTTCAAACAAAACTCCATAAACTGCAGTTTTGCAAAACTGTTCCTACCACCATTTCTTTTCGTGCAAACCACAAACAAACTTCACAAACCTCCACTATACATCATCACCAACTCCTTTCAACCCTTAAACACAAGCTGTAACAAACTAGTCACTCTTCACCATTTTCATCCATCATTGAAGCTCAACTATTAAGTTTGAAGAGGGAGAGGTTTTCCAGGCCAACTAAACATTCATTCTCACCCTTTGGAGGTTAAGGAGGTTGAGCAGCACCACTATACACTTCCATAACACCACGTGAGGGAGCTTCTGAATCTTGCTTCAAAAGGTAACATTTTTCTTCCAAGCTCTTTATTCACACATTATAATGTTTTGTTTATGAGTTGGAAATGATAATTGTATGGTTTACATTGTTTTTGAAATATTACATGGCTTGTGCACAGTGAAATATGTTGGTTCTTCATTTATGTTGTTGTTATGGTACCCACGGGTTTGACCAAATATTATGAAGTGTGCATACATTTTTAGGTCATGATGTTTGTATATTTGTGTTCCTCTAGAAAAATGCTTCACTTTTGGTTTTTACACTTTTGATTTTTATGGAGAATTGAGTGAGTTAGATGGAGAAGAAGTTCTGGTTATGGAGGTAGACGAGTGGGAGAGTCAGACCAAAGGATGAAGATGATGAGGTGGAGGCGAGCTGGAGTCTGCGTGGCACTGATGTTTCCATTTATTTGTGTATGTAAAATATATATTGTTGGAAGGAAATGTATAACCGGATGAGGGCGTAGCACCGCTGGTCCATGGAGGGACTTTGTGAGTACTTGTGACCTTGGGGTCTGGGGTTCGAATCCCCCTCGCCCCAGACCCCTTTTTATTTCTTCGCTTTATTTTCCTTTTATGTGATTCTGGGCCTCGTTGCTTTTCATACCCTCCCTTTTTAAGGCCCAGGCGAGTTTGAACTGATTGTCTTGTTCTTGTTTTCTACTTAATGCACCCTTGGCTTTACATTAGTTTATTTTTCTTTTTATATTTATTCCTTCCAAATTTAATTTTGTTTAAATACTTAAAACATTTTAAAAATCACATAAAAATCATTTTTAGACATTTTAATGTCTTGACATTTTGGAAATTTTTAGTTATTTTCTTTATTTATTTCACTATTTTATGTGTTTACTAAAACACTCTTCTCCGGTGGATTTATCGGAGATGAATACGAAGGAAGATGGAGAAGATGATAGCGGTAAATGTGTAACTGAAATTGAAGCTGAAGTGTGGAAAAGGGAAACCCTAAAGGAGAAACAATCTGAAATTGAAGTTGAATTGGTGAAAGGGCAAACCCTAAAGGTGAAACAAAATGAAATTGGGGAAAACCGAAAATAATGGGTGGATGTTATTAGCAGAAATCGGAATCCGGCAAAGGGGAGAGCTATGAAGTATGTTGCTCCGAAGATTGTGAATGGCGAAATTGAAATCACCATTGAAGATGAAGATGTTGCATCGGAACTGCAGTTCTGGGAAAACGCTTTGATCGTGTACGTGATTGGAGAGGATATCAGTATGCACACGATGAAGAATTTTATGAAGAAAGAATGGAATTTCGTTCAACTTCCTGATCTTTATTACCACGATGAGGGATACTTCATCCTTCGATTTAAGAATCGCGATGACTTGGATGCTATTGTGATGCAAGGACCTTATACTATCAGGAATATTCCTCTACTATTGAAAACTTGGAGACCAGATTTCAACCTAAAGAATGATCTGCTGCAGACACTTCCAATCTGGATCAAGCTTCCCCAACTTCCTCTAGACTTATGGGGAGAGAATAACTTGAACAAGATTGCTAGTGTGATTGGAACCCCTCTAATCACGGACGAATGTACCACACACAAGCTAAGAGTATCTTATGCAAGGATGTTAATAGAAGTTGACATCACACAAAAGCTGCTCGATGAAATTACGATTACAGATAATGAAGGAAAAAAGAGGAAACAAACTATTGAGTATGAATGGAGACCGAAATTTTGTGAGAAATGTAAGAAAATTGGACACCACTGTGAGCCTACTATGAAGAAGAAGTTATGGAAGCCGAAGACACAACCACAACAGAAAGAGAATGGGAAGCAGGTCATCATTGGCAGCACAACCCCAACAAAGGAGGATCCTAAAGTTGATGAAGAAGAAGATGGTGGGAAATGGATGCTTGTCAATAGGGCATCAAGGGATCGAGGCACAGGTAATGATCTTGCGGAATCTTCAAATGCTATACCCTGTTTGAATGGATTTAGGGCTTTGGGGGATTTGAATGGCTCACAAAACCCATTTGATAGAGGGCCATGTTAGTGTCCTGGAATGTAAGGGGGCTTAATAAGGCTGGGAAGCTTAGGGAGATTAACTCCCATCTCCATAAGCTATAGCCTACTATTGTGATTCTAATAGAAACAAGAGTTAAAGAGGATAAAGCTAATAAAGTTAGAAACAAACTCTACTTGAAGGGTAAGTATTTGGATAACTATAATCATCATGGCAATGGTAGAATTTGGGTAGAATGGGATGATACCAAATGGATATTAGATATGAGAAGAGTTCTAGTCAATTTGTGCATTGTAGTGTGTATGACCTGGCTGGAAAATTCCTATTTTGGTTGACAATAATCTATGCTCATAACCAATTAGAGAGGAGGAAATCTTTATGGAAAGAGATGGAGGATATTCATAGATCTCAGCATGGACCTTGGTGTGCAGTGGGGGATTATAATAATGTGGCAACGAGCCAGGATAGGATTGGTGGGAAACTGATCTCTGAGGTTGAATATGTTGATATGCAAGCTATGATGGATAGTACGGGGTTGTGTGAGATGGATAACTCAGGTGATTTCTTTACTTGGACCAACAAGCAGGCTGGAAGTCCTATATACTCTCGTATAGATAGAATTCTGGCAAATGTTGAGTGGTTTCAGGCTTATTGTGATACAATGCTGACCATTTTGCCTCCTCATGTGTCTGATCATAGGATCATCTACTTGACAAAGTCGGGTAGTGTGAAAAGGCAGAAACAATTCAGGTTCAATAATTGTTGGGTTAATGTTATTGGGTATCATGAGGGTGTGGAGAAAAGCTGGACTTTACCTACTAGAGGCACCCCAATGCAAAGACTATGGTATAAACTAAGTAGACTCAGACCTGTCTTGCTAAAGCTTATCAAGAGTAACACTGACATCCAATTGAAGAAGGATAGTGCTAGGCAGAATCTTGATCAAGCTTACTTGGATCATAAGCAGAATAAGATGGATGCTTGTTGTATTGAGAATGTGAAGAAGTGGTCTGAAGAGGTTATTCACTGGAATGATATGGAGGAAAAAATGATGATGCAAAGAACTAAACTTGACTGGATTTGTCTAGGTGATGGGAATAGTGCCTTTTTCCATGCCTATTTGAAATAAAATAAAAAAACACTCTTGAATTAGGGTTTATCTTTTGACTAGCTTCCTCAAATCTTTTTAACCTGATTTTTTACAAAGTTTCACATGTAATATAAAGAGTTTAGAATATTTTTGGTGGCCACAAGTGAATTTGTTAAGTTGACTTTTGGTTTGATTCTTGAGGCCTCGATTCCTTTAAGCACCATGTGCTTGTTAGCAGTTTTGATACCATTTTAATGGTGAGCTTTTTCACACATATTCTTGACAGTTTTAACATGATTTAAAGCTTGAAGTTGGATTTTATTTGACCTTTTTTTTCCTATTTTTGACTTGGATTTCAAGTTAGGGTTCATTTTGAACATATCTTGTTGCTTACTTCGACTAGTTTTTAGGATAGTTCTTTGAGTGATTATGAATGAATATTTTATTATGGTTTGAAGAGCTTGTTAAACTTCTGACCTCTTGAGTTCAGAGTATCTTTGCTTGCCCATTTGCCTTTCATGGATTTCTGGTGGTTTCCTTGCACATAGTTTTGTCCATGCCTTTGATGAAGTTCTTACTTGTGTTTGTATTGACATCTTAATGTTGAATATAAGCTTTATGAAATGTGTATGCTACTGCCCTTATGGAGTTGTTATCTCATTTGAACCATTTCGATTGTTATCATCTCATATTTTAAAGTTTATCCTTCAAGTACTTGTGGTTACAATTTGTATCTCCCCTCATTCCAAAGGAAAGTCTCTCTATTGACTTTAAAGTCGTAGATATCTCATTACCCCTTGGCCTCTTTAGAGCCACTTCCTCTTTGACCTAATTTAGGTTAGTATCTTTACCTCCCCATGTAAGTACTATCATCATAGATGTTTACTCCCTCCTTGGCCTTATTAGAGCCACAACTTAGAATGAAACTAGAGTTCTTCAACTCTATGTGAGTACTACCATAATGGGGCTCTCTTCACCCCTTAACTTAGAAATTAGGATAGAGTTCATAAACTCTTGTGATTCTCATCATAATGAGTACTCGGTTACCCTTTCAACTTAAACTTAGAGAGTTCTTTAACTCTATATGAGTATTATACTCATTCCCCATGGAACTTTGACCATAGTCAATGGTTCCTCAACCCTAGTTAGGTGAACTATGAATGCTCTGATTCCATCCTAGTCAGGATACGTAGGCACGAGATGCAACGTCTTGGCGAGCATACTTAGTGTATATACCTTAGGTCTTTACCTTAGCAGATTCTCTTAGCAAAGCAAACATAACATAATACAAATACAAACAAGAGGTTCCTATAGAGTACTACAGATATCTAGGATGCTAACATCTTCACTAGGAATAACCAACCCCTGAACTTTAGATATCTTAGTGGTGTCTTCACATAGCGCAATTAGGGTTTTCTTCGATATTTACCCTTTACTTTGGATAAATCAAAGCTCGGTGGTGAATTTTAAAGATTTGTGATTCAAGTTAATCAATAGCTTGATATCCGATTCTCACCATAACAGTGATATTGTGTTGTTTCTTCTATATACTTGAAATACACTTTTAGTGCTTGTGGCTTGTTATGTATTTGTTCATGAACATTTGTTGAACATGTTATGGTGTTGAATAAATTCTTGTTGTGTGTCATTGTTATGATAACATCTCTGTTTTTTGTTTGAGTGACGATAACCTCGTGTATTTCCGTGCTAGAGAACATGCGTGTGCAACACTTCGAGAGCACGAAAAACATATGTCACGTAATCATGTCGCTTTTGTAGCAACTCGAGAATTTGTGATTGTGTTGTATCCTTCATTGTTCATGTTCTTATTATGTTATTCAGTATTATGTGTAGCAATTGTGTTCCATTGTTACTTCACATGCATGTATTTATGTTTAGGCATTCTTAGTCAATGTGTATATCATTTTATGTGGATGTTATCATGTTGATAGTCTTCTCTTTTCAAATTGCCTGTGTGTAGTATTTTGATTTGTATGTCGTTAATGATACTTCTCATAGTTTGCTTATTCTCTTTTTGATGTTGTCAAAGAGGGAGAAGTACACACAAGTTGAAGTTGGATGCACATATTTATGGGGAGTTGAAATTCTGGCCTATGCAGACAGTAGATGTCCTAACACATGTCAAGACAGTGTGCTACATAACCATTTAAACACAGAGGCGCAATAGCAGTCTGATACCTTGAATATCAGAACTGTAGAACCACAGATGTCACGATATCTGATCCAACATGTCAGTCAAGAACAATAACAAAACTGTAAATTGCAGAATGTTAAATAAGACAGTATGTGTTAACCCAGTTCGGTGCAATTCACCTACATCTGGGGGATACCAATCCAGGATGAAGATTTCACTATTTTGTAGTATTACCCTAAAGCTAAACTCCCCTGTTTACAACTTTATCCTAATCACTATCCTCAATGAACATCTTTACCAAGGCTAAACTCTAACGTTTATAACCCTGATATGAGAGACCTACTCACATCCTAATCACAACCTGTGATATTTGTCTTCTGCCAATACAGAACCTGTCGCAGTTTCTTGAACTACAAGTTATCTTGGACTTGCTTCGAAGCTTCGTCCAAGAATAATAAAACAACCATTACATACAAGCTTCTGGTTGTGTCCTTGTACCTATGCCTTCCACCCTGCATCCCATACTGCAGAGTGGAAACTTACAACTCCTAAGAGAGCCAACGACTCTCAAACCCTAAACCCTTATTCAACAAAAGAGAACTAGGTTACAAAGTTACAAGTGATACAAAAGATACAAAGGTTCTTTTAACCCTAGGTCTAAGTCTCCTTATATAGTCTTCTGCTGTCTTGGGCTTTCTATCTTTTCTCCTTTATCCACTCTGCAAATTCGCACCAAATCTTTGACAGATTTGTTATATAATTAAACCTGCTATATTAGTAAGATGTCCACTCTTGCTGTTGTGACATCTTCTTCGACATCTTTAATCTTGAGCAGATTTCTTCATCTTTATCATATTTATGTTTTACCAAAATTTCGTCAAACCACAGGAGCTTTCAAGAGTTTTCTTCAAGACAACAACGTTACGAAACACACCATCTCATGTTTTGCCATCATAAAAAAGGGGGAGTATGTGAGTGCTTTTGGATTTTGAGTGATGTCAAAACTAGGATAGTATAACGTTGTGTATATTGGACGGTATCATCCCACTCTAGGGGTGCATCTTAGTTTTAGGAATCATTCAAGTTGAAAAAGAATCTTGCATCAAAATTGCATTGAAAAACTTGTTTTTTGGTGGTCAAACCTTTTCAGGCCGACACATGCATGAACAGGCCGACCTATATGACTCTCAGGTCAAACCTTAGACATATTTGTTATATAATTAAACCTGCTATATTAGTAGGATGTCCACTCTTGCTGTTGTGACATCTTCTTTGACATCTTTAATCTTGAGCAGATTTCTTCATCTTTATCATATTCATGTTTTACCAAAATTTCTCCAAACCACAGGAGCTTTCAATCTTCCCCTTTTGACAAATTTTGGCTAAAAAATTCCCTTCTATGCTAGATGAGCTAAATTGATAAAAGTCCTTGAGTCTCTTAATCTTGAGAATTTCCCTTCTGATATCTTCTTCCTGAATTTCAGAAAGAGCTTAAACAGTCGAGACATGGAGTTCATAAAATATGTAACTCAGATCACAAGTCACAACCTGTTTTTAAACTCAAATCACAAGACACAAAGAAAAATAGAAATGTTAAGAGATGTCAGAGCATCTTATCCAGCATTCTTGCAAAACTAGTGCAGGAATGTACCCAGAAAGCAACAGGAAACCATTCTCCCACCTTTTTAGCCAAAACTTCGCAAAAGTGACCAAGACAACCCCAAACCCAGATGCAACATACCCAGATTTTGAAGAACCCCATCTGCCACCAACCCAAATAGAGTATTGAGACCAAAGAAGACCAAAGCAATCCTTATTTATAGCCAAGTAATTTCCTTAGAAAGTAAAGAACCACAAAAAATAATGCTAGTTAATTCAAAGGACCATTAATCGAAGGAAATAACTCCACCAATAGCGCACTGACCAAGACTGCTTTGATTGTTTCTTCTTTTACGAACACCAACCTAAGAACCCATTTACATGCAAACATGTCTTAGAACCATGTCCAGACATTATGTCAGACATTGTCTATTCTTCCCAGGTTCTTCTTCTGATTTGACATTACCAAGACTACTTCACATAATTATGATCATAGTCTGCAGAGAAAAATAAAATCCCCCAACCTCAATCAATGATTCTTAAGCATCCAATAAGAACCATGTAACTTGCACTGCCAAGTCTCCCACAACTTGCAACAATACAAGAATGTCAAGACATCCTTCTTGACATCTCATCCTCCCAGGATGGACACATAATCACAGCTTGCTTGACGCACAATGCAAACTGAAACTCCAACTGCACCCACGCAGAAAAACATCTTAGATCAAGGAACAACTCCCCCTATCTAAGGTAACCAGTGCTCCTCCACATAACACCTCACTGATGAATGGAAAACATAAGATGCATCTTCATGTCTTCAGGAACGCACCCTCAGTTCAAGCCACCTGCTAAACACAAACATCAACACTCTTATTGCTTCTTCTGACAAGAACCAATAATCACTCACACATGATCACCATCATGCTACACGTGAGGAAATATATAAGGATTACCATCCTACCATAACAAACTATTGGCTTAAGATCAAAGTCCCATTGATCCCCCTCATCCTGCAACCATCTACACACCACACGAACTCCTCTTGAATTCTCAAGTATAGACCTCCAGCTGCTTGAGGCACAAACCAATTAAATCAGAATACTTCACATTCCTCAAAGAGACGCACAAGGCCCCTTAGTTTGTTATAACAATGTCAGATATCGTATGCATGCTCCAGAACTTCACAGCTGCCAAACTGATCCACTACTAGCATGACTTGCAGCCAGGGGCAATATCCCCTTCGCAAGATTTTCCACTGACCTTACTAGGCAAGCAATAGAGATAGACACCCCACAATCCAAGACAGTCATTCCTTATCATTCTCCCGTATGATAACTTGGAATACTTCTGATTTTCTGGTGAATATCCACTTCTGAACGCATCAGAAACTAGACCTTCATGCAATCAACCTGTGATCCACTTCAGTCTTCCCAAAACCTTACATCAGACTTCCAAGACAGTTCTTCTAGTCCATCATTCTCCCATATGACAATGTAGATACTTCTTAGACATGATGCAAGTAACCAGTTCCTCACAGAACCTGAAATCCTTCTTCAAGGATAACCAACCCAAAAATGTTCTAACATCAGTTAGGAAATCTTCCACACATCAAAGACACCACACACCATGGTTCTTGATATGGTCTACCACTGGACTTACTATCAGCATAGTAATCCAAACTGAAGATCTTCAAACAACACTGCGCCACCAGTTTGAACAAAGAAAGCTTAAGAAACCCAGAGAGAAATAAACTCTCAACCACCAAAAGAAGGTATACTTCCATTCTCAACCCAGAACTTCTGCCACAAGCTCCCAGAGAACCAGAACCTTCTTACATTTTCAACTAACTACCCTTCTGCACAAGAGCAATCAGTTTCAAGCATTCTGCTTGAATGCACACTGTGAAACCAACCAAATGCCACCTTTTGATTGATATCACTCTTTTTCAGAACTCCCACAAGATACACTGATCTACTAATGAAATCAGGTCTTCAAGTCACATGAACTGCTTGCACCATAGCAAGACATCTTGGATCCACCAAGCCTCTTAGACATGTAACATCTTCCCATCCACAGCTCCTGCAAACTGCATGAGATAGACCTTTTTAAAGCATCCATAACTTTCATTCTCCTGTAGATCTCCTTATTTTAAGTTGATGTGCCACATCACCAGCTGAGACTCAGATGTTAAGCTAGATGTCAGAATATTCTGATACGACATCCAACTGTTGAATTCAGCTCCTCCTTCTGCCACTTAGAAGAACCCCCTCCCTTTGCAGAACAAGAGTTCCATGCTCTCATAGGCTTGATTCAACAACCAAGTTTGAGTAAACAACCTCCATCCTGCTTTAAAACTCCAAAGACTTCACACCTGCCACGTCTGAATCTTCAGAAAATAAGTAGTCCTAGACTACACCATAGCCATACCAAAGAATGCCACTTTCCTTAGTAGAGCAAACTGTAGAAAGTCAGAGAAAACTGTCACTTAACTTTGACCTTCAACAAGAGCAAGATCCCATGCTCCCAAGTACCTAGATCAGAAATAAACTAATCCAAGCAGTAACCATCAAGATTATGATGTCTTCATCTTCATCTTCAACACCATCAAAGTCCAGACCAGTTTCTTGCCAGGAAACTCTCTAGAGAACACATGCTTCTGTCACGCCCGACTGAAGCCACTTCTTAGGTCACCACCTAAGACTAAAACAGATGCTAAAGCGTATGCAGTACCCCTCCCATGATTATGCACAAACTCTGAAGATGAGATGTTTCAACATCTTTTTGAACATCTGCAGTCTTGATTTTCAAGGATAATCAATTAAATACTCGTGGACTCCACAAATAGCAATTAATCTTAAATCCTTGTCCAATAACCCTTCATCACTGTTGTAGCTAAGCTCCACCAAATCACTTCATGAACATTTATCAAGTATTCAATCTTTTGCAAATATCTTCTTTAAAGGACAATGTTGAGATACCAAGGCTGCCACCCTTGACTCAAGTAACTAAGACTTCCTCTGAACAAATCTTATTTACCTCAACAATTCTTCAATCAAATTGGATCCACTTTTAGGGTCAAGAGAGATGAATCCTTCCTTGATGTTTTTGGATGGTGAAAATAAATCACCTCCACTTTCTTTGGATTATGTTTCAAAGAAACACCTTCAAGTCATAAGAATAACCAGAAGACTCCAGATACACGACTTAGATGCCTTTATGAGTGGACTTGAGAGAATTCTCAAGTATCTTTGACAACCTAACCGATCAATAATCTATCAAACTCCCAGAGCAAGAACTTGATAAACTTAACTCAACTCTTCTCCTCTTCAACTGACTTCAATTGCACCAAGAAACCAAGCTTCCAAGTACCACGTCACTATACCAGATATCTTCCAACAACTCCCTTCATTCCATCGCTCCCGATTTTGGAATAAAAGAAAACAGATATCTTCACATCTAGAGGCCGACGATTGAGACCTTCCACCAACTGTCTTCAATAACAACTCCAAAATCCCATAATTCTAGAGCTCTTCCATCAGAAACACATGCAGCGGAACCACTAGGGAACAAATCCTACTTGCCCTAATAAGATGTCAGAACATATTATAAGACACGCCAACAAGAGAACTAGCCACTTCTCCTGCAGTTGTTGTAGAACCTCCTCAGCAACATAAACAACCTTCGGGTTGTTTCCCTTCGATCCAGAACATCCATCTTATCCATTAATACCCTTGAGTATGTTCGAGTTGATTGATCTGATCTTAAAAACTCCTCTTTGTTTAAACGCCAGAAAGTATCTCCCAAAAATCTCATCCAGATACAGACAGGATGTCTGCTCTGATACCAATTGAAATTCTGGCCTATGCAGACAGCAGATGTCCTAACACATGTCAAGACATTGTGCTACATAATCATTTAAACACAGAGGCGCAATAGCAGTCTGATACCTTGAATATCAGAACTGCAGAACCACAGATGTCACGACATCTGATCCAACATGTCAGTCAAGAACAATAACAAAACTGTAAATTGTAGAATGTTAAATAAGACAGTATATGTTAACCCAGTTCGGTGCAATTCACCTACATCTGGGGGATACCAATCCAGGATGCAGATTTCACTATTTTGTAGTATTACCCTAAAGCTAAACTCCCCCGTTTACAACTTTATCCTAATCACTACCCTCAATGAACATCTTTACCAAGGCTAAACTCTAACATTTATAACCCTGATATGAGAGACCTACTCACATCCTAATCACAACCTGTGATATCTGTCTTCTGTTAATACAGAACCTGTCACGGTTTATTGACCTACAAGTTATCTAGGACTTGCTTTGAAGCTTCGTCCAAGAACAATACAACAACCATTGCCTACAGGCTTCTGGTTGTGTCCCTGTACCTATGCCTTCCACCTTGCATCCCATACCGCAGAGTGGAAACTTACAACTCCTAAGAGTGCCAACGACTCTCAAACCCTAAACCCTTATTCAACACAAGAGAACTAGGTTACAAAGTTATAAGTGATACAAAAGATACAAAGGTTCTTTTAACCCTAGGTCTAAGTCTCCTTATATAGTCTTCTGCTGTCTTGGGGTTTCTATCTTTTCTCCTTTATCCACTCTGCAAATTCGCACCAAATCTTTGACAGATTTGTTATATAATTAAACCTGCTATATTAGTAGGATGTCCACTCTTGCTGTTGTGACATCTTCTTCGACATCTTTAATCTTGAGCAGATTTCTTCATCTTTATCATATTTATGTTTTACCAAAATTTCGTCAAACCACAGGAGCTTTCAAGAGTTTTCTTCAAGACAACAACGTTACGAAACACATCATCTCATGTTTTGCCATCATAAAAAATGGGGAGTATGTGAGTGCTTTTGGATTTTGAGTGATGTCAAAACTAGGATAGTATAGCGTTATGTATATTGGGCGGTATCATCCCACTCTAGGTGTGCATCTTAGTTTTAGGAATCATTCAAGTAAGTTGGAAAAGAATCTTGCATCAAATTTGAATGGAAAAACTTGTTTTTTGGTGGTCAAACCTTTTCAGGCCGACACATGCATGAACAGGCCGACCTATATGACTCTCAGGTCTAGTATAGGCTGACCTATAACATTTCAGGCCGGATCCCATGGAGCAATATTGAAGCTTGTAGCTTCTGTCCATACGTCGCCTCGCATAGGCCGACCTCTATGCAACACAAAACCAACATAGGCCAACTTGATTGCATTGACATGCCAACCTATATGATTTCCCAACTTAAAATTTTCTTTCTTACTCCAGCTTATTGAATTCCTTTTGCTAATTTTCAACACATACCTATATATACACTCATACATGCACCTTCATCTAGCAAGGTACTAGTGAATTACCTATACAAAACCAGATTACAAAGCATTCCCGTCATCTTCAACCTCTCTTCTATGCATACACACAATTAAACTACACATAATCATTTTTTGATTGGGTGACCATTTAGATTATTTGTAGGGTTAAAATTATTCACCTCTTGCATAAACATTTTTGAAAAGATAAGGTTAATTGCAAGTATCTCAATTCGATTTCTTATTGAGGGCAAACGTACCCATAGCGAGGCCGAGTGGGGAACTGCCTAAATAAATCTCTCTCTCTCTCTCTCTCTCTCTCTCTCTCTCTCTCTCATTTTTGTATTTGCAAATTATCGAGTTCGTTGTTGTTTTGATCAATTTGATTGGAAAATTTTTTTCTATTACTTTTTAAAGTGTTGTAATTGATATAATCATAATCACTTTGATTGTGATTGGCTTTTAACATCAACAAAACAAATCAAATTCTCAAACGTTATAGATCGCACACAAAGTGTTCGATAAATTGTCTTTGAGTATTTTTAATTGATGTTGTTCATTTAAAATAAGCTATATGTATATCTTAGCATTTAATTGATTTATGAATTAATTGTTGTTGAACAATTTATGTTCATTATCATCCAATTGGGCTATGTTACGCATATCCGAGCTTTTAGATAGTAGGTTCGGTTAGACGATTCGATTTGGGTTGTTTCCACTATGTCAAAAACTTTTGAAAAACTATTTTTTTTTACCAAAAGTTATCTTTTTAATATGTGATCTATTCACCCCTTCCAGATTGAAGCATATCGTCTAACAAAATGTGTAGTGAGAGGTAGCTTCAGAGAGAGTTGAATGAGAGTGAGAGAGAGATTTGGATTCTGTGATGAGGTAATGATTGTGTGTGATTGGGAAATGATTGAATCATGATGAATTTGCAGTGAGGAATTATTATATAGATGTTTGAGTCATAACAGAATCGGGAAACTCGAGCAACTGTCAGGGCACAGTTGTGGCAAGTTACCTCCATTTAAATTTCACAATGCACGGTGGTTAGGGGTTATTACATTGTTAAGTTTCAGTTAACTAATTGGTTAAGGACTATTTTGGAGTCAGTTAGTGACTTTTAGTGTGTAGGATGATATTGGAAATTGATGTAACATGTTTGTGAAAACAAACAGAACTAATGAAGTGTAATGCCATAAGTGAATTTGAATTTATCCTTGTAATTTTGGTGATGTTAGTGAGTCGGGTTGTGAATTAATGTAGTTAGAATGTTAGTGCTAGATTAAATTAGGATAGGATTCGATTAGTATTGAATTTGGTTAAGAAAAATTATGTTAGTTAAACTAGTTAGAGTTAGATAAGTGTGAATTTCTGTCAATCATGTTGTTTAACTGTTAGCTTGGATTATAGTTAGAAGTTATGTTGAAAACAGTTAGTACATGTGTTGATGCTTTGCTAACGTGGAACTGATTTGGGTTGTTGTTAGAGTCTGAGTTTGTTGAACTTTGTTAGTTCTTGATAAGCTAATGATGCTAGTTGTTGCAGATACACTGTTAGTGTAGGTTAATAAATCGGTAGGAATTAAATGTTAGATGCACAAGCTTACTGTACTGTGAACTTTGCCCTGGATGTTGGTTAATTGAATGTTTTTTTACAGTTAGTGAACTTAGGCCATTGTGAAGGAATTGTTTAATGGCAAGTAAATTGGTGTTGAGCTATTGAGATTGTTATCATTGAAGGTAATTGAAGTTATTGTTGAACTGTTAGTAACTGAGTTGAAATGAATCATTCAGTTAAAAGTTAGTATTCAGTTTAGGTTAGCTGGACTGTTAGAACATGAATGTGGTAGAAATGAATATTATACTACATGTTATGCTGGATTGATTTGGATGTCTTGGTGTATTTGTTCTAATTATGCGTTGTGTGGTTATGTGTTGCATGGTTAATGTGCCTAATATAAGGCAAGGGTCATGGAGAATTTGGCAAGGCATGGATTGGCACTAAAGCATGAAGAAGCTTAAATACAAATGAGGTGACTTGTGAGTGAATAAGATGTAGGACTTAGGGTTAGGGTTAGAAGGTTTATTTTGGTCAACTTGTTGATCAAAAAGTCAATAGTTGACCAAAGGTCAACTGTAGGAAAAAATGTGTAATTTTTGTGTAAAGTTTGTAATTTGGATTTTGGGATGTTGTAATGAACTATTTGATGACTTGTAATAAAAACGATCTTATTTGAATGAGCTTATGTGTTGTCCCTTTCAAATTATAGCTTCCCCTCCAAAAATCAATCTTTGAAATTGAAACCTTTGATCTCTTGGATAACACCATTGCCATGAATGATAACGCAAAATTAATATGTGTATTTGACTTGACATGCATGAATTTATACTGTGTTTAAATTGGTTTTTCCCGATTTATGTTTTATTCTACCCGTATTTGTTTTTGTTTTTCAGGCACTCGAGTCGAACCGGGATTTAACGGAAAATAAATATTTATTGAAGAAATTGAAGAGGAAAGAAAATGAATTGAAGAAATTGAAGAGGAAAGAAATGGAAAGGAAAGAAAAAGAAGGAAAGAAAAGAAAAAAAATATAAAGGGTGGGCCCACCACCACATATATGGCGCAAGCCACATTGTGGGTGGCGCCCACCACCAAAAGAAAAAGTGGCGCAAGCCACATGGTTCTGAGAAGATGAGGTGGCGCGAGCCACCTATTTTCTGGGAGAGGAAAAATTGCAACGTCCCACTTCTCCTACTTTCTCTAGGTTTCCAACTTCCGTCCGTTATTTTCTCAAGCATTTTCCACACGACTGAGACGTTCTCCTCAACTGCCAAGACTGGTTATAAATTGAAGTGAAGACCTCCTTTGAGAGGGTCCGTGAATTTTCAAGAGAGCTCTGAGTGAATTATTTTTCTGCACTTATTTTCAATTAAACAGTTCTTAGTCTTTAGTTATTTTTTTTCTGCACTTCTGCACTTCGAGTTTTCATTATTTCCTTGTGTAAGCAATTGTACCGGATCACTTCAAGTTTGTACCAAGGATTCGTTTGCCAGATTATTTCAATTCCAGGTTTTTATTATATGCTTTATTCTATCGTTTGCTGCAGCATGACTAGTAGTAGTAATATATATATTGTTATCATGTTTTCCATTCCAACCATGTCTGGCTAGGTTATTTGGTATCAGTATGTAAACAAGTTATTCAGATGGAATTAAGTAATAATCGGTGCTATATTTTTACAAATTAGATTTTAGGCTTTGGTTTCTTATTTTTAATCGATTGGTTTTTCTTACGAAAGTAAAAAGGCATTTAAGGTTAAGGTCAAGATAAACGAGAGTTTGAGAGTTTAACCAGATAGCTGAAACTAGGCATTGATTTTAAACACAGCGGAAGCACTTTAGAATTGATTAGGACTTATTCATTTTCAAAAAGTATTTTTAAATGCAAATGATACAACGAGAGCGCTCATTCTGATTTAACGGTATATTCCAAATCAATAAACACGAGAGTGTGAGACAAGGTCTTTTAAATGAGTATTTTCTACTGAAAAGTAATTTGACACTTAACCCTGCACCGATGACTTATTAAATTCCAGACGATTAATGTGTTACATACTGATATCTCGTTATTGATTATTTTTATTAAAAGTTAGTATTCTTAGATTTAATTTTTGTCGCCTTATTTCCCTTAGAACAATTGGCCTTAGCTAAACATAGTAACAATCTGATAGCACTAGTTTGATTATCAGTCCTTGTGGGATCGATATCTTTTTAAAACTACGCGATAGACTGTGCACTTGCAGTTAGTAACCCCATTCGACTCATAAAGTCGCGACCAAGTTTTTGGCATCGTTGCCGGGGACTTTGATTTAGTCATTAGTGCAATTCATTTGTTGCGCAGTATAGACTAAGGCAACAAATTTTATTTTCCTTTTTCTCGATTGTATGCCAAGTACTCGCTCACAAAGCGAAGACTTACAACCCCCAGTCGCCGAATTAGAACGTTTCTTACATTTGAGACGCAGACTACTTGAGTATCAACGCAAGTATAATATTCCTGATCTCCCTGCTCATACCCCTGAACCAGTAAAAGAATCAGTCAAAGAACAAAACATGGGTGAAAGACCACAAAACCGTCCTCTTAAGTTATATGCTACCCCGTCTGAGCAAGAACCACATAGTAGCATTGCTGCCCCTGCTATCAACCAAAATGATTTCGAGTTGAAACCTTCATTGCTGTCAGCCGTACAACAACATCAGTTTTCTGGAAACCCTACAGAAGATCCTAACGAACATCTGACCAAGTTTGTGCAGTACGCAGACACAGTAAAGGCAAATGGTGTAACTGCGGACGCGATAAGACTACGCCTTTTTCCTTTCTCATTAAGAGACAGAGCTTGGGCTTGGTTGCAATCCTTGCCATCAAACTCTGTTACTACGTGGGATAAGTTGAAAAAGGTATTCTTAGCACGATATTTCCCCCCAAGCAAAACAGCTATGTTGAGAGCCCAATTTAATAGTTTTTGACAGAAGGATAACGAATCTCTTTACGATGCATGGGAAAGATATAAAGACATGATGAGGATGTGCCCGCATCACGGTCTTGAAGATTGGTTAATCATCCATACATTTTACAATGGTTTCTAGTACAATACAAGATTGACAATAGATGCCGCCGCTGGTGGTACGCTTATGGATAAACCATATGAAGAAGCCCACCAACTAATCGAGAGCATGGCTCAAAACCACTACCAATGGGGAGGAGAAAGAACTGCAGTGGAAAAATCCCAAACAAAAGGTGGAATGTACGAGGTTAGTAGCCTTGATCATGTCAATGCTAAGGCAGATGCCCTTGCCCAAAAGATTGATAACTTGACCATAACGCCTGCAGCCACCGTGGCTGCTGTAGCTCAAAACTGCGAATTATGCGGAAACCCTGGACATGCTGCCACTGAATGTCAAATTCTGGCAGGAGTCTCCAGTGACCAAGTAAATTATGCTCAAGGAAACCCTTATGCAAATACCTACAATCTGGGCTGGAAGAACCACCCAAACTTCTCTTATAAAAACAACAATGCATTATATGCACCTGGTCAAGCACTTGCTGCACCACCAGGCTACCAAAAGGCTGCTGCAACTGCCCCTAATGTTCCTAGGAAGTCCAACCTTGAACTAATGATGGAAAACTTTATAGCTACCCAGGCTCAAACAAACAAAGACTTCCTGAATCAAAACATACACACTAGTGAGCAAATTAAGCAATTAGCAAACAAAGTAGACGCTTTAGCCACCCACAACAAAATGCTTGAAACATAAATTTCACAAGTGGCACAACAACAAGCACCTACTGCTGCTCTTGCATGAACATTTCCTGGACAGCCACAACCTAATCCGAAAGGACATGCAAATGCCGTTATATTGAGAAGTGGTAAAGAACTAGAAGGACCCATTGATCCAAGACTTCAGAATCCGCCCATGTACCAAAAGCCTAATACTGAGAAGGAGAATGAACCCAAGGAAAAGGAATATAATGACCAAGAGGCCGTGGAAAAGCCTTATGTGCCTCCACCACCATATAAACCCCCGATTCCGTATCCTCAAAGATTCGCAAATTCTAAAACTGCAGGGCAATTTAAGAAATTTGTTGAACTTCTGAAACAATTGAACATCACAATACCGTTTACAGAAGCTATCACTCAGATGCCCTTATATGCTAAGTTCCTTAAAGAAATCCTATATAATAAGAAAAAGATTGAGGATAACGAAACAGTTACACTTACTGCTGAGTGTAGCACCATAATCCAAAACAACATGCCTCCTAAGCTGAAAGACCCAGGTAGTTTCTCCATACCCTGTGTAATTGGAAAGTTCGTCATAGACAAGGCTCTGTGCGACTTAGGTGCCAGTATCAGTGTAATGCCCTTATCCATATGCAAGAAGCTTGATATGGGAGAATTAAGACCAACTAAGATGTCTGTTCAATTAGCCGACTGCTCTATTAAATATCTCGTTGGTATACTAGAGAATGTTCCAGTTCGAATCGGACAATTCTATATTCCTACCGATTTCATAATCATGGACATTAAAGAAGACTCTACTACACCTATCATATTAGGAAGACCATTCTTAGCTACCGCCGGAGCCATTATAGACGTAAAGAGAGGTAAGCTAACCTTTGAAGTCGGGGAAGAAAAGGTTGAATTTATCCTGACACAATTCCTACAAGCACCAGCTATAGAGGACACATGTTATCTATTAGATGTCATAGATGAGTGTGTAAGAGAAATGGAAATGGAACCGACCATATATTCAGATATTATAAAAATTCCAATACCTTCGATTTTTGAAGATGATAATTTACGTGAACCATACCAAGATGATAGCCTAAGCGAATGTTTAGCACTTACACCCGATCATCTTCCTTGCCCAAAGAAACCAGCTTTAGAACTGAAAACACTACCCGATAGTTTAAGGTACGAATTCCTTGACACAAAACTTGAACGACCTGTAATAGTCAATGCAGACTTAGGACAACCCGAAACTAAGAAACTTTTAGATGTCTTAAGAAAATATCCAACTGCGTTAGGCTACAACATCGCTGACCTTAAAGGAATAAGTCCTTCTATCTGTATGCATCGCATTATGCTAGAGGAAGACTGTAAGACCTCTAGAGAACACCAGAGAAGGATTAATCCAATCTTAAGTACTGTAGTTAAGGATGAAGTGAAAAAGCTCTTAGATGCAGGAATTATATACCCGATATCAGACAGTAAATGGGTTAGCCCAGTACATGTCGTACCTAAGAAGGGAGGTGTTACAGTTGTTAAGAACTCAAAAGGTGAATCTATAACGCAAAGAGTCGTAACAGGAAGTAGAATGTGTATTGATTATAGAAAATTGAACAAAGCTACTCGTAAAGATCATTTTCCATTACCATTCATTGACCAAATGTTGGAACGATTGGCAAAACATTCTTACTTCTGCTATTTAGACGGTTATTCAGGATTCTTCCAAATCCCTATTCATCCTGATGACCAAGAAAAGACAACTTTCACATGTCCCTATGGTACATTTGCTTACCGACGAATGCCGTTTGGGCTATGTAACGCTCCCGCAACATTCCAAAGATGCATGATGTCAATTTTCGCTGATTTTATAGACGACATTATGGAAGTGTTTATGGACGATTTTTCTGTTTGTGGGCAGAGTTTTGAAGGATGTCTATCCAACCTAGAAATGGTACTTGAAAGATGTGTAAAAGTCAATCTCGTATTAAACTGGGAGAAATGCCACTTTATGGTCAATCAAGGAATCATACTTGGACACGTAGTATCCGATAGAGGGATCGAAGTTGATAAAGCAAAGATAGAGATTATAGAAAATCTCCAACCTCCAAAATCCGTACGAGAAATAAGGAGTTTCTTAGGACACGCCGGTTTCTACCGACGATTCATTAAAGATTTCTCGAAAATTACCAAACCACTGACAGGTTTATTAATGAAAGACGCTGAATTTATCTTCGATGAGAAATGCCTAAAAGCGTTTGAGCAATTAAAAACGGCTCTCGTTACCGCACCTATCATGCAACCACCTGATTGGAGATTACCATTTGAAATCATGTGTGATGCGAGTGACTATGTCGTAGGCGCGGTCTTAAGACAAAGAAAGGACAGAAAGCTCCATGCAATTTACTACGCAAGTAGAACCCTAGATCCGGCCCAAATGAACTACGCCACCACTGAAAAGGAACTCCTAGCTGTCGTGTTTGCTTTGGATAAATTCCGTTCCTACTTGGTAGGAGCGAAAATCATTATCTATACCGATCATGCCGCGATAAGATACCTACTAAGTAAGAAAGATGCCAAACCTAGACTTTTAAGATGGATCCTACTCTTACAAGAATTCGATCTAGAGATAAAGGATAAAAAGGGCACCAAAAATGTAGTCGCAGACCATTTATCAAGAATAGAAGGTATTAAGCCTGAGCAAGTGCCTATTAATGATGACTTCCCATATGAGCGACTGATAGCCCAATTGGAAAGCAATATGTCTGAATTAACCATGAACGATACCAAACCAAAGGAATTAGTGGAAGAAATTCAAACGAATACAACACTACCATGGTATGCTGACTTTGTTAACTACCTAGCTGCCGGGGTACTTCCACCAGATCTAACTTACCAACAAAAGAAGAAATTCTTTCATGACCTTAAACAATATTATTGGGATGAACCTCTACTTTTTAAGAGAGGTGCAGATGGAATTTTCCGTCGATGTGTCCCCGAAGATGAAATAGAAAACATAATCTCACATTGTCATTCTGCTCCTTATGGAGGACACGCAAGCACTTCAAAGACTTGTGCTAAGATCTTACAATCTGGCCTATTCTGGCCTAATCTATGGAAAGATGTCCATATCGCGATATTAAACTGCGACCGGTACCAACGCACGGGTAACATCTCTAGACGCGATGAAATGCCACAAAAGGGTATTTTAGAAGTGGAAGTCTTTGATGTATGGGGGATTGACTTCATGGGGCCATTCCCATCTTCTTTTGGTAATAAATATATACTCGTCGTTGTTGATTACGTTTCAAAATGGATCGAGGCTGTAGCTTCTCCAACAAATGACACACGAGTAGTAATCAAGCTTTTCAAGAACATAATCTTCCCTAGATTCGGTGTGCCTAGACTTGTCATCAGTGACGGAGGCTCCCATTTTATATCTAAGATATTTGAAAAACTTCTACTGAAGTATGGAGTCCGACACCGTGTAGCAACACCATATCATCCACAAACAAGTGGACAAGTCGAAGTCTCGAACAGAGAAATCAAACAAATCTTAGAAAAAACCATTGCAACCTCTAGAAAAGACTGGTCATCAAAATTACACGAAGCTCTGTGGGCATATAGGACAGCTTATAAAACCCCAATAGTAACCACACCTTTTAAGTTAGTCTACGGAAAATCATGCCATCTCCCTGTAGAATTAGAGCACAAAGCCTACTGGGCCATTAAGACCCTCAACTTAGACCATACTGCCGCAGGTGAGAAAAGAATCTTAGACATTCACGAACTAGAGGAACTTCGACTAGACGCATACGAGAATGCTAGGATATATAAAGAAAGAACTAAAAAATGGCATGACAAATGAATTTCCCGTAAAGAATTTAATGAAGGCGACGTAGTACTCCTGTTTAATTCACACCTTAAACTCTTCCCAGGAAAACTTAGATCTAGGTGGTCAGGTCCCTTCATAATAAGTAAGGTTTTCCCAAGTGGTGCCGTAGAAATAAAAAGTAGATCTAGTCAACCATTTATAGTAAACGGACAGTGTTTAAAACATTATCACTGCGTAGACAATAAAGATTACTCGACTAGTCTAAAGCTACTAGAGCTGCCCGTTCATTCTGAAAACTGACATTGCACTAGAACTATGTCAGGCTTAAGACATTAAAAACAGCGCTTGGTGGGAGGCAACCCACGTATTTTAAATACCCGAATTTTAAATGCTTTATTTTATTTCGTTTCATTTTATTTTATTTTATTTTATTTTGTTTTATTTGATTTTATGTTACTCCTTGTTTAGTTTTTACCTTTTATTGCAATTTTATTTTTTTCCTTATTTCCTCTCCTTCTCCCATTTCTTGACGCCATAATTTACATGTTCATCACTAACTTTGCATGACTATCTACTTACTTACAGGCTAACTTAGCTTAGCTAGTAACTAACTTTCAAGATGCAACAAGTGGATTACATGAACATTGTTTTCAGAGGCAGAGCTCAGAGGAGGAGATTTGAGATGTTAGCTCAGAGAGATATGGCTTTGACTATTTACTATGATGAACCTACCATGGTTGAGTTAGGTATCAGGGACAGCATCCTGTTTCTGTTTAGCCAACTGGGGTGGGAGACTGCTTCTATCAGACGAAGGTTTACTTCTTATCGTAGGCTGACACTTGAGTTCCTTAGCTCCCTTACTCACATACCTAACCATGGTTACGGATTCCATAGAGGGCTGGTTACTTTTAGACTGTTTGATAATGACTACACCTATAACCATAGAGAACTTGCTGAACAACTAGGATTTCCTAGTGGACCTGATGTGGTTACCGCATACCAAGATGAAATGCACCTTGATCTCGACCTGAACTACTTCTGGGGTAACATAACTGGTAATTATAATCCTGAACCCTTTGGCATGTTTTCTGAGAGTATCCACAACCCAGCCATCCGGTATTTTCACAAAATCCTCGCCCATACCATTTTCGGTAAGGAAGAAAATGACACCTCTGTATCTAGAACTGAGCTTTATATTTTGTATTGTGCTTCACAGGGCCGCCCAGTAAATGCTGCTACCTTTATGATAACTAATTTTGTGAGTCTTGTACTGGATGCTCGCGCACCTATCATAATAGGAGGTTTAGTCACCATGATAGCAAATGCCATAGGACTGAGACATCCTCTGATCAGGTTTAACCCTCTTGGTACCTTCCGACCTATGAACCTTAACTTCTGCTTTAACCGCCGTATCATAGGAAACCTCGGACCGGATACCTTTGACTACCTAATTAATAATGAGGTCGTCCGTCTTTTCACTTTACCTAACCATGAGCGCACCAATGTCCATAATCGAAACAATTGGTTTTATGACTTGACCGACCCACTTCATGCTCCACCATCACCACCTGATACACCACAGATTTATGAATTTACTATATTTCTGATGCTGAATCTCACACACCTACTATAGCTCCTATAGCTCCTCCTCCACTAATTGATTTCACCACTGCCATAACAGCCTTGGAGAACCGAGTGACTGACCTTCAAACAGAATTCACCACTATTCGCACTGAATTTCATGGATTTATGGATATGGTGGTAGAACAATTGGATCATTTTCATCAGCAACTGTTTTCTAGAGGACTTGCTAACAATCCAAATCAACGTGGCTAGGGCAGTATTTGCTTCACATCCGAGCTTCTGCATTTTAACAGTGAGGACACAGTTAATTCTAAGTGTGGGAGACGGAAGCTAACTTTCCATTCAGTTTTTCTCATTTCCGTAATTTAATTCAGTTTTTCTCATTTCCGTAATTTAATTACTTTTACTGTTACAAATTTTTCATTTCAGTTGCACTTGGGTTTAATGTATTTTGGTTTAAATTGACTTAAATTTCAAGTTTTAATTTCTTTCAGTCTGTTGGTTTGCTTTGGCTCCATTTATTGTTTTGTTTTGGTTGCATTTACTTTCGATTTAGTTATTTTCACTGACTATTACAATACAAGCGTATGATACTAACTGCTATTTCATTTATTATCATGCTATTTCATTATTTCAGTATTATTCATATGCTTGCTGTATCATCTATCATCACTCTGCTACATGATTTAATGCTGATAAAAGTAAGGACACGCATGGTCCTGATAAAAATGTCATGTAGTAGCTTGCTTGCATTTGCTATGACCAATCTTATCACATGCAGAGAAAAAAAATAGAAGGAATCTCTTATTTATCACATGCAGGGAAGTGTGGGATTTGAAGATAAAAACAAAAAAAATAATATATATATATATATATGTTAGAAGTGGCTCCCGCCACCACATTGGAATGTGGCTCGCGCCACCTTGAAGTATGTGGCTCTCGCCACTTTAAATCATGTGGCTTCCGCCACACCTTTCTTTGTGGCCCCCACCACTCCTATCTTGGCTGCATGCATAATTGCATGCGCAGCACATGTTCCTCCTCACATGCATTTGTCCACCCATACTTTATTTTCCTTTGACCGCCACCTACCACAACTACACAAATTAAATGATACATCCTTCTATAAATTCACACTTTCAGTAACATTCACTCACACACATATTTAGAGTATTTAGAATATTTTTGGTCTGCACGTCTAAGTTGTGAAATTGCTATCAACAAAAATGGAACCAGCACCAACAGCACAAGGGTTTACATTACTTTGCAGAGATCAAAACCAAGCTACTCTTCTCCAGTCGCTTAGACAACGTGAGATCGAGCCAACAAGGTATGCGGATACTAATTGTTTAGAAGTTTTAGGACTTACCGAAAGCGTAGACTTTTTATTAGAACGAGTAAATTTGAAACATTTTTTGTCTAATAGAGACCCCGTCTATGTCCCGCTTACCTTAGAATTTCTTAGCTCGCTTATTTATGACCCAGAAGGGACGGTCCAGTTTCGAATGTTTAATACTGAATTTAAATTTACTTTTGATGAACTGGCTGCTAAACTAAATTTCCCAGTAGGAAACAATGTAATGTATAGTATCCCGAGTGGACCTGACTGGGTTCATAGTTACAAGTGTCTTTGGAGAGGTCTAACGGGCACTCATACGCAAAGTTGTGAAGGAAATAAGGCCACTCTCATTCAAAACCCAGCTTTTCGTTATTTTCGCCAACTATTGGCTACTACAATTTTTGGCGTGTCTAATTCAAACAAAGTGAATGAGAAGGAATTTTTCTATTTACTTAACACCTTTGCTAACCGCCGAATAAACCATGTTTCATTCATGATTAATCATATGTGCTCCATTACCGCCTCAAACAAAGGTGTCATAACATTCGGTGGTCTAATAACAACTATAGCTCGTGCCCTTGAGCTCGAAGGACATTTTGCAGCCTTAACACCACTTCCTTCTCTTACCATTGATTTGAAAATGACTGAACGTATGAAGCTGGTTAAGAAAAGAGAAGACGGTATATATGATCTACTGATTGACAATAAAGTTTTCCCAAATTTTACACTTCCTAACCCAAGTCGCACAGATGTGCAGTGAGAGGAAAACTATTGTTATACTGATAACCCAAGCCCCGCACACATTCCTGAGAATGTTGCTGCTGGCGGGGACGAAACTAACGCACAAGCACACAACGCACCCTCCTCCTCTAATTTTGTTGCAGGTACATCATCCAGACGCAGGCCTAGGAGACGAGAGGAAGAACCATCCGGAACTCTAGAAAGCATATACAGTGAGGTGATGAGACAGAGCGAAGCAAACTCACTCCGCGACCAAACCATACAAAGCATCGCAGCTCAGCAAGCTCAAATGATGGCTAAGCAAACCCAGATGTACAACCAACAAGCGGAGATGATCCAGGTTTTACAACGAATGCAGCAAGGCCAGAACAACATGGCAGAACTGATCCAAGGGATGGCCGGTATGAATGTGCAAGCACATGAACAACATCAGGATCTGGGTGCATCAAAACAACAAACCAGAAACACCAGGCGAGCCCGGACTCGAGGAAGAGGCCGCCAGTAGCCCGTTTTTCCAGGTTTCTCCTTCCTTTTTCACCTTACGTTGTTGCATTGGGGGCAATGCTCAATTTAAGTGTGGGGGAGGAAGTTTTATCGCTTTCATTTAAATTATTTTGGTTATTTACTGTTTTTCTAGGTAGATTTAAAATTTTTCATGCTTATTTTCCTTTCATTAGTATGCTCAGTTTTTGTATTCAATAAAAGAAATTCATGTGCTGTCGAGTCTCTACACATAGTTTCTGTTATTACTTAGATTCTCCCAACTTTCTTGAGCCATAAAAAAAAAATATTTTGGTTTGATACATGACATGGCACTTTAAAAGCTTAGAAGGCTAAGTTAGGAAGACTTGGGAAAGTGTTAATAAAATCGGTACTGTTTTGACACCCTGAACCCCCGAATATACAGATGAATCTGAGTACTTATTATGCCGAGACCTGAAATTTGAAAATAACCTCTTGATTAGTTTATACTAGCAGTCAGCACCATCCTAAGGCACAAACTAAGTAATAAACTGATGCAAATATGTGTTCGATCTCAAAAGTGAATTTAATGAATTAATAGAAAAGGAGAATAAAAGACATGTTCCCTCTAAGTTAGGTGGTCCTCACCCGACCATTTAGCCCAACGGATCGGACTCTGGAAATTCGAAACTAAAAGAAAAAAATGCAAAAGATTTGGAAAATGAGATCACTGAACACTAACAGGTTTACTTACCATGGGCGTGCGTGGATAACGGGCTTAATGTGATTGCACGAGAATGAAAAAGAGGTGAAAGAAAATAGGTCGAGTTATAATACCATGATTCGGATCTGTCTGTATAAGGTGGGAGTTTTTGATTACATGATGTAATTCTGTGTCATTACGGTATCCTTGGTATTGATATTTAGTACCTATCTTTCTGACAAGGCTTAGCATCACTGTATGATCTGTGTCGTGTTTTTGTTTCAAACCCGAGTTTAGATGTTTCATTTGCTTGAGGACAAGCAAGGGTTCAAGTATGGGGGAGTTTGATAACGCGAAATTATATTGTGTATTTGACTTGACATGCATGAATTTATACTGTGTTTAAATTGGTTTTTCCCGATTTATGTTTTATTCTACCCGTATTTGTTTTTGTTTTTCAGGCACTCGAGTCGAACCGGGATTTAACGGAAAATAAATATTTATTGAAGAAATTGAAGAGGAAAGAAAATGAATTGAAGAAATTGAAGAGGAAAGAAATGGAAAGGAAAGAAAAAGAAGGAAAGAAAAGAAAAAGAAAAAAATATAAAGGGTGGGCCCACCACCAAAAGAAAAAGTGGCACAAGCCACATGGTTTTGAGAAGATGAGGTGGCGCGAGCCACCTATTTTCTGGGAGAGGAAAAATTGCAACGTCCCACTTCTCCTACTTTCTCTAGGTTTCCAACTTCCGTCCGTTATTTTCTTAAGCATTTTTCACACGACTGAGACGTTCTCCTCAACTGCCAAGACTGGTTATAAATTGAAGTGAAGACCTCCTTTGAGAGGGTCCGTGAATTTTCAAGAGAGCTCTGAGTGAATTATTTTTCTGCACTTATTTTCAATTAAACAGTTCTTAGTCTTTAGTTATTTTTTTCTGCACTTCTGCACTTCGAGTTTTCATTATTTCCTTGTGTAAGCAATTGTACCGGATCACTTCAAGTTTGTACCAAGGATTCGTTTGCCAGATTATTTCAATTCCAGGTTTTTATTATATGCTCTATTCTATCGTTTGCTGCAGCATGACTAGTAGTAGTAATATATATATTGTTAGCATGTTTTCCATTCCAACCATGTCTGGCTAGGTTATTTGGTATCAGTATGTAAACAAGTTATTCAGATGGAATTAAGTAATAATCGGTGCTATATTTTTACAAATTAGTTTTTAGGCTTTGGTTTCTTATTTTTAATCGATTGGTTTTTCTTACGAAAGTAAAAAGGCATTTAAGGTTAAGGTCAAGATAAACGAGAGTTTAAGAGTTTAACCAGATAGCTGAAACTAGGCATTGATTTTAAACACAGCGGAAGCACTTTAGAATTGATTAGGACTTATTCATTTTCAAAAAGTATTTTTAAATGCAAATGATACAGCGAGAGCGCTCATTCTGATTTAACGGTATAGTCCAAATCAATAAACACGAGAGTGTGAGACAAGGTCTTTTAAATGAGTATTTTCTACTGAAAAGTAATTTGACACTTAACCCTGCACCGATGACTTATTAAATTCCAGACGATTAATGCGTTACATACTGATATCTCGTTATTGATTATTTTTATTAAAAGTTAGTATTCTTAGATTTAATTTCTGTCGCCTTATTTCCCTTAGAACAATTGGCCTTAGCTAAACATAGTAACAATCTGATAGCACTAGTTTGATTATCAGTCCTTGTGGGATCGATATCTTTTTAAAACTACGCGATAGACTGTGCACTTGCAGTTAGTAACCCCATTCGACTCATAAAGTCGCGACCAATGAACAAAACAAAATCAAAGATAATCACCCAATAAGAATGAAAATGGTTGACAAAAGGTACCCCTCAATGGTAGACTTCCAGAGACTAGAATCAAGACTTGTATCTAAAATGACCAGAGGGCCAAAACCAAAGATTTAAGGTTCCTATGAAAACTTGGCTCAAGAACCAGAAATGACCAAATGAAGCATCAGGGTCATAAGATTGCCAATCACTTTAATTCTTTGTAACTAAGAACCTTTGAATCTAATGATGGCACTTGAAGCATGAACTTGTGAATTAATGACCTAAATGAATGTGGCATGAATATGCAGAAGGAATGCTAGTATCTAAATGACTAGTTAATAAGAGAACTATGTATGCAGAGGAATGTAGTAATAAGCCAGATAAAACTTGAAAAAAGGTAGGGTAAATTTTGGGGTATGACAAAAGCCGGTGATCAATATCTAAAATTATCACGCTAAGTTATCCCCTCGGTTTTGTTAAACACCGAGATGAACATGATTTATTTTTAAAATTACATTGTTTACACAAAATATTGAAAAACAATAATATAGCAAAAGATGAATTTTGGTGTAAGGAGTCATCTGTTTCAAATATTGTACGCATCCAATATCTAGAAGTTATATGTTCCAACCATTGAAAAAATGTTTTTCTGCACATGCAATCTATCATAGAGAATTTTTTTCAAGCTTTTAAATACAACAACAACAACGCCATTTTGTGAAATGGATCCCAAAAGAATGATGCTTTCGAGTTTGGAGCACCTACATATAAGTTAGGATTAGAGTAAAATCTATTTAACGATTGCTTTTATAGTAAAATCTTATTATCTTATCCCTCGGTTATTAAGGAAACCGACATGATATATCATTTAGTTTACAAAAAAAATTATAATAATAAAAGAAGCTCTTGAATTGTTTTTCCCCTTGGGAGAGTTCTGATTAAATGCCTTCGTTGGAACATCTGGTCATGATGTTGAGTCAATCCAGTTCTATGTCAATGGCTCTCCTATCACAATTAATCAGTCACATATTGTTCAGACAATAAACTGTGAAGAGAAAGGTTGTTATGTTGAACATTATAGATTCAACAAAGTCTACTCATATCACCTTCGCCTAATTTATGAAAACTACGATAATCTCAGTAATCCTTCTATTCTACTACAAATTGGAAAAGTTTTGTATCAACTTTTAGTGTCAAGTATCCGTCCAAAAGAGAAACAATTGGAAAAGCTTACTTGGGATGACAAGTATCTCTTGTTATTCCTTACCAAGAACATCAGAGTTAATCTTCCTCTTACCTTTTTTAACTTCTTAAAGGAAATGATAATCATCTCTAATGAGGAAATGACTTTCTTCATACCATATGGAAGAGTTCTTTCTGAACTTTTCTCCCAGTTAAAGATAGTTAATAGTGATATTATTGAAGTTGAGTGGGGTCAGAAATTTGAATATGTGGAATAATTATTTGTTGTCCTATTTTTAATTAATGAAATATTTACTTTCATATTATTACCTATTCGTTTTTATTGATAACAAAATTTTTTAGAATTACTAATTAACAAGAAAAAAATGAAGAAAACAAAATTAACTTAGAAAAAAATGGAAGATTGGAAGACGCCAAGTGAGAAATAATTGAAAAAAAAACGTTAAATGCAGTTACAGGGATTCAAAGCATGTTCCCTTATAGCTATATTCCCTCGGTTTTCAAAAACACCGAAGTAACATGTTTATTATTTTTTTATGGAGAAAGTATGACGCTCACTTATAGCTATATTACCTCGATCTTTTTTTAAAACCGAGGGAAAATGTTGTTTTTTTAAAAAAAATCAAACATGTCGCTCCCAGGACCTATATGCTCGGTTTTTGACATGTTCGAGGTGAAATCTTCGTCATAAAAAGTGTCATTTGTCGTAGTGTAGGATTTAAATCAAATAAGACATCTAGTAAGAGATCACGTAAGAGGATAATAAATCATGTTTATAAATGCTTACACTACAAGATATTTAACCACTTAGAGCCTTTTTTGTTTTAATAAATTGAAAAGGTCTAAAGGTAACAACATTAGACCTTTCGGAAGATCTAATGCACCAAAACTTAAGAAAATTTGGGTACCAAAAGTGAAATCCTAGTATGTTTTGCAAGGACGCTTTGTAGCTTAAAGCCTTATCGCATAATAAATGAAATTGTACAAAGCGAGGAGTATATTCTTTAGTATACAATGGCTTGTGAGTCTCTAATCCATAAATGATCACGGATGGTGGATATCAACGATTGTGATCATGTCAAAGTTTCTTGTTGAGTATGATCTCAACATCTCCGATCCTTATTGATCTACCTCATAGTTGGTTGAGTGGATACGTTTGTGATAGACATATTTATCTCATTGGTTTTAACCAACTCTTGTATTCAACGATCCACAGAGAAGGACATGCCACAATGTGTTTGGTGTTCTCTTTAAAACCAAAAGAGGAAGGTTTATCAAGACCTCGTGATACTTGAGGTAGTGCATTATTTTTAAAAGGGTTAATAGTCATTTTGCCCCCTGCCATATAGGCGCTTTTTGAAAAACTCCCCTATAAAAAAAACTTGCAAAAAAGACCCTAACATTTGAAGATTCTCTCAATTTTGACCTTCATCACGCCCGGTCAGCAAAAATATTGACGTGTCAGGTTTTTTTTTTTTTAGTGATGTGGAAGGCCAAGTGGCTTTTTAATTTTATTTTTGAATTATTTTAATGCCACCTTGGCATTTTGTTTTTTATTTATTTTTAGTTTATTTTAAAAAATGTCACATGTTCAAAATTTATTAGAGGTGGGAATTGAACCCATCCTCTTTCTTTCATAGGTTCCCCTCCTTACCACTAAGTCAATCCACTTCTTTTGTTATTACATGCTTTTAAAATGTATATATTATATGTTTAGTATTTTTTTCTATTAATATAAACTAAATTATTTTAACATTAGAATTTAGTATTTAGTTTAATAGTTTCTAATAATACTAATAGTTTAATATTGCTATTCAATTTAGTTTTTATTTAGTTTTTATTTACTAATACGTTAGAATTTATTTATTCAATTTAGTTTAATACTAATAGTTTCTATTAATAGTTTAATAGTTTTTAATAATACTAATAAACTAATTTAATTTTTGCTACAGTAATTTAATTTTATATTTTTTAGTTTTATTTGAATATTTTGGGTTTTACTTAAAACATTATTAAACTAATATTATTACTAGTTTATTAATTTGGTATTTTAGTTTAGTATATTAATTTAGTAATAAAATATTAATTTAGTAATAAAACGTTAATTTAGTATGTTAAGTTAGTATATTAATTTAGTATATTAACTTAGTATGTTAATATGGTACAGTAATTAACATTTAAATATAAATGTTAATATTAATGTAGTTAAAATATTTAAATAAATTCATAAACATTTTAAATGTTTTTAAACATTCAAAATAATTTAGTCATAACATTAAAATAATATATTAATTATGAATGAAATATTCAAATTAATATTAATTATAAGCGTTAATATATTTTAAATGTTTATGAATTTATTTAAATATTTTAACTAAATTAATATTAATATTTATATTTAAATGTTAATTACTGTACCATATTAACATACTAAATTAATATACTACATTAACATTTTATTACTAAATTAATATACTAAATTAACATACCAAATTAATATACTAGTAATAATATTAGTTTAATAATGTTTTAAGTAAAACCCAAAATATTCAAATAAAACTAAAAAATATTTTTAGTAATATTTTCAAACTAATGTTACAGTATAGTATAAACTAATTTTCTTAACGTTTTATCTAATTTAATATATTTTTTAAACATTTTAACTAAATTAATATTAATATTAAAACATAATATATTTTAGTCATAACATTAATATATTTTAATAATATTTTATTAATAATTAAATATTTTAACTAAATTAATATTAACATTTATATTTAAATGTTAATTACTGTACCATATTAACATACTAAATTAATATACTAAATTAACATACTAAATTAACATTTTATTACTAAATTAATATACTAAATTAACATACCAAATTAATATACTAGTAATAATATTAGTTTAATAATGTTTTAAGTAAAACCCAAAATATTCAAATAAAACTAAAAAATATTCAATTAAATTACTGTAACAAAAATTAAATTAGTTTATTAGTATTATTAAAAACTATTAAATTATTAATAAAAACTATTAGCATTAAATTGAATAAATAAATTCTAACGTATTAGTAAATAAAAACTAAATTGAATATCAATATTACACTATTAGAAACTATTAAACTAAATACTAAATTCTAATGTTAAAATAATTTAGTTTATATTAATAGAAAAAAATACTAAACATATAATATATACATTTTAAAAACAATTAATAAGAAAAGAAGTGGATTGACTTAGTGGTAAGGAGAAAACCTATGAAAGAAAGGAAATGGGTTCAATTCCCACCTTTAACAAATTTTGAACATGTGACATATGTCAAGGTAAATAAAAATGACGAATTATATTAATATGTGCATATTGATGATAGTTTGTTGTATCAAAATACTTATACATTAACTCTTAAAATAGTGGAAGATCTAATTATTTTTATATGGTTTTAAAACCATTGAAGACTCAAGTATATATCTGCGAGAACTTAAAACCATTGAAGACTGAAGTATATATCTGCGAGGACGATAGTACCGATCCCGTATATATTTTGGTTTACTCTTTTTCGTCCCTATCTCTCTTTAATTTTATGTATGTGTTATGTAATTGTTGCATGATAGCTTTGTTTTTATGTCATCTAAATTAGATTGTTATGTAATTCTTATATATCTCTCTAATAGTATTTTATTGTGTAAACATAGGTCTGCATTACATCAAATATATTGAATTGTCTTTAAATTCAATTATGATCAAAACATTTCTATATCAAGTCTTTAAATTGCTTAGATCAAACAACTCAGCATATCATTGTAATATCTTGGTTAAAAATTATTTTGATGGGTTTCTAAAATTCCATCTTATTTTGTTGTTTCAAAAAGTTTATGAAATTATTTTGAAGAGATCAGCTCGACCCCATCCCTCCTAGATAAATCACCCAAACAAGTTGTCTCAAAGCTTATTTGTATGCAATTTTCTGATTTTTGATTAAATTTTTAAAGATAGTGCTAACAAAAGAAATCTAACGATAGAAAAATTGTGTTGGAAAAGACAATAAAAAAATTAATTACAAACTTTTAGAGAATTTTTTACGTAAATACCCCTAATTTTGAAAAAAAATTCCTAAATAACCCATGTTTCATGGTGTGTTTTGTGTTTTTTTTAAATATTGAAATATTATATTGATTTTGTTTGCACAATGATATAAAATTTGCATTAATTCAATAAAATAGTACCCTCGTTTTGACTGTATCTTTGTGACATGCTGGGGGCATAGCCATATTGAGTCTCTTGATAATAATCATTTTGTTGAAGATGATATGGGAGACGCACTTGGTATTGTGGTTGGGTGTATGACATATTTGGATGGATAATGGGTTGGTAATTACCAACCCCCTACCCAGCAAAATTACCAACCCATTATCCATCCAAACATGCCATACACCCAACCACAAAAAATAAAACTTTTGATGCATCCGGTCACGAAGATTAATTAATGTAATCTTTTATTGAATTAATGAAAATTTTATATCATTGTGCAAACAAAATCAATATAATATTCTAATATTTAAAAAAAAAACACAAAACACACCATGTCTCCACTTGGATTGGCGACTTGGTTTAAGCATTACACTGTGTCTCCACTTGGATTGGCGACTTGGTTTAAGCTTTACACTGTGTCGCCAATTGCACTGGCGACTTGGAAGAGTGTCTCCAGTTGAATTGGAGACATGGTTAGACCTCTACAAGGGAGTCGCCAATTTCATTTGTGACATAGTTCAAACCAAAACCCTAATGAGGGCATTTTGAAAATATTTTTAAAACATAAATTATTTAAGGAATTTTTTTCAAAATTAAAAGTATTTACGTAAAAAAAATTCACTTATAAAAAGAAAAGATTATAAAAGAAAGTATCATATCTTGTTTACAAAAGAAAGTATCAACTGCCAATATATCATCAATAGACAAAATTAAATGAACTGAGTAAGATCTTCCCAATTAACAGAATCACTCGAGGCTATAATAAGCCATCTAAAATCAATCCTAAAGCTCATTAAATCCACCGTCGAATAACTTAAAAACATGAAATTAGTTCTTGAGATTTTTCCGAAGCAGCTTAGCGCTTAAATCAGCAACATCAGTATCCTTAATATTCTCAGGCTTATAGTAACCAGTGACAGGATCTGGAACCCATGAAACCTTATAAACTGAAACCGTTTTCCCTTCTCCTAACTTTGCGGGTCCCTTCTTGTTTCCAATAGACCCAACTCCTCCCCTCGTTGCACTTTCTGTTGCCGCAGAGTAACCACGTCTGTTTAATTAATCAAAAAACCATATATTAAAATTATATCATAACAATTATAACATATGGAAAGAAAAAAAACATAACAATAAGAAACGTTATACGGTACCTTGTAAGAGTGTTGGAAAAACCGTCGAGGATGATAGTAGAGAGAACCTTAACGTTAGCGAAAGAGCGAGACATTGTATTGAACTATGGAAAGTTGTTTCTCTGTATAATTGATTTGAGAAAATAAGCGCTTTCCAGAGTTTAAGCTTGTTGCTTTAGAAGAAGAGGTTTTAAAATTGAGTTGTTGTTATGTTATGAGAAGAAGAGGTGAGTGGGGTTATTATATAAGGGTGAGAAAAGATTGGAAAATACTCCCTCCGTCCTACAATGAGTGATCCAGTTGACTTTTCATACAAATTAAAAAAAAGAGAATAAATGAAGGAGAGTGAATGATATTTTTATTAAAGTGCCCTTGTAATATATTGGAAATGATGAAAGTAATATTAATTAGAGGGTAAAATAGGAAAAGTTGCATTGGAAAGTGAAATGGGTCATATATTTTGGGACACCATTTTATTCTAAATGAATCACTCATTGTGAGACGGAGGTAGTAAAAGCATAGCGCGTGATTAGAGAGATAATTTAGTTAAGTGATTAATTAAGCGCGTTAATATACCGAAACTTTAACGTGTGATAACTGTTTTGTTGCCACTTGGCAAGGAAATATATAGTAGGACCATGGTTTGTGGAATAAATATTTACTCTATCTTTAATTCAATTTTAAATACAGTGTTTTAAAATATTTAGAAATTTATAAATATCAAATTTAAACCGAATCACGAGATTCCCATATGATGAGAGAGATGTATAATTTATTGTAACTAATTTAATTGTTTATTTTTACTGAATTGGAGATACTCTTTTTATTGAATTCAGATTTTGCTTTTAATGTTTCTTTCTTATGAAGGAACATACTTTCATCACATAAAGGAAGGTTCCAGATAATACGGTGGAAAAGTATATAGTATATGCAATGAAAATTATATAAAGGTAGGAGCTGAGAGCTTGCGGCGGCGTGGTGAGTGGGAGGGGGGAGACGAGGTCATGGGGTCCCATGGCGGGTGAGCTGAACATGGACTTGTTCTTTTTGACTTGTCTGTCTCTAGATTGTTCCACGCACCAACTTGTTCATCATTGTTACACCTACTAGTGTATTGTATACCAGACATGAATTTGTACAGTATTTGTGGACAACAATAATTGGTTCATTGATAGATATTTCCACATTTAGAGGAGAACATTGGCGACTCATTCTCTTCTGGTGGATGACCTATTGACCATTGACCACCACTATACTAAATTTTGAAAATAATTTTTAGTCTTGCTATGTTGACACCATGGTGTACACCTACACCATATAGCAATAGTGAAAAAAATATTAAATAATGCAAGCATGTGCTGATGTGGGCCATAGGTGTGAAGGTTGTACGTACAAAGTGAAAAATAAATCAGAATGTTACTATGTGGGCCATAGCCAAATGATTTAATATATTGTTTCTTTTTCTTAACCTCAACCACATACATGCTTCTTCTTGTTCATCATCTTTCGCGCCATTCTTCATCATATCTTCTCCAAATTTTTTCTTCATTTAATCTCCCACTTTTATTTTCATTTCATGTCCAACTTTTCTTTTTTTAGAATCATTATGTTATGAAGATGAAGATTTAACTAAGTAAGTTTTTAGATTCATGATTGTTTATGTGTTTTTAGATTTAGCACAATGTTAACCTAGTTCAAGATTGGTTTTGTTTACTGTTAATGATTTCACGATTATTCATTAACCATGTTCTAAAGAGATTGCCCTACTTTACTCACATCATTAACCAAGTTTACCTACTGCTAAACGATTGCATATATTTACTCACGTAGGTGTGTTAACCAATTTGGAAAATGTATTAACCAACTTTTGACACACCATTAACCAACTTCATAATAAACAATGTTGTAAATCTGCCCACATGTCTGGGCGATTATTAACCAAGTTATAGACAATATTAACCATAATTTTGAACTATATTAACCAACAATGTTATAAATTTATACTATACCTAATATTGACATTTATGTGCAGTTATTGAGTCATAATGGACAGTTCAAGCATTTTGATAGAATGTGATAGTAGTCAAAGGGAAGATGTAGAAGTTGATCACGGTGATGGTGATGAATCACTTTGGGTTCCTGCAATTGGGATGTGTTTTTCTTGTCTGGAGGAAGTTAAAACATATTATCAAGAGTATGCTTTGAAAAAGGGGTTTGGATGGAGGATTATATCATCGAAAAAAGGAGATGACGGGGAGCTCAATTACCTTATACTTGCATGTTCAAGAGAGGGATCTACCATTTCAAAAATTTCATGCACATTAAAGACACTTCCATCTAGAGAAAAAAATTGTCCTGCCAAGATTTGTATTAAATTGAGACAAGATGGTTTGTGGTACATTACACAATTTGAGGCAAACCATTCTCACGCGACTAGTCCTACAAAAGCAAGATTGTTCAAGGCTAACAAGAAAATGAACTTACATGTTAGGAGAACAATCCAAATCAATGATGATGCGGGAGTAAGGATCAACAAGACTTTTCAATCGCTTGTTAAAGATACAGGAGGGCATGAAAATATTCCGTTTTGTGAAAAAGATGTGAGGAATTATATTAACAAAGAGTGTCGTGCGATTGGAAAAGAAGGTGATGGTAAGGCTTTGATAAGTTATTTTTGTAAAATGCGGGAACAAAATACAAATTTCTTTTATGACATAGATTTGGATGATTATTTCCGTGTGAGGAATGTATTTTGGGCGGATGCAAGAAGCCGAGCCGCGTACGAATACTTTGGAGACGTTGTAACTTTTGACACAACATACTTGACTAACAAGTATGACATGCCTTTTGCTGCATTCGTGGGTGTGAATCACCATGGTCAATCAACATTACTTGGTTGTGGATTGCTATCAGGTGAAGACACAGATTCTTTTGTGTGGCTGTTCAAGTCATGGCTTCGTTGTATGCTAGAAAAAGCACCTTTGGGTATTGTGACCGATCAATGTAAGGCTATAAAAAATGCTATTGAGTTAGTATTCCCTACAACTCGTCATAGGTGGTGTTTATGGCATATAATGAAAAAAGTTCCAGAAAAGCTTAGTGGATATGGGGAATATAAAAGGATCAAGTATGCAATGAAAGAAGCAGTCTATGATACATTCACAACCGATAATTTTGAACAAAAATGGTGTTCGTTCATAGAAAAATTTGATCTCCATGATAATGATTGGTTGGGTGGGTTGTATGCTGAGCGTCATAGATGGGCACCAACGTTGTTAAGAAAATATTTTTGGGCTGGTATGTCAACTACGCAACGTAGTGAGAGCATACACGCTTTCTTTGATGGATATATCAATTCTACAACAAGTCTAAATCAGTTTGTGAAACAATATGATAATGCTCTTAGAAGTCGGGCAGAAAAGGAATTTGAAGCTGATTTTAATTCGATGGACACAACAATTCCATGTGGGTCAAACTCGTCCATTGAGAAGCAATTCCAAAGTGAGTTTACTAATGCCAAAGTGAGTTTACAATATGATAAGATTCACATAAACTAGAAACTACAAAGTTATAAACAGCAAGTCCCCAACTAAATGTATCAAGTGAGTCAAGATCATCCAAATGATTAATAAATCCAGTAAAGACCTTATTCCCTGTTTTGGGAAAGTAAAACTCTGCAAACACAAGTAATATATAAAGTCTAACAAAATTAACTAATTTTTTCTTGTGGGAACGAAGTTGTTTGCGAATATTGTGAATGGTTACCTCAGTCCCTTTAAATAGATCTAACGTTTGACTTTGTTGGTCTTCTTCTACTACTAGAGACTTACCAATAACAGATAATCCAAGCGCAAAACAAACATCAACCGGAGTAAAGGGAACTATCTTATCCCTAACCCTAAATCCCCTACTACGTACGTCCCACCTACTTACTAATTCCCATAATAAACCACCTGAGATTGAGAAGTTGTTCGAAATATTCATTGCCTATTTGAATGGGGTGCATTCGATGTGGGCTCGTTGACCTGGTGTTAACTTTTCATTGATGATGCTCAAATTCACCGGGATACAACTATGCCTCATTCGTACCTTAAATTCGTGAAAAAAATTAGTTAATTTAACTGATAAATAAAATCCAACATTCAAACCAGAATAACAAAACAAATAAACACTTGATTACTTACATCAGTTTCATTTAGATTTCTTGGTGATGCCATAGTTTCAGCAATACAGAACTCAGTAACCTAAAGAGAAGTCTATTACAACCTGCAATTGAGAAATCTATTTCAATAAGCTAAAAATAAAAAACCCTAAAACTTAATCCTTTTTCATTTTCCCTCATTGAACAACAGACAATCTAACAAAAAATTTAAAGAAAAGCCTATTTCATGAGAGGAACATCTAACCTTAAGATACGAAAGAAATCGTAACGACGTTGAAGAACTAAGCCGTTTCGCCGGTCGTCTCTAGCGTTCGAACGTTGAAGACCTCCGCCGTTTCGCCGCTGGTTGTCTACGGTTCGCACCGTCGTTGTCTACCGTTCACACCTTGGTGTTTCGCCGGTCGTCGTGGGATGAACAGTGAGAGAGATTTTCTTTTGAGAGGTTGGAAGAAGAAGCAATGGTGAGAGAAAGATTTACCCTGTAGTGTGATTGAGGGAGATTTACATTCAGTCACTTTACAAATCACAATTACTATATTGCCCTTATTTGTTAATTAAATTACAAAAAAACCATTACATTGAAAAAAAATTTACGGTGTAGGTGTACACCAAGGTGTCAAGGTATCATTTCTCAATAATTTTTCATGTGAATCTCTCTTAAATGATAAAAGAAGCATCTCAAATCAATCCTTTAAACCCCAGTCTAACTATAATTAATCCGATGAAAATTTATGTGATTAGACCGGTTAATCGGTTAAATCAATGCGTTCGGTGGATTTCTGACCCAACAGTAAATTGATTTTTTATTTTTTTAACTCGACGACATTATTTTGGATAGTAAAAAAATGAAACAACAAAAATTTGCTCCCCCACACACTTAAAAAATGTTTTAAAATCTATTGTATTGTTATAATTGTTCATCTAAATTTATCACTTACGTTATTTTATAATTGTGTAAAATTTTGATTTCTAAAAATATTTAGAACTTGTTATTTTTAAAAGTTGGAATTTTATGTAAAAGTGTTATTCAACTTATTTATAGGAATAATTTTATAGATTTTTTTTATAGATTTTATACTTGTGATATTTAGGTCATGAATTTTGTTTTATAAATAATTTTTTATTTTTAATTTATATAAATAGAATTATCAATCATATGATCTAACTAGTGACTCACTAGTCCGACCAGTAACTTAGCGACCTAATAGCTTAACTGGGTTGATGATCGGTCCGAATTATAAAAATTATCACTTCAAATAGGGCTGAGAATAGGTCAGACCAACTAATAGGGGCTTACAATCTAAGGTACACAGGTTCAGGTTAGGTCAGATTTTTTTTTAAATAGAAAAGACTTAGACTTTTTTATAAATCTATTTTGTTAAGTGATCCGAAGTTTTCGAACTGGTCCACGTAAGCTGGTCGTCAGAAGGTGAGGTGCCCGGATTATTGTTGGTCGCAAGGCGTGCAACGTGCTAGGCTTGAGTATGAGGAGAGGAGGGGGTGTACCTGCAAGGTACTCCGACGCTCAAGTAAGAAAGGTCAGAGAAAAAGGGGCAAATACAAAGTGTATGCTTAGGGTGAAAAATGTGATACCTGACCCTCTCAAGTGAGAGGGTTTATATAGAGCCCCCAGCGCATGGCCAACGGTCCTATTTTCGGGGCGAACTAGTTGTTTTTCCCAAAGAATAGGTAACTGCCCAAACTAGCTGTTGTGACGGGCAGGGTGCCATGAACTAGCCGTTATGTCGGGCATAGACGTTGTTGCGGATACCTGCCCGTTGACGTTCGGGCAACGAGGAAGCCGTGCATAACGGGTGTCAGAACCGGGGAGGGACGTTGCGTTCCTTGCCCGGGTGGAGGGGCAAAAATGTCACTTTTGCCCCTCTGTGGATTGGGCTTAGGCAATTTGGGCCGCTCTGGAGCAGAAGCGGATTGGGCCAATTCTAGCCATTGGTCCAGTCCAGAACAAGAGCCCCCCAAGTCGTTGCTCCCGAGCATGGGAGTGATGACTTAAGGACTTCTCTTCGCGCAGAGTCGTCGTTTGGAGACGAGGAAAATTGTCTCGAGGTGCCCGTGGCCCTCTGTGCTCGTGATCGTGTGGTGAGGAACGCCATGTCGAGGGGCAAGGCTGGAACGGCTCCTCCCAAGGCCCGTCCTATTGGTGGTGCTCGTGTTCTTCCCCTTGCTTAAGCTGCGGTGGGAACCTCTGCTTCTCCTACTCCAGCTCCCCGAGACTCTCCATTGGCTCTGGCTGGGCGAGCGAAGCGGCAAAGGTCGTCGGATGTTGTGGACTTGACTCGGGCACCCGAGAAAAGGGAAGTTTGAGCTTCCTCCGTGTGTCCTTGACCGGAGGTTCTTTGAGGGCAACACTTTGGTCGTTCCGCAGGCAGAGTCACTCAACCTCGGAAGCATGAACCGAGCGAGCAAGAGGGCGATGGTGGCCCAGGATGCTTCTGCCATGGTGAGGATGCTGGAAATGGCGGCCGTTTATGCGGAAGGGGACTCTGTGCTTGAGGCTAAACTTACTACTACCCGGGCCTCCGAGGCGTCCCTAAAGGAAGAGGTCAAGGGTGCTCGCAAGGCTAGGAGGAAGGCTGAGGAGGAGGCGGCCAAGCTAAAAGAGGAGGTAACCAGGCTGAAGGCGGAAAAGAAGGTTGCGGAGGATTTGAACAAGGAGCTGATGGCGGCCAGTGCCCCGGGTACTGATGAACCCGACGAGATAAAAGTGTTGAAAACTAGGGCTGAGCTGGTCGCCAGCATACTGCAGGCCGAGGAGGATGGCATTGCTGTGGCATCAGTGTCTTTTGAAAGTGTCGTGGCCCAGTTGCGGGTGGTGAACCCCAGGCTCGACATTTTGACCGATGGTATCCACTACCTTGCATGAGTGGAGGATGATCGCATTGTCTTTCCCGCAGGCCTGGTTCTCGACACCCCCGAAGCTCAGACCGAAGATCAGCCAGCGGAGGAGCAGGAGACCGAGCCCGAGGCGACCGAGCATGTGGAAGGATGATGATTCATGCTGTTTTGATGTTGTTGTGTTTTGTTCGGCCTGCGTGCCGTTGATTAACTTGTAATTTGTTTGGTTTTTGGGGGGGCATGGCCCCCTTTTTTATGTAATACGCACAGTCTTTTGGCCCTTGTGGCCTCTTTATTTAATGCCCGGTACATTTATACAATTTTTGTTGTACTTTACATTATTGTTGTACTTTACCTTAGTTGTGCATGTATGACTGCCCGTCGGAGGGTGTGTCCGTTAGTGGAGCTTTCTTTTGAAAGATAGCTCGCTGTGTGTGAATTCGCCAGTGCGGGGAACTGGTCGAATAGCCGGGGAAGTCCCTGGCGAGGTTGCGGATCTCAGGTCGCGATTGAGGCCTGAGGTCGCGGCGTGAACGTCCCATCGCGAGCTGGGGTTCTGCCAATCATGGTACTTGGGCGAAGGCGGTGCTCGGTTGAGGACCGCCGACGAGCAGAGTTTCGGCTTGTTTGATTGAGCGGGATTCTACTTTGTATGCATGCGTCGTTTGTACCTGGACGAGCATGATGACCGCTAGGTGGTTTCTTGGTACGAGGAAGCCTATGGTTACTTTTAGCTATAGTATTGCTTAAGTTTCTCAGCGTTCCATCGTCGGGGGAGTGCCTCCCCGTTGAGGTTTTCGAGGAAGTATGCACCATTTCCCGTTTTGGCACGGACTCTGTATGGCCATTCCCAATTGGCCGCTAGTTTGCCTTCGCGAGAGTCCTTGTGGTTTCTTCGCAGGACAAGGCTGTCCACGTCGAATTCTCGTCGTAAGACTTTGGCGTTGTGCCTGATTGCTATTTTTTGCTTAAGAGACGCTTCGTGGAGGGCTTCTCCTGTCCGGATTTCCTCGACGAGGTCGAGCTCTTCTCTCATCGCTTCATTATTCATCTCCTCGTCTAGAGGTGACTCGGTCCTTCTGGACGGTACGTGGATCTCGATGGGTAAAACAGCCTCCATGCCATATGCTAAACGGAAAGGCGTCTCCCCGGTGGTGGACTGGGGAGTAGTACGATATGCCCATAAGACGCTGTGGAGCTCCTCGACCCAGACCTTCTTCGTTTCGTCCAGTCTTCGTTTGAGGCCACGAAGGATGACACGGTTGGCCGCTTCCGCCTGCCCGTTGGTCTGGGGGTGCTCGATCGAAGCGAAGTGTTGCTTTGTTCCAAGATGGGCGACGAAGTCTTGGAACTTCTTGTCCGTGAATTGTGTTCCATTATCTGTGACGATTGCTTGGGGAATCCCAAAACGGGCAAGGATATTCCGCTTGTAGAAGCGTAGAATGTTAAGTGATGTTATCTTCGCTAAGGCTTCTGCTTCTATCCATTTTGTGAAGTAATCTACGCCCACTATCAGGTATTTGTTTTGGCTAGACCCCGTCACGAAGGGTCCTAGGATGTCTAGGCCCCACCAGGCGAATGGCCACGGGGATGTCAAGCTTTTTAGCTCGTTAGGGGGAGCTAGGTGCATATCCCCGTGCCGTTGGCATTTGTCGCATTTCTTCACATGCTCTTTGGCGTCTTGCTGCATAGTTGGCCAGTAATATCCTGCCCAGAGTGCCTTTCGGGAAAGGGACCTTCCCCCCAGGTGCTGGGCGTTAATGCCTTCGTGGATTTCTCGTAATACGTGGGGGACAATCTCCTCCTCTATGCACTTTAGTAGCGGAATGGAGAAGCCCCTTCGGTAAAGTTTATTTTCGAGGATGACGTACGAGCAAGCTCTTCGTCTGATGGTGCTGGCTTCTTTGGGGTCATCCAGAAGTTCTTCCCTGGTGAGGTAGTTGTACACGGGCGTCATCCAGCAGTCGGTGTCCCCGATTGCGTGCACGTGTAGGGTCGAGGATCTCTTATCGATGCTGGACCGGGGAAGTATCTCTTGGATGACTGACCTGTTTCCGCCTTTCCTCTTGGTGCTCGCTAGTTTGGATAGGATGTCTGCTCGCACGTTGTGTTCGCGGGGAACATGTCTTACTGCTACCGTCCTGAACTTCAACATCTTTTCCTTAACTAGGGAGAGGTATTCAGATAGACTGTCATTTTTGGCCTGATACTCCCCGGAGACCTGGTGGGCTACGAGCTGAGAGTCCGTGTAGATGATGATTTCTTCTGCCCCTAGGTCTTCGGCTAGGCGTAACCCAGCGAGGAAGGCTTCATACTCGGCCTGGTTGTTAGACGTGGGAAAGGATAAAGTGAGATACGCTTCGACTATGGTCCATTCGTCGTTCTCCAGAATGACTCCTGCCCCGCTGCCGCTCGAGCTGGATGCTCCGTCTACGTAGATGGTCCATCTGTTTGCTACGTGGGGCGAGGAGTCTGAGAAGGTTACTTCTGCCACGAAATCGGCCAGGGCCTGTGCTTTGATAGCTTTTCTGCTTTCATACCGGACGTCAAATTCAGACAGCTCCAATGACCACTTGAGCATTCGACCGGCCATGTCTGGCCGTCCCAGCAACTGCTTGATGGGCTGATCCGTCCTCACCACGATCGTGTGGGCCAAGAAATAGTGCCTCAGTCGTCTGGCAGTGTTGACGGGGGCCAGTGCTACCTTCTCTATCTGCTGATATCGCAACTCCGCGTCCTGCAACGCTTTGCTCGTGAAGTATACAGGCTTTTGCCCGACGTGATTCTCGCGGATGAGAACGGCGCTCACGGCCTCGGCGGTGACGGCGAGGTATAGGAACAAAACTTCCTCGGTATCTGGCCGCGATAACACGGGTGGTTTCGACAGAGCTTGTTTTAAGTGAAGGAGGGACGCCTCGCATTCTTCGATCCATTCAAACGCGGCTTCTTTTCTCAAGAGCTTGAAGAAAGGAAGGGCGTGTTGGGCGGATTTTGCGATGAAGCGGGACAACGAGGTGAGTACCCCGTTAAGGGACTGGATGTTCTTCTTAGACGTGGGCGTTGGGAACTCAGAGAATGCCCAACATTTGTCGGGGTTAGCCTCTATTCCTCGTTCCGTTAGGTAGAAACCAAGGAATTTACCTGCCCGTACGCCGAACGTGCACTTCTCTGGGTTAAAACGCATTTGATATTTTCTTGCTTGCTCGAAAATTGTTCGAAGATGGGCGACATGGTCTAGTTCCTTGTGGGACTTGACGATCATATCGTCCATGTATACCTCGAGCATGTCGCCTATTTGTCCTTGGAAGACTTTGTTCATCATTCGTTGGTATGTAGCGCCGGCGTTCTTCAGACCGAAAGGCATCACGTTGTAGTAATAATTGCCCTATTAGGTCATGAAGGCCGTGTAAGTTTTATCGCTCGCGGCCATCGGGATTTGATTGTAGCCCGAGTAGGCGTCGAGGAACGATAACAGCTTAAAACCTGCTGAGTTATCTACGAGCTTATCTATATTGGGGAGGGGGTAGGCGTCCTTCGGACAGGCCTTGTTAACATCGGTATAATCAATGCACATTCTCCATTTGCCATTATTTTTTCTTACAAGTACAACATTTGAGAGCCATGTAGTGTATTTGGCCTCGGAAATAAACCTAGCTTCTAGAAGGTCTTTAACAGCTTTCTCCGCGGCTTCCATCTTCTCCAGGGACTGTTTCCTTCTGCGCTGGGCAACGACTTTAATGCCCGGATCAATTGTAAGCTGGTGGCAAGCGACGGAGGGGTCCAATCCTGGCATTTCAGTAGCGCTCCATGCGAACAAGTCTGCGTTCTCCCTGAGGCACACTTTTAGTTGTCTCTTGGCCAGGTCGGGGAGGTCTGCTCCGATCTTCACTCCCTGTTGGGGGTCTTCTCCGAACGGGACGATCTCGAAGTTGCCATCTGGTATGGGGCGCAGGAGATGGTCGTTGTTATGGGACTGGCTACCCGAAGTCGTCAGGGCTTTGGCGTGATCCTCCTCGTTGAAACGGCTGTCCAAGTCGATGGATTCGACCTGGGGGAGTGGCTTTGGCTGCTCGGAGCTGCTGGGCAGAGGAGGGCGTCCAGATGTCCTCGGCTTCGCTGAGATTGTGCTTAATCCTTTTGATGCTGCTTCAAAGCATCAACGGGCAGCTTCGATGTTGCCGTGGAGGGTGGCGACCATCCCTTCAGAAGTGTAGTACTTCATCTTGAGATGTACGGTGGAAGGCACTGCAATCAACTCTGCCAGGGTTGGCCTTCCAAAAATGCACTGATATACTGACGGGCAGTCGATTACCAGAAACTGTGCTTTGATTGCTCGGGTTGTCTTTCCTGAACCGAAGGTCACGATGAGCTCTACGTAACCTCGGGGCCTTGTTACTGCTCCGTTGAATCCCTGCAGGTCGGATCCAACGTATGGAGTAAGGTGAAAGTCGTCCAACTACAGTGTCTCGAATAGGTGGTTGTACATTATATCAACTGAACTGCCCTAGTCCACGAGTATCCTGCGAACGTTGAAGTTCGCCATCCTTGCCCGGATGAGAAGCGGGATGCTTGAGTTCGGTGACCCACCGAGGAGCTCCTCTTTGTAGAAGGAAATGGGAGAGGATCCTTTGCGAGTGGTATCCAGCGTGGTGACTTCGTTGGAGCTCTTGCTGATCAGTTGATCGAACTTCCTCTTGACCGAACCAACCGTGATTTTGTTGAATCCACCACCAGAGATGACCATGGCCGACGGGAAGGTTTCCCACAGGCTGTGAGCGCCGAGGAACGTGGAAGCGGGCAGACTGTCAGGGATACAGAAGTCTTCTGGCCGAGTCACGGACATAGCGACCTGTATGTTGGTGTCATCGGAGGGCGGAGTCTCTTCAGCAGCCTTCTTGCTCTCCTGGGTTTCTTGCCGGGGAGCTTCTTTTTTCTTCGCGAACTGCTTCAGATGGTCGTCGCGAATGAGGATCTCTACGGCATCTTTAAGGTGGATGCATTCTTCCGTCGTATGGCCGTGGCTCTTGTGGAAGCGGCAATACTTGGATTTGTCCACACCTGGCCTGGCCGGCAGCTGTTTGGGGAAACGGACCCCCGCCTGCTTGAACTCTGAGTTAGCACATTCGGACAAGATTTTCTCCCTTGAAGTAGTGAGGGGGTATATTCATGGAATCGTCCAGAAGGTCCCTTCTGTTCGCGTGCATCGCGAGGCCGATCATCGCGTCTTTTATCTCCTCGACGGGATGTCGAGGGCTCTTCAGCTCTGGATGTCCGGGTGCCTTCTTGGTGACGGGAGGCCCGGACAGAGTGGGCGGCGACCTTCTCCTCGTACTGTATATGCGACTGGGCTTGGTGGAGGAGACCGTTGAGGTTCCTTGGTGGATCTAGGCCGATGGCTTTCGCGAAGTCTGAGCCAGGACGTAATCCCTGCTCGAGCAGGAACTTCTTCATCTCGTCGTTCGTTGGCACTTGGACGGCTTCCTTGTTGAACCGCTCAATGTAGTCCCGAAGATGTTCATCTCTTCCCTGTACAACAGCTCCAAGGGACGCCTCAGTCTTTGGATGGCGTCGTGATGCGGTAAAGTGTCGGGAGAAGATCCTCCCGAGCTGCCTCCAGGAGGTGATGGATTCCTCTGGCAGCTGTTTGTACCAGGTCATTGCTCCCTTCCGGAGCGTGGTTGGGAACAGGCGGCACTTGATGGCTCCTCGTACACCTCTGTAGTCCAGAAGAGCATCTATGTTTTCTATGTGCTCGTCTGGGTCTGTGGTTCCATCATAAGTCCCTAGAGACGGAGGCTTTTCTAGCCCTTTGGGGAGACGGGTGGCCAGGATCCTGCGGGACAATGGGCCGCGAGGCTCGTCGTCGCTGTCCGAACTTGAAGTCGACGGTGACCATTGTCAGCGCTCACGGCGGCGGTCTCTGCGAGGTGAGGGTGATCGTGGCCGGTCGCGAGGTCTGGCCGGTGGAGAATGGCCGTCTTGCCTCGTTCTCTTGTGTCTTGGTGGTGACTGATCCCGCGGGGAGATCTGGTCGCGCTTGCGAACGCGTAGTGGTTCAGGCTCACGCCTCGTCATACGGTCTTCCCAGCGCCTAGGTGGCGGGCTTCTTGATCTCTGGTGTTTTCTCTTGGGAGGGGAGGATCTTGGAAGAGCTTCTTCTTCGAGGGCTCCTGTCCTTTCTCCTTGCTGCAAGATAAGGAGGTTTGTGCAGTTGACAGCGTCCAGGAGGGCTGCAACGGCCAGATCGGCGCTGGGGGGGGGGGGGGCAGGAATTGGTCGTTCCCCCAACGGTGACTGTTTTCCTCCTTGCTCGGTGGGAGGAGGAGTTGGAGACGCAGGGGCCCCGTCCCGAAGGAAACGGGGATCAGAAAGTAACAACAAACTGCCATTAGCGTCCATCTTGTTGACGAGAGAGAGAACCGTGGCGTCAGCACCTTTCGCGGGATTCTGAGCGGCCATGTGTGGGCGGATCAAAGAAAGTATGTTTTAATCTTTTAGTTTCCGAGGAGGAAAGAAAGAAGGGGAGAACAAGGAGTTCCCACAGACGGCGCCACTGATCCGAAGTTTTCGAACTGGTCCACGTAAGCTGGTCTTCAGAAGGTGAGGTGCCCGGATGACTGTTGGTCGCAAGGCGTGCAACGTGCTCGGCTTGAGAATGAGGAGAGGAGGGGGTGTACCTGCAAGGTACTCCGACGCTCAAGTAAGAAAGGGTCATAGAAAAAGGGGCAAGTACAAAGTGTATGCTTAGGGTGAAAAATGTGATACCTGGCCCTCTCAAGTGAGAGGGTTTATATAGAGCCCCCAGCGCATGGCCAACGGTCCTATTTTCGGGGCAAACTAGCCGTTTTTCCCAAAGAATAGGTAACTGCCCAAACTAGCCGTTGTGACGGGCAGGGTGCCATGAACTAGCCGTTATGTCGGGCATAGACGCAGTTGCGGATACCTTCCCGTTGACGTTCGGGCAGCGAGGAAGCCGTGCGTAACGGGCGTCAGAACCGGGGAGGGACGTTGCGTTCCTTGCCCGGGTGGAGGGTCAGAAATGTCACTTTTGCCCCTCTGTGGATTGGGCTTAGGCAATTTGGTCCGCTCTGGAGCATAAGCGGATTGGGCCAATTCTAGCCATTGGTCCAGTCCAGAACATTAAGTATTAACAAGTGTGAGTAATATGGATAGTAGTCTCACATTGAATAGAAATGCGGTGACTTCAACATTTATAAGTGAGAGAACCCACACACATATCACCTTAAGTTTGGGTGAGTATGTGGTGTGTCTCTTGTAATGCCCCGTTTTGTCCGATTTATTTAATCGAGTCGATTTAATTATTTTCGTTTTTATATTATTTTATTCTTGACTTTTATTTGACCATATATTATTTTTCATCGTTATTATGTTTTATCGCGTTTTGAGAGCGTTTGAGAGATATTTGAGCTGAGGGGTAAAATAGTCTTTTTGGGGGTTAGATATTTGTTATTATAAGAAAGAAAAAGAGAGAAAAGAAAGGGAAAGGAAAGAAAGAGAGAAAGAAGGAAAAGGAGAGGAAAGAAATGGAGAAGAGGTGGAAATCTCCAATACCCCGTTTCAAGCGTGATTAATCAGGTAAAGGTGAGAAGTTTCGATTATATCATGCTTGTATATGTATATGTATGTATTTGTTTGAATGTTTGGTTGAAAAACATATGTTTTCCATTTGGTTGAAATTGTGAATAATTGATAGAAATCGATGTTTTCACGGTTGAAATGCGATATAAACTGCGTAGAATACTCGTTGATTATGTTGGAACATGTTTTGGTTGTTCTGGTATGAATTGGAAGGGTTTGGGTGGAAGAAATGATGTATTTTGGCCCCAAATGACATATATTGACGCTGCTGCGAATTCTGGGTTTCGCGGGTTCGCCTAGCGAACCCCAACGAAGGAACGGGAGAATGTTCGCCTAGAGGTTCGCCTAGCGAACTTTATGTTGGTTTTCCACTGCCTTGGTTCGCTAGGGTTCGCCTAGCGAATACTGGAGTGAAGTGGCAGATTTTTCTATTTTGTTTTCTTCATAACTTTTGAACCGTAAGTCCGTTTTAGTCGCCGTTCGAAGCGTTGGAAAGCTAATGAAATATTCTTTCTATTAAAAATGGTTTGGAGGGTAAAAGATGATTTAATTAATTCGTGTTTTTGAGAAATAGTCGTGTTGTCGGGTTTTTATCGCGTTAAATGCGTGTGGTAGGTGTTTTACTGTATGTTGTGCTATTGTTATATAACGTGGAGCTTTTATGTGGTTTATATGATGTTGATGCATGTGATAATGATGTTGTTGTGTGGTAAAATACATTGTTTGATTGAATATCAATGTATGTTGTTATGATTGTTGTGGTTTGTGGATTATGATGAAATCCAATGTGTGTTAATTGGTGGCCTTATGGCAAGTAAATGTATTGTTTGAATTGATTTCCAATGCATGAATAATGATGATGAGATAACCCATATTGTGGATTTATGAAGATGCATTTGATTGTCATGAGTCATTGTAAGCCAAGCATCATGATATGCATCTTGTGATGTCGTGTGCCCTAGTGGGTGTGAGCGACGAAACGGTTCCAGAGGGAATCCGCTATAACATCGCGTGCCTTATACAAAGAGGTGTGAGTGATGATTATAGACGATCGTGTGCCTTATACAAAGAGGTGTGAGCGACCGGGTCATGTGTCTTATACAAAGAGGTGTGAGCGATCCATAAACGTCGTGTGCCTTATACAAAGAGGTGTGAGCGACGGGGAACATCGTTTGCCCAATGGGGAGTTACACTAAGTAACAAGCGATGATTACAATAGTTCCTGAGTGAACTGGTGATGAGAATGATGGATGGATGGTACCGCATTGCATTGCATAGAGTCGTTGTGTCGGTCTCTGTGCATATGCATAAATTATGAATGGATTGATTATGTGTGGAAATGTGAATGGATTGATTATGTGTTCGTGATAGCATTGGTGATTTGATATGCACTTGTGATAAATGTATGGATGATGTGTTTTATGTATAGACATATGTTATATATGAATATAAGTGATGTGGTGGGGTGTTTCCATATGTCATGACTTTGGTATGCCTTATGTGATTATGTTGGTATAATTGATATATGCTATATGGTTAAATTATTAGAAATATGTTATGTATTGGTGGCATGCTATATGTATTAATATGCGATGCTTGTGGTGAGAATAATTATGCATGTGAGTTTATATGTGTTTGCATATTATTATGCAATCTTGATTTAGTTGTTATTTCTCACCCTTCTGTTGTGGTTTGTTGCTCTATGAGGCAATTGCAGATTAGAGTCTTGGAGGATTTTGTGAAGATTAGTTCTCCATCCTTTTGTCGGTTTGTCTGCTCTGATACGTAACACGGGAGTTGGGGAACGCTTTTTGTTATATATGTATACATTTGTTGGATCTATTTTGTATTACCTTTGTATGAATATTTTGATGTTATAAAACAATTTATTTTGTAAAACAAGTCAATTATGGATCTTTCCGCTTTATTCCATAATTGAACTTTCCCTTTGTTGGAAAAAGTTTCCCTTTTATGTTTATTCCATTTTGTGTTATGTATCAAATTTATGAGCAGGTGTGTTTTCTTTCTTTAAATGTGGCATCCTTGTTTCTGTCTATGGAGAAAATTTTTATTTACTCTGATTTATTTATGTATTTTTAGCCGCGATGGGAATTGGGGTGTTACATTAGTGGTATCAGAGCAGGTCGGTCCGTCCGGCCAAGTCGTTGAGTCAGTCGGTGTGACAGTTGAATATTGTCGATGTTGTTTGTTCCTTAGTATGTGATATGTGTGTGAAACACTGTCTGTACTTTCTGGTTTTCTAATCCTTTGTCTTCAGGTGTGAGAATGAGATAAGTGGGAAAGAAGTTGGTGCTTCTCCAAGTTGCTTCAGGTGTGGAGCATTGGCTCAGTGTGCCGTTGGTTGCAAGATTGTAAGTGTTGTTTGGACAGTGTGGTTCCCGGTTCCGGAGGGAATGCGGAGGTAAGGTTTACGTCAACTAAGAATTTATGCCTTAGGTAGTTGTGTGAACAAGATGCAAGGAATGCTATTATAGTTTGGTAAAGACGGTTTATTCCCCATTATGATTGTCGGCTGTCTATTGACAAATTGAGGAACTGATCACCCTTGATCTCTTGTTGATAGTAGACGGAATTATGTTGGATGGAATAGACGTGTCTTTCCGTCTTTGATAGTGTGTGCATTGAATTGTTGGAATTAAGAAAAGGATTACGGATTGTTTTGTTGAGTCGATGAAAATTCTAATATCGGAAGATGAGGTGGATTAGAGGTTTTGGTATGTTGGTCAAATTGGGAAGTCATTGAGAGAGAATGATTGGGTTTTATTAAGGGCTGCTTCTCAGAGAGTAGAGAGTGGACTTAAATTGGACGAAGGTGAATAGTTGAGGTTGATATCTTCTAAGTAAGTAGAAAACTCTTAGGAGATGGGACTAAGATGTTGGTCATGTTTGTGATGATAGTGTTCTGGAGATTGGCAGGAAGTCACAGTGATGGGCTGCCAGTTGTGCGTGATTTTCAGATGTGTTTTTGGATGGAACATTAGTGTGTCGACTTGAAGAGGTCCAGCATGGTTGGTAAGGAAAAGGAGGATAGCATGAGGTTGCGTGTTAATCAGTGAGTAGTATGGAAACTTGCAGTTGTGTTCTGGATAGCTTAAGTTTTGAATTGTGACGAATTGCGAACAATTTGAGAGTTCTTTTGGGTTGGTTGTTACTACATGTTGGGATTTATGGAATCTGGACTGTCACGAGAAGAAATTGTGTATGGATTACTGACAGTTGAATAAGGTAACTATTGAGAATAAGTGTCCACTTTCATTAATAGATAACTGGATTGGTTTGGTTGAGTTTGAGGGAAATCACAATTGGTTGGAATGTTTGATAAGAGTGGTGAATTGGGTGAGTTGAGGCTTTGATCGACTTAATGTGACTGGTTATGTTTGTTATCGTCGGGATAGGCTGTTATTTACTCGGTTAAGCTTGTATGTGAGTAACCAGTTACCCAGTGAAATTTTTTGCAAAAGCTTTAAGGATTTATATCTTTTGGAATTTGGTTGGGCATTACAACGTACAGTGATGTTATTTGGTGTTAGTAATGAGTCTGTAATGGTTGTGGAGTAGATGAATCGTATCTTCCATATTTATTTGGATAAGTTCGTAGTGGTTTTGGATTGAGGATGTTCGGATCTGTTATAAACTCAGAGGAAAAATAGGTAAAGTGTTTGAGATTTGAATTACTAGTGTTGAAAAGAGACGAAGCTTTCTGCTAAATTATCGAAGTGAGAATTTTGATTGAAAGAGGTTAGTTTTCTTGGTTATGTTATTCCTGATGATGGTATTGTTGTGGATCTATCAAAAGTAGATGCGGTTTTACAATGAGAGACTCCGAAGTCGGTTAAGGAGATTAGAAACTTTTGGGCTTAGTTGGTTGTTACTGCAGGTTATAGAAGACTTTGCTAAGTTAGTACTTCTGTTATCTCAGTTGACTTGCAAAGGGTGAGTCGTTTGTTTTGGATGTTCGTTGTGAGTAAGTTTTGGTGAGCTGAAGTAGAGATTGACTACGGCTCCAATTTTGATTCTGCCTAATCCTAATAAACTTTTTTTGGAATATTGGGATGCGTCCTTGATGAGTGTAGTTGGTGTGTTAATGCGAGAGGGTAAAGTCGTTTCTTATGCTTTACGACAATTGAGGATTCATGATTTCAAGATGGCTGCGGTTACTTTTGTGTTGAGAATCTGGAGGTAAAATTTTGAGGGTTTTAGGTTCAAGGTGTTTGGATGGAGAGAATGATGGTTTTGGATGAGTAACAGCACTGCTGGGATTCTAAGTTTTCCATGGTTCGCCTAGCGAACCTGGGACGAAGTCCAGCGAATAGCTCTCGAGGGTTCGCCTAGCGAACCCGGTAGCGAAGGTCAGCGAATGTTCACCAACGACGTTCACCTAGCGAAGGCGGAAACGAACACTCGCTAGGGGTTTGCCTAGCGAACATGGCAGTTTGTCCCATTTTGTTTCCTTCTTAACTTTTGATTTGTAACTTGGATTAAGGCACGGTCGGATGGTTGGAATTCCTGATTAGTTATGACCTTGGCTCGAATTATCCTATTGGTAAAGTTAATGTCGTGCGTGATGAGTTAAGTCGAAAGCTTTTATACATGTCTGTTTCGGCGGTCAGGGAGTTAGAATTATTTGAGCAGTTCCGAGACTTGGGTCTGGTGTGTAAGCTAACACAGCAGAGTGTGAGGTTGGGTATATTAACGGTGAACAATGATTTTTGGTGAATACGAGAAAGAATTAGACTTTGGATATGATTGGTGGATTTGATTGTTGCGAGTAATCAGAGTGCGCAGCGGAAGCGTGATGTGGCACAATTGGTATATGCATGCGTGACTTGTAAGAGTTCATAGGTTGAACATTGGAAACATGTTGGAATGATGAGACCATTGGATATTCCAGAATGGAAGTGTTAGGTGAAAGGTTTAAATATTATTCATGGGCTACTATGTAGATGGATGTTTTGGTTATATGTTCGATTGGTGAATCGTAGCATTGTTGTAATAATGTTGTGTGACAAGAAGGTTGGTATGGTGGTTATGTAGAGGTTGTGGAAACGATGTTGTGTCGTGGAACTTTATGTTCTTGTTTATGTTGTTGCCTCGTTTCAGTCGTGTTGGTTCTAGTGGGAGTAGCTAATTCATGTGTGGGAGATTAGGGGAGTGTTACCTGGGTGTTAGTAACATGGTTTCCTTTGAGTCGTGAGTTAGTCGTCAGGTGCATTGTATGGGCTTTGCATCTTGTCGTTGTAGTGGTCGTCGTTGTCGTGTCGTGGTTGTAGCTGCTGTTAGCAAGGTGGTTTGTCAGTTTATGTTATTCGTGGTGTGCCTTTTGTTGGCATGATAGTTTGTTAGTCGGATGCGAGAGTCGTATCTGGAGTTGTTCGTATCAGTTATATTTTCAAGGACGAAAATGTCTAAGTGGGGGAGAATTGTAATGCCCCGTTTTGTCCGATTTATTTAATCGAGTCGATTTAATTATTTTCATTTTTATATTATTTTATTCTTGACTTTTATTTGACCATATATTATTTTTCATCGTTATTATGTTTTATCGTGTTTTGAGAGCGTTTGAGAGATATTTGAGCTGAGGGGTAAAATAGTCTTTTTGGGGGTTAGATATTTGTTATTATAAGAAAGAAAAAGAGAGAAAAGAAAGGGAAAGGAAAGAAAGAGAGCAAGAAGGAAAAGGAGAGGAAAGAAATGGAGAAGAGGAAAAGAGGTGGAAATCTCCAATACTCCGTTTCAAGCGCGATTAATCGGGTAAGGGTGAGAAGTTTCGATTATATCATGCTTGTATATGTATATGTATGTATTTGTTTGAATGTTTGGTTTAAAAATATATGTTTTCCATTTGGTTGAAATTGTGAACAATTGATAGAAATCGATGTTTTCACGGTTGAAATGCGATATAAACTGCGTAGAATACTCGTTGATTATGTTGGAACATGTTTTGGTTGTTCTGGTATGAATTGGAAGGGTTTGGGTGGAAGAAATGATGTATTTTGGTCCCAAATGACCTATATTGACGCTGCTGCGAATTCTGGGTTTCGCGGGTTCGCCAGCGAAGGAACGGGCGATTGTTCGCCTAGAGGTTCACCTAGCGAACTTTATGTTGGTTTTCCACTGCCTTGGTTCGCTAGAGTTCGCCTAGCGAATACTGGAGCGAAGTGGCAGATTTTTCTATTTTGTTTTCTTCATAACTTTTGAACTGTAAGTCCGTTTTGGTCGCCGTTCGAAGCGTTGGAAAGCTAATGAAATATTATTTCTATTAAAAATGGTTTGGAGGGTAAAATATGATTTAATTAATTCATGTTTTTGAGAAATAGTCGTGTTGTCGGGTTTTTATCGCGTTAAATGCGTGTGGTAGGTGTTTTACCGTGTGTTGTGCTATTGTTATATAACGTGGAGCTTTTATGTGGTTTATATGATGTTGATGCATGTTATAATGATGTTGTTGTGTGATAAAATACATTGTTTGATTGAATATCAATGTATGTTGTTATGATTGTTGTGGTTTGTGGATTATGATGAAATCCAATGTGTGTTAATTGGTAACCTTATGGCAAGTAAATGTATTGCTTGAATTGATTTACAATGCATGAATAATGATGATGAGATAACCCATATTGTTGATTTGTGAAGATGTATTTGATTGTCATGAGTCCTTGTATGACAAGCATCATGATATGCATCTTGTGATGTCGTGTGTCCTAGTGGGTGTGAGCGACGAAACGGTTCCAGAGGGAATCCACTATAACATCGCGTGCCTTATACAAAGAGGTATGAGCGATGATTATAGATGATTGTGTGCCTTATATAAAGAGGTGTGAGCGATTGGGTCGTGTGCCTTATACAAAGAGGTGTGAGCGATCCATAAACGTCGTGTGCTTTATACAAAGAGGTGTGAGCGACGGGGAACATCGTTTTCCCGACGGGGAGTTGCATTAAGTAACAAGCGATGATTCCAATAGTTCCTGAGTGAACTGGTGATGAGAATGATGGATGGATGGTACCGCATTGCATTGCATAGAGTCGTTGTGTCGGTCTCTTTGGATATGCATAAATCATGAATGGATTGATTATGTGTGGAAATGTGAATGGATTGATTATGTGTGGAAATGTGAATGGATTGATTATGGGTTGAGCTCGTGATAGCATTGGTGATTTGATATGCATTTGTGATAAATGTATAGATGATGTGTTTTATGTATAGACATATGCTATATATGAATATAAGTGATGTGGTGGGGTGTTTCCATATGTCATGACTTTGGTATGCCTTATGTGATTATGTTGGTATAATTGATATATGCTATGTGGTTAAATTATTAGAAATATGTTATGTATTGGTGGTATGCTATATGTATTAATATGCGATGCTTGTGGTGAGAATAATTATGCATGTGAGTTTATATGTGTTTGCATATTATTATGCAATCTTGATTTAGCTGTTATTTCTCACCCTTCTGCCGTGGTTTGTTGCTCTATGAGGCAATTGCAGATTAGAGTCTTGAAGGATTTTGTGAAGATTACTTCTCCATCCTTTTGTCGGTCTGTCTGCTCTGATACGTAACACGGGAGTCGGGGAACGCTTTTTGTTATATATGTATACATTTGTTGGATCTATTTTGTATTACCTTTGTATGAATATTTTGATGTTATAAAACAATTTATTTTGTAAAACAAGTCAATTATGGATCTTTCCGCTTTATTCCATAATTGAACATTCCCTTTGTTGGAAAAAGATTCCCTTTTATATTTATTCCATTTTTTGTTATGTATCAAATTTATGAGCAGGGATTGTGTTTTCTTTCTTTAAATGTGGCATCCTTGTTTCTGTCTAAGGAGAAAAATTTTATTTACACTGATTTATTTATGTATTATTTAGCCGCAATGGGAATTGGGGTGTTACATCTCTCACAAATGTGTTGCTCCATAAAAAGAAATCCTACAATGTTCAATGCTCCCTAGTAGAAATCTTTCCATAATACATTTAACTAAAAAGGTTATGCCACAGTCCATAAAAAACATTTTAAATCTATTAGGTTGATCAATTTAAATAAACATTAATAATTTTATTATTATTATATTATATTTTGTACTTTAAATTAAAATACAAAAATAAAGTTTAATTATCTCGAATAACTTATAAAAATAAGTTGAAAAAATAATTGAACAATGTCATAAGTTGTTGTCATAAGTTCTCTTAAACACATAGTATCACAAAACTTATGCTAATACGAAAACTTGAATTAGTCAATGAAAACAAAAATTTAGTCTCATTGATCTTTTAATTTTTTACTCTATTTAACATTAGTTGAATTGCTTATTTATAAATGTGCATATGAGATTGGCTTTTAAGTAGGCTAGTAGGTCAATCAGAGCTTTGAAAATGTTAGACTCAGACCTAAAAATAAGCATATGATAGACTACAGGTTAGACTTAGATTTTGCATTTTTTAGCAGATCAGCCTTAGGTTTTAAATTTTTTAGCAAGCCAGACTCGAGTTTGTAAAACCTAACTTAGTCTAACTTATTCCAATCCATATCTTTGAATTATGTTTGCTTGGAATAAGAGCCATTATAAAATCATCTAAAAAGCAACCTATTAAACAGAATAATCTCGAATAGAAATAAAAACAAGAACGCTCAATGATTCTCCCTCTTCTTTTCACTTTTCCATATTGAAGCTTCCAATTTCTTCTTCTTCTTCCTCTTCTCCTCCCCCATTCTGTTTTCCTATCATTCGCTAATCTTTTTCCTCCTCCTTGGGCTCCCTGAGTGTGCACTTTCTACATCTCCTTCTTACAACTCTTTTTGTTGTTTTAGTAGTTATTATTGCCCTGAGTGTGGTTTTATTGTGAGTATCTCGTTGAACTTTTTGTTTCACCTTGGCTCTACTATGTTTTGTTCCTCCCCCTTCCAACACCCTATATTGGAATCCCATTTATAGCATCCTGTCATAGAAATTCAAGGTTCACCGGAAAAAAAGAAAACGGCATAAATTAGTTGCCTTCATCTACTACCTTCTAGACCTTCAAATTCCAAAAAAAAAAAGACATTGATGACAACAATAATGAAAACCAGAACAACCTAAGTTTAAATGATAACAACAATAACATCTCAAATACAGAATCTCAAAATGATAAAGAAAGCCCGGATTTTTGTGTTTGGGATGATTAAGACATCTAAGATGATTTTAAAGAAAACAAAAATTCTATTATTAAAAAAAAATTATCCTTAAAAGTTATCCACAATACTTCTCTTAACTAAGCTCTAGCTAGTATTTGGTGTGATCCAAAAGGAATAACCATTACTGAATTAGAGCAGGGTCTCTTCAGAATTACGATGAATAACCCTTTGAATGTCAAAAGAATCTTGAAATACAATCCTTAGATATTCCTTAATTCCTGTATATATGTTAAGCCTTGGAACCACAACTTTCAGCACCTAGATATGGAATCTAACAAAGTACATGTTTGGGTCCGAATTTAGGGAATCCCTTCAAAAATCATAATGAAACAAATTGAGGGAAAATCGCCTCAAAGATTGGGTAAGTTTTAGAAGTTAGTCTTTATAACAACCCCAAGATGATCACCATTTTTAAAGCTAAATTCCTATTTGATGTGTTAAAACCTCTCAAACCAGGGTTACACATATGCAACAAGAAAGAAGGTATATGTTGGGTTGATTTCCAATTTGAGAAAAATCCCATGTTTTGCTTTAATTATGGTCTTATTAGACATAAATATGATTTCTTCATCTTAGAAAACAAAAAGATGTTGCACCCTAACAACTCAGCCCCTTTTGGTCACCGACTTGGATCTACAATAATTATTCTAACACTCGCCTCCTTAAATATTTTCCATATAACAATCCTATTTTACTTTGTTTTTATCCTAATAAGTAATGCAGGTTAAATGAAAACAAAAGGAGCAAAAGCATAAGGTTTAAAAAACTTTTAACCACATATGAAGAAAGTAAAAAACATTGTTCATCGGTCTTGGAACATGGCATATGTAGAACAAGTGACTAAACTTAACCTCACCTCACCCTTAAGAACCTAGTTATGTGGGGAAATTAAAGTTTGGTAATATCTTTCAAAAAAGCAAAGATGGCCATACCAACCTGGCTAAGATCAAGAATATCACTCCCTCTATCCAGAATATCCATGGCATTCTAACAGCAGAAAATAATCTGGACAACTCTCTCAAGATATGAAATTATGTTCTATGGATAACAAGGTTCCATACATAATGTTGTAAAAAAGTGTATGACAAGTGTAATGTGTAACTATATGAATAAATGTAGTAAATAAAATAACACAAATATTGGTAATCTAGTTCGATGCAAAGCCACCTACTTATGGAGGGCGTTAACCCAATAAAAAGAAATTCAATTTTAATAGTCAAAAGTACAAATTGGTATGATTTAAATTCTTCTAGTTCAATGCCTCATTTCCTAATACTCGCTATGAACTTCAATCTAGGACTAGTCCCCCTGAATTTGAGACCCCTCTCATGTTTGGACATTTACAAAGTATAATGAATGATGGAACAATATTACAACTAAAATACTATATTATCCTAACTTATAATAAAGACATAGGAATATATTATTACACAAAACAAAACACAAGACTCAAAAGAAATAAACACGCCTAGCTTAGTTATGCAAGGTTCGAGTCTTGACAAAGGAGAATGCCTCCTTAAACACACATAGGCTTTCTAGAAACACACACAAAGACATATCTTATTCCACCTTGTTATACCCTAATTTTTAACCATAAGATCCCACTCTCTTTTTACATTTTTGCATACAAAAAAGATCACAAGCTTGGTTGATTTCTTACCCTCTCATCTTTGTGTTTGCTTTTGAAGAGATCATCAAGTACCTCTTTGTGTATCTTTTTCCTTTATGTTTATATTTTTTATGTTTCACTGACTACTAATCAAAATACCAAAAATATGTTTTGTATCATTTTGTTTCTTTGCAAGGTAGGGTGTTATATCAAGAACACCACGCATGATTCATCGGCTAGGGTTTTGCTCCCTCAAGGTTAAAGTGTGGTAAAACATTGATTCCCAAGGGTTATCTCATCAAACTATGGCTTCTAATATCAAAGTATAAGGTTTCAAGTATCATTCAATCTCATTTTTATCAAAGATATCGCAAGGATTAGAACCTTGTCTCTCAAGAAAAGTCAAAGGTTCATGGGTTTATTTCCATGCCTTCATCAATAAGTTACCTCAAGATTTGGTTAATTTAATCAAAGGACATTAAAGGACACAATATTTGAGTCCATATGATTATCCATTTGCTTTGAAATGCAAGGAAAGTCAAAGTTTACAAGTTGATTCAAGGAAATTTGACCTTAAAAGTTAACATTTCAAGTCAAAGTTCAAAAGACCACAACTCCTTCAATTTTAAATATTTTTAATGCTTCTTTTTTGCATACGCCTCTTCTCAACATCCTCTTCAACTTCTCTTTAAATGACAAGAGCCAATTATGCTTGGAGGATCATCAAAGGTTTGAAGACATTATAGGTCATTTGTGGGCTTAGTGAAATTTTGCCTATTTTCAAGTGACTTTTTATCAACTTTTAAGAATCACAACTTCTACAATTTTAAATATTTGGAGCTAATTCTTTTTTCAAAATATCATTTATGATACCCTCTACAAGATTGCTTCAATGGTCAAAGTCAAATTGTGCTTGGAAGGCCTTGGAATTCGATACATTATAGTTCATTTTCAGCCATTTGGACTTAGAATATTTCAAGTTTGGTTTGCTAGATTTTTGTGCCAACTTCAACATGACATAAATTTTTGCTCAAGCATCCAAATGAAACCGTTCTTGGCACATTGAGATGTTTTTTTTTATGATTTTAACCAATTGCAAAAAGAATGGAATCAAAAATCCTCGTGTACAAGATGCCCCATTGAGTTGAACATGGTTACTTGGAACTGAAGTTTTCACCATGATCAAATTTTTTACCTCTGTTATTTCCTTGGTTTTATGGTTGGCATTATTTTACTAAAACTCATGTAGCAGCAGATGTTGAATGAAGATGTCTAAAAATATGTTTCACTACTCTTTGTTCAACATGTCCTATGAAGATGTTCCATGACTGCTCATAGGACATCGCGCTGTGAAGTCAAGATTTATTGCAGATTATGTTACAATGATTTGTAACTAAATATTCTGTGAATATTTGGTTATCCTATGTGGCATCCAAAGCATTTTTGGATTAGGGTTACTTGTTGGTTTTCGGATTTCCTGCTGTTTCTAATTATGGAGACATAATAGGAAACTTTGGATTGAAGACCTATTTTATTGGAGTTAATTTTGCAGATTTGTGAGCAGCCTAATTGCTGCATTTTTGAAGCCCAAATTCAGTCCAGATTTGAAGCTATAAATAGACTGATGTAAACCTAGTTTTAGGTGTCGAACTTACATGTATTTTTAGGGTTGTGTGCTTGTGTTTTGTGAGCCTAACTGGTATCTTATAATAACAGTACAAGGACTGTAGTGTAAGTTGTGTAAGGTTGCTCATAAGCTTTTAAGCATTGAGTAGCTGAGTGTTAATTCTCATAAGCTGTGAAGTATTGAGAATTTGTGTTTCGACCATTGTTACTTGTCTTGTAAGGAACCAGTCACGGGTTGTGATTGAAGAGGGATTTGAGGAGGGCCTCATACCTAGGGGAGTCTTAGGTAGAAGTCATAGGAAGGGTAGTGATTAAGTGAGCTGATTGAACCGGGTGTGGTTATCAGTGAATTGATACTATCGAATATTGATTTCATCCCTGGCTTGGTAGCCCCCAGATGTAGGATAGTTAGATCCGAACTGGGTTAACAATTTCTGTTGTTCTTTACATTTTATGCACACTTTTATTTTGAACTTGTTCATTGTTGTTGTATATCAGTGTCACGACATCTCGATAGGACATCTGATATATACAGGCCAGAATTTCAATTGGCATCAAGAGCTTGCACCCTTTGTTTTCTGGGTGAGATTCAGGGAAGGTACTTTCTGGTACAATGGACAAGGATGGAGGAGCTCTGAATAAACCACCTTTGCTGGATGGCTCTAACTATGAGTATTGGAAACCTAGGATGATAACCTTTATCAAGTCCATGGATGATCAAGCATGGAAAGCGGTTATCAAAGGTTGGGAGCCTCCAAAGGTAAGAGATGGAGAAGGAAATCTTACTGATGTTCTGAAGGAAGAAGAGGACTGGGATGATGCTGACTACAAAGGATCTGTTGGAAATTCTAAAGCCATGAATGCATTGTTTAATGGTGTCAACAGAAATATCTTCAGGCTGATTGAGCATTGTACTATTGCCAAAGAGGCTTGGCAGGTCCTGAAAGTTGCTCATGAAGGGACCTCAAAGGTGAAAATGTCAAAGCTTTAGCTTCTCACTAGCAAGTTTGAGAGTTTGAAGATGAAAGAGGATGAGAGCATTCATGATTTTCATATGAACATTATTGAGATAGCTAATGCCTCTAGTGCCTTAGGAGAAAAGATGTCTGACAGCAAGCTGGTCAGGAAGATTCTCAGGTCTCTTCCTAGGAGATTTGATATGAAGGTTACTGCTATAGAGGAAGCTCAGGACATTGACAAGATGAAGGTGGATGAGCTTATGGGATCACTCCAAACTTTTGAGTTAGGATTCAGTGAAAAAGCTGAAAAGAAGAAGAGTATAGCACTTGTGTCAAGTGCTGATGACTCAGATGATGAAGGAAAACTGGTCAAAGATGAAGATGTATCCAAAGAGCTAGTGTTGCTTGGAAAACAATTTAATAAAGTGTTGAAAAGAATGGACTGGAAGTCAAGAGAAAATGTTCGGAACAAGTCTCTCGACATCAACAAAGACCAGGAAGGAGGCAGAAGATCCAGAACTGAAGAAGACTCTAATCAAGGGAAGAGAGTTCAATGCTATGAATGTGAAGGATTTGGGCACGTAAAAACTGAGTGTCCCACTTATCTCAAAAGACAGAAGAAGGGATTATCTGTGACATGGTCAGAAGATGATTCTGAAACTGTCACTGATGAGAAATCTGCAAAGTTGGTGACAGCATTAACAGGAGTATGTGAATCAGATGATGAATCTGAAGAGCTTACTTTTGAAGAGCTGGCTATCTCCTATAAGAAATTGTGCTTTGAACATGAAGAAGTATGTCAGCAGAAAGAAGAACAAGCAGGTGTTATTGTCCATTTAGAAGCTGAGAATACTATGTATATGTCTATTATAGCTGATCTACAAAGTGAAGTAAATCATTTGAATTCAAAACTGGACAACATGATCAAAAATGTCAGGATGTTAAATAGGAGTTCGGGTGCACTTGATGAAATTCTGAAGTCAGGAAGAGATACTGGAAATGTCAGTGGTATTGGATTTAAAGGAACAAATGAATCTAAGGAAGTACCCGCTCAAGATAAGAGAAGTTTGAAGATGTTGAATAACATGCTGCAACATCCTCCCAGGCATCAGAAGAAGTTCATAAAGAAAAAGAATCAAAGGTGGACATGCTACCATTGTGGGAAGTTTGGTCATATAAAAGCTTTTTGCTACAAGCTACATGGTTATCCCAAACCCATGCAACAGTATAGTAGGAAAAAGAGCTGGGTTGAAACAAAAAGGATATGGACTTCAAAGGATAGTGAAAAAGAACATAGGGACTACAAGTCTTTCAGAGTCTCTACAAATGAAAAATGGTTCTTTGATAGTGGATGTTCTCGACATATGACAGGCATTAGTGGATATATGTCACATGTTAAGTATCATGCTCCTAATGAGGTGATTTTTGGTAATGGATCGAAAGGAAAAGTGCTTGGTGTTGGAAGAGTGGATGGTCCAGGACAACCAATTCTGGAAGAAGTATTGCTTGTTGAGGGGTTAGATACTAACCTAATAAGCATAAGCCAGCTGTGTGATCAAGGTCTTAAGGTCATTTTTACAACCCACGAATGTTTAATAATGGATGAAAAGAATGTTGTTGTTATGAGAGGTGAAAGAACCTCAGAAAATTGCTATTTGTGGAAAGACGAAAGCATAATTGTGGAAGTGTTAAACCAAAGAACTTGTGAATGGCACGTGTATAAGGACCCATTTCCAAAACTTATAAACAGCCCAGCTAACACATTCCAACTTCAATCCTACAGTGCGAAAACTTCATCTGACCTACTCTCTCAAAACTCTTCTTCGCTAGGGTTTGCTCTTACTCTCTTCAATACTGCATTTTGTAAGCAACAAAAAATGTCTCAACATCATGATTCTCCTGCTGATTCAAGAACTTCTCAAGTCAATGGCGAAGACTATCATCCTCACCGAATGATCAAACTCACAGACCTTGTTCTTGATATCGCCCCGTTGAATGTAGTTCATTCTGACACTAGAGGTGAGCAACCAGTTTCCCACTCTGTGAATGAAAGTATGTCAAGTAAGAAGTCTAAACCCCTTTCATCTAGGAAGAAAGACAAAATGATTACTAGGTTTTATTCTGATAAGTTAAACCCTAGAAAAAATGTCACTGAAAAGAGTTCAAATAGGAGGGTGGATAAAACTAAGAATGATAGTAGGAATCTTGATGATAATGTTTCCAGCAGAGATCAGAGTCTTAGAAGATTTGCCACCATTGCTATTAGTGAAGCTGATAAAGATGTCGGGTCTGATGTCCCAATATCCATGGCTGGAAATACAAATAATAGTCCTACTGATAGGACTGAAAGTTGTATACCAGTTCAGGTGGCTAGGGAAAGAAGAAGCAAGAAGAGGGCTGAGATGTCTAGTAATATTGCTGAGAAAAACTCTGATGAGGAACCAATAGCTGACATACTTCAAAGAATCAGGAGTAGAAAAGAGAATACCATTGTAACTGAGACTTCAAAGGATGCAGAAATGATTAAGAAATCTGCTGAGGTGGGGAGTAACAAAAGAAAGGCTGGAGCAGGTCCCTCTAAGCAATAGAGTAAAGTTGTGGTTCCAATCAAGAAAAGGAGGGTCACAGAACTGAATGAGCCAAATGCTGGAACTGATGTCCAGGACATCAGTAGGAGAAGGGAGGATCAAACTGTCAGATCTCAGAGGCAAACTGATAGGTTGAACATTGTCAACCAAAGAAGGGTAGCTTTAGAGAGAGAACTGGGAAAAGACTTCAACAAGTATAAGGAAGTGGTTGATCTTATTGAAGCTGCTGGGTTAATGAAGACTGTGTCTGACATAGGACCATGTTATGAGAAGTTGCTTAAGGAGTTTGTTGTGAGTATCCCTGAAGACTGTAATAGCAAACTCAGGAAAGTCTATGTAAGAGGCAAAGCTGTGAAATTTTCTCCCAAAGTGATTAATAACTTTCTGGGGAGACCTACGGACCATCAGGCTGAGTTAGAAGCAATAGATGATGAAATCTGTGAGGAGATAACAGGTGGCTGCATCAAAGTTTGGCCAAATGAAGGAAAGCTCTCTTCTGGGAAGCTAAGTGTCAAATATGCTATCCTTCACAGAATTGCAGTGGTAAACTGGGTTTCTACCAACCATATTTCCACCATCTCATCCATGCTTGGAAAATTTATCTATGCTATTGGAAAGAAGGTCCCTTTCAACTTTGGAGCATATATCTTTGAACAAGTTTTGAAGCAAGCTAGCTCATCTGCTGTTAAGCTACCCATATGTTTTCCATCTTTAATCTGTGGAATGATCTTGGACCAATTTCCTGAATGCTTAGTAAGAGGTGACACTGCACTCAAAAGGAAACCTCCTCTGTCCCTTCACTACAAGCTACTGGGTGGAGCACATGTCCCAAACATTGTTGGGACATCTACACAGACACCTGGTCCTGCTAATCTTGATGATGAAGCCATTGCTCAGCTGCAAGAAACCTGCAAGGAGCTGGAAGAATCTATCAAAAGAGATACAACAAGGAAGACAAAGCTAGAGCAGCTGATTAAAGCCTTGGTTGAAAAGAGAAATGCTGCTATAGAGCAAGAGCTGACTGAAGATGATGGACAAGGTGAATCTGCAGGTGAAAGTGATGAGGTGGCTGAAGAGGACAGTGCTGAATAGCTAGAGGCTATCTGCAAGTTTACTTTTTGGTTTTTGTTTGTTTTTTTAGGACAACTTAATTATTTTTGGTTTTGAACAATATACTGCTATGTGATTTGGTTACATTTGTCTATGACCTCTCTTTGTCATATTTGTGGCTAAAAATAGGGAGTAGTAAGTGTGAGGGGGAGCAGCATTAGTAAGTGCTTGTGCTATTGAGGAAGAGTGCTGCAGGTAGATTATGTGTGCTTGTGCTGTTGCAGGTAGAGTGTGTGTGCTGCTGTTGCAGGTAGAGTGTGTGTGCTGCAGATGGATGGTGTGTTGCTGCTGTTGAGGGGGAGTTTTGCCAGTTTACTATGATGAGTGTTCTTGTGGTACTGTGTGTTTTCTTTTACAGCTGAAGGGGAGTGCTGCTATGCTGGATTTGTTTGTGCTTTTTTGTGTGTGCAGCTGAGGGGGAGTTTTTTTTTGCTGCTATTAATGGTGTTTTTTTTCCGCTGCTGATACTGATGGTGTTTAAGTGTGTGTGGAGTTTTAGCCAAAAATAAGCCAAAGGGGGAGATTGTTATTTCCTTGGATTTATGGTTGGCATTATTTTACTAAAACTCATGTAGCAGTAGATGTTGAATGAAGATGTCTAAAAATATGTTTCACTACTCTTTGTTCAACATGTCGTATGAAGATGTTCCATGACTGCTCATAGGACATCGCGCTGTGAAGTCAGGATTTATTGCAGATTATGTTACAATGATTTGTAACTAAATATTCTGTGAATATTTGGTTATCCTATGTGGCATCCGAAGCATTTTTGGATTAGGGTTACTTGTTGGTTTTCGGATTTGCTGCTGTTTCTAATTATGGAGACATAATAGGAAACTTTGGATTGAAGACCTATTTTATTGGAGTTAATTTTGCATATTTGTGAGCAGCCTAATTGCTGCGTTTTTGAAGCCCAAATTCAGTCCAGATTTGAAGCTATAAATAGACTGATGTAAACCTAGTTTTAGGTGTCGAACTTACATGTATTTTTAGGGTTGTGTGCTTGTGTTTTGTGAGCCTAACTGGTATCTTATGATAACAGTACAAGGACTGTAGTGTAAGTTGTGTAAGGTTGCTCATAAGCTTTTAAGCATTGAGTAGCTGAGTGTTAATTCTCATAAGCTGTGAAGTATTGAGAATTTGTGTTTCGACCATTGTTACTTGTCTTGTAAGGAACCAGTCACGGGTTGTGATTGAAGAGGGATTTGAGGAGGGCCTCATACCTAGGGGAGTCTTAGGTAGAAGTCATAGGAAGGGTAGTGATTAAGTGAGCTGATTGAACCGGGTGTGGTTATCAGTGAATTGATACTATCGAATATTGATTTCATCCCTGGCTTGGTAGCCCCCAATGTAGGATAGTTAGATCCGAACTGGGTTAACAATTTCTGTTGTTCTTTACATTTTATGCACACTTTTATTTTGAACTTGTTCATTGTTGTTGTATATCAGTGTCACGACATCTCGATAGGACATCTGATATATACAGGCCAGAATTTCAACCTCAACCAAAACTTGTTTACATGCCAAATTACCACTCATGTTGGAGCTAAACATGATTAGTGAAGTTCACTGGAGTTTTTTTTTTTTTGAAAATCTTGGTATCCGGCCTTGCGACCGACTAATCCAAGAGGGACCAATACCCACCGTCCACTAGCGAGGGCCCCGTTTCAAGCCAGAGAAAAGCTCCATATGGACTGGCCCACACAAGAGTTTATTGTACCTAGTAGGATTCGAACCTTAGACCTTGAGAGGAGCATACTCTCAAGACCCAAGCCTCCACCACTAGGCCAAGTTCCCTGGAGTTAATTGACTCCTAAAATGCATCATTTGGCTGAGTTTTGAGGCACATGAAGTCACACTTTTCTCACTTGGAAGGTGCACACGATTACACTGAATTATGGATCATTCCACCCCTCTCAGCATTTAATCGTCATCTCCTATAAATAGAGACCTCATTCTAATCATTTCTCAAGCTTTTGATAGCCAGAAAACCCCTACTCCACTCTCAAATTTCTTTAGAAATTGAGCTATCGTGTTTCAAATTCTAACCTGTTTCAAACCTTTTTCTTGACTCCATTAGCTCCGTCGTACTTCTCTGAAGTTTGTACAACAAGAATCAATCTCCAAGAGTACCTGAATCGTGCTGACCAAATCCAGTTTCAGAGCTCCTCCGATCGTTTTTGGACAAGGTAATTTGAGGCTCCATTTTCAATCAAACAAGTTACCACAATGTAGTCATTTACCTTCTGATTGTTTCCCCTAACCTAGCTGGTGATGATAGCTTGTGTTCATCATTTAATTTTTGTTTTCGTGATTTTCATTTCACTGAGTTTTCTCTGCAATTCTCCTTGCACACTTTCAATAAATGAAAATGGAGTAGGATGTTTAGTTCACCTTGATGAGACGGTTGAAATGATGATGGTTTCCTGCCCTAATGTTACCACTTAGCAATCTCCGGTGAGCATCTCACCGGAGAAGATGACTGGAAAGGTGAAGGTGATGATTAGAGGTGGAGACTGTTGAATGCCAAACATGTCTTATTTTGATCCATATTTCTTGGCATTTTTCAACTCATTTGTTATGTTTTAATGGATTTATTCCATGTTTCCATATTATCCTTCAATTATGTTGCAAATACCTTTGGTTGCTTTGATACGTGTGTTTTTGTGCAGGAATTAGGCATAAACTATCAAAGATCAAGACACAAGTGAATTTACAAGAAAACCAAAGAAAAGAAGAAAAACCAGCATGTTCGCTGTGCGAACACCAACGAGGTGAAAGTGAATGTTCGTTGTGCGAGCTCCTGGCGAATCCCCAGCGAACCATATCAAATTAGAGGCAATAGGAAAGGGACCCTAAGTTTGCTGTGCAAACTTGTAGCAAAGAAGTGCGCTATGCGAAGAAGTGTTCGCATTGTGAACTTAGATATTTCCTCAGGGGCGGTTTAACTATTCAGAGGCACTTTATGTGTCATAAAGGGGTCTTCGCAGTGCAAAGAATGAGTTCGCACAGCGAACTTGACAGTTTTTAGTTGTACTATTTAAGTACTTTTTAGGGATAATAACCCAAAATAACCCCATTTTGCACATAGAAACCCGATTTTCTGCATTTCTTCACCAAAGAGTGATATTTTGCAAATAAAAGTTGGATTCGCATCGAAGATTGATTCTTTGACGTGGATGCTAATGCATCTTCTCTCATTACTTGTAAAGCAAACTACCATGGTTATGGGTAGCTAATTTCCTTTGTATCAAAGGTAGAGGTAGTCTACTTTAGCTTTATGTATTTCTTTTGATTGGCCTTGTATGTGAACAAGTGATGATTAATATATGATGAATATTTTTGTTCTTAATGATCCATTCTTGTTTTGAAAAACTCTAGACATAGATTTTATGGAACTTGACCTAAAATATTCATCTATCAATTCATAGATTGGAGAGATCAGTCTGTGGTCGATATTTGCTTTGTGTTAAACTCAAAGCTTACTATACTGGTTGTTATATGGAGAGATCGTGTAGCTATGAATACGGTATTTCTCACGACACCGCACTAGACATAGACGGTATTGAGAGAATATGTGATGGTATTAATCGGATCCGACTTCACATGCAAGATTAAGAGAATATGTATTAGTTAGAGTAGATGAAAACTAATTTTGATATACTTTGTTAATCTAACATCTAGAATTTAATATTTGCTACTAAATCATGACAATTTATAAAACAAACTTTGAAAATCCTTTTCTTAAAACAGCAAATTATTGAACGACAAGCATTTCATATCAGAACAATCCATATGGAGACGATAACAAAAATCCCCTTATTTTAACTCTAACAAAGACACGGTGGCATTTTGATGCGTTCGCAAGTGCACAAAAATATCGAAGTAATATAAAAGATTGTCGAACACACAGAGACCAATATCAACCCATCGTTATCTATTGCTGCTATGTAAAGTTAAGGCTAATGAAATCTGGATTTGGGGAAAATAAAACAAGAATTAAAACTAAATTAAGGATTAAGAAATATATTAATAAGAGAGGCCGGAATATGGATTTCGTGTTCCTCAGGGACTTTGTAAATTATAGGCATTAAATTATAGTTAAATTATGTTCCGTAGAAAATATCAGTTTAAAGACTCTATCTCACACTCTCGCGCTATTGACTAAAGCCACACTTCCTAACCATGAGATTTTGCTCTCGCTCGCCCATTTTAATTAAGAAGCATATTTTGAAAACTAATTAGATTCTAATTGACACCAAAAACGCTCTCGCTGTATTTAGGATCAATGCCCAATTCCCACTATCTGATCCATTTCTCACACTCTCGCGCTATCGACTCGGACCTTTATTTACTTTTCACTCTCGTGACAAAACATTAAGATTTAAACTTGGAAACTAAAACCAAAACAAAATTTAACAAAGTTTTATGCCGAAATTCATTACCGAGTCCCGTCGGAACGACGATCATCACATGCCGGACTCAAAACAATTTAGCCAGACATGGTTGCAGAAACAAATAATCAATTTTGGGTTTTTGAATTAACTAAAGGCATAATAAGTGGTTTAAAATAATTTAAAGTGATGCTTGAAGAAAAGGGTAAAAGCTTGAAATGATAACAATGGCTGAAAGATTAAGCGTAAATGTAAATTGCAGAAAATAAATGTGATGAATGTAAATGAACCTGAAATAAAAGCTGGAATGTAAATTGAATTAAGAACTTAAAATAGCGGCAATATTGATCCAAGCATTACACATATTGTAGGCCTAAACACTAATGGTGTGGTAGTTCCTCGATGTGAGAAAACTACCATTTTTACAGTGATGATTTCTGCTTAAAACTATAAACAAAGCTTCCATGTACAAAACTTGGATAACTCAAAACTAGGTAAAATAGGTCTTATATAGAGGTCCTAGGCTCCAAAACTGTTTCCAATACGTGTAGAGAACGTGGAGAGAAAATAGGAAAGTGGACAAGAGTTAGTCCAAGTCTGTTTCACGTATTCTACAACTGCATGATAATAGCGACCGCCATTATGCTAATGACGAATGCCATTAGCTTTAATTTGCTGATGACGTGGATTTGGTACATGGCGAATTCTGCATTTTTTCTTCATTTCTTTGCTCTTTTCCCAGTTTTCTTGTACGGACACTCTTATTTGACAAATACCTGAAACACAAACATAATATGACATAATACTACGAAAAACATGTAAAACGACACTAAATTGCATGTGAATCGAGTCGAAATAAACGATACATTTTCACGTCATCACATTTTGAAATGTTTTTGTTGGCTTGATTTGAATGTGATAATGTGTTGTTTTTTCCATTAAATTTCACCGTGCATAGCGTTTTTGGACCTTGAGACCTGCCAAGTCAGATTAATGAACCTGATCCAACGCGCGTGGTTTTTTCTCTTTTATTTTTCTTTTCCTGATTTTCATTTTAATTTCATTTTCTTTCTAAAGTTTATAGAAATTTCATCTTTTATCCAAAAAATTCCAAAAAATTTTCTAAAATTATCTTTTATTTTTCTCTTTCGGATTTTATATTTTTCATATTTTATGTTTATCATTTTCTATTTTTCATGATTTTTCTCTTTTTTGAAGCATTTTAAATAGTTTAAAAATAGTTATATGCATTTTAAAATTCTCAAAAAATTTATATATCATTCTTGACTTGTTTTTTACTTGCATGATTTTTTTTTACTATTTATGATTTGATTTGAAGCATATTTTGCATTTTCATCTTTATTTTCATTTTAAAATTAATTTTAAAAGTCATTTTGAAGCATTTTTTTTTCATATTATTGCATTTTATATATGTTTGACTTGTGTTGACTTCTGTTGGCCTTGGAACTTAGTTGATTTGACCATAAGTTTCATCAAATTCAATGGACCTTGGGTGTTGATGGGGTGAAAACCCTAATTCACCAAAATGGATGATTGATTTTAACGATAACTTGATCATCACTTGGATCCAGTTTGGCTTTGCTATCTTGCTTGATCCTCTCTTCTTCATCTCTTTCTTTTTTTTTTTTCTTTTTCACCTTTCTTTGGATCAATTGGAGGATGTGTAGGCCATCTTGTTCATGAGATCTAGAGTGGTGCGTGACAAACTTTCATCATTTCAAATCTACTGTCATACCCCAAATTTTACCCTCAGATTCGTTGGCCTTTGCCATATCATTTTAAGCCGGCTTTTTCGCATTTTAGTTAAACATCTCATTAATCAGACTGTTTTGTCAATTTTATCATTCCATTTTAGATTTGTTTTTAGATTTATTTAGAATTGATTTAATTTAATTTGAATTTAGTTTTTTTATATAGCTTATTTCTTTAATTTAGTTTATTTTCAATTTAGTTTAATTTATAAACTTAGTTTAATTTTAACTGTAATGTAGCCTTTTCTAGTTTAGTTTATTTTCAGTTTAGTTTATGTTTTAGTTAATTTTTTGTTTTAATTAGCTTAGTCTAATTTTTATTTTCATTTTAATTTTTAATCATAATTTAAGTTTAGTTTTTAATCTTAAAGTTTAATTTTTTAAAATTTGTAATTTAACTTAATTTAGCTTGATTAATTACTTTCTTTTGTTCTATATTCAATACATTAGCATTTATTTATAACCATTAGATTCCTAATTCAAAGAATATAACACTTTAGTTTTAGCGTGATTTGTATATTTTAGCTTTAGAATTTGGTCATTAGCTTTAGAATGAAATTGCTAGCTTTAGGATGTATACAGTAAACTTTAGTATAGGTAATTAACGTTAGTCACAGAAAGTATATAACCTTCAACATCTTTAGTCACTTTAGTGTTAGCTAGAATACATTCAGTAACCTTCTTTTTGTCTTTTACCATATATTAGTAGTTTTAGAAAGTGCACTGATAGTTTTGGTTAGATTAATACAACATAGTAGTTAGAATATCCTTTAGGTTTAGCTAGAATTAATACATTAGTTACTCAGCATTTATCTTCAAACATGATACTAATTAAATCCAACTTTCCTAGTACCAATTTTTTTTCTTTTTTTATTTATTTTCCTCAACAAAGTCTCACATGCTACAAAACAAAGCACCAAGCACATACACTCCAAAATAATTTCAAATTTACAAACAAAACAGATAAAACTTTTGCAAACACCATTTGCAAGTGGTCCCGCGCTAAAAGAATTCAGTCCACGAAAGGGACTCGTTCGTCTACTGCCAAAACCCTCCCACAGCTACATTCAACACGCCAGACATGCTGCCCCACTGCAAAACCTGTTACACACAAGAATCTTTCATCAAAACACATCTTGTACCACTACGAAACAAAAATCTGTCTACAACCGGCTTCAAAACCATAATTTTGATGCAAATTACTTTTATATACGGAAAAATTACTATTGTTATAAACGGGCACACCTTTATTTTTTATTCAAAATTTTTTATATACGAAAAAAATTATTATTGTTATAAACGAACACAACTTTAATTTTGATTCAAATTTTGTTATATACGAAAAAATACTATTGTTATGAACATGCACAACTTTAATTTTGATTCAAATTTTTTTATATACGAAAAAAATACTATTGTTATAAATTTGCACAACTTTAATTTTTAATCAAATCTATAATATAGGAACTTTTGTGGTTCTGGAAAAGACCCATTACCCTCTTGTCCCCAAATTCAGCCACATCTCCTCTTTTTCAAAATTTCAAATCTTCCTCTTCATTTCTTCTGCTTTGGAGCTAGGGTTTGTTTTCCCAACCACATTTCATCGTACTCTCTTCCTCATCTTCCTTATTCTCACTTCTTCTTCCACATTTTTTCTGGTTTTACTCCTCTCTCTCTGCACTACCAATTTCATCTTCTTCTTCGTATGATTCTTTCTCTCTTCTGCTGCCTCTCTGTTCCTTTTCTTCCTTGCAATCTCTTCGCTGCCTCTCTGTCTTCCTCTTCTTGTTTTTTCTCTTTTTCTTTTCTTCGACGAAATCTATAGGGTTCTAGGAGGATTTAAAGAGATATACTATTCAAATTTTTGTAATGGTAGCTCTGTGGTGGCGGAAACACGTTTCCGGCGGTGAGTGTGGTGGTGGTCAAATTCAAAATTATTTTTGTGTTATTCTACCTGAAACCCTAAGTTTAGGTTTTTTAAAATGATTTTTGTATAAGAAAACTATGTTAATAATCATATTTGTGTATTATTTGATATGTTTTATTTGATCTGTTTAGGTGTTGAACTTTGGGTTACTATGTATTTTGATCGACATGCGCTGGTACTATGTATTTTGTTGCGAATTCGGATAAGAAAAAGGAGGATTGGATTAACTCGATGACGTGATCAATTGTTCAGTATTCTATATCTGTTACCGATTTGGAGATTGTCGTTTACGATAACGCCAAACGTTGATTGGTTGCGGATCACACGCTTTGTTGGTTTGTTTTGTAACTCATGCGCCTTAGGTATTTATCCTTTTTTTGTTGTGTGTATTGTTATATTCAAGTTTTTCTATTTCATTCAGTTTAGAATTTTATTTTGATATCATTCACTTTTTTGTCGCATCATGTTTTTCTTCTGTAATTGTTAAATGTGTATTACAGATATTCTGAAAAACATTGCAGGTGATGGTGAATTCAATGAATGTTCCTTCCAAAAGAAGTACACTGGAGAGGAAACTTGATAAGCTCATACTCACTCTCCTTGCAACACTCTTTAAAAATTTACGTTGATCACTCTTTAACATTGCTGCAGTATTGTTGGCCATCTCAATGGTGTTATGTTGCACTGGCGGTTAGCACTGGTGGGTTTTGCAACCCTTCCAATTCTCTGTATTTCTACAGTTGCCCAGGTATGCACCTACACTTCTGGTTTTCCAAGTTTACATGAATTTGATATTGTGAATGTTTTTATGTTTTTTTGGGAGAAGTAGGAGAATGGTTGGCTGTAGATGTAGTGAAGGAAATGTCTGTTTCAAGGGCTTCGCCAAGTTTGAGAGAGAGCCTCGTGCACAACCGGTTAACATAATGGAATTTGAATTTGAGAGACGCAGAGTTACTTATATACAGGGCTTTGACGAAGCTAACGTGGAAGGTGTTGTTTTTGGAGGATATACTTTTTGATACAACCGGTTCCATCCGACAAAATTGTGAATGGCAGTAGCTTCTATACAGATAAGTTTTTCAGTTCTGTTATATTCGGTTCTAACATTTGTTATTACTTTTAAAACGTAATATCGGAAATATGTGTGTTTTCATTTTGACATAACTAAGACCATAATTTGAACCATTATTAACTTAAGAGAGCTTTCTTTTCTTTTTACCAGGTTTTTCAAATTCATTTGGATTGGCTGGACACAACTCTGTTGTTGCATTTTCTGCTTTCCGACCCTGATTTCCAAGTTTGGTTGCACATCATGTAGAAAAGGTTTGTGCTATTATTTGGTGTGATGCCTTTGTGCTGTTATTTGTCTTTGGGCATGCTCATCTGAAGTACATTTTTCAAATAATTAATGTATCATTTTAGTCTATTATTTTGGGTATACTTGTCTTTGGTCTATGATTTGATCATTGGTCAGCATGGCTGTTGCAACATAGCTTCTGTTTGGAATAATACTGCACATGTAATAATTCCATTTGAGTTCGAGTAGTTCACTGATTTGTTAAAAATTCCAATTGCTGTGAACCTCAAAATATAGTAGAGGATGTGGCAAGTCGGAAATTGGTGGTGCAGATCATGATTTTCCTCTGGGTTATTTTGGATTGCTTAGTGTTGTACATTTTGGGACTGTTCTTGGGCGTTTTGTGTGGTTCGCGGTAGATTGAGATTCAATCAAGTACTGGTGTGATGGAAGTCTTAGATTGACAAGTTATTTTTTGATCTAACTTGATGTTTGGGATATTAGTAGGCTATACGTGGTCTGTATGTGGTTTCAAGTACTGATTAGTGTGTTTGGAGTTTGTTAATCATTTTTAGTTTCAGTTGAGATTGATCGGAAGCACCTTAAGCATTTCACTTTGGATTATTGTCGCAAGCAGGCATCGGGCATCCAGAAGTATAATGTCTCTGAAACAACCATGGCAGCTGCATCACCCACTGGAAGATCAGTAGTAGTCGCTGCAAACGTTGTCGTTAATAGTAGCTATTTTTCAAAGGGAACCTCCTGGATGTCCAGTGCTATAACCCGGGCGGCTCAACCTGCATCTGATTTGGGTAACCGTGGTGCTAGGCAGTAACGCATTGAAATTGTTCTACTCTTATATTTTGTGTATATATCTGTGCTAAATAACTTCTCTAACTTTTACAGTACCTACTAGACACTTGTACAATATAGGCTTGAACACATTTTTAGTTTCTACCTTAAATTTGTATGGTTTTAATCCGTAAAAAATGATTTGCTTTTTACAATATCGGTCATCCAAAAACAATTTGCTTATGTTTCAGGATCGAAGATGCAAGAAGAGTAATGCCACATATGCTGATGTGGAGACAGATATGTAATTATATCAATAATTCTTGTCATAGAAATTTTCTGATTTTTTATTGTAGTTAATTTGAGACTTCAAATATCATGTCACCTAACACTCTATTTGAAGCTCTTATTGTTCAAAATGGTAAGCTACTGGTGTGTGAGCAAATGATATATCCTGATTTTATGTTGTCCTCATGGTTCAATAATTTTTGTATTGCTATACATTTAGAATTAATTTGACTTTTTTTTTAAGTTTGTCTCTTATTGATTATCCTCTTGATTATTTTCATTGCAGATGCTGCCAAGTTAATTCACTCTTCATATCATTGTGTTAATCATAAGATATGATGTCACTTATTTTGTGTAGGGAATATATTTTTAATTCAGTCTTCATATCACTTTGTGTTTTTTAGATGCTTCTAAACAACAGCAAGTGGCGTTGGAACTATCATGACTTGTCGTAAATCGGAAGAAAAAGTAACTGGTGACCTTAGCAAGTGGCTATGACTCTGCATTTTTTAGATGCTTCTGAACTGCAGCAAGTCAGAAACTTTACGACACTAGAAATGGCCAATGTCTTAAGGTTTGTATGGATTATCTCCTTTCTATTAGTCCACAGAAAATTTCTCTCTTTTCATGTCTGTTTTTTCTTGCTTTGCTGCTAAAATAATTGTATCGATCTATCTACGTTAAACTTGCTATGTTTATTACGGCGTTAGATTTTAAGGAAAATTGTTTTCTTAGACAATGCTGAAACAGGTTAGTGTTGGAATCCACTATAACTCGAGGGGCCTACGACGTACATCAACCACTGTATTTTGGTAAGTGAACATGAATACTAAGTTAATGCTCATGATTTAAAGTGGTTAGAAATTTGCATCTTGTGGGTCATATTTTTTCTTGCTTTTGATATTTTTCCTGCATTATTGTTCCCTCAGTAATGAGAAACTTCCTCTCTGCAAAATAATAATACTAACAACTTTTTGAACGATTTATTTAGGAGCAATGATTCATACATAGTCCTTGATGTTGAATAATGTTAAATGCCTTGAAAAATATATGACAAAAAATACAGTCATTTGAGTGTTTTTTTAGGGGTAAAACAAATGAATTATTATTGTACTATTTATTTGTGTAAACTTTGATACTTGTGTATTTACCCTTCCCATTTGCTTTGAATTTGTAACAGAGAACACTTATTCTATTCATTCATTTTTCAGATTTTGGTGATGTATATGTGTAAGGCAGATATGTGTGCTTTTATGCTTTATAATTAACTTGGACTAATTATATTTTTGATGTATATGTGACAAATGTAACGCCCCAGTTTTAGTTAGTTTTATTTAATTGAGTCGTTTTGATTATTTTATTATTATATTATTTTATTTCTGACTTTTATTTGAAAATATATTATTTTTTATCATTGTTTATGTTTTATCGCGTTTTGAGAGCGGTTGCGAGATATTTGAGTTGAGGGGTAAAATAGTCTTTTTAGAGGATTAGATATTTATATAAAATAGAAAGTGGAGAGAAAAAGAGAGAAAAGAAAAAGAAGAGAAATAAAAAAGAAGGGAAGAAAGGAAGAGGAAGGGAAAAAGTGAAGAAGAGGAAAATCGAAGAAAACTCCATTTCGAGCGCGATTAATCGAGTAAGGGTGAGAAGTTTCGATTATATCCTGCTTGTATATGTATATGTATGTGTATGTTTGAATGTTTACTTGTTTCTCTTAGTTTTTTCGGTTATAGGTCGAAAATGCGTAAACGAGTAGAAATCGATGTTTTCACGGACGAAAATTGATATAAATTGTGTTGTATGATCTCTATATGTTTATGAACCATTGCTAATAATTGTTTTGCTGCTGGAAGTGATTTGGGTGGGAAAAATGGAGTTTTGGGTTTTGAAAATGAAGCAGAATTTTTCTGCATCTGGTGTAAAGTGCCGGGCGGTTCTCTGATTTTGCCGGGCGGTTCGGGATTTCGCCGGGCGGTTTTTGAGAGGCGCAGCCTTTACACGATTCTGACTCTATTGAGTCATTGGAGAGAATTGGTGACGCCTCTGCTTAGTCGGGTGAAGTAGCAGCAAAGGGATTTCGCCGGGCGGTTTTTGGGTTTCGCCGGGCGGTCCTGGGGAAATGTCACATTTATATTTTCTTTTTAATTCCATAACTTTTGACCTGATTATCCGTTTTGTGCGTTCTTTATATCGTTGGAAAGCTTATGAAATGTTATTTCTTATAAAAATGGTTTTGAGATTGTTGGCCGATTAAATTATGTCAGGAATTTGGAAAGGTGTCGTTTTGTTGTCTTTTACCGTTTTAACTGTGTGTATTTGATGTGTTATCATGCAATATGCTTTTAATATTCATCGTATAGCTTGTATGTTGTTATATGATGTGAATACATGAGATGAGTATTGGTGATGATGGTTTGTGGCCGTATGGAAAATAGATGTGTTGTTTTGGTTTTGACGTCAATGTGTGATATTGTATGTTGTTATGATGTGTTGTGGGTAGCATCTGATATGTGAATCCCTTGTGCAAAGAATTGTGATGATATGATTGTGGTGGTTTATGGCTTGTGATGAAGTGCATTGTTTATGTGAAAATTCAATGTATGTTGTTTGGTGGCCTTTATGGTTTGAAATGCATTGTTTGAATTGATTTGCAATGCATGAATGTGATGATGTTGATTAATTCATATGGTTGAATTGTGAATGTATGGAATTGATGAGTTGAAATATATGCATAATTATGGTTGCATATATGTGTGAAGATGCATTTGATTGTCATGAGTCATTGTGTGTCAAGCATCATGATATGCATCTTGTACGATCGTGTGCCCATGTGGGGTGTGAGCGATCCATAAACGTCGTGTGCCCATGTGGGGTGTGAGCGACGGATTGGTTCCAGAGGAAATCCGCTATAACATCGTGAGCCTTATGCAAAGAGGACTGAAAGCGATGAGTATAGACAATCGTGAGCCTTATGTAAAGAGGACTGAAAGCGATGAGTATAGACGATCGTGAGCCTTATACAAAGAGGACCGAAAGCGATCGGATCGTGAGCCTTATACAAAGAGGACTGAAAGCGATCCATAAACGTCGTGTGCCTTATACAAAGAGGACTAAAAGCGACGGGGAACATCGTATGCCCGACGGGGAGTTACATTATGTAACGAGCGATGGTTCCAATAGTTCTTGAGTGAACTGGTGTTGAGATGTTGGTGTCGGTATCGCATATGCATTGCATAGAGTCGTTGTGTCGGTCTCTGTGCATTTGCATAAATCATAAATGGATTGATTATGTGTGAGAAATTGTGATAATTATTTGTGTGATATGCATTGGTGTTAAATGGATTATGCATGATTGATATGTATTTGTGAATGGAGTAATTATGTGTTGAGTTTGTGATTGGATTGGTGAATTGATATGAATTCATGTTAAATGCCTTGGTTATGAATGATATGTTTTGTGCATAGACATATGTATTGGGTGTGAACATGCGGTTATGTGGGGATAATTGATATATGCTTTATGTGTTAGAATATGATGGCTTGGGTGAGATGACTTATACTTGTGTTTGAATGTGTGTTTGCATATTATTATGCAATCTTGATTTAGTTGTTATTTCTCACCCTTCTGCTGTGGTTTGTTGCTCTATGAGGCAATTGCAGATTTGTAGTCTTGGAGGCTTTTGTGAAGATTAGCCCTCCGTTCTTTTGTCGGTCTTGGTGTCTGCTCTGATACGTAGCATGGGAGTCGGAGAACGATAATGTTATATATGAATACCTTTGTTAGATTTATAATTGTATTACCGTTGTATATATATTTTGACGTTAGAAAATAATTTATTTGTAAAACAAGTCAGTTAGGGATCTTTCCGCTTTATTCCATAATTGAACTTCATTTTGTTTGAAAAAGTTGCCCTTTGAGGTTTGCTCCATTTTGTGTTATGTATCAAATAAATGAGCAGGGATTGTGTTTTCTTTATTTAAGTGTGACATCCCTGTTTTCTGTCGGAAAAATAAATTTTTATTTACTCTGATTTATATTTGTGTTATTTATTCGCGAAGGGAATTGGGGTGTTACATTAGTGGTATCAGAACAGGTCGGTCCGTCCGGCCAAGTTGTTGAGTCTGTTGGTGTGACAGTTGAATACTGTCGGTGTTGTTTGTTTCTTAGTATGTGATATGTGTATGGAACACTGTCAGTACTTTCTGGTTTTTCTAGTTCTTTGTCTGCAAGATTTAGATTGAGATAAGTGGAGGAGAAGCTGGTACTCCTCCAAGTTGCTTCAGTTGTGGGTTGGCTCCGAGTGCCGTTGATTGCAAGATTATTAGTGTTGTTTGGACAGTATTATTCCCGATTCCGGAGGGAATGCGGAGGTAAGGTTTATGTCGACTAAGGATTGGTGCCTTAGTTAGTTTTGTGCATGAGATGTAAGGAATGCTATTATAGTTTGGTAAAGATGGTTTATGCCCCATCATAATTGTCGGCTGTCTATTGACAAATTGAGGAACTGATCACCCTTAATAGCAGATGGGAATTATGTTGGATGGAATAGACGTGTCTTTCCGACTTTGATAGTGTGTGAAATGAGTTGTTTGGAATTTAAGGAAATGATTACGGATTATTTTGATGAGTCGATGAAGATGCTAATATCGGAAGATGAAATGGATTAGAGGTTTTGGTATGTTGGTCCAGTTGGGAAGTCATTGAGAGAGAATGATTGGGTTTTATTTAAGGACTGCTTCTCAGAGAGTAGAGATTGAACTTAATTGGACGAAGGTGAATAGTTGAGGCTTATATCTGCTAAGTAAGTAGGAAACTCTTAGTAGATGAGAATAAGATGTTTGTTTTGTCTGCGATGGTAGTGTTCTGGAAATTGGCAGGAAGTCACAGTGATGTCCGTCAGTTGGGCATAGTTTTCAGATGTGTTTTTGGATGGAAAGGTGTTGTCTTAGAGAGCTCCAGTATTGTTGGTAACAAAAGGAAGGATGATAGAATGGAATAACAAGTATAATGGTATTGAGACTATGGGAAGCAAAAACTTAGAGTTCTGGTGAGTTCGGAGTCTTTGGAGTTTTAAGGAATTAATAGAAAATTGTGAGGAAACCCTTGTGGGTGGATGTAACATCGCGTTTGAGAATTCTTTTTGGTTGGTTGTTGATACAAGTTGGAATTTGTGGGATTGGACGGTCAAGAGAAGAAAAAAATTGGGTATGGATTAATGACAGTTGAATAAGGTAACGATTGAGAATAAGTGTCCACTTTCGGGAATAGATGATTGGAATGGTTTGGTTGAGTTTGATTGAAATTACAATTGTTTGGAATGTTTGATAAGAGTGGTGAATTGTGTGAGTTGAGGCTTTGATCGATTTAATGTGACTGGTTAGGTTTTTTTTTATCCTCGGAATAAGTTGTTATTTACTCGGTTAAGCTTGTATGTGAGTAACCAGTTACCCAGTGAAAAGTTTTGCAAAAGCTTTAAGGATTTATATCTTTTGGATTTTGGTTGGGAATTGCAACGTACAGTGATGGTATTTGGTGTTAGTAATGCGTCTCTAATGTTTACGGAGTAAAGGAATCGTATCTTCCATATTTAATTGGATAAGTTCGTAGGGGTTTTGATTGAGGATATTCGGATTTGTTATAAACTCAGAGGAAGAAAGAGTAAAGTGTTTGAGATTTGAATTACAAGTGTTGAAAAGAGACGAAGTTTTATGCTAAGTTATTCAAGTGAGAATTTTGGTTGGAAAAGGGTTAGTTTTCTTGGAGATGTTATTCCAGAGGAGAGTATTGTTGTGGATCCATCGGAAGTAGATGTAGTTCTACATGAGAGGCTCCAAAGTTGGTTAAGGAGATTAGAAACTTTTGGACTCAGTTGGTTGTTATTACAGGTTATGGAAAACTTTGTTAAGTTCGTACTTTTGATATCTCATTTGACTTGCAAAGGGTGAGTCGTTTGTTTGGATGTTCGTTGTGAGTAAGTTTTGGTGAGCTGGAGTAGAAGTTGTCTACGGTTTCAGCTTTGATTTTGTGTGATCCTAATAAACCGGTTGTGGGGTATTGTGATGTGTCTTTGATGAGTTTAGTCAGCGTGGTAATGCAAGAGGGTAAAGTCATGGATTATGCTTTACGACAATTGAGGATTCATAAAAGGATCTATACTATTCTGGATTTGGAATTGGTTGCGGTTGTATTGTGTTGGAATAATTGGAGGTATTATCTTTATGGTTCTAGGTTCGAAGTGTTTGGTAATCACGAGAATGTTGAGTACTTGTTTGGTATGAAGGAATAGAGTATGAGACAACGAGGAGGGCTGGAATTCGTGACGAGTTATGAATTTGGATTGGATTATCTTTGGGAAAAGTTAGTGTCGTGCATGATAAGTTAAATCGAAAGTTGTTATGCATGTCTGTTTTGATGGTCAGAGAATTAAAAATTATTTGAGCAGTTCAGAGACTTGTGTCTGGTGTGTGAGGTAACACAGTAGAGTGTGAAGTTGGGTATATTAAAAGTGAACAGTGAATTTTGGCAGAGATGAGAAAGAGTTAGACTTTGGACGTGAGATTGGTAGACTTGATGGTTTCGAGTAATTAGAGTGCGCAGCGGAAGCGTGAAGTGGCACATTTTGTATTTGAGTGTGTGGCTTATAAGAGTTCATAGGTTGAACATTGGAAACATATGGGAATGATGAGACTATAGGACGTTTCAGAATGGACGTGTTAAGTGGAAGGTTTAAATATTATTCATGGGCTACTAGATAGATGGATGTTTTGGTTGTATGTTCGATTGGTGATCGTAGCATTGTTGTGATATTGTTGGGTTGTGGAACTTTATGCTCTTGTTGTGTTTCGGTTCGAGAGTGAACTTGTGTGTGTTCGTAACTTGGTTGTCTTTGCATCGTAGGTTGGTCTTCAAGTGCATTGTATGGGCTTTGCATCTTGTCGTTGTAGTTGTCGTCGTTGTCGTGTCGTTGTTGTGGTTGCTGTTAGCACGTGGGGTTGTCAGTTTGTGTTATTCGTGGGGTGCCTCTTGTTGGCATGTTAGTTTGTTGGTCGGTGGCGTGAGTAGTGTCCGGAGTTGTTCGTCTCAGTATATTTTCGAGGACGAAAATGTCTACGTGGGGGAGAATTGTAACGCCCCAGTTTTAGTTAGTTTTATTTAATTGAGTCGTTTTGATTATTTTATTATTATATTATTTTATTTCTGACTTTTATTTGAAAATATATTATTTTTCATCATTATTTATGTTTTATCGCGTTTTGAGAGTGGTTGCGAGATATTTGAGTTGATGGGTAAATAGTCTTTTTAGAGGATTAGATATTTATATAAAATAGAAAGTGGAGAGAAAAAGAGAGAAAAGAAAAAGAAGAGAAAGAAAAGAGAAGGGAAGAAAGGAAGAGGAAGGGAAAAAGAGGAGAAGAGGAAAATCGAAGATAACTCCATTTCGAGCGCGATTAATCGGGTAAGGGTGAGAAGTTTCGATTATATCCTGCTTGTATATGTATATGTATGTGTATGTTTGAATGTTTACTTGTTTCTCTTAGTTTTTTCGGTTATAGGTCGAAAATGCGTAAACGAGTAGAAATCAATGTTTTCACGGACGGAAATCGATATAAATTGTGTTGTATGATCTCTATATGTTTATGAACCATTGCTAATAATTGTTTTGCTGCTGGAAGTGATTTGGGTGGGAAAAATGGATTTTTGGGTTTTGAAAACGAAGCAGAATTTTTCTGCATCTGGTGTAAAGTGCCGGGCGGTTCTCTGATTTCGCCGGGCGGTTCGGGATTTCGCCGGGCAGTTTTTGAGAGGCGCAGCCTTTACACGATTCTGACTCTATTGAGTCATTGGAGAGAATTGGTGACGCCTCTGCTTAGCCGGGCGAAGTAGCGGCGAAGGGATTTCGCCGGGCGGTTTTTGGGTTTCGCCGGGCGGTCCTGGGGAAATGTCACATTTATATTTTCTTTTTAATTCCATAACTTTTGACCTGATTATCCGTTTTGTGCGTTCTTTATATCGTTGGAAAGCTTATGAAATGTTATTTCTTATAAAAATGGTTTTGAGATTGTTGGCCGATTAAATTATGTCGGGAATTTGGAAAGGTGTCGTTTTGTCGTCTTTTACCGTTTTAACTGTGTGTATTTGATGTGTTATCATGCAATATGCTTTTAATATTCATCGTATAGCTTGTATGTTGTTATATGATGTGAATACATGAGATGAGTGTTGGTGATGATGGTTTGTGGCCGTATGGCAAATAAATGTGTTGTTTTGGTTTTGACGTCAATGTGTGATATTGTATGTTGTTATGATGTGTTGTGGGTAGCATCTGATATGTGAATCCCATGTGCAAAGAATTGTGATGATATGATTGTGGTGGTTTATGGCTTGTGATGAAGTGCATTGTTTATGTGAAAATTCAATGTATATTGTTTGGTGGCCTTTATGGTTTGAAATGCATTGTTTGAATTGATTTGCAATGCATGAATGTGATGATGTTGATTAATTCATATGGTTGAATTGTGAATGTATGGAATTGATGAGTTGAAATATATGCATAATTATGGTTGCATATATGTGTGAAGATGCATTTGATTGTCATGAGTCCTTGTGTGTCAAGCATCATGATATGCATCTTGTACGATCGTGTGCCCATGTGGGGTGTGAGCGATCCATAAACGTCGTGTGCCCATGTGGGGTGTGAGCGACGGATTGGTTCCAGAGGAAATCCGCTATAACATCGTGAGCCTTATGCAAAGAGGACTAAAAGCGATGAGTATAGACGATCGTGAGCCTTATGCAAAGAGGACTGAAAGCGATGAGTATAGACGATCGTGAGCCTTATACAAAGAGGACCGAAGGCGATCGGATCGTGAGCCTTATACAAAGAGGACTGGAAGCGATCCATAAACGTCGTGCGCCTAATACAAAGATGACTGAAAGCGACGGGGAACATCGTATGCCCGACGGGGAGTTACATTATGTAACGAGCGATGGTTCCAATAGTTCTTGAGTGAACTGGTGTTGAGATGTTGGTGTCGGTACCGCATATGCATTGCATAGAGTCGTTGTGTCGGTCTCTGTGCATTTGCATAAATCATAAATGGATTGATTATGTGTGAGAAATTGTGATAAGCATTTGTGTGATATGCATTGGTGTTAAATGGATTGTGCATGATTGATATGTATTTGTGAATGGAGTAATTATGTGTTGAGTTTGTGATTGGATTGGTGAATTGATATGCATTCATGTTAAATGCCTTGGTTATGAATGATATGTTTTGTGCATAGACATATGTATTGGGTGTGAACATGCGGTTATGTGGGGATAATTGATATATGCTTTATGTGTTAGAATATGATGGCTTGGGTGAGATGACTTATACTTGTGTTTGAATGTGTGTTTGCATATTATTATGCAATCTTGATTTAGTTGTTATTTCTCACCCTTCTGTTGTGGTTTGTTGCTCTATGAGGCAATTGAAGATTTGTAGTCTTGGAGGCTTTTGTGAAGATTAGCCCTTTGTTCTTTTGTCGGTCTTGGTGTCTGCTCTGATACGTAGCACGGGAGTCGGGGAACGATAATGTTATATATGAATACCTTTGTTAGATTTATAATTGTATTACTGTTGTATATATATTTTGACGTTAGAAAATAATTTATTTGTAAAACAAGTCAGTTAGGGATCTTTCCCCTTTATTCCATAATTGAACTTCATTTTGTTGGAAAAAGTTGCCCTTTGAGGTTTGCTCCATTTTGTGTTATGTATCAAATAAATGAGCAGGGATTGTGTTTTCTTTCTTTAAGTGTGACATCCTTGTTTTCTGTTGGAAAAATAAATTTTTATTTACTCTGATTTATATTTGTGTTATTTATTCGCGAAGGGAATTGGGGTGTTACAACAAATGCCGTATATGCCGTTAATGGTTTCAAGTTATATCCTTTCGCAGAACAACAGTCTACAATGATGCTGCATATTAACCTAAGACTGTCATTTTTGTTGTTGTTTGATATAACTTGCGTTTTATGTAAAATCTCGCAGGATATTATACAATTGCCAAGGATATTTAGTTTTCTTCAAAAGCCATTGGCCCAGTTTGTATCTGTTCTAAGGGCTCCTAAGAGCATACAAGACTATGCTTCAATTTGCGGCAGTTCTCCACTTCGATGTATAACTGATGCACAGGCATGACACTTCCTATTAATTTTTTCCCCTTGGATTATGACTTATATTTCACTTTCAAATGAGTACAATACTTCAAATTTCAATATTCAGAAAATGAACTAATCATGTTTGAGTAGGAGTTGTTCCAGGATTTGTTATACATCTGTCTGTTTATGTACTTGATGCCTGAAATTTACCATATGGTAAATTTTTTTTAGCACTATGGTCATAACATATTGTTCATTATATTGTTACCCTTGATCTTTTAATGATCCTCCTGCACTAGCTGAAGATTCGAAGAAATCTCTTTCTGCAAAGAATGTCCTCACCGTGGTGTATGTTAGTATGCCTTACTGGCATCCATTCATTCGGGAAGCTATTGAACAGGTACTTGATGATCTCATTCTTAGTTCACTATGTAAATACTCTGATGAATTTGATATAGATTATGTCATCATAGATTCTCTTCCCTGTTATTATTTTTCATCTACAATATGAATTAAAAAATGTCACTGTTATTCTCTTCCATGTATGCTGAAACATGATTATAATTTAATTTCCTTTTGAAACATATTGTGTAGATTATAAAAATGGAATTACAAAGTTGGTCATTCACCCACTTTATCCATAATTTTCAATATCAACCAGTGGTTCGAGCTTACGTCTACTAGAGAACATATTCCAGTGATTACTGTAACCACATTTATTATTATTCAAATATATAAACTATCTAACTTCATGTAATGTTGTGTTATGAATTGGTTCTTTAGAGAGAGAATACAATTAAATATTTTTGTAAATTAAATATTATTGCAAGGCTATTTTGTACAACATTTTGATTCTGATAATTTTTTCTTTTTGTTGCTTTGGTTGGGATTTGATTATGGGTTAAAAATAAAAATTGTACTTTTTTGTAGAAGGGTGTTGAAGTATTGACAGAAGAAGATCCAACGAACTCTGGTACAATAACATGTTATTGTGTCTGTTGAATACCTTAAACAGACATCAGCAGGCAAGGTTGAGCATGTATGAAATATACATTAAACAGGAATGGTAGGAATTTCAGCAGGCAAGGTTGACAGTTTGCTATTTGCTGCAAGAACTCCAATTTCTATACAGAAAACAGTCGGAGCAGATTCAGATACAACTTTCCTGGTATTATATGCTAGCTAATTTGATTTTCCAACTTGATAATTTGCCGATTCTTACATCTATGATGCTTAACAATGTAAAAGAAAGTCCTTTTTAGGCATTTCATAATTAGTTATGAAACTGAAGTTACTGTATCTATGGCATGTGGTTTTTGTTCACTTTTCCGAAATAATCAAAGAATTAACATTCTGTTGTTCCTTTGACTTCAAACATGTACTAACTGAAGGCATAAAGTTTGTCAAGCTAAGACTTCATAAATACCTGGTTTGGTTGACAGGGTAAATGAGTATGTAACCATTACTTGTGTTCTTCAGCATGGTGTTTTTGATTCATCAACGAGGTGAATTATGTTATCTCTATACAGAAATGAATCTGAACAGAAAATGAACAGAAATTAATTTTCCACGTATTTATTTCTTTTTATTCAAGGTGATCACAAACTTTCCTTTAAGAGTTAGTTTTGGATAGCTTGGCATATAGGATTGGAGTTGTGATGTGATTTTAGGAATATTTGTGATGTGATTTTAAGCATGTCCATATTCACATAATATTGATTATTGGCAAATGAACTTTGTAATTTGTGGTTGGCAGGATATCAGAAGAGAACTTGGAATTGATTTACTCGAAGAACAGACGGTGCAATTGTCTAAGGTAATGCATCCTGCAATGTATTAATGGCATAATTTTTAAGCAGATGTTAACAGGTTTTAATGTTATGTTTCTATACAGGTCAACAAGACATGCGAAAAATGTGTTCATGGTGAAGCTGTCTTTTATACCAGACAGGTATTACTAGACTTCATAATGAAGCATTGCCAACTTAATTTGGAACTTATTTAGTACTACATTTTTATGGATATAAATCTTGCTAATTTCAGATGAGATCGGTGGATGAAGGTCAAACCACCTTCTACACATGCACCCGCTGCGGTCACCAGTTTTAGGAAAATTAAGTTGGAACTGTGTACAAACAGTTTGTCTAATTTCGTTACTTTATTTTTGTCCCCTTGGCTGAAATCTACCTCCATTTTTCAGCAAACTTTAATTTGGAGAGAGCTTTGTAAGTGCAAGTAAAAGTTTTGATCCTATGTAGCTTGTGTAATTCCTGAAAAATATATAATCGACATAGAAAAGTTATCTTTTTGGTGTTAAGTTGCTGAATGCACACAAACTGCCTTTATACTATGTTTTTACCACCAATTTATTTTTGTAACTGTGATATCATTCTACATAGACTCAGTCATATTTGTTGTTCTGTCTTTGGCTGTTCTTGGATGCTCTTTGTGATTTTTATTAAATTTCCTCTGATCAATGTGGTGCTTTTTGGTGAAATTTAATCTATTAGTATTTTCAAGGGAACAATTTGTTGTGCCATCAATTGATTTATGGTTACATACCAATCTATTAGTAGTTTATTTCTACTTAATTCACAAATTCTAAAGTATATTGAACGTTCAAACATAAACAATATGGAGAATGTATTCAAATGATAGAAACGAATTTGGATCCCCTGAACGGTACTACGTATGAGGAATGTTACATTTAGTGAACGGTACTTCGTATGGCCATTGTGAAAAAGCTATGGAAACTGCTACGTTGCTTGCCTTTGAAAGAAGGTTTACTGGTATGACATCATAACTTCTGATTCTTGCTATTTGGCTCTGCAAATATGATGATATTATGTATGTCTATTCATATTTCTCAAATACAAATGAATCTTCTTCATCCTTAATATATAATTTTTTAAAAATATTTTATGGGACAATTTTGTGTCATTCATAAATATAAAAAAATACTAAAAAAATATTTTGTTGATTCAAATATTTTTTATAAAGATTCAAATATATAAGTAATGCCAAAACATATTTAATATTTATATACGGGATCAATTTCGTTGTTGATTATAGACACTAATTTATTATATCTTTTAAAAATAATAATTTTTTTGGTTGAAAATTTTAAATTTTTTAATTTAATTTTTATTATAATTTGAAAAAAATGCGCGTACTATACCAGTATCCGTGCGAATGCACGAGTCTCCCACTAGTTTTTTTATATAAGATAAAATACTACAGTTATAAACGGGGACAACTATAATTTTGATTCAAATATTTTTATATACAAAAATAATATTATTGTTATAAAGTGGCACAACTTTAATTTTGATTCAAATTATTTTCATATACGACAAAAAATACTATTGTTATAAACGAGCACAACTTTAATCTTGTTTCAAATTATTTTATATATAAAAAAATATATTATTATTTTAAACGGACACAATTTTAATTTTAATTCAAATTTTTTTATATAAGATAAAATATTAACGGAGACAATTATAATTTTGATTCAAATATTTTTATATACGAAAAAAATATTATTATTATAAACAAACACAACTTTAATTTTAATTCAAATTCTTTTATATATGAAAAAATAGTACTATTGTTATAAACATTCACAACTTTAATTTTTAATCAAATTTTTTATATAAGATAAAATATTATTGTTATAAACGGAGACAACTATAATTTTGATTCAAATATTTTTATATAACAAAAAAATATTATTGTTATAAACGGGTACAACTTTTATTTTGATTCAAATTATTTTATTTACGATAAAAATACTATTGTTATAAATGAATACAACTTTAATCTTGATTCAAATTATTTTATATACGAAAAAATATTATTGTTTTAAGTTTTAATATTATTATTCCTAAATTTAGTATTATTCTTTAATTTCATTTGGTTCTTGTCTACCTAATAATTAATATTTTTTGTTTAATATTTTCAATCATCATTATATTATTTATATTTATATCAATAATTAATTCAATTCCTTCTTTTACAAAGATTTTCTTATACTTTTCATTACAAATTTTGAACAAATGGATTAGTTACTAGTTTTTATATAAGACTCAAATTAAACTCAAATTCAAATATAAAATTAAATACAAATGCAAATGAATTATTTAATTTCTTTTTTAATCTAGTAGTTTGAAAGTTAGAATCGATCAAAATTATCACCCTACCGTCACATGTATAGGTACAACTAACATTTGAACTCTGTTATATTCTTTTTTTTTTTTTTTTTGACGAGTCTGTTATATTCTTACTGTCACATAAAATATATGAAAAATAATTTCTCCTGAATTTGTTTCTGACTTAACAATTTTTAAAGATAAAATAATCGGTGACCAATAAAGATTAAATAAAGATAGTAAGTGAATTCTTCTTGTTTCTAAAAGAACGTATCAACTGCAAATACATAGACAAAAATTTAAATGAACCGAGTAACATCTTAGCAATTAAGAGAATCACTGGAGGCTATAATAAGCCATCTAAAATCGATCCTAAAGCTCATAAAATCCACCGTCGAATAAGTTAAAAACTTGAAATTAGTTCTTAAGATTTTTCCGAAGCAGCTTAGCGCTTAAATCAGCGACATCAGTATCCTTAATATTCTCAGGCTTATAGTAACCAGTGACAGGATCTGGAACCCATGAAACCTTATAAACTGAAACCGTTTTCCCTTCTCCTAATTTTGTGGGTCCCTTCTTGTTTCCAATAGACCCAACTCCTCCCCTCGTTGCACTCTCTGTTGCCGCAGAGTAACCACGTCTGTTTAATTAATCAAAAAACCATATATTAAAATTATATCATAACAATTATAACATATGGAAAGAAAAAAAACATAACAATAAGAAACGTTATACGGTACCTTGTAAGAGTGTTGGAAAAACCGTCGAGGATGATAGTAGAGAGAACCTTAACGTTAGCGAAAGAGCGAGACATTGTATAGACCTATGCAAAGTTTTTTCTCTGTATAATTGATTTGAGAAAATAAGCGCTTTCCAAAGTTTAAGCTGTTGCTTTAGAAGAAGAGATTTTAAAATTGAGTTGTTGTTATGTTGTGAGAAGAAGAGGTGAGTGGGGGTTATTATATAAGGGTGAGAAAAGATTGGAAAATAAAAGCGTAGCGCGTGATTAGAGAGATAATTTAGTTAAGTGATAAATTAAGCGCGTTAATATACGGAATCTTTAACGTGTGATCACTGTTTTGTTGCCACTTGGCAAGGAAATATATAGTAGGACCATGGTTTGTGGAATAGATATTTACTCTATCTTTAATTCAATTTTAAATACAGTGTTTTAAAATATTTAGAAATTTAAAATATCCAATTTAAACCGAATCACGAGATTCCCATATGATGAGAGAGATGTATAATTTATTGTAACTAATTTAATTGTTTATTTTTACTGAATTGGAGATACTGTTTTTATTGAATTCAGATTTTGCTTTTAATGTTTCTTTCTTATGAAGGAACATACTTTCATCACATAAAGGAAGGTTCCAGATAATACGGTGGAAAAGTATATAGTATATGCAATGAAAATAATATAAAGGTAGGAGCTGAGAGCTTGCGGCGGCGTGGTGAGTGGGAGAGGGAAGACGAGGTCATGTGTTTGAGGCCATCAGTGTGGTCCAATGGCGGGTGAGAGTGAGATGAACTTGGACTTGTTTTTTTTGACTTGTCTGTCTCTAGAGTCTAAAGTGTTCCACGCAACTTGTTCATCATTGTAGCATATATTTTTTCTGTCTCAAAATAAGAGTGTTTTTAATACAAAAAATTTATTTTAAAATAAGAATTTTTTTATGTTTTTAAGACAATAATAATTTATTTTTACGAATTTTATTTCTAATAAATATTATTTACACAACTTTTAAGATATTATATCACATTACACTTTTATGATAATCAATAGTAACTAAGGATAGTTTTGTAAAATTGTTATATTTAATTTTTCAATCATCACTTTTCTTAATCTATGTACAATAATTTTAAAAGACTTTTATTTTAAGATGGAGAGTACCAAACATGAATTTGTACAGTATTTGTGGACAACACTATTAGGTTCATTGATAGATATTTCCACATTTAGAGGAGAACATTGGCGATATTTCCACATTTAGAGGAGAACATTGGCGACTCATTCTCTTCTAGTGGATGACCTATTGACCATTGACCACCACTATTCTAAATTTTGAAAATAATTTTTCATGTGAATCGTTCTTAGATGATAAAAGAAGCATCTCAAATCAATCCTTTAAAATCCGGTCTAACTACAATTGCTCCGATAAAAATATATGTCATTAGACCGATTGACCAGTTAAATCAATGAGTCGGTGAATTTCTGACCCAACAGTAAATTGTTTTTTTAAATTATTTTTACTTATCGACATTGTTTTGGATAGTAAAAAAATGAAACAACAAAAATTTGCTCTCCCCGCACACTTAAAAAATGTTTTAAAATCTATTGTATTGTTATAATTTACTTGAATTTGTGTTGTTGTTCGTCTAAATTTAACACTTAATTTATTTTATAATTGTGTTAAATTTTGATTTCTAAAAATATTTAGAATTGGTTATTTTTAAAAGTTGAAATTTTATGTAAAATTGTTATTCAATTTATTTGTATGAATAATTTTATAGAATTTTTTTTTTGCAAATTTTATACTTATGATTTTTAAGTCATGCATTTTTTTATGAATATTTTATTATTTTTAATTTATATGAATCGAATTATCAATCATACGATTTGACTAGTGACTCACTAGTCCGACTAACAACTTAGTGACTTAATAGCTTAACTAGGTTGATGATTGGTCCGAATTTTAAATTATCGCCTCAAATAGGACTGAGAATAGGTTAGACCAACTAATAGGGGCTTACGGCCTAACCTACACAACTTCAAGTTAGGTCAGACTTTTTTTTAAGTAGAAAAGATTTAGACTCTTTAATAAGTCCATTTAGCTAAAAAGGTTATGCCACTTTCCATAAAAAACATTTTAAATCTATTAGGTCGATCAATTTAAATAAACATTAATAATCTTATTATTATTATATAATATTTTATACTTTAAATTAAAATACAAAAATAAAGTTTAGTTATCTCGAATAACTTATAAAAATAAGTTGAAAAAACTTATGAACAATGTCAGAAGTTGTTGTCATAAGTTAACAAATGGTATCACAAAACTTATGTTAATAGGAAAACTTGAATGAGTCAATGAAAACAAAAATTTAGTCTCATTGATCTTTTAATTTTTTTAATCTATTTAACATTAGTTGAATTGCTTATTTATAAATGTGCATATGAGATGGGCTTTTAAGTGGGCTAATAGGTCAATCAGAGCTTTGAAAAAGTTAGACTCAGACCGAAAAATAAGCATATGATAGACTATAGGTTAGACTTAGGTTTTGAATTTTTTAGCATACCAGACTTAGGTTTTAAATTTTTTAGCAGGCCAGACTCGAGTTTGGTAAAACCTAACTTGGTCAAACTTATTCTCACCCATATCTTCGAATTATGTTTACTTGGAACAAGAGCCATTATAAGATAATCTAAAAAGCAACCTATTAAACATAATAATCTCAAATAGAAATAAAAACAAGAACGTTCCATGATCCTCCCTCTCCTTTTCACTTTTGCATATTGAAGCTTCCAATTTGTTTTTCTTCCTCCTTATCTCCTCCCCCAGTCTGTTTGCCTATCATTCGCTAATCTTTTTTCTCCTCCTCGGGCTCCTTGAGTGTGCATTTTCTACATCTCCTTCTTGCAACTCTTTTTGTTGTTTTAGTAGTTATTATTGCTCTGAGTATGGTTTTATTGTGAGTATCTCGTTGAACTTGTTGTTTCACCTTGGCTCTACTATGTTTTGTTCCTCCCCCTTCCAACACCCTATATTGGAATCCCTTTTCTAGCATCCCATCATAGAAATTCAAGGTTCACCGGAAAGAAAAAAAGAAAAAGACATAAATCAGTTGCCTTCACCCACTACCTTCTAGACCTTCAAATTTTCAAAAAAAAAAAAGACATCGATGACAACAATAATGAAAACCAGAATAACCTAAGTTTAAATGATAACAACAATATTGTTCTAGACTGGGCCAGTACCTGCCCCACAGTCGGGCAGACCCAACCCAATATCACGTTGGGGAGGCCTAACAAGGCCCAATCCTCTTTCCTGTCGGGCACGCTCAACACTCTCTACAGTCGGACAGACCACAACCTAGCATGGAGAGAGATCGCGTGTCTTCCCCATGGACTCCACGCGCCTCCCACGTGGGGACACGTTATCAGACAACTACCTACTTCCTGAAGAACTGGTCAGTCCACCTTCCGAAGTTCACATGGCAGATGCTCCAGGGCGAAGGCCGCATGTTGGTCTTCCCTACACCACGTAAGCCCTGACAGTTATTTGCATTAGGCCTAGCAATCCAACCCAGTGCAGATGACCGTTGACCCAGCGCCGGGGGCACATTATAAATACCCTATATCGCTAGAGGGTTAGGTATTCTGAATTCAACTCTTGCTACACCTTTTCTGTACTTGCGCTTTCTACTCCGTCTCTTACTTTGACATTGGAGTACCTTGCAGGTACACCCCCCACCTTCTCACCACCACCGGCGATTAAAGGAGCTCATGGCATGTTGCTGGCTGCTGATCCAATTCTGATCAAGTACAATCAGTGGCGCCGTCTGTGGGAACCATTGCTTCCCCATTCTTCCTCCCGTAGAAACTTAAGAACTAAGGCAACTTTCAATCTCCGACGATCATGGCCAGCCCACGAAATAACGTCAACGCTCTAGACTCCGCCTTCACCCCATTTACTAATGAGGACGATCACGACCCAACGTGACCGTTCACGTCGAAGAAGGCGACCACAAGGACGGGCACACCACCTCCCTCTCCTCTGATGATGCGACCTTTAACGCTGCCCGACGCTTTGATAGCTCGGCTGTCTACCAGCCGATCCCCGTGCCACCTAATGCTAATCCAACCACGGTGGCTCTGCTCGCAATGATCAATCAGATAAACCAGATGATCTTCTAACAGAATGAGCGGATAGGAGTGCTCGAGAGGGTTCAACAATCACGTTCTCCCCTACGGAGACATCGTCGCCCCATTTCCCACAGTCCCTCTCCTCCCCCGCGGAGGATACGCCACGAGGACTCTCGAAGCCCCTCTCCCCAGAATCCTGGGCGCCTTTCACGTCTGGAGCGACCCTAGCCCATGGTCACCCAGAAGCGCGACTAGTCCCCTCCTCGGAAGGAACGATGTTCCCCCGTTCAGAAGAGGAGTAAGGCTGACGGATACAACGAGAAGGCAAAGAGCCGACCAAGGAGTTCTCCCTAACAGAGCAGGAACGACCGAGGTGACCAGTCCCTATCACGATCACCTGTCATGAGCGGCGAGGACGACCAACACACTCCGTTGTCCATGGACATCATGGAGACCCCTTTGTCTGTCGGGATGGAAAAACCCCCGCCCTTGGCGATGTATGACGGTACGACCGACCTGAACGACCACATCGAAAGCTTCGATGCGATGCTCGATTACCAGAACATCTGGGGAGCCATCAAGTGCAGGCTCTTTCCCTCTACCCTACGGAAGGGTGCCATGGCGTGGTACAAGAGCCTCGCACCTGAGTCCATCACCGCCTGGAAGGATCTGAAGAGACAGTTCTCCAGGCATTTCACCGATTCCCGACACCACCCGAAGACGGAAGCATCCCTGGAAGCCATCATCCAGGGAAAAGATGAGTCTCTTTGAGATTACATAGAGAGATTCAACCGAGAAGCCGTCCAGATATCCACCTCGGAGGATATGAAGAAATTCTTGATCGAGCGAGGACTGCGACCTCGCACCGAGTTCACCAAGGCTGTCGGCTTTGAAAGGCCAAACACCTTGGAAGCGCTCCTCCACAAGGCCCAAGCATACATCCAGTATGGGGAGATAGAGGTCGTCTACTATGCCCGTGACTCGCAGAATCAGGAGGGCACCAGAAGCTCTAGGCACGAGGACTCCACCTCCCCCCGACGAGGCGGGGAAAGAAGAAGAGAATACCGGCCCCGGGACCCTCGAGAGCCGAGGGGACCAGCAGGTCATTTCATTGAGTACACAATACTCACCACTCTCCGCGAGCGCATCCTGGCCGAGTGCATCAACTCAGAATTCCAGAAAGGAGAACGTCGACAAGTCCAAATACATTCGGTTCCACCAGAGCCACGGGCATGTAACGGAGGATTGCATCCACCTCAAGGATGCAATAGAAATCCTGATCAAAGAGGGGCACCTCAAGCAGTACACGAAGAGGAGCGATGCCCCCCAACAGGAGACCAGGGAGACGAAAAGGGTCGAGGAGGCAACCCTTTCCCCTGGCGAGAACGGATTACAAGTCGCCCTGTGTGTCACCCGACCAGAGGACTTTTACTTCCCCTGCGAGCCCGACACGCTTGTGACTGCTTACAGCCCATCACCTTCTATCTCGAAGAATTGTCGGGCGGCGCCCCTAACTCCAACATCCCCATCCTAATCAGGGCACATATGGCTAACTTTGATGTCCGCCGTATCTTGGTCGAACAAGGGAGCTTGGTGGACATCATGTATTCCCACCTATTCACTACTCTCCAGCTTGACGAGACACATCTGACCCCGTACGTGGGCTCAGACCTCCAGGGTTTCAACAACACCACCACCAGACCATGGGGTTATGTCGAGTTGATGGTCACGTTCGGGAACGAAGACACTGCCCGATAAGTTAAGGTCTGCTTACTGGTAATGGAGTGTCCTTCTCTGTACCAATGCATCCTGGGGAGGCCGACTCTAGCCGAACTCACGGTTGTACCATCTACAGTCCATCTGAAGATGAAATACTACACGACCAGGGGCCGTGTCGTCACTCTCCACGGGGATATTGAGGCCGCCAGGAGATGCTTCGAGACTGCAACCAAGGGTCTGAACTCAATCAATATCAAGTCCAAGACCGCAGGGAAGCCAGCCCTGGATGAAGAGAAGAAGCCACTCCCGCGCATCAACACAGTCGACCTCGACAACCATTTCCCCAGCAAGCAGGAGCAGGACGAGGTAGCGGATCACACCCCTCTAGCTGAAGGCAACGGGCAACCTCTTCACCCCATGCGCCCCATTCTGGATGGAGACTTTGAGCTCATCGCCCTTAGAGACGACCCGGACAGGAACGTGAAGATTGGCACGAGCCTGCCCAACCTGGCGAGGAAGCATCTAAAGGTCTGCCTCTGGGAGAATGTCGACCTGTTCGCGTGGAGCGCTGAGGAGATGCCCGACCTCGACCCAGATATGGTCTACTCTCAACTCATAATAGATCCAGTCGCTAGGGTTGTAGTACAACGTAGGCGTAGGCAGTCTCCCGAGAAAGCAGAGGTTGCTGAAAAAGCTGTAAAAGACCTCTTAGAGGCAAATTTTATTTCGGAAGCCTAGTACACAACCTGGCTTTCTAACATTGTACTTGTTAAAAAGAATAATGGAAAGTGAAGAATGTGCGTTGATTACACTGATCTTAATCGGGCATGCCCGAAAGATACATACCCATTGCCTAACATCGACAAACTGGTCGACAACTCTGTAGGTTTTAAATTGTTGTCGTTCATGGATGCGTACTCGAGATACAATCAAATCCCCATGGCGAAGGCCGACACGCAGTAAACGGCCTTCATGACCAAGCCGGGAAACTACTACTACAACGTAATTTCCCTTCGGCCTGAAGAATGCCAGCGCGACCTACCAGCAGATGAAGAACAAAGTCTTCCGCAGCGAGATCGGCGACATGCTTGAGGTCTACATGGACGACATCATCGTAAAATCATGAGAGAAATTCGACCACACTGCCCACCTCAAAAAGGTCTTCGACACGGCGAGGAGATGCAAGATGAGGTTCAACCCGGAGAAATGCACCTTCGGTGTCTGAGCAGGAAAGTTCCTCAGTTTCTACCTCACAGAACGAGGGATTGAGGCGAACCCCTGTAGCGAGCGATTTTGGACGCGGTTCTTAAGCGTTGTCGCTCTTTGGGGTTTACTACAGGTCGATTCATTTTTTATCCTATTGTGAGCTGACTAAGGAAGGGAAATAGATGTCTCCAATTAACCCTGCTTGCATACTGAGTTTAAACAGCGGTCTGTTAGGTTACGGATGCTATCAATGTGGGGGGGGCCTCTCTTAGGTTATTTTCAGGGAATTTAGACTTTTAGCGGGGAATACAGACTAGGATGTTTTGACTGATATACGGGATTTTGGGTTTTTGTTTAGTGTGCTCGCTAATATTTTTCTTTCAATCTTATGCCTACGTATTCCCGTTTTTCCGAAACAGGGAAATCAGAGCGATCGTAGTTCCTCCTATTCTACGGGAGGAAATGGTGTTTTGGTGTCTTGTTCAAAGCCCAAGATGTGAAGCGAAAGGTAATCTATATCTTGTTCAAAGCCCAAGATGTGAAGCTGAAGGGTCTATTTGTATCTTGTTCGAAGCCCAAGATGTGAAGCTAAAAGGTGTTGTCTTTAGAGAGAATTTGTCATCTCTAAAGAGGGGTTTGTTTGTCACAACTGTTTATAAAGGAGAATTACTTTAACCGGGATGTGTGAATCCGGCAATGCCATAATTTCCTTTATAGGGGATTTCTAACCTGAAGGAGAAGACTTTAACTCAGTGTAGAGCAATGTCATCTTTCCTTAGGAATTTCTCATGCTAAAAGAGGGACAATTGCATGGATGTAGATGATCCAGTGGCTTGCCGATTACAGCGATTAGATGAAGGGGAAGGAGTTGTTGATGTGTGTGTACTGTGAACGAGGCACAACTTTAATGCTAAAAGGTTGATTGGATCAACCAGTGGTTTTCTTATACAAAGCCTAAGAGGAGGCTATCAGGTTTTCCTTATACAAAGCCTAAGAGGAGGCTAAAAGGGAGTTGACTCAACAAGAGAGTCTTTTATGGTATCTCGTACGAAGCCCGAGATGGAGGCTAAAAGTTTTATACTCAACAAGGGAGTGATTTGTGTCTTGTATAAAGCCCAAGACGGAGGTTGAAGAGGGTTGACTCTACAAGAGAGTCTTTTATACTCAACAAGAGAGTGTTTTTGTATCTCGTACGAAGCCCGAGATAGAGGCAAAAGGAAGTTTTGACTCAACAAGAGAGTCTTTTTGTATCTCATACGAAGCCCGAGATGGAGGCTAAAGTGTTGATTCAATAAGAACCCTTTTTTGTATCTCGTACAAAGCCCGAGATGGAGGCGAAAGAGGGTACTATTTCAGTTGAGTGACCAGTATATGGGTTCAAAGAGAAAATCAGTTCTTCCATGAGTAACACTGTACTCAGGGATTTTGATTCGACGATCAGGGATAATTCCTTTTCTTTGAGGAAATGGGAAATCCAAAGGGTATTGAGACTGTCCGAGTCTACGGGGTTCCTTCCTATTCTTGAAGGGTGCTTGAGAATGTCTTTGAGACTCAAGGAAATTAGACTGTCCAAGTCTAGAGTTTCATCTTTTGTACTATGCTTTGAGAAACAGTAGTAGACTCTTGGAAAGACTGTCCTATTAAGATGACTGCTTTCTGTTCCTATACCTCTAGGAGGTCGTCGGGACAATTTGTACGAAGGCCAAGAGGAGGCTGGAAACTTTTAAGAAGCCGAGGGACAATTTGTACTAAGCCCAAGAGGAGGCTATCATTCCCGGAGGAAGAAATCATTTAGACGAAGCCTAAGAGGAGGTTATGAATACTTCTAAGAAGCCGACGGGTCCTTGTACAACGCCCAAGAGGAGGCGGGGACGCTTTTAGGAAGCATGTGGGTCCCCAAACCCCGAGAAATTCAAGACAGGCTATTCACAAAGAATAGATCAAGCCAGGAAAGTTCGAGAATTTGGAAGAAATTCAAGGGATGCAATTCACGGAGAAGAGATCATCTCTGGGGAGTAGAGTTCCTTGACAATTCCTAAGGGTGCTTTTAAGAAGCCTGTGGGTCCCCAAACCCCGAGAAATTCAAGACAGGCTATTCACAAAGAATAGATCAAGCCAGGAAAGTTCGAGAATTTGGAAGAAACTCAAGAGATGCAATTCACGGAGAAGAGATCATCTCCGAGGAATAGAGCTTCTTTGACAACTTCTACGAGTGACAGTCTGAGAAAGGGTTCAAAAAGAATCTGCCTTTAACATCTCCATATTGTTTAACCCCAAGAGGAGGGTAGACTGTGTCTGGTAATCCTATGGGGATCTAGTTTCGTCTATTTCTAAGAGTGATCAAAACAGCTTTACCTAGTGCTAGACGTAGTTGCCGGGGAAACTCTAAATATCTATACTATTATTACACAGTCGATATGAGTTTACGAAAGAAGACTTACAGTGAAACAGCCCCACAATACAGTTATATGTATATGAAAGCGGATAAAGAAAATATATAACCACTTACTCGGTTGTAGAGCTTCCATGTTGTTTGGTTAGTTGTTTAACAAAGAAAGATTGAAAACAACAGTATATTTCAAAATCAAAGGAGAAAGTGCTTTGAAAAGAAAGATTTGGGGCTTACAGCTCAAGGAGAGGCCCAGGGTTTTACCAGTGATTGCACTGTTGAATTTGTACAGAGGGACTTATACGAGTGACTGAGGCCCAAAAATTGTTTGCTTGTACAAATGGATGGGTCTTACACTCTCTCAAGAGGCCCAAAAAAGGTTTAAAGAAAAAGAGTGGGGCTTATAACACGAGGGTAGGCCCAGATGATTTTTCGTTTAAAATGGCGATCACGCCGAGATTTTCTTTTAACGCAAAGGGGCTTATACAATATCTGAGGCCCAAAGTTGTTTTGGTTAAAAGGGGATTGGGTCTTACACTCTATTAGAGGCCCAAAAGTTTTGAATGGGTCTTATAGCTCGAGGAGAGGCCCAATTGATTTTTTAAAAGGCGACGATCGCGCCGTTTACTTGTACAGAGGGACTTATACAATAAGTGAGGCCCAAAATGGTTTGTACAAGGGGGTTTGGGTCTTACACTCCTTTAAGAGGCCCAATGTTTTGAAAATGATTTATGAGGGTTGAATTAATCAAAAACCCTAATTTGTTTTCAAAATGTGTTTTAATTGAATAAAATATTCAATTAAAATGATCAAAATTGTTTAACATGTGGAAAACAAATTGTGATCTTGGATTAATGCTTCATAAATCAAGTTTTGCCCTACAAAATGATTAGAAATCATTAAAATTTGAAAAATCAATAAGGAAAAAATATTTTAAATGTCAAAAACAATTAAAACATTAATTCTTTTCAAAAATATTAATTATATGAAATAAATAATATTTTTGGGATTTTTTGGGAAAATAAAATATTTTAACATTTTTGTGAATTATTAAAAAAAGAATCAACTCAAAATCATTAAAACTCAGAGAGAAATTAATTTTTGAATCAATTAAATAAAATCACAAAATTCAAATATTTGAATTTTCAAAAAGGGCGCCAAGAACACCCCAAGAACACGCGCGTGTTCTGGGTTTTGCCCAGATTTGCATTTCCTCTCCAATCTCACTGAATACTTGATTATATCATGCAATCCACATACCAATCTGCTCGTCTCAACCTCACGATCATGTATATGGTATTTAATTTCATTTATATTAAACATGGAATAAAAAATCAAGACAAAACCTCAAGAACCCTAATTTCTGCATGAAGGCTGAGAATTTTGATACACGATTCAAACAAAGCAATTAATTGAGGGGAAACATTCCATGCATGATTATGAACATTTGGCAAAAGTATTGTGCGAGGAAATATGCATGGATTGAGAGATGACCAAGTTTAGGCTTACCTTTAGGTCGTGACAGCAAGTTCAAAGTGATTTCTGAGTTGGAGGTGTTACAGATGAGTTGTGATGATCTGAACAGCTTCCCTACACCCTATGGAGTGTGTTTGAATGCTTGGACTTGATGGAAATTGGCTGGATCACTTCATGGCATCTCAACTGCAACTTGGTTAAAACCTTGAGCAATTGACTGGTGATTCTTAGAAATCAGTGTTCCAGATGTTGTTTAAGTGTTTGATTAGCTCACATATGATGTATGTGAGGTGTGTGTGTGTGATTGGTTTGAGTGGAATTGCTCTCTACTGAAAAATTCGATAGTGACTTGCTAAGAAAGACATTTTTGAGAGTGAGAAGTGGATTTTGAGAAAGGCAAGTGTTGTAGGCCTTTGGTGTATTTAAACTGATCACAATTGAGCTCTATTTATAGTAGAACAAGTATGTTTTGCAAGGAATAGTGAATGGCAACTGCTGAGTAGGGTTAGCCAATGTTGGCAAATGAAAATCCAAGTCTCCTCTAGCCATTGACTAGAGGTTAGGGCACAGGCTGCTGGTCCCCTTGGTCTTGGATAAGTCTTGACTGAATTCAGTTGCTAATAGCTCAGTCCATGCCACCTTGGTGCTTCCATTGAATGCTCCAATCCAAGATTGGAGTCTTGTCCCTATTTTAGGCAATTATAGGTTTGGCATGCTATTTCTTGTTCCAAGGACTTTGGAGGCTTGGCTCAGTGATTGTCCCCTTTAGATTCAATCCTTAGATGTGTCCAAAGTGATGTCAAGGCTTGGAATTGGCTGATTTTGGCAAATCGACCAAAAGTGCAAAAATCTGCCTTGCCTTGGCAGATTTCAGCAAGGCATCTTGCCACTACCATATCTCAAAGCTCAAATTGAATTTGGTGATGTTCTTGGCCATTTTGGAAAGCCCTTATATGATACAACAACTGTCTGATCATATTTGGTTTTGATACCTTTTGGATCCAAGTGAAAAATCCCCCTACATTTGGAAAAAAGTAAGGCAGATTCTGACTTAGTGAAATTTTCACTAAGTGTTGGAACAAAGTGACTTTTCTTGATTTTAATCACTCCATAACTCAAAATTCATGAGGAATTTGGACATAGATAAGTATGAAGCTTTTGTAGAGGGCAATGAGATCTACAAATCAAGCTTTGGATGGGGAAGAATGGCTTTGTGGTTTAGGAGTTATGATCCTCCAAAGTTGGTACCTTTGTCACTTTATTTCATAACTTAGAAAATTTTCTAAGTTTTTATGGTTACCCCTTTTACAAGTTATCCCACTTTCTTTGATTTTTCTTGATGAATGATGATTCAAATCATACATTAACATCATTTTAGGGTTAAAAATCCATTTTTGTGAAAAATCTCAAAAAGTCAAAGTTGACTTTTGTGCACAGTTGACTTTTTGTCAGATGAATTCCAAACTGTGCAATCCTTTAGGAAATCATGTCCTTGAGCTAAATCAAACTTGATGGACATGTTCCATGGGTGTTATAGGGTGTATTAAATCATGTCCTAGGGTTTGGGAGCATGTCCTGGTCAAAAGTCAAAGCTACAGTTGACTTTTCTCGCAAAACCCTAACTGTGGTTCAGATGAAATTGAAACTTGTTGCTCAAGCTTCTTGGATCAATCCATTGTTCCAAATGGATCAATATGGTATATTAGAGACCCTCAAATCATTTCTTGAGGTCTTGGTTCATGATTTGTCCCAAAAGTCAACTTAGGGGTGAATTAGGTCAAGAAACCCTAATTCCTGATTTTTGATGTATGCATCCCTTGAGGCCAAATTGACTTGATGATTGGGTACATGAGGTTCCATGGAGTATATTAGGATATGTTTTGAATCATTGGCTCATGCCCAGATGAAAATTTCCATCTGGAGGCCTTGGTCGACCAAAACCCTAATTTGGTGACACTGGCGATCTTGAAGCTTGATCCACCTGGAAGGGAGCAACCTTGTGCTTAATCCTTGAAGTGGGAGTCCTCTTGATCCATTGTGGATGTTTGAGAGGTTAGAAAAGTTGAAGATCATGTCATTCCTTGATTGATCCTTTGTCTAAGCACTCAGAGAGGGCTTGAAACCCTAATTTTGATTGTGGTGAATGCTCAACAATTCCTTGAGGAGATTGATGAGGCACAAAGGTACATCCATATTGTGATGATGATTTGCACAATGATGGGAAATCTTAGTGGTCAAAATTTAGGGTATGACAGATGCCCCTATTTAATCTTTTTGGACACGAAGGTGTGAATGGCGAAGGTATTCGGGCATTCGAGGTGCAAGAGGATTAAATATCGGAATATCCGAAATTTTGACGGCGTCTATGAATGGTAATTTACGCATTCATCTTCTTTCGCTAAGCAATGATGTTTAGAAAAGGTAAACTTCCCCTCGATCCTGGTCTTCTACCAAGGAACTGGTCTTAGTTTCTGGAATAAACTTCTCCTCAATCCTGGTTTCCTACCAAGGAACTGGTCTCAGTTTCTGAAATAAACTTCCCTTAGATCCTGGTTTCCTACCAAGGAACTGGTCTCAGTTTCTGAAATAAACTTCCCCTCGATCCTGGTTTCCTACCAAGGAACTGGTCTCAGCTTCTGAAATAAACTTCCCCTTGATCCTGGTTTCCTACCAAGGAACTGGTCTTAGTTTCTTTTGTCAATAAACTTTATTGACATGGGACGCTATTCGTAGCGGTTTTCCTCAAACTTCTCGCCGAATTTTCCTGAGGAGATACCATTTGAGTGGAAAAAGTTTTGATGTCAGACTTGTTGGGGAACCCATTCGTCTAAATTGTAGAGGTACACAAACTTCTTTGTTGGAGACGCCATTTATTTCTACTGGGGAAGACGAGTCTCCTGAGAGACTGCTTTCATTTGGGGTCTTACATCATACTTTTCTCGGGATCTTCCCTGAGAAATGCCATATGATGGGATCCAATTTGAGGTGCCGATGACCTTTTCATCAGAGGTTTTTTCGGAGAAAAACTGTTGTACCACCGAATCTCTGATTAGGAGGCTTTCTCTCGGGATTCTCCTTAATCCGGGAAAGCAAGGATATCATCTTCAATGGCGAAGAGTGATGTTGACTAAGGGCTCTCTGGTTTTTCAGAGGTTCAAGTTATCAAAGTGGTCGAGGAGCCAACTTCCATCCAGAAATAAACTGGAGGAGAGAGATCGTTCCGACGCGACATTTCCTGACGAGGAAAGAACTTGACAACTCGATTGAGAGGACTTTTTATCACCAGGGGATAAGACCGACTAGAGTGATAGTGATGCAATATGAATGTGAATGCAAATAGAATGCATGATGTATGTATGTATATGCTGACAAAACCGACCCGACATACAAACTAATGGATGAACACGATTGGATACTCGGCCATCGCGGGGCGAAGAAGTACCGTTGGTCTAAAAGTAGCAATTCTACCTTGCTTAGGAGAAGTAGTCCTCGCGGGGAACTATGTTGGTCGGGCATAGGAGATAAGAACTCGGCCGAGGCGTGTCAGACGAAACAAGGTATCTGACACAGTTGATCCCTTAATTCAGGCGTACTGGGTTAGAATGAGTACTTTGATTCTGCACGTTGAAGTTCGCTTACTTCTGGAGAAGCGATTGATGTTTTTTTGACGTTTAACAGTCAAAAGAAATTGCCATCTTTATTTTAAAAGTAGAAAAAGTTTTACAAGTAAATTCATTTTTGTTTTATTTCAATAATCGTTGATCATATTAAAATGTCATTCTGTAAAGCTAAAACAAATGAGAATTATAAACAAAAGTACAAGGGCTCAAATTTTATCGATAAGATGGAGATAAGCTAAACGCGTGATTCCAAAGAGTATTTACAAAGTTAGAAAATGGTAATTTACAGGGAAAAGGTCTACGTTGAAACATAATGACCACTATCCTTCTACCAACTTTGAATTCGGGACATCCTGAGCTTCTTGTCGAAGATGACCTTGACTGGAGTTTTTCTCCGATGGATGGTGTAACTGCTGCTGAGGGACTTGCCTCTGTTGAACATAGCTACTTGCCAATATCCCTAACTTTTGCCTAGATTGTACTGTGATGTTTCCAATCCACCAGGATGATTTTTTTTTATTTTGTCTCTAACTTTTGCCTGGACCGCCCTTTCGGGTTTTCAATCCACCGAGACGTTTTTTTTAGTCTAGGCGAAGTATTTCTTGACTACATCGACGTTTGTGGGGTAGGCAAATTCCTCTCCGTCCATGGTTGCAAGTCTCAGGGCACCGCCTGAGAAAGCTTTCTTGACCACATAGGGGCCGTCGTAATTCGGAATCCACTTGCCCCGAGAGTCAGTGAGAAAAGATTGTATCTTTTTTAGCACAAGGTCTCCTTTTCTGAAGACGCGAGGTCGAACCTTTTTGTCAAACGCCTTCTTCATCTTTTGCTGATACAACTGACCATGGCATATTGCCGTGATTCGCTTTTCTTCAATCAGATTTAGTTCGTCGTGTCTACTTTGACACCATTCAGCTTCTGTGAGCTTGGCTTCCATCAACACCCGGATTGATGGGATCTCTACTTTTATGGGGAGCACTGCTTCCATGCCATATACTAGAGAGAAAGGGGTTGCCCCTGTTGAAATACGGACAGATGTGCAATAACCATGAAGAGCAAAGGGTAGTATCTCGTGCCAGTCTTTGTAGGTTACAACCATCTTCTGAATAATCCTCTTGATGTTCTTGTTAGCCGCTTCTATCGCTCCGTTCATCTTGGGTCGGTAAGGAGATGAGTTATGGTGTTTGATCTTGAACTTTGCGCACAACTCTTTCATCATCTTATTTTGTTCAAGTTAGACCCATTATCTGTAATGATCTAGCTCGGAACACCATAGCGGCAGATGATACTGTTTTTGATAAATCGGATCACCACTTGTCGGGTTACATTGGCGTATGACGCTGCTTCGACCCACTTGGTGAAGTATTCAATGGCTACCAGGATGAACCGATGTCCGTTTGAAGCCTTGGGCTCAATCATGCCAATCATGTCGATTCCCCATATGGAAAATGGCCATGGGGAAGAGAGAACTTTGAGATGTGATGGCGGTACATGGATTTTGTCAGAGTATATCTGACACTTGTGACACCTCCTTGTGTACTTGTAGCAGTTGGATTCCATTGTCAACCAATAGTACCCTGCTCTTATAATTTTTCTCGCCATTGTGTGTTCGTTGGCATAAGTGCCAAAGGACCCTTCATGAATTTCTTTCATCAACATGTCTGCTTCTGGTCTGTCGACGCATCGAAGCAAAACCAAGTCAAAATTTCGCTTATAAAGTGTATCACTGCTCAGAAAGAAGCTACCTTCCAGCCTTATGAGGGTTTTCCTGTCCTTCCCTAGTGCCCCAGGTGGGTACTCTTGTTTCTGAAGGAAGCATTTGATATCGTGATACCAAGGTTTGTCGTCTATGACTGCTTCAATAGTGAAGATGTAAGCGGGCCGTTCAAGGCGCATTACGTCGATCTTAGGTATGTCATTCTATTGACCTACACCAATCATGGAAGAGAGAGTGGCTAAGGCGTCGGCCATGTGATTCTCATTACGAGGGATGTGATGAAACTCGATTCTGTTGAAGAAGGGTAACAACCTTCTTGCATAATCTTTGTAAGGAATCAGTCCTGATTGGTATGTGTTCCAATCTCCTTTTATCTGATTGATAACCAGGGCTGAGTCGCCATATACGTCCAAGTTTTTTATCCTTAAATCAATCGCTTGTTCGAGACCCATAATACAAGCTTCGTATTCGGCCTCATTGTTCGTACATTTGAACGTGAGTCTGGCGGTGAAAGGTGTAACACCCCATTTTTAATTATTTAATCGTCTGGTTTTATTTTTAATTGTTGGCCTTGTTTAGGGTGCGTGTTTGAGTGCGTGGGGGGTAATATTAGTAATATGAAAATATTATTAATATTATTAATATTATTATTATTATCATTATCATTATGGTTATTATTATTACTAAGATTATTTAGTAAAATGAGACCTAATATAATTAAGTAGATATTGGGTTAATGGGATTAGTGAGGGTAGTTTGGTAATTGGAGATTAATTAGTGGAAATTGGTAAAGGTTTAGAATAATCAGAATTTTAGAGATAGAAAGAGGAAAAAGCTAAGGAGAGGAAGAACAAGGGTGTGCTAGGGCAAAGATCTTCACCAATTTTCGCAGGAATTAAGCAAGAATTCGAGGTAAGGGGGAGAAACGGGTTTAATATTGGTGATATATTCATGATAGGGTAGTGGGGAGTCCTTAACCCCGTAGGCATTGTATGCAAAACTGTTGAATTGATGATTGTTGTATATGTCTGTTGTGATTCTGAAAATCGTGCATGAATTGATATGTATTTTCATGAATTGTTGTGGTTGTTGTTGTTGTATGAACATATGTTGCAGACCTGTTGATTTTGACTCGAGTTAGGAGGACGACTTGAGATTATAGACTTATAATACTTGTAGTAATTCTAAATACCAGTGTGAAGATGAAAATTGGACCTAAAATCAATGTAGAAACTATTATAGGACTGGTTGGAAGTGGAGAAGTGTGGAAATCGTAGCAGAATGCAGAATAGTGAGGCTTCTGGTGAATATCGTAATAGATCTGGCGATACGCGTACCAGATAAGGCGATACGCGTATGGAATGGCCTGATACGCAGCAATACGCGTATGGGAGTTAGGTAGTACGCGTAATAGGAGGGTAATACGCGTATGGTGTTGGAATTTGGGAAAATTCATTGAGAGGACGTCTCTGTCCGTACGCGTACGGCATAAGGCAATACGCGTAAGGACTTGGGCATTGTGAGGGAATACGCGTATGAAGGGAGTCAATACGCGTATGGGTTGGGCGAGCGAGCTGGCAATACGCGTAAGGCATGGGGCAATACGCGTATGGCCAGAGAAGTTGCTGAATTTTACCGTTTCGCGATTTCTTCCCCGTTTTCGCGTCCGATTCAGTTTCTTTCGGTTTGAGAGGTTGGGAATAGGTGCCAGGTGCCGGGAAATAAGATGTTGGTGATGAAAATATTAATTTTAATAATTTTTAATTAATTGAGTGTTTGGTGTGTATGAAGTAAATTACATGACGACGGTGTTGATGATATGTGTGATGTGATAAGGAGGATTGTGTTCATGTATTTACGCTTGTATACATGTTTTGTTGTGCATAGTTGAGTCTTGCATATTCATGATGATTGGTGGGATGGATCGTTGCTCAGGAGGAGTGTATGCGATTCATCCGTACTCCTATATGGAGAATGGTGGGGGATAGATCATTGCCAAGTAGAGGTGTATGTGATCTATCAGGGGTTCGATTGAATGAACCAACGAGTCGGTACCGCATGCATGGTGTCGTGTTGCATTACATTATTAATTGATGTTGTTGATGATATTGGACAATAGGTCGTGTTGGTGTGTTGTTGATTGATATACGTGAATGCTACCTTCTTATTATGTATTTATTCACCGTTATATATTGAACGTGATTTCTCACCCCTTTGTTGTTGTTGTTGTTGTTGTTGTGTCTGTGCTTCTTCGGAAGTACAGATAACCCAGGTACTTAGGTTGCTTAGATGTTCGTGTTGCCTGTTCGAGTCTATAGGAGTGCTCTGATACGTAACACGGGATGTCAGGATATTTTTTTGTAGTTGCTTTGATTTTATTACATTCTTTGTTACGTATTCCATTTTGCTGAATGATTTTATGGAGAACCTTGTTTTAAGGAACTATTGGTGTATTTGGGCAGAAGGCCGTGAATTTAAAACTAAATGATTATTTCCGCTGATTCTTTATTCAATTTAATACAATAAAGAGTTTATGTTTGTGTTGATGATGTGGCATTCCACTTTTTGGTGCAAACTCTGATTTATTTTTAATATTTTGTTTATTTTCAAAATAGGGAAAGTGGGGTGTTACAAAAGGAATGTGGGTACCCTGAGGGGTAACAATTATTGCCCCAATTCCGTTTCCATAATGATTGACAGCTCCACCAAAGATAAGTCCCCATTGGGAACCTGGTTCTGGCCCTTCACTGGGTAGCGGTTCATCGCAGTCTTTCATTTTTAGAAACATGACATCTTCGTCTGGGAAGTTGAACTCGATTGACTCTTGATCGTCAATCGGTTGATGAACCAAATGATCGGCTAAAATACTCCCCTTAACGGCTTTTTGAGCGTGGTACTCTATGTCATATTCTGATAGCAACATCTGCCAACGGGCAATCCTTCCTGTGAGAGCAGGTTTTTCAAATACATACTTGATTGGGTCCATCTCGGAGACCAACCAAGTAGTGTGACGAATCATGTACTGTCGAAGACGTTTGGCTACCCAAGCAAAAGCACAGCAAGTTTTCTCGAGCATCGTGTACCGAGTTTCACAGTCGGTGAACTTCTTGCTTAGATAGTAAATGGCATACTCTTTCTGTTTGGTTTCATCTTGTTGGCCAAGTACACATCCCATTGAGTCTTCCAAGACTGTGAGGTAGATGATCAGTGGTCTTCCTTCCACTGGAGGTGATAGAATCGGAGGATTCAACAGATATTCCTTAACACTGTTTGGCAATCTTCTGTCCAAACGCAGTCCTGGTTCTTTTTGAGTAATTTGAAAATCGGCGCACATGTGGCAGTCATGAGGAATATAAATCTGGAGATGTACTTCAAACGTCCCAGGAATCCTCTGACTTATTTTTCAGTCTTCGGAGAAGGCATTTCTTGAATGGCCTTGACCTTGTCAGGATCAACCTCAATTTCTTTCTGGCTGACGATGAACCCTAAGAGTTTCCCTGAACGGACACCGAAGGTGCACTTGTTGGGATTCAAGCAGAGTTTGTACTTTCTCAACCGCTTGAATAGTTTTGATAAGTGGGTCACATGCTCCTCCTCTGTCTTAGATTTTGCAATCATATCATCGACATACACTTCGATTTCCTTGTGTATCATGTCATAAAATAGAGTAGTCATGGCCCTTTGATAGGTTGCCCCGGTGTTCTTCAAACCGAACGGCATTACCTTGTAACAAAAGGTACCCCATGGGGTGATGAACGAAGTTTTCTCCATGTCTTTCGGCGCCATTTTGATCTGGTTATAGCCCGAGAATCCATCCATGAAGGAGAAAACTTTGAACTTTGCTGTACTGTCAACCAGCATGTCAATATGTGGTAAAGGAAAGTCATCCTTTGGACTAGCCTTGTTTAGATCCCTGTAGTCGACACACATTCAGACCTTTCCGTCCTTTTTCAGAACGGGTACGATGTTGGCTAACTATTGAGGATATTCAGATGTAGCGAGGAAACCCGCGTCAATCTGTTTTTGTACCTCCTTTTTTATTTTGATGGCCATGTCCGGGTGAGTGCGTCTCAACCTCTGTTTTTCTGGCGGACATTCTGATCTCAACGGTAAATGATGTTCAACAATGCTGGTATCCAACCCTGGCATATCCTAATAGGACCAAGCGAATACATCGGGGAATTCTTTGAGAAGCTTTATCAAACTCTCTTTGGCAGTTGGACTGAGCAGTGTCCCAATCCTGATTTCTTTTCTCTCTTTTTTTAAACCCAATTTACCGTTTCCAACGGCTCTTTGTGAGGTTCAATAGACCTTTCCTTTTGTCTGAGTAATCGGGAGATCTCTTCTGGAATTTCGTTGTCAACTTCTTCTTCAGCCCCAAATACCGGGAACTCAAAGTTGGGAGAAGGCATCGGATCGTATGTTTCAACGGGATTTAAAACAAGCAATCTGCATGACGTGATGATTCATGTTTAGAAGAGATAGAGAGAATGCAAAAGTGTGTGCAGTGTATTTTTTTATTACTGCTTGTTTCTATTTGAATTATTTTTTAGGATTACCATTTTCTGAGAAAAGCGAAAAGAGAAAACAACAATAAATGCAGAAATTACAGAAAGACATTATTTTATTAATGAACAAGTCGATTCTTGAAACTACAGCCCTGTAAAACAAAACTCTGTCACTTTGGGCAAAACGAAGAGGGAAAATTTACAGAAAGCGATCCCTATCAAAACATCTGTTTCACCTGGGCAGGGTGAAAGGTTAAAGACGGCAATTACTTTGACTTATGAACAATCTTCGAAACATCGACAACAACCTATTGGCGGCGAACTCCTCGGTGAATCACAAAGTCTGGCACCTTCCTTGATTTGTCTTCAGAAATAACGCTGATTTCTGGTGGAGCAGGATCATTGGAATCTATCTCTCAGGCAGAATTGTCGTAGTAGGATTCCTCTGTTGCATTTTGCAGAGTATTTGTACTCTCAGGTAAATCTCCCCATCCAGTTGGCTGGATGTCTTCGAGCCTGATACGAGAGCTTTCGGGAGCGGTGTACTTGACCATATAGTCGTATTTTCCACTCGGTTGTCCCAAGGTGTCCCACACTTCTTTGGAACTGGATGAGTCATCCTTCTCGATGACATTGACCTCTGGAAAAGCATAGTTGATGAATTCAAGTCCTGCAAACGTTGCAAATTCATCATCGTACTGAGTAGTTTCTGAATGACCTGAGTGTTGATCCCATGACATGGTGGGGACACAGGTATTCTGTTCAATGATGCTCAGCTGAGTTTCATTACTCGGCTGACTTTCTTGCCCCAAGTTTCCTGGGTAAGGCTGCCACATTGGCAGACCTTCCATCGGGCCATAGTAATTGTGGTCAAAGTTGTCTTTCATCAGAGTGTCCTCCTCTAATGAATTTGGCGGAGCATGACATCCTTCCGGATCACAATCTCCGTATATTATTTCAACATCTGACTGTGGTATAAATCTTGGACTCTGTGCGGGATAGCAAAATGGCGTAGGCACCTCTTCCTGAGATATATAACCGTCCTCGTTAAGATAGGACTTCCATTCTTCATCTGTGTCGGAGGGATCCTCCTCATTGATAACATGGACTATTTGAGACACTGGGTGAAGGAAACCTCCACTGTGGAAAAAGTCTTGAATGGGATGAAAACTTTCATCGTTAGCAGCTGCCCGAGTACAGGTTGCAGAAAAACCAAGACCCTTCTTTGTTGTATTGCTAGTAGGAATGACAAGCTGTCCCCATCCTGTTGTATCGGTACTCTTGACTGCTTTAATAGCATCTTTGTATGAGGAAATCGAAGTTCCTCCTCCGGATTGATCGTCCTTGTGTAGCGAAACGCTTGGAACTGGGTTTCGATTATCCCTTCTGGTTCCACATAAGTGGATGACGATAAATTGCTGACGAGCAAGGCCTGTTCCCCACAGACTGTGATGAGTTGGCCGTTCTAGATGAACTTTAGCTTTTGGTGGAGGATTGAATTGACCGGCCCAGCCTGATGTATCCAAGGTCTTCCTAATAAACAACTGTACGTTTCCCGGATGTCCATGACCTAGAAGGTGACTTGGAAAGTGTGAGGACTAATAGTTATGGGAAGGTCAACTTCGCCGATAACCATTTTTCTGGATTCGTCGAACGCTTTGACGACGACCTCGCTGGTTCTCATCGGAGGGCCCTTGAATGATAATTGCATCAAAGTGGACTTCGGCATAACATTCAGGGCTGACCCTGTGTCTACCAGTACGCTGGCTAAAGCATCGTCCTAGCAGTTGACTGTGATATTGAGCGCCATGTTATGACGGCGACCCTCTTCAGGTAATTCCTCATCACTAAATCCCAAATTATTGCAAGAAGTGATGTTAGAGACAATACTATCGAATTGTCTGATTGTTACATCCTTTTCCACAAAGGCTTGCTCCAAGACTTTCTGTAGAGCCTCCCTGTGTGCTTCTGAACTGAGTAACAGTGATAATACCGAGATCTTTGAAGGAGTTTGTAACAGTTGATCAACAATGTTGTATTCACTCCTTTGGATGAGCTTCAGCCTCTCATCGTTGTTCTTTGAAAGGTCGGGATTACTGGATTGACCGACTGATGGATCAGGAGCTTCTATCTGAAGTTCCTTTTCTTTGTTGGACTCTCCAACTCCTCTATTGAAGATTCTACCACTCCGTGTTACACGACTGATGTCTGCAATATTCACGACGGAGGGTAATGTAATTTCCTTTCCATTTTCAATTATCGTTGCACCGTATTTGTAAGGGATTGCCTTAGTTGATTCATACGGTACTGGTCCCGACAAATAGATGACTATAGGAACCTTCTGGTCTTTCTGACCATCGTACGTGATCTCGATCCGTTCCCGGTTGGGAATTCTTGATTCGTCAAGTAGAAGGATAATGGTAAAAACATTCCTGGTCCTCTGATGATCAGAGATGACGACAACGTCCTCAATTTGATTAGAAAGGAAGTTCGGAGACCAATTGATGGGTCCGGAACCTGGATATGGGCGGATCTCTCCACGATCCACCTGCCCCTGGAGAGCTGCTCGCACAAGGTAGCACCCTTGGTTACTTTCCGAACAGACTCCACGACGTTCATAATTGTGTGGTGGCACCTGGCCACGCCCACTTTGAATACAATGTAACCTCACTAGGTTAGCTTCCACGGATCGGACATCCTGACTTTGACGCCGAGTGGGGTTTCTGTTATTGATACTAATTTGCTGAGTATCTTCATCCATGTAGATTAACATCCACCAATGATTTAACAAGTGCTGAAGTGCTTCCTGGACAAGGGCACATCCCTGATCGTTTTCGCAACCTGCTTTACAGCTGTGATAATTATGTGATATCAGGAATCCGAGTCAGACCTGCTCAGCATGCAGCTCTACCAAGTTGGTATTCATCAAGCGAATGTCAAAGATTTGAACCATATTGATCTGATAGGGATTCCTATCATGGTAGTCCTGGATCCATCCAAGATCCATCTGACGCTGGAGGGTATCCTGTATGAAAGAGCATCCCTGTTTGTTTACCGAGCAAGTCAGATAAGAACTATAATCGTGCCACGGCAGATTATGATACTGGCTTTGACTTGAGTGCATTGCCACCAAGTTGGCATTCATCGCACGGATGTCGTGGCTCTAAATGATGTTGGAATTCATGTAAACCATGTTAACTCCACGAACTCGGTGCTCTTGGATCCATCCGAGATCCAACTGTTCCTGTAGAGCTGCTTGCACCATAGAACATCCTTGATTACTTTTAGAGCAGATATTACAATGATGATAATTATGAGGTGGCACATGGCCGTACCCACTCTGTCTACAATGCATCTTGACCAGATTGGCCCTTAACAAGAGTACATCATGAATTTGATAGACATTGTTAAATTCTTTCTCAATCAGGTTGACTGCAGCTTTCTCATGTTGAGGCAGCGGGTTCGTGAGAACATTAGGATTCGTATCTTTGAAAGATAAGAGCCCGCTCCTAACAAGTTTTAGCACGTCAGATTTGAAATTGAGACAATTCTGTATGTTATGCCCTGGTCCTCCTTGATGATAAGGGCATGTCTGATCCACCTTAAACCAAAAAGGCGGATTTTCCGGTACTGTAAGAGGAGACTTAGTCTGGATGTACCATTTAGCCAGTAGTAACGGAAATAGTTCTGCGTATAACATGGGTATAGGATCAAACCCTGGTGGCCGCGATGTACGGTTGTTATTGTATTGAGGACGAGCCTGCTGAAGAGGCTGTTGTGTCCTTTGCTGATTAGGTTGGCTCTGTGCAACCTGAGGTTGATACGTAGGAATAGGCGCAGGGCTGATAGCAGGAGTTACAACTGCTACCGGTTGATAACGTCGCCTTTGCTTTCCGAGAGAGATATTCCCAATATCTTGCTCTTTTTTCTTAGGGAGAGCACTACCGTATCATTTTGTACTACTAGATGATCCAGCGTCTTTTACCAAACGTCCTTTTCGGACGACTTCCTCAAGACGAACTCCCATGCCCACCATCTCGGTGAAATCACTGGGCGCAATGGCAACCATTCTATCATAGTAAAATGAGCTTAAGGTCTTTAAGAAGATCTTTGTCATCTCTTTTTCCTGAAGAGGTGGACAAATTTGAGCAGCAATTTCATGCCATCTCTGAGCGTACTCCTTAAAGGTTTCCTTGTCCTTTTGTGACATTGATCTGAGTTGATCTCTGTCTGGTGCCATGTCCAAATTGTATTTGTATTGTTGGACAAAGGCAGTGCCAAGATCTCTGAAAGTGCTGATCGTAGCACGGTTTAAACCTATGTACCATTTGAGTGCGGCACTAGTTAAACTATCCTGAAAGTAGTGAATCAGTAGGTCCTGATTCTCCATCTGAGCTGACATTCGCCGAGCGTACATCACCAGATGGCTCTGAGGGCAAGAGTTACCTCTGTATTTTTCAAAGTCAGGCACTTGGAACTTGTGCAGGATTTTCACATTGGGGACCAGGCAAAGGTCTGCGGCGTCCTTTCCAAATAAATCCTGACCGCGGATGGCTTGCAGTTCCTTCTGCACTTCCAGAAACTGTTCCTGGAATTCATCCATTCTATCAAACATAGTTTCCTTCTTACCAAAAGGTATTGGTGGAACCTGTACTTCCGGGACAGTGTGCACCACAGGGGGTGGTACCGTGACTACGGTAGTGAATCTTGGCGTTTCCCGAAGTTTGTAACCTTCAGGTGTCTTCAGTATGCCCCTGGCATCTTCGCTTTCCTGAAGTTTGTAACCTTCAGGCCCAGCGGCTTCTGTTATGATTCCCTGATCTTCAGTGATAGGCGGAACATATCCTTCCGGGATATAGTTAACAGGCATGCCCCAAGGATGATCTTTCGGCATTTGATACCTAGGATCATACTCTCCACTATAGGCGTTGAGGTGATCTCTGAGATCACAGTCCTTTGTAGCCGAGCTTCTGCCATGGCTTGCATGTCGTTACAAAGCTTTCTCATATCCTCTCTCAGAGCGTCGATCTCTTCTTTTAACTCTCTTTTCTCTTCCTCAAGATCATCCATCTTTTTCTGACGATTGGCCCGAGTATTGTACGAATGAGACAGTTTGACTCTAGAACCGAGACACAAACGTAAGATTCGTAGGTAAGAAGAATACGCGATGTGAGAATGATGAATGCAATGATTATATTAATTGTTTTTTGGTTTAATCAATATAAACTTCGACAATTAGATTGAAAATATCAAACAGTGGGGAAACCCCTTTTTATTGAATTCGAAGGATTGCGGAAATGAAAATACAGTAAATTACAAGGTGCAGAAACAGAAACCTAAGCTAATGGGTCCCGAGTCCTCTCTGAAGAGAAATCGGGTGCTGACTCTGGTACTTTCCTTTTCTTTGACCGGGGCTCTTGGGCCGTTGTCGGGTTGTCATTCCTTTGCCAGGTGAAAAGAGTGAGCAAATTCCTTTGGTCATCTTGATTCTCTACAGCATGTTGCTCAAAAATTTCAATCAGAGAGTCCTTATCTTTCAGTAGTTGCTGTATTTTGATGCACTCCACGTTGAGGGTGCGGTACTTGTTCTTCCAAGACCTCTTCTCCCGTTGAACTTTGTTGAGAGTAACCTGAAGCTTTTCAGTCTCAGTCATAAAGTACATGACAGACTCCCTCGGTGGAAGAACTCCATGACGAGGATAAGGCATTTTTAGCTTGAGAGCTCTAGTTTGTACCCAGTGGAGATAAGGCTCCACCGAGACACAGTCCGGTTTTCCTAGAGACTCTCGTCCTTTCTTATGAACATGTTTCCAAGCGTCCACTATTTCCGTCTTTAGTGCTCTGTCACTTCCTCCTTCCTTGAAGAAAAGACCTTCCAGATGAGCACTTCGTGGGACATGCCTCATCGGGTATCCAAATTGACGACGAACAAGAACTGGATGGTAATTGATTCCTCCCTTAGTTCCTATAAGGGGTACGTTGGGAAAGTTTCCACAACGGTCAATTATCCTGATTCCGTCATATATCCTATTGCACCAATCAATGTCAGAGTTGGTGAGAGACATGATTTTCTATGACCAACGTAAGGCTCTCTTGTGATCCCAAAAATCAGCAGACTTAGGCAAATGGGAGATAAACCATTTGAATAGCAGAGGTACACAACACATGATCTCCCCTCCGCTGTACAAATTTCCTAAGTGTACAGAATGATACGCATCCCCGAGCAAAGTCGGCACATGGTTTCCAATGAGAAAAACCTTAATGGAGTTGATATCGACGAAGTTATTAATGTTGGGCAACAGAAATAACCCGTAGGTGAGTAAAACAGAGATGCTTTCAAAAGCAGTCACGTTCCCGATACTGGCGAAGTACAGGGCTTTCTTTGTCAAGAACTGGGCTGGCAAACCTTGTATGCCACCCTTAGTGGTCATGTGAGTCCTGACCTCAGACTCGTCCAAATGAATTGCTCTTGCGATGGTCTGATTCTTTGGAATTTCTTCCAGTCCAGAAAATGGAGCTTGATGTGTAGATCAATCAGATGAGAATATTCCTCCAGCGTTGGTGCTAGCTGGTAATCCGGGAATGTGAAACAATGATAGACCGGATCGTAGAACTGAACGAACGCATCCATGATTCCCTCAATCACATGGACTCTTAGCAGAGATAGCAAACCTTCGGACTTGGCTCTGAAAGCCTCTTGGTTTGTGATCATCCTCGCCAAACCTCTTAAATCCTCAAGTTTTGGAATCCTGAAGGTGTACTTATGAGTTTTCCTTCTACCGAAATCCATTAGCGCAATCCTTTTCTCTGATATTTACAATCACAGTCTTAGTTTATTTTGAAAAAACAGAGAGACTAGAAGAGAAATTTTTTGAATGTTTTAATGTTTTTTAAATGAATGCATGAATGCAGCACACAAAAACATAGAAAAAACATGGGGTCAAAGGGTCGTTGTCATGGATTCAAGGCTCTACCCATCCCAAAGGTTTATACTAGGGTGATTTTTTGTACCTGTACTCAAAATCATCAGCTCCTCCCAGGATAACAAACAGCAAGCGGATCGCCAGCGAGAATAGATCATCAGCCTCAAATGAGGGTAGTATCGCATGACAACTATTTCTGATAGTTTCCGCACTACAAAAGGGTTGGCTCCTCAGCTTCTCAGACATCACAATCGACCCATTGCATGTGAGAGGGAATGGGTTGCATTGGGAAGCCTCCACTGAGGTTGATGGTCGACCTCGTCGCCACCACTTATCTTAAGTGTATACTCAATCTTTCCACATGCGGTATCACACGCATTCCCATTAGCAGAAAAATAAACACATATATCAATTAGGAAAAGCAGTATATATATTTGTCCTAATGTCCTAGACTTTTTTTTTAAAAGCTACGAATCTTATGTTCCTGACAGAAAATGGCTCCCCGGCGGAGTCGCCATTCTGTGGTTCCTTCCCCACTTAAAGGGTTTTGACCTAAGATCCTAGTGAAGTCAACAAAAAGTCCTATCCCAGTGAAATCCCTTTTCTTCTACCTAAGATATGAAAACAGTTGGGCCCCACGGTGGGCGCCATTTTTCCTGTAACGAGTGATTTTGGACGTGGTTCTTAAGCGCTGTCGCTCTTTGGGGTTTACTACAGGTCGATTCATTTTTTATCCTATTGTGAGCTGACTAAGGAAGGGAAATAGATGTCTCCAATTAACCCTGCTTGCATACTGAGTTTAAACAGCGGTCTGTTAGGTTACGGATGCTATCAATGTGGGGGGGCCTCTCTTAAGTTATTTTCAGGGAATTTAGACTTTTAGCGGGGAATACGGACTAGGATGTTTTGACTGATATACGGGATTTTGGGTTTTTGTTTAGTTTGCTCGCTAAGATTTTTCTTTCAATCTTATGCCTACGTATTCCCGTTTTTCCGAAACAGGGAAATCGGAGCGATCGTAGTTCCTCCTATTCTACGGGAGGAAATGGTGTTTTGGTGTCTTGTTCAAAGCCCAAGACGTGAAGCGAAAGGTAATCTATATCTTGTTCAAAGCCCAAGATGTGAAGCTGAAGGGTCTATTTGTATCTTGTTCGAAGCCCAAGATGTGAAGCTAAAAGGTGTTGTCTTTAGAGAGAATTTGTCATCTCTAAAGAGGGGTTTGTTTGTCACAACTATTTATAAAGGAGAATTACTTTAACCGGGATGTGTGAATCCGACAATGCCATAATTTCCTTTATAGGGGATTTCCAACCTGAAGGAGAAGACTTTAACTCAGTGTAGAGCAATGCCATCTTTCCTTAGGAATTTCTCATGCTAAAAGAGGGGCAATGACATGGATGTAGATGATCCAGAGGCTTGCCGTTTACAGCGATTAGATGAAGGGGAAGGAGTTATTGATGTTTGTGTACTGTGAACGAGGCACAACTTTGATGCTAAAAGGTTGATTGGATCAACCAGTGGTTTTCTTATACAAAGCCTAAAAGGAGGCTATCAGGTTTTCCTTATACGAAGCCTAAGAGGAGGCTAAAAGGGAGTTGACTCAACAAGAGAGTCTTTTATGGTATCTCGTATGAAGCCCGAGATGGAGGCTAAATTCAAACATTTGCATTCAAAGCATAAGCCAGGTTTGGTACTTTCCTTGCCAGTTCTCTTTCTCAGCAGAGATGGCATAACTAAGGAGATTTTGGAGGGATGCGTTCCTCATACTGGTGCTCCCCGGCAGAGTCTTTTATTTAGACTTCTCCTTTCCCCGACGGAGCCATCTTATCTGTGGATCATGGGTCCATTAGAAGTTTGTCTGGCCTTTCTCTTTTGTGAAATCCCGTTCTTGCTTGACATATGTTGTTTGCCAGAGGTGGCTTAAACCAGAAGTTTTGTTTTACATTATCCCCAGTGAAGTCGCCGTTTGTTTTGCTAGTTCTCTTTATCAGCAGGGATAGCAATCTTTCGGATATTATCTTCGTCAGTTCCCTTTACCAGCAGGGATGGCATTTATATTGCTAGTTTCTCTATATCAGCAGAGATATCAATCTTTTGAAGATTTTCTTTTGCAGTTTCCCTTTATCAGCAGGGATGGCATTTATTTTGCTAGTTTCTCTTTATCAGCAGAGATAGCAAGCTTTTGGAGATTTTCTTTCGTCAGTTTCCCTTTATCAGCAGGGATGGCATTTGTGTTGCTAGTTTCTCTTTATCAGCAGAGATATCAATCTTTTGAAGATTTTCTTTTGTCAGTTTCCCTTTATCAGCAGGGATGGCATTTATTTTGCTAGTTTCTCTTTATCAGCAGAGATAGCAATCTTTTGAAGATTTTCTTTTGTCAGTTTCCTTTTATCAGCAGGGATGGCATTGGTATTGCTAGGTTCTCTTTATCAGCAGAGATAGCAATCTTTTGAAGATTTTCTTTTGTCAGTTTCCCTTTATGAGCAGGGATGGCATTGGTATTACTAGTTTCTCTTTATCAGCAAAGATAGGAAGCTTTTGGAGATTTTCTTTCGTCAGTTTCCCTTTATCAGCAGGGATGGCATTTGTGTTGCTAGTTTCTCTTTATCAGCAGAGATAGCAATCTTTTGAAGATTTTCTTTTGTCAGTTTCCCTTTATCAGTAGGGATGGCATTTATTTTGCTAGTTTCTCTTTATCAGCAGAGATAGCAAGCTTTTGGAGATTTTATTTCGTCAGTTTCCCTTTATCAGCAGGGATGGCATTTATTTTGCTAGTTTCTCTTTATCAGCAGAGATAGCAAGCTTTTGGAGATTTTCTTTCGTCAGTTTCCCTTTATCAGCAGGGATGGCATTTATTTTGCTAGTTTCACTTTATCAGCAGAGATAGCAAGCTTTTGGAGATTTTCTTTCGTCAGTTTCCCTTTATCAGCAGGGATGGCATTTATTTTGCTAGTTTCTCTTTATCAGCAGAGATAGCAAGCTTTTGGAGATTTTCTTTCGTCAGTTTGCCTTTATCAGCAGGGATGGCATTTGTGTTGCTAGTTTCTCTTTATCAGCAGAGATAGTAAGCTTTTGGAGATTTTCTTTCGTCCGTTTCCCTTTATCAGCAGGGATGGCATTTGTGTTGCTAGTTTCTCTTTATCAGCAGAGATAACAATCTTTTGAAGATTTTCTTTTGTCAGTTTCCCTTTATCAGCAGGGATGACATTTATTTTGCTAGTTTCTCTTTATCAGCAGAGATAGCAAGCTTTTGGAGATTTTCTTTCGTCAGTCTCCCTTTATCAGCAGGGATGGCATTTATTTTGCTAGTTTCTCTTTATCAGCAGAGATAGCAAGCTTTTGGAGATTTTCTTTCGTCAGTTTCCCTTTATCAGCAGGGATGGCATTTGTGTTGCTAGTTTCTCTTTATCAGCAGAGATAGCAAGCTTTTGGAGATTTTCTTTCGTCAGTTTCCCTTTATCAGCAGGGATGGCATTTATTTTGCTAGTTTCTCTTTATCAGCAGAGATAGCAATCTTTTGAAGATTTTCTTTTGTCAGTTTCTCTTTATCAGCAGAGATGGCAATCTTTTGAAGATTCTTTTCGTCAGTTCCCTTTATCAGCAGGGATGGCATATTTTGAGATTCCTTTGTCAGTTCTCTTTATCAGCAGGGATGCCGTAACTTGGGAGAGTTTGTTTCACTTTATACCCAGCATAGCTAGCTCTCGTCTGCGTTGCGACAGTACAACATTTATGGCTAATTCTCCGGTGGAGGATTGCAAATTTTCGGGTTCTTTGGTATTCAATCTCCTTGCATCCTGATTGTCTGAAATCCGTTGCTATCATACCCTCAGGACCAAGTTGATTGAATAGGGGCAGCTGTTGCACCCCAAAATTTGCCCTCCTTACTTTATTACTAACTGGCTTATGTTGCATTGCATTGTGCATTATCATGTATGCATATCATTAGCATGGGGTCAAGGTGCTTGAGGCAGTTCAAGAAAGTCCTATCTGGTTTATCATCATCAAGAGTTCACAAGTGGCCAGGGATCTCAAGTGGATCACTCTCTCCTAACCAGTGCTGGAATTAGGGTTTTTAGATTCTTGGGTTTATTGCTCCAATGGGCAAGCTCCTTGGGTTTCTATCATCACCAAATGGCATATCTTATCTATGTTGGAGAGGATACACATCATATTCAGAGGAATTTGGATTTGGAGACTGTGCTATTTCCTCCTAGACTGAGGGTACCACAACTAGGGTTTGCTATAAAGTCAGTTTATTTCTGATTTTTTGGGCAAGACTTGATTCCATGGTATTCCTTGGGTCCCTAAGTACCTAGGGATGGGAGGTTGTCCATCAGTTTGGTTCAGGAGAGATTCAATTGGCCAATGGATTGGAAATAAGGTGAATTGGGTAAAAGTCAACAGTGAGAGGAGAAGTCAACTGTGGAATTTTGAGGTTCTCTTCAAGGATTTCAAGGTATCACATCCTCATATGGTCTTCAAGGGTCAATTTTCATACCATTCAGTAAAAATCAGGAGTTGGTGCAAAAGTTACTAAATTTGGAAATGACCTATAATTTGAAAGTTTCCTTTTTGAGCAAGTTCCTGCACTGTATTCAACTTGACTTTTCATCATCAAAGGTGCTTCAAATGAATTTTTCTCCAACCTTAAAGTTGAAGATCTTTTTCTCCTCTTTCCAACAAGTACTAGTGGGTCTCTATATCATTTGTGAAACTCCAATTATGATCAAAAGAATGCAAAGTGGTTTTTAGGGTTTCTCATGGTTCCATTTTCACAACTTTGGGCATAATGACCTATAATCAATTCCATTGCTTCATGCCACATTCTAATATCAAAGAAAATTCCTTGAGGATTATTTTGGGCCCAAGAATTAAGAAATTCCATGGTTTATTCTTTACTAATTTTCCATTATTCAAAATTGCCAAAATGTTGAAAACTCATTAACCAATACATCTCAAGGCCCAATTCCAATTTGGGTGTGATTAGCAATTCAGATATAAGTGACCCATCATGAAATAGTTGGATATCCATGCATGGAAGGAGGTGTATCTAATATTATGTGATTTTCCAAAATTATTCAAAAACTCATTCAACAAAGAATTGCCTAAGCCCAATTCATTATCAGTGAAAAACCCTAGTCTATTTAAATCCATTCATGCACTGGTTAGGGTTTAAACACGTGACACTTGGAGGAGTGGAGAATTTGAACCCTAAAGCATCTCACATCCATATCTCTCAATCTACAAGGTTTTTTCCAAAGGTTCTTCCACAATATTCTTTCTGGGGTTCCACAGAGTAAAAACCAACCATCATTCGCAGCTAAAAGCAAGGATTAAGAGTGCACCATCTCAGGTTAGCCATTCTTTTGACCATTATAAAACTCAATTTTTAAGTATGCATAATGTTGTGTGATTGTCACTGATGAATCTAATGTAGTTTTTGTTGAGATTGGACGTGTGTATTGCTTGTATCGTGAGTTTGAATTTTTGAGCCCTAACCTTGTTTCGTTCGTTTTTTATTATGCACTTGTTGTTTGCAAATTTGGATGGGATATCTGGAATCCTCACGATTTTCTGGTCAAGAACATGTACCCCTTTGCGTTTTCTGGGTATTTTTAAGATTGCAGGTGAAGCAAGGGGTGGCCGGAGCTAGGGCTCCGACGACTTGGGGATTTCCGGCCGGTGAGGGGGTCCAACGGGGAAGACATAATCCTGGCCCTTCATTCTCACGATCCGAGGGCTACCACGCTGCCACATGTCTTTTGTTTTATTTTTTTTTTCTGATTTTAATTTAATAATCCTGTGTTTATTACCCCATGGCCCTTACCGTGCACGTCCAATTATGTCTTTTCTTTTTGTTTACTTTTATGTAAGTTGACTAATCAGGGACCGTCTGATAGATCATGTGGCCACAACGCTGCCAGCAAATAAAAATAACACGTGCAGGGCACATGGCGTGTGCATGGTATACTGACCTATCACGTGTGTGTGTGTGCGTACCATTATTGTAATGTGCCGTGCGATCTGGACCATTAATCATTATTACTATTGTTTTGTGTTGACTGAATGCCATGCGTAGATTTGATCCAATGGTGATGGTAAGTCAACCCAGCTGACTAAAGCCCACATGCACTCCTTTCTACTTTTTTTATTTTTTCTGATTAATTATTGGGTTGGGCTTACTATCTGCGCCCCCACCTGAGCCCATTCCAAGTTTTCAATGCATTTTTCTTACTAAACGCACCCCCTTGCATTCTTATTCCATTTTATTTCTATTTTAATTATTATATCTCATTTTCAATTTTTAAAAATATATTCTTGCATTAAAAAATTCCAATAAAATTCATGCATACTTTCTATCATTATATAAAATTTTCCAAATTTTATTTTTTATTTTTATTTTATTTTTTATCATCTAAATTAATTATTTAGTTTATTTTCTTTTTGAATTATCCATATAATGCATACCTAATTTGTTTATTTTATTTCTCTGCATCCATAAAATATTTTCAATCCATTCTTTTTGCATTTGTCAGATAACATTGTGAAGTGCATTAAAATATTTTTCTTTCATTTTTAAAATTATTTCATATTGCATTTTGGTCCTTCCCTTTGGCACACTGAACCCTACTTCTCACCTGAGCTTTGCCCAATTGTTTAAATGGCTAACATCTTGATTTTTTTTTTTGCAGGAGTTTTGGTTTTTGGTTTGTCTCTGGTTGAACAACTTTTATATTTAATTTGGTGATTTTAGAAGTTGTTTTACCATTTGTTTAATGGCTCTTTGTATGAGATCTTCTTGTATGCGCATCTTTGATCTTGTCTGATTATCTGTTTGAAAAGGCACTTGTGCCATTGTCTTGGGGTTGTTTATTTGACTTCTTAATTCATGTTTGGATTGTTATTAGGTCATTTAATCATTATTGTTTGGGTTTCATTTGTTTTAACTTCTACGCATATCTGTTTCGCACTAACTTTTTATGCAGGGGCTGAGGTAAGTTCTTTAAGGGTATGGATAACTATCCATGGTCACCCTTACTCTTTCCTTCTCTCATCCTTTTTCTTTAGGCTTAGGTTGTCGTCAAACCTCACTAACCGTAGGTCACCCGTGTATGATAACTTTAGGACTCTTAGTTCCCTTTAGAGTTACCCTTGTGTCTTCTCTTCTCATCTCAAACTTCTTGAAAACACGTAATAAGTATAAAGTGTATTGGCACGAGCCTTAAGCGTGGGGAATGAGAAATGAGGGGCTTCCTCTCATCTTTCTAGAGTGCTTAGCGAGCGTCCTGTCTTGGGACGATGCGTTAAGTATTCGCCCCTGTGCCCTAGACTTTGGTGCAATGCAACTTATAAACTAAGTTAAGTCACTTCTGTCCTAAAAAATACAAATAAACTTCAAACCTTTTTGTCCTTCGGGATTGTCAAACTAAAGGCTATTTTCAAAAAGGGCACGTTACTTTCTGTCTGAGACGCAAACAGGCATCGACCCTAACTGCCGGGCGCGAACTTAACGTCGCTCATAAAAAACACAAAAAGAACTTGGTCCGAACTACGTTGACTCTGAATTCCCCATTGCACAAAGGGGGTACGTAGACCTAGGACGTCGACGTCCTACCGAGTCTGTCTTTGTTTTCCCCTCTCCCGTCTTATTACAGCCATAGATGATATGATAACCCACCCTTAGAATAGACAACAAGCGTGGATCCCATCGAGTACGATGGACGCGTGGGGTGCTAGCACCTTCCCCTCGCGTAACTAACTCCCGAACCCAGGTTATGGTTGCGATGACCATTCCTTTCCCTCTTCCTCAGGTTTATGCGGCGTTCCCTTTCCCTCTCTTGGGATAAATTTACACGGCTGGCGACTCTGTTTTTCCGCGCCACTCTCGCGTTTGTACCTGGATGAAAATCCTGGGAGCGACAGCTGGCGACTCTGCTGGGGACTCTAGTTGACCTATGCCGGTCCATCCCTAAGCGAGTCAATCCTAGCGCTTGCTTGTCTTTGTTCTCTTTGGGTGTTTTTGTTTTTGTTTTGCTTTATTTGTTGTATTTTATTTTTACCGCATTTTCTGCATTGCACTTCATTTTTATTACTGTCATACTGGATATTGCTGTGCTGTGCTGGCTGTTTCTGTTTTGCAGGTTGGGTTGTTCTGAGAGATGAGCCCAATACCCAGGCCTGAGTGCACCATAGGACTAGAGTGGAAAGTAGTGGGACCTACGTACCCGCTTGATACGTTTGTGTGTTCACGAAATTCACAACCAGACGAGGCTATCTTGGGACGCATTCTAACGTGTGTGTCTTGCGCATGTTAGGGTGTTGATCTAGAGAGCTGTCGACTCTGGTGACCGATCATCGAGGACCTTAGTGGAAACATCCCTCTTTAGTGGTGACAGTGGCAGACCACATCCTGTGGCAAACCCATTCGCACCCGAGGGCCCGTTTTGGAACTCGCATAGGATGGCCCCTATTTTTGAAGAGAATCAGTGGAGGCACTCCTCGATTGACGATAGTACTGTACCCCGAGGGATGAATGTACTATTGTTTCTCGACCTCAGTGCCAAAGCTGAGGACCTTCCGCTTTGGAGAGTCAGTTGAGGCCTCCTCGATTGATGATGATACCAAACCAGAAATGGTGAACGTATCATCGTTTCTCGACCTGAGAGCACGGGATACTGAACATCCTAGTACCCACATGTGAGAGGGGATGGGTGTTTGCAGGTTTGCAGGTAACCGAAACCTTCAACCTACCCTGTTTTTCTGGATTTCTCATCAATGTCCGATTATTTGGGTTCTTGGTGTAATACCCCAAATTTTGACCACTTAGATTTCCCATCATTGTGAAAATCATCATCACAATATGGATGGGCCATCATACTTCATCAGTCTCCCCAAAGATGGGTGAGCATTCACTACAATCAAAATTAGGGTTTCAAGCCCTCTCTGAGTGCTTAGACAAAGGATCAATCAAGAAATGACATGATCTTTAACTTGTCTAATCTCTCAAACATCCTCAAAGGATCAAAAGGACTCCTACTTCAAGGATTAAGCATAAAGCTGCTCCCTTCTAGGTGGATCAAGTCTCAAGATCGACAGTGTCACCAAATTAGGGTTTTGGTCGACCAGGGCCTCCAGATGGAAAATTTTCATCTGGGCACAAGGCAATGATCCAAAACATAACCTAATATACTTCATGGAACCTCATGAACCCATGCATCAAGTCAATTTTGCCTCAGGGGATGCATTCATCAAAAATCAGGAATTAGGGTTTCTTGACCTAATTCACCCATAAGTTGACTTTTGGGACAAACCATGAGCCAAGACCTCAAGAGATGATTTGAGGGTCTCTAATATACCATATTGATCCATTTGGGACAATGGATTAATCCAAGAAGTTTGAGCAACAAGTCTCAATTTCATCTGCACCACAATTAGGGTTTTAAGGGAAAAGTCAACTGTAACTTTGACTTTTGACCAGGACATGCTCCCAAACCCTAATACATGATTGTATATACCCTATGACACCCATGAAACCTGTCCATCAAGTTTGATTTAGGTCAAGGACATGATTTCCTGAAGATTTGCACAGTTTGGAATTCATCTGATAAAAAGTCAACTGTGCACAAAAGTCAACTTTGACTTTTTGAGATTTTTCACCAAAATGGATTTTTAACCCTAAAATGATGTTAATGTATGATTTGAATCATCATTCATCAAGAAAAATCAAGAAAAGTGAGATAACTTGTAAAAGGGGTAACCATAAAACTTAGAAATTTTTCTAAGTTAAAAATAAAGTGGCAAAGGTACCAACTTTAGAGGACCATAACTCCTAAACCACAAGGCCATTTTTTCTCATCCAAAGATGGATTTGTAGCCCTCATTATCACTTACAAAAACTTCAACTACAAGTCATTCCAATTCATTAAGGATTTTGAGTTATGGAGTGATCAAAGTGGCTGAAAAGTGAAAATGTCACTTTTTCCAACACTTAGTGAAATTTTCACTAAGTCAGATTCTGCCTCACTTTTTGCCAAATGTAGGGGGATTTTTCACTTGGAATCAAAAGAGATCAAAACCAAACTTGTTCAAAAAGTTGTTGTATCATGTAAGAGCTTTCCAAAATGGCCAAGAACATTGCCAAATTCAACCTACACCATGAGATACAACATTGCCAAGTTGCCTTGCTGAAATCTGTCAAGGCAAGGTAGAATTTGCAACTTTGGTCGATTTTCCAAAATCAGCCAAATTCAATTGCTCCTATCCACTTGGACACCTCAGAGGATTAAATCTAAAGGGGACAATCACTGAGCCAAGCCTCCAAAGTCCATGGAACAAGAAATAGCATGTTGAACCTAGAATGGCCAAAATAGGGACAAGACTTCAAATTTGGAATGAGGCATTCAATGGAACCATCAAGGTGGCATGGACTGAGCCATTCTCATCTGAAATCAGTCAAGACTTATCCAAGACCAAGGGAACCAAAGCTCTGTGCCCTAACCTCTAGTCAATGGCTAGAGGAGACTTGGATTTTCATTTGCCAACATTGGCCAAACCTACTTACCAGCTGCCATGCACTATTCCTTGCAAAACAAACTTGCTCTACTATAAATAGAGCTCAATTGTGGTCAATTTGAGTACACCAAAGCCATCTAACAGATGCTTTCCTCAAAATCTCTTCTTTCACTCCAATTTTGCCTTCTAAGGCAAGTCACTATCGGGTTTTGAGTTTGAGAGCAATTCCAATCAAACCAATCACTCACACACCTCACATACATCTCATATGAGCTGATCAAACACTTAGATTACTTCTGAAACATCAATTTCACAAAATCACCAGCTGGTTGCTCAAGGTTTTAACCAAAGTGCACCTGAGGTGCCACAAAATGATCCACCCAATTTCAATCAAGTCCAACCATCCAAACATAATCCATAGGGTGTAGGGAAGCTGTTCAGATCATCACCACTCATCTGTAACACCTCCAAATCAAAAATCACTTTGAACTTGCTGTCACGACTTGGAGGTAAACACATACTTGGTCATCTCTCAATCTATGCATATTTCCTCGCACAATAATTTGGCCATATGTTCATAATCATGCATGAAATGTTTTCCCTCAATTAATTGCATTGTTTGAATCGTGTATCAAAAATCCTAGCCTTCATGCAGAAATTAGGGTTCTTGAGGTCTCTTCGTGATTTCTTGTTGTATGTGTAATTTAAATGAAATTAAAGTACATAGACATGATCGTGAGGCTGAGGCGAGCATAATGATATGTGGATTGCATGATATGATTACGTATTCATGGAGATTGGATAGAAAATGCAAATCTGAGAAACCAAGAACACGCGCGTGTTCTTCAGCTTGTTCTTGGCGCCATTTTTAGAAATTCAAATATTTGAATTTTGTGATTTTGTTTAATTGATTCAAAAATTAATTTCTCTCTGAGTTTTAATGATTTTGAGTTGATTCTTTTTTTAATAATTCACAAAAATGTTAAAATATTTTATTTTCACAAAAAATCCCAAAAATATTATTTATTTCATATAATTGATATTTTTGTAAAGAATTAATATTTTGATTGTTTTTGGCATTTTAAATATTTTTTCTACATTGATTTTGCAACTTTTAATGCTTTCTAATGATTTTGTAGGTCAATACTTAATTTTTGAAGCATTAATCCAAGATCACAATTTGTTTTCCATGTGTTAAACAATTTTTGATCATTTTAATTGAATTTTTATTCAATTAAATACATTTTGAAAACAAATTAGGGTTTTGGATTAATTCAACCCTCATAAATCATTTTCAAAACACTTTGGGCCTCTTGAGAGAGTGTAAGACCCATCCCCCCTTGTACAAAACCTTTTGGGCCTCACTCATTGTATAAGTCCCTCTGTACAAGTAAACGGTGCGATCGTCGCCCGTTTAAAAATAAAAATCATCTGGGCCTCTCCTTGAGCTATAAGACCCATTCAAAACACTTTGGGCCTCTATTAGAGTGTAAGACCCAATCCCCCTTTTAACCAAAACATCTTGGGCCTCACTTATTGTATAAGTCCCTCTGCGTTAAAAGAAAACCTCGGCGCGATCGCCATTGTTATACGAAAAATCATTAGGGCCTACCCTCGTGTTATAAGCCCCACTCTTTTCAAACCTTTTTGGGCCTCTTGAGAGAGTGTAAGACCCATCCCTTTGTACAGAAAACCTTTTTGGGCCCCAGTCACTTGTATAAGTCCCGCTGTACAAAGTCAAACAGTGCGCTCACTGATAAAACCCTGGGCCTCTCCTTGAGCTGTAAGCCCCAAATCTTTCTTTTTTAAAGCACTTTCTCCTTTGATTTTGAATATACTGTTGTTTTCAATCTTTCTTTGTTGAACAACTAACCAAACAGCATGGAAGCACTCCAACCGAGTAAGTGGTTATCGCTTTCGTTTACTGCTTTCATATTATAAACTGTATTGTGGGGCTGCTCACTGTAAGTCTTCTTTCATAAACTCATATCTATTGTGTAATAATAGTATAGATATTTCGAGTTTCCCCGGCTACTACGTCTAGAACTAGGTGACGCCGTTTAATTTATTCGTAGAAATAGACGCCTAGATCCCCAATAGGAGCACCAGATACAATATTCTCTTCGGCTGTCCTCCTTAGGAATCGTCAAGAAGCTCTACTCCCCAAGATGAATGTACTCTCCGTGAATGGCATCTTTGAGTTTCTTCCAAATTCTCTAACTTTCCTGACTTGATCTATTCCTTGTGGATAGCTTGCCTTGAATGTCTCGGGGTTTGGGTACCCACTACGGTCATAATCTTGGACCTTAACTAAGGAACCCTCTTTAAAGGTTAAAAGTCGCTGGATAGTAAACCTCGCACGTTTACCAGTGGTTTTTATCTTTAAAAGAGTTATCTCTCATAATGGAAAGGAGATGATAGACCCACGAGCTTCTTAAAAGCATCGGCCTCCTCTTGGGCATTATTCAAGGACACTACGGCTTCTTAGAAGTATTCACAGCCTCCTCTTAGGCTTCGTATAATGATCTCTTCCTCCGGGAATGATAACCTCCTCTTGGGCTTCGTACAAGGACCCGTCGGCTTCTTAAAAGTTTCCAGCCTCCTCTTGGGCTTCGTACAAATTGTCCCGACGACCTCCTAGAGGTATAGGAACAGAACCTAGTCATCCTCATAGAACCGTCCTTTCATAGAGTCTACTACTGTTTCTCAAAACATAGTACAAAAGATAAAACTCTAGACACGGACAGTCTAACTTCCTTGAGTCTCAAAAGACATTCTCAAGTGACCCCTTCGTTAAATAGGAAGGAAACTCGCAGACTCGGACAGTCTCAATACCCTTTGGATTTCCAGTTTCCCCAAAGAAGAGGAAACAACCCCGATCCTCAGATCTAACCCACGAGTACAATGATGCTCATATAAGAACTGATTTTCTCTTTCAAAATCAGTATACTGGACCTGTCACTTAACTGACATAGCCTCCTCTTGGGCTTTGTACAATGACTCTCCCTAGCGGAGTCAAACAACGTTTTAGCCTCTCTCTCGGGCTTTGTACGAGACACACAAAGACTCCCTCGTTGAGTCAAACAAACAATAGCCTCCATCTCGGGCTTCGTACGAGACACAAAGACTCCATCGTCGGGTCAAAAACTTTTAGCCTCTCTCTCGGGATTTGTACGAGACACAAAATAGCCTCCTCTTTGGCTTTGTATAATGATTTTCCTAGCGGAAGTTAGCCTCCTCTTAGGCTTTGTATAAGAAAACCACTGGTTGATCCAATCAACCTTTTAGCATCAAAGTTGTGCCTCGTTCACAGTACACAAACATCAATAACTCCTTCCCCTTCATCTAATTGCTGTAAGCGGCAAGCCTCTGGATCATCTACATCCATGCCACTATCCCTCTTTTAGCATGAGAAATTCCTAAGGAAAGATGGCATTGCTCTACACTGAGTTAAAGTCTTCTCCTTCAGGTTAAAACCCTTTCTTCGGAAATTATGGCATTGCTCGGATCCGCGTATCCCAGTTAAAGTAATTCTCCTTCTCCCCTCTTTAGAGATGACAAATTCTCTCTAAAGCCGAGATCTTTCAGCTTCACGTCTTGGGCTTTGAACAAGACACAAATAGACCTTTCAGCTTCACATCTTGGGCTTTGAACAAGATACAAACCACCTTTCGCTTCACGTCTTGGGCTTTGAACAAGACACTAAAAACCAATTTCCTCCCATAGAATAGGAGGAACTACGAACGCTCTGATTTCCCTGTTTCGGTAAACGGGAATACGTAGGCATAAGATCGAAAGAAAAGATCTTAGCGAGCGCAATCAACAAAAAAACCAAATCCCATATCTCCATCAATCAAAAGCAGTAATTCAAAAGCATCAGTCCTAACATCCTAATCCTTGTTCCCCGCCAGAAACCTTTTGCCTAGATAAAAAGAAAGAAAACAGTATTGGCGAAAATACAAATAACCAGTACAAAGGCCCCCCACATTGATAGCATTCGTAACCTAACAGGCCGCCGTTTAAACTCAGTATGCAAAGAAGGGTTAATTGGAGACATCTATTTCCCTTCCTTATTCAGCTCACAATAGGATAAAAAATGAATCGACCTGTAGTCAAAGCTCAAACCGCAGAGAGCGACCAACGCTTAAGAACCGCGTCCAAAATCGCTCGCTACAGAAAAGTGGCGCCCACCGTGGGGCCGGTTCTTTCCTTCTTACAATTTAAACCTTGGGTAAGTCATTTTCATGGCGGTGGCCGCCAACAGAAAAGTGGCGCCCACCGTGGGGCCCTTCAAAGTTAGGTCTAGGCACGGTCTTCCTTTTCTTCACTCGTGTGAATACCACAGATTGGGGCTTCCGCCGGGGAACCCATTTTCTGTCAGGAACTTAGGATTCTTAGCTTTATAAGTCTAGGATGATTAGGACAAATATATATACTGCTTTTCCTAATTGCTATACATGTTTATTTTTCTGCTAATGGGAATGCGGGTGATGCCGTATGTGGAAAGAATGAGTATACACTTAAGATAAGTGATGGCGACGGGGTCGACCATCAACCTCAGTGGAGGCTGACCAACGCAACCCATTCACTCTTCTAGCCAATGGGCCGGTTGTTAAGTCTGAGAAGCTGAGGAGCCAAACCCTTTCGTAGTGCAGAAACTATCAGAAATAGTTGTTACGCGATACTACCCTCATTTGAGGCTGGTGATCTATTCTCGGTGAATGGCACTTACTCTAAGATTGCTCTACAACTCGCTGGCGATCCGCTTGTTGTTTTGCTTTCCTGGGAGGAGCTGATGATAATGAGTACAGGTATAAAAATCACCTTAGTATAAACCTTTGGGGATGGGTAGAGCCTTGAATTCATGACAACGACCCTTTGACCCCATGTTTTTTCTATGTTTTTGTGTGTTGCATTCATGCATCCATTTAATAAAACATTAAAACATTCAAAAAACTTTCTCTTCTAGTCTCTCTGTTTTTCAAATTAAACTAAGACTGTGATTGCAAATATCAGAGAAAAAGATTGCATTAATGGATTTCGGTAGAAGGAGAACTCGCCAGTATACCTTCAAGGTTCCAAAGCTAGAGGATTTGAGAAAGTTAGCAAGGATGATCGTTAACCCAGAGGCTTTCAGAGCCAAGCACGGTGGTTTGCTACCACTGTTAAGAGTCCATGTGATTAAGGGGATCATGGACGTGCTCATTCAGTTCTACGATCCGGTTTATCACTGTTTCACGTTCCCGGATTACCAGCTATCACCAACGCTGGAAGAGTATTCTCATTTGACTGATTTACATATCACTGATCGAGCTCCATTTTCTGGACTGGAATAAATTCCAAAGAAATCAGACTATTGCAATAGCAATTCATTTGGACGAGTCTGAGGTCAGGACTCACATGACCACTAAGGGTGGCATCCAAGGTTTGCCAGCCCAGTTCTTGACAAAAAAGGCTCTATACTTTGCTAGTATAGGGAACGGGACTGCTTTTGAAAGCATCTTTGTCTTGCTCACCTACGGATTATTTTTGTTTCCCAACATCAATAATTTCGTCAATATCAACGCTATTAAGGTTTTTCTCATTGGAAACCCTGTGCCAACTTCGCTCGCAGATGCGTATCATTCTGTACACTTAGGAAATTTGTACAGCGGAGGGGAGATCACATGCTGTGTACCTCTGCTTTATAAATGGTTTATCTCGCACTTGCCCAAGTCTACTGCTTTTTGGGATTGCAAGAGTGTCTTACGTTGGTCGCAGAAGATCATGTCTCTCACCAATTCCGATATAGATTGGTGTAATAGGATTTATGAGGGAATCAGAATCATTGACCATTGTGGAGACTTCCCCAGCGTACCCCTCATAGGAACCAAAGGAGGAATCAACTATCATCCGATATTAGTTCTTCGTCAATTTGGATACCCGATGAGACACATCCCACTGGGTGTTCATCTGGAAGGTATTTTCTTCAAAGAAGGAGAAAATGACAGAGCACTAAAGATGGAAATAGTGCAAGCTTGGAAACAGGTTCATAAGAAAGGACGAGAGTCTCTGGGAAAACTGGACTGTGTCTCGGTGGAGCCTTATCTCCATTGGGTACAAACTAGAGCTCTCAAGCTAAAGATGCCTTGTCCTCGTTACAGAATTCTTCCACCGAGGGAAACTGTCATGTACTTCATGACGGAAACTGAAAAGCTTCGGGTTACTCTCAACAAAGTTCAAAAGGAAAGAAGATCTTGGAAGAACAAGTACCGCACCCTCGACGTAGAGTGTATCCAAATACAGCAACTACTAAAAGAGAAAGATGCTCTGATTGAAATTTTGGAGCAGCACGCTGTAGAGAATCAAGATGACCAAAGGAATTTGTTCACTCATTTCACCTGGCAAAGGAATGACAACCCGACAACGGCCCAAGCGCCCCGGTCAAAGAAGAGGACTCGGGACCCATTAGTTTAGGTTTCTATTTCTGCACTTTGTAATCTACTGTATTTCCATTTCTGTAATCCTTTGGAATTCAAAAAAAAGGGGTTTCCCCACTGTTTGATATTTACAATCTAATTGTCGAAGTTTATTTTGATTAAACCAAAAAAACAATTAATATAATCATTGCATTCATCATTCTCACATCGCGCATTCTTCTTCCCTACGAATCTCACGTTTGTGTCTCGATTCTAGAGTCAAACTGTCTCATTCGCATAATACTCGGGCCAATCGTCAGAAAAAGATGGATGATCTTGAGGAAGAAAACAGAGAGTTGAAAGAAGAGATCGACACTCTGAGAGAGGATATGAGAAAGCTTCGTAACGACATGCAATCCATGGCAGAAGCTCAGCTACAAAGAACTGTGATCTCAGAGATCACCTCAACGCCCATCATAGAAAAGTATGATCCTAGGTATCAGATGCCGAAAGATCGTCCTTGGGGCATGCCTGTAAACTATATCCCGGAAGGATATGTTCCGCCGATCACTGAAGATCTGGGAATCGCAACAGAAGCCGCTGGGCTGAAGGTTACAAACTTCGGGAAAGTGAAGATGCCAGGGGCATACTCAAGACTCCTGAAGGTTACAAACTTCGGGAGGCGCCAAGACTTACTGCCGTAGTCACGGTACCACCCCCTGTGGTGCACACTGTCCCAGAAGGAAAGATTCCACAGACACCTTCTGGTAAGAAGGAAACTATGTTTGACAGAATGGATGAATTCCAGGAGCAGTTCTTGGAAATGCAGAAAGAGCTGCAAGCCATTCGCGGTCAGGATCTATTTGGAAAGGACGCCGCAGACCTCTGCTTGGTCCCAAATGTGAAAGTCCCGCACAAGTTCCAAGTGCCCGACTTTGAAAAATACAAGGGTAACTCTTGCCCTCAGAGCCATCTGGTGATGTACGCTCGGCGGATATCAGCTCAGACGGAGAATCAGGACCTGCTGATTCACTACTTCCAGGATAGTTTAACCGGTGCCGCACTCAAATGGTACATGGGTTTAAACCGTACTACGATCAACACTTTCAGAGATCTTGGTACTGCCTTCGTCCAACAATACCAATACAATTTGGACATGGCACCGGACAGAGATCAACTCAGATCAATGTCACAAAAGGACAAGGAAACCTTTAAGGAGTATGCTCAAAGGTGGCGTGAAATTGCCGCTCAAATTTGTCCACCTCTTGGGGAAAAAGAGATGACAAAAATCTTCTTAAAGACCTTAAGCTCATTTTACTATGACCGAATGATTGCCAGTGCACCCAGTGATTTCACCGAAATGGTCGGCATAGGTGTACGTCTTGAGGAAGCCGTCCGAGAAGGACGTTTGGTAAAAGACACTGGATCAACGAGCGGTACTAAAAAATACGTTAGTGCTCTTCCTAAGAAAAAAGAGCAAGATATTAGGAATATCTCTCTCGGAAAGCAAAGGCGACGTTATCAGCCAGTAGCAGCTGTTACTCCTGCTATCGGCCCCGCGCCTGTTCCTATGTATCAACCTCAGGTTGCGCAGAGCCAACCTGACCAACAAAGGACACAACAACCTCTTCAGCAGGCTCGTCCTCCATATAACAACAACCGTACAATACGGCCACCAGGATTTGATCCTATACCCGTAACGTACGCAGAGCTGTTTCCGTTACTGCTGGCTAAGGGGCACATTCAGACTAAGTCTCCCCTTTCAGTTCCGGAAAATCCGCCTTTTTGGTTTAAAGCGGATCAAACATGCCCTTATCATCAAGGAGGTTCAGGGCATAACATTGAGACTTGTCTCAATTTCAAATCCGACGTGCAAAAGCTTGTTAGGAGCGGGCTCTTATCTTTCAAAGATACGAATCCTAATATTCTTACGAACCCGCTGCCTCAACATGAGAAAACTGCAGTCAATCTGATTGAGAAAGGGACTAACAATGTCTATCAAATTCATGATGTACTCTTGTGGAAAACCAATCTGGTCAAGATGCATTATAGACAGAGTGGATATGGCCATGTGCCACCTCATAATTATCACCAGTGTGATATCTGCCCTAAAGACAACCAGGGATGTTCTGTAGTGCAAGCAGCTCTACAGGAACAAATGGATCTTGGATGGATCCAAGAGCACCGAGTTCGTGGAGTTAACATGGTTTACAAGAATTCCAACGTCATTCAAAACCACGACATCCGTGCGATGAATGTCAACTTGGTGGAGATGCACTCAAGGCAAAGCCAGTATCATAATCTGCCGCGGCACGATTACAGTTCCTGTCTGATTTGCTCGGTAAACAAATAGGGATGCTCTTTCATACAAGAGGCCCTCCAGCGTCAGATGGATCTTGGATGGATCCAAGACTACCATGATAGGAACTCCTATCAAATCAACATGGTTCAGATCTTTGACATTCGCGTGATGAATACCAACCTGGTAGAGTTACATGCTGAGCAGGTCCGACTCGGATTCTTAATATCACATGATTATCAAAACTGTAAAGCAGGTTGCGAAAACGATCGAGGTTGTACCCTTGTCCAGGAGGCACTTCAGCACTTGTTAAATCACTGGTGGATGCCAATCTATATGGACGAAGATACTCAGCAGATTAGTATCAATCACAGGAATCCTACTCGTCGTCAAAGTCAGGATGTCCGATCAATGGAAGATAACCTAGTGAGGTTACATTGTATTCAAAGTGGGCGTGGCCAGGTGCCACCACACAACTATGACAGTTGTAGCGTCTGTTCGGAAAGTAACCAAGGGTGTTACCTTGTGAGAGCAGCTCTTCAGGGTCGGGTCGATCATGGAGAAATTCGTCCATATCCAGGTTCAGGACCCATCATTTGGTCGCCGAACTACCTTGCCGAGCAAGTTGAGGATGTTGTCACGATCTCTGGTCATCATAGGACCAGGGATGTTTTTGCCGTCATCCCTCTACTTGACGAATCTAGAGTTCCCAACTGGGAACGAATCAAGGTTACTTATGATGGTCAGAAAAATCAGAAGGTTCCCATAGTCATCTATCTACCGGGGCCACTACCGTATGAATCAGCTAAGGCAATCCCTTACAAATACGGTGCAACAATAATCAAGAATGGAAAGGAAATTCCATTACCCTCCATCGTGAACATTGCAGACATCAGTCGTGTAACACGGAGCGGTCGAATCTTCAACCGAGGGGTTGGAGAATCCAACAAAGAAAAGGAACTTCAGGCAGAAATTCCTGATCCACCAGTCGGTCAATCTAGTAATCCCGACTTTTCAAAAGACAAAGATGAGATGCTAAAGCTCATCCAAAGGAGTGAATATAACATTGTTGATCAACTGTTACAGACTCCTTCAAAGATCTCAGTATTATCACTGTTACTCAGTTCAGAAGCACACAGAGAGGCTCTACAGAAAGTCTTGGAGCAAGCCTTTGTGGAACAGGATGTAACGATCAGACAATTCGATAGCATTGTCTCTAACATCACTTCCTGCAATAATTTGGGATTTAGTGATGAGGAATTACCTGAAGAGGGTCGCCGTCATAACATGGCGCTCAACATTACAGTTAACTGCCAGGGCGATGCTTTAGCCAACATACTGGTAGACACAGGGTCAGCCTTGAATGTTATGCCGAAGTCCACTTTGATGCAATTATCATTTAAGGGCCCTCCGATGAGAGTCAGCGAGGTCGTCGTCAAAGCATTCGACGGATCCATAAAAACAGTTATTGGCGAAGTTGATCTTCCCATAACTATTGGTCCTCACACTTTCCAAATCACTTTCCAGGTCATGGACATCCGGGCAACATACAGTTGTTTATTAGGAAGACCTTGGATACATCAGGCTGGAGCAGTTACTTCAACCCTCCACCAAAAGCTAAAGTTCGTCAAGAACGATCAACTTGTCACGGTTTGTGGGGAACAAGCCTTGCTTGTGAGCAACTTATCATCATCTAGTTGTGTGGAACCCGAGGAGGTTATTGGAACTCAGTTCCAAGCACTATCGGTGAGTAAGAACGATCAATCTGAAGGAGGAACCTCGATTTCCTCATACAACGATGCTATCAAAGCGATCGAGAGTATCGATACAACCGGATGGGGACGGCTTGTCATTCCTATTGACAATAAAACAAAGAAGGGTCTTGGTTTTTCTGCGACCTGTACCCAGACAGCCGCCAACGATGAAAGTCTTCATCCCCTTCAAACTTTCTTCCACAGTGGAGGTTTTCTTCACCCAGTGTCTCAGACAGTTCATGCTATCAATGAGGAAGATCCCTCTGACACAGATGAAGAATGGAAGTCCTACCTTAACAAGGACGGCTATATGTCTCAGGAAGAGGTGCCTATGCCTTTTTGCTTTCCTACTGAAAGTCCGAGATTTATGCCAAGATCTGATGTCGAAATGATCTACGGAGATTGTGATCCAGAAGGATGCCGTGCTCCGCCAAATTCATTAGAGGAAGACACTCCGATGAAAGACAATTTTGACTACAACTACTATGGCCCAATGGATGGTCTGCCAATGTGGCAGCCTTACCCAGGAGACTTAGGGCAAGAAAGTCAGCCGAACAATGAAACTCAGCTGAGCGTCATTGAACAGAATACCTGTATCCCCACCATGTCATGGGATTAACACTCAGGTCATTCAGAAACTACTCAACATGAAGATGAATTCGCAACGTTTGCAGGACTAGAATTCATCAACTATGCTTTTTCTGAGGTCAACGTCATCAAGAGGGATGACTTCTCCAGTTCCAAAGAAGTTTGGGACACTCTGGGACAACCAAGTGGAAAATACAACTTTATGGTCAAGTACACTGCTCCCGAAAGCTCTCGTATCAGGCTCGAAGATATCCAGTCAACTGGATGGGGAGATACAGCTGAGAGCACCAATGCTATGCAAAATGCAACAGAGGAATCCTCCTACGAGAATTCTGCCTGGGAAACAGATTCCAATGATCCTACTCCACCAGAAATCAGCGTCATTTCTGAAGACAAATCAAGGAAGGTGCCAGACTTTGTGATTCACTGAGGAGTTCGCCGCCAATGGGTTACCGTCGAGGTTCCGAAGGTCGTTCGTCAGTCAAAGTAATTGCCATCTTTAACCTTTCACCCTGTCCAGGTGAAACGGATGTTTTGATAGGGCTTGCTTTTTGTAAATTTCCCTCTTCGCTTTGCCCAAAGCGAGTGAGTTTTGTTTTATAGGGCTGTAGTTTCAAGATTCGACTTGTTCATTAATAAAATAACGTCGCTCTGTAATTTCCGCATTAATTGCTATTATCTCTTTTTGCTTTTTCAGAAAATGGTAATCCTAAAAAAAAAAAACATTCAATAATAAAAACAAGCAGTAAAATCAAAACACTGCACACACTTACATTTTCTCTATCTCTTCTAAACACGAATCATCACGTCATGCAGATTGCTTGTTTTAAACCCCGTTGAAACATACGATCCGATGCCTTCTTCCAACTTTGAGTTCCCGGTATTCGAGGCTGAAGAAGAAAATGACAACGAAATTCCAGAAGAGATCTCCCGACTACTCAGACAAGAGGAAAGGTCCATTGAACCTCACAAAGAGCCGTTGGAAATGGTAAACTTGGGTTCAGAAAAAGAGAGAAAAGAAATCAGGATCGGAGCACTGCTCAGTCCAACTGTCAGAGAAGATCTGATAAAGCTTCTCAAAGAATTTCCCGATGTATTCGCTTGGTCTTATCAGGATATGCCAGGGTTGGATACCAGCATCGTGGAACATCACTTACCGTTAAGATCGGAATGTCCGCCAGTAAAGCAAAGGTTGAGACGCACTCACCCGGACATGGCCATCAAAATCAAATAGGAGGTACAGAAACAGATTGGCGCGGGTTTCCTTGCTACATCTGAATATCCTCAATGGTTAGCCAACATCGTACCCGTTCCCAAAAAGGATGGAAAGGTCAGAATGTGTGTTGATTACAGAGATCTAAACAAGGCAAGTCCAAAGGACTACTTTCCTTTACCACACATTGACATGCTGGTTGACAGCATAACAAAGTTCAAAGTATTCTCCTTCATGGATGGATTCTCGAGCTATAACCAGATCAAAATGGCGCCGAAAGACATGGAGAAAACTTCGTTCATTACCCCATGGGGTACCTTTTGTTACAAGGTAATGCCGTTCGGTTTGAAGAATGCCGGGGCAACCTATCAAAGGGCCATGACTACTCTGTTTCATGACATGATACACAAAGAAATCGAGGTATATGTCGATGATTTGATTGCAAAATCAAGAACAGAGGAGGAGCACGTTGAACATCTGTCAAAATTGTTCGAACGTCTAAGAAAATTCAAGCTCCGCTTGAATCCTAACAAGTGCACCTTTGGTGCCCATTCGGGGAAATTACTAGGGTTCATCGTCAGCCAGAAAGGAATTGAAGTTGTTCCTGACAAGGTCAAGGCCATTCAAGAAATGCCTTCTCCGAAAATTGAAAAACAAGTCAGAGGATTCCTGGGACGTTTGAACTACATCTCCAGATTCATATTCCTCATGACCGCGACGTGTGCGCCGATTTTCAAATTACTCAAAAAGAACCAGGACTGCGTTTGGACAGAAGACTGTCAAACTGCCTTCGACAGTATTAAGGAATATCTGTTGAATCCTCCGATTCTATCACCTCCAGTGGAAGGGAGACCATTGATCATTTACATCACGGTCCTAGAGGACTCAATGGGATGTGTACTTGGCCAACAAGACGAAACTAAACGGAAAGAGTCTGCCATTTACTATCTAAGCAAGAAGTTCACCGACTGCGAAACTCGGTACACGATGCTTGAGAAAACTTGTTGCGCTTTGGCTTGGGCAGCCAAACGTCTTCGCCAGTACATGATTCGTCATACTACTTGGTTGGTGTCCAAAATGGATCCAATCAAGTACGTTTTTGAAAAACCTGCTCTCACGGGAAGGATTGCCCGTTGGCAGATGTTACTATCAGAATATGACATAGAGTACCATGCTCAGAAAGCCGTTAAAGGAAGTATTTTAGCCGATCATTTGGCTCATCAACCGATTGACGATCAAGAATCAATCGGGTTTGACTTCCCAGACGAAGATGTCATGTATCTAAAGATGAAAGATTGCGATGAACCGCTACCTAGTGAAGGGCCAGAACCAGGTTCCCAGTGGGGACTTATCTTTGACGGAGCAGTCAATCATTATGGAAACGGAATTGGGGAAATCATTGTTACCCCTCAGGGTTCCCACATTCCTTTCACTGCCAGACTTACGTTCAAATGTACGAACAACGAGGCCGAATACGAAGCATGTATCATAGGTCTCGAAGAAGCGATTGATTTAAGGATCAAAAACTTGGACGTATACGGCAATTCAGCCCTGGTTATTAACCAGATAAAAGGAGATTGGAACACATACCAATCAGGATTGATTCCTTACAAAGACTATGCAAGGAGGTTATTACCCTTCTTCAACAGAGTCGACTTTCATCACATCCCTCGTGATGAGAATCACATGGCTGATGCATTAGCCACTCTCTCTTCCATGATTAGTGTAGGTCGATGGAATGACATACCTAAGATCGACATCATGCGCCTTGAACGGCCCGCTTACATCTTCGCGATTAAAGCAGTCATAGACGACATACCTTGGTATCACGATATCAAATGCTTCCTTCAGAAACAAGAGTACCCATCCGGGGCACTCAGAAAAGACAGGAAAACCCTCAGAAGATTGGCTGGAAACTTCTTCCTGAGCGGTGACACTCTTTATAAGAGAATTTTGACATGGTTTGGCTCCGATGCGTCGACAGACCAGAAGCAGACATGCTCATCAAGGAAATTCATGAAGGATCCTTTGGCACTCATGCCAACAGACACACAATGGCGAGAAAAATTCTCAGGGCCGGGTATTATTGGTTAACCATGGAATCCGACTGCTACAAGTACATGAGGAGGTGTCACAAGTGTCAGATATACTCCAACAAAATTCATGTACCGCCATCACATCTCAAAGTTCTTTCTTCCCCGTGGCCATTTTCCATATGGGGAATCGATATGATTGGTATGATTGAGCCCAAGGCTTCAAAAGGACATCGGTTCATCCTGGTAGCCATTGACTATTTCACCAAGTGGGTCGAAGCAGCGTCATTCGCCAATGTAACCCGACAAGTGGTGGTCCGATTTATCAAAAACAATATCATCTGCCGTTATGGTGTTCCAAGCGAGATCATTACTGATAATGGATCTAACTTGAACAATAAGATGATGAAAGAGTTGTGTACAGAGTTCAAGATCGAACACCATAACTCATCTCCCTACCGACCCAAGATGAACGGAGCGGTAGAAGCGGCTAACAAGAACATCAAGAAAATTGTTCAAAAGATGGTTGTAACCTTTAAAGATTGGCACGAAATACTACCCTTTGCTTTTCACGGTTATCGAACATCTGTCCGCACTTCAACAGGGGCAACCCCTTTCTTTCTAGTATATGGCATGGAAGCAGTGCTCCCCATAGAAGTAGAGATCCCATCAATCCGGGTATTGATGGAAACTAAGCTCACCGAAGCTGAATGGTGTCAAAGTCGACACGACGAACTGAACCTGATCGAAGAGAAGCGAATCACGACACTATGCCACAGTCAGTTGTATCAACAGAGAATGAAAAGGGCGTTCGACAAAAAGGTCCGACCGCGTATCTTCAGAAAAGGAGACCTTGTGCTCAAGACGATACAATCATTTCTCACTGATTCTCGGGGCAAATGGACCCCAAATTATGATGGCCCCTATGTGGTCACGAAAGCTTTCTCAGGCGGCGCCTTGAGACTTGCAACCATGGACGGAGAGGAATTTGCCTATCCCACGAATGTTGATATAGTCAAGAAATACTTCGCCTAAAACTAAAAAAAAATGTCTCGGTGGATTGAAAACCCGAAAGGGCGGTCCAGGCAAAAGTTAGAGACATGAAAAGAATCATCCCGATGGATTGGAAATCTCATAGTACAATCCAGGAAAAAGTTAGGGATAATGGCAAGTAACTATGTTCAACAGAGGCAAGTCCCTCAGCAGCAGCAGTTACAGCATCCATCGGAGGAAAACTCCAGTCAAAGGTCATCTTCGACAGAAGCTCAGGATGTCCCGAATTCAAAGTTGGTAGAAGGATAGTGGTCGTTATGTTTCAACGTAGCCCTTTTCCCTGTAAATTACCATTTTCTAACTGTGTATATACTCTTTGGAATCACGCGTTTGGCTGATCTCCATCTTATCAATAAAATTTGAGCCCTTGTGCTTTTGTTTGTAATTCTTTACTTGTTTTAGCTTTACAGAACGACGTTGTTTAAATTTAATCAGCGATTCTTGAAATAAAACAAAAATAAATTTACTTGTTAAACTTTTTCTACTTTTAAATTAAAGATGGCATTTCTTTTGACTGTTGAACATCAGAAGAACATCGATCGCTTCTCCCGAAGTAAGCGAACTTCAAAGTGCAGAATCAAAGTACTCCTTCTAGACCAATACTCCTGAATGAAGGATCAATAATGTCAGAGACCATGTTTCGTCTGACATCCTCGGCCGAGTTCTCATCTCCTAAGCCCGATCAACATAGCTCCCCGCGTGGACTATTTCTCCTAAGCAAGGTGGAATTGCTATTTTGAACCAACGGTACTTCTTCGCCCCGCGATGGCCGAGTATCCAATTGTGTTCATCCATTAGTCTGTATGTCGCGTCAGTTTTGTCAGCATATACATACGTACTTCATGCATTTTTTATTTGCATTTACATTTCATATTGCATCGTTATCACTCTAGCCGGTCTTGTCCCCTAGTGATAAACAGTTTTCTCAATCGAGTTTGTCAGTTCTTTCCTCGTCAAGAAGTGTTGCGTCTGCACAATCTCGCCACCAGTGTATCTTTAGATCAGAGTCGGCACTTGGCCACTTTGATAACTTGAACCTCTGAAAGATCAGAGAACCTTCAACAGATGTCACTCTTCGCCATTGAAGATGATATCCTCGCTTTCCCGGATTAAGGAAAATCCCCAGAGAAAGCCTCTTAAACAGAGATTCGGCAGTACATCAGTGTTTCTCCAAAAAACCGCTGATGAGAAGGTCATTGGCACCTCAAAATTGGACCCCATCATATGGCGTTTCTCCGGGAAGATCCCGAGAAAAGTATGATGAAAGATCCCAAACGAAAATAGTCTCTCAAGAGACTCGCTTTCCCTAGTAGAATTGACAAATGGCGTCTCCAAAATAGAGAAGTTTGTGTACCTCTACAATTCAGACGAATGGGTTCCCCAGCAAGTCTGACATCAAAACTTTTTCCACTCAAATGGCATCTCCCCAGGAAAATTCGGCGAGAAGTTTGAAGGAAAGCCGCTACGAATAACGTCCCTTGTCAGTAAAGTTTATTGACCAAAAGAAACCGAGACCAGTTCCTTGGTAAGAAACCAGGATCGAGGGGAAGTTTAAATCAGAAACTAAGACCAGTTCCTTAGTAGGAAACCAGGATCGAGGGGAAGTTTATTTCAAAAGAGACTAAGACTAGTTCCTTGGTAGGAGACTAGGATCGAGGGGAAGTTTACCTTTTCTAAGCATCATTGCTTAGCTAAAGAAGATGAATGCTTAAGCTACCATTCATAACCACCATCAAAATTTCGGGTATTCCGATATTTAATCCTCTTGCACCCCGAATGCCCGAATCCCTTCGTCATTCACACCTTCGGGTCCAAGAAGATTAAATAGGGGCATCTGTAATACCCCAAATTTTGACCACTTAGATTTCCCATCATTGTGAAAATCATCATCACAATATGGATGGGTCATCATACTTCATCAGTCTCCCCAAAGATGGGTGAGCATTCACTACAATCAAAATTAGGGTTTCAAGCCCTCTCTGAGTGCTTAGACAAAGGATCAATCAAGAAATGACATAATCTTCAACTTGTCTAATCTCTCAAACATCCTCAAAGGATCAAAAGGACTCCTACTTCAAGGATTAAGCAAAAGCTGCTCCCTTCTAGGTGGATCAAGTCTCAAGATCGACAGTGTCACCAAATTAGGGTTTTGGTCGACCAGGGCCTCCAGATGGAAAATTTTCATCTGGGTACAAGGCAATGATCCAAAACATAACCTAATATACTTCATGGAACCTCATGAACCCATGCATCAAGTCAATTTTGCCTCAGGGGATGCATTCATCAAAAATCAGGAATTAGGGTTTCTTGACCTAATTCACCCCTAAGTTGACTTTTGGGACAAACCATGAGCCAATACCTCAAGAGATGATTTGAGGGTCTCTATTGATCCATTTGGGACAATGGATTAATCCAAGAAGTTTGAGCAACAAGTCTCAATTTCATCTGCACCACAATTAGGGTTTTAAGGGAAAAGTCAACTGTAACTTTGACTTTTGACCAGGACATGCTCCCAAACCCTAATACATGATTGTATATACCCTATGACACCCATGGAACATGTCCATCAAGTTTGATTTAGGTCAAGGACATGATTTCCTAAAGAATTGCACAGTTTGGAATTCATCTGATAAAAAGTCAACTGTGCACAAAAGTCAACTTTGACTTTTTGAGATTTTTCACCAAAATGGATTTTTAACCCTAAAATGATGTTAATGTATGATTTGAATCATCATTCATCAAGAAAAATCAAGAAAAGTGAGATAACTTGTAAAAGGGGTAACCATAAAACTTAGAAATTTTTCTAAGTTAAAAATAAAGTGGCAAAGGTACCAACTTTGGAGGACCATAACTCCTAAACCACAAGGCCATTTTTTCTCATCCAAAGATGGATTTGTAGCCCTCATTATCACTTACAAAAACTTCAACTACAAGTCATTCCAATTCATTAAGGATTTTGAGTTATGGAGTGATCAAAGTGGCTGAAAAGTGAAAATGTCACTTTTTCCAACACTTAGTGAAATTTTCACTAAGTCAGATTCTACCTCACTTTTTGCCAAATGTAGGGGGATTTTTCACTTGGAATCAAAAGAGATCAAAACCAAACTTGTTCAAACAGTTGTTGTATCATGTAAGAGCTTTCCAAAATGGCCAAGAACATTGTCAAATTCAACCTACACCATGAGATACAACATTGCCAAGTTGCCTTGCTGAAATCTGTCAAGGCAAGGCAGAATTTGCAACTTTGGTCGATTTGCCAAAATCAGCCAAATTCAATTGCTCCTATCCACTTGGACACCTCCGAGGATTGAATCTAAAGGGGACAATCACTGAGCCAAGCCTCCAAAGTCCATGGAACAAGAAATAGCATGTTGAACCTAGAATGGCCAAAATAGGGACAAGACTTTAAATTTGGAATGAGGCATTCAATGGAACCATCAAGGTGGCATGGACTGAGCCATTCTCATATGAAATCAGTCAAGACTTATCCAAGACCAAGGGAACCAAAGCTCTGTGCCCTAACCTCTAGTCAATGGCTAGAGGAGACTTGGATTTTCATTTGCCAACATTGACCGAACCTACTTACCAGCTGCCATGCACTATTCCTTGCAAAACAAACTTGCTCTACTATAAATAGAGCTCAATTGTGGTCAGTTTGAGTACACCAAAGCCATCTAACAGATGCTTTCCTCAAAATCTCTTCTTTCACTCCAATTTTGCCTTCTAAGGCAAGTCACTATCGGGTTTTGAGTTTGAGAGCAATTCCAATCAAATCAATCACTCACACACCTTACATACATCACATATGAGCTGATCAAACACTTAGATTACTTCTGAAACATCAATTTCACAAAATCACCAGCTGGTTGCTCAAGGTTTTAACCAAAGTGCAGCTGAGGTGCCACAAAATGATCCAGCCAATTTCAATCAAGTCCAACCATCCAAACACAATCCATAGGGTGTAGGGAAGCTGTTCAGATCATCACCACTCATCTGTAACACCTCCAAATCAAAAATCACTTTGAACTTGCTGTCACGACTTGGAGGTAAGCACATACTTGGTCATCTCTCAATCTATGCATATTTCCTCGCACAATAATTTGGCCATATGTTCATAATCATGCATGGAATGTTTTCCCTCAATTAATTGCATTGTTTGAATCGTGTATCAAAAATCCTAGCCTTCATGCAGAAATTAGGGTTCTTGAGGTCTCTTCGTGATTTCTTGTTGTATGTTTAATTTAAATGAAATTAAAGTACATAGACATGATCGTGAGGTTGAGGCGAGCATAATGATATGTGGATTCCATGATATGATTACGTATTCATGGAGATTGGATAGAAAATGCAAATCTGAGAAACCAAGAACACGCGCGTGTTCTTCAGCTTGTTCTTGGCGCCATTTTTAGAAATTCAAATATTTGAATTTTGTGATTTTGTTTAATTGATTCAAAAATTAACTTCTCTCTGAGTTTTAATGATTTTGAGTTGATTCTTTTTTTAATAATTCACAAAAATGTTAAAATATTTTATTTTCACAAAAAATCCCAAAAATATTATTTATTTCATATAATTGATATTTTTGTAAAGAATTAATATTTTTATTGTTTTTTTCATTTTAAATATTTTTTCTACATTGATTTTGCAACTTTTAATGCTTTCTAATTATTTTGTAGGTCAATACTTAATTTTTGAAGCATTAATCCAAGATCACAATTTGTTTTCCATGTGTTAAACAATTTTTGATCATTTTAATTGAATTTTTATTCAATTAAATACATTTTGAAAACAAATTAGGGTTTTGGATTAATTCAACCCTCATAAATCATTTTCAAAACACTTTGGGCCTCTTGAGAGAGTGTAAGACCCATCCCCCCTTGTACAAAAACCTTTTGGGCCTCACTCATTATATAAGTCCCTATGTACAAGTAAACGGCGCGATCGTCGCCCGTTTAAAAATAAAAATCATCTGGGCCTCTCCTTGAGCTATAAGACCCATTCAAAACACTTTGGGCCTCTATTAGAGTGTAAGACCCAATCCCCCTTTTAACCAAAACATCTTGGGCCTCACTTATTGTATAAGTCCCTCTGTGTTAAAAGAAAACCTCGGCGCGATCGCCATTGTTAAACGAAAAATCATTTGGGCCTACCCTCGTGTTATAAGCCCCACTCTTTTTCAAACCTTTTTGGGCCTCTTGAGAGAGTGTAAGACCCATCCCTTTGTACAGAAAACCTTTTTGGGCCCCAGTCACTTGTATAAGTCCCGCTGTACAAAGTCAAACAGTGCGCTCACTGATAAAACCCTGGGCCTCTCCTTGAGTTGTAAGCCCCAAATCTTTCTTTTTCAAAGCACTTTCTCCTTTGATTTTGAATATACTGTTGTTTTCAATCTTTCTTTGTTGAACAACTAACCAAACAGCATGGAAGCACTCCAACCGAGTAAGTGGTTATCGCTTTCGTTTACTGCTTTCATATTATAAACTGTATTGTGGGGCTGCTCACTGTAAGTCTTCTTTCATAAACTCATATCTACTGTGTAATAATAGTATAGATATTTCGAGTTTCCCCGGCTACTACGTCTAGAACTAGGTGACACCGTTTCATTTATTCGTAGAAATAGACGCCTAGATCCCCAATAGGAGCACCAGATACAGTCTTCTCTTCGGCTGTCCTCCTTAGGAATCGTCAAGAAGCTCTACTCCCCAAGATGAATGTATTCTCCGTGAATGGCATCTTTGAGTTTCTTCCAAATTCTCGAACTTTCCTGACTTGATCTATTCCTTGTGGATAGCTTGCCTTGAATGTCTCGGGGTTTGGGTACCCACTACGGTCATAATCTTGGACCTTAACTAAGGAACCCTCTTTAAAGGTTAAAAGTCGCTGGATAGTAAACCTCGCACGTTTACCAGTGGTTTTTATCTTTAAAAGAGTTATCTCTCCTAATGGAAAGGAGATGATAGACCCACGGGCTTCTTAAAAGCATCGACCTCCTCTTGGGCATTATTCAAGGACACTACGGCTTCTTAGAAGTATTCACAGCCTCCTCTTAGGCTTCGTATAATGATCTCTTCCTCCGGGAATGATAGCCTCCTCTTGGGCTTCGTACAAGGATCCGTCGGCTTCTTAAAAGTTTCCAGCCTCCTCTTGGGCTTCGTACAAATTGTCCTGACGACCTCCTAGAGGTATAGGAATAGAACCTAGTCATCCTCATAGAACCGTACTTTCATAGAGTCTACTACTGTTTCTCAAAACATAGTACAAAAGATAAAACTCTAGACACGGACAGTCTAACTTCCTTGAGTCTCAAAAGACATTCTCAAGTGACCCCTTCGTTAAATAGGAAGGAAACCCGCAGACTCGGACAGTCTCAATACCCTTTGGATTTCCAGTTTCCCCAAAGAAGAGGAAACAACCCCGATCCTCAGATCTAACCCACGAGTACAGTGATGCTCATATAAGAACTGATTTTCTCTTTCAAAATCAGTATACTGGACCTGTCACTTAACTGACATAGCCTCCTCTTGGGCTTTGTACAATGACTCTCCCTAGCGGAGTCAAACAACATTTTAGCCTCTCTCTCGGGCTTTGTACGAGACACACAAAGACTCCCTCGTTGAGTCAAACAAACAATAGCCTCCATCTCGGGCTTCGTACGAGACACAAAGACTCCATCGTCGGGTCAAAAACTTTTATCCTCTCTCTCGGGCTTTGTACGAGACACAAAATAGCCTCCTCTTAGGCTTTGTATAATGATTTTCCTAGCGGAAGTTAGCCTCATCTTAGGCTTTGTATAAGAAAACCACTGGTTGATCCAATCAACCTTTTAGCATCAAAGCTGTGCCTCGTTCACAGTACACAAACATCAATAACTCCTTCCCCTTCATCTAATTGCTGTAAGCGGCAAGCCTCTGGATCATCTACATCCATGCCACTGTCCCTCTTTTAGCATGAGAAATTCCTAAGGAAAGATGGCATTGCTCTACACTGAGTTAAAGTCTTCTCCTTCAGGTTAAAACCCTTTCTTCGGAAATTATGGCATTGCTCGGATCCGCGTATCCCAGTTAAAGTAATTCTCCTTCTCCCCTCTTTAGAGATGACAAATTCTCTCTAAAGCCGAGATCTTTCAGCTTCACGTCTTGGGCTTTGAACAAGACACAAATAGACCTTTCAGCTTCACATCTTGGGCTTTGAACAAGATACAAACCACCTTTCGCTTCACGTCTTGGGCTTTGAACAAGACACTAAAAACCAATTTCCTCCCATAGAATAGGAGGAACTACGAACGCTCTGATTTCCCTGTTTCGGTAAACGGGAATACGTAGGCATAAGATCGAAAGAAAAGATCTTAGCGAGCGCAATCAACAAAAAAACCAAATCCCATATCTCCATCAATCAAAAGCAGTAATTCAAAAGCATCAGTCCTAACATCCTAATCCTTGTTCCCCGCCAGAAACCTTTTGCCTAGATAAAAAGAAAGAAAACAGTATTGGCGAAAATACAAATAACCAGTACAAAGGCCGCCCACATTGATAGCATTCGTAACCTAACAGACCGCTGTTTAAACCCAGTATGCAAAGCAGGGTTAATTGGAGACATCTATTTCCCTTCCTTATTCAGCTCACAATAGGATAAAAAATGAATCGACCTGTAGTCAAAGCTCAAACCGCAGAGAGCGACCAGCGCTTAAGAATCGCGTCCAAAATCGCTCGCTACACTTGGTTATCTCAGTGGTTCAGAATTCTGGTTTTCTGGGTTGTGGTTCTCGTTCAGTTAACAACACAACACATCCAGCAGTGTCACCTTGATCCCATGCTTGCATGAGCATATCATTTTCTTGCATTCTAACATGTTTGACATTCTTCAGGGCTTGCATCTTACTCTTGATTCCGGTTTTCTGAGGTTACCTTGGCATGGATGTCCCGAGAAAGAAGACTGTTGCCTATTCGTTCCCAGATCCGACTTTGGCATTGATTCACAAGTTGATTAATATGGCTAGTCCCGGAGTTCGTACGGAGTTCAGTGGAGGGTATGGGAGACTTTTGAAGTTTGTTTATAATATTTCCAAGTATGAGAAGGATGCCATCCATACACTTCTTCAGTTTTACGATCCGTCTTTGCGCTGCTTCACTTTCCCAGACTACATCTTGGCCCCGGCGTTGGAGGAGTTCTCATTTATTTTGGGAATCCCCATCAGGCATGACATAGTTTTCTTTTCTGAAGAACACCCTGGGGTAAAAGAAATGGCTGCTGCTCTTCATATTAGTGAATCCGTTCTGAGCGGTAACATTAAAGAAAAACAAGGAGCTAAGGGTTTCTTATTGAAGTTCTTATTTGATCAAGCTTGCATACACATTAAAGAGAAGAATTGGACTGCTTTACAAGCTATTCTGGCTATGTGCATCTATGGGATTGTCCTGTTTCCCAATGTTCCTGATCTGGTAGATATGCATGCTGTCCGAATCTTTATTTCGAAGAATCCTATACCTACCTTGCTAGGTGATGTGTACCATTCAGTTCACTACAAGAATGAAAATAGGCGGGGAAAAATTGTGAGTTGTTGTGCACCGCTCTTATCTACTTGGTTTCTGAGCCATCTCCCTGAAACTGACGCCTTTGTTGATACGAAAGATTCTCTGAAGTGGTCAAAGAGGTTAATGGGCTTGACTGCTAACAACATTGTTTGATTTAATCATGACTTGCTAGGAATGGAGATTATTTGCAAGTGCAGAGAATTCCCCAACGTACCCTTGATAGGGAGAAAAGGTGGAATTAACTATAATCCTTCCCTTGTTATCAGGCAGTTTGGTTATCCTTTGAGAGGTCCAATTGAAGAGAGAGATATCAGAGAGTCCTTATTCTTCAATGGTATTGAGGATCAAGAGATAATGAGGAAGATTGTGAATGCTTGGAAACAGGTGACCAAGAAGGGTAAAACTTCGTTCGGAAAATGTAATAACCGGGCTTTTCCTTCCTATAAGGAGTGGATTAAGAAGAGAGCAGAAGAGGAGCTTCTTCCCTTCCCGGTGGAACCACCTTTGTATCCTTTACTGGTTGAGCCTCCTACCACAGTTGAGATAGAGAAGTTTGACAAGTTATGGGCTGAAAAAGAAAAGTTGCGGGAAGAAAACAGAGAGCTACTGAGGGAGATCTATCAATTGAAGCATGAGCGGGGTGAAGCTGTTCATACCGCCAAGTTGAAAACAGAGCTTCTTGTTAAAGCGGAAAAAGAGCTAGCTGACATGGTCGCATCCAGAAAAAGGATGAAGGAAGTTTGGATGGTATCAGTAAGGTTCTTGAGTCTAAGAAGGAGGAATTAGACAAGGCTTTGTTGAAAATTCACAGGTTCGACGATCACCGAGAAACTGCAATGGCTGAGAATAAGAGAAAAGAAAACGGTTATTTAGCTCAGATTGATCAATTGAAATCGACACTCAAGAAGAAAGACGCTGAGATCCTATCAGGGATATTCCAGAGACAAGTAGTCGAGGGTCGACTCAATGAAGCCATAGCCTCCATAGAAGAACTGAAAGTCCAAGCTGAAGTGAAGAAATCTAGACATGAGGGTCCTAGCATGGATGGTGCTTCTGGAGAAGACGCTTGGGAGTTGCATTGCCGATACTTGGAGGGGAGCATACATAGAAGAGACGTCCTCATTCAAGAGCTAATTCAGAGACCAAAGCATCCCGACACCAGAAAGTTGTTCAAGGAAATTCAAGACTGGAGCAGAAAGCATAGTGGATGGGGGGGATTGACACTCGTGGACTTTGATGATATGCCATAGTCTTCTATTTTCTTTCATTATTTGGATCACCACCAGGCTTGTTGGTTGGGACCTTTGATTATTATGTTCAGACTTGTTACCTTGGATCGTGATTGTTGACATTTGGTTTTCCTCTGGTTTTCTTAATATATGAGCAGAAGTTCTGTTCTATTTTGTTATTAAACTGGAATCAAGGGGTGGATCGCCCTGCAAATATTCAAACATGTTCATTTGCATTTACTCATAATCATTTTGCATGACAGTGGTTCAAGGCTGGTTATTCTTATTTTGATATGGTTATCTCAGAATTGCAGATTTAACTCCTCAGGCCATTCAAGAGTTGATCATGGAGCGAGTTCAAGCTGAGTTGAATGAACTGAAGGTTCAGATGAGACAATTTGGGGAAGACATGCTCCAGGAGCAGAGGATGCTGAGGGAGGAGATCAATCAGATGAAGACTCAGATGGGTTTGGTCGTGGAGATTTTGAAAACAATGTTGAAGAAGGAAGACCGTCTTGTGCCCGCTTCCACATCAGAGATCCTTACTCCTCCCATCTCTTTGGGATTTGATCGTGAATTGCCTCGTGAATCTCTTCTACAAGCCGAAGTTCCAGAACTTTCCCAACAACAGCTAGGTCTTGGCTCCCAAGAAAAGCCCAAGGGCAAAAAGGGTACACAGGGACAGAAGAAGTCTGAAAGAGTTTTTCATCTGCTCCCTATGCCATATTCTCAATTATTGCCGCATCTCCTTCAGTTTCAACTAGTACAGAAAAGGACTTTGACTCCTCTCATCGGTAATCCTCCACCTGGCTATGATGCAAGAGCCCATTGTGATTTCCATTCTGGGGCACCAGGGCATACCGTGGAGGAATGTAGGGCCTTTCAGCACCGAGTCCAGAATTTGATTGATGCAGGGATAATTGAGTTCACGTCGGGCGACGTGAATATGCAAGGTGATTTTACCCCAACTGTTGCAAAAGAAGTGAAGGCTTCTCCCCTCTTTGCAGGATCCACCTCATGTCATGGACTTTCTCCACAACCGTTTGCTGCAGAAGCTCTACGCCAGCAACCTTTGTTTGTGCCTCAGCCGAATGTGGAAAGGAAAGTGCAAGCGCAGGTGAGGCGTCCAAATCAGAACCGACAGCAGAATTATCAGCAGCATGGGCAACCGAGGCCAAGAGGGCCCAAGAGGATATTTGATCCTATTCCTATCCCTTATAGTCAGTTGTTTACTCGCTTGCTCAAGAACTCTCTGATTCAAACGAGAGATACCGCGCCAGTACCGTGCCCTATTCCTCCAGACTACGACATGACTGTTAGGTGCGAGTTCCACTCGGGAACGTTTGGGCACACAATTGATGAGTGTAATGTATTCAAGCACAAGGTACAAGACTTGGTAGACTCAGAGATCATTGTATTCACTGAAGATGATATGTACATCAATGGAGGCCTCCTTTCTCAACTGAACACTCAGTCTGCAAGTACGTCCAGACAGAATTAACCTTCCTCAGCAATGGCAATCTTCAGCTTCTTTACTGCATTTTCATTTGTAGTTTTTCATTTCTTGTTAAAGCATCGTATGCATGTAAGACTTGTTTGTTTTTATGATGATATTAATGCAATAAATATGTTTTTCTTGAAGTAATCCATTCGTTTTCACTCTTAAATGTTTATATGCACTGCAATACCAATTTTCTTGTTTAGAACTCTTGAGGGAGGATGATGAGACGAAAACGCAAAATCTCTGGTTGTATGGATAGAACCCTGTTGAGGATGTACAGGCATTGTTTCAAACCCCTAAACACTGGAGAGATAAGGAGATAAACCTTCATTAACCCCTTTGAGCCTTGGAGTAGGAGCATCTTTCGTACGAAAAAACCCTCATACTTAACCCAGGGGCAGGGTAGGCGTCAGTTAGTTTGACCGAGCGTTCAAATTTCAAGGAGAGTGTGCATCTGAAGATCCATTACCTTCTATCCCACCGTCAAGAGGTCAAGAGATGTGAAACCACAATGGTTATCCTTCAACAATCAAGGAGTGAGGCAGTCACAACCCTTTCAAGCAAGTAAGACAACCAGTGTCACACGCTTTGTTCGAAAAAGGGAAATAAAAAAAAGAAAAGCCCGCTAAGTCGAAGACTTGAAAACAAGCGACTTAGGCAAAAGTTAGGGCATCCCACTGGACTTAAAAATCGAAAAGCTCAAAAGAGCCAGTCCAGGCAAAAATCAGGGATAAAAAAAGCAGAAGAAAGAGAAGTGAAAAGCATTACAAAAGAAAATCCCCGATAAGAACAAATTCGTGTGATCACAGACACAAGATAAAAAAGGGGTGACTGTTATTCCAAAACCCCCTTTGGTGCCAAACCATTAGTGGCGTAGGTTCCTTAAAGATCATAAACCTTTTGAGAGATGAGCGTTTGGGTCAGATTAACTGAACATAGGACTGGAGAACATCACGAAGGGTGGGTGGGCACCGATAAATTTTGAGCCATAAATCCTTTTTCTGAAACCGTGAACCAGACCACGTTACAGCCCTTAAAAGTCCTAATTGAAACAGGGTTAAGTCCGAAAGCGTACTCCAACCGGATGGCGTTCCTGACTCCTATGAGTTGTGCTAATAAGATTTGTTGGTATTGCATGTACACATTGTTTTTACCATTCAAAAAATCATCCCAGCAAGTGATTCATTCACAAGGCTCGGCGACGCATTTTCAATAAAAACTTCAAGGTTAACATGAGTGTTACATTAGGATTATCATTCTCATAAATAACTTGTTCTGTTTGCATACATGTGCCTAAACATCAATGGCAGCTTACGCAGTGAACGTCAGTCAAGAAGCTTGATCCTACCAAGTTGAGATGCTTGAAAATTCTGAAAGACAATCATATCGAAGGGCATGCTGCCAAGAGACTCAGTGTAGAGTGGGCTCTCCCCAGTAAGTCGTGTTAAGATGTAGCCAACCTGGGGCGGTCACGTCGAGAAAACTCTCCAAAATTTAGTTATTCTGGGGCATTCATTCTAGGATCAGGGGCAAATTCACTTCAAAGCCCATAGTGGGGCAGACCACCTCTAGAGCATGGGAGATCGTCCACTCCTGAAAATGGTTAATTGAAAACACCTCCTCAAGGTTCGAGATGCTAAAGCAGAGTATTGTCAAGTCATTACGATCCCCTTCGAGGTAATGCACGTCATGGATTATGAAGACTGGGGCAGTTATTTCGAGATATGATAAATCTCTCCAAGAGTTTGAAGACCCTGGGGTAGTGCGAACGCCCGATCTTCTGTAAAATCCTCTTGAGATGAAAAGTTCAAAGAGCCGCTTATGACCATAAAGACAAGTCAGGTTGCAGGGCAACAGATTGTACATCCCCAGCAGTTGGCTCTCCCCGGCATTGAGATTGCTCCTTCCCCAGCAGGACAAACTTTCCTCAGCAGAGCAGACTTCTCCCAGCAGGAGACTTGGGAGGTATTTTCTCCGGATCAAGACGTTATTTCCCCACAGAATCATGGTGCTCACTTCCCCCATCCAGTCAGGAAGTGTACTTTTGCCGACAATGTCATATTCTAGTCTCCAGCAAGATGGGAGTAAAGTCATTCTCCCCGCCAGCAGGCTAAGATCAGCAGTATCCCCAAGCAGGCTAGTATCATGGGCTGTTTTCCCCAGCAGATTCTGAGCCAATTGGATATTAGCAATTTTCAGTAACAGACTTCCGGTTCCGTTATTGGCGTTCATTCTCAACTCCCCCAGCAGAGGAGAAATCTCAGGTTTTGGATGTTACCTTCAATGAAAGACAGGTGGGGTCCCCGGTAGTTCTTTCGGGATTTCATCCCCAGCAGAAGTTGTTGATCCGAAGAGTCGATTAGTATGACCCTTCTCAGCAGAGTTCCTAGATTCAAAGGGAAATTTATTTTTGTCATCCCCAGCTGAATGGATCTTTTCTCTCCAGCATTTATTTTGCTGGAGGGACCCTTTTTGCATGTCATAAGCATTTGCATTGCATCCTCAAACGCGTAGCATTTCCACTTCGTGTGGAGCATTACGACAAAATTCAAACATTTGCATTCGAAGCATAAGCCAGGTTTGGTACTTTCCTTGCCAGTTCTCTTTCTCAGCAGAGATGGCATAACTCAGGAGATTTTGGAGGGATGCGTTCCTCATACTGGTGCTCCCTGGCAGAGTCTTTTATTTAGACTTCTCCTTTCCCCGGCGGAGCCATCTTATCTGTGGATCATGGGTCCGTTGGAAGTTTGTCTGGCCTTTCTCTTTTGTGAAATCCCGTTCTTGGTTGACATATGTTGTTTGCCAGAGGTGACTTAAACCAGAAGTTTTGTTTTACATTATCCCCAGTGAAGTCGCCGTTTGTTTTGCTAGTTCTCTTTATCAGCAGGGATAGCAATCTTTCGGATATTATCTTCGCCAGTTCCATTTACCAGCAGGGATGGCATTTATATTGCTAGTTTCTCTATATCAGCAGAGATAGCAATCTTTTGAAGATTTTCTTTTGTCAGTTTCCCTTTATCAGCAGGGATGGCATTTATTTTGCTAGTTTCTCTTTATCAGCAGAGATAGCAAGCTTTTGGAGATTTTCTTTCGTCAGTTTCCCTTTATCAGTAGGGATGGCATTTGTGTTGCTAGTTTCTCTTTATCAGCAGAGATAACAATCTTTTGAAGATATTCTTTTGTCAGTTTCCCTTTATCAGCAGGGATGGCATTTATTTTGCTAGTTTCTCTTTATCAGCAGAGATAGCAATCTTTTGAAGATTTTCTTTTGTCAGTTTCCCTTTATCAGCAGGGATGGCATTGGTATTGCTAGGTTCTCTTTATCAGCAGAGATAGCAATCTTTTGAAGATTTTCTTTTGTCAGTTTCCCTTTATCAGCAGGGATGGCATTGGTATTGCTAGTTTCTCTTTATCATCAAAGATAGGAAGCTTTTGGAGATTTTATTTCGTCAGTTTCCCTTTATCAACAGGGATGGCATTTGTGTTGCTAGTTTCTCTTTATCAGCAGAGATAACAATCTTTTGAAGATTTTCTTTTGTCAGTTTCCCTTGATCAGCAGGGATGGCATTTATTTTGCTAGTTTCTCTTTATCAGCAGAGATAACAAGCTTTTGGAGATTTTCTTTCGTCAGTTTCCCTTTATCAGCAGGGATGGCATTTATTTTGCTAGTTTCTCTTTATCAGCAGAGATAGCAAGCTTTTAGAGATTTTCTTTCGTCAGTTTCCCTTTATCAGCAGGGGTGGCATTTATTTTGCTAGTTTCTCTTTATCAGCAGAGATAGCTAGCTTTTAGAGATTTTCTTTCGTCAGTTTCCCTTTATCAGCAGGGATGGCATTTATTTTGCTAGTTTCTCTTTATCAGCAGAGATAGCAAGCTTTTGGAGATTTTATTTCGTCAGTTTCCCTTTATCAGCAGAGATGGCATTTGTGTTGCTAGTTTCTCTTTATCAGCAGAGATAGCAAGCTTTTGGAGATTTTCTTTCGTCAGTTTCCCTTTATCAGCAGGGATGGCATTTGTGTTGCTAGTTTCTCTTTATCAGCAGAGATAGCAATCTTTTGATGATTTTCTTTTGTCAGTTTCCCTTTATCAGCAGGGATGGCATTTATTTTGCTAGTTTCTCTTTATCAGCAGAGATAGCAAGCTTTTGGAGATTTTCTTTCGTCAGTTTCCCTTTATCAGCAGTGATGGCATTTATTTTGCTAGTTTCTCTTTATCAGCAGAGATAGCAAGCTTTTGGAGATTTTCTTTCGTCAGTTTCCCTTTATCAGCAGGGATGGCATTTATTTTGCTAGTTTCTCTTTATCAGCACAGATAGCAAGCTTTTGCAGATTTTCTTTCGTCAGTTTCCCTTTATCTGCCGGGATGGCATTTATTTTGCTAGTTTCTCTTTATCAGCAGAGATAGCAATCTTTTGAAGATTTTCTTTTGTCAGTTTCTCTTTATCAGCAGAGATGGCAATCTTTTGAAGATTCTTTTCGTCAGTTCCCTTTATCAGCAGGGATGGCATATTTCGAGATTCCTTTGTCAGTTCTCTTTATCAGCAGGGATGACGTAACTTGGGAGAGTTTGTTTCACTTTATACCCAGCATAGCTAGCACTCGTCTGCGTTGCGACAGTACAACATTTATGGCTAATTCTCCGGTGGAGGATTGCAAATTTCTGGGTTCTTTGGTATTCAATCTCCGTGCATCCTGATTGTCTGAAAGCCGTCGCTATCATACCCTCAGGACTAAGTTGATTGAATAGGGGCAGCTGTTGCACCCCAAAATTTGCCATTCTTACTTTATTACTAACTGGCTTATGTTGCATTGCATTGTGCATTATCATGTATGCATATCATTAGCATGGGGTCAAGGTGCTTGAGGAAGTTCAAGAAAGTCCTATCTGGTCTATCACATCATCAAGAGTTCACAAATGGCAAGGGATCTCAAGTGGATCACTCTCTCCTAACTAGTGCAGGAATTAGGGTTTTGAGATTCTTGGGTTTATTGCTCCAATGGGCAAGCTCCTTAGGTTTCTATCATCACCAAATGGCATATCTTATCTTTGTTGGAGAGGATACACATCATATTCAGAGGAATTTAGATTTGGAGACTGTGCTATTTCCTCATAGATTGAGGGCACCACAACTAGGGTTTGCTATAAAGTCAGTTTATTTCTGATTTTTTGGGCAAGACTTGATTCCATGGTATTCCTTGGGTCCCTAAGTACCTAGGGATGGGAGGTTGTCCATCAGTTTAGTTCAGGAGAGATTCAATTGGCCAATGGATTGGAAATCAGGTGAATTGGGTAAAAGTCAACAGTGAGAGGAGAAGTCAACTGTGGAATTTTGAGGTTCTCTTCAAGGATTTCAAGGTCTCACATCCTCATATGGTCTTCAAGGGTCAATTTTCATACCATTCAGCAAAAATCAGGAGTTGGTGCAAAAGTTACTAAATTTGGAAATGACCTATAATTTGAAAGTTTCCTTTTTGGGCAAGTTCCTGCACTGCATTCAACTTGACTTTTCATCATCAAAGGAGCTTCAAATGAATTTTTCTCCAACATGAAAGTTGAAGATCTTTTTCTCCTCTTTCTAAAAAGTACTATTGGGTCTCCATATCATTTGTGAAACTCCAGTTATGATCAAAAGAAGGTAAAGTGGTTTTTAGGATTTCTCATGGTTCCATTTTCACAACTTTGGGCATAATGACCTATAATAAATTCCATTGCTTCATGCCACATTCTAATATCAAAGAACATTCCTTAAGGATTATTTTGGGCCCAAGAATTAAGAAATTCCATGATTTATTCTTTACTTATTTTCCATTATTCAAAATTGCCAAAATGTTGAAAACTCATTAACCAATACATCTCAAGGCCCAATTCCAATTTGGGTGTGATTAGCAATTCAGATATAAGTGATCCATCATGAAATAGTTGGATATCCATGCATGGAAGGAGGTGTATCTAATATTATGTGATTTTCCAAAATTATTCAAAAACTCATTAAACAAAGAATTGCCCAAGCCCAATTCATTATTAGTGAAAAACCCTAGTCTATTTAAACCCATTCATGCACTGGTTAGGGTTTAAACACGTGACACTTGAAGGAGTGGAGAATTTGAACCCTAAAGCATCTCACATCCATATATCTCAATCTACAAGGTTTTTTTCCAAAGGTTCTTCCACAATATTCTTTCTGGGGGTTCACAGAGTAAAAACCAACCATCATTCGCAGCTAAAAGCAAGGATTAGGAGTGCACCATCTCAGGTTAGCCATTCTTTTGACCATTATAAAACTCAATTTTTAAGTATGCATAATGTTGTGTGATTGTCACTGATGGATCTGATGTAGTTTTTGTTGAGATTTGACGTGTGTATTGCTTGTATCGTGAGTTTGAATTTTTGAGCCCTAACCTTGTTTCGTTCGTTTTTTATTATGCACTTGTTGTTTACAAATTTGGATGGGATATCTGGAATCCTCACGATTTTCTGGTCAAGAACATGTACCCCTTTGCGTTTTCTAGGTATTTTTAAGATTGCAGGTGAAGCAAGGGGTGGCCGGAGCTAGGGCTCCGGCGACCTGGGGATTTCCGGCCGGTGAGGGGGTCCAACGGGGAAGACATAATCCTGGCCCTTCATTCTCACGATCCGAGGGCTACCACGCTGCCACATGTCTTTTGTTTTATTTTTTTTCTAATTTTAATTTAATAATCCTGTGTTTATTACCCCATGGCCCTTACCGTGCACGTCCAATTATGTCTTTTCTTTTTGTTTACTTTTATTTAAGTTGACTAATCAGGGACCGTCTGATAGATCATGTGGCCACAACGCTGCCAGCAAATAAAAATAACACGTGCAGGGCACATGGCGTGTGCATGGTATACTGACCCATCACGTGTGTGTGTGTACCATTATTGTAATGTGCCGTGCGATCTAGACCATTAATCATTATTACTATTGTTTTGTGTTGACTGAATGCCACGCGTAGATTTGATCCAATGGTGATGGTAAGTCAACCCAGCTGACTAAAGCCCACATGCACTCCTTTCTACTTTTTTTATTTTTTCTGATTAATTATTGGGTTGGGCTTACTATCTGCGCCCCCACCTGAGCCCATTCCAAGTTTTCAATGCATTTTTCTTACTAAACGCACCCCCTTGCATTCTTATTCCATTTTATTTCTATTTTAATTATTATATCTCATTTTCAATTTTTAAAAATACATTCTTGCATTAAAAAATTCCAATAAAATTCATGCATACTTTCTATCATTTTATAAAATTTTCCAAATTTTATTTTTTATTTTTATTTTATTTTTTATCATCTAAATTAATTATTTAGTTTATTTTCTTTTTGAATTATCCATATAATGCATACCTAATTTGTTTATTTTATTTCTCTGCATCCATAAAATAGTTTCAATCCATTCTTTTTGCATTTGTCAGATAACATTGTGAAGTGCATTAAAATATTTTTCTTTCATTTTTAAAATTATTTCATATTGCATTTTGGTTCTTCCCTTTGGCACACTGAACCCTACTTCTCACCTGAGCTTTGCCCAATTGTTTAAACGGCTAACATCTTGATTTTTTTTTTGCAGGAGTTTTGGTTTTTGGTTTGTCTCTGGTTGAGCAACTTTTATATTTAATTTGGTGATTTTAGAAGTTGTTTTACCATTTGTTTAATGGCTCTTTGTATGAGATCTTCTTGTATGCGCATCTTTGATCTTGTCTGATTATCTGTTTGAAAAGGCACTTGTGCCATTGTCTTGGGGTTGTTTATTTGACTTCTTAATTCATGTTTGGATTGTTATTAGGTCATTTAATCATTATTGTTTGGGTTTCATTTGTTTTAACTTCTACGCATATCTGTTTCGCACTAACTTTTTATGCAGGGGCTGAGGTAAGTTCTTTAAGGGTATGGATAAGCATCCATGGTCACCCTTACTCTTTCCTTCTCTCATCCTTTTTCTTTAGGCTTAGGTTGTCGTCAAACCTCACTAACCGTAGGTCACCAGTGTATGATAACTTTAGGACTCTTAGTTCCCTTTAGAGTTACCCTTGTGTCTTCTCTTCTCATCTTAAACTTCTTGAAAGCACGTAATAAGTATAAAGTGTATTGCGCACGAGCCTTAAGCGTGGGGAATGAGAAATGAGGGGCTTCCTCTCATCTTTCTAGAGTGCTTAGCGAGCGTCCTGTCTTGGGATTGTCGCTCCCGGGATTTTCATCCAAGTACAAACGCGAAAGTGGCACCGAAACAGAGTCGCCAGCAATGTGTATTTATCCCATGAGGGGGAAAGGAAACACCGCATAAACCTGAAGGAAAGGAAAAGCATGGTCTTACGACCAAGAGAACTGGATTCGGGAGTCGGTTAAGCGAGAGGAAGGTATTAGCACCCCCTCGCGTCCATCGTACCCGATGGGATCCACGCTTGCTTGTCTCGATCAAAAGGTGTAAAGAAAAAATACTGGAAAAGGAAATGAAAGAAAGAAAGGAGAAAGAATGGAACAGGAACGAGAAACAAATGTAGGGAAAATAAAAGAAGTGCTCGAATGGGCCCTACCCCACTGCCTACGTATCTCATCGGGAGCATGAGAATCAGAGCGACGTAGTTCCCCTCACTAGGGATGGATTATTTGTGTTTTTTAGAGAACGGCTGACGTTCTAGCTCAGGTGTTGCAGGCTCGCTGGTCCGAGTGTGTTACCATCTTGCAAGAGAACGAGTAGAAGCCCGTTCGTACGCTAAGAGTGAATGAGGTGAGAAAAGAATTCCCGAAGGAAAGACGTTATTGTTTGTTTTTGTCTTTTAGAAAGAAGTGTTTTGTTATTTGTTTGCATATGATAGTGTATCCAAATCTTAGTCATTGGAATGTGTACATTCTCATATTCCAAGATGGAATGGGTAAGAAAGCACACTAAGAGTGAAGAAGACCCCCACACTTAGCTTCAATTGTCAAGGTTCAAACACACTAGCATACTTGTATTTATTAAGTGTTTTGGTTGAGTAAGAAATGAAGAAGTGTTTTTTATTATTTACACCTTCAACAAGTATTGCATTTAAGTCCCTCATACAAGATCAAATGTTTAACACATTGACCCAAGATGGGCTATATGCTACACATTCTAAGATTACAAGAGAAGACCCCCTATAATCTTTTCTTTATATGAAAGGCCTAAATGCAATAAATGCCTACCTTTATTATATGTTTGGAATTTTCTTTGAGATGAGAAGATGAAAGACTCAAGAGAGGGTAAAGGTAAAAATCTATATGGACTAAGACTCAATCCTAATTGATTAGTTAAGGGAGTGATCCTAAAGTTTGTGAGGTTTCAACCTAAAGTCTAAAGAAAGAATGAATTAAACAATTCACTTCTAAAGTAGAAGATGAATTGTAATTCACAAGGGGAAAGTGATGAGTTATTAAAAGAAAGCACATAAGTGCTTAACAAAACACAAAATGGAATTGTAAAAGAGAAAGGATAGAATTTGAATGTGGATTCCTTATCCACACTCAATTGAAACTTACCAAAGCCCCTACATGGTTAGTAAACATGTATAAGAAGTATAAGAAGTAAAAGAACATGTAATGCATCATAAAACTCAAAAGAATTAAATGAGAAAACAAATCCTAGAACCACAACCAGAATGTACATCATATGGAAAAAAAATGGTTATTATCATGCAAGTCCAAGTGGATAGGCAACAAACATCATCCATGGCATTAGAACATGCCACCATAAGAAAAGGGAGAATGAAAGATGAAGGGAAAAAGAAGAAATGTGCATAAATGGAACATGTAATCCATGGATCAGAATTGAAATGAAATGGAAAATGGTTTATAAACATCTCAAAAGTATTTATGAATCAACTTCAAGACATTCAAGAAGTAATATAAGAAGAATTGAAATGAAAGTTCAAAAAGAAAGTGCAAACAATACATGTTAATGATGCACAAAGTTCAAATTGAAATGAACATGTAAAGATGACCTATAATATTATATGAATGGCTCATAACATATGCAAATGCTCATACAAATGTGCACAAAAGAATTCATGCAAACATGCACTAAAGTTAAAATGACAGGACATGTATTATACTTCCAATGTGATGCATCAAACAAAGACCAAATGGATTCATGAAAATTATGCCAGCATATTATTGGAATGCCTAGGTCAGAAATGCATCATACATCAAGATAGCATGTAAAAATTCAGAGCAAAATGACTTCAAACAAAGCAATTAGGTCAAATTGAAACATCATGCAAAGTGGGGCAAATATGGGCATCAAAACATGTCATAAAGTGACCTAAAAAATCAAACAAAAATCATCTAACATGCTTCAATGTATTAGTGAATCAATGCCAAAAGAATCATGTCAAAACAGTTGGTAATGAGCAAGAACAAAATTAAACAAATCCATGTATCATGCTTAGAATGCATCTAAATGGAAATTCAAAGAAAATTATAGATCAGGGATAAAAAGGTCATAAAATCAGAAAATAAAATCATGAAAAATTTCCTAAATGTTTTAAGAATACACATGAATTTTTGTAGAATTTTATGATGATGTTTAGTATTTTTAAAAATTAAAAAGTAAACGTGCATAAAATGAAGAAAATAAAAGGAAATAAAAAACAAGAGTGGGGTGCAAATATAGTAAACCAACAGTTCAAAGTGTTTGGGCTTTTTAAAAAGAGGAGGTGTGAATATCAATCAGGTTAGGTCCATTAAGCACGCAGAACATACTAACAAGCATGGAATCTCAGTCAACAAAATTGACTCACTCATGGCCATTGGATCAAGTCACAGTCAAACCATAGTCAAAGTAAACAACATCAACGCGCACATGTGAATGTCCACACTCCCTATCGTGTACCATGCCATACAAAGTTTAAGTGAGTTCAGAAAATTGACATGTGACTTGCACGCTTTTTTTTATGTGTTGGCACATTTTGGAACGTAGGATTAAGAGCAATCAAAGGCCACGATTAAAACATAGTGAAACCCTAACAATTACAGTCACCGGCCGGAGATGACCTCCGGTCACCTTCTCCGGTCACACCGCCACCGTCTGCAACCTCAATTCTCACCAAAATCCACAAATGTGGTATCAAAATGAAGCTTACGCTATGCACATCGTGAATCTAACATCATTTTCCACATAACAATCACACACAGAGAAAACAGAGGAGATTAAAGCAAGCCCTAAGATTTGCAACTAAGCCTGTAAAAGGCCTATCAACTAGCCGGTTGGAGCAGAGCTTCTATCAAGCATAAAGCACCTAAAACAAGTAAAAATAACCAGAGATCGTGCAATATAATTTCAAGAGTTCAAACCTGAAAATGATGAAACTTGGAAAGCACAAGAATACCAGAAATAGATGCCTCCTCCTTGAGTTTCACTTGGCCAAATAAAGGCTTGAGAGCTCGAATTCGTGCAGAAAATCAATTGGAATTTGATGCTGAGCTTCTTTAACTGAACCTATGCACTCTTGTTCTTGATCTCCAAAGCAGAATAATGATGAAGATGGAGATGAAATGTAGAAACAAATGGTTAAACTCGTGTGCAAGCAGAAGAAAAGTGGAGAGAATGTGAGAGAGATTCAGTGTGAAGAATGAGAAAAAATGAAGCTGAAATGAAAATGTGAAGTGAGATTTTGTTTTATAGTGTAAGCTAACCATGGTTTAATGAGTCAGTTAAGGTGAGTTAAAGTGGTTAAACTGAGTCCATCCTAACTAACTGAGCCAAGTTAGTTAGGGGACGAGTTGGTTATGGCTGGGTTATGGTGAGGATGATGTTTAGAGTGTTATGGTGAGGATGAGATTATGCAGTGTAGCAGCAAGCTTGCTGGACAAGTTTGGGTTCTTTCCCTTTTCATGTATGAAGCAACATGGATAGCACGTGCTGCTCAAGTTTGTAAGGGGATGTTGGTTTAAATGGGGAAAAGAATAAAGAGTGTTCATGTGAATTCTGAAACAACCACCACAGCCATGGTTCATTTTCTGGTTTTATGACAGCTTGGAATCAATGCCATCATAGTGATTGGATGATGAAACTCTCCCTAATCCCTGAATGATTTAGTGTGTTTTTGGGTTCATTCGAAAGAGGAAATATAATGCTACATATTTGGTGTGAAAAATGAATTGAAATAAGACATGGAAGAGGTTGAAAAATGACTTAGAACATTAAGGTTTGGGACTGGTATAAGGGTGAGGCAGTGAGGTTGGCTGGCAAGGCATGTTGGCATGGGATTTTCAGCATAATCACCATGACTTTGGACCCATATATCGCCTCTATAACTTGATCAAATGGAATTTTGTCCAACATGAACATTGAAGCTGACACTACAAGGAACATCTTTGATGTTGAAAAGTTTTTCATTTGAGGCCTTTACCCATGAGAAAAATGAGTGTACTTCTGGCCCACCACATGCTTGTGAAAATGACTGCGCGCGAGCTTGGCCAAACTTGGTCATGACATGGTTTTTGGCCTACTTTCTTCCAACTTTGATCAATCATATCTCCCTCATTTTTTATCCAATAGAAATGTTCTACCCATGGATTTGAAGCTTAAAGCAAGACCTTTCATTGAGGAAGAGTGGATTTTTCATTTGGTGCTCCAAATTTGAATGGCCTTGGTTCAAACTCTGATGCAAAATGGCCAAAACTTGCTATTTTTAGTAACCCTTCTTCATCCAAAAATGGCAACTTTTCACTTCTTGATTTTTTTATGATTCCTTTGGAGTTTCTTGATCAAATTTTGTACATTGGTCACATATAACATGAATTTCATGAATTTGGCCTTGAAAAGTCAAGAGTTGACTTTTTCCTCTGATTATTTGACTTTGCCCCAATTTCTCTGATTCTTGATCTTTCTTCCAATTGAACCACTTTTAAAACCAAGTGAGATGTAATTTTCCACATACATACACTTAGGAACATGTAGAATACCATGACATCAAGTTTTGTTCAAAAAATCAAAGATTCCCTGATTTAATGGGAAACCCTAGTTTTGGTGCCCACCTCCTAGGAGAAAAATGTGCAGTCTTCAATTTCAAATTCCTCAGAGTATGTTGTGTACCTTCTTAAAGGATGATGATATATGCCATTTGAGGATGATTTTGGATCAATGAGCTATCTCTTTTGAGGGTTTTCCTTCAATTTTTGAACCTCTTGCATAGTGAAAGATGTAGTGCTTCAATCTCCCATTGAATCTCACTTCCTTGAGGTTTTGGATGATCAATTGAGATAGTATGATACATGAGAGACCTCTTGGCTTGCCTAGAGCCAACTTGATTGACCTTTTTGTGCTTTGAATGGTTCCTTGATTGTCCACCTTCCACCTGATCACATGCCCTGATGGTAAGAAGGATGCCATGCTTCATTTTTCTATGTTGAATGCAATGTAATGTTAATGAGATGGATATGATATGATAAATGATAATGCCATGCTATGATGCCAAAAGGGGAGAGCAAATTTTGGGGTATTACAGCTGCCCCTATTCAAGCGCTGTAGACCTGAATGCCCGAAAGCAATCGCTTTCGGACTTTCAAGGTATATAGTGATTGAATACCAAATATAACCAAAAATTTGCTCTGGATGATGAAGAAGAAACTTCCACGACATTGCTGGCTTGAATCTTCAATGACACATTGTCGGAGAAAATTGTCTTTTGAATGACGCCAGACGACTACTGGCTTGCCACGCTGCTGGTGGACTTTAATAATGTCTTTTTATGCAACTCCAGACGACTACTGGCCTGCCACGCTACTGGTGGACTTTGATAACGTCTTTTGAACGACGCCAGACGACTACTGGCCTGCCACGCTACTGGTGGACTTTAATAATGTCTTTTATGCAACTCCAGACGACTACTGGCCTGCCACGCTACTGGTGGACTTTGATAACGTCTTTTGAACGACGCCAGACGACTACTGGCTTGCCACACTGCTGGTGGACTTTGCAGCTTCGTGCCACCCGAAGACGGACTTTTGCCAATCCACTGTTGGACTTTTGGAATATGCCACCCTTAGATGGACCTTTGCCAATCCACTGTTGGACTTTTGCCACCCGAAGACGGACTTTTGCCAATCCACTGTTGGACTTTTAGCTGCTTTGCCACCCGAAGATGGACTTTTGCCAATCCACTGTTGGACTTTTGCCACCCGAAGACGGACTTTTGCCAATCCACTGTTGGACTTTTAGCTGCTTTGCCACCCGAAGATGGACTTTTGCCAATCCACTGTTGGACTTTTAGAATATGCCACCCTTAGATGGACTTTTCGCCAATCCACTGTTGGACTTTTGCCACCCGAAGACGGACTTTTGCCAATCCACTGTTGGACTTTTAGAATTTGCAAAATTGTATTACTCTCTGCATCTATATCAGACATCTCTGCTGACTCTGCTGAGGAGCATAGACCAATGATTTGACTTGGGAGACTCCTGAAAGGATAACCTCTCCACTGGAGAATGAATGAACAATCCGTCTGCTTCGAATTGTCAAGCTTGCCAAAAATAAATTGGACTTGAAGAATAATAAATCTGCCAGGAATCACTTCATCTGTTAGGGGAATGAATTCTGGTCACCGCGATTCCGCTGGGGATGAGAATTTCTTTGCATAGCGTCTTGCTAGGGAGGAAGAGTCATAAAAACTCTGCTTGGGGATCTATCCAATCCAAGACCCTTTGTAGGGGTTATCCACCTTCTGACCCGGCTGGGGAAAGGCTGTACCATCCTTGTTGAGGAATAGATTCTGTCGATCTTATAAACCTCTGCGGGGAGAACAACAACTCAGCTGGGGAGTATTGCTGACAAGATTCGATGCTGACCTCTGTGGGGGTACCATGACCAGAGATACGATCTTGCTGGGTATCAAGGCTACTCTTCCAGGGATATGCAAATCCTGGTTAGAACATTCCACTGCAACTTGCTAGGAAAGAGTCCTTAGAGATCTGTTGGGGAAACCCAAAGCAAATCCACAGTATTCTGCTGAAGAATATGACTGTCGAGCTTAGGATAAGTACTACAATGCCCCATGTTAGGCGAGCTTTCCTTTAGACAATTCCGTTGGGGATGACGAGTTTATAACAAACTCTGCTGGAGAAAACTGCTTTAAAGCGTCTCGTGCTGGGGAATGCCTTTTGAGAGAATTTTATAGAAGACCAGCTGTCCTCAAACTCTACTGGGGATGATCAACACTTCATGCTGGGGAAACAAACATGCCCCATGCTTGGACATCACAACAATTCGTCCCCGAAGAGGATGTCATAAGAGGATTTTACAGAAGATCTAGCCTCTTCAAACTCTTGTGACTTCGCTGGGGATACTGACCATCAGTTTCGGCGTCGACGAGACCACTCTTTTGGGGAACCTGTGACCGTTATCGACATAGAAAAGCTTGTAGCTGTTGGAAGGACTGAATAAGAGAATCGACTTAATAAGATGCAACGGTATCCAGTTGAACTTAATTCACTGATACCGACCCGTTATGAACAATCGTCGACCGAACGATGAACGCCGATCTCCTTACCCATAATTGCCCCAGTCTTTTGCGTGGGGTGATTTATTGCTGGTCTTGTGCTTAAAATCATCTGCACCTGCTACCTGCAACAAAAGAATATGCCCACATTCCCCGAATATTGCGTGGCTAGAATCCACCATCCGGGAGTATTCAACATTCGAAGTAATTTCAAATGTTTTTTCTGCGCATGTTATTGCAAGGCTGCCATGTTTTCAAATGCAATGTTTTATCAAAAATTAGGACGTTTTTGCAAACAAAGCAATAAAACAAAAATAGAAAGCTTTTTATTAAAATTCAATTTATTGACTGAGAGCCCAGAATAGGCAATTACATCCGGAAGCAATCCCTGGAAAGAGGTGATCGCTGAAAATTGAGAAAATAAACTATCCTAATGGCAATGTGAAAACGGAATTCCACTGAGTTTCCATTCTGTTATGACCAGTATGTCTTCAAAACTCCCCGACCTTGCCTTCTGAGGAATGATCAGACCGATTCCTATCCTTCAGAACGTCAGTTGTTCAAACGGTAATGGGGTACAGATAACTCAAACCGTAGTCATTCGCTTAAATCCCTCTTTTGTGTGGACCGCCCTTTCAGGTTTTCGATCCACCAGGATACCCTTTTTTGCCTAAGTTGCCCTTTCGGGTTTTCAACTTACCGGGTGTACAAATCTTTTTTCAATTATATCCCTAATTTTTGCTCGAACCTTATTCTGTTTTTGGTTCGCCGGGATGCCCTTTTTTGCCTGGATTTTTTTTTTATTTTTTATTTTTTATTTTTTTTTTATTTTTTATTTTTATTATCCAGCGGGTCTATTCATGCGAAGTATTTTTTGACTACGTCCGAGTTGACAGGGGATGAAAAGTCTTCGCCATCCATGGTTGTAAGCAATAAAGCTCCGCCCGAAAAGACCTTTTTAACCACGAATGGACCTTCATAGTTAGGAGTCCACTTGCCCCTGTGATCTGTATTGGGAGGAAGGATCCTTTTGAGTACCACATCTCCGACTTTGTAAACCCGAGGACGCACCTTTTGGTCAAATGCCTGCTTCATTCTGCGCTGATATAGTTGCCCATGACATACAGCCGCCAATCGCTTTTCCTCAATAAGGCTCAGCTGATCAAATCTGGCTCGTACCCATTCAGCTTCATCTAGCTTAACATCCATCATAACTCTGAGGGACGGAATCTCTACTTCAACCGGTAGCACTGCCTCCATACCATATGCAAGTGAGAATGGGGTTGCCCCAGTGGACGTGCGTACCGACGTTCGATACCCATGCAAAGCAAATGGTAACATCTCATGCCAATCTTTGTACGTGACAACCATCTTCTGTACAATCTTCTTGATATTTTTGTTGGCCGCTTCGACCGCGCCATTCATCTTTGGGCGGTACGGAGAAGAATTGTGATGTTCGATTTTGAAGTCCCGGCATAACTCAGCCATCATCTTATTGTTCAAATTAGAACCATTATCAGTAATGATTCTTTCGGGAACTCCATATCGGCAAATGATATCCCGTTTCAAGAAACGAGCGACCACTTGTTTTGTAACATTGGCATAGGATGCGGCTTCAACCCATTTGGTGAAGTAATCAATTGCCACCAAGATGAAACGATGACCATTGGAAGCTGTAGGCTCAATCTTTCCGATCATATCAATGCCCCACATGGCAAACGGCCAAGGCGACGACATGATACTCAACGGATTTGGAGGCACATGCACCTTGTCTGCATAGATCTGGCATTTATGGCATTTGCGGGCATATTTGCAACAATCTGACTCCATAGTCAACCAATAATATCCCGATCTTAACAACTTTTTAGCCATTGCATGTCCTCCGGCATGGGTACCGAAAGAGCCTTCGTGCACTTCAATCATCAACAAGTCTGCTTCATGTCTATCCACACATCTAAGCAGGACCGCGTCAAAATTTCTTTTATACAGCACGCCATCTTTGTTCAAGAAGAAACTACCGGCTAACCTTCTCAACGTCTTCCTGTCTTTGGAAGATGCCCCGGGCGGGTATTCTTGACTTTTCAAGAAACACTTAATGTCATAAAACCATGGCTTGTCATCAGACGCTGCATCGACCGCAAACACAAATGCTGGTCTGTCAAGGCGGGATACCTCAATCTTAGGTACATGGTTCCATCCTTGCACTTTGATCATGGAAGACAAAGTGGCCAAGGCATCCGCGAACCTATTCTCATCTCGAGGAATATGGTACAGCTTCACTGTTGTGAAAAATGTCAGCAATCTCCTTGTATAATCTCTATACGGCACTAGATTTGCTTGGTGCGTGTACCAACTCCCTTTCACTTGATTGATTACCAAAGCTGAATCCCCAAATATATCAAGGGTCTTAATCCGTAGATTAATCGCCTCCTCGATCCCCATTATACAAGCTTCGTACTCTGCTTCATTGTTGGTGCATCCGAAAGTTATTCGGGCAGTGAAAGGCATATGAACACCTTCCGGCGTGATAAGAACTGCTCCAACTCCGCACCCATTCATATTGACAGCCCCATCAAACATCAGACTCCATTTGGATTCAGGGTCTGGCCCCTCCTCCGGAAGGGGTTCCTCGCAATCTTTAGCTTTGAGAAACATGATGTCCTCATCAGGGAAGTCAAACTTCATGGGTTGGTAATCATCAATCGGCTGTTGTGCAAGATAGTCGGACAAGATACTTCCTTTGATGGCCTTTTGTGAAGTGTACTGAATGTCATACTCTGTCAAGACCATTTGCCACCGTGCAACTCTGCCTGTCAATTCTGGTTTCTCGAAAATGTACTTGATAGGATCCATTTTTGAAATCAACAAGGTTGTGTGCCTAACCATATATTGCCTCAATCGCTTAGCGGCCCATGCAAGCGCACAGCATGTCTTTTCAAGCATTGAGTATCGGGACTCACAATCATTGAACCTTTTGCTCAGGTAGTAAATAGCATGCTCCTTCCTACCTGTCTCGTCATGTTGACCGAGAACACAACCCATGGAACCTTCAAGCACTGTCAGATACATTATCAGTGGTCTTCCTTCAACTGGAGGCATTAGAATCGGAGGTTCCTGCAAGTATTCTTTTATCTTATCGAATGCCAATTGGCAATCGTCATTCCACCTGACCGTTTGATCTTTCCTTAACAATTTAAATATTGGCTCACACGTGGCTGTTAGGTGAGATATGAACCTTGCAATGTAGTTCAATCTACCCAAGAAACCACGAACCTCTTTTTCTGTTCTCGGTTCAGGCATTTCTTGTATTGCTTTCACCTTGGCAGGATCAACCTCAATTCCTCTTTCGCTCACGATGAAACCCAGTAACTTTCCAGAACGCACCCCAAACGTGCACTTGTTTGGATTTAATCTCAGACGGAACTTTCTCAACCTTTCAAACAGCTTTTTCAGGTTAATCAGATGTTCCTCTTCTGTTCTCGACTTGGCAATCATATCATCTACATAACATTCGATCTCCTTATGAATCAAGTCATGAAACAATGTCACCATCGCCCGCTGGTACGTTGCCCCTGCGTTTTTCAAACCAAAAGGCATTACTTTATAACAATATGTACCCCACGGAGTAATGAACGTGGTCTTCTCCATATCTTCAGGTGCCATCTTGATCTGGTTGTACCCGGAGAAACCGTCCATAAATGAGAACACTGAAAACTGAGCTGTATTATCGACCAGCACATCAATATGAGGTAGTGGAAAATCGTCTTTCGGGCTAGCTTTATTAAGATCTCGATAATCCACACACATTCTCACTTTTCCATCTTTCTTCGGTACTGGCACGATGTTGGCTACCCATGGAGGATACTTTGTCACAGCAAGAAAACCAGCATCCCACTGCTTCTGGACTTCCTCCTTAATCTTTAAAGCCATGTCGGGGTGAGTCCGACGAAGTTTCTGCTTGACTGGCGGACATTCTTCTCTTAATGGCAGCCTGTGCACGACAATATCCGTATCCAACCCCGGCATGTCTTGATACGACCAGGCGAAGATGTCAACATACTCGCGCAACATTTCCGTCAAAGTTTGTTTCACATCTGCTTGCAAGCTGGCACCAATCCTGATCTCTTTCTTGGCGTCCTTGGTACCAATATTGATGATTTCTACAGTCTCCTGATGAGGCTGGATGACCCTTTCCTCTTGTTTCAACAATCTGGCCAGTTCTTCAGGGAGTTCACAATCTTTCTCATCCCCTTCTTCGGCTTGATAAATCGGATTGTCAAAGTCATACATGGCCATATCAAAACCGTTATCAGTGGTATCCGGAGGATCAAGTCTGCATGAACGGGTTCATGCCTTATTTTAGAATTTATTTTTAAGCAAAACAAAAGAAAATGAAACATTGCCATTTTTTTTTTGTGCAAAAATAAAAACTGAAAGACAGAGAACAAAATTTGATTGCAAAACGTCCTTTATTAATGATTAAACATTGCAAATGCAACCATGGTGGCCCTACAAATGAATCTATACGCCTTGGGCAGAGCGCAAGATTTTGACATGCATTATGGTTAGAAAAAACAAAGAAAAATTACTCTGTCTGAAGAGTAACCCGAATGACTTCTTCAACGAACCAGTTTTGCACTTGTTGTCCCGGAACATGAGGGCGTACCCAGTTGTCCAGGTCACAATTACTGTCAACACTATCCTCTGTGGCTGCACAAGACTGGTCCGTGTAGATAATTCCCCCACTATTGAAAGTAATGGGTCCCCTGCTCCCCGCATCTGAAGTTGTAGAGGGATGATAACCAATACCAAATTTGTCTTCCTTCATTGGGGTCTCTATCAACCTGCCCCAACCTTGGGCGTTGCCTGCCCTGACGACTTCGACAGCTTGTTTGTAAGATGAAATGGAGGTACCAGCCCCAACTGGTACAGAAGAAGACTCAGGTGCATCGTCAATATTGACTGCTTCAAATGATTGGCACATCATCTCATGAATTTCCCCATCCATTTCAATGTACTTGAACGTAGACAAGTGACTCACAAAGATGTCTTCTTCCCCACACACTGTCACAACCTGCCCTTCAAACTCATACTTCAGCTTTTGATGTAGAGTAGAAGTAACAGCCCCGGCTCCGTGAATCCAAGGGCGTCCCAATAGGCAGCTATATGCAGGTTGTATGTCCATTACATGGAACGTGGATTTGAATACCTGTGGTCCAATTTGTACGGGCAATTCCACCTCACCAAACACAGATCGTCTGGTCCCATCGAATGCTCTGACCACCAATTCACTAGGCCTTAAGATCAAACCATCAACTTCCAGCTTCATCAATGCCTTCTTGGGCAAGACATTGAGTGATGAACCAGTGTCTACCAGTACATGAGATAACACTGCGCCCTTACACTCCATCGTGATATGCAAAGCCTTATTATGGTTTCTTCCTTCAACAGTCAAATCTCTACTTGTAAAGCCCAAGCCATGGCTAACATTAACATTGGAGATTACGCCCTCGAGCTGATTAACAGTAATTTCTTGTGGCACGTATGCACTCTTCAATACTTTCAACAACGCCTGCCGGTGCGCATCAGAGCACATCAATAGTGACAAGATTGAAATCTTTGAAGGGGTCTGATTCAGTTGGTCCACAATCTTATAATCGCTTTTCTTGATTATCTTCATAAATTCTTCCATTTCCTTATCAAAAGTAATCTTCGTCTCTGCTTCAGGTGTAGGCGCACTTTCAACCACCTGTTTACCCTTAGCCTTTGCTGCAGCTTCTGCCTCTTTATCACTTCTCAAGGTTTGGGGAGCGAACAACCTTCCACTCCTTGTAAAGCCCCCTACACCCCCTACATTATCAATATTTGGGCTGACTGACGACTCAACTTCTTGCTTTTTACCTTCGTAATATACATCTGCCCCATAGTACCATGGGATAGCCTTCGTAGACGTGAACGGAATTGGTCCTGGCACCGTGATAGTGACAGGACTGGGCCTTTCTGGCGCAACACTCGCCACGGGAGCTGCATTGACCGGCATTTGAATCTCAGCGGGAGTGTAATAGATGGTCACGGTTGATATCTCATCAGTGTCTTTCACGACTCTGTCGAACTGTAGACATCCTTCATCGATCAGATTCTGTAAACCCATCTTCAACTTATCACAGCCGTTCTCCTGATTCATACACTCAGAGCAATCTTGATTACAGCCCGGGAACACCTGTCCCTTCAATAAACGATCTTTTACCAACAACAAAGAAGTTCTCACCTGATGTATGCCTACCACCAAATTCAATCTCCTCCCATCTTCAATAGCGTACACATTTGCTGCACTATGATCAGGCATGGGATGCTGAGTAATATTAGGAGCGGGAGAGAAACTGATGGCTTTAGCATCAATCAAATCTTGTACTTTATGATGGAAAGCCCAACATTTTTCAATGGAGTGTCCCTGAGCACCTGAGTGGAACTCACAACGAGCATTAGCATCGAAGTTAGGTGGCAGGTTTCCAGCAACCGGAGCTTTCATAGTACGGAGTTCTACCAACTTTAACTCGAGTAGCCGGGGCAACAGCGCGGCATAAGTCATAGGGAGAGGATCCATCTTACGATCCCTCTGTCTAGACCTTTGCTGGAAAAAAGGTTGTTGCTGTTGAACTTGTTGTTGGGGTTATTGTTTCTGAACAGACGGTGTGGGGATTGTTACAGCATCTACCTGATAATAAGCTCGAGAACGCCCTCTGCCTCGTCCTCTAAACACAGCATTCGTATCACCTTCTCTTCTTTTCTGGTTACTAGCAAACGGTTTCTTCGTCCCCGAAGAGCCAGCCCCACTCACATCCTGGATCTTTCCAAGCTTTAGCAGACTTTCTATTCTTTCTCCCGCAATCACAATATCAGCAAATCCAGTTGACGGACAAGCAGCTAATCTATCCAGATAGGCCCCTTGCAAGGTGCCCATGAACATATCTGCCATTTCTCTGTCTGACAAGGGAGGTTGGACCTGGGCAGCCATTTCCCTCCACCTCTGTGCATATTCTTTGAAACTCTCCTTGGCATTCTGGGACAATCCCTGCAATTGGGTGCGGTTGGGCGCCATGTCAATATTATACTGGTATTGCTTCAGGAACGCTTCTGCCAGATCTTTCCAACTCTTCACAGCAGCTCTATTCAACTTCATATACCAGGTCAAGGATGCCCCAGCCAGACTGTCCTGAAAATAGTGCATCCATAACTTCTCGTCATCCGTATGGGCTGAAATCTTCCCAAAGTAAGCTTGAAGATGCGTTTGGGGACACGCATTGCCGTGATACTTATCAAAAGTAGGAGGTTTAAATTTAGGGGGAATTCTGACTCCTGAGACCAACCCCAAGCTGGTAACATCAATACCCATAGAGTTCTTGCATTCTATGGCCCTGATCTTTTCTGCTAACTCCTCATACCTTCGATCACCTTGATTACCCACATCAGCATCTAGTAGAGTAAATTGGTCTTCCAGAGTATCTTCAAGAGTAACACCAGCATGCCTACCATTTCCATTACCCCGATTGTTACCACCAGGAGGAGGGTTGCCACCGGGAGGAGGGATACCGTGTCCCTGTGAATTGTCATGTTGATCACCTTCGGGCCCATTGTCTGGACGCTCTACCAGAAGCCTCAATCTCTCCTGATTTTGTGCCATGCCAGTCATGAGGGTCATGAACTGGTCCATACGCGCCCTCATTTCAGCCAAATCACTTTGCACTTGATCCATGATTCTTACTTGATTTCTTCGCGTCGAATATCGGTGAATATGACTCTCCGCTATACTGCCTGAAACCAAGTAAAGGTTAGAGTCCCTGCAACGAGTACCTGAAAAGCAAGTAACAAAAATGCAAAATGATATGCAATGCCATGCAATGCCATGTTTGTCATTTCCGAGGTGCTTTATACCCTGATTCCAATCCAACCACAGAAATCTGAAGACCAGAAATTGTGATATAAAGAGACGTGTCGTGGTCATGTGCTTGTGTGCAGCTATCTGATAAGGAATAATTCTGAATAAAACTGCTCATACTCATTCAACAAAGTATTCAAGTACATTTAAGAAAGGTTCAACCGCAAATGCAATACAAGGAAAAATGGATCCATCAACAAGCCTGATGGTAACCATTAACGACAAAATAGAAGGAAAAGAACATCAGTCTGACAATTCCACATCCTTCAGCTTATCACTTGAGTATTTGATCTCCTCAAAAAGTATACGGGTACGCTGATGATTCGGCTTTTCAATCATTTCCTTGATCAAGACATCCCTTTTCTCAAGAGCTTCAGTTAAAGAACCCATATGCAGCATCAGAGCCTCGTCATCACACACTCCTTTGTGTCTCTTTATGCCAGCTTGCGTCTTGAGTATCTCCCTTTCTATCATGACTTCCTCAAGCTCTTTCTTGGTATTCCTCAGCTCACCTCTAGCTTCTTCTAGCTGTTCTTGACTCTTACCGAGGCTTTCCCGATACTTTCTCCTCTGCTCATGCGCCTTTTCAAGCTCTTCGTCCTTAATCTGCAACTGTTCCTGTAATTCAGCATTCTCTATCCTAACTTCGTCCCAAGCGTGCTGAAACTTTGTTAACTTTTCTTTGGTCTGTGCTAACGCCTGTTTGGTTTGCTTGTGGGCTTGAGTAGCATCATCAGCACCTTTACTAATCTTTCGGAAATGTTGTGCTCTTCCAGCAAAGTCTTTTTCTTTTGCAGTTAGGATTTGTTCAGCATCTTGGGCTTTCCGCTCCAGCTCTTTGTTGGCATGTAGAGCATTCTGAAGACGGCTACTCAACTCGGAATTCTCTCCTTGGAGCTTTTCCACCAAGGCTTGCAACTTGTCAACTTCTTCCACAGTAGCAGTGTTTCTTGCTTTCTCATTCTCCGGATACAAAAGGGGTGCCTTACCAAAAGGCAAGAGAAAATCTTCAACTCTTTTCTTCACCCACTCTTCATATGCTGGATAAACCCGGTTGTTAGGCTTTCCTAGAGTAACTTTCCCCTTTTTCAGTATGCTACCCCAGCTTTCAGAAGCTTTCTGTGCTGCTTCCCAACCATCTGATGTATGAAAATAGAGGGACTCCTCCACATCTCTCTTAATAGGCGGACCTGTCAGGGCATACCCAAATTGTCGAATGGCCAAAGAAGGATTGTAGTTAATCCCACCCAGCCTTCCTATCAGTGGAACGTTAGGGAACTTACCACAGCTGTGGATAATATTCTTGCCAATCAGCCCATGATCTACCCATACGATGTCCTTGGCCACCAATCCCATTAAACGCTGTTTCCACTCTAGAGAATCTTTGGAATCCACAAAAGCCCCTGATTGTGGTAAACGGCCTGCAAACCACTTATAGAACAAGGGTGCACAACAACGAATTATCCCTCCTCTTTTCTTTTCGTTTCGGTTGTACAACGAGTAGTGAAGATCTCCCAGTAGCGTTGGCACCGGGTTCTTCATCATGAATATTCGTATAGCGTCCGTATCAATAAAATCCGGCTCGTTGGGAAACAACACTATGCCGTATATACAAAGGGCTAACAAAGCATTAAAAACAAGCCAATTCTCGCCTTTAGCTGCTTCCTGGGCCTTCTTAATCAGATATTCCAGCTTGTAACCACGAATCTTTCCTTTGTTGGAGACATTGTCGCCTAACTCTGATTTGCTCAAATAAAGAGCACCAGCCACCTTTCCCAAGTCAAGATCCCCCACTGATCCAAAGAAAGGGGGCTCCTCCTTGATAGCAATCCCCAACATGTTGGAATACTCCTCCAGGGTAGGAACCAACACATAGTCTGGTAATACAAAACACCTCAGAGGCGGATCATAGAACTGCATCAACGTATGGAGACCTCTGGCTTCATAATCACTGACATTACGGACCATAGACAAAATCCACCCATATTTCTCTTCAAAAGCTTCTCGTACTGCAGGACTCGCCATTCCCTTCAGCATAATAATAGGGCCTAAAGTAGGCGTAAGGAACTTATAGCTGATGATATTCTTCCTCTCTTTAGTGTTCATCTTTGCAGGGACCTGATGACTGGAATCAAGGGTAATATATGCACCTGGAAATGAATAAACATGTATGTTAGGATATGATAATGCAATGCAAAGGGTAATGTGATCAGGTAATCAGGTGTCTGTGCTGAACTGTGAACGGTGTCAGTGTAGCTCTGAGACTAATATAGAACCATAGATAAGAACCATCTGAATACAATAGGATGAAACTTCCTTTTTGTGCAATGATGATAGAAAACCGGGTATGTAGGAGGTCATGGTTACCTGCAAACCTGTAAACAACCCGCCCTTCTCACATGTGGGTACTAGGATGTTCAGTATCCCGGGCTCTCAGGTCGAGAAATGATGATACGTTCACCATTTCTGGTTTGGCATCATCATCAATCGAGGAGGCCTCAACTGATTCTCCAAAAAAAGGTCCTCAGCTTCTGGCGCTGAGGTCGAGAAGCAATAGTACATTCATCCCTCAGGGTACAGTACTATCGCCAATCGAGGAGTGCCTCCGCTGATTCTCTTTCAAAAGGGATATCCTACAGCAAGTTCCCAGCATTGGGTCCTCGGATCGAGAATATGCAATGGGTTTGCCACGGAATGTGGTCTGCCACTGTCACATCTCGGGAGGAGTGCCGCAACTGAGTCCTCGGGAATGGTCACCAGAGTCGACAGTCCCTCAAGAGAATAACCACTGACCTGCATAACATGCAGTAGTAGAAAGCTCCTGATAGAACCTCGTCTGGTTGTGGGTCTCATGAACAACAATACGTGGTCACCACCACGCAAGCGTCATGACTATCCACTCTAATACCTATGTATGTACTCAAGCCTTGGTAGTGGGCTTATCTCTCAGAACACCCATCCCGCCAAACAGAAAACAACACAGTCCAGTATAGCATAATATATCATGTGAAATGAAAATGCTAAAATGCGGTAAATACAGTAATGTACAGTAAAGCAGTAAATAACCATACAATAAAACAGTAAATACAGCACAACAGTAAACACCCAATGAAAGAAAAACAAACAAGCGCTAGGATGGACTCGCTAAGGAAACCAGAGATTCTGGGTTCGGTCCCCAGCAGAGTCGCCAGCTGTCGCTCCCGGGATTTTCATCCAAGTACAAACGCGAAAGTGGCACCGAAACAGAGTCGCCAGCAATGTGTATTTATCCCATGAGGGGGAAAGGAAACACCGCATAAACCTGAAGGAAAGGAAAAGCATGGTCTTACGACCAAGAGAACTGGATTCGGGAGTCGGTTACGCGAGAGGAAGGTATTAGCACCCCCTCGCGTCCATCGTACCCGATGGGATCCACGCTTGCTTGTCTCGATCAAAAGGTGTAAAGAAAAAATACTGGAAAAGGAAATGAAAGAAAGAAAGGAGAAAGAATGGAACAGGAACGAGAAACAAATGTAGGGAAAATAAAAGAAGTGCTCGAATGGGCCCTACCCCACTGCCTACGTATCTCATCGGGAGCATGAGAATCAGAGCGACGTAGTTCCCCTCACTAGGGATGGATTGTTTGTGTTTTTTAGAGAACGGCTGACGTTCTAGCTCAGGTGTTGCAGGCTCGCTGGTCCGAGTGTGTTACCATCTTGCAAGAGAACGAGTAGAAGCCCGTTCGTACGCTAAGAGTGAATGAGGTGAGAAAAGAATTCCCGAAGGAAAGACGTTATTGTTTGTTTTTGTCTTTTAGAAAGAAGTGTTTTGTTATTTGTTTGCATATGATAGTGTATCCAAATCTTAGTCATTGGAATGTGTACATTCTCATATTCCAAGATGGAATGGGTAAGAAAGCACACTAAGAGTGAAGAAGACCCCCACACTTAGCTTCAATTGTCAAGGTTCAAACACACTAGCATACTTGTATTTATTAAGTGTTTTGGTTGAGTAAGAAATGAAGAAGTGTTTTTTATTATTTACACCTTCAACAAGTATTGCATTTAAGTCCCTCATACAAGATCAAATGTTTAACACATTGACCCAAGATGGGCTATATGCTACACATTCTAAGATTACAAGAGAAGACCCCCTATAATCTTTTCTTTATATGAAAGGCCTAAATGCAATAAATGCCTACCTTTATTATATGTTTGGAATTTTCTTTGAGATGAGAAGATGAAAGACTCAAGAGAGGGTAAAGGTAAAAATCTATATGGACTAAGACTCAATCCTAATTGATTAGTTAAGGGAGTGATCCTAAAGTTTGTGAGGTTTCAACCTAAAGTCTAAAGAAAGAATGAATTAAACAATTCACTTCTAAAGTAGAAGATGAATTGTAATTCACAAGGGGAAAGTGATGAGTTATTAAAAGAAAGCACATAAGTGCTTAACAAAACACAAAATGGAATTGTAAAAGAGAAAGGATAGAATTTGAATGTGGATTCCTTATCCACACTCAATTGAAACTTACCAAAGCCCCTACATGGTTAGTAAACATGTATAAGAAGTATAAGAAGTAAAAGAACATGTAATGCATCATAAAACTCAAAAGAATTAAATGAGAAAACAAATCCTAGAACCACAACCAGAATGTACATCATATGGAAAAAAAATGGTTATTATCATGCAAGTCCAAGTGGATAGGCAACAAACATCATCCATGGCATTAGAACATGCCACCATAAGAAAAGGGAGAATGAAAGATGAAGGGAAAAAGAAGAAATGTGCATAAATGGAACATGTAATCCATGGATCAGAATTGAAATGAAATGGAAAATGGTTTATAAACATCTCAAAAGTATTTATGAATCAACTTCAAGACATTCAAGAAGTAATATAAGAAGAATTGAAATGAAAGTTCAAAAAGAAAGTGCAAACAATACATGTTAATGATGCACAAAGTTCAAATTGAAATGAACATGTAAAGATGACCTATAATATTATATGAATGGCTCATAACATATGCAAATGCTCATACAAATGTGCACAAAAGAATTCATGCAAACATGCACTAAAGTTAAAATGACAGGACATGTATTATACTTCCAATGTGATGCATCAAACAAAGACCAAATGGATTCATGAAAATTATGCCAGCATATTATTGGAATGCCTAGGTCAGAAATGCATCATACATCAAGATAGCATGTAAAAATTCAGAGCAAAATGACTTCAAACAAAGCAATTAGGTCAAATTGAAACATCATGCAAAGTGGGGCAAATATGGGCATCAAAACATGTCATAAAGTGACCTAAAAAATCAAACAAAAATCATCTAACATGCTTCAATGTATTAGTGAATCAATGCCAAAAGAATCATGTCAAAACAGTTGGTAATGAGCAAGAACAAAATTAAACAAATCCATGTATCATGCTTAGAATGCATCTAAATGGAAATTCAAAGAAAATTATAGATCAGGGGTAAAAAGGTCATAAAATCAGAAAATAAAATCATGAAAAATTTCCTAAATGTTTTAAGAATACACATGAATTTTTGTAGAATTTTATGATGATGTTTAGTATTTTTAAAAATTAAAAAGTAAACGTGCATAAAATGAAGAAAATAAAAGGAAATAAAAAACAAGAGTGGGGTGCAAATATAGTAAACCAACAGTTCAAAGTGTTTGGGCTTTTTAAAAAGAGGAGGTGTGAATATCAATCAGGTTAGGTCCATTAAGCACGCAGAACATACTAACAAGCATGGAATCTCAGTCAACAAAATTGACTCACTCATGGCCATTGGATCAAGTCACAGTCAAACCATAGTCAAAGTAAACAACATCAACGCGCACATGTGAATGTCCACACTCCCTATCGTGTACCATGCCATACAAAGTTTAAGTGAGTTCAGAAAATTGACATGTGACTTGCACGCTTTTTTTTATGTGTTGGCACATTTTGGAACGTAGGATTAAGAGCAATCAAAGGCCACGATTAAAACATAGTGAAACCCTAACAATTACAGTCACCGGCCGGAGATGACCTCCGGTCACCTTCTCCGGTCACACCGCCACCGTCTGCAACCTCAATTCTCACCAAAATCCACAAATGTGGTATCAAAATGAAGCTTACGCTATGCACATCGTGAATCTAACATCATTTTCCACATAACAATCACACACAGAGAAAACAGAGGAGATTAAAGCAAGCCCTAAGATTTGCAACTAAGCCTGTAAAAGGCCTATCAACTAGCCGGTTGGAGCAGAGCTTCTATCAAGCATAAAGCACCTAAAACAAGTAAAAATAACCAGAGATCGTGCAATATAATTTCAAGAGTTCAAACCTGAAAATGATGAAACTTGGAAAGCACAAGAATACCAGAAATAGATGCCTCCTCCTTGAGTTTCACTTGGCCAAATAAAGGCTTGAGAGCTCGAATTCGTGCAGAAAATCAATTGGAATTTGATGCTGAGCTTCTTTAACTGAACCTATGCACTCTTGTTCTTGATCTCCAAAGCAGAATAATGATGAAGATGGAGATGAAATGTAGAAACAAATGGTTAAACTCGTGTGCAAGCAGAAGAAAAGTGGAGAGAATGTGAGAGAGATTCAGTGTGAAGAATGAGAAAAAATGAAGCTGAAATGAAAATGTGAAGTGAGATTTTGTTTTATAGTGTAAGCTAACCATGGTTTAATGAGTCAGTTAAGGTGAGTTAAAGTGGTTAAACTGAGTCCATCCTAACTAACTGAGCCAAGTTAGTTAGGGGACGAGTTGGTTATGGCTGGGTTATGGTGAGGATGATGTTTAGAGTGTTATGGTGAGGATGAGATTATGCAGTGTAGCAGCAAGCTTGCTGGACAAGTTTGGGTTCTTTCCCTTTTCATGTATGAAGCAACATGGATAGCACGTGCTGCTCAAGTTTGTAAGGGGATGTTGGTTTAAATGGGGAAAAGAATAAAGAGTGTTCATGTGAATTCTGAAACAACCACCACAGCCATGGTTCATTTTCTGGTTTTATGACAGCTTGGAATCAATGCCATCATAGTGATTGGATGATGAAACTCTCCCTAATCCCTGAATGATTTAGTGTGTTTTTGGGTTCATTCGAAAGAGGAAATATAATGCTACATATTTGGTGTGAAAAATGAATTGAAATAAGACATGGAAGAGGTTGAAAAATGACTTAGAACATTAAGGTTTGGGACTGGTATAAGGGTGAGGCAGTGAGGTTGGCTGGCAAGGCATGTTGGCATGGGATTTTCAGCATAATCACCATGACTTTGGACCCATATATCGCCTCTATAACTTGATCAAATGGAATTTTGTCCAACATGAACATTGAAGCTGACACTACAAGGAACATCTTTGATGTTGAAAAGTTTTTCATTTGAGGCCTTTACCCATGAGAAAAATGAGTGTACTTCTGGCCCACCACATGCTTGTGAAAATGACTGCGCGCGAGCTTGGCCAAACTTGGTCATGACATGGTTTTTGGCCTACTTTCTTCCAACTTTGATCAATCATATCTCCCTCATTTTTTATCCAATAGAAATGTTCTACCCATGGATTTGAAGCTTAAAGCAAGACCTTTCATTGAGGAAGAGTGGATTTTTCATTTGGTGCTCCAAATTTGAATGGCCTTGGTTCAAACTCTGATGCAAAATGGCCAAAACTTGCTATTTTTAGTAACCCTTCTTCATCCAAAAATTGCAACTTTTCACTTCTTGATTTTTTTATGATTCCTTTGGAGTTTCTTGATCAAATTTTGTACATTGGTCACATATAACATGAATTTCATGAATTTGGCCTTGAAAAGTCAAGAGTTGACTTTTTCCTCTGATTATTTGACTTTGCCCCAATTTCTCTGATTCTTGATCTTTCTTCCAATTGAACCACTTTTAAAACCAAGTGAGATGTAATTTTCCACATACATACACTTAGGAACATGTAGAATACCATGACATCAAGTTTTGTTCAAAAAATCAAAGATTCCCTGATTTAATGGGAAACCCTAGTTTTGGTGCCCACCTCCTAGGAGAAAAATGTGCAGTCTTCAATTTCAAATTCCTCAGAGTATGTTGTGTACCTTCTTAAAGGATGATGATATATGCCATTTGAGGATGATTTTGGATCAATGAGCTATCTCTTTTGAGGGTTTTCCTTCAATTTTTGAACCTCTTGCATAGTGAAAGATGTAGTGCTTCAATCTCCCATTGAATCTCACTTCCTTGAGGTTTTGGATGATCAATTGAGATAGTATGATACATGAGAGACCTCTTGGCTTGCCTAGAGCCAACTTGATTGACCTTTTTGTGCTTTGAATGATTCCTTGATTGTCCACCTTCCACCTGATCACATGCCCTGATGGTAAGAAGGATGCCATGCTTCATTTTTCTATGTTGAATGCAATGTAATGTTAATGAGATGGATATGATATGATAAATGATAATGCCATGCTATGATGCCAAAAGGGGAGAGCAAATTTTGGGGTATTACAGGGATGATGCGTTAAGTATTCGCCCCTGTGCCCTAGACTTTGGTGCAATGCAACTTATAAACTAAGTTAAGTCACTTCTGTCCTAAAAAATACAAACCAACTTCAAACCTTTTTGTCCTTCGGGATTGTGAAACTAAAGGCTATTTTCAAAAAGGGCACGTTACTTTCCGTCTGAGACGCAAACAGGCATCGACCCTAACTGCCGGGCGCGAACTTAACGTCGCTCATAAAAAACACAAAAAGAACTTGGTCCGAACTACGTTGACTCTGAATTCCCCATTGCACAAAGGGGGTACATAGGCCTAGGACGTCGACATCCTACCGAGTCTGTCTTTGTTTTCCCCTCTCCCATCTTAGTACAACCATAGATGATAGGATAATTCACCCTTATAATAGACAACAAGCGTGGATCCCATCGAGTACGATGGACGCGTGGGGTGCTAGCACCTTCCCCTCGCGTAACCGACTCCCGAACCCAGGTTATGGTTGCGATGACCATTCCTTTCCCTCTTCCTTAGGTTTATGCGGCGTTCCCTTTCCCTCTCTTGGGATAAATTTACACGGCTGGCGACTCTATTTTTCCGCGCCACTCTCGCGTTTGTACCTGGATGAAAATCTCGGGAGCGACAGGCGGAAGTAAGTCACGTCCCGCGCAAACACATTACTCGGGCAGACGTCCTATCGAAGCTGGCAAGCACGAAGAAAAAAGGCGGCAACAAATTCGTCATCCAAGAGGTGCTTCCGCGTCCGAGCATCGAGAAATCTATCTCGACCACCGATGTGCATGCCATTGGAGACAACCACTACTGGATGACCCTGGTATACGAATACCTCAGCACGGGGAAACTACCCGACGACCCCAAGGATGCCGGCGTAGTCAGGAGGCGTGCCTGCTCGTATACTATCGTCAAGGATAAATTATACCAGCGGGGCTTCTCGATCCCCCTCCTCAGGTGCGTCAAAGAGTCTAAGGTCCCCGACATACTCTAGGAGATCCACGAAGGGATCAACGCGTAGCACCTCGGCAGACGGTCTGTAGCCCATAAAGCATTACGGGCGGGGTGATATTGGTCAACCATGCAGCAAGATGCCAAAGAGCACATCAAGAAGTGCGACAAATGCCAGCGACATGGGGACATGCATCTGGCTTCACCCAATGAGCTCAAGACGCTCTCATCCCCATGGGCTTTTCCCTGGTGGGGGATGGACATCCTTGGGTCCTTCACCATAGGGTCATACCAAAATAAGTATTTGATAGTCGGCGTCGACTACTTCACTAAGTGGATAGAGGCCGAAGCCTTGGCCAAAATCACGACCAATAACATACTCCATTTCTATAAAAGGAATATACTTGCCCGATTCGGTGTACCCCAAGCAATTGTCACCGACAACGGGACACAATTCACCGATAAAAACTTCCAGGACTTCGTAACCAAACTGGGCATGAAGCAACACTTCACATTTGTCGAGCACCCGCAAATGAACGGGAAGGCTGAAGCCGCAAATAGAGTGTTTCTGTGAGGTCTGAAATGGAGACTAGGCGACGCCAAGAAAAGGTGGATCGAGGAGTTGCACATCATGCTCTAGGCCTACAGAATGACCTCGCACTTGACAACAGGGGAGACCCCGTTCCAACTGACCTACGGAACCGAGGCAGTGATTCCGATAGAAATAAGGGAACCCTCAAGGAGGACCAAGTCTCCCCTCGACGAGGAGATGAACGATGAAGCCCTAAGGGACGAGCTCGACCTGGTCGAAGAGATACGGTCGGGGCATCCCTCCGTGAAGCCTCACTCAAAGAGAAGATAATTTTGCACCATGACAACAAAGTTATCAAACACGAATTTCAAGTAGGCACCCTAGTCCTGCAAAGGAACCAGAAAGATTCGCGCGAAGGCAAGCTCGCCGCGAACTGGGAGGGATCCTATCGCATCTACGCGAAAATGGGGACGAGAGCCTACTACCTCGAAAATCTGCACGGGGAGGAACTTGCTCGACCATGGAATGCTGAAAAGCTTAAGCAGTACTACAGTTAAACACTGCCCATGACCTATTCGTGTCGCGACCACAGGAGTGAACTAAGGTACAAGCGCAACTCCTTAAATCGAGACAAGAAGACAAGGGCCCGCTCTTGTGTGTGTGCGAGGACCCTTGATTCGACGGGGACACCTCTACCGAGCTCCATCATCGTCGTACCAACTAAGCTAAACACCCAGCTCACGATGGGAAGTTCACGCCTAGGAGCTAAGACCTCGATCAAGCTCATAGCTTTGTCGAAGGTCAGAATACGACTTCGACCACTCGACCAGTTCCATGCACCGTCGAGGATCAACAACGTCGAGCAAAGGCCCTAAATACTTAGACAAACACACAAAAATAAAACACGTATCAGACATACAAGCAGCACACATAAAACATAAACATGCCAAAAAGTAAAAAGTAATGCATTAAATTGGGCAGATCCCCTGTCCAGATATTACAAACAAAACCCTTGACACGCAAGCCGGGTAAAATTAACTACGGCACGCAGGCCAGATAAAATGGTAAAAAATGGCGCGCAGGCCAAACAAGCTGAACAAAGGGAAATAGAGCTAGACGGCTATTCCCCCCTCAGGTTGGTCGTCCACCACAGTTTGACCATCATCTTCGTACTCAGCTTCAGGCGCGACCACTCGATCTTCAATGACCTGGTGATAAGGGATTGTCCCCTCGGTGACGAGCTGGACGTCATGGTTCACGAGCTAGAGCTGCTCCACAGCAGCGTTAAAACCCACCTCGACAGCTCCCAGGCAATCCTGCTCAAGCAGCCGGATCTTTGATACCAGATCAATATGAGAGGTTAGGAGCTTCTCATCGGAGGTCTCATCTTCAACAGGCCTTGCATCCACCTCCAACTCAGTAATCCTCGCCAAGAGCTTCTTCCTCTCCTCGTCAGCATCCTTCACCTCTTTCTCCATCTCACTGTAAAGCTTGACCTGGGATGCATTCTATTTCTTGCACTCGGCGGGGTCAGTAGCCAGTTTGTTTCTCTCAGCCTCGACAGATGCGAGGTCATTCTGCAATTTGGTCAGGTCGGCCAAGGGCAAGTCTCGTCATTAAGGACCAAAGTCGTTTCAAAGACCCGCATCATCATAGCCATATCTTCCGATAAGGCTTTCCTTCTCACATTTCGGTCAACGCACAAGATAGCCTTGGACTCATCAACGTTCATAGTCGGCGAGTTGGCCCGCAGAAGAAATCAGGCTACAGATAGTAGGGTGGGAGAACGTACTTCTCCTCAGACATGTTCCCGGTGAGGTCGACAATTATGGGCTCCCTGACGCGCTGAATTTTGGGGGAACCCTGCGGCGTCGGAGATTGGCTGCATTGGGGGGAAAAGACGAGCCTCTGGGTATCGAGTTGAGGCCTTGCATCTGCTGAACCTGGACGAATCACCCCTTGCCAGCCTTCTTTCGCATCTTTGGTGGCCGCCATCTTCTTCATGCATTCTTGCAAGCTCGACATCTCACATGCAAAAAAAAAAAACACTTCAGCGAACCAACGAAGGAAACATAGATCGGGCCCGAGTGAAGGGGGTGCCCACTACCTAAGAACCGTACAACTTCCTCGTCGGATGCACACTCGAGGAGGGCCTTCGTATTTATCAATCGAGCCTCCTTTAAAACCTCCCCGTGATCGTCGAGGATAAAGTTCGCGTCCAGAGTCACACATTTTGCAGAGGTGAAGCCGGAGATGAACTTGACCAACTTCTGGTAGGCCAGCCGGTCCTCGTCATCCAACGCACCGGGGTTGACTATGTAACTATTTGTGCTTCTTTTGAAATGCTCCTTCGTCCATTCCAATAGAAACTTCGATTGTAAGACCTCCTCCTGCCGTCCATTTTTCTCCTTGATCACGTGATCGTACAGCGAGTCGACGACCACATAGGTGATATGCTTGATAATGAAATATCGAGATTTGAAATTACTGACAGAGTCTAGGTACGCCCGAAACAATCTCATCGGTTGCTTTAGGGACACCCAGCTGTGCCGGCCCTCGACCGTTTGTCTCTGCAGATGGAAGATGCAGAAGAAAAAAGGTATCGTGGCTCCGACATTGAGGTACCGACATACGAGCTCATACGCTTGCACGAATGCGATCGCGTTGGGATGGAGCTACGAAGGTGCCAGGTGCAGCCAGGCGAACACCTCCCATTGGAAATCACAGAAGGGCAGACGCAGGCCCACTTCCAGGAAAGTGAATTCATACATGGGAAACCTCATCCCTCTGAAACATGAGCATATTCGATGGTGTTCCCGGGGTTTGTACGTCTGCCAGTTCTGGGAGGAGTCCTCACAACAGTTCTCGATAGTAGCATAAGCATCTGAGTCATCCACGACAAAGAGAGAAGGGACTCTCAGAGGCTCCTGCCCGACCTAATCCTCGGCAGTCGACTTTCGAACCTCACTGGTCTGTACTACCAGTGAATCGGGCTCGTCATCGGTCTCGATGACCCCCTCAATCCTTGTAGCCATTTTTACCTAAAAAGCAGAGGAAACAGTGAATTCGACATTCCAGACCAAATCCACCCTTCCACCGTAAATCCAGTGAAAGGGTGAAGAGAGGGACACGAAGCCACCGACTCGGCCTCCCCGACCGAAAACGCCCGACGGGGGTGCTTATCTAGAAAAGCTTCTCTTTGGCTATGAGACCCCCGCCCGGCCAGAGGAGCCTCCTGGACGGGGATCACCTCACCACGGAAACGAGAAACCGGGGATAGGACCCCTCCAAGATGATCAGCAAAGGTCATCGAGACCTTCATCTAACGTCCTCGGGGCCTTCATCCCAGGTCCTCGGGACTTTCATCAGGTCATCAGGTTCTTCATCTTATGGCCTCAGGACATTTATCCCAAGTCCTCGGGACCTTCATCAGGTGTTCGGGTCCTTCATCTTATGTCCTCGGGACATTCATCCCGGGTCCTCGAGACCTTCATCGGGAGTTTCATAAATTTAAAGGAGTTTCAGCGTACTCGCCGGAAACTCCGTGGTTTCCCCGGGAACTTCATCGATTCACCGGAAAACACACAAAACCAAAATAATGAAGCCATAAACTTACTTGGACACGGTGGTTGCTGAGCGACGTGACGGCGGCGGACGGCGGGCGAACGGAAATGAAGGCTGAGAGAGCGAAAAGAGAATAGGGGGAGTTCTGAGTAGAAGAGGGAAAGCGTGCGAATGAAATGGACTCACCGCCTACTTATAATCCTAACACGGGACTCAAGGCGTCCCTAGGCACTTGAGTGCCCCTACTCCTAGCCGCCCTAGGCATTAATTTCCCTGACACGTGGCGTCACCAGACACGTCACACACTCGTTCAAATTCCCCTTCTTCCTAGAAACATACGTGTCCGTCCCCTCCGACATCTCCATCTCACGTGGTGCGGGTCTGCCGTATCTCGTCGTGGACGCAGAGAACAACTCATGATCACAGTAAGCGAGAACGGATCCCCGAGAGCACCCACGATATGGAGAAGCTCGACACCTGGTCGCATCCATCATCCTCGGAGGAAGGACTGACACTTAAGTCATTACTTCTCCACTTAGGAGCAACAACTTAGGGGGCTCCTGTTTTGGACTGGGCCAGTACCTGCCTCATAGTCGGGAAGTCCTAACCCAATATCACGTTGGGGATATCCAGCAAGGCCCAATCCTCTAGGGCAAAGATCACGTGGCAGTTACTCTAGGGCGAAGACCATGTGCTGGTCTCCCCTATGCCACGTAAGCCCTGACAATTATTTGCATTGGGCTTGGCAATCTAACCTAGTGCAGATGACCATTGGCCCAGTGCTAGAGGCACACTATAAATACCCTTTATCACTATAGGATCAGGTATTCTGAATTCCACTCTTGCTACACCTTTTCTGTACTTGCGCTTTCTACTCCATCTCTTACTTTGGCATCAGAGTACCTTGCAAGTATACCCCCTCATTCTCACCACCACCAGTGATTAAAGGAGCTCACAACGTGTTGCTGGTTGCTGATCCAATTCTGATCAGGTATGATCAAATATCATTAACAACAACAATACCACCTAAAATACAGAATCTCAAAATGATAAAGAAAGCCCGGATTTTTGTGTTTGGGATGATTAAAACATCCAAGATAATTTTAAAGAAAAAAAATATTCTATTATTCAAAAAAAATTATCCTCAAAAGTTATCCACAATACTTCTTTTAACTGAGCTCTAGCTGTGAGGGAAGTCTCTCTCCATGTACTTGATTTTAATGTCTCTCTCCATGTACTTGATTTTAATGATGTCAAAACTATCATGTTTAGCATATATAGGATTCAAATGAAGAACTTCATATGCAATGCACATTAGGTGTTCTAAGAATGTTTGATCATGTTGGCAATGTTCTAGGTGCATTAGATATGGTTAAACACCTTTAGGAAAGTCAAAAATGTGATTTTTGCATGTTCTAATGGTGTGAGTCGACTCACAACCCTGTTCTGGTCGACCCATACAGGTAGCATTTGTTAGTGTAACCTGCAGGTATGCTCGCGTCAACTCTCCGGTCGACTCACACATCCTGCGTTTGTATCAGTCAAAAAATGGGAGCTATGAGTCGACTACAACCCTGTTTAGGTCGACGCACAACATGTTATTTTACGCCGATTTGCGCGCAACATTGCTCAGGTCGACTGCATATTCTGTATAGGTCGATCGTTCACTGTTTTGCACCAATTTTAGGCTGTGTTATTCACTCTAAAATTTTGTTTTTCCTCTTATGTTTTCTAGGATAGTATATATATATATATCATTTTGGCTCATTTTTTACATAACAACAAGAAACGTGAAAATAGATATTGATTTTTCTCTTCATCTTCATCTTCAACTTTACATTCTCTAACATCAACACATAACCAATTTTGTTAGTATTGTGTATTTTTGAAGTGATGACGTTCATACCTAGGTGTGTGGATCCTTCGTGCTGGGTTGAGAATCAATAGGTGTTTCATGAATAAAACCCTAGGTTTTATCCTCCAAGAATCAAAGAGTTTTTGGGGGTTTTTGCACAAACCTTTTCGTTCTACAGGGATTCAGCCGGGCGAAGGTAACCGAAGATTGAAGCAATTGTTCGGTTTAGTAGCTGTAATCGGAGGATCGTAGAAGAGAGGTTTGGGTTCGAATTTTTGGTAGATCGCATTTGATCGAGTGAAGGTAACCGAAGAACGGTGTTTTTTTTTGGTTTAGTAGCATGGGACGGTAATTGGATCAACCATATTCGAAGCACTTGATTCGTCTTGAATCAAGGGAAGAGAAGACTCTGCATCAACAATCGAAGACGTTCGAGATTTTGAATGTTCATAGTTTTCTCTTGTATAAACAAAATTGCAACGGTAATAAATATATATCTTAATTACATTTATGGAATTGGGGGCAGAGGTACCCATAGCGAGGACGATTTGGGAACTGCCTAATCAAATCGTGTTTGTTCTCTCTTTCCCTTAACTCTTTTACATTTCAGTTTATATCGAATTTGTAAAGTCGCAAGTTATCGAAATTTCTGTCGTAGTGTAATCGTAAGCTGAGAAACTGTTTTGTTAAATTGATACAATTCGTTGAATTGTATCTTGGAGTAGCTTTACATTACCTTCCATAGAAATTCTACACTTAGTGTGTTTACGCACAACAGGTGTTTGATAATTTGTTTCAAATCAAAAATCAAACGCATTGCTTTTAATTGTTTATCGTTTTACCTTATTGGTTTGGATTAAACATCAAGCAAGTGATATTTTGTTGATTGCATTATAAGTGTAGTAGTTGAACTGAATTTTTCTCTTCCGTACTCATTCTCAATATATTCGTGCATATCCGATCCTTTTAGTAGAAGGTTCGTGGTAGATGTACAATCCAACGGTTGCTTCCGTTAAACATTTTAAAACTAAATTTTTGGTAACCATTTGCGTGTAAAACTCTAGGGATCTATTCAACCACCGCTTCTAGATCCATAGCCATCGTCTAACAAGTGGTATCACGAGCTCCGGTTAATTCTGGTGCTTCGGTAAAACTTCTTGGATCATGGCGAACGAACCTAAAGGGGTTTATAATAGAGCTCCAGTTTTTACAGGAGAAAATTACAGCTACTGGAAGGATTGTATGCGCGTTCATATAAATTCCATAGATCGGAAGGTTTGGAACGCTATTTTAAACGGTCCCATGGAAATTACTATGACAAATGCGGAAGGCATTGTCGTTCCTAAACCCGAAGCTCAATGGAACGAGGAGGACGAGAAAAAGTACAGTTATGATTGGAAGGCTCGTAATATGATCATCTCCTCCTTGGGAGTTGACGAGTATTATCGTGTCTCTCATTGTGAAACGGCCAAAGCCATGTGGGATGCTTTACAAGTAGCCCATGAAGGCACTAATGATGTTAAGATGGCTCGTATTAATACACTAACGCAAGAGTTTGATTTGTTTTACATGAAGCAAGGGGAAACCATTGCGGATATGCAAAAACGATATCAACAAATTGCATGTTCTTGGTAAACCAATTCCAAATGAGGTTGCTACTAACAAGATTTTGAGGTGTTTGAACAGGGAATGGCAACTGAAGGTCACCGCTATCAAGGAGGCCAATGATCTTGTTACACTTGACCCCACAACACTTTTTGGTAAACTCGATGAGCATGAGCAGGTGCTTATTGGATTGGAAAAACATGAAAAGAGCATAAAGAAAGAGAAGGTAAAAGATACGGAGAAGAAGTCAATTGCTCTTAAGACTTCTTGTTCTAAGTCCACACACCAAGAGCATAGTGATAGTGAAACCAACAACGACAAAGATGATGAATCCGGTGAAGACATGGGCCTATTTCTGAAGAGATACAATAGGTATATTCGAAAAAATGAGATCCAACACTCGGATAAAAATCTAGTCAAGTTTAGGAAGCAATCTAGAAACGAAGGAAACAAGAGTAGCAAAGCCAAAGGATCTTGTTTCAATTGTGGGAAATCCGGGCACTACAAGCCGGATTGGCCATTGCTTAAGAAGGACAAAGACAAGGACAAGGGTCGTCAAAATAAGAAGTCAAATAAGTCAAGACGAGCTTACATCGCTTGGGAAAGTGATAGTGAGTCCGAAAAAATGGGACAGCTCAAGTGACAAAAGCGAGTCCGTAAATCTTTGTCTTATGGCTCAACGAAGCAAGAAAAAGGAGGTAAAGCACTCTAAATATGAAAATTCTCATAATATGTCTCATGCTGAATTAATAAGAGCGTTTGATACATTGCACCATGAGGCTAAGGAAGCTTTTCAACGCTTAGCCTCAAACAAAAAGATCTTTAAATACTTGGAGAAAAAGGTTGCCGATTCCAAAAGGAAATTGGAAGATCTTAAAAACTCCATGGTGGATGTATCAAAAACTAAGATTGATGAGAATAAGTCTCCATGGTTCAAGTTTTGGGGCTGTGATACTTGTCGTATTTGGCAAGAAGAGGTGAGAACCCTCAAAGCCAAGTTAGACAAGGCTCTTAAGCCTAAAATTACATTTGCTATTGATCGATCACATTATCGAGAAAGTATGAATAATCAGTATCAAAAGTATACGTATGTGATTCGAGATAGTGATAGCAAAGGTAAGTTTCAAATGAACCTTGATTGCTTATATTGTTGCAAGCCTGGTCATACTATTGCTAAATGTCGTTTTAGAAGATTTCTTGTTCCAAAAGGCATTTATCAATGGTTACCCAAGTGCGGTCTTGGTTTCACTCACCTTAAAGAACCCAATGAGAATTGGGTACCTACTCTCCCTTGAATGTTTTTTTAGGTACAAAGTCTTGAGACCACCGAAAGAAGATGGGTTCTGGATAGTGGTTGCTCAAGACATATGACTGGTGATATATCTCTTTTCATCGACTTTGTGGAGAAGAAAAAGGGGTTTGTCACCTATGGAGATAACAATAAGGGACAGATTCTTGGCAAAGGTAGTGTAGGTAACCCCTCATCTACTACTATCTCTGATGTGCTGCCTATGGAAGGCCTTAGACACAACCTTTTAAGCATTAGTCAACTATGTGACAAGAATTATAAAGTATCTTTTTCAAAGGATTGTTGCATAGTTGAAGATAGTGACAAAAAGAATGTGTTTAAGGGCTTGAGGGTGAACAACGTCGATATGCTAGACTTAAATGAGGCATCGTTGAATGGAGACAAATGTCTAGTCGCTATGAATGAAGATTCATGGTTGTGGCATAGACGGTTCACTCACATCAACTTTGATTTGCTTAAAAAAATAGTCTCTAAAGACCTAGTCATTGGTTTGCCAAAAATCAAATTCACAAAGGATCACCTTTGTGATGCGTGCCAAATGGGGAAGCAAACAAGGATCTCATTCAAATCTAAAAACATTGTTTCAACTATGAGACCCCTTGAGCTCCTCCATATGGACCTCTTTGGACCATCTAGGGTTAAAAGCCTAGGTGGTAACTATTATGGTTTTGTAATAGTCGATGACTTTTCTAGGTTTTGCTGGACTATTTTCTTAACAAATAAGAGTGATACCTTTTCGGCCTTTGAACGATTTGCTAAGTTATCTCAGAACAAGTTAAACACAAACATTGGGTCAATTAGAAGTGACCATGGGGGTGAGTTTGAAAATCATTTGTTTGAAGCATTTTGTGATTCCAACGGAATTGGTCATAATTTTTCCGCACCACGTACCCCTCAACAAAATGGGATAGTGGAACGTAAAAATAAAGTTTTGGAGGAACTTGGAAGGACTATGATCAATGATAGTGGATTACCAAAATACTTCTGGGCCAACGCCATAAGTGCGGCTTGTTATGATTTGAATAGGGTGCTCATTCAGCCTATTCTAAACAAGACACTGTATGAGCTTTTAAAAGGGCGTAAGCCAAATATCTCTCACCTTCATGTATTTGGTTGTAAATGCTTTGTGTTAAACAATGGGAAAAAGACGCTTGGTAAGTTTGATGCCAAGGCCGACGAGGGTATTTTTCTTGGATACTCTTAGTCAAGTAAAGCGTATAGAATTTATAATAAGAGGTTACGTGTAGTTAAAGAGTCACTTCATTTTACCTTTGATGAGTCTTATCCGAGAAATGTCAGAGAAGGTAGTTCTTTTCATGGTGTAGGTGTACCTACTGAAGACATACTCAAGGACACTGATAAGGGAACTGATCAGCCTGAAGCAGTGTGTATTGAGGAGGAAAAGGATCACCAACCCATGAAGAGTGAGGAGGATCATCCAACTAATAAAGATGACCTTCCTCCAGCATGGAAGTCTTCCAAAGACCATCCAATCGACAATATCATCGGTGATATCTCTAAGGGACTAACCACTCGCTCTAAACTTAGTAACTTTTGTTATTACTCTGCTTTTGTCTCCCAAGTTGAACCTAAAAATGCAAAGGAGGCGTTACTCGATGAGCATTGGTTTCTATCAATGCAAGATGAGTTAAACCAATTCAGGAGAAATAAGGTTTGGGACCTTGTCCCCCCTCCGCGAGATCATCGAGTAATCGGCACTCGATGGGTCTTTAGGAATAAACTTGATGAAAATGGAGAAATAACACAAAATAAAGCACGGCTTGTAGCACAAGGCTATAACCAAGAGGAAGGAATCGACTATGAGAAAACTTATGCGCCGGTTGCCCGACTCGAGGCTATACGCCTTCTACTTGCCTATGCTTGCACAAAGAACTTCAAATTATTCCAAATGGATGTTAAAAGTGCGTTCCTTAATGGATACATAAATGAAGAGGTTTATGTAGCCCAACCTCCGGGTTTTGAATCCCACGAATATCCTGATCATGTCTATAAACTTAAACGAGCTTTGTATGGACTTAAACAAGCCCCTAGGGCTTGGTATGAATGTCTAAGCAAATTTCTACTTGATCAAGGGTATTCAAGAGGAAAGGTTGACACGACTCTTTTCATTAAACATCAAGGAAAACACTTAATTTTGGTACAAATTTATGTTGACGATATTATTTTTGGGTCTACTAACATGACCTTGGTCAAGGAGTTTTCTAGTTTGGTGCAGGGGGAGTTTGAAATGAGCATAATGGGGGAGCTCAACTATTTCCTCGGATTGCAAATCAAACAACTCGATGAGGGCACATTCGTGAGTCAAACGAAATATTGTCTTGAGCTTCTAAAACGTTTCGATATGCTAAACTGCAAAGCAATAGATACTCCAATGCCGACTAGTGCAAACCTTGATCGTGACGAGAATGGTAAAGATGTAGAGGTAAAAAGGTGTAGAGGTATGAAAAATCCCTTCTCTATCTTACCGCATCACGTCCCGATATTATGTTCAGTGTATGCATGTGTGCGAGGTAGCAGGCACATCCCAAAGAATCCCACTTAAAGGCAGTTAAGCACATACTTCGATACCTCTCAGGTACTCCAAAGTATGGGTTGTGGTATTTCAAAGGTAGTGTGTGTTCCTTAGTTGGCTACTCTGATTCCAACTTTGCTGGGTGCAAGTTGGATAGGAAAAGTACTAATGGCACGTGTCACCTTTTCGCAAATTCCTTGGTGAGTTGGCATAGCAAGAAACAGGTTTCCGTTGCTTTGTCAACAGCCGAGGTGGAATACGTTGTCGCCGGTAGTTGTTGTGCTCAAGTCCTATGGCTTAAACAACAATTGCTTGATTTCAATTTAAAACTTGAGCGTATTCCAATTTTGTGCGATAACACTAGTGCGATTAATCTAACTAAGAACCCCGTATTGCATTCACGCACCAAGCATATCGAAATACGCCATCATTTTCTTAGGGATCATGTAGAGAAAGGCGATGTGATTTTTGAGCACGTTGACACTAAAAATCAACTTGCTGATACTTTTACAAAACCATTAGCTACATAACCTTTCTTTCACATCCGTAGGGAACTTGGCATTCTTGATATCTCGGATAGTGTTTAATAATCCTTTAAGATAGTGATCTTCACATATATACATGCTTGTTTATTCTTTTAACTAACAATGCAAAGAAATATTTAGCTATGTGTGAGGGCTTGCATCGTCAATAGTGATCAAGGTAATATCGTTCTGTTTCAAAAATTCTCTCAAATTAAATGTACCATGTTGAGTGATTACATTGATGTTTGGTGCATATATTAAGCCCACTTTATCCATTTAGATGTTTGATGTTTGTGTTGGCTTTCTATTTATTCAATATCATAGCTTAAATGACACAAAAATATGATTTTTTTAAAATCTCACTATTTGAGTCGAATCAATAATGCTTCTGGTCGACTCACTCTTACTGCATTGTTTACGTGTTTAGCCGGGAATGCTTAGGTCGACACTTAGGTCGACTCCTAGCTATGATTTTCAAAATAATAAGAAAAGTTACAGTGTGCGTCGACGCACACAGACCTAACGGTCGACCGCTTGCTAAAAAGCTGCGAAAAATTCCTTGGTCTTTGTGTGCGTTTGACCTATTTATCTCTTTTCTTTGATTTTCTATGTGGCATTAACATAACATATGCATTGTAATAAAGTCATTCTCTCATCTCCTCCTCTTCCCTAAATCCTGTCCACATAAACCCTAACTTCACAACTCTTACCAACAACTTTTGGGTTTCACACAAATTGAAGAAATTCGTCACTGTTCATCTTTCTCCAACATCATTATCAATGGCTTCACGAAGAATTACTCAGAAAAGAGTCTCAAGGGAGCCTTCATCTCTAGCGGGTCCTTCTCAACCTCCTTCAAATCAACTGGTAACACTTTCCTCTCTTATTTCTGATGAGTATGTTGATCTATATAAGAATAACTTGAGCAAACGGTCTGTTGTAAAGCAATTTGTTTACTATCGTCGTACCGTTGAACGCATGCACTTAGAAGAAGTCATAGATTTATTGGATTTTCAGAATTTCAATGGGTTTTTGGAATATGACACCAAATACAACGAGGATTTGGTTAGGATCTTCTATTCTGGTCTAGTTGGGAAGTTTGATGATTACATGTTTAAATGCAAGCTAGGGAATAAGACTATTGCTATTAATGACACTACGTGGAGAGATTTGTTCCATATGTCTGTGACCAATGCTCAACCTACCCAGCATATAACCGATACAAGTCAGGTTAAAGATTATGATTTTAAGAGAGCACTGAATTCTATGTTAAGGAGACAATATTCGGAACAGGTTGTGGCAAGCAATCTCTTTCCTAAAACAGTGACAACAGGGAAATTGACTCCCGTTGCAAGGATCTTGCAGTGGATCATCTCTCATATTCTTAGACCAAAGAAAGGGGGCTACTCCAGGGTGGATCAGCCCGAGGTTTAGTTGATGTACATTTTGATGAATAAAATAAGGATTAGTTGGCCTTACTACATTGCAAGCAGAATGTATTCTCTTCGTGACTTCGGTAGAGGGATTGCGCTATCCTACGCACCCTTCATTCAAAAGGTAATCAATCATGTTGAAATAGTTGTTCCTGGTATTCCATACAAATCAATCACTATCAATCAAGAATTCTGCCAGAAGACAATGACTATGATGGGTCATGTTTGGGATGCCATAGATAAAAGGTATAAGTATATTGTGAAAGCAACACGGCTGTCTTGGAAGAATCTGATGAAGAAGACGAGGAAGAAGAAGAAGACGAAGAAGGAGAGGAAGAACAAAGCGATGCTGAAGAAGAACAAAGTGAGAATAATCAAGGACATCAAATGGAGATTGGTGTTGAAGATAATGCTGCTTGGATACCTCACTCATCTGCCATGGTGTCTGAGGAAGACCAAATATGGAATCAGTGGCAATATACAGGTAATTACATGCCTCAATCCTCTCAAATGGAAGCTGAAGTTGACCAAGGATGAGGTCAATGGAAATATAATGGCTGGACCACTCTTGGTTCTAACTATATGCCATCAACTCAAGGGTTGGACTATCAAGAGTCCTATTATACTCCTCCTTCACCTCCGCGTCCTCAACAAAACAATGAGGATATTCTTGAACTCATGAGGACTATGTAACTTGACCAACAACGGTTTGCCACAGCTCAATAAAACGGTTCAGGTCTTTGCACGAAGAAATTCAGACTCACACCAACAACTTTGATTCTTTTGCCACTAATGTGATGGGAAGATTCAACACTATGGTTGAGACTTCTTCTAATCAGCACCATGCTCTTACAAACAGCTTCAACATTCTGAATCACACCGTGGTGGAGATGACCGAGCAGTTGGATATGCAACCTCCACCACCTCATCACACTCACCAGTTTCGCAGAAGAGGGCACTCATTTAGGGGGAGGAGGCCATGAGGATCATCATTGCATCTTGCATCATGTCTTTTCATGCTTTGTTTCTTGCTTTGTTTATGTTTATGCTCTACTACGTTTCCGTTAGCTATGGGTGTTTCATTTTCGTAATTTTGTATTGCTTCTATTTTGGCTTCTCCATGTAGTGACAATGTACTATTATCAACTTTGTGTTCCTTTAGCTTTTTGGTTTGGTTATTATTTGCTTGTTCTTATTTATCCTCATTTTGTTCGTTAATGTGAATTATATGTGGATGTGTGTTAATGGTTATTCGTTGCAATTCGTTAAAAATGCAGATCTCGATTTTCTATTCTTGATACTTTATCCTTCTCTCTTTTTGATGTTGTCAAAGGGGGAGAAGAAATTGGAAATAACAGGTATTGAAAATAACATGTATTGAGATGATCAAACAATAGTGGATGCATAAAGTCAGGGGGAGGATACTACCTCAGTTTGACCGTTTTGCCATCATAAAAAAGGGAGAGTATGTGAGGGAAGTCTCTCTCCATGTACTTGATTTTAATGTCTCTCTCCATGTACTTGATTTTAATGATGTCAAAACTATCATGCTTAGCATATATAGGTTTCACATGAAGAACTTCAAATGCAATGCACATTAGGTGTTCTAAGAATGTTTGATTGTGTTGGTAATGTTCTAGGTGCATTAGATATGGTTAAACACCTTTAGGAAAGTCAAAAATGTGATTTTTGCATGTTCTAATGGTGTGAGTCGACTCACAACCCTGTTCTGGTCGACCCGGACAGGTAGCATTTGTTAGTGTAACCTGCAGGTATGTTCGCGTCGACTCTCCGGTCGATTCACACATCCTACGTTTGTATCTGTCAAAAATGGGAGCTATGAGTAGACTCAAGCCCTGTTTAGGTCGACACACAGCATGTTATTTTGTGCAGATTTGCACGCGGCATTGCTCAGGTCGACTGCATCTTCTGTATAGGTCAATCGTTCGCTATTTTGCACCAATTTTAGGCTGTGTTATTCACTCTAAAATTCTGTTTTTCCTCTTATGTTTTCTAGGATAGTGTAGCACCCCAAAATTTGCTCTCCTTATTTTAGTACTAACTGGCTTATGCTTCATTTGCATCTTAGCTAGGTCATCGGGTACATATATGCGTATCATTTGGCTCTGTGGTTATGAGATCAAGGTTCTCTGTTCAAGCATCGTCAGGTTGCAACAAACATTTATTTCGTCACTCGACATATGCGCAAAGTATTTCTCCGGGTTACGTAATCAACGGGTCAGCAAAGCTCTTATCAAACATAATTTTTCATGTCAAGAATCTCAGAGGAAGTTGAAGTTTTCAGTCGATTCAGAACAGTTTGAGCAGAAAATCAGTTTGCTGTGCAAATTTGCAAAATTCATAACTCTTGCTCTGGAACTCGTTTTGCTTGGATATTCAACAATTAGAACCGTCTTGGTATTCTCTACAACTTTTATGTTCGGCTCGGAAGTCAATTCATCAAGGAAAGTGGTGGGAATTATTTGTTTCTGGAATTTCGGTTTCGCTGGATAATTGCGTCAGTGGTATTCAAAAGGGCTTAACTTCTGATTGGATCATCATTTCTGAGCTACTCCTATGCCAAAAAGTTCCATATTGAAATTATCTGCAACTTTTGTGTTTGGACCAAGGGCTGATTCTTTGAGGAAGATCTCTGAACACGCGAGTTTTCAGAGTCGATACAGTGCAAAAAACAGTGAAAAATAGTGTTGAACCGGTGTATTTCGGACACTAAAAAATTCATAACTCTCAGCTCGTTTATCGGATTGATGCCATTCCGGTGCCTAAAATTCCGTTTCGATGCCATCTTCGTGATGTAAGTTCAGTATGAGTCAAGTCCAAGCGGAAGAACCCCAAAAGTGCGAATTATTGGAAGAATTCTTTGGATCAATTCACTGTCTGTCAGATATTGGAAAATCCATAACTCGGTCAATTTTTATCGGATTGTGTCCATTCTCGAAGCTACGGTTCAAAAATTTTGTGCTCTTTAAGATTGAAGACAAGCTTGAGTTCGAACGATGCTCCAAAGATCATCGTTTTGGTTTATTTCGCAAAACGGAAGTGTTGAACCGAAGAAAAAGGCTGAAAGTTGTTTCACGGGAAAATTCATATCTCACTCATTTTTTGTCCGATCGTGCTCATCTTTTGACATGAGGTCACTGACTCATAGATCTACAACTGTACTGACAAAGTCGAGTCGAGATTGTGCTCCAAAGAGGTTGACCTCGTCACATTTTCGAGTAGCAGACACCAAATAAGCTGAAAAAAAACAACTTATTCAGTGACGTCTTGCAGCTTAAGCGTATCGAACTCATTCGATTTTGATCGAATAACGTCCTTTCTTTTTGCGTTGCGTCCGTGACTCAGACGCGGACAATTTCTTAAGAGGCTCAGAGTCGAAATTTTGTACCGGGCAAGATGTTATTTTTGCTTAAGCTGCCGACAAGCTGGAATTTTACCGTTTCACTTTGTTTTTTATCACACTATATATTCAAAATTGTCTCATTTTCACAAACCCTGATTCATAATTCACAAACACTCAAAAATCAAACCTAAATTTCCCTCAAGGATCAAACAACAAGGTTTTCATATTCTCTCAAGAACATTCATCAAGTTCACCAATCTTCAAGGACATTCAAAGGCAAATTTCCAAATATCTCAAGATCTCTTCCGATCCGATCTCCCTTGGCCAGACCACCGCCGCGATTTCCGGCCACCCTCCTCAACCGCGAGCGCCGCCGCAGATTCCTTCCTCCGTCGCATGAGTTTTCGAGCGTCTTCTCCGTCCGCTTCCGACGTTTCTCTTCGAATTCCATCAATTCTTCCTCAGATTCACTTTCTGGTAATAATTCTTCACTTTAATTCTTGAATAATTGTTGAATTGGGTGAATTAGGATTTAATTGATAGTTGATTGTGAATTGAGATTATATTGTTGAACTTAATTTTCTTGTGATAAAATTGTGAATCAAACTTTGGATTAAGCTTTGCATTGGTGAATTAATTTGTGAATTGATTCTTGAATTGGTGAAATATGATTAAATCTGGAATTGGATAGTTATTTCGTGAATTGTTTGTGATTCTTGAATCGAATTATAGTTTCGATATTAATGGTTGTGATGTTGTTCACTTTCCAAAAGTTGGATTTTGATTCCGGATAATTAGTTGTTGAATGATATTTAGTTTCGAAACTTGAGAATAGTGCTACCGGTGTGGTTTTGTTGATTTAATGTAAGTGTCGATGTTTGTGTTCATTTACTGATTCTTGTGCAATTCATGAGTTAATATAATTTCTATTCGATTCAAAGCATGGATTATTTCATTTTTGCAAACGAAGAGCTTGAATCGAATGAAATTATGTCAATTCTTGAATTTGGTTTTAATACTTGATGCTAGCTCATTTTGGTCATAACTTCCTAACCGTAGCATGTTTTTGCGAATGCGAATAATGTAACTTGACTTTGTTGATGATTCCGGAGCTGTTGGTGGACCTTTTGGTCGATTCTGGACAACTTTTTTTTACCGTTTCGCTACTGCCAGCCGACGAAATTGGCCTAAAAGTCCCACTTCCGAGCGGAATTAATTCAAACCGAGTTCGTTTTTGAGTCCGTTGGCACGTTTGCGGCCAACCATGCGATTTTCGTTCAATTCCGAGTCGGTGATTTTTAACGTTTATTTTCCGATTTCGTGTTATTTGCCTCCGTTTGTGATGTACTTTGCATACTAATTGCTACTTGATGCATATTCATGCTTACTTAGTGATTTGTGTACTATCGCATTCATGTTCGCTTATTTCGGATTGACTCCATGTACATATTGTGTTTTGACATAACCATTGTCACTTTTCGTGCGATTTCTTGATTTGATATTGTGATACGAAAGTTGCGTTTGCTTGTTATTACTAACTTGTGTGCAAGGAATTTTTCTGAAAGAGTCTCCAATGGTGCTTATCCGCTGGGTGTTCCACTTTATTTGTTGGATGCTACTTCGCGTCCGATGCGCTTTCTCTTTGTCTCTCATTCTTGAGGTGTGCATATGTATTTGTGGTATTGTGTCTGGATTGCGTTTCTTACAGGTGTACTGTCTGATTGGGTGGTTGTGTCTGATACACACCACATGCCGGTTGTGATTTATTTTCACACCGACCATGCTTTGACGCTTATGTCGGATATACGATTTCTGACTTGCTTTGTTTGGTGATGCTAGCTTGCTCGAAGTACTCCGGGTTTCTTACTTTGTTTGCTTTTGCTACGGATTGTTATCCGTTTGGTCTAGTTTCTTTTCCCTTTTATCTCATTCCGCACTTACTGCTTTCGATGCCATGAGAAGTAGGAATAGAGATGCATGCTTGGAAGTCGGTTCCTTTCTTTGGTCAGCATTCTGGAAAAGTCCTCAAGTGAGGCCATGATTGTGCTTGTTTAATATTGTACCTAAAGACCTCCAAAGAGGCATCCCACTCCCGTATCCCCTTGTAAGACCTCCAAGAAGGCAATTGACGAAAGGTAGGGTTCACAATCGACCCCCGTTATTTTAGTCGAGTCGTTCTTAGCTCTCATTACATGGTCGAAGCTTTGAACATAACTTACTCTTGTTATCGAGTTCGTCAAGTGGAAGAAGGGTTTCGCAATCAAACCCCCACGCCTTATCTATAGCTCGCATTGACCGATGCTGATTCTTATGTGATCTTATTCACATCCCCCTTTCTCTGCTCTCCATGGTTCTCGATACCATTGGGTGAGTACCCCTATTTCCTATAGCTAACTTGTTTGCCTCGGTTGATATGACCCCTTGGCTAAAGCTCCCCCCTTTTTACTTTGATTGTGTGACATTGTTGTTGACTAACACTGTTTATTCTTTCGTTTGTTTTTAGTTCATTTTGTGATTGATTCATCCTATGTTTACTTGTGTTTGTTCACATGATCCCCTTAGGATTCCTAGCTCCACTTAATTTCTGATTAAGCCGGGGGTAGGAGAGACATTAGGCTTTCAATCCTTTGCATGCTAACATTAGGTAGGCTTCCCTCCTAATCCTCCCCTTAGGGCCATCTTTGCATGATAACATTAGGATAGATTTCCCCCTTAGTGTTTTTCTTTTCCTTTGAGTCTTCTCTCTTCTCATCTCAACGTTTCTTGAAAATATTTAATAAAGATAAAGTGTATTGCGCACGAGCCTTAAGCGTGGGGAATGAGAAATGAGGGGCTTCCTCTCATCTTTCTAGAGTGCTTAGCGAGCGTCCTGTCTTGGGACGATGCGTTAAGTATTCGCCCCTGTGCCCTAGACTTTGGTGCAATGCAAGTTATGAACTAACTCAAGTTACTTCTGTCCTAAAAAAATACAAAAAAACTTCAAACCCTTTTGTCCTTCGGGATTGTCGAACTAAAGGCTATTTTCAAAAAGGGCACGTTACTTTCCGTCTGAGTCGCAAACAGGCATCGACCCTAACTACCGGACGCGAACTTAGCGTCGCTCATAAAAAACACAAAAAGAACTTGGTCTGAACTACGTTGACTCTGAATTTCCCATTGCACAAAGGGAGTACGTAGGCCTAGGACGTCGACGTCCTACCGAGTCTGTCTTAGTATTTCCCTCCCCCGTTTAGTACAGCCATAGATGATAGTATAACTCACCCTTAGAATAGACAACAAACGTGGATCCCATCGAGTACGATTGACGCGTGGGGTGCTAGCACCTTCCCCTCGCGTAACCGACTCCCGAACCCAGGCTATGGTTGCGATGACCATTCCTTTCCCTTTTCCTTAGGTTTATGCGGTGTTCCCTTTCCCTCTCTTGGGATAAATTTACACGGCTGGCAACTCTGTTTTCCGCGCCACTCTTGCGTTTGTACCTGGATGAAAATCCTGGGAGCGACAGATAGTATATATATATATATATATCATTTTAGCTCATTTTTTACATAATAACAAGAAACGTGAAAATAGATATTGATTTTTCTCTTCATCTTTATCTTCAACTTTACATTCTCTAACATCTACACATAACCATTTTTGTTAGTGTTGTGTATTTTTGAAGTGATAACGTTCAGACCTAGGTGTGTGGATCCTTCGTGCTGGGTTGAGAATCAATAGGTGTTTCTTGAATAAAACCCTAGGTTTTATCCTCCAAGAATCAAAGAGATTTTGGGGGGTTTTTGCACAAACCGTTTCGTTCTACAGGGATTCAGCCGGGCGAAGGTAACCGAAGATTAGAGCAATTGTTCGGTTTAGTAGCTGTAATCAGAGGATCGTAGAAGAGGGGTTTGGGTTTGAATTTTTGGTAGATCGCAATTGATCGAGTGAAGGTAACCGAAGAACGGTGGTTTCTTTCGGTTTAGTAGCGTGGGACGGTAATTGGATCAACCATATTCGAAGCAGTTGATTCATCTTGAATAAAGGGAAGAGAAGACTTTGCATCAACAATCGAAGACGTTCGAGATTTTGAATGTTCATAGTTTTCTCTTGTATAAACAAAATTGCAACGGTAATAAATATATATCTCAATTCCATTTGTGGAATTGGGGGCAGAGGTACCCATAGCGAGGACGATTGGGGAACTGCCTAATCAAACCGCGTTTGTTCTCTCTTTCTCTTAACTCTTTTACATTTCAGTTTATTCGAATTTGTGAAGTCGCAAGTTATCGAAATTTCTGTCGTAGTGTAATCTTAAGCTGAGAAACTGTTTTGTTAAATTGATACAATTCCTTGAATTGTATCTTGGAGCAGCTTTACATTACCTTCCATAGAAATTATGCACTTAGTGTGTTTACGCACAACAGGTGTTTGATAATTTGTTTCAAAGCAAAAATCGAATGCATTGCTTTTAATTGTTTATCGTTTTACCTCATTGGTTTGGATTAAACATCAAGCAAGCGATATTTTGTTGATTGCATTATAAGTGTAGTAATCGAACTGAATTTTTCTCTTCCGTGCTCATTCTCAATATATTCGTGCATATCCGATCCTTTTAGTAGAAAGTTCGTGGTAGACGTACAATCCAGTGGTTGCTTCCGTTAAAAATTTTAAAATTAAATTTTTGGTAACCATTTGCGTGTAAAACTCTAGGGATCTATTTAACCCCCCCTTCTAGATCCATAACCATCGTCTAACACTTGCTAGTATTTGGTGTGATCCAAAAGGAATAACCATTACTGAATTAGAGCAGGGTCTCTTCAGAATTACGATGAACAACTCCTTGAATGTCAAAAGAATCTTGAAATACAATCCTTGGATATTCCTAAATTCCTGGATATATGTTAAGCCTTGGAACCACAACTTTCAGTACCTAGATATGGAAGCTAACAAAGTACATGTTTGGGTCCAAATTTAGGGAATCCCTTCAAAAATCAGAATGAAACAAATTGAGGGAAAATCACCTCAAAGATTGGGTAAGTTCTAGAAGTTAGTCTTTATAACAACCCCAAGATGATCACCATTTTTAAAGCTAAATTCCTATTTGATGTGTTAAAACCTCTCAAACTAGGGTTACACATATGTAACAAGAAAGAAGGTATATGTTAGGTTGATTTCCAATTTGAGAAAAGTCCCATGTTTTGCTTTAATTATGGTTTTATTAGACATAAATATGATTTCTTCATCTCAGAAAACAAAAAGATGTTGCACCCTAACAACTCAACCCCTTTTGGTCCCTGACTCGGATCTGCAAAATTTGGTAGGAAAATTAAAGACCAGTCAGAAAAAACTTTCAACAGCAACCATTTGCACTCACCTAGCTATGTCGTTCGTAGTCCTATCCCATAAACAATGTTAAGGAAATTCGAACAAGTTTCTATTTCAGATCACAACAACAAATAACATAGGGTAACCACCAGTTCAGGTCTACAATAATCCAACATTCATCAATACAAACCTTCATAACACCAAAAGAAAACAAATTGAAGAAGAGGTCCAAACTACTACAAGCACTTTCTCTAACCAAATAGCAAACACCTCTAGTAGGGCAAGCCGATATCCCTGAGGATTATGAGTTGGAACAATCGAGGGTTACGCAACCCTCAAATGCTGAAAGCTTTGAAGAAGCTCATTCGGATCCACCATCCATTTATTTTTTTCTTGTCTAAAGCTAAGTCGTCCCTAATTTCTTTGAAGAATATTTTCTTTAATTTTGCATACTATATTCCTAATTATTATGGTCATGATTGTTCCACCTCTAGTGGAGGTAAAGTAGGGAGGGGTTGATTCTTATATGGACCAATTATGTTAATCTGAATGTTCAGTGATTTGGATAATAATTTCATTGACAACTAGTTTACCTATATTGACCATGTTCAAAACCATAGATTCACATCAATTTATGGTTACCCCAACCATTCTAACAAGAACCTTACTTTTTCTCTTATAAATGATTTCTATCAAATTAATAATTGGATAACTAGATCATTTGTGGCGATTCAAATATGATTAAATATTCTAATGAGAAACAAGGTAGCAACTCTATTGGTTATCTGATTTCTAACCTTTTCATGATACTATAGAAAATGGTAATCTCAAAGACATTGGCTATATTAAAGACATTTACACTTGGGCACACAACTAATTGGATAATAAATTCATACTCCCTTCGGCCCATAATGAGTGATCCATTTGGAATAAAAGAGTGTCTCAAAATGAATGACCCATTTCAATTTTCAATGCATTTTTTCTAATTTTACCCTCTAATTAATATTACTTTTATCATTTCCAATACATGATAAGGGTACTTTAGTAAAAATATCATTATCTCTTTTTCAGTTATTCTTTTTTTTTTAATTTGTGTAAAATGATCAACTGGATCACTCATTATAGAACAGAGGGAGTACAAACTAAACTTGGTAGATTCCTTGTTTCCCCAAAACTTGTTTGATAATTACAATAATTATTCTAACACTCTCCTCCTTAAATACTTTCCATATCACAATCCTATTTTACTTTGTTTATCCTAATAAGTAATGCAGGTCTAGTGAAAACAAAAGGAGCAAAAGGATAAGGTTTAAAAAACTTTTAACCACATATGAAGAAAGTAAAAAACATTGTTCATCGGTCTTGGAACATGGCATATGTAGAACAAGTGACTAAACTTAACCTCACCCTTAAGAACCTAGTTATGTGGGGAAATTAAAGTTCGGTGATATCTTTCAAAAAAGCAAAGATGCCCATACCAACCTGGCTAAGATCAAGAATATCACTCCCTCTATCCAGAATATCCATGCCATTCTGACAACAGAAAACAATCTGGATAACTCTCTCAAGATATGAAATTATGTTCTACGGATAACAAGATTCCATACATAATGTTGTAAAAAAGTGTATGACAAGTGTAATGTGTAACTATCTGAATAAATGTAGTAAATAAAATAACACAAATATTGGTAATCATGTTCGATGCAAAACCACCTACTTATGGAGGGCGTTAACCCAATAAAAGAAAATTCACTTTTAATAGTCAGAAGTACAAATTGGTATGATTTAAATTCTTCTAGTTCAATGCCTCATTTCCTAATACTCGCTATGAACTTCAATCTAGGACTCCCCCTGAATTTGAGACCCCTCACACTTTTACTCAAATATTATCCCATATGTTTGGACATTTACAAAGGATAATGAATGATGGAACAATATTACAACTAAAATACTATATTATCCTAACTTATAATAAAGACATAAGAATATATTATTACACAAAACAAAACACAAGACTCAAAAGAAATAAACACGCCTAGCTTAGTTATGCAAGGTTCGAGTCTTGACAAAGGAGAATGCCTCCTTAAATACACATAGGCTTTTTAGAAACACACACAAAGACATATCTTATTCCACCTTGTTATACCCTAATTTTTAACCATAAGATCCCACTCTCTTTTTTCATTTTTGCATACAAAAAAGATCACAAGCTTGGTTGATTTCTTACCCTCTCATCTTTGTGTTTGCTTTTGCAGAGATCATCAAGTACCTCTTTCTGTATCTTTTTCCTTTATGTTTATATGTTTTATGTTTCACTAACTACTAATTAAAATACCAAAATTATGTCTTGTATCCTTTTGTTTCTTTGCAAGGTAGGGTGTTATATCAAGAACACCAAGCATGATTCATCGGCTAGGGTTTTGCTCCCTCAAGGTTAAAGTGTGGTAAAACATTGATTCCCAAGGGTTATATCATCAAACGATGGCTTCTAATATCAAAGTACAAGGTTTCAAGGATCATTCAATTTCATTTTGATCAAAGATATCTCAAGGTTTAGTAACTTGTCTCTTAAGAAAAGTCAAAGGTTCATGGGTTTATTTCCATGCCTTCATCAACAAGTTACCTCAAGCTTTGGTAAATTTAATCAAAGGACATTAAAGGACACATTATTTAAGTTCATATGATTATCCATTTGCTTTGAAATGCAAGGAAAGTCCAAGTTTACAAGTTGATTCAAGGAAGTTTGACCTTAAAAGTTAACATTTCAAGTCAAAGTTCAAAAGATCACAACTCCTTCAATTCTCAATATTTTTAATGCTTCTTTTTGCATATGCCTCTTCTCAACATCCTCTTCAACTTCTCTTTACATGACAAGAGCCAATTATGCTTGGAGGATCATCAAAGGTTTGAAGACATTATAGGTCATTTGTGGACTTAGTGAAATTTTGCCTATATTGAAGTGACTTTTTCTCAACTTTCAAGAATCACAACTTCTTCAATTTTCAATATTTGGAGCTAATTCTTTTTGCAAAATATCATTTATGATGCCCACTACAAGATTGCTTCAATGGTCAAAGTCAAATTGTGCTTGGAAGGCCTTGGAATTCGATACATTATAGTTCATTTTCAGCCATTTGGACTTAGAATATTTCAAGTTTGGTTTGCCAGATTTTTGTGCCAACTTCAACATGACATAACTTTTTTCTCAAGCATCTAAATGAAACCTTTCTTGGCACATTGTGATGTTTTTTTTTTTTATGATTTTAACCAATTGCAAAAAGAATGGAATCAAAAAGCCTCGTGTACAAGATGCCCCATTGAGTTGAACATGGTTACTTGGAACTTAAGTTTTCACCATGATCAAAATTTTTAACTTAACCAAAACTTGTTTACATGCCAAATTACCACGCATTTTGGAGCTAAACATGGTTAGTGAAGTTCCCTGAAGTTAATTGACTCCTAAAATGCATCATTTGGCCGAGTTTTGAGGCACATGGAGTCACACTTTCTCACTTGGAAGGTGCACACGATTACACTAAATTATGGATCATTCGACCCTTCTCAGCATTTCATCGTCATCTCCTATAAATAGAGACCCCATTCCAATCATTTCTCGAGCTTTTGATAGCCAGAAAACCCATTTTCCACTCTCAAATTTCTTTAGAAATTGAGCTATCGTGTTTCAAATTCTAACCTGTTTCAAACCTTTTTCTTGATTCCATTAGCTCCATCATACTTCTATGAAGCATGTACAACAAGAATCAATCTCCAAGAGTACCTGAATTGTGTTGACCAAATCCAGTTTCATAGCTCCTCCGATCGTTTTTGGACAAGGTAGTTTGAGGCTCAATTTTCAGTCAAACAAGTTACCACAATGTAGTCATTTGCCTTCTGATTGTTTCCCCTAACCTAGCTGGTGTTGATAGCGTGTGTTCATCATTTAATTTTTGTTTTCGTGATTTTCATTTCACCGAGTTTTCTCTACAATTCTCCTTGCTCACTTTCAATAAATGAAAATGGAGTAGGATGTTGAGTTCGCCTTGATGAGACGGTTGAAATGATGGTGGTTTCTTGCCCTAATGTTACCACTTAGCAATCTTTGGTGAGCATCTCACCGGAGAAGATGACCGGAAAGGTGAAGGTGATGATCAGAGGTGGAGACTGCAGAATGCCAAACATGTCTTATTTTGATCCATATTTCTTGGCATTTTTCAACTCATTTGTTATGTTTTAATGGATTTATTCCATGTTTCCATATTATCCTTCAATTATGTTGCAAATACCTTTGGTTTCTTTGATATGTGTGTTTTTGTGCAGGATTTAGGCATAAATTATCAAAGATCAAGACACAAGTGAATTGACAAGGAAACCAAAGAAAAGAAGAAAAACCAGCATGTTCGTTGTGCGAACACCAACGAGGTGAAAGCGAATGTTCGTTGTGCGAGCTCCTGGCGAATCCCTAGCGAACCATATCAGATTAGAGGCAATAGGAAAAGGACCCTAAGTCTGCTGTGCAAACTTGTAGCAAAGAAGTTCGTTATGTGAAGAAGTGTTCATATTGCGAACTTAGATATTTCCTCAGGGGCGGTTTAACTATTCAGAGGCACTTCATGTGCCATAAAGGGGTCTTCGCAGTGCAAAGAATGAGTTTGTACAGCGAACTTGACAGTTTTTAGTTGTACTATTTAAGTACTTTTTGCACTTTTTGGGGATAATAACCCAAAATAACCCCATTTTCCACATAGAAACCCTATTTTCTGCATTTCTTCACCAAAGAGTGATATTTTGCAAATAGAAGCTGGATTCGCATCGAAGATTAATTCTTCGACATGGATGCTCATTCATCTTCTCTCATTACTTGTAAAGCAAACTACCATGGTAATGAGTAGCTAATTTCCTTTGTATCAAAGGTAGAGGTAGTCTACCTTAGCTTTATGTATTTTTTTTTATTGCCCTTGTATGTGAACAAGTGATGATTAATATATGATGAATATTTTTGTTCTTAATGATCCATTTTTGTTTTGTAAAACTCTAGATATAGATTTTATGGAACTTGACCTAAAATATTCATCTATCAATTCATAGATTGGAGAGATCAGTCTGTGGTTGATATTTTCTTTGTGTTGAACTCAAAGCTTACTATATTGGTTGTTATATAGAGAGATCGTGTAGCGATGAATACAATATTTCTCACGACACCACACTAGACATAGATGGTATTGAGAGAATATGTGATGGTATTAATCAGATCCGACTTCACATGCAAGATTAAGAGAATATGTATTAGTTAGAATAGATGAAAACTAATTTTGATATACTTTGTTAATCAAACGTCTAGAATTTAATCTTTGCTACTAAATTGTGACAATTTATAAAACAAAATTTGAAATTCCTTTTCTTAAAACAGTAAACTATTAAACAACAAGCATCCCATATTAGAACAATCCATATGGAGACGATAACACAAAAAACCCCTTATTCTAACTCTAACAAAGACACGTGTCATACCCCAAATTTTGACCACTAAGATTTCCCATCATTGGGCAAATCATCATCACAATATGGATGGACCATCATACCTCATTAGTCACCCCAAAGATGGGTGAGCATCCACTACAATCAGACTTAGGGTTTCAAGCCCTCTTTGAGCCTTAGACAAAGGATCAATCAAGGAATGACATGATCTTCAACTTGTCTAACCTCTCAAACATCCACAATGGATCAAGAGGACTCCCACAGCAAGAATCAAGCACAATGTTGCAGCATTCTAGGTGGATTAAGCCTTAAGATCGTCAGTCTCACCAAATTAGGGTTTGGTCGACCAGGGCCTCCAGATGGAAATTTTCCTCTGGGCATGAGCCAATGCTTCAAAGAATAACCTAATATGCTCCATGGGACATCATGTACCCAATCATCAAGTCAATTTTGACCTCAGGGGATGCATTCATAAAAAATCATTACGGTTTCTTGACCTAATTCACCCCCCCAAGTTGACTTTTGGGACAAATCATGAGCCAAGACCTCAAGAGAGGATTTGAGGGTCTCTAATAAACCACCTGGATCCATTTGCAACAATGGATTGATCCAAGAAGCTTGGTTCCCAAGTTTTAGGTTCATCAGAACCACAGTTAGGGTTTCGTGGAAAAAGTCAATTGTACCTTTGACTTTTGACCAGGACATGCTCCCAAACCCTAGGACATGATTCAATACACCCTATGACACCTATGAAATCAATCCACCAAGTTTGATTTAGGTCAAGGACTTGATTTCATGGAGGATCGCACAGTTTGGAATTCATCTGATAAAAAGTCAACTGTGCCCAAAAGTCAAAGTTTGACTTTTTGATTTTTTGGTCAATTATGGTTCCTTAACCCTAAAATGATGTTAATGTGTGATTGGAATCATCATTCATCAAGAAAAATCAAGAAAAGTGGGATAACTTATAAAAGGGGTAACCATAAAAACTTAGAAATTTTTCTAAGTTATGAAACAAAGTGGCTAGGGTACCAACTTTGGAGGATCATAACTCTTAAACCACAAGGCCATTTTCCCCATTCAAAGCTGGATTTGAAGTTATGGAATTATCAAAATCACAAAAACTAAAAATGTCACTTTTTTCAACACTTAGTGAAATTTTCACTAAGTCAGAATCTGTCTTACTTTTTTCAAAATGTAGGGGGCATTTTTCACTTGGATCCAAAAAGTATCAAAACCAATTATGATCAAAAAGTTGTTATATCATATGAGATATGACCATGCCAATATGCCTTGCTGCAAACTGCCATGGCAAGGCAGATTTGGGAGTTTTGCTCGATTTGCTCAAATTTTGCAAAGGGCAAGTAAATCTATCCATCTGAACACCTCAAGGAGGGACCAAGGAGGGACAAACCCTGATCCATAAGCCTCCCAAGTCTTTGGAACCAAAAGTAGCATGCCAAACCTAAAAATGCCTAAAAGAGGGACAAGACTCCAATTTTGGTTTGGAGCATTTAATGGATGCACCAAGGTGGCATGGACTGACCCATTTCCAACTGAATTCAGTCAAGACTTATCCAAGACCAAGGGAACCAGCAGCCTGTGCCCTAACCTCTAGTCAATGGCTAGAGGAAACTTGGATTCTCATTGATCAACATTGGCCAAACCTCTGTTGTAGTTGCCATTCACTATTACAGCCAAAACAAACTTGCTCTACTATAAATAGAGCTCAATTGTGTTTAGTTTGAGTACACCAAAGCACTACAATAGATGCTTTCCTCAAAATCTTTTTCTCTAGGAAAAAATACCTTCTTTAGCAAGGTAACTCTGAGTTTTTGAGTTTGAGAGAAATTCCAATCAAACCAATCCCACACACACCTCATAAACATCATATAGAGGTGATCCAAACACTCACAAGTGACCTGTAACACCAAAATCACAAAGTCACCTCTCAAAACCTCAAAATAGGACTTTTGTGCATTTTTCAAGCCATGTCTTGATTCAGTCACTTTCCAAACCAGATAAAACCTCAAACACACTCCAAATATCATCATTAAACTGTCCCAAATGGTTCCCCCATCTGGAACACCATTTGAGAGAGTTTCTATTTTGGCCACTTTTGCCCCTTTTGTAAGAAAGAGCTCAAACTTGTTCCTGAGGTTTCAAACAGCTGACTCCAACCATCCTAAAAGCTTCTAAGGGATCATTTAAGGTTGTTCAAAGCATCAAATCATTTCTGGAATAAAGCCCTTGGCAAATTGCACAAAAGCTCCAAAAAGAGGTAAGCATCACAACTTGGATCATGCATCTCTTATACATGTTATATGTGTTGTGTTTGCACCAATTTATCATGTAATTCATGCTTGTACCAAGAGATGGCACAGAAAATGCAAATCATGGCCTATTTCAAAACCACTATCGGGTTTTTCAATAGGAGCATGATCTGAAAAAAACACCACCACCATTGGATTCCTTATGAAATTCTAGGCAGGATAGACCTAAAATTTGTCCCAATCCATGGAGAAATGAGAAAGTTATGGCCTTCACGTTTTCAACCAAACTCTTGTCTTGCCTTGCCTTGGGCCAGGCCAAAAACAAGGCAAGCCTTGTATATTTGTGGTTGTATTTTAATCAACAGATGTATCACCATCCCAGTTGTAAGGCGCGCGCCCTATACACAAGAGGTCTGGGGTTCGAATCCCCCTCGCCCCAGATCCTCTTTTTGCTATTCTTTCCACTTTTTATTGTTTTTCTTATTATTTTTAATGATTTGAAAAATTAATAACTCTCTCAATTTTAATTATTTTTTATTGGTTCTTTTTTCAAAAAATCACAAAAATGTTGAAATATTTTATTCCACAAAAAAATCATATTTATATTAGTTATTTAATATAATTAGTATTTTTGTGAATAAATTCCTTTTTAATTGTTTTTAAACATTAAAAACTGAATATTTACTTTGAAAATCAAAACCAAATGAGTTTAATTCATCTTGTGATTAAAACCTCATTTTTTCAAACCTTAAACAAAAATCACAAGTGGTTTATTCAAACTTATTTGGTATTTTTATAATTTTATTTGATTTTCTTTAAATATTTACTTTTAAAGGAAAACAAAATTAGGGTTTCTTTGATTTTCACCCTCGCAAATCATTTTCAAACACTCATGGGCCTCTATTAGAGTGTAAGACCCATCCCTATTGTAAATACACCACTTTTTGGGCCTCAGTCATTGTATAAGTCCCACTGTATTTTCAAAAACAACGACGCGATCATCGCCTTTTTTAGCAAAATCATTTGGGCTCTCCTTGAGCTGTAAGCCCCACCACTTGTACAAAAATAAATAATTGGGCCTCTAATAGAGTGTAAGACCCAACCCCGTTTTTTTAACCAAAACTTTTTGGGCCTCAATGCATTGTATAAGACCCAGTATGTTAAAGAAATCTCAGCGTGATCGCCAATTCAAAAAACAAATCATCTGGGCCTACCCTCGTGTTATAAGCCCCATTCTTTTTCTTTAAACACATTTGGGCCTCTTGAGAGAGTGTAAGACCCATCCCTTTGTACAGAAAACTTTTTTGGGCCTCAGTCACTTGTATAAGCCCCTGTACAATTTCAAACAACAGCGCAATCACTGATAAAACCTTGGGCCTCTCCTTGAGCTGTAAGCCCCAACAATCTTTTCAAAGTACTTTCTCCTTTGATTTTGAATATAATATTGTTATCAAAGCTTTCTTTGTTGAACAAACAAATAAAACAACATGGAAGCTCTACAACCGAGTTTACCTGCTTTCTTTATCCGTTTTCATATATATATATATATATATATATATATATATATATATATATATAAAACTGTATTGTGGGGCTGCTCACTGTAAGTCTTCTTTCATAAACTTTTATATACTAGTATATCCACTGTGTAATACTAGTATAGTTATTTAGAGTTTTCCCCAGCAACTACGTCTAGCACTAGGTAAAGCTCTGTTGGTCACTCTTAAATACAAACAAAACTAGATCCCCATAGGATTACCAGACACAGTCTTCCCTCCTCTTGGGGTTAAACAATATGGAGACGTGAAATGTAGCATTCTCCGTGAACCCTTTCTCAGACTGTCACTCTTAGAAATCGTCAAAGAGACTCTACTCCCCAGGGATGATCTTTTCTCCGTGAATGGCATCTCTTGAGTTTCTTCCAAATTCTCGGACTTTCCTGGCTTGATCTATTCTTGGTGAATGGAATGTCTTGAACTTCTCAGGGTTTGGGGACCCACAGGCTTCTTAAAAGCATCCCTGCCTCCTCTTGGGCGTTGTACAAGGACCCTTCGGCTTCTTAAAAGCTCTCATGCCTTCTCTTGGGCTTAGTACAAGGACCCAGAGACCTCTACAGGTATAGGAATAGAACCTAGTCATCAATTTGCTAGAGCTGTCTTTCTGAGTCAAGTGTCAGACCTGTTAATGGGTTGACCTTCATCCCTTAACATACCAGCCTTCTCTTGGGCATCATACAAAGATCATTCACTACCTGAGAATCGATTTCTCAAAACACCAGTAGACTTGGACAGTCCCAATACCCTTTGGATTTTCCATTTCCTTAAAGAACAGGAAATAACCCTGATCCTCTGATCAATTCCAAAGCACAACAATACCTTTAATCGCTCCCTTTATAAGAACTAATTTTCTCTTTTATCCAACATACTGGACCTGTCACTAAACTGAAACAGTCACCAGCGCAATAGCCTTCTCTTGGGCTTTGTACAATGATTATCCCCAGCAGAGCTAACCTTTTCACACTCTCTTGTTGAGTATAAAAGACTCTCTTGTTGGGTCAAACCTGTAAGCCTCCATCTCAGGCTTCGTACGAGATAAAAATCACTCTCTTGTTGAGTATAAAAGACTCTCTTGTTGAGTCACTTCCCTCTCAGCCTCCATCTCGGGCTTCGTACGAGATACAAAATCACTCTCTTGTTGAGTATAAAAGACCCTCATGTGGAGTCAAAACCTTTTAGCCTCCGTCTTGGGCTTCATACAAGACACATATAAAAGCACTCTCTTGTTAAGTCAGTCACTTGTTAGCACTCTCTTGTTGAGTCAACCCCTTTTAGCCTCTCTCTCGGGCTTCGTACGAGACACATAAAAACACCCTCTTGTTGGGTCAATAGCCTCCTCTTAGGCTTTGTATAAAGAAAACCCCGGTTGAGTCAATCAACCTTTTAGCATCAAAATATGTGCCTTGCTCACAGTATACAAACATCTGCAACTCCTTTTCCTTCATCTAATTGCTGTAAGCGGCAAGCCTCTGGATTATTTACATCCACGCCACTGTCCCTCTTTTAGCATGAGAAATTCCTAAGGAAAGATGGCATTGCTCTAAACCGAGTTAAAGTCTTCTCCTTCAAGTTAAAAATCCCCTATAAAGTAAATTATGGCATTGCTGGATTCACATATCCCAGTTAAAGTAATTCTCCTTTATAATCAGTCACCCAACAGTTGAGACAAACAAACCAAATATCCCCCTTTAGAGATGACAAATTCTCTCTAAAGTCAAAACCATTTAGCTTCACATTTTGGGCTTTGAACAAGATACAAACCACATTTAGCTTAACGTCTTGGGCTTTGAACAAGACACCAAAACAACCTTTTTTTCCTCCCACAGAATAGGAGGAACTACGATCGCTCTGATTTCCCTGTTTCGTTAAACGGGAATACGTAGGCATAAGATTGGAAAAATCTTAGCGAGCATACTAATCTAGAACCCAAAACCCAGTATCTCCACCAAATCAACCCAAAAGCATCAAATCTAAACACATTAACATCTTACCTCACAAATAGTCCAGGCACTCTATTTTTTCAACAAAATAACCTAAGAGAGACCCACAATCTTAATAGCATCTGTAAACCAACAGTCATCTGTTTAAACTCAGTATGCTAGCAGGGTTAATTGGAGACATCTATTTCCCTTCCTTAATCAGCTTAACAAGATAAAAAATGAATCAAATTGTAGTACCCCAAAGCGATAGTGCTTCGCAACCACGCAAAAATTTGCGCTACAGAGAAATGGCGACTTCACTGGGGAGCGCGAGATCTTGTTCTCTTCCCATCTCTTAGGTAGAAACCTTAAGAAAGTGCCACAGGAAAAAATGGCGCCCACCGTGGGGCCCGTCTTCTCTTTCCTACAATCCTTACGGTAGAAAGCCCTGAGTTCTCGAAATGTCACAGAAATGACGACTCTGCTGGGGAGTCATTGTCTGTATAGGACCATAAGACTAGAGGTCTAGGATGATTAAGACAAATATATATACTGCTTTTCCTAATTGATATCTGTGTTTATTTTTCTGCTAATGGGAATACGTGTGATGCCGCATGTGGAAAGATTGAGTATACACCTAAGATAGGTGATGGCAATGCGGGTAATCTTGCGGGGAGTGAATCCCAGTTAAGAGTCCCCGATCGACCATCAAACTCAGTGGAGACTCCCTTTGCAGATACATTGCCTATACGACTTCGGTTGTTTAAAGTAGTGTGGTCGACTGGGTTATCTGAGAAGCTGAGGTTTTTAGTAGACTTAAGCCATTTTGTAGTGCGAAAGCTATCGAAAATAGTTGTCACGCGATACTACCCTCATCTGAGATCGCTCTAAGATACATCAGCTTGCTGGCGATCCACTTGTTGTTGTTATCCTAAAAGGGGTCAATGATTTTGCGGACAGGTACAAAAAATCACCAGTATAGACCTTTGGGGGGGGGGGGGGGGTAGAGCCTTGACTTCATGACACCGACCCTTTGACCCCATGTTTTTTCTATGTTTTTGTGTGATGCATTCATGCATTCATTTAAAAAACATTAAAACAAAAAAAAATCTTTTCTTCTAGTCTCTCTTTTTCAAATTAAACTAAGACAATGATTGCAAATATCAGAGAAAGGAGATTGCGCTAATGGATTTCGGTAGAAGGAAAACTCATAAGTACACCTTCAAGGTTCCAACACTAGAGGATTTAAGAGGTCTGGCGAGAATAATCACCAACCACGAGACTTTCAGAGCCAAGTATGGATGACTGCTGTCTCTGTTAAGGGTCTACGTAATTGAAGGAATCCTGTCTACACTAATCCAGTTCTACGATCCAGTTTATCACTGTTTCACATTCCCGGATTATCAGCTTGCACCAACGCTGGAGGAGTATTCTCACCTGACTGATTTACATATTACTGATCAAGCTCCCTTTTCTGGACTGGAAGAAATTCCAAAGGATCAGACCATTGCAAGAGAAATTTATTTGGACGAGTTAGAAGTCAGGACTCACATGACCACTAAGGGTGGCATCCAAGGTTTGCGAGCCCAATTTTTGATAAAGAAAGCCCTATACTTTGCTAGTATAGGGAACATGGCCGCTTTCGAGAGCATCTTTGTTTTGCTCACCTACGGGTTATTTTTGTTTCCCAACATCAATAACTTTGTAGATATCAACGCCATTAAGATTTTCCTGATCGGAAACCCCGTACCGACCTTACTCGTAGATGCGTATCATTCGGTACATTTTAGGAATTTATACAGCGGAGGAATGATCACGTGTTGTGTACCCTTGCTTTATAAATGGTTCACTTCCCATTTGCCCAAGTCTGCTGCATTTTGGGATCAAAAAAATACTTTACGTTGGTCACAGAGAATCATGTCTCTTACCAACTCTGACATCGATTGGTACAATCGAATCTACGACGGGATCAGAATCATTGACCGTTGTGGAAATATCCCAAATGTACCCCTTATAGGAACTAAGGGGGGAATCAACTATCATCCAGTGTTAGTTCGTCGTCAATTTGAATACCCAATGAGGCATGTCCCGCGCAATGCTCATCTGGAAGGTCTTTTCTTCAAGGAAGGAGAAAATGACAGGGCACTAAAGACGGAAATAGTGCACGCTTGGAAACACGTTCACAAGAAAGAAAGAGAGTCTCTAGGAAAACCATACTATGTCTCGGTGGAGCCTTATCTCCATTGGGTACAAACTAGAGCTCTCAAGCTGAGGATGCCTTACCCTCATCAGGAAGTTCTTCTGTTAAGGGACCCTGTCCTTTATTTTATGTCTGAGACGGAAAAACTTCAGGTTACTCTCAGCAAAATTCAGCAGAAGAAAAGGTCTTGGAGGAACAAGTACCGCATTCTCAATGTGGAGTGTAGGAAAATACAACAGTTATTAAGAGAAAAAGATGCTCTGATTGAGATTTTAGAGCACCATGCTGTAGAAAATCAGGATGACCAAAGGAATTTGCTCGCTTCTTTCACTTGGCAAAGGAATGACAACCCGACAACGGCCCAAGAGCCCCGGTCAAAGAAAAGGAAAGCACCCGAACCAGTACCTGAGCTCTCTTCAGAGAGGACTCAGGATCCATTAGTTTAGATTTCCTTTTTCAACACTTTGTAATCTACTGTATTTCCGTTTCCGCAATCCTTTGAATTCAATAAAATGGGGTTTGTAACACCCCGATTTAATTTAATTATTTTCGTGATTAAATTGAATTTTGTTGTATGTAGTGTGTCTGGGCATACTTGGTCAAGTTGGGGTTACCCTTAGGGTGGAGTAGTGCCCTTAGAATTGAGAAGGTTAAGGTGTCGGGGAGAGAGTTAGTTGGTTAATATTATTATTGGAATTATTGAGGATATTATGTTATTATGTGGTTTGGTGGAATAATAATAATAATATCTAAAAGATAATAATAATAATATTAGATAATAATAATATTATTGGAATAATAAGGAATTAGGGAGGAAAAACTTTAGTACGTGTTTTTGGGAAAAGAGAAAGGAAGGACAGAGGAAGCTAGGTCAGAGAAGGAGAAGAGTGTGAAGAAGAAATCAAGAAACCTAAGGTAAGGGTGGGATTTATTTCATCTCTCAAGGGTTAGATGATGTAAGTATTGAAGTAAAAATCCTTAAGTTAGAATTCGTGGGGTCTAATGTAGGTTTTAGGAATTTTTGTGATAAACTGATTGGAATTGATGAATTATTCCTGGTTGATTTGTATTGATTGAATTGCAAATGTTAGATGTAGGTTATGTGTACCAAATCTATGAATATTTGTTGTTAAAAATCGAGTTTAGGACAGAAAAACACAAGTGAATTGCTGCTGTCATCGCAGGGTTCGGACTGTAGAATCACAGTGCGCGCTTAGCGCGGTCGGAAGGATTTTAGCCCCTTCGGGGCAGTGAGTAGCGCGCTTAGCGCGGGAGGGGTGCGCTTAGCACGACCTGGAACAAAAAACATTATTTTTATTCACTTAAAATTCATAGAAATTATCTGTGTTATATTCTATGAATGTTGTGTTGTTACTGTTGTGTGGTGAGCATGTATGGATGTGTTATGTGCATGTTGGGTGATGTTGATGTGAAATGCACGACTGAATAATGTAAAGGTGTATAGTTATGTATTGATGCAATGATATATGATTATATGAATGCATGTTGACTGTTAAATGATGTTAGTATGAAGATGAGTATGCTCTACATATGTATGAGTCATTGTTGCATGTTGTCATTGTTGGTGCATGGCATGTGCATAGTCGTGGGATGACGTGCCCGAGTGGGGTGTTATCGTCTATCCAGATTCCTTTATGGAATCGTTGTTGTTGGCGTGATTGCATGCTCTGGTGGGGTGTGGGAAATCACAGTTGTTGGTGCAATCATGAAATAGGGGTCGTACGTGACCATGAAATAGGGGTCGTGGTGTGATCATGAAATAGGGATCATACTTGACCATTGTTATTTCTTTGATTTTGTGGTTGGCATTTATTTTGCTAAAACTATTCTAGCAGCAAGATGTTGAAACAATATGTTCTGATATTCTGCATTAAACATGTCGGATAAAGATGTCCCATTCTGGATCATAGGACATCGCATCTGATTTTGGTTTTAAAAGGAAGATTCTGTTGTTGGTGTTTTTTACTGAATATTCTGTGAATATTTAGTTATCCTATGTGGCATCCAAAGTATTTTGGGTTGAGTTTTTGTGTGTTGGTTTTCGGATTTTCAACATTTTCTAAATATGGAGACATATTAGGAAACTTTAGATTGAAGACCTATTTTCTTGGAGTTTATTTTGCAGAATTGTGTGCAGTCTCTTTGCTGCATTTTGAAGCCCAATCCAGTATAGATTTAATGCTATATATTGACTGGTGTTAACCTAGTTTAGCTGTGGAACTTACGTGTGTTTTGTTAGGGTTTTTGAGTGTTATTTGTGAGCCTAACTGGTATCATTCTGATAACAGTACAAGGACTGGTTTTGTGTTGTAAGTTCTGTCAGTTACTCATAAGCTTTTAAGCATTGAGTTTCTTGTGTGTCAATTCTCATAAGCTTTGAAGTATTGAGAATTGTGTGTTTTGAAAGTGTGGCTTTCGTTTTGTTACTTGTGTAGAAAGGAACCAGTCACGGTTTGTGATTGAAGAGGGATTTGAGGAGGGCCTCATACCTAGGTGAGTCTTAGGTAGAAGTCATAGGAAGGGTAGTGATTAAGTGAGCGGATTGTAACCGGGTGTGGTTGCTGTATGATCTGTGAATTGATACTATCGTATATTGATTTCGTCCCTGGCTTGGTAGCCCCCAGAGTAGGATTGTTGATCCGAACTGGGTAAACATATCACCGTGTTCTTTACTTTCTGCACTGTTATTATTATTGTTAACTTGTTCATTGAGTTGGATATCGGTGTCTCAACATCTGTGTAGGACATCTGATATCTGTGCCAGAATTTCAATTGGCATCAAGAGCTTGTACCCTTGTTTGGTTCTGGGTGATATTCAGGGAAGGTGCTTTCTGGAGAAATGGACAAGGATGGAGGATTTTTGAACAAACCACCTCTGCTTGATGGTTCCAACTATGACTATTGGAAACCAAGGATGATAGCTTTCATCAAATCCATGGATGATCAAGCATGGAAAGCTGTTATCAAAGGATGGGAACCCCCAAAGGTTAGAGATGGAGAAGGTAATCCTACTAATGTGGTGAAGGAAGAGGAAGACTGGGATGATGCAGACTACAAAGGGTCCTTGAGAAATTCCAAAGCCATGAATGCATTGTTTAATGGTGTTAACAAAAATATCTTCAGGTTGATTGAACATTGCACCATTGCAAAAGAGGCTTGGCAGGTCTTTAAGGTTGCTCATGAAGGGACTTCAAAGGTGAAGATGTCAAAACTTCAGCTTCTCACTACCAAGTTTGAGAATTTAAAGATGAAGGAAGATGAGAGCATTCATGATTTTCACATGAACATTATTAAGATAGCTAATGCTTCAAGTGCCCTAGGTGAAAAGATGTCTGATAGCAAACTGGTCAGAAAAATCCTCAGATCTCTACCTAAGAGATTTGACATGAAAGTGACTGCTATAGAGGAAGCTCAGGACATAGATAAGATGAAAGTGGATGAACTTGTGGGATCACTTCAAACATTTGAATTGGGGATCAGTGAAAAGTCTGAAAAGAAGAAGAGTATAGCTTTTGTGTCAAATGCTGGTGATTCAGACGATGAAGGTAACCTGGTCAGAGATGAAGGGGTGTCTAAAGATCTGGTATTGCTTGGAAAACAATTTAACAAAGTGTTGAAAATGATGGACTGGAAGTCAAGAGCAAATGTTCAGAACAAGTCACTCGACATCAGTAAAAACCAGGATGGAGGCAGAAGTCCAGAACTGAAGAAGACTCCAATCAAGGGAAGAGAGTTTAGTGTTTTGAATGTGAGGGATTTGGGCACATAAAAACTGAGTGTCCCACGTATCTCAAAAGGCAGAAGAAGGGCTTATCTGTGGCTTGGTCAGAAGGAGAGTCTGAGAGTGATCTTGAAGAAGAATCAGCAAAATTGGTGACAACCTTGACTGGAATCTGTAAATCTGATGGAGAAATAACTTGTGAGTCTGATTCTGACAAAGAATCTTATATTGGAGAACTCACTAAGCAGGAAGTTATCACTGTGTTCTCAGAGTTTTGTATCAAGAATGAAGAGAGGTGCCAGATAATATTAGAACAGAAGGTTCTGATAGCTCAACTAGAAGCTGAGAAGGAAGAACATCTATCAATCATTGCTGATCTTAAAGAGGAGGTTGTATGGCAAAAGTCAAAACTTGACAATATGACCAAATCTATAAGAATGCTGAATAATGGTTCCACGCAGCTGGATGAGATTCTTCAGACTGGGAAAAATGCTGGAAATGTACAAGGTCTTGGTTTTAACAATCAAGCAGAGAACTACAAGAAGTATGTATTAAAGTTTGTTCCTCAGAAAATAAAGCAAGAGGGGGAGATGTCAAATCACATGTTTCAACATCAGATGAAACATCAGAAAATAGTATGTAGTTCAAGGTATAAACCATGGAGATGTCATTACTGTGGAAAGATTGGTCACTTAAAGTCCTTTTGCTACAATTTGCATGGTTATCCCAAAACTGCTCATCAACAAAATAAAGGACAGAATTGGGCTAAAGTAAAGAAAAGATGGACTCTTAGAAATATGATGGCTGGTTTCATAGCACATACCTCTCTCAGAGCATCTCCAAGGGAAGATTGGTACTTTGACAGTGATTGTTCAAGACACATGACTGATGTGAAGAAATTTTTGTCAGATATCAAGCCTCACTTTACCAATTATGTCACTTTTGGGGATGGATCAAAAGGTGAAATAAAAGGTGTTGGAAAGCTGGACTACACAGGACAACCGAATCTGGATCGTGTTCTATTTGTCAAAGGGCTGACTGCAAATTTGATCAGTATAAGCCAACTGTGTGATCTAGGACTCAAAGTAAATTTCACAAAATCTGAATGCCTAGTAACCAATGAAGAAAATGAAGCTATTATGAAGGGAACCAGGTCTAAGGATAACTGCTATCTGTGGAATCCTCAAGAATCAGAAAGTTTGTCTACCTGTTTGATGTCAAAGGAAGATGAAACCAAATTGTGGCATCGGAAATTGGGTCACTTACATTTGAAAGGGATGAAGAAAGTTCTGTCAAGTGAGGCTGTTAGAGGTATTCCCAAGCTGAAGATTGATGAGGATAGAATATGTGGTGAATGTCAAGTTGGGAAGCAAACAAGGATGTCACACAAAAAGCTTCAACATCTTACCACAACATTTAGAGTTCTGGAGCTGCTTCACATGGACTTAAAGGGACCTATGTAGGTTGAAAGTCTTGGTGGGAAGAAGTATGCCTATGTTGTCGTTGATGATTCCAGATTCACCTGGATAAGCTTTATCAGAGAGAAGTCTGAAGTATTTGCAACTTTCAAAGAATTGTTTCAAATGGATGTCAAGAGTGCCTTTCTGAATGGCTGTCTTAATGAGGAAGTTTATGTTGAGCAGCCTAAAGGGTTTGTGGATCCAAATTTTCCTGATCATGTCTTCAAGCTAAATAAGGTTTTGTATGGTTTGAAACAAGCTCCAAGAGCTTGGTATGAAAGGCTGACTGAGTTCTTAGTCAAACATGGATACAGGAAGGGTGGTATTGATAAAACACTCTTGGTCAAGGAGAAGGATGGGAAACTAATGATTGCTCAGATTTATGTAGATGATATTGTGTTTGGTGGGATGTCAGATGAAATGGTCCAACATTTTGTCAACCAAATGTAATCTGAATTTGAAATGAGCTTGGTAGGTGAATTGACTTACTTCCTTGGATTGCAAGTCAAGCAGATGGAAGATTCCATTTTTATTTGTCAGAGCAAATATGCGAGGAATATTGTGAAGAAGTTTGGATTGGATAATGCCAAGCACAAGAGACCTCCTGCTCCTACTCACTTGAAGTTATCCAAAGATGAAAAGGGAGTGAATGTTGAACAGAGTTTATACAGAAGCATAATTGGCAGTCTGCTGTATCTCACAGCAAGTAGGCCAGACATAACCTTTGCAGTTGGTGTATGTGCAAGATACCAAGCAGAACCCAAGGTCAGTCACATCAATCAAGTTAAGAGAATTCTTAAGTATGTGAGTGGTACATGTGATTATGGGTTGTTGTACTCCCATGACTCAAGTTCCATTTTAGTAGGATACTGTGATGCTGATTGGGCTGGAAGTGCTGATGATAGTAAGAGTACCTCTGGAGGTTGTTTCTTTTTGGGAAATAATCTTATTTCATGGTTTAGTAAGAAGCAGAATTCTGTATCTCTTTCTACTGCTAAAGCTGAGTACATAGCAGCTGGAAGTAGTTGTGCTCAACTGGTGTGGATGAAGCAAATGCTATCTGAGTATAATGTCACACAAGATGTCATGACATTATTTTGTGACAACCTGAGTGCTATTAATATTTCTAAAAATCCTATTCAACATAGCAGGACTAAGCACATTGATATCAGGCATCACTTCATCAGAGAACTTGTGGAGGACAAAGTCATAAGTCTTGAGCATGTTAGCACAGAAAATCAGCTTGATGACATATTTACCAAGGCTCTGGATGCAGTTCAGTTTGAAAACCTGAGGAGTAGACTTAGGGTTTGTATTCATGAAGAACTGTAGCAATTAATGTTCTTTCTGGCTGCCAGATTAAAAAGAATAAAGGTAATTCTGGTAGTGCAGCTTGTGCAGGTGTTTATGAAGGGAAAGATGCTGAAGTTTGTGCATGACATTTGGTCATGTGATGTTGTGTGCATCTACTTTCTAATGCTGTTTATTCTGGTTTATGACTTGACCATTTCTCAAAATTAATAACTGTACTACTTGCCTTTGTCATATTTATGGCTAAAAAAGGGGAGTAGTGTGCTTGTGCTTGTGGTGTGCTTGTGCTGGTGCTGCAGTTGAGGGGGAGAATGTTGAATGTTGTTGTGCTGCTGCAGTTGAGGGGGAGTTTTTTGGGTGTGAATTTTTGCTGCTATGTTGTGTTTTGTGTTGGTGTTATGGTGTGTTTTTCGTTGATGTCTCTGATATTGTTGTTTTGCTTGTGTTATCTTTGCAAGATTGTTTGGTGTGTAGTTTTAGCCAAAATAAGCCAAATGGGGGATTGTTATTTCTTTGATTTTGTGGTTGGCATTTATTTTGCTAAAACTATTCTAGCAGCAAGATGTTGAAATAAGATGTTCTGATATTCTGCATTAAACATGTCGGATAAAGATGTCCCATCCTGGATCATAGGACATCGCATCTGATTTTGGTTTTAAAAGGAAGATTCTGTTGTTGGTGTTTATTACTGAATATTCTGTGAATATTTAGTTATCCTATGTGGCATCCAAAGTATTTTGGGTTGAGTTTTTGTGTGTTGGTTTTCGGATTTTCAACATTTTCTAAATATGGAGACATATTAGGAAACTTTAGATTGAAGACCTATTTTCTTGGAGTTTATTTTGCAGAATTGTGTGCAGTCTCTTTGCTGCGTTTTGAAGCCCAATCCAGTCTAGATTTAAGGCTATATATTGACTGGTGTTAACCTAGTTTAGGTGTGGAACTTACGTGTGTTTTGTTAGGGTTTTTGAGTGTTATTTGTGAGCCTAACTGGTATCATTCTGATAACAGTACAAGGACTGGTTTTGTGTTGTAAGTTCTGTCAGTTACTCATAAGCTTTTAAGCATTGAGTTTCTTGTGTGTCAATTCTCATAAGCTTTGAAGTATTGAGAATTGTGTGTTTTGAAAGTGTGGCTTTCATTTTGTTACTTGTGTAGAAAGGAACCAGTCACGGTTTGTGATTGAAGAGGGATTTGAGGAGGGCCTCATACCTAGGTGAGTCTTAGGTGGAAGTCATAGGAAGGGTAGTGATTAAGTGAGCGGATTGTAACCGGGTGTGGTTGCTGTATGATCTGTGAATTAATACTATCGTATATTGATTTCGTCCCTGGCTTGGTAGCCCCTAGAGTAGGATTGTTGATCTGAACTGGGTAAACATATCACTGTGTTCTTTACTTTCTGCACTGTTATTATTATTGTTAACTTGTTCGTTGTGTTGGAAATCGGTGTCTCAACATCTGTGTAGGACATCTGATATCTGTGCCAGAATTTCAACCATGAAACAGGGGTCGAGAGTTCCAACGGGAACTGTGATCATGAAACAAGGATCGATTTGGTACCACATGCATTGAGTCTAGTTGAGTCTCTCTTGCATTCTCTTATTGGTTGTGTTGCATGATAATTGGTGTGGTTGTATATGTTTGTCTGTGCATAAGTTGATGTGTGTGATTCTTATTTGGATATATGCTATGGTGAGCAACTTGATGATGTATGCTTTTCTATTTATATCATCTCTCTCTTTTGTTGATTTAAGAATCTCACCCCTTCTGTTTGAACATTGCCTCTACGTGGGTAATGTGCAGATAAGCAGGAGTAGTTAGCAGTTGGAGTAGAGAAGACGAGATCTTCTGGTGTGAGTTATTGAGTCGTGTCTGCTCTGAGTTTGTAACACCGGGGATGTCAGAACGCTAGAATCTTTTAATTCTTGTTATATATTACTAATGTTTTCTTTAAGGATTTTATGTATGACCAGACATGTCTTCTTATGTTGGATTTCCGTTGTGCATACTAAGTTGAAATACTATGTTTAATTTTGATATCTCAGTAATAGTAGTGTGTGCATGTTAACTTGAATAGCAGAAGTAGCATCCTAAATCCATAAATTCTATTTTTACTCTGATAAATTACTATAAATTAAGCGTGGGGATTTGGGGTGTTATAAAGTGGTATCAGAGCAGGTCGGTCTGTCCGACCAAGTTGTCGAGTCGTTGTCGTGTGTTAGTTGTCTAGTTGACGGTGTTGGTTCCTTAACCATTGTGTTCTGTTGTTGGTGTGTGACATATTTAGAATGGCTGGAAGGAACGATGTTGCTCTTGCTGCTGCCTTGCAAGCTATGGCTCAAGTGGTACAGAATCCGCCGCGTGCTAGCGAGAATGATGAGTTTCGGAAGAACAACCTGCCTACTTTCAAGGGAAGGTATGATCCGGATGGAGCGCAGACTTGGTTCAAGGAGATTGAGAGAATCGTCCATGTCATGGAGTGTCTTGAAGCACAGAAGGTGCGGTTAGGCGCTCATATGTTGGCTGAGGAGGCTGATGACTGGTGGGTCAGTACTCATCAAGTGTTGGGTGCAGCAGGAGAGGCTATTACTTAGGCTGTGTTCAGTAGGGAATTCTTAAGGAAGTATTTCCCTGAAGATGACCGAGGGAAGAAGGAGATAGAGTTCTTGGAGCTGAAGTAGGGTAGCATGTCAGTGACTGAATATGCTGCTAAGTTTTCGGATTTGGCAAAGTTTTATCCTCATTACAGTGAGGCGACAGCTGAGTTCTCGAAATGTGTCAAGTTTGAGAATGGTTTGAGGCCTGAGATCAAGCAGGCAATTGGTTATCAGAGGATCAGACGGTTTCCAGACTTGGTTGATTGCTGCAGGATCTTTGAGGAGGATAGCCAAGCTCGATCGGCTCACTATAAGGGGCTGGCCGAGAGAAGAGGAAAACTACCGGTGAATCGTGGGAAGCCTTATGCAGCTCCAGCTGAGAAACGTAAACAGAAACATGCTGATGGCAAGAAGCCAAGTGGGGGAGGTGTTTCTGCTCCTCTGAAGTGTTTCAGATGTGGCGAGTTGGGACATCGTGTCAGTGAGTGCACGAGCGATGTGAAGAAGTGCTTCAAGTGTGGTCAGGAAGGACATCTGATTACTGACTGCAAAGCTAATGTGGTTACTTGTTACAATTGTGGGGAACAGGGCCATATTAGTACTCGTTGTCAGAAACCAAAGCAAGCTTCGACTGGAGGAAAAGTGTTCGCTTTGGCAGGGACTCAGACTTCCAGCGAGGACAGATTAATCAGAGGTACATGTTATATTAATAATACACCTTTGATTGCTATTATTGATACTGGTTCTACGCACTCATTTATTGCTGCTGATTGCGTAAGAAGACTAAGCCTTGTTGTTTCTCCTATGAAGGGAGAGATGGTTATCGAAACTCCTGCTAAGGGATCGGTGACTACTTCTTTAGTCTGTTTGAATTGTCCGTTATCCATCTATGGTAAGGACTTTGGTGTGGACCTGATTTATTTACCGTTGGGAGGTCTCGACGTAAGCTTGGTATGAACTGGTTGGAGTTCAACCATGTTCATATTAACTGTTTCAACAAGTCGGTTCAATTTCTTGCTCCTAAGGAAGAGAGAGAAGATGGTTTTATGTTTGCTAGAGAGTTGAAGGAGCTCTTGGAAGAAGAAGCTCAGGTGCTTGCATGTTTGCATCTCTGTCAGTAGAGAGTAATCCAGTGATTAATGAACTACAAGTGGTGCGTGAATTTCCTGAAGTGTTTCCAGATGACATTACCGATGTGCCACCAGAGAGGGAAGTAGAATTTGCTATTGATCTTGCTCTGGTACCAGACCTATTTCTATGGCACCATACAGGATGTCGGCATCAGAGTTGTCAGAACTGAAGAAGCAACTGGAGGACTATTTATAGAAGAGATTTTTGAGACCAAGTGTATCACCTTGGGGAGCTCCAGTGTTGTTGGTGAAGGAAAAGGATGGTAGTATGAGGTTGTGTATTGATTACAGACAATTGAATAAGGCGACGATTAAAAATAAGTATCCACTTCCGAGAATAGATGACTTGATGGACCAGTTAGTGGGTGCCCGTGTGTTTAGTAAGATTGACTTGAGGTCGGGTTATCATCAGATACTGGTAAAAGACGAAGACATTCAGAAGACGGCTTTCAGAACTCGATATGGACATTATGAGTATGTGGTGATGCCATTCGGAGTTACTAATGCACCCAGTGTATTCATGGAATATATGAATCGTATCTTTCATGAGTACTTGGATCAATTTGTGGTTGTCTTTATCGACGATATTCTGATCTATTCCAAGTCAGAAGAAGAACACGCTGAACATTTGCAGATTATGTTGCAAGTGTTGAAAGAAAAGAAACTATATGCCAAGTTGTCTAAGTGTGAATTCTGGTTGAGAGAGGTAAGTTTCCTTGGTCATGTTATTTCTGGTGATGGTATTGCTGTAGATCCATCCAAGGTAGACGCGGTTCTTCAATGGGAGACTCCGAAGCCGGTAACTGAGATTAGAAGTTTCTTGGGTTTAGCTGGTTATTACCGAAGATTTATTGAAGGGTTTTCGAAGTTAGCACTTCCTTTGACTCATTTAACGTGCAAAGGTAAAGCATTTTTGTGGGATGTACTGTGTGAGAAGAGTTTTGTTGAGCTGAAGAAGAGGTTGACTACAGCCCCTGTGTTGGTCCTATCTGAACCAAATGAACTGTTTGTAGTGTATTACGATGCTTCTTTGTTGGTTTTAGGAGGTGTGCTAATGCAGGATGGTAAGGTTGTGGCTTATGCTTCACGACAGTTGAGAGAACATGAGAGGAATTATCTGACTCATGATTTGGAGTTAGCCGCAGTGGTCTTTGTATTGAAAATTTGGAGGCACTATCTCTATGGTTCCAGATTTGAGGTGTATAGTGATCATAAGAGCTTGAGGTATCTGTTTGATCAGAAGGAATTGAATATGAGGCAGAGAATATGGTTAGAATTCTTGAAGGATTATGATTTTGGCTTGAACTATCATCTCAGCAAAGCTAATGTCATGGCTGATGCTCTGAGTCGAAAATCGTTGCATATGTCTGCTATGATGGTTAAAGAGCTAGAATTGATTGAACAGTTCAGAGATATGAGTTTAGTTTGCGATCAGACACCGCATGGTGTTATGTTGGGTATGCTGACAATCAACAATGAATTTCTTGATAATATCAGAGACAAACAGAAGTTGGATGTGAAGATGGTGGATTTGATAATTGGAGATAACCAAGTAGAAGGTAATGAGTACCGGGTGGATGAGCAGGGTGTGTTGAGATTCCGTGATAGGATTTGCATTCCTGATAATCCCGAGCTGAAGAGAATGATTTTAGAGGAAGGTCATCGGAGTAGTTTGAGTATCCATCAAGGAGCTACTAAGATGTATCAAGACTTGAAGAAGATATTTTGGTGGCCTGGATTGAAACGTGATGTGGCTCAGTTTGTGTATGCTTGTTTGACTTGCCAAAAGTCGAAAGTGGAACATCAGAAACCTGCTGGTATGATGCAGCCGTTAGACATTCCAGAGTGGAAATGAGACAGTATTTCTATGGATTTTGTGACAGGGTTGCCTAATACGCCGAGAGGGCATGATTCTATTTGGGTAGTGGTGGATAGACTGACGAAGTCGACACATTTCATTCCGATTAATATCAGTTTTCCTTTGCAGAAGTTAGCAGAGATTTATATCCGAGTGATTGTGAAGCTACATGGCATTCTGCCGCGGCCGGCTAAAAATTTTGAGTCGCCATCATATTTTTTAAGGAAAATAATGATAAACCTAAAAATCCTAAATCCCAAGGGCAGAGATTCCTAAGGTTCAGGAGTCGGTTAAGTGATGGGAAGGTGTTAGGCACCCCTCACTTCCATTGTACTCAATGGGATCCTCCTTAGATTTTAGGGTATGCTTGTTTGTTTGTCTAAATTCACTTATGTACAAAAGAGTCCTACGTTTTTTATTATTGTACTCGCTAGGGTTTACAACCCTATGCCTACGTACCTTCAATTTTGAAGGATCAAAGTAACCGTAGTTCACCTCCCCTATTCCTACCCCCTAATCCTATTCCTAACCCTAATCCCAAACCCAATCCACTATTTATACTCTTGGATAAAAAGTTCTATCGCTTAAACCTATTATTTATACTCCTAGATTAGGAGTTCTATCCCTTAATCTTTTATTTATACTCCTAGACAAGGAGTTCTATCCCTTTATCTATATTTATACTCCTAGATAAGGAGTTCTATCCCTTATCCATTGTTTATACTCTCGGATGGAGAGTTCTATCCCTTATCCATTGTTTATACTCTCGGATGGAGAGTTCTATCCCTTATCCATTATTTATACTCTTGGATGGAAAGTTCTATCCCTTATCCATTATTTATACTCTCGGATGGAGAGTTCTATCCCTTTATCTATATTTATACTCCTAAATAAGGAGTTCTATCCCTTATCCATTGTTTATACTCTCGGGTGGAGAGTTCTATCCCTTATCCATTGTTTATACTCTCGGATGGAGAGTTCTATCCCTTATCCATTATTTATACTCTTGGATGGAGAGTTCTATCCCTTTATCTATATTTATACTCCTAGATAAGGAGTTCTATCCCTTATCCATTGTTTATACTCTCGGATGGAGAGTTCTATCCCTTATCCGTTATTTATACTCTCGGATGGAGAGTTCTATCCCTTATCCCTTGTTTATACTCTCGGATGGAGAGTTATATCCCTTATCCCTTACCCCTTGGCCTATATTTATACTCTTGGAACCTAATAGTGTTATCCCTAATCCATTTATTTATACTCTCGGATATCTAGAGATCTATCCCTAATCCATTTATTTATACTCTCGGATATCAAGAGTTCTATCCCTAATCCATTTATTTATACTCTTGGATATCAAGAGTTCTATCCCTAATCCATTTATTTATACTCTCGGATATCAAGAGTTCTATCCCTTATCCATTATTTATACTCTCGAACGGAGAGTTCTATCCCTTATCCATTATTTATACTCTCGGATATCAAGAGTTCTATCCCTTGATTTTATTAAAAAAAATATTCCTTTAGTTTACTAAAAAAAAGAAAATTAATTTTAATAATTTATAAAAAAAAAAACCTATTTTATCCCTTATCCCAAAAATCCTATTCCTTTATTTATGCTCTCGGAAATTAGAGCTCTATCCCATGTTTAAAACCCTTAAATATTTCTTTTAATCCCTTATAATATCCCTTAAAAAATACATTACCAAATTTGCATAAAAAAACAATAAAGCTCCAAAATATCAACATGCTAAAAGTAGCAAAATTTATCCCTAACCCATAAAAGCAATTTCTAAACTTAAAATAATCCCAATATTTCAAACCCAAAAACAAAATTATATTTATTATAACCCATATTTATCCAAAGTTAAAAAAACCTAAAAACTATATATATTTAAAAAAAAAGGATCCTAACCTAAAGTTACCAAAATAACTTAGCCCAAAAAAAAGAATTAAAACCCAAAACCTTGTAAAAAAATTTATTATTATTTTTTTAATAGAATAAACCTCTAATTATCTCTGAGAATAGCTAATTATTCATCCTAATAAAACCCAAAGTCATAATATTAAAACCCTAATTTATTAATTAACCTAAAAAATAAAAAAACCCGCTAACTAATATTAAAATCCTAATTTTATTAATTAAATTAAGGAATTAACTTAATTAATAAAAATAAACAGCTAACACAAAAATCCTAATTTTATTAATTAAATTAAGGAATTAACTTAATTACTAAAATAAAAGCAGCTAACTAACATAAAAAACCTAATTTTATTAATTAAATTAAGGAATTAACTTAATTAATAAAAAACCAGGGGGGTGTGTTTCCAGTTGAAAGAGCCATTGGGCTAAAAATGGGGGTGCCAACAGTGATTAGGGCGTTAGGCCCAATCACACAAAAAAAATGATTCTGAGAAAAAGGAAAAAAAAATTCACGGTGGGGAGGGTCAGCGAGTTGACTCTTCATGGATCGTTGGATCCATCTATGCATCGTAATGTGATTGGACTCAGGATCGTTAGATCTGTATACCGTCCAGATGAAGGGTCCAGATGATGTTTCAACTGAAGAGCAGGATAGTCAAATGCACATTGGATGAGTCCGGGTACTTTGATCTCACGGCCACGAAGAAGCCACGGGGGGAGGATCAGGGCGCTTGTTGAGGGGATACAAAACCCTCACCCTCTTCAGATCACTCTCATTTTCCACTCTCGCTTCTCTCTCTAATGCTCTCTCTCTCTCTCTCTAATTCTTCGCTCTCCCTTCTCTCTAAACAACCCATCACCGGTGAGCCCTCCGGCCACCACGCACCACCCCTCTATTTCCAGAATCCGGTTGAGGATTCAACCGGGAAATTCAAACATCAAGAACCCTAACCCCACCCCAACCCCGAATCTATGAACCCTAACCCAAAATCAACGAACCCTAACCCAGAATTGCATGAACCCTAACCCTACCGTATAAACCCTAACCTAAATTCAACCAAAACCCAGAAACCCTTTGAACCCCCAAGAACCCTAACCCTACATCCTATGAACCCTAACCCTAATTTTACGAAAAAAAACCCAGAAACAAACAACAACAACAATTAGATATATTTGTTTATCCCTTTCTCTTCTAATCTCCTTTCTTTTCTTATTTTGCAGGTGTGGATGTGGCTTAGCTCAGAGCGATTAGGGTTCTAGTGATGAACCCTAAGTCTCTATTTGAAGATCGTGAGCTTTAGGTGAAGGGAGGGATTCGCTCAGCCGCAAGAGTTTTTTGCTTAGGGTCCCCCTCATCTGAATTTTCTTTTAGCTTTTTATAGGTAAAAATTAGGTTTTAGATTCAATTAGATTTAGATGTGTTTTAGGAAAGTTTTAGTGTAATTTTTGTGTTTTTGATTGAGATTTGATTTGTATGTAAATTTAGATTGAAAATTAATAAAAGATTGATTCTGATATTGATTCGATTTGTGATTTGATTTTGTTTTCCATAGATGCGGCGCAAAAATAGGGTTTATGCTAGGGGAAGAAGAAGTCCCATTTTGGGTCAACTACTTTGACCGAATGAAATAAAATAAACAATAATAAAAATTGACATATCCACAACTGTACAAAAAATACATTATCAAGCTTAAAATAAAATCACCAAAACAATCTTAATAATAAAACAAGAATAAATAATAATTAGTAACTATATTAATAAATAAATAAAATCCAATACTAATCACTCTTAAACCTTAATTAACCAAAACCATTATCCCTAATAACTAATAAATATATATCTAAAATCTAAATCTTAATTAAAATAAAGCCCTAATTAAGAAAGTTCAGCAAATAAAAATTTAAAAAGAATAAAAGGATACTAATAAAATATCCCCTAATTAACACTAAAATAAAACCTAATTATTTTCTAATTAATCTAAAAAACCTAAATTCTAAAATAACAACCTAATTAACCTCACAATAATCTAAAAATAATAAATTCTCAGATGAAATCCCCCAATAATATCTTATAATAAATGATAAAAAAAATTTTAAAAGAAAACTTTATTTTAAAATAAATGAGCAAAATAAAATTAGACTTGAACAAATAAAATTTAGATCCTAAAATAAAAAACCCTTGTATAAACCCCATACCCAAAATGGGCCAACAAGTGTTAATGTAACCCCAAAGCTCAAATGACACCCCCTAGTAGCACCAAAAACTCTAAAAGATGAAAAATCAATGGTCAAAATTTAGGGTACTACATATTCCGTTGAGTATCGTGTCGGATCGAGATCCAAGGTTCACTTCCAGATTTTGGGAGAGTTTGCAGGAAGCTTTGGGATCGAAGTTGAGGTTGAGTTCGGCTTATCATCTGCAGACGGATGGTCAGATGGAAAGAACTATCCAGTCTTTGGAAGATCTGTTGAGGGCTTGTGTACTTGAACAAGGAGGTGCTTAGGATAGTCATTTTCCGCTGATTGAATTCACTTATAACAACAGTTATCATTCCAGTATCGAAATGGCACCTTTTGAAGCGTTGTATGGTCGTAGGCGCCGGACGCCTTTGTGTTGGCACGAGTCTGGTGAGAGCGTAGTGCTTGGACCTGAGATTGTTCAGCAAACTACTGAAACAGTGAAGTTGATTCGGGAAAAGATGAAAGCTTCACAGAGTAGGCAGAAGAGCTACCATGATAAGAGGAGAAAGGATCTTGAATTCTAAGAAGGAGACCATGTGTTTTTTAGAGTCACTCCAGTGACTGGGGTTGGTCGTGCTTTGAATTCGAAGAAGCTTACCCCTCGGTTTATTAGACCGTATCAGATATTTGCAAGAGTTGGACCTGTTGCCTATAGAGTGGCGTTGCCACCCAATCTGTCGAATTTGCATGATGTGTTTCATGTGTCACAGCTTCGAAAGTATGTTCCGGATCCGTCGCATGTGGTTCCGATGGATAATGTGGAAGTAAGGGATAACCTTACAGTTGAAGCCTTACCAGTACGGATTGAAGTCCATGAGGCAAAGCAACTAAGGGGCAAGGAGATCGCTCTTGTGAAGGTAGTATGGGGAGGAGCTGCTGGTGGAAACATGGCGTGGGAGTTGGAGAGCAGGATGCGAGAGTCGTATCCAGAGTTGTTCGGATGAGGTAAATTTTCTAGAACGAAAATATTTCAAGTGGGGGAGAGTTGTAACACCCCGATTTAATTTAATTATTTTCATGATTAAATTGAATTTTTTTGTATGTAGTGTGTGTGGGTATACTTTGGTCAAGTTGGGGTTACCCTTAGGGTGGAGTAGTGCCCTTAGAATTGAGAAGGTTACGGTGTCGGGGAGAGAGTTAGTTGGTTAATATTATTATTGGAATTATTGAGGATATTATGTTATTATGTGGTTTGGTGGAATAATAATAATAATAATATCTAAAAGATAATAATAATAATATTAGATAATAATAATATTATTGGAATAATAAGGAATTAGGGAGGAAAAACTTCAGTACGTGTTTTTGAGAAAAGAGAAAGGAAGGACAGAGGAAGCTAGGTCAGAGAAGGAAAAGAGTGTGAAGAAGAAATCAAGAAACCTAAGGTAAGGGTGGGATTTCTTTCATCTCTCAAGGGTTAGATGATGTAAGTATTGAAGTAAAAATCCTTAAGTTAGAATCCATGGGGTCTAATGTAAGTTTTAGGAAATTTTGTGATAAACTGATTGGAATTGATGAATTATTCCTGGTTGATTTGTATTGATTGAATTGCAAATGTTAGATGTAGGTAATGTGTACCAAATCTATGAATATTTGTTGTTAAAAATCGAGTTTAGGACAGAAAAACACAGGTGAATTGCTGCTGTCATCGCAGGGTTTGGACTGCAGAAATCGCAAAGCGCGCTTAGCGCGGTCAGAAGGATTTTCGCCCCTTCGGGGCAGTGAGTAGCGCGCTTAACGCGGGAGGGGCGCGCTTAGCGCGACCTGGAACAAAAAACATTATTTTTATTCACTTAAAATTCATAGAAATTATCTGTGTTATATTCTATGAATGCTGTGTTGTTACTGTTGTGTGGTGAGCATGTATGGATGTGTTATGTGGATGTTGGGTGATGTTGATGTGAAATGCACGATTGAATAATGCAAAGGTGTGTAGTTATGTATTGATGCAATGATATATGATTATATGAATGCATGTTGACTGTTAAATGATGTTAGTATGAAGATGAGTATGCTCTACATATGTATGAGTCGTTGTTGCATGTTGTCATTGTTGGTGCATGGCATGTGCATAGTCGTGGGATGGCGTGCCCGAGTGGGGTGTTATCATCTATCTGGATTCCTTTATGGAATCTTTGTTGTTGGCGTGATTGTGTGCCCTGGTGGGGTGTGGGCAATCACAGTTGTTGGTGCGATCATGAAATAGGGTTCGTACGTGACCATGAAATAGGGGTCGTGGTGTGATCATGAAATAGGGATCATACTTGACCATGAAACAGGGGTCGAGAGTTCCGACGGGAACTGTGATCATGAAACAGGGATCGATTTGGTACCACATGCATTGAGTCTAGTTGAGTCTCTCTTGCATTCTCTTGTTGGTTGTGTTGCATGATAGTTGGTGTGGTTGTATATGTTTGTTTGTGCATAAGTTGATGTGTGTGATTCTTATTTGGATATATGCTATGGTGAGCAACTTGATGATGTATGCTTTTCTATTTATATCATCTCTCTCTTTTGTTGATTTAAGAATCTCACCCCTTCTGTTTGAATGTTCCCTCTACGTGGGTAACGTGCAGATAAGCAGAAGTAGTTAGCAGTTAGAGTGGAGAAGACGAGATCTTCTGGTGTGAGTTATTGAGTCACGTCTGCTCCGAGTTTGTAACACCGGGGGTGTCGGAACGCTAGAATCTTTTAATTCTTGTTATATATTACTATTGTTTTCTTTAAGGATTTTATGTATGACCAGACATGTCTTCTTATGTTGGATTTCCGTTGTACATACTAAGTTGAAATACTATGTTTAATTTTTATATCTCAGTAATAGTAGTGTGTGCATGTTAACTTGAATAGCAGAAGTAGCATCCTAAATCCATAAATTCTATTTTTACTCAGATAAATTACTATAAATTAAGCGTGGGGATTTGGGGTGTTACAGGGTTTCCCCACTGTTTGATATTTGCAATCCAATTGTCGAAGTTTACTTTGAATAGACAAAAATAATTAATAATCATTGCATTCATCATTCTCATAAACACCTTCTTCTTACCTACGAATCTCATGTTTGCGTCTCGATTCTAGAGTCAAACTGTCTCATTCGTACAATACTCGGGCCAATCGTCAGAAAAAGATAGATGATCTCAAGGAAGAGAACAGAGAGTTGAGAGAAGAGATCGACACTCTAAAAGAGGATCTAAGAAAGCTTCATAACGACATGCAAGCTCTAGCAGAAGCTCAAATGCAATAATAAAGGACTGTGATCTCGGAGATCACATCTACGTCCATAGTGGAGAAGTATGATCTTAGATACAAAATGCCGAAAGATCTTCCCTGGGGCATGCCTATTAACTATATCCCGGAAGGATATGTTCCGCCGATTACTGAGGATCAGGGAACCGCAGCAGGAACCGCTGGGCCTGAAGGTTACAAACTTCGGGAAAGCGAAGATGCCAGAGGCATGACAGCAACTCCTGAAGGTTAAAAACTTCGGGAGACACCGAGAGTCTCGGCCATAATGACTGTACCACCACCCGTGGTACACATTGTCCCGGAAGGACAGATTCCACAGATACCTTTGGTGGAAACGACAGCCTGATCGACAAAATGAATGAGTTCCAGGTACAATTCCTGGAGATGCAGAAAGAACTGCAGGCCGTTCGCGGTCAGGATTTATTTGGAAAGGACGCCGCGGACCTCTGCTTGGTCCCCAATGTGAAAGTTCCACACAAGTTCCAAGTGCCCGACTTTGAAAAGTACAAGGGTAACCCTTGCCATCAGAGCCATTTGGTGATGTACGCTCGGCGAATGTCAGCTCAGATAAAGAACCAGGAGCTACTAATTCACTACTTTCAGGATAGTTTAATCTGTGCCACATTAAAATGGTACATGGGTTTAAACCGCGCTATGATCGGCACGTTTAGAGATCTTGGCGTTGCTTTCGTTCAACAATATAAATACAATTTGGACATGGCACCGGATAGAGATCAACTCAGATCAGTGTCACAAAAGGATAAGGAAACCTTTAAGGAGTATGCTCAGAGATGGCGTGAAATTTTCGCCCAGATTTGTCCACCTCTTGAGGAAAAAGAGATGACAAAGATCTTCTTAAAGACCTTAAGCTCATTTTACTATGACAGAATAGTCGCCAGTGCGCCCAGTGATTTCACCGAGATGGTGGGCATGGGAGTTCGTCTTGAGTAAGCGGTCCGGGAAGGACGTTTGGTTAAAGACGCTGGATCATCAAGTAGTACAAAACGATACGGTAGTGCTCTGCCTAAGAAAAAAGAGCAAGATATCAGGAATATCTCTCTCAGAAAGCAAAGGCGACGATATCAACCAGTAGCAGCTGTAACTCCTGCTATCAATCCCACGCCTGTTCCTACGTATTAACCTCAGGTTGCTCAGAGCCAACCTAATCAACAACAACTTCAACAAAGGACACAACATTCTCTTCAGTAGGCTCGTCCTCAGTACAACAACAACCGTACAATGCGACCACCAGGGTTTGACCCTATACCCATGTTGTACGCGGAGCTTCTTCCATTATTATTGGTCAAGGGGCACGTCCAAACCAGGGCTCCTCTTACAGTACCGGAAAATCCGCCTTTTTGGTTCAAAACGGATCAGACGTGTCCTTACCATCAAGGAGGACCAGGGCATAACATAGAAAACTGTCTCAGTTTCAAATCTGACGTACAAAAGCTTGTTAGGAGCGGGGTCTTATCTTTCAAGGATACGATTCCTAATGTTCTCACAAACCCACTGCCTCAACATGAGAAAGCTACAATAAATTTGATAGAGGGAGAATCCAATAACAGCTATCAAATTCATGATGTACTCTTGTTAAGAGCCAACTTGGTCAAGATGCATTGTAGACAGAGCAGATATGGCCATGTGCCACCTCATAATTATCACCAGTGTGATATTTGCTCTAAAAATAATCAAGGATGTTCTGTGGTGCAAGCAGCTCTACAGGAACAATTGGATCTCGGATGGATCCAAGAGCATCGAGTTCGTGGAGTCAACATGACCAATGCAAATTCCAACATCATTCAGAACCACGACATCCGTGCAATGAATGTCAACTTGGTGGCGATGCACTCAAGGCAAATCCAGTATCATAATCTGCCGCGGCATGATTATAATTCCTGTCTGACTTGCTCGGTAAATAAATAGGGATGCTCTTTTGTACAAGAGGCCCTCCAACGTCAGATGGATCTTGGATGGATCCAGGACTACCATGATAGAAATCCTTGTCAGATCGACATGATTCAAATCTTTGATATTCTTCTGATGAATACCATCTTGGTGGAGTTACATGCCAGGCATGTCCAACTCAGTTTTCTCACTTCACATGATTATCAGAACTGTAAAGGATGTTGTGAGAGTAACCAAGGGTGCACTCTCGTTCAGAGAACTTTACAACACTTATTAAACCACTGGTGGCTTCCAATCTATCTGGACGAAGACACGCAACAAATCAGTGTGCTTAATGGAAACCCTACTCGGCGTCAAAGTCAGGATGTCCGATATATGGAAACAAACCTGGTAAGGTTGCACTGCATTCAAAGCGGGCGTGGCCAGGTGCCACCACACAACTATGAACGTTGTAGGGTCTGCTCGGAGAATAAACAAGGATGCTACCTTATGCGGGCATCCCTTTAAGGTCAGTTGGATCGTAAAGAGATTCACCCGTGTTCGAGTTCCGAGTCAATCAACTGGACGCCAGACTACTTTGCTGATCAAATCAGAGACATTGTCATAATCTCTGATCATCAACAGAACAAGGATGTTTGTACCATCATCCCTCTACTGGAAGAATCAAAGGTTCTTAGCTAGGAACTGATTGAAGTTACTTACGACAGTCAGAAAAATCAGAAGGCTCTTGTAGTTATCTATCTATCGGGACCGTTACCGTATGAATCAGCTAAGGCGATCCCTTACAAATACGGTGCAACAATAATTGAGAATGGAAAGGAAATTCCATTACCCTCCATCGTGAATATTGTGGACATCAGTCGAGTAACACGGAGCGGTCGAATCTTCAACCGAGGAGTTGGAGAACTTAACAAAGAAAAGGAACTTCCGACAAAAGCTCCTGATCCACCAGTCGGTCAATCTAGTAATCCCGACCTTTCAAAGGACGATGATGAGATGCTGAAGCTCATCCAAAGGAGTGAATACAATATTGTTGATCAGCTGTTACAAACCCCTTCAAAGATCTCAGTGCTATCACTATTACTTAGTTTCGAAGCCCACAGAGAGGCTCTACAGAAAGTCTTAGAGCTGGCCTTTGTGGAACAGGATGTGTCAATATGACAGTTTGATAGCATCATCTCTAACATCACTTCCTGCAACAACTTAGGATTCAGTGATGAGGACTTGCCAGAGGGGGGCAAAAGTCACAACATGGCGCTCAATATCACAGTTAACTGCCAGGACGATGCTTTAGCCAGCGTACTGGTAGACACAGGATCAGCCATCAACGTTATGCCAAAGTCCACTTTAATGCGACTATCATTCAAAGGGTCCCCGATAAGGGGTAATGAGGTCATCGTCAAAGCATTTGACGGGTCTCGGAAAGCAGTTATCGGTGAAGTCGACCTTCCCATAAATATCGGTCCTCACACGTTCCTAATCACTTTCCAGGTCATGAACGTCCGGGCAGTGTACAACTGTTTATTAGGAAGACCTTGGATACACCAGGCTGGGGCAGTCACTTCGAAACTGCACCAGAAACTGAAGTTCGTCAAGAACGATCAACTCGACACGGTCTGTGGAGAACAAGCCTTGATCGTGAGTAACCTGTCATTATCTACTTGTATCGAACCCGAGGAGGTTGTTGGGACTCAGTTCCAAGCACTTTCGGTGAGTAATGAGAATCAATCAGAGAAGGGAACTTCTATTTCCTTGTACAAAGATGCTCTCGAGGCAATTGAAAGTAACAATACGAAAGGATGGGGACAACTTGTTATTCCTACTGATAATAAAACAAAGAAGGGTCTTGGTTTTTCTGCAACCTACACCCAGACAGCTGCTAACGATGAAAGTCTTCATCCCATTCAGAACTTCTTCCACGGTGGACGTTTCCTTCACCCAGTGCCTCAAGTAGTCCATACCATCAACGAGGGAGATCCCTCTAATACGGATGAGGAATGGAAGTCCTATCTCAACGAGGACGGTTATATGTCTCAGGAAGAGGTGCCTACGCCCTTTTGCTATCCCGCACAAAGTTCGAGATTTATACCGAGGTCAGATGTCAAAATGATATACGGAGATTGTGATCTGGAAGGATGTCGTGCTCCACCAAACTCATTAGAGGAGGACACTCTGATGAAGGACGACTTTGACCACGACTATTATGTCCCAATGGATGGCCTGCCTATCTGGAAGCCGTACCCAGGAGACTTGGGGCAAGAAAATCAACCGAACAATGAAAATCAGCTGAGCATCATTGAAAAGAATACCTGCGTCCCCACCATGTCATGGGATCAACACTCAGGGTATTCAGAAAATATCCAGCACAACGATGAATTTGCAAAGTTTGCAAAACTGGAATTCATTAACTACGCTTTTCCCGAGGTCAACATCATCGAAAGAGATGACTCCTCCAGTTCCAAAGAAGTATGGGACACCTTAGGACAACTAAGTGGAAAATTTGACTTCATGGTCAAGTACACCGCTCCCGAAAGCTCTCGTATCAGGTTCGAAGATATCTAGCCAACTGGATGGGGAGATATACCTGAGAGCACAAATACTATGCAAAATACAATTGAGGAATCCTCCTACGACAACTCTGCCTGGGAGACAGATCCCAATGATCCTGCTCCACCAGAAATCAGCGTTATTTCTGAAGACAAATCAAGGAAGGTACCAGACTTTGTGATTCACCGAGGAGTTTGCCGCCAATGGGTTGCTGTCGATGTTCCGAGGATTGTTCATAAGTCAAAGTAATTGTTGTCTTTATCTTAACCTTTCACCCTGCCCAGGTGAAACGGATGTTTTGATAGGCCTCGTTTTCTGTAAATATCCCTCTTCGCTTCGCCCAAAGCGATAGAGTTCTGTTTTATAGGGCTGTAGTTTTAAGAATCGACTTGTTCATAAATAAAATAACATCGTTCTATGATCTCCGCATTAATTGTTGTTTTCTCTTTTCGCTTTTCAGAAAATGGTAATCCTAAAAAACAACTCAATAATAAAAACAAGCAGTTTTCCAAAAAAAATACACTGCACACACTCTTGCATTCTCTCTATCTCTTCTAAACACAAATCATCACGTCATGCAGATTGCTTGTTTTAAACCCCGTTGAAACAAAAGATCCGATGCCTTCTCCCGACTTTGAGTTCCCGGTATTTGGGGCTGAAGAAGAAGTTGACAACGAAATTCCAGAAGAGATCTCCCGATTACTCCGACAAAAGGAAAGGCCCATTGAACCTCACAAAGAGCCGTTGGAAGCGATCAACGTGGGTTCAGAAAAAGAGAGAAAAGAAATCAGGATTGGGGTACTGCTCAGTCCAACTGCCAAAGAGAGTTTGACAAAGCTTCTCAGAGAATTTCCCGATGTGTTTGCTTGGTCCTACCAGGACATGCCAGGGTTGGATACCAGCATCGTGGAACATCATTTACCATTGAAATCGAAATGTCCTCCAGTAAAACAGAGGTTGAGACGGACTCACCCGGACATGGCCGTCAAAATCAAAGAGGAGGTACAAAAACAGATTGACGCGGGTTTCCTCGCCACGTCAGAATATCCTCAAAGGTTAGCAATATCGTACCCATTCCAAAAAGGACGGAAAAGTCAGAATGTGTGTAGACTACAGGGATCTAAATAAGGCTAGTCCAAAGGATGACTTTCCTTTACCACACATTGACATGCTGGTAGACAGTACAACAAAGTTCATAGTTTTCTCCTTCATGGATGGATTCTCGAGCTATAATCAAATCAAAATGGCGCCGAAAGACATGGAGAAAACTTCCTTCATCACCCCATGGGGTACCTTTTGCTACAAGGTAATGTCGTTCGGTTTGAAGAACGTCGGGGCAACCTATCAAAGGGCCATGACTACTCTGTTTCATGACATGATACACAAGGAAATCGAGGTATATGTCGATGACATGATTGCCAAATCTAAGACAGAAGAGGAGCATGTGACCCACCTGTCAAAACTATTCAAGCGGTTGAGAAAATACAAACTCCATCTTGAATCCCAACAAGTGCACCTTCGGTGTCTGTTCAGGGAAACTTTTAGGGTTCATCGTCAGCCAAAGAGGAATTGAGGTTGATCCTGACAAGGTCAAGGCCATTCAAGAAATGCCTTCTCCGAAAACTGAAAAACAAGTCAGAGGATTCCAGGGACGTTTGAACTGCATCTCCAGATTCATATTCCTCATGAACGCAACATGTGCGCCAATTTTCAAATTACTCAAAAAGAATCAGGACTGCGTTTGGACAGAGGACTGCCAAACTGCTTTCGACAGTATTAAGGAGTACCTATTAAACCCACCGATTCTATCACCTCTAGTGGAAGGAAGACCACTGATCATCTACCTCACAGTCCTAGAGGACCCAATGGGTTGTGTGCTTGGTCAACAAGACGAAACAAAAAGAAAAGAGTCTGCCATCTACTATTTGAGCAAGAAATTCACCGACTGCGAGACTCGGTACACTATGCTTAAGAAAACTTGTTGCGCTTTGGCTTGGGTAGCCAAACGTCTTCGCCAGTACATGATTCGTCACACTACTTGGTTAATCTTAGAAATGGATCCAATCAAGTATATCTTTGAAAAACCTGCTCTCACAAGAAGAATTGCCCGTTGGCAGATGTTGTTATCAGAATATGACATTGAGTACCACGCTCAGAAAGCCGTTAAGGGAAGTATTTTATCCGGTCATTTGGCTCATCAACCGATTGACGATCAGGAATGAATCGGGTTTGACTTCCCAGACGAAGATGTCATGTATTTGAAAATGAAAGATTGCGATGAACCGCTACCCAGTGAAGGGCCAGAACCAGGTTCCCAATGGGGACTAATCTTTGACGGAGCTGTCAATCATTACGGAAATGGAATTGGGGAAATCATCATAACACCTCAGGGTACCCACATTCCTTTCACTGCCAGACTTACATTAAAGTGCACAAACAACGAGGCTGAATACGAAGCTTGTATCATGAGTCTCGAGGAAGCGATCGACTTAAGGATCAAAAACTTCGACGTATATGGCGACTCAGCCCTGGTTATCAATCAGATCAAAGGAGATTGGAAGACATACCAATCGGGACTGATTCCTTACAAAGATTATGCAAGAAGGTTGTTACCCTTCTTCAACAGAATCGAGTTTCATCACATCCCTCGTGATGAGAATCACATGGCTGATGCATTAGCCACTCTCTCTTCCATGATTAGTGTAGGTCAATAGACCGACTTACCTAAGATCGACATAATACGCCTTGAATGGCCCGCTTACTTCTTCACGATTGAAGCAGTCATAGATGACAAACCTTGGTATCACGATATCAAATGCTTCCTTCAGAAACCAGAGTACCCACCTGGGGCATCTAGAAAAGATAGAAAAACCCTCAGAAGGCTAGCAAGCAGCTTCTTCCTGAGCGGTGATACACTCTATAAGAGAAACTTTGACATGGTCTTGCTCCGATGCGTAGACAGACCAGAAGCAGACATGCTGATGAAAGAAATTCATGAAGGATCCTTTGGCACTCATGCCAATGGACACACAATGGCGAGAAAAATTCTAAGGGCAGGGTACTATTGGTTAACCATGGAATCCGACTGTTACAAGTACATGAGGAAGTGTTACAAGTTTCATATATACTCCGACAAAATCCATGTACCGCCAACACATCTCAAAGTTCTTTCTTCCCCATGGCCTTTTTCCATATGGGGAATCGACATGATTGGCATGATTGAACCCAAAACTTCGAATGGACATCAGTTCATCCTGGTAGCCATTGACTACTTCACCAAGTGGGTCGAAGCAGCGTCATACGCCAATGTAACTAGACAAGTTGTGGTCCGTTTTATCAAAAACAATACCATTTGCCGTTATGGTGTTCCGAGCCAAATCATTACTGATAATGGATCTAACTTGAATAATAAGATGATGAAGGAGTTGTGCGCAGAGTTCAAGATCGAACACCATAACTCATCTCCCTGCCGACCCAAGATGAACGAAGCGGTAGAAGCGGCTAACAAGAACATCATGAAGATTGTTCAAAAGATGGTTGTAACCTACAAAGATCGGCACGAGATGCTACCCTTTTCTCTCCACGGTTATCGCACATCTGTCCGCACTTCAACAGGGGCAACCCCTTTCTCTTTAGTATATGGCATGGAGGCAGTGCTCCTCATCGAAGCAGAGATCCTATAGATCCGGGTATTGATGGAAGCTAAGCTAACAGAGGCTGAATGGTGTCAAAGTCGACACGACGAATTAAACCTGATCGAAGAGATGAGAATCACGACACTATGCCACGGTCAGTTGTATCAGCAAAGAATGAAGAAGGCGTTCGACAAAAAGGTTCGACCTCGTGTCTTCAGAAAATGAGACCTTATGCTCAAGAAGATACAATCATTTCTCGCTGATTCCCGGGGCAAATGGACTCCGAATTATGACAGCCCCTATGTGGTCAAGAAAGCTTTCTCAAGCGGTGCCTTGAGACTTGCAACCATGGATGGAGAGGAATTTGCGTACCCCAAAAATGTTGATGTAGTCAAGAAATACTTCGCCTAAACTTAAAAACTAAAAAAAAAACGTCTCGGTGGATTGAAAACCCGAAAGGGCGGTCCAGGCAAAAATTAGAGACATAATAAAAAAAATCATCCTGGTGGATTGGAAATCTCAAAGTACAATCCAGGCAAAAGTTAGGGATAATGGCAAGTAACTACGTCCAACAGGGGCAAATCCCCTAGTAGCAGTCCTGCCATCCATCAGAAAACTCCAGTTAAGATCATCTTCGACAGAAGCTCAGAATGTCCCGAATTCAAAGTTGGTAGAAGGATAGTGGTCGTTATGTTTCAATGTAGCCCTTTTCCCTTTAATTACCATTTTCTAAACTTTGTACATACTCTATGGAATCACACGCTTGGCTGATTTCCATCCTATTAATAAAATTTGAGCCCTTGTGCTTTTGTTTGCAATTCTTATTTGTTTTAACTTTACAGAACGACATTTTAACATGATCTACGATTCTTGAAATGAAACAAAAACGAATTTACTTGTCAAATTTTTCTGCTTTAAAAATAAAGATGGTAATTTTTTTTTATTGTTGAACATCGAAAGAACATCAATCGCTTCGCCAGAAGTAATCGAACTTCAAAGTGCAGAATCAAAGTACTCCTTCTAAACCAGTGTGCCAGAACGAAGGATCAGTTATGTCAGATGTGAATACTCCATCTGACATCTTCGGCAGAGTTCTTACCTCCTAAGCCCGATCAACGGTTGTTCCCCCACAGGGACTACTTCTTCTAAGCAAGGCAGAATTGCTATCTTGAACCAGCGATACTTTTTATCTCCCACTATGGCCGAGTATCCAGTCGTGTTCATCTACTAGTCTGTATGTCGTGTCAGTTTTGTGAGCATATACATACATGCATCATGCATTATTGATTTACATTCATATTTTGCATCACTATCACTCTAGTCGGTCTTGTCCCCTAGTTATAAAAGTCTTCACAATCGAGTTGTCAGTTCTTTCCTCGTCAGGAAATGTTGCGTCTGAACAATCTCGCTCCTCCAGTTTATTTCTGGATTAGAGTTGGCCCTTGACCACTTTGATAACTTGAACCTCTGAGAAAACCAGAGAAACTTTTGGCAAATGTCACTCTTCGCCATTGAAGATGATATCTTCGCTTTCCCAGATTAAGGAAAATCCCCAGAGAAATCCTCTTAATCAGAGATTCGACAATACAGCAGTTTTTCTCCGAAAAATCTGCTGACGAAAAGGTCATCAGCACCTCGAAATTGGATCACATCATATGGCATTTCTCTGAGAAGATCCCGAGAAAAGTATGATGTAAATACCCAAGCGGAAACAGTCTCTCAAGAGACTCATTTTCCCCAGATAGAGTCAACAAATGGCATCTCCAACAGAGAAGTTTGTACCCCTCTACAATTCAGACATATGGGTTCCCCAGCAAGTCTGACATCAAAAGTTTTCCCATCAAATGGAATCTCCCCAGGAAAATTCGGCGAGAAGTTTGAGGAAAACCGCTACGCATAGCGTCCCTGGTCAAGAAAGTTTATTGACAAAAGAAACTAAGACCAATTCCTTGGTAGGAAACCATGATCGAGGGGAAGTTTATTTCAGAAACTGAGACCAGTTCCTTGGTAGGAAACCAGGATCGAGGGGAAGTTTATTTCAGAAACTGAGACTAGTTCCTTGGCTGAAGACCGGGATCGAGGGGAATTTTTACCTTTTCTAAGCATCATTGCTTAGCAAAAGAAGAAGGATGCGTGAACTACCATTCATAACCACTATCAAAATTTCGGGTATTCCGATATTTAATCCTCTTGCACCCCGAATGTCTGAATACCTTCGCCATTCACACCTTTGGGTCCAAGAAGATTAAATAGGGGCATCTGTCATACCCCAAATTTTGACCACTAAGATTTCCCATCATTGGGAAAATCATCATCACAATATGGATGGCCCATCATACCTGATTAGTCTCCTCAAAGATGGGTGAGCATCCACTACAATCAGACTTAGGGTTTCAAGCCCTCTTTGAGCCTTAGACAAAGGATCAATCAAGGAATGACATGATCTTCAACTTGCCTAACCTCTCAAACATCCACAATGGATCAAGAGGACTCCCACAACAAGAATCAAGCACAATGTTGCAGCATTCCAGGTGGATTAAGCCTTAAGATCGCCAGTGTCACCAAATTAGGGTTTGGTCGACCAGGGCCTCCAGATGGAAATTTTCCTCTGGGCATGAGCCAATGCTTCAAAGCATAACCTAATATGCTCCATGGGACATCATGGACCCAATCATCAAGTCAATTTTGACCTCAGGGGATGCATTCATCAAAAATTAGAAATTAGGGTTTCTTGACCTAATTCACCCCCCAAGTTGACTTTTGGGACAAATCATGAGCCAAGACCTCAAGAGAGGATTTGAGGGTCTCTAATAAACCACCTTGATCCATTTGCAACAATGTATTGATCCAAGAAGCTTGGTTCCCAAGTTCCAGGTTCATCAAAACCACAGTTAGGGTTTCGCGGAAAAAGTCAACTGTACCTTTGACTTTTGACCAGGACGTGCTCGCAAACCCTAGGACATGATTCAATACACCCTATAACACCTATGAAATTAATCCATTGAGTTTGTTTTAGGTCAAGGACTTGATTTCATAGAGGATCGCACAATTTGGAATTCATCTGATAAAAAGTCAACTGTGCCCAAAAGTCAAAGTTTGACTTTTTTTTTATTTTTTGGTCAATTATAGTTCCTTAACCCTAAAATGATGTTAATGTGTGATTGGAATCATCATTCATCAAGAAAAATCAAGAAAAGTGGGATAACTTATAAAAGGGGTAACCATAAAAACTTAGAAATTTTTCTAAGTTATGAAACAAAGTGGCTAGGGTACCAACTTTGGAGGATCATAACTCCTAAACCACAAGGCCATTTTTCCCCATTCAAAGCTGGATTTGAAGTTCTCTTGGCCCTCTACAAAAGCTTCAAACACAACTCATTCCAATTCCTCATGGATTTTAAGTTATGGAATGATCAAAATCACAAAAAGTGAAAACGACACTTTCTTCCAACACTTTGTGAAATTTTCACTAAGTCAGAATCTGTCTTACTTTTTTCAAAATGTAGGGGGCATTTTTCACTTGGATCCAAAAAGTATCAAAACCAATTATGATCAAACAGTTGTTGTATCATATGAGGGCTTTCCAAAATGGCCAAGAACTCCATCAAATTCCACTTGGGCCATGAGATATGACCATGCCAATATGCCTTGCTGCAAACTGTCATGGCAAGGAAGATTTGGGAGTTTTGCTCGATTTGCTCAAATTTTACAAAGGGCAAGTAAATCTATCCATCTGAACACCTAAAGGGGGGACCAAGGAGGGACAAACCCTGATCCATAAGCCTCCCAAGTCTTTGGAACCAAAAGTAGCACGCCAAACCTAGAAATGCCTAAAAGAGGGACAAGACTGCAATTTTGGTTTGGAGCATTTAATGGATGCACCAAGGTGGCATAGACTGAGCCATTTCCAACTGAATTCAGTCAAGACTTATCCAAGACCAAAGGAACCAGCAGCCTGTGCCCTAACCTCTAGTCAATGGCTAGAGGAGACTTGGATTCTCATTGATCAACATTGGCCAAACCCCTGCTGCAGTTGCCATTCACTATTGCAGCTAAAACAAACTTGCTCTACTATAAATAGAGCTCAATTATGTTCAGTTTGAGTACACCAAAGAACTACAACAGATGTTTTCCTCAAAATCTCTTTCTCTAGGCAAAAATACCTTCTTTAGCAAGGTAACTCTGAGTTTTTGAGTTTGAGAGCAATTCCAATCAAACCAATCCCACACACACCTCATAAACATCATATAGAGGTGATACAAACGGTCACAAGTGACCTGTAACACCAAAATCATAAAGTCACCTCTCAAAACCTCAAAATAGGACTTTTGTGCATTTTTCAAGCCATGTCTTGATTCATTCACTTTCCAAAACAGATAAAACCTCAAACACACTCCAAATATCATCCTTGAACTGTCCCAAATGGTTCCCCCCATCTGGAACACCATTTGAGAGAGTTGCTATTTTGGCCACTTTTGCCCCTTTTGCAAGAAAGAGCTTAAACTTGTTCCTGAGGTTTCCAGCTGATTCCAACCATCCTAAAAGCTTCTAAGGGATCATTTGAGGTTGTTTAAAGCATCAAATCATTTCTGGAATAAAGCCCTTGGCAAATTACACAAAAGCTCCAAAAAGAGGTAAGCATCATAACTTGGATTCTTTGAATCATGCTTTCTTTTGATGTCCACTGATCATGCATCTCTTATACATGTTATATGTGTTGTGTTTGCACCAATTTATCATGTAATTCATGCTTGTACCAAGAGATGGCACAGAAAATGCAAATCATGGCCTATTTCAAAACCACTATCGGGTTTTTCAATAGGAGCATGATCTGGAAAAAACACCACCACCATTGGATTCCTTATGAAATTCTAGGCAGGATAGGCCTAAATTTTGTGCCAATCCATGGAGAAATGAGAAAGTTATGGCCTTCACATTTTCAACCAAAATCTTGCCTTGCCTTGCCTTGGGTCAGGCCAAAAACAAGGCAAGCCTTGTATATTTATGGTTGTATTTCAATCAATGGATGTATCACCACTCCAGTGGTAAGGCGCGCGCCTTATACACAAGAGGTCTGGGGTTCGAATCCCCCTCGCCCCAGATCCTCTTTTTGCTATTTTTTTCCACTTTTTATTGTTTTTCTTATTATTTTTAATGATTTGAAAAATTAATAACTCTCTCAATTTTAATTATTTTTTATTGGTTCTTTTTGCAAAAAATCACAAAAATGTTAAATATTTTATTCCACAAAAAAAATCAAATTTATATTAGTTATTTAATATAATTGGTATTTTTGTGAATAAATTCCTTTTTAATTGTTTTTAAACATTTAAAAGTGAGTATTTACTTTGAAAATCAAAACCAAATGAGTTTAATTCATCTTGTGATTAAAACCTCATTTTTTCAAATCTTAAACAAAAATCACAAGTGGTTTATACAAACTTATTTGGTATTTTTATCATTTTATTTGATTTTCTTTAAATATTTACTTTTAAAGGAAAACAAAATTAGGGTTTCTTTGATTTTCACCCTCGCAAATCATTTTCAAACACTCATGGGCCTCTATTAGAGTGTAAGACCCATCCCATTGTAAATGCACCACTTTTTGGGCCTCAGTCATTGTATAAGTCCCACTGTATTTTCAAAAACAATGACGCGATCGTCGCCTTTTTTAGCAAAATCATCTGGGCCTCTCCTTGAGCTATAAGCCCCACCACTTGTACTAAAATAAATCATTGGGCCTCTAATAGAGTGTAAGACCCAACCCCTCTTTTTTAACCAAAACTTTTTGGGCCTCAATGCATTGTATAAGACCCAGTATGTTAAAGAAATCTCGGCGCGATCGCCAATTCAAAAAACAAATCATCTGGGCCTACCCTCGTGTTATAAGCCCCATTCTTTTTCTTTAAACACCTTTGGGCCTCTTGAGAGAGTGTAAGACCCATCCCTTTGTACAGAAAACCTTTTTGGGCCTCAGTCACTTGTATAAGTCCCTGTATAATTTCAAACAACAGTGCAATCACTGATAAAACCTTGGGCCTCTCCTTGAGCTGTAAGCTCCAACAATCTTTTCAAAGTACTTTCTCCTTTGATTTTGAATATAATATTGTTATCAAAGCTTTCTTTGTTGAACAAACTAAGAAAACAACATGGAAGCTCTACAACCGAGTAAGTGTTTACCCGCTTTCTTTATCCACTTTCATATATATATATATATATATATATATATATATATATATATATATATATATATATAACTGTCTTGTGGGGCTGCTCACTGTAAGTCTTCTTTCACAAACTTTTATATACTCGTCATATATCCACAGTGTAATACTAGTATAGTTATTTAGAGTTTTCCCGACAACTACGTCTAGCACTAGGTAAAGCCCTGTTGGTCACTCTTAAATACAAATAAAACTAGATCCCCATAGGATTATCAGACACAGTCTTCCCTCCTCTTGGGGTTAAACAATATGGAGACGTGAAAGGCAGCATTCTCGGTGAACCCTTTCTCAGACTGTCACTCTTAGAAATTGTCAAAGAGACTCTACTCCCTAGGGATGATCTTTTCTCCGTGAATGGCATCTCTTGAGTTTCTTCCAAATTCTCAGACTTTCCTGGCTTGATCTATTCTCGGTGAATGGCATGTATTGAACTTCTCAGGGTTTGGGGACCCACAGGCTTCTTAAAAGCATCCCCGCCTCCTCTTGGGCGTTGTACAAGGATCCTTCGGCTTCTTAAAAGCTCTCATGCCTTCTCTTGGGCTTAGTACAAGGACCCAGAGATCTCTACAGGTATAGGAATAGAACCTAGTCATCAAAATGCTAGAGATGTCTTTCTGAGTCAAGTGTCAGACCTGTTAATGGGTTGACCTTCATCCCTTAACATACCAGCCTTCTCTTGGGCATCATACAAAGATCATTCACTACCTGAGAATCGATTTCTCAAAACACCAGTAGACTTGGACAGTCTCATTACCCTTTGGATTTTCCATTTCCTTAAAGAACAGGAAATAACCCTGATCCTCTAGTGAATTCCAAAGCACAACAATACCTTTAATCGTTCCCTTTATAAGAACTGATTTTCTCTTTTATCCAACATACTGGACCTGTCACTAAACTGAAACAGTCACCAGCACAATAGCCTCCTCTTGGGCTTTGTACAATGATTATCCCCAGCGGAGTTAACCTTTTCACACTCTCTTGTTGAGTATAAAAGACTCTCTTGTTGGGTCAAACTTGTTTAGCCTCTATCTCGGGCTTCGTACGAGATAAAAATCACTCTCTTTTTGAGTATAAAAGACTCTCTTGTTGAGTCACTTCCCTCTCAGCCTCCATCTCGGGCTTCGTACGAGATACAAAATCACTCTCTTGTTGAGTATAAAAGACCCTCATATGGAGTCAAAACATTTTAGCCTCCGTCATAGGCTTCGTACAAGACACATATAAAAGCACTCTCTTGTTGAGTCAGTCATTTGTTAGCACTCTCTTGTTGAGTCACCCCCTTTTAGCCTATCTCTCGGGCTTCGTACGAGACACATAAAAACACCCTCTTGTTGGGTCAATAGCCTCCTCTTAGGCTTTGTATAAAGAAAACCCTGGTTGAGTCAATCAACCTTTTAGCATCAAAATCCGTGCCTTGTTCACAGGATACAAACATCAACAACTCCTTTTCCTTCATCTAATTGCTGTAAGCGGCAAGCCTCTGGATTATTTACATCCACGCCACTGTCCCTCTTTTACCATGAGAAATTCCTAAGGAAAGATGACATTGCTTTAAACTGAGTTAAAGTCTTCTCCTTCAGGTTAAAAATCCTCTATAAAGGAAATTATGGCATTGTTGGATTCACATATCCCAGTTAAAGTAATTCTCCTTTATAATCAGTCACCCAACAGTTGTGACAAACAAACCAAATATCCCCCTTTAGAGATGACAAATTCTCTCTAAAGTGAAAACCATTTAGCTTCACATCTCAGGCTTTGAACAAGATACAAACCACATTTAGCTTCACGTCTTGGGCTTTGAACAAGACACCAAAACAACCTTTTTTTCCTCCCATAGAATAGGAGGAACTACGACACTCTGATTTCCCTATTTCGTTAAACGGGAATACGTAGGAATAAGATTGAAAAAACTTAGCGAGCATACTAATCCAAAACCTAAAACACAGTATCTCCACTAAATCAACCCAAAAGCATCAAATCTAAACACATTAACATCTTACCTCACAAATAGTCCAGGCACTCTATTTTTTTAACAAAATAACCTAAGAGAGACCCACAATGTTAATAGCGTCTGTAAACCAACAGTCATCTGTTTAAACTCAGTATGCAAGCAGGGTTAATTGGAGACATCTATTTCCCTTCCTTAATCAGCTTAACAGGATAAAAAATGAATCAAACTGTAGTACCCCAAAGCGATAGTGCTTCGCAACCACGCAAAAATTTGCGCTACAACACGCTGGTATTTTGATGTGTCTGCAAGTGCACATAAATATCGAAGTAATATAAAAGATTGTCGAACCTAGAGAGATCAATATCAATCTATCGTTATCTATTGCTGCTATGTAAAGCTAAGGCTAATGAAATTTGGATTTGGGGAAAATAAAACAAGAATTAAAACTAAATTAAGGATTAGGAAATATATTAATAAAGAGAGGTCAGAATATGGATTTCGTGTTCCTCGGGGACTTTGTAAATTATATGCATTAAATTATAGTTAAACTATGTTCCGTAGAAAATATCAGTTTAAAGACTCTATCTCACACTCTCGCGCTATTGACTAAAGTCACACTTCCTAACCATGAGATTTTGTTCTCCCTCGCCCATTTTAATTAAGAAGCATATTTTGAAAACTAATTAGATTCTAATTGATACCTAAAGCGTTCTCGTTGTATTTAGGATCAATGCCCAGTTCCCACTATCTGATCCAATTCTCACACTCTCGCACTATCGACTCGAACCTTTATTTGCTTTTCACTCTCGTGACAAAAAATTAAGATTTAAACTTGGAAACTAAAACCAAAACAGAATTTAACAAAGTTTTATGCTGAAATTCATTACCAAGTCCCGTCGGAACGATGGTCATCACATACCGGACTCAAAACAATTTAGCCAGACATGGTTGCAGAAACAAATAAACAATTTTGGGTTTTTAAATTAACTAAAGACATAATAAGTGGTTTAAAATAATTTAAAGTGGTGCTTGAAGAAAAGGGTAAAAGCTTGAAATGATAACAATGGCAGAAAGATAAAGCGTAAATGTAAATTGCGGAAAATAAAAGTAGGAAAATAAATGTGATAAATGTAAATGAACCTGAAATAAAAGCTGAAATGTAAATTGAATTAAGAACTTAAAATAGTGGCAAGATTAATCCAAGCATTACATAAATTGTAGGCCTAAACACTAATGGTGTGGTAGTTCCTCGATGTGAGAAAACTACCACTTTTACAGTGATGATTTCTGCCTAAAACTATGAACAGCGCTTCCGTGTACAAAACTTGGATAACTCAAAACTAGGTAAAATAGGTCTTATATAGAGGTCCTAGGCTCCAAAACTATTTCCAATACGAGTAGAGAACATGGAGAGAAAATAGGAAAGTGGGCAAGAGTGAGTCCAAGTCTGTTTCACGTATTCTACAACTGCATGATAATAGCGATCGTCATTATGCTAATGGTGACCGCCATTAGCTTTAATTTGCTGATTACGTGGATTTGGTACATGGCGAATTCTGCACTTTTTCTTCATTTCTTTGCTCTTTTCCCAGTTTTCTTGTACGGACACTCTTATTTGACAAATACTTGAAACACAAACATAATATGACATAACACTACGAAAAATAGGTAAAACGACACTAAATTGCATGCGAATCGAGTTGAAATAAACAATACATTTTCACGTCATCACATTTTGAAATGTTTTTGTTGGCTTGATTTGAAAGTGATCTTGTGTTGTTTTCTCCATTAAATTTCACTGTGCATAGCGTTTTTGGACCTTGAGACCTGCCAAGTCAGATTAATGAACCTGATCCAACGCGCGTGGTTTTTGCTTTTTTATTTTTCTTTTCCTGATTTTCATTTTAATTTCATTTTCTTTCTAAAATTTATAGAAATTTCATCTTTTATCCAAAAAATCCCAAAATAATTTCTAAAATTCTCTTTTATTTTTCTCTTTCTGATTTTAAATTTTTCATATTTTATTTTTATCATTTTCTATTTTTCATGATTTTTCTCTTTTCTGAAGCATTTTAAATAGTTTAAAATAGTTATATGCATTTTAAAATTCTCAAAAAAATTTATATATCATTCTTGACTTGTTTCTTACTTGCATGATTTTTTTTTACTATTTGTGATTTAATTTGAAGCATCATTTGCATTTTCATTTTTATTTTCATTTTAAAATTAATTTTAAAAATCATTTTGAAGCATTTTATTTCATATTATTGCATTTTATATATGTTTGACTTGTGTTGACTTCTGTTGGCCTTGGAACTTAGTTGATTTGACCATAAGTTTCATCAAACTCAATGGATCTTGGGTGTTGATGGAGTGAAAACCCTAATCCACAAAAATGGATGATTGATTTTGATGATAACTTGATCATCACTTGGATCCAGTTTGGCTTTTCTATCTTGCTTGATCCTCTCTTCTTCATCTCTTTTTTTTTTTTTTTCACCTTTCTTTGGATCAATTGGAGGATGTGTAGGCCATCTTGTTCATGAGATCTTGAGTGGTGCTTGACAAACTTTCATCATTTCAAATCTACCATTTGATTGATCATTTGATCAATTGAGGTACTTTGGATTGATGCATAAGTTTGCCCAAAGTATCATGAAGGATTGATTGATTTAATGGATCCATATTTCCTTGACTTAGGTCTTGATCCACCTTGTTTTGACTTGTGCTACATGTTTTAGGAGTATGATCTTTATATCATATCTCTAGCATGTATGATACATAAATTGTTATTGACCAGCCTCTCATAGTATAATCTTCCTTATAGATTGTGCTACGATTTCTTAACATAGCGCTAAATTTGTCCCTAATTGGAAAGTGATCATTTAGTCCAATTTTAGATATGAGTCATTTTTAGTTTAGATGTAATTATCCTATCTCCATAGTGTGTAGATTCTTTTCCACCTAAGAGAGCTAGTGGCATACTTGTTGATTTTATCCAAGTTGGAGCCCTTCTCAAAGGTTGATGCAAAGTTCTCATACTTGTTAGGTTGATTAGTTGAGTAATCTACTTTAAATGATAAAATGTCTTCTTCATTAACTTTAACATTAACACTAACTTTAATTGTGCTAACTTTTACTTTATGACATTTATTTTTATGCATTTTTATCTTTATGCTCTTTAGTTCTTGCTTTTTATTTTATGCTTATCATTTCATATCATACTTTCATCTTGTTTATATTTAGGCCTTTTTCTCTTTGTCCACTTGGACTTTCTTTTTCCTTTTAAGACATTAATAAAGGTTTAAACCATTAAAATACCCTTAATTATTTCCTTGGACTATTGGTTACTATCCTTTTCTTATGGACTTATGGACTTAGAATTAGGTTATTTGCCCTATGCTTTGGAGTTGTGACTTGAGACATTGGAATTCATCTGGTACTTTGACCTTGGATTGACCTCTTTGAAAACTTGGCTTGAATACTTGGTTTTTATCTGATGCTTGGTTATTTCTCTGCTTATCTTGTTGCTTGAATCCAAAGGATGGGATAGCTTGGTATCTTGGTTAGATCTTTCCTTCCTTAGCTTTTATTTTATGCTTTAGGATAGCCTCTTCATCTCTTCCCCTTCTTAAATTTTCAAAAATCTTCTCCCTTTTTCAAAACCTTCTTTTTTCAAACTAGAACCACTTTTTTTTTTAATAAACCTTGACTTTGTCAAGTGCATTTTCAAACATATTTTATTAATAAATGTCAATCAATCTTAAGCATATCAAGACCATTTTTAAAATACTTAAAAAAGATAAAACTCATTCAAGCCATTTTGTGCCTTTTGTGCACTTTTTGTTTTTAAAACTTTTCATAAAGTTTAAACATGAGTCATTTCCATAGTTGAGATGTGATCCTCCTATCCCCATAGTATTTTTTGAAATAAGTTGATTCTTTTCCATCTTAGAGAGTTAGTGGCATACTTGTTGATTTTATCCAAGTTGGAGCCCTTCTCATGGTGATGCAAATGTCCATTTTCACATACTTGTGGGTGATTAGTTGAAGTTTTCTCCTTAAAATGACAATTTTTCTTTTCATTTAAAATGAATCATAACAAACCACTTTGTTATTTGTACCACGAACTATGAGGTTTTGATCCCCCATTGCACTTTGTGGGTACGTAGGCACGAGACTCAAGAAGTCTTGTCAAGCACAAAATTATTAAAAAATACTTCTCTTCTCACCTCACCAATATTTTGCAAACAACACCTTTTTAAGCCAAACACTAGATTTTCAAGAGGTTCCTATAGAGTACTATAGACGTTTTGGGTGCTAACACCTTCTCTTTACGTAACCAACCCCCTTACAATTGTCTCTGTTTTTATTAGTTTTGTTTTAAAACTTCTTTAGGTTTTGTTCTCTCTTTTACCTTTCCTTTGGAAAAATAAAAGTGCGGCGGCGACTCTTGTTTTGCGAGTTAAGTTAATCAATAGCTTAATCTCAAATTTTCCCGCTACACACCTAGGCTTTATACTTGCATGTGTCCCATGTGATCCGTGTGTAGTAGCTCAAGAACTTTGGAGGTAGTAAGATGTTGTACCTTCTTGTGTGACATCTTGGTTTGTTTACCTATCCGAAAGTCTCCACCAATCTTCCCTTCTTCGATCTTGAGATTAGGAGGACAAAGGATGGCCCTTTTAAAGACAATTTTCCTCATACTTCTGAGATTTAAATGGCCAATGTTTTTCTGTTTCAATTTGGTTTCATCTACCTTAGAGATCATATAAGCTTAAGGTTGAACCTTTGATTGTGAAAACCATATATAGCAAATGTTTGATGATATGGTACCCTTCCTTATTTGTTCTGGATATTTGTTAATAATAATACAATCAAAGCAATTGAAATTTACATATAATTCTTAATCACATAGTTGGTTGATACTGATGATATTTGCAGCGAAACCTTCAACAAGGAGGATATCATCTAAACTAGGAAGGCCGAGGTAATCCAACTTTTCTTTTCCAGTGATTTTCCCTTTAGATCCATAACTGAAAGTTATATAGTTATTGGAATATGGTTTTTGATCTTTTAAGTAATTATTTTCTCCAGTCATGTGTCTGGACAACCACTATCAAAATACTAATCGATTGGTGCATGATGCCAAACAATTGGCTCATTAATTCTGGCCACACAAATTTTCCTTTTTTATACCAACCTTTATCATATAAATAGAGGTCACTTCCCATATACCTTTTCATTTAGAAAACGTGAGCTCTCATATCTCACTACTTACTCTCTCTCTCTAAAAATATTTTCTCACTTTCTCTCACTTAGAAACTAAGTTGTAGCACTTTCGAGAAAAGTATTTTGCGAGGGAGACTTTTGTGTAATTTTGGAAGGGTAAAATTATAAATTCACCAATTAAATTTGTTTTTACCTTGATTGAATAATTTATCCATTTAGGGATTATTTATTTGGGTTCAAACTTAAACTCGTTAAAAGCTTTGGTTTGGGGAGTTAGCTACTAAGTCTCCATTTCGATTCGAAGGCCTAGCATATGTAAAAACTTTCAAAGTTTTGATATCATCCTGGTATTAATATCTCAAGTTAGTTGGTGGTTATCCTATTTAATACATATTTTCGGTTCGTTAGCTAAGCTCGGTCAAAAGCTTACTAAGGTTGGAGGTATACCTGGTCTAAAATCTCCTACTTTCGTGGTTAGCCTATGAAAACCACAGTTCGGCTCGAGTTCAGTTTGTATTAATAGCTCATGCAAGTTCGAGATCAACCCGTGTAAAATCTCAGTTTTAAATCTTGAATACTAATCGCGCCAAGTTAATGTTTGGAAAGAAGACTAACTGCTTTAATCCATCATTTGGAAGGAAGACTCGCTAGTTCTCCCCATTGTAATACCCTAATTTTTACCCCTAAGATCCCACTTATCATTTGCATCTCATACCACAAACAAAATCATAAGCTTTGGTTCTCTTACCCTCCTCTGTAGGTTTGTTTTTTAGGGAGATCACCAAGAACCCTTGTTCTCTTGTTTGCTTTATGTTTGTTTATGTTTATGTTTACTAGCCCTTAATTAAAATCCAAAAAATATGTTTGTTTTCCCTTTACTAACTTTTTCAGGAAGAGGTTGGGATCAAGAATGTCAAATACCAGTTCCTCAGCTCGAATGAAATTCATTTGAACAAAGTCAAAGTTGATCTGCAAACAATTCAAAATCATTTGATCAAGAGTTTCCCAAGATTTAATTGTCTATTATTCAAGAGACTCCAAGGTTCATGTGTTTATTTCCATGCCTTCTTTGACATGCTAAGAGATTGTAAGGTTCGGGGGTTGGTTATACCTAAGGAAGGTGTTATCATCCTAAGCATCTATAGTACTCTATAGGAACCTCTTGCTAGTATTTGTGTTATTGTTTGCTATTGTTTTATGTCTTATGTTTGGGTTTTATAAGTGAAGACAGGAACCTAAGGGTTTATTACTAAGTATGCTCGCCAAAACTTCACGGTCTTGTGCCTACATATCCTTACAAGGTTGGAATCAGAGCATTTGCAGTTCAACTCGCTATGGATGAATGAACACTTTGATTATGATCAAGGTTCAAAGGGGGAGGTAAGTGTTATAGCCTTAACACTTACTTGACATAACAAAGTCAAAAGAGTTGTAAGTTCTACCCTAAGTCTAAGTTGAAGGACTTAATGACTTTAACAAGGTCAAGGAGAACTGGGTATTGCTAAGCTACTTATGATATTCAGTCAATGATGTATTCTTTCCCTTGGATTTAGAAACAAGAGGCAACTAAAGATTGAAGCTAACAAGCTAACATCACTTGGGGGAATAACTTGACAAGGTTAAAAGAGTATGAACAATATGGATGAGATGAATAAATATGATATTCAAACATGATATCAATTGCAAGCATTCAAAGTAACATTCAAACATGATGTTAATGGTATTATGAAAAAGATAAAGCATATGGTTACAACCAAAGCATAAGGATAGATGTGACAACATCTAACAAAGACTTGACAAAGTCATAAAAGAAACAAGGTAACAACCAAGCATATTCAAAGTTCAAAGAAGTTTCAAATAAACATGGTGACAACCAAAGTAAATTCATACAAGCAAAGATGTTACAACACCTAAACAAACATGAGATATAATTCTAACAAGACTAAAATCATGGATGACAAGTTTAAATGCACAATTAGGGCAAGCATACATTTTACTAACACCACTTAATCATGAATACAAAGACAAGTATAGATAAGTTGTAACAACACATAATCATGAATACAATTTAAACATTTCAACATGGATAAGTCATCACAACACTTAAGCATGGTAAGATTCAAGGTTCAAGTATGACATGTATAAGTTATAACAACACTTAAGCATGGATGAAAACAAAGTTCAAGTTAACATGTTCAATTCAAAACAACACTTGACACGAAGAAGATTCAAAGATGAAATAAGACATGTATAACGTAACACCCCAAATTTATTAGAATATTTATTTAATTTATTTAAATATAATATTTTTGAATATTCGGTGAATTTTGGTGGGTTGTGTTGGCGTTGGTATTTTTGTGGAGTTGTGGTTATTTAATTAAATAATAGTATATAATATGAATATATTAGTATTATTATTAATTTAAATAATATTAGATGAATTAAGGGTAAGGTGGACTTTTGAGGAGGATTGGTGAGGGTAAATTGGGGAAAGCCCATTTTGGAAGCCCAAAGATTTAACAAAAAGGAATTAGAAAGGAATAGGATTCATTTTGGTTGGAACGTGAAAATAAGGAGAAAGTGCAGAGCTCTGAGGAAAAAAGGAAAAGGCGGGGATTCGAGAAGGTTTCCGAAGAATCGGTAGAGAAAGCTCCGAATCGACAATCTAAGGTATGGGGAGTATTGACTTTCATTGTTTTCAATATAGGAAGTGATGTGTTTAAAGTGGATCTTGAGGTTTTTGGGGTTTTTGAAGGGTTTATGAGTTATTGATGATTTAGAGGTATTTCTGAGGATCGGTGATGGATTATTAAAGCTTGAATTGATTCGGGTAAAAACAAGCCTTCAAGGCAAAACCTTTTTGATGATATGTGGGATCTTGTATGAGAAAGGGATTTATGAGGTTTATGGGAACCTTGAGAGTTTGTGAAGATTTAGGTGATTTTGAGTTAGGATAGTGGAATTAACCGACCTAATAGTCGTAGGTTTTATGCCTTTCATTGCCTTGATGTTTCAGGACTGTTTTGGGAGTGTTTTGGGTTGATTTGAGGTTGGAATCGTAAAGGTTTTTGGGGCTGGGATGCTACTGGTACGTAGCAGCGGTTGCAGGAATCGCTAGTTCCCAAAGCGAATAAATCATTCGCAAGGCGAATGTTCGCCCATACTCGCAAAGCGAGCAGTGCAGCGAATGCGCGATAAATTATATGATGATACTGGGATGAATTATGAGATTTGATTTTGTGGGCTCGCACAACGAATATCCCAGTGAAGGGCTTCGCACAGCGAACAGAGGAGCAAGGAGGGGCAGGCTGGGGAACTCTCTGGTTTTTGTGTGGGATTGGGGCTTCACAGCCAGCTTCACAAAGCGAAGGTCCCAGCGAGCAGGTTCGCACAGCGAACTCAGCAGCGAGCGTCAGCTGTTTGCGAAATACTGTTTATGATTTCTGTGATGTTCTGATGTTTGACGCTTAATCTTTCTAATGGTTTACTGTGGTGTTACTGATGCTTAAGTGATGATGATTTGTGATGTTTTGATGAAATATATGATGACATGATGTTTTTGGAAATGATGATGCACATAATGATATTTTGATGATGATGATTATTGACGTTGTGTATCATGGATTCATAGCATATTCTAGTGATGATGTTAGGACTTCAGTACAGTGATGATGTTAGACTTAAGTCTATTATGGCTTCCATCCCATTGTGTGGATGTGAAGTGGTTTATGACGTGCTCCGGTTCTTGTGTGGAACCGATCCTATTTGACGGGGATCTTTAGAGGGTGATGGCCTAAGTGTCCATCGATTGTGACGATTGGTACCACATGCATGATTCCTGTTGTGCATTGCATTTATGTGCCATTTGTTGTGATTTATGATGACGTGTTTTGATGTTTGCCTTGTGATGACTCTGATGATGTTGTATATGATGATGACGCCATTTTTATGCATATCTTATTTTATATTGACTATAATGAATTGTAGTACTCACCCTGCTTGTGTGAATGTTGCCTCCACATGGGTAACGTGCAGGTGATCAGGATTAGCCGTGGATGCTTTTGAGGACTTTTGAAGTTATTTGCATTTTGGTTGATGTAGAGGGTCTTGCTCTGATAGTGTAACATTGGGTTGGGTCGTTGAGTCGAACCATGTTGAGTTTTATTTGGCTGTTATTTTATTGATTATTTGATGACTATGGTTTATTTTAATAAACCCTGTTGTGGGATTTTTGTGGTTATGGTGGTTCTACTGCCCTTTGAAGGCATTTTGAGTTATTTTGAGGAAACCCCGTTGTTTACAGAGCAATTTTGTTGATTTGAATTTATTGAGAAATGTGCACCCTTTGAGGTGATTGTGATTTTACTATGATTTTATGTTTATTCCGCTGCGATAATTGTGGGGTAGAAAAGGATGTTACATTAGTGGTATCAGAGCAGGTCGGTCCGTCCGGCCAGGTTTTTACTTGATGTCAGTCCGCTGTTGGTCGACAAGTGTGTGTACACTGTCGATGTTTTAGTTTTTCTAACCTTGTTGGCGGTGTGCAGGATGGCTGGAAGAAATGATCGTGCTATTACTGATGCTTTGGAATCAGTTGCTAATGTGGTAGCGCAACTCAATCTGAATGGTGGAGTTCTAGATGAGTTTCGTGCTTTAGGGGAGTTCAAGAGGAACAATCCGCCAGATTTTAAGGGTACTCACGATCCAGCAAGTGCACACAAGTGGTTGAAGGCGATCGAGAAGATCTTCCGAGGGATGGGATGTACTGACGCGCAGCAAGTTCAGTTTGGAACTTATATGCTGTCAGAAGAGGCTGAGGATTGGTGGGACAACACCCGCCAGAGACTGGAAGATGTTGGCACTGTGATAACCTGGGTTGTGTTCAAGCAGAAATTTCTGGGAAAGTATTATCTAGAGGATGCTCGTGGTAAGAGAGAGGTGGAATTCCTTGAGCTGAAGCAAGGAGACATGACTGTTGCAGAGTATGCTGCGAAGTTCGAGAAACTGGTGAAGTTCTGTCCTCACTACAACCGTGTTGATGCTGAGATGTCCAAGTGCCTAAAGTTAGAGAATGGGCTGAGACCAGAGATTAAGCAAGGTATTGGGTATCTACAGATCCGCGGGTATGCTGAGTTGGTGGACAAGAGCAGAATCTACGATGAGGATAGTCGAGCTCGATCTGATCACTACAAGCAGTTGAGTAAGAAGAAAGGGCAGTATATGGGGAAACCTTATACGACTTCAGCTAACAAAGGGAAACAGAAGGCTTCAGATGGGAAAAAGACAAGTGGGCGAGCAGTTCCCGCTTCTGGGAATTGTTATAGGTGTGGCGAGCAAGGTCACCGTGCTGATGTTTGTACTAATAATGTGTTGAGGTGCTACAGGTGTGGTAAGAAGGGTCATAGAGCTAATGATTACAAGGATGATGGTCCAACCTACTTCAATTGTGGTGAGAAGGGTCACATTAGTACCAAGTGTCAGAAATCGAAGAAGACGGCTACTGCTGCTCAGACCAGTGGTAGAGTGTTTTCTTTGAGTGGTGCAGAAGTGTCAGAGAAGGACAACCTGATTCGAAGTACTTGTTTTATTAATGATGTTGAGTTGGTTGCTATAATTGATACTGGTGCTACTCATTCTTTTATCTCGCTTGAATGTGCTAATAGATTGAGTTTGAAGTTGTCTAATATGAATGGTAGTATGCTAATAGAGACTCCTGCTAATGGTTCTGTTACTACTACTTTTGTGTGTTTGAGATGTCCTTTGACGATTTTTGGGAAGAGTTTTGTGATGGATTTAGTGTGTTTACCCTTGCACCAAATCGATGTAATCCTTGGAATGAACTGGTTGGAGTTCAACCATGTTCCTATCAATTGTTATACTAAGACTGTGGAGTTTCCCGAGTTTGGTGATAGTGGAGAGTTGATGTTCCTGTCTGCTAGGCAAATAGACGAGCTTATGGAAGATGAAGTCGTGGTGTTTGAAATGTTTGCATCGTTGCAGATTGATTGTGAAGTTGCAAGTGTCGACTTACCCGTTGTATGTGAATTTCCATATGTGTTTCCAGATGACATCAGTGATTTGCCTCCAGAACGGGAAGTAGAGTTTGCGGTGGACTTAATACCAGGCACGAGTCCAGTGTCGATGGCTCCTTATGGGATGTCAGCTTCTGAGTTAAGTGAATTGAAGAAACAACTGGAAGAATTGCTCGAGAAGAGGTTTGTTCGACCAAGTGTTTCTCTGTGGGGTGCTCCTGTGTTGTTAGTGAAGAAGAAAGACGGAAGTATGAGATTGTGTGTTGATTATCAGCAGTTGAATAAAGTTACTATCAAGATTAAGTATCCACTTCCGAGAATCGACGACTTGATGGATCAGTTAGTAGGTGCCTGTGTGTTTAGCAAGATTGATTTGAGGTCTGGTTATCATCAGATTCATGTTAAGCCTGATGACATTCTGAAGACAGCTTCCAGAATGAGGTATGGTCACTATGAATACACTGTGATGTCGTTTGGTGTGTCCAATGCACCTGGTGTGTTCATGGAGTATATGAATCGGATTTTTCATGAGTATTTGGATCAGTTCATGGTGGTCTTTATTGATGATATTCTAATATATTCTAAGTCTGAAGAAGAGTATGCTGAGCACTTGAGAATTGTGTTGCAAGTATTGAAGGAAAAGAAGTTGTATGCAAAGCTGTCGAAGTGTGAGTTTTGGTTGAAGGAAGTGAGTTTCCTTGGCCATGTGATTTTGAGTGGTGGAATTGCTGTAGATCCTTCCAAGATTGATGCGGTGTTGCAGTGGGAGACTCCGAAGTCTGCTACTGAGATACGAAGTTTTCTGGGATTGGCGGGTTATTACCGCAAGTTTATCGAGGGATTTTCTAAGTTGGCATTACCTTTGACTCAATTGACTCAAAAGGGTCAATCGTTTGTGTGGGATGTAGCTTGCGAAGAGAGTTTTGTGGATTTGAAGAAGAAGTTGACGACCGCTCCAGTGTTGATTTTGCCCAATCCGAATGAATCTTTTGTGGTGTATTGTGATGCGTCGAAGATGGGTCTTGGTGGAGTATTGATGCAGAATGGTCAAGTTGTTACTATGCTTCGAGACAATTGCGAGTTCATGAGAGGAATTATCCTACACATGACTTGGAATTGGCCGTTGTGGTGTTTGTGCTGAAGATTTGGAGACATTATATGTTTGGCTCTAAGTTTGAAGTGTTCAGTGATCATAAAAGTCTGAAGTACTTATTTGATTAGAAAGAATTGAATATGAGGCAGAGAAGGTGGTTAGAGCCGTTGAAGGATTTCGATTTTGATTTGAGTTATCATCCGGGCAAAGCAAATGTAGTGGCCGATGCATTGAACAGAAATTCATTGCATATGTCGATGCTTATGGTGAAAGAATTGGAATTAATTAAGCAATTCCGAGACTTGAGTTTGGTGTGTGAAGAGACCCCTGACAGTGTGAAGTTGGGAATGTTGAAGTTGACTAGTGGTATTCTGGAAGAGATCAGAGTGGGACAACAATCTGACTTGAAGTTAGTCGACCAGTTGACTTTGATCAACCAAGGTAACGGAGGAGAATTCTGAGTTGACGAGAATGGTGTGATGATGTTCAGAGACAGGGTGTGTGTTCCAGATGTCCCAGATATTAAGAAGAGCATTCTTGAGGAAGGACATCGAAATAGGTTGAGTATTCATCCCGGTGCTACGAAGATGTACCAAGATTTGAAAAAGTTATTTTGGTGGCCGGGTATGAAGAAGGATGTTGCGGAGTTTGTTTATGCGTGTTTGACTTGTCAGAAGTCAAAGATTGAGCATCTGAAGCTTTTAGGTATGATGCAGCCGTTGAGGATTCCATAATGGAAATGGGATAGTATTTCCATGGATTTTGTGGTGGGATTGCAGAAGACTACTAAGGGAAATTATTCAATTTGGGTGATCGTGGATAGATTACTGAGGAGATTGTACATTGAGGAGATTGTGAAGTTGCATGGAATACCTTCGACCATTATGTCAGATAGAGATCCAAGATTTACATCTAGGCTCTTGAAGAGTTTGCAAGAGGCTTTGGGTACTAAGTTGAGGATGAGTTATGCCTATCATCCGCAGATGGAAGGTCAGATAGAAAGCACTATCCAATCTTTAGAGGATTTACTGAGGACTTGTGTGTTGGATCATGGAGGATCTTGGGATAGCCATTTGTCGTTGATTGAGTTCACGTACAATAACAGTTTTCATGCTAGTATTGGAATGGCGCCCTATGAAACTTTGTATGGGAGGAGGTGTAGGACTCCTTTGTGTTGGTATGAGTCAGGCGAGAGTGTTGTACTCGGACCTGAGATTGTGTAAGAGATGACAGAGAAGATTAAGATGATCCAAGAAAGGATGAGAGTGTTGCAGAGTCATCAGAAGAGCTATCATGATAAGAGGAGGAAGACACTTGAATTCCAAGAGGGAGATCACGTGTTTTTTAGGGTGACGCTAGTGACTGGTGTGGGTCGAACTTTTAAGTCTAGGAAACTCAGTCCACGTTTTGTTGGTCCGTATCAAATCTCGCAGAGGATAGGAGAGGTGGCCTATCGAGTTGCTTTACCGCCGTCACTTGCGAATTTGCATGACGTGTTCCATGTGTCTCAGTTGAGGAAATACGTTCCAGATCCATCGCATGTGATTCAGATGGATGATGTACAAGTGAGGGATAACCTGACAGTGGAAGCTTTACCTGTGCGGATTGATGGTCGAGAGATGAAGCAACTACAGGGTAAAGACATAAATTTGGTGAAGGTGTTGTGGGGCGAACCAGCTGGCGAAAGTTGGACTTGGGAACGCGAAGATCAGATGAGGGAGTCGTATCCGACTCTATTTCTTTGAGGTAATTTTCGAGGGCAAAAATTCTTTAAGTGTGGTAGAGTTGTAAAACCCCAAATTTATTAGAATATTTATCTAATTTATTTAAATATAATATTTTTGAATTTTCGGTGAATTTTGGTGGGTTGTGTTGGCGTTGACATTTTTGTGGAGTTGTGGTTATTTAATTAAATAATAGTATATAATATGAATATATTAGTATTATTATCAATTTAAATAATATTAGAGGAATTAAGGGTAAGGTGGACTTTTGAGGAGGATTAGTGAGGGTAAATTGGGGAAAGCCCATTTTGGAAGTCCAGGGGTTTAACAAAAAGAAATTGGAAAGGAATAGGATTCATTTTGGTTGGAACGTGAAAATAAGGAGAAAGTGCAGAGCTCTAAGGAAAGAAGGAAAAGGCGAGGATTCGAGAAGGTTTCTGAAGAATCGGTAGAGAAAGCTCTAAATCGACAATCTAAGGTATGGGGAGTATTTCCTTTCATTGTTTTCAATATAGGAACTGATGTGTTTAAAGTGGATCTTGAGGTTTTGGGGGTTTTTGAAGGGTTTATGAGTTATTGATGATTTAGAGGTATTTCTGAGGATCGATGATGGAATATTAAGGGTTGAATTGATTCGGGTAAAAATAAGTCTTCGAGGCAAAACCTTTTTGATGATATGTGGGATCTTGTATGAGAAAGGGATTTATGGGGTTTATGGGAACCTTGAGAGTTTGTGAAGGTTTAGGTGATTTTGAGTTAGGATAGTGGAATTAACCAACCTAATAGTCGTAGGTTTTATGCCTTTGATTGTCTTGATGTTTCAGGATTATTTTGGGAGTGTTTTGGGTTGATTTGAGGTTGGAATCGTAAAGGTTTTTGGGGCTGGGATGCTACTGGTGCGTAGCAGCGATTTCATGAATCGCTAGTTCACAAAGCGAATAAATCATTTGCAAGGCGAATGTTCGCCCAGACTCGCAAAGCGAGCAGCGCAGCGAATGCGCGATAAATTGTGTGATGATACTGGGATGAACTCTGAGATTTGATTTTGTGGGCTTGCACAACAAATCTCCCAGCGAAGGGCTTCGTACAACGAACAGAGGAGCGAGGAGAGGAAGACTGGGGAACTCTCTGGTTTTTGTGTGGGATTGGGGCTTCGATGCCAGCTTCGCAAAGCGAAGCTCCCAGCGAGCAGGTTCGCACAGCGAACTCAGCAGCGAGCGGCTGCTGTTTGTGAAATTGTGTTTATGATTTCTGTGATGTTCTGATGTTTAGCGTTGTGATCTTTCTGATGGTTTACTGTGATGTTACTGATGATTAAGTGATGATGATTTGTGATGTTTTGATGAAATATATGATGACATGATGTTTTGGTGAATGATGATGCACATAATGATATTTTGATGATGATGATTATTAACGTTGTGTATCATGCATTCATAGCATATTCTGGTGATGATGTTAGGACTTCGGTCCAGTGATGATGATGTTAGACTTCTGTCTATTGTGGCTTCCATCCCATTGTGTGGATTGTGAGAACAAGATTTGGTTCTGCAATATTATCTCTAAGTTTTGATGATAACAAATGAGTATTGGCATGAAAAATTTTACACAACTAATGTTGTTACTTGTGAGAACCTAGCAAACATGTTATGCTCTTGAGAATCAGCGCAATGTTTAAAGAAATACATTTCGTCTATGCACTTAAAAGAGCTGAACGAAGATAACACAAAAGACTTTAATTCAAAAGGAAAAGAGTATGAGTTCTGAAGATCTGAAGACGAGGATTCTGATGGAACGAAGTCCAGATACTGAAGCCTCACGCTCTCTAATCAAGGTTCTGAAGACGTACCCAAAGTCGACTCTCATGCTTCAATCAAATATTATCAGAAGCCTCTGAAGATATTAAGAAAGTGGATTAAGAGAACAAGGTTCTGAAGACAAGTTCTGAAGATTCTGGAAGCGCAAAGCTGATGATTCGAAGACTTGATAATCTCAAGAACCGAGCAATGTTTTCCCTTCTTACTCATGCTCAAAAAAAGCCTATGAAGTTGAGAAGCCAAGAAAACTTGCCACACTGTACAGTTGTACCACATTACAACGTTAAAAGTCTTGAAGACTGTACGAAATACAAACAAGACAATCTGACACAAACAGGACGCGCAGCATGCAGAAGACTTTGTACCTGTCCCCACGCTTCTAGCTGTAAGCCTACTTAGCAATCATGATTCTATCTCAACGACTCTTTTCACTCGGCTATAAAAGGAAGCTCAAAGACTTGAAGAAAGATACACACGCGAACTGCTACAATACTTTCTAACTCTGTTCTTTCTTAAGTCATTCTTGGTCTAAAAGCTTGTTTACATTATCAGCTTGATAAGAAGCAATTTTCTGTAAAACCATTGTATTTGAACTTAAAGTTATATTCCTTAAGAGAGTCTTAGTGATTAGATCTCTTGAGAAGTCTAGGATGTGTGTCTTAGAGATTGTGCCTTTAGTAAGACCTGTGTGGTTGGATTACTTGAGAAGTCTAGAACGTGTGAGTTCTAGAGGTTGTTGTTAGTCACCAACTGTGTTAGCTCGTGCAGTGTACTATTTTGTTGAATAGTGGATTAAGACCTCCTTGAGAGAGGCGAAATCACCTTGGCGGGCGGACTAGATTAACTTGAGAGGTTCTCAAGTGAACTAGTATAAACATAACGTGTTTATATCTCTTTGTTTAACCAAGTTGTTTTTCTTTAGAAAAGGGGTAAAGCTTTAAAGAGAAAGTTATTTTAAAGAAACGATTTATTTTGAAAAACCAATTCAAACCCCTCTTTCTTGCGTTTTTCACACCTTCAATTGGCATCAGAGCTCCGGTTCTGAGGTGATAAAAAGATTGAATTTTTATCAAGCACTTAACAGTGTTCAGTACCGATCCAAGTGTGAAAAACAATGACTACACCACCACCAACAACTTCTGAAACAAATGTTATTGAAAGAGAATCTTACACTGCAAAACCTCCTATCTTTGATGGCGAAAAGTTTGATTATTGGAAAGATAGAATTGAAAGTTATTTCTTATCATTTGACCTAGATCTATGGGATTTAGTACTTGATGGCTATAGTCATCCTGTAGATTCTGTAAGTAAAAAGATTGAAAGAAGTGAGTTTACAGATGCTCAGAAGTAAACTTACAAAAATCATCACAAAGCAAGAACCATTTTGTTGAACGCAATTTCTTATACCGAGTATGAGAAAATCACAAACAAAGAAACTGCAAAGTCCATCTTTGACTCTCTTCCTATGACTCACGAAGGAAATGCTCAAGTCAAGGAGACGAAGGCTCTTGCGCTAATCTAAAAATACGAAGTCTTAAAAATGGAAAATGATGAGTCTGTTGAAACCATGTTCTCAAGGTTTCAAATGCTTCTTGTCGGACTCAGAGTTCTGGACAAAAGCTATTCTACTGCTGATCATGTCAAGAAAATCATCAGAAGTCTTCCGGCCAAATGGAGACCAATGGTGACTGCCTTGAAACTTGCAAAGGACTTGAATAGTATCAGTCTTGAAGAACTTATCAGTTCTTTAAGAAGTCATGAAATAGAGCTTCAAGGAGATGAACCTCAGAAGAAAAACAAATCCATTGCACTGAAGGCAAAGCCAGAAAAGAAGAAAGCGTATTAGGCAGAAGAAGAAATGGAAGAATCTGAAGAAGATTCAGAAGAAGATGATATATCACTCATATCAAGAAAGATAAGTCAACTCTGGAAATACAGAAGGAACAAGTTCAAAGGACTAAGGAGAAGATTCGAATCTACATCCGGTCAAAGAAGAAACTATGGAAAAGATGTTACGTGCTTTGAATGCAAAGAACCTGGACATCTCAAAAATGACTGTCCAAAGGCCAAGAAAGAAGAAAGACCTAGGAAAGCCAAAAAGGGTCTCATGGCAACCTGGGATGATTCAAAATCTGAAGATGATGCTAATGAAGGTCGGGTCAACATGGCATTCATGGAAGAAACCAGAAGAGACTCGTCAGAGGAAGAACTATGAGACTCCGACGATGAAAGAAAGTTACTTTCCTCCTTATCACGTTCTGAACTTGAATTAGGATTAACTGAACTTATAAAAAGATATCAAAACCTTTAAATCAAATTCAAAATCTTGAAAAAGAGTTTTATAGTTTCTTCAGAAGATCTTACTAAAAACAAGAAAACCATTTATGAACAAAATGAGAAAATATTTGTCTTAGAAAACTCAAACACTGTCCTGAAATGTAAATTATCTAAGTTAGAAGAAGAAATTGTTTCAAACTCAACTAACACTAGTGAAGAAGACAAATATGATAACGCATTTAAAAACTTTCTTGCCAAAAGCGTAGATAGAAGCAAAATGGCTTCACTAATCTATGGAGTCAGTAGAAATGGCAGTAGAGGTCTAGGATATTCAGGACCATCTCAACCATATGATGAAACCAAAAACATCAAAATAATACCTCTGTCCAAACAGTTTATTCCCTTTGGTACTAGCCTTAAGCATTCAGAACCAAAAGGTTCAAACACTAGGATTACACAAACACGAACACTATGCACAAACTCCACACCGTTTTGCTAATGTAAGGAAATCTAAAGGGATCAGAACCTTTAGAAAAACTAATGTGAAAGGACCCACAAAATAGGCACCTAAAAACAAGATAATTTATGTTGCAGATATCCTTAATAGCTCCATTGAAACACCAGTCATGGTAACTGGACAGTGGGTGCTCGCGACACATGACGGGAGAAAGGCTTATGTTCCAAGATCTGGAACTTAAGCCTGGAGGCGTCATCGGTTTCAGAGGAAATCAGAAAGGAAGAATCATTGGCTCCGAAACTGTTGGAAATGGTAAGCTTTCTTCCACTAAGAATGTTTTATTAGTAGAAGGTCTAATGCATAATCTGTTGTCAATAAGTCAACTTAGCGACAGTGGCTATGATCTCATTTTTAATCAAACGTCTTGTAAAGCTGTAAGTCAGAAGGATGGATCTGTCCTATTCAACGGAAAGAGGAAAAACAACACTTACAAAATTAAATTATCTGATTTAAAACATCAAAATGTAAAATGTCTTCTTTCTGTAAATGAAGAGCAATGGGTCTGGCACAGACGTCTTAGCCATGTCAGTTTGAGAAGAATCACTCAGCTTAACAAGCTTGGTCTTGTTAGAGGCTTGTCAAATATGAAATATTCGTCAGACGCTCTTTGTGAAGCATGTCAGAAAGGAAAGTTTTCAAAAATCTCTTTCAAAGCTAAAAATGTTGTTTCCACCTCTAGACCGTTGGAACTTCTTCACATTGATCTGTTTGGCCCTGTAAAAACGGCCTCTCTCAATGGTAAGAAATATGGACTAGTCATTGTTGATGACTACAACAGATGGACATGGGTAAAATTCTTAAAACACAAGGATAAATCACATTCTGTGTTTGCTTCCTTTTGCACTCAAGCACAAAATGAGAAAAAATGTAAAATAGTCAGAGTCAGAAGTGATCATGGTGGAGAATTTGAAAATAAAAACTTTGAAGAACTTTTTGATTCACATGGAATATCTCACAATTTTTCTTGCCCTAGAACTCCACAACAAAACGGAGTTGTAGAAAGAAAGAATCGAACTTTACAAGAAATGGCTCGCACCATGATCCAAGAAACTGACATAGCTAAGCACTTCTGGGCGGAAGCAATTAACACATCATGTTATATTCAAAATAGAATCTCTATAAGACCTATCTTGAATAAAACTCCATATGAATTATGGAAGAATAAATTACCCAACATTTCTTATTTTCATCCATTTGGATGTGTCTGTTTTATGCTTAACACTAAAGAGAATCTTAGCAAGTTTGATTCCAAAGCACAGAAGTGTCTGTTGTTGGGATACTCTGAACGCTCGAAAGGCTACAGAGTTTACAACACAGAATTAAGAATTGTGGAGGAATCTATTCATGTTAGATTCAATGACAAGCCTGACTCAGAAAAGTCAGAGCTAGTTGAGAAACTTGCAGATTTGGAAATCAGATTCTCTGAACCTAAGGAAAAGACATATAAAGTTAAAGAACTGCAAGATCCTACACCGGAAACCACTGAAGTAACTCCAAATACCCCATCTCAACGAAGAAGAAGACTGCCCACATCCCATCCTGAGGAACTAATTCTGGGTAACAAAGATGCTCCTATCAGAACCAGATCAGCCTTTAGACCATCAGAAGAAACACTTGTAGGACTAGTATCATTGATAGAACCAGCTACAATTGAAGAAGCCCTCATGGACAAAGACTGGGTTCTGGCTATGGAAGAAGAACTTAACCAACTCTCCAAAAAAGATGTTTGGGATCTAGTTCCTAAACCTAAGAATGTTCATGTAATAGGAACTAAGTGGGTATTTAGGAACAAGCTAAATGAAAAGGGAGAAGTTGTCAGAAACAAAGCACAACTTGTTGCTCAAGGATACAATCAACAAGAAGGAATTGACTACAACGAAACATTTTCTCCAGTTGCTAGACTTGAAGCAATACGTTTACTAATATCCTTTTCAGTAAATCATAACATCACTCTATATCAAATGGATGTTAAGAGTGCATTCTTAAATGGTTATATATCAGAAGAAGTTTATGTCAAACAACCTCCTGGTTTTGAAAATTCAGAAAAATCAGACTTTGTTTTTAAACTTAAAAAATCACTCTATGGTTTAAAGCAAGCTCCCAGAGCTTGGTACGATAGATTGAGCAAATTTTTATTAGAAAACAATTTCACCAGAGGAAAGGTTGACACAACTCTTTTCTGCAAAACATATAAGAATTACATTCTTATTGTTCAAATCTATGTTGATGACATTATTTTTGGTTCTGCTAACTCTTCTCTATGTGAAGAATTTTCAAAGTTAATGCAGGCTGAATTTGAAATGAGCCTCATGGTAGAACTGAAGTTCTTCCTTGGAATTCAAATTGATCAAAGATCAGAGGCCACTTACATCCATCAAACCAAGTCCACAAAAGAACTTCTGAAGAAGTTCAATATGACGGATTGCAACATTGCTAAAACACCAATGCATCCAACTTGTGTCATGGGAAAAAAAGAAACAGGAGTTAAGGTTTGTCAAAAACTCTATTGTGGTATGATAGGTTCTCTCTTATATCTAACTGCTTCTAGACCTGATACATTATTCAGTGTACATCTATGTGCTAGATTCCAATCAGATCCAAGGGAATCACATCTAACTGCTGTCAAGCGAATTCTAAGGTATCTGAAAGGAACAACTAACCTTGGCCTGATGTATAAGAAAACATCAGAGTATACTCTTTCTGGTTACTGCGATGCAGATTATGCCGGAGACAGATTAGAAAGAAAGAGCACATCGGGGAACTGTCAATTCTTAGGAAGCAACCTAATCTCATTGTCAAGCAAGAGACAATCTACAATTTCTCTCTCAACAGTAGAAGCAAAATACATATCAGCTTCCCTATGCAGCACTCAAATGCTACGGATGAAAAATCAGCTGGAAGACTATCAGATATATGAGAGTAACATTCCTATATTTTGTGATAATACTGCTGCTATTTGCTTAAGTAAAAATCCAATTTTGCATTCTAGGGCTAAACACATTGAAATAAAACATCATTTTATTAGGGACTATGTTCAGAAGGGAACTCTATGCTTAAAATTCATTGATACAGACCATCAGTGGGCTGACATTTTTACAAAACCCTTAGCTGAAGATAGATTTCTAATCATTTTAAAACATCTGAATATGGAGTACTGTTCAAAATAAAAACATTTTCAGAACCTCGTGTGTTTAGTCAAAAGAAAAGTATTTTCAAATCATCAGAACCTTTTTCTTAACGCATCTCAAGTTCTGATAAATATATGACATGTCATATATTCAAAAAATTATTTTTGCATGTGATTTAAATAAAATTAAGTCACTTTAATTATTCAAATTGAACGAACAACATTTTTCTCGAGATTGACTCAATTTTATCACATTTATTCACCTATTCCCTTACGTGTCTATCCACTCAAATACTTCACAATCTCATAAATACCAGAACTTTTCACTCCATTAGAGAATAGTTAACACGCGTAACCTAGATTACCTCTAATTCTTCTTGGGAACAATCCAAAGACGTTCATTTTTCTCCTTTGTGTTCTTCAACTCTTCAAAACATTCTATCACTCTCACTCCTCACCAAAACCCTCAAAAACCCTAAATCTCTACTCTTCCTCTAAATCGCTCATCTTTTCAAAATGATGACCCCAATGCAAGAAGAAGCCGTCAAGTTCTCACAAGAATTTGAAGCATTATCAAGGAGATTGTCAGCTCCCTTAACCGAGCCATCCTCAACAATATCTCTAACAAACCAAATGGTCGCTTCATCTTCATCTCATTCTTCTCAAATAAACAAAGAACACATTACCCAAAGAGAAGCTTCTGACATCTGTAATCTTGTGAATCTAACTGTACTCAAGGAACTGAATGTAGATTTCCAGAATCTTGCCGAAAATGGATTTAATTTGATCAAAGAAGTAGAAGCTCAAGGATGGGCCAATTTCTTTGATAGGCTCAAAGGACCAGTTTTTGAAGCACTTGTAAAAGATTTTTGGAGACAAGCTGTTGGTGACAAGATCCATGTTGTCTCCTATGTCCTGGGAAGAAAGATCGTCATCACCAAAAAATCCATTGCCGATCTTTACAACCTGGAGTTTATGAAGAACAAGAGAGTCTATAGGATGAACAGTAAATCTTCATTTATGGAAAAGAAGATCAACTCAATCATCTACGCTAACTATCAACTGAGCAAAAAGGAGTACAAGAGAGAAGATTTGCATGCACACTTAAAAATCTGGCATAAGATCATTCTTGGATGCATCAATCCTAGGTCTTCATCACATGTTGCAGATTTCTTCAATGCCAACCAGAAATACATGTTTTACTATTTGATCACCAAAGAAAGAATGTGCCTACCCTCTATCCTATTTTACTATCTGAGAGACATGGTAAGAAAAACCAGGACAACCGGTGGATACAGAAATGATATATCAAGATACATCCCTTTTGGAAGAATGTTCTCAGACATTTTCTATGAAAGTGGTATAATAGACACTCTGGTTACAGAAGTCAAATACACAGAAGATCTGACCACAACCCTTGGAGAACCAGTAAATGCCACAACTCTTAAGAAAATGAGAATAATCAATAAAGTAAAGGTGAATCCTTTTACCATTTCTGACGATTTAAGTAAACGAAGGGTCACTGTGCCGGGTTATCCTATATATCACGGAAGTTACCAACATGAAGAATTAGCTGTATACTTAGATGGAGTAAAAGCACGAGGGTATGATGTCCGTGAAATCAAGCATGAAGAAAAAGAGTGGGAGCAAACATAGTAAACTAAGCAGACTGATCAATTGAATTCTGAACCAACTCTTATTGAGTCTCCTAAAAGGAAAAGAAAGCATGCTACCATCATCTATAAGCCTCAGAAAAAGAAGAGGAGTAAAAGATCAAAAATCCTCGAGAATACAAGTTTATCTACTATGTCAAAATCCAATCCTGATCCATCAATCTGTGTCAAACCATCTAACCTACAACCATCAATGTCTCATTCAGAAACCCCACAAATTCCTTCTTCATCAACAACCTTACCTATCATAAAACAAGACATACCTGTCTCACCAATGGCCTATGCTTTTCATCAGAAAATCATAACTGAATCCTTAATCCAGCCTTCTGATTTTCCTTCTCTTAAAATCCATAACAATATGGAAACACTTGAAGTATCCTCTCCTACCGATCAACAACAACCACCTGAACCTGCTGCTATTGAGATTGACTTATCTCAGCAACCACCACCTGAAACCAACTCTGATAAATCCAACCTCACTCTGGTTATCTACAATGCTCTACCTCCAACATCCTTTGAAGAATGTACAAGTCAATTTCATGACAAAGCACTTGAGATGTTTGCTAAGCTAAGAGCGGAACTTTGTACAAGCATAAAGCTCATGGAACTTGAGAGTGTCTGTCAAAGTTTTCAAAAATGGTTGGACATGGAACTTACAAGAATTGTAAGTTTCTCAAATACAACCATAACTACTGAACTAGCAAAGGCTAAGGAGAGAGCAGAAGCTGAAGCAAGAGTCAAAGTACTCAAGTTCTTGGCTGCCAAGCAGAAAGAAGCTGAAGAAAAGGCTGCTAAAGAAGCAGAAGAGCAAGCTGCTAGAAAGGCACAAAAAGCTGAAATAGCTAAAGAAAGTGTTATGATTACTTCCACTTCTGATCCTGTTATCAAGAATCTGGGAGACGCCATTGATGAAATCAGAATTGAACAGAAGAACTCCAGAGAAAGGTTTGACAAGCAAGATACTGTCAATGAAAATCTTTAGATCATGATGAAGAAGATTTGGGACAAGATGTCCTCTGACAGCAAATAAACCTCTGTTTTTCTTTTAAGTTTTAGTTCTGTGTTTTTCACCCTTGGACTACCCTGTGTTTATCTTTTTGATTCATGACAAAAAGGGGGAGAAAGTATATGAATGTGATAATTTGGATCCTATAGTCATTCTCTGAAAAACAATGTTGCTTACATGCTAACAGATAAATCTATCATCTCTATTAGATTGTTTTTCTGCATTTTTCCTCTGTGAAGATAACTCAGAACTCTGATGATGAAGAAAGACTCAAAAGGTTAATGAAGTCAGGGGGAGCCCGAGCACAAACCTTAATCAAATCTAATACTCAGGGGGAGCACTTCATAAAAAGGATAAGCTATCCTAAAAACCTTTTTCCATGTTCTCTGTGTTATATATTTATATATCAAAATTGCGTCATCAAATACATAGTTTTGTCATCATAAAAAAAGGGGAGATTGTGAGAACAAGATTTGGTTCTGCAATATTATCTCTAAGTTTTGATGATAACAAATGAGTATTGGCATGAACAATTTTGCACAACTAATGTTGTTACTTGTGAGAACCTAGCAAACAGGTTATGCTCCTGAGAATCAGCGCAATGTTTAAAGAAAGACATTTCGTCTATGCACTTAAAAGAGCTGAACAAAGATAACACAAAAGACTTTAATTCGAAAGAAAAAGAGTATGAGTTCTGAAGATCTGAAGACGAGGGTTCTGATAGAACAAAGTCCAGATGCTGAAGCCTCACGCTCTCTGACAAGGTTCTGAAGACCTACCCAAAGTCGACTCTCATGCTTCAATCAAATATTATCAGAAGCCTCTGAAGATATGAAGAAAGTGGATTAAGAGAACAAGGTTCTGAAGACAAGTTCTGAAGATTCTGGAAGCGCAGAGCTGATGATTCGAAGACTTAATAATCTCAAGAACCGATCAATGTTTTCCCTTCTTACTCATGCTCACAAAAAGCCTCTGAAGTTGAGAAGCCAAGAAAACTTGCCACACTGTACAGCTGTAACACATTACAACGTTAAAATTCTTGAAGACTGTGCGAAATACAAACAAGACAATCTGACACAGACATGACGTGCAACATGCAGAAGACTTTGTACCTGTCCTCACGCTTCTAGCCGTAAGCCTAATTAGCTATCATGATTCCATCTCAACGGCTCTTTTCACTCGGCTATAAAAGAAAGCTCAAAGACTTGAAGAAAGATACACACGCGAACTGCTACAATACTTTCTAACTTTGTTCTTTCCTAAGTCATTCTTGGTCTAAAAACTTGTTTACATTATCAGCTTTATATAAGCAATTTTCTGTAAACCCATTGTATTAGAACTTAAAGTTGTATTCCTTAAGAGAGTCTTAGTGATTAGATCTCTTGAGAAGTCTAGGACGTGTGTCTTAGAGATTTTGCCTTAAGTAAGACCTGCGTGGTTGGATTACTTGAGAAGTCTAGAACGTGTGAGTTCTAGAGGTTGTTGTTAGTCACCAACTGTGTTACCTCGTGCAGTGTACTATTTTGTTGAATAGTGGATTAAGACCTCGTTGAGAGAGGCGAAATCACCTTGGCGGGTGAACTAGATTAACTTGAGAGGTTCTCAAGTGAACTAGTATAAACATAACATGTTTATATCTCTTTGTTTAACAAGTTGTTTTTCTTTAGAAAAAGGGTAAAGCTTTAAAGAGAAAGTTATTTTAAAGAAACGATTTATTTTGAAAAACCAATTCAAACCCCCCTTTCTTGCATTTTTCACACCTTCATGGATGTGAAGTGGTTTATGACGTGTTCCGGTTCTTGTGTGGAATCGGTCCTATTTGAAGGGGATCTTTGGAGGGTGATGGCCTAAGTGTCCATCGATTGTGACGATTGGTACCACATGCGTGAGTCCTGTTGTGCATTGCATTTATGTGGCATTTGTTGTGATTTATGATGACGTGTTTTGATGTTTTCCTTGTGATGACTCTGATGATGTTGTATATGATGATGATGCCATTTTTATGCATATCTTATTTTATATTGATTATAATGAATTGTAGTACTCACCCTGCCTGTTTGAATGTTGCCTCCACGTGGGTAACATGCAGGTGATCAGGATTAGCCGTGGATGCTTTTGAGGACTTTTGAAGTTATTTGCATTTTGGTTGATGTAGAGGGTCTTGCTCTGATAGTGTAACATCGGATTAGGCGTTGAGTCAAACCATGTTGAGTTTTATTTAGCTGTTATTTTAATGATTATTTGATGACTATGGTTTATTTTAATAAACCCTGTTGTGGGATTTTTGTGGTTATGGTGGTTCTGCTGCCCTTTGAAGGCATTTTGAGTTATTTTGAGGAAAACCTGTTGTTTACGGAGCAATTTTGTTAATTTGAATTTATTGAGAAATGTGCACCATTTGAGGTGATTTTGATTTTACTATGATTTTATGTTTATTCCGCTGCGATAATTGTGGGGTAGAAAAGGGTGTTACATATAAGTCAAAGCATTACTTAACATGGTAACAATCAAGATTCAAGGTAAACATGTATAAGTTTAAACATCACTTAATCATGAATAAAATATAAACATGGACAAGCAAAGGTAACAACCAAGGCATATTTGAACAAAGAGACATGTTTATGACAATAACATATGGATGAAATATGCAAACATATAAGAGATAACATGTGAGCATGCTTATAGATGACAAGTTAAAGTTCAAACATCATGTGAACAAGTTAAGACATTACTAGAACATTCAATCATAGATACAAGTTGAACATGCTTAAGACAAATAAATAACAACCAAACATACATGTTAGGGTTCAAACATGGTCTTGAACAAGGTGGAAACATCACAAAGGATTTGACATACAAGCATGTATTCAAAGGCATGTTTAAGACAAAAATAAAAGGTTTATGAAAACTTAAACATGGTATGATTCAAACAATGCACACATGTACATTATGGTTCATGTAAACATGGAAGAAAGTCACATATTAAGGACAAAATGGCTAAGAAAAAGCTTATGGTGTGAACAAAGATTCAACATACATTTGCATGTAAACATACACTTGAAAATGTATCAAAATCAAGTTAAAACTAAGATGTACAAGTCCAAAACATCCTATAAAGTTTATACAAGATGGGCAAGGTTCATACAAGTCATTGTGAGCACAAAAAAAAGCAAAGGATCAATCAAAGAAAATAAAATAATCCTTAAGAAAACCCTAAAAAGTCACACACTTTAAGCATACATAAGTTCAATAAAAATAATCATTTTGGGAATTTTCTTTTCACAAACAGAAAGTAGACACCCTTATGAGAATTTGGCAAAAACAAATGGGTCAAAAATCATTTAGGATGAAGAAGTTATGATGGTTTCAATTTGTGAAAGAAAATAAGAAAATAACTAATAAAAAAGAAAGAATGACCTTGGTGGGTGTTGAACCCACGCTAGGTTGGTTGATGGTTCAAAATTAAACCATCTGAGCTAGCACGCGCGTGTGAATAAGGGGGGAATCATGAATATATATTTGAAACACATTTGAAAACAAGAGGAAATAAAAAGAACTTGGGCGAGGGGGATTCGAATCACAGTCCTTTCAGTCAAGCATACATACGCGCGCAGTGTAAGTTGTAAATGCGCCTAAGAGGGGGGGGGGGGGTGAATTAGGTTCTTAAAAATTTCTTTGATCTTTTTACCGGTTCTTGGTTATTTTTCCGTTTTATGATAAGTGCTGGAAAGTAAAATGCGGAAAGGAAAAATGACACAAGAGAATTATAGTGGTTCCCCTCACAGCCCGAGAGTACTCCACTCCTCCTTCAACACGAAAGAGAGTTCACTATAGTTTAGAATTATTGTACAGCCTAATCACACCAATAGTGATGCTTACTATCTAACCTATAGGTAATTAAGTGTATGAAGAACAATCCTCTTCAAAACACTCACTTGTTTCCAACAGTCCTGGATAACAAGGTAAAACAGAAAATAATCTTGATATAAATTTGATGTCTTGAGAATATGATGCTATCAATCTTCACGATCGATCTTCTCCTTGAAACAAATATCACTCAAATGAAATATACAAGTGTTCTTGAATAAAATGAGATGAAACAATGATAATGTGTGAAATTTATGCAAAGGTTTCTCTCAAAAAATATGTTTGAATGAACACTTGAAGAATAACTGAAAGATGAAAAGAATGAGTGGATTTTTTATTATGAAATTTCTAGGAGGTAAGTTTTAATCTGAAAATGACATGTATTTATATTGATGAAAGCAACCATTCAAAAGTCATGGCAATGGTTAGAAAAATTCTGAATTTAATAAGACAAATGATGTAAGAGATGCCATGAAAAGATATAATGAAAAGATGCATTCAAACAAAACATTTTTCAATTTTAAATAAAAAACACTGTTTCAGTACGTTGTAAATTGTGGCGGTTGTTTGGTCTGTTACGTCGTTTCAAAACGCCACAATTTACCAAATAATTTTGAAATTTAAAATTTAAAATACTGGTTCAAAACGGTGTGAATTATGGCGGTTTCTGGTGCTGTTACGACAGTTAAAAACGCCATAATTTACCAAAAACTGAATGTTTAAATAAATTAAATAATTAAAAAATTTGTCTAAGTATTTGAACCAATTTTATACAACATCTATTGATTTACCCAAGTCAATAGATTATATTTGAAAGTGATTTAATATGGTTCAAAAATGAAAAATAATTTTTCCAATTCAAGAAACATTTTGAGAACTATTTTAACAATATATATTGTATGCTTGAGACACTTTTGAACACTTGTATAAGCATTTTAAATGACATTGATATACCTTTGTTCAACCTTTGATCTTCATGATACTTGAACACTTGAAGCTAATTGATTCAACTTGATAGTACTTAGGATATCTTCTTGAACTTGAACTTCTTGTACTTCATGTAGCTTGATTCTCTTTCTTTTTGCATATTATCTTTGTAGAGAGCTTGTTGTGTTGTCTTCATCAAAACTCAATGTGAGTGAAGCTTGCTTCTACACGCAGGTCTCTAACCATTGGGGTGGTGATACATCCATTGTATCACCCCCATTAAAATAAACATACACTAAACCTAGACCTGAATGCTACCCAAGGCGCCATAGCCATGGCTGGTCATCGCCATCAACATTTTCAATTTGCAAAACCACTCATAACTTTTTGATTACTCCATGAAACTTGATGAAATAAAAATCAATCTTACCTAATTTTTCATAAGGAATTCAGTGGTGCAATTAGTTTTGTCTAAAAGTGCTTTTATTTTAAAACACGATAGCAACACTCAAAATAGCACAAACTTGCAAGTTCAATGGTACAGTCTTATTCAAACATGATAGGTAACATTTAATGGTTCAAAAACATCACATACAACATAACAAATAAGTCCATGATCAATGCACATCAAAATAAGGCATGGTTTGAAAAGTTCAAGTTCAAAGTGAACTTACCTCTTGAAGCAAAAAGCCAAAATCCTCCAAAGATGTTACAGAGCTATTTTGATGATTTGGACACCTTTAATGGACCTCTTATGAAACTTTGGAGTGCTTGGTAACAAAAGAAACCAACTGGAACAAATTATGTTTCCTTCTTGCAAATGTGTGAAAAATGACCAAAATGGAACTTCAAGTAAATGAAGTTACATATGTAAAACCAAGTTTGGAATAGTTTAAGGATGATTTATGGAGTGTGTTAGAAGTTTCAAAGTGGTTGGAACTGGTCAGGATCAAGTTTTGGGTAGCAAATGCAAAAAGTCAACAAAATGAGGTTTTGAGAGTTAAATTTGTGATTTTGCAGGTTTGGGATGAGGATGAAGGTTTTGACACCTTCAAGGGATGATTTTTGATGTGTTTGAATAGTTGGATTGGTGGTTTGGTGTTTGGAAAAGGCAGATGGTGTGTTTGTGCAAGATGAGGTTTCTTGGCACAAAAGGGAAGTTATGCAAGATGCTGAAATACATAGATTTTTGGAGGATTTTTTGGGGGTTTTTGTTATGTGTTAGAGGCTTGAAATGAGCCTCTTTTTATAGGGAAAGAATGAGGATCAAGGTCCTGCAGAATTACAACTTGAACTTCACTTGGTTTGGTTGAAATTCAAAGTGTAGTTTCTTGGATTTTGATTTTCACTGCATAGTACCAACTCTCTTAGAGTTGTTGAGTGATTTATAGGTTTTGCTTATGTGAAAATAAAGAGGTTTCTGCAGAAGAAACATGTGAGAGGCTCAAGACAAGTTGACTTTGTGATTAAAGTCACTTTTCTAAAATGGAAGTGAAGTCTTTCTTCCTAAAATGGCATGATTCAATGCATAAAGGCTTAAACACTTGGATAATGCTCAATTTTTTGTGCAAACTTCTGATTATGGATTGATTTAGAAGTAATGAAGACTATAAAACTAGATCATAGGGTGTGTCTTGGAGATTTGATCAAAAGCAACTTGTGGAAATGGCATGAAAATTAACCTTGTGACACCAACTTCATCCCTTCGAAACTCTCAGCTCAAGAATGGGATTAAGGAGTTCTTTTACTTTTTGAAAAGCCCCAAACATGCTCTACAACTTTCATGTTTGATGAATTTCTTGATTATCAATGGATCATAGTGAAAACTGGCTCCAAAGTTTGGTACTTTTGTGAACAAAAATTGCCTTGAAAAATTTTCTAAGTGTTGAAAGTTTTTCACAAACTTGATGGCTCCATAACTTAAAATCTAAGCACTTTTTGGAGATTAACCCTAATTGATAAAGTTGTAGCATGTTTTGAGGGATTCATTTTGATCTTTGGAACACAAAAAATGGTGGTCTAGGTTGGAAGTTGTGACTCTTCAAAGTTGGCACAAAATTAGGGTTTTTCCTCCATACTTAGAAAATTTTCACTTCTTTCACTTTGCCCCTTTTGTAAGCAACCTTCCAACTCTTGGTTTTCCATGCTCAAAATCATTGATCAAACATGTTTTCATGAAATTTAGCTTGAGGACTTCCATTTTGACCAAAAATCCCAAAAGTCAAAGAGTTAACTTTGTAGTTAAAAACTTGTGTATCAGATGAATTCAATAGTGTGATCCTCAATGATCTTGCATTCTTGAATCTTTCAAAAAATCATAGATGGACTCCAAGGATGTATTTGAGCATCTTGAATTATGTCCCAAGTCTTGGGATCATGCTTTGATAAAAAGTCAAAGGCACAGTTGACTTTTCCTAATAAAACCCTAATTTGGGGCTAGATGAAATTGAGCTTCAATGAACTTTTAACAAGACCAATTTGCACTTGATTTTTGATGGAGAGAGGCCTTTTGAGTGTATGCACACTTGGTAGATTGGTGATCAATCCAAGACATTGACTGATCAAATAAAGATCCTCTTGATTCTCTTGATTCAAAACCTTAATTCAGATGAAACAAAACAAAAAGCAACATGCACAAGATTAGGATTAGCAATGTAATGTATGATGCTTCTAGAATGATGATGAAATCTAGGATCAAATTTTGGGGTATGACGCCTATGGATATAACCAGGTTCCCTTTTTGGTTGTTAAAAAGATGATGGGTTCCCTCAAAGATTTGTTATGATGTGTTTGACTCATATGATCCAGTATTTCTGAGTTGAATACCAGCTCGAGTTTTTCTCCAGACGAATATTATTCGGTTGGTCCCCAACTAGGTCTCAATTTAGATCTCTTCCAGCTGAATATTTCTTCTTTCCTCCAGCTAGATTTTAATCAGGAAGTTGAGCAGTTTTTGAGTTTCACCTCTCCTTGATGATAATCCTCACGCAGAGATTCATCTTTTGTTGTCCCCAACAAAAGTTATATGAGGAAACCCCACTCAGAGTTTTACCCTCTAGATGTGTTGTTGTTGCTTTGGATGTCCCAAAGCGGAGAGAAATGTTATTTCTCTCTAAGAAGTATTGATATAGTAGTCACGTGTCAGGTTTTCTCTTGCCTTGTGTTGGGTATTGTAGCGAGCAATTTTTGTCGGTGACGCGACCACCTTATCACTGAAGTTTGGGTTTTCCTTCTCGAGGAGAAAAGGGTGCTACTTTCTGATTTCTTATTTATCCCGTGAAGCTGGAAGGGAAAGGGAAGCTATCTAAAACTAACCTTGCACGCGAATATTTAATTGAACAAACGCTTTAAAGAGATTCGGGGGTCCGGGGTCAGGTTATTCAATAGGTAGTTGTCAATTACCCATCCTATATGTTGTTATCCATAGGATGCTAGCTTTTAGGTTTCGCTTTGTAATTGATAGTGTTTATCTGGTAATGGGTTGGGGAAGTTTCTTGGGAAGTATGAGTGAATGGGTTGACGTTGATGTTCTTGGTAAGGTACTGGACCTAAGTTTTGATTGATATGAAGGTACTGGACCTATAGTTTTTGTTTAGTACTGTTGTTTTGAATATCGTATCGGGACTTATACAACGACTGAGGCCCAAAAAGTTTTGGTTAAAAGGGGATTGGGTCTTACACTCTATTAGAGGCCCAAAGTTTATTTTTGTACAGGAGATGGGGCTTACAACTCAGGGAGATGCCCAGATGATTTTGAAAAAGCGACGATCACGCCGTTGCTTTGAAAATATACAGAGGGACTTATACAATATGTGAGGCCCAAAATTGTTTATACACAAAGGGGTTGGGTCTTACACTCTATTAGAGGCCCAAAAGTGTTTTTAAGAAAAGGAATGGGACTTATAGCTCGAGGAGAGGCCCGGATGATTATTTGTTTGAAAATGGCGATCGCGCCGAGGTTTGAAAACACAGTGGGTCTTATACGATGACCGAGGCCCAAATTATTTTGGTTTTCAAAAGGGGTTGGGTCTTACACTCGATTAGAGGCCCAAAAGTGTTTGAAAAAGATTGATGAGGGTGGAATTAATCAAAACCCTAATTTTGTCTAAAATGGAATTAATTTTGTTTAAAAATTAATAAAAATTATTGAAATCATGTGAAAAATGAGTGGTGATCTTGGATCAATGTTTCAAAAATCATGTCTTTATCCACAAAATGATTGAAAACCAATTAAGTTTGGAAAATCAAGAAGGAACAAGTATTTTAAATGTTAAAAAACAAATAAAAATTAATTCTTTGCAAAAATATCAAGTATATGAAATAAATAATATTTTTGGGAAATTTTTGTAAAATAAAATATTTTAACATTTTTGTGAATTATTAAAAAAAGAATTAACTCAAAATCATTAAAATTCAGAGAGAAATTAATTTTTGAATCAATTAAATAAAAATCACAAAATTCAAATATTTGAATATTTGAAAAAGGCGCCAAGAACACACCAAGAACACGCGCGTGTTCTGATTTTGTCCAAATTTGCATTTTCTCATCAATCTCACTTATTACTTGATGAAATCACACAATCCACATATCAATCTACTCGTTTTCACCTCACGACCATGTCTTTGGTCTTTAATTTCATTTATTTTAAGCATGGAATAAGAAATCAAAGAGAAACCTCAAGAACCCTAAATTCTGCATGAAGGTTCAGAAATTCCACACACGATTCATACAAAGCAATTAATTGAGGGGAAACATTCCATACATGATTATGAACATATGGAAAAATTATTGTGCGAGGAAATATGCATGAATCATGAGACGACCAAGTTGAGGCTTACCTCTTGCAGCTGGTGATCGTGTTTTGAGTTAGAGGTGTTACAGCTTGGTTCCAATGATGTGGACAGCTTCCCTAGGTGCTATGGAGTGTGTCTGAATGCTTGGAGTGGTTGGAAACAAGCTGGAACTTAAAATGGTACCCCAACTGCAAGTCTGCTAAAAGCTTGAGCAGTTGGATGGTGATTTTGTGAAATTGGTGTTCCAGATGTTGTTTAAGTGCTTGGATCACTTCTATATAATGTTTATGAGGTGTGTGTGCGATTGGTTTGGTTGGAATTGCTCTCAAGCTCAAAACCCAATAGTGACTTGCTTTGGAAGGCAAAATTGGAGTGAAAGAGGTGATTTTGAGGAAAGCATCAGTTTGGGTGCTTTGGTGTACTCAAACTGATCATAAATGAGGTCTATTTATAGTGCACCAAGTTTGTTTTGGCTGTAATAGTGTATAGCAACTGGTACAGGTCTGTGGCCAATTGGATCACTTTGGAATCTCAAGTCTCCTCTAGCCATTGACTTGAGATTAGAGCACAGGCCTATGGTTCTTTGATTCAAGGATAAGGCTTGATTGAAGTGTTCATCTTTGCTCTGATACATGCCACCTCTAATCATCCATTGAATGCCTCAAAACAAAATTGGAGTCTTGAGGCATCTTTAGCTTTTAGGGGTGCCAAACCTATATGTAGTTCCAAAGACTTCGGAGGCTTATGGATCAATGTTTGTTCCTCCTTGGTCTCCCCCTGAGGTGTGCAGATGGATAAACTTGTTTATCATTTGCACAAATTAACCAAATCGAGCCCTAATGCACAATCTGCCTTGCCAAGACAGTTTGCAGCAAGGCATATTGCAGCTGTCATAACTCCTAGCTCAGATGGAATTTGATGGAGTTCTTGGTCACTTTGGAAAGCTGATGTATCCTACTTTAATGTGATCTCCAACTTTGGTTTTGAATCAACTTGCATTTGGTTGAAAAATGCCTCAACATTTTGGAAAAAGTGAAGCAGATTCTAACTTAGTGAAAATTTCACTAAGTGTTGGAAAAATGTCACTTTTGTGTTTTCAGCCATTTTGATCAATCCATAACTTGAAATCCATGAGGAATAGGAATGAGGTGTAGTTGAAACTTTTAAAGTATGCCATGAGAGATACAAATCCATCTTTGGACCATCCAAAATGGTTGCTTGGATCTTAAGTTATGATCCTTGGAAGTTAGTACCCTAGCCATTTTGTTCCATAACTTAGAAAAATTCTAAGTTTTTATGGTTACCCCTTTTACAAGTTATCCCACTTTCTTTGATTTTTCTTGATTAATGATGATTCAAATCACATATTAACATTGTTATAGGGTCTAAGAACCATAATTGTGAAAAATCTCAAAAAGTCAAACTTGACTTTTATGCACAGTTGACTTTTTATCAGATGAATTCCAAACTGTGCGATCCTTGGTGAAATCAAGTGCTTGATGTAACACCCCCTTCTACACCCCCAGGCTATTAAAGCGATAACAATTAATCAGAGTATAATTAAAAATTCACGGCATAGACAGAGGCGTCACATCAATTGAAACAAATACACATACACCTGCTCATAAAGATATGCAACAATTCAGGTAGCACATAACAAAGGAACTGAGTTCCTAACACCCACAATTCAGATACAGAATAAAAGCGGAAAATCTGTACTGAAATCTCCATTGTATATATATCACATAAAAATTTTGTCTGTAATACACAACATCATACATGTACAAACCACAAGATACATATACATCATACAAAATAATCACACTCGATCCCCCGACTACCCGGTGCTACATATCAGAGCTGACTGACAAAAGAATGAAGACCTAAGCTTCACAAAAAGATCTTCAGCATCTAATCTGCAATGCCTCATAGAGCATTTAAAAACAGCAGAAGGGTGAGAAACACAATCATAATATAATTGCATACAATTATATAATAACACGAAATTACACATATAAAATATTCTCACCACCACTCATACCAGAATTCAAACACAAAACAACACAATGTATATTTCAGATATCCATCACCAAGGTATATCAACCATGCACAATACAATTATCACCAACACAAATATATATATATATATATATATATATATATATATATATATATATATATATATATATCTCAACTCATCGATTCCAATCACAATTCCACACAAAAATCAATCCATTCATGATTTTCCACACATAATGCATCCATTCACAATTCTCACACATAATCAATCTATTCATGATTTATGCAAATGCACAGATACCGACACAACGGCTCTATGCAATGCACATGCGGTACCATCCACCCATCATTCCTCAACATTAGTTCACTCAGGAACTATTGGAACCATCGCTTGTTACTTAGCGTAACTCCCCGTCGCGCAAACGATGTTCCCCGTCGCTTTCGGTCCTCTTTGTATAAGGCTCACGACGTTTATGGATCGCTTTCGGTCCTCTTTGTATAAGGCTCACAATCCGATCGCTTTCGGTCCTCTTTGTATAAGGCTCACGATCGTCTATAATAATCGCTTTCAGTCCTCTTTGTATGCGGCTCACGATTTTATCGCGGATTCCCTCTGGAATCGATTCGTCGCTCACACCCACTAAGGCACACGACATCACCAGAATGCATATCATGATGCTTGGCATACAATGACTCATGACATTCAAATGCACACATATATGCAACAATCTCAATCAACAATAATCATGCTTTGCAATTCAAGCCCAAAACAATGCATTTATTTGCCATACGGCCACAAACCATCATCACCCCATCTAAACACATGCATTCGCATCATACAATAGCACACAAGTCATACCATATCTATCAAAGGCATATTGCATGATAACACATCAAATACACACAATTAAAATGGTACAAGTTGACAAAACGACACCTTTCCAATTTCTCGACATAATTTAATCGGCCAACAATCTCAAAACCTGTTTAATAAGAAAGAACATGTCAAAAGCTTTCCAACACATCAAACCGCGCCTCAAACCGACTCACGGATCAAAAGTTATAAAGAAAACAAATTGGGAAAAACTGTTATATTCGCAATGCGAAGCTCTTAGCGAGTCCTTCGCTTCCTCATTCGCAGTACGAATGTCCCAGTGAACCAAGTCAGAACTGAAAATAGCCTAAATAATCCCCAACGTTCGCAGTGCAAACTCCCAGCGAATCTTCGCTTCCCCCTTCGCAGTGCGAGCCTCCCAACGAACCAAGGCAGAAAGAAAACAACACAAAGTTCGCAGTGCGAGTCTCTGGCGAATGCTCGCCCTCACCTTCGCAGTGCGAATAGCCAGCGAATGCTCACTTTCCCCTTCGCTAGGGGATTCGCAGTGCGAACCTGCAAAACCAGAAAACCCAGCAGCGCTGTTACACACTTCAACACCATATTTTCCCCCACCAAAACACTTTCAAACCAACACATAGCAATCAGAACATAATCTAATCATGGTAACAAGTATTCTACCGCATTTACACAGATTTTCAACCGCGAAAACATCGATTTCTCTCTTTCGACCTAAAATCGAAAAGCTATGAAACACAACAAATAATCCAATACACACATACATAATCATACACAAGCATAGTATAATCGAGTTTCGCACCCATACCCGATTTAATCGTGTTTAGAAAAGTCGGTTGATTGATTCCTAGATTTTCCAAGTTTTCTCTCTTTTCTTCTTTCTCTTCTATTTCCTTCTTTCTCTTTTTCTTCTCTTCTTTTTCTTTCCTTACTATTTTTCTCTCTTTCTATTTCTATTCATATTTTCTAACTTAAGAAAATAAATGAAAATGCTAAAATACCCCTACACTCAAATATCTCGCAAACGCTCCCAAAACGCGATAAAATATAATCACGATGAAAAATAACATATTTCCAGATAAAAGTCAAAAATAAAATAATATAATAATAAAATAATCAAAACGACTCGATTAAATAAAAATAACTAAAACTGGGGCGTTACAACTCTCCCCCACTTAGAAATTTTCGTCCTCGAAAATAATACCTGAGACGAACAACTCCGGATACGACTCCCGCATCCGACTCTCCAACTCCCAAGTCAAATTGCCCTCAGCAGCGCCTCCCCACGCTACTTTCACAAGTGCAATATCCTTGCCCCTTAACCGCTTCAACTCGCGATCCAAAATTCTCACTGGTAATGCCTCAACCGTAAGGTTCTCCCTTACCTCAACCTCGTCCATCGGAATCACATGCGACGGATCCGGAACATACATCCGAAGCTGTGAAACATGGAACACATCGTGCAAATTCGACAGACTCGGCGGCAACGCCACCCTATAAGCCACAGCACCCACTCTCGCGGATATCTGGTAAGGACCAATAAACCGAGAAGTAAGCTTCTTCGACTTTAATGCACGACCAACACCCGTCACCGGCGTAACTCTCAAAAATACATGATCGCCCTCTTGAAACTCAAGATCTTTCCTTCTTCGATCATGATAACTCTTTTTCCTACTCTGAGAAGCCTTCATTTTCTCACGAATAAGTTTCACCTTGTCTGTAGTTTGTTTTATATGTACTTTTGTGTTATTATATAATTGTATGCAATTATATTATGATTGTGTTTCTCACCCTTCTGCTGTTTTGAATGCTCTATGAGGCATTGCAGATTAGATGCTGGAGGTCTTTTTGTGAAGCTTAGGTCTTCATTCTTTTGTCGGTCGGCTCTGATATGTAGCACCGGGTAGTCGGGGAGATCGTTTGTGATTATGTGTATATGTATATGTTCTTTTTGGATTGTATATGTATGAATCTGTGTATGACAGACAAACTTTTATGTTATATATATATGAGATTCAGTTGCAGATTTTCCGCTTTTATTCTGTATCTGAATTGTGGGTAGTAGGAACTAAGTTCCTCTGTTATTTGCTACTTGATTGTTGTATATCTATACGAGCAGGTTTATTGTTTTTTGTCTTAATTGATGTGACGCCTCCGTCTATGCCTTGAATGTTTAATTATACTCTGATTATTCGTTATCGCTTTAATTAATTGGGGGTATAGATTGGGGGTGTTACATTAAGTGGTATCAAAAGGCAGTCCGTGTCAGTTTGTGTCAGTCCTTGTCGGTCTTTGTGTTTGGGTGAGCTGTTTGTTTACCCATAGTTGCTGTTATTGGATATGAACAGAATATGGCTGGTAGGAATGATGCTGCTTTGGCTGCTGCTATGCAAGCTATGGCTCGGGCTATGCAGGGTGCACCTAATGCTGGTGGGAATGATGAGTTCAAGAAGAACAAACCGCCTGTCTTCAAAGGGAGACATGATCCTGATGGTGCACAGATTTGGCTTAAGGAGATTGAAAGAATCTTTCGAGTAATGGACTGTGCTGAGGAACATAAGGTGAGACTGGGTACTCACATGTTGCAGGATGAGGCTGATGATTGGTGGGTTAGTGCGCGTCATATGTTGGAAGCTACAGATGAGGTGGTCACTTGGGCTTTGTTTAGCAGGGAGTTTTTGAGGAAGTATTTTCCTGAAGATGTAAGAGGAAAGAAAGAGATAGAGTTCTTGGAGTTGAAACAAGGTAACATGTCTGTTATTGATTACACTGCTAGGTTTGTGGAGCTTGTTCAGTTTTATCCACATTATGCTGAAGCGACTGCGGATTTTTCCAAGTGTGTGAAGTTTGAGAACGGATTGCATCCTGAGATCAAGCAGGCAATCGGTTATCAAAGGATTGGGAGGTTTTCAGATTTGGTGGATTGTTGTAGAATTTATGAGGAGGATAGGAAAGCTCGTTCTACTCACTATAAGAGTGTGAACGAAAGGAAAGGGAAGAAACCATTTCGTGGTGGTCCTTATGTGACACCAGCTGACAAGGGTAAACAAAGGGGTAATTTTCAGAAAAGGCCAAGTGGGGGAGATATGTCTAATCCTCCGAGATGTTTTAGGTGTAGTGACTTAGGACATCGTCAGTTTGAATGTAGGAAGGATATGAGAAAGTGTTCCAATTGTGGAGGTTTAGGACATATCGCAGCTGATTGTAAAAGGAATGTGGTGAAGTGTTTCAACTGTGGTGAACCTGGTCATATTAGTACGAAGTGTCCGAAACCAAAGCAAGCTCAAGCTGGAGGGAAAGTATTTGCATTGGCAGGAACTCAGACTACTAGTGCAGATCGTCTGATCAGAGGTACTTGTTTTATTAATAGTACGCCTTTAGTTGCTATTATTGATACCGGAGCGACTCATTCGTTTATTTCATCTGAGTGCGTGAAGCGTTTGAATCTTTTGTTGTCTTCGATGGGTGAAGAGATGGTTATTGATACTCCAGCAATGGGATCAGTAACTACTTCTTTGGTTTATTTAAGTTGTCCTTTGACCATTTATGGTAAAGATTTTGAGATGGATTTGGTGTGTTTGCCGTTGGAGGGTTTAGATGTGGTTCTAGGAATGAATTGGTTGTAGTTCAATCGGGTTCATATTGATTGTTATCATAAGCTGGTAAGATTTCCTTCTCTTGAAGAAGACGAGGAATTGAGTTTCTTATCTACCATAGAGTTGAAGAAACTTTTGGCGGATGAAGCTCAGTTGTTCGGGTTGTTTGCATCGTTGACTGTGGAGAGTCAATTTGCAATTGATGTGTTTCCAGTTGTGTGTGATTTTCCAGAGGTGTTTCCAGAGGATATTTCAGATGTGCCGCCAGAGAGAGAGGTGGAGTTTTCTATAGATCTAGTTCCTGGTACTAGACCTGTATCTATGGCACCTTATCGTATGTCGGCATCTGAGTTGGTTGAGTTAAAGAAGTGGTTGAATGAATTGTTAGAGAAGAGGTGTGTGAGGCCAAGTGTATCGCCTTGGGTTGCTCCAGTTTTGTTGGTGAAAAAGAAAGATGGGAGTATGCGATTGTGTATTGATTATCACCAGCTGAATAAGGTGACGATTAAGAATAAGTATCCTATTCCGAGAATTGATGATTTGATGGACCAGTTGGTAGGTGCGTGTGTGTTTAGTAAAATTGATTTGAGGTCAGGTTATCATCAGATTAGAGTGAAAGAGGAAGATATTCAGAAGACGGCTTTTAGGAAACGATACAGACATTACGAATATTCGGTGATGCCGTTCGGGGTTTCTAATGCGTCGGGTGTGTTTATGGAGTATATGAATCGTATTTTCCATGAGCATTTGGATCGATTTGTTGTTGTGTTTATTGATGACATATTGATTTATTCTAAGTCCCTGGAGGAACATGCGGAGCATTTGCGTGTTGTGTTGCAAATTTTGAAGGAAAGTAGATGTTGTGGATCCATCTAAAGTAGATGCAGTTCTATAATGGGAGGCTCCTAGATCTGTTACTGAAATTAGAAGCTTTTTGGGTTTAGCTGGATATTATCGAAGGTTCATTGAAGGCTTTTCCAAGTTAGCACTTCCTTTGACCCAACTGACTTGTAAAGGTAAAGCATTCATTTGGGATATTCAGTGTGAGGAAAGTTTTAGTGAGCTGAAGAGAAGATTGACTACAGCTCCAATTTTGGTCTTACCGAATCCTACTGAACCGTTTGTGGTGTTTTGTGATGCGTCTTTGATTGGTTTAGGTGGAGTGTTGATGCAAGAAGGTAAGGTTGTGGCTTATGCTTCGAGGCAATTGAGGGTTCATGAGAAGAATTACCCTACTCATGATTTGGAATTAGCGGCTGTGGTTTTTGTGTTGAAAATTTGGAGGCATTATCTCTATGGTGCTGTAATACCCCAAATTTTGAGCACTTAGATTTCCCATCATTGTGAAAATCATCATCACAATATGGATGGACCATTATACTTCATCAGTCTCCCCAAAGATGGGTGAGCATTCACTACAATCAAAATTAGGGTTTCAAGCCCTCTCTGAGTGCTTAGACAAAGGATCAATCAAGAAATGACATGATCTTCAACTTGTCTAATCTCTCAAACATCCTCAAAGGATCAAAAGGACTCCTACTTCAAGGATTAAGCACAAAGCTGCTCCCTTCTAGGTGGATCAAGTCTCAAGATCGACAGTGTCACCAAATTAGGGTTTTGGTCGACCAGGGCCTCCAGATGGAAAATTTTCATCTGGGCACAAGGAAATGATCCAAAACATAACCTAATATACTTCATGGAACCTCATGAACCCATGCATCAAGTCAATTTTGCCTCAGGGGATGCATTCATCAAAAATCAGGAATTAGGGTTTCTTGACCTAATTCACCCCTAAGTTGACTTTTGGGACAAACCATGAGCCAAGACCTCAAGACATGATTTGAGTGTCTCTAATATACCATATTGATCCATTTGGAACAATGGTTTGATCCAAGAAGCTTGAGCAACAAGTCTCAATTTCATCTGCACCACAATTAGGGTTTTAAGAGAAAAGTCAACTGTAACTTTGACTTTTGACCAGGACATGCTCCCAAACCCTAATACATGATTGTATATACCCTATGACACCCATGGAACATGTCCATCAAGTTTTATTTAGGTCAAGGACATGATTTCCTGAAGAATTGCACAGTTTGGAATTCATCTGATAAAAAGTCAACTGTGCACAAAAGTCAACTTTGACTTTTTGAGATTTTTCACCAAAATGGATTTTTAACCCTAAAATGATGTTAATGTATGATTTAAATCATCATTCATCAAGAAAAATCAAGAAAAGTGAGATAACTTGTAAAAGGGGTAACCATAAAACTTAGAAATTTTTCTAAGTTAAAAATAAAGTGGCAAAGGTACCAACTTTGGAGGACCATAACTCCTAAACCACAAGGCCATTTTTTCTCATCCAAAGATGGATTTGTAGCCCTCATTATCACTTACAAAAACTTAAACTACAAGTCATTCCAATTCATTAAGGATTTTGAGTTATGGAGTGATCAAAGTGGCTGAAAAGTGAAAATGTCACTTTTTCCAACACTTAGTGAAATTTTCACTAAGTCAGATTCTGCCTCACTTTTTGCCAAATGTAGGGGGATTTTTCACTTGGAATCAAAAGAGATCAAAACCAAACTTGTTCAAACAGTTGTTGTATCATGTAAGAGCTTTCCAAAATGGCCAAGAACATTGCCAAATTCAACCTACACCATGAGATACAACATTGCCAAGTTGCCTTGCTGAAATCTGTCAAGGCAAGGCAGAATTTGCAACTTTGGTCGATTTGCCAAAATCAGCCAAATTCAATTGCTCCTATCCACTTGGACACCTCAGAGGATTGAATCTAAAGGGGACAATCACTGAGCCAAGCCTCCAAAGTCCATGGAACAAGAAATAGCATGTTGAACCTAGAATGGCCAAAATAGGGACAAGACTTCAAATTTGGAATAAGGCATTCAATGGAACCATCAAGGTGGCATGGACTGAGCCATTCTCATCTGAGATCAGTCAAGACTTATCCAAGACCAAGGGAACCAAAGCTCTGTGCCCTAACCTCCAGTCAATGGCTAGAGGAGACTTGGATTTTCATTTGCCAACATTGGCCAAACCTACTTACCAGCTGCCATGCACTATTCCTTGCAAAACAAACTTGCTCTACTATAAATAGAGCTCAATTGTGGTCAGTTTGAGTACACCAAAGCCATCTAACAGATGCTTTCCTCAAAATCTCTTCTTTCACTCCAATTTTGCCTTCTAAGGCAAGTCACTATCGGGTTTTGAGTTTGAGAGCAATTCCAATCAATCCAATCACTCACACACCTCACATACATCACATATGAGCTGATCAAACACTTAGATTACTTCTGAAACATCAATCTCACAAAATCACCAGCTGGTTGCTCAAGGTTTTAACCAAAGTGCAGCTGAGGTACCACAAAATGATCCAGCCAATTTCAATCAAGTCCAACCATCCAAACACAATCCATAGGGTGTAGGGAAGCTGTTCAGATCATCACAACTCATCTGTAACACCTCCAAATCAAAAATCACTTTGAACTTGCTGTCACGACTTGGAGGTAAGCACATACTTGGTCATCTCTCAATCTATGCATATTTTCTCGCACAATAATTTGGCCATATGTTCATAATCATGCATGGAATGTTTTCCCTCAATTAATTGCATTGTTTGAATCGTGTATCAAAAATCCTAGCCTTCATGCAGAAATTAGGGTTCTTGAGGTCACTTCGTGATTTCTTGTTGTATGTTTAATTTAAATGAAATTAAAGTACATAGACATGATCGTGAGGTTGAGGCGAGCATAATGATATGTGGATTTCATGATATGATTACGTATTCATGGAGATTGGATAGAAAATGCAAATCTGAGAAACCAAGAACATGCGCGTGTTCTTCAGCTTGTTCTTGGCGCCATTTTTAGAAATTCAAATATTTGAATTTTGTGATTTTGTTTAATTGATTCAAAAATTAATTTCTCTCTGAGTTTTAATGATTTTGAGTTGATTCTTTTTTTAATAATTCACAAAAATGTTAAAATATTTTATTTTCACAAAAAATCCCAAAAATATTATTTATTTCATATAATTGATATTTTTGTAAAGAATTAATATTTTGATTGTTTTTGGCATTTTAAATATTTTTTCTACATTGATTTTGCAACTTTTAATGCTTTCTAATTATTTTGTAGGTCAATACTTAATTTTTGAAGCATTAATCCAAGATCACAATTTGTTTTCCATGTGTTAAACAATTTTTGATCATTTTAATTGAATTTTCATTCAATTAAATACATTTTGAAAACAAATTAGGGTTTTGGATTAATTCAACCCTCATAAATCATTTTCAAAACACTTTTTGGGCCTCTTGAGAGAGTGTAAGACCCATCCCCCCTTGTACAGAAAACCTTTTGGGCCTCGCTCATTGTATAAGTCCCTCTGTACAAGTAAACGGCACGATCGCCGCCCGTTTAGAAATAAAAATCATCTGGGCCTCTCCTTGAGCTATAAGACCCATTCAAAACACTTTGGGCCTTTATTAGAGTGTAAGACCCAATCCCCCTTTTAACCAAAACATTTTGGGCCTCACTTATTGTATAAGTCCCTCTGCGTTAAAAGAAAACCTCGGCACGATCGCCATTTTTTAAACGAAAAATCATTTGGGCCTACCCTCGTGTTATAAGCCCCACTCTTTTTCAAACCTTTTTGGGCCTCTTAAGAGAGTGTAAGACCCATCCCTTTGTACAGAAAACCTTTTTCGGGCCTCAGTCACTTGTATAAGTCCCTCTGTACAAATTCAAATAGTGCGCTCACTGATAAAACCCTGGGCCTCTCCTTGAGCTGTAAGCCCCAAATCTTTCTTTTTCAAAGCACTTTCTCCTTTGATTTTGAATATACTGTTGTTTTCAATCTTTCTTTGTTGAACAACTAACCAAACAGCGTGGAAGCACTCCAACCGAGTAAGTGGTTATCACTTTCGTTTAATGCTTTCATATTATAAACTGTATTGTGGGGCTGCTCACTGTAAGTCTCCTTTCACAAACTCATATATATAACTGTATTGTGGGGCTGCTCACTGTAAGTCTCCTTTCATAAACTCATATCTACTGTGTAATAATAGTATAGATATTTCGAGTTTCCCCGGCTACTACGTCTAGAACTAGGTAACGCCGTTTCATTTATTCGTAGAAATAGACGCCTAGATCCCCAATAGGAGCACCAGATACAGTCTTCTCTTCGGCTGTCCTCCTTAGGAATCGTCAAGAAGCTCTACTCCCCTAAGATGAATGTATTCTCCGTGAATGGCATCTTTGAGTTTCTTCCAAATTCTCGAACTTTCCTGACTTGATCTATTCCTTGTGGATAGCTTGCCTTGAATGTCTCGGGGTTTGGGTACCCACTACGGTCATAATCTTGGACCTTAACTAAGGAACCCTCTTCAAAGGTTAAAAGTCGCTGGATAGTAAACCTCGCACGTTTACCAGTGGTTTTTATCTTTAAAAGAGTTATCTCTCCTAATGGAAAGGAGATGATAGACCCACGGGCTTCTTAAAAGCATCGGCCTCCTCTTGGGCATTATTCAAGGACACTACGGCTTCTTAGAAGTATTCACAGCCTCCTCTTAGGCTTCGTATAATGATCTCTTCCTCCGGGAATGATAGCCTCCTCTTGGGCTTCGTACAAGGACCCGTCGGCTTCTTAAAAGTTTCCAGCCTCCTCTTGGGCTTCGTACAAATTGTCCCGACGACCTCCTAGAGGTATAGGAACAGAACCTAGTCATCCTCATAGAACAGTCCTTTCATAGAGTCTACTACTATTTCTCAAAACATAGTACAAAAGATAAAACTCTAGACACGGACAGTCTAACTTCCTTGAGTCTCAAAAGACATTCTCAAGTGACCCCTTCGTTAAATAGGAAGGAAACCCGCAGACTCGGACAGTCTCAATACCCTTTGGATTTCCAGTTTCCCCAAAGAAGAGGAAACAACCCCGATCCTCAGATCTAACCCACGAGTACAGTGATGCTCATATAAGAACTGATTTTCTCTTTCAAAATCAGTATACTGGACCTGTCACTTAACTGACATAGCCTCCTGTTGGGCTTTGTACAATGACTCTCCCTAGCGGAGTCAAACAACGTTTTAGCCTCTCTCTCGGGCTTTGTACGAGACACACAAAAACTCCCTCGTTGAGTCAAACAAACAATAGCCTCCATCTCGGGCTTCGTACGAGACACAAAGACTCCATCGTCGGGTCAAAAACTTTTAGCCTCTCTCTCGGGCTTTATACGAGACACAAAATAGCCTCCTCTTAGGCTTTGTATAATGATTTTCCTAGCGGAAGTTAGCCTTCTCTTAGGCTTTGTATAAGAAAACCACTGGTTGATCCAATCAACCTTTTAGCATCAAAGTTGTGCCTCGTTCACAGTACACAAACATCAACAACTCCTTTCCCTTCATCTAATCGCTGTAAGCGGCAAGCCTCTGGATCATCTATATCCACGCCACTGTCCCTCTTTTAGCATGAGAAATTCCTAAGGAAAGATGGCATTGCTCTACACTGAGTTAAAGTCTTCTCCTTCAGGTTAAAACCCTTTCTTCGGAAATTATGGCATTGCTCGGATCCGCGTATCCCAGTTAAAGTAATTGTCCTTCTCCCCTCTTTAGAGATGACAAATTCTCTCTAAAGCCGAGATCTTTCAGCTTCACGTCTTGGGCTTTGAACAAGACACAAATAGACCTTTCAGCTTCACATCTTGGGCTTTGAACAAGATACAAACTACCTTTTGCTTCACGTCTTGGGCTTTGAACAAGACACCAAAAACCAATTTCCTCCCATAGAATAGGAGGAACTACGAACACTCTGATTTCCCTGTTTCGGTAAACGGGAATACGTAGGCATAAGATCGAAAGAAAAGATCTTAGCGAGCGCAATCAACAAAAAAACTAAATCCCATATCTCCATCAATCAAAAGCAGTAATTCAAAAGCATCAGTCCTAACATCCTAATCCTTGTTCCCCGCCAGAAACCTTCTGCCCAGATAAAAAGAAAGAAAATAGTATTGGCGAAAATACAAATAACCAGTACAAAGGCCCCCCACATTGATAGCATTCGTAACCTAACAGACCGCTGTTTAAACTCAGTATACAAAGCAGGGTTAATTGGAGACATCTATTTCCCTTCCTTATTCAGCTCACAATAGGATAAAAAATGAATCGACCTGTAGTCAAAGCTCAAACCGCAAAGAGCGACCAGCGCTTAAGAACCGCGTCCAAAATCGCTCGCTACAGAAAAGTGGCGCCCACCGTGGGGCCGGTTCTTTTCTTCTTACAATTTAAACCTTGGGTAAGTCATTTTCATGGCGGTGGCCGCCAACAGAAAAGTGGCGCCCACCGTGGGGCCCTTCAAAGTTAGGTCTAGGCACGGTCTTCCTTTTCTTCACTTGTGTGAATACCACAGATTGGGGCTTCCGCCGGGGAACCCATTTTCTGTCAGGAACTTAGGATTCTTAGCTTTATAAGTCTAGGATGATTAGGACAAATATATATACTGCTTTTCCTAATTGTTATACATGTTTATTTTTCTGCTAATGGGAATGCGGGTGATGCCGTATGTGGAAAGAATGAGTATACACTTAAGATAAGTGATGGCGACGGGGTCGACCATCAACCTCAGTGGAGGCTGACCAACGCAACCCATTCACTCTTCTAGCCAATGGGCCGGTTGTTAAGTCTAAGAAGCTGAGGAGCCAAACCCTTTCGTAGTGTGGAAACTATCGGAAATAGTTGTTACGCGATACTACCCTCATTTGAGGCTGGTGATCTATTCTCGGTGAATGGCACTTACTCTAAGATTGCTCTACAACTCGCTGGCGATCCGCTTGTTATTTTGCTTTCTTGGGAGGAGCTGATGATAATGAGTACAGGTACAAAAATCACCTTAGTATAAACCTTTGGGGATGGGTAGAGTCTTGACTTCATGACAACGACCCTTTGACCCCATGTTTTTTCTATGTTTTTGTGTGCTGCATTCATGCATCCATTTAATAAAACATTAAAACACTAAAAAAACTTTCTCTTCTAGTCTCTCTGTTTTTCAAATTAAACTAAGACTGTGATTGCAAATATCAGAGAAAAAGATTGCATTAATGGATTTCGGTAGAAGGAGAACTCGCCAGTATACCTTCAAGGTTCCAAAGCTAGAGGATTTGAGAAAGTTAGCAAGGATGATCGTTAACCCAGAGGCTTTCAGAGCCAAGCACGGTGGTTTGCTACCACTGTTAAGAGTCCATGTGATTAAGGGGATCATGGACGCGCTCATTCAGTTCTACGATCCGGTTTATCACTGTTTCACATTCCTGGATTACCAGTTATCACTAACGCTGAAGGAGTATTCTCATCTGACTGATTTACATATCACTGATCGAGCTCTATTTTCTGGACTGTAAGAAATTCCAAAGAATCAGACTATTGCAATAGCAATTCATTTGGACGAGTCTGAGGTCAGGACTCACATGACCACTAAGGGTGGCATCCAAGGTTTTCCAGCCCAGTTCTTGACAAAAAAGGCTCTATACTTCGCTAGTATAGGGAACGGGACTGCTTTTGAAAGCATCTTTGTCTTGCTCACCTACGGATTATTTTTTGTTTCCCAACATCAATAACTTCGTCGATATCAACGCTATTAAGGTTTTTCTCATTGGAAACCCTGTGCCGACTTTGCTTGCAGATGCGTATCATTCTGTACACTTAGAAAATTTGTACAGCGGAGGGGAGATCACATGCTGTGTACCTCTGCTTTATAAATGGTTTATCTCGCACTTGCCCAAGTCTGCTGCTTTTTGGGATTGCAAGAGTGTCTTACGTTGGTCGCAGAAGATCATGTCTCTCACCAATTCCGATATAGATTGGTGTAATAGGATTTATGAGGGAATCAGAATCATTGACCGTTGTGGAGTCTTCCCCAGCGTACCCCTCATAGGAACCAAAGGAGGAATCAACTATCATCCGATATTAGTTCTTCGTCAATTTGGATACCCGATGAGACACATCCCACTGGGTGTTCATCTGGAAGGTCTTTTCTTCAAAGAAGGAGAAAATGACAGAGCACTAAAGATGGAAATAGTGCAAGCTTGGAAACAGGTTCATAAGAAAGGATGAGAGTCTCTGGGAAAACTGGACTGTGTCTCGGTGGAGCCTTATCTCCATTGGGTACAAACTAGAGCTCTCAAGCAAAAGATGCCTTATCCTCGTTACGGAATTCTTCCACTGAGGGAAACTGTCATGTACTTCATGACGGAAACTGAAAAGCTTCGGGTTACTCTCAACAAAGTTTAAAAGGAAAGAAGATCTTGGAAGAACAAGTACCGCACCCTCGACGTAGAGTGTATCCAAATACAGCAACTACTAAAAGAGAAAGATGCTCTGATTGAAATTTTGGAGCAGCACGCTGTAGAGAATCAAAGGAATTTGCTCGCTCCTTTCACCTGGCAAAGGAATGACAACCCGACAATGGCCCAAGCGCCCCGGTCAAAGAAGAGGACTCGGGACCCATTAGTTTAGGTTTCTGTTTCTGCACTTTGTAATCTACTGTATTTCCATTTCTGTAATCCTTTGGAATTCAATAAAAAGGGGTTTCCCCACTGTTTGATATTTGCAATCTAATTGTCGAAGTTTATTTTGATTAAACCAAAAAAACAATTAATATAATCATTGCATTCATCATTCTCACATCGCGTATTCTTCTTCCCTACGAATCTCATGTTTATGTCTCGATTCTAGAGTCAAACTGTATCATTCGTATAATACTCGGGCCAATCGTCAGAAAAAGATGGATGATCTTGAGGAAGAAAACAGAGAGTTGAAATAAGAGATCAACACTCTGAGAGAGGATATGATAAAGCTTCGTAACGACATGCAAGCCATGGCAGAAGCTCAGCTACAAAGAACTATGATCTCAGAGATCACCTCAACGCCCATCATAGAAAAGTATGATCCTAGGTATCAGATGCCGAAAGATCGTCCTTGGGGCATGCCTGTTAACTATATCCCGGAAGGATATGTTCCGCCGATCACTGAAGATCTGGGAATCGCAACAGAAGCCGCTGTGCCTGAAGGTTACAAACTTCGGGAAAGCGAAGATGCCAGGGGCATACTCAAGACTCCTGAAGGTTACAAACTTCGGGAGGCGCCAAGACTTACTGCCGTAGTCACGGTACCACCCCCTGTGGTGCACACTATCCCGGAAGGACAGATTCCACAGACACCTTCTGGTAAGAAGGAAACTATGTTTGACAGAATGGATGAATTCCAGGAGAAGTTCTTGGAAATGCAGAAAGAGCTGCAAGCCATTCGCGGTTAGGATCTATTTGGAAAGGACGCCGCAGACCTCTGCTTGGTCCCAAATGTGAAAGTCCCGCACAAGTTCCAAGTGCCCGACTTTGAAAAATACAAGGGTAACTCTTGCCCTCAGAGCCATCTGGTGATGTACGCTCGGCGGATGTCATCTCAGACGGAGAATCAGGACCTGCTGATTCACTACTTCCAGGATAGTTTGACCGGTGCCGCACTCAAATGGTACATGGGTTTAAACCGTACTACGATCAGTACATTCAGAGATCTTGGTACTGCCTTCGTCCAACAATACAAATACAATTTGGACATGGCACCCGACAGAGATCAACTCAGATCGATGTCGCAAAAGGAAAAGGAAACCTTTAAGGAGTATGCTCAAAGGTGGCGTGAAATTGCCGCTCAAATTTGTCCACCTCTTGAGGAAAAAGAGATGACAAAAATCTTCTTAAAGACCTTAAGCTCATTTTACTATGACCGAATGAGTGCCAGTGCACCCAGTGATTTCACCGAAATGGTCGGCATGGGTGTATGTCTTGAGGAAGCCGTCCGAGAAGGACGTTTGGTAAAAGACACTGGATCAACGAGCGGTACTAAAAAATACGTTAGTGCTCTCCCTAAGAAAAAAGAGCAAGATATTGGGAATATCTCTCTCGGAAAGCAAAGGTGATGTTATCAGCCAGTAGCAGCTGTAACTCCTGCTATCGGCCCCGCGCCTGTTCCTATGTATCAACCTCAGGTTGCGCAGAGCCAACCTGACCAACAAAGGACACAACAGCCTCTTCAGCAGGCTCGTCCTCCATATAACAACAACCGTACAATACGGCCACCAGGATTTGATCCTATACCCGTAACGTACGCAGAGCTGTTTCCGTTACTGCTGGCTAAGGGGCACATTCAGACTAAGTCTCCCCTTTCAGTTCCGGAAAATCCGCCTTTTTAGTTTAAAGCGGATTAAACATGCCCTTATCATCAAGGAGGTTCAGGACATAACATTGAGACTTGTCTCAATTTTAAATCTGACGTGCAAAAGCTTGTTAGAAGCGGGCTATTATCTTTCAAAGATACGAATCCTAATGTTCTTACGAACCCACTGCCTCAACATGAGAAAACTGCAGTCAATCTGATTGAGAAAGAGACTAACAATGTCTATCAAATTCACGATGTACTCTCATTGGGGACCAATCTGGTCAAGATGCATTGTAGACAGAGTGGATATGGCCATGTGCCACCTCATAATTATCACCAGTGTGATATCTGCCCTAAAGACAACCAGGGATGTTCTGTAGTGCAAGCAGCTCTACAGGAACAAATGGATCTTGGATGGATCCAAGAGCACCGAGTTCGTGGAGTTAACATGGTCTACACGAATTCCAACGTCATTCAAAACAACGACATCTGTGCGATGAATGTCAACTTGGTGGCGATGCACTCAAGGAAAAGCCAGTATCATAATCTGCTGCGACATGATTACAGTTCCTGTCTGATTTGCTCGGTAAACAAACAGGGATGCTCTTTCATACAAGAGGCCCTCCAACGTCAGATGGATCTTGGATGGATCCAAGACTACCATGATAGGAACTCCTATCAAATCAACATGGTTCAGATCTTTGACATTCGCGTGATGAATACCAACCTGGTAGAGTTACATGTTGAGCAGGTCCGACTCGGATTCTTAATATCACATGATTATCAAAACTGTAAAGCAGGTTGCGAAAACGATCGAGGTTGTACCCTTGTCCAGGAGGCACTTCAGCACTTGTTAAATCACTGGTGGATGCCAATCTATACGGACGAAGATACTCAGCAGATTAGTATCAATCACAGGAATCCTACTCGTCGTCAAAGTCAGGATGTCCGATCAATGGAAGATAACCTAGTGAAGTTACATTGTATTCAAAGTGGGCGTGGCCAGGTACCACCACACAACTATGACAGTTGTAGCGTCAGTTTAGAAAGTAACCAAGGGTGTTACCTTGTGAGAGCAGCTCTTCAGGGTCAGGTCGATCATGGAGAAATTTGTCCATATCCAGGTTCAGGACCCATCATTTGGTCGCCGAACTACCTTGCCGAGCAAGTTGAGGATGTTGTCACGATCTCTGGTCATCACAGGACCAGGGATGTTTTTGCCATCATCCCTCTACTTGACGAATCTAGAGTTCCCAACCGGGAACGGATCAAGGTTACTTATGATGGTCAGAAAAATCAGAAGGTTCCCATAGTCATCTATCTACCGGGGCCACTACCGTATGAATCAGCTAAGGCAATCCCTTACAAATACGGTGCAACAATAATCGAGAATGGAAAGGAAATTCCATTACCCTCTGTCGTGAACATTGCAGACATCAGTCGTGTAACACGGAGCGGTCGAATCTTCAACCGAGGGGTTAGAGAATCCAACAAAGAAAAGGAACTTCAGGCAGAAATTCCTGATCCACCAGTCGGTCAATCTAGTAATCCCGACTTTTCAAAAGACAAAGATGAGATGCTAAAGCTCATCCAAAGGAGTGAATATAACATTGTTGATCAACTGTTACAGACTCCTTTAAAGATCTCAGTATTATCACTGTTACTCAGTTCAGAAGCACACAGAGAGGCTCTACAGAAAGTCTTGGAGCAAACCTTTGTGGAACAGGATGTAACAATCAGACAATTCGATAGCATTGTCTCTAACATCACTTCCTGCAATAATTTGGGATTTAGTGATGAGGAATTACCTGAAGAGGGTCGCCGTCATAACATGGCGCTCAACATTACAGTTAACTGCCAGGGCGATGCTTTAGCCAACGTACTGGTAGACACAGGGTCAGCCCTGAATGTTATGCCGAAGTCCACTTTGATGCAATTATCATTTAAGGGCCCTCCGATGAGAGACAGCGAGGTCGTCATCAAAGCATTCGACGGATCCAGAAAAACAGTTATCGGCAAAGTTGATCTTCCCATAACTATTGGTCCTCACACTTTCCAAATCACTTTCCAGGTCATGGACATCCGAGCAACATACAGTTGTTTATTAGGAAGACCTTGGATACATCAGGCTGGAGCGGTTACTTCAACCCTCCACCAAAAGCTAAAGTTCGTCAAGAACGATCAACTTGTCACGGTTTGTGGGGAACAAGCCTTGCTTGTGAGGAACTTATCATCATCTACTTGTGTGGAACCCGAGGAGGTTATTGGAACTCAGTTCCAAGCACTATCGGTGAGCAAGAACGATCAATCTGAAGGAGGAACCTCGATTTCCTCATACAACGATGCTATCAAAGCGGTCGACAGTACCGATACAACCGGATGGGGACGGCTTGCCATTCCTATTGACAATAAAACAAAGAAGGGTCTTGGTTTTTCTGCGACCTGTACCCAGACAGCCGCCAACGATGAAAGTCTTTATCCCCTTCAAAACTTCTTCCACAGTGGAGGTTTTCTTCACCCAGTGTCTCAGACAGTTCATGCTATCAATGAGGAATATCCCTCTGACACAGATGAAGAATGGAAGTCCTACCTTAACAAGGACAGCTATATGTCTCAGGAAGAGGTGCCTATTGTCGCTCCCGGGATTTTCATCCAAGTACAAACGCGAAAGTGGCACCGAAACAGAGTCGCCAGCAATGTGTATTTATCCCAAGAGAGGGAAAGGAAACACCGCGTAAACCTGAAGAGAAGGAAAGAGCATGGTCTTGCGACCAAGAGAAATGGGTTCGGGAGTCGGTTACGTGCGGGGAAGGTATTAGCACCCCCACGCGTCCATCGTACCCGATGGGATCCACGCTTGCTTGTCTCGATCAAAGGGTGTAAAGAAAGGATACTGGAAAAGGAACTGAAAGAAAGAAAGGAGAAAGAAAAGAAAAGGAACGGGAAACAAATGTAGGGAAAATAAAAGAAGTGCTCGCATGGGCCCTACCCCACTGCCTACGTATCTCATCGGGAGCATGAGAATCAGAGCGACGTAGTTCCCCTCACTAGGGATGAATTGTTTGTGTTTTTTAGAGAACGGCTGACGTTCTAGCTCAGGTGTTGCAGGCTCGCTGGTCCGAGTGCGTTACCATCTTGCAAGAGAACGAGTAGAAGCGCGTTCGTACGCTAAGAGTGAATGAGGTGAGAAAAGAATTCCCGAAGGAAAGACGTTATTGTTTGTTTTTTGTCTTTTAGAAGGAAGTGTTTTGGATTTGTTTGCATACGACAGTGTATCTGGATCTTAGTCATTGGAATGTGTACCTTCTCACATTCCAAGATGGAATGGGTAAGAAAGCACACTAAGGGTGAAGAAGACCCTCACACTTAGTTCCAATTATCAAGGTTCAAACACACTAGCATACTTGTGTTTATTAAGTGTTTTGTTGATTATGAAGTGAAGAAGTGTTTTTTTTATTATTTGCACCTTCAACAAGTATTGCATTTAAGTCCCTCATACAAGATCAAATATGTAACACATTGACCTAAGATGGGCCATATGCTACACATTCTAAGATTACAAGAGAAGACCCCTTATAATCTTTTCTTTATATGAAAGGCCTAAATGCAATAAATGCCTACCTTTATTATATGTTTTGAATTTTCTTTGAGATGAGAAAAGAGACTCAAGGGAGGATAAAGGTAAAAATCTATATGGACTAAGACTCAATCCTAATTGAAGATTAAAGGGAGTGATCCTAAAGGTTTGTGAGGTTTCAACCTAAAGTCTAAAGAAAGAAAGAATTAAACAATTCACTTCCAAAGTAGAAGATGAATTGTAATTCAAAAGGGGAAAGTGATGAGTTATTAAAAGAAAGCACATAAGTGCTTAACAAAACACAAAATGGAATTGTAAAAGAGAAAGGATAGAAGTTGAATGTGGATTCCTTATCCACACTCAATTGAAACTTACCAAAGCCCCTACATGGTTAGTAAACATGTATAAGAAGTATAAGAAGTAAAAGAACATGTAATGCATCATAAAACTCAAAAGAATTAAATGAGAAAACAAATCCTAGAACCACAACCAGAATGGGCATCATATGGAAACCAATGGTTATTATCATACAAGTGCAAGTGAATAAGCAACCATCATCACCCATTAGCATTTAAACATGTTACAAGAAGAAAGGGTAGATGAAAGATGGAAAGAAATGAAGAGGACATGCATAAATGGAACATGTAAATCAACAACCAGAATTGAAACTAAATGGAAAATGGTTTATAAACATCTCAAAAGTATTTATGAGGTAACTTCAAGACATTCAAGAAGTAATATAAGAAGAATTGAAATGAAAGTTCAAAAAGAAAGGGCAAACAATACATGTTAATGATGCACAAAGTTCAAATTGAAATGAACATGTAAAGATGACCTATAATGTGTGTCAAAGACCTATAATATCATATGAATGGCTCATAACATATGCAAATGCTCATACAAATGTGCACAAAAGAATTCATGTAAACATGCACTAAAGTTGTAATGACATGCCATGGATTATACATCCAATGTGATGCATCAAACAAAGACCAAATGGATTCATGAAAATTATGCTAGCATATCATTGGAATGCCTAGGTCAGAAATGCATCATACATCAAGATAGCATGTAAAAATTCAGAGCAAAATGACTTCAAACAAAGCAATTAGGTCAAATTGAAACATCATGCAAAGTGGAGCAAATATAGGCATCAAGACATATGATAAAGTGACCTAAAAAATCAAACAAAAATCATCTAACATGCTTCAATGTATTAGTGAATCAATGCAAAAAGAATCATGTCAAAATAGTTGGTAATGAGCAAGAACAAAATTAAACAAATTCATGTATCATGCTTAGAATGCATCTAAGTGGAAATTCCAAGAAAATTATGGAACAGGGGCAAAAAGGTCATAAAAATCAGAAAATAAAATCATGAAAAATTTCCTAAATGTTTTAAGAGTACACATGAATTTTTTTAGAATTTTCCAATATGTTTTGGTATTTTTAAAAATTAATTATGAAACGTGTAGCAAAAAAATAAAAAATGAAAAATAAATGCAAAATGCAGGGGGTATGAACATAGCAATTGGACAGTGCAAATTCATTGGGCTTCCAAACAGAGGGGTGTGATTATCAATCTGCATAGGTCCATTAAGCGCGCATAACACAATAACAAGCATGAACCCTCAGTCAACAATCTTGACTCACTCACAACCATTAGATCAAGTCCAAGTCAAACCAAAGTCAAAGTACTCAAAATCAACGCATGCACGTGAGGACACATGCCACTTACCATGTACCAGGCCACACAAGGTTTAAATAAAATTCAGAAAAATGCACGTGAGTGGCATGTGATTTTTAATGTGCTGTCACATTTTGGAGCGTACGATCATGAAAAACACACGGCTGAGATTAAAACGCACACAAACCCTAACAGTTAAAGTCACCGGCCGGAGATGACCTCCGGTCATCTTCTCCGGCCAGCAGCCACCACCTGCAACTCACATTTTCTCCAGAAATTCACAAGCCATATACCAAACGAAAGCTAAGCTCATGAGGAACACAAATCCAACAACAAAATTCAAAGATCAAGCATGGATACAGAGAATCGAAGAAGAGAAATTTGCCCTAAGTTTCAGTTCTAAACTCCTAAGGAGCTCTATCAACTAACCGGTTTCATATAGCTTCTAATAAGCTCAAATAACACATCAACCAGTTAAAATAACATCAAATCGTGCAAGCAAAGTTTGAGAACTTTTGGAACCTGAAACTTGAAGATCTTTGGATTTTTGAGAAAACCAGAGGTGAGAACTTGTTCTTGAACTTCTAGAACTTCAATTTGAGCAAAATAAATGCTATTTGATCTTGAGAATAAGAGGAAATCTGAATCTGAAATTGGAGACAACTGTGCTATTCCATGCTTCAGTGATGTCTTCTTGCTTGATTGTGAAGGTTGAAGAAGAACTTGAGGAATTCGTGCAGGTAGAGAGAAAATTCAGAGAGAAAGTTGAGAGTGCTTTTGGAGTGAGAGTGAAACAATGAGAATCTCCCTTTCCAAATCTGTTAGAATTGTTTATATAGGCGTGGTTATGATTTGACCCTGGTGGTTGATGGTTAGAACTACAGTTAACTGAGTTAGTTAACTGAGTTTGAGTTAACAGAATGAGTCATGACAGTTAGTAACACGAGTTGGAGAGGTTTTGTTTTAGTGTGGAAGAGCTCATGGTCACTTATGGTGAGGATAATGGTGAGGTGAAAGTGAAATGAATGGCATGGTTGTGTATTAGAAAACTTTCTCAGCAAGTTTTCTCTTTCCATTTTCATGCAAGGCACGTGCTATAGCAGTGTATGTGATGTTCATGGTGTGCTCAAATAAGGGAAAGAATTGTTTGATGGATGTCTGAACCAAGTTATGCAGCAAAGCCATCAATGTATCAGTGAAACATAGGGAGGTTTGGTGATGTTTTTCTCTCTACTCAATGAATAGTTTGGTGAGTTTTTGGGTTCATTGGAAAGAGGGAGTATAATGCAACAAGTTTGGTTTGAGATTGGAGTTGATATGATACTTCAAACATGCTCCAAAATGACTATAAACTTAAGCACACCAGACTGGATGATGGGCGCATCAGGTGGTCGGTTGGCAAGGCTGGCATGGCACAAAATTTCAGCATAACCACCCTAACTTGAGGCCACTATTTCTCCATCATACCTTGATCAGATGAAATTTTGTCCAACATGAAACTTGAAGAAGACATTACAAGGAACATTTTTGATGTTGACAAGTTTTTCATTTGAGGCATTTAACCATGAGAAAAATGAGTGGACATTTGGCACACCATGTGTTTGTAGAAATGACATGCGCGTGACCTGAAACTTGCCCAAGCTGACTTGCATTTTGCCCAAGTTTCCCTCAACTTTGATCATCTATAACTCTCTCAATTTTTATCCAATGGAGATGTTCTACACATGGATTTGAAGCTTAAAACAAGATCTTTCATTGAGGCAGAGTGGATTTTTCATATGGTGCTCCAAATTTGAATGGCCTTGGTTCAAACTCTGATGCAAAATGGCCAAAACTTGCTATTTTTAGTAACCCTTCTTCATCCAAAAATGGCAACTTTCCACATCTTGATTTTTTCATGATTCCTTTGGAGTTTCTTGATCAAATTTTGTACATTGGACATATGTAACATGAATTTCATGAATTTGGCCTTAAAAAGTCAAGGGTTGACTTTTTCCTCTGATTATTTGACTTGGCCCCAAATTCCTTGATTTTTTTATCTTTCTTCCAATTGAATCACTTCTAAAACCAATTGAGATGCAATCTTCCACATCCATATACCTAGGGACATATAGGAAACCATGACATCAAGTCTTGCCCAAAAAAGCAAAGATTCCCTGATTTAAATGGAAACCCTAATTTTGACCCTCTCTGGTTAGGAGGAAATTGCACATCTTCCAAATCCAAATTCCTCAGAGTATGTTGTGTATCCTCTTAAAGGATGATGAGAAATGCCACTTGAGAATGATTTTGAATCAATGAGCTATCTCTTTTGAGGGTTTTCCTTCAATTTTTGAACCTCTTGCATAGTGAAAGATGTAGTGCTTCAATCTCCCATTGAATCTCACTTCCTTGAGGTTTTGGAAGATCAATTGAGATAGTATGAGACATGAGAGACCTCTTGGCTTGCCTAGAGCCAACTTGATTGACCTTTTTGTGCTTTGAATGATTCCTTGATTGTCCACCTTCCACCTGATCACATGCCCTGATGGTAAGAAGGATGCCATGCTTCATTTTTCTATGTTAAATGCAATGTAATGTTAATGAGGTGGATATGATATGATAAATGATAATGCCATGCTATGATGACAAAAAGGGAGAGCAAATTTTGGGGTATTACAGCTGCCCCTATTCAAGCGCTGTAGACCTGAATGCCTGAAAGCAAATGCTTTCGGACTTTCAAGGTATATAGTGATTGAATACCAAAAATAACCAAAAATTTGCTCTGGGTGAAGAAGAAAAGGGATATAAACCCAACGAGACTGCTGGATTGAATCTTCGATGAAACGTCGGAGAGATCTGTCTTTTGAACGATGCCAGACGACTACTGGCTTGCCACGCTGATGGTGGACTTTAATACTGTCTTTTATGCAATTCCAGACGACTACTGGCCTGCCACACTACTGGTGGACTTTGGAAATGTCTTTTGAACGACGCCAGACGACTACTGGCTTGCCACACTACTGGTGGACTTTAATAATGTCTTTTATGCAATTCCAGACGACTACTGGCCTGCCACACTACTGGTGGACTTTGCAGCTTCGTGCCACCCGAAGATGGACTTTTGCCAATCCACTGTTGGACTTTTGCCACCCGAAGACGGACTTTTGCCAATCCACTGTTGGACTTTTAGAATATGCCACCCTTAGATGGACCTTTCGCCAATCCACTGTTGGACTTTTGCCACCCGAAGACGGACTTTTGCCAATCCACTGTTGGACTTTTGCCACCCGAAGACGGACTTTTGCCAATCCACTGTTGGACTTTTAGCTGCTTTGCCACCCGAAGATGGACTTTTGCCAATCCACTGTTGGACTTTTGCCACCCGAAGACGGACTTTTGCCAATCCACTGTTGGACTTTTGCCACCCGAAGACGGACTTTTGCCAATCCACTGTTGGACTTTTGCCACCCGAAGACGGACTTTTGCCAATCCACTGTTGGACTTTTGCCACCCGAAGACGGACTTTTGCCAATCCACTGTTGGACTTTTGCCACCCGAAGACGGACTTTTGCCAATCCACTGTTGGACTTTTAGCTGCTTTGCCACCCGAAGATGGACTTTTGCCAATCCACTGTTGGACTTTTGCCACCCGAAAACGGGCTTTTGCCAATCCACTGTTGGACTTTTGCCACCCGAAGACGGACTTTTGCCAATCCACTGTTGGACTTTTGCCACCCGAAGACGGACTTTTGCCAATCCACTGTTGGACTTTTGCCACCCGAAGACGGACTTTTGCCAATCCACTGTTGGACTTTTAGAATTTTAAAATCGAATTATTCTCTGCCTCTGCGCCAGACATCTCTGCCGACTCTGCTGAGGAACCACAATCAATGATTTAATCTCGGAGACTCCTAAAAGGATAATATCTCTGCTGGCGAATGGATGAACAATCCGTCTGCTTCGAATTGTCAAGCTTGCCAAAAATAAATTGGACTTTAAGATATGAGGGAATGACGACTCTGCCAGGAATTATTCCATCTGTTTGGGGGAACGAATTCTGGTCACAGCGATTCCGCTGGGGATGAGAATTTTTAAATGACGTCCTGCTGGGGAAATGAGCCATTAAAACTCTGCTTGGGGATTTATTCAACCCAAGATCCTTTATAGGGATTATCAACCTTCTGACCCGGCTGGGGAAAGGCTGTACCATCCTTGTTGAGGAATAGATTCTGTCGGTCTGATAACCTCTGCGGGAAGAACAACAACTCAGCTGGGAGTTGCTGACAAGATTCGATGCTGACCTCTGTGGGGATACCATGACCAGAGATACGATCTTGCTGGGTATCAGGGCTACTCTGCCAGGGATATGCAAATCCTGGTTAGAACATTCCACTGCAACTTGCTAGGAAAGAGTCCTTAGAGATCTGTTGGGGAAACCCAAAGCAAATCCACAGTATTCTGCTGAAGAATATGACTGTCAAGCTTAGGATAAGTACCACAATGCCCCATGTTAGGCGAGCTTCCCTTTAGACAATTCCGTTAGGGATGACGGGTTTATAACAAACTCTGTTGGAGAAAACTGCTTTAAAACGTCTCATGTTGGGGAATGCCTTTCGAGAGGATTTTACAGAAGACCAACTGTCCTCAAACTCTACTGGGGGTGACCAACACTTCATGCTGGGGAAACACTCATGCCCCATGCTTGGACAACACAACAATTCGTCCCCGCAGAGGATGTCATAAGAGGATTTTACAGAAGATCTAGCCTCTTCAAACTCTTGTGACTTCGCTGGGGATAATGACCATCAGTTTCGGTGTCGACGAGACCACTCTTTTGGGGAACCTGTGACCGTTATCGACATTGAAAAGCTTGTAGCTGTTGGAAGGACTGAATAAGAGAATCGACTTAATAAGATGCAACGGTACCCAGTTGAACTTAATTCACTGATATCGACCCGTTATGAACAATCGTCGACCGAACGATGAACGCCGATCTCCTTACCCATAATTGCCCCAGTTTTTTGCGTGGGGTGATTTATTGCTGGTCTTGTGCTTAAAATCATCTGCACCTGCTACCTGCAACAAAAGAATATGCCCACATGCCCCGAATATTGCGTGGCTAGAATCCACCATCCGGGAGTATTCAACATTCGAAGTAATTTCAAATATTTTTTCTGCGCATGTTATTGCAAGGCTGCCATGTTTTCAAATGCAATGTTTTATCAACAATTAGGACGTTTTTGTAAACAAAGCAATAAAACAAAAATAGAAAGCTTTTTATTGAAATTCAATTTATTGACTGAGAGCCCAGAATAGGCAATTACATCTGGAAGCAATCCCTGGAAAGAGGTGATCGCTGAAAATTGAGAAAAGAAACTATCCTAATGGCAATGTGAAAACGGAATTCCACTGAGTTTCCATTCTGTTATGACCTGTATATCTTCAAAACTCCCCGACCTTGCCTTCTGAGGAATGATCAGACCGATTCCTATTCTTCAGAACGTCAGTTGTTCAAACGGTAATGGGTACAGATAACTCAGACTGTAGTCATTCGCTTAAATCCCTCTTTTGTGTGGACCGCCCTTTCAGGTTTTCGATCCACCAGGATACCCTTTTTTGCCTAAGTTGCCCTTTCGGGTTTTCAACTTACCGGGTGTACAATTTTTTTCAATTATATCCCTAATTTTTGCCCGAACCTTATTCTGTTTTTGGTTCGCCGGGATGCCCTTTTTTGCCTGGATTTTTTTTATTTTTATTATCCAGCGGGTCTATTCATGCGAAGTATTTTTTGACTACGTCCGAGTTAACAGGGGATGAAAAGTCTTCGCCATCCATGGTTGTAAGCAATAAAGCTCCGCCCGAAAAGACCTTTTTAACCACGAATGGACCTTCATAATTAGGAGTCCATTTGCCCCTGTGATCTGTATTGGGAGGAAGGATCCTTTTGAGTACCACATCTCCGACTTTATAAACCCGAGGACGCACATTTTGGTCAAATGCCTGCTTCATTCTGCGCTGGTATAGTTGCCCATGACATACAGCCGCCAATCGCTTTTCCTCAATAAGGCTCAACTGATCAAATCTGGCTCGTACCCATTCAGCTTCATCTAGCTTAACATCCATCATGACTCTGAGGGACGGAATCTCTACTTCAACCGGTAGCACTGCCTCCATACCATATACAAGTGAGAATGGGGTTGCCCCAGTGGACGTGCGTACCGACGTTCGATACCCATGCAAAGCAAATGGTAACATCTCATGCCAATCTTTGTACGTGACCACCATCTTCTGCACAATCTTCTTGATATTTTTGTTGGCCGCTTCGACCGCGCCATTCATCTTTGGGCGGTACGGAGAAGAATTGTGGTGTTCGATTTTGAAGTCCCGGCATAACTCAGCCATCATCTTATTGTTCAAATTAGAACCATTATCAGTAATGATTCTTTCGGGAACTCCATATCGGCAAATGATATCCCGTTTTAAGAAACGAGCGACCACTTGTTTTGTAACATTGGCATAGGATGCGGCTTCAACCCATTTGGTGAAGTAATCAATTGCCACCAAGATGAAACGATGACCATTGGAAGCTGTAGGCTCAATCTTTCCGATCATATCAATGCCCCACATGGCAAATGGCCAAGGCGACGACATGATACTCAACGGATTTGGAGGCACATGCACCTTGTCTGCATAGATCTGGCATTTATGGCATTTGCGGGCATATTTGCAACAATCTGACTCCATAGTCAACCAATAATATCCCGACCTTAACAACTTTTTAGCCATTGCCTGCCCTCCGGCATGAGTACCGAAAGAGCCTTCGTGCACTTCAATCATCAACAAGTCTGCTTCATGTCTATCCACACATCTAAGCAGGACCGTGTCAAAATTTCTTTTATACAGCACGCCATCTTTGTTCAAGAAGAAACTACCGGCTAACCTTCTCAACGTCTTCCTGTCTTTGGACGATGCCCCGGACGGGTACTTTTGACTTTTCAAGAAACACTTAATGTCATGAAACCATGGCTTGTCATCAGACGTTGCATCGACCGCAAACACAAATGCTGGTCTGTCAAGGCGGGATACCTCAATCTTAGGTACATGGTTCCATCCTTGCACTTTGATCATGGAAGACAAAGTGGCCAAGGCATCAGCGAACCTATTCTCATCTCGAGGAATGTGGTACAGTTTCACTGTTGTGAAAAATGTCAGCAATCTCCTCGTATAATCTCTATACGGCACTAGATTTGCTTGGTGCGTGTACCAACTCCCTTTCACTTGATTGATTACCAAGGCTGAATCACCAAATATATCAAGGGTCTTAATCCGTAGATTAATCGCCTCCTCGATCCCCATTATACAAGCTTCGTACTCTGCTTCATTGTTGGTGCACCCGAAAGTTATTCGGGAAGTGAAAGGCATATGAACACCTTCCGGCGTGATAAGGACTGCTCCAACTCCGCACCCATTCATATTGACAGCCCCATCAAACATCAGACTCCATTTGGATTCAGGGTCTGGCCCCTCCTCCGGAAGTGGTTCCTCGCAGTCTTTAGCTTTGAGAAACATGATGTCCTCATCAGGGAAGTCAAATTTCATGGGTTGGTAATCATCAATCGGCTGTTGCGCAAGATAGTCAGACAAGATACTTCCTTTGATGGCTTTTTGTGAAGTGTACTGAATGTCATACTCTGTCAAGACCATTTGCCACCGTGCAACTCTGCCTGTCAATGCTGGTTTCTCGAAAATATACTTGATAGGATCCATTTTTGAAATCAACAAAGTCGTGTGCCTAACCATATATTGCCTCAATCGCTTAGCGGCCCATGCAAGCGCACAGCATGTCTTTTCAAGCATTGAGTATCGGGACTCACAATCATTGAACTTTTTGCTCAGGTAGTAAATAGCATGCTCCTTCCTACCTGTCTCGTCATGTTGACCGAGAACACAACCCATGGCACCTTCAAGCACTGTCAGATACATTATCAGCGGTCTCCCTTCAACTGGAGGTATTAGAATCGGAGGTTCCTGCAAGTATTCTTTTATCTTATCGAATGCCAATTGGCAATCGTCATTCCACCTGACCGTTTGATCTTTCCTTAACAATTTAAATATTGGCTCACACGTGGCTGTTAGGTGAGATATGAACCTTGCAATGTAGTTCAATCTACCCAAGAAACCACGAACCTCTTTTTCTGTTCTCGGTTCAGGCATTTCTTGTATTGCTTTCACCTTGGCAGGATCAACCTCGATTCCTCTTTCGCTCACAATGAAACCCAGTAACTTTCCAGAACGCACCCCAAACGTGCACTTGTTTGGATTTAATCTCAGACAGAACTTTCTCAACCTTTCAAACAGTTTTTTCAGGTTAACCAGATGTTCCTCTTCTGTTCTCTACTTGGCAATCATATCATCTACATAACATTCGATCTCCTTATGAATCAAGTCATGAAACAATGTCACCATCGCCCGCTGGTATGTTGCCCCTGCGTTTTTCAACCCAAAAGGCATTACTTTATAACAATATGTACCCCACGGAGTAATGAACGTGGTCTTCTCCATGTCTTCAGGTGCCATCTTGATCTGGTTGTACCCGGAGAAACCGTCCATAAATGAGAACACTGAAAACTGAGCTGTATTATCGACCAGCACATCAATATGAGGTAGTGGAAAATCATCTTTCGGGCTAGCTTTATTAAGATCTCGATAATCCACACACATTCTCACTTTTCCATCTTTCTTCGGTACTGGCACGATATTGGCTACCCACGGAGGATACTTTGTCACAGCAAGAAAACCAGCATCCCACTGCTTCTGGACTTCCTCCTTAATCTTTAAAGCCATGTCGGGGTGAGTCCGACGAAGTTTCTGCTTGACTGGCGGACATTCTTCTCTCAATGGCAGCCTGTGCACAACAATATCTGTATCCAACCCCGGCATGTCTTGATATGACCAGGCGAAGATGTCAACATACTCGCGCAACATTTCCGTCAAAGTTTGCTTCACATCTGCTTGCAAGCTGGCACCAATCCTGATCTCTTTCTTGGCGTCCTTGGTACCAATATTGATGATTTCTACAGTCTCCTGATGAGGCTGGATGACCCTTTCCTCTTGTTTCAACAATCTGGCCAGTTCTTCAGAAAGTTCACAATCTTTCTCATCCCCTTCTTCGGCTTGATAAATCGGATTGTCAAAGTCATACATGGCCATATCAAAATCGTTATCAGTGGTATCCGGAGGATCAAGTCTGCATGAACGGGTTCATGCCTTATTTTAGCATTTATTTTTAAGCAAAACAAAAGAAAATGAAACATTGCCATTTTATATTTTGTGTGCAAAAATAAAAACTGAAAGACAGAGAACAAAATTTGATTGCAAAACGTCCTTTATTAATGATTAAACATTGCAAATGCAACCCTGGTGGCCCTACAAATGAATCTATACGCCTTGGGCAGAGCGCAAGATTTTGACATGCATTATGGTTAGAAAAAACAAAGAAAAATTACTCTGTCTGAAGAGTAACCCGGATGACTTCTTCAACGAACCAGTTCTGCACTTGTTGTCCCGAAGCATGAGGGCGTACCCAGTTGTCCAGGTCACAATCATTGTCAACACTATCCTCTGTGGCTGCACAAGACTGGTCCGTGTAGATAATTCCCCCACTATTGAAAGTAATGGGTCCCCTGCTCCCCGCATCTGAAGTTGTAGAGGGATGATAACCAATACCAAATTTGTCTTCCTTCATTGGGGTCTCTATCAACCTGCCCCAACCTTGGGCGTTGCCTGCCCTGACGACTTCGACAGCTTGTTTGTAAGATGAAATGGAGGTACCAGCCCCAACTGGTACAGAAGAAGACTCAGGTGCATCGTCAATGTTGACTGCTTCAAATGATTGGCACAGCATCTCATGAATTTCCCCATCCATTTCAATGTACTTGAACGTGGACAGGTGACTCACAAAGATGTCTTCTTCCCCACACATTGTCACAACCTGCCCTTCAAACTCATACTTCAGCTTTTGATGTAGAGTAGAAGTAACAGCCCCGGCTCCGTGAATCCAAGGGCGTCCCAATAGGCAACTATATGCAGGTTGTATGTCCATTACATGGAACGTGGATTTGAATACCTGTGGTCCAATTTGTACGGGCAATTCCACCTCACCAAACACAGATCGTCTGGTCCCATCGAATGCTCTGACCACCAATTCACTAGGCCTTAAGATCAAACCATCAACTTCCAGCTTCATCAATGCCTTCTTGGGCAAGACATTAAGTGATGAACCAGTGTCTACCAGTACATGAGATAACACTGCGCCCTTACACTCCATCGTGATATGCAAAGCCTTATTATGGTTTCTTCCTTCAACAGTCAAATCTCTACTTGTAAAGCCCAAGCCATGGCTGACATTAACATTGGAGATTACGCCCTCGAGCTGATTAACAGTAATTTCTTGTGGCACGTACGCACTCTTCAACACTTTCAACAACGCCTGCCGGTGCGCATCAGAGCACATCAATAGTGACAGGATTGAAATCTTTGAAGGGGTCTGATTCAGTTGGTCCACAATCTTATAATCGCTTTTCTTGATTATCTTCATAAATTCTTCCATTTCCTTATCAAAAATAATCTTTGTCTCTGCTTCAGGTGTAGGCGCACTTTCAACCACCTGTTTACCCTTAGCCTTTGCTGCAGCTTCTACCTCCTTATCACTTCTCAAGGTTTGGGGAGCGAACAACCTTCCACTCCTTGTAAAGCCCCCTACACCCCCTACATTATCAATATTTGGGCTGACTGACGGCTCAACTTCCTGCTTTTTACCTTCGTAATATACATCTGCCCCATAGTGCCATGGGATAGCTTTCGTAGATGTGAACGGAATTGGTCCTGGCACCGTGATAGTGACAGGACTGGGCCCTTCTGGCGCAACACTCGCCACGGGAACCGCATTGACCGGCATTTGAATCTCAGCGGGAGTGTAATAGATGGTCACGGTTGATATCTCATCAGTGTCTTTCACAACTCTGTCGAACTGTAGACATCCTTCATCGATCAGATTCTGTAAACCCATCTTCAACTTATCACAGCCGTTCTCCTGATTCATACACTCAGAGCAATCTTGATTACAGCCCGGGAACACCTGTCCCTTCAATAAACGATCTTTTACCACCAACAAAGAAGTTTTCACTTGATGGATATCTGTCACCAGATTCAATCTCCTCCCATCTTCAATAGCGTACACATTTGCTGCACTATGATCAGGCATGGGATGCTGAGTAATATTAGGAGCGGGAGAAAAATTGATGGCTTTAGCATCAATCAAATCTTGTACTTTATGATGGAAAGCCCAGCATTTTTCAATGGAATGCCCCTGAGCACCTGAGTGGAACTCACAACGAGCATTAGCATCGAAGTTAGGTGGCAGGTTTCCAGCAACCGGAGCTTTCATAGTACGGAGTTCTACCAACTTTAACTCGAGTAGCCGGGGCAACAGCGCGGCATAAGTCATAGGGAGAGGATCCATCTTACGATCCCTCTGTCTAGACCTTTGCTGGAAAAAAGGTTGTTGCTGTTGAACTTGTTGTTGGGGTTGTTGTTTCTGAACAGACGGTGCGGGGATTGTTACAGCATCTACCTGATAATAAGCTCGAGAACGCCCTCTGCCTCGTCCTCTAAACACAGCATTCGTATCACCTTCTCTTCTTTTCTGGTTACTAGCAAACGGTTTCTTCGTCCCCGAAGAGCCAGCCCCACTCACATCCTGGATCTTTCCAAGCTTTAACAGACTTTCTATTCTTTCTCCCGCAATCACAATATCAGCAAATCCAGTCGACGGACAAGCAGCTAATCTGTCAAGATAGGCCCCTTGCAAGGTGCCCATGAACATATCTGCCATTTCTCTGTCTGACAAGGGAGGTTGGACCTGGGCAGCCATTTCCCTCCACCTCTGTGCATATTCTTTGAAACTCTCCTTGGCATTCTGGGACAATCCCTGCAATTGGGTGCGGTTGGGCGCCATGTCAATATTATATTGGTATTGCTTCAGGAACGCTTCTGCCAGATCTTTCCAATTCTTCACAGCAGCTCTATTCAACTTCATGTACCAGGTCAAAGACGCCCCCGCCAGACTGTCCTGAAAATAGTGCATCCATAGCTTCTCGTCATCCGTATGGGCTGAAATCTTCCCGAAGTAAGCTTGAAGATGCGTTTGGGGACACGCATTGCCGTGATACTTATCAAAAATGGGAGGTTTGAATTTAGGGGGAATTCTGACTCCTGGGACCAGCCCCAAGCTGGTAACATCAATACCCATAGAGTTCTTGCATTCCATGGCCCTGATCTTTTCTGCTAACTCATCATACCTTCGATCACCTTGATTACCCACATCAGCATCCAGCAGAGTAAATTGGTCTTCCAGAGTATCTTCAAGAGTAACACCCACATGCCTACCATTTCCATTACCCCGATTGTTACCACCAGGAGGAGGGTTGCCACCGGGAGGAGGAATGCCATGTCCCTGTGAATTGTCATGATGATCACCTTCGGGCCCGTTGTCGGGACGCTCTACCAGAAGCCTCAGTCTCTCCTGATTTTGCGCCATGCCAGTCATGAGGGTCATGAACTGGTCCATACGCGCCCTCATTTCCGCCAAATCACTTTGCACTTGATCCATGATTCTTACTTGATTCCTTCGCGTCGAATATCGGTGAATATGACTCTCCGCTATACTGCCTGAAACTAAATAAAGGTTAGAGACCCCGCAACGAGTACCTGAAAAGCAAGTAACAAAAAATGCAAAATGATATGCAATGCCATGTTTGTCATTTCCGAGGTGCTTTATACCCTGATTCCAATCCCACCACAAAAATCTGAAGACCAGAAATTGTGATATAAAGAGACGTGTCGTGGTCATGTGCTTGTGTGCAGCTATCTGATAAGGAATAATTCTGAATAAAACTGCTCATACTCATTCAACAAAGTATTCCAGTACACTTAAGAAAGGCTCATCCGCAAATGCAATACAAGGAAAAATGGATCCATCAACAAGCCTGATGGTAACCATTAACAACAAAATATAAGGAAAAGAACATCAGTCTGACAATTCCACACCCTTCAGCTTATCACTTGAGTATTTGATCTCCTCAAAAAGTATACGGGTACGCTGGTGATTCGGCTTTTCAATCATTTCTTTGATCAAGACATCCCTTTTCTCAAGAGCTTCAGTTAAAGAACCCATGTGCAACATCAGAGCCTCGTCATCACACACTCCTTTGTGTCTCTTTATGCCGGCTTGCGTCTTGAGTATCTCCCTTTCTATCATGACTTCTTCAAGCTCTTTCTTGGTATTCCTCAGCTCACCTCTAGCTTCTTCTAGCTGTTCTTGACTCTTACCGAGGCTTTCCCGATACTTTCTCCTCTGCTCATGCGCCTTTTCAAGCTCTTCGTCCTTAATCTGCAACTGTTCCTGTAATTCAGCATTCTCTATCCTAACTTCGTCCCAAGCGTGCTGAAACTTTGTTAACTTTTCTTTGGTCTGTGCTAACGCCTGTTTGGTTTGCTTGTGGGCTTGAGTAGCATCATCAGCACCTTTACTAATCTTCCGGAAATGTTGGGCTCTTCCAGCAAAGTCTTTTTCTTTTGCAGTTAGGATTTGTTCAGCATCTTGGGCTTTCCGCTCCAGCTCTTTGTTGGCATGTAGAGCATTCTGAAGACGGCTACTCAACTCGGAATTCTCTCCTTGGAGCTTTTTCACCAAGGCTTGCAACTTGTCAACTTCTTCCACAGTAGCAGTGCTTCTTGCTTTCTCATTCTCCGGATACAAAAGGGGTGCCTTACCAAAAGGCAAGAGAAAATCTTCAACTCTTTTCTTCACCCACTCTTCATATGCTGGATAAACCCGGTTGTTAGGCTTTCCTAGAGTAACTTTCCCCTTTTTCAGTATGCTACCCCAGCTTTCAGAAGCTTTCTGTGCTGCTTCCCATCCTTCTGATGTATGAAAATAGAGGGACTCCTCCACATCTCTCTTAATAGGCGGACCTGTCAGGGCATACCCAAATTGTCGAATGGCCAAAGAAGGATTGTAGTTAATCCCACCCATTCTTCCTATCAGTGGAACGTTAGGGAACTCACCACAGCTGTGTATAATATTCTTACCAATCAGCCCATGATCTACCCATACGATGTCCTTGGCCACCAATCCCATTAAACGCTGTTTCCACTCTAGAGAATCTTTGGAATCCACAAAAGCCCCTGATTGTGGTAAACGGCCCGCAAACCACTTATAGAACAAGGGTGCACAACAACGAATTATCCCTCCTCTTTTCTTTTCATTTCGGTTGTACAATGAGTAGTGAAGATCTCCCAGTAGCGTTGGCACCGGGTTCTTCATCATGAATATTCGTATAGCGTCCGTATCAATGAAATCCGGCTCGTTGGGAAACAACACTATGCCGTATATATAAAGGGCTAACAAAGCATTAAAAACAAGCCAATTCTCGCCTTTAGCTGCTTCCTGGGCCTTCTTAATCAGATATTCCAGCTTGTAACCACGAAACTTTCCTTTGTTGGAGACATTGTCACTTAACTCTGATTTGCTCAAATAAAGAGCACCAGCCAACTTCCCAAAGTCAAGATCCCCCACCGATCCAAAGAAAGGGGGCTCCTCCTTGATAGCAATCCCCAACATGTTGGAATACTCCTCCAGGGTAGGAACCAACACATAGTCTGGAAATACAAAACATCTCAGAGGCGGATCATAGAACTGCATCAACGTATGGAGACCTCTGGCTTCATAATCACTGACATTACGAACCATAGATAAAATCCACCCATATTTCTCTTCAAAAGCTTCTCGTACTGCAGGACTCGCCATTCCCTTCAGCATAACAATAGGGCCCAAAGTAGGCGTAAGGAACTTATAGCTGATGATATTCTTCCTCTCTTTAGTGTTCATCTTTGCAGCGACCTGATGACTGGAATCAAGGGTAATATGCACCTGGAAATGAATAAACATGTATGTTAGGATATGATAATGCAATGCAAAGGGCAATGTGATCAGGTAATCAGGTGTCTGTGCTGAACTGTGAACGGTGTCAGTGTAGCTCTGAGACTAATATAGAACCATAGATAAGAACCATCTGAATACAATAGGATGAAACTTCCTTTTTGTGCAATGATGATAGAAAACCGGGTATGTAGGAGGTCATGGTTACCTGCAAACCTGTAAACAACCCGCCCTTCTCACATGTGGGCACTAGGATGTTCAGTATCCCGGGCTCTCAGGTCGAGAAATGATGATACGTTCACCATTTCTGGTTTGGCATCATCATCAATCGAGGAGGCCTCAACTGATTCTCCAAAACAAGAAGGTCCTCAGCTTCTGGCACTGAGGTCGAGAAGCAATAGTACATTCATCCCTCAGGGTACAGTACTATCGCCAATCGAGGAGTGCCTCCGCTGATTCTCTTTCAAAAAGGGGTGTCCTATAGCAAGTTCCCATCATTGGGTCCTCGGATCGAGAATGTGCAATGGGTTTGCCACGGAATGTGGTCTGCCACTGTCACAACTCGGGAGGAGTGCCGCAACTGAGTCCTCGGGAATGGTCACCAGAGTCGACAGTTCCTCAAGAGAATAACCACTGGCCTGCATAACATGCAGTAGCAGAAAGCTCCTGATAGAACCTCGTCTGGTTGTGGGTCTCATGAACAACAATACGTGGTCACCACCACGCAAGCGTCATGACTATCCACTCTAATACCTATGTATGTACTCAAGCCTTGGTAGTGGGCTTATCTCTCAGAACACCCATCCCGCCAAACAGACAAAACAGTGCAACACAATATAATATATGATATGTAATGCTAAAATGCGGTAAATACAGTAATGTACAGTAAAACAGTAAATAACCATACAATAAAACAGTAAATACAGCACAACAGTAAACACCCAATGAAAGAAAAGCAGACAAGCGCTAGGATTGACTTGCTTAGGATGGACCAGCAATAGGTCAACCTCATTTCCCCAGCAGAGTCGCCAGCTGTCGCTCCCGGGATTTTCATCCAAGTACAAACGCGAAAGTGGCACCGAAACAGAGTCGCCAGCAATGTGTATTTATCCCAAGAGAGGGAAAGGAAACACCGCGTAAACCTGAAGAGAAGGAAAGAGCATGGTCTTGCGACCAAGAGAAATGGGTTCGGGAGTCGGTTACGCGCGGGGAAGGTATTAGCACCCCCACGCGTCCATCGTACCCGATGGGATCCACGCTTGCTTGTCTCGATCAAAGGGTGTAAAGAAAGGATACTGGAAAAGGAACTGAAAGAAAGAAAGGAGAAAGAAAAGAAAAGGAACGGGAAACAAATGTAGGGAAAATAAAAGAAGTGCTCGCATGGGCCCTACCCCACTGCCTACGTATCTCATCGGGAGCATGAGAATCAGAGCGACGTAGTTCCCCTCACTAGGGATGAATTGTTTGTGTTTTTTAGAGAACGGCTGACATTCTAGCTCAGGTGTTGCAGGCTCGCTGGTCCGAGTGCGTTACCATCTTGCAAGAGAACGAGTAGAAGCGCGTTCGTACGCTAAGAGTGAATGAGGTGAGAAAAGAATTCCCGAAGGAAAGACGTTATTGTTTGTTTTTTGTCTTTTAGAAGGAAGTGTTTTGGATTTGTTTGCATACGACAGTGTATCTGGATCTTAGTCATTGGAATGTGTACCTTCTCACATTCCAAGATGGAATGGGTAAGAAAGCACACTAAGGGTGAAGAAGACCCTCACACTTAGTTCCAATTATCAAGGTTCAAACACACTAGCATACTTGTGTTTATTAAGTGTTTTGTTGATTATGAAGTGAAGAAGTGTTTTTTTTATTATTTGCACCTTCAACAAGTATTGCATTTAAGTCCCTCATACAAGATCAAATATGTAACACATTGACCTAAGATGGGCCATATGCTACACATTCTAAGATTACAAGAGAAGACCCCTTATAATCTTTTCTTTATATGAAAGGCCTAAATGCAATAAATGCCTACCTTTATTATATGTTTTGAATTTTCTTTGAGATGAGAAAAGAGACTCAAGGGAGGATAAAGGTAAAAATCTATATGGACTAAGACTCAATCCTAATTGAAGATTAAAGGGAGTGATCCTAAAGGTTTGTGAGGTTTCAACCTAAAGTCTAAAGAAAGAAAGAATTAAACAATTCACTTCCAAAGTAGAAGATGAATTGTAATTCAAAAGGGGAAAGTGATGAGTTATTAAAAGAAAGCACATAAGTGCTTAACAAAACACAAAATGGAATTGTAAAAGAGAAAGGATAGAAGTTGAATGTGGATTCCTTATCCACACTCAATTGAAACTTACCAAAGCCCCTACATGGTTAGTAAACATGTATAAGAAGTATAAGAAGTAAAAGAACATGTAATGCATCATAAAACTCAAAAGAATTAAATGAGAAAACAAATCCTAGAACCACAACCAGAATGGGCATCATATGGAAACCAATGGTTATTATCATACAAGTGCAAGTGAATAAGCAACCATCATCACCCATTAGCATTTAAACATGTTACAAGAAGAAAGGGTAGATGAAAGATGGAAAGAAATGAAGAGGACATGCATAAATGGAACATGTAAATCAACAACCAGAATTGAAACTAAATGGAAAATGGTTTATAAACATCTCAAAAGTATTTATGAGGTAACTTCAAGACATTCAAGAAGTAATATAAGAAGAATTGAAATGAAAGTTCAAAAAGAAAGGGCAAACAATACATGTTAATGATGCACAAAGTTCAAATTGAAATGAACATGTAAAGATGACCTATAATGTGTGTCAAAGACCTATAATATCATATGAATGGCTCATAACATATGCAAATGCTCATACAAATGTGCACAAAAGAATTCATGTAAACATGCACTAAAGTTGTAATGACATGCCATGGATTATACATCCAATGTGATGCATCAAACAAAGACCAAATGGATTCATGAAAATTATGCTAGCATATCATTGGAATGCCTAGGTCAGAAATGCATCATACATCAAGATAGCATGTAAAAATTCAGAGCAAAATGACTTCAAACAAAGCAATTAGGTCAAATTGAAACATCATGCAAAGTGGAGCAAATATAGGCATCAAGACATATGATAAAGTGACCTAAAAAATCAAACAAAAATCATCTAACATGCTTCAATGTATTAGTGAATCAATGCAAAAAGAATCATGTCAAAATAGTTGGTAATGAGCAAGAAAAAAATTAAACAAATTCATGTATCATGCTTAGAATGCATCTAAGTGGAAATTCCAAGAAAATTATGGAACAGGGGCAAAAAGGTCATAAAAATCAGAAAATAAAATCATGAAAAATTTCCTAAATGTTTTAAGAGTACACATGAATTTTTGTAGAATTTTCCAATATGTTTTGGTATTTTTAAAAATTAATTATGAAACGTGTAGCAAAAAAATAAAAAATGAAAAATAAATGCAAAATGCAGGGGGTATGAACATAGCAATTGGACAGTGCAAATTCATTGGGCTTCCAAACAGAGGGGTGTGATTATCAATCTGCATAGGTCCATTAAGCGCGCATAACACAATAACAAGCATGAACCCTCAGTCAACAATCTTGACTCACTCACAACCATTAGATCAAGTCCAAGTCAAACCAAAGTCAAAGTACTCAAAATCAACGCATGCACGTGAGGACACATGCCGCTTACCATGTACCAGGCCACACAAGGTTTAAATAAAATTCAGAAAAATGCACGTGAGTGGCATGTGATTTTTAATGTGCTGTCACATTTTGGAGCGTACGATCATGAAAAACACACGGCTGAGATTAAAACGCACACAAACCCTAACAGTTAAAGTCACCGGCCGGAGATGACCTCCGGTCATCTTCTCCGGCCAGCAGCCACCACCTGCAACTCACATTTTCTCCAGAAATTCACAAGCCATATACCAAACGAAAGCTAAGCTCATGAGGAACACAAATCCAACAACAAAATTCAAAGATCAAGCATGGATACAGAGAATCGAAGAAGAGAAATTTGCCCTAAGTTTCAGTTCTAAACTCCTAAGGAGCTCTATCAACTAACCGGTTTCATATAGCTTCTAATAAGCTCAAATAACACATCAACCAGTTAAAATAACATCAAATCGTGCAAGCAAAGTTTGAGAACTTTTGGAACCTGAAACTTGAAGATCTTTGGATTTTTGAGAAAACCAGAGGTGAGAACTTGTTCTTGAACTTCTAGAACTTCAATTTGAGTAAAATAAATGCTATTTGATCTTGAGAATAAGAGGAAATCTGAATCTGAAATTGGAGACAACTGTGCTATTCCATGCTTCAGTGATGTCTTCTTGCTTGATTGTGAAGGTTGAAGAAGAACTTGAGGAATTCGTGCAGGTAGAGAGAAAATTCAGAGAGAAAGTTGAGAGTGCTTTTGGAGTGAGAGTGAAACAATGAGAATCTCCCTTTCCAAATCTGTTAGAATTGTTTATATAGGCGTGGTTATGATTTGACCCTGGTGGTTGATGGTTAGAACTACAGTTAACTGAGTTAGTTAACTGAGTTTGAGTTAACAGAATGAGTCATGACAGTTAGTAACACGAGTTGGAGAGGTTTTGTTTTAGTGTGGAAGAGCTCATGGTCACTTATGGTGAGGATAATGGTGAGGTGAAAGTGAAATGAATGGCATGGTTGTGTATTAGAAAACTTTCTCAGCAAGTTTTCTCTTTCCATTTTCATGCAAGGCACGTGCTATAGCAGTGTATGTGATGTTCATGGTGTGCTCAAATAAGGGAAAGAATTGTTTGATGGATGTCTGAACCAAGTTATGCAGCAAAGCCATCAATGTATCAGTGAAACATAGGGAGGTTTGGTGATGTTTTTCTCTCTACTCAATGAATAGTTTGGTGAGTTTTTGGGTTCATTGGAAAGAGGGAGTATAATGCAACAAGTTTGGTTTGAGATTGGAGTTGATATGATACTTCAAACATGCTCCAAAATGACTATAAAGTTAAGCACACCAGACTGGATGATGGGCGCATCAGGTGGTCGGTTGGCAAGGCTGGCATGGCACAAAATTTCAGCATAACCACCCTAACTTGAGGCCACTATTTCTCCATCATACCTTGATCAGATGAAATTTTGTCCAACATGAAACTTGAAGAAGACATTACAAGGAACATTTTTGATGTTGACAAGTTTTTCATTTGAGGCCTTTAACCATGAGAAAAATGAGTGGACATTTGGCACACCAGGTGTTTGTAGAAATGACATGCGCGTGACCTGAAACTTGCCCAAGCTGACTTGCATTTTGCCCAAGTTTCCCTCAACTTTGATCATCTATAACTCTCTCAATTTTTATCCAATGGAGATGTTCTACACATGGATTTGAAGCTTAAAACAAGATCTTTCATTGAGGCAGAGTGGATTTTTCATATGGTGCTCCAAATTTGAATGGCCTTGGTTCAAACTCTGATGCAAAATGGCCAAAACTTGCTATTTTTAGTAACCCTTCTTCATCCAAAAATGGCAACTTTCCACATCTTGATTTTTTCATGATTCCTTTGGAGTTTCTTGATCAAATTTTGTACATTGGACATATGTAACATGAATTTCATGAATTTGGCCTTAAAAAGTCAAGGGTTGACTTTTTCCTCTGATTATTTGACTTGGCCCCAAATTCCTTGATTTTTTATCTTTCTTCCAATTGAATCACTTCTAAAACCAATTGAGATGCAATCTTCCACATCCATATACCTAGGGACATATAGGAAACCATGACATCAAGTCTTGCCCAAAAAAGCAAAGATTCCCTGATTTAAATGGAAACCCTAATTTTGACCCTCTCTGGTTAGGAGGAAATTGCACATCTTCCAAATCCAAATTCCTCAGAGTATGTTGTGTATCCTCTTAAAGGATGATGAGAAATGCCACTTGAGAATGATTTTGAATCAATGAGCTATCTCTTTTGAGGGTTTTCCTTCAATTTTTGAACCTCTTGCATAGTGAAAGATGTAGTGCTTCAATCTCCCATTGAATCTCACTTCCTTGAGGTTTTGGAAGATCAATTGAGATAGTATGAGACATGAGAGACCTCTTGGCTTGCCTAGAGCCAACTTGATTGACCTTTTTGTGTTTTGAATGATTCCTTGATTGTCCACCTTCCACCTGATCACATGCCCTGATGGTAAGAAGGATGCCATGCTTCATTTTTCTATGTTAAATGCAATGTAATGTTAATGAGGTGGATATGATATGATAAATGATAATGCCATGCTATGATGACAAAAAGGGAGAGCAAATTTTGGGGTATTACACCTATGCCTTTTTGCTTTCCTACAGAAAGTCCGAGATTTATACCAAGATCAGATGTCGAAATGATCTACGGAGATTGTGATCTGGAAGGATGTCGTGCTCCGCCAAATTCATTAGAGGAAGACACTCTGATGAAAGACAACTTTGACCACAATTACTATGGCCCAATGGATGGCCTGCCAATGTGGCAGCCTTACCCAAGAAACTTGGGGCAAGAGAGTCAGCCGAACAATGAGACTCAGCTGAGCCTCATTGAACAGAATACCTATGTCCCCGCTATGTCATGGGATCAACACTCAGGTCATTCAGAAGCTACTCAACATGAAAATGAATTCGCAACGTTTGCAGGACTAGAATTCATCAACTATGATTTTTCTGAGGTCAACGTCATCGAGAGGGATGACTTCTCCAGTTCCAAAGAAGTTTGGGACACTCTGGGACAACCAAGTGGAAAATACGACTTTATGGTCAAGTACACTGCTCCCGAAAGCTCTCGTATCAGGCTCGAAGATATCCAGTCAACTGGATGGGGAGATACAGCTGAGAGCACCAATGCTATGCAAAATACAACAGAGGAATCCTCCTACGACAATTCTACCTGGGAAACAGATTCCAATGATCCTACTCCACCAGAAATCAGCGTCATTTCTGAAGACAAATCAAGGAAGGTGCCAGACTTTGTGATTCACCGAGGAGTTCTCCGCCAATGGGTTACCGTCGAGATTCCGAAGGTCGTTTGTCAGTCAAAGTAATTGCCATCTTTAACCTTTCACCCTGCTCAGGTGAAACGGATGTTTTGATAGGGCTCGCTTTTTGTAAATTTCCCTCTTCGCTTTTCCCAAAGCGAGTGAGTTTTGTTTTATAGGGCTGTAGTTTCAAGATTCGACTTGTTCATTAATAAAATAACATCGTTCTGTAATTTCCGCATTAATTGTTGTTTTCTCTTTTTGCTTTTTCAGAAAATGGTAATCCTAAAAAAAAAAACATTCAATAATAAAAACAAGCAGTAAAATCAAAACACTGCACACACTTACATTTTCTCTATCTCTTCTAAACACGAATCATCACGTCATGCAGATTGCTTGTTTTAAACCCCGTTGAAACATACGATCCAATGCCTTCTCCCAACTTTGAGTTCCCGGTATTCGAGGCTGAAGAAGAAAATAACAACGAAATTCCAGAAGAGATCTCCCGATTACTCAAACAAGAGGAAAGGTCCATTGAATCTCACAAAGAACCATTGGAAACGGTAAACTTGGGTTCAGAGCAAGAGAGAAAAGAAATCAGGATTGGGGCACTGCTCAGTCCAACTGCCAGAGAGGGTTTGATAAAGCTTCTCAAAGAATTCCCCGATGTATTCGCTTGGTCCTATCAGGATATGCCAGCATCGTGGAACATCACTTACCGTTGAGATCGGAATGTCCGCCAGTAAAGCAAAGGTTGAGACGCACTCACCCGGACATGGCCATCAAAATCAAAGAGGAGGTACAGAAACAGATTGACGCGGGTTTCCTTGCTACATCTGAATATCCTCAATGGTTAGCCAACATCGTACCCGTTCCCAAAAAGGATGGAAAGGTCAGAATGTGTGTTGATTACAGAGATCTAAACAAGGCAAGTCCAAAGGACGACTTTCCTTTACCACACATTGATATGCTGGTTGACAGCACAACAAAGTTCAAAGTATTCTCCTTCATGGATGGATTCTCGGGCTATAACCAGATCAAAATGGCGCCGAAAGACATGGAGAAAACTTCGTTCATTACCCCATGGGGTACCTTTTGTTACAAGGTAATGCCGTTCGGTTTGAAGAATGCCGGGGCAACCTATCAAAGGGCCATGACTACTCTGTTTCATGACATGATACACAAAGAAATCGAGGTATATGTCGATGATTTGATTGCAAAATCAAAAACAGAGAGTGAGCACGTTGAACATCTGTCAAAATTGTTCGAACGTCTAAGAAAATTCAAGCTCCGCTTGAATCCTAACAAGTGCACCTTCGGTGTCCGTTCGGGGAAATTACTAGGGTTCATCGTCAGCCAGAAAGGAATTGAAGTTGATCCTGACAAGGTCAAGGCCATTCAAGAAATGCCTTCTCCGAAAACTGAAAAACAAGTCAGAGGATTCCTGGGACGTTTGAACTACATCTCCAGATTCATATTCCTCATGACCGCGACGTGTGCGCCGATTTTCAAATTACTCAAAAAGAACCAGGACTGCGTTTGGACAGAAGACTGTCAAACTGCCTTCGACAGTATTAAGGAATATCTGTTGAATCCTCCGATTCTATCACCTCCAGTGGAAGGGAGACCACTGATCATTTACCTCACAGTCCTAGAGGACTCAATGGGATGTGTACTTGGCCAACAAGACGAAACTAAACGGAAAGAGTCTGCCATTTACTATCTAAGCAAGAAATTCACCGACTGCGAGACTCGGTACACAATGCTTGAGAAAACTTGTTGCGCTTTGGCTTGGGCAGCCAAACGTCTTCGCCAGTACATGATTCGTCATACTACTTGGTTGGTCTCCGAAATGAATCCAATCAAGTACATTTTCGAAAAACCTGCTCTCACGGGAAGGATTGCCCGTTGGCAGATGTTACTATCAGAATATGACATAGAGTACCATGCTCAGAAAGCCGTTAAAGGAAGTATTTTAGCCGATCATTTGGCTCATCAACCGATTGACGATCAAGAATCAATCGGGTTTGACTTCCTAGACGAAGATGTCATGTATCTAAAGATGAAAGACTGCGATGAACCGCTACCCAGTGAAGGACCAGAACCAGGATCCCAGTGGGGGCTTATCTTTGACGGAGCAGTCAATTATTATGGAAACGGAATTGGGGCAATCATTGTTACCCCTCAGGGTTCCCACATTCCTTTCACTGCCAGACTTACGTTCAAATGTACGAACAACGAGGCCGAATACGAAGCATGTATCATGGGTCTCGAAGAAGCGATTGATTTAAGGATCAAAACCTTGGACGTATACGGCGATTCAGCCCTGGTTATTAACCAGATAAAAGGAGATTGGAACACATACCAATCAGGATTGATTTCTTACAAAGACTATGCAAGGAGGTTGTTACCCTTCTTCAACAGAGTCGACTTTCATCACATCCCTCGTGATGAGAATCACATGGCTGATGCATTAGCCACTCTCTCTTCCATGATTAGTGTAGGTCAATGGAATGACATACCTAAGATCGACATCATGCGCCTTGAACGGTCCGCTTACATCTTCGCGGTTGAAGCAGTCATAGACGACAGACCTTGGTATCACGATATCAAATGCTTCCTTCAGAAACAAGAGTACCCATCTGGGGCACTCAGAAAAGACAGGAAAACCCTCAGAAGATTGGCTGGAAACTTCTTCCTGAGCGATGACACTCTTTATAAGAGAAATTTTGACATGGTCTGGCTCCGATGCGTCGACAGACCAGAAGCAGACATGCTCATGAAGGAAATTCATGAAGGATCCTTTGGCACTCATGCCAACGGACACACAATGGTAAGAAAAATTCTCAGGGCCGGGTATTATTGGTTGACCATGGAATCCGACTGCTACAAGTACATAAGGAGGTGTCACAAGTGTCAGATATACTCCGACAAAATTCATGTACCGCCATCACATCTCAAAGTTCTTTCTTCCCCGTGGCCATTTTCCATATGGGGAATCGATATGATTGGTATGATTGAGCCCAAGGCTTCAAACGGACATCGGTTCATCCTGGTAGCCATTGACTATTTCACCAAGTGGGTCGAAGCAGCGTCATTCGCCAATGTAACCCGACAAGTGGTGGTCCGATTTATCAAAAACAATATCATATGTCGTTATGGTGTTCCAAGCGAGATCATTACTGATAATGGATCTAACTTGAATAATAAGATGATGAAAGAGTTGTGTGCAGAGTTCAAGATCGAACACCATAACTCATCTCCCTACCGACCCAAGATGAACGGAGCGGTAGAAGCGGCTAACAAGAACATCAAGAAGATTGTTCAAAAGATGGTTGTAACCTATAAAGATTGGCACGAAACGCTACCCTTTGCTCTTCACAGTTATCGAACATCTGTCTGCACTTCAACAGGGGCAACCCCTTTCTCTCTAGTATATGGCATGGAAGCAGTGCTCCCCATAGAAGTAGAGATCCCATCAATCCGGGTATTGATGGAAGCTAAGCTCACCGAAGCTGAATGGTGTCAAAGTCGACACGACGAACTGAACCTAATCGAAGAGAAGCGAATCACGGCACTATGCCACGGTCAGTTGTATCAACAGAGAATGAAAAAGGCGTTCGACAAAAAGGTCCGACCGCGTATCTTCAGAAAAGGAGACCTTGTGCTCAAGAAGATACAATCATTTCTCACTGATTCTCGGGGCAAATGGACCCCCAATTATGATGGCCCCTATGTGGTCACGAAAGCTTTCTCAGGCGGTGCCTTGAGACTTGCAACCATGGACGGAGAGGAATTTGCCTATCCCACGAATGTTGATATAATCAAGAAATACTTCGCCTAAAACTAAACTAAAAAAAAACGTCTCGGTGGATTGAAAACCCGAAAGGGCGGTCCAGGCAAAAGTTAGAGACATGAAAAGAATCATCCCGATGGATTGGAAATCTCATAGTACAATCCAGGCAAAAGTTAGGGATAATGGCAAGTAACTATGTTCAACAGAGGCAAGTCCCTCAGCAGCAGTTGCATCATCTATCGGAGGAAATCTCCAGTCAAAGGTCATCTTCGACAGAAGCTCAGGATGTCCCGAATTCAAAGTTGGTAGAAGGATAGTGGTCGTTATGTTTCAACGTAGCCCTTTTCCCTGTAAATTACCATTTTCTAACTTTGTATATACTCTTTGGAATCACGCGTTTGGCTGATCTCCATCTTATCAATAAAATTTAAGCCCTTGTGCTTTTGTTTGTAATTCTTTACTTATTTTAGCTTTACAGAACGACGTTGTTTAAATTTAATCAGCGATTCTTGAAATAAAACAAAAATAAATTTACTTGTTAAACTTTTTCTGCTTTTAAATTAAAGATGGCATTTCTTTTGACTGTTGAACATCAGAAGAACATCGATCGCTTCTCCCGAAGTAAGCGAACTTCAAAGTGCAGAATCAAAGTACTCCTTCTAGACCAGTACTCCTGAATGAAGGATCAATAATGTCAGAGACCATGTTTCGTTTGACATCCTCGGCCGAGTTCTCATCTCCTAAGCCCGATCAACATAGCTCCCAACGGGACTATCTCTCCTAAGCAAGGTGGAATTGCTATTTTGAACCAACGGTACTTCTTCGTCCCGCGATGGCCGAGTATCCAATTGTGTTCATCCATTAGTCTGTATGTCACGTCAGTTTTGTCAGCATATACATACGTACTTCATGCATTTTTTATTTGCATTTACATTTCATATTGCATCGTTATCACTCTAGCCGGTCTTATCCCCTAGTGATAAACAATTTTCTCAATCGAGTTTGTCAGTTCTTTCCTCGTCAGGAAGTGTTGCGTCTGCACAATCTCGCCACCAGTGTATCTTTAGATCAGAGTCGGCACTTGGCCACTTTGATAACTTGAACCTCTGAAAGATCAGAGAACCTTCAACATATGTCACTCTTCGCCATTGAAGATGATATCCTCGCTTTCCCGGATTAAGGAAAATCCCTAGAGAAACCCTCTTAAACAGAGATTCGGTAGTACATCAGTGTTTCTCCGAAAAGCCGCTGATGAGAAGGTCATTGGCACCTCAAAATTGGACCCCATCATATGGCGTTTCTTCGGGAAGATCCCGAGAAAAGTATGATGAAAGATCCCAAACGAAAACAGTCTCTCAAGAGACTCGCTTTCCCTAGTAGAATCGACAAATGGCGTCTCCAAAACAGAGAAGTTTGTGTACCTCTATAATTCAGACGAATGGGTTCCCCAGCAAGTCTAACATCAAAAAATTTTCCACTCAAATGGCATCTCCCCAGGAAAATTCGGCGAGAAGTTTGAAGGAAAGCCGCTATGAATAGCGTCCCTTGTCAGTAAAGTTTATTGACCAAAAGAAACCGAGACCAGTTCCTTGGTAAGAAACCACGATCGAGGGGAAGTTTAAATCAGAAACTAAGACCAGTTCCTTGGTAGGAAACCAGGATCGAGGGGAATTTTAAATCAGAAACTAAGACCAGTTCCTTGGTAGGAAACCAGGATCGAGGGGAAGTTTATTTCAAAAGAGACTAAGACCAGTTCCTTGGTAGGAGACCAGGATCGAGGGGAAGTTTACCTTTTCTAAGCATCATTGCTTAGATAAAGAAGATGAATGCGTAAGCTACCATTCATAACCACCATCAAAATTTCGGGTATTCCGATATTTAATCCTCTTGCACCCCGAATGCCCGAATCCCTTCGTCATTCACACCTTCGGGTCCAAGAAGATTAAATAGGGGCATCTGTAATACCCCAAATTTTGACCACTTATATTTCCCATCATTGTGAAAATCATCATCACAATATGGATGGGCCATCATACTTCTTCAGTCTCCCCAAAGATGGGTGAGCATTCACTACAATCAAAATTAGGGTTTCAAGCCCTCTCTGAGTGCTTAGACAAAGGATCAATCAAGAAATGACATGATCTTCAACTTGTCTAATCTCTCAAACATCCCCAAAGGATCAAAAGGACTCCTACTTCAAGGATTAAGCACAAAGCTGCTCCCTTCTAGGTGGATTAAGTCTCAAGATCGACAGTGTCACCAAATTAGGGTTTTGGTCGACCAGGGCCTCCAGATGGAAAATTTTCATCTGGGCACAAGGCAATGATCCAAAACATAACCTAATATACTTCATGGAACCTCATGAACCCATGCATCAAGTCAATTTTGCCTCAGGGGATGCATTCATCAAAAATCAAGAATTAGGGTTTCTTGACCTAATTCACCCCTAAGTTGACTTTTGGGACAAACCATGAGCCAAGACCTCAAGACATGATTTGAGTGTCTCTAATATACCATATTGATCCATTTGGAACAATGGATTGATCCAAGAAGCTTGAGCAACAAGTCTCAATTTCATCTGCACCACAATTAGGGTTTTAAGAGAAAAGTCAACTGTAACTTTGACTTTTGACCAGGACATGCTCCCAAACCCTAATACATGATTGTATATACCCTATGACACCCATGGAACATGTCCATCAAGTTTGATTTAGGTCAAGGACATGATTTCCTGAAGAATTGCACAGTTTGGAATTCATCTGATAAAAAGTCAACTGTGCACAAAAGTCAACTTTGACTTTTTGAGATTTTTCACCAAAATGGATTTTTAACCCTAAAATGATGTTAATGTATGATTTGAATCATCATTCATCAAGAAAAATCAAGAAAAGTGAGATAACTTGTAAAAGGGGTAACCATAAAACTTAGAAATTTTTCTAAGTTAAAAATAAAGTGGCAAAGGTACCAACTTTGGAGGACCATAACTCCTAAACCACAAGGCCATTTTTTCTCATCCAAAGATGGATTTGTAGCCCTCATTATCACCTACAAAAACTTCAACTACAAGTCATTCCAATTCATTAAGGATTTTGAGTTATGGAGTGATCAAAGTGGCTGAAAAGTGAAAATGTCACTTTTTCCAACACTTAGTGAAATTTTCACTAAGTCAGATTCTGCCTCACTTTTTGCCAAATGTAGGGGGATTTTTCACTTGGAATCAAAAGAGATCAAAACTAAACTTGTTCAAACAGTTGTTGTATCATGTAAGAGCTTTCCAAAATGGCCAAGAACATTGCCAAATTCAACCTACACCATGAGATACAACATTGCCAAGTTGCCTTGCTGAAATCTGTCAAGGCAAGGCAGAATTTGCAACTTTGGTCGATTTGCCAAAATCAGCCAAATTCAATTGCTCCTATCCACTTGGACACCTCATAGGATTGAATCTAAAGGGGACAATCACTGAGCCAAGCCTCCAAAGTCCATGGAACAAGAAATAGCATGTTGAACCTAGAATGGCCAAAATAGGGACAAGACTTCAAATTTGGAATGAGGCATTCAATGGAACCATCAAGGTGGCATGGACTGAGCCATTCTCATCTGAAATCAGTCAAGGCTTATCCAAGACAAAGGGAACCAAAGCTCTGTGCCCTAACCTCTAGTCAATGGCTAGAGGAGACTTGGATTTTCATTTGCCAACATTGGCCAAACCTACTTACCAGCTGCCATGCACTATTCCTTGCAAAACAAACTTGCTCTACTATAAATAGAGCTCAATTGTGGTCAGTTTGAGTACACCAAAGCCATCTAACATATGCTTTCCTCAAAATCTCTTCTTTCACTCCAATTTTGCCTTCTAAGGCAAGTCACTATCGGGTTTTGAGTTTGAGAGCAATTCCAATCAAACCAATCACTCACACACCTCACATACATCACATATGAGCTGATCAAACACTTAGATTACTTCTGAAACATCAATTTCACAAAATCACCAGCTGGTTGCTCAAGGTTTTAACCAAAGTGCAGCTGAGGTGCCACAAAATGATCCAGCCAATTTCAATCAAGTCCAACCATCCAAACACAATCCATAGGGTGTAGGGAAGCTGTTCAGATCATCACCACTCATCTGTAACACCTCCAAATCAAAAATCACTTTGAACTTGCTGTCACGACTTGGAGGTAAGCACATACTTGGTCATCTCTCAATCTATGCATATTTCCTTGCACAATAATTTGGCCATATGTTCATAATCATGCATGGAATGTTTTCCCTCAATTAATTGCATTGTTTGAATCGTGTATCAAAAATCCTAGCCTTCATGCAGAAATTAGGGTTCTTGAGGTCTCTTCGTGATTTCTTGTTGTATGTTTAATTTAAATGAAATTAAAGTACATAGACATGATCGTGAGGTTGAGGCGAGCATAATGATATGTGGATTTCATGATATGATTACGTATTCAGGGAGATTGGATAGAAAATGCAAATCTGAGAAACCAAGAACACGCGCGTGTTCTTCAGCTTGTTCTTGGCGCCATTTTTAGAAATTCAAATATTTGAATTTTGTGATTTTGTTTAATTGATTCAAAAATTAATTTCTCTCTGAGTTTTAATGATTTTGAGTTGATTCTTTTTTTAATAATTCACAAAAATGTTAAAATATTTTATTTTCACAAAAAATCCCAAAAATATTATTTATTTCATATAATTGATATTTTTGTAAAGAATTAATATTTTGATTGTTTTTGGCATTTTAAATATTTTTTCCACATTGATTTTGCAACTTTTAATGCTTTCTAATTATTTTGTAGGTCAATACTTAATTTTTGAAGCATTAATCCAAGATCACAATTTGTTTTCCATGTGTTAAACAATTTTTGATCATTTTAATTGAATTTTCATTCAATTAAATACATTTTGAAAACAAATTAGGGTTTTGGATTAATTCAACCCTCATAAATTATTTTCAAAACACTTTTTGGGCCTCTTGAGAGAGTGTAAGACCCATCCCCCCTTGTACAGAAAACCTTTTGGGCCTCGCTCATTGTATAAGTCCCTCTGTACAAGTAAACGGCACGATCGTCGCCCGTTTAGAAATAAAAATCATCTGGGCCTCTCCTTGAGCTATAAGACTCATTCAAAACACTTTGGGCCTTTATTAGAGTGTAAGACCCAATCCCCCTTTTAACCAAAACATTTTGGGCCTCACTTATTGTATAAGTCCCTCTGCGTTAAAAGAAAACCTCGGCACGATCGCCATTTTTTAGCCTCTCTCTCGGGCTTTGTACGAGACACACAAAAACTCCCTCGTTGAGTCAAACAAACAATAGCCTCCTCTTAGGCTTTGTATAATGATTTTCCTAGCGGAAGTTAGCCTCCTCTTAGGCTTTGTATAAGAAAACCACTGGTTGATCCAATCAACCTTTTAGCATCAAAGCTGTGCCTCGTTCACAGTACACAAACATCAACAACTCCTTTCCCTTCATCTAATCGCTGTAAGCGGCAAGCCTCTGGATCATCTATATCCACGCCACTGTCCCTCTTTTAGCATGAGAAATTCCTAAGGAAAGATGGCATTGCTCTACACTGAGTTAAAGTCTTCTCCTTCAGGTTAAAACCCTTTCTTCGGAAATTATGGCATTGCTCGGATCCGCGTATCCCAGTTAAAGTAATTCTCCTTCTCCCCTCTTTAGAGATGACAAATTCTCTCTAAAGCCGAGATCTTTCAGCTTCACGTCTTGGGCTTTGAACAAGACACAAATAGACCTTTCAGCTTCACATCTTGGGCTTTGAACAAGATACAAACTACCTTTCGCTTCACGTCTTGGGCTTTGAACAAGACACCAAAAACCAATTTCCTCCCATAGAATAGGAGGAACTACGAACGCTCTGATTTCCCTGTTTCGGTAAACGGGAATACGTAGGCATAAGATCGAAAGAAAAGATCTTAGCGAGCGCAATCAACAAAAAAAACCAAATCCCATATCTCCATCAATCAAAAGCAGTAATTCAAAAGCATCAGTCCTAACATCCTAATCCTTGTTCCCCGCCAGAAACCTTCTGCCCAGATAAAAAGAAAGAAAATAGTATTGGCGAAAATACAAATAACCAGTACAAAGGCCCCCCACATTGATAGCATTCGTAACTTAACAGACCGCTGTTTAAACTCAATATGCAAAGCAGGGTTAATTAGAGACATCTATTTCCCTTCCTTATTCAGCTCACAATAGGATAAAAAATGAATCGACCTGTAGTCAAAGCTCAAACCGCAGAGAGCGACCAGCGCTTAAGAACCGCATCCAAAATCACTCGCTACAGGTGCAAGATTCGAAGTCTTTAGTGATCATAAAAGTTTGAAATACTTGTTTGATCAGAAAGAGTTGAATATGAGGCAACGGAGATGGTTGGAATTTTTGAAGGACTACGATTTTAGCTTGAATTACCATCCTAATAAAGCTAATATGGTAGCCGATGCGTTAAGCCTGAAATCTTTGCATATGTCTGTTTTGATGGTTAAAGAGTGGGAACTTTTGGAAGCATTTAGAGATTTGAGTATGGTGTGTGAATTGACATCTGACATCGTGAGGCTTGGAATGTTAAAGGTCACTAATGATTTTCTGTTAACCGTTAGCGAGAAACAGAAGTTGGATGTGAAATTTATTGACTTGATGACGGTTGGAGATCGAAGTGTGAATGGTGACTTTAAAGTGGATGATAAGGGTGTTTTGAGATTTCGTGGTAGGATTTGTATTCCTGATGATTCGGACTTGAAAAAGATGATTTTAGAGGAAGGACACCGGAGTAATTTGAGTATACATCCGGGAGCTAATAAGATGTATCAAGATTTAAAGAAGATCTTTTGGTGGTCTGGATTGAAGAGGGATGTGGCTCAGTTTGTTTATGCGTGTTTGACGTGTCAGAAGTCAAAGATAGAACATCAGAAGCCTAGTGGATTGTTGCAACCGTTGGATATTCCCGAGTGGAAATGGGACAACATTTCTATGGATTTTGAGACAGGGTTGCCGAATACACAGAGGGGACATAATGCCATTTGGTTAGTTGTGGATAGGCAGACTAAATTGGCGCATTTCATTCCGATTGACATCAGTTTTTCTTTGGAGAGGTTGGCTGAGATTTATATCAGTGTGATTGTGAAATTACATGGTGTTCTGTTGAGTATTGTTTCAGATCGAGATCCGAGGTTTACTTCCAGATTTTGGGAAAGTTTGCAAAAAGCGTTAGGTTCCAAGTTGAGATTGAGTTCGGCTTATCATCCTCAGACGAATGGTCAGACCGAGAGAACTATTCAGTCGTTGGAAGATTTGTTGCGAGCTTGTGTTCTTGAGCAAGGTGGTGCTTGGGATAGTTATCTTGCGTAGGTGGAATTCACGTATAACAACAGTTTCCATTTGAGTATTGGAATGACACCTTTTGAAGCGTTGTATGGAAGAAGATGTCGAACACCGTTGTGTTGGCATGAATCTGGTGAGAGTTCGGTGGTTGGACCGTGTAATACCCCAAATTTTGACCACTTAGATTTCCCATCATTGTGAAAATCATCATCACAATATGGATGGGCCATCATACTTCATCAGTCTCCCCAAAGATGGGTGAGCATTCACTACAATCAAAATTAGGGTTTCAAGCCCGCTCTGAGTGCTTAGACAGATGATCAATCAAGAAATGACATGATCTTCAACTTTTCTAATCTCTCAAACATCCTCAAAGGATCAAAAGGACTCCTACTTCAAGGATTAAGCACAAAGCTGCTCCCTTCTAGGTGGATTAAGTCTCAAGATCGACAGTGTCACCAAATTAGGGTTTTGGTCGACCAGGGCCTCCAGATGGAAAATTTTCATCTGGGCACAAGGCAATGATCCAAAACATGACCTAATATACTTCATGGAACCTCATGAACCCATGCATCAAGTCAATTTTGCCTCAGGGGATGCATTCATCAAAAATCAGGAATTAGGGTTTCTTGACCTAATTCACCCCTAAGTTGACTTTTGGGACAAACCATGAGCCAAGACCTTAAGACATGATTTGAGTGTCTCTAATATACCATATTGATCCATTTGGAACAATGGATTGATCCAAGAAGCTTGAGCAACAAGTCTCAATTTCATCTGCACCACAATTAGGGTTTTAAGAGAAAAGTCAACTGTAACTTTGACTTTTGACCAGGACATGCTCCCAAACCCTAATACATGATTGTATATACCCTATGACACCCATGGAACATGTCCATCAAGTTTGATTTAGGTCAAGGACATGATTTCTTGAAGAATTGCACAGTTTGGAATTCATCAGATAAAAAGTCAACTGTGCACAAAAGTCAACTTTGACTTTTTGAGATTTTTCACCAAAATGGATTTTTAACCCTAAAATGATGTTAATGTATGATTTGAATCATCATTCATCAAGAAAAATCAAGAAAAGTGAGATAACTTGTAAAAGGGGTAACCATAAAACTTAGAAATTTTTCTAAGTTAAAAATAAAGTGGCAAAGGTACCAACTTTGGAGGACCATAACTCCTAAACCACAAGGCCATTTTTTCTCATCCAAAGATGGATTTGTAGCCCTCATTATCACCTACAAAAACTTCAACTACAAGTCATTCCAATTCATTAAGGATTTTGAGTTATGGAGTGATCAAAGTGGCTGAAAAGTGAAAATGTCACTTTTTCCAACACTTAGTGAAATTTTCACTAAGTCAGATTCTGCCTCACTTTTTGCCAAATGTAGGGGGATTTTTCACTTGGAATCAAAAGAGATCAAAACTAAACTTGTTCAAACAGTTGTTGTATCATGTAAGAGCTTTCCAAAATGGCCAAGAACATTGCCAAATTCAACCTACACCATGAGATACAACATTGCCAAGTTGCCTTGCTGAAATCTGTCAAGGCAAGGCAGAATTTGCAACTTTGGTCGATTTGCCAAAATCAGCCAAATTCAATTGCTCCTATCCACTTGGACACCTCAGAGGATTGAATCTAAAGGGGACAATCACTGAGCCAAGCCTCCAAAGTCCATGGAACGAGAAATAGCATGTTGAACCTAGAATGGCCAAAATAGGGACAAGACTTCAAATTTGGAATGAGGCATTCAATGGAACCATCAAGGTGGCATGGACTGAGCCATTCTCATCTGAAATCAGTCAAGCCATATCCAAGACCAAGGGAACCAAAGCTCTGTGCCCTAACCTCTAGTCAATGGCTAGAGGAGACTTGGATTTTCATTTGCCAACATTGGCCAAACCTACTTACCAGATGCCATGCACTATTCCTTGCAAAACAAACTTGCTCTACTATAAATAGAGCTCAATTGTGGTCAGTTTGAGTACACCAAAGCCATCTAACAGATGCTTTCCTCAAAATCTCTTCTTTCACTCCAATTTTGCCTTCTAAGGCAAGTCACTATCGGGTTTTGAGTTTGAGAGCAATTCCAATCAAACCAATCACTCACACACCTCACATACATCACATATGACCTGATCAAACACTTAGATTACTTCTGAAACTCCCTCGTTGGGCCTCACTTATTGTATAAGTCCCTCTGCGTTAAAAAAAAACCTCGGCGCGATCGCCATTGTTAAACGAAAAATCATTTGGGCCCACCCTCGTGTTATAAGCCCCACTCTTTTTTTTCTTCAAACCTTTTTGGGCCTCTTGAGAGAGTGTAAGACCCATCCCTTTGTACAGAAAACCTTTTTTGGGCCTCAGTCACTTGTATAAGTCCCTCTGTACAAATTCAAACAGTGCGCTCACTGATAAAACCCTGGGCCTCTCCTTGAGCTGTAAGCCCCAAATCTTTCTTTTTCAAAGCACTTTCTCCTTTGATTTTGAATATACCGTTGTTTTCAATCTTTCTTTGTTGAATAACTAACCAAACAGCATGGAAGCACTCCAACCGAGTAAGTGGTTATCGCTTTCGTTTATTGCTTTCATATTATAAACTGTATTGTGGGGCTGCTCACTGTAAGTCTCCTTTCACAAACTCATATATATATAACTGTATTGTGGGGCTGTTTCGCTGTAAGTCTTCTTTCATAAACTCATATCTACTGTGTAATAATAGTATAGATATTTCGAGTTTCCCCGGCAACTACGTCTAGAACTAGGTGACGCCGTTTCATTTATTCGTAGAAATAGACGCCTAGATCCCCAATAGGAGCACCAGATACAGTCTTCTCTTCGGCTGTCCTCCTTAGGAATCGTCAAGAAGCTCTACTCCCCAACATGAATGTATTCTCCGTGAATGGCATCTTTGAATTTCTTCCAAATTCTCGAACTTTCCTGACTTGATCTATTCCTTGTGGATAGCTTGCCTTGAATGTCTCGGGGTTTGGGTACCCACTACGGTCATAATCTTGGACCTTAACTAAGGAACCCTCTTTAAAAGCTAAAAGTCGCTGGATAGTAAACCTCGCACGTTTACCAGTGGTTTTTATCTTTAAAAGAGTTATCTCTCCTAATGGAAAGGAGATGATAGACCCACGGGCTTCTTAAAAGCATCGGCCTCCTCTTGGGCATTATTCAAGGACACTACGGCTTCTTAGAAGTATTCACAGCCTCCTCTTAGGCTTCGTATAATGATCTCTTCCTCCGGGAATGATAGCCTCCTCTTGGGCTTCGTATAAGGACCTGTCGGCTTCTTAAAAGTTTCCAGCCTCCTCTTGGGCTTCGTACAAATTGTCCCGACGACCTCCTAGAGGTATAGGAACAGAACCTAGTCATCCTTATAGAACAGTCCTTTCATAGAGTCTACTACTGTTTCTCAAAACATAGTACAAAAGATAAAACTCTAGACACGGACAGTCTAACTTCCTTGAGTCTCAAAAGACATTCTCAAGTGACCCCTTCGTTAAATAGGAAGGAAACCCGCAGACTCGGACAGTCTCAATAATCTTTGGATTTCCAGTTTCCCCAAAGAAGAGGAAACAACCCCGATCCTCATATCTAACCCACGAGTACAGTGATGCTCAAATAAGAACTGATTTTCTCTTTCAAAATCAGTATACTGGACCTGTCACTTAACTGACATAGCCTCCTCTTGGGCTTTGTACAATGACTCTCCCTAGCGGAGTCAAACAACGTTTAGCCTCTCTCTCGGGCTTTGTACGAGACACATAAGAGACTCCCTCGTTGAGTCAATCCCCCTTTCGCCTCCATCTCGGACTTTGTACGAGATACAAAAAGGTTCTTATTGAGCCAAACAAACAATCGCCTCCATCTCGGGCTTTATCCGAGATACCAAAAGACTCCATCGTCGGGTCAAAATCTTTTAGCCTCTCTCTCGGGCTTTTGTACAGGACACAAAATTGCCTCCTCTTAGGCTTTGTATAATGATTTTCCTATCGGAAATTAGCCTCCTCTTAGGCTTTGTATAAGAAAACCACTGGTTAACCCAATTAACCTTTTAACATCAAAGCTGTGCCTCGTTCACAGTATACAAACATAAACAACTCCTTCCCCTTCATCTAATCGCTGTAAGTGGCAAGCCTCTGGATCATCTATATCCACGCCAATGTCCCTCTTTTAGCATGAGAAATTCCTAAGGAAAGATGGCATTGCTCATCACTGAGTTAAAGTCTTCTCCTTCAGGTTAAAACCCTTTCTTCGGAAATTATGGCATTGCTCGGATCCGCGTATCCCAGTTAAAGTAATTCTCCTTCTCTCCTCTTTAGAGATGACAAATTCTCTCTAAAGCCGAGGTCTTTCAGCTTCACGTCTTGGGCTTTGAACAAGACACAAATAGACCTTTCAGCTTCACATCTTGGGCTTTGAACAAAATACAAACCACATTTCGCTTCACGTCTTGGGCTTTGAACAAGACACCAAAAACCAATTTCCTCCCATAGAATAGGAGGAACTACGAACGCTCTGATTTCCCTGTTTCGGTAAATGGGAATACGTAGGCATAAGATCGAAAGAAAAGATCTTAGCGAGCGCAATCAACAAAAAAACCAAATCCCGTATCTCCATCAATCAAAAGCAGTATTTCAAAAGCATCAGTCCTAACATCCTAATCCTTGTTCCCCGCCAGAAACCTTCTGCCCAGGTAAAAAAGAAAGAAAGCAGTATTGGCGAAAATACAAATAACCAGTACAAAGGCCCCCCACATTGATAGCATCTGTAACCTAACAGACCGCTGTTTAAACTCAGTATGCAAGCAGGGTTAATTGGAGACATCTATTTCCCTTCCTTATTCAGCTCACAATAGGATAAAAAATGAATCGACCTGTAGTCAAAGCTCAAACCGCAGAGAGCGACCAGCGCTTAAGAACCACGTCCAAAATCGCTCGCTACAGAAAAGTGGCACCCACCGTGGGGCCAAATCTTCTTTCTTAAACGTTTAAGGTGGAAACCTTGGATAAACCTTTTTTCTCTTCACTTGTGTGAATACCACAGATTGGGACTTCTGCCGGGGAACCCATTTCTGTCAGGAACTTAGGATTCTTAGCTTTATAAGTCTAGGATGATTAGGACAAATATATATACTGCTTTTCCTAATTGCTATACGTGTTTATTTTTCTGCTACTGGGAATGCGTGTGATGCCGCATGTGGTGAGAATGAGTATACACTTAAGATAAGTGATGGCGACGGGGTCGACCATCAACCTCAGTGGAGGCTGACCAACGCAACCCATTCACTCTTCTAGCCAATGGGCCAGTTGTTAAGTCTGAGAAACTGAGGAGCCAAACCCTTTCGTAGTGCGGAAACTATCAAAAATAGTTGTTACGCGATACTACCCTCATTTGAGGCTGGTGATCTATTCTCGGTGAATGGCACTTACTCTAAGATTGCTCTACAACTCGCTGGCGATCCACTTGTTGTTTCGCTTTCCTGGGAGGAGCTGATGATAATGAGTACAGGTACAAAAATCACCTTAGTATAAACCTTTGGGGATGGGTAGAGCCTTGACTTCATGACAACGACCCTTTGACCCCATGTTTTTTCTATGTTTTTGTGTGCTGCATTCATGCATTCATTTAATAAAACAATAAAACACTAAAAAAACTTTCTCTTATAGTCTCTCTGTTTTTCAAATTAAACTAAGACTGTGATTGCAAATATCAGAGAAAAAGATTGCATTAATGGATTTCGGTATACCTTCAAGGTTCCAAAGCTAGAGGATTTGAGAAAGTTAGCAAGGATGATCGTTAACCCAGAGGCTTTCAGAGCCAAGCACGGTGGTTTGCTACCACTGTTAAGAGCCCATGTGATTAAGGGGATCATGGACGCGCTCATTCAGTTCTACGATCCGGTTTATCACTGTTTCACATTCCCGGATTACCAGCTATCACCAACGCTGGAGGAGTATTCTCATCTGACTGATTTACATATCACTGATCAAGCTCCATTTTCTGGACTGGAAGAAATTCCAAAGAATCAGACTATTGCAATAGCAATTCATTTGGACGAGTCTGAGGTCAGGACTCACATGACCACTAAGGGAGGCATCCAAGGTTTGCCAGCCCAGTTCTTGACAAAAAAAGCTCTATACTTCGCTAGTATAGGGAACGGGACTGCTTTTGAAAGCATCTTTGTCTTGCTCACCTACGGGTTATTTTTGTTTCCCAACATCAATAATTTCGTCGATATCAACGCTATTAAGGTTTTTCTCATTGGAAACCCTGTGCCGACTTTGCTTGCAGATGCGTATCATTCTGTACACTTGGGAAATTTGTACAGCGGAGGAGAGATCACATGCTGTGTACCTTTGCTTTACAAATGGTTTATCTCTCACTTGCCCAAGTCTGCTGCTTTTTGGGATTGCAAGAGTGTCTTACGTTGGTCGCAGAAGATCATGTCTCTTACCAACTCTGATATAGATTGGTGTAATAGGATTTATGAGGGAATTAGAATCATTGACCGTTGTGGAAACTTCCCCAGCGTACCCCTCATAGGAACTAAAGGAGGAATCAACTATCATCCGATATTGGTTCTTCGTCAATTTGGATACCCGATGAGACACATCCCACTGGGTGTTCATCTGGAAGGTCGTTTCTTCAAAGAAGGAGAAAATGACAGAGCACTAAAAATGGAAATAGTGCAAGCTTGGAAACAGGTTCATAAGAAAGGACGAGAGTCTCTGGAAAAACCAGACTGTGTCTCGGTGGAGCCTTATCTCCATTGGGTACAAACTAGAGCTCTCAAGCTAAAGATGCCTTATCCTCGTTACGGAATTCTTCCACCGAGGGAAACTGTCATGTACTTCATGACAGAAACGGAAAAGCTTCAGGTTACTCTCAACAAAGTTCAAAAGGAAAGAAGATCTTGGAAGAACAAGTACCGCACCCTCGACGTAGAGTGTATCCAAATACAGCAACTACTAAAAGAGAAAGATGCTCTGATTGAAATCTTGGAGCAGCATGCTGTAGAGAATCAAGATGACCAAAGGAATTTGCTCGCTCCTTTCACCTGGCAAAGGAATGACAACCCGACAACGGCCCAAGCGCCCCGGTTAAAGAAAAGGAAGATACCAGAATCAGCACCCGATTTCTCTTCAGAGAGGACTCGGGACCCATTAGTTTAGGTTTCTGTTTCTGCACTTTGTAATCTACTGTATTTCCATTTCTGTAATCCTTTGGAATTCAATAAAAAGGGGTTTCCCCACTGTTTGATATTTACAATCTAATTGTTGAAGTTTATTTTGATTAAACCAAAAAAACAATTAATATAATCATTGCATTCATCATTCTCACATCGCGTATTCTTCTTCCCTACGAATCTCACGTTTGTGTCTCGATTCTAGAGTCAAACTGTCTCATTCGTATAATACTCGGGCCAATCGTCAGAAAAAAATGGATGATCTTGAGGAAGAAAACAGAGAGTTAAAAGAAGAGATCGACGCTCTGAGAGAGGATATGAGAAAGCTTCGTAACGACATGCAAGCCATGGCAGAAGCTCAGCTACAAAGAACTGTGATCTCAGAGATCACCTCAACGCCCATCATAGAAAAGTATGATCCTAGGTATCAGATGCCAAAAGATCGTCCTTGGGGCATGCCTGTTAACTATATCCCGGAAGGATATGTTCCGCCGATCACTGAAGATCAGGGAATCGCAACAGAAGCCGCTGGGCCTGAAGGTTACAAACTTCGGGAAAGCGAAGATGCCAGGGGCATACTCAAGACTCCTGAAGGTTACAAACTTCGGGAGGTGCCAAGACTTACTGCCGTAGTCACGGTACCACCCCCTGTGGTGCACACTGTCCCGGAAGGACAGATTCCACAGACACCTCCTGGTAAGAAGGAAACTATGTTTGACAGAATGGATGAATTCCAGGAGCATTTCTTGGAAATGCAGAAAGAGCTGCAAGCCATTCGCGGTCAGGATCTATTTGGAAAGGACGCCGCAGACCTCTGCTTGGTCCCAAATGTGAAAGTCCCGCACAAGTTCCAAGTGCCCGACTTTGAAAAATACAAGGGTAACTCTTGCCCTCAGAGCCTTCTGGTGATGTACGCTCGGCGGATGTCAGCTCAGACGGAGAATCAGGACCTGCTGATTCACTACTTCCAGGATAGTTTAACCGGTGCCGCACTCAAATGGTACATGGGTTTAAACCGTACTACGATCAGCACTTTCAGAGATCTTGGTACTGCCTTCGTCCAACAGTACAAATACAATTTGGACATGGCACCCGATAGAGATCAACTCAGATCGATGTCGCAAAAGGAAAAGGAAACCTTTAAGGAGTATGCTCAAAGGTGGCGTGAAATTGCCGCTCAAATTTGTCCACCTCTTGGGGAAAAAGAGATGACAAAAATATTCTTAAAGACCTGAAGCTCATTTTACTATGACCGAATGGTTGCCAGTGCGCCCAGTGATTTCACCGAAATGGTCGGCATGGGTATACGTCTTGAGGAAGCCGTCCGAGAAGGACGTTTGGTAAAAGACACTGGATCAACGAGCGGTACTAAAAAATACGTTAGTGCTCTCCCTAAGAAAAAAGAGCAAGATATTGGGAATATCTCTCTCGGAAAGCAAAGGCGACGTTATCAGCCAGTAGCAGCTGTTACTCCTGCTATCGGCCCCGCGCCTGTTCCTATGTATCAACCTTAGGTTGCGCAGAGCCAACCTGACCAACAAAGGACACAACAGCCTCTTCAGCAGGCTCGTCCTCCATATAACAACAACCGTACAATACGGCCACCAGGATTTGATCCTATACCCGTAACGTACGCAGAGCTGTTTCCGTTACTGCTGGCTAAGGGACACATTCAGACTAAGTCTCCCCTTTCAGTTCTGGAAAATCTGCCTTTTTGGTTTAAAGCGGATCAAACATGCCCTTATCATCAAGGAGGTTCAGGGCATAACATTGAGACTTGTCTCAATTTCAAATCCGACGTGCAAAAGCTTGTTAAGAGCGGGCTCTTATCTTTCAAAGATACGAATCCTAATGTTCTTACGAACCCGCTGCCTCAACATGAGAAAGCTGCAGTCAATCTGATTGAGAAAGAGACTAACAATGTCTATCAAATTCACGATGTACTCTCATTGGGGACCAATCTAGTCAAGATGCATTGTAGACAGAGTGGATATGGCCATGTGCCACCTCATAATTATCACCAGTGTGATATCTGCCCTAAAGACAACCAGGGATGTTCTGTAGTGCAAGCAGCTTTACAGGAACAAATGGATCTTGGATGGATCCAAGAGCACCGAGTTCGTGGAGTTAACATGGTTTACATGAATTCCAACGTCACTCAAAACCACGACATCCGTGCGATGAATGTCAACTTGGTGGCGATGCACTCAAGGCAAAGCCAGTATCATAATCTGCCGCGACATGATTACAGTTCCTGTCTGATTTGCTCGGTAAACAAACAGGGATGCTCTTTCATACAAGAGGCCCTCCAGCGTCAGATGGATCTTGGATGGATCCAAGACTACCATGATAGGAACTCCTATCAAATCAACATGGTTCAGATCTTTGACATTCGCGTGATGAATACCAACCTGGTAGAGTTACATGCTGAGCAGGTCCGACTCCGATTCTTAATATCACATGATTATCAAAACTGTAAAGCAGGTTGCAAAAATGATCGAGGTTGTACCCTTGTCCAGGAGGCACTTCAGCACTTGTTAAATCACTAGTGGGTGCCAATCTATACGGACGAAGATACTCAGCAGATTAGTATCAATCACGGGAATCCTACTCGTCGTCAAAGTCAGGATGTCCGATCAATGGAAGATAACCTAGTGAGGTTACATTGTATTCAAAGTGGGCGTGGCCAGGTACCACCACACAACTATGACAGTTGTAGCGTCTGTTCAGAAAGTAACCAAGGGTGTTACCTTGTGAGAGCAGCTCTTCAGGGTCAGGTCGATCATGGAGAAATTCGTCCATATCCAGGTTCAGGACCCATCATTTGGTCGTCGAACTACCTTGCCGAGCAAGTTGAGGATGTTGTCACGATCTCTGGTCATCACAGGACCAGGGATGTTTTTGCCATCATCCCTCTACTTGACGAATCTAGAGTTCCCAACTGGGAACGGATCAAGGTTACTTATGATGGTCAGAAAAATCAGAAGGTTCCCATAGTCATCTATCTACCGGGGCCACTACCGTATGAATCAGCTAAGGCAATCCCTTACAAATACGGTGCAACAATAATCGAGAATGGAAAGGAAATTCCATTACCCTCCGTCGTGAACATTGCAGACATCAGTCGTGTAACACAGAGCGGTCGAATCTTCAACCGAGGGGTTGGAGAATCCAACAAAGAAAAGGAACTTCAGGCAGAAATTCCTGATCCACCAGTCGGTCAATCCAGTAATCCCGACTTTTCAAAAGACAAAGATGAGATGCTAAAGCTCATCCAAAGGAGTGAATATAACATTGTTGATCAACTGTTACAGACTCCTTCAAAGATCTCAGTATTATCACTGTTACTCAGTTCGGAAGCACACAGAGAGGCTCTACAGAAAGTCTTGGAGCAAGCCTTTGTGGAACAGGATGTAACAATCAGACAATTCGATAGCATTGTCTCTAACATCACTTCCTGCAATAATTTGGGATTTAGTGATGAGGAATTACCTGAAGAGGGTCGCCGTCATAACATGGCGCTCAACATTACAGTTAACTGCCAGGGCGATGCTTTAGCCAACGTACTGGTAGACACAGGGTCAGCCCTGAATGTTATGCCGAAGTCCACTTTGATGCAATTATCATTTAAGGGCCCTCCGATGAGAGTCAGCGAGGTCGTCGTCAAAGCATTCGACGGATCCAGAAAAACAGTTATCGGCGAAGTTGATCTTCCCATAACTATTGGTCCTCACACTTTCCAAGTCACTTTCCAGGTCATGGTGTAGCGAGCGATTTTGGACGCGGTTCTTAAGCGCTGGTCGCTCTCTGCGGTTTGAGCTTTAACTACAGGTCGATTCATTTTTTATCCTATTGTGAGCTGAATAAGGAAGGGAAATAGATGTCTCCAATTAACCCTGCTTGCATACTGAGTTTAAACAGCGGTCTGTTAGGTTACGAATGCTATCAATGTGGGAGGCCTTTGTACTGGTTATTTGTATTTTCGCCAATACTGTTTTCTTTCTTTTTTACCTGGGCAGAAGGTTTCTGGCGGGGAACAAGGATTAGGATGTTAGGACTGGTGCTTTTGAATTACTGCTTTTGATTGACGGAGATATGGGATTTGGTTTTTTTTGTTGATTGCGCTCGCTAAGATCTTTTCTTTCGATCTTATGCCTACGTATTCCCGTTTACCGAAACAGGGAAATCAGAGCGTTCGTAGTTCCTCCTATTCTATGGGAGGAAATGGGTGTTTTGGTGTCTTGTTCAAAGCCCAAGACGTGAAGCGAAAGGTGATTTGTATCTTGCTCAAAGCCCAAGATGTGAAGCTGAAAAGTCTATTTGTGTCTTGTTCAAAGCCCAAGACGTGAAGCTGAAAGACCTCGGCTTTAGAGAGAATTTGTCATCTCTAAAGAGGGGAGAAGGAGAATTACTTTAACTGGGATACGCGGATCCGAGCAATGCCATAATTTCGGAAGAAAGGGTGTTAACCTGAAGGAGAAGACTTTAACTCAGTGTAGAGCAATGTCATCTTTCCTTAGGAATTTCTCATGCTAAAAGAGGGACAGTGGCATGGATGTAGATGATCCAGAGGCTTGTCGCTTACAACGATTAGATGAAGGGAAAGGAGTTGTTGATGTTTGTGTACTGTGAACGAGGCACAGCTTTGATGCTAAAAGGTTAATTGGATTAACCAGTGGTATTCTTATACAAAGCCTAAGAGGAGGCTACTTTCCGCTAGGAAAATCATTATACAAAGCCTAAGAGGAGGCTAATTTGTGTCTCGTACAAAGCCCGAGAGAGAGGTGAAAAAGGTTTTGACTCAACGAGGGAATCTTTTGGTATCTCGTATAAAGCCCGAGATGGAGGCTATTTGACTCAACAAGAGAGTTTTTTTTGTATCTCGTACGAAGCCCGAGATGGAGGCAAAATGGGGATTGACTCAACGAGGGAGTCTCTTATGTGTCTCGTACAAAGCCCGAGAGGGAGTCTGAAACGTTGTTTGAGTTGAGTGACAGATCCAATATACTGATTTTAAAAGAGAAAATCAGTTCTTATATGAGTAACACTGTAAACAGGGATTTAATTTGAGGATCAGGGATATTTCCTTCTCTTTGAGGAAACGGGAAATCCAAAGGGTATTGAGACTGTCCGAGTCTGCGGGTTTCCTTCCTATTTAACGAAGGGTGCTTGAGAATGTCTTTGAGACTCAAGGAAGTTAGACTGTCCGTGTCTAGAGTTTTATCTTTCGTACTATGCTTTGAGAAACAGTAGTAGACTCTATGAAAGGACTGTTCTATGAGGATGACTATGTTCTGTTCCTATACCTCTAGGAGGTCGTCGGGACAATTTGTACGAAGCCCAAGAGGAGGCTGGAAACTTTTTAAGAAGCAGACGGGTCCTTGTACGAAGCCCAAGAGGAGGCTATCATTCCCGAAGGAAGAGATCATTATACGAAGCCTAAGAGGAGGCTGTGAATACTTCTAAGAAGCCGTAGGATCCTTGTATAATGCCCAAGAGGAGGCCGATGCTTTTAAGAAGCCCGTGGGTCTATCATCTCCTTTCTATTAGGATAGATAACTCTTTTAAAGATAAAAACCACTGGTAAACGTGCGAGGTTTACTATCCAGCGACTTTTAGCTTTTAAAGAGGGTTCCTTAGTTAAGGTCCAAGATTATGACCGTAGTGGGTACCCAAACCCCGAGACATTCAAGGCAAGTTATCCACAAGGAATAAATCAAGTCAGGAAAGTTCGAGAATCGGGAAGAAACTCAAAGATGCCATTCATGGAGAATACATTCATCTTGGGGAGTAGAGCTTCTTGACGATTCCTAAGGAGGACAGCCGAAGAGAAGACTGTATCTGGTGCTCCTATTGGGGATCTAGGCGTCTATTTCTACGGATAAATGAAACAGCGTCACCTAGTTCTAAACGTAGTAGCCGGGGAAACTCGAAATATCTATACTATTATTACACAGTAGATATGAGTTTATGAAAGGAGACTTACAGTGAGCAGCCCCACAATACAGTTTATAATATGAAAGCAGTAAATGAAAGCGATAACCACTTACTCGGTTGTAGTGCTTCCATGCTGTTTGGTTAGTTGTTCAACAAAGAAAGATTGAAAACAACAGTATATTCAAAATCAAAGGAGAAAGTACTTTGAAAAAGAAAGATTTAGGGCTTGCAGCTCAAGGAGAGGCCCAGGGTTTTATCAGTGAGCGCACTGTTTGACTTTGTACAGTGGGACTTATACAAGTGACTGGGGCCCAAAAAGGTTTTTTGTACAAAGGGATGGGTCTTACACTCTCTCAAGAGGCCCAAAAAGGTTTAAAGAAAAAGAGTGGGGCTTATAACACGAGGGTAGGCCCAAATGATTTTTCGTTTAAAAATGGCGATCGCGCCGCGGTTTTCTTTTAACGCGGAGGGACTTATACAATAAGTGAGGCCCAAAATGTTTTGGTTAAAAGGGGGATTGGGTCTTACACTCTAATAGAGGCCCAAAAAGTTTTAAATGGGTCTTATAGCTCAAGGAGAGGCCCAAGGGTTATTTTGAAAAGGCGACGATCGCGCCGTTTGTTTTTTACGGTATCGGGACTTATACAATATACTGAGGCCCAAAATGATTTGGTCAAAAAAAGGATTGGGTCTTACACTCTATTAGAGGCCCACAAAGGTTTAAGAAAAAAAAGAAATGGGTCTTACTACTCGAGGGTAGGCCCAGATGGTTTTTATTTTTAAACGGGCGACGATTGCACCGTTTACTTGTACAGAGGGACTTATACAATGGATGAGGCCCAAAGAGTTTTTGTACAAGAGGGGATGGGTATTACACTCTCTCAAGAGGCCCAAAGAGTTTTGAAAATGATTTATGAGGGTTGAATTAATCCAAAACCCTAATTTGTTTTCAAAATGTATTTAATTGAATAAAAATTCAATTAAAATGATCAAAAATTGTTTAACACATGGAAAACAAATTGTGATCTTGGATTAATGCTTCAAAAATTAAGTATTGACCTACAAAATAATTAGAAAGCATTAAAAGTTGCAAAATCAATGTAGAAAAAATATTTAAAATGCCAAAAACAATCAAAATATTAATTCTTTACAAAAATATCAATTATATGAAATAAATAATATTTTTGGGATTTTTTGTGAAAATAAAATATTTTGACATTTTTGTGAATTATTAAAAAAAGAATCAACTCAAAATCATTAAAACTCAGAGAGAAATTAATTTTTGAATCAATTAAACAAAATCACAGAATTCAAATATTTGAATTATTCAAAAATGGCGCCAAGAACAAGCTGAAGAACACGCGCGTGTTCTTGGTTTCTCAGATTTGCATTTTCTATCCAATCTCCATGAATACGTAATCATATCATGCAATCCACATATCATTATGCTCGTCTCAACCTCACGATCATGTCTATGTACTTTAATTTCATTTAAATTAAACATACAACAAGAAATCACGAAGAAACCTCAAGAACCCTAATTTCTGCATGAAGGCTAGGATTTTTGATACACGATTCAAACAATGCAATTAATTGAGGGAAAACATTCCATGCATGATTATGAACATATGGCCAAATTATTGTGCGAGGAAATATGCATAGATTGAGAGATGACCAAGTATGTGCTTACCTCCAAGTCGTGACAGCAAGTTCAAAGTGATTTTAGATTTGGAGGTGTTACATATGAGTGGTTATGATCTGAACAGCTTCCCTACACCCTATGGATTGTGTTTGGATGGTTGGACTTGATTGAAATTGGCTGGATCATTTTGTGGTACCTCAGCTGCACTTTGGTTAAAACCTTGAGCAACCAGCTGGTGATTTTGTGAAATTGATGTTTCAGAAGTAATCTAAGTGTTTGATCAGCTCATATGTGATGTATGTGAGGTGTGTGAGTGATTGGTTTGATTGGAATTGCTCTCAAACTCAAAACCCGATAGTGACTTGCCTTAGAAGGCAAAATTGGAGTGAAAGAAGACATTTTGAGAAAAGCATCTGTTAGATGGCTTTGGTGTACTCAAACTGATCACAATTGAGCTCTATTAATAGTAGAGCAAGTTTGTTTTGCAAGGAATAGTGAATGGCAGCTGGTAAGTAGGTTTGGCCAATGTTGGCAAATGAAAATCCAAGTCTCCTCTAGCCATTGACTAGAGGTTAGGGCACAGAGCTTTGGTCCCCTTGGTCTTGGATAAGTCTTGATTGATTTCAGATAAGAATGGCTCAGTCTATGCCACCTTGATGGTTCCATTGAATGCCTCATTCCAAATTTGAAGTCTTGTCCCTATTTTGGCCATTCTAGGTTCAACATGTTATTTCTTGTTCCATGGACTTTGGAGGCTTGGCTCAGTGATTGTCCCCTTTAGATTCAATCCTCTGAGGTGTCCAAGTGGATAGGAGCAATTGAATTTGGCTGATTTTGGCAAATCGACCAAAGTTGCAAATTCTGCCTTGCTTTGACAGATTTCAGCAAGGCAACTTGGCAATGTTGTATCTCATGGTGTAGGTTGAATTTGGAAATGTTCTTGGCCATTTTGGAAACCTCTTACATGATACAACAACTGTTTGAACAAGTTTGGTTTTGATCTCTTTTGATTCCAAGTGAAAAATCCCCCTACATTTGGCAAAAAGTGAGGCAGAATCCGAGTGAAAATTTCACTAAGTGTTGGAAAAAGTGACATTTTCACTTTTCAGCCACTTTGATCACTCCATAACTCAAAATCCTTAATGAATTGGAATGACTTGTAGTTGAAGTTTTTGTAGGTGATAATTAGGGCTACAAATCCATCTTTGGATGAGAAAAAATGGCCTTGTGGTTTAGGAGTTATGGTCCTCCAAAGTTGGTACCTTTGCCACTTTATTTTTAACTTAGAAAAATTTCTAAGTTTTATGGTTACCCCTTTTACAAGTTATCTCACTTTTCTTGATTTTTCTTGATGAATGATGATTCAAATCATACATTAACATCATTTTAGGGTTAAAAATCCATTTTGGTGAAAAATCTCAAAAAGTCAAAGTTGACTTTTGTGCATAGTTGACTTTTTATCAGATGAATTCCAAACTGTGCAATTCTTCAGGAAATCATGTCCTTGACCTAAATCAAACTTGATGGACATGTTCCATGGGTGTCATAGGGTATATTAAATCATGTATTTGGGTTTGGGAGCATGTCCAGGTCAAAAGTCAAAGTTACAGTTGACTTTTCCCTTAAAACCCTAATTGTGGTGCAGATGGAATTGAGACTTGTTGCTCAAACTTCTTGGATCAATCCATTGTTCCAAATGGATCAATATGGTATATTAGAGACCCTCAAATCATCTCTTGAGGTCTTGGCTCATGGTTTGTCCCAAAAGTCAACTTAGGGGTGAATTAGGTCAAGAAACCCTAATTCCTGATTTTTGATGAATGCATCCCCTGAGGCTAAATTGACTTGATGCATGGGTTCATGAGGTTCCATGAAGTATATTAGGTTATGTTTTGGATCATTGCCTTGTGCCCAGATGAAAATTTCCATCTGGAGGCCCTGGTCGACCAAAACCCTAATTTGGTGACACTGTCGATCTTGAGACTTGATTCACCTAAAAGGGAGCAGCCTTGTGCTTAATCCTTGAAGTGGGAGTCCTTTTTGATCCATTGTGGATGTTTGAGAGATTAGACAAGTTGAAGATCATGTCATTTCTTGATTGATCCTTTGTCTAAGCACTCAGAGAGGGCTTGAAACCCTAATTTTGATTGTAGTGGATGCTCACACATCTTTGGGGAGACTAATGAAGCATAAAGGTACATCCATATTGTGATGATGATTTTCACAATGATGGGAAATCTAAGTGGTCAAAATTTGGGGTATTACAGATGCCCCTATTTAATCTTCTTGGACCCGAAGGTGTGAATGACGAAGGGATTCGGGCATTCGGGGTGCAAGAGGATTAAATATCGGAATACCCAAAATTTTGATGGTGGTTATGAATGGTAGCTTACGCATTCATCTTCTTTAGCTAAGCAATGATGCTTAGAAATGGTAAACTTCCCCTCGATCCTGGTTTCCTACCAAGGAACTGGTCTTAGTTTCTGATTTAAACTTCCCCTCGATCCTGGTTTCCTACCAAGAACTGGTCTTAGTTTCTGATTTAAACTTCCCCTCGATCCTGGTTTCCTACCAAGAACTGGTCTTAGTTTCTGATTTAAACTACCCTCGATCCTGGTTTCCTACCAAGAACTGGTCTTAGTTTCTTTTGTCAATAAACTTTATTGACAAGGGACGCTACGTGTAGCGGTTTTCCTTCAAACTTCTCGCCGAATTTTCCTGGGGAGATGCCATTTGACGGAAAAAGGTTTGATGTCAGACTTGCTGGAGAACCCAGTCGTCTGAATTGTAGAGGTACACAAACTTCTCTGTTGGAGACGCCATTTGTCTCTACTGGGGGAAAGCATGTCTCTTGAGAGACTGCTGTCACTTGGGATCTGTCATCATACTTTTCTTGGGATCTTCTCAGAGAAACGCCATATGATGGGGTCCAATTTTGAGGTGCCGATGACCTTTTCATCAGTGGTTTTTCGGAGCAAAACTGACGTGCTGCCGAATCTCTGATCACGAGGCTTTCTCTGTGGATTTTCCTTAATCCGGGAAAGCAAGGATATCATCTTCAATAGCGAAGAGTGATGCTTATTGAAAGTTTTCTCTGGCTTTTCAGAGGTTCAAGTTATCAAAGTGGTCAAGGACCAACTTCTTTCCAGAATTAAACTGGAAGCGAGGTTGTTCAGACACAGTATTTCCTGACGAGGCAAGAACTGACAACTCGATTGAGAGGACTTCTACCACTATGGGACAAGACCGACTAGAGTGATAGTGATGCAATATGAAATGTGAATGCAAATAAAAAATGCATGATGTATGTATGTATATGCTGACAAAACAGACGCGACATACAGACTAATGGATGAACACAATTGGATACTCGGCCATCGCGGGGTGAAGAAGTACCGTTGATTCAAAAATAGAAATTCCACCTTGCTTAGGAGAGATAGTCCCGTTGGGAGCTATGTTGATCGGGCTTAGGAGATGAGAACTCGGTCGAGGCGTGTCAGACGAAACAAGGTCTCTAGCACAGTTGATCCCTTCATTCAGACATACTGGCTTAGAAGGAGTACTTTGATTCTGCACTTTGAAGTCCGCTTACTTCGAGAGAAGCGATCGATGTTCTTCTGATGTTCAACAGTCAAAAGAAATGCCATCTTTAATTTAAAAGCAGAAAAAGTTTAACAAGTAAATTCATTTTTGTTTTATTTCAAGAATCGCTGATTAAGTTTAAACAACGTCGTTCTGTAAAGCTAAAACAAGTAAAGAATTACAAACAAAAGCACGAGGGCTCAAATTTTATTGATAAGATGGAGATCAGCCAAACGCGTGATTCCAAAGAGTATATACAAAGTTAGAAAATGGTAATTTACAGGGAAAAGGCTAGTTGAAACATAACGACCACTATCCTTCTACCAACTTTGAATTCGGGGCATCCTGAGCTTCTGTCGAAGATGACCTTTGACTGGAGATTTCCTTCGATAGATGATGTAACTGCTGCTGAGGGACTTGCCTCTGTTGAACATAGTTACTTGCCATTATCCCTAACTTTTGCCTGGATTGTATTATGAGACTTCCAATCCATCGGGATGATTTTTTTCATGTCTCTAACTTTTGTCTGGACCGCCCTTTCGGGTTTTCAATCCACCGAGACGTTTTTTTTTTTTAGTTTTAGGCGAAGTATTTCTTGACTACATCAACATTCGTGGGGTACGCAAATTCCTCTCCGTCCATGGTTGCAAGTCTCAAGGCGCCGCCTGAGAAAGCTTTCGTGACCACATAGGGGCCATCATAATTCGGGGTTCATTTGCCCCGGGAATCAGTGAGAAATGATTGTATCTTTTTGAGCACAAGGTCTCTTTTACTGAAGATGCGAGGTCGAACCTTTTTGTCCAACGCCCTCTTCATTCTCTGTTGGTACAACTGACCGTGGCATAGTGTCGTGATTCGCTTCTCTTCGATCAGGTTCAGGTTGTCGTGTCGACTTTGACACCATTCAGCTTCGGTGAGCTTCGCTTCCATCAATACCCGGATTGATGGGATCTCTACTTCTATGGCGAGCACTGCCTCCATGCCATATACTAGAGAGAAAGGGGTTGCCCTTGTTGAAGTACGGACAGATGTTCGATAACCGTGAAGAGCAAAGGGTAGCATTTCGTGCCAATCTTTATAGGTTACAACCATCTTCTGAACAATCCTCTTGATGTTCTTGTTAGCCGCTTCTACCGCTCCATTCATCTTGGGTCGGTAGGGAGATGAGTTATGGTGTTCGATCTTGAACTCTGTGCACAACTCTTCCATCATCTTATTGTTCAAGTTAGATCCATTATCAGTAATGATCTCGCTTGGAACACCATAACGGCAGATGATATTGTTTTTGATAAATCGGACCACCACTTGTCGGGTTACATTGGCGAATGACGCTGCTTCGACCCACTTGGTGAAATAGTCAATGGCTACCAGGATGAACAGATGTCCGTTTGAAGCCTTGGGCTCAATCATACTGATCATATCGATTCCCCATATGGAAAATGGCCACGGGGAAGAAAGAACTTTGAGATGTGATGGCGGTACATGAATTTTGTCGGAGTATATCTGACACTTGTGACACCTCCTCATGTACTTGTAGCAGTCGGATTCCATGGTCAACCAATAGTACCCGGCCCTGAGAATTTTTCTCGCCATTGTGTGTCCGTTGGCATGAGTGCCAAAGGATCCTTCATGAATTTCTTTCATGAGCACGTCTGCTTCTGGTCTGTCGACGCATCGGAGCAAGACCATGTCAAAATTTCTCTTATAAAGAGTGTCACCGCTCAGGAAGAAGTTTCCAGCCAATCTTCTGAGGGTCTTTCTGTCTTTTCTGAGTGCCCCAGATGGGTACTCTTGTTACTGAAGAAAGCATTTGATATCGTGATACCAAGGTCTGTCGTCTATGACTGCTTCAATCGTGAAGATGTAAGCGGGCCGTTCAAGGCGCATTATGTCGATCTTAGGTATGTCATTCCATCGACCTACACTAATCATGGAAGAGAGAGTGGCTAATGCATCAGCCATGTGATTCTCCTCACGAGGGATGTGATGAAACTCAACTTTGTTGAAGAAGGGTAACAACCTTCTTTCATAGTCTTTGTAAGGAATCAATCCTGATTGGTATGTGTTCCAATCTCCTTTTATCTGGTTAATAACTAGGGCTGAATCGCCGTATACGTCCAAGTTTTTGATCCTTAAATCAATCGCTTCTTCGAGACCCATGATACATGCTTCATATTCGGCCTCGTTGTTCGTATATTTGAACGTAAGTCTGGCAGTGAAAGGAATGTGGGAACCCTGAGGGGTAACAATGATTGCCCCAACTCCGTTTCCATAATCATTGACTGCTCCGTCAAAGATAAGTCCCCACTGGGAACCTGGTTCTGGCCCTTCACTGGGTAGCGGTTCATCGCAATCTTTCATCTTTAGATACATGACATCTTCGTCTGGGAAGTCAAACCCGATTGATTCTTGATCGTCAATCAGTTGATGAGCCAAATGATCGGCTAAAACACTTCCCTTAACGGCTTTTTGAGCGTGGTACTCTATGTCATATTCTGATAGTAACATCTGCCAACGGGCAATCCTTCCCGTGAGAGCAGGTTTTTCAAAAACGTACTTGATTGGATCCATTTCGGAGACCAAACAAGTAGTATGAAGAATCATGTACTGGCGAAGACGTTTGGCTGCCCAAGCCAAAGCGCAACAAGTTTTCTCAAGCATTGTGTACCGAGTTTCGCCGTCGGTGAATTTCTTGCTTAGATAGTAAATGGCAGACTCTTTCCTTTTAGTTTCGTCTTGTTGGCCAAGTACACATCCCATTGAGTCCTCTAGGACTGTGAGGTAAATGATCAGTGGTCTTCCTTCCACTGGAGGTGATAGAATCGGAGGATTAAACAGATATTCCTTGATACTGTCGAAGGCGGTTTGGCAATCTTCTGACCAAACGCAATCCTGGTTCTTTTTGAGTAATTTGAAAATCGGCGTACACGTCGCGGTCATAAGGAATATGAATCTGGAGATGTAGTTCAAACGTCCCAGGAATCCTCTAACTTGTTTTTCAGTTTTCGGAGAAGGCATTTCTTGAATGGCCTTGACCTTGTCAGGATCAACTTCAATTCCTTTCTGGCTGACGATGAACCCTAGTAGTTTCCCCGAACGGACACCGAAGGTGCACTTGTTGGGATTCAAGCGGAGCTTGAATTTTCTTAGACGTTCGAACAATTTTGACAGATGTTCAACGTGCTCATCCTCTGTTCTTGATTTTGCAATCAAATCATCGACATATACCTCGATTTCTTTGTGTATCATGTCATGAAACAGAGTAGTCATGGCCCTTTGATAGGTTGCCCCGGCATTCTTCAAACCGAACGGCATTACCTTGTAACAAAAGGTACCCCATGGGGTAATGAACGAAGTTTTCTCCGTGTCTTTCGGCGCCATTTTGATCTGGTTATAGCCCAAGAATCCATCCATGAAGGAGAATACTTTGAACCTTGTTGTGCTGTCAACCAGCATGTCAATGTGCGGCAAAGGAAAGTTGTCCTTTGGACTTGCCTTGTTCAGATCCCTGTAATCGACACACATTCTGACCTTTCCATCCTTTTTGGGAACGGGTATGATGTTGGCTAACCATTGAGGATATTCAGATGTAGCAAGGAAACCCACGTCAATCTGTTTCTGTACCTCCTCCTTGATTTTGATGGCCATGTCCGGGTGAGTGTGTCTCAACCTTTACTTTACTGGCGGATATTCCGATCTTAATGGTAAGTGATGCTCCACGATGCTGGTATCCAACCCTGGCATATCCTGATAGGACCAAGCGAATACATCGAGAAATTCTTTGAGAAGCTTTATCAAACCTTCTCTGGCAGTTGGACTGAGCAGTGCTCCGATCCTGATTTCTTTTCTCTCTTTTTCTGAACTCAAGTTTACCGTTTCCAACGGCTCTTTGTGAGGTTCAATGGACCTTTCCTCTTGTCTGAGTAGTCGGGAGATCTCTTCTAGAATTTGGTCGTCATTTTCTTCTTCAGCCTCGAATACCGGGAACTCAAAGTTGGAAGAAGGCATCGGATCGTATGTTTCAACGGGGTATAAAATAAGCAATCTGCATGACGTGATGATTCGTGTTTAGAAGAGATAGAGAAAATGCAAGTGTGTGCAGTGTTTTGATTTTACTGCTTGTTTTTATTATTGAATGTTTTTTAGGATTACCATTTTCTGAAAAAGCAAAAAGAGAAAACAGCAATTAATGCGGAAATTACAGAACGACGTTATTTTATTAATGAACAAGTCGAATCTTGAAACTACAGCCCTATAAAACAAAACTCTGTCGCTTTGGGCGAAGCGAAGAGGGATATTTACAGAAAACGAGCCCTATCAAAATATCTGTTTCACCTGGGCAGGGTGAAAGGTTTAAAGATGGCAATTACTTTGACTGGCGAACGACCTTCGAAACATCGACAGCAACCCATTGGCGGCGAACTCCTCGGTGAATCACAAAGTCTGGCACCTTCCTTGATTTGTCTTCAGAAATGACGTTGATTTCTGGTGGAGCAGGATCATTGGAATCTGTCTCCCAGGCAGCATTGTCGTAGGAGGATTCCTCTGTTGTATTTTGCATAGCATTTGTGCTCTCAGTTGTATCTCCCTATCCAGTTGGCTGGATATCTTCGAGCTTGATACGAGAGCTTTCGGGAGCGGTGTACTTGACCATATAGTCGTATTTTCCACTCGGTTGTCCCAGAGTGTCCCAAACTTCTTTGGAACTGGAGGAGTCATCTTTCTCGATGATGTTGACCTCGGGAAAAGCATAGTTGATGAATTCAAGTCCTGCGAACGTTGCGAATTCATCTTCATGTTGAGTAGTTTCTGAATGACCTGAGCGTTGATCCCATGACATGGTGGGGACATAGGTATTCTGTTCAATGACGCTCAGCTGAGTTTCATTGTACGGCTGACTTTCTTGCCCCAAGTTTCCTGGGTAAGGCTGCCACATTGGCAGGCCATCCATCGGGCCATAGTAATTGTGGTCCAAGTTGTCTTTCATTGGAGTGTCCTTCTCTAATGAATTTGGCGGAGCACGACATCCTTCCGGATCACAATCTCCATAGATCATTTCGACATCTGATCTTGGTATAAATCTCGGACTTTCTGTAGGAAAGCAAAAAGGCATAGGCACCTCTTCCTGAGACATATAACCGTCCTTGTTAAGATAGGATTTCCACTCTTCATCTGCGTCAGAGGGATCTTCCTCATTGATAGCATGAACTGTCTGAGACACTGGGTGAAGGAAACCTCCACTGTGGAAGAAGTTTTGAAGGGGATGAAGACTTTCATCGTTGGCGGCCGTCTGGGTACAGGTCGCAGAAAAACCAAGACCCTTCTTTGTTTTATTGTCAATAGGAATGACAAGCCGTCCCCATCCTGTCGTATCGGTACTCTCGACCGCTTTGATAGCATCTTTGTATGAAGAAATCGAGGTTCCTCCTTCAGATTGGTCGTTCTTGCTCACCGATAGTGCTTGGAACTGAGTTCCAATAACCTCCTCGGGTTCCACACAAGTAGATGATGATAGGTTACTCACAAGCAAGGCTTGTTCCCCACAAACCGTGACAAGTTGATCATTCTTGACGAACTTTAGCTTCTGGTGGAGGGTTGAAGTAACCGCTCCAGCCTGATGTATCCAAGGTCTTCCTAATAAATAACTGTATGTTGCCCGGATGTCCATGACCTGGAAAGTGACTTGGAAAGTATGAGGGCCAATAGTTATGGGAAGATCCACTTCGCCGATAACTATTTTTCTGGATCCGTCGAATGCTTTGACGACGACCTCGCTGACTCTCATCGGAGGGCCCTTGAATGATAATTGCATCAGAGTGGACTTCGGCATAACATTCAGGGCTGACCCTGTGTCTACCAGTACATTGGCTAAAGCATCGCCCTGGCAGTTAACTGTAATGTTGAGCGCCATGTTATGACGGCGACCCTCTTTGGGTAATTCCTCATCACTAAATCCTAAATTGTTGCAGGAAGTGATGTTAGAGACAATACTATCAAACTGTTTAATTGTTACATCCTGTTCCACAAAGGCTTGCTCCAAGACTTTCTGTAGAGCCTCTCTGTGTGCTTCTGAACTGAGTAACAGTGATAATACTGAGATCTTTGAAGGAGTCTGTAACAGTTGATCGACAATGCTGTATTCACTCCTTTGGATGAGCTTCAGCATCTCATCATCATTTTTCGAAAGGTCGGGATTACTGGATTGACCGACAGGTGGATCAGGAATTTCTGCCTGAAGTTCCTTTTCTTTGTTGGATTCTCCAACCCCTCGATTGAAGATTCGACCGCTCCGTGTTACACGACTGATGTCTGCAATATTCACGACGGAGGGTAATGGAATTTCCTTTCCATTCTCGATTATTGTTACACCGTATTTGTAAGGGATTGCCTTAGCTGATTCATACGGTAGTGGCCCCGGTAGATAGATGACTATGGGAACCTTCTGATTTTTCTGACCATCATAAGTAACCTTGATCCGTTCCTGGTTGGGAACTTTAGATTCATCAAATAGAGGGATGATGGCAAAAACATCCCTGGTCCTATGATGACCAGAGATCGTGACAACATCCTCAACTTACTCGGCAAGGTAGTTCGACGACCAAATGATGGGTCCTGAACCTGGATATAGACGAATTTCTCCATGATCGACCTGACCCTGAAGAGCTGCTCTCACAAAGTAACACCCTTGGTTACTTTCCGAACAGACGCTACAACTGTCATAGTTGTGTGGTGGCATCTGGCCACACCCACTTTGAATACAATGTAACCTTACTAGGTTACCTTCCATTGATCGGACATCCTGACTTTGACGACGAGTAGGATTCCTGTGATTGATATTAATCTGCTGAGTATCTTCGTCCATATAGATTGGCATCCACCAGTGATTTAACAAGTGCTGAAGTGCCTCCTGGACAAGGGTACAACCTCGATCGTTTTCGCAACCCGCTTTACAGTTTTGATAATCATGTGATATTAAGAATCCAAGTCGGACCTGCTCAGCATGTAACTCTACCAGGTTGGTATTCATCACGTGAATGTCAAAGATCTGAACCATGTTGATTTGATAGGAGTTCCTAACATGGTAGTCTTGGATCCATCAAAAATCTATCTGACGCTGGAGGGCCTCTTGTATGAAAGAGCATCCCTGTTTGTTTACCGAGCACATCAGACAGGAACTGTAATCGTGCCGCAGCAGATTATGATACTGGCTTTGCCTTGAGTGCATCGCCACCAAGTTGACATTCATTGCACAGATATCGTGGTTTTGAATGACGTTGGAATTCGTGTAAACCATGTTAACTCCACGAACTCGGTGCTCTTGGATCCATCCAAGATTCATTTGCTCCTGTAGAGCTGCTTGCACCACAGAACATCCCTGGTTGTCTTTAGAGCAGATATCACACTGGTGATAATTATGAGGTGGCACATGGCCATATCCACTCTGTCTATAATGTATCTTAACCAGATTGGTTTTCCACAAGAGTACATCGTGAATTTGATAGACATTGTTAATCTCTTTCTCAATCAGATTGACTGCAGCTTTCTCATGTTGAGGCAGCGGGTTCATAAGAACATTAGGATTCGTATCTTTGAAAGATAAGAGCCCGCTCCTAACAAACTTTTGCACGTCGGATTTGAAATTGAGACAAGTCTCAATGTTATGCCCTGAACCTCCTTGATGATAAGGGCATGTCTGGTCCACCTTAAACCAAAAAGGCGGATTTTTCGAAACTGAAAGGGGAGACTTAGTCTGAATGTGCCCCTTAGCCAGCAGTAACGGAAACAGCTCTGCGTACGTTACGGGTATAGGATCAAATCCTGGTGGCCGTGTTGTACGGTTGTTGTTATATGGAGGACGAGCCTGATGAAGAGGTTGTTGTGTCCTTTGTTGGTCAGGTTGGCTCTGCGCAATCTGAGGTTGATACATAGGAACAGTCGCGGGGCCGATAGCAGGAGTAACAGCTGCTACTGGCTGATAACGTCGCCTTTCCTTTTCGAGAGAGATATTCCCAATATCTTGCTCTTTTTTCTTAGGGAGAGCACTACCATATTTTTTAGTACCACTCGTTGATCCAGTGTCTTTCACCAAATGTCCTTCTCGGACGGCTTCCTCAAAACGTACACCCATGCCGACCATTTCGGTGAAATCACTGGGTGCACTGGAAATCATTCGGTCATAGTAAAATGAGCTTAATGTCTTTAAGAAGATCTTTGTCATCTCTTTTTCCTCAAGAGGTGGACAAATCTGAGCGGCAATTTCACGCCACCTTTGAGCATACTCCTTAAAGGTTTCTTTGTCCTTTTGCAACATTGATCTGAGTTGATCTCTGTCGGGTGCCATGTCCAAATTGTATTTGTATTGTTGGACGAAGGCAGTACCAAGATCTTTGAATGTACTGATCGTAGTACGGTTTAAACCCATGTACCATTTGAGTGCGGCACCGATTAAACTATCCTGGAAGTAGTGAATCAGCAGGTCCTAATTCTCCGTCTGAGCTGACATCCGCCGAGCGTACATCACCAGATGGCTCTGAGGGCAAGAATTACCCTTGTATTTACAAAGTCGGGCACTTGGAACTTGTGCGGGACTTTCACATTTGGGACCAAGCAGAGGTCTGCGGCGTCCTTTCCAAATAGATCCTGACCGCGAATGGCTTGCAGCTCTTTCTGCATTTCCAAGAACTGTTCCTGGAATTCCTCCATTCTGTCAAACATAGTTTCCTTCTTACCAGAAGGTGTCTATGGAATCTGTCCTTCCGGGACAGTGTGCACCACAGGGGGTGGTACCGTGACTACGGCAGTAAGTCTTGGCGCCTCCCGAAGTTTGTAACCTTCAGGAGTCTTGAGTATGCCCCTGGCATCTTCGCTTTCCCGAAGTTTGTAACCTTCAGGCCCAGCGGCTTCTGTTGCGATTCCCTGATCTTCAGTGATCGGCGGAACATATCTTTTCGGGATATAGTTAACAGGCATGCCCCAAGGACGATCTTTCGGCATCTGATACCTAGGATCATACTTTTTTATGATGGGCGTTGAGGTGATCTCTGAGATTACAGTTCTTTGTAGCTGAGCTTCTGCCATGGCTTGCATGTCGTTACGAAGCCTTCTCATATCCTCTCTTAGAGCGTCGATCTCTTCTTTCAACTCTCTGTTTTCTTCCTCAAGATCATCCATCTTTTTCTGACGATTGGCCCGAGTATTATACGAATGAGACAGTTTGACTCTAGAACCGAGACACAAACGTGAGATTCGTAGGGAAGAAGAATATGCGATGTGAGAATGATGAATGCAATGATTATATTAATTGTTCTTTTGGTTTAATCAAAATAAACTTCGACAATTAGATTGCAAATATCAAACAGTGGGGAAACCCCTTTTTATTGAATTCCAAAGGATTACAGAAATGGAAATACAGTAGATTACAAAGTGTAGAAACAGAAACCTAAACTAATGGGTCCCAAGTCCTCTTCTTTGACCGGGGCGCTTGGGCCGTTGTCGGGTTGTCATTCCTTTGCCAGGTGAAAGGAGCGAGCAAATTCCTTTGGTCATCTTGATTCTCCACAGCATGCTGCTCCAAAATTTCAATCAGAGCATCTTTCTCTTTCAGTAATTGTTGTATTTGGATACAATCTATGTCCAGGGTGCGGTACTTGTTCTTCCAGGATCTCCTTTCCTTTTGAACTTTGTTGAGAGTAACCTGAAGCTTTTCAGTTTCCGTCATGAAGTACATGACAGTTTCCCTCAGTGGAAGAATTCCGTAATGAGGATAAGGCATCTTTAGCTTGAGAGCTCTAGTTTGTACCCAATGGAGATAAGGCTCCACCGAGACACAGTCCGGTTTTCCCAGAGACTCTCGTCCTTTCTTATGAACCTGTTTCCAAGCTTGCACTATTTCCATCTTTAGTGCTCTGTCATTTTCTCCTTCTTTGAAGAAAAGACCTTCCAGATGAACACCCAGTGGGATGTGTCTCATCGGGTATCCAAATTGACGAAGAAATAATACCGGATGGTAGTTGATTCCTCCTTTAGTTCCTATGAGGGGTACGCTGGGGAAGTTTCCACAACGGTCAATGATTCTGATTCCCTCATAAATCCTATTACACCAATCTATATCGGAGTTGGTGAGAGACATGATCTTCTGCGACCAACGTAAGACACTCTTGCAATCCCAAAAAGTAGCAGACTTGGGCAAGTGAGAGATAAACCATTTGTAAAGCAAAGGTACACAGCATGTGATCTCCCCTCCGCTGTACAAATTCCCCAAGTGTATAGAATGATACGCATCTGCGAGCAAAGTCGGCACAGGGTTTCCAATGAGAAAAACCTTAATAGCGTTGATATCGACGAAGTTATTGATGTTGGGAAACAAAAATAACCCGTAGGTGAGCAAGACAAAGATGCTTTCAAAAGCAGTCCCGTTCCATATACTAGCGAAGTACAGAGCTTTCTTTGTCAAGAACTGGGCTGGCAAACCTTGGATGCCACCCTTAGTGGTCATGTGAGTCCTGACCTCAGACTCGTCCAAATGAATTGCTATTGCAATAGTCTGATTCTTTGGAATTTCTTCCAGTCCAGAAAACGGAGCTCGATCAGTGATATGTAAATCAGTCAGATGAGAATACTCCTCCAGCGTTGGTGATAGCTGGTAATCCGGGAATGTGAAACAGTGATAAACCGGATCGTAGAATTGAATGAGCGCGTCCATGATCCCCTTAATCACATGGACTCTTAACAGTGGTAGCAAACCACCGTGCTTGGCTCTGAAAGCCTCTGGGTTAACGATCATCCTCGCTAACTTTCTCAAATCCCCTAATTTTGGAACCTTGAAGGTATACTGGTGAGTTCTCCTTCTACCGAAATCCATCAGCGTAATCCTCTTCTCTGATATTTGCAATCACAGTCTTTTTTTTTTTTTTTTGAATCAAATGAAATATATATTAATTCAAAAAACATTACACCCATGGTGATCCAAAGATCCAACCATCCAACATGACAAAAAGCTATTCAGCCATTAAAATTCTAGCTAAATGGGTTCTCAATTTGAGATTATCCCACCCTCTATACACTATGCTATCCTTAATTTTCCTTTCTATGCAACCACTATTATCTACATTAGTAAAGCAAATAGAATTTCTCAGATTCCATATGCAGTAAACTGTTTCAGCAATTGCCATTTTTCCAATGTTGCTTTCCAACCCTTTCCTTTAGTTATACCTCTTAGCCAATCCATCTCCATGCTCCACTGTTGCGGGCTATGACTGATTCCCAACCACAATAGCACCCGAGTCCATATAGGCTTAGTATTCGCACAAGCAAATAGAAAATGATCTATGGTTTCATCCTCTGTTTTGCAAAGTACACAAACCCTTTCTTGAATTACCCCAAATTTCATCAGTCTATCCTTTGTGGCAAGTCTTTTGTGGAATGCCATCCAAAGACAAAAAACTGCTCTTGGTCTCGCCTTGTTGAAACGGATCATCTTGCTCCAAGACTCTCTATGTCCACAATCACAGTCTTAGTTTAATTTGAAAAACAGAGAGACTAGAAGAGAAAGTTTTTTGAGTGTTTTAATGTTTTATTAAATGAATGCATGAATGCAGCACACAAAAACATAGAAAAAACATGGGGTTAGAGGGTCGTTGTCATGAAGTCAAGGCTCTACCCATCCCCAAAGGTTTATACTAGGGTGATTTTTGTACCTGTACTCATTATCATCAGCTCCTCCCAGGAAAGCAAAACAACAAGCGGATCGCCAGCGAGTTGTAGAGCAATCTTAGAGTAAGTGCTATTCACCGAGAATAGATCACCAGCCTCAAATGAGGGTAGTATCACGTAACAGCTATTTCCGATAGCTTCCGCACTACGAAAGGGTTTGGCTTTTCTAGGTGTATACTCATTCTCACCACATGTGGCATCACACGCATTCCCAGTAGCAGAAAAATAAACAAGTATAGCAATTAGGAAAAGCAGTATATATATTTGTCCTAATCATCCTAGACCTGATGAAGCTATGATTCCTAAGTTCCTGACAGAAATGGGTTCCCCGGCGGAAGCCCCAATCTGTGGTATTCACACAAGTGATGAAAAGGAAAAAGGAAAATAGAGACCGGCCCCATGGTGGGCGCCATTTTTTTCTGTAGCGAGCGATTTTGGACGTGGTTCTTAAGCGCTGGTCGCTCTCTGCGGTTTGAGCTTTAACTACAGGTCGATTCATTTTTTTATCCTATTGTGAGCTGAATAAGGAAGGGAAATAGATGTCTCCAATTAACCCTGCTTGCATACTGAGTTTAAACAGCGGTCTGTTAGGTTACGAATGCTATCAATGTGGTGGGCCTTTGTACTGGTTATTTGTATTTTCGCCAATACTGTTTTCTTTCTTTTTTACCTGGGCAGAAGGTTTCTGGCGGGGAACAAGGATTAGGATGTTAGGACTGGTGCTTTTGAATTACTGCTTTTGATTGACGGAGATATGGGATTTGGTTTTTTTTGTTGATTGCGCTCGCTAAGATCTTTTCTTTCAATCTTATGCCTACGTATTCCCGTTTACCAAAACAGGGAAATCAGAGCGTTCGTAGTTCCTCCTATTCTATGGGAGGAAATGGGTGTTTTGGTGTCTTGTTAAAAGCCCAAGACGTGAAGCAAAAGGTGATTTGTATCTTGTTCAAAGCCCAAGATGTGAAGCTGAAAAGTCTATTTGTGTCTTGTTCAAAGCCCAAGACGTGAAGCTGAAAGACCTTGGCTTTAGAGAGAATTTTCATCTCTAAAGAGGGGAGAAGGAGAATTACTTTAACTGGGATACGCGGATCCGAGCAATGCCATAATTTCCGAAGAAAGGGTTTTAACCTGAACGAGAAGACTTTAACTCAGTGTAGAGCAATGCCATCTTTCCTTAGGAATTTCTCATGCTAAAAGAGGGACAGTGGCATGGATGTAGATGATCCAGAGGCTTGTCGCTTACAGCAATTAGATGAAGGGAAAGGAGTTGTTGATGTTTGTGTACTGTGAACGAGGCACAGCTTTGATGCTAAAAGGTTAATTGGATTAACCAGTGGTTTTCTTATACAAAGCCTAAGAGGAGGCTACTTTCCACTAGGAAAATCATTATACAAAGCCTAAGAGGAGGCTAATTTGTGTCTCGTACAAAGCCCGAGAGAGAGGCGAAGAAGGTTTTGACTCAACGAGGGAATCTTTTGGTATCTCGTATAAAGCCCGAGATGGAGGCTATTTGACTCAACAAGAGAGTTTTTTTTGTATCTCGTACGAAGCCCGAGATGGAGGCGAAATGGGGATTGAATCAACGAGGGAGTCTCTTATGTGTCTCGTACAAAGCCCGAGAGGGAGGCTGAAACGTTATTTGAGGTGAGTGACAAATCCAATATTCTGATTTTAAAAGAGAAAATCAGTTCTTATATGAGTAACACTGTACACAGGGATTTAATTTGAGGATCAGGGATATTTCCTTCTCTTTGAGGAAATGGGAAATCCAAAGGGTATTGAGACTGTCCGAGTCTGCGGGTTTCCTTCCTATTTAACGAAGGGTGCTTGAGAATGTCTTTGAGACTCAAGGAAGTTAGACTGTCCGTGTCTAGAGTTTTATCTTTCGTACTATGCTTTGAGAAACAGTAGTAGACTTTATGAAAGGACTGTTCTATGAGGATGACTATGTTCTGTTCCTATACCTCTAGGAGGTCGTCGGGACAATTTGTACGAAGCCCAAGAGGAGGCTGGAAACTTTTTAAGAAGCCGACGGGTCCTTGTACGAAGCCCAAGAGGAGGCTATCATTCCCGGAGGAATAGATCATTATACGAAGCCTAAGAGGAGACTGTGAATACTTCTAAGAAGCCGTAGGGTCCTTGTATAATGCCCAAGAGGAGGCTGATGCTTTTAAGAAGCCAGTGGGTCTATCATCTCCTTTCCATTAGGATAGATAACTCTTTTAAAGATAAAAACCACTGGTAAACGTGCGAGGTTTACTATCCAGCGACTTTTAGCTTTTAAAGAGGGTTCCTTAGTTAAGGTCCAAGATTATGACCGTAGTGGGTACCCAAACCCCGAGACATTCAAGGCAAGTTATCCACAAGGAATAGATCAAGTCAGGAAAGTTCGAGAATCGGGAAGAAACTCAAAGATGCCATTCACGGAGAATACATTCATCTTGGGGAGTAGAGCTTCTTGACGATTCCTAAGGAGGACAGCCGAAGAGAAGATTGTATCTGGTGCTCCTATTGGGGATCTAGGCGTCTATTTCTACGGATAAATGAAACGGCGTCACCTAGTTCTAGACGTAGTAGCCAGGGAAACTCGAAATATCTATACTATTATTACACAGTAGATATGAGTTTATGAAAGGAGACTTACAGTGAGCAGCCCCACAATACAGTTTATAATATGAAAGCAGTAAATGAAAGCGATAACCACTTACTCGGTTGTAGTGCTTCCATACTGTTTGGTTAGTTGTTCAACAAAGAAAGATTGAAAACAACAGTATATTCAAAATCAAAGGAGTAATTGCTTTGAAAAAGAAAGATTTGGGGCTTACAGCTCAAGGAGAGGCCCTGGGTTTTATCAGTGAGCGCACTGTTTGACTTTGTACAGCGGGACTTATACAAGTGACTGGGGCCCAAAAAGGTTTTCTGTACAAAGGGATGGGTCTTACACTCTCTCAAGAGGCCCAAAAAGGTTTAAAGAAAAAGAGTGGGGCTTATAACACGAGGGTAGGCCCAAATGATTTTTCGTTTAAAAATGGCGATCGCGCCGAGGTTTTCTTTTAACGCAGAAGGACTTATACAATAAGTGAGGCCCAAAATGTTTTGGTTAAAAGGGGGATTGGGTCTTACACTCTAATAGAGGCCCAAAAAGTTTTGAATGGGTCTTATAGCTCAAGGAGAGGCCCAAGGGTTATTTTGAAAAGGCGACGATCGCGCCGTTTGTTTTTTACGGTATCGGGACTTATACAATATACTGAGGCCCAAAAATGATTTGGTCAAAAAAAGGATTGGGTCTTACACTCTATTAGAGGCCCACAAAGGTTTAAGAAAAAAAAGAAATGGGTCTTACTACTCGAGGGTAGGCCCAGATGGTTTTTATTTTTAAACGGGCGACGATCGCACCGTTTACTTGTACAGAGGGACTTATACAATGGATGAGGCCCAAAGAGTTTTTGTACAAGAGGGGATGGGTATTACACTCTCTCAAGAGGCCCAAAGAGTTTTGAAAATGATTTATGAGGGTTGAATTAATCCAAAACCCTAATTTGTTTTCAAAATGTATTTAATTGAATAAAAATTCAATTAAAATGATCAAAAATTGTTTAACACATGGAAAACAAATTGTGATCTTGGATTAATGCTTCAAAAATTAAGTATTGACCTACAAAATAATTAGAAAGCATTAAAAGTTGCAAAATCAATGTAGAAAAAATATTTAAAATGCCAAAAACAATCAAAATATTAATTCTTTACAAAAATATCAATTATATGAAATAAATAATATTTTTGGGATTTTTTGTGAAAATAAAATATTTTGACATTTTTGTGAATTATTAAAAAAAGAATCAACTCAAAATCATTAAAACTCAGAGAGAAATTAATTTTTGAATCAATTAAACAAAATCACAAAATTCAAATATTTGAATTATTCAAAAATGGCGCCAAGAACAAGCTGAAGAACACGCGCGTGTTCTTGGTTTCTCAGATTTGCATTTTCTATCCAATCTCCATGAATACGTAATCATATCATGCAATTCACATATCATTATGCTCGTCTCAACCTCACGATCATGTCTATGTACTTTAATTTCATTTAAATTAAACATACAACAAGAAATCACGAAGAAACCTCAAGAACCCTAATTTCTGCATGAAGGCTAGGATTTTTTATACACGATTCAAACAATGCAATTAATTGAGGGAAAACATTCCATGCATGATTATGAACATATGGCCAAATTATTGTGCGAGGAAATATGCATAGATTGAGAGATGACCAAGTATGTGCTTAACTCCAAGTTGTGACAGCAAGTTCAAAGTGATTTTTGATTTGGAGGTGTTACAGATGAGTGGTGATGATCTGAACAGCTTCCCTACACCCTATGGGTTGTGTTTGGATGGTTGGACTTGATTGAAATTGGCTGGATCATTTTTTGGCACCTCAGCTGCACTTTGGTTAAAACCTTGAGCAACCAGCTGGTGATTTTGTGAAATTGATGTTTCAGAAGTAATCTAAGTGTTTGATCAGCTCATATGTGATGTATGTGAGGTGTGTGAGTGATTGGTTTGATTGGAATTGCTCTCAAACTCAAAACCCGATAGTGACTTGCCTTAGAAGGCAAAATTGGAGTGAAAGAAGACATTTTGAGAAAAGCATCTGTTAGATGGCTTTGGTGTACTCAAACTTATCACAATTGAGCTCTATTTATAGTAGAGCAAGTTTGTTTTGCAAGGAATAGTGAATGGCAGCTGGTAAGTAGGTTTGGCCAATGTTGGCAAATGAAAATCCAAGTCTCCTCTAGCCATTGACTAGAGGTTAGGGCACAGAGCTTTGGTCCCCTTGGTCTTGGATAAGTCTTGACTGATTTCAGATAAGAATGGCTCAGTCCATGCCACCTTGATGGTTCCATTGAATGCCTCATTCCAAATTTGAAGTCTTGTCCCTATTTTGGCCATTCTAGGTTCAACATGTTATTTCTTGTTCCATGGACTTTGGAGGCTTGGCTCAGTGATTGTCCCCTTTAGATTCAATCCTCTGAGGTGTCCAAGTGGATAGGAGCAATTGAATTTGGCTGATTTTGGCAAATCGACCAAAGTTGCAAATTCTGCCTTGCTTTGACAGATTTCAGCAAGGCAACTTGGCAATGTTGTATCTCATGGTGTAGGTTGAATTTGGCGATGTTCTTGGCCATTTTGGAAAGCTCTTACATGATACAACAACTGTTTGAACAAGTTTGGTTTTGATCTCTTTTGATTCCAAGTGAAAAATCCCCCTACATTTGGCAAAAAGTGAGGCAGAATCCGACTTAGTGAAAATTTCACTAAGTGTTGGAAAAAAGTGACATTTTCACTTTTCAGCCACTTTGATCACTCCATAACTCAAAATTCTTAATGAATTGGAATGACTTGTAGTTGAAGTTTTTGTAGGTGATAATGAGGGCTACAAATCCATCTTTGGATGAGAAAAAATGGCCTTGTGGTTTAGGAGTTATGGTCCTCCAAAGTTGGTACCTTTGCCACTTTATTTTTAACTTAGAAAAATTTCTAAGTTTTATGGTTACCCCTTTTACAAGTTATCTCACTTTTCTTGATTTTTCTTGATGAATGATGATTCAAATCATACATTAACATCATTTTAGGGTTAAAATTCCATTTTGGTGAAAAATCTCAAAAAGTCAAAGTTGACTTTTGTGCACAGTTGACTTTTTATCAGATGAATTCCAAACTGTGCAATTCTTCAGGAAATCATGTCCTTGACCTAAATCAAACTTGATGGACATGTTCCATGGGTGTCATAGGGTATATTCAATCATGTATTAGGGTTTGGGAGCATGTCCAGGTCAAAAGTCAAAGTTACAGTTGACTTTTCCCTTAAAACCCTAATTGTGGTGCAGATGGAATTGAGACTTGTTGCTCAAACTTCTTGGATCAATACATTGTTCCAAATGGATTAATATGGTATATTAGAGACCCTCAAATCATCTCTTGAGGTCTTGGCTCATGGTTTGTCCCAAAAGTCAACTTAGGGGTGAATTAGGTCAAGAAACCCTAATTCCTGATTTTTTATGAATGCATCCCCTGAGGCAAAATTGACTTGATGCATGGGTTCATGAGGTTCCATGAAGTATATTAGGTTATGGTTTGGATAATTTCCTTGTGCCCAGATGAAAATTTCCATCTGGAGGCCCTGGTCGACCAAAACCCTAATTTGGTGACACTGTCGATCTTGAGACTTGATCCACCTAGAAGGGAGCAGCCTTGTGCTTAATCCTTGAAGTGGGAGTCCTTTTTGATCCATTGTGGATGTTTGAGAGATTAGACAAGTTGAAGATCATGTCATTTCTTGATTGATCCTTTGTCTAAGCACTCAGAGAGGGCTTGAAACCCTAATTTTGATTGTAGTGGATGCTCACCCATCTTTGGGGAGACTAATGAAGCATAAAGGTACATCCATATTGTGATGATGATTTTCACAATGATGGGAAATCTAAGTGGTCAAAATTTGGGGTATTACAGATGCCCCTATTTAATCTTCTTGGACCCGAAGGTGTGAATGACGAAGGGATTCGGGCATTCAGGGTGCAAGAGGATTAAATATCGGAATACCCAAAATTTTGATGGTGGTTATGAATGGTAGCTTACGCATTCATCTTCTTTAGCTAAGCAATGATGCTTAGAAAAGGTAAACTTCCCCTCAATCCTGGTTTCCTACCAAGGAACTGGTCTTAGTTTCTGATTTAAACTTCCCCTCGATCCTGGTTTCCTACCAAGAACTGGTCTTAGTTTCTGATTTAAACTTCCCCTCGATCCTGGTTTCCTACCAAGAACTGGTCTTAGTTTCTGATTTAAACTTCCCCTCGATCCTGGTTTCCTACCAAGAACTGGTCTTAGTTTCTTTTGTCAATAAACTTTATTGACAAGGGACACTATGTGTAGCGGTTTTCCTTCAAACTTCTCGCCGAATTTTCCTGGGGAGATGCCATTTGAAGGAAAAAGGTTTGATGTCAGACTTGCTGGAGAACCCAGTCGTCTGAATTGTAGAGGTACACAAACTTCTCTGTTGGAGACGCCATTTGTCTCTACTGGGGGAAAGCATGTCTCTTGAGAGACTGCTGTCACTTGGGATCTGTCATCATACTTTTCTTGGGATCTTCCCAGAGAAACGCCATATGATGGGGTCCAATTTTGAGGTGCCGATGACCTTTTCATCAGTGGTTTTTCGGAGCAAAACCGGCGTGCTGCCGAATCGCTGTGGATTTTCCTTAATCCGGGAAAGCAAGGATATCATCTTCAATGGCGAAGAGTGATGCTTATTGAAAGTTTTCTCTGGCTTTTTAGAGGTTCAAGTTATCAAAGTGGTCAAGGACCAACTTCTTTCCAGAATTAAACTGGAAGCGAGGTTGTTCAGACACAATATTTCCTGACGAGGCAAGAACTGACAACTCGATTGAGAGGACTTCTACCACTAGGGGACAAGACCGACTAGAGTGATAGTGATGCAATATGAAATGTGAATGCAAATAAAAAATGCATGATGTATGTATGTATATGCTGACAAAATAGACGCGACATACAGACTAATGGATGAACACAATTGGATACTCGGCCATCGCGGGGTGAAGAAGTACCGTTGATTCAAAAATAGCAATTCCACCTTGCTTAGGAGAGATAGTCCCGTTGGGAGCTATGTTAATCGGGCTTAGGAGATGAGAACTCGGCCGAGGCGTGTCAGACGAAACAAGGTCTCTGACACAGTTGATCCCTTCATTCAGGCATACTGGCTTAGAAGGAGTACTTTGATTCTGCACTTTGAAGTCCGCTTACTTCGGGAGAAGCGATCGATGTTCTTCTGATGTTCAACAGTCAAAAGAAATGCCATCTTTAATTTAAAAGCAGAAAAAGTTTAACAAGTAAATTCATTTTTGTTTTATTTCAAGAATCGCTGATTAAGTTTAAACAACGTCATTCTGTAAAGCTAAAACAAGTAAAGAATTACAAACAAAAGCACGAGGGCTCAAATTTTATTGATAAGATGGAGATCAGCCAAACGCGTGATTCCAAAGAGTATATACAAAGTTAGAAAATGGTAATTTACAGGGAAAAGGGCTACGTTGAAACATAACGACCACTATCCTTCTACCAACTTTGAATTCGGGGCATCCTGAGCTTCTGTCGAAGATGACCTTTGACTGGAGATTTCCTCTGATAGATGATGTAACTGCTGCTGAGGGACTTGCCTCTGTTGAACATAGTTACTTGCCATTATCCCTAACTTTTTCCTGGATTGTACTATGAGACTTCCAATCCATCGGGATGAATTTTTTCATGTCTCTAACTTTTGCCTGGACCGCCCTTTCGGGTTTTCAATCCACCGAGACGTTTTTTTTTTTTTAGTTTTAGGCGAAGTATTTCTTGACTACATCAACATTCGTGGGGTAGGCAAATTCCTCTCCGTCCATGGTTGCAAGTCTCAAGGCGCCGCCTGAGAAAGCTATTGTGACCACATAGGGGCCATCATAATTCGGGGTCCATTTGCCCCAGGAATCAGTGAGAAATGATTGTATCTTTTTGAGCACAAGGTCTCCTTTCCTGAAGATGCGAGGTCGAACCTTTTTGTCGAACGCCCTCTTCATTCTCTGTTGGTACAACTGACCGTGGCATAGTGCCGTGATTCGCTTCTCTTCGATCAGGTTCAGGTCGTCGTGACGACTTTGACACCATTCACCTTCGGTGAGCTTCGCTTCCATCAATACCCGGATTGATGGGATCTCTACTTCTATGGGGGAGCACTGCCTCCATGCCATATACTAGAGAGAAAGGGGTTGCCCCTGTTGAAGTGCGGACAGATGTTCGATAACCGTGAAGAGCAAAGGGTAGCATTTTGTGCCAATCTTTATAGGTTACAACCATCTTCTGAACAATCCTCTTGATGTTCTTGTTAGCCGCTTCTACCGCTCCGTTCATCTTGGGTCGGCAGGGAGATGAGTTATGGTGTTCGATCTTGAACTCTGTGCACAACTCTTCCATCATCTTATTGTTCAAGTTAGATCCATTATCAGTAATGATCTCGCTTGGAACACCATAACGGCAGATGATATTGTTTTTGATAAATCGGACCACCACTTGTCGGGTTACATTGGCGAATGACGCTGCTTCGACCCACTTGGTGAAATAGTCAATGGCTACCAGGATGAACCGATGTCCGTTTGAAGCCTTGGGCTCAATCATACCGATCATATCGATTCCCCATATGGAAAATGGCCACGGGGAAGAAAGAACTTTGAGATGTGATGGCGGTACATGAATTTTGTCAGAGTATATCTGACACTTGTGACACCTCCTCATGTACTTGTAGCAGTCGGATTCCATGGTCAACCAATAGTACCCGGCCCTGAGAATTTTTCTCGCCATTGTGTGTCCGTTGGCATGAGTGCCAAAGGATCCTTCATGAATTTCTTTCATGAGCACGTCTGCTTCTGGTCTGTCGACGCATCGGAGCAAGACCATGTCAAAATTTCTCTTATAAAGAGTGTCACCGCTCAGGAAGAAGTTTCCAGCCAATCTTCTGAGGGTCTTTCTGTCTTTTCTGAGTGACCCAGATGGGTACTCTTGTTACTGAAGGAAGCATTTGATATCGTGATACCAAGGTCTGTCGTCTATGACTGCTTCAATCGCGAAGATGTAAGCGGGTCGTTCAAGGCGCATTATGTCGATCTTAGGTATGTCATTCCATCGACCTACACTAATCATGGAAGAGAGAGTGGCTAATGCATCAGCCATGTGATTCTCCTCACGAGGGATGTGATGAAACTCAACTTTGTTGAAGAAGGGTAACAACCTTCTTGCATAGTCTTTGTAAGGAATCAATCCTGATTGGTATGTGTTCCAATCTCCTTTTATCTGGTTAATAACTAGGGCTGAATCGCCGTATACGTCCAAGTTTTTGATCCTTAAATCAATCGCTTCTTCGAGACCCATGATACATGCTTCGTATTCGGCCTCGTTGTTCGTACATTTGAACGTAAGTCTGGCAGTGAAAGGAATGTGGGAACCCTGAGGGGTAACAATGATTGCCCCAATTCCGTTTCCATAATGATTGACTGCTCCGTCAAAGATAAGTCCCCACTGGGAACCTGGTTCTGGCCCTTCACTGGGTAGCGGTTCATCGCAATCTTTCATCTTTAGATACATGACATCTTCGTCAGGGAAGTCAAACCCGATTGATTCTTGATCGTCAATCGGTTGATGAGCCAAATGATCGGCTAAAACACTTCCCTTAACGGCTTTTTGAGCGTGGTACTCTATGTCATATTCTGATAGTAACATCTGCCAACGGGCAATCCTTCCCGTGAGAGCAGGTTTTTCGAAAACGTACTTGATTGGATCCATTTCGGAGACCAAACAAGTAGTATGACGAATCATGTACTGGCGAAGACGTTTGGCTGCCCAAGCCAAAGTGCAACAAGTTTTCTCAAGCATTGTGTACCGAGTTTCGCAGTCGGTGAATTTCTTGCTTAGATAGTAAATGGCAGACTCTTTCCTTTTAGTTTCGTCTTGTTGGCCAAGTACATATCCCATTGAGTCCTCTAGGACTGTGAGGTAAATGATCAGTGGTCTTCCTTCCACTGGAGGTGATAGAATCGGAGGATTCAACAGATATTCCTTGATACTGTCGAAGGCGGTTTGGCAATCTTCTGACCAAACGCAATCCTGGTTCTTTTTGAGTAATTTGAAAATCGGCGCACACGTCGCGGTCATAAGGAATATGAATCTGGAGATGTAGTTCAAACGTCCCAGGAATCCTCTGACTTGTTTTTCAGTTTTCAGAGAAGGCATTTCTTGAATGGCCTTGACCTTGTCAGGATTAACTTCAATTCCTTTCTGGCTGACGATGAACCCCAGTAGTTTCCCCGAACGGACACCGAAGGTGCACTTGTTGGGATTCAAGCGGAGCTTGAATTTTCTTCGACGTTCGAACAATTTTGACAGATGTTCAACGTGCTCATCCTCTGTTCTTGATTTTGCAAACAAATCATCGACATATACCTCGATTTCTTTGTGTATCATGTCATGAAACAGAGTAGTCATGGCCCTTTGATAGGTTGCCCCGGCATTCTTCAAACCGAACGGCATTACCTTGTAACAAGAGGTACCCCATGGGGTAATGAACAAAGTTTTCTCCGTTTCTTTCGACGCCATTTTGATCTGGTTATAGCCCGAGAATCCATCCATGAAGGAGAATACTTTGAACCTTGCTGTGCTGTCAACCAGCATGTCAATGTGCGGCAAAGGAAAGTCGTCCTTTGGACTTGCCTTATTCAGATCCCTGTAATCGATACACATTCTGACCTTTCCATCCTTTTTGGGAATGGGTACGATGTTGGCTAACCATTGAGGATATTCAGATGTAGCAAGGAAACCCGCGTCAATCTGTTTCTGTACCTCCTCCTTGATTTTGATGGCCATGTCCGGGTGAGTGCGTCTCAACCTTTGCTTTACTGGCGGACATTCCGATCTTAACGGTAAGTGATGCTCCACGATGCTGGTATCCAACCCTGGCATATCCTGATAGGACCAAGCGAATACATCGGGAAATTCTTTGAGAAGCTTTATCAAACCTTCTCTGGAAGTTGGACTGAGCAGTGCTCCGATCCTGATTTCTTTTCTCTCTTTTTCTGAACCCAAGTTTACCGTTTCCAACGGCTCTTTGTGAGGTTCAATGGACCTTTCCTCTTGTCTGAGTAGTCGGGAGATCTCTTCTGGAATTTGGTCGTCATTTTCTTCTTCAGCCTCGAATACCGGGAACTCAAAGTTGGAAGAAGGCATCGGATCGTATGTTTCAACGGGGTATAAAACAAGCAATATGCATAACGTGATGATTCGTGTTTAGAAGAGATAGAGAAAATGCAAGTGTGTGCAGTGTTTTGATTTTACTGCTTGTTTTTATTATTGAATGTTTTTTAGGATTACCATTTTCTGAAAAAGCAAAAAGAGAAAACAGCAATTAATGCGGAAATTACAGAACGACGTTATTTTATTAATGAACAAGTCGAATCTTGAAACTACAGCCCTATAAAACAAATCTCTGTCGCTTTGGGCGAAGAGAAGAGGGATATTTACAGAAAACGAGCCCTATTAAAATATTTGTTTCACCTGGGCAGGGTGAAAGGTTTAAAGATGGCAATTACTTTGACTGGCGAACGACCTTCGGAACATCGACAGCAACCCATTGGCGGCGAACTCCTCGGTGAATCACAAAGTCTGGCACCTTCCTTGATTTGTCTTCAGAAATGACGCTGATTTCTGGTGGAGCAGGATCATTGGAATCTGTCTCCCAGGCAGCATTGTTGTAGGAGGATTCCTCTATTGTATTTTGCATAGCATTTGTGCTCTCAGTTGTATCTCCCCATCCAGTTGGTTGGATATCTTTGAGCCTGATACGAGAGCTTTCGGGAGCGGTGTACTTGACCATATAGTCGTATTTTCCACTCGGTTGTCCCAGAGTGTCCCAAACTTCTTTGGAACTGGAGGAGTCATCTTTCTCGATGACGTTGACCTTGGGAAAAGCATAGTTGATGAATTCAAGTCCTGCGAATGTTGCGAATTCATCTTCATGTTGAGTAGTTTCTGAATGACCTGAGCGTTGATCCCAAGACATGGTGGGGACATAGGTATTCTGTTCAATGACGCTCAGCTGAGTTTCATTGTTCGGCTGACTTTCTTGCCCCAAGTTTCCTGGGTAAGGCTGCCACATTGGCAGGCCATCCATCGGACCATAGTAATTGTGGTCCAAGTTGTCTTTCATTGGAGTGTCCTTCTCTAATGAATTTGGTGGAGCACGGCATCCTTCCGGATCACAATCTCCATAGATCATTTCGACATCTGATCTTGGTATAAATCCCGGACTTTCTGTAGGAAAGCAAAAAGGCATAGGCACCTCTTCCTGAGACATATAACCGTCCTTGTTAAGATAGGACTTCCACTCTTCATCTGCGTCAGAGGGATCTTCCTCATTGATACCATGAACTGTCTGAGACACTGGGTGAAGGAAACCTCCACTGTGGAAGAAGTTTTGAAGGGGATGAAGACTTTCATCGTTGGCGGCCGTCTGGGTACAGGTCGCAGAAAAACCAAGACCCTTCTTTGTTTTATTGTCAATAGGAATGACAAGCTGTCCCCATCCTGTCGTATAGGTACTCTCGACCGCTTTGATAGCATCTTTGTATGAAGAAATTGAGGTTCCTCCTTCAGATTGATCGTTCTTGCTCACCGATAGTGCTTGGAACTGAGTTCCAATAACCTCCTCGGGTTCCACACAAGTAGATGATGATAGGTTACTCACAAGCAAGGCTTGTTCCCCACAAACCGTGACAAGTTGATCATTCTTGATGAACTTTAGCTTCTGGTGGAGGGTTGAAGTAACTGCTCCAGCCTGATGTATCCAAGGTCTTCCTAATAAACAACTGTATGTTGCCCGGATGTCCATGACCTGGAATGTGACTTGGAAAGTATGAGGACCAATAGTTATGGGAAGATCCACTTCGCCGATAACTGTTTTTCTGGATCCGTCGAATGCTTTGACGACGACCTCGCTGACTCTCATCGGAGGGCCCTTGAATGATAATTGCATCAGAGTGGACTTCGGCATAACATTCAGGGCTGACCCTGTGTCTACCAGTACGTTGGCTAAAGCATCGCCCTGGCAGTTAACTGTAATGTTGAGCGCCATGTTATGACGGCGACCCTCTTCGGGTAATTCCTCATCACTAAATCCTAAATTGTTGTAGGAAGTGATGTTAGAGACAATACTATCAAACTGTTTGATTGTTACATCCTGTTCCACAAAGGCTTGCTCCAAGACTTTCTGTATAGCCTCTCTGTGTGCTTCTGAACTGAGTAACAGTGATAATACTGAGATCTTTGAAGGAGTCTATAACAGTTGATCGACAATGTTGTATTCACTCCTTTGGATGAGCTTCAGCATCTCATCATCATTTTTTGAAAGGTCGGTATTACTGGATTGACCGACTGGTGGATCAGGAATTTCTGCCTGAAGTTCCTTTTCTTTGTTGGATTCTCCAACCCCTCGATTGAAGATTCGACCGCTCCGTGTTACACGACTGATGTCTGCAATATTCACGACGGAGGGTAATGGAATTTCCTTTCCATTCTCGATTATTGTTGCACCGTATTTGTAAGGGATTGCCTTAGCTGATTCATATGGTAGTGGCCCCGGTAGATAGATGACTATGGGAACCTTCTGATTTTTCTGACCATCATAAGTAACCTTGATCCGTTCCTGGTTGGGAACTTTAGATTCATCAAATAGAGGGATGATGGCAAAAACATCCCTGGTCCTATGATGACCAGAGATCGTGACAACATCCTCAACTTGCTCGGCAAGGTAGTTCGGCGACCAAATGATGGGTCCTGAACCTGGATATAGACGAATTTCTCCATGATCGACCTGACCCTGAAGAGCTGCTCTCACAAAGTAACACCCTTGGTTACTTTCCGAACAGACGCTACAACTGTCATAGTTGTGTGGTGGCATCTGGCCACACCCACTTTGAATACAATGTAACCTCACTAGGTTACCTTCCATTGATCGGACATCCTGACTTTGACGACGAGTAGGATTCCTGTGATTGATACTAATCTGCTGAGTATCTTTGTCCATATAGATTGGCATCCACCAGTGATTTAACAAGTGTTGAAGTGCCTCCTGGACAAGGGTACAACCTCGATCGTTTTCGCAACCCGCTTTACAGTTTTGATAATCATGTGATATTAAGAATCCAAGTCGGACCTGCTCAGCATGTAACTCTACCAGGTTGGTATTCATCACGCGAATGTCAAAGATCTGAACCATGTTGATTTGATAGGAGTTCCTATCATGGTAGTCTTGGATCCATCCAAGATCCATCTGACGCTGGAGGGCCTCTTGTATGAAAGAGCATCCCTGTTTGTTTACCGAGCACATCAGACAGGAACTGTAATCGTGCCGCGGCAGATTATGATACTGGCTTTGCCTTGAGTGCATCGCCACCAAGTTGACATTCATTGCACAGATATCGTGGTTTTGAATGACGTTGGAATTCGTGTAAACCATGTTAACTCCACGAACTCGGTGCTCTTGGATCCATCCAAGATCCATTTGCTCTTGTAGAGCTGCTTGCACCACAGAACATCCCTGGTTGTCTTTAGAGCAGATATCACACTGGTGATAATTATGAGGTGGCACATGGCCATATCCACTCTGTCTACAATGTATCTTGACCAGATTGGTTTTCCACAAGAGTACATCGTGAATTTGATAGACATTGTTAGTCTCTTTCTCAATCAGATTGACTGCAGCTTTCTCATGTTGAGGCAGCGGGTTCGTAAGAACATTAGGATTCGTATCTTTGAAAGATAAGAGCCCGCTCCTAACAAGCTTTTGCACGTCGGATTTGAAATTGAGACAAGTCTCAATGTTATGCCCTGAACCTCCTTGATGATAAGGGCATGTCTGGTCCACCTTAAACCAAAAAGGCAGATTTTCTGGAACTGAAAGGGGAGACTTAGTCTGAATGTGCCCCTTAGCCAGCAGTAACGGAAACAGCTCTGCGTACATTACGGGTATAGGATCAAATCCTGGTGGCCGTGTTGTACGGTTGTTGTTATATGGAGGACGAGCCTGCTGAAGAGGTTGTTGTGTCATTTGTTGGTCAGGTTGGCTCTGCGCAATCTGAGGTTGAGACATAGGAACAGGCGCGGGGCCGATAGCAGGAGTAACAGCGGCTACTGGCTGATAACGTCGCCTTTCCTTTCTGAGAGAGATATTCCCAATATCTTGCTCTTTTTTCTTAGGGAGAGCCCTACCATATTTTTTAGTACCGCTCGTTGATCCAGTGTCTTTCACCAAACGTCCTTCTCGGACGGCTTCCTCAAGACGTACACCCATGCCGACCATTTTGGTGAAATCACTGGGTGCACTGGCAATCATTCGGTCATAGAAAAATGAGCTTAAGGTCTTTAAGAAGATCTTTGTCATCTATTTTTCCTCAAGAGGTGGACAAATCTGAGCTGCAATTTCACGCCACCTTTGAGCATACTCCTTAAAGGTTTCTTTGTCCTTTTGCGACATTGATCTGAGTTGATCTCTGTCAGGTGCCATGTCCAAATTGTATTTGTATTGTTGGACGAAGGCAGTACCAAGATCTATGAATGTACTGATCGTAGTACGGTTTAAACCCATGTACCATTTGAGTGCGGCACCGGTTAAACTATCCTAGAAGTAGTGAATCAGCAGGTCCTGATTCTCCGTCTGAGCTGACATCCGCCGAGCGTACATCACCAGATGGCTCTGAGGGCAAGAGTTACCCTTGTATTTTTCAAAGTCGGGCACTTGGAACTTGTGCGGGACTTTCACATTTGGGACCAAGCAGAGATCTGCGGCGTCCTTTCCAAATAGATCCTGACCGCGAATGGCTTGCAACTCTTTCTGCATTTCCAAGAACTGTTCCTGGAATTCCTCCATTCTGTCAAACATAGTTTCCTTCTTACCAGAAGGTGTCTGTGGAATCTGTCCTTCTGGGACAGTGTGCACCACAGGGGGTGGTACCGTGACTACGGCAGTAAGTCTTGGCGCCTCCCGAAGTTTGTAACCTTCAGGAGTCTTGAGTATGCCCCTGGCATCTTCGCTTTCCCGAAGTTTGTAACCTTCAGGCCCAGCGGCTTCTGTTGCGATTCCCTGATCTTCAGTGATCGGCGGAACATATCCTTCCGGGATATAGTTAACAGGCATGCCCCAAGGACGATCTTTCGGCATCTGATACCTAGGATCATACTTTTCTATGATGGGCGTTGAGGTGATCTCTGAGATCACAGTTCTTTGTAGCTGAGCTTCTGCCATGGCTTGCATGTCGTTACGAAGCTTTCTCATATCCTCTCTTAGAGCGTCGATCTCTTCTTTCAACTCTCTGTTTTCTTCCTCAAGATCATCCATCTTTTTCTGACGATTGGCCCGAGTATTATACAAATGAGACAGTTTGACTCTAGAACCGAGACACAAACGTGAGATTCGTAGGGAAGAAGAATACGCGATGTGAGAATGATGAATGCAATGATTATATTAATTGTTCTTTTGGTTTAATCAAAATAAACTTCGACAATTAGATTGCAAATATCAAACAGTGGGGAAACCCCTTTTTATTGAATTCCAAAGGATTACAGAAATGGAAATACAGTAGATTACAAAGTGCAGAAACAGAAACCTAAACTAATGGGTCCCGAGTCCTCTTCTTTGACCGGGGCGCTTAGGCCGTTGTCGGGTTGTCATTCCTTTTCCAGGTGAAAAGAGCGAGCAAATTCCTTTGGTCATCTTGATTCTCCACAGCATGCTGCTCCAAAATTTCAATCAGAGCATCTTTCTCTTTCAGTAATTGCTGTATTTGGATACACTCTACGTCGAGGGTGCGGTACTTGTTCTTCCAAGATCTCCTTTCCTTTTGAACTTTGTTGAGAGTAACCTGAAGCTTTTCAGTTTCCGTCATGAAGTACATGACAGTTTCCCTCGGTGGAAGAATTCCGTAATGAGGATAAGGCATCTTTAGCTTGAGAGCTCTAGTTTGTACCCAATGGAGATAAGGCTCCACCGAGACACAGTCCGGTTTTCCCAGAGACTCTCGTCCTTTCTTATGAACCTGTTTCCAAGCTTGCACTATTTCCATCTTTAGTTTGCACTGTTTGACTTTGTACAGCGGGACTTATACAAGTGACTGGGGCCCAAAAAGGTTTTCTGTACAAAGGGATGGGTCTTACACTCTCTCAAGAGGCCCAAAAAAGGTTTAAAGAAAAGAGAGGGGCTTATAACACGAGGGTAGGCCCAAATGATTTTTCGTTTAAAAATGGCGATCGCGCCGAGGTTTTCTTTTAACGCAGAGGGACTTATACAATAAGTGAGGCCCAAAATGTTTTGGTTAAAAGGGGGATTGGGTCTTACACTCTAATAGAGGCCCAAAAAGTGTTGAATGAGTCTTATAGCTCAAGGAGAGGCCCAAGGGTTATTTTGAAAAGGCGACGATCGCGCCGTTTGTTTTTTACGGTATCGGGACTTATACAATATACTGAGGCCCAAAAATGATTTGGTCAAAAAAAGGATTGGGTCTTACACTCTATTAGAGGCCCACAAAGGTTTAAGAAAAAAATGAAATGGGTCTTACTACTCGAGGGTAGGCCCAGATGGTTTTTATTTTTAAACGGGCGACGATCGCACCGTTTACTTGTACAGAGGGACTTATACAATGGATGAGGCCCAAAGAGTTTTTGTACAAGAGGGGATGGGTCTTACACTCTCTCAAGAGGCCCAAAGAGTTTTGAAAATGATTTATGAGGGTTGAATTAATCCAAAACCCTAATTTGTTTTCAAAATGTATTTAATTGAATAAAAATTCAATTAAAATGATCAAAAATTGTTTAACACATGGAAAACAAATTGTGATCTTGGATTAATGCTTCAAAAATTAAGTATTGACCTACAAAATAATTAGAAAGCATTAAAAGTTGCAAAATCAATGTAGAAAAAATATTTAAAATGCCAAAAACAATCAAAATATTAATTCTTTACAAAAATATCAATTATATGAAATAAATAATATTTTTGGGATTTTTTGTGAAAATAAAATATTTTGACATTTTTGTGAATTATTAAAAAAAGAATCAACTCAAAATCATTAAAACTCAGAGAGAAATTAATTTTTGAATCAATTAAACAAAATCACAAAATTCAAATATTTGAATTATTCAAAAATGGCGCCAAGAACAAGCTGAAGAACACGCGCGTGTTCTTGGTTTCTCAGATTTGCATTTTCTATCCAATCTCCATGAATACGTAATCATATCATGCAATCCACATATCATTATGCTCGTCTCAACCTCACGATCATGTTTATGTACTTTAATTTCATTTAAATTAAACATACAACAAGAAATCACGAAGAAACCTCAAGAACCCTAATTTCTGCATGAAGGCTAGGATTTTTGATACACGATTCAAACAATGCAATTAATTGAGGGAAAACATTCCATGCATGATTATGAACATATGGCCAAATTATTGTGCGAGGAAATATGCATAGATTGAGAGATGACCAAGTATGTGCTTACCTCCAAGTCGTGACAGCAAGTTCAAAGTGATTTTTGATTTGGAGGTGTTACAGATGAGTGGTGATGATCTGAACAGCTTCCCTACACCCTATGGATTGTGTTTGGATGGTTGGACTTGATTGAAATTGGCTGGATCATTTTGTGGTACCTCAGCTGCACTTTGGTTAAAACCTTGAGCAACCAGCTGGTGATTTTGTGAAATTGATGTTTCAGAAGTAATCTAAGTGTTTGATCAGCTCATATGTGATGTATGTGAGGTGTGTGAGTGATTGGTTTGATTGGAATTTCTCTCAAACTCAAAACCCGATAGTGACTTGCCTTAGAAGGAAAAATTGGAGTGAAATAAGAGATTTTGAGGAAAGCATCTATTACATGGCTTTGGTGTACTCAAACTGATCACAATTGAGCTCTATTTATATTAGAGCAAGTTTGTTTTGCAAGGAATAGTGAATGGCAGCTGGTAAGTAGGTTTGGCCAATGTTGGCAAATGAAAATCCAAGTCTCCTCTAGCCATTGACTAGAGGTTAGGGAACAGAGCTTTGGTCCCCTTGGTCTTGGATAAGTCTTGACTGATTTTAGATGAGAATGGCTCAGTCCATGCCACCTTGATGGTTCCATTGAATGCCTCATTCCAAATTTGAAGTCTTGTCCCTATTTTGGCCATTCTAGGTTCAACATGTTATTTCTTGTTCCATGGACTTTGGAGGCTTGGCTCAGTGATTGTCCCCTTTAGATTCAATCCTCTGAGGTGTCCAAGTGGATAGGAGCAATTGAATTTGGCTGATTTTGGCAAATCGACCAAAGTTGCAAATTCTGCCTTGCTTTGACAGATTTCAGCAAGGCAACTTGGCAATGTTGTATCTCATGGTGTAGGTTGAATTTGGCAATGTTCTTGGCCATTTTGGAAAGCTCTTACATGATACAACAACTATTTGAACAAGTTTGGTTTTGATCTCTTTTGATTCCAAGTGAAAAATCCCCCTACATTTGGCAAAAAGTGAGGCAGAATCCAACTTAGTGAAAATTTCACTAAGTGTTGGAAAAAGTGACATTTTCACTTTTCAGCCACTTTGATCACTCCATAACTCAAAATCCTTAATGAATTGGAATGACTTGTAGTTGAAGTTTTTGTAGGTGATAATGAGGGCTACAAATCCATCTTTGGATGAGAAAAAATGGCCTTGTGGCTTAGGAGTTATGGTCCTCCAAAGTTGGTACCTTTGCCACTTTATTTTTAACTTAGAAAAATTTCTAAGTTTTATGGTTACCCCTTTTACAAGTTATCTCACTTTTCTTGATTTTTCTTGATGAATGATGATTCAAATCATACATTAACATCATTTTAGGGTTAAAAATACATTTTGGTGAAAAATCTCAAAAAGTTAAAGTTGACTTTTGTGCACAGTTGACTTTTTATCAGATGAATTCCAAACTGTGCAATTCTTCAGGAAATCATGTCCTTGACCTAAATCAAACTTGATGGACATGTTCCATGGGTGTCATAGGGTATATTCAATCATGTATTAGGGTTTGGGAGCATGTCCAGGTCAAAAGTCAAAGTTACAGTTGACTTTTCCCTTAAAACCCTAATTGTGGTGCAGATGGAATTGAGACTTGTTGCTCAAACTTCTTGGATCAATCCATTGTTCCAAATGGATCAATATGGTATATTAGAGACCCTCAAATCATCTCTTGAGGTCTTGGCTCATGGTTTGTCCCAAAAGTCAACTTAGGGGTGAATTAGGTCAAGAAACCCTAATTTTGAAGATCATGTCATTTCTTGATTGATCCTTTGTCTAAGCACTCAGAGAGGGCTTGGAACCCTAATTTTGATTGTAGTGGATGCTCACCCATCTTTGGGGAGACTAATGAGGCATAAAGGTACATCCATATGTTGATGATGATTTTCACAATGATGGGAAATCTAAGTGGTCAAAATTTGGGGTATTACACATGGACATCCGGGCAACGTACAGTTGTTTATTAGGAAGACCTTGGATACATCAAGCAGAAGCGGTTACTTCAACCCTCCACCAAAAGCTAAAGTTCGTTTAGAATGATCAACTTGTCATGGTCTGTGGGGAACAAGCCTTGCTTGTGAGTAACCTATCATCATCTACTTGTGTGGAACCCGAGGAGGTTATTACAACTCAGTTCCAAGCACTATCGGTGAGCAAGGACAATCAGTTCAAAGAAGGAACTTCAATTTCTTCATACAAAGATGCTATCAAAGCGGTCGAGAGTACCGATACGACAGGATGGGGACGGCTTGTCATTCCTATTGACAATAAAACAAAGAAGGGTCTTGGTTTTTCTGCGACCTGTACCCAGACAGCCGCCAACGATGAAAGTCTTCATCCCCTTCAAAACTTCTTCCACAGTGGAGGTTTTCTTCACCCAGTGTCTTAGACAGTTCATGCTATCAATGAGGAAGATCCCTCTGACACAGATGAAGAATGGAAGTCCTACCTTAACAAGTACGGCTATATGTCTCAGGAAGAGGTGCCTATGCCTTTTTTCTTTCCTACAGAAAGTTCGAGATTTATACCAAGATCAGATGTCGAAATGATCTACGGAGATTATGATCCGGAAGGATGCTGTGCTCCGCCAAATTCATTAGAGGAAGACACTCTGATGAAAGACAACTTTGACCACAATTACTATGGCCCAATGGATGGCCTGCCAATGTGGCAGCCTTACCCAGGAAACTTGGGGCAAGAAAATCAGCCGAACAATGAAACTCAGTTGAGCGTCATTGAACAGAATGCCTGTGTCCCCACCATGTCATGGGATCAACACTCAGGTCATTCAGAAACTACTCAACATGAAGATGAATTCGCAACGTTCGCCGGACTTGAATTCATCAACTATGCTTTTCCCGAGGTCAACGTCATCGAGAGGGATGATTCCTCCAGTTCCAAAGAAGTTTGGGACACTCTGGGACAACCAAGTGGAAAATACGACTTTATGGTCAAGTACGCTGTTCCCGAAAGCTCTCGTATCAGGCTCGAAGATATCCAGTCAACTGGATGGGGAGATACAGCTGAGAGCACCAATGTTATGCAAAATGCAACAGAGGAATCCTCCTACGACAATTCTGCCTGGGAAACAGATTCCAATGATCCTACTCCACCAGAAATCAGCGTCATTTCTGAAGACAAATCAATGAAGGTGCCAGACTTTGTGATTCATCGAGGAGTTCGCCGCCAATGGGTTACCGTCGAGGTTCCGAAGGTCGTTCGTCAGTCAAATTAATTGCCATCTTTAACCTTTCACCCTGCCCAGGTGAAACGGATGTTTTGATAGGGCTCGCTTTTTGTAAATTTCCCTCTTCGCTTTGCCCAAAGCGAGTGAGTTTTGTTTTATAGGGCTGTAGTTTCAAGATTCGGCTTGTTCATTAATAAAATAACGTTGTTCTGTAATTTCCGCATTAATTGTTGTTTTCTCTTTTTGCTTTTTCAGAAAATGGAAATCCTAAAAAAAAAACATTCAATAATAAAAACAAGCAGTAAAATCAAAACACTGCACACACTTACATTTTCTCTATCTCTTCTAAACACGAATCATCACGTCATGCAGATTGCTTGTTTTATACCCCGTTGAAACATACGATCCGATGCCTTCTTCCAACTTTGAGTTCCTAGTATTCGAGGCTGAAGAAGAAAATGACAACGAAATTCCAAAAGAGATCTCCTGACTACTCAGACAAGAGGAAAGGTCCATTGAACCTCACAAAGAGCCGTTGAAAACGGTAAACTTGGGTTCAGAAAAAGAGAGAAAAGAAATCAGGATCGGAGCACTGCTCAGTCCAACTGTCAGAGAAGATCTGATAAAGCTTCTCAAAGAATTCCCCGATGTATTCGCTTGGTCCTATCAGGATATGCCAGGGTTGGATACCAGCATCGTGGAACATCACTTACCGTTGAGATCGGAATTTCTGCCAGTAAAGCAAAGGTTGAGACGCACTCACCCGAACATGGCCATCAAAATCAAAGAGGAGGTACAGAAACAGATTGACACGGGTTTCCTTGCTACATCTGAATATCCTCAATGGTTAGCCAACATCGTACCCGTTCCCAAAAAGGATGGAAAGGTCAGAATGTGTGTTGATTATAGAGATCTAAACAAGGCAAGTCCAAAGGACGACTTTCCTTTACCACACATTGACATGCTGGTGGATAGCACAGCAAAGTTCAAAGTATTCTCCTTCATGGATGGATTCTCGGGCTATAACCAGATCAAAATGGCGCCGAAAGACATGGAGAAAACTTCGTTCATTACCCCATGGGGTACCTTTTGTTACAAGGTAATGCCGTTCGGTTTGAAGAATGCTGGGGCAACCTATCAAAGGGCCATGACTACTCTGTTTCATGACATGATACACAAAGAAATCGAGGTATATGTCGATGATTTGATTGCAAAATAAAGAACAGAGGAGGAGCATGTTGAACATCTGTCAAAATTGTTCGAACGTCTAAGAAAATTCAAGCTCCGCTTGAATCCTAACAAGTGCACCTTCGGTGTCCGTTCGGGGAAATTACTAGGGTTCATCGTCAGCCAGAAAGGAATTGAAGTTGATCCTGACAAGGTCAAGGCCATTCAAGAAATGCCTTCTCCGAAAACTGAAAAACAAGTCAGAGGATTCCTGGGACGTTTGAACTACATCTCCAGATTCATATTCCTTATGACCGCGACGTGTGCGCCGATTTTCAAATTACTCAAAAAGAACCAGGACTGCGTTTGGTCAGAAGACTGCCAAACTGCCTTCGACAGTATTAAGGAATATCTGTTGAATCCTCCGATTCTATCACCTCCAGTGGAAGGAAGACCACTGATCATTTACCTCACTATCCTAGAGGACTCAATGGGATGTGTACTTGGCCAACAAGACGAAACTAAAAGGAAAGAGTCTGCCATTTACTATCTAAGCAAGAAATTCACCGACTGAGAGACTCGGTACACAATGCTTGAGAAAACTTGTTGCGCTTTGGCTTAGGCAGCCAAACGTCTTCGCCAGTACATGATTCGTCATACTACTTGGTTGGTCTCCGAAATGGATCCAATCAAGTACGTTTTCGAAAAACCAGCTCTCACGGGAAGGATTGCCCGTTGGCAGATGTTACTATCAGAATATGACATAGAGTACCACGCTCAAAAAGCCGTTAAGGGAAGTGTTTTAGCCGATCATTTGGCTCATTAACCAATTGACGATCAAGAATCAATCGGGTTTGACTTCCCAGACGAAGATGTCATGTATCTAAAGATGAAAGACTGCGATGAACCGCTACCCAGTGAAGGGCCAGAACCAGGTTCCCAGTGGGGACTTATCTTTGACGGAGTAGTCAATCATTATGGAAACGGAATTGGGGCAATCATTGTTACCCCTCAGGGTTCCCACATTCCTTTCACTGCCAGACTTACGTTCAAATGTACGAACAACGAGGCCGAATACGAAGCATGTATCATGGGTCTCGAAGAAGCGATTGATTTAAGGATCAAAAACTTGGACGTATACGGCGATTCAGCCCTGGTTATTAACCAGATAAAAGGAGATTGGAACACATACCAATCAGGATTGATTCCTTACAAAGACTATGCAAGGAGGTTGTTACCCTTCTTCAACAGAGTCGACTTTCATCACATCCCTCGTGATGAGAATCACATGGCTGATGCATTAGCCACTCTCTCTTCCATGATTAGTGTAGGTCGATGGAATGACATACCTAAGATCGACATCATGCGCCTTGAATGGCCCGCTTACATCTTCGCGATTGAAGCAGTCATAGACGACAGACCTTGGTATCAAGATATCAAATGCTTCCTTCAGAAACAAGAGTACCCATCTGGGGCACTCAGAAAAGACAGGAAAACCCTCAGAAGATTGGCTGGAAACTTCTTCCTGAGCGGTGACACTCTTTATAAGAGAAATTTTGACATGGTCTTGCTCCGATACGTCGACAGACCAGAAGCAGACATGCTCATGAAGGAAATTCATGAAGGATCCTTTGGCACTCATGCCAACGGGCGCACAATGGCGAGAAAAATTCTCAGGGCCAGGTATTATTGGTTGACCATGGAATCCGACTGCTACAAGTACATGAGGAGGTGTCACAAGTGTCAGATATACTCCGACAAAATTCATGTACCCTCATCACATCTCAAAGTTCTTTCTTCCCCGTGGCCATTTTCCATATGGGGAATCGATATGATTGGTATGATTGAGCCCAAGGCTTCAAACGGACATCGGTTCATCCTGGTAGCCATTGACTATTTCACCAAGTGGGTCGAAGCAGCGTCATTCGCCAATGTAACCCGACAAGTGGTGGTCCGATTTATCAAAAACAATATCATCTGCCGTTATGGTGTTCCAAGCGAGATCATTACTGATAATGGATCTAACTTGAACAATAAGATGATGAAGGAGTTGTGTGCAGAGTTCAAGATCGAACACCATAACTCATCTCCCCACCTACCCAAGATGAACGGGGCGGTAGAAGCGGCTAACAAGAACATCAAGAAGATTGTTCAAACGATGGTTGTAACCTATAAAGATTGGCACGAAATGCTACCCTTTGCTCTTCACGGTTATCGAACATCTGTCCGCACTTCAACAGGGGCAACCCCTTTCTCTCTAGTATATGGCATGGAGGCAGTGCTCCCCATAGAAGTAGAGATCCCATCAATCCGGGTATTGATGGAAGCTAAGCTCACCGAAGTTGAATGGTGTCAAAGTCGACACGATGAACTGAACCTGATCGAGGAAAAACGAGTCACGGCACTATGCCACGGTCAGTTGTATCAGCAGAGAATGAAAAGGGCGTTCGACTAAAAGGTCCGACCTCGTGTTTTCAGAAAAGGAGGCCTTGTGCTCAAGAAGATACAATCATTTCTCACTGACTCTCGGGGCAAATGGACCCCAAATTACGATGGCCCCTATGTGGTCACGAAAGCTTTCTCAGGCGGCGCCTTGAGACTTGCAACCATGGACGGAGAGGAATTTGCCTACCCCACGAATGTTGATATAGTCAAGAAATACTTCGCCTAAACTAAATAAAAAAACGTCTCGGTGGATTGAAAACCCGAAAGGGCGGTCCAGGCAAAAGTTAGAGACAGAGAAAAAAAATTATCCCGGTGGATTGGAAACATCACAGTACAATCCAGGCAAAAGTTAGGGATAATGGCAAGTAACTATTTTCAACAGAGGCAAGTCCCTCAGCAGCAGTTACATCATCCGTCAAAAAACTCCAGTCAAGGTCATCTTCGACAGAAGCTCAGGATGTCCCGAATTCAAAGTTGGTAGAAGGATAGTGGTCGTTATGTTTCAACGTAGCCCTTTTCCCTGTAAATTACCATTTTCTAACTTTGTATATACTCTTTGGAATCACGCGTTTGGCTGATCTCCATCTTATCAATAAAATTTGAGCCCTTGTACTTTTGTTTATAATTCTTTACTTATTTTAGCTTTACAGAACGACGTTGTTTAAACTTAATCAGCGATTCTTGAAATAAAACAAAAATAAATTTACTTGTTAAACTTTTTCTGCTTTTAAATTAAAGATGGCATTTCTTTTGACTGTTGAACATCAGAAGAACATCGATCGCTTCTCCCGAAGTAAGCGAACTTCAAAGTGCAGAATCAAAGTACTCCTTCTAAGCCAGTACTCCTGAATAAAGGGATCCAGTGTGTCAGAGACCTTGTTTCGTCTGACACGGCTCGGCCGAGTTCTCATCTCCTAAGCCCGATCAACATAGCTCCCAACGGGACTATCTCTCCTAAGCAAGGTGGAATTGCTATTTTGAACCAACGGTACTTTTTCGCCCCGCGATGGTCGAGTATCCAATTGTGTTCATCCATTAGTCTGTATGTCGCGTCAGTTTTGTCAGCATATACATACGTACTTCATGCATTTTTTATTTGCATTTACATTTCATATTGCATCGTTATCACTCTAGCCGGTCTTGTCCCCTAGTGATAAACAGTTTTCTCAATTGAGTTTGTCAGTATTTTCCTCGTCAGGAAATGTTGCGTCTGCACAATCTCGCCACCAGTGTATCTTTAGATCAGAGTCGGCACTTGGCCACTTTGATAACTTGAACCTCTGAAAAGCCAGAGAAAACTTTTAATAAACATCACTCTTCGCCATTAAAGATGATATCCTTGCTTTCCCGGATTAAGGAAAATCCACAGAGAAAGCCTCGTGATCAGAGATTCGGCAGCACGCCAGTTTTGCTCCGAAAAACCACTGATGAGAAGGTCATTAGCATCTCAAAATTGGACCCCATCATATGGCGTTTCTCCGGGAAGATCCCGAGAAAAGTATGATGAAAGATCCCAAACGAAAACAGTCTCTCAAGAGACTCGCTTTCCCTAGTAGAATCGACAAATGGCGTCTCCAACGGAGAATTTTGTACAACTCTACAATTCAGACGAATGGGTTCCCCAGCAAGTCTGGCATCAAATCTTTTCCCACTCAAATGGCGTCTCCCTAGGAAAATTCGGCGAGAAGTTTGAGGGAAAACCGCTACTAATAGCGTCCCTTGTCAATAAAGTTTATTGACAAAAGAAACTAAGACCAGTTCCTTGGTAGGAAACCAGGATCGAGGGGAAGTTTATATCAGAAACTTAGACCAGTTCCTTGGTAGGAAACCAGGATCGAGGGGAAGTTTATATCAGAAACTAAGACCAGTTCCTTGGTAGGAAACCAGGATCGAGGAGAAGTTATTTCAAAAGAGACTAAGACCAGTTCCTTGGTAGGAGACCAGGATCGAGGGGAAGTTTACCTTTTCTAAGCATCATTTCTTAGCTAAAGAAGATGAATGCGTAAGCTACCATTCATAACCACCATCAAAATTTCGGGTATTCCGATATTTAATCCTCTTGCACCCCGAATGCCCAAATCCCTTCGTCATTCACACCTTCGGGTCCAAGAAGATTAAATAGGGGCATCTGCAATACCCCAAATTTTGACCACTTAGATTTCCCATCATTGTGAAAATCATCATCACAATATGGATGGGCCATCATACTTCATCAGTCTCCCCAAAGATGGGTGAGCATTCACTACAATCAAAATTAGGGTTTCAAGCCCTCTCTGAGTGCTTAGACAAAGGATCAATCTAGAAATGACATGATCTTCAACTTGTCTAATCTCTCAAACATCCTCAAAGGATCAAAAGGACTCCTACTTCAAGGATTAAGCACAAAGCTGCTCCCTTCTAGGTGGATTAAGTCTCAAGATCGACAGTGTCACCAAATTAGGGTTTTGGTCGACCAGGGCCTCCAGATGGAAAATTTTCATCTGGGCACAAGGCAATGATCCAAAACATAACCTAATATACTTCATGGAACCTCATGAACCCATCCATCAAGTCAATTTTGCCTCAGGGGATGCATTCATCAAAAATCAGGAATTAAGGTTTCTTGACCTAATTCACCCCTAAGTTGACTTTTGGGACAAACCATGAGCCAAGACCTCAAGACATGATTTGAGGGTCTCTAATATACCATATTGATCCATTTGGAATAATGGATTGATCCAAGAAGCTTGAGCAACAAGTCTCAATTTCATCTGCACCACAATTAGGGTTTTAAGAGAAAAGTCAACTGTAACTTTGACTTTTGACTAGGACATGCTCCCAAATCCTAATACATGATTGTATATACCCTATGACACCCATGGAACATGTCCATCAAGTTTGATTTAGGTCAAGGACATGATTTCCTGAAGAATTGCACAGTTTGGAATTCATCTGATAAAAAGTCAACTGTGCACAAAAGTCAACTTTGACTTTTTGAGATTTTTCACCAAAATGGATTTTTAACCCTAAAATGATGTTAATGTATGATTTGAATCATCATTCATCAAGAAAAATCAAGAAAAGTGAGATAACTTGTAAAAGGGGTAACCATAAAACTTAGAAATTTTTCTAAGTTAAAAATAAAGTGGCAAAGGTACCAACTTTGGAGGACCATAACTCCTAAACCACAAGGCCATTTTTTCTCATCCAAAGATGGATTTGTAGCCCTCATTATCACCTACAAAAACTTCAACTACAAGTCATTCCAATTCATTAAGGATTTTGAGTTATGGAGTGATCAAAGTGGCTGAAAAGTGAAAATGTCACTTTTTCCAACACTTAGTGAAATTTTCACTAAGTCAGATTCTGCCTCACTTTTTGCCAAATGTAGGGGGATTTTTCACTTGGAATCAAAAGAGATCAAAACCAAACTTGTTCAAACAGTTGTTGTATCATGTAAGAGCTTTCCAAAATGGCCAAGAACATTGTCAAATTCAACCTACACCATGAGATACAACATTGCCAAGTTGCCTTGCTGAAATCTGTCAAGGCAAGGCAGAATTTGCAACTTTGGTCGATTTGCCAAAATCAGCCAAATTCAATTGCTCCTATCCACTTGGACACCTCAGAGGATTGAATCTAAAGGGGACAATCACTGAGCCAAGCCTCCAAAGTCCATGGAACAAGAAATAGCATGTTGAACCTAGAATGGCCAAAATAGGGACAAGACTTCAAATTTGGAATGAGGCATTCAATGGAACCATCAAGGTGGCATGGACTGAGCCATTCTCATCTGAAATCAGTCAAGGCTTATCCAAGACCAAGGGAACCAAAGCTCTGTGCCCTAACCTCTAGTCAATGGCTAGAGGAGACTTGGATTTTCATTTGCCAACATTGGCCAAACCTACTTACCAGCTGCCATGCACTATTCCTTGAAAAACAAACTTGCTCTACTATAAATAGAGCTCAATTGTGGTCAGTTTGAGTACACCAAAGCCATCTAACAGATGCTTTCCTCAAAATCTCTTCTTTCACTCCAATTTTGCCTTCTAAGGCAAGTCACTATCGGGTTTTGAGTTTGAGAGCAATTCCAATCAAACCAATCACTCACACACCTCACATACATCACATATGAGCTGATCAAACACTTAGATTACTTCTGAAACATCAATTTCACAAAATCACCAGCTGGTTGCTCAAAGTTTTAACCAAAGTGCAGCTGAGGTGCCACAAAATGATCCAGCCAATTTCAATCAAGTCCAACCATCCAAACACAATCCATAGGGTGTAGGGAAGCTGTTCAGATCATCACCACTCATCTGTAACACCTCCAAATCAAAAATCACTTTGAACTTGCTGTCACGACTTGGAGGTAAGCACATACTTGGTCATCTCTCAATCTATGCATATTTCCTCGCACAATAATTTGGCCATATGTTCATAATCATGCATGGAATGTTTTCCCTCAATTAATTGCATTGTTTGAATCGTGTATCAAAAATCCTAGACTTCATGCAGAAATTAGGGTTCTTGAGGTCTCTTCGTGATTTCTTGTTGTATGTTTAATTTAAATGAAATTAAAGTACATAGACATGATCGTGAGGTTGAGGCGAGCATAATGATATGTGGATTGCATGATATGATTACGTATTCATGGAGATTGGATAGAAAATGCAAATCTGAGAAACCAAGAACACGCGCGTGTTCTTCAGCTTGTTCTTGGCGCCATTTTTAGAAATTCAAATATTTGAATTTTGTGATTTTGTTTAATTGATTCAAAAATTAATTTCTCTCTGAGTTTTAATGATTTTGAGTTGATTCTTTTTTTAATAATTCACAAAAATGTTAAAATATTTTATTTTCACAAAAAATCCCAAAAATATTATTTATTTCATATAATTGATATTTTTGTAAAGAATTAATGTTTTAATTGTTTTTAACATTTGAAATATATTTTCCACATTGATTTTGCAACTTTTAATGCTTTCTAATTATTTTGTAGGTCAACACTTAATTTTTGAAGCATTAATCCAAGATCACAATTTGTTTTCCATGTGTTAAACAATTTTTGATCATTTTAATTGAATTTTTATTCAATTAAATACATTTTGAAAACAAATTAGGGTTTTGGATTAATTCAACCCTCATAAATCATTTTCAAAACACTTTTTGGGCCTCTTGAGAGAGTGTAAAACCCATCTCCCCTTGTACAAAAACTTTTTGGGCCTCACTCATTGTATAAGTCCCTCCGTATAAGTAAACGGCGCGATCGTCACCCGTTTAAAAATAAAAATCATCTGGGCCTCTCCTTGAGCTATAAGACCCATTCAAAACACTTTGGGCCTCTATTAGAGTGTAAGACCCAATCCCCCTTTTAACCAAAATATCTTGGGCCTCACTTATTATATAAGTCCCTCTGCGTTAAAAAAAAACCTCGGCGCGATCGCCATTGTTAAACGAAAAATCATTTGGGCCTACCCTCGTGTTATAAGCCCCACTCTTTTTTTCTTCAAACCTTTTTGGGCCTCTTGAGAGAGTGTAAGACCCATCCCTTTGTACAGAAAACCTTTTTCGGGCTTCATTTACTTGTATAAGTCCCTCTGTACAAATTCAAACAGTGCGCTCACTGATAAAACCCTGGGCCTCTCCTTGAGCTGTAAGCCCCAAATCTTTCTTTTTCAAAGCACTTTCTCCTTTGATTTTGAATATACTGTTGTTTTCAATCTTTCTTTGTTGAACAACTAACCAAACAGCATGGAAGCACTCCAACCGAGTAAGTGATTATCGCTTTCGTTTACTGCTTTCATATTATAAACTGTATTGTGGGGCTGCTCACTGTAAGTCTCCTTTCACAAACTCATATATATATATATAACTGTATTGTGGGGCTGTTTCGCTGTAAGTCTTCTTTCATAAACTCATATCTACTGTGTAATAATAGTATAGATATTTCGAGTTTCCCCGGCAACTACGTCTAGAACTAGGTGACGCCGTTTCATTTATTCGTAGAAATAGACGCCTAGATCCCCAATAGGAGCACCAGATACAGTCTTCTCTTCGGTTGTCCTCCTTAGGAATCGTCAAGAAGCTCTACTCCCCAAGATGAATGTATTCTCCGTGAATGGCATCTTTGAGTTTCTTCCAAATTTTCGAACTTTCCTGACTTGATCTATTCCTTGTGGATAGCTTGCCTTGAATGTCTCGGGGTTTGGGTACCCACTACGGTCATAATCTTGGACCTTAACTAAGGAACCCTCTTTAAAAGCTAAAAGTCGCTGGATAGTAAACCTCGCACGTTTACCAGTGGTTTTTATCTTTAAAAGAGTTATCTCTCCTAATGGAAAGGAGATGATAGACCCACGGGCTTCTTAAAAGCATCGGCCTCCTCTTGGCCATTATTCAAGGACACTACGGCTTCTTAGAAGTATTCACAGCCTCCTCTTAGGCTTCGTATAATGATCTCTTCCTCCGGGAATGATAGCCTCCTCTTGGACTTCGTACAAGGACCCGTCAGCTTCTTAAAAGTTTCCAGCCTCCTCTTGGGCTTCGTACAAATTGTCCCGACGACCTCCTAGAGGTATAGGAACAGAACCTAGTCATCCTTATAGAACAGTCCTTTCATAGAGTCTACTACTGTTTCTCAAAACATAGTACAAAAGATAAAACTCTAGACACGGACAGTCTAACTTCCTTGAGTCTCAAAAGACATTCTCAAGTGACCCCTTCGTTAAATAGGAAGGAAACCCGCAGACTCGGACAGTCTCAATACCCTTTGGATTTCCAGTTTCCCCAAAGAAGAGGAAACAACCCCGATCCTCAGATCTAACCCACGAGTACAGTGATGCTCATATAAGAACTGATTTTCTCTTTCAAAATCAGTATACTGGACCTGTCACTTAACTGACATAGCCTCCTCTTGGGCTTTGTACAATGGCTCTCCCTAGCGGAGTCAAACAACGTTTAGCCTCTCTCTCGGGCTTTGTACGAGACACATAAGAGACTCCCTCGTTGAGTCAATCCCCCTTTCGCCTCCATCTCGGGCTTTGTACGAGATACAAAAAGGTTCTTATTGAGCCAAACAAACAATCGCCTCCATCTCGGGTTTTATACGAGATACCAAAAGACTCCATCGTCGGGTCAAAATCTTTTAGCCTCTCTCTCGGGCTTTTGTACGGGACACAAAATTTCCTCCTCTTAGGCTTTGTATAATGATTTTCCTAGCAGAAATTAGCCTCCTCTTAGGCTTTGTATAAGAAAACCACTGGTTAATCCAATTAACCTTTTAACATCAAAGTTGTGCCTCGTTCACAGTATACAAACATCAACAACTCCTTCCCCTTCATCTAATCGCTGTAAGTGGCAAGCCTCTGGATCATCTATATCCACGCCACTGTCCCTCTTTTAGCATGAGAAATTCCTAAGGAAAGATGGCATTGCTCTACACTGAGTTAAAGTCTTCTCCTTCAGGTTAAAACCCTTTCTTTGGAAATTATGGCATTGCTCGGATCCGCGTATCCCAGTTAAAGTAATTCTCCTTCTCTCCTCTTTAGAGATGACAAATTCTCTCTAAAGCCGAGGTCTTTCAACTTCACGTCTTGGGTTTTGAACAAGACACAAATAGACCTTTCAGCTTCACATATTGGGCTTTGAACAAGATACAAACCACCTTTCGCTTCACGTCTTGGGCTTTGAACAAGACACCAAAAACCAATTTCCTCCCATAGAATAGGAGGAACTACGAACGCTCTGATTTCCCTGTTTCGGTAAACGGGAATACGTAGGCATAAGATCGAAAGAAAAGATCTTAGCGAGCGCAATCAACAAAAAAACCAAATCCCATATCTCCATCAATCAAAACCAGTATTTCAAAAGCATCAGTCCTAACATCCTAATCCTTGTTCCCCGCCAGAAACCTTCTGCCCAGGTAAAAAAGAAAGAAAGCAGTATTGGCGAAAATATAAATAACCAGTACAAAGGCCCCCCACATTGATAGCATCCGTAACCTAACAGACCGCTATTTAAACTCAGTATGCAAGCAGGGTTAATTGGAGACATCTATTTCCCTTCCTTATTCAGCTCACAATAGGATAAAAAATGAATCGACCTGTAGTCAAAGCTCAAACCGCAGAGAGCGACCAGCGCTTAAGAACCGCGTCCAAAATCGCTCGCTACAGACCGGAGTTAGTGCAACGGACTACGGAAAAGGTGAAACTTATTCGTGAGAAAATGAAGGCTTCTCAGAGTAGGCAAAAGAGTTATCATGATCGAAGGAGGAAAGATCTTGAGTTTCAAGAGGGCGATTATGTATTTTTGAGAGTTACACCGGTGACGGGTGTTGGTCGTGTATTGAAGTCGAAAAAGCTTACTTCTCGGTTTATTGGTCCTTACCAGATATCCGCGAGAGTGGGTGTTGTGGCTTATCGGGTGGCGTTGCCACCGAATCTTTCGAATTTGCATGATGTGTTCCATGTTTCACAGCTTCGGAAATATGTTCCAGATCTGTCGCATGTGATTCCGATGGATGAAGTTGAGGTAAGGGAGAACCTTACGGTTGAGGCATTACCAGTGAGAATTTTGGATCGCGAGTTGAAGCGGTTAAGAGGCAAGGATATTGTGCTTGTGAAAGTAGCGTGGGGAGGCGCTGCTGAGGGCAATTTGACTTGGGAGTTGGAGAGTCGGATGCGGGAGTCGTATCCGGAGTTGTTCGTCTCAGGTAATATTTTCGAGGACGATTCGATTAATATATTATTTTATTTTTGACTTTTATTTGATAATGTATTATTTTTCATTGTTGCTATGTTTTATCGCGTTTTGGGAGCGTTTGCGAGATATTTGAGTGTAGGGGTATTTTGGTCTTTTGGCTTGGTTAGTTATGTTTTTCATAAAAATAGAAAGAGAGAAAAATAGAGAGAAAGAAAAAAGAGAAGAAGAAAAAGAGAAAGAAGGAAAAGAAGAGAAGAAAAAGAGAGAAAAACTTGGGGTTTAAGAAATTGAATCAACCGACTTTTTAAACATGATTAAATCGGGTAAGGGTGCGAAACTCGATTATTCTATACTTGTGTATGGTTATATATGTTTGTATTTGTTTGTTGTTGGGTTGAAATTGGGTATTGAACCAAAACCATAATATGTTGAAATTGTTGGAAATTGATTCAAATTGTGTCTGAAATCATGTTTTAATTATCATAATTGCTGAGACATGTTAGATAGGTGTTGTTGTACAATCTATTGGTAATTTTCTGGTGTTTAGGTGAGATTTGGAGTAATTTTGGTTGAACCCGTAGTAGAAAAATCCTGCAGGAAAATTCTGGGTTGTCGCTGTCGTTACGCGTATCAGGCATGTCCATACGCGTATTGGGTTGGGCAATACGCGTATGGCAGATGCAATTGAGGGCAATACGCGTAAGGAAATCCATTTTTCTCGGCCATCTGCTGAAATGCGTAATCATACGCGTATGAGGTTGGGCAATACGCGTATGGCTCAGGGCAATATGCGTATGGCCAGCGAGGGTGCAAAATTTTGCCATTTCGCAATTCCTTTTCTTTTTGATTCCATAACTTGTGTTCCGATTATCTGTTTTGAACATTCTTGGTATCGTTGGAAAGCTATTGAGATGTACTTTCTTATTAAAATGGTTTTGAGATTATTGGCCGATTTAATTATGTCAGGAATTTGGAAATGTGTCATTTTGTCGACTTTTACCATTGTAATTGTGTGTAATTGATGTGTACCATGCAATGTGCTTTTGATATGGATATCGTATGACTTGTGTGATGTTATATGATGTGAATGGATGATTATGGATGGGTATATGTGCGCATTTGAATGTCATGAGTCATTGTATGCCAAGAATCATGATATGCATTCTTGTGATGTCGTGTACCCTTGTGGGGTGTGAGCGACGAATCGGTTCCAGAGGGAATCTGCTATAACATCGTGTGCCTTATACAAAGAGGACCTAAAGCAATGATTATAGACGATTGTGTACCTTATACAAAGAGGACCTAAAGCGATCGGATCGTGTGCCTTATACAAAGAGGACCTAAAGCGATCCATAAACGTCGTGTGCCTTATACAAAGAGGACCTAAAGCGACGGGGAACATCGCTTGCCCGACGGGGAGTTACACTAAGTAACAAGCGATGATTCCAATAGTTCCTGAGTTAACTAATGATGAGATTGACGGATGAATGGTACCGCATTTGCATAGAGTCGTTGTGTCGGTCTCTTTGCATTTGCATAAATCATGAATGGATTAATTTTGTGTGGAATTATGAATGGAATTGATGAGTTGAGATATATACATATATATATATATATATATATATATATATATATATATATATATATATATATATATATATATATATATATATATTGGTGATAAATGTATTGTGCATGATTGATATGCCTTTGTGATGGATATATGAGATATGGACTGTGTTGCTTTGCATTTGAATTATGGTGTAAATTGTGGTGAGAATGTTTTATATGTACTTTTGTGTTATTATATAATTGTATGCAATTATATTATGATTGTGTTTCTCACCTTTCTACTGTTTTGAATGCTCTATGAGGCATTGCAGATTAGATGCTGGAGGTCTTTTTGTGAAGCTTAGGTCTTCATTCTTTTGTCGGTCGGCTCTGATATGTAGCACCGAGTAGTCGAGGAGATCGTTTGTGATTATGTGTATATGTATATGTTCTTTTTGGATTGTATATGTATGAATCTATGTATGACAGACAAACTTTTATGTTATATATATATGAGATTCAGTTGCAGATTTTCCGCTTTTATTCTGTATCTGAATTGTGGGTAGTAGGAACTAAGTTCCTCTGTTATTTGCTACCTGATTGTTGCATATCTATATGAGCAGGTTTATTGTATTTTGTCTCAATTGATGTGACGCCTCCGTCTATGCCATGAATGTTTAATTATACTCTGATTATTCGTTATCGGTGTAATTAATTGGGGGTATAGATTGGGGGTGTTACCCCTATCAAAACATCTGTTTCACCTGGGCAGGGTGAAAGGTTAAGATAAAGACGAAAATTACTTCGACTTATGAACAACTTTCGGAACGTTGACAGCAACCCATTAGCGGCGAACTCCTCGGTGAATCACAAAGTCTGGTACTTTCCTTCTTGATTTGTTTTTAGAAATAACGCTGATTTCTAGTGGAGCAGGATCATTGGAATTTGTCTCCCAGGCAGAGTTGTCGTAGGAGGATTCCTCTGTTGCATCTTGTACAGTGTTTTCACTCTTAGATGGATCTCCCCATCCAGTTGGATGAATGTCTTCGAGTCTGATACGAGAGCTTTCAGGAGCGGTGTATTTAACTAAGAAGTCGAATTTCCCACTTGGTTGTCCTAATGTGTCCCACACTTTTTTGGAACTGGATGAGTCATCCCTCTCGATGACGTTGACCTCGGGAAAAGTATAGTTAAGGAACTCTTATCCTGCAATTGTTGTGAATTCATCGTTGTACTGGATATTTTATGAATGCCCTGAGTAATGATCCCATGATTCTGTGGGGACACAGGTATTCTTTTCAATGATGCTCAGCTGATATGCATCATTCGGCTTACTCTTTTGTCCTGAGTCTCCTGGGTACGGCTGCCAGATATGCAGGCCATCCATTGGGCCATAATAGTCGTGGTCAAAGTTGTCTTTCATCAGAGTGTCCTTCTCTAATGAGTTGGATGGAGCACGGTATCCTTCTGGATCACAATCTCCGTATATCATTTTGACATCTGACCTGGTATATATCTCAGACCCTGCGAGGGGAAACAGAATGGCGTAGGCGCTTCTTCCTGAGACATATAACCATCCTCGTTGAGATAGGACTTCCATTCTTTATCTGTATCGGAGGAGTCACCCTCGTAGATGGTATGTACTTCTTGAGACACTGGGTGGAGGAAACCTCCAATGTGGAAGAAGTCCTGAATGGTATGAAAACTCTCATTGTTAGTAGCAGTCTGGGTACAGGTTGAAGAAAAACTAAGACCCTTCTTTGTTTTGTTATCAGTAGGAATGACAAGTTGTCCTCATCCCTTTGCATTGTTACTTTTAATCACTTCGAGAGCATCTCTGTACGAGGAAATTGATGTTACTTTTTCTGACTGATTGTCGTTGCTCACCGAAAGTGCTTGGAACTGGGTTCCAACAACCTCTTCCGGTTCCACATAAGTAGATAACGATAAGTTACTCACAATCAAGGCTTGCTCTCCACAGACTGTGACGAGTTGGTCATTCTTGACAAACTTTAGCTTTTGGTGAAGCGTCGAAGTGACTGCCCCAGCCTCGTGTATCCAAAGTCTTCCTAACAAACAGTTGTATGTTGCTCGAATGTCCATGACCTGGAAAGTGACTAGAAAAGTATGGGGACCGATAGTTATGGAAAGGTCGACTTCGCCAATAAATGTTTTTCGGGATCCTTCAAATGCTTTGACGATGACCTTTCTGCCTCTCATCGGAGATCTTTTGAATGATAGTCGCATTAGAGTAGACTTCGGCATAACATTCAGAGTTAATCTGGTGTCTACCAGTACACTGGCTAAAGCATCGTCCTGGCAGTTGACTGTAATATTGAGTGCCATGTTGTGACTTTTGCCTTCATCTGGCAGTTCCTCATCACTAAAACCCAAGTTGTTGCAGGAAGTGATGTTGGAGATGAAGTTGTCAAACTGTCTTATTGACACATCTTGTTCCACAAAGGCTTGCTCTAAGACTTTCTATAGAGCTTCCCTGTGAGCTTCGGAACTGAGTAAACGTGATAGCACAGAGATTTTTGAAGGAGTTTGCAATAGCTGATTAAAAATGTTGTATTCACTCTTCTGAATGAGCTTCAGCATCTCATCGCTGTTCTTTGAAAGGTCGGGATCGAAGGATTGATCGACTGGTTAATCAGGAATTTCCGTCTGAGGTTCCTTTTCTCTAGTAGGTTCTCCAACTCCTCGGTTGAAGATTCAACCGCTCCGTGTTACTCGATTGATGTCTGCAATATTCACGACGGAGGGTAATGGAATTTCCTTTCCATTATCAATTGTTGTTGCACCGTATTTGTAAGGGATACCCTTAATTGATTCATACGGTAATGGTCCCGGTAGATAGATAGCTACAGGAGCCTTCTGATTCTACTGACCATTGTAAGTAATTTCAATCAGTTTCTGGTTGGGAATTTTCGATTCGTTAAGTAAATGGATGATGGTACAAACATCCTTGGTCCTCTCATGATCAGAGATTATGACAACATCCTTGATTCGATCAGCAAAATAGTCTGGCATCAAATTAGTTGACCCAGAACTTGGACACGGTCGAATCTCTTTGTGGTCCAACTGACTCTGAAGGGCTGCTCGCACGAGGTAACATCCTTGATTATCTTCTGAGAAAACTCTACACCGTTCATAGTTATGTGGTGGCACCTGGCCACGTCCGCTTTGTATGCAGTGTAACCTCACTAGATCTGTTCCCATTGATCGAACATCCGGACTTTGATGCCTAGTAGGGTTCCCATCAATCATACTGACTTATTGTGTGTCTTCATCTAAATAGATTTGAAGCCACCAGTGGTTTAACAAGTGTTGCAAAGTTCTTTGAACGAGAGCACATCCTTGGTTGCTCTCACGACATCCCTTACAGTTCTGATAATTATGCGAAGTCAGAAAACCGAGCTGGACCTGCTTAGCATGTAACTCCACCAAGTTGGTATTCATCAAGCGAATATCAAAGATTTGAATCATATTCGCTTGATACTGATTTCTATCTGACGCTAGAGGGTCTCTTGTACAAAAGAGCATCCCTAATTGTTTACTGAGCATATCAGATAGGAATCATAATCGTGTCGTGGCAGATTATGATGTTGGCTTTGCCTTGAGTGCATTGCCACCAAGTTGACATTCATTACCAGAATGCTGTGGTTCTGAATGACGTTGGGATTCGTATAAGTCATGTTGACTTCACGAATTCGGTGATCCTGGATCCATCCGAGATCCAATTGTTCCTGTAGAGCTTATTGCACCACAGAATATCCTTGATTGTTCTTAGAGAAGATATCACACTGGTGATAGTTATGAGATGGTACATGCCCATATCCGCTCTGTCTACGATGCATTTTGACCAGGTTGGCCCTCAATAAGAGTTCATCATGAATTTGATAGTTGTGGTTAGACTCTCCCTCTATCAAATTTACTGCAGCTTTCTCATGTTGAGGCCACAGGTTTGTCTGAACATTAGGATTCGTATCCTTGAAGGATAAGACCCCGCTCCTAACAAGTTTCTGTACATCGGATTTGAAGCTGAGACAATTTTCTATGTTATGCCCTGGTCCTCCTTAATGGTAAGGGCAAGTGTGATCCGCTTTGAACCAAAAAGGCAGATTTTCCGGTATTGTAAGAGGAGACCTGGTTTGGACATGCCCCTTGACCAGTAATAATGGAAACAGTTCTCCGTACAACATTGGTATAGGGTCGAACCCTGGTGGTTGTGTTGTACGATTGTTATTGTATGGAGGACAAGCCTGCTGAAGAGGTTGTTGTGTCCTTTGCTGATATTGTTGTTGATTTTGTTGGCTCTGCGCAACCTGAGGTTGATACGTAGGAACAGGCGCATGGTTGATGACAGGAATTACAGCTGCTACTAGTTGGTACCGTCGCCTTTGCTTTCCGAGAGAGATATTACCAATATCTTGCTCTTTTTTCTTAGGGAAAGCACTACTATATTTTTTGGTACTGCTTGATGATCCAGCGTCTTTTACTAAACGTCCTTCTCTGACTGCTTTCTCCAGACGAACTCCCATGCCCACCATCTCAGTGAAGTCACTGGGCGGACTGGCAACCATTCTGTCGTAGTAAAATGAGCTCAAGGTTTTCAGGAAGATCTTTGTCATCTCCTTTTCCTCAAGAGGTGGACAAATCTGGGCGGCAATTTCACGCCATATCTGAGCCTACTCCTTAAAGGTTTCCTTGTCCTTCTGTGACATGGCTCTGAGCTGATCTTTGTCCAGTGCCATGTCCAGGTTATACTTATATTGTTGAACGAAGGCAGCGCCAAGATCTCTGAAAGTGACGATCTTGGTGCGGTTTAAACCCATGTACCATTTGAGTGCGGCACCGGTTAAACTATCTTGGAAATAGTGAATCAGCAGTTGTTAGTTCTTTGTCTGAGTTGACATTCTCCGAGCATACATCACCAAATGACTTTGAGGGCAAGAGTTACCCTTGTACTTTTCAAATTCGGGCACCTTGAATTTGTGCAGAATTTTCACATTGGGGACCAAACAAAGGTCGGCGGCGTCCTTTCCAAATAGATCCTGACCGCAAATGGCTTGCAGTTCTTTCTGCATCTCCAGGAACTATTCCTGGAACTCGTTCATTCTGTTGTATATACTTTCGTTTCCACCAGACGGTATCTGTGGAATCTGCCCTTCCTGGACAGTGTGTACCACGGGTGGTGGTATAGTCATCATGGTAGTGACTCTAGGTACTTCCCTCTCCCGAAGTTTGTAACCTTCAGGGGTTGCTGTCATGCCCCTGGCATCTTCGCTTTCCCGAAGCTTGTAACCTTCAGGCCCAGCGGTTCCTGCTGCAATTTTCGGATCTTCCGTGATCGGTGGAATATATCCTTCAGGGATAAAGTTGATAGGCATGCCCCATGGACGATCTTTAGGCATGGTATATCGAGGATCATACTTTTCCACTATGGGCGTCGATGTGATCTCTGAGATCACGGTCCTTTGTTGTTGCATCTGGGCTACTTCCAGAGCTTGCATATCATTATGAAGCTTTCTCAAATCCTCTTTCAGAGCGTCGAGTTCTTCTCTCAACTCTCTGTTCTCTTCCTCGAGATTATCCATTTTCTTTTATTGACTGGCCCGAGTATTGTACGAATGAGACAGTTTAACTCTAAACGTGAGATTCGTAGGTAAAAAGAATGTGCTAAGTGAGAATGATGAATGATATGCAATGATTATATTAATTAATTATTATTATTTTTGTTTAATCAAAATAAACTTCAACAATTGGATTGTAAACATCAAACAGTGGGGAAACCACGTTTTATTGAATTCAAAGATTACAGAATGGAAATACAATCATTTATATAGTGTTGTAAAAGGAAATGTCTAAGCTAATGGATCCTGAGTCCTCTTTGAAGAGGGCTCGGGTGCTGGTTCTGGTATTTTCCTTTTCTTTGACCAGGGCTCTCGAGTCGTTGTCGGGTTGTCATTCCTTTGCCAAGTGAAAGGAGCGAGCAAATTCCTTTGCTCATCTTGGTTTTCTTCACGTGTTGCTCTAAAATCTCAATCAGAGCATCTTTTTCTTTTAATAGTTGCTGTATTTTCTTGCACTCCACACTGAGAATATGGTACTTGTTCTTCCAAGACTTCTTCTCCTGTTGAACTCTGTTGAGAGTAACCTGAAGTTTTTCTGTGTCAGGCATAAAATAAAGGACAGTGTCCCTTAACGGAAGAACTTCTTGACGAGGGTAAGGCATCCTCAGCTTGAGAGCTCTAGTTTGTACCCAGTGGAGATAAGGTTCCACCGAGACACAGTCTGGTTTTCCTAAAGACTCTCTTCCTTTCCTGTGAACATGTTTCCAGGCATGCACTATTTCTGTCTTTAGTGCTCTGTCATTTTCTCCTTCCTTGAAGAAAATACCTTCTAGATGAGCATTACGCGGGACATGCCTCATCGGGTATCCAAATTGACGACAAACTAAAGCTGGATGATAATTGATTCCTCCTTTAGTTCCTATGAGGGGTACATTTGGGAAGTTTCCACAACGGTCGATGATTCTGATCCCGTCATAGATTTGATTGTACCAATCGATGTCAGAGTTGGTAAAAGACATGATTCTCTGTGACCAACGTAAAGTATTCTTAGGATCCCAAAATGCAGCAGACTTGGGTAAGTGGGAAATGAACCATTTGTACAGCAGGGGTACACAGCATGTGATCATTCCTCCGCTATACAAATTCCTTAAATGTACAGAATGATAAACATCTGCGAGCAAGGTTGGTACAGGGTTTCCAATAAAAAATATCCTAATGGCATTGATATCTATGAAGTTATCGATGTTGGGAAACAGAAATAACCCGTAGGTGAGCAAAACAAAGATGCTCTCGAAAGCGACCATGTTCCCTATACTGGCAAAGTACAGGGCTTTCTTTATCAAAAACTGAGCTGGCAAACCCTGGATTCCACCCTTAGTGGTCTTGTGAGTCCTGACTTCTGACTCGTCCAAATAAATTGCTCTTGCAATGGTTTGATCCTTTGGAATTTCTTCCAGTCTAGAAAAGGGAGCTTGGTCAGTTATATGTAAATTAGTCAGGTGAGAGTACTCCTCCAGTGCTGGTGCAAGTTGGTAATCCGGGAATGTGAAACAGTGATAAACTGGATCGTAGAACTGAATGAGCGTGGCCAGTATTCCTTCAATTACATGGACCCTTAATAGAGATAACAGTGCTCCGTACTTGGCTCTGAAAGCATCAGGGTTGGTGACCATCCTCGCCAAACCTCTCAAATCCTCTAGTTTTGGAACCTTGAAGGTGTACTTGTGAGTCTTCCTTCTACCGAAATCCATAACGAAATCTCCTTATCTGACATTTACAATCATTATCTTAATTTAATTTTAAAAAGAGAGACTAGAAGAGAAATTTTTCTTTTGATTAATGTTTTTTAATGGAATGAATGCATGAATGCAGCACACAAAAACATAGAAAAAACATGGGGTCAAAGGTTCGGTGTCATGAAGTCATGGCTCTACCCATCTCCAAAGGTTTATACTGATGGTTTTTTGTACCTGTCCTCAAAATCACTGACCCCTCTTGGGATAACAACAGCATGCTGGAATCACCCGAGCGAGCTGCAGTATCTTAGAGTAATCTCAAATGAGGGTAGTATCGCGTGACAACTATTTTCGATAGCTTCTGCACTACAAAATAGTAACATAGTTTCAGTCTACTAAAATTCTCAGCTTCTCAAATAACCCAATCAAACAATCTGCTTTCAACAACCGAAGTCGTATAGGCATTGAATCCGCAAAGGGCATCTCCACTGATTCGATGGTCGACCGGGACCTCTTATTTGGGAGTCACTCCTTGTAAGATTACCCGTCTAGTGCCATCACTTATCTTAGGTGTATACTTAATATTTCCAGATGCGGCATCACACGCATTCCCATTAGCAGAAAAATAAACACGGATATCAATTAGGAAAAGCAGTATATATTTGTCCTAACATCCTAGACCTCTAGTCCTATGATCCTAACAGTCAATGATATTCCCCAGCAGAGTCGTCATTTTCCTGTAGCGAGCGATTTTTGTCGGTGACGCGACCACCTTATCGCTGAAGTTTGAGTTTTCTCCTCGTGGAGAAAGGGTGCTACTTTCTGATTTCTTATTTATCCCATGAAGCTGGAAGGGAAAGGGAAGGTATCTAAAACTAACCTTGCATGCAAATGTTTAACTGAACAAACGCTTTAAAAGAGATTGGGGGGTCCGGGATCAGGTTATACAATGGGTAGTTATCAATTACCCATCCTATATGTGGTTATCCATATGATGTTAGCTTTTAGGTCTCGCTTTGTAATTGATAGTGTTTATCTATTAATGGGTTGGGAAAGTTTCTTGGGAAAGTGTGATAGGGAGAGTGAGTTTTGTTTATGTTTTGGGTAAGGTACTGGACCTAAGTTTTGATTGATGTGAAGGTACTAGACCTAGAGTTTTTGATTGGTATGCTCGCTAAGATTTCGCAATCTTATGCCTACGTATTCCCGTTTAAACGAAACAAGGAAATCAGAGCAATCGTAGTTCCTCCTATTCTATGGGAGGAAAAGTTGTTTTGGTGTCTTGTTCAAAGCCCAAGACGTGAAGCTAAAGGCGATTTGTATCTTGTTCAAAGCCCAAGATATGAAGCTAAAGGGTTTTGGCTGAGAGGGAATTTGTCATCTCTAAAGAGGGACTGTTGATGTTTGTGTGCTTTGATCAAAGCACAAGTTTGATGCTAAAAGGTTGATTGACTTAGCTAGGGATTTCTTTATACGAAGCCTAAGAGGAGGCTAGATAAGACCGACTCAACAAGAGAGTGTATATATGTCTTGTACGAGGCCCAAGATTGAGGCAAAAAAGAGACTGACTCTTTGGGGATGTCATTATATAAAGCCTAAAAGGAGGCTATCAGTTTGACTTTTCTGGGGAAAATGTTCTTTATGTCTCTTACAAAGCCCAAGATTGAGGCTAAAAGGGATTTTTGACTCCGTTGGGGAGGTTTATATGTGTCTTGTACAAAGCCCAAGACGGAGGCTGAAATGAGTTTGTCTCGACAAGAGAGTGCTTTTATATGTCTTGTACAAAGCCCAAGACGGAGGCTAAAAGAGTTGACTCAATAAGAGGGTCTTGCAAAGGTGATTGGCCCAACAAGAGAGCCTGAAAGTTGATTGACTCAACAAGAGAGTCTTAACAAGAGAGTGATTTTTTGTCTCATACGAAGCCCGAGATTGAGGCTAAAAGGAGATTGACCCGACAAGAGAGTCTTTTATACTCAACAAGAGAGTGATTTTCTGTCTCGTACGAAGCCCAAGATTGAGGCTAAAAGGAGATTGACTCAACAAGAGAGTCCTAAAAAGTGATGGACTCAACAAGAGAGTCTGAAAAGGTTAGCTCCGCTAGGGGGAGAATTATTGTACAAAGACCAAGAGGAGGTTGACTGTGTTGAGGAAAGATCATTATACAAAGTCTAAGAGGAGGCTATCTTTCTGCTGGGGATTATTGAGATCCCTAGGCAGGTCCAAGTGGGGAATCAACTTTTGCTGAGGATTACAGAAGAGTTGAGATGTTAGATACCTTGAGGTTCTAATTTGGGATAGTGTTGACCATGGTCGGGGAACTCTCATGAGAGAGGCTGGGTTTCTGCTGGAGATCGATCCAGAGTGCTCGGAGTTTTTTCCTATAGTTGTAAGGAACTTGAGAATGTCTTTGAGACTCAAGGGGATTAGACTGTCCAAGTCTACGGGTGTGGAGGAGTTTTATCTTTTGTAGGATGCCCAAAAGAGCACAAGGGTCTTAAGGGATGAGAATCAACCCTACAGTGGCCTGAGGTTTGACACTGGAAAGACTGCTCTAGCAAAGGATGACTAAGTTATGTCTTATACCTTTAAGAGGTCGTGAGGGTCCTTGTATTAAACCCAAGAGAAGGCGTGAGAACTTCTAAGAAGCCGAAGGGTCCTTGTACAAAGCCCAAGAGGAGGCGGGGATGCTTTTAGGAAGCCTGTGGGTCCCCAAACCAAGAGAAGTTCAAGAAATGCAATTCACAGAGAAGAGATCATTCCAGGAAAGTTCGAGGGTTTGGAAGAAACTCAAGAGATGCTATTCACGGAGAATAGATCAATTCTGGGGACTAGAATTTCTTTGACAATTTCTAGGGGTGACAGTTTGAGAAAAGGTTCACCGAGAATACTACCTTTCTCTTTGTTCCATATTGTTTAACCCTAAGAGAAGGGAAGACTGTATCTGGAAATCCTATGGGGATCTAGTTTTGTTTGTATTTAAAGAGTGACCAACAGGGCTTTACCTAGTTCTAGACGTAGTTGCCGGGGAAAACTCTAAATAACTATACTAGTATATATATAGTTGATATATGACGAGTATTTAAAAGGTATGAAAGAAGACTAACCATGCGCAGCTTCCCACAATATAGTTATGTATATGAAAGCATATAAAAGAAAGCGGATAAACACTTACCTGTTGTAGAGATTCCATGTTGTTTTGTTAGTTGTTCAAAGAAATTAAAGGAAGTTTTGATAGCAACTATACATTTGGATTCAAAATCAAAGGAGAAAGTATTTTGAACAGAGATCGGGGCTTACAGCTCAGGGAGAGGCCCAACTTTTAATAGTGATTGCACTGTTGTTTCGAATATCGTATCAGGACTTATACAACGACTGAGGCCCAAAAAGTTTTGGTCAAAAAAGGGGATTGGGTTTTACACTCTATTAGAGTCCCAAAGTTTATTTTTGTATATGAGATGGGGCTTACAACTCAGGGAGATGCCCGATTGGTTTTGAAAAGGCGACGATCGTGCCGTTGTTTTGAAAATATACAGAGGGACTTATACAATATGTGAGGCCCAAAAAATGTTTATTTACAAAAGGGGTTGGGTCTTACACTCTATTAGAGGCCCAAAAGTGTTTTTTAAAGAAAAAGAATTGGGACTTATAGCTCGAGGAGAGGCCCAGAGGATTTGATTTTGAATTGGCGATCGCGCCGAGATTTTTTTAACGCAGAGGGACTTATACAATATCTAAGGCCCAAATGGTTTTGCATTTTCAGAGGGTTGGGTCTTACACTCTATTAGAGGCCCAAAGAGTTTGAAAAAGATTTGTTTATGGTGATTAAGATCAAAACCCTAAATTAATTTCAAATGTATTTTAATTAAATAAAATTTTAATTAAAATGATCAAAATTATCAAATATGTGTGAAAAAACAAGTTGTGATCTTGGATTAATGTTTGAAAATTCACATTTTATCCACAAAATGATTGGAAACCATTTAAGTTTGGAAAATCAAGAAAGAAAAAATACTTTAAATGTCAAAAAACTAATAAAAATTAATTCTTTGCAAAAATATCAAGTATATGAAATAAATGATATTTTTGGGAGATTATTGTAAAATAAAATATTTTAACATTTTTGTGAATTATTAAAAAAAGAATCAACTCAAAATCATTAAAAACCAGAGAGAAATTAATTTTTGAATCAATTAAATAAAATCACAAAAATTCAAATATTTAAAAATTCAAAAAAGGGCGCCAAGAACACCAAGTTCTTGCCCACGCCCTCTGTTTCTTCAGATTTGCATTTTCCCATCAATCTCACTGAATACTTGATGAAATCACACAATCCACATATCAATCTACTCGTTTTCACCTCACGATCATGTCTATGGTCTTTGATTTCATTTATTTTAAGCATGGAATAAGAAATCAAGACAAAACCTCAAGAACCCTAAATTCTGCATGAAGGCTGGGAATTTTTGTACAAGATTCATACAAAGCAATTAATTTAGGGGAAACCCTCCATACATGATTATGAACATATGGCAAAATTATTGTGCGAGGAAATATGCATGAATCATGAAATGACCAAGTTTAGGCTTACTTGAAGGTCGCGGCAGCAAGAGCAATTTGATTTTTGAGTTAGAGGTGTTACAGATGAGTTGTGATGATCTGAACAGCTTCCCTACACCATATGGAATGTGTTTGAATGCTTGGAGTGATTGGAAATGGACTGGAACAGGTTATGGCACCTCAACTGCAACTTGGTTGAAAGCTTGAGTAATTGGCTGGTGATTTTGTGGAATTGGTGTTCCAGATGTTGTTTAAGTGTTTGGATCACTTCTATATGATGTTTATGAGGTGTGTGTGTGTGTGTGTGTGTGTGTGATTGGTTTGGTTGGAATTGTTCTCAAACTCAAAACCCGATAGTGACTTGCTTTAGAAGGCAATTTTGGAAGTGAGAAGGTGATTTTGAGGAAAGCATCAGTTTGGGTGCTTTGTTGTACTCGAACTGATCATAAATGAGCTCTATTTATAGTAGAACAAGTTTGTTTTGCAAGGAATAGGGTATGGCAACTGGTATAGGTCTGTGGCCAATTGGATCATTTTGGAATCTCAAGTCTCCTCTAGCCATTGACTAAAGGTTAGAGCACAGGCCTATGTGTCTTTGGTTCAGGGATAAGTCTTGACTGAACTTGGATAACATTGTCTTGATGAGTGCCACCTCTATGCATCAGTTAAATGCTTTGAAACAAAATTGAATATTTAAAGCATCTTTGAATTTAGATGGACTTGGGAGGCTGATAGATCAGTGTTTGTCCCTTGGTTGTTCCCCCTTGAGGTGTGCAGATGGATAAGCATGCTTGGAATTGCACAATTTGAGCAAATCAAGCTTTTATGCACAAATCTGCCTTGCCAAGACAGTTTGCAGCAAGGCATGTTGCAGCTATCATAACTCCTAGCTCAGGTGGAGTTTGATGGAGTTCTTGGACATTTTGGAAAGCCCTTATGTGACACAACACATGTGCGATTATAGTTTGTCTTGAAATTTTTTGGATCCAAGTGAAAAATTCCCCTACATTTTGAGAAAAGCAAGACAGATTCTGACTTAGTGAAAATTTCACTGAGTGTTGGAAAAAGTGACATTTCATGTTTTCAGCCATTTTGATCATTCCATAACTTGAAATCCATGAGGAATTGGAATGAGGTGTAGTTGGCACTTTTAAAGTATGCCATGAGAGCTACAAATCCATCTTAGGACCAGCCAAAATGGTTGCTTGGATCTCAAGTTATGATCCTTGGAAGTTGGTACCCTAGCCACTTTGTTCCATAACTTAGAAAAATTCTAAGTTTTTATGGTTACCCCTTTTACAAGTTATCCCACTTTCTTTGATTTTTCTTGATGAATGATGATTCAAATCACATATTAGCATTGTTTTAGGGTTAAAGAACCATAATTATGAAAAATCTCAAAAAGTCAAACTTGACTTTTGTGCACAGTTGACTTTTTATCAGATGAATTCCAAACTGTGTGATCCTTTGTGAAATCAATTCCTTGACCTAAATCAAACTTGATGGATATGTTTAATAGGTGTCATGGGGTGTATTAAATCATGTCCCAAGCTTTGGGAGCATGTCTGAGTCAAAAGTCAAAGGTACAGTTGACTTTTTCCTCAAAACCCTAATTGTGGTCCAGATGAAATTGAAACTTGTAGATCAAGCTTCTTGGATCAATCCATTGTTGTAAATGTATCAATGTGCTGTATTTGAGTCCCTCAAATCATGTCTTGAGGTCTTGGCTCATGCTTTGTCCCAAAAGTCAACTTAGGGGTGAATTAGGTCAAGAAACCCTAATTCCTGATTTTTTATTAATGCATCCCCTGAGGTTAAATTTACTTGATGATTGGGTCCATGAAGTCCCTTGGAGTATCTTGGGTTATGCTTTGGAGCATTGGCTCATGCCCAGAGGAAAATTTCCATCTGGAGGCCTTGGTCGACCAAAACTCTAATTTGGTAACACTGGCGATTTTGAGGCTTAATCCACTTGGAATGTTGCAACTTTGTGCTTGATTCTTGATGTGGGAGTCCTCTTGATCCTTTATAGGTGTTTGAGAGGTTTAGACAAGTTGAAGATCATGTCATTTCTTTATTGATCCTTTGTCTAAAAGCTCTAAGAGGGCTTGAAACCCTAATCTTTGATAGTAGTGAATGCTCAAACATTTATGAGGAGATTGATTGAGGCATGTTGGTACATCCATATTGTGATGATGATTTGCACAATGATGGGAAATCTTAGTGGTCAAAATTTGGGGTATGACATAAAGGGATTATGGTACAAACATCTTTGGTCCTCTTATGATCAGAGATTACGACAACATCTTTGATTCGACCAACGACAAAGTCTGGCATCGAATTGGTTGACCCAGAACTTGGACACGGTCGAATCTCTTTGTGGTCCAACTAACTCTGAAGGTATGCTCACATGAGGTAACATCCTTGATTATCTTCAGAGCAAACTCTACAGTGTTCATAGTTGTGTGGTGGCACCCGGCCACATCCTCTTTGTATGCAGTGTAACCTCACTAGATCTATTTCCATTGATTGAACATCCGGACTTTGATGCCTAGTAGGGTTCCCATTAATCATGCTGACTTGTTGTGTGTCTTCGTCTAAATAGATCGGAAGCCACCAGTGGTTTAACAAGTGTTGCAAAGTTCTTTGAACGAGAGGGCATCCTTGGTCGCTCTCACGACATCCCTTACAGTTCTGATAATTATGTGAAGTCAGAAAACCGAGCTGGACCTGCTTAGCATGCAACTCCACCAAGCTGGTATTCATTAAGCGAATATCAAAGATTTGAATCATATTCACTTGATACTGATTTCTATCGCGGTAATCCTGAATCCATCCAAGATCCATCTGACGTTGGAGGGTCTCTTGTACAAAAGAGCATCCCTGATTGTTTACCGAGCAGATCAGATAGGAATCGTAATCGTGCAGTGGCAGATTATGATGTTGGCTTTGCCTTGAGTGCATTGCCACCAAGTTGACATTCATTTCCAGAATGTTATGGTTCTGAATGACGTTGGAATTTGTATAAGTCATGTTGACTTCACGAATTCGGTGATCCTGGATCCATCCGAGATCCAACTGTTCCTGTAGAGCTGATTGCACCACAGAATATCCTTGATTATTTTTAGAGCAGATATCACACTGGTGATAGTTATGAGATGGTACATGCCCATATCCGCTCTGTCTGCGATGCATTTTGACCAGGTTGGCCCTAATAAGAGTACATCATGAATTTGATAGATGTGGTTAGACTCTCCCTCTATCAAATTTACTGCAGTTTTCTCATGTTGAGGCAGCGGGTTTCTCTGAACATTTGGATTCGTATCCTTGAAGGATAAGACCCCGCTCCTAACAAGCTTCTGTACATCGGATTTGAAGCTGAGACAGTTTTCTATGTTATGCCCTGGTCCTCCCTGATGGTAAGGGCAAGTCTAATCCGCTTTGAACCAAAAAGGCAGATTTTCCGGAATTGTAAGAGGAGCCCTGGTTTGGACGTGCCCTTTGACCAGTAATAATGGAAACAGTTATGCGTACAACATGGGTATAGGGTCAAACCCTGGTGGTCGCGTTGTACGGTTGTTGTTCTACTGAGGACGAGCCTACTGAAGAGGTTGTTGTGTCCTTTGCTGATATTGTTGTTGATTCGGTTGGGTTTGAACAACCGGAGGTTGATACGTTTGAACAGACGTAGGGTGAATAGCAGGAGTTATAGTTGTTACTAGTTGGTATCGTCGCCTTTACTTTTCGAGAGAGATATTACCAATATCTTGCTCTTTTTTCTTAGGGAGAGCACTACTGTATCTTTTGGTACTTCTTGATGGTCCAGCGTCTTTAACTAAACGTCCTTCTCGGACCGCTTCCTCAAGACGAACTCCCATGCCCACCATTTTAGTGAAGTCACTGGGCACACTGGCGACCATTTTGTCGTAGTAAAATGAGCTCAAGGTTTTCAGAAAGATCTTTGTCATCTCTTTTTCCTCAAGAGGTGGACAAATCTGGGCGGCAATTTCACGCCATCTTTGAGCATACTCCTTGAAAGTTTCCTTATCCTTCTGCGACATGGCTCTGAGTAGATCTCTGTCTGGTGCCATGTCCAGGTTATACTTATATTGTTGAACGAAGGCAGCGCCAAGATCTCTAAAAGTGACAATCTTAGTGCGGTTTAAACCCATGTACCATTTGAGTGCAGCACCGGTTAAACTATCCTGGAAATAATGGATCAGTAGCTGTTGGCTCTCTGTCTGAGTTGACATCCTCCGAGCATACATCACCAAATGACTTTGAGGGCAAGAGTTACCCTTGTATTTTTCAAATTCGGGCACCTTGAATTTGTGCGGAACTTTCACATTGGGGACCAAACAAAGGTCTGCGGCGTCCTTTCCAAATAGATCTTGACCGCGAATGGCTTGCAGTTCTTTCTGCATCTCCAGGAACTGTTCTTGTAATTCCCTCATTCTCTCATCCATACTTTCATTTCCACCATACGGTATCTGGGAAATCTGTCCTTCCGGGACAGTGTGTACCACAGGTTGTGGTATAGTCATTACGGCAGTTACTCTGGGTACTTCCCTCTCCCGAAGTTTGTAACCTTCAGGAGTTGCTATCATGCCCCTGGCATCTTCTCTTTCCCGAAGTTTGTAAACTTCAGGCCCAGCGGTTCCTGCTGCAGTTTCTGGATCTTCAATGATCAGCGGAATATATCCTTCCGGGATATAGTTGAGTGGCATGCCCCAGGGACGATCTTTAGGCATGGTATATCGAGGATCATACTTTTCCACTATGGGCGTAGATGTGATCTCTAAGATCACGGTCCTTTGTTGTTGCATCTGGGCTGCTGCCAGAGCTTGTATATCATTGTGAAGCTTTCTCAGATCCTCCTTCAGAGCGTCGAGTTCTTCTCTCAACTCTTTGTTCTCTTCCTCGAGATTATCCATTTTCTTTTGTTGACTGACCCGAGTATTGTACGAATGAGACAGTTTGACTCTAGAATCAAGACACAAACGTGAGATTCGTAGGTAAGAAGAATGCGCTACGTGAGAATGATGAATGATATGCAATGATTATATTAATTATATTTTTTTATTTAATCAAAATAAACTTCGACAATTGGATTGTAAATATCAAGCAGTGGGGAAACCCCGTTTTATTGAATTCAAAGATTGCAGAATGGAAATACAGTAATTTACATAGTGTTGTAAAAGGAAATGTCTAAGCTAATGGATCCTGAGTCCTCTCTGAGGAGAGATCAGGTGCTGGTTCTGGTATTTTCCTTTTCTTTGACCAGGGCTCTCGAGCCGTTGTCGGGTTGTCATTCCTTTTCCAAGTGAAATGAGCGAACAAATTCCTTTGGTCATCTTGGTTTTCTACAGCATGTTGTTCTAAAATCTCGATCAGAGCATCCTTTTCTTTTAACAGTTGTTTTATTTTCTTACACTCCACATTGAGAATACGGTACTTGTTCTTCCAAGACTTCTTCTCCTGTTGAACTCTGTTGAGAGTAACCTGAAGTTTTTCCATATCAGACATAAAATAAAGGACAGGGTCCCTTAACGGAAGAACTTCCTGATGAGGGTAAGGTATCCTCAGCTTGAGAGGTCTAGTTTGTACCCAGTGGAGATAAGGTTCTACCGAGACACAGTCTGATTTTCCTAAAGACTCTCTTTCTTTCTTGTGAACATGTTTCCAGGCATGCACTATTTCTGTCTTTAGTGCTCTGTCATTTTTTCCTTCCTTGAAGAAAAGACCTTCCAGATGAGCATTACGCGGGACATGCCTCATCGGGTATCCAAATTGAGGACAAACTAAAGCTGGATGATAATTGACTCCTCCCTTAGTTCCTATGAGGGGTACATTGGGGAAGTTTCCACAATGGTCGATGATTCTGATCCCGTCATAGATTTGATTGTACCAATCGATGTCAGAGTTGGTAAGAGACATGATTCTCTGCGACCAACGTAAAGTATTCTTAGGATCCCAAAATGCAGCAGACTTGGGTAAGTGGGAAATGAACCATTTGTACAGCAGGGGTACACAGCATGTGATCATTCCTCCGCTATACAAATTCCTTAAATGTACAAAATGATAAGCATCTACGAGCAAGGTTGGTACAGGGTTTCCAATAAAAAATATCCTAATGGCATTGATATCTATGAAGTTATCGATGTTGGGAAACAGAAATAACCCGTAGGTGAGCAAAACAAAGATGCTCTCGAAAGCGGCCATGTTCCCTATACTGGCAAAGTACAGGGCTTTCTTTATCAAAAAATGGGCTGGAAAACCTTGGATTCCACCCTTAATGGTCATGTGAGTCCTGACTTCTGACTCGTCCAAATAGATTGCTCTTGCAATGGTTTGATCCTTTGGAATTTCTTCCAGTCCAGAAAAGGGAGCTTGGTCAGGGATATGTAAATCAGTCAGGTGAGAGTACTCCTCCAGTGTTGGTGCTAGTTGATAATCCGGGAATGTGAAATAGTGATAGACCGGATCATAAAACCGAATGAGTGTAGCCAGTATTCCTTCAATTACATGGACCCTTAACAGAGACAGCAGTCCTCCGTACTTAGCTCTAAAAGCATCAGGGTTGGTGATCATCCTTGCCAACCCTCTCAAATCCTCTAGTTTTGGAACCTTGAAGGTGTACTTGCGAGTCTTCCTTCTACCGAAATCCATAACACAATCTTTCTCTCTGATATTTGCAATCATTGTCTTAATTTAATTTGAAAAGGAGAGACTAGAAGAGAAATTTTTCTTTGTTTAATGTTTTTAATGAAATGAATGCATGAATGCAGCACACAAAAACATAGAAAAAACATGGGGTCAAAGGTTCGGTGTCATGAAGTCATGGCTCTACCCATCCCCAAAGGTTATACTGGTGATTTTTTGTACCTGTCCTCACAATCATTGACCCCTCTTGGGATAACAACAGCAGGCTGGTTCACCCGAGCGAGCTGCAGTATCTTAGAGTAATCACAAATGAGGGTAGTATCGCGTGACAACTATTTCCGATAGCTTCCGCACTACAAAATAGTAACATGGTTTCAGTCTACTAAAATCCTTAGCTTCTCAGATAACCCAATCGAACAATCTGCTTTCAACAGCCGAAGTCGTATAGGCATTGAATCCGCAAAGGGCATGTCCACTGATTCGATGGTCGACCGGGACCTCTTATTTGGGAGTCACTCCCTGTAAGATTACCCGTCTAGTGCCATCACTTATCTTAGGTGTATACTCAATCTTTCCAGATGCGGCATCACCCGCAGTCCCATTAGTAGAAAAATAAACACGAATATCAATTAGGAAAAACGATATATATATTTATCCTAACATCCTAGACCTCTATAATCTTATTCCTATACAGACAATGACTCCCCAGCAGAGTCACCATTTTACTGTAGCGAGCGATTTTTGTCGGTGACGTGACCACCTTATCGCTGAAGTTTGGGTTTTCCTCCTCGAGGAGAAAGGGTGCTACTTTCTGATTTCTTATTTATCCCGTGAAGCTGGAAGGGAAAGGGAAGCTATCTAAAACTAACCTTTCACGCGAATGTTTAATTGAACAAACACTTTAAAGAGATTGGGGGGTCCGGGGTCATGTTATACAATGGGTAATTGTCAATTACCCATCATATATGTGGTTATCCACATGATGTTAGCTTTTAGATTTTGCTTTATAATTGATAGTGTTTATCTGGTAATGGGTTGGAGAAGTTTCTTGGGAAGTATGAGTGAATGGGTTGATGTTGATGTTCTTGGTAAGGTACTGGACCTAAGTTTTGATTGATATGAAGGTACTGGACCTAGAGTTTTTGTTTAGTATGCTCGCTAAGATTTCGCAATCTTATGCCTACGTATTCCCGTTTAAACGAAACAGGGAAATCAGAGGAATCGTAGTTCCTATTATTCTAAGGGAGGAAAAAGATGTTTTGATGTCTTGTTCAAAGCCCAAGATTGAAGCTAAAAGGGTATTTGACTGAGAGAGAATTTGTCATCTCTATAGAAGGATTGTTGATTTTTGTGTGCCTTGATCAAAGTACAAGGTTGATGCTAAAAGGTTAATTGACTCGGCTAGGGGATTTCCTTATACAAAGCCTAAGAGGAGGCTATAAGTTTGACTTTTCCGGGGAAAATATTCTGTCTGTCTTGTATAAAGCCTGAGATTGAGGCTGAAAATGGGTTTTGACTCCACTGGGGAGGATTATCTGTCTTGTACAAAGCCCAAGATTGAGGCTGAAAAGGGGGAATTAACTGACTCTGGTGAGGATATTTTTTATGTGTGTTGTACAAAGCCCAAGATTGAGGCTGCAATGAGTTTGACTCTGCTTGGGGAAATTATTCCTCAAAGCCTAAACGAAGGCTGGGAGGAAATGACTCGGCTGGGGAAGATATTTGTCCCCAGCTCAAGAGAGGGAAATTTATGTCTTGTACCAAGCCCAAGATTGAGGCTAAAAGGGTTGACTCAACAAGAGGGTCTGAAAAGGTGATTGACTCAACAAGAGAGTCTGAAAGTTGATTGACTCAACAAGAGAGTCTATTATACTCAACAAGAGAGTGATTTGTTGTCTCGTACGAAGCCCGTGATTGAGGCAAAAAGGGTATTGACTCAACAAGAGAGTCTGAAAAGGTTAGCTCCGCTGGGGAGAATCATTTGTACAAAGCCCAAGAGGAAGCTGACTTCGCTGAGGAAGGATCATTATACAAAGCCTAAGAGGAGGCTAGCTTTCTGCTGAGGAAAGGTCCTTATACAAAGACTAAGAAGAGGCTATCTTTTTTCGGGGATAATTGAGATCCCCATGCAGGTCCAAATGGGGAATCAACTCTTGCTGAGGGTTACAAAAGAGTTGAGATGTCAGATACCCTGAGGTTCTGATTTGAGATTGTGTTGACCCTGGTCGGGGAACTCTCATGAGAGAGGCTGGGTTTCTGCTGGAGATCGATCCAGAATGCCCGGGGTTTCTTCCTATAGTTGTAAGGAACTTGAGAATGTCTTTGAGACTCAAGTGGATTAGACTGTCTAAGTCTATTGGTGTGGAAGAGTTTTATCTTTTGTATGATGCCTCCAAGAGGAGGCAAGGGCATTAAGGGATGAGAATCAACCCTAAAGTGGTCTGAGGCCTGACACTGGAAAGACTGCTCTAGCAAAGGATGACTAAGTTCTGTCTTATACCTTTAAGAGGTCGTCATGGTCCTTGTATTAAGTCCAAGAGAAAGCATGAGAACTTCTAAGAAGCCGAAGGGTCCTTGTACAAAGCCCAAGAGGAGGCGGGGATACTTTTAGGAAGTCTGTGGGTCCCGAACCAAGAGAAGTTCAAGAAATGCAATTCACAGAGAAGAGATCATTTCAGGAAAGTTCGAGGTTCGAAGAAACTCAAGAGATGTTATTCACAGAGAATAGATCAACTCCGGGGAGTAGAATTTCTTTGACAATTTCTAGGGGTGACAGTCTGAGAAAAGGTTCACCGAGAATACTGCCTTTCTCTTTGTTCCATATTGTTTAACCCCAAGAGAAGGGAAGACTGTATCTGGAAATCCTATGGGGATCTAGTTTTATTTGTATTTAAGAGTGACCAATATGGCTTTACCTAGTTCTAGACCTAGTTACCGGGGAAAACTCTAAATAACTATACTATTATATATACAGTTGATATATGACAAGTATTTTAAAAGGTATGAAAGAAGACTAACCATGCGCAGCTTCCCACAATACAGTTATATATATCTGACATGTATTTAAAAGAATGAAAGAAGACTAACCATGCACAGCTTTCCACAATACAGTTATATATATCAAAGCGAGTAAAGGAAAGCTATTTAAAACTTACAGGTGAGCGAGCTTCCATGCTGTATTGTTAGTTGTTCAGAGAAATTAAAGAAAGTTTTGACAACAACTATACATTTGAACCTAAATCAAAAGGGAGTTGTTTGTGAAAAATTTGTTGGGGCTTATTGTCATACCCTAATTTTTTACCATAAGATTTCATCTCTTTGTGCATCATCCTGCATAGCATCTTTAGGTCATAGGGTCTTGTGTGCGTGTTTATTATCACTAACTAATTTGTGCAGGTGCAATGATCTCATGTGTGGATGATATTTGTTCTCACAGTCAAATGTTTCAAGATGTGGCCAATGGATTCCGGTCCAAAGAGGTCCCAAGGTTTTCTACTGGTCGTGTGCCTCACGATTTCTCAAAAAGGGATATCTCAAGATCAGGGTTTTGTGGTGAGTTGCATTCCAAGCGGTCTCCTCATTCTCAATAGATTTCTCAGGGAGTGGTTCATGAAAGGCTTTGTTCTTGTCCATAAGGTTGGATCATTATTTGGTTTCCTCTGTGGTCGTAAGTAAAAGAATTTGGATTCTCTTATTGGTAATGAGCCGTGTGCTTTAAAGTGGTGAATTTTGGATAAGATTTTGAATCAAATTTTGACAAGAAATTCAAGAGACAAAATTCATGATCATTTTTCTTGTAATTTAAGCTCAATCTAAGATCCTCATATTCAAGTGAACTCAAGCCATCATAATATTCAAGTATTCAAGTTACAAGTGCAAGGAAATATTCATCCAAGAAGATTTAGTTTCATCAAGGTTTTTAAAGTCTTCACATATTTTCACAAAAAAAAAGTTCATTTCAAATTCAAGATGGCATTCCAAGATTCAAATTCTTTCACAAGTTGGATGTTTATTAATTGTAGTGTGATTGGAATTCTTATTCTTGTTTTTTAAAAAAATGTATCACGCTATGAAAGGACTTGTTTTCTTAGTTGAGTTGCTCTATGCGTAGTTCAAATTGGAACAATAAGAGTTATACAAGACAGGGCTAGTTGCAATGGTAAATTCAACTTTTGAAAAAGAAACAAGGCAATCCAGTGTGAGATTTTTAATTAGACTGCCAAGGTTACAAGTCTATCAAGGTTGATATCATTACATTACAAAAAGAGAAAAAAAAACTTTACAATATTCAAGGTTGTGTAGTTTAATCCTCACACAATATCGCCTAGTACTAACCAAGACACTTGAGTGGACTTTGAATTGGTGCATCCTGCAAAGCATGTTTGATAGCAACTTTTGTGTCAGAAGGGACTTTGTGCCAAATCCAAGGACGTCAAAGAAAAGGTTTCTCTTAGTTGGGTTTGCAATACTTCTACCTTCTTTATTGTTATGCTGGTATATCTCTTTCTGCGACCTGCTGAACAAATTTACAAACACCCAAGTGCAGCATGTGTCAAGACGGGTCTTTGGAGGATCCAATGAGATGAACTATCTCTTCTGGAATCGTATTAATAACAGCGGAGTACATTGCAAAATTCATCTCAGCTGGTGGCTTTGCTGCAATTCTGCTAATCATTGTAGAGGGTCATATATTTGGCCAAAATTTGTTGTGGTATGCGGCTGATTTTGGAACCATAACTGCTATTAACCAAGCCGCAATTGCATCACCCTACAAGTCAACAAGCCAAGCTGTCCCAAACACAATCAGACACGATTCCAACATGGAAATAATATGTTTTAAAACAGATCACCATCATCAATAATATTCCTTACAAAATCGGGCATGAAATCAAATTGAAAAGGAAGGAATATCAGCCATGATTATTATTTTTCCAAAACCGGTTTCCACAGAATATCGCACGTTTTAATTTCAGATTTCGGTGTTTCAATTTTTGAATTTATAAAAGGGGACGCAATAGCAGTGCAGAGGGGACAGACACCAAAAGCAAACCCATGATTCCAGAAGCAGCTCAGTGAGCAGAGGCAGTGAAAAAAGCACAAACAAAGATTCACATACTCATACCAGAAAAAATCACATATGCATCAGAGTATCACAAATACACATTCTCGCAGCAGAAATCACAGTGAGAAAAATCAGTAACATCACACACCAAAAGAAAAGTTGGAGAGAGCAGAGTTTACACGGATAACAATATCACAAACACAACATAGATCAGAGAACACACACCAGAAAGAATTCACGATTCACACAACATCAGCAATAGCACACAGATAGCAGGATTTCACAGCTGAACACACACAGTTTGGAGGCAGACATCCACAGAAAAATACACACAAGTTCAGAGCAAAAAACAACATCATCAGTGATCCACAACAATCCACACATCAACGTAACAACAGCACGCAACGATTCACAGCTAGCGTAAAGTAATAGTAACAAACACATATAGCAGCATTGAATCGAAAAGACGTACCGTCAAAATTGTCGACATTGTCGAAGCCGCTGCGATGTAATTCGTCAAGAGGTATTTGATTCCATGTTTAATTGTTATGAATTCTGATGTAATTTGTTGGACAATCTAGAGCTAGGGTAGAATTTCGTTTTGAATCTTGTTTGAGAGCTGATGAATCGAAGGAGATACGAATTGAGGGAGGCGAATGGTGTGTTTCGAGAGAGAAATGTTTGAGCAAAGAAGGGGAAAATGGTGATCGAGAGAATGACAAGATGCCTTCGTGAGCGAGTGGTGATGATGAAGAAGCACGCGGCGGTGACGATGATTGACGAACGAGGTGCGTGAGCATGTGAGAGAACTGGTTAGATAAGTGTTGCTTGGCATCAAGAGAGGAAGACGAGAAAGTATGGCAAACGGAATTGGGAATGGAGCTGCTGTAGAATTAGGGACTTAGGGTTGGAGTTTCGTCTTGCCGTTTTAAGCGAGTCGGGTCATGTACCCGACCCAGTTCTGTTTTTATTGGGCTGCAGTTTCCGCTTTGGAGAAAGGCCCACTAGGTTTGTTTTGTTTTTTTTTTAAATTTAGATTAATTATTAACATTTAGTTTAAATAGGTTTTAAGTAATATTTAGTTTCTAGTTTAATTAAGTTAATTCGAATTTAGAAATTTAATTTAATTAATTAGAGTTTATTTTAGTTTCAGTTAGAATTTTAATCCATCTAGGTTTTTTTATTTAAGTTTTAGTTTTAAGTAGGTTTTAATTTATTTAGTTTTCAGTAGTTTTCAATTAGATTTTATCGTAATTAATTAATTAGTTTTCTAGTTAATTTAAATTAAAGTTTATCAATTATGATGTTAACTATGATTGTTTGTTTTATCAATTTTCTTGTAAGAGTTTTAATATACCCATATGGTTTTGATTCACATGCTCCCGTAGAATATCTTGATTGAATTCAAATCAGATAGACATTAGGACAACATGTTCCCCTTAATCCAATTCCAAAGGAAAGAATTCCCCTCGTTGACTACCATGTCATCTTAGCCTAACCTTAGGACCATCCCTTAATCCTAACCTTAGGATCGGAGTCACCGTACTCCATATACACGTGTTCTACCATGGACACTTTCTACCTTTTAACTTAACTTTAACTTTAGAGTCACCGCACTCTATGTAGCGTCTTGCCATAGACGCTACCTCCCCCTGGAACCTTGATCACAGTCAAGAGTTCCTCACCCTCTTTGAGGGGAACTACGAATACTCTGATTCCACTCCCGTCAGGATACGTAGGCACAAGATGCGATATCTTGGCGAGTATACTTAGATACTAACCCCTAGGTCTTTCCCTTAGCACATACCCTTAGCAAGCGAGCAATAAATAACATAAATACTAGCAAGAGGTTCCCGTAGAATACTACGGACGTTTAGGATGCTAATACCTCCCCTAGACGTAACCAACCCCCGAACCTTAGATCTCTTAGGTTTTTTCGTTCTTTAAACCTTTCCTTTGGATAAAATAAAGACCGGTGGTGAATTTCAAAAATTGTGATTCAAGTTAATCCAATAGCTTGACATCCGATTCTCACCGCGACAAAAATGGCGACTTCACTGGGGATTTTTTAGGGTTTCCCCTAACTTGTTTATACTTATGTTATTTATTTACTTATTTGCCTATATATCTTTATATCTGTATATATATATATATATGTTGTGCCTGGTTTTGCTGTGTGCAGGGGTTCTTGAGTGGTGAGGAGTCCTACACCCGGACTTGAGTGCAATTATGATAGGAGATGATATGGTCAAGGATACTTTGACGGAGTCGATTCCTGAAAAGTTGAATTGAGAAAATCATCGCTCAGTTTAGGTTCTTTTGAAATTAATGTTGTTTGAACGAGTCCATTTGTGAAAACGACATTAATTTCGACCAAGAACCAGTGAGACTGAGGACCGTAGTACCTTTAACCCCACTTGGCCTTTTAGAATGTAGTGCGGTGACTATGCAGGAGTCTATTTCCAAATAGTTGTCACGCGATACTACACTCGGACGAGATTCTCTTGAGAATATTATTGACTAACCGAGTAATTTGGGAAGTCGATAATATCCGAAAGATGGATTGTAGACTCTGGGAACTTTGTAAAACCCGTTCGGCATGTACATTTGAAACCATAGTACACACCTTGGGAAGGGTAGACCATGGCTCCATGCTCGTGATCTTCAAACCTAAGCCTTGGCTTGTTTACCTGTATATGTGTATATGTGTATACCTGTGTTTATGCATCCATTCATGCATTCATGAATCACCATTCGGTTTCAAGAAACTCAATTGATCTTTCCCTTACAAAATCAATAAAAAAAAATCCTGGATTATAAAATGAAACTCTTTTCAGCCTTTCTGAAATGTTTGCAACCTACTTTTGAGTTCCTTGAAACCATTGCATCGCATTGCATATCATTTACATCTTTGCATGATTCATTGCATGCGTCCGTTTGTCCAGCAGCTCATTTCCAGCTATCTTTATCTCCAGTGTCACCTGTGAGTCGTCAAGCTGATTCCTCCACACAGATACCAGACTAGAGCTAACTACAGACGCATAATGGCAGAGCAAGAAGCATACAATGTTGAGATGCGAATGGAGATCGACGACCTTAAGTCAAGCATGGCAAAGCTCACTGAAATGCTCCAAGTTTTGATTGCTAGAGGAGAACCACCTCAAAGGACTGTCATTCAAGAAGTTTCAACTGCTAATCCTCAACATGTTCAGGTGCCACCTTCAACTTGGCCAGAGTTTGGTTTGCCTCCCAACTACTTACCACCTCTTGCATCTACTGCTATGATTGGTCAGACTTCCAGACCAGTATTTCAAGCTCCAGTTTTCTCCGAACCTAGACCTGTGGTTCATACTGTTGCCTAGACTACTCGACCTCCTTTTGAAAACCCTCTCTATGAGTACAATGCTGACATTGCTCAGGGTGAAGACCATGAAGATTTTGTTGAACCCGCGTTTGTCCGTGAACATTTTCAAACTATAGACAAGAGACTTAAAGCTGTAGAGGGTGCTGATTTCTTCAACCTAGATGCAGAAAACATGGGTTTGGTTTCTGACCTTGTTATGCCTGCTAAGTTCAAGGCTATCGATTTTGTGAAGTACAAAGGTGATTCTTGTCCAAGAGCTCATTTGGTCATGTATACTCGAAAGATGGCTGCTCATGCCAAGAATCAGAAGTTGCTTATCCATTGTTTTCAAGACAGTCTGAGTGGAGCTTCTCTCAAATGGTATATGAATCTTGAACAGAACAGTATTCACTGTTTCCAGGATCTTATTAACGCCTTTATGAAGCAATACAAGTATAACCTCGACATGGCTCCTGACCGCCGTCAGCTGCAAAACATGTCTCAGAAGGATAAAGAGTCTTTCAAGGAATATGCTCAGCGCTGGAGAGAGTTGGCTTCTCAAGTTGAACCTCCTTTGGCAGAGAAAGAATTAACTGGACTGTTTATGGACACCTTGTCTCCATTCTACTGGGAGAAGATGATTGGTAGTGTTTCATCCAGCTTCATTGATTTGGTTACTATTGGTCAAAGACTCGAGGAAGGACTTAAGAATGGTAAAGTGTCCAAGGCTGCTGAATCTTCTAATGGAGCGAAGAAATCCTATGGGAACTTCCAGAAGAAGAGAGAAGATCAGACCAATGTTGTTATGTTTGAAACTAGAAGGCATCGTCCTCGACCACAGTATGCTGACCACCCTGATATTGCTACTGTTACTCCTGTGGTTACTGCTCCACGACCAGCTCAAGCTCCTCAACGTCCAGCTGTTGGACAGAATCAGTACCGTAATAGGAATAATTTTGATCCTATTCCAATGACATACACTGAACTTTATCCTGGGCTAGTTCAAAAAGGTTTGATTACCACGAGGCCTTTGCCTCCTCCTCCAAATCCTCTTCCAGCCGGCTATAGGACCGATCTTCATTGTGAATACCATCAAGGTGGTGCAGGTCACGACTTGGAACATTGCTTTGCACTGAAGGCTAGAGTACAAGAGCTGATTAGAATTAGTATTCTCTCCTTTCGTGACACCAATCCAAATGTCCAGAACAATCCTTTGCCAGAGCACGCTAAGTGAAGCTTTGGTCGACCTCATCCAGCTATCCTCTTAAGAGCAAGTGTTTCAGACAGGACAGCTCACTCTTGTTTCTGATTAATCACCAAACCATGTTTCTTATTGTTTGCATTTTCCTTATTTGTATTAGTTGTTTGCTTTCGGTTTATGTTTGTACTTTCATAATTAATAAAATGAGCATTGCAACTTTTGGATTCAATTTCATTTGCTTTTGTTATTTACATCTTTACGCTTTATCTAAAAAAAAAAACAAAAACAAAAACAAAAAATATTTTATTTCTTTTCCGCTTTTTTTCCGATTATGCAAAGATTGGAGGGAGGATGATGAAAACGTAATACTCATAATTGGTGTCGGTATGCTTTTAAATCAAAACTTTGCTGAGGATGTAAGGCATTGTTTCCATTCCTAAACACTGGAGAAATAAAGAAGATAAACCCTCGTCAACCCCTTGAGCCTTGAAGTAGGAGTTTCTTTTCTTTACAAATAAAAACCCGCAATCTTAACCTGGGGCAGGGTAGTTCTCAGTTAATTGGATTGTGCATTCAAATACAAGAGTTTCATGCAAGACGTCTTTCAACAAAAAGGTTGCATTCTCAATTTTTCCTTCGCACGCAACAAGCAAGTGTCGAAGATGTCCTTCAAGTCAAAAGCCGATGATGGTTCATCGTAATCATTAAGCCAAGCAGTCACTTTCTTTCAAAAAAAAAAAGAGAAGAAAAAAATCAAAAAAAGAAAAAGCCAGCTAAGTCAAAACCTGTGAAGGAGACTTAGGCAGACAAAAAACTAGGGCATCCCGCTGACTGTAAGATTCACGAGAAACAGTTCAGGAAAAAGTTAGGGATAATAAAAAGGAGAAATCTTTAAATCCTTACCATGAAATCCTCAATGAAAAAAAACAACCAAGAGCTATAAGGAAGTAGTGACTGTCACCTCAAGAGTCCCTTAACTTCTGAACCATCATCGCTATCATCAATACAATTCCTAACCTATGGGAATTTGAGTGTATAGTCTGAGTTAACTGAGCGTAGGACTGAAGATCCTCACGAAGATTGGGTGGGTACCAAATGAACTTTGAGCCTTTATCTTTTTTTCTTAAACCGTGAACCAGGCCACGTTATAACCCTCAAAAGACCTAATTGAAGCATGGTTATTTTGAAAGCATACTACAGCAAGGTTGCGTAAACTGACTCCTAAAGATCTTTGCAAATCATTTTTTGGCATCACGCCTTTTTGCTTTATCTTTCACTTTTAAACGTCTTGAACCACCGTGTTCTGACCAGTGACCCTATTGTTTTACCTCTTTCCAAAAATGATTTTGATTTCAAAAGTTGCATGAACTTTGCATTTACTATGTTTGTATACTTTTGCTTGCAAACTTGCTTTCCTCTTAAGGAATTTTCGAACATTTGAGAAACTTGGTCAGTGATCCAATCAGGGGCAAGTTCCTTCCAGATCCTATTGAGAATCAGTTCAAGATTTGTTTAGTGCAAGTCCTTCTCAGAGTCGGTTTATACATAAGACTTTTTCAAGACTCATACTGGGGCAAGTTTTCTAAGTGCACAGTAAAAGCAGTCATCTCCAGAATCAATCCAGCTGAAGCAATTATCAGTTCATCTACAACAGATAGCCAATCTGGGGCAGTTTACTTGAAGAATCCCCAAGCAGCTCTCCATCCTTCCTATAAGGATCATCAATTTGATACAGTTTACCAGTGTGGCAAATGTGTGCTCAGTATAAGCGTCTTTAGTCCCAAGAAGAATGGCAGTGATCATCCGTGTTGAGGAATCAGTCTTCCAGTCTTGTCTTCTTCACAAAAGTGTTGAGCCGTGTGTCGTCAACATCTGCATTTACATTTGCATTTGATCATATATCATCTGCATAATTCATATACATATGCATAGAAAGAGTGTTTGCACTTATTTGCATTCTCCATAGGTCGTGTCGTTATCAACGTCTCACCTTGTCATCTAAGTCCAACTCACTTGGCACCTACCAAACATATATTGTCGTGTGTATCCAATGCCTTCTTGGGTATCACCTTGTTCACATTCATCCAATACTTTCTTGGATATTGTGATTCCTTCTATCCAATGCTTTCCTGGGTATCTCCTTGTTCATATTTGTTCAATGCTTTCTTGGACGTTATGATTTCTTTACATCCAATGCCTTCTTGGATTGCGCTTTTATCTCATTTGCGTCTGATGCCTTCTCAGATTTTGAGTCGTACCCTTCATTCAAAGCTATTATTGGATGATTGGTTTTCTTTTGCATTCAATGCCATTCTTGAATGTAGTCTTTGTTCACAGTCATCTAAAGCCATTATTAGATATTGTGATTATACCTTTCATTCAAAGCCATTATTGGATGACTGGTCCCTTTACATCCAATGCCTTCTTGGATCTCACCTTTTTACCTCATAGTCATCTAAAGCCATTATTAGATACTGTGGTTTTACCTTTCATTCAAAGCCATTATTGGATGTCTGGTTTCTTTACCATCTGATGTTCTTCTGGATGAGTCCCTCTTTCTGATGTTCTTCCAGATCGAGTCTTTGTTCACTTTATCTAAAGCCATTATTAGATTTTGTGATTATACCTTTCATTCAAAGCCATTATTGGATGTCTGGTTTCTTTACCATCTGATGTTGTTCTGGATGAGTCCCTCCTTCTGATGTTCTTCTAGATCGAATCTTTGTTCACAATCATCTAAAGCCATTATTAGATATTGTGATTATACCTTTCATTCAAAGCTATTATTGGATGACTGGTTTCTTTGCATTCAATGCCATTCTTGAATGTAGTCTCTGTTCACTTTGTCTAAAGCCATTATTAGATTATACCTTTCATTCAAAGCTATTATTGGATGACTGGTTTCTTTACCATCTGATGTTCTTCCGGATGTATCCCTCTTTCTGATGTTCTTCCAGATCGAGTCTTTGTTCACTTTCATCTAAAGCCATTATTAGATATTGTGATTATACCTTTCATTCAAAGCTATTATTGGATGACTAGTTTCTTTACCATCTGATGTTCTTCCGGATGTATCCCTCTTTCTGATGTTCTTCCAGATCGAGTCTTGTGTTCACAGTCATCTAAAGCCATTATTAGATATTGTGATTGTACCTCTCATTCAAAGCCATTATTGGATGATTGGTTCCTTTTGCATTCAATGCCATTCTTGAATGTAGTCTTTGTTCACTTTGTCTAAAGCCATTATTAGATATTGTGAGTTTACCTTTCGTTCAAAGCCATTATTGGAGGTCTGGGTTCTTTACCTTGTTCACTTTCATCTGAAGCCATTATCAGATATTGTGAGTGTACCTTTCATTCAAAGCCATTATTGGATGACTGGTTTCTTTGTGTCCGATGCCTTCTCGAATTACATTATTTTGTCTCATTCTCATCTGTTGCCTTCTTAGATATTGTGAGTTTACCTTTCATTCAAAGCCATTATTGAATGTTTGGTACCTTTTTCATCTTATGCCATTCTTGGATGATGTTTTCCAGATACTTTGCTATGTCTTCCATTTGTTTCTGACTTAACTATAACACTTTTCCCCCGTGGTGTCATTCCCCCCGGGATCTCTGTCTTGCATTCATTTCATACCATTTTTCATATCATATCATATGCATTTGTGGCATCTTAGGGCCAAAAATTGTGCATGTTTGTATTTAAGTCTCTCCTATCACGTCGAGACGAAGATTTCAATCTCCATATCTCCGGATAAAAGAAACTTAAATAGGGGCATCTGTCATACCCTAATTTTTTACCATAAGATTTCATCTCTTTGTGCATCATCCTGCATAGCATCTTTAGGTCATAGGGTCTTGTGTGCGTGTTTATTATCACTAACTAATTTGTGCAGGTGCAATGATCTCAAGTGTGGATGATATTTGTTCTCACAGTCAAATGTTTCAAGATGTGGCCAATGGATTCCGGTCCAAAGAGGTCCCAAGGTTTTCTACTGGTCGTGTGCCTCACGATTTCTCAAAAAGGGATATCTCAAGATCAGGGTTTTGTGGTGAGTTGCATTCCAAGCGGTCTCCTCATTCTCAATAGATTTCTCAGGGAGTGGTTCATGAAAGGCTTTGTTCTTGTCCATAAGGTTGGATCATTATTTGGTTTCCTCTGTGGTCGTAAGTAAAAGAATTTGGATTCTCTTATTGGTAATGAGCCGTGTGCTTTAAAGTGGTGAATTTTGGATAAGATTTTGAATCAAATTTTGACAAGAAATTCAAGAGACAAAATTCATGATCATTTTTCTTGTAATTTAAGCTCAATCCAAGATCCTCATATTCAAGTGAACTCAAGCCATCATAATATTCAAGTATTCAAGTTACAAGTGCAAGGAAATATTCATCCAAGAAGATTTAGTTTCATCAAGGTTTTTAAAGTCTTCACATATTTTCACAAAAAAAAAGTTCATTTCAAATTCAAGATGGCATTCCAAGATTCAAATTCTTTCACAAGTTGGATGTTTATTAATTGTAGTGTGATTGGAATTCTTATTCTTGTTTCTTAAAAAAATGTATCACGCTATGAAAGGACTTGTTTTCTTAGTTGAGTTGCTCTATGCGTAGTTCAAATTGGAACAATAAGAGTTATACAAGATAGGGCTAGTTGCAATGGTAAATTCAACTTTTGAAAAAGAAACAAGGCAATCCAGTGTGAGATTTTTAATTACGACTGCCAAGGTTACAAGTCTATCAAGGTTGATATCATTACATTACAAAAAGAGAAAAAAAAACTTTACAATATTCAAGGTTGTGTAGTTTAATCCTCACACAATATCGCCTAGTACTAACCAAGACACTTGAGTGGGACTTTGAATTGGTGCATCCTGCAAAGCATGTTTGATAGCAACTTTTGTGTCAGAAGGGACTTTGTGTCAAATCCAAGGACGTCAAAGAAAAGGTTTCTCTTAGTTGGGTTTGCAATACTTCTACCTTCTTTATTGTTATGCTGGTATATCTCTTTCTGCGGCCTACTGAACAAATTTACAAACACCCAAGTGCAGCATGTGTCAAGACAAGTCTTTGGAGGATCCAATGAGATGAACTATCTCTTCTGGAATCGTATTAATAACAGCGGATTACATTGCAAAATTCATCTCAGCTGGTGGCTTTGCTGCAATTCTGCTAATCATTGTAGAGGGTCATATATTTGGCCGAAATTTGTTGTGGTATGCGGCTGATTTTGGAACCATAACTGCTATTAACCAAGCCGCAATTGCATCACCCTACAAGTCAACAAGCCAAGCTGTCCCAAACACAATCAGACATGATTCCAACATGGAAATAATATGTTTTAAAACAGATCACCATCATCAATAATATTCCTTACAAAATCGGGCATGAAATCAAATTGAAAAGGAAGGAATATCAGCCATGATTATTATTTTTCCAAAACCGGTTTCCACAGAATATTGCACGTTTTAATTTCAGATTTCGGTGTTTCAATTTTTGAATTTATAAAAGGCGACACAATAGCAGTGCAGAGGGGACAGACACCAAAAGCAAACCCATGATTCCAGAAGCAGCTCAGTGAGCAGAGGCAGTGAAAAAAGCACAAACAAAGATTCATATACTCATACCAGAAAAAATCACATATGCATCAGAGTATCACAAATGCACATTCTCGCAGCAGAAATCACAGTGAGAAAAATCAGTAACATCACACACCAAAAGAAAAGTTGGAGAGAGCAGAGTTTACACGGATAACAATATCACAAACACAACATACATCAGAGAACACACACCAGAAAGAATTCACGATTCACACAACATCAGCAATAGCACACAGATAGCAGGATTTCACAGCTGAACACACACAGTTTGGAGGCAGACATCCACAGAAAAAATACACACAAGTTCAGAGCAAAAAACAACATCATCAGTGATCAACAACAATCCACACATCAACGTAACAACAGCACGCAACGATTCACAGCTAGCGTAAAGTAATAGTAACAAACACATATAACAGCATTGAATCGAAAAGACGTACCGTCAAAATTGTCGACATTGTCGAAGCCGCTGCGACGTAATTCGTCAAGAGGTATGTGATTCCATGTTTAATTGTTATGAATTCTGATGTAATTTGTTAGACAATCTAGAGCTAGGGTAGAATTTCGTTTTGAATCTTGTTTGAGAGCTGATGAATCGAAGGAGATACGAATTGAGGGAGGCGAATGGTGTGTTTCGAGAGAGAAATGTTTGAGCAAAGAAGGGGAAAATGGTGATCGAGAGAATGACAAGATGCCTTCGCGAGCGAGTGGTGATGATGAAGAAGCACGCGGCGGTGATGATGATTGACGAACGAGGTGCGTGAGCATGTGAGAGAACTGGTTGGATAAGTGTTGCTTGGCATCAAGAGAGGAAGACGAAAAAGTATGGCGAACGGAATTGGGAATGGAGCTACTGTAGAATTAGGGACTTAGGGTTGGAGTTTCGTCTTGCCGTTTTAAGCGAGCCGGGTCATGTACCCGACCCAGTTCTGTTTTTATTGGGCTGCAGTTTCCGCTTTGGAGAAAGGCCCACTAGGTTTGTTTTGTTTTTTTTTTAATTTAGATTAATTATTAACATTTAGTTTAAATAGGTTTTAAGTAATATTTAGTTTCTAGTTTAATTAAGTTAATTCGAATTTAGAAATTTAATTTAATTAATTAGAGTTTATTTTAGTTTCAGTTAGAATTTTAATCCATCTAGGTTTTTTTATTTAAGTTTTAGTTTTAAGTAGGTTTTAATTTATTTAGTTTTCAGTAGTTTTCAATTAGATTTTATCGTAATTAATTAATTAGTTTTCTAGTTAATTTAAATTAAAGTTTATCAATTATGATGTTAACTATGATTGTTTGTTTTATCAATTTTCTTGTAAGAGTTTTAATATACCCATGTGGTTTTGATTCACATGCTCCCGTAGAATATCTTGATTGAATTCAAATCAGATAGACATTAGGACAACATGTTCCCCTTAATCCAATTCCAAAGGAAAGAATTCCCCTCGTTGACTACCATGTCATCTTAGCCTAACCTTAGGACCATCCCTTAATCCTAGCCTTAGGATCGGAGTCACCGTACTCCATATACACGTGTTCTACCATGGACACTTTCTACCTTTTAACTTAACTTTAACTTTAGAGTCACCGCACTCTATGTAGCGTCTTGCCATAGACGCTATCTCCCCCTGGAACCTTGATCACAGTCAAGAGTTCCTCACCCTCTTTGAGGGGAACTACGAATACTCTGATTCCACTCCCGTCAGGATACGTAGGCACAAGATGCGATATCTTGGCGAGTATACTTAGATACTAACCCCTAGGTCTTTCCCTTAGCACATACCCTTAGCAAGCGAGCAATAAATAACATAAATACTAACAAGAGGTTCCCGTAGAATACTACGGACGTTTAGGATGTTAATACCTCCCCTAGACGTAACCAACCCCCGAACCTTAGATCTCTTAGGTTTTTTCGTTCTTTAAACCTTTCCTTTGGATAAAATAAAGACCGGTGGTGAATTTCAAAAATTGTGATTCAAGTTAATCCAATAGCTTGACATCCGATTCTCACCGCGACACTTATACTCAAGGAGAGGCCCAAGGTTTGAACAGTGATTGTACTGTATTTTGAATATCGTATCGAGACTTATACAACGACTGAGGCCCAAAAAGTTTTGGTTAAAAGGGGATTGGGTTTTACTCTAGTAGAGGCCCAAATTTTATTTTTGTACAGGAGATGGGGCTTACAACTCAGGGAGATGCCCGAATGATTTTGAAAAAGGGACGATCGCGTCGTTGCTTTGAAAATATACAGAGGGACTTATACAATATGTGAGGCCCAAAATTGTTTATTTACAAATGGGTTGGGTCTTACACTCTATTAGAGGCCCAAAAGTGTTTTTAAGAAAAGGAATGGGACTTATAGCTCGAGGAGAGGCCCAGATGATTATTTGTTTGAAAATAGCGATCACGGCGAGGTTTGAAAACACAGTGGGTCTTATACGATGATCGAGGCCCGAATTATTTTGGTTTTCAAAAGGGGTTGGGTCTTACACTCTATTAGAGGCCCAAAAGTGTTTGAAAAGGATTGATGAGGGTGGAATTAATCAAAACCCTAATTTTTTCTAAAATGGAATTAATTTTGTTTTAAAATTAATAAAAATTATTGAAAACATGTGAAAAATGAGTGGTGATCTTGGATCAATGTTTCAAAAAATCATGTTTTTATCCACAAAATGATTGAAAACCAATTAAGTTTGGAAAATCAAGAAGGAACAAGTATTTTAAATGTTAAAAAACAAATAAAAATTAATTCTTTGCAAAAATATCAAGTATAGGAAATAAATAATATTTTGGGGAAATTTTTGTAAAATAAAATATTTTAACATTTTTGTGAATTATTAAAAAAAGAATCAACTCAAAATCTTTAAAATTCAGAGAGAAATTAATTTTTGAATCAATTAAATAAAAATCACAAAATTCAAATATTTGAATGTTTGAAAAAGGCGCCAAGAACACACCAAGAACACGCGCGTGTTCTGATTTTTCCCAGATTTGCATTTTCTCGTCAATCTCACTGAATACTTGATGAAATCACACAATCCACATATCAATCTACTCGTTTTCACCTCACGATCATGTCTATGGTCTTTAATTTCATTTATTTTAAGCATGGAATAAGAAATCAAAGAGAAACCTCAAGAACCCTAAATTCTGCATGAAGGCTCAGAAATTCCACACACGATTCATACAAAGCAATTAATTGAAGGGAAACATTCCATACATGACTATGAACATATGGCAAAATTATTGTGCAAGGAAATATGCATGAATCATGAGATGACCAAGTTGAGGCTTACCTCTTGCAGCTGGTGGTCGTGTTTTGAGTTAGAGGTGTTACAGGTTGGTTCCAATTATGTGGACAGCTTCCCTAGGTGCTATGGAGTGTGTCTGAATGCTTGGAGTGGTTGGAAACAAGCTGGAACTTAATATGGTACCCCAACTGCAAGTCTGCTAAAAGCTTGAGCAGTTGGATGGCGATTTTGTGAAATTGGTGTTCCAGATGTTGTTTAAGTGTTTGGATCACTTCTATATGATATTTATGAGGTGTGTGTGTGATTGGTTTGGTTGGAATTGCTCTCAAGCTCAAAACCCGATAGTGACTTGCTTTGGAAGGCAAAATTGGAGTGAATGAGGTGATTTTGAGGAAAGCATCAGTTTGGGTGCTTTATTGTACTCAAACTGATCACAAATGAGGTCTATTTATAGTGCACCAAGTTTGTTTTGGCTGTAATAGTGTATAGCAATTGGTACAGGTTTGTGGCCAATTGGATCACTTTGGAATCTCAAGTCTCCTCTAGCCATTGACTTGAGATTAGAGCACAGGCATATGGTTCTTTGATTCAAGGATAAGGCTTGCCTGAAGTGTTCATCTTTACTCTAATACATGCCACCTCTAAGCATCCATTGAATGCCTCAAAACAAAATTGGAGTCTTGAGGCATCTTTAGCTTTTAGGGGTGCCAAACCTATATGTAGTTCCAAAGACTTGGGAGGCTTATTGATCAGTGTTTGTTCCTCCTTGGTCTCCCCCTGAGGTGTGCAGATGGATAAACTTGTTTATCATTTGCACAAATTAACCAAATCGAGCCCTAGTGCACAATCTGCCTTGCCAAGACAATTTGCAGCAAGGCATGTTGCAGCTGTCATAACTCCTAGCTCAGATGGAATTTGATGGAGTTCTTGGTCACTTTGGAAAGCTGATGTATCCTACTTTAATGTGATTTCCAACTTTGGTTTTAAAGCAACTTGAATTTGCTTGAAAAATGCCTCAACATTTTGGAAAAAGTGAAGCAGATTCTGACTTAGTGAAAATTTCACTAAGTGTTGGAAAAATGTCACTTTTGTGTTTTTAGCCATTTTGATCACTCCATAACTTAAAATCCATGAGGAATGGGAATGAGGTGTAGTTGACACTTTTAAAGTATACCATGAGAGCTACAAATCCGTCTTTGGACCATCCAAAATGGTTACTTGGATCTCAAGTTATGATCCTTGGAAGTTGGTACCCTAGCCACTTTGTTCCATAACTTAGAAAAATTCTAAGTTTTTATGGTTACCCCTTTTACAAGTTATCCCACTTTCTTTGATTTTTCTTGATGAATGATGATTCAAATCAAATATTAACATTGTTTTAGGGTCAAAGAACCATAATTGTGAAAAATCTCAAAAAGTCAAACTTGACTTTTGTTCCCAGTTGACTTTTTATCAGATGAATTCCAAACTGTTCGATCCTTGGTGAAATCAAGTCCTTAACCTAAATCAAACCTAATGGATATGTTCCATAGGTGTTGTAGGGTGTATTGAATCATGTCCCAAGGTTTGTGAGCATGTCCAGGTCAAAAGTCAAAGGTACAGTTGACTTTTTCCTCAAAACCCTAATTGTGGTCCTGCTGAAAATGAAACTTGTGAGTTAAGCTTCTTGGATCAATCCATTGTTAAAAATGGATCAATGTGGTTTATTATAGACCCTCGAATCATGTCTTGAGGTCTTGGCTCATGTTTTGTCCCAAAAGTCAACTTAGGGGTGAATTGGGTCAAGAAACCCTAATTCCTGATTTTTGGTGAATGCATCCCCTGAGGTCAATTTGACTTGATGATTGGGTTTATGAGGTTCCTTGGAGTATCTTGAGTTATATTGTGAAGCATTGGCTCATGTACAGATGAAGAATTTCATCTGGAGGCCCCAGTCAACCAAAACCCTAATTTGGTGACACTGGCGATCTTGAGGCTTGATCCACTTGGAATGTTTCAACCTTGTGCTTGTTTCTTGACGTGGGAGTCCTCTTGATCATTTATGTGTGTTTGAGAGGTTAGACAAGTTGAAGATCATGTCATTCCTTGATTGATCCTTTGTATAAGCTCTAAGAGGGCTTAAAACCCTAATATTTAATTGTAGTAAATGCTCAACAATCCTTGAGGAGACTATTGAGGCATGAAGGTACATCTATATTGTGATGATGATTTTCACAATGGTGGGAAATCTTAGTGGTCAAAATTTGGGGTATGACAGGTATTGATTTAAATTTCACTGCAGCTTGATTTTCAGTTATGATGTTGACTTCTTACTTTCCTCGATAAGTCTAGGATGTTTTTCTCTCCAGATTGTTCTTATTTAGAGATTTATCCTCGTTGTTCCCCAATGAAGGCAGTGCATCACTACTTTGGATGCTCCCCAGTGAAGTCACTGATGACGTTCCTATTTAGGGAGCATTGATATGGATGTTTTGCTAAGAATTGGTTAAACCCCAAATAGCTTTTCTAATATCTCCAGCAGATTTATCTTGTTCCCAGTGGATTTTTGTATAATTGTTTATATGATTATTATCCCCAGCGGATCCATCATTTTTCCGCAGCAGATCTCTTTATTCCTTGAGGCAAAATTCATGTGAATTTTTATTATCCCCAGGAAGAGTCAGAAAGATTTGGGTTGTTATAATTTTCCAACAGCTTTCCTTCCATCCTCGAAGCAGAGGTCATGATGTTATCCCATTTATGGATCATTAATGTTAGAAGATTGATATTTGGGTTTCACCCCAAGCAGTATTTTCCTCTCCAGCAAGTTTCGAGCCTTGTGTAAGTTAAGATTGCACCTAGAAAGGCGGTAAATTAGGTACTTAGAAAATTTTCTGGATTTTCGACGATTTTATGTTTTACTTTCCTAAATATTACTATGTGATGAAAATTGTAAATGCGAAAAGTAAAGAACACGAGAATATATCCTGGTTCCCCTCACAGTCCGAGAGTACTCCAGTCCCCTTTGAACATGAAAGAGATTTTTAATATTGTTAGGACTTTTAGACAAGACTCTACCTAGCCTTTCTATAAAGACACTAGCAATTCACACCAAGAACAACCTCTTGGATTTTTCCACTAAGTCCAATTGAGAACAATCCTCTCACAATGGACCTCTTGTTTCCAGCAACCTGGACAACAAGGATTATAACTTCACAATCTTAATTTCAACAATCCTGAAAAATAAGATGTGACAAACAAAGTATAATCTGAATTTTTGTAAGTATTTGAAATGGATGCTTCACAATTATCAATCAAAGGATTGATCTTCTTCTTGAACAAATAACTCTTACAATGATTATACAAGTGTTTTTTATGAAGGAATGAAACTATAATGATTTTTATGAAGGTTTAATGCACAAGTTTCACTCTTTGAAAAATTCTGATTTGAACACTTGAAAAATTTGAAAGTTTAATGATGAAAAGAATGTTTGAAATTATTTGCAAGAATGTGAGTTTGAAAATCTGAGATTATGAGGTTTATATAGCCTCTAAACACCTCTTCAAATGAGTGTAATTAACCAAAGAATTCCATGCTTCAAAAGGAAAATTTTAAAAATGTTTATGTGAAGAGGTGCAAGTTTTGGGGCTACTGGAACAGTGGTAATCGGCTACCACTATTGAGGTAATCGATTACATGCCTTCAACGTACAAAAAATTTCAAATTTTCAACGGGGTAATCGATTACCCTTATTTGAGTAACCGATTACTTCAGCCCAGTTTTGAAAAAATGCTTAAAAAATCAAGTGTAAGGACTTTTAAGATGCACAAAATCATTCCTAATGGTTATGGCATGAATGAGGGAAGGTTTGAGCGCTTGCATAATCACATAGAGGTTGAGTGTTATACCTTTTCCTTAGTGCTAGTCCATCTTCATAATTCATCAAGACTTGATTTAATACTTTGACAATTTTGTTCTTAAATTTTTGTTCTTGAGCTTGAAGCTTTGATAATTCTTTTTGTTAATCCATCCTTGAATCGTAGAACATGTGTTGTCATCAAAACCTTTGAGAAGCCATGTCTTCACATTCTCCCCCTTTTTGATGATGACAACCACTTCTTGAAATTTTGCTCCAATCTTGTTTCTATAACATAATTCTCCCCCTTGATTGATGCTCCCCCTCAATCCATGATTTTAAAGAGCCTTTGAAATCTGCATTTTTTGTTAGAGAAAGCGAGCAACAATACACAATTCTTCTCCCCCTTTGTCATTAACAAAAAGGATGGGAAAAGATATTTGAAAATTAAAGTATTCACAAGAATAACATAAAATGCACAACACATAAGATGTAAAACATAGAACATTATATTATAGTACGAAACGATACAACATAGTATGAAACAATACAGAATGCAAAAATATAAAGTACCTAACCATAACTTAGGCGTAACATAACATAAACTTAGACTTAAATCTAAAACATAACTTAAACATAGTGAAATAAACATAAACTAGTACTAGAACTTAACTAATGCAAACATAAGACAACATAATTAGTCACTTTCAGACATAGTATCGGTTTCCTCTTCATCGTCACCCTTTTCATCACTTTCTTCTTCAACATTTGGTTCTTGAATGTGAGATCTTGCAAAGCTTCTAAACATTTGCCTCTTGGAGGCCATCTCACATTTGTGTTCCCTATGGTTAAGATCCACTTTAGCCTCAATGGAACACATTTTGTTATAAAGAACCTCGTTGGTGTAACCACCTTCCGGAACCGATGGAGTAAATGAGGATGTGATTGGATCTTTGTAAGAAAACTTTCCATCTGAACCTTTGATAATGCCCGTGTTCCGAGTTGTCGTAGCAACATTTATCTCATTCACTTTAGCCTTCATCATTGTTTGAGGTTCCCTTTGTAGTAACACCTCACTTGTCTCCAAAATCTTTGAAATAAAACGACCATACGGGAGACCACCCGAAATAGACTTGTGGTGGTTCATATGATTCATAAAAACATATGTCCAATTCACCTGAACTTCATTATTTATAGCATACAAAAGTTTAACTTCCATGTCACTTACTTGAGAATGGTTGGAGTGTTTAGAAACTAAGACATAAGCAAGGATGTAGTGAAGCATTCTATCGCTTACGGTAAGGTTTTTGGAAAACTTAAACAACCTAGATGAATCCGGGTTTTTCCTACTCATGAGTTCCACTTGAGTTCCTCTTGAAATTTCAATATAGTAGCCCATATTAGAAAAATCCATCCAAGGTTCCGTATCCTGTTGAATACCACAACAAATTTCTTCCCCTACATAAGGTATTCCTAAGCAAGTCCCTAATACCTTTAAATCCATAGAAATATCAGTGTTCTTAAATCATCAAACTCATCATACCCAATATCAAAAGTAGTGAAAAACTCTTTTACCAAATCATGGTAATATGAACCAACATCACTTACTAGCATATGAACTCCTTGTTTTTCTAACAATGCAGGAAAGCTAAAGCTATGGTTAGGAAAAGATTTCAGACTTACATACTTTACCGGCATTAGAGAGCGATTCCGAATAACGAAAGCGTGTCTTCTAGATTTGACAGATTGAGGGTTTTCTTCTTCCATAGGATCTGAGCTTCCTTTACCCATTTTCTTCTTTCCTTTGCTTTGTTGTGGAGGAGCCATGGGAGCTTGATGTTTTAGGTTTGAGAGAGGGATTTTCAGAATTTGGTAAATGGATGGTTTGGAGATAAGATGTTGAGAGTTAAGGGATTATATGGAGTGAATAGGTGAATGGTTTTAAAGTTTGGGATGAATGGTATTAATGAGAGGTAAAAGAAGAAGTTGGAAGATTGTAGTAAATGAGAATTAGGAAAAGAAAAATGAAGAGTGCCAATGTAAAGAAGAGAGTTGAATGGAGTTAATGATGAAGAGTTCCAAGAAGAAACATGAAAGTGCTTTTCAAAATAATCACTTATTTACATGTGACTAAATATAAATGAAATAAATAAAAGAAACAAGTCAATTATGATTTTTTAAAGAAAACAATTTAAAACTGTGTCAGTGGTAATCGATTACCTCAAATAGGGTAATCGATTACAGTGTGCTTAACAGAAGAAAATACGCAGGAAATGTATAGGGTAATCACTTACCCATATCTTGGTAACCGATTACCATAAGGCAAAAACAAAATCTACATAACTCTAAAATTACAAGTTGTTTTCACATTTTTTTTCGTCTTGACATGTTATTTCATACTATAATGCAACTTTGAATAGGTTACTCATGTCATGAAAATTATTTTAACCTCATGAAAAATGAAGATATGTAATTTTAACACATATTTTAGCAAAAGTTGCAATATAAAAAGATTGAAATTTTGTGTACCTTGGATTCATTATGGCATATAATGAATAATTATTGAAGATTTAAACATCACCTTCATCTAAAATGCCAAGTTCCCTCCGAATTTTGTAAAATGCTTCTTTTGCGGGCGGTTTTGTGAAAATGTCCGCGAGTTGATTATGCGTATCCACAAAAATTACTTCGACATCTGCTTGAAGCACAAGTGTGCCTTTATACGGATTTTCCAAAAGTCAAAATACTCTCCAAAAAATAGAGGGGGCTTATTCCTACTACCGCCATCTTTGGAAACCAGATTTGTGCTTGTGGAAGTCATACTGGATCTATAGGAACAGGTTACCTATAACCTGCTCTGATGCCAATTGTAAGTTAAGATTGCACCTAAGAGGGGGGTGAATTAGGTACTTAGAAAATTTTCCGGATTTTTGACGATTTTATGTTTTACTTTCCTAAAGATTACTATGTGATGAAAGCTGTAAATGCGAAAATTAAAGAACACAAGAATATATCTTGGTTCCCCTCACAGTCTGAGAGTAGTACCCCAGTCCCCTTTCAACATGAAAGAGATTTTTAATATTGTTAGGACTTTTAGATAAAACTCTAACTAGCCTTTCTATAAAGACACTAGCAATTCACACCAAGAACAACCTCTTGGATTTTTTCACTAAGTCCAATTGAGAACAATCCTCTCACAATGGACCTCTTGTTTCCAACAACCTGGACAACAAGGATTACAACTTCACAATCTTAATTTCAATAATCCTGAAAAATAAGACGTGACAAACAAAGTATAATCTGAATTTTTGTAAGTATTTGAAAGGGATGCTTCACAATTATCAATCAAAGGATTGATCTTCTTCTTGAACAAACAACTCTTGCAACTATTATACAAGTGTTCTTGATGAAGGAATGAAACTATAATTATTTGTATGAAGGTTTAATGCATAAGTTTCACTCTTTGAAAAATTCTGATTTGAACACTTGAAAATTTTGAAAGTTTAATGATGAAAAGAATGTTTGAAATTATTTGCAAGAAGGTGAGTTTGAAAATTTGAGATTATGAGGTTTATATAGCCTCTAAACACCTCTTCAAATTAGTGTAATTAACCAAAGGATGCCACGCTTCAAAAGGAAAAATTTAAAAATGTTTCTGTGAAGAGATGCAAGGTTTTGGGCTACTGGAACAGTGGTAATCGGTTACCACTATTGAGGTAATCGATTACATGCCTTCAACGTACAAAAAATTTCAAATTTTCAATAGGGTAATTGATTACCCTTATTTGAGTAACCGATTACTTCAGCCCAGTTTTGAAAAAATGCTTTAAAAATCAAGTGTAAGGACTTTTAAGATGCACAAAAACATTCCTAATAGTTATGACGTGAATGAGGGAAGGTTTGAACACTTGCATAATCACATAGAGGTTGAGTGTTATACCTTTTCCTTAGTGCTAGTCCATCTTCATAATTCATCAAGACTTGATTTAATACTTTGACAATTTTGTTCTTGAATTTTTGTTCTTGAGCATGAAGCTTTGATAATTCTTTTTGTTAATCCATCCTTGAATCGTAGAACATGTGTCGTCATCAAAACCTTTGAGAAGCCATGTTTTCACACCTTGTAGTAGGATTTATTTTCCTTTGATGGTTTTTTTTATCTCTTGCAGGATTTCTTCAGCTAAATCTCTAGCTGAGTTTCTAATGATATCTCCATCTTGTTGAGATTAGCTGAGTATTCAGTGGTGTTGTGATGTTTATTCACCCTTTGTTCATCCTTATGTCTGTTTTTTAAGCATATTCATACTCATATGCATTTCATGCACATTCATTTGTTGTGCATAGCATATTTGTTGTCACATTGTGCATCTTGCATTTGTGTTGGTGCTTTTTTGCTCTCTGGTGCTGTTATCCCTGCAAAGCGTGTGTGTCCTCTCTCCATTAGAGTGTCGACCCGTAAGCAAAAAATGCCCATCTTTGTTAATTCCCCACTGATTTTATGCCTCTTGGAAGATATTTGTTTTAGCCTTCCTCCCCAATTCATTTGTCTGGATGGAATTATTCCCCAGTTGAGATATTTTCTCATTCGGTAGAGTCTTATTTGACTGTTTCTCTCTGGTTTATTCCTGGATTGAACTTTGGCCCCTTGCTCTGACAACAGAGGTTTGTTACCTCTTGGTTTGATTACCTTGTCGTAGCTACCACTTCGTTGATAGTTGGTAATCTCTCATTTTTTTAGTTTATTACCTTTGTTGTACTGCCCTTAGTTGGTAGTAGGTAACATTTCTTGTACCTCTTGGTTGGTTACCTTGTCATAGCTATCACTTGGTTGATAGCTGGTAATCTTTCCATTCGAGTTGGTTGCCTTGTTGTAGCTATCACTTCATTGATATTTGGTAATATATCCCTTTTTGAGTTTATTACATTTGTCGTACTGCCCTTAGTTGGTAGTAGGTAATATTTCTCGTACCTCTTGGTTAGTTACCTTGTCGTAGCTATCCCTTAGTTGATAGTTAGTAATCTTTCCATTCGAGTTAGTTACCTTGTCGTAGCTATCATTTAGTTTATAGTTAGTAATCTCTCATTTTTTTAGTTTATTACCTTCGTCGTACTGCCCTTAGTTGGTATTAGGTAATATTTCTCTTTTCTTTTGAGCTTATTACCTTTGTCGTACTGCCCATTAGTTGGTAATAGGTAGTATAGCTTGGTGTGGTTACCTTGTCGTAGCTATCACTTCGTTGATAGCTGGTACTCCCTCTTCTTTTGAGTTTATTACCTTTGTCGTACTGCCCTTAGTTGATAGTAGGTAATATTTCTCGTACCATTTTGATTGATTACCTTGTCGTAGCTTCCCCTTTGTTGGTAGTTGGTAATCTTTCCTTTTGATCATGTCATTTCCGAAAGTCTGGTAGTAGATGATTTTTTCCCAAGCGGAGATTTTTACCTCCCCCGTTGGGATGAGATATCCCTCCTTTATTTTTGGCGTTGGTAATTTTCCCTCATTGGAATCTTACTCTTTAGTTTTCCCCTATGGATTATGTTCTCTTTTCTTTTGCTCCCCAGCATTTGTTTGTCTCATGTGGCATTTTCTCCCCCACAGAGGTTTTGTGTCTGCATATCATCTGCATAATCATATCATTTTGTGGTCTCTTAGGGCCACAAATTGGGTGTATTGTTATATTTAAGTTTCTTCTATCTCGCCGGGACAAAGATGTTCATCTTCATATCTCCGATTATAAGAAACTTAAATAGGGGCAGCTATAATACCCTAATTTTTACCCCTAAGATCCCACTTATCATTTTCATCTCATACCACAAACAAAATCACAAGCTTTGGTTCTCTTACCTTCCTCTGTAGGTTTGTTTTTTAGGGAGATCACCAAGTACCCTTGTTCTCTTGTTTTCTTTATGTTTGTTTATGTTTATTTTTACTAACCCTTAATTAAAATCCAAAAAATATGTTTGTTTTCCCTTTACTAACTTTTTCAGGAAGAGGTTGGGATCAAGAATGTCAAATACCAGTTCCTCAGCTCGAATGAAATTCATCTAAACAAAGTCAAAGTTGATCTGCAAACAATTCAAAACCATTTGATCAAAAGTTTCCCAAGATTTGATTGACTATTATTCAAGAGACTCCAAGGTTCATGTGTTTATTTCCATGCCTTTTTTAACAAGAAAAAATAATCGAGCCAGAGCCACAGCAGTGCAATAAAAAGGCAAATTTTCACAATTTTTGTTGTATTAATCGATTAACACTATATGGTTAATCGATTAACCACGCGCAGAATTGTGAAAAATGAGCCAAATTCAAATTCTGCAGCATTTGGCACCAAATTTCACTTGTTTCATCATGAGAATATTCTAGATCACCTCATTTTAATTCCCCTACATAATCACAATTAATTCCCACCATACACACTTATTAATCACCACTTGATCTTGATCTTGCCTCCAAATTCAAATTTCAAGCCTAATTTTGGCTCCAAACCAAGCTCCAAGCCACCAAAATTTCCAAGCCTAAATTCTATAAATAGAGACCTCATTTCGTTCATTCTACAAGCTTTTGATAGCCAATTTCACCTTGTCAAAATTCTTCCTCATTCCCAATTTTCTTCATCTGCCCAAATTCACCAAAGCTCTTTCTTCCATTAAAAGTTAGTAAGCTTTTCATTGAAGCTTACTAATATTTGAGCCAAACCTCCATCAAAACACTTTTTCATCATCAATTTGTGTAGATCAAGGCTTTGGAGTGTGGTTTTTGAAGTTAATTTGAAGCATTTTCAGATTTGGAAGTGGTAAACTCTTGTTCCACCATTGTTCTGCTTGATTCATCTTCCACAATGTGATCTCTTGTTGATTCTTGTTACTTGATTGTTGGATCTTGAAAATTGTGTTGGTGTTATTTGTTGTTGTTTTACTTGATTTTTTCGTGCACATTTGCATCCTTGATCATAAGGTGTTTGAAGAAATGATTGATCAAGGACTTTGCATTTTTTCAAACTGATTTTCTGCTGTTTTAGCATGCGTAATCGATTAACCTCCTAGTGTTAATCGATTAACACCTATTTCTACATTTTGGAATTGTTGTTTTCACTGTGTTAATCGATTAACACCAGAAGGTTAATCGATTAACACAGTCCATAATGTGTTTTTTTGGCTTATTTTAGGACTGTTTTGAGTTCTTTCCTTTCTTCTTCCATTTCCTTTTGGTTTTCCTTGAATTGTAGTGTTTGTTGATCAAATTTCTCTTTAAATTCCATGGACTTTGGGTGTTAGATGAGTTTGGATAAACCTTCATTGATTCAAATCTATTTTTAAGTGGATCATTGGATTCATTTTAGGTGCTTTGAATTACTGATAGGTTTAGTACCTTAATCCACCAAGAAGAGTGATGGAACTTAAAGATTGAATGATTCAAATATTGTAATTCAATTTGGCTTCCCTTCCCCTCTTCTTCTTCTTTTTATTTTGGTCAGTGAAAATCTTACATATTATTATACTTATCTTTGAAGTTATGATCAAGATGAGACCACTACCTCTTTTCTTTTAGTGTGGCAAGTTTTAGCAGAATGAGTTACATGTCATTTCTATAATTTGTATTAACACGAACATTGTTATTGACCGGCCTCAGATAGTCGTGGCTTATACATAAGTCCGATTACAATTGCTTAACATAGCGCTAAATTGTCCCGAAATCGGAAAACTGTTGTATTTTTTGTAAGTGAATTATCAGTCTCCTACTTTTCCATGGCGTAGTTTGAAATAGATTGGATTTCTCTTGTTACCTGTGGGGGTTAGTTGGCATACGAGTTGATTTTATCCGAGTTGGAGCCCTCCCTATGGTAATGTATGAGACCATGTTTTCATTCTCATGGATGACTAGTTGAGCATTTTTGAAAAAACAACAAAACTTGTTCTCTCTTTTTGGATCACCATTGCTCTATATTGTTATATTAATTGTGCTATGTTTATGCTTCCTTCTTGCTCCCTATCTCTCTTTATTTTTATTTTATTTTTTTATGCTTTATGTTATCATATCATATCATATTATTTTTCTACGTTTCCGCCATTTTTTTTCTTTGTCCACTTGGACCATTTGTTTATGTTTATGCTCTTTTTCTTTTGTCCATTTGGACCAAAAACATTAATAAATGTTTAAAACCCCTAAAAAACTTGTTCTCTTAATGGTGGACTATGGTTTTTATCTTTTGCATTGGACATGGAACTTTGGACTTAGAACTAGGATCTTAACCTATGCTTGGAAGTTTGTGATGGTAAACTTTAGATTTTGAGTACTTGGAGTTCTCTTTTGAAGACCTATCTTGAAATAGGCCTAATTTAAAGGAAAGAACGCTTATGTTATGGAGCTTACTTCTGTGGTTAGACCGTTCTTATCCTTAGCTTTTATCTTTTTGCTTTAGGATAGTCACTTCTTCTCCACCCCTTCTTCAATTTTCAAAATCTTCTCCCTTTTTCAAAACCTTCTTGTTTTCAAAACTATAACCTCTTTCACAATGAACCTTGACTTTGGTCAATTGATTTTCAAACTTTGTTTTATTTAATAAATGTCAATAAATGTTAATCATACTTTGACTAATTTCAAAAATAAATAAAAAACATTTCACCTCATTCAAACCTTTTGTGCCTTTGTGCACTTTTTCATTTAAAACTTTTCAAAAAGTTTAGACATGAGTCATTTTCATAGTTGAGATGTAATTCTCATATTCCCCATAGTATTTAAGATGTTGACATTTTCCACTTAGATGTTGAGTGATAGACTTGTTGATTTTTATCCAAGCAAAAATCCTCCATCTCAAGGTGATGCAAATGTTGTTTTCTTATACTTGTGGGTGACTAGTCATAGTTTTCTCCTTAACACAAAAATATATTCACTTTGTGGGTACGTAGGCATGAGGTGACAAGTCTCTCCAAACACAAAAATATAAAAAAGTATTTCTCTTCTCACCTCCCCAATCTCATTTCAAACAAACCTTTTCAAACCAAAAAGTGTAGATGTTTCAAAGGGTTCCTATAGAGTACTATAGACGTTTTGGGTGCTAACACCTTCCTTTAGCGTAACCAACTCCCTTACCTAGTATCTGTTCATCTGTTCTTGTTTTAGAACTTGATTAGGTTTTGTTTTCTCCTTTTCCTTTTGGATAAAATAAAAGTGCGGTGGCGACTCTTGCATTTTTTAGTTAAGTTAATCAATAGCTTACACTCACAATTTCCCCGCTACACCCATGTTTGCTATTCGGATGGAAGTTAGCTATAAACTTCATTTTCCTTATATAAGGGGTTCGAGAGTTCAACCTACTAAAAGCTCTTAAGTTTATTGGATACTCTCAAAATCAAATCTTGGGGACAGGACTAAGTCATTTGACTGAACTTTTATAATTTCTGGTGTTTTTCTCTCTTCCCTTAACTTTAACTTCGCAATTTAAATTACATTTCTTATTTATAAAATATTTTTAAAATGAATTTAAACTTTTAAAATGATCCAAAAGGTTTTTCAAACTTAAGTTTTTCTAAAACCCACAATTCACCCCTTTTTTTATCTGTGGAGTCATATGTCCAACATCATGTTCCTCTATGAGTGGATAACAGAAATAAACATCGTTTTTACTCCAAAATCGCAACAAAAATTTACCATAGTGGAACTGACAATTTGAGTACCATTATCTAAAATTATAACTCTTGGCAAACCAAACATGCAAATGATTTGTTATCAGTAGAAGCAACAAACTCTTTCTGCTATGATCTTGGAGATGACTTAGGCTTATATCCATTTTGTGAAATAATTTGCTCCAATGATCAGGAACTTCAGTTGGCCAGGCGCCAACATAAAAGGCATAAGATGTCCACGCCTCATTGGTGTAATGGCCAAGGCATTAACTTGATATGAAGGATCTCTACTAGCGGATGATGTAGATTGGAATGCTTCTGGAATTTTTCACATTTCTTGACGAATGTTGGACTATCCTTCATTAGGGTGGTTAAATAATAGCTCTTCCTAAGCATATTTTGAGCCAATGCTCACCCGCTAATGTGACTATCACATGTCTCCTGGTGTACCTCTCTGAGGACCAAGGCGACTTCGTGCCCACCTATACATCTTAACATGGTGGACACCCTTCCCATTTTATAAAGCTTCCCTGATATTGTGGTGTATTTTGATGCCTGCTTATTAATCTTTTCGCTTCTATCTCATCTGGTGGGAGTTAATATTATTGTAGATAATGTATTATGGGTGCCATCTGTAACACCCCAATTCCCATCGCGAATAAATAATACATAAATAAAATCAGAGTAACTAAAAATTTATTTTTTCGACAAAAACAGGGATGCCACATTTAAAGAAATAAAATACAATCCCTGCTCAATTATTTGATACATAGCATAAAATAGAATACCCTCAAAGGGGAAACTTTTTCCATATAAAGGGAAAGGTCAATTATGGAATAAAGCAGAAAGATCCATAACCGACTTGTTTTACAAAATAAATCATTTTAGAACATCAACTATATACACAAAAGTACTACAAAATACATTCAACAAATGTATACATATGTATATATAATCGTTCCCCGACTCCCATGCTACGTATCAGAGCAGACACCAAGACCGACAACAGAACGGAGGGCTAATCTTCACAAAAAGACCTCCAGCAACTCTAATCTGCAATGCCTCATAGAGCATTATAAAACAGCAGAAGGGTGAGAAATAACAACTAAATCAAGATTGCATAATAATATGCAAATACATAACAATTCACATGTATAAATCATCTCACCCATACCATCACATACTAACACATATAGCATGCCACAAATACAAAACATATCACACATAATCCAACCACAATTATGACCTATGGAACCACACCACCACGTCACCACAAAATATAGCATATATCTACGTATAAACATATTGCCCACAACCAATGCATTTATCACGTATGCACATCAAATTACCAATGCTATCACAATCTCAACACGTAATCAATCAAATCATGATTTTCCACACATAATGCATCCATTCACAATTCTCACACATAATCAATCCATGATTTATGCAAATGCACAGAGACCGACACAACGACTCTATGCAAATGCCATGCGGTACCGACTTCCAACATTTCATGTCTCATCACCAGTTCACTCAGGAACTATTGGAACCATCGCTCGTTACATCACTGTAACTCCCCGTCGGATATACGATGTTTCTCCGTCACTTTCGGTCCTCTTGGTATAAGGCGCACGACGTTTATGGATTGCTTTCGGTCCTCTTGGTATAAGGCGCACAATCCGATCGATTTAGGTCCCCACATGGGCACACGATCGTCTATAACCATCGTTTTCGGTCCCCACATGGGCACACGATGTTATAGCAGATTCCCTCTGGAATCAATCCGTCCCTCAGGACGTCACAACAATGCATATCATGATGCTTAGCATACAATGACTCATGATATCAAATGCATCTTCACACATATATGCAACCATAATCATGCATATATTTCAACTCATCAATTCCATACATTCACAATTCAACCATATGAATTAATCAACCTCATCACATTCATGCATTGCAAATCAATTCAAACAATGTATTTCAAACCATAAAGGCCACCAACCACATACATTGGAATTTCACATAAACAATACATATCATCACAATATTCCATCATGTATATTCACATCCTATAATAGCACACAAGCTACATGTTACATAACAAAAGCATATAACATGATAACACGTCAATCGCACACAATTAACGCGATAAAAACCCGACAACCCGACTAATTTTCCAAAAACACGAATTAATCAAATCATCTTTTACCCTCCAAACCATTTTTAATAGAAAGAATATTTCATTAGCTTTCCAACGCTTCGAACGGGGACCAAAACGGACTTACGGATCAAAAGTTATGAATTTTTGAAATTTTGAAAATTTTCATTTTTCCCAGACCTGCGCGCTGAGCGCGCTACCTGCTGAACCTCAGCCTTAAAAACACCATTTTTAGACATCCGTTTTCGATTCCGTAAAAAGCTACGATCTCAGAATTTGACGTACTGCAATATTTTCACCATTAAAAGGCCATCCAACACATTTTCCACAGTCGGAATATTTTGAAACATAGTTTTATCAATTTAACTCAATTCCAAACTCGATCAAAATCACTCGAAAGCACATAAACAACCATTCCCGATTAAATATCAACCTATACCAATGTTACCAGACATATCCTAACACTTTTACTCGATCACAACATCAATTTGCACAAAAACATCGATATATATCAAAAATGCAAAAGTTACAAATTTGACTCAATTCAATCAAACGATCACACTAAAACACGACCCAACATCACACGACTCTACTACGCGATTTATTCCGACTTTCGTCCGTGAAAACATCGATTTCTAACCATTTTTCTCATTTCAACCTAGAATGGAAAACTAGGGAAAAACAAGGAAACATTCACACAATCACACACATATACATATACAAGCAATATATAATCGAAACTTCTCACCCTTACCCGATTATTCGCGCTTTAAACGGAGTTATGTCGATTTTTCCCACTTTTCCTCTTCTCCCTTTTCTTTCCTCCCTTTTCTCTTCTCTTCTCTTTCTCTTCTTTCTTTTTCTTTTCCTTACTATCTTTTCTCTCTTTTCTTTCTATTTAAATGAAAACATAAAACTTACCCAAGCAAAAGACCAAAATACCCCTCAGCTCAAATATCTCCCAAACGCTCTCAAAATGCGATAAAACATAAACATACCGATGAAATATATTTCGGGAAATAAAAGTTGAAAAGAACTTATAATTTATTGCAAATATTTACCTATCAGAGAAATTAACCAATTAACTCAATTAGCAGGTAAAATACAATAAATTCACACATTTCTCAAAATTCACATAAATGAAATAAATAAATAGAATTAAACAAATCGGGGCGTTACACCATCCAGTTTGTGGTCTGGGAGACTTCAAAAAGGTTGGTTCCCTCCATCTTGATATATGGGGTGGTGAGAGTCTCTTGAATTATAGTACAAACATGTCTTTATATTTTTATGCTAGAGAGATTTGAGAGGAGGCCAGCCTTAGAATTATGCTCCTATGCACACATGTTATCTCAAAAGCTTTAAAATGTTCAGATAAATTGCATACTTTTTTCAGATATTTGATAAGTTAGTGTTCCTTCATCAGATATTTCCAAGTGACCTGATTAGCCACCAATTGTGAATCATTTATGGCTTTCATACTTGAAGCCCCCATCTCAAGAGTGAGGACCACGCCACGAATGAGGGCTTCTTATTCAGTATGATTGTTACTAGCCTTGAATTCAAACTTCAGTGAATGCTTGATCAACAAGTCATTTGGTCCTTCCAATCCTATTTTGGTACTACTTCTTTTCTGTTTAGAATGGGGATGTAAATGGATATCCATGGGAACGAATACTATGATATTCATATCTGCCCAGTTGGATAAATATGATATTCATATCCGCCCCATATCTATGCGGGTATTCGTTAAGCAGGTTATCAGCGGGTTTTACAGTATTCGCGGATATTTACAAATATCCATGGATAATACTTTTTTATAAAACTTATTTTTTGAAAAAAATATTTTTAACTTATTTTAAAGACACAAATAGTTATTATCACATAACATCCATATGATTCACTCTTAATTTAACAATAAAATTTCATCACATTAATTTTCTTCTTATTCACCAAAACATAATAAGATCCAAACATAATATCCATACATTTCATTTTTAACCAAACAAATAAAAGATATTGTGATTGTGAGTTATGATGGAATAGCGGACAACAGAGGAGTAGGAAGGGAAACACTAGTTAGACAGAAGAATGACGACACTAGTTGGTTGGGCTGTGAAATTGTTGAAGTGAGGTATGAAGTACTAAAGAATTTAAATATGAAATGGCTAATAGAATTTGAATGAAATGTGAAAGATTTTCTTCAAAGAAAATTATAAAAAAAGAAAGAAATATAAGAAGACGAATTTTTTGTAGAAGATGAAAAGATAAGGTATAATAAACTAATGATACTTAAATAGTGACTTTTATAACTTATTAACGGATATGGATATCTGAGGGTATGGATATTATTAAACCCTTATCCATATCCATTAACAAACAGGTATTTAAATATCCATTTATTTTATCTGTGGATATCCATTAAGCTACCCGCCCCATATCCGTGACGGATTTTATCTGCAGATATCCGCAGGTACGAATTTTTTTCTATCCCTAGTTTAGAAGCTCCATCCACAAATAGTATCCATGTATGGGTGTTCTCCTTGCCTATTGGCGAAGTAAACTTTGTTGGGAAAGAATATGGAGTATTCAACGGTCTAAAGGGGGTGAACATGCCTCCCAATTAAAACCTTAGTTGAAAATAGTTTGAAAAACTTTTATCAAAGTTTTAAAAACAAAATAATACGCATGGCGCAAAAAAATTGCGTATGAAAGAAGTTATGCTTATTGATTGAAATTTTCACATAATCACTTTGACTGTGCACAAATCAATCATGATCGAAACATAAAATTAATCAAATGTACAAACTAATGCAATGTACTGAATATATATAAAAATTACACAATATGAGTATTTGTAGAATGTCAATACCAAATGGATTCTACAATACAATTTTCAGCTCAATCTTCAACAAGACAAACTTAAAGTTCTTATTTAAACAAAACCTACTACACTTTACAAATAAATCGCTACCAAAAAAATCCTAATTGTATGAATTTCTTGAAATCAATAAATAAATATCTAACATGAAATTTCTACGAAATTAAAAAGGAGAGAGAGAGAGAGAGAGAGAAGTGTACATCGGGACCTATAGTGGTTCAACTATTGTCCTTATTACACTTAATCCACTCTCTAATGGTTTCCCATTAAGAATATAAAAATATTCTATTTGGATCCCTTAACTTGTACACAATATACGACCTGAACTCTTTGCAAGATTTTCGTGTGAAATCGACTAAAATCTTCTAGCCCTAACAACCGGCTAGAAAGTCTTATTTTGTAGTGTTATTCTTTTCGAAAAATGAGAAGAACTCTCACCTTTTTTGTAGGTTTCCACACAACACTGCCAAGATGAACTGGAGAGAATAACCTCCTTATTTTCCATTGGAATTGTCAAAACTAGCCAAAACACCACACACCTTGCAAACCTCAGAAATCTTAACCAAATCTTCAAAGAAACATTAAATTCAATAAACGAATCTCCTTAACAATCACTAATCTCCAAAGATGAGATTTAGATCCATGTAAAAATGGAAAACAAAATGTATCGAAGATGAAAGAATTCATTTGCAAATGTTCAAAAAGATTGAAAACTATTTTGAAAGTATGAGAGGACAAGTGAGTTGTGAGTTTTCAAATTAATATTAAAAGTGTATGTTTTCTAACATTGTGAAGGTTTTGAGAGAAAATGGTATTTATATGTGTTTGTTGTAATACCCAGTAATTTATTACTCCGGATAATATTATATTGTGATCGACTAAGCCCAGTGTATTCTGAGAAATTATTTGACAAAATAATTAGAATAACTGTGGAACTTAGAATAAATCCAAGTAATATTATCTGACTCTGAGGTATTTTTCTAATTTTGGACTTAAGAAACTTTTTGGACATTTAGTAGTATTATTTATTAATGATAGTTTACTATATGTTTCCTTTTCCTCCCATTTTCCAAACAAAAGAGAAAGATAGTAAGAAAAGGAAAGAAAGAAGAAAAAAAGGAAAGGAAGGAGAGAAAAGTGGAGAAGAGGAAAATTTGAAGAAAATCCAAGAACTTCAAGAATCATCATCATCCATTCATCAAATCTTCACCCAATCTTCTCATCATCTTCATCTTGCTCATTTCAAGGTGGGTTCTAGTTAGAAACCTCTTTTTTTGAGTTTTTGGATAATATGAGTTATTAGGTTAGAATGTTGAAAACAATGTTTTAACGGTTGGAAATTGATATAAATCGAAATGAATGCTCAATGTGCTTATAGAAACATGTATTGATGATTGTTTTGATGTTTTGGTTTGATTGGAAATGTTAGGGTTTTAGTGGAAATTATGTGATAAATGTTGAAAATCATATTGTATGAAGTTTATCAGTTAAATCGTAATAGAACCGTGATATTATACCTCGATGGGTTGTTGGGTGTGTTGTTGAGATGTTGTTGCAGGTTGGGAAAAGCTCTGTTAAGAGTTTTATTTTTTTGGAAATCGCAGAGCCCGCTCAGCGCGCTCAAGAAAATCTGCAACCCCTCAAGTTAGGGAGAACCGCGCTCAGCGCAGTCAGGGGCGCGCTCAGCGCGCAGACCTGGGAGTTGAATTTTTCCTTTAGCGAGAAAATTCATAACTTTCGGCTCGTTTATCGGTTTCGATCATTCTTTATATCGACGTAAAGCCGAGAAAATATTCTATGCAATGGAGAGGAAATATGTCAATTTTACCGATCGATTAAATAATCGAGAAAGTTCCGAAAGTGATATAATTATGTTTTAATTGTTATATATTATTCTACTATGCTATTATGATATATCTGGCCTATCCTATTGTTGTGTAACATGATTGTAAGTGAATATGCATGTTAAAATACGAAATAGGTAGAGTGAGAATTATTACCGTAAACAATGTCGGAAAGTGTGAAATGACATAATGACAACGATCGCGCATACGGTGCCGAGGCGTGTGTCAGATACTAATGTCATAGAATGAATAAACACTAGTATGGAACATGTGTGTTAACCTTTGTGGTTGTGATAAGGCGTTATGGCCTTGTGATTGTCGAATACAATAACGTTTGTGTGTGAGATCACGTAATCGTAACCGGATATCTTGTGAGTGTGTTTCATGGGTCTCGAGCTCCTCTGAAACATGTGCACAACTACTTGGCAGGTTTGATTCCCGCGTGCAGTACGAATGGTGCTCTGGGAGCGTATGCTTGTGACGGTTAATGGCTCGTGTGAAGCGACGGTTCATAACGGTTTATGGCCCGTAGAACCCGAATCCATTCTTATGTCAAGTAGGTTGCCAGGATCCATGACTCGGGTCGACTTCTAGACGTAGAAGCGGGCGGGAACAGGGGATGCCTTGGTGTGGTTACCGATTAGTGATATTGTGAGTTGTTGAACTCATGGCATGTTTCCATATAGTGTGTGTACTCAAAGTCTTTTCCCTTCCCTTTTGACTTGAGTTAGGTGTGATAGAACCTTGTAAAGCCGAGAGGACTATAAGATAGCGAACTCACTGAGATTTGATGTATCTCACCCCACTGTTGTTGTTTACATCACAGGTACTACAGGTTCGGCGAAGGGTAAGGACAAAGTGGTTTGACTTTTCCTTACGGATCGTAGCTTTTGAGATGGCATGGCTTCCGCTATGGCGTTTTGAGATCATTGTATTGATCTAGTTCTTAGTGTATTTTGGGACATCTTGTATATGTTATGCCGTAGATCTTAGAACTTTGTATTTAGGGCATTTAATGTATACAATGTGTTAACTAGGAACTTGTGTATTTCAGTACCAAACGTATTATTCATGTATGATATATGCTTTGATGTATGTATATATATATGGGTGTTATAGTTGGTATCAGAGCAGGTCGTATCCTCGACCTAGCCATGAAATAGTATAAGTATTTCTTTCTGTTTCATGTGCGTTGTGTCGCCATTGGTCTTACGTGTTATATTTATGGTATTGAGCCTGATCAACTTAATCCTATCGGTATGACATTCAGGAACATGGCCGACGGGCGCAGAAACAACCGTGGGAGACCGAGAACTACTCCAGCTGGGACAAATCCGCCAGTAGACGAAGGGAATGCCCCTTTGTATTAATTCATGCAGCAGATGCAGCAACAACAAAATCAGTTTGTGCAACAAATGGTACAGCAAATGGCTGGTGGCTTGCATCCTCTAGTGGTTGTGCCTGAAGCTGCAGGGGGAACCTTTAGGGATTTTATTCGTATGAATCCTCCGGAGTTTCAGGGAGGGTTAGATCCAGTAAAGGCTCATGAATGGATATCCGGTATGGAGCGGATTTTCTTAATAGTTCATTGCAGTGAGGAAAACAAAGTGGTATTCACTTCTCACTTGTTAAAGGGTCCTGCCATGAGGTGGTGGGAAAGCGTTTCAGCCTTAATGACAATTCAAGAGGTACCGAAGGTATGGGAGCAATTTAAGATAACTTTTATGGAGAACTATTTTCCAAGTTCCTTAAGGTCTCAGAAGGAATTCAAGTTTCAACAGTTGAGACAAGGCAACTTGACTGTGGCTTCTTATGCAGAAAAGTTCGAGGTTATGGCTGCTTATTCTAGATAGGCCATGTATGCTCCTGATGAGAGGTGGAAGATTGATCAGTTTCTTTTTTGTTTGAGGGCCGAAATTTCACATAGCGTGTCTCAAAGGGAATTCACTAACTATGCTGAGTTGTTACGACAGTGTTATGTGGCGGAGCATAGTTTAAAGAAAGTGCAAGCAGAAGGAGAGTTGAGTAGGGTGAATCAAAGTGATCGTGGGAGATCGAATCAACCATTTAGGCCAAGGCAACAATCTTTCAAAGGGAAGCAAGTTCAGAGTTCTAGGACTAGTGCACCTCCTGTATGTCGTCTTTGCGGTATGAATCATCAGGGAAGGTGTGGTATCGAAGGTGTGAGGTGTTATTAGTGTCAGAAAGTGGGCCACTTGGCGAGGGATTGTCCTCAAAGGAGGAATCAGACGCAAGAGAAGAATACCGGGCGAGTGTATACCTTGGATGCGAGGAAAGCAAAGGGTGATAACTCTTTGATTGTTGGTACGTGTTTTGTGAATGGAAATCCTTGCTTTGTTTTATTTGATTGTGGAGCTACACACTCTTTTGTATCGGTGCAATGTGTAAAGCGGCTTGGGTTGCAAGCGGTTCCATTGTCTCCACCCATGGTGGTTACTACTGCCATGCATGAGATGGTAGAAACACCTTTAATGTGTGAAAATTGTGTTTTATCTGTGGATGGAAGAGTTTTCCAGATTAATCTGATTTATTTATCGCTTAAGAAAGTGGATGTTGTTCTGGGAATGGATTGGCTTTCAGCTAATTCGGTATTTATCGGGTGCGAAGAAAAACTAATCATTATTCCCTCTATCGAGGCCACTCCGAAGGATGTGTTAATTACTATTTTAGAAGGTACGGTTGGAATGATTACTTTCTTGTTTGAGGAGGAAAAATTTGTTCTTTTGATTCTTACTAAGGAGGAGGGTAGTAACCGTCAAGTTTTGAGTATTCCGGTAGTTTGTGACTTTCCGGAAGTTTTCCCCGAGGATATCACTTCTCTTCCTCCGGAGCGGGAAGTGGAATTCTCTATTGACCTGATACCAGGAACGACTCCAATATCCGTTTCTCCGTATCGAATGGCACCACTTGAATTAAGAGAATTAAAGGATCAATTGGAAGAGTTGTTAGCTAAGCATTTTGTTCGACCCAGTGTTTCGCCCTGGGGAGCTCCAGTGTTGTTGGTAAAGAAAAAGGATGGTGGAATCCGGTTGTGTATTGATTACCGTCAGCTGAATAAGGTCACCATCAAGAATAAATACCCATTACCAAGGATAGACGATCTGTTAGATCAATTGAAAGGAGTCTATGTGTTCTCGAAGATTGATTTACGGTCGGGTTATCATCAGATTCGTGTGAAGAGTTCGGATGTACCAAAGACCGGGTGGCTTGTTACAACCTTTAGAAATTCCGGTATGGAAATGGAATAGTATCTCTATGGACTTTGCTGTTGGGCTACCCCGTACTCAGGGTGGTTATGATTCGATTTGGGTAATTGTGGATCGATTAACGAAATTCGCACATTTCTTAGCTGTGAAGACTGCCTACAAGGCGAGTCATCTCGCAAAGTTGTTTATTTCGGAGATAGTTATATTGCATGGTATTCCCACTAGTATAGTTTCGGATAGAGATCCAAAGTTCACTTCGAGATTTTGGAGAGCTTTTCAACAAGCCATGGGAACGAAGTTATGTTTGAGTACGTCGAATCATCCGCAAACGGATGGTCAGACGAAACGGACGATACAAACAATGGAGGACATGTTGAGAGCTTGTGTACTTGAAAGTGGAGGAAATTGGATAGAACTTTTGCCGTTGATTGAGTTCTCTTATAATAACAGTTATCATGCAAGTATTGGTATAGCGCCTTACGAGGCATTGTATGGAAGGAAGTGTATGACACCTTTGTGTTGGGCAGAAGTTGGTGAAGATAGAATGTTGGGACCTGAGATTATTCACGAAACTACGGAGAAGATTAGGATGATCTGTGATAAGGTCAAACAAGCACAAGATCGTCAGAAGAGTTATGCGGATAACCGTAGAAGACCTTTAGAATTTGAAGAAGGCGATCACGTATTTTTGAAAGTTACTCCAAGATTGCGGTTAAAAGGACCATTTTGGTCGCGGAAATTAAGTCCGAGATACGTGGGACCGTATCAGACTTTGGAAAGAATTGGTGAAGTAGCTTACAGACTAGCCTTACCGCCTTCTCTGTCAGAGATGCACGACGTTTTTCATGTGTCTCAGCTTCAAAAATTTGTCCCAGATCCTCTTCAGCCAATTTTACCAGATACAATTGAGATAGAATCTGATTTGACATTTGAGCCTCAACCAAGTCGTATCACAGGAAGAGAAACTAAAGTGTTAAGGAACAAAGAGATTCCCCTTGTCAAGGTACAGTGGGATGAGACGCATCCGGGTGATGCAACTTGGGAATTGGAATTCGAGATGCGAGAAGTTTATCCTCATCTTTTCAGGTAATTATTTTAAATTCGAGTGCGAATTTCTATTTAAGGGGGGGGGGGATGTAATACCCAGTATTTTATTACTTCGGATAATATTATATTGTGATCGACTAAGCCCAGTGTATTTTGAGAAATTATTTGACAAAATAATTAGAATAACTGTGGAACTTAGAATAAATCCAAGTAATATTATCTGACTCTGAGGTATTTTACTAATTTTGGACTTAAGAGACTTTTTGGATATTTAGTAGTATTATTTATTAATGATAGTTTACTATATGTTTCCTTTTCCTCCCATTTTCCAAACAAAAGAGAAAGATAACAAGAAAAGGAAAGAAAGAAGAAAGAAAGGAAAGGAATGAGAGAAAAGTGGAGAAGAGGAAAATTTGAAGAAAATCCAAGAACTTCAAGAATCATCATCATCCATTCATCAAATCTTCATCCAATATTCTCATCATCTTCATCTTGCTCATTTCAAGGTGGGTTCTAGTTAGAAACCTCTTTTTTTGAGTTTTTGGATAATATGAGTTATTAGGTTAGAATGTTGAAAATAATGTTTTAACGGTTGGAAATTGATATAAATCGAAATGAATGCTCAATGTGCTTATAGAAACATTTATTGATGTTTTGGTTTAATTGGAAATGTTAGGGTTTTAGTGGAAATTATGTGATAAATGTTAAAAATCATATTGTATGAAGTTTATCGGTTAAACCGTAATAGAACCGTGATATTATACCTCGATGGGTTGTTGGGTATGTTGTTGAGATGTTGTTGCAGGTTGGGAAAAGCTCTGATAAGAGTTTTATTTTTCTGGAAATCGCAGAGCCCGCTCAGCGCACAGTAGCCCGCTCAGCGCGCTCAAGAAAATCTGCAACCCCTCAAGTCAGGGAGAACCGCGCTTAGCGCGCAGACCTGGGAGTTGAATTTTTCCTTTAGCGAGAAAATTCATAACTTTCGGCTCGTTTATCGGTTTTGATCATTCTTTATATCGACGTAAAGCCGAGGAAATATTATATGCAATAGAGAGGAAATATGTCGATTTTACCGACCGATTAAATAATCGAGAAAGTTCCAAAAGTGATATAATTATGTTTTAATTGTTATATATTATTCTACTATGCCATTATGATATATCTGGCCTATCCTATTGTTGTGTAACATGATTGTAAGTGAATATGCATGTTAAAATATGAAATAGGTAGAGTGAGAATTATTATCGTAAACAATGTCGGAAAGTGTGAAATGACATAATGACAACGATCGCGCATACGGTGCCGAGGCATGTGTCAGATACTAATGTCATAGAATGAATAAACACTAGTATGGAACATGTGTGTTAACCTTTGTGGTTGTGATAAGGCGTTATGGCCTTGTGATTGTCAAATACAATCACGTTTGTGTGTAAGATCACGTAATCGTAACCGGATATCTTGTGACTGCGTTTCATGGGTCTCGAGCTCCTCTGAAACATGTGCACAACTACTTGGCAGGTTTGATTCTCGCGTGCAGTACGAATGGTGCTCTGGGAGCGTATGCTTGTGACGGTTAATGGCTCGTGTGAAGCGACGGTTCATAACGGTTTATGGCCCGTAGAACCCGAATCCATTCGTATGTCAAGTAGGTTGCCAGGATCCATGACTCGGGTCGACTTCTAGACGTAGAAGCGGGCGGGATCAGGGGATGCCTTGGTGTGGTTACCGATTAGTGATATTGTGAGTTGTTGAACTCATGGCATGTTTCCATATAGTGTGTGTATTCAAAGTCTTTTCCCTTCCCTTTTGACTTGAGTTAGGTGTGATAGAACCTTGTAAAGCCGAGAGGACTATAAGATAGCGAACTCACTGAGATTTGATGTATCTCACCCCACTGTTGTTGTTTACATCACAGGTACTACAGGTTCGGCGAAGGGTAAGGACAAAGTGGTTTGACTTTTCCTTACGGATCGTAGCTTTTGAGATGGCATGGCTTCCGCTATGGCGTTTTGAGATCATTGTATTGATCTAGTTCTTAGTGTATTTTGGGACATCTTGTATATGTTATGCCGTAGATCTTAGAACTTTGTATTTAGGGCATTTAATGTATACAATGTGTTAACTAGGAACTTGTGTATTTCAGTACCAAACGTATTATTCATGTATGATATATGCTTTAATGTATGTATATATATATGGGTGTTATATTTGTGATCTAGCACAGAAATGAGAGAAAAATATTGTATGATTCGATTCAAAAACAAGAGTTATAATTGGAATAAAAAAACAAAGTGATTTTAATCAAGAAATAAAAACTATGTGAAACCAATTTGTGTGATTCGAGTCACTTTATTTAGGTTAAACTAAATAGTGTTTTGAATCAGAGATCTAGAAGCAACAAGGAGTATTTCCCTTTTAGTATGATTCCAATCTGACTATTATGTGATTCGAGTCAGAGTGATGTGATCCAAATCAGACCTTCTTGTGATTCGAATTTGGAAATATAGAAATGCATTCCTGAGCGCATTATGAGTCTAATTCGAGTCAGAGTAACTGTGTGATTTGAGTCACACAGGCATAATCTCTTTTTCACTAATTGTCAAAGGATTTTTGAGATTCTACAAGGTATAATGCATAGGAAAAAAATTGGGAAAGACCACATAAAGATTGCACAAGAGAAAGATGCCATTAGAAAGTCCAGAGGCCACTACGACCTACTTGTAATGGTTGCTACATCTTGTAGTATATGTTATGGTCTGCATGTTGTATCTTCTAGGAATGTAATAGTTCCAATCACTTTTCCTACACAAAGGAGCAAAGTCTTCCACGACCTATCTGTTAGACGATGGCAATGATCTAGAAGGGGGTTGAATAGATCACTACTTTTTAATAAAAATCGGCGCTTAAAATTTGTTTCAAAAGTGTGCAGAAGCGGTTGTGGATTTTAAATCGTCTAAATGAACTGTTATTGGTAAGATCGGATATGCGAAACCAAATGGAATAAAATCGATGAGAAACTAAATCAATAAGATTGTTAATCAACCAATTCAAATAATGATCACTTTGAATTAACCGGTTTCCAATGAATTATAGAATGTAAAATTAAATTGACAATTTTACGAACAGTTTGTGTGCGATCAATACGTCGAACACTTGGTGTACACAATACCCCAAGTTCAATTTCCTAAGAAATGATAGTGCAGAATTTTTCACAATTACAATCCAAGTGATTGTAATGAAATTTCAAAACATATTTTCGGCACTACACAACAGTGGAAATTTATTGAACAGTTGATATCACACAAATGTTAACAACACAACGTAAAGAGATAGAGAAAGAGAGAACGACACCCGATTTGTTTAGGCAGTTCCCCTTTCGTCTTCGCTTCGGGTACGTATGCCCCCAATTTTAAAACTAGAATTGAGATATGTATAATATGAACTTGCAAAGTTTTGTACAAGAGAAGTTATAGCCACCACACACTCAAACCTAAATGTTGATGTTGATTCTAACCACTTCTCTCCCCTTGATTCAAGTCGAATCAAGTGCATCAAACGCTTCGAACAAACCTCTAGTTACCTCTACTCACTTGAATCTTCAAGTCTTTCGCGCGACTGATTTCGATCACAAGACGTTCAACCCCAAATCTTTCGACACAATCCTCTGGTTACTGCTACTTGCTTGAACGAACCCACCGTTCTTCAAGCCTTTCACTCGGCTGAATCTAGGAAACAAAGATTTGTGCAAAAACCCCCCCAAATCCCTAAAAATCTTGGAGGACAAAACCCTAACGGTTTTATTCAAGAAAATCCCACTGAAATCTCAACCCAAACTAGATATACAAATCCTACGTTTGGACGTTATTACCTCGACAATGCATAACTCAACAAAAATGATTATGTGTAATTGTTGAAGAATGCAAGTGCGAGAATGAAGATGATGAGAAAATTCAATATATATTTTCAATTTTCTTGTTAGTTTATGTACAAAAGATGATGCATATGAATATATATATATGACTAAGACCACATAACAGAATTAACAGCTTTTTGAATCACAAAGGAGCAGAAAAATATGCCTAAATGAGCGAGAGGTCCACCTCAGCATTCTATGAGTCGACCTGAACACTCCAGAGTAAATCTGTGCAGAAAATCAAACCATGCATCGACCTCCACACATCTGCGAGTCGACGCAAGGGTGCCAGAATGCCACAAACACATTTTTATACATTTTTGAGTCGACCTAAGCCCTGTATGGGTCGACCTAAAGCATCTACAATGATTTAATGCACAATTTTCACATAGGGGATGGTCCTATATGCCAAGATTTATGAATGTGGATCATTATTTGCATTTTAAGAGAATGAATGCAAGCTAAGACGCGATGATACCGTCCAAAGTACACAAATACGAAATATTACTAGTTTTGACATCATTAAAACAAAGCACTAAGGAACCTTGCCCTCACATACTCCCCCTTTTTTATGATGGCAAAACCTTTGCAAAACCTTCCACACATTGAGTACTTTGTGAAGAGCATTCTCCCCTTGACTGTATGCATTTTTCTTTGTAAAATTCTGAGCTTTCTTTGTGAAGCACTTTCTTTTGCTTTCTCCCCCTTTGACAACATCAAAAAGAGTGAAGCAAAGGTCACTTGTAATCAAATCATATTCATATGTACGTAACCATACACTTTGCAATAGATAAAACATCAACAAACATTCACATATAATGTTGCTAATGCAAGAGATATAGAATTAAATAACACATGAAACATAGAGAAGTAAACTTAATGTATTACATATCAGAAGTAGTTCATTACATGTTTCAAGTGAAACAAAATAGCAAAACAAATAACAAAATAACGAAACACACAACAAAATGCTACATGACATGCACGACACCAACACAACTCAACAATCTACGGTCTTCTCCCCCTATGTGGGTGACCTCTCCCCCTAAAAGAATAATCCTGATTTGGTGCTCCTTGGGCATCTAGTCGGCCAGTGAAGTCAAGAACACTCCCATTGAGCGTGTTGAAACAAACAGAAAGAAATCGATGTTGATTTACCGCTATTTCAGCCATAACATCAAACCCGCTCAAGACTCTGGAAGCAAACAAATCAAAATTATCACTTTGTGCTTGAATCTTACCCTGCATAGCTATAAACCTTTCTTCTTGAAGAGTTACAAAATTCTGTTGTTGAATCTGCATATTCTGCAACATCTCAAGGACTTCAAAATTATCAAGTTGATATTGAGGTGGAGACGGAGGCATATAAGAGGTGCCTTGGTTAGTCCAACCAGTGTGTTGCCATTATCCCCAGCCTTAGTTAGCATAAGAATCCTGCACAGGTGAATCACCAACCGACCATTATCATCATGACCGTCAAAATGAGGGCCAATCTCTATATAATGAGCTTCCTCATCTTCCTCTTGGTCTTCCTCTTCATCCTCATCTAGATCCTGAATCCTTGCACCAGAGCCTTTGGTCTTGACCACATACCTTTGCTCTTGACAATCCCAAATGTAACCCATTAAAGTCATAGTCTTCTGACTAAATTCTTGGTCACTTGAAATAGAGATGTATGGAATATTCTGAACCACAATCCCAGCACGATCCAATACGCTTTGGATAATTAACCCATAGCATAAGGATATCCCTCAACCTGATTCCTTCACAGGGAAAATTCGACTAGCAATGTAGTATGGCCAGTTAAATTTCTTCTTATTCTTGAGCACATAGACCAAGTGTACTTCGGCTTGGTCAACTCTAGAATATCCTTCCTTCTTTGGTCGAAGAATATGAGCCACAATCCACTATAGGATTCTATCTTACCGCTTCAACTGACTGGTTGTGACAGATTTTGGGAACAAATCACCAGCAACAATATCCTCTGGGTATGGGTCTTTCAACATAGAATTCAGAACAAATTTAAATTTATAACCCAAAGCCAATTTGGTATTAGTTATGTTAAGATCAGGAGACATAATTGGACACATACCAAACAGATCTCTCCAGATAGTGCTATCAACAACAAGACTCTTATTCCCTATCTTGTAACTGTAGTCATAATCAAGAAATTTTTTGTGTATACCAGTGTAAAATAGTCTGGCCATGTCCTCATTATAATTGGTGCTACATTCTAGGAAATTATTGAACTTTTGATGATTGAGTATGTCCATAATTTCCAAAATGTGCATTCGTTCAGCAACTTTTGGATAGTAACAAATTGCTTAATAACTGACCTTTTCTTAAAATCCTTTTCATTAGTCTCAGCAAGTTCATCAGAAAGAAGAGACATGGTGTTTACCGGAATATCAGAAGGAGGTTGTGAAGTGGATGCTCGAGTAGTAGAAGCTCTAGTGGACCTCTTTCTTGTTACTCTTAAAGATGTCATTGAAACTCTGTTGTAGGGGATGATGAACAATACCCACAGTAGAAATGCATGGAGAAAGACCAAATTGTTCACTAATTTGGACTTGAAGTTCCTAATTTGTAGAAGGATTGAGAGAGATGTTGGTGAAGAGAAATGAAATGATAAGATGCAAATGAGAATGATAATGAGAAGATGAAATGAAAAGACACAATGAATATCATGTAGTTCCCAATGCCAACTGTTACGCTTCAATTTTCAAAAAAATTAGACTCACGAAGCGATGCGTCGACCTCAAGCATGGGATGCGTCGACGCATGCATGTTAAAATTCAAAACTTAGAAGCGTTCAACATGAGTCAATGCACGAGGATCCCTCAGGTCGACACATACATGGCAAAAGCATTTATTGTTGAATTGGGAAGAGCATGAGTCGACCTACACCCTGTTCAGGTCGACGCATGCAGTAAAAACATAGAAAAATTAAAAAATCATGATATGAATGTATCACACAAACATAAATAGCAAGCTCATACTTATTCAAAACATCAAAATGGACTAAAAAAGGATTTAAACCATCAATTAAACACCAAGATAACACACCAAACATAGTACAAACATATATATATATATATATATATATACATACACACACACACACACACACACACACATATATATATATATATATATATATAGTCAAGATAAGTCAAATAGATAGGAACGATATTACCTCCAATGAAGATGAACGATGAATGCCCTCACATAGCTTGAGCTTTTCAATATGGTTAATCAAAGTATAGACAAGCATAGATAGAGAGCATACAACCATTTCATTTAAACATGATCTAAGATATCGAGAACGCCAAGTTCCCTACAAATGTTAAAGAAGGGTTCTGTGGCAAATTGTTTTGTAAAAATGTCGGCAAGTTGATTCTTGCTATCAACATGCTCGAATACGACATCACCTTTCTCTACACGATCCCTAAGGAAATGATGGCGAATTTCAATATATTTCGTGTGTGAATGTAGTATTGGATTTTTGGTTAAGTTAATGGCACTCGTGTTGTCACACAAAATAGGAATATGATCAAGTTTAACATTGAAGTTGAGTAATTGTTGCTTGAGCCACAAGATTTGGGCACAATAACTACCAGCTGCAGCGTATTCCTCCTCGACTATTGACAAAGGAAAGAAAACTTACTTTTTGCTACGGCAACTCACTAAGGAATTTGAGAAGAAATGACAAGTGCCACTAGTGTTCTTCCTATCCAATTTGCAGCCGGCAAAGTCGGAATCAGAATAGCCAACCAAAGTACAATCACTTCCCTTGGAAAACAAAAGCCCATACTTTGGAGTACCACATAGGTATCTAAGTATGCGCTTGACTGCTTTTAAATGTGATTCCTTGGCACATGATTGATATCTAGCACACATACATACACTAAACATAATATCCGGTTGAGATGCGGTGAGATAGAGAAGAGAACCTATCATACCTATATACTTCTTTACATTAACGACCTTACCATTCTCATCTCGATCCAAGTTTACACATGTAGGCATTGGAGTATCAATTACTTTTAAGTTAGACATATCAAAGAGCTTGAGTAGCTCATAGAAATACTTCGTTTGGCTCACAAATGTTCCTTCTTCGAGTTGTTTGATTTGGAGTCCAACGAAGTAGATTAGCTCCCCCATCATGCTCATCTCAAACTCACCCTGCATCAACTTAGAAAATTCCTTGACCAAATGCATGTTAGTAAATCCAAATATAATGTCATCTACATAAACTTGTACTAAAATAGAGTGTTTTCCTTGAAGCTTAATAAAGAGGGTGGTATCAACCTTCCCTCTTGAGTATCCTTGGTCTAGTAAAAATTTGCTAAGACACTCATACCAAGCCCTAGGGGCTTGTTTGAGACCCTACAAAGCACGTTTAAGCTTATAAACTTAATTAGGATACCTGTGACTTTCGAAACCGGGAGGTTGAGATACATATACCTTTTCATTAATGTATCCATTTAGAAAAGCACTCTTAACATCCATTTGAAGTAATTTGAAATTCTTAGAACAAGCATAGGCTAGCAAAAGGCGTATAGCCTCAAGTCGGGCAACGAGAGCATAAGTTTCCTCATAGTTTATACCCTCCTCTTGGTTATAGCCTTGCGCCACTAAACGTGCCTTGTTCCTTGTTATAACTCCGTTTTCGTCAAGTTTGTTCCTAAACACCCATTTGGTGCCAATCACTCTATGGCCTCGCGGAGTGGGGACAAGGTCCTAAACCTCATTTCTTTTTAATTGATTTAATTTCTCTTGCATTGATAAAAACCAATGTTCATCGAGTAAGGCCTCTTTGGAGTTTTTAGGCTCAATTTGAGAGACGAAAGCAAAGTGATAACAAAAGTTACTTAGCTTGGATCGCGTAGTTACTCCTTTTGATATGTCTCCGAGTATGTTGTTGATGGGATGATCCTTAGAGGATTTCCAAGCTATAGGAAGGTCATCGTTGCTAATTGGATGATCCTCCTCAATCTTTTCAAAGTTGTGATTTTCCTCCTCCTCAACTTTCACCGATTAAGGTTGATCAATCCCTTTTTCAGTGTCTTTGAGTATGTCTTCTGGAGATACACCTGCACCATGAAAAGAAATACCTTTTCTGACATTTTTCGAATAAGATTCGTCAAAAGTAACATGTACGGATTCTTCTACAGTAAGTAACCTTTTATTGTATATTCTATATGCCTTACTAGTTTGAGAGTATCCAAGAAAGATACCTTCATCGGCCTTTGAATCAAATTTACCAAGGTTTTCCTTACCATTATTCAACACAAAGCATTTACAACCAAAAACATGAAGATGTGATACATTAGGTATCCTTCCTTTCAAAAGCTCATATGGAGTTTTGTTGAGAATAGGACGGATAAGTACCCTATTCAAAACATAACACGCCGTACTAATAGCATCAACCCATAAGTATTTAGGAAGGCCACTCTCATTGATCATAGTTCTTCCTAACTCTTCCAAAATGCGATTTTTACGTTCCACTACTCCATTTTGTTGAGGAGTACGTGGTGTGGAAAAATTATGATTAATGCCATGCTTATCATAAAATTCTTCAAAGAGGTGGTTTTCAAATTCACCTCCATGATCGCTTTGGATTATGACAATGCTTGTATTTCAATTTGTTTTAAGAAAGCTTGGCAAACTTCTCAAAAGCTAAAAAAGTGTCACTCTTGCTAGCTAAGAAAATAGTCCAACAAAATCTAGAGTCATCGTCTACAATCACAAAACCATAGTAATTACTTCCCAAGCTTTTGATCCTAGATGGTCCAAAAAGGTCCATATGGAGGAGTTCAAGAGGTCTCATTATAGAAACAACATTTTTAGATTTAAACGAGATCCTTGTTTGCTTCCCCATTTGGCACTCATCACATAAGTGATCTTTTGAAAATTTGATTTTGGGTAGGCCGATAACTAGATCCTTAGAGACTACTTTATTCAGCAAATCAAAGTTGACATGCGCTAATCGCCTATGCCATAGCCACGAGTCTTCACTTATGGTGACAAGACATTTAGTGTTAGTCAAAGATACCTCATTCAAGTCAATCATATAGACATTGTTAACCCTCGGGCCTTTAAACACATCATTCTTCTTATCATTATGCTCAATCATGCAACAATATTTTGAAAATGAAACTTTATAACCTTTGTCGTATAATTGACTAAGATTGTGTTTAAAACCCTCAACTAATAGGACATCTGAGATAGTAGTAAAAGAGAGATTACCTACACTACCTTTGCCGAGTAAGGCTCCCTTGTTATTGTCACCGTAGGTCACAAATCCTTTCTTCTTTGCCACATAGTCAATGAATAAGGAAATGTCTCCCGTCATGTGTCATGAGCATCCACTATCGAGAACCCATCTTCTCTCTGTAGACTCAAGACATTGTACCTACACAATCAAATAAGGGAAATAGCTACCCAATTTTTATTGGGTCCTTGGGTGTGAGTGAATCTTTGGTTGCATTTGGGCAACCATTGTAAAATACCTTTAGGAACTAAGAATCTCCTAAAACGGCATTTAGCAATGGTGTGACTCTTCTTGCAACAATATAGACAAGTAAGGTTAATATTGTTGTTACTTTTGCTATCTTGATCTCTAATCACATATGTATATTTTTTATAGGGATTATTCATACTTTTTCTAAAATGTGATCGATCTATAGCAAATGTGACTTTAGGTTCTAAAGCCTTGTCTAGTTTGGCTTTAAGAGTTCTTACCTCCTTTTGCCAAATGTGACAAGTTTCACAACCTGTCCAATTTAACCAAGTACACTTGTCATCCTCAATTTTAGCTTTTGTTGCTTCCACCATTGATTTCTTAAGAGCTTCTAATTCCTTTTCAGAATCGGAAACCTTTTTCTCTAAATGTGAGAAAATTTGTTTGTTTGACGCTAAGCGTTTAAAAGCTTCTTTAGCCTTATGGTGTAAAGTATCAAAAGCATTTTGCAATTCGGAATGAGATATTTTATTAGAGTGTTCATACTTAGAATGTCTTAGCTTCTTCTTCTTTTGATGAGCTGAGAGACAAATGTTGACGGATTTGTCCTCATCACTTGAGCTGTCTTCACTAGAGGACTACTATCACTTTCCCAAGCAATGTATGTCCTTCTAGGTTTGCTCATTTTCTTTTGTTGACAATTCTTTTCTTTTCCCTTGTCTTTCTTCATCAATGGACAATCCGGCTTGTAATAACAGACCTTTCCACAATTGTAGCATGACCCTTTTGATTTAGCACTCTTATTTCCTTCATGCTTAGAGGACTTTGTTTGTCGTCGAAAGTTGATGAGATTCTTGTCCGAATGTTGAATTCCATTTTTCCTTATATATTTATTATATCTTCTCACGAATAACCCCATATCTGCATTCGTATCTTCATCATCATCACTTGACTCACTATCACTTAGCTCTTTTGCGGAGGACTTTGAGCTAGAAGCCTTTAGAGTTATAGACTTCTTGTCCGTTTCTTTTCCTTTTTCTCGTGTTGGTCGAGACTTATGAGCACTTGCTCATAATCCTCAAGCTTTCCAAACAAAGTTGTGATGTCCAAAGTCATAAGATCATTAGCTTCCTTTATGGTCGTAACCTTAGGTTGCCATTCCCTATTAAGACATCTTAAAATTTTGTTAGTGGCAACATCATTGGAAACAGGTCTACCAGGTGAGTTTAACCGATTGATTAGATGAGTAAATCTCTTTTGCATTTTAGCAATGGTTTCACCATGCTTCATGTGAAAGAGATTTAACTCTTGTGTCAAAGTGTTGATTCGATCTAGTTTGACATCATTAGTTCCCTCATGGGCAACTTGTAATGCGTCTCACATAGCCTTAGCAGCAGTACAATGGGAAACTCTATAATATTCATCAACTCCTAAAGAGGATATGAGAATATTTCTAGCTTTCCAATTGTAATTATACTTGTTCTCGTCTTATTCGTTCCATTGTGCTTCCAGCTTAGGCATAACAACATTATCCGTATTGGTCATAGTTATTTCAATAGGACCATTTTGAATAACGTTCCATACCTTTCTATCAATAGAATTAATATGCACACGTATACAATCTTTCAAATAAACGTAGTTTTCACCATTAAAAACCGGTGCTCTATTGAACGCCCTTTTTGCTTCGTTATCCATTTTCTAAAAAGGTATATATGAAGCATCAGATGAATCGGTGCTCTTAATACCACTTGTTAGACGATAGCAATGATCTAGAAGGGGGTTGAATATATCACTAATTTTTAATAAAAATCGGCGCTTAAAATTTGTTTCAAAATTGTGCGGAAGCGACCGTGAATTTAAATCGTCTACAAACAAACCATTATTGGTAAGATCAGATATGCGAAACCGAATAGAATAAAATCAATGAGAAAATAAATTAACAACGTTGCCAATCAACCAATTCAAATAATGATCACTTTGAACTAACCGGTTTCCAATTAATTATAGAATGTAAAATTAAATTGAGAATTTTACGAACAGTTTGTGTGGGATCAATACGTCGAACACTTGGTGTGCATGATATCCCAAGTTCAATTTCCTATGAAATGATAGTGCAGAATTTTTCACAATTACAATCCAAGTGATTGTAATGAATTTTCAAAATAGATTTTCAGCACTACACAACAGTGGAAATTTATCGAACAGTTGATATCACACAAATGTTAACAACACAAAGTAAAGAGATAGAGAATGAGAGAATGGCACTCGATTTGTTTAGGCAATTCCCTTTTCGTCCTCGCTTCGGGTACGTCTGCCCTCAATTCTAAAACTAGAATTGAGATATGTATAATACCAATTTGCAAAGTTTTGTACAAGAGAAGTTATAGCCACCACACACTCAAACCTAAATGTTGATGTTGATTGTATCCACTTCTTTCCCCTTGATTCAAGCCAAATCAAGTGCATCAAACGCTTCGAACAAACCTCCGGTTACCGCTACTCACTTGAATCTTCAAGTCTTTCGCTCGGCTAATTTTGATCGCAAGACGTTCGACCCCAAATCTTTCGACACAATCCTCCGGTTACCGCTACTTGCTTGAACGAACCCACCGTTCTTCAAGCCTTTCACCCAGCTGAATCTGTGAAGCAAAGATTTGTGCAAAAACCCCCAAGTCCCTCAAGATCTTGGAGGACAAAACCCTAACGGTTTTATTCAAGAAAATCCCACTGAAATCTCAACCCAAATTAGATTTATAAATCTTACGTTTGGACGTTATCACCTCGACAATGCACAACTCAACAAAAATGATTATGGGTAATTGTTGAAGAATGCAAGTGTGAGAAAGAAGATGGTGAGCAAATTCAATGTATATTTTCAATCTTCTTGTTGGTTCATGTACAAAAGATGATGCATATAAGTATATATATGACTAAGACCACATAACAGAATTAACAGCTTTTTGAATCACAAAGAAACAGAAAAATATTCCTAAATGAGCGAGATGTCGACCTCAGTATTCTATGAGTCGACCTGAACACTCCAGAAAGCAAATCTGTGCAGAAAATCAAACCATGCGTCGACCTGAACCAAGCCATGCATCGACGCAAGAGCACCCGAGAGCAGAAAGTTGTTTATCCAACAGTATGTGTCGACCTCCACACATCTGTGAATCGACGCAAGGGTGCTAGAATACCACAAACACATTTTTATACATTTTTTAGTCGACCTAAGCCCTGTATGGGTCGACCTAAAGCATCTACAATGATTTAATGCACAAATTTCACATATGGGATGATCCTATATGCCTAGATTTATGTATGTGGATCATTATTGGCATTTTAAGATAATGAATGCAAGCTAAGGCGCGATGATACCGTCCAAAGTACACAAGTAAGAAATATTACTAGCTTTGACATTATTAAAACAAAGCACTAAGCAGCCTTACCCTCACACTATCTTTAGTATATGCTACTGATTGCCCTAGTGGCTACTACAACCATAGTGCTCCCATAACCAGCATACGATTTTGTTTTGATGAGCAATTTTCTTTGGTCTCTTCAATAATTTATTATTATAGTCTACACATTAAGGGCTTATTACATGAAATTATACCCTTTTTAATGGTTATAGATCTATAAATTGCTTTGTAAACTCATATTACAACACCTAACATTATGCCATTTTTACTAGATAGCTTAGAATTTTCTACATTAATTTATTTTCATACTGCACTTGAAGTTTTACATTGTTATCGTTTGTAAAAGTCTCTCTGGAGCATGTAATACTTTAAATACATTACAATACAAGTTTTTTTTTTTTTATATTTAATATATTATTTACCATGCATATGTTTTTATTTAATATGATGTATGTTTTTATAATAACTATGCCTAAGTTGTTTTCTTAAGAATTTTGGACCATGCGGATTGTGCAAATAACCTTATGTAAATTCTCTACTAAAATTTAATAATGAGAAATTATATATATATATATATATATATATATATATATATATATATATATATATATATATATATATATATATATATATATATATATATATATATATATATATATATATATATATATATATATATATATATATATATATATATATATATATATATATATAAGTAAGTCCAGGATAGGAATCACATTCCTAAATTCTATTTTATAAATCAATATTAATCAATTAAAATTCTCAAAAAAAAAAAACAATCACCGTCTTAAATAAACACCAAAATAAGAGAACTTGCTAATTTAAACGATCCTTTGTGGAACAATAACTTTTTATTACTTTGATAGAAATTGTGCCCTTGCAACCAGTTATGAAGTAGTCGGTTGAATAAATGTGTCAGCATCTGAAGGAGAAACTTCCATCAAACATGTGATTAATGTGGATGTTGATCTTCAACTAGTGAATAAAATATTGGCAGTGCCTGAATCACTAGAGGAACCGTGTTATGGTACTTGCATCTAGACATATATTACTTGAAAAGGTTCATATTTCAGGTAATGCAATTGATATGTTGACCAAGCTAGCCATCAGTGACAAATTCAAGCATTCTTTATACTTGTTACATGTTTCTCAATGTTAAGCAGGAGATGTACTTTTCAATTATCAGGATGTGATTGTCATGTAGGAAGTCTTTATAGGGATTTGATATTCACCAAGGTGAAGATTATTGAGAATGTCTCATATAGTAAAAACATAACGATTACAACACAAACAAGCTATTTGGTTGTGACTACAAAGAAAAAAGATATATGATTTATAGATTTGTGTTAAGAACGACTCATATGTATATAGATACTAAAGGGAGGTAGGGTCAAGAAACCTTTTTCCTTGCGTTTGTCTTAAACGTGTCTTAGCCTCAACTATTTGTTGTGGGTAGATGATTAGGGGTGCAGAGTAATAAACCCCATCAATACGGTTCAATGTATTATTGTAAATTGGATATAACCCTAATTTACCGTAGAAATAAAAAGTAATTATAATTTCTCTATAGTCGCAAAAGTAGACACCATTGACTGAACTGGGTTAACAAATATCAATCATCTTTAGTAGTATTTTATTTTCGTTTCTCTTTAATCTTTTATATGAGCGGTGTTCTAACAATTTTAAAAACACTTTTATCCGCCTTTTAAAAATACGAAATAGCTTTTTTTTTTTAAATGTGGAATAATTTTCAATCATGCAGAAAATAATAATTATTCAAATGGTTTTAAAAAAAGGGGATAATTTAGAATCAATGTAGTTTTGTGGGTGTGGGAAATATATCTGTGGATTGATTGCAGATTCCTCTAGCTGATTGGGCTTAAAATGATTCGGCCCATATGATAAGATGATCTCAAGCCCATTAACAAAATACACTTTTGCGGCACGGAGCAGCTTCTCCGGCAGTGGCTTATAGGGTTTAGCTTCTCCCGGTCGTCAACAACCGAACCTCACTCTCCTATTTTCGAAATCTCATCTAAAAAATGGCTGAAGCTAATAACGCCGCCGCTGAAACCCCTCAAAACATGACCATTTACATCAACAACCTCAACGAAAAAATCAAAATCGAAGGTACGTTATTTTAATTTACTTCGTGTTTTCCATAACAACAATTTCACTAGCTACATTTATATATACTCTTTTTTTTTTTTTTTTTTTTTGATTCAGAGTTGAAGAAGTCTTTGCACGCTGTTTTCAGCCAGTTTGGGAAGATACTTGAGGTCTTGGCTTTCAAGACACTGAAACATAAGGGTCAGGCTTGGGTGATTTTTGAAGATGTTACTTCTGCTTCCAATGCTCTTAGGCAAATGCAGGGTTTCCCCTTCTATGATAAGCCCATGGTATCAATCATATCCGCTTTTATGTTTCGCCTTACAATTTTTCAGCTCTGAAATTGTTTTTTACTTGTATTTTCAATTGTAATTTAGGGTTTTTAGGTGTTGTTTTTACTAGGGTTTAGTTTTCTAGATAGAATCTTTTGGGCGTGGTTTTAGTTTATGATAAATGTGGTTAGTAAACATGGCATGGAACTAGTGCATAACAATCTTTGACATGATAGAAACTTCTCTGCTAGAAATTTGTTTTGAAATTTAGCATAATTAACCTAGGATTGAATTGGAGAAAACAAAGAAACATGTTGTAGAGTAATGCTTATCTAGTAACCAGTTGTGTCTCTGAGATAGATACTACATTGATCTCGCTATATTGAAATATGGTAGAGATGAGAATTTTTTAAACATGTTGTCTTGAGATGAGTGGCAATAGTGGGAATTGATTTTGCTATGCTGTTTGTGGATTAAATCATCTTTATCAGGTATGCTCCATGTTCCTCCTCTACCCTCGCAGAACAGAATAGGAAGATCTTTTTATTGGAAGGGTAATGGATTTTAGATAGAAATAGTTTAGGACCCTAGGAAGTAGGAAATAGTAAAGATGATACCAGGCACTGGCCGAGTACAACTTATCATATTTATCCTCCCCAATGTCAAGGATCCATCGAGTGCAATTGTAATCAATGAATTATGAATTACAGAGTACATACTTGTTGGTTTACCATTTCGAGCTTCGTTAACTGTGTCTGTTATTTACTGGGTCTTGACTATAAATGTAAGTTAAGGGTAACCTAGGGTCTTCTTCACTATAAATGTAATTTAAGGGTAACCTGTAAGAATAGAGGTTAGATTAGCTTCCTTCTATAATTCTGTTGATTTAGCTTATTTTTTGTGCGTGCTTGAGTATTACAAGCACAACCACAAGGTTGACCATTGATCCATAGGAGGATTTTCTCATGGACAGAGCGATACCATGGTCACCCAATATATTCTTCTTCCTAATTGATATACATTGTAACATCAGCATTATAGTTATATATAACATGTTTTCCACTGTTGAAAAAGAATTACAAGTGTGGGTAGTGTGGAAAATAGTCCCACATTGGATAGGAATGTGGTGACTTAAGCTTTTATGAGTGAGAGAACCCACCCACCTATCACCTTAAGGTTTTGGGTGAATATGTGGTGTGTCTCTTACAAAGGTGTGTTGCTCTAAGAATGATGTCCCACAAAGGTGTGTTGCTCTAAGAATGATGTCCCACAATTAAGAATGCTCCTCGCTTGACTCCCCTGATACCATGTTAAGAAAATGTGGTTGGGTCTAACTCAACTCTACAAAACCGGTTGGTAGGGTGAAGATTGTCCTCACTTATAAACATATGTTCAGGCCATACATTAGCCGATGTGGGACTCTTAACATCCACAAATACTCAGAACTTTTGTTGTGCCACAGAGGCAGACCGATGTTTTGCATCCCAAAGGTTCATGGATGGGTTTTTACATGACCCGTGTTTACTTCCTATGGCGAAAATTGAAAATGCACTGGAAAACACGGTAGTTAAAATTGTGTGCCGGCGCATAGAATCATATTATTCTGCGATTATGCTACCCATTGGCGTGTTCACACATTGCCAAAAACAGTAATTGGCGGGAGCAAATGGGATTTCCACCGCCCACCCAAAGTGGGAACGATGAAATCATGTGCGCCAGCCGATTCCATTTGTCCTCCTTGCAGTTCTTGATTGCAGATCAGGTCTGCGATACAGTTTCTTTAAAACGGCTATTAACGTTCAAAATCCCAAAAAAACACGTTTTAATTTTGGTGTCACCTGGGACAGCTAGTTTCTCACCCCACTAAGCCAATAAATTTGGAAACCTTCCCAATACATTACCCACCAAGCCTTTTAATTTGGAAAACCTTCCTATTACACAAATTCATTGCACTCCCTCTCTTGCTTAGTCACATTCAATGCTCTGTTTTACTATTCATTGCTGTGCTTCCTTCCACTTTGTGCAACCTTTCCTTCTCATATGAGACAACAACCCAACAACCCTCTTGTGAGGCCCTTGAAATCTGTGAAGGCAGCACACCCTTTATCCCGTTCCCTCTGTTCTCTGCATTGCTCTGCTACTACTTGCTATTGTTTTATAGCCATGGCTTCGAGCTCTGTTGCTGTTGGAACTTTTGTTGTTGGTGCTATCTCTGTCTGCTCCCTCTGCAAGTGCATCATGGAAGAAAATATTGCCCAAAAATGCTGCTGGTAGTAGAAGTGATGTGGCCTGGAAGTATGTTGCTGTTGATGGAAATTCTAGAAAAATATAGTGCAGATATTGTTAAAAAAAGTAACGGGAGGTGTTTACCAGCTGAAGCGTCGCTTGACTGGAACTCAAAAAGATGTGGAAACATGTGGGGCTGCCCCAGATGAAGTCAAGAAGGAAATGCTGAATTGTTGCTAGTTGGAATTTGGCAAGAAAACTTGATTAAGAAAACAAAGAATCGAGTGGGGGCGGAGATTACAGAGGTTGGTGAAAAAGAATGAGTAAGGCACCTGATAATAGTTATGGAAACATATTTAAGGGGTTTTTGGGCTCACAACCTACCTTCAATGCCGTGTTAAAGTAGAGGTTGAGAGATGATGCATGTCAAGCAATTGCGAGATTGACAAAAAAAAAAGGGCCTAAGAACACTCGAGATGGAGTTTGCGGACATCGGAATTGATGATGGTTGAGTTATGAATGATGATATATATGGAGGCATTGAAACTTTGGATGAAGACTTGGTTTCAAAGAATCAAAACCAAATTGAAGAGGATATGGATGTCTTTCTCGTTCATATTTTGTATGATGAAAATAGAGGGCTGGTGGAGGAGATGATGTTGTAGGCAAAGGTGGAGATGGAGATGGAGATGATGGAAATGAAGATCCCTTGAATGATTCTGATTTTATCCAACATGAATTGTTTGGGATTTGAGTGACTTGACTTATGATTAAAATTTGGTGTTATTTGCATATTTGTAGTTTTTTTTACATGTTTTTGCCATTTATGCCTTTGTGTTATGAATTTTATGATCCTAAATTTGAGTTTCTTTAAGTATTTTTGATGTGATTTGAAGTTTTTTTTTTACTAAATTGTGTTGTTGTTGTTGTTGTTTTATATGCATATGCATAAACATATATACAATTTATGAGTTGGTGAAATTGGTATGATCTTACAATCCGTGGTGTAACGGTCCCCCGATTCACAATCTTGTGACCCCTCCCTGATCCTGTAGGTTCAAAACATCATAAATAAGAACCCTTTAATGTAAACGGTATATCTAGTTTACTTATTTGCCCCCCTAAAAATATTAACCAAGCTCAGGCACCACATCGATCCATGATGGCAGTTAGGGGAAGTCCTCCTCAAAGTCATTACTCCATATCTCTGATATTGTAGGTGAAGTTTGCTTGAATTTATAGCCTGCTTTAGTTGTGAACAACTACTATTAGGTTCAATTGAGCATGCTTAATCACTAGTATGTTGATGAAATTATATTTCAAATTGAGCCTGGTTCTCTTGCTAGTCTGTGATACGGCTCATTGGCTTACTGGCCCGGCCCGTTTGATATTTTTCAAATTTGAATTTTCATTTGATATTTATCCTTTTTTTCCCATGCTAAAATTGATTTATTGAATCTACAGCCAGTGTTGTCCATGGCCTAGAACCAAAATTCCGCCATACCGGGCACTTTGTGGACCCGTGATAGCCGGATTATGGCGGAAAAGCCGCTATGTATATCTGCCATGTTGGATACTTAATAACACTTACAGTTCAGTCAGTAAAAAATAGAATTTATCTTGAGAAATGAATTTGATTATAATCCCATATCTTGTGATATAGACAACTTAACTTGCTTATTGTTTGACCCCATCTCCTTCCTGTCGGCAGCTAATTTGGATATGTTAATAGTTTTATATTGTTCTCTTAAAAAAAATTCTCTTGCAAGAAATTGAGTTCAATATTGTAATCTATGCAGAGAATACAGTATGCCAGGACTAAATCTGATATCATAGCAAAAGCAGACGGTACTTTTGTTCCTCGCGAAAAACGGAAGAGGCACGATGACAAAGGTATAACTCTCTAAGTTCTCTATTCTTTTTTAAGAATATTGCACTGTTAACTAAGTTTATTTTCTCTTTAAAATGAGAGCCAAAGTCACTAAATGTCCAATAATGGCATTAAAAGGCCAAAATATTTCATATATTTTAACGTTTTTGTTATTGGTGGGGGTTGTTTGGTGGCCAAGGTGCTTTGGTGGTAATGCTTTCTGTACTTGATAATGAAAACAAAAAGTTCCAATAAATGTAATTTCCGACTCCAGCTTGCCTCTTGGCAGAAACAGATCGAGTGCATTGCAGAGGCATCATTGTTCAAAATTCAAATCGATGATTCCATCTAGGTTGGCAGTTTGGAACCAGAGGTAGAACCAATCCCTTTGGAGCACACCCAATATTATTAAAAAAGGAAAAAAAATGAAACAAATAAAGACCAGAGCCAAGGTCAACAAAACCTATAAGACTGTTCCTATTGGATGAATTCTTCACTAATACAAGGCAGGCAAAAAGTCCCACCAAATGAATTAAGCACCAGCTAAACCAAGACTAGCTAATCTAAGGCAATTGTGCTTATTGAATTTAATAAAATTGTTATATTTGTTTATGCTCCCATCAGCAAAGAACAGACTTACACTATACTTTTAACTTTTTACCTCTTTTAATGAAAAGTTGTGTATTATGCACTGTATAAATCTCTTTGTAGCTCCGACACCTCTGAAAAAATGTGTTTGTGTGATTGTCAGTGTCCGTAACCGACACCGACACTTGTGATTACGTTTAATTTATTCATTTTTTCAAATTATTATCCGTGTCGACGTGTCAGTGTTGGTATCGTGTTTCAAGCGTTCGTGCTTCATTGATAAATCTACATACTTAGTCAAATTACATATTCAATTACATTTTTTGGCAGGCAAAAAACGAAAGGACCACAACGATGCTAATTTAGCCGGAATGGGAATAAATCCTGCCTATTCTGGTGCTTACGGCACAACACCCGCTGTAAGTTTCTCTGCTGTTGTAGTTTAATTTAGTCAGTGTTCATGTTATAGGCATCTTAATATGCTAATACATTGTCTCATTTGAATCTAGCATCTTAATAATTCTTATTGTTCTATGGTAATTTTTCTTTTCAGTTCATTGGTTTGCCTTTGAAAACTATTTTTTGATTAAAACCTGACTGAAAAAAAAATCCTTCTGCAAAATGAGATCATGCGAGATATTATATCTTGAACACAGATAAGGATGAGATGAAACTATCTGTTTGAAAGCAAATTATTCTAATAAACAGAAGCATGAATTTTTTTTTATTCTACATTTGTTACATGTTTTCTTTCCTAATAATGCAGCTATCCCAGATACCTTATCCAGGCGGTGCAAAATCCATGTTACCCGAGGCTCCTGCACCACCAAATAATATTCTCTTTATTCAGAATCTTCCCAATGAAACAACTCCTATGATGCTGCAAATGCTCTTTCTTCAATATCCCGGATTCAAAGAAGTTAGAATGGTCGAAACAAAGCCCGGAATTGCCTTCGTGGAATATGGAGATGAGATGCAATCCACAGTGGCTATGCAGGCGCTGCAAAGTTTCAAAATAACCCCACAAAACCCTATGTTGATAACTTATGCAAAGAAATAGACAGCTATTTCTCCAAGTTATGGCGTAATAAAGACATGAATCATATATTTTTGCATAGAGTTGTTAATCCATCTAATGCAATAGTTTATCTTCTTAGTTGGTGTTTACCCTTAGCAGCCTTGGGTCTTGTATGATTGTAGTTAGGGTAATAACTGACATTTTTATAAAAATCTGTATTCGGTAAATTATTATCTTTTTTTGTTTTTTTATTAAGGTAAATTACTATCTGATTCAAGTTTATCAATCACAGATTTATTTGATGTTCTTTGGGTTTGTCATTTATGATGCATTTTTCTTGTTTGATGAGGACTTGGGGTTAAGGTAGGGGTGGCAAACGGGCATGTCCGATCCGTTTAGATCCGTCCCGCAAAAGCTTGAAAAAAACGGGTGCAGTTCTAAAACCTTGAACCGCCCCAAAAAAATAAGAAGGGAAGCAGGTCTGCAGGCCTTGCACCTTTTTAGTCTAAAAGTGCAAAATTTAATGACAATGCCCGTGTCTACAAAAACCCACAAAAAAAAAAAACAGGGTGGGACGAAGTAGACACATTAGAGTAGCAGACCTAAATCCTTGTTGGGCAAAACTGACATATCTGGCGGTTTGGGCCATTTTGCCACTGTATAAGGTTTCAATACACGATGAGACAAGATTAAAATGCATGTAACAAAGACTCTCGCCAATAAATTGAGTAACCCTGTCGGTAATCACGAGGTGTAAAGAGGACGATTTTCTTCCATTGTGACAGTTTATTGCTATCAATAGGAAGATCTATCACAATTCCTAAATTTAACAGACAAACAAGAAACTGTCTTTTAGTTGGATTACTGTTATTTTCTCAGTGGCAATGGCATAGTAAAAAGCATACATCTAGTACCCTAAGATCTTTACCGGTTTTGGGGAGCATGCTTAAATTTCAAAGCCTTCCAATAATGAATGCGTCACCAAATAAAAGTTTTTGCCCCATACAAGATACACACGCCAATACTTATTATACAAGTCCTTAGATTTTATAATGATCCCATCAAGAATCTACCTTCATTTCTTGCACAACAAGGTAAAAACTATGACAGAAAAAAAGTGTGCCTATCTTAAAGTGATAATAACTCCAAACAACACTAGAAAAGTGTGCCGCTCACGAATTGCGAGAATATGTTGTATTTGTATCTATCCTTTAAACACTTTATATTTGAGATAATTTTTATTGTAATTCAATCTTTTGCGGAACAAGTTAAGTTATAAAAAAAATTACTCCCTCCGTTCCTTTTTAAATGTCACTTTTAGAATAATTTTTTGTTTCTTTTTAATTGTCACTTGCTAGGTTCAAGAAAGTATTGATTGCACTTTTATCAAAATTACCCCTATGTATTTACTGAAGAGAGATAAAAAGTAAAATTAATGTAATAAATAAGTAGGGGTATTATAGGTAAAAAGATAATTATTGTATAAAAAGTAGTAATGTTGATTAGCTTTCTTGGTATGTGTAAAAATTCAAAAAGTGACCCTTAAAAAGGAACGGAGGTAGTACTTTTAAATAATGTGATTCGAGCGAATGAGTTGAACCTAACAATTTGAATATGATTGTTTGTAAATTTGAAATAAGCCAAGTTCGAGTTAAAATGAAGTTTTGTAATAAATCTGAATCAATTCTTATCCAACTGAATATAGTAGTGTCGAGTTTGACTTGACTCTATGAAGTTTTGTAATAAATCTGAATCAATTCTTATCCAACTGAATATAGTAGTGTCGAGTTTGACTTGACTCATTTTAAATAAAGGTGACAAAATGAGTCCGATCTGTCAGCAATGTCCATTTTACCCGCATTTTTTCGGATTGAGATAAGATTTAAGTACTGTTTTTTCCAGATTTTTTGCGAGCGCAAGTATTAACATAATTATTTTTACAATTTCAAGCTTTAAAAATGCAATGTCCACGAGTTCGTCTCACTCTTATTTTTTTTCTGAACGGATTGATCTAACGAAATAGATATGCCTGTTTGGTATCCTTAATTTTTAACCCTAATTTTGACCGTTTACGGATCAAGCCAAATCGAATTGCTTGTTTCTAGTAATGCCATGAAGGCAAAGTTATGTCTTTAGAAATTCTAGTAATCTATTACCATTACCACACTCTCTTCAAGCACTAAATTTTTTGGAGGAAAATAAATAGGTAATGGAGTTTTGGAACATTTTCTCACATAGTTGCACGCATATGCATAAACCATACTCAAAAACTTTCTTCCCACACGCAAAACCCAACGTGCACTCATACATGATTCTTCTTCTTCTTCACCCACCTAAGCACGTGGGACCCAAATATTCTCAATCCAAACGGACATAGACATTAAGGTGCCATGTGATTATTTCTCTGCATCATGGTGTATGCATGCTAGTGTTTCTTATTATGGGACCAAAACATTAACTGCACACATTGTTCCTTAAATAATTTTGTTCAACAGTATCTATGTGAAATTGTATCAATATATATAGTGACCATTTTTCGTAGCTCAAGTTCAAGTTCCAGTTCCAGTTCCATTTTTCATCAAACTCGAGGTGTGATGTGAATGTGGTTTTTATAGGTTGAGTAGTCCTTGTTGGAGAAGCAGGACACGTGCAACAATGGTGTGTGTCGAATGTTTATGTTATGTCACTGAATTATTTGCATGTGTTGTGTTTCTCCAAGATGGGTTTCTCTCCTTGCTTCTCAAGTACTGTCATTTTAGTTACTCCTTTGTTTCGAAGTGTTGTCATGTTTCATGCATTTGTATGTCTCATACTCACTCTCTCATATTATGTGACATTTTAATAAATTTAGTTTATCATATTAGTATTTAATTTGAAAAGTTGATATTTTGATCAACTAATTCGAGAGAACCTCCACTTAGCGGTGTGATAAAGATTAGTTCTACTAACCAAATTGATAAGTAAATTGTTTCACTTTTTAAAATTCAACTCAAATGCTGTAATATTAGGTAGGTGGTCTATTTGTCATTCAAATAATAAATAGGTAAACATAAAAACAATTTGATTTAGCTTTTGGATATTCAAATTTATTTGTATATTGATTTTCGATTTAGCATTTTTTACATGATTGTGATATATGAAATGGATATAAATATTAAATGTAGATGGATAAGTTATATAGTCAACTCCAACTTTCAAATTCGAAAAGTGTAGTTTTTGATATATATGATTAAGTAACTTGAAGATGTTTTCGACAGGAGCAACGGTTAGGAGTGATTCGAGAACCAAAGACACGTGCAAATACATTAGAAGACAAGCGCCCACGTAGAAGATACTTGTCGAATTCTGGAAATATAATTGTTGTCGATATTTATTGATATACATAGTATATAAGTAGATATCGTTTATGTAATGGAAGTTCGCATTTTCATTTTATTCTCTTTAAAACTCTCATATCCGATTTACTAAGATCTCGAGTCTGTGAGAAATGTATGATCTTGTGTCTCATCTTTAATTTAAACACTTTTCATTGCTTTTTGTACTATGTTTTTTTCTTGTTCTTCTCTTAATTAAAGAGCATTTGCTCAAGTTCTTTACTTATCTGCGTTAGGAAATCTTACAACACTATCACACTTTTCTCAAACATTTAGCACAAATTATCCTTTAGAAATTTTCGAGTTTGATCCTGCAAGTGAATTAAAACTCGTGATTATTTACTAAAAACACTAGTAAACAAATTACCACACCCGGTGGGACTCATTTGTGCAAAAAATTATCTTTTTGCAGAGAGTGTATATGCTTTTATGTTTGTTTTTGTTCTACACGCATCTAAATGTTATTAATTGTTGAGTGTTAATTATGGGTAGGAGTGGAAAATTTGTTAGTATGTATAGACCATCAGGAAATTCATCCCCTAAAGGGGTTCCTCCTCCCCATAACAACGCTTCAAATGCAGAAGAACAATCAATCGAAATAATAGTTTGAAGTGACAACACTTCAACAACCATTAGGGTAACTGTTTCTGTCGTGAGTCAGACGTTAGTTTCGAATGCGATGCCAGCTGCAATAATGATAGGCTTGTAGATGAATGCCTCGATGTACTAGAAATTGTGATACAACCAATACAACAAACTAGTTTTCCTGTTAATCAATGGTTAGAAAAACCACTGTAGGAGGTATTAGGTCTCTATTTCTTCCAAGTTTTACACTTCCCCCTAGTGGTAGGGAGTATCTATATGGCATACCAACTGCAATAATGATAGGCTTATGGATGAATGTCTCGATGTACGCAGAAATGCAATAGTTGTTGGCTTTCATTTTAATTCATATATGGCATCAGGGTCTGCTATAAATAGCCTTGGTCGAACGGGTCAATCCCATGGAGGATTGGGATACATCCCTAAGGTTATGTCACCCTTAACTAATAATTCCCTTATGGCTGTGAGGCAACAGATGGATGACAGTAACCATGACATAGTTAACATGATCACCCAATAAATTGGTACAATGTTCAATCCTTTGATCCAAATACCAATCATTGTTACCAACAATTAACACATCAAATAGGTCGAATTGCTAACTTCTTTGGTGCTCATTCAATGCCAATTCAGTCAATCCCTAATAACCAAGTGCAACAACAAGTTACAGCCTAGCCAGTCGAACAGCCTAAACCCAGGGTAGTCGAAAGCGCAGTGTTAGAAAAAAAGAACAAAAATGCAAATCATGTGGTTGAAAGAGACCAACAAAACAACTTTTGGGGGCAAAATATCATAACCAATAATATGGTTGAACAAATTCTAACTCAAAATGGTCTTAATGTTGGTCTTCATAGGCTAAATTCGTTTCTTCATTATCTGGATATGTCTGGCAAACTAAACTTCCCAGGGGTTGGAAAATCTCCAATTTTACTAAATTTGCAGATGACACTAGTGAGTCCACTATTAAGCACATTGCTCAATATTAGTCAGAAGTCGGTGATCTGACTAATAATGAAAATTTAAAGATGAAATACTTCCCAAATTCTTTGACCAAGAATGTTTTTACATGGTTCACTACTCTCCCTCCAAACTCCATATATAACTGTAATAAACTAGATATAGTATTCTATGAACATTTTTATATGGGGCAGTTGAAAATTAGCCTGAAAGAGTTAGCCAGTGTGAAACGAAAATCGTCTGAACCAATAAATGATTATCTCAATAGGTTCATATTAATGAAGTCAATGTGTTTGAGCTAGTCGAAATGGCTGCAAGTGGTTTAGATTATTTTGTTAGGAAGAAGTTAGATACCCAATATTTAAGGGATATGGCAAGTCGAACACCTGAAGGAAGAAAAAGCTAAATTAGAAAAGGCTAGAATAAATTGATACCCTAGAAAGTAAAAAATTGCTTATATAGAAATAGATAATAGTAACCAAGAACTCAATGTAGTTTTTGAGTGTGTCGAAGAAAATGAGATTAATTTGGTAAGACTACAGCTAGAACCTTCGTATGTTTGTAAAGTTTTGAAGCCTTCAAATGGGAAGAACTCTGTTGAGCCAAGTAGAAATGAAAAGTTTATTACAAAAACTTATACTTTTAATGTAACTAAATGTGATGAAATTTTCGGAATTTTAGTTGCTGATGATCAAATCGTAGTGCCGAAAGGCCTAAAGACACCGCCATTGGAACAAAGGAAGAATAAAGTTTTTTGTAAATATCATAATTTCCTTGGTCGTAAAACCTCTCAATGTGTTCTTTTCAACGATTTAGTGCAAGATGATTTAAAGTATAGCAGGCTGAAGTGTGGGGATAAACTCAAGTCGTCAATGCAAATCGACTCAAACCCCCTACAAGTCAAGGAGGCACATCTCGTCGAGCCTGTGGAGATCATGATGGTAGACACTAATGTAGGTCTCAACACGAAGGTCGAAGAATTAAGTATGGTGGATTACACTGAGAAAATCAAAGTGGCATATCCAAAAGCTTAGGAGAAGTTAATTGACTTTTTGAACTAGTGTAAAATTAAAGGTTTTGAACTAATGTCGTGCCCTCGCTGCAGCGCAGTGTTTGACAAAGAGGCAACAAAATGCTTAAAAAATATCAAGTCTAAACAACCAAGGAAGTTTTTTGACTTAGCCTATTTTTAACATGAATGTGAGATACAGTGTGGATATAAATACTAAGTGTATGTAGCTAAGACATGTTGTCAACACCAAGTTGCAAATTTGACAAGTGGAGTTTTCGACAGAAATGATCAACGTCTTGACGTGCTCCTTCGCGTCTTGCTATATTGTGGGCTAGTAATACCCTGCTCGCAAAGCCTTTCTTGTTACATATTATATTACTCATTTTTGTCTAATTAACGACAAAAATCCTAAAAATGAGTTGTTAATTTTTTCATTAATGAATGAAAAGGAATAACCTGCTTTGTTTTGAACAATTAAGGAACTTGTTCTAAACTGGGCCGACGTCTGCCCATTCATCTAGAAGGCCCAACCCAATAATGCGATGTGAGGCCCAATATGGCCCAGTTCACTTCCGTGTCAGGCACACTCAATGGCCTTACCGTCGAGCAGATATCACATATCCCGGGGAGAGGTCATGCCTCTCCCCCACGTACTCCACGTGCTCCTCCTGCGGGGACACGTCACCAGATAACTACCCACCTCCGAAAGAGTCGGTCTGCCCACTTTTCGGAGATCTCTTGACAATTACTCCAAGGCGAAGACCACATGATGATCTTCCCTACGCCACGTAAGCCCTGGCAGTTATCTGCATTGGGCCTAGCAACCCAACCCAGTGCAGACGACCGTTGGCCCAGCGCTGGGGGCACAATATAAATACCCTCTCATGAGAGGGTCAGGTATTCTATTCTCATTCTTACTCTTACTTTATGTACTTGCTTGTTCCAATCCTGACTTTGGCATTGGAGTACCTTGCAGGTACACCCCCCACCATCTCATCACCACCGGAGTAGCGGAGCTCACGACGTTTGCTGACCACTAGTCTACTTTCCGATCAAGTACGATCAGTGGCACCGTCTGTGGGAACCTTTGCTTCCCCGTTTTTCTCCTCGTAAAACCAAAGCAACTTCCATTTTATGACAATCATGGCCAGCCCTCGACCTGAGGTCAAGACTCCGGACACCGCCTTCGTACAGTTCAACAACAGAGACGACCACGAATGTGGTCGTCAACGTCGAAGAAGGCAACGAGAGGGATGGGTGTACTGCCTCCCCCTTCTCTGACGACGCGGCATACAACACCGCCCAACATGACAGTAGCCCAACTGTCTACCAGCCTGTTCCCGCGCCACTAAATGCTGACCCAAACACGGTGGCCTTGTTTGCACTAGTCAATCAGACCAACCTATTGATCTCCCAGCAAAACGTGCGGATAGAAGCTTTCGAAAGGGGGCGACAACGATGCTCTCCCCCACAGAGACATTGTCGTCCCACATCTCACATCCTTCCTCCTCCCCCGCGGAGATCACCGCAAGTCGACTCACGGACTCCTTACCCCCAACCTGTGGGACGCCGCCCGCGTCTGGAACGACCTCAACTTGTGGTCGCCCAGAAGCGCAATCGGTCTCCTGTTCGGAAGGAACAATGACGTTCCCCTGTCCAAAAGAGGAGAAAAGCTGACGACGAGAAGCCGAAGAGCCGGACAAGGAGTCCTTCCCGACGAAGCAGACGCGGTCGTGGCGGTCACTCTCATTCGTAGTCACTGGCGAGGAGTGACGAAGACAACCAGCGTACCCCCTGTCCAAAGAAATTATGGACACACATATACCCGTCGGGATGGAGAAGCCTCCACCTTTTGCGACGTACGACGGCACTGCCGACCTGGACGACCACGTCAAGAGCTTCAAGGCTATGCTTGACTACAGGAATGTCCGGGGGGCTATCAAGTGCAGGCTCTTCCCGACCACCCTCTGAAAAGGTGTCATGGCGTGGTACAAAAGCCTCGCACCAGAGTCCATCACTGCTTGGAAGGAACTAAAGAGATAGTTCTCCAGGAATTTCACTGCATCCCGACGCCACCCGAAGACGGTGGCCTCCCTGGAAGCCATCCTTCAAGAAAGAGACGAATCTCTCAGAGATTACATCAAGAGATTCAACCGGGAAGTCATCGAGTTAGCCACTACCAACGACATGAAGAAGTTCCTGATCGAGCGAGGATTACGACCTCGCGCTGAGTTTGCACTACGCCAAAAATGATTTTTGGCAGCATTACAAAGACAACTTTTTTCAATAAAGCGCTGCTATAAGATTTATAAAAAAAACAAAATAAAACGCTCAAAAAAGCGCTGCTAAAGGTGGACTTCAGAAAGCGCTTTTAAAAAGCGCTGCTAAAAGCCAAACTAAGGCTGCCCTTAAGAAAGCGCTTTTAGGAAAGCGCTCTTAAAGGTCCTGTATAAGCCATACCTTAGACAACGCTTTTGGAAAGCGCTGCTAAAGGCCCAAGGTATACCATACTTTAGACAGCATTTTAGGAAAGTGTTGCTAAAGGCCCAATTCACTACACACCTTAAAAAGCGCTTTTCCCAAAAAGCGCTGTTAAAGCTGCAACCTACGAAAGCGCTTTCAAAAAGCGCTGCTAAAGGTACTTTAGTTAGTAAAAATTAAAACACAGAACACCAGTAACTAATCATTTCTACTGTTTAACCCTAACATTTCATTTTCACTCTCACGACTCTCTCCATTATTCGCAATCGCTGCTCCCTCCACCGTCACTGTTCGCATTGTCTCCGCCACTGTCATTGTTCCTCCGCTGTGAATACGTGATTCTCCCACCACTATAACAGTTCCAGTCGTGTTTGCATCACTGTTCCGCCTCCTTCACTGCTCCTCCGACCGTTTGAGCAAGGTATTTTTCATTTCCATTTCTTGTTTCGCATTTCATTTTGTTTCTTGTGGTTGTTAGTATTTTTTTTGGTTTCTTGATTTTGTTCTTGTTTCGCGGCCAAAGAATAGTGGTGTTGTTGTGGTTGTTAGCATTTGATTATGTTTCTTAATTTTTTTCTTGTTTCGTGGCCAAATAATATTGTTGTTGTTGTGGTTGTTAGCATTTGATTTTGTTTCTTGATTTTGTTATTGTTTCGCGGCCAAATAATAGTGTTGTTGTTGTGGTTGTTAGCATTTGATTTTGAAATTGTTGTTGTAGTAAGGTTGAAGATGATGACTAATGATATTTGGTGAACTTATTTTGAGAATTGGTGTTAATTTTGTAAGTTGATATTGAATGTTAGTGATGAATTCTTGGAATTAATTGATGATAATGAGATTGTTGACGGATCTTTTTTAGTGATTACTTTGTTAATTGTTAAGGTTGAAGATGATGAATATTGATGAAATTAATTGTTAATTATAGAGGTTGAAGTTGCTATTGAGTTTAAATGTGGAATTGATAATTTTGGTGATTGATTTATGCTCGAATTGATGATTCTTTGTTGAGGTTGAAGATGATTACCTTGTTAATTGTTGCGACCTACTAAATTTGTCTTGTTATATTTGGTATACACCATCAGTTACTAACTTAGTAAATTTTCTATAGGGGTTACCTGAGAATAGTGAAATTCGGATCGTTTTTAAGAATCTTACACTTTGTGGTTAAGTCCAGAAGTTGCTGACTTCTATACAGGTACTTATAATTAGTTGTTCTTTTGTGTTTGTTTAGCTTACTTAGTAAAACCATGGATCGAAAACGAATGTCTTCCAATCGATTGTCAAAAGAATACGAGACTGGGGTATCAGAATTCGTTAAGTTTGTGGTTGAACACGCCAAAAACCCCAGTCGAATCACATGTCCTTGCTTAGGTTGTTGTTATGGTCGTCGGATTGACGTAGTTCAGTTGGAATTGCATTTAATGAGGCATGGAATTGATCGAAGTTATACATGTTGGATATTACATGGTGAGAGTAACGAGAATGTTGAACTGGAGGATAATACGACCTATGCTTTAAACGACAATGGCACAGATACACACGATTGTGATCGAGTCGAAGAGATTGCAAAAACACTTGAAGAAGATCTTCAGGATTGTCTCAAAATGTTTGAGAGGTTGGTAAGCGATGCAGAGAAACCGTTGTATAAAGGTTGCACTAAATTCACAAGATTGTTTGCGGTATTAAAGTTGTACAACTTAAAGGTGGGCAATGGATGGTCGGATAAAAGTTTTACAGAGTTATTAGCCCTTATGAAAGATATGCTTCCAGAGGATAATGTTCTTCCCAATAGAACCTATGAGGCCAAAAAATGTTGTGCTCTATTGGCATGAGTTATGATAAGATACGTGCTTGTCCAAATGATTGCATTTTGTTTCAGAATGAATATGCATCGTTAAATGAGTGCCCTAAATGCGGTGTCTCTCGATATAAGAAAAAAATGTCTCCAGCAAAAGTCTTATGGAATTTTCCTATAATTCTAAGATTTAGACGCATGTTTCGTAGTGAAGCCGATGCAAAACACTTGACTTGGCATGTAGATGAAAGAATTACATATGGAAAGTTTCAGCACCCGGCAGATTCACCACAGTGGATGAAAATTGATAATGATTATCCTGATTTTGGAGAAGAAGCAAGAAACCTTCGCTTGGCATTATCTACTGATGGAATGAACCCACATGGTCTTCAAAGTATCTCACATACCACATGGCCTGTGATTATTATGATTTATAACCTACCTTCATGGCTATGTGTGAAGCGTAAGTACATGATGTTATCCATGCTAATCTCTGGGCCTAAATAACCAGGGAATGACATAGACGTATACTTGACACCTTTAGTCGAAGACTTAAAGATTTTGTGGAAGAACAGTGTGGAGGTTTATGATGGATATAGGAAATAAAGTTTCAATTTGAGGACACTGTTGTTTGGCACAATTAATGATTTTTCAGCATACGGAAATCTATCAGGGTATAGCATTAAAGGTCAATGTGTGTGTCCTATTTGTGAAGAAAACACACATTGGACGCGTTTGGAATTTTGTCAGAAGAATGTCTTTCTCGATCATCGTAGATTTTTAAATTCTAATCATCACTACCGTGGATGGAAAAAGCATTCAATGGAAATCCAGAATTAGGTAGAGCTCCACCTACATTGACAGGTGACCAAGTTTTTGAAAAGGTGAAAGATGTGACTACTCAGTTTGGAAAGCCTTTTGCACATACGCTTGTCAAACGTGGGTGGAAGAAGAGGTCAATTTTTTTTGAATTTCCATATTGGAATTCGTTGTATGTAAAACATTTTCTTGATGTTATGCATATTGAAAAAAATGTATTTGAAAGTGTTATTGGTACTTTACTCAATATACAAGGAAAGTCGAAGGATGACCTTAAAGCAAGAAAAGACTTGGTAGCGATGGGAATAAGAAATGAATTAGGGCCCATGAAGAAAGGAAAACGAACATATCTACCACCTGTTGCTTATACTCTATCTAGAAAGGAGAAAAAGATATTGTGTAAGTTTTTAAGTGATGTTAAAGTTCCAGAAGGATACTCTTCAGAAATTAGAAGACTTGTGTCTATGAAAGACCTTAATTTAAAGAGTTTGAAGACACATGATTGCCATGTTATAATGGAACATTTTCTACCAATAGGTATACGTTATGTTTTTCCAGAAAAAGTAAGAAGCACAATAACTAAATTGTGTTTTTTCTTCAGGTCAATTTGCAGTAAGGTGATCGATCCTGCGATCTTACCAACATTGCAAAAAAAAAAGTTATTACATTGTGTGAGCTTGAAATGTTTTCTCCTCCCTCATTTTTTGACATAATGGTACATCTAGTTGTTCATCTTGTGAAAGAGACACAATTGTGTGGACCAGCTTATATGAGATGAATGTACCCTGTTGAACGGTATATGAAAATATTAAAAGGGTATGTGAAAAATCGAAGTCGTCCAGAGGATTGTATTGTTGAACGATACATTGTTGAAGAAGAAATTGAGTTTTGTACTGAATATTTGTCCAATGTCCAATCCATTGGACTCCCCAAATCTCACATTGTTGAAAAAAACAAGGAAAAAATTTATTTGGAAATAAATTTGTGACCGTATCAAGGGCTGAACGGGAGCAATTGCATTTGTATGTTCTGCACAATGACAATGAGGTTGAGCCGTGTGTTAAAATGCACAAGGATATTTCATCTAATTAATTACTTTTAACTAAATCATGCATATTATGTTATATTATGTAGTACTTTGGTGAATTCAAGTGTGCCACCTACACGAAAGATAAATTGGAAGAAATAAAGGAGGAATAATGTCAATACATGGTTGAAATGAGAATTATATGAGGTATATAATTATTTTCTTTTTTTTTGTGTTAAGTTTATGGAAGGTGTTGTATAGTTTTGGAAATTGTTGAATAGTTTTGGAAGTTGATGTATAGGTGATGAAAATTGTGTATAAGGTTTAAATTGGTGCATCTTTAGGATGTTTGGTGTAATTAGTTTTGGAAGTTGTTATTAGAATTTTGGATGTCTACTTAGATGTGTGAGGTTTGTATTGAGTTATATATATAATGGTTATTTTGGTGTATGAGGTTTGTGTTGAAATATGTATAATGGTTATTATATGGTTTATGTGTTGAATTATATTGGTATACAAGGCCTATGTGTTGAATTATAATGGTTTACAAGGCCTATGTGTTGAAATAAAGGCTTGTGTTGAATTATACAGGTTTATTATACAGGTTTGTGTTAAAAAATAGAGCTTATGGAAAAAATACACAGTAGACAGCGCTTTAGCAAAAAAAACACTCCAAAAAATTGATTTTTAAAAAATTGCTTTTAAAAAGCGCTGCTTAAAGGGGGTCATAACGTATACATAAGACAACGCTTTTAAAAGCGCTGCTAAAGGGGGCCCTACGAAAGCACTTTTTCTTGAAAAAGCTCTGCTTAAGGGGGTCCTACGAAAGCGCTTTTAAAAGCGCTGCTAAAGGGGGTCCTAAGGGGGACCTAAAACAGCGTTTTTCAAAGGAAAAAAAGCGTTGCCTTTACCTACAGCAGCGCTGCTAAAGGCCAAAAAAGTGTTGCTAAAGGTCTTTTTGGGCATAGTGTTGCCAAGGCTGTGGGCATCCAGAGGCCCGCAACTTGGAAAAGCTCCTCTACAAGGCCCAATCGTACATTCAGTACGAGGAGACTGAGGCTGCCCACTGTACCCGCGACTCGCGGCACCAAGAGGGCACCCGAAACTCCAGGTAAAAAGACTCTACCGCTCCCCGATGATGGGGTGATAGAAGAAGAAAAGACCGTCCCAAGGACTCTCATGAGTCGAGAGGTCCAGCTGGCCGGTTCACGAAGTACACACTACTCACTGCTCCCCGCGAGTGAATTCTGGCCGAGTGCGCCAACTCGGAATTCTAGAAAGGAGGTGTCCGATTTCCGAAGCCGACACCCGCCAAAGGTAATGTTGACAAGTCCAAATACTGCAGGTTTCATAGGAGCCATGGGCATGTCACCGAGGACTGTATCTACCCCAAGGATGCGATAGAAATTTTGATCAAGGAGGGGCACTTCAAGCAGTATACGAGGAGGAATGACCCCCCTAGACAGAATGCCCGAGAAACACAAAGGGTCGAGGAGACAGCCCCTGCCACCGGAGAGGGCGGACTGCAAGTCGCTCTGAGCATCACCAGACCGGAGGAATTCTACGTCCCTGACGAAACCGAGATCCCCGCGATCACCCCTAGCCCGTGGGAGAGCCTTTCCCCCAAGGACCTGTGACCGCTCGCAGCCCGTAGGAAAGTTTCCCCAAGACAATGGTTATATTCGGCGAGGGCTTCAACAAGGTCTCTGTCGGGTCAATCAAGCGGAAGTTCTACGAGCTAGAATCCGCGAGCTCGGCACAGACTGCCACCTTTGAGAAGGTGCAAGGGAAGTCGAACCCCATCACCTTCTACCTCGAGGAACTGCCGGGCGGCGCGCCCAACTCCACCATCCCTCTCTTGATCCAGGCGCAGATGGCAAACTTTGACGTCCGCAGAATCCTGGTCGACCAAGGGAGTTCGATGGACATCATGTACACCCACCTCTTCGAGACCCTCCAGCTCGATGAATGGCATCTGACCCCCTACGTGGGCTCAGATCTCCAGGGTTTCAACGACACGACCACCAGGCCATGGGGTTATGTCGAGTTGATGGTTACTTTCGAGAGTGATGACACTGCCTGACAAGTCAAGGTCCGCTTCTTGGTAGTGGACTGTCCTTCCTTGTACCAGTGCATCCTGGGGAGGATAACTCTGGCCGAGCTCACAGTGGTACCATCTACAGCGCATTTGAATATGAAGTACTACACCACCCGAGGTCGGGTCGTCACCGTCCACGGGAATATCGAAGCTACAAGGAGGTGCTTCGAAGCTACAACTGAGGGTCTGAGCTCGATCAACGTCAAGCCCAAGACTGGAGAGAAGTCAACCCCTGACGAAGTGCAGAAGCCACTCCCGTGCGTCAACACGGTGGACCTCGACAGTCCTTTCCCCGGCGAGCAGGAAGTAAAGGGAGCAGCGGACAACAACCTCCCAGCTGAAGGCAACGGGCAGCCTCTCCACCCAACGCGCCGCATCCCATACAGAGACTTTGAGCTCGTCGCCCTCGGAGACGATCCAGATAAGAGCGTAAAGATTGGTACCGGGTACCCCGACCTGGCGAAGAAGCAGTTGAAGGCATGCCTCTGGGAGAATGCTGATTTGTTCGCGTGGAGCGCGTCGGAGATGCCCGGCCTCGACCCAGAGGTGGCATGTCACCAACTCGCTGTAGATCCAGCCGTTAGGGCTATAGTGCAACGTAGGCGTAGGCAGCCTCCCGAGAAAGCAGAGGCTGCTGAAAAAGCTGTAAAAGACCTCTTAGAGACAAATTTCATTTCGAAGGCCAGGTACACAACCTGGTTGTCCAACGTTTTACTTGTCAAGAAAAATAATGAAAAATTGAGGATGTGCATTGACTATACCGATCTTAACCGAGCGTGCCCGAAAGATTCTTATCCATTGCCTAACATTGGCCAGCTGGTCGGCAATTCTGCAGGTTTCAAACTTTTGTCCTTCATGGACGCCTACTCGGGGTACAATCAAATCCCCATGGCCAAGGCCGACAAGCAGCACACCGGCTTCATGACCTAGTCGGGGAATTACTACTACAACGTGATGCCCTTCGGCCTAAAGAACGTCGGCGCGACCTACCAGTGGATGATGAATAAAGTCTTCCAAGGAGATATCAGCGACATGCTCGAGGTCTACATGGACGACATGATCGTCAAATCTGCAGAAGAAGTCGACCATGCTGCCCATCTCAAAAAGGCCTTTGACACGGCGAGGAAATGCAGGATGATGTTCAACCCCGACAAATGCACCTTCGGCGTCCAAGCGGGCAAGTTTCTCGGTTTCTACCTCATAGAGCGAGGAATCGAGGCAAACCCCGACAAGTGCAGGGCATTCTCTAAGATCCCGGCTCTGAACTCGAAGAAGTTAATACAATTACTGAACGGGATACTGACCTCGCTTTCCCGCTTCGTGGCCAAGTCGGCACAGTACGTACTCCCATTTTTCAAGCTTCTACGCTAGAAAGCCACGTTCAAATGAACCGAGGAATGCGAGCAAGTGCTCCTCCACCTTAAACAAGTCCTTTCGCAACCCCCCGGTTCTCTCGCGACCAGAGGGCGGGGAGACATTATTCATATACCTCGCCATCACGAGCGAAGCAGTCAACGCAGTCCTAATTCGGGAAACCCCCGACGGGCAGAAGCTGATTTACTTCACCAGCAAAGCCCACCAAGGTCTGGAACTTAGGTACCAGCATATCGAAAAGGTCGCTCTGGCTCTCGTCACAGCGGCCAAGAGACTGCGACATTACTTCTTGGCCCACACAATCTTGGTGAGGACTGAGCAACTCATAAGACAACTCCTCGGCCGGCCAGACATGGCGGGGAGGATGCTCAGATGGTCGCTCGAACTCGCCGAGTTTGACATCCAATATGATGGGAGAAAGGCCCTGAAAGCTCAGGTGCTGGGCGACTTCGTTGCAGAAATGACCCTCCCAGAGCCTTCGACCAATGGATCCCAAAAATGGACGATCTACGTCGACTGGGCATCCAGCTCGACAGGTAGCGGAGCGGGCATCATCCTTGAAAATGGGTAGGGTATCTTGATTGAAGTCTCCCTCACGTTGTCTTTTCCGACATCGAACAATCAGGCCGAGTACGAGGCTTTCCTCGCCGGGTTATGCTTAGCTGAGGACCTCGGCGCCAAAGAGGTCAAAATATTCACCGACTCCCAGCTCGTGGCATCCCAGGTACGGGTAGAATACCAAGCCAAGAACGACAACCTCATTGAATACTTGGATCTGGTGAAGGAAACGATGAAAAAGTTCTCCTTGGCAGAAGTAAATCACGTCCCACGCGAACACAATACTCGAGCGGACGTTTTATCAAAGCTCGCAAGCACGAAGAAGAAAGGAGGAAACAAATTCGTCATTCAGGAAGTGATCTCGCATCCAAGCATCGAGAAAACCATTCCCGCGGCTGAGGTGAATGCCATTGGAGACAGCCATAGCTGGATGACCCCGGTGTACGAGTACCTCAGCACGGGCAAACTACCCGACGACCCCAAAGACGTCAGAGTTGTTAGGCGACGTGCCTGCACTAATACAATCGTCGAAGACAAATTATATCAGCGCAGCTTCTCAATCCCTTTTCTCAGGTGCGTCGAGGAGACCAAGGTCCCCCGCATACTCCAAGAGATCCATGAGGGGATCAACGCACAACACCTCGACGGACGATCGCTAACCCGTAAAGCATTACGAGCAGGGTACTACTGGCCCACCATGTAGCAGGACGCCAAGGAACACGTCAAGAAGTGTGACAGATGCCAACGACACAGGGACATGCACCTGGCCCCACCCAGTGAGCTCAAAATGCTCATGTCCCCATGGTTGTTTGCATGGTGGGGGATGGACATCCTCGGGCCCTTCGTCGTGGGGTCGTACCAAAACAAGTACCTGATCGTCGGCATTGATTATTTCACGAAGACGAAGTGGATCGAGGCTGAAGCCCTGGCCAAAATCACGGCCCCACAACATACTACGTTTCTACAAGAGAAACATACATTCCCGGTTCGTCGTGCCCCAGGCAATTGCACCGACAACAGGATACAATTCACTGATAAGAACTTTCAGGATCTTCGTCGCGAAGCTGGGCACAGAGCAACACTTCACCTCGCTCAAGCACCCATAAACAAACAGTCAGGCTGAAGCCGCGAACAGGGTGATCCTGCGAGGTCTGAAAAGGGGACTAGGCGACGCCAAGAAAGATGGGTCGAGGAGCTACACAACGTCCTCTGGGGCCTACAGGATGACCCCGCACTCCACTACCGGGATACCCCCTTTCGATTGACCTATGGAATGGAGGCGGTGATCCCTGTGGAAATAAGGGAGCCCCTGAGAAGAACAGAGTCTCCCCTCGACGAGGAGACGAACGACGAGGCCCTCCGGGAGGAGCTCGACTTCGTCGAAGAGATAAGGTCGGGGTGCGTCCCTCCGCGAAGCCCCACTTAAACAGAAGATAACTTTACGCTATAACAATAGTTATTAAACGTGATTTTCAGGTAGGTACCCTCGTCCTACGGAGGAACCAGAAAGATTCGCGAGAACGGGGGACAGGAGTATACTACCTCAAAAATATACATGGGGAGGAACTTACTCGGCCATGGAATGCTGAAAAGCTTAAAACAACATTACAGTTAAACACTGCCCGCGACTCATCCGCGTCGCGACTACGGGGGCGCACTTAGGTACAAGTGCGACTCCCCTCGAGACAAAAAGATAAGGGCCAGTGTTGTGTGTGCGCGAGGACCCTTGATCCGTCGGGGGCACCTCAACCGAGCTTCACTGTCGCCGTACCAGTTTGGCAGGGCACCCAGCTCGCGATGGAAGCCCACGCCACAAAGCTAAGACCTCGATCGAGCTATTAGCCTCGTTGAAGGTCGGAAATACATCTCCGACCACTCGACCAGTTCCCTGCACTATCGAGGATCAACAATGTCGAGCGAAACCCCCAACTACTTAGATAAAAACGAATAAATATGTCATCAACATACAACATCACACACATAAGATAACGAAAGACAGTACATTAGAATCAAGCAAAAGCCCATTGTTTAGAAAGTACATACAAAATATCATAAGCCCCTGGCGCGCAGGCCGGGCAAAAGCCATTACAAAAACTGGCACGCAGGCCAAACAAAATAGGCAAAAGAAAAGCTAAACAATTGTGTTGTCCTCAGGCTGCTCGTACATCATAGTCGCATCGTCCTTATCCTCCCCGGGCTCCGGTGGGGACAATCTGACCTTCGACCACCTCATGGTAAGGGTCAGTCCCCTTAGTGATGATCTGAACGTCGGGGGTTCACGATCCGGAGCTGCTTCACGACGTTAACAAAGCCCACCTCGACAGCCTGAAGGACATCCTGCTCGGTCTGCCTGAAATTCGCGATCAATTTGGGCCCGAGAGGCCAGCAGCTTGTCGTCCCTCAGATTCCTCTTCAGCAGGTCTGACAGCCTGCTCCAACTCAGCAATTCTCGCCAGGAGATTTTCCTCTCCTCGGCGGCGCTCTTCAGCTTCCCCTCCAACTACCCCTGAAGCTCGACCTGGGCTTCATTATGCTTTTTACACTCCGCGAGGGTCCTTGCCCAGCTTCTTCATCTCGACCTCAACTGACGTGAAGTTATCCTGCAGTTTAGTCAGCTCCGCCGATGGACAAGTTTCATCGTTCAGGACCTGGGCTGTAGCAAAAAACCGTATCATCACGGCCATGTCCCCCACCAAGGTTTTTCTCCTCAAAACCCGGTCAACGCCTAAGATGGCATGGGCTTCAGATGTGCTAACAGCCGGGGAGTTAGCCCCGAAGAAGAAATTAGGCCTCAAGTGACAAGGTGGGAGCATGAACTTCTCGCTGGGAGGGCTCTTAGTAAGATCTACATGCACTTGTTCGCTGGTTCGCTGTCTTTTCGAGGACCCCAGCAAATTAGGAGATTGGCTACACCGAGAGGAATTGGAGGAGTCCCGGTTGTCGGGATGGAGCCTTGCTCCTGTTGTCGGACCTGATTGACTCGCCCTTTTTCGAGCCTCGGGCAGCAGCCAGCTTCTTCACACGCTCCTCCATGGTCGACATTGTTCCTGCAAACAAAAGAAGAAAACAAACATCAGCAAACTAACGGTAGAAATAATAAGGGACCCCGAGTCAAGGGTATGTCCGCTACCTAAGAACCAAAGAGTCTTCTTTTCGGTCTCGCACTCGAGGAGGGCCTTTGTGTTTATCAGTCGGGCCTCCGTAAGGTCTCTCCGCGGTCATTGCGTTTGAAGTTTCCATTTGGAATCATAAACTTCGCGCGTGTGAAACTGGCGACGAAATCAACTAACTCCTGGTAGGCCCGCTGGTCTTCCTCGCTTAATGCACCAGAACTGATGATATAACTGTCTGTGCCTCTTTCGAAGTGCTCCTCCGTCCACTCCAGGGGACACTTTGATTCAAAGACCTCATTCTGCCGACCATCTTCCGTCTCTATTGTCACACGATTGTACAATGTGTCGGTGGCTGCACGGGTGAGGGGCTTGACGATGAACCATCGGGTTTTGAAGTTCTTGACTGAATCCAAATATGCCTGAAACAGCCTCCTCGACTGCTTAAAGGACACCTAAGTATAACGACCATCGACCGTCTGTCTTTGTAGGTGGAAGATACGGAAGAAGAGGGGGATTGTGGCCTCGACCTCAAGGTATTTACACACGAGCTCGTATGCCCGCATGAAAGCGATCGTATTTGGGTAAAGTTGTGAGGGCGCCAGGCGCAACCAAGAAAACACCCGCAACTGAAAGTCACTGAAGGACAGATGTAGGCACGTTTCCAGGAAGGCGAACTCATACACGGGGAACCTTGTCCTTCTGAACGTCGAACATATTCGGTGATGCTCCAGGGGCCTGTACGCCCGCCAACTCCTCGTGGAACCTTCGTAAAGGTCCTCGACAGTGGCGAAAGCGTCAGAGTCATTCATAGCAAATTGCGAGGGGAAGCCCAGAGGCTCATCCCCGGCCCAATCATCGGGCGTTCGAGCACCGTTGTTTGGCGCCGCTGGGGAGTCGGGCTCATCGTCAGTTTCAAGGACCCCCTCAATTCTCCTGGCAGACATTTTTACCTGAAAAGCATAAGAAAACGGTGAATTCGATGTTTCAAATCAAATCCACCCTTCCACCGCAGATGAAGTGAAAGGGCGAGCAAGGCAGACGAGGAGGCGGAGAAAGCGCGATGAGGCTCTACCCGCGCCTAACCAAAAATTCTCCCCGGCGTCACGGGGACCTGCCTCGAGCACGTTGGTTAAGGTCTTCGAGACCTCTACCTGGCGCCCTCGAGGTCTTCTACCATCGCCCCCGGGGTATTCATCTAACTTCCCCGGGACCTTCATCAGATCCCCGAGTTCTTCATCCCATGACTTCGGGAGATTAATCCCCTGGCCTCGGGAGATTCATCTCGTGTCCTCGGGACCTTCATCAGGTCCTCGGGACATGCATCCCATCTCCCCGGGACATTCATCGGAAATTTAAGGGAGCCCCGCCGTTTTTGCCGGAAACTCTGTGGCCTCCCCGGGAACTTCATCAGTCCACCGGAGGAGCCACCGTATAGAGCATTAAACGGAGGGAAGGGACCAGAAACTTACTTGGAACGGAGCTTGTGGATCTCTGGCGCGGTGACGTACGACGGACAGACGGCGGTGGAAGCTGAAGAGAGAGAAGAAAAACTATGAGCAGGGAAGGCAAAAACGTGCAAATGGCACGAACTCAACTCTTATTTATAGGACTCTCGCGGGACTCGAGGCGTCCCCAGGAACTTGAGTGCCCTAGTCCTAGCCGCCCTAGGCATTGATAACGAGCGACACGTGGCACTCGGATTCCCACATGCATCTTTTCGTTTCCCTCTTGTGCCTGCGTGATGAACGCATCCACCTCCTTTCGTCTCCCCGTATCGTCGGCCATCGATGGCGTGCAGTCCCCGAGATTCCTGCTCGTCGAGCATCCCCTGCTCCTGATCACCCACATTTTCCACTAACTCAGCGTTACGGACACGCTGCCCCACTTAACGGGTCCCCCGCGAAGGGGCTAACCCTTAAGTCATTACTCCGACTCTTCGGAGCAACGACTTGGGGGGCTCCTGTTCTGGACTGGGTCGACGCCTGCCCATCCGTCGGGCAGACCCAACCCAATAATGCGATGTGTGACCCAATATGGCCCAGTTCACTTCCTTGTCAGGCACACTCAATGGCCTTACCGCCGAGCAGATATCACATATCCCGGGGAGAGGTCATGCCTCTCCCCCACGTACTCCACGTGCTCCTCCTGCGGGGTCACGTCACCAGATAACTATCCACCTCCGAAAGAGTCAGTCTGCCCACTTTTCAGAGATCTCGGGATAGTTACTCCAGGGCGAAGACCACGTGCTGGTCTTCCCTACGCCACGTAAGCCCTGGCAGTTATCTGCATTGGGCCTAGCAACCCAACCCAGTGCAGACGACCGTTGGCCCAGCGCTGGGGGCACAATATAAATACCCTCTCTCATGAGAGGGTCAGGTATTTTATTCTCATTCTTACTCTTACTTTATGTACTTGCTTGCTCCAGTCCTGACTTTGGCATCGAAGTACCTTGCAGGTACACCTCCCTCACCGTCTCATCACCACTGGAGTAGCGGAGCTCACGACGTTTGCTGACCACTAGTCTACTTTCTGATCAAGTACGATCAGAACTAATCTGATATTTTTCTAAGTTAAAAATCAATTTTTTTTTCTATTTCTCTTCAACAATATACTCTCTAAAATGATATAAAAACAAAACTATTATGTGAAAACTTGATGCATTTAGTTAATAATTGAGATTAAATATACCTTTTTAAATAGCAATTTTGTTGATATTTCATTTTGGAGGGAATAGTTGATTAACTGGTAAGAATATTTTTAAGGTTTTGAAATTTAATATATAATTTATTGTATTGATGATAATAAGTTTTTCTAATATCAAAATTAATATTTTAGTGTGCTGGAGATTTTAAATGAAAAAGCAAAATACTAAACTTCATAATTAAAATTGTAAGTTGTCATGTATTTTGAAGATATTTTATAAAATTGTTTTAAATACAATATTATTCAGCCCTAATTAAAGAAATTTCAAGATCCATATATATATATATATATATATATATATATATATATATATATATATATATATATATATATATATATATATATAACTTTTTCCATTCTAACGTTGTTTCAAATAATTAATTATTATTTATTATATAAATAATAATAATCAATGACTAAATCAAAATATTTAATAATGATGTTTTCTCATATAAATTAATATGGTATTGGTATATACAATATATAAAGTGGTGATTCAATGACACAGTGATTACAAAAATGTCTAATAGTTATATAGGCACTTAAAAAAATTAATCAGAAATATATTATTAATTAATGAAAACTATGCATTCCGTTAAATTAGACTAAAAATTTTAAAATAATTATACGACCTAATAGAATGATGTATTTCTATTGGATGATAGTGTAAAACTTTTTTACACTGTCAGTGAATCACAATTAAACTCATATATAAAGTGGTGATTCAATGACACGGCGATTACGAAAAGGAAAAAAAGGTGATGCATTGTAAAAAAAATTTGCACTATCAATCAATAACGATCATGTATCTCATCAAGTCATATTAGAAATTTTAAACTAATTATATGACATGACAGAATGATATATTTTTATTAGACGACAGTATAAAATATTTTTATACTGTCAGTGTATAACAATTAAACTCTTACAAAAATGCTTATTTGCTATACAAGTACTTAAAAAATTAAAAAAAATTAATCACAAGTATATTATTAACTAAAAAACATTTGTTTCTCGATCACCACAATATCCTCTTGATTTTAATACAAATCTTTCTTCTTATTCTCATCATTTCTTTTTCTTTCTTTTACAAATATTTTATTTATAAATTAATTAGTAAATATTGGATTTTTTAAAAATAATTTTAAAGGTTTAAATTTATTTTTGAAAAATAATTATATTATTTCTTAAATGTATACCATTGATATATGAAGAATTGATATACTGTTATTAGTATAGATCAAATTTTATCTTTAGAAAAATAGATGTAATTAATTTTGGAAAGAATCCTTATTAGTCAAAGTAAAAAAAAGAACAATTAAAAAATTATAAAAAATAAAATAAAACAAAAAAAAGGCAGTTCAGTTAAAACTGATTTTGATAAAATTAGTAGTTCAAATTGATTTTAAGAAAAATTTAGCTTCAAACCGTTCAAGCAAACACCGGCTATTAATTCTAAATCGATTTTAAATCGAACTTAATCAAATAAATCATTTTCAAAAAATATATATATTATTAAAATAAACAAATAAAGCATAGAAAAAGAGAAACACAATCACAACACAAGAACATAACGTGAAAATTTCAAAAATTATATAAAAAAATTACAGTCGTTGTTAATAAACAATTGAAAAATAACAATGAAGAACTTAAATTCTATATATAATCTTGGACTCCCTTTTCATTCATAAAACTAAGCAATGTGAGACTCCGAAAAATTTGTATCTTATATATAGCATTTGACTTTCTCTTCATTTACAAAACTAAGCAATGTGAGACTTCTTCTACATAAATTTTCAACTAACCTCAATAATTTCCACCTTGATTAAAAATAGTATATAAACTTTCATTGTTTTCACCGACAATCATACTCAACCATAAAGAGTATAGTAACTTGAAGCTACATCACTTCAAGAATTTTCACATTGTTTTCACCGACAATCATAATTTTAAAAACTATCATACTCTCTCATGAAGAATATATTTCACTGAAAGATAAACCACTTTAACAATTTCATATTGCCATCACCGACAATCATACACTTTATCATGAAGAATAAATTTCACTTGAAGTTAAATCACTCCAAAAATTTCACATGTCAAAAACTAAGTTGAAAACATGTGGTGCAACTTTCTTGTTGGCAGAAAAGGTCTTCAACCATAGACATAATTTTGCACCTTGTGTAATCTTGATTGTATCAACACGTTTTTTACTTAAACTTTCCACAAGTAAAAAAAATCCATCAATATTTTCTAGCCCAAATTGCGCAGCAGAATTTGAGACTGCAACTCAACAACTCATTCACAACATTACTCTTCTTTTCTGATATGGAAGATCAGACAAATTAATGACACCAATTGTTGAAAAAAACTAACATAGCATAGAGAAAAAGATGAACGTAATCACAACACAATGACATAACGTGGAAATTTCAAAACAAAAGAAAAAAGTATGGTCGTTGTCAATAGACAATCAGCGAATAACACTATATGAAAATTGTCACAACACATAATACACCATCAACTAATACAGAACCCTAGGACACCCACACCCTCCAAAATAAATATTTAACTACATGTCACAACACTCCAATACAAGAGCAAATACAAACTTAAAGGGTTTTTGACGGATGTATATTGAAATGAAAAACTTAAATCTTATATATATATATATATATATATATATATATATATATATATATATATATATATATATATATATATATATATATATATATAGACATAATTTTGCACCTTGTGTAATCTTGATTGTATCAACACGTTTTTTACTTAAACTTTCCACAAGTAAAAAAAAATCCATCAATATTTTCTAGCCCAAATTGCCCAGCTGAATTTGAGACTGCAACTCAACAATTCATTCACAACACTACTCTTCTTTTCTGATATGGAAGATCAGACAAATTAATGATACCAATTGTTGAAAAAAACTAACATAGCATAGAGAAAAAGATGAACGTAATCATAACACAATGACATAACGTGGAAATTTCAAAACAAAAGAAAAAATTATGGTCATTGTCAATAGACAATCAGCGAATAACACTATATGAAAATTGTCACAACACATAATACACCATCAACTAATACAGAACCCTAGGACACCCACACCCTCCAAAACAAATATTTAACTACATGTCACAACACTCCAATACAAGAGCAAATACAAACTTAAAGGGTTTTTGACGGATGTATATTGAAATGAAAAACTTAAATCTTATATATATATATATATCCTTGAACTCTTTTTTCATTCGTAAAACTTAGCGATATCGAATTTTTTAACATGTATATTTTCAACCAATTCCAACATTAAAAACAAAATAAACCATATTATTAATTCAACTTGATATTGTTTTAGAACTATGCATAGTCCTAACTCCTTTGTCCACTTACGTAATTGTTTCTTTTAAATACGGTATATTTCACATTATAATTTATATTTTACATCTCCATCAACCAACTTTTTCTATTGAATAATAGTAATGACTTTAGAAAAATATTTTTTAAAAATATTATTTCAATAATTGTTATTTTTAATGTAATAAAAAAATGAAAATAATATTACTTTTCAATTTGCATATATGATAATGAGACGGAATGGATGCGGGGATGAATGATCTCCTCATCCCGTTTCAGGTCTCTGGTCTCTGTTACGGAAAATTTTGTCTCTCATTCCAATTCATGTGAATCTTTTCTGTATAAACATAGTAAATAACATAAAAATATAATATTTTTAATCAAATTTTATATTAAAAATTGTTAAATTATTTGGTAATTTTAGAGTCAAAATTTAGAATAACTTGATTATTTTTTATATTTTTTATTTATTTATTTATTATATATTACATGTCTCACCAAATAATATTTAATTATTTATTATTATTTAATCCACTAACTATCAACATCATCATACTAAATTTTCACATTTTTAATTAATTTGTAACTAATTAAATAAATTATATATATATATATATATATATATATATATATGGGTCATGCTAATACACACTCATGTATGTGTATATTAGCAACATACACCATAGTGTATTTTTGTGCGGGGCCCATCATTTTTGAGTGGGACCCACATTAAAAAGATAAAGAAAAAAATAGAAAGAAAATACACTTAGTGTATTTTGTGTGTGGCCCGCCAATTTTAGGTGTGTGTTAGCATTTTTCTATATATATATTTATGAGATATTTGATCGAACTCTAGTTTTAGCATGTCGTCGAAGTCCGCTCACATGCTATTGTCGAAGACCTACATACTGTAGTCGAATTGTGTTCTAGTATGTAGGAGATCGAATTGGGCATTGCGTTATGGATCCAATTGTTTAAGTTAGCTTGTACCCTAAGTTAACTTGTAATGAGTAATTGTTAAAAAAACCCATTAGTTTAGTATTTTAGGTTTATTATAAATATAATACTTGTAATCTTTGAACCCTATTGAGAAAGTGAATAGTAAAACCTATGTTGTTAAAAGCGCCGGTAGCGGCGCACCGCACCAGAAACGGAGTCGTCGCATCAGAGGAAACCGGTCGGCCGCGAAAGGGTAAAGCGGGTCGAAAGCGGGTTTCGCGGCTGGAAAAGCGGGTGCGGTGCGGTGCGGAGGTGTGGCGGATACGGTCGGGTTTCCAACGGGTCGGGTCCGACCCATTCCTTTAAAAACAAAAAAAAAAAACCCTAATTTTTTTAACCTTTTTCTTCTGCTTTCTTCAACGGCTCTCTCTCTGACTCTTTCTCCTTCAACGAGTTGTTCTCTTCTTCTCCAACGAACGCGCTACAGCAACACCAACTTGTTCTCTTCTTCTCCAACGAACGCGCTACAGCAACACCAACTTGTTCTCTTCTTCTCCTTCCCTGCTTCCCGCCCACTCTTCCTCCTCTTCTACAACAACACAGAGGTTACTTTTCTTCTCCTTCCCTGCTTCCTCGCCCACTCTTCTTCTCCTTCCACTTTCTCGCCCACTCTTCCTTGTTTCTTTTTATGTTTCTTCAAGTTTTCTATGTTTGTAAAATATATTTTTTTTATATTTTTTGTTTCATTTTCTGGTATTAAGGTTCAGTTTCTAAATTTTTTTCATTTTCTGTTATTATATCTAACGTAACAACTCCAATACTTTTTCTATATTTTTATTTTTACTCTGTTTCTATATTTTTTTTATGACTCTGTTTCTAAATTTTTTTTTATATTTTTTCATTTTTTACTTAGAAACTTTGTTTCTATATTTTTTTTGTTCCTAAGGTTATATATTTTTTTTCCTAACAGCCATGACAACTCCAATACCTTCTACTGGTTCTATTCCACCATCATCATCCAATGATCAATCGGTTGCTTCTTCGGCTAAGCAACACAAACTATCAGGTGATATAGGATGGAAATTTAACCATTTAAAAGACTTGAATAATAAGAGGAGAGTTACGTGTGATTTTTGCAACGAAACGTCTACCGGAGGAATTTCTATAGCTAAACAACATCAATTAGGGATTAAAGGAAATGTGAAGGCTTGCACTCAAACACCCGAAGACGTTAAGGCGGTTCTGCAAGAGCATGAAGATAAGAAATTGGCCGCAAAGAAATCTATGTCAGGTGACGTGCATGAAGATGATGATGAGGCGGCACGATTGCTAGAGATATCTAGGATTCGAAGTGGAAAAAGACCGGCTGAAGAAGGGAGTATGCCGGCTGCCAAGAAGAATACAAAAGGGCCATTGGATATAATTTTCTATAGAAAACCCGAGGAAACTTTGAAAAAAGGAAAGCAAACAAGGTTGAATGATGCTTGTGATAAGCAAGCAAGAGCAAGTTGCCTCCAATACATAGCCTGTTTCTTTTATCGGAATGGAATTGCGTTCAATGTTGCAAATTCAAAAAGTTTCAAATTGATGGTTGAAGCAATTGGTATGTATGGTGCACACTTGAAGCCTCCAAGTTATCATGAGTTGAGAGTTCCATTGCTTCAAGATGAGTTGAGACTTACGCATGAGATGTTGAGTACTAATAAGCAAGAACAAGCAAAGTATGGTTGTTCCATAATGTCTGATGGTTGGACTGATACAAAAGGAAGGACATTGATTAATTTTTTGGTCAATTCTCCAGCAGGAACTATGTTTGTTAAGAGTGTTGATGCTTCTGCATACATGAAAACTGGACATAAAGTGTTTGAACTATTGGATAGCTTTGTTGAAGAGATTGGTGAAAGTAATGTTATTCAGCTAGTTACCGATAATGGAAGCAACTATGTCTTGGCTGGTAAACATCTTCAAGTCTCGAGGCCAAAAATATTTTGGACTCCATGTGCTGCTCATTGTCTAGACTTGATGCTAGAAGATATCGAAAAAATTCCTAAAGTCAAGAAGGTTATACAAAAAGGAATGCAACTCGTGGGCTTCATTTACAACCATTCTTTGGTTTTAAACTTAATGAGGGAGAAATTAGAAAGTGAGTTGGTTAGAAGTGGAGTCACAAGGTTTGCCACAGACTTTCTTACTTTGCATAGGTTGCACACTTTAAAGGCAAAAATTAGAACCATGTTCACTTCTGAAGAATGGTTGAACTTGAATGCTAGTAAGGAGGTGAAAGGAAAGAAGGCAGCTGCTATTGTACTTCAAGTCTCATTTTGGGAGGATGTTGTGTACACTCTTAAGGCTATGGGGCCTCTTGTAAAAGTCCTCAGGCTTGTTGATAATGAAAAGAAGCCGGCAATGGGTAACATCTATCATGCAATGTTGGAAGCCAAAGAGTTAATTACAAAAAACTTCAACAACAATGAAAGCAAGTACAAAGATATCATTGCTATTGTTGATAGAAGATGGAGTATTCAACTTCATCATCCGTTACACGCAGCTGGATATTATCTTAATCCGAGGTTCTTTTATAGCAATCCAATGATTGAGAATGATGATAAGTTGTTGGATGGTCTTTATGCATGCATTAATAAGCTTTCTGAAAGTGATAAGGTTGTTGATGCCATCCATGGAGAATTGTCAAAATATAGGATGGGCGTAGGCCACTTTGCATTGACGGAAGCGGTAAGGCAAAGGAATGATGTAGCTCCTGGTAAGTAACTAAGTATATGTTGGTGTAAGCCCTAGAGGCCAATACTTTTGGTACTTGTATCGAATTATTTATTAATAATAAAAGGCATTTCTTTATTATGTTTGTTTTCCAAAATGATAAAGTCCCTAGAATAGCTAGTTCGTTTAATGAAACATTAAGTATGACTTAATCATGAGATTTCATTAAACATAAGGACATTATTCTTAAAGCATCCATAGTCGAGCTTTAATGTGAAATGGGATAGCCTTAAAGCATTAAGACTATTATGTAGATAGACTGATGATCACATCTCATGGATCATGGATAAGGAGTTATCAAGTCTTGACATAGGTATGAATATTAGGAGTAATATTTATACTGGATTGACCCACTATAAGAGTACTACATAGAATGTTATGCAAAGTGTCATAAGTCACTCTCATGGTGATAGTGGTATATACCACCCTTCGACCTGAAACTACTATGTACCCTAGATGTAGAGTCAAGTACTTTATTACTGATCAAACATTGTCCGTAACTGGATGATCATAAAGACAGTTGATGGGTACTTCACAAAGCATGCTGAGGGACATGAGTAGCCTAGATGGAATTTGCCCGTCCTGCATAACAGGATAAATGTCTAAGGGCCCAATATTGAACTGGACAAGGATGACACGGTATATGCCTTGTGTTCAATATAGACATAGGGGCAAAAGGGTAATTGTACACACAAGTACTATCACAAAAGGTTTTGTCAGATCACATGACAATTTTGTGACTTGGGTAGCAGTGATGTGTTGCTAGATACCGCTCACTGTTTATTATGTTAAATACATGATTTAATATAATTGCCAACGTCGCGAAATCCTACAGGGTCACACACATAAGGACAGTTGGAGAAGAGATAGAGTAAATAAGGAACACCGTAAGGTACGGTGCACTTTAATGGAATACAGAATATGGTAAGGTACCATGTAATATAATAATAGTTATTATTATATTTATAATAGTTATAAAATATAATAATAATAAAATTATATTTATTATAATAATAGTTATTATAATAATATAATAATAATAAAATTATATTTATAGTTATTATAATAATAATAATAATACAATTATATTTATTATAATAATAGTTATTATAATAATATAATAATATTGAGTTAGGCTTTTAGCTTGTAGCCCACACAAGTAGTTCTATAAATAGAACCCTTGTGCAAAAGCTCAAAGTAGTTATTGTTGAAACCCTGGCCGTATTCTATTTTTCCTCTCCCTCACTCAAAACTTTCAATCGTAATCAGCTAGCACTGTGACTGAAGGAAGTTGTTCGTGTGGACTGAGTAGAGGCGCTGTTCATCGTACAACGCTCGTGATCATCCATAGATTTGGAATCAAAGGTTTCATCGCCACAAAAGGTAACCTTTCTATCACAGATCATGATCTTTCGTAAGGATCTCTAAAGGGAAATTTTTGTTTTCCGCTGTGTTTAGATCGTAAATTTCCCTTCAGTGGTATCAGAGCCACTTACGAAACCATGAGTCTGGTAATTGTTTATTTTCTGTCATTTTTGTTTTAATTGGATTAAAACACATAAAAATTAAATCAAATCCAGATATTGAATTTTTTGGCATCAAATTGTGTACGGTTTGGATGATTGATATTGACTATGCTTCGGAATCCGACAATAGTATGGTGAAGCAGCGATATGTCAATCGTCCATAAGTTACACATATATGATCGATCTAATTCATATGTGATATGATTAACTTTGATGCAAATATAGTATATTGGATATACTATTTTATTTCGTTAGTTCAAATCATGTAATGATTATCATTCGATTGAGCGATCTGTGGTTATCTGCTTCGGAATCCGACTTTAGTATGGTGAAGCGGTAGCATACGGATGATCGCGACTTTATGAGTCGAATGGGGTTACTAACTGCAAGCGCACAGTCTATCGCGTAGTTTTAAAAAGATATCGATCCCACAAGGACTGATAATCAAACTAGTGCTATCAGAATGTTACTATGTTTAGCTAAGACTAATATTTCTAAGGGAAGTAAGGCGACAGAAAATAAATCTAAGAGTACTAACTTTTAATAAAAATAATCAATAACGAGATATCAGTATGTAACGCATTAATCGTCTGGAATTTAATAAGTCATCGGTGCAGGTTTAAGTGTCAAATTACTTTTCAGTAGAAAATATTCATTTAAAAGACCTCATCTCACACTCTCGTGTTTATTGATTCAGACTATACCGTTAAATCAGAATGAGCGCTCTCGCTGTATCATTTGCATTTAAAAATACTTTTTGAAAATAAATAAGTCCTAATCGATTCTAAAGTGCTTCCGCTGTGTTTAAAATCAATGCCTAGTTTCAGCTATCTGGTTAAACTCTCAAACTCTCGTTTATCTTGACCTTAACCTTAAATGTCTTTTTACTTTCGTAAGAAAACTCCTTGATAAAATAAGAAACCTCGGCCTAAAAACTAATTTGTAAAAATGTAGCACCGATTATTATTTAATCCCATGTGAAGAATTTGTTTACATACTGATACCAAATATTTAGCCAGACATGATTTGAATGAAAAACATACTAGCAATACATATATAACTACTATTTATCATGCTGTGAAATAAGGACAGAATAAAGCATATAATAAAACCTGGAATTTGAAATAGCTTGCAACGAATCCTTGATACAAACTTGAAGTAATCCAACATAGTGCTTACAAGAAGAAATAATGAAAAACGGAAGTGCAGAAAATGCAAAAAAATAACAAAAGCTAATAACTCTTTAATTTAGAAAATGCAGAAAAACTGATTTGCTCTCTCTCCAAATTTTTCCGACCCTTTCAATGGAGGTCTTCAGTTCAATTTATAGGGCTTGGCAGTTGAGAAAATATCGTGTGAATCGTGTGGAAGTTGCTGAGAGAATTATGCAATGGACGGTTCAAAACCTAGAAATAATAGGAAGGTGGTGCAACTATATTTTTTCTTTTTCTCCTCAAAAATAGGTGGCGGGCGCCACCTCTTCCCTTCACCAAAATGTGGCTTGCGCCACTTCTTCAGCATGTGGTGGGCGCCAATCCTTAGGTGTGGCTTGCGCCACCCTTTGTTGAGTGGTGGGCCCACCCTATATATATTTTTTTCTTTTCTTTCCTCCTTTCTTCTTTCCTTTCATTTTCTTTCCATTTCACTTCTTCCAATCATTTTCTTTCCATTTCACTTCTTTTCTCTTCATTTCTTCAATAATTATTTATTTTCTGTTAAATCCCGATTCGACTCGAGTGCCTGAAAAACATAAATAAATATGGGTAGAATAAAACATAAATCGGGAGAAACCAATTAAAAACACAATATAAATTCATGTATGTCAAGTCAAATACACGATATAATTTCGCGTTATCAAACTCCCCCACACTTGAACCTTTGCTTGTCCTCAAGCAAATGAAACATCTAAACACAGGTTTGAAACAAAAACACGACACAGATCATACAGTGGTGCTAAGCCTTGTCAGAAAGATAGGTACTAAATATCAACACCAAAGATACCGTAATGACACAAAATTACATCATGTAACCAAAAACTCCCACCTTATACAGACAGATCTGAATCATGGTATTATAACTCGACCTATTCTCTTTCACCTCTTTTTCATTCTCACGCAATCACATTAAGCCCGTTATCCACGCACGCTCATGGTAAGTAAACCTGTTAGTGTTCAGTGATCTCATTTTCCAAATCTTTTGCAAAAAAATTTCTTTTAGTTTCGAATTTCCAGAGTCCGATCCGTTGGGCTAAATGGTCGGGCGAGGACCACCTAACTTAGAGGGAACATGTCTTTTATTCTCCTTTTCTATTAACTCATTTAATTCCCTTTTGAGATCGAACACATATTTGCATCAGTTTATTACTTAGTTTGTGCCTTAGGATGGTGCTGACTGCTAGTATAAACTAATCAAGAGGCTATTTTTAAATTTCAGGCCTCGGCATAATAAGTACTCAGATTCATCTGTATATTCGGGGGTTCAAGGTGTTAAAACCGTACCGATTTTATTAACACTTTCCCAAGTCTTCCTAACTTAGCCTTCTAAGCTTTTAAAGTGCCATGTCATGTATCAAACCAAAATAAAATTTTTTGTTATGGCTCAAGAAAGTTGGGAGAATCTAAGTAATAGCATAAACTATGTGTAGAGACTCGACAGCACATGAATTTCTTTTATTGAAGGGGAAATAAGCATGAAAATTTTTAAATCTACCTAGAAAAGCAGTAAATAAACAAAATAATTTAAATGAAAGCGATAAAACTTCCTCCCCCGCACTTAAATTGAGCATTATCCCCAATGCAACAACGTAAGGTGAAAAAGGAAGGAGGAACCTGGAAAAACGGGCTACTGGCGGTCTCTTCCTCGAGTCCGTGCTCGCCTGGTGTTTCTTGTTTATTGTTCTGATGCACCCAAATCCTGATGTTGTTCATGTGCTTGCACATTCATACCGGCCATCCCTTGGATCAGCTCTGCCATGTCGTCCTGGCCTCGCTGCATTCGTTGTAAAACCTGGATCATCTCCGCTTGTTGGTTGTACATCTGGGTTTGCTGAGCCATCATTTGAGCTTGCTGAGCTGCGATGCTTTGTATGGTTTGGTCGCGGAGTGCGTTTGCTTTACTCTGTCTCATCACCTCAGCGTATATGCTTTCTAGATTTCTGGATGGTTCTTCCTCTCGTCTCCTAGGCCTGCGTCTGGATGATGTATCTGCAACAAAATTAGAGGAGGAGGGTGCGATGTGTGCTTGTGCGTTAGTTTCGTCCCCGCCAGCAGCAACATTCTCAGGAATGTGCGCGGGGCCTGGGTTATCAGTATAACAATAGTTTTCCTCTCGCTGCACATCTGTGCGACTTGGGTTAGGAAGTGTAAAATTTGGGAAAACTTTATTGTCAATCAGTATATCATATATACCGTCTTCCCTTTTCTTAACCAGCTTCATACGTTCAGTCATTTTCAAATCAATGGTAAGAGAAGGAAGTGGTGTTAAGGCTGCGAGATGGGCTTCGAGCCCAAGGGCTCGAGCTATAGTTGTTATTAGACCGCCGAATATGATAGCACCTTTGTTCGCGGCGGTAATGGAGCACATATGGTTAAACATGAACGGAATATGGTTTATTCGGCGGTCTGCAAAGGCGCTAAATAAATAGAAAAACTCCTTCTCGTTTACTTTGTTTGAATTAGACCGGCCGAAAATTGTAGTGGCCAATAGTTGGCGAAAATAACGAAAAGTCGGGTTTTGAATGAGAGTGGCCTTATTTCCTTCACAACTTTGCGTATGAGTGCCCGTTAGACCTCTCCAAAGACACTTGTAACTGTGAACCCAGTCAGATCCACACGGGATACTATACATTACATTGTCTCCTACTGGGAAATTTAGTTTAGCGGCCAGTTCATCAAAAGTGAAATTAAATTCAATATTAAACATTCGAAACTGGACTGTCCCTTCGGGGTCATAAATAAGAGAGCTAAGAAATTCTAAGGTAAGCGGGACATAGACGGGGTCTCTATTAGACAAAAATTGTTTCAAATTTACTATTTTCAATAAAAAGTCTACGCTTTCGGTAAGTCCTAAAACTTCTAAACAATTAGTATCCGCATACCTTGTTGGCTCGATCTCGCGTTGTCTAAGCGACTGGAGAAGAGCTGCTTGGTTTTGATCTCTGCAAAGTAATGTAAACCCTTGTGCTGTTGCTGCTGGTTCCATTTTCTGAATATGGTGCAGTGCAAAACTCACAGAACTTTTTAGTGTGTTTATGAAGAGGAATGGTTATTTGCGAGTGAGTGGCTGAGCAGTGTAGTTATCAGTTTAAATAGAGGAAGGTGTGAAATAATTGCAGATTAGTGTGGAATAAATTAGTCAAAGGAAGGCCATGTGTTCTGCATGCATTATACGTGGGGAACGAGTGTCCCACATGCTCATGCATGTGAACATGCAGAGGTTAAATTATAGGTGGCGGGGGCCACAAAGTACAAGGTGGCGGAAGCCACATGTTTGTGGAGTGGCGGGAGCCACATTGACCGGAGTGGCGAGAGCCACATGAACCAAAGGTGGCGCGAGCCACATTCCCAAATGGGTGGCGGGAGCCACTTTTAACACAAAATATATATATATATATATATATATATATATATATATATATATATATATATATATATATATATATATATATTTATCTTTAAATTCCACACTTCACATGCAGAGATTCCTTCAATTTTGTTTCTTTTCTGCATGTGATAAGATTGGTCATGCAAGCAAGCTACTACATGACATTTTTATCAAGACCATGCGTGTCTTTACTTTATCAGTATTAGATCATGTAGCAGAGTGATGATAGATGATACAGCAAGCATATGAATAATACTTAATGATGAAATAGCAGAAAAATCAATGGAGTAGCAGTCAATATCACATGCTTGAACTGTAATAGTCAATAGCTGAATCAAAAGTAAATGCAACCAAAACAAAACAATAAATGTAGCCAAAGTAAATCAACAGATTGAAATAAATTGAAACTTGAAATTTTTGACAATTTAAACCAAAATACATTAAACCCAAGTGCAACTGAAATGAAAAATTTGTAACAGTGAAAATTAAAATACGGAAATTAGAAAAACTAAATTGAAAAGAAATTAGAAAAACTGAATTAAAAAGTTAGCTTCCGTCTCCCACACTTAGAATTAACTGTGTCCTCACTGTTAAATGCAGAAGCTCGGAGGTGAAGCAAATACTACCCTAGCCACGTTGATTTGGATTATTAGCAAGTCCTCTAGAAAATAGTTGCTGATGAAAATGATCCAATTGTTCTACCACTATATCCATAAATCCATGAAATTCAGTGCGAATAGTGGTGAATTCTGTTTGAAGGTCAGTCACTCTGTTTTCCAAGGCTGTTATGGCAGTGGTGAAATCAATTGGTGAAGGAGGAGCTATATGAGCTATAGTAGGAGTGTGAGATTCAGCATCAGAAATATAGTCTGCATCAAATTCATAAATCTGTGGTGTATCAGGTGGTGATGGTGGAGCAGGAAGTGGGTCGGTCAAGTCATAAAACCAATTGTTTCTATTGTGGACACTGGTGTGCTCATGGTTGGGTAAAGTGAAAAGACGGACGACCTCATTATTAATTAGGTAGTCAAAGGTATCCGGCCCGAGGTTTCCTATGATACGGCGGTTAAAGCAGAAGTTAAGGTTCATAGGTCGGAAGGTACCAAGAGTGTTAAACCTAATCAGAGGATGTCTTAGTCCTATGGCATTTGCTATCATAGTGACTAAACCTCCTACTATGATAGGGGTTCGAGCATCCAGTATAAGACTCACCAAATTAGTGATCATAAAGGTAGCACCATTTACTGGGCAGCCTTGTGAAGCACAATACAAAATATAAAGCTCAGTTCTGGATACAGAGGTGTCATTTTCTTCCTTACCGAAGATGGTATGGGCTAGGATTTTGTGAAAATACCGGATGGTTGGGTTGTGGATACTCTCAGAAAACATGCCAAAGGGTTCAGGATTATAATTACCAGTTATGTTGCCCCAAAAGTAGTTCAAGTCAAGGTCAAGTAGCAATTCATCTTGGTATGTGGTAATCACATCAGGTCCACTAGGAAATCCTAGGAGTTCAGCAAGTTCTCTATGGTTATAGGTATAGTCATTATCAAACAGTCTAAAAGTAACCAGCCCTCGATGGAATCCGTAACCATGGTTAGGTATGTGAGTAAGGGAGCTAAGGAACTCAAGTGTCAGCCTACGATGAGAAGTAAACCTTCATCTGATAGAAGCAGTCTCCCACCCCAGCTGGCTAAACAGAAACAGGATGCTGTCCCTGATACCTAACTCAGCCATGGTAGGTCCATCATAGTAAATAGTCAAAGCCATATCTCTCTGAGCTAACATCTCAAATCTCCTCCTCTGAGCTCTGCCTCTGAAAACAATGTTCATGTAATCCACTTGTTGCATCTTGAAAGTTAGTTACTAACTAAGCTAAGTTAGCCTGTAAGTAAGTAGAGAATCATGCAAAGTTAGTGACGAACATGTAAATTATGGTGTCAAGAAATGGGGAGAAGGAGAGAAAAACAAAAATGCAATAAAATGTAAGGACTAAACAAGGAGTAACAAAAATCAAATAAAACAAAATAAAATAAAATAAAACGAAATAAAGCATTTGAAATTTGGGTAATTAAAATACGTGGGTTGCCTCCCACCAAGCGCTGTTTTGAATGTCTTAAGCCTGACATAGTTCTAGTGCAATGTCAGTTTTCAGAATGAACGGGCAGCTCTAGGAGCTTTAGACTAGCCGAGTAATCTCTATTGTCTACGCAGTGATAATGTTTTAAACGCTGTCCGTTTACTATAAATGGTTGACTAGATCTACTTTTTATTTCTACGGCACCACTCGGGAAACCTTACTTATTATGAAGGGTCCTGACCACCTAGATCTAAGTTTTCCTGGGAAGAGTTTAAGGCGTGAATTAAACAGGAGTACTACGTCGCCTTCATTAAATGCTTTACGGGAAATTCGTTTGTCATGCCATTTTTTAGTTCTTTCTTTATATATCCTAGCATTCTCGTATGCGTCTAGTCGAAGTTCTTCTAGTTCGTGAATGTCTAAGATTATTTTCTCACCTGCTGCATTATGGTCTAAATTGAGGGTCTTAATGGCCCAGTAAGCTTTGTGCTCTACTTCTACAGGGAGATGGCACGATTTTCCGTAGACTAACTTAAAAGGTGTGGTTTCTATTGGGGTCTTATAAGCTGTCCTATATGCCCACAGAGCTTCGTGTAATTTTGACGACCAGTCTTTTCTAGATGTTGCAACAGTCTTTTCTAGGATTTGTTTGATTTCTCTGTTCGAGACTTCGACTTGTCCACTTGTTTGTGGATGATACGGTGTTGCTACACGGTGTCGGACCCCATACTTCAGTAGAAGTTTTTCAAATATCTTAGATATAAAATGGGAGCCTCCGTCACTGATGACAAGTCTGGGCACACCGAATCTAGGGAAGATTATGTTCTTGAAAAGCTTGATTACTACTCGTGTGTCATTTGTGGGAGAAGCTACAACCTCGATCCATTTTGAAACGTAATCAACAGCAACGAGTATATATTTATTACCAAAAGAAGATGGGAATGGTCCCATGAAGTCAATCCCCCACACATCAAAAACTTCCACTTCTAAAATACCCTTCTGTGGCATCTCATCGCGTCTGGAGATGTTACCGGTGCGTTGGCACCGGTCGCAGTTTAATATCGCGATATGGACATCTTTCCATAGATTAGGCCAGAATAGGCCAGATTTAAGATCTTAGCGCAAGTTTTTGAAGTGCTTGCGTGTCTGCCATAAGGAGCAGAATGACAATGTGAAATTATGTTTTCGATTTCATCTTCGGGGACACATCGACGGAAAATTCCATCGGCACCTCTCTTAAAAAGTAGGCCTCATCCCAATAATATTGTTTAAGGTCATGAAAGAATTTCTTCTTTTGTTGGTTAGTTAGATCTGGTGGAAGTACCCCAGCAGCTAGGTAGTTAACAAATTCAGCATACCATGGCAGTGTTGTGTTCGTTTGAATTTCTTCCACTAATTCCTTTGGTTTGGTATCGTTCAAGGTTAGTTCAGACATGTTGCTTTCCAATTGGGCTATCAGTCGCTCATATGGGAAGTCATCATTAATAGGCACTTGCTCAGGCTTAATACCTTCAATTCTTGATAAATGGTCTGCGACTACATTTTCGGTGCCCTTTTTATCCTTTATCTCTAGATCGAATTCTTGTAAGAGTAGGATCCATCTTAAAAGTCTAGGTTTGGCATCTTTCTTACTTAATAGGTATCTTATCGCGGCATGATCGGTATAGACAATGATTTTCGCTCCTACCAAGTAGGAACGGAATTTATCCAAAGCGAACACGACAACTAGGAGTTCCTTTTCGGTGGTGGCGTAGTTCATCTGGGCAGGATCTAGGGTTCTGCTTGCGTAGTAAATTGCATGGAGCTTTCTGTCCTTTCTTTGTCCTAAGACTGCGCCTACGGCATAGTCACTCGCATCACACATGATTTCAAATGGTAATCTCCAATCAGGTGGTTGCATGATAGGTGCAGTAACGAGAGCCATTTTTAATTGCTCAAACGCTTTTAGGCATTTCTCATCGAAGATAAATTCAGCGTCTTTCATTAATAAACCTGTCAGTGGTTTGGTAATTTTCGAGAAATCTTTAATGAATCGTCGGTAGAAACCGGCGTATCCTAAGAAACTTCTTATTTCTCGTACGGATTTTGGAGGTTGAAGGTTTTCTATAATCTCTATCTTTGCTTTATCAACTTCAATCCCTCTATCAGATACTACGTGTCCAAGCACGATTCCTTGATTTACCATAAAATGGCATTTCTCCCAGTTTAGTACGAGATTGACTTTTACACATCTTTCAAGTACCATTTCTAGGTTCGATAGACATCCTTCAAAACTCTGCCCACAAACAGAAAAATCGTCCATAAACACTTCCATAATGTCGTATATAAAGTCAGCGAAAATCGACATCATGCATCTTTGGAATGTTGCGGGAGCGTTACATAGTCCAAACGGCATTCGTCGGTAAGCAAATGTACCATAGGGACATGTGAAAGTTGTCTTTTCTTGGTCATCAGGATGAATAGGGATTTGGAAGAATCCTGAATAACCGTCTAAATAGCAGAAGTAAGAATGTTTTGCCAATCGTTCCAACATTTGGTCAATGAATGGTAATGGAAAATGATCTTTACGAGTAGCTTTGTTCAATTTTCTATAATCGATACACATTCTACTTCCAGTTACGACTCTTTGCGTTATAGATTCACCTTTCGAGTTCTTAACAACTGTAACACCTCCCTTCTTAGGTACGACATGTACTGGGCTGACCCATTTACTGTCTGATATTGGGTATATAATTCCCGCATCTAAAAGCTTTTTCACTTCATCCTTAACTACAGTACTTAGGATTGGATTAATCCTTCTCTGGTGTTCTCTAGAGGTCTTACAGTCTTCCTCTAGCATAATGCGATGCATACAGATAGAAGGACTTATTCCTTTAAGGTCAGCGATGTTGTAGCCCAACGCAGTTGGATATTTTCTTAAGACATCTAAAAGTTTCTTAGTTTCGGGTTGTCCTAAGTCTGCATTGACTATCACAGGTCGTTCGAGTTTTATGTCTAGGAATTCGTACCTCAAACTATCGGGTAGTGTTTTCAGTTCTAACGCTGGTTTCTTTGGGCAAGGAAGATGATCGGGTGTAAGTGCTAAACATTCGCTTAGGCTATCATCTTGGTATGGTTCACGCCAATTATCATCTTCAAAAATCGGAGGTATTGGAATTTTTATAATATCTGAGTATATGGTCGGTTCCATTTCCATTTCTCTTACGCACTCATCTATGACATCTAATAGATAACATGTGTCCTCTATAGCTGGTGCTTGTAAGAATTGTGTCAGGATAAATTCAACCTTTTCTTCCCCGACTTCAAAGGTTAGCTTACCTCTTTTTACGTCTATAATAGCTCCGGCGGTAGCTAAGAATGGTCTTCCTAATATGATAGGCGTAGTGGAGTCTTCTTTAATGTCCATGATTATAAAATCGGTAGGAATATAGAATTGTCCGATTCGAACTGGAACATTCTCTAGTATACCAACGGGATATTTAATAGAGCGGTCGGCTAATTGAACGGACATCTTAGTTGGTCTTAATTCTCCCATATCAAGCTTTTTGCATATGGATAAGGGCATTACACTGATACTGGCACCTAAGTCGCACAGAGCCTTGTCTATGACGAACTTTCCAATCACACAGGGTATGGAGAAACTTCCTGGGTCTTTCAGTTTAGGAGGCATGTTGTTTTGGATTATTGCGCTACACTCAGCAGTAAGTGTAACTGTTTCGTTATCCTCAATCTTTTTCTTATTAGATAGGATTTCTTTAAGGAACTTAGCATATGAGGACATTTGAGTGATAGCTTCTGTAAAAGGTATTGTGATGTTCAATTGTTTCAGAAGTTCAACAAATTTCTTAAATTGCCCTGCAGTTTTAGAATTTGCGAATCTTTGAGGATATGGAATCGGGGGTTTATATGGTGGTGGAGGCACATAAGGCTTCTCCACGGTCTCTTGGTCATTATCTTCCTTTTCCTTGGGTTCATTCTCCCTCTCAGTATTAGGCTTTTGGTACATGGGCGGATTCTGAAGTCTTGGATCAACGGGTCCTTCTAGTTCTTTACCACTTCTCAATATAACAGCATTTGCATGTCCTTTCGGGTTAGGTTGTGGTTGTCCAGGAAATGTTCCTGCAGGGGCAGCAGTAGGTGCTTGTTGTTGTGCCACTTGCGAAATTTGGGTTTTAAGCATTTTGTTGTGGGTGGCTAAAGCGTCTACTTTGTTTGCTAATTGCTTAATTTGCTCACTAGTGTGTATGTTTTGATTCAGGAAGTCTTTGTTTGTTTGAGCCTGGGTAGCTATAAAGTTTTCCATCATTAGTTCAAGGTTGGACTTCCTAGGAATATTAGGGGCAGTTGCAGCAGCCTTTTGGTAGCCTGGTGGCGCAGCAGGTGCTTGACCAGGTGCATATAATGCATTGTTGTTTTTATAAGAGAAGTTTGGGTGGTTCTTCCAGCCTGGATTGTAGGTATTTGCATAAGGGTTTCCTTGAGCATAATTTACTTGGTCACTGGAGACTCCTGCCAAAATTTGACATTCAGTGGCAGCATGTCCAGGGTTTCCGCATAATTCGCAGTTTTGAGCTACAGCAGCCACGGTGGCTGCAGGCGTTATGGTCAAGTTATCAATCTTTTGGGCAAGGGCATCTACCTTAGCATTGACATGATCAAGGCTACTTACCTCATACATTCCACCTTTTGTTTGGGATTTTTCCACTGCAATTCTTTCTCCTCCCCATTGGTAGTGGTTTTGAGCCATGCTCTCGATCAGTTGGTGGGCTTCTTCATATGGTTTATCCATAAGCGTACCACCAGCGGCGGCATCTATTGTCAATCTTGTATTGTACAAGAGACCATTGTAAAATGTATGGATGATTAACCAATCTTCAAGACCGTGATGTGGGCACATCCTCATCATGTCTTTATATCTTTCCCATGCATCGTAAAGAGATTCGTTATCCTTCTGTCGAAAACTATTAATTTGGGCTCTCAACATAGCTGTTTTGCTCGGGGGGAAATATCGTGCTAAGAATACCTTTTTCAACTCATCCCACGTAGTAACAGAGTTTGATGGCAAGGATTGCAACCAAGCCCAAGCTCTGTCTCTCAATGAGAAAGGAAAAAGACGTAGTCCTTATTGCGTCTGCAGTTACACCATTTGCCTTTACTGTGTCTGCGTACTGCACAAACTTGGTCAGATGTTCGTTGGGATCTTCTGTAGGGTTTCCAGAAAACTGATGTTGTTGTACGGCTGACAGCAATGAAGGTTTCAACTCGAAATTGTTTCGGTTGATAGCAGGGGCAGCAATGCTACTATGTGGTTCTTGCTCAGACGGGGTGGCATAGAACTTAAGAGGACGGTTTTGTGGTCTTTCACCCATGTTTTGTTCTTTGACTGGTTCAGGGGGGTAAGCAGGGAGATCAGGAATATTATACTTGCGTTGATACTCAAGTAGTCTGCGTCTTAAATGTAAGAAACGCTCTAGTTCGGCGATTGGGGGTTGCAAGTCTTCGCTTTGTGAGCGAGTACTTGGCATACAATTGAGAAAAAGGAAAATAAAATTTGTTGCCTTAGTCTATACTGCGCAACAAATGAATCGCACTAATGACTAAATCAAAGTCCCCGGCAACGGCGCCAAAAACTTGATCGCGACTTTATGAGTCGAATGGGGTTACTAACTGCAAGCGCACAGTCTATCGCGTAGTTTTAAAAAGATATCGATCCAACAAGGACTGATAATCAAACTAGTGCTATCAGAATGTTACTATGTTTAGCTAAGACTAATATTTCTAAGGGAAGTAAGGCGACAGAAAATAAATCTAAGAGTACTAACTTTTAATAAAAATAATCAATAACGAGATATCAGTATGTAACGCATTAATCGTCCTGGAATTTAATAAGTCATCGGTGCAGGTTTAAGTGTCAAATTACTTTTTAGTAGAAAATATTCATTTAAAAGACCTCATCTCACACTCTCGTGTTTGTTGATTCAGACTATACCGTTAAATCAGAATGAGCGCTCTCGCTGTATCATTTGCATTTAAAAATACTTTTTGAAAATAAATAAGTCCTAATCGATTCTAAAGTGCTTCCGCTGTGTTTAAAATCAATGCCTAGTTTCAGCTATCTGGTTTAAACTCTCAAACTCTCGTTTATCTTGACCTTAACCTTAAATGTCTTTTTACTTTCGTAAGAAAACTCCTTGATAAAATAAGAAACCTCGGCCTAAAAAACTAATTTGTAAAAATGTAGCACCGATTATTATTTAATCCCATGTGAAGAATTTGTTTACATACTGATACCAAATATTTAGCCAGCCATGATTTGAATGAAAAAACATACTAGCAATACATATATAACTACTATTTATCATGCTGTGAAATAAGGACAGAATAAAGCATATAATAAAACCTGGAATTTGAAATAGCTTGCAACGAATCCTTGATACAAACTTGAAGTAATCCAACACAGTGCTTACAAGAAGAAATAATGAAAAACGGAAGTGCAGAAAATGCAGAAAAATAACAAAAGCTAATAACTCTTTAATTTAGAAAATGCAGAAAAACTGATTTGCTCTCTCTCCAAATTGTTCCGACCCTTTCAATGGAGGTCTTCAGTTCAATTTATAGGGGCTTGACAGTTGAGAAAATATCGTGTGAATCGTGTGGAAGTTGCTGAGAGAATTATGCAATGGACGGTTCAAAACCTAGAAATAATAGGAAGGTGGTGCAACTATATTTTTTCTTTTTCTCCTCAAAAATAGGTGGGCGGACGCCACCTCTTCCCTTCACCAAAAATGTGGCTTGCGCCACTTCTTCAGCATGTGGTGGGCGCCACTCCTTAGGTGTGGCTTGCGCCACCCTTTGTTGAGTGGTGGGCCCACCCTATATATATATTTTTTTTCTTTTCTTTCCTCCTTTCTTCTTTCCTTTCATTTTCTTTCCATTTCACTTCTTCCAATCATTTTCTTTCCATTTCACTTCTTTTCTCTTCATTTCTTCAATAATTATTTATTTTCCGTTAAATCCCGGTTCGACTCGAGTGCCTGAAAAAACATAAATAAATATGGGTAGAATAAAACATAAATCGGGAGAAACCAATTAAAAACACAATATAAATTCATGTATGTCAAGTCAAATACACGATATAATTTCGCGTTATCAACGATCAATCATACTGAATTATTGATCATGGTGTTTTTATGGTATGAAATTATTGCATCAAGGTTTATGACGGTACAAGGGGTTGCGCCGTCAAAAAGGTTTACGATCAAAAGTCACGCGTTCTGTTAGCGTGACACTTTCCATTTTCGTTAGCGTGACGGTCGTCATGGAAACTGTGACGGTCGTCACAGGCAGTATGACGGCGCAAATGTTGCATCAAGCTTTAGGTCATGCATGTGTGACGGTCGGCATGTGATGTGTGACGGTCGTCATAGGCACAAAAACTTGTGACGGTCGTCATTGGAGTTGTGACGGGCGTCATGGACATTGGACGACGCAAAGGTTGCGTCAATGATGTCTGCAGTAATAATAAAAGTGTTTATTATTATTATTTTGTCGAAAATTTAATTTGATTTATTTAGTTAACAGGATTTAAATTTATAATAAATATAATAATAATAAAAATTTATTTATTATTTTTTCTTGTGGTGATCAGTTATGGCCTTGGATTTTATAAATACGACCTGCGTGTCGTGCCTCTCTCTCATATTCTCATCATGTAACTTCTTTTCTCATCTCACTCCCTCGTATGTAAAACGAGTTTCCTTTATGTAATGTATTGTTATGAAGAAAGAGAAGACTACAAAACAAAGAAGGACAACCTTGGAGATCTTGCTTGGAGAAGTGAAGATCGTTATTAGGTTTAGCTTAAGTTCTCTCATTGGCTTGGGAGAACAATTGCGCTAGGGGCCATAACTGTTTCATTTGTATGTATGTATGTTGATATATATTGTATGCATGTGTGAGGAACGATTTATATGATAAATAAGCCGGTGAGATCAAACTAATTAAAAATCCCTCAAAACAAAATATTAAGTTTTTGCTTTCCAAGTTTTAGAACTCATCAAGACTAGTATCGAATATTGTAGGTTTCGCCTAACGCGAGGTGCATGTTCTATATTAGTAAGGTGCGATGGGATAATTGTAATATCCAATTTCTAAAATAATGGGTCAAACTTAACTAAACAAAATATAATAAGATTATATGCGTTTAGAAGCAAGAGTTGGGAATAGTCCATATGATGGATTGGAATAAGGAGTTATTCACCCAACTGAAACATTCGAGAATTGTATTGGATACAATTGGAAGGAGTTCCTACCTAAATAGCTAAGTTTTGTGTAATCAGCCTAACGTTGACTTAAAACAAAGTGAAATATGGATCTCGATCCACTAGAAAATCTTCCAACGGGATTTTCCGAATCAAATGATGAGGGTCATTTGGTTTGAGTAAAATAGTGGGAGCATATTTAATTAAAGGCCTAATTGAATATGTTATGATACTTATATTTTTCCATTCCATTTTGTAGATTACCATGACAACAAACACATCTAATAACATTTTGCGAACAATCCTGGATAAGGAAAAATTGTCTGGGACAAATTTTCTGGATTGGCACCGAAATCTGAGGATTGTCCTCAAACATGACAAAAAAGTTGTATGTCTTAGAGACACCTGTTCCTGATGAGGAACCTCCTAGTTCTGGTCCTAAGGCTGAAAGAGATGCTTATAAGAAGCATGTCGATGATGCCAATGAAATTGCTTGCCTCATGCTGGCTACCATGAATTCTGAATTGCAAAAGCAACATGAAAACATGGCAGCGTTCGATATGATCGAACATCTGAAAATGCTCTATCAAGAGCAGGCAAGGCATGAAAGGTTTGAAGTTTCAAACGCCCTTTTTTAAACCAAGCTTTCTGAGGGAACCCCGGTAGGTCCCCCATGTACTCAAGATGATTGGGTATGTGGAGAATCTTGAAAGATTGGGATTTGCCCTCAAAAAGGAGCTTGCGACTGATTTGATCCTGCAATCGTTGCTGGAAAGCTTCGGTCAATTTGTCCTTAATTTCAACATGAATGACATGGACAAAACTCTTCCTGAATTGCTAAGCATGTTAAGAACTGCTGAGCAAAACCTGAAGACAAAAGGGAAATCCATTCTGATGGTCAGTAATGGAAAGAAACAGAACAAAAGGCCCACCAAGCAGGTTGGTAAATGGAAAGGCAAGGAAGTTGCCAAACCTAAACATACTACCCTTGCTTTGAAGCCTAGTGTAGGTATAGCAAAGGAGGGCACTTGCTTCTATTGCGGTAAGACCGGACATTGGAAGAGAAACTGCCCAAAGTACCTGGAAGATAAGAAGAATGAAGTGGTGACTCCGACTTCAGGTATTTTTGTTATAGAAATAAATTTATCTACTTCTGCATCATGGGTATTAGATACTGGATGTGGTTCTCACATTTGTACCAATGTACAGGGACTAAAAAGGAGTAGAGATTTGGCAAAAGGTGAAGTCGACCTACGAGTTGGAAATGGAGCTTTAGCCGTAAGAACTTATGTTTTGACTTTACCTAGTGGTTTAATAATTCAGTTAGAGAACTGTTATTATGTACCTGCAATTAGCAGGAATATTATTTCCGTTTCTTGTTTGGACAAGTTTGGTTTTTCATATATAATAAAGAACAATTGTTGCTCTATTTATTTGAATGATATATTCTATGCTACTGCACAAATGAACAATGGATTATATGTCCTTGATCTTGAAATGCCAATTTATAACATTAATACTAAAAGGATGAAACCTAATGAGTTAAATCCAAGTTACCTTTGGCATTGTCGCTTAGGCCATATAAATGAGAAACGCATCTCTAAACTCCATAAAGATGGACTATTAGACTCTTTTGATTATGAATCATATGATACATGCAGATCTTGTTTAATTGGAAAGATGACAAAGTCCCCATTCACAGGAAAAGGTGAAAGGGCTAATGATCTTTTGGCCCTCATACACACTGACGTATGTGGACCACTGAACATACCAGCCAGAGGAGGTTTTCAATACTTCATCATATTTGCCGATGATTTCAGTAGATATAGTTATGTCTATTTAATGAAACACAAATCTGAATCCTTTGAAAAGTTCAAGGAATTTAAGAATGAAGTACAAAACCAACTAGGTAAGAATATTAAAACTCTTCGATCAGATCGAGGCGGTGAATATTTAAGCCTAGAGTTTGATGACCATCTAAAAGAGTGTGGGATTCTATCCCAACTCACTCCTCCTGGAACACCACAATGGAATGGTGTATCTGAGAGAAGAAATCGAACCTTGTTAGACATGGTCCGATCCATGATGAGTCATGCCGATCTTCCAAACTCCTTTTGGGGACATGCACTACTGACAGCAGCTTACACACTTAACCGTGTTCCATCCAAAAAGGTTGAAAAGACACCATATGAAATATGGAGTGGTAAGAAACCACATATGTCTTACATGAAGATTTGGGGTTGTGAAGTTTATGTAAAACGACAAATTTCAACTAAGCTTAAGCCCAAATCTTACAAATGCTTATTTGTGGGGTATCCTAAAGAAACAAGAGGGTATTACTTCTACAATCCTTCTGAGGGCAAAGTGTTTGTCGCTCGAACTGGAGTTTTCTTGGAAAGGGACTTTATTTCTAAGGGAATCAGTGGAAGGAAAGTAGAGCTTGAAGAAATTCAAGAATCACAAAGCATTGATACACCTATGGAGGAATTAGAGCAGGAACCACAAGTAGTTGTGGAAGAGCAACCTGCTCAAGTAGAACAAGACCAGCGTAGGCCGAGCAGGATACGTCACCAACCAAAGAGATATGGATATCTCATAAATGATCAAGGTGAAGTATTACTCATGGATCAAGATGAGCCTGTAACCTATCAAGAGGCCATAACTGGTCCTGAGTCTGAGAAGTGGCTAGAAGCCATGAAATCTGAAATGGATTCCATGTACACAAACCAGGTTTGGGACCTTGGTAGAGCCTCCTGTAGGAATTAATCCTATAGGATGCAAGTGGGGTCTTCAAAAAGAAGACTGACATGGATGGTAAGGTACATACCTATAAGGCAAGACTAGTTGCTAAAGGTTATAAACAAATTCATGGTGTAGGACTATGATGAAACCTTTTCACCAGTTGCAATGCTTAAATCTGTTCGGATTTTACTTGCTATCGCTGCATATCATGATTATGAAATATGGCAGATGGATGTCAAGACTGCTTTCCTTAATGGGAATCTTCTTGAGGATGTGTACATAACACAACCTGAAGGATTTGACATACCCAAAGAAGCCCAAAAGATATGCAAGTTACATCGATCAATCTACGGATTAAAGCAAGCTTCCAGAAGCTGGAATCTTCGTTTTGATGAAACTGTAAAACAATATGGATTCATAAAGAATGAAGATGAGCCTTGTGTCTACAAGAAGGTTAGTGGGAGCATAATCATTTTCCCTGGTATTATATGTAGATGACATATTACTCATTGGAAACGATATCCCTACCTTATAACAAGTAAAAGCTTGGTTAGGGAAATGCTTTTCTATGAAGGACCTTGGTGAAGCAGCCTATATATTAGGAATCAGGATCTATAGAGATAGATCACAAAAACTGCTTGGTCTAAGTCAGAATACATACATAGACAAAGTGTTGAGACGCTTTAATATGCATGATTCCAAGAAAGGATTCATACCTATGAAACATGGCCAATGTCTATCAAAAACATAATCCCCTTCAACAAAGGAAGAAAGGGATCGCATGAATAAGATTCCATATGCATCTGCAATAGGATCTATCATGTATGCCATGTTGTGTACTCGACCAGATGTCTCGTATGCTTTAAGTGCAACGAGTAGGTACCAATCTGATCCTGGTGATGCTCACTTGGGTAGCTCTCAAAAATATCCTTAAGTACTTGAGAAGGACTAAGGACTCATTCTTGATATATGGAGGTCAGGAAGAGCTCGCGGTAATTGGTTACACCGATGCTAGCTTCCAGACAGATAAGGATGACTTTAGATCGCAATCTGGTTATGTGTTCTGCCTAAATGGTGGCGCTGTGAGCTGGAAAAGTTCAAAGCAAGAAACAGTTGTTGATTCTACAACCGAGGCCGAGTATATTGCTGCCTCAAATGCAGCGAAGGAAGCTGTTTGGATCAAGAAGTTCATTAGTGAACTTGGCATAATCCTTAGCATTGTGGACCCCATTGATCTCTATTGTGATAACAATGGTGCTATCGCACAAGCTAAGGAGCCTAGATCTCACCAATGATCAAAACACATACTTAGGCGTTATCATCTCATTCGAGAGATAATAGATCGTGGAGATGTGAAGATATGCAGAGTACCTACACTTGACAATATTGCTGACCCACTAACAAAACCTCTTGCGCAGCTGAAGCATGATGGTCATACTAGATCTATGGGTATTAGGGGTATGCCTGATTGGCTCTAGTGCTAGTGGGATATTGTTGGTGTAAGCCCTAGAGGCCAATACTTTTGGTACTTGTATCGAATTATTTATTAATAATAAAAGGCATTTCTTTATTATGTTTGTTTTCCAAAATGATAAAGTCCCTAGAATAGCTAGTTCGTTTAATGAAACATTAAGTATGACTTAATCATGAGATTCCATTAAACATAAGGACACTATTCTTAAAGCATCCATAATCGAGCTTTAATGTGAAATGGGATAGCCTTAAAGCATTAAGACTATTATGTAGATAGACTGATGATCACATCTCATGGATCATGGATAAGGAGTTATCAAGTCTTGACATAGGTATGAATATTAGGAGTAATATTTATACTGGATTGACCCACTATGAGAGTACTACATAAAATGTTATGCAAAGTGTCATAAGTCACTCTCATGGTGATAGTGGTGTATACCACCCTTCGACCTGAAACTACTATGTACCCTAGATGTAGAGTCAAGTACTTTATTACTGATCAAACATTGTCCGTAACTGGATGATCATAAAGACAGTTGATGGGTACTTCACAAAGCATGCTGAGGGACATGAGTAGACTAGATGGAATTTGCCCATCCTGCATAACAGGATAAATGTCTAAGGGCCCAATATTGAACTGGACAAGGATGACACGGTATATGCCTTATGTTCAATATAGACATAGGGGCAAAAGGGTAATTGTACACACAAGTACTATCACAAAAGGTTTTGTCAGATCACATGACAATTTTGTGACTTGGGTAGCAGTGATGTGTTGCTAGATATCGCTCACTGTTTATTATGTTAAATACATGATTTAATATAATTGCCAACGTCGCGAAATCCTACAGGGTCACACACATAAGGACAGTTGGAGAAGAGATAGAGTAAATAAGGAACACCGTAAGGTACGGTGCACTTTAATGGAATACGGAATATGGTAAGGTACCATGTAATATAATAATAGTTATTATTATATTTATAATAGTTATAAAATATAATAATAATAAAATTATATTTATAGTTATTATAATAATAATAATACAATTATATTTATAGTTATAATAATAATAATACAATTATATTTATAGTTATAATAATAATAATAATACAATTATATTTATTATAATAATAGTTATTATAATAATATAATAATATTGAGTTGGGCTTTTAGCTTGTAGCCCACACAAGTAGTTCTATAAATAGAACCCTTGTGCAAAAGCTCAAAGTAGTTGTTGTTGAAACCCTGGCCGTATTCTATTTTTCCTCTCCCTCACTTAAAACCTTCAATCGTAATCAGCTAGCACTGTGACTGAAGGAAGCTGTTCGTGTGGACTGAGTAGAGGCGTTGTTTATCGTACAACGCTCGTGATCATCCATAGATTTGGAATCAAAGGTTTCATCGCCACAAAAGGTAACCTTTCTATCACAGATCATGATCTTTCGTAAGGATCTCTAAAGGGAAATTTTTGTTTTCCCGCTGTGTTTAGATCGCAAATTTCCATTCAGTATATTTGACAATAATTCAATTACATAACAATTTTTATGTATATATGCTAATGCAAATAAGTCTTACATTGCAGCTGAGTGGTGGAGGAGGTATGGAGCAAAAACACCAAATTTGCAACTCCTTGCTATTAAGATATTGAGTTTGACTTGTAGCTCATCGGGTTGTGAGCGGAATTGGAGTGCTTTTGAGCATGTACGTACTTGGTATTAATTTATACATTCAAATTAATAGTTTATATTTATTATTTAAACTAACACTAAAATTATAATATATGTTAGTTCTCTTGTTTTAGGTTTGGCTTAATTTTTGTAAAACAAATAATAGCAGCAATATTGTAATAGAGAATAGGATGTATAAACTTGCTAAGAAGAACAGGTACAACAAGATGTCCTTTTTGAATGCTTGAACATGTTATGTTGAAGGTATTCAACAACTGGAGCAACATGTCGAAGAAGATGTCTTATGAGGAAGCATTCGACATCGCGCCTGCAGAGCTGGAATAATGAGAATCAGCTATGTTTTGAATTGTGCAGAAGTTTAGGAGAAAATTATGCATTATATGTGGCGCATATTCAAAGGTCTAGAAGAATCAATCAGAAATCAAGACTTTCTAAATATGGAGACATATTAGGAAATATTAGATTGAAGAGCTATTTTATTGCTATTTTATTGGAGGTTATTTTGCAGGTGTGTAACAGCTATTGAAGCTGTGATTGAAGGCCCAAATCTAGTTGGGTACAGGGTATAAATAGAAGGGTTTGTAACCCTGGAGAGGTGCGAGCCCAACATGTAGAAGACTAGGGTTTGTCTAGGTAAACCTCTCAACCTGTGGGAAGGTTACCCGTATTCCACAAAACCTGTAGGTAAGAGGCAGTACGTTGTGTTACTTGGAGGAAGCTTTTAAGTAACTCTAAGTTGTGTCCTCAAGGATAATTTCCTTACTGAATTATTGTATAGGTAAAGAGCCGTTGATGTAGTGGCTGAGATGTCATTTGCTAGACATCATTGCGATGATTGGGAGTGAGAAGGGTTTCTCATATCTAGAGAGGATCTAGGTAGAATGGTCATTGGGTAGTGATTAAGTGATAAGTTGTAAACGGGTTGTTTAACTTTGAATTGATACTACTAATAGTAGACTTCATCCCTGGCTTGGTAGCCCCCAGATGTAGGATAGTTAGATCCGAACTGGGTTAACAATTCTATGTGTCTTGCTCTTATTTCTTTTCAGTACCATGTTTATTGGATTATACCTTGCCATTTATGATCATGTCAGACCAGATGTCGAACGGCATACTCTAGGACATCTGAATTCTGAACATGCGCCAGAATTTCAATTGGTATCAGAGCAGGTCATTCTGTTCTATATCTGAATGAGATCCAAGGGAAGATACTTTTTGGTTCGTGGTCAAGGTAGAAGCCTTCTACTGAAAAGTTGTTTGAACTTGGAGTAGTTCATATAGGTGTGAGAATAGTCCCTAGAAGTGGAAGATGAACTGTTCGTGGCATGGAGGAATGACTGAAAAGCTGTTGTGTTGGGGTTTGATTTATTTTCAAACCTATGGTATTGAGGTGTCACCTGATTCATGATGCTAGGGCTGATATATGACACCTGAGGGCCTTGAGGAGTTTGTATTTTGATCCGTTGCAAATCTATCTGAAAACTCCTGAGGTTGTAACTGAGAAGGTTGTTCTTCTCTGAATGTATATCATATGGTGATGGGATTTATGCCAGACTGCTTCAACTTACTTTGTCAACGATACTTGAAGATTATTGTTCAAGTCCACTCATAAAGGCACTGATAAGTGAAGTTGTAAGGAAGAGATCAGAAGATATTGAGAAGTAATTTACTTTTGCTTCTATTCCTAAAAGAGCTAATCTCCAGTCCTTGATCTCTTGATGTGTTCCTTGGAATGATGTCCTATCTTGTATTAGAATATCACATCAGAATTGTGATGTCTATAGGAATGGCATAACAGATGCTCTGGGTGCTAAACGAATGTGGTTTGATCACATGAGTTTGGAACCTACTCCTGATCTGGAAGAGGAGGCATCTGGGTGGTATGTCTAAGAAGTTTTTGGCCTTGAAACTTATCTTAGATGTGTGAGTTGATCAAGGTATGATCAACATGTTATTTACTCCTGAGGTCAGTTTATTTCTGGTCCTTGCTGCAGGAGTGGAGATCCTGAGATTCAAGAAGTAATATCTCTAGCAGACTTCTTGGACATGAAGGTCAAAGATCAAGGTCATGTTCTTTTTGGAGGCATGTTCTGAATGATCTTGTGAAGCTAGATAAGTATTGACCGTGTGTGCTTAGGATTGATATGATCTAATCACAGTCTGTGCTGATATTAAAGGGGAGAATGTATGATTCTCTAAAGTGCTCTTGGTAGATTCTAAAGAAGAACACCTGATGTTTTGAAAGACCTTAAAGACATGTCTCAAGCCGTCTGAGTGATGAGAGTTGAATACCACTCTCATGCTTCTGTGATGTGATAAGTTATGGTCCCAAGGCTTAAAAAGGGAAGGTTGGAGAATTTGTTTTGAAATGGGGTGTCTGTTTTCTTAGTTCAGCTGGATACTTTTCTTGATGTCAAGACTGATGTCTTAACATCTGTTGACAGAACATTTTGTTTAGAATGTTATGGTGTTTGTCTCCTGAGATCACAAGTCTCTACTTGATTCAAGTACTGATGTAAGAGTTAAGCAGTAGGTGAATGTGTTTAACAGGTGTGTTGAACAAATAGTGTTCTCTTGAAGACATGAAGATGAGTCTCATGTTCTCCATACATTTAAGGCATTATTCCTGCAAAGGAGTACATGTAGTCTTATATAGAGAAAAGTTGATCAGATTGAGATCATGTGAGTGTTGGTACAAGTGAGGATTGTGGTCAAATTGTGAGTTAAACAAAGAGTGAGCTCTTGAAAACATGAAGATGAGTCTTATGTTTTCCATTCTTCAAGGTACTAAGAAGCACATGATAGGGGGAGAGTGTTACAATTCTATGCAGCTGGACGATAAATCTTCTGTTTTTGGTGTTAGCACTTATTTTGTAACAGATTAAGAATTTGCAGACATAAGGATTTAGTATGGAACAGAATTAAAACAGAATTTTATTACATTTTTTTAAAGCATACAAGATTTGTGAAAACACCATACAAAGGGTCTAAAGGTTATCCCAACCCCCCGAATCAAGAAATGTCTTCCAATATTCGTCTCATTCGTCATCAGAAGCTTGAAGTTACACTTGGGTTTTCTTGATGGTCTTCATCCTTATTTCTGATGTCTTTCGTGTTCGTGTTGCTCCTGAAGATGCTCCAACTGAGGACAGTGTTGTGTCCCTCAACTTCTGAGGATCTGGCTTCTTGTCCTCCTGCATGTGTCTCTTTCCTGCACTCTTGTTTGACTGACTCATGCTTCCTTCCTTGGTGTACTGGTAGGAGCAAGGAGGCTTGGTATTTATAATGGACGCCTGACCGGTCAAAGCTGCCTTTGGCATGGGAATTTGTTTTCTTGAGAACCTGTTTTCTGTTGGGCACATTGGATACCAGAACTTCGTGTCTGGTACCTTGGGAGAGGCTGCCCTAGTAGGATGAGCCTAGGTCTTGTCTGGCTAGTTGCTGGTTGCTGGTTGTGATCAAGTGGTGTGGTCTTTGGTCTCGTGCTGATGTCCTACATTTTGTTACAACATTTTAGTTTGTTGTGTACCCTACTTATGGAGTTGAAAGAAGCAGCATTATCGTTTGAAGTGGCAGTTCTGACATAATGTGGATTAGAATGGGAAGATTCTAATCTTGATGGCAAGTAGCTCTGGAAAACATGGCTACTTTCATGTTGAAGACCCTATCAGGGTGTTATAAGGAGGTTTCTTCTAATACAAGTAAAAGGTGGTGGCAGTCCTTATCTTGTGTTGAAGGACATTTGTTTAGAATGTGTGAGAAATCCCAAATCAAGTGGGCTTGTGTTTATTGGACTTGGCAGACCATGTATCCAAAATCAAAATGGTGAGGCCTTGCTCAACATTTACCAGAATGTGGCATTATAAAAGGCATTGAATGTTAAGGTTGTAGTCTATAGCCTATTGCAGCTTGTGTGCTGGTCAAGTTTGTGTTGTGTAATGTCAAACATCATGATGGGACATATCATAGCTGTGTGGAGTTAGTGCCTATACTTTTTCTCTGCTGTTTTTGAAGGAATCCAAGAAAATATGCTTGGAATGTATAAGTTTCTGAGGAATCTTGGGTTGATAAATTAGTAAATAAGCAGACAAACTTATTTTGGTAAAAAGTCAGAATAACACTCCAGACATGTTTCCCTGAGCCAAACAAAGGAATATTCTAGACTGTGCATTCAGCCACGCGCAAGAAGGGAGCCTAGTAAGTGCTGATTGGTCATGTAAGACTGGTCTAAGAGCTATTAAAGGCATTCAAAGTCAGTTTGGACGGTGCACCTTGAATTAAGCTACAGTTTTTCCATGCTCCATTAACATTTTATTTGACCAAGAATTAAAGATCATTAATATCTAAGTAACTGCTCTGCTATTTATAGAGGCTTCTCCTATCATCAGGTAAGGGTTGTTCTCATAAAGTCTATGGGTTTTGTTCGGGTCTGGGTTAGTTGTGCCTGGGTCTGGTTTTGTGATGGCCTCCTTTGTCAATTTTTTGCCAAAAAGGGGGAGAAAGGGATTGTTGCTCAGAGGTTCAGACAGGAGTCTGTGGTTGCATATGTTGCATGTGTTGTCCAAACATGTCATAGCAAATGTCTATCATGTTTCTTTTTGGATATCTTCTTGTGACCTGTGATCTGACTTATGAACACGGTTGTGACCTGTGTTCTGAGTTACCAAGAGTGGTGGAGGGTTTGGTCTTAGGTTTCCTCTTATGCCCTTTAAAGAGCAATTAAGAGTTCTCTTATTCCACCATTGGTCTTCAAATTTAGAAGAGGTTCCTGGTTTGAGGGGGAGTACTAGCTGGCTTCTGCTATCTTCTTCCTCGTGTGCACCAACAAACTTCAGGACCTTCCTTCCTTTTAGCCTGAAGTTTACTGTTCGTTGGTGATGATGCATGCAGTGGAGTTCTTCAGAGGGCTGCAAAGAAGATGTCAAACAAAGATGGTGAGACATCATTTTCAACATGAAGATCTGTTGCTCTGAACACTACAGCTGTTGGTTGTATTTTTATATTGCTGTAAACTCCTGAACTGTAATTAATTGTAGATTATTTGTTTTAGCCAAAATTTGCCAAAGGGGGAGAGTGTTAGTTCTCTTGTTTTAGGATTGGCTTAATTTTTGTAAAACAAATAATAGCAGCAATATTGTAATAGAGAATAGGATGTATAAACTTGCTAAGAAGAACAGGTACAACAAGATGTCCTTTTTGAATGCTTGAACATGTTATGTTGAAGGTATTCAACAACTGGAGCAACATGTCGAAGAAGATGTCTTATGAGGAAGCATTCGACATCGCGCCTGCAGAGCTGGAATAATGAGAATCAGCTATGTTTTGAATTGTGCAGAAGTTTAGGAGAAAATTATGCATTATATGCGGCGCATATTCAAAGGTCTAGAAGAATCAATCAGAAATCAAGACTTTCTAAATATGGAGACATATTAGGAAATATTATATTGAAGAGCTATTTTATTGCTATTTTATTGGAGGTTATTTTGCAGGTGTGTAACAGCTATTGAAGCTGTGATTGAAGGCCCAAATCCAGTTGGGTACAGGGTATAAATAGAAGGGTTTGTAACCCTGGAGAGGTGCGAGCCCAACATGTAGAAGACTAGGGTTTGTCTAGGTAAACCTCCCAACCTGTGGGAAGGTTACCCGTATTCCACAAAACCTGTAGGTAAGAGGCAGTACATTGTGTTACTTGGAGGAAGCTTTTAAGTAACTCTAAGTTGTGTCCTCAAGGATAATTTCCTTGCTGAATTATTGTATAGGTAAAGAGCCGTTGATGCAGTGGCTGAGATGTCATCTGCTAGACATCATTGCAATGATTGGGAGTGAGAAGGGTTTCTCATATCTAGAGAGGATCTAGGTAGAAGGGTCATTGGGTAGTGATTAAGTGATAAGTTGTAAACGGGTTGTTTAGCTTTGAATTGATACTACTAATAGTGGACTTCATCCCTGGCTTGGTAGCCCCCAGATGGAGGATAGTTAGATCCGATCTGGGTTAACAATTCTGTGTGTCTTGCTCTTATTTCTTTTCAGTACCATGTTTATTGGATTATACCTTGCCATTTATGATCATGTCAGACCAGATGTCGAACGGCATAATCTAGGACATCTGAATTCTGAACATGCACCATAATTTCAATATAGATTCACTCAAAGAAGAGAAATAGACTTGAACATCAAATGTTGCAAGACTTGGTTTTCATCAAGTATAATCAAAACTTGAAAGAGCGTTTTGATAGTGATGATTTGATTGATCCTGTGGTTATGGATGATGATTTTGAGACCACTTACCTATGGTTGTTGGGAGGTGAAGAAGAATCTCAACCTGATAATGATGATATGGTGTTTGATGGTGATGATTTATCTTGGCTAGATGTTGAAATTGCAAGTGGTGCTGCTGAGCCTGCAATCAACTCTAGGAGCCAAGCGGCAATGCAAAAGAAGGCAGCTGCACCTCCACCACTTCCACCTTCTTCATCTAGATCTAAGGCAAAAGCAAAGGAAGTGGTAGTAGTAGATGATGAATTTGGTGATGAAGAGTATTTTGGAGAGGATGAAGAGATTGAAGAAGATGAAGACGATGCTAGTGTCGGAGGAAGTGACGATGAAGACTTTGACTTTAATGATAGTTGAAGTTTTATTAGAGTTAGATTGTTTAAGTTATTTTAAGATTTAGATGTTAAGTGTTTATTTTCTTGAATTTTGGAAGTATGTTGCAATGCTTTTTTGCTTAAGACTTATGTCTTTTAATGATATTTGGAATTGGAAGTAATGAATGCTATTAGGAATTTGAAGTAATATATACTATTATGAAGTTTGAGTTTTTTTTTAATATATTTATTAGTATATTTTTAGTATATTTCCGCGCCCGCGTCGAAAAAATAGCGCCCGCACTGCTCCCCGCTTCCGCGCCGCTCCCATTTTCGGAGTGATCGCGCCGCACCGCTTTCCGAGATTAACAACATTGAGTAAAACAGATTTAATCAATTCTCTATTCTTCTTCCTCTGTTCTCTTCCTTTGTGAACCCTAATAGGGTTTCATTTGTTTGTTCAAGTTTTTCCTTCTTTTCTACCCTTGTGGATTTCTTGGTGTTTAATAAACTAAGCATACTTTGTTATTCCGGTATCGTTTTTCACAACAAATTGATGCGGTGAGCGTGGAGAAGATGCCTTCAACAAAGTATGAGATTGAAAAGTTCACAAGAGTGAACGATTTCGGTATGTGGGTGTTGTACCCCAAATTTTATCCCTTAGATGTCATAACATCTTTTACATGAGCATCATAGGTCAATCATTGCATAACTAACCATTTTATCAGTTTTTGTTCATTTTGTTTCATTTGTGAATCAGGTTTTATTTCAAGAGGCCTCAAGGGTTGGTCAATCAAGATTTTGAATAGATCACTAACCAATCAAGTTCTCATACTCCTAAGAGACCTCATCTCCTCAATAATCCAATGTGATTTGCTTTCATCACAAGTTCTTCCTCAAGGATCAGGCAAGGTCGTCAGGTTAAGGGTTTGTGTGGTATGGTTTGAGATTCAGTGGAAGTTTAACCTAATCTTGGTCAGACAAGTGGTTTGTATCAGTATCAGGTCATCAGGCCGTGGCAGAGATTCTGAATCAGGGTTTTGGTCCTCATCAAGTTAGTTACTCCATAAGTGTGCACTCAAGGCATGAAGATTAGGGTTTCTCATCCTTTGTGTTTATAATCGACAAGTGTTGTTCATGCTGAGTTCATTTGAGATAAGCATGTCAAGAGTATGTGCAGTTACGTTTCAGTTGAGTGTGGCCTGAACTTGGGTAAGAAAGAGGATATTCTCAAGTTGAATTTGTCATGGATCAGTGCTTTATATCTGAAGATCATCAGACTTGGGTTTTTGTGTCTATTCAAGTTGTTTGGGCCATCAAAGAGATCAGAGCAGTTGGTACATTTCAAGTGGTGTGCAAGTGTTTGGTCATGTAATTCAGGATGTGCGACAGTCAAATGCAGTTGTCAAGGTTTAGGTGTTGTTCAAGCGTGGAAGTGCATATCCATTCCTGTAACCGTCTTTTATCCACTTTGTTATTTACCCCTTTTTAGTTTTCATTGACCATTTTCATTCAATTACCCATTTCTCCTAATCCATTCCTAAACCATTTTTCCATATCCAAGTTTCAAAACTATATCCATTTTATTTACATTTATTTTCTTTTTCAATTCAAATTATCCATTTTTTTAAAACCATTTCCAAATCTCTTTCTTTCAATCCGCTTCATTCCTTTTTTCTTTACGATCCATTTCATTATCCGTTATCCAAATTCCATTTTGTTCCAATTGAAAATCCATTTCATTGAACCATTTCAATAAACCATTTCAATTTAATTGCAAACCTTTTCTCCATTTCATTTTAACTCAAATTTAAATTCAATATCTCAATGAAAATCCAACCTCAATTCATTTTTTTTACAAGCCCAAGTCACATTACAAAAACCATTCAAAAAAAGTAGTAAAACTCCATTTCAAACTACCAAGTTCAATTCTACATTTTAGTTTACAAGCCCCATTAAAATATATACACACAAAACAATAAAAAAAACTCTGCTCCACCATTTGCCACAAACACCAAAACCGTACCACGCTGCAGCACCCTACATACACCTGCAAAACTCAAAATTACTATGCTACAAGTCAAGACCTGCATCAAACTTGCTGTAGTCCGCACAAGCCAACAAAATTATGGACCATATGACCACCTGCTCAAGCCATGATCGTACCACAGTCTACAACTGAGCCAGATCAACACAAAACACTGCTACAAAAAACGTTACACCAAAATTTGAAAACCAAACCTGCACAAAACCTGTAACAATCCAAAAGGGAAAGGAGCCTGTGATTTGAGAGGGATTGATCATTTGAAAACTTATTCAACAAGTCTAATTTAGTTCTTAAAAAGAAGAGGATGATGGATTGAAAAAGGAGTCACCTCTTAACAAAGAGAGTTTCTCCCACGCAAGGGGATCCGCTGTTCAATCCCCGCAACGCCTTCATTAATACTTCCCACATCAAAAAACCAAAAAACGGGGACCCTTCATTGAAACCAGATACTTGAATCATAACCACAACACAAATCTTTTCTCCATTAACACAACAACCATTCACCGGAAACCTTCATTAAAGACCCTCCATCGTCTTCCTCAACCAATACTTCACCGTTTTCCCACCTTCACTCCATATCCTTTTCCGTCCACTACCCGTGATTCAACAACGCTCAAACCTTTCCAGATCGCTCAACCTGAACCCTTCATCCCTCTCATAAAACCAAAACCTATTCTTTTCAAACCCATTCGCAGAAACCAGAGAGAAGAAGGGGATCAAGCCCTATAAATCTCTAAATTGAATCAGGAGAAAGTGAATCAAAATAAAAGAACTAGAAACTCGAAATTGCAGCGAGTGAGAGAGGTAATTCCTCTGTCGGTCTGACCACGTTGTGAGCGAGATGATGATGATCTAAATCTGAGCGTAAACCTTTTTTTTTTCATTTCCTTGACTCAGGTTCTACCGTGATTTTATTTTAAAGAAAAGGGTGATTGACTGTATCTACTGAGGATGCTCTTTTATGTTTTATTAATGGTCTTAATGATGGTATTTTGGAACTGTGGTTTCTTTAAGAAAATCAAATTGGCTTGTTGACCATAAGGCTAGTGTTGACGCGGATTCCCTACCGTCACACTTAATGGCCTTTTTAATTTTTAATTTTTTTACTTTTCTGAAAAAAGGGATGTTGTTTTGGGAATTCGTTGGGTTTTACTAAGCCCACGTCTTTTGGCTAGATGCACACCCACAGAGGTCTGCGCCCCTCCCCTCTTCTTTACATGTTTTATTTGAATTGCATTAAATTTCTTTCTAACATTTTTTTTATAATTTTTCTTTTTGTTGAGTTTTAGTCCTTGGTGTGTTTGAGCTTAACTGTTTTTTTTAGGTTTTTCAACTTTATTCCATTTTTAAGGGCCTATGATATAAAAAAATCATGATTTTGTTGATTTATTTGAACCAATAAAAATCGTGATAGATATGAGGCCACTTTTTTGTTTGTTTTTATCGGTCAATGAAAGTCAAATATCAAGATTATCGATTTACCGATTTAAATCTTGATTAAGACGAGACCAATTTTATTTTTCATTTCAACTCCATTTTCTTTATTTTGGGCCAATGATATAGAAAAATCTTGACTTGGCTGATTTATTCAAAATGGCTAAAAGTCTTGATATATATGAGGCCAATTTTTCTTCTTTGGTTGGTCAATGAAAGTTAAAAATCAAAAGATTATCGATTTCTCGATTAAATCTTGATTTAGACGAGACCAATTTTATTTTTCATTTCAATTCCATTTTCTTTTATTTGGGCCAATGACATTACACAAATCTTGACTTTGATTATTTCAAATCAATAAAGTCTTGATAAATATGAGGCCACCTTTTTACTTATTTTTATTGGTCGATGAAAGTCAAAAATCTAAGATTATCGATTTAAATCTTGATTAAGATGAGACCAACCTTATTTTTCATTTCAATTTCGTTATCTTTATTTTGGTCAGTGATATAACAACTTCACGGTTTGGTCGATCTCATTAAAGCGACATAACTTTGATCAATATGAGACCATTTTCTCGTTATTTCAGTTTATTCACTTTTTAGTCGATGAAAGTCAAAAAATCATTGATTATTGATTTCTCGATTAAATCATGATTAAGACGAGACTCTTTCTATTTCATTTCAATTTTTAATTCCTTTTAATACTTCATTTCTCTCTTTGGTGAGACTTGTAAATATTTCATGAGGAAGTCCTGTGAACGACTCCTCTGTTCTTATTATGATTGCAGTTGCTTGTTTCGTTTGACACATCCCCAATACTATTCCAAAGGAAAGTTCCCCTCAGTTGACTCATAAGTCAATAAACAAATCACCCCACCTTGGCCTCATAAGAGCCTTTCCCTTTTCTTGGCCTCATAAGAGCCATGAAATCATAACTTAGCAGTATGATAGAGTTTATAAACTCTATGTGATTGTCATCATCATGAGAACTCACTTTTCCCCTATAACTTAGACTTAGGGAGTTTCTTAAAACTCTAAATGAGCTCATACTCATTTCCCCTTGGAACTTTGGCCATAGTTAATGGCTCCTCATTCACCCTTTAGTTAGGTGAACTACGGTTGCTCTGATTCTTTAGTTAGATACGTAGGCACAAGATGCGACGTCTTGGCGAGCAAACTTAGTGTACATACCCCTAGGTCTTTACCTTAGTACATATTTCTTTTAGCAAGCAAACATAACATAACATAACACAAACTAAACAAGAGGTTCCTGTAGGGTACTACAGATACTTAGGGTGCTAATACCTTCCCTTAGTATAACCAACCCCCGAACCTTAGATCTCCCCTCTTTAGGTTTTTCTCGATCTTGAACCTTTCCTTTGGATAAATCAAAGTCGGTTGTGAATTCAAAGAAATGTGATGCAAGTTAATTAATAGCTTGTTATCCGATTCTCACCGCAATAGTGGGGCTTAAAGATGAAAGCCCTACTGGTTCAGTAGGGTTGTTTGGAAGCGTTGAAGGGAGAGACAACCATGGATGATGCGTTAACGGAAAAAGAAAAGACGACCATGATAGAGAAAACCCACAATGCAGTATTGTTGAGCCTTGGTGATAAGGTTCTTCGACAGGTATCAAAGGAGACTACGACATCGGGGTTATGGTAGAAACTTGAAAGTTTGTACATAACCAAATCTCTGGTGAATCGACTCTACCTGAAGCAAATTTTGTATTCATTCAAGACAAGTGAAGACAGAGTTTTGGTTGAGCAGTTAGATATGTTTAACAAGTTGATTATTGATCTTGAAAATATTGATGTGAAGATCGATGATGAAGATCAAGCACTGTTGTTGTTGTGTGCTTTGCTTAGAACACATGCTCACTTCAAAGAAACTCTCTTGTATGGAAAGGAGTCTCTGAGCTTTGAAGAAGTTCAATCATCCCTGTATTCTAAGGACCTGAATAAACGAAAGAAGCAAAAAACTTCGACGGTTGGTGAAGGTTTGGCCGTTAAGGGGAAATTCTTGCGAAAATATGGTAAGTTCGACAAGAAGAAAGGTAAAAGTCATCAGAAGTCTTGTAGTGGCGAAGCATCTGGTATTCGATGCTATCATTGTAAGAAGGAGGGTCACACAAGAAATATGTGCCCTTAACGCATGAAAGATCATAGAGGTAAGGATAATGGCAACGCAACCATTGTTCAAGATGCCTTTGAATCATCTGATGTTCTTGTGGTTTCAAGCGGCGACTCAAGAAAATAGTGGATTATGGATTCAGGTTGCACTTGGCACATGACTCCAAACAAAGAACTATTCGAGGAGCTATGTGATCAAAATGGTGGATCAGTGCTGCTGGGAAACAACAAAGCTTGCAAAATTGCAAGCATTGGATATGTGAGATTCAAGCTCCATGACGAGTCAATAAGGTTATTGGCTGAAGTCAGGTATGTACCTGATTTGAAGAGAAATTTGGTTTCTCTTGGTGAATTCGACAGGAAGGGATATGTTTTTCAAGGAGAGAAAAGTATCCTAAGAGTCATGAAGGGGTCGAAGGAAGTCTTGAGAGGCGTGAAGAAATAAGGTTTGTATACCCTTGAGGCCGAAGTTGTAAGTGGTTCGACAAATGTTGCATTCACTAAACCTTTGTCGAAGACAGAAACTTGGCACATGAGATTGGGCCATGTCAGTGAAAGGGGTATGGTCGAATTGGGGAAACAAAATCTGCTTGGAGGAGACAAAGTCGAAAAGTTAAAATTTTGTGGACCCTGTGTACTTGGAAAATCTTGTAGAGTGAAGTTCAACAAAGGCAAACAAATAACTCATGGATCCCTTGATTACATCCATGCTGATCATTGGGGGCCTGCAAGGTGTCCATCACATTCAGGAGCAAGGTATTTTCTATCCATAGTCGATGATTATTCTAGAAAGTTGTGGGTATTTATCCAGAAGACTAAGGATGAAACTTTTGAGAATTTCAAAGGTTGGAAGACTCTGGTTGAAAATCAGACTGGCAGAAAGGTCAAGAGGTTGAGAACCGACAATGGCCTTGAATTTTGCAATGAGGCGTTCAACAGCTTGTGTGTTGCCTCGGGTATTGCAAGGCACAAAACTACTGCAGGTACTCCACAACAAAATGGTTTGGCAAAGAGGTTTAATCGAACTATTTTGGAAAGAGTTAGATGCATGTTGACTAGTGCTGGGTTAAAGAAGGTGTTTTGGGCTGAGGCTGTTTCGACAACAACATATCTGATAAACAAATGTCCTTCGACTGATTAGATATAAAGACACCTAAAGAAGTTTGACCGGGACATCCACCTAGTCTCGACAGACTAAGAGTATTTGGCTGCGTGGCCTATGCTTACATTAGGCAAGACAAGTTTAAACCTAGAGCTCTAAAATGCATGTTCATGGGATACCCTGAAGGAGTCAAAGCTTATAGGTTATGATGCCTATAGCCAGGTCACAAGAGGTGTATCACCAGTCGAGATGTAGTTTACAATGAAGCTGAGACGGATTTCAAGAAAACTGATGATGCTAACGAAGAGCTGGAACAAAGAGAGATTCCTGTTGAGGTGGAGCATGTTGATACTGAATTGGTATCCCAGATGAAGTCGAAGAAGAAGCAGAAGATGCTGTCGAAGATGAGGAGACTGATAATGACTACCTGCTAGCAAGAGAAAGGTCGAGGAGAGTCATCAAGCCACCTCAGAGACTTGGGTATGCAGATCTTATAACTTATGCCTTAATCTATTCAAGTGATGTTCTTGACATTTGGCTTCAATGATGTGTTCTCTCCTATTGTGAAACACATGTCCATTCGAATGTTGCTTGCCACAGTGGCACAGTTCGATCTTGAATTGGAATAGATGGATGTGAAGACGACATTCTTGTATGGTGATCTAGATGAAACAATTCTGATGAGGCAACCTGAAGGGTATGCCGAAAAGGGGAAGGAAGATTATGCGTGCAAGCCGAAGAGATCTTTATATGGAGTGAAACAATCTCCTCGACAGTGGAATAGGAGATTCGACAAGTTAATGACACGCATAAGTTTCATTAGAAGTCAGTTCGACCACTGTGTTTACTTCAGATTTTGACCTGATAATTCATTTGTTATTTTGTTGCTTTATGTGGATGATATTCTAATAGCAAGCAACAATGTCGAAGATGTAATGAGGGTGAAGGCTGAACTCAATAAGGAGTTTGACATGAAGGATCTGGAAGTTGCGTCCAGGATTCTCGGGATTGACATCCGAGGAGATAGAAAGCAGTCAAAATTATGCTTATCTCAATAGGCATACCTACGGAAGATTCTCGAAAAGTATGGTATGTCGAATTCAAAGCCTGTTGTGACTCCGATAAATCCTCAATTCAAGCTGAGTATAGATCAGTGTCCCAATACTGATGTTGAAAGAGCTTATATGAATAACATTCCATATGCTAATATAGTGGGTTTTTTTTATGTATGTTATGGTCGGTACTAGACCTGACATAACATATGCAGTAAGTCTTGTAAGCAGGTACATGGTGAATCCTAAAAAGGCTCACTGACAAGCATTGAAGTGGATTTTAAGGTACATAAATGGGTCTCTAAATAGAGTCCTAATTTATGGTGGAGCCTTGGGTGAAGATAGTAAAACAGCAATCGAAGGATATGTCGACTCTGATTATGCAGGTTGTATGGATTCCAGAAAATCTAATTTTGGATATGTGTTCACTATGTTTGGGACAACAATCAGTTGGAAAGCAACACTTCAGAAGGTTGTTGCCTTATCAACCATTGAAGCAGAATATATCACCCTAACTAAAGTTGTGAAGGAAGCATTGTGGCTTGAAGGTTTTGCAAAGAAGCTGAAACTTCAAGGTCCAGTTATCAATGTTAAATGTGATAGTCAAAGTGCAATACACTTGTCAAAGAATTCAACCTATAATGAGCGAACCAAGCACATTGATGTGAGGCTGCATTTCGTCAGAGGGGTAATCGAGCGTGGAGAAGTTCAGGTGCTGAAGGTTTCGACAGATCATAATGCTGCTGATATGATCACCAAGACATTGCTCAGTTGCAAGTTTTTCTAATGTATGCAGTTGATAAAGCTGCATGAAGAAAGTTAGTTTGTTCCTTGATGTTATAGAGTTTGTTTCAAGGTGGAGATTTGTGAGATATTGGATCAAACTCTAGTTTTAGCATGCCGTCGAAGTCCGCTCACATACTGTTGTCGAAGTTCGCTCACATGCTGTTGTCGAAGTCCTACATGCTGTAGTCGAATTGTGTTCTAGTATGTAGGGGATTGAATTGGGCCTTGTGTTATGGATCCAATTGTTTAAGTTAGCTTGTACCCTAAGTTAGCTTGTAATGGGTAATTATTAAAAAGCCCATTAGTTTAGTATGTTATATTTATTATAAATAGCATACTAGTCTCTCTTCATAAGGTGTGGCAAATCCTTATTAGGTTGAGAGAGGTTAATTGTTGGTATTCACTTATAATCTTTGAACCCTATTGAGAAAGCGAATAGTAAAACAGATTTAACCAATTCACTATTCTTCTTCCTCTTTTCTCTTACTTTGTGAACCCTAATAGGGTTTCGTTTGTTTGTTCAAGTTTTTCCTTCTTTTCTATCCTTGAGGATTTCTTGGTGTTCAAGAAACCAAATATACTTTGTTATTCCGGTATCGTTTTTCACAACAATCTCTCTCTCTCTCTCTCCCTCACTCTCTCTCTCTCTCTCTCTATATATATATATATATATATATATATATATATATGCGTGTGTGTGTGTGTGTTTGTTAACGTAAATCCACTTGTTTTTATGAAGATCTATTTTAGCAAACTTTCACTAAAAAAAATCCTTAAATGCACCTTAAGGTACATGTTACTCAAATATACATTCATAAAAGCAAGTGAGTGTATTATAACAAACCCCTGTGAGATTATTTATAATACACCGACTTGTTTTTACGAAGGTGTGTTTTAGCAAGCTTTAACTAAAAAATGGTTAAATGCACGCTAAGATGCATGTTATTAAAATAGACTTTCCTAAAAACAAGTGGTTCTACATTAGCAAACCTCGTGTGTGTGTGTGTATATATATATATATATATATATATATATATATATATATATATATATATATATATATATATATATATATATATATATAAAGTTATTTAATAATTTTGGCGCAAATGAGGATAATTTGATAAAGATGGTTGAGTTATCAATATCATTATACTAAATTTTCACATTTTCAATTAATTTGTAACTAATTAATAAATAAAAAAAAAGATGATAACTTCCCATTGTCATACTAAATTTTTTCCCATTTCCAATTAATTTGTAAATAAGAAAAAAATGATAACTTCCCATTATCATACTAATTTTTTTTTACTAGTTGTTGGATATATGTTTTTTAGGCAGACACCTTGAGATACAAATCTTGTTGTTCACTCTATATCTTTTTTCTCATATTTTTTGTTGTTGTGAAATCCGATGTCTTGAAACAAAATATAAACAGTTTCTTTATGATCAAGAAACACACAGGAGTATAAAAGACGGTAAAAGAAGAAAAAAAATAAAAATTGATTATAACTGCTATAATTTACTTTCTCTTTGAATCATATTACAAGTACTGAAGAATAACAAATAACTCTTTCATGGTAATTATGATTTGTCACGCTTATGATGGGATGGCATAATAATTATCTTCTTCGGAGAGGATAATCTTCCTTTCTTGTCTTTATGCTGAACTACCTTGGCGGCGACATGGGGTTTGTCGTGACATTTGGAGTCCTTTGAGTGAATGTGAGAGCCTTAGACTCAACCAAGTCTTAAACTTTGTACTTGAAAGCTCTACATTTCTCAATTGTGTGCCCTGGGGCGCCCTTATGATACTCGCAGTGAGCATTGACATCATAATCTGGAGGGATAACAGTTGGGGGAGCTAAGTCTCTCAAGGTAATTGACACATCCTTCAACAGACGATATGATTGGCCGAATTGGTATATTAAATCATTTTGGAAACAATGCAATGACTGTTGTGGGGTTAGGTAGTCAAATAGTGGTTGGGTGTTTTGGTGGTAGAACGATTGTGTTTTCATTTGTGGGGGGACTATGGTGGGATGAGGTGGAGTCAAAAGAGTCATCAGGGATATAGGCAGATGTGGTGTCGGTGTGTGGATGTTGGTAGTAAAGGTAAGGCTCTTGTTGTTGTGATTGGGTGGGTGATATGAATGGGTTGCGGTTCTGAAAGATTGATTGGGTGGGTATATATGGTTGTTGGGTATGGTGCGGTGTTTGTTGTTGGGCAGGTGTTTGTTGTTGTGTGTATGAGGAAGAATCACGTTGGCGCAGATCTATCAAATATGTTAGCTCATACACAAATTACTGTGTTGTTGTAACCGACCTAAACCAAATCATATATCGATGACTTGGTCTAGCCCCTTCCACAACAGGCTCGTTTAAGATGTGGCGATATCGATTCTTCCAATGTCGACACATCTCTTTTACAAAGTCTTTCCAATCATCTAGACCCCATTGTGCATCCACTCTTTATTGATGCCAGTCTCCCAAAGACGTCAGAGCGATTGAAATATCTTGATGCATGCTGAACTGCAGTTTCACCCGATCACTTTGGTGCATCTCCAATGTAGTGAACCGAATGATCGATGTTTTTGCTATCCACACTACAGCATCATCGGCGTTGGGATGATGGTCGATACCCTCATACGACCTCAGACAAACTGCATGAACAAACTCTTTTGGGCGTATACCCAATACGAGACTTGTGTCAGTGGAAATGGCATTTTCCACAAACTCTTCTGGGCGTTTGGACCATGTATCAGAGGTTTTGTGTACTGTAAACCAATTATTCAAATTGATGGAACATGGCTGTACGAAAAATATAAAGGCACGCTACTCATGGCAGTGGCACAAGACAACAACATTAACATTTTTCCAATCGCGTTCGCTCTAGTTGAAGGGGAAACTGCTGGGGGTTAGAGTTTTTTTCTTAAAAATCTCCGATTACACGTGTCTCCCCAACCTAACTTATGTTTGATTTCTGACACTCATCCATAAATCTAGAATGCATACAAGAATCTTGATAACGGTTGGCAGGATCCTCCATCAATGGATGTGTATTGCATAAGACACATCGTACAAAATTTCATGCGGGAGATACAAGACGCTGCGGAAGAAGGTTGTGAACGCAGAGTATGCACTAACAAAGCCTTACTTCAAACACTACCGTGACGAAATCAGATTGCCAAACGCATATACATTAAGATGGATCAACAATATTCAACTAGAGAAATGGAGCAGGGCATACGACAATGACCAACGATGGGTCCACATGACAACAAACCTCGTTGAATCAATGAACTATGTATTTAAGGACATCCAAAACCTACCGAAACCGCTTTGGTAAGGGCAACATAGTTTAAGCTTTGGGCACTTTTTGATATCAGGCGTACAAAGTGGAGTTCTATCTTACAATCTGGGCAGTTGTTCAGTGATAGTTCAATGAAATTCATGAAGGACAAAGCTGCCAAAGCTAACACACATGTGGTCACAGTGTTTGACCGTAATAAAGGTTGGTTCAGTGTTGCTGAGTCAATTGATCACAATGAAGGGAGGCCTAGAGGATGCTACCAAGTGGAACTATATAGGAGTTGGTGTGACTGCGGAAAGTTTCAGGAATTTCGTATGCCTTGCTCCCATGTAATAGCAGCATGTTCAAAGGCTCGCGCAGAACCTTATCAACTATCTGTGTGTTGTTAGTCTATGCAATGTCTACAGCACTAGCTTTCAAGTGGTAGCAAAGGAAGACTATTGGCCTGCATACGAAGGCGAAATTGTTTGGCATAATGATCTGATGTGAAGAAAGAAAAAGGGTCGCCCTAATAGCACGCGTATTCGAACGGAGATGGATACAACAAACAAAATGGTCAGATTATGTAGTTCGTGCCTTCAGCCCAGACACAATCGTACAAAATGTCCCAATGTAAGATCAAACGCAACATGATAGTTTTAAATGTAACCTTGTCTCTTTATATCAACAACAAATTTCATTCCATTAATAGCAACACCGTTTGAACATCTCAGTCATTAGTAACATTCTCCCAGAAACGAACTTCTCCATTTTGGTTAAACGTGGTAACAAGCCTTTCAATTCTTATGATCTTTTCACCCTCTAGGATGTCTCCATCTAATCAGCGGATCAGACTCATCTTGAGATGTTCTAACGTCAATGTATACCAGAGGCGAATCATCATTGGAGGTTTGATTGGAGAGAAAATTAAATTGTCATTTCTCTTGGTGATATATGGAACCTGATAGATATATGAGGATGACGAAGAGGAAGAAGAGAAATCCATTTTAACTGAAAAATAAGAAAATATGAAGAGAATGAAGTGCAGAGAAAATTTAGACGTTGTTGCAAATACATACATAAACAACTAGTCATATATATAGGAGATGGTAATATGGTTAATTAATAAAAAATTAAAAATAAAATAAAAAAAGGAAGCACCATATCATATAACACATGCATGTATGATATTGAGACGCCATATGATATGATTTGTAGTACTTATATAAGCCATATAATATGACACATATATACAAACCTAAGTACATTCGCCATATTATATGACACATCCTTGTTAATTTGTACAAAAACTAAGCCATTTTGATAATTCTTTTTAAAATGTGGTTATTTTTGTATTTTTGTATTTTTGAATATATAGGTTATTCTAAAAAAAAATTTGATTAAGACCCAAAAAGATAAAATAATTAATTTTTCCCCTGCCTTGTTAAACCCTAGCGGCTCGAATCTACCTCCTTGAGTTGAGAGTGTCGTCGCTGCTTCAGCTTCATCAAACATGGCAGACAAGAAGCGGAAGGAGAGGGGCGACGCCAAACGCAGCCGCACCACCGTATCTAAGAAGTCGAAGAAGACCTCCGACGTTCGCCGGAAAAAAACCGGTCCTCATTTGCCTTCATCTTTGAAAAAACAAATCGAAAGCTTAAACCCTACGACAGTTGATATCGATGAAGTCGACAATGACGTATACGAATACGAAGAAGAATTACCTGAAGAAGAATCAAGGAAGAACAAGCGTTACGACCCTGTCTCCGTCAAAGATAACGACCTTTCTTCTGATTTCGAGGTTTGATGAAACCCTAATTTGTTTACCTTCAACCTAATTACCTATATTTTGTTTGAATCTTATAATATTAATGTCAGTATTCAAATATATTCGGTATTTCATTTTCATGCTTTGGTGATTGCTTGGATGAAAATTCATGTTTCAGCTCAACTGGTTTATTTGTCATGGTTTTGTCCATTTGTATTTATAGGATGAAAATGTGCAATCTGATGATGAAGATGATGATGATTCCGGAGACGAAGATGGCGCGAGACATGCTAGGATGTTACAAAGAATTACTGGTATGAACAACGAACAAGGGTGTTCAACTTATTCATATCATTGATTGGTTTCCATAGTGACACAAGTTTGGTTTATATCGTAATGTAGGGAAGACTATGATCAAGGATACTGGTATTCCTGAGCTATATCCAGATTCTGAAGATAATGATAATCCCAGTCGTGATGTTGGGAATGGTGATGGACGCGTTAGTATTAACGACCTCCTTGAGCCTCTTCGTGAAAAGCCTGAATTAGCAAATGAATATGCAAAACTTCGGAAGAGAAATCAAATTATCGAGAAGCATGCTAGAACTGTTTACGCACCACTTCCAAAGGCGGAACAAGCACAGGTAGATAGGAAGGTAGCATATGAAATATCAAAGAAAGAAGTCACAAAGTGGCAGCCCATTATTAAGAGAAATAGAGAGGCTCCTACTATATTCTTTGATGAAAAAACAGATCTAGGGTTTTCAACTATAGGAGCAATAGCTTCTGAATTTGAACCCAGAACTGAACTTGAGAGGAAAATGGCTGCACTAGTTCAGAACGACAAAATTTTGGAAGCTCATAAAAATGACGGTTTTAGGCTTCTTGAATTAAACAAGGTATGAATATTGTTTATATTAGTTAATAGTTGGTAATCGATTTTTCCATTAATGATTGTAGCGGATCATTGAATGTGAAATTTGGTTGTCTCTTTTCTAGATCCCTTGCCTTCCAAGTCTATGCTTGATGTATAATCCATTAATCATAATGTCTTGAATTTTCATTTGTAAAGTTGAACTACTTCGCGTTTAGCATTTATGTTTTGTGGAGCTTTCTAAATTTTCAAACTCAAACTTGAATTTGGTTGTTAAATTAATGATTGTTGGGATATACTATTTTATGACAGATTAGCTTCGAATAAGATTTTCGATCTTCTCTTTTGATTGGAATAAACTTGACTGACATTATCAAGGATAAGATAAAATGATATAGATTTTAAAATAATATTTTTTTGGGTTTCACAAATGTCTTTACAAATTATTGAATTGAAAACTCCTCTCTTTTCAATCCAACCTCAGTATTTTTTTTTATTGTTCTTCCTCATATTCAACTATGTGGAAAGATATATTAACATTCATTGGTGTTTCCGAATATCAGCCATGGCGAATTGCAGGGGTGTTTTTTTTTACAACTGCTATAGCATTTTATGGAGGATATGGTGCTTAAAATGGCCCATTATTTGGTTTCCCTCATTAATATGACTACTTCCTCCATCTCATAAAAAGTGTCCTATTTGAGCAATGCGCGGTTCTTAAGAAAATGATTATATGTGTTGTTTTTAATGATAAAACTAATGTCATTTGCTAGAATACCCTTATTAATTGTAGTTAATAGAATGATTGGATAAAGTGAAGTTAATAAATAGGGGTATAGTAGTGGAAAAATAATATTAAATGCTACATTGATGTTGTAAATGGACAATTATTTTGAGACAGGGAAAGAGTGCAAATGAAATATTTTTTATGAGACAGAGGGAGTATTATTTAGGAGTAGAATAATAGAATAAAATCCTCTTAGGTTCTATTTGGATTGATGAACAGAGCAGATTAGAATAGAACTTAATGAAATGGAGTGGCACGAAGCGGAATTGATCATTATTCCATTCTATTGTTTGAGTATTGTTTTTATGATTTAGCGTAATAGAGGAAGTTAGTTCACTCCATTGCATTCACCCCAAATTGGGTGGAATGAAAGTTGAAGGATCAGATGGAGTAGAATAAAATGGATTCCATTATGTTTCATTCCACTCCATTAATTATTTACTAATCCAAACAATGTAATGTGATTATTTACCACTCCACTCCATCACATACCACCATTCAAAATATACTTAGGATCGGTAGTTGTTTTTTCAAGGGTTTTGTAGGGAGGACCACATCTATATATTTTGGTATTTATTTGTTTTAAAAAAATGATATTATAAGCTAATGTATCATGTTTTTATTTTATTTTTTATTTTTTTATTTTATTTTATTTTATTTTTTTAATTTTGAAATTATACATCAAAACATAAATGTAGCGTTCCGAAGCCCTTTCTTCCAAAACCCTCCAAAAACCAACTCGCAAAAAGACCTTAAGGAAAATCCCATAATTATTTATGCCAAAAAGTAATTGCTCTAATTGCACTATTTAAGTTTCTTTTTACAAAGCTTCATTATTATGACTGAATTTCTGTTTTTTGTTGATTATGATGCTTGATAGGTTTCTATTGAAGATGAGAAGGATAGACAAAACCGGAATGCTAAAATGCGGAGCCTTCTTTTTGGTAATGAACTGAGGGCAAAGCATGTTAAAAAGATAAAGTCCAAGACATATCATCGTTTGTTAAAGAAAGATAGACTGAAGGCAGAGTCTTCTCAACCTCAAATGGATCCTGAAGCTGCCAAGGAATATGCCATGAAACAAGAACGCCTGAGGGCCGAGGTATACATATGCATATATTGTCTTATTGAATAAAAGAAGAAAACTGTTCTTATTAATTCTTTTCCCACTTTCCAACTTGTTTTAGGAACGCATGACATTGAGACACAAACATAAAAGTAAGTGGCTTCAGCGTAACATGCAACGTGGTTTAGATAAGCAGGATGAAGGAACTCGTGCTGCCGTGACTGAACATTTTCAAAGACACGAAGAACTGACTAGAAAAATGAAGACTATGGATAGTAGCAGTAGCAGCAGTGATGATTCCAGTAATGAAGATGATGATGAGGATGCTGCTGATTCTGATTCGTACAAGGTTAACAAGATTTTGCAAAAAGCTAAACAAAAGACACTAGAAGTGTTGGAGGGAGATGATGAAATTCCCAAGTCGGGATTGCTATCTTTACCTTTTATGGTAATGATTTATTCTTCCTCTGTTATTTTTATTTTCCTGATATAAGTATTAGTTACCCAACCTCTGATGGCATGTATATGTTTCTATTGCCCACAAAGACTATGGGTTAAACACTTGCATCTTTTCTATGAACTATTATATTTTTAAATGATTTGTTATATTGATGCTGGTAAAGGGATCTCCAACTATGAGGAAGACATATCTATTAAATATTTTGGTTCTTAAATATTTTTTTGGTATCCAATTTAGAGCTTGAAATTTATCCTTTACGGGTGTTCTGCATTGAGTTTATGGTCTCCGTCTGACTTATTCTGGTACAGAGGCGTGGATTGGAGAAAAGAAAAGAAGAAACTATTGAAGAAGTCAACCTTACTGTACAAGAATATGAAGATTCCATGAAGAAGCTGGAGGATTCCAGTGGCTCAGAAGATCCAAAAGTAGCATCTACCAGTGGCAGAAGAGTATTTGGAATGGCTAAAAAAGCCCAGATAGTTGATGCTGGTAATAAAGTGAAATCAGATAAATTTTATGATAACAGTGATAGTGATGATGACTTGGAGGTCAATAAAAGTGGCGACATTGAGAATCAGGGAAGTGATCTTCTGCAGAAGGATATCATTGATGATTTAATCGTGAATCAAGAAGGTTTTGAGACTCGCAAAGAATCTGTTTTCAAGGTGATGGAATTTCTATGTTCTTGGACTTTTTCAGATCTGTTTTGCTTTTGAGCATAACACATATTATGCATTTCTTGAATCTTGATTACAGAACTTTGACGAGATTGTAAAAAATCCTGGGCCAAAAACCACATATGAAGTTTCCATATATGCCTCAGATAAATGGAATAAGGTATTATATAACGGTTTGTTTTTTAGATCTGTGATCTCTTTCTTTTATCAAGGTTTTTTTTTCCTTCATATCTTTCATATTTATGTGGTGATTTGTTGGACTGATGTACTGATAATGAGCAGGCAAAAAACAGAAATGATATAGGCACAAACATCAAAAAGTCTCCAAAGTTGAAAGAACCTGTTAGGCCCAATGTAAAGGTATGAAGTCTTTGTATTTGTCAAGAATATAGACTGCATTGTTGGTAAAATCTTTGTATTTGTCAAGAATATAGATTGCATTGTTGGTGTGGCCTGACTATACTTTGTCATTTTATGTCCTAGAACACTGAAAACGATCAATTGACAGAGGATAGCGATACAGATAATGAAGGACAAATGGTGGATGGAATTTTGACTTCTGCATCTAAACTATCTTATGAACTTCCATCTCAAGAGGAGCTCATTCGACAAGCTTTTGCTGGGGATGATGTAGAAGATGCTTTTGAAAAGGATAAACAGGAGGTCCTCAATGAAGAAAATCCTGAGCCAGAAAAGCCTCTAATTCTTCCTGGCTGGGGCCAATGGTCTTATGTACAAGAAAAGAAAGGTTTACCATCCTGGGTGATCAAAAAACAGGAAGATGCCCAGAGAAAAAAGGAAGAAGCTATCAAGAGGAGAAAGGATGCTCAGCTAAAAAATGTGATCATCTCCGAGAAATTAGGCAAGAAGGTTAGTGGCATTAAATACAAGGTTTAGGGCCTTTCACGTGCTTCCTAATTATAGACTTTAGTGTACTTGCATGTGATAATAAGAAAATAAATCATTTATTCTTGATTGGTGTTTTTCTTACGTAGGGGTTTGCAAATACTGTACACATGGTTAAGTGTTGAAGTTGATAGTTGTGTTGTTGGAGTTTGTTTGAAGTCCTACATTGCTTAGTTTCCCAGGTTAAACTTGTAAATATGTGAGGACAACCTCACTCTTTAAGCTAGCTTTTGGGGATGAGATTCAGGCATACTTAACATGGTATCAGAGCCGGGTTAAGGACTGCAATATGGACATTTGATCAGAGCCCACGCTAGGCGTGAAGGTGGGTGTTGAAGTTGATAGTTGTGTTGGTGTTTGTTTGAAGTCCCACATTGCTCAAGACTTCAACATCTTACACCATTGATTATTTCAAATATATGGTTTTTGGTGATTGAACCGATTATCTTTTGCCAAACTTAGTAGAAATTTAAAAAATAATAATATACTCAAATGGTTCTTTTTATCATATATTTTAAAAGTATATGTGATGCTAATGTTGGCACATGACAATGTCGTTTAGAATACCTTTAAGTTAATGTTGGCAATGTTGTTTAGAATACCTTTAAGTTAATGTAGATGCGCTCCCGTGTATATATGTTGTGTATGGTGGCAGTACTATAATTCCAACATTTAGGGATTTTTAGACGCATCTATTCCAAACCCGATTTCAAATAGGGTTATAATATATGAAAACCTGAATCCAAGATTGCAGTGGGAGAGGTTAGGTGTTGGTCCACACCATTTGGTTGGGGAAGAGAAACTGAAACTGCATAATCGTTTATATAATTTAGTGGCTTGAATCATCTTCCCAACTACCATCGTCTTGTGTACAGGTTATTTTTCTTGTCTTCTAGTTAACGCGCAAGTTTTGATTTTATTCTTTTTGGATTACAGGCTGAGAAACTCCATGCAAAAACGTTGCCGTATCCGTTCACTTCCAAAGAGGTCTATGAACAGAGTATGCGTATGCCCATTGGACCAGAATTTAACCCAGCAACTACTATTGGACTTCTTAATCGGCCTGCAGTAAGTTTTTCAGAACAGTTCCTTGGCAAATTGTCTCCTTTTATTGTGCGTGTTTATCATCACGCTGTAATTAAGAATAATATTTGGACCGTCTTTCTTCTCGAAGTAGTAAAGCCATTAATTGGATAATACTAGTCGGGTTTTAGAGGGTTCTTGTATCACATGGAACTACTTCGCAAAAATACAGTATGATTTGTACCTGTTTATTTTTGTAAATATATTCTTGTATGTGCAGGTGGTGAAGAAGTCAGGTGTTATTATAAAACCTATAGAATTCGAGGAAGTGAATCCTCATGATAAATCAGGGCAAGGGTTCGTTGAGAACAAGTTGAAGAGAACCAAAGGCAATTCTAGCAAAGCCAGGAAAAAGTCGAAGCATTAGGGAGAAAAAATTGGTGAGACAGTGAGTTTTGATTCTGATCCTGTTCTAGAAATAATAGAACGAGGGAGGGTAGCTTTCTGTGTATTATTCACAGGTTAAAATTTTTATTAATTTATTTTTGGCAAAAAAAAAATGTTATTTTATTATCCAGTTTGTTATATTTAAGTTGTTAAGGTAGTGTGAAAGAATCTGTATCTGCCACAAATTTATCTTGTAATTGTGTTTCTGGGTTAAGTTAATGTTTTTGTAAGGATTGTATGGTGACTGCTGCAGTGGAGTGACACTTATTTTTCACTATTTTATTTTACGTTATTGAAATAAATGTTAAATCAATTTATTTCAGATATATAGGGCCAGTTTGTTCCAGTTTTAAAAAAAATGGATTTTTTCTTTGTATTTTTGAAAATGGATTCTACAAAAACGTTTTTCAAAATAATACAAGTTTTTTTAAATTTGTTTTTTATAAATTAAAAGACTAATTTTGATATTTTATAACATTAATATACATTATTGAAGATCAAAACATAGTCAAAATCACAATTTTTTTAAAAAGTTGTATTTCCAAAATGATTTTCATGAAAAACTATTTGAAATAGCTTTAAAATTAAGTGATTTTTTGAAATTTTGATATCTAAAAAAAGTTTTGATAAAATGATGAAATACCTAAAATAATATTTTAAGAATAATTATTCAAACTAAATTTTCATTTGAAGTTTTTATGAAAAGTTTTTTTGTAAAAATTTTTTCTACAAAATTATGTTACACTGTAAAAATCATTTTTAAAAAAAGCCAAAACAAACGGGCCCATAATGTGATGATAAAAGTGCAAATAAATAGATTAAGAGGTTTACATTCTCAGTTTGAATCAATTTATTTAGAGCAGTTTATATTGTCATTATAACAATTTATCTTGAGGTTAATTTTAAAAATGGGCTTTCATGTTATGTAGAGTTTTAAATTTTAATAGATTCGTATGTAAATATAATTTATTGCATTCTATTTAAACTAAAAAACGTGGCAATTTTTAATTATTTTTACTGACATTTGAATTAATGTTTGACATGAAATGAAATTATGAATCGGCTTATATTATTGCTTAATTGTTAAAAAAATTATAAATAGAAAGTTTGTGATGAAAAATAAAATAAAATAAATAAATTATTACTAGAAACAGTGACGAAATAGGTTTTTGTCTAGTCCGAAATATACTTTAAAATTCTCCTGTCAAATTGTGGCATAAATCAGAAAATCAGAACTAAAACCGGAATAATAGGTGGTTTAGCCAATTCTAGAAGTTAGATTGGTTTTTTTACTAGCTTTCCCAAACTCTGAAATCGACAATAACATCAGTAACACTAACAGATTATTTCTTTCTTCTTGTTTCATTTGCCAAATTCCATCCATTTCTTTCTTCCTTCTATGTTCAATTTCGCTGCATGTAGAACTTGAAGTAGAGGTACAAAGTAAAGAAAAGATGGAAGATTATGTTCACTTTAGTTTTTAAGGGTGATTTCCTTTTTTATTTTCCTTCCTCCAAACAATTATGTTGAAGAACGACATCTTTCATCCAATCATGGATTCCTCAACTTCTTCATAGAGTGTTATGTATAGATTTTTGGATGTTTTAAACTACAAAACTATAAAATGCATAAGCAGAGTAAAGCATAACAATGAAGGAATATAAATGCATAAAAATCTTGTTATGTGTAACAAAAAGTGTCAGGATGCCTCAAAATCTACTGTTGATATGAGTCTTCATGCAAACGAGAATAAAAAAATCCCCGCTAAAAAAATCTCCGCTAGGAGGTCGAGGCTCATGTAGAGGCTCTAAAACTCTTGAAGACAAGGTTGTTGGTCTGAAGGTGACGCTTCATAATTCTCTCCAACATACTATGAAAGTCGTGTTCGGGATCCACGACCGGGATGTGAAACAGGCGAACAGATTCTGCTCCGCTGCTGAGATTCATGTTTAAGAATTGAACCTTTTCCAGACTGCTTCCGAGGGTTTTCGAGATGGTGGCCCGGTACCTTGGCTTCAGGTGTTTCGACTTGATCCTTTCTTTTGGTTTGCATTATTTTTGTTCCTACAACATTTTCTAGGCCATTGGGCCTTTCTTTTGGTTTGTATTATTTTTGTTCCTACAACATTTTCTAGGCCATTGGGCCTTTGATGTAATGATTAATATTTATACAAGTATATTTACCTCAGTGGTTCGTGCATATTTTAATTTTGAGCTTTGTACTTGTTTTTATTTTATGGATATTGCTCTGTTGTAACTTTTGCATTTAGTAATGACCGGGTTCATTTGGCATCCCTGCAATGAAAGATTTGTGGACCACCGGGCTTCGTCGATGTTCACCAGCAAGTTGCAAGTTTGCTTCTTAGCACCTGCAAAGGGTTGTCTGATTAGGGTGTCAGAACCTTAATTGCTCACCTTTAGGAGGAAAAAAAGCGCATTGTTGTAGCAAGGTACTTTATTTTCTCTTTGCACTTTCCTAACAATGATCTTCGTGATTTGCAGCTTAACCAATTGGAAGTAGTTAGTTACCATTTTTGGTTGCCATATTTGTCCATTGTATTTAGCATTCGTTGAAGTAGTGTGTTGATTTATGCACTATATTGAGCATGTTGCCTGTGTTTCCCACGATAATGCTCGTAATCAGAGAGACGTATTTGTTTTTTTGTATTGCGTTCCACGTCATAGAGGAGTGTTCCCCTACAAAGGGTCAGATCCCCGTCCCTGCCCTCGAGGCTTGGCTCGGATCGAGGTGGATGTCTTTGAGCTGAACCGTTTACGCCATTGGATTTGAATAGATCCAAAAGGGGCACGCCAGCTACACATAAGTGTATTTAAGTCGTATCAAATATTCATGAATGTGTGTAGTTTGTTTTGGAAATGCGTTTAAATAGTTTCAGATACACATAATGTGTGTAGTCTATATCGGGTATGCGAAAATGCATATAAGTCGTGTCAGATATGCATACATGTGTGTACTCTGTATCAGATACACGAAGGTTCAGGGAAGCGTTTAAGGCGTATTAGATACGTATAAATGGGTGTAGTCTATATCAAATATGCAGGCAGACTCGTGATCTTTGTCTCTTGGCATTTAAGATTCTAAAGAGAGACAAATAAAAAAGAGTGCAATAGGGAAAAAAATAATATACAAGTATTTTTATTCATAATGAAGTAAATGTATTACAATGAGATAATAGAATGACTAGATAAGTAAACCTTCAGCTGCAATACCACTTTATCTTGTCTCAGAGATTTCGGTCGGGATTCTTGGGGTCATGAATATGGTTGAAGAAAGGTGATGTTCCTTGAGGCGCTCGTCTTCGACCTTTACGAAAAGGGCTCGACATGCTATTTTCATATGGCGATCTTTCTGAGGACCAACGATGTCAAACAAAGAGCCAGAGATAATTTCCGACCAAAGGTACCTTTGGAGGAGACTTTTCCCCTTACTGCCATAACCCGATGTCATTTCCGAGCTACCTCATATGGACTATCATCTCATTAGAAAACACTTCCCTTACTAGGTAGTCAAGGGTTGTATTTTGTTCATGGCTCTTGTTCTTCGTTTGACTCTATTCCTTGCCACACCTCGAGGTTGTATAGAAGACACAACTTATTACCAGGCAGTCACCGGAGTCAACTGTTCTTCTGACCTAAGTGATGAGAAAAAATGCAGTAGAGTCGACTTGCTCTGTCACGACATGCTGGACCTGGCCTAAGGCCGGCTAGAGATCCTTTAGTACCTGTAGTAGGTATCATGGTACCGGATCTGCGTCGATCATTAACTACGAACTCGTCGTATCTTCGATGTCGCCCTGAAGAGTATCACATTGGCGGCAAGAGGTGGTGACAATGCTTGATCGGAAGATGGACCATAAATCCTCATCACGATCTCTGAGGAAATCGTCTTCACTTTCTGGAATTTCCGGCGTAGATCTGGATAGGGATCTAGGATCCTTTCTTCTTCTCATTCGCGAAGTTCCTCAGGGAAATCAGATATATAGTGAATCGTAGTCGAAAGAATAACTGGCTAGATCGAATACAATGAATCTCTGCATTCGATTTTGAATGCTATTGATTCAGTAACCCGAGGAGGTTGTGATTAGGTAGACCTGAGATTAGATTTGACATCGTGAAAATTGTAGGAAACAGACGTCGATTTCCATAGAAACCACACGGTTCCGTTCAGGAAACGAAAATGGATGATGTTGGTGAACTGAACTTATTGAACCAGTGGTCCCGATCTCTGATGCAGCGGTGCAGGACATACCTGTATGGTTAGCACCCAACACCCGAGTTAGTTCAAGATTCAAGATGAGTTTAGTGAAAATGGGAGATCAGAAAATGTACCTTGCTTTCTCGTGTGAACTGACTTATACCTTGGGCCACATGGAGTGAATTTGAGATGAATTGAGCCTTAGCTATTTGGGCATTTGGCCGACCCACAACAATAACAAAATTCTGATTTAATGCTAGTAAATTCAAGATTATGTTAATATAAAAGGTTTCATTAATTCAAAATGCCATGAAATTATGGTTTAGTAAATAATAGGCTACAAGTGTCATTTAATTATAGTTTGGTTAACTGTTTTGGTTTTAGGCATATGGCAAACAAACACGGCCCCGTCCGCACCCGCTCGGGCCTGCCCCAAAATTAACGGAGAAATCCCGATTTAATTGAGTGCGGGTGCGGGTGCGGAGAAAACCCGGTTCTTAACTACGGGTGCGTGGGCGGGAAGACACTAGAATCCGCCGACACCCGCCCCGGATAATGCATTTTACTTCAATTCACTTATTTTACTTATTTTAATATTCACTTATTAATTATATTTTTAATTAAATTATTAATGCCCTTATTGCAATTAAAATAATCAAATTAATGAAGTTAATATTCATTTATTAATTAAGTTTTTAAATAAATAATTAATTAAGTTATTAAAATAATTAATTTTTTAATTAAATTATTATTTTTTATTACAATTAAAAAGAAATCAATTTTTTGCGGGTGGGGCGAGGCGTGGCGGGTGCGGGTGCACCCGTTCTCCTCTGGGGGCGGGTCTGGACCGTAAATTTTTACCCCGGTTGAGTTTGGGGGCGGGGCGGATGTGTTACATGGAGGCGGGTGCGGGTACGAGTATAGTTAAACCCGCCTCGTTGTCATGCCTACTTGGTTTGATCCCTTAACTAACTATAAAGTTTTAATTTAGTCACTTAACAAAATTATTGACTCATTATTTTGACTTTTGTCATGCTCTCATGCCACATGTGTACTACTTAATATTTTTTTACATAATTTAACAAAAATGACCAACTTGACCCACATAACAATTTTCAAGGGACTAATATGTTACGTTTATTAGAAGAGAGACTAAAGTGAAACCTTAAATTAAGTTAAGAGATTTAGTGACTAATTAAATTTTATTTATTTATTTTATAACTTATTCTCTCAGCTAAACTGACAACCAAAAGAAAAAATTTCAATCAATTCCTTTCGAATCTCATCAACTGCATTTTAATGCCTTTTTGTATGACTTATTCTATCAGTTGAGTTGACAATTGAGGAAAAAACTTTTATTCAATTTGATAAAAAAGTTAAGTAGCGAATCTTTATTGTTAGTTTATAAAATAACAATGGTCAAAACATTTTATCATCAATTCACATGAAATATAAGCAATCTACATAAAACTTATTTATGTGAAGTAAAATTTTGAATTATTTTTCATTATATCAAGTGAAGTTAAGACGTTAAGCATTGTTGCAACTGATTTGTCAAATTATTCAAGATAACTATTGCTATTTATTACTATTTTCTAATATCTATAGTATCTTTCTTGTGGGCAGTATTTGTTCTGAAAAACTTCTCCTCTTATGTCAAGGTAACTAATTTTATTTTTGTTGAAAATTTAATGTAGCATATAGCAAATGAAAGTCTATGAGTTGAGTAGTTATTGTAAATGAGGAGGTCATTAATCAAAAAAATCGTATTTAAAAATGTCAACAAAAAGAACAATTTAATAGGCTACTCAAATTAATATTTTTTATTAACAAAAATTATTTTTCAAAATTATTTTAAAATCAAAAGTAATTTACAATTACATCCCTCCCATTATGTTTTGTTCATGAGTGAACATTATCGGAGCGGCTTATTTGTTCAACCGCAATGCCGGCCCCTGCTGGTCAACATAAATACAAAATTAAGATGTAAATTAAATACCTGTACTATAAGCTTTTAATGCATTCAATTTAATATTTTAGTTTTCAATAAATAAAGAGTTCAAATAAATGTGAAGAAACTATAAGGAAACTGCACATGCATTCATATTCGTGTCACGCCCATCACACTTTATATTTATGCACACACTCTTATTTTGAGTACAATTACGTCACTCTTACCGTCACTACTACGGTATTTAGAAAAATAAAAATAAAAATATATTAGCATCACGTCACTATTACCTAAACACACTTATCCTGTAAATTTTGTTTATCTATCGTTCAATAAAAATATATTATTTTGTCATATCATATAATTAATTTATAAGTTTTAATCTGACTTAATAGAATATATGATCATCATTAGTTGACAATATAAATCAGCACCCCTTCTTCATATTTTATAGGTTCTTTCATTGAAAAAATATTTAAAATCTCCCAACTTTAAATTCTTCTTTATATGGAGGCTATGTTTTGCAAAATCATTTTTTATTATAATTTATGTTTTATCACTATAATTAACTACAAGTTTATTGAAAAATTAATGTATTTTATAAATATATAGATTAAATATATCTTTTATCTAATAAATTGGAAATTATTTTATTTTATTTTATTTATAATAGTGATAAAAGAATGTAAACTCTACTTTATCTAATTTAAACTAGTTACAAATTTATTATAGAAATTGCAATTTAGTTAAGTTAACTAATTGTTTTTCCGATTTAGTTGTGTAACAAGCAATTTGATTAGTTAGTTACAATATCACATTTAAAGGCATTGATTAATGTTGTAATGATTCGTTCGCTTATATATCAATTTTAAAGCGTCTTTTTTTCAAAATTACAATAAAGAATTATTAGAAATATCGATAAAGTTGAATAGATTCAGTATTGAATCGTAAATGATGTCATTTTTGTTAAAAGTATTTCAAACATTCTCTTGTATGTCTTAGAGTTGAAATGCAGGAACTCCAACTCAAACATTCTCGTTAAAAGTATGTCATTTTCGTTACAATAAAGAATTTATGGCCATATGCTTTCCTGTTTCATGAATTTTTTGTGAGAGAAACTCCAACTCTCAATTTGAGACGACACCATATCGAAATTCACTTAGGTGAAATTCATATTGTATCCTTTTCCATGAGACACATACCCCCGGTATTGAACTTCATTAAGAGTTTAAATAAAAACTCAACCCTTATTTTAAAGGTCAAGATTATCACTAAATGTTCGACAAACATCCAAATAAATGACTTATTGTTACCCATTGAATCTTGAGGTTACTGTTTTGTTAACATAAGATTGGGTTGTTGCCACTGTCGGAACTCTTACTCAAGGAGTTTCAACCTCATGCCTATTAAAGTTGTTTTTACTATGTCTCTAGCCAGTGGCTTAGTAAATGGATGAGCCAAATTATAGCTTGTTCGTATATAGATGAGTGAAATAATTCCATCTTTAATCAATTTTCTAACAAAAGAATGTCTAAGTCCTATGTGTCTAGACTTTCCATTATACACTTCGCTGAATGCTCTAGCTAAAGTAGCTTGGATATCGCATTGTATCAACATCTTTGAAACATTGTCTTTTGCTAATGGAATTTCTAATAGAAGGTCCTTAAACCATTCCACTTCTTGACCAACGGAAGCAAGAGGCACAAACTCTGATTCCATGGTTGAAAGAGTAATGCATGTTTGCTTATTGCTCCTCCAAGAAATTGCTCCTCTAGCTAGTGTAAATATCCACCCAGTTGTGGATTTATGATCTCCAACATTGGATATCCAACTTGCATCGATATATCCTTCTAGTATGGCAGGAAACCTCCATAGTGAAGGCCAAAATTTTTGATCTTTTGTAGATAACCGAAAATCTTTGTGATTGCCTTCCAATGTTCTTTATTTTGATTATCAGTAAATATACTCATTTTACTAACTGCAAATGATATGTCGGGTCTGGTACATTGCATTAAGTACATAAGACACCCTATTGCACCTTCAATATAATGTGTTTGACAAAGTTCGTAACCTCCACTATTTCTCTTTACTTTGATCCCTAAAATTATGTCAACTAATCCAAGATATTTCATCTTGAATGTGGAAGTTAGAAACCTTTTTGTCTCTAAAATTCCATCCATGTTGTTGCTAATTATCAACGTGTCATCAACGTGTAGACAAAGGAATATTACAATATTTTTCCATACCTTTGTGTATAAGCACTTGTCACAAGAATTGAGAGTAAATCCATTTGAAAGTATGACATAATTGAATTTTTGATGCCATTGTTTTGGTGCTTGTTTTAGTCCATATAGGGATTTGACAAGCTTACACACCTTTTGTTCATTTCCAAGAAGCACGTAGCCTTTTGGCTGTTCCATGTAGATTTCCTCATCGAATTCTCCATTTAAGAAATTTTTTTAATATCCATTTGATGAACTATAAGGTCATTCAAAGAGGCTAAGGCGAACAATACTCTAATTGTTGTTGTTCTTGCCACTGGTGCATATGTGTAAAAGTAATAAACACCCTTTTTTTCTCTAAATCCCTTTGCTACTAATCTTGCCTTATATGTGTTTAATGTACCGTCACTATGATACTTCTTTTTAAACACCCGCTTGCATCCAATGGGACTTGATCCCTTTGGTAAATCAACAAGTTCCCAAGTTTGATTTGACGTGATTGAATCAATTTCATCTTTGATAGAATCCTTCCAACATAAAGAGTCTCTTGAAGCCACTGCTTCCTTGTAAGTTTTAGGATCATCTTCTACTTGAAGAATAATGAGAATATTCCGAACATAATTCTCACAGTTTCCTTCAACTAGATAAAAAGAAATAAGTTGAGAATCGATTTTGTTTGGTCCTAGATCCTTTGCTTTCCGGACTCTCTTGCTTATCCAAGGCTCGGGTTGTGTTTCAATGATCCGAGAAGTACTTTCAGGTTGTATCTCCATACTCCAAGAAAAATCTTCCTCCAGAGATTCTTTGTTTGCGGGAGACTTCGATTCTTTATCCTTAGTAATAAGGTTTGCAAAGAATTCTACATCCATGGATTCAATAATTACATAAGACTCTAAGTTAAAGTCTATATGTTTTACTATTTGATGCATATCCTATAAATGCACATTTTATTCCTCGAAGGCCCAATTTAGTTCTCTTAGGACCCATGTTTTTATAGTAGGCTACACACCTCCACACTCTAAAGTAACTGATATTTGGTGCTCTGCCTTTCCATAACTCACATGGGGAAATACTGGTTTTCTTCAAAGGAATTATGTTAATTATGTGGCAAGCAGTTAGTAAGGCCTCACCCCACAAATTAAATGGCAATTTGGATTGCATTAACATGACATTCACCATCTCTTGATATGTTCGATTCTTTCTCTCTGCTACACCATTTTGTTGTGGCGTGTGAGGTGCGGAGCATTCATGTATAATGCCACGTTCTTCACAAAACGTATCAAATTCTATAGAAAAATATTCATCGCCCCTATCACTCCTAAGGACTTTGATACTTTTATTTAATTGATTTTCTACTTCTGCTTTGTAAAGTTTAAAGGCATTAAAAGTATCATTTTTATGCCTTAAAAGATATACATATGTGTACCTAGAAGAATCATCGTTGAATGTAATGAAATATCTGTTTCCCCCATGGGCTAACATGCCATTAAATTCACACTAATCTGAATGTACAAGATCAAGGAGATTTGTATATTTTTTTAACACTTTTGAAAGGTTTCTTAATCATCTTTGATTTAACGCATAATTCACATTTTTCAGAATCATTTATATTGCATGAAATCAAACCAGATTTAATGAGTCTCTTCATAGAACTAATACCGGTATATGCTAATCTATTATGCCATAAAAAACAAACTGAAATATGTAAGCAGAATTAGAAATTTTATTAATAATATTGTCGGTAGTACAAAGTTTGATCATTCCCTTAGCGAAATATCCTTTTCCTATAAATACACCATTACGGGTCAATATAAGTTTGCTCGATTCATATACATATTTAATACACGGTTTACCCAACAATTCCCACTAACAAGATTCTTAGTCATGTTGGGGACATGAAGCACATTAACAAGAGTGACTTTCTTTCCGGAAGTGAAGTTAAGTTTGACGGATCCGGTTCCAACAACTTTAGATTGTACTTCATTTCCCATTTGTACTTCCCATCCATCAATTGCCTTAGAATAAGTTTTAAAAGCAACCTTATCATAGGACACATGCACTGTAGCATATTTGTCATACCACCATCCATGCACTTTGCCTTAGATTGCCATTATTTCGCTCACCGTAGCGATTATGTCGTCATTTGCATGAACTGCATTGATCTCATTTTTTGACTTGTTGTGCCTGCAATCTCGAGCATAGTGTTCGGGATTTCCACATATAAAATCACCACTTTTTGGACCTTTCGAACTGCCAAAATTTTTGAATTTGTTATGTTCGTTTTTAGGTCTAAGATGACTCCTCATGCCATCATGTTTCTTTTTTCGTTTGGCAGTCACAACATTGGCTTTGGAAAGACCATCAGATTCTGATTTCTCCATTTCCTTCGATTCCTCCTCGATTCAAAGATGTTTATGGATTGTCTCTTAAGAGAAGTCCTCATAACTTTGCAACAATTTCTTTCTATAGGCTTTCCACGAAGGTGGTAATTTTGCAATGATTGCACCAACTTCAAAAGTCCCAGGAATGTCTATTTTCACAGCTTTTATTGTTTTCACGAGAACCTGTAACTCGTGCACTTGGAGAAGAACGGGCTTGGAATCTACGAATTTAAAATCAAAGTATTTAGAAATTAAAAACTTCTTCGTACCTTCCGCTTAGGCTTTGAATTTAAACTCGAGTGCTTTCTAGATTTTTGTTGCAGACTAAGTATCCGTATAGAGGTCGTAGAGACGATTAGATATTATATCGAGGATATGTCCACGACATAACAATCCGTCCTCTTTACGTTTCTTACGCTCCTTCTTGAGTTCATCAGAGTCATCCTCGGTTGGTTCAGGAATCGGTGGTAAGTCAGGCTCTAAGACATAATGAATCTTCAAAACAGTCAGTATGAATGTCATCTTATCTTGCCATCGGGTGTAGTTGGTTCCATTTAAGTGATCTAACTTGATAAGGTCATGGTTCATAACTTTGATGCTTGAGACTGTAGTGTCGAAGCCATTTGAATACTTTTAAGATTGTTAAAAATATCGAAAAAGTTGAATGGATCCAGGACTGAATCGTGAATGATGTCACTTTCCTTAAAGGTATTTCAAGCACTCTCTTCTATGTCTTAGATTTGGAACGCAGGAATACCCAGGATAATTAAGCCTTATATCAAATTTAAGCAAGACCAATGTAAACTCGATTTGTAGTGAAGAGTGTTTGGAATTTGTACAAGAGGATTTTCGGTTGGTGATATGATTTTCTGGATTTCTGAATGGAGTATTTATAGGCGATGTATGTGTTGTTTCACAAGATTACGACCCTTGATGAAACAACACCTTTTAACCAAAAGTTGCATTGTTTCCAAGTATTTCTTATGTTCATTCCGCAACAACACTCCACAAAGTGTTGTTTCTCTTCGAATTCCTAATCATTTATTAACATTTACTCACTTTCACTTTTCTTGTCATTTTGAAACACACCCATGAACATTTATAAATTACAATAACAATAAGAAAATGTGGCATCTAAAACCTCCTCATTCTGACTCTGAACCATTGATATCCATGGTGAATTTTTTTTAAGAAGTATTAGATTTTAAGATCTGGTACTTTGACACTAAGTGCTCAAATCACATGACATGAAATAAGAAGCTCTTCATTGGGCTTGATCGTATTAAAAGAACTACATTAAAATTGGTTGATAGCAACATAATGGAAGTAGTAGACATGTGATATGTGGTTGATATATACAATATGGAAAAAAGCAATAATAGAAAAGGTGGTATATGTTCTTGAAATGAAATACAATTCGATGCATTGATCAATTGGTGGAGAAAAAATAGTTTATGATCATGGAAGACGATTCACTAAAATTTTATGATTAAAGAGAAGATCGATTATGAAATTAGCCATTTCGAACACCATAACATTCAAGACCTTGGTCAACATTGTAGAAGTTAACTATCTTGCAATTATAATTCTTGATAAAGATACATTGTTATGGAACAAGAGATATAGTCATCAGAATTTTAATAGCTTGAGTCAACTTAATTCAAAGAGAATGGTACTAGACTTACCTAAAATTACAGCTTATGAGAATTAATGTACACCATGTTTGACGGGAAATATCCTGGATCAAATTTCAAAAGTATCTTGTGTTAAGAAGAGTTCCAAGCCCATTAGAAAAAAAAACAATCAGTATTATTAAAAGACTTTTATTTGAATTAAGGGGGGTGTTGTTATCAAGTTTATGTCCTTGTTTTAATTTTATGTCTTTGGGTAGATTAATTAATTCTGGCTCATGGCCCTTATTTAGTAGTAACCCTAGTTATATATATATATATATATATTGTATTTTGGCTGCTGTTTGAGGGATGAAGAAAAGTTTGTTTTATTATTTTCTCTTTTGCAATATAGATTTAAATTTAATCTATCTTAAATCTATCATTGGTGCTTTCATCTTGCTGAATTCATGGCTCCCCCTAAACCACCTAATCCCACACCCAAAGAAATTGTGGAAGAGGCTGTCCAAACAACCCAAATTCACCTAGATAATGTAATTGCTCAAAATCAGTAGCTGATGGATGAGAGATTGGAAAGGGTTGCTGCAGATTTGGAGAAACAAATTGGTAATATTCACACCAGATTAGAGAATGACAAACATTTGGAGGATTCCAGATTTGAACAAGTCATGGCTGCCATTAAGATGTCATCCCTCAAGGTTCAACCTCCTCCTCACGTTTCAATGGCAGCAAGCTCTTCAGGTATAACACACAACCCCCATCTCGTTTCTTCATCGCCTACACCTACATCCCATCCCCACACACCCATCACTACACCTATTAGAATACCCATGGTTTTCTCTCAAAACCCTCCCCTCACAACAGTCACAACCCAGCCACGAACTTCGCATTTACCACCTCTACCATTCATTCATTCTTCTCATTCTCCCCAAACAGTTTTTCATTCAACCCAACAATACAACCCCCCACCCTATTCCCAAATCCCATATACTCAATACCCTTAAATGACACCATTACCCCCATTTCGAACCCCTAAACTTGAACTTGCAATATTTGATGGCTCAAACCCCTTAGATTGGTTATTTCAAGCTGACAAATTTTTCCAATTTTACAATATCCAACCTGAAAGTAGATTACCTTTAATTTCATTTTATATGAAGGGAGAGGCCTTGGGATGGTTCAAATGGATGCATCAAAATAAATTTTTAAGTGATTGGTTTTCTTTTACTAGAGACTTAGAATTATGATTTGGTCTTTCTACCTCCATCAGGCTGAATTATTCAAGTTGAAACAAGTTGGGTCTGTAGCTGAATACCAAGCAGCTTTTGAAACACTAGGTAACCAAGTTTTCGGATTACCTCTGGATGCGATATTAAATTGTTTTATTTCGGGCCTAGCACTTGAAATTCGGAATGAAATGGCTATTCATCATCCTACAACAATTTCTCAAGCTATTGGGCTTGCAAAGCTGATTGAAGCAAAAATTAAGGATTCCAAACCCAAACCCAAACCTTTCACACCCTATTATTCTAAGCCAAACACCTTAAATCCCAACCCCCAGCCTCCCAAAGTTACTCCCCCAAACCAGCCACAAGTATCTTTTGCCCCTAAAATTCAACCCTCCCCAACCCCTTCCAAATTCCCAATCAAGCGTCTCTCGCAAGTCCAACTTCAGGAGAGACGTGCTCAAGGCCTATGTTTTAATTGTGATGAAAAATTTATCCCCGGCCATAAATGTACCACTAGCAGATTCTTACTTCTTTTGGCTGAAGATGAAATTCTGGAGGAATCTCAAATTGAACAAGTGGAGCACGAATCTGAAGTTGCTCATGATCTTGGGGACACATATTTCCAATTATCTACACAAGCTTTGACAGGATTATTCTCACCACAAACATTAAAATTCAAAGGGACTATTGGTGGACTTTCTGTTATGGTTCTGGTTGATACAGGCAGTACTCACAACATCATGCAGCCAAGAATTGCCCACCACCGTAATCTTACAACTACACCTATTTCCCAATTTTCGGTTATGGTTGGCAATGGCTCTCATTTGCGATGTGAAGGGATTTGTGAAAATGTCCAACTTAACCTTCAAGACAAACCTTTTACACTTCCATTTTATCTTTTACCTATAGAGGGTGCGGACATAGTTTTGGGAATGGCTTGGTTACGTACCTTAGGCCTCATCCAAGCAGATTTCTCCATACCATCTATCACATTTTACCATCAGAAGAGTGAAATTACTTTAAGAGGTGACACTTCTGCCCAACCTATTCATTCTACCTTTCACCAACTTCGCCACCTCATTCATACAAACTCAATTGCGTCATTCCATTTAATGTTCATGCAACCATGTACCACCCCCCAAAACATTGCTGACCCACCACCGTGTCCTTTAACCATACTCAAAGCTGACCTTGACCCCAAACTTTCCGCCCTTCTCCATAATTATACTTCAATTTTTCAAACTCCAACCAGCCTACCTCCCAACAGACCTCATGATCACCATATCCCCCTCTTACCCAATACTCCCCCATTAATGTGAAACCTTATCGCTACCCCCGCATTCCCAAAAAGATGCCATGACTTCTATCATTCAGGAAAAGCTGAAAGAAGGCACTATTATCCCTAGTAACAGCCCATTTTCATCCCCTGTTCTTTTAGTTAAAAAGAAGGACAACACTTGGCATTTCTGCGTCGATTACCGAGCTCTAAACGCAGTTACAATTAAAGACAGATTCCCTATACCTACCATTGACGAGTTACTCGATGAGTTAGGCTCAACAAGCATTTTTTCCAAGATAGATTTGAGATCCGGTTATCACCAGATCCCTGTTGCAAAAGAAGATATACATAAAACAGCTTTTCGTACTTTTGATGGACACTATGAGTTTCTTGTGATGCCTTTCGGTCTTACAAACGCTCCCTCTTCATTTCAATCTGCTATGAATGATCTTTTGAGACCATATCTAAGGCGATTCGTTTTGGTTTTTTTTATGATATTTTAATTTATAGTTCAAATTTTCAGGATCACTTATCTCACTTGCAGGTTGTTTTTGACTTATTGAAGTCTAATTCTTTTTTTGTCAAGTTGTCAAAGTGTGTGTTTGCAGTGGATACCATTGATTATTTGGGTCATGTGATTTCTGTTGGTGGTGTTGCACCAGATCCGGAAAAAGTGAGAGCCATTTTGGATTGGCCCCCACCTCGTTCACTCACGACTCTCCACGGATTTTTGGGCCTCACAGGATTCTATCGACACTTTGTGCGTAACTATACCACTCTCGCCGCTCCTCTCACCGACTTGTTACGTTCCACTAAGTTCAAATGGAGTACAGAGGCTGATACCGCCTTTACAGAATTGAAAAGAAAAATGACCAACATGCCGGTCCTAGTCTTACCAGATTTCACAAAAACATTTACAATTGAAACAGATGCTTCTGGTGTTGCCGTTGGTGCAGTTCTCTCTTAAGGAGGTCACCTCATCACCTTCTTCAGCAAGAAGATGTGTCCAAGATTACAAGCTGCTTCCGCTTATGTCCGCGAAATGTTTGCCATCACCGAGGCGGTGAAGAAGTGGCGCCAATACATCATAGGACAGTGTTTCCACATCTACACAGATCAAAAGAGCCTTAAGAATTTACTCATGCAAAAGATACAGACTCCGGAACAACAGAAATGGGCTTTCAAGTTGCAAGGATTTAACTTCAAAATTTTCTACAAACCTAGTAAGTCCAATCAAGTGGCTGACGCCTTGAGTCGAAAGTATGGCCCGGAGGAAACCCTGCTTCTCGCCTTGTCTTCCCCAATTCCAGATATCTTGCATGTCCTTCGTGAATTCTATGTTAGTAACAATACCGGCCAGCAGTTAGTAAAGGAGAAGGTTTTTCAAAACAATGACAGAGAACTATACAAGTTCATAAAAGGTCTCCTCTATTACAAGGATAGGGTGTTTATACCTGATATTCTCCAGCTCCGACAACAGATCCTTCACGAGTATCATGCTACCCCAACGGCTGGTCATTTTGGCGTGAAAGCCACTCTAGCTCGCATTGCTTCATCTTTTTCTTGGCCAGGGATGTACCTCGCAGTGAAAAACATGGTTAGAGCTTGCAACATTTGCCAACAAAATAAGTACGACACACAGAAAAAGTAGGGTTTTCTACAGCCTTTACCGATTCCTTCTAAAGTCTGGAAATATCTAACAATGGATTTTGTCACGCATTTACCCAACTCATTTGGCCATACGGTGATCTAGGTGGTCTGCGATAGGTTGTCCAAGTTTGTTCACTTTATAACACTGCCCTCCAAGTTCTCTGCAAAGGATCTCGCATCTAGATTTGCAGTAGAGATTTTCAGACTCCATGGAATCCCTAAAATAATCGTTTCTGACCAAGATCCTGTTTTCCTCAGCTCATTCTGGAAAGAGTTTTTCAAAATACAGGGAACCACATTAAAATATAGTACTGCCTACCATCCAGAAACTGATGGACAAACAAAGGTTGTAAACAGATCTCTTGAGACTTACCTTCGTTGTTTGGCCGGCGATAATCCCCGTTCGTGGTACAAATTTCTGCACTTGGCTGAGTATTGGTATAATACTTCCTTCCACACCGCAATCTCGATGACACCTTTCCGAGCCTTGTATGGCCGAGACCCCCCAACCTTACGAACTATTTATCCGGCACTGTATCTGATGATTTCTTGGACAACATGCAAAACAGAGACAAAATTTTCAGTCAATTGCAAACTCACTTGAAGAAAAGCCGTATTCACATGGAAAAACAAGCGAACTTAAAAAGAAGAGAGTATACCTTTGAAGAGGGCGAGTTCGTTTGGCTGAAGCTCCAACCATACCGACAATCTACTGTAGCTCGCAGTGTGTCTCAAAAACTCTCGAAGCGATACTTTGGGCCGTTTCAGATCGTCAAACGTGTTGGATCCGTCGCTTATATGCTAGATTTGCCGTCATCGTCCCGTGTGCACCCAGTTTTCCACGTTTTGCTACTCAAACCCTACCACGGTACGAAGCTCCAACAACTCCGGCCTCTTCCGTTGGGTCATGACTTTCCTTCTTATGTTGACACAGCTGCGACCACCGGATCTCCACATGCAAACAACGGAGGGGAGGAACAGACGACAGAGGTGAAGGAGGTGACAAAACAGAGTGAGGAAGATGCTTTACATTTTGATAAAGTCTTTGCAAGAGAAACTAAAGAGAACAAGCAGAAGATACACGCTCATGGAAAACAAAAGACAAAACAACATGACTTGGAAAATCTTTGGAACTCTGAGGAAGTTTTGAGTAAAGAAACGAGAGAGGAGACGATTTTTGCTCATGAATCTAATGAAATTTTTTCAAGGGAAATGAGAGAAGAGGAGCAGAAAATTTGCGGTGAGAGAAAAGAAAAGAAGACAAATGGTTTTGAAATTGTGAGAGGAAAAAGAATAGAAGCTGCTAGAGATCTTTTAACCACTCCCACCATCTAAGCCAAGCCTCAAGTACCGTGTAAGCCTGCGGCTGCACGTGGTCCCTTGCCCCCCCCCCCCAAAATTCTAAATCTACCCTCAAAACCCCAAACGGTCAAAAGCATATTGCACTTTCCAACCAAACCCTACTTCATCTTGCTGAAGAAGCTACACGTTTCCCCACGTTCCCAGCTGTTCCCCACACGAAACCCACTATCCAAGACTACTTCACTCAAAAGCCTGCCACACAAGCCCACACAAAATCCTTATCCTGCCACATGTCACATCCACTCATGCCTTCTCAAACATCCTCGCCGCCCACTCCCTTTCCAAACCCTAATCTGCCTTCAAAACCCAACACCCTCATGATACCAGGCCCTTCATCCCCACGGCCCAATTCACCAAACCCATCTCCTACCAAGTCTAGCCCATCCCCTTTATTAATTCCTCAACCTCTAAACCTTGAGGACAAGGTTTTTTGTGGGCCGGTGAGTATTGTTAAGAAGAGTTCCAAGCCCATTAGAAAAAAAAACAATCAGTATTATTAAAAGACTTTTATTTGAATTAAGGGGGGTTTTGTTATCAAGTTTATGTCCTTGTTTTAATTTTATGTCTTTGGGTAGTTTAATTAATTCTGGCCCATGGCCCTTATTTAGTAGTAACCCTAGTCATATATATATATTGTATTTTGGCTGCTGTTTGAGGGATGAAGAAAAGTTTGTTTTATTATTTTCTCTTTTGCAATATAGATCTAAATTTAATCTATCTTAAATCTATCATCTTGCCAATGAATTTTATTGGGTTATCCTTAGGTGAAAGCAAATATTTCATCACATTTGTATATGAATTTTCCATAATGTAATGGCTATATCCAATTAAGGCTAAGAATGATGCGTTAAAGTTTTCAAAAGACTTAGGCACCCATTAGAAAAACAATATGACAAGATGTTAAAAATTATGAGAATAAATGGTGACAAAGAGTACATTTCCAAATATTTTGAAGCTTATTACAGTGAACATGGTATCATACATGAAGTCGCAATAACCTACAATCCACAACATAATGAACTAGATGAAAGGAAAATAGGAGTATATTAAACACGGTCAAAGCATGTTGAAACAATAATGACTACCTTATTATTTGTTGGTAGAAGCAGTGACCACAACTGTTTACAGAATCAAAGATTTTGAAGGTAGAAGCAGTGACCACAAATGAGGAAGAAGCTAGAATTCAAAAGTGAACGAGTGATTTTGGTTGGCTATCATAAGAGTGGGGCACGTAGATTGTACAATCCTATGCTAAAAAAAATTTAAGTCTCTAGAGATGTGAAGGTATGATGAAAGAAAAAACCTAGGATAAGAAGCAAGAAACAATAGGCATGGCAACATAAACCGTTAGGGTTGTTCATGGTACAGTTCGGTCAGAAAACTGAACCGAACCGTACCAAACCATTATATAAGATCATCCGAACCGAACCAAACCGTTTCAATTTTTTTAAGAACCGAACTGAACCAAAAGTTTTGGTTTAGTATAATGGTTCGGAATTCCGAACCGTACCAAACCATTAGAAGAAATTTTTTCCAAACCGAACCATTTATCATAGAACCGAACCGTTATACTTGTTTTTGAATTTTTTTAATAGAAAACCATTTTAAAATATAAAAAAAAACATTTTAAATTTGAAAACAAAAACATTTTAAGTTTTGGTTTGATATATGTTATAATATTAGAGATAACTTGATTAGCTTACAATTACCAAATACTGCATTTAGTATATTTTTACCTTTCTAACTAATTCGGTTAACCACTGGTAGTATTACCAGCAAGCATTACATATCCTAATCTCCTGTATTATAAAAGCACACTGTACACTCTTGTAAAAGTTCAAACAATCACAATATCACGTTACTCTCTTAATTTTATCTTTCCTTTTCATTCTCTTTCTGCAACTCGATGCAATCTTCACAGAATGAAAATTCTTAAGCCTTGTAACAATTCTGCACTGCATCAAGAATGGAGAGTAAAAAACATTACAATATAAAGCTGCTTATGGATAAATGAAAAGAGTGAAGATTCTTAAGCCTTGTAAATTTAAACGTGTTTTTAGTATTTTTAATTTTCAATTTTGGTTCGGTTAGATTTTAGTTTTGGTGCGGTTCGGTTTCAGTTTGGTACGGTTCTAGAACTATTTTGTGCAGTATGGTTTGGTTCACTAACCAAACTTAACGGTTTGGTTATTTTACCTTCAGTTCGGTTCAGTTCGGCGGTTCGGTTTAGTTCATGGTTTTTTTGAACAGCCCTACAAACCGTACTCGTGGAGAGCCACCTAAAGCGCCTCGAGTTTGATGGAGAAAAACTGATTTGAATGGGTTTGAGTTTGAGTTTTTCATGATTAAAAAATATGGGGCCGTGTCTGATAATAGAGACATTAGTACCCACCCCAACCTATCCCTTTTATTTTTCCACGGAGTTTTGTTCTAGACTAGCCAAAGGCCTAATTGACCAAGGCTCAATGCATATCAAGTCCACTTTACCCGACTCAACATATAAGACAATTCACATGCCACGAGAAGGTATACAATTTTTAATTTTCAATTTCACTCATCTTGAATCTTGAACTAAGACGGACATTTGAGTGCTAACCATGCATGTCCACTCCATATCGCCGTAAAGGAGATCCGAGCTACCGTTCAAAATCGACAGTTATTCATCTCTCATCATTTATGGCTCCTTCGTGAAGCTAAAACATCCATTTTTGGTTCCCAAATGGAACAATGGCGTCGTCTATAGAAATCGACTTCTGATTCTTATGATTTCTAAGAGAACGACATTCGCTTTGTAAACACCACCAATCCAGCGTACAAGTTGTAGATTTGGAATCTCATAATTCATATTTGAATCTTTGGTTCACCATATACAACTCTCTTAGATTTCAGAATCAAGAAGCATTTGGAAACAAGCGCGGAGATCCATCACAGCCGATCCGGTTAACCATCATTTCCATTACTATTCTTCAGAGCCTAGATCTCTGATTTCGTCAAGAAATCCATAGAACAACAGAAGGAGAGTCCTTAGATCCAGATCTAAAGTTACGTTGGGATCCAAAGGTAATTCTCATGGAATCCAGGCTAGAGATTCATAATTTAACACCCCGACCTAATATCATCCTCACGTTTCCTACCATCGTCGGGGTGCATATGAGGGCGACGTCAAAAGATACCACAAGTTCATAGTTAATGTCGAGCATGGATCCAACACAAAAACGCCTCTAATTAGTACCAGAGAATTTTTGACCCATGGACGGGCCTTCCTTTAAATGAATACATTTTTCCCTTATTGTTTGGTTCGGTCATCTCTAGAAGGTAGGAACGGGGGGACCACTTAAGGGATATAGGTGTTTTGGCTAAAATATGGATTCACGAGGGAACACGAGAATTTCACCAATATCAGGGTCCGGACAAGGATTCTCATGCACAATATTCCCTAACGATATTGTCCAGGGCTTGGATATGCTGACGAGTCAATCCCAAAGGCATCGCGAATCTTGATAGCTCCCTTTGATCGTAAGTCGTCCACACTTTTCTGAAGGAAAGGCTTATGTCAAAGAGTTCTCATCCAAAGGAATCTCTTCTACCCAGATAAACAAAGCATATCGCCGAAGCATTAGACAGATCAAATCGAAGAGCCCAAAATCAAAGTTCGGCCTCAAGTTACGCTCCTCGAAGCAATCGATTTCTCAAACATGCATCAGCATAGAAATGCAAAACAAGGTACCTCAGGGCCCCGGGAAGAGGCCAATCGAGATACCTCAGACATCGTCCATCTAAAGAAGATGCTTCAAAGCGTGAAGTTCATTCAACCCAAATCTTTAAAGAAAACAACGGCCGAAGACCCAAAACCTCTTTCAGACAAAGGAGATACCTCAGAGCAAAGAAAGTTCAACCCAAAACTCAATGAAATGGCAATATTCAAGGACCCCAGATACCTTCAATGTTAGAGTCTATGCCGAAGGTTTATCTACCACGTCGTCTCAATTACTCAATTGTATCAAATTCAATTCTTTATTAACACGAATATATATATATATATATATATATATATATATATATATATATATATATATATATATATATATATCCTTTGTTGTGTACCTCTTTGTCTCTTTCTGCTAGAAAGCCGAAAATAAAAAACACAGACAAGATGCATGAATACATTTCTGATACGACCTTAATGCATTTCTACGATTCCTATACGACTTAAAACACACTTTATACCCGATTGTGTATCTGATTCGTATCTTAATGCGGTCCGCTATTCTGATACGAATTAGGAACACTCCATGCCTTAATGTGTATTCAATACAGACTTAACATATTTAGGCAATTCTAATACGACTTGAACATATTCCATGTCCAATTGTGTATCTGATACAAACTTAAGAAATGTTGTGATTCTGATACGACTCAAATGCACACATCCCATCTGAGGCTTATTAAATGCAATTTTACATAGCTGGTGCACCGCATTGGATCTGGCCAGTTCCAAGGTGTAGGTGGTGGAGCCTAGAGACATCCACCTCGATCTGAGTCAAGCCCCGGGGGCAGAGACGGGGATTCTACCCTTAGCTAGGGAACGCTCCTCTGGGACACAGAGCTCAATTCAAAGTATGAGTACATGACCTTGAATTCACTAATCCCATGCCTCGTCTCGGAGAATGCAAACAAATTACAAAATGTGATACATTAAGTGGGAGCCACCTGGGAACAAATGACTGAAACTCAACACTAATGGATCGAAGGCTCAGACCAAGGAGGCATGTTGCATGGGAGTTTTGCGTGACAATAACATATGGATTATAGGCAACGCCAAAAAGTTGGGAAACTGTAACAATGGGACGGTTTAACTTTGGTGTTTGCTTGAAGGCCTTAAGATGATTCATATTAAAAACAAGAAGTTGATTATACAGGTGGACTGCATAAATGTTTGTGACACAATCACGAAAGACATATCCATTGTTTCCTTAGGGAAAAGCTTGGTCAAAGAAATCCACAAGGAACTATGGGTGGCAAAACGGGTCGCTAGCCCCGCCCCTCCTTAAGCCCGCCGAAAAAGGGGGCGCGGCGGGCATGCCTGCCAAGTGAAAATGGGCTTAAAAATCTAGCCCGCCAAAAAATGTGGCAGGTTTGTGGGCGGCGGGCTCGCCTGCCTTTTTTTTTTCTTCATTTTTTAATAGATTAATATGCTTATTTTTACATTTTAATTAGATTTTTCACTTATTTTTTAAAAAATAATTTTATAAAGCATACTTTTTTTTTACAAATTTTAGTTAAAAAATATTGCATATATTCACAAATAAATGTATAAAATAGAATCATCAACAAGTATTCCAAAATATAGTTCAAGTATTAATCTTCAACCAAAAAAAATGATTTTCGAGTTTGATAACTATGTTGGCAGGCTGGCGGGTCAATCTGTCCCATTTTTTGGCGGACTTAAGGCGGGGCGGACTTAAAGCGAGGCAGACTAAATGTGTAGCGGACACAAAATCACAACTTAACCCGCCATTTTTTACGGATAGGCAGACCATGACTTGTTTTGCCACTCCTATAAGAAATCAAAGTTTTTTAAAGCTAAAGCATTTCTTAAATAAAACATTGTTGTGCAGACGAGATGACCAAATTAGGAACTAATTAACCAATTGTTAACATTAACTTGCAGAACTCTTGTCCTAGAGAAGTGCAGAAGGAGTACAAAGTGTTAGTGCACAAGGCGATGAAAACAAAAGGAATGATAAAATATTTATTGCTATGCAATGACGGCTACAAAAGTTGTAAGAAAGATGATGAAATAAATGACATCTACCACTAGTCTAATTATACACAAATACTAGGGCCACATAGACAACATACTAAATTACCCTTCAATGCCATCCCTTAATTTAGGATTTCCTAATCAAAATTAACAACACCAATTCCATTCCTTAAGTGGAGAAATTGATTCGTCTTGATCGCCTTTGTCAGAACATCTGCCAGCTGCTTCTGGGTGCTACAGTGCACGACTTCTAGCACTCCATTATGGACTTGACTTCTCAGAAAGTGATACTTTGTCTCAATATGATTGCTTCTCCCGTGCATAACTGGGTTCTTGGCAAGATTGATTGCAGACTTGTTATCAATCATCAGCTTCAGAGGCTTGTTTACTTTGATCTTCAGATCCTGCAGCAAATTCAGAAGCCATACAGCTTGACATACAACTACAATACCTGCGATGTACTCAGCTTCACACGTTGATAATGCAACAACAGGTTGCTTCTTGGAACACCAAGAAATAGGACCTCTTAGAAACTTAAACAAGTATCGTGAAGTATTTCTCCTGTCAACTCTATCTCCACACTAATCAGAGTCTAAGTAACTCATCAGCTATGAATTAGTCTTTCTTCTGGAAGGGAATATCACTCCATACTTCAGAGTTCCCTTGATATACCACAAAATCCTGACAATAGCTTGGTAATGGGACCACTTGGGTTTAATCATGAACCTACTAACCATTCCAACTGCATAATAGATATCAGGTCTGGTATTACACATATACCTCAGAGAACCAACCAACTGTTTAAAGTTTGTAGCATCCATACCCCCACCTTCAGAATCATAATCCAATTTGTGATTGGTTTCTGCAGGTGTGACAACAACCTTACAATTCTACAACTTAAATCTCTTCAGAAGCTCAACTTCATACTTCATCTGATGCAAAATGACACCCTTCTCCGAGTACATAAACTCCATCCCTAGAAAATATTTCATTTTCTCGAGGTCATTCATTGCATACTTATTCATTAGCACGTTCTTGAATTTGGCTATCTCTTGTTCAGAACTCCCTGTTAACAATATGCCATCAACATATAGACACACCAGAATCATATTGCCTTTAGAGGTATGCTGAACATAAACATCGTACTCCATCTCACATTTCTGAAACCCCTGCTCCTTGAAAAATGAATCAATCTTCAGATTCCAAGCTCTGGGCGCTTGCTTCAATCCATACAAAGCTTTATGTAATCTGTACACCATCCCTTCCTAATTCCTTTTAACAAATCCAGGAGGTTATGACACATATACCTCTTCTTGTAATGTACCGTTCAGAAATATAGATTTCACATCTAAATGCATCAGAGGCCAATTCCTGTTAGCATCTATTGCAATCACCAGTCTGATTATTTCATGTCTCACTATAGGTGCAAACACTTCAGAATAATCTAGCCCAGGTTTTTGTAGAAATCCTCTTGCTACTAACCTCGCTTTGTGTTTGCCAATTGATCTATTTGGCTTTAGCTTCACCTTGAAAATCCACCTGACGCTGATGGCTTTCGTGTCCTTTGGAAGCTTAGTCAACTTCCGAGTCTTGTTTCTTTCAATAGACTGAAGTTCTTATTTCATGGCCTTCATCCAAACTTTCTTCTTGAGGGAGTCTTCTGTACTTATGGGTTTAGAGTATACTACCATGTCACACTGAATAACCTCTCCCTTAGAGTCTATTTCAGTATCTCGTAGTATGTCATACTCTGAAAATCTTCTCGGGATGTTTCTGACTCTTTGTGGCCTCTAACCTCGTTCAAAATCTCCTTCGGATGCTAGAACCCCAGAAGTTCTATCTTTATAAGCTTCTCCTTCAAAAGCTCTTGCTTCAGAAGGTTGACCTCCTCCAGAACCTTGACCACCTTCAGAGTCTGGAATATTCCCAGAATCTGAATCAACACCAGAATATGAATCACCATCAGAATCTAGATCTGAATCATCTTCACCTTCTGAGTCTCCTTCAGAGTCAAACTCACCATCAGAGTCAAACTCACCTTCAGAGTCTACTTCAGCTTCAAAATCTTCTCCAGCTTCTGACTCATATTTAGAAACTTTTAATTCAGACTTTTCTCCAGAAGTTCTCACACCAGAGTTGGATTGAGACTTATTCCAATCCCAAGCTTCTGATTCATTTACATTCAAGTCTCTGCTGAATTCAACTTTATTAGTTTCTGGACAATAAAGCTTGTACGCACCTGTACTATGGTACCCCACCAATAACATCACTTTGCTTTTATAATCCAACTTCTGTCTTTTGGCTTCTGGAACGTGTTTGTAACATATTGAACCAAACACCTTCAGATGGCTAACACTTTGCTTGTCTCTATTCCACTTCTGAATAGGAACTATTTCCTACAGCTTCTTCGTTGGACATCTGTTGAGCACATATGTTGTGTTGGCAACAACTTTTCCCCATAAGGTGTGAGGAAGCTTCTTCTCCTTCAACATGCTTCTCGTCATATCAAGCAAAATACGATTTCTTCTCTCAGCAAGACCACTATGTTGAGGAGTATAAGTAGCAGTAACCTCATGCTCAATTCCATTCTCCTCACAGAACTTTCTGAACTCAGTGGAGTTATACTCGCCTCCACCACCAGTTCTGAGAATCTTTAGAGTCTGACCACTCTGATTCTCAGCCTTCATTCTGAATTTCTTGAATTCAGCAAACACCTTGTGTTTGAAATTTATAAGGGATACCCACGTCATCCTTGTGAATTCATCAATAAATGACATGAAGTATTTGTTCCCTCCAATCGATGCTACTGGAAATGGACCACACACATCAGAATGCACTACTCCCAAGGCATGCTTTGCTCTTGAAGCTACTTCTGACGGATATGGCAATCTTGGTTGCTTTCCTTCCATGCACACTTTGTATGACTTCTCAAGCTTCTTAATTGTAGTAATTCCATGTACCAGCTTCTTCGAATTCAGATGCCCTAAGCTTCTGAAATTCAGATGACCAAATCTTCTGTGCAACAACCCACTTTCCTTCACAACACTTGTTGCACTAAGGCATTCAGAGTTTGTAATTCTGACATTCACCTTGAATATTCTATTCCTTCCATGTTCTGACTCCATAATCAAATTCTGATTATATTCATACAACTTCAAAAGATTGTCCTTCATGGTAACTGAAAAACCTTTCTCAATTAGTTGCCCTACACTCATCAGATTGCTTTTCATGCCAGGTACATACCACACATTCTGAATCAATGCAGTTTCCCATTATTCAGAACGACTCTAACATTTCTCATACCTTCAGTGTTGAGGTATTTATCATCAGCACATCTGATCTTTGTCCTCTTTCCAGAGTCAAAGTCAACCAACCATTTCTTATTTCTAGTAAGATGATTTGAGTAGTCAGTGTCCATATACCACCAGTATGTCAAATTCGTATCATCAAATTCATAAGCCATTAATAACACAAATTCATCATTAGAATCTCTTTTGGCTACGTTTGCTTCTTCTGACTTCCTTTCCTTGTTTGACCAACAATTAGCAGCGAAGTGGTCAAACTTCTTACAACAATAGCACTGGATCTTCTTCTTGTCATACCTCTATTTTCCCTTCTGAGTGTTCTTCTGCCTATCAGAAGTTGAGGTTTCTAACTTCTGAACACCATCAGATCTTCTCATGGATTCTAACCTAGATTGCTTCTGATGCTTCTTACTAGAAGCTGCTTTCAAAGCCTGATGCTCTACTTCTCTTTCAGAAGTTCTCTCAGTCAGACGCAACTCGTGTGCTTCTAGACTGCTTTGCAGCTCTTCAATTCTCATGGTGTCTAGATCCTTAGAATGTTCTATTGCTACCACAACGCAATCAAACTGAGAGGGATCTCAATACCTTCTCAATGATTACTTGTTCAGAAAGGGTTACTCCACAAGCTTTCATCTCATTAATGATTAAAATCACTCTAGAGATGTACTCAGAGACTTTCTCGTTGTCCTTCATGTTGAGATTCTCACGCTGCTTTCGACTGAAGCTTCACCTTCTTCACTAATGCGTCATCACCGTAACACCTAACTAGTGTGTCCCACGCAGCCTTCACCGTCGTTGAATCAACGATTTTCTCAAACACGTTTACATCCACACACTGATGGATGTAGAACAACACCTTCTGACCTTTCTTCCTCAGATCTCGCTGAGTATTTCTCTGCGCATCAGTTGCATTTTATGGAAGTTCAACTGAAACGTAATAATCGTTGACGAGATCAAGAACATCTTGAGCGCCAAACAACATGCACATATGAATCATCCAACGATTCTAGTTCTTGCCATCGAACACTGGAAGCTTGTGCTCAAACTACCGTTTCCGTTCATCTTAAATCTTGTGCAAGTCACTCAGATCTCACCAAACACAGTGTTTCCCAATCCCGCGGAATCAGAAAAGGTGATTCTGTTACGATTCCGTTCAAGATTCAACACGAATTCAAGAAACGAAATCAAATCAATCACACAACGCCTCACTGTTTCCCTTGTGTTTCCCGTGGATCCGAAACCGGAGCTCTAGATACCAATTGTTAGTGCACAAGGTGATGAAAACAAAAGGAATGAGAGAACATTTATTGCTCTGCAATGATGACTACAAAAGCTGTAAGAAAAATGATGAAATAAATGACAACTACCACTAATCTATTTATACACAAATTCTAGAGCCACATAAATAATATACTAAAATAATAAATTACCATTCGATACAAAGAAGATTTAGATGGTGTAATTAAGTAAAGAATAGTTCTCTTGTAATTTGGATTTAAAGCCTCTTTTTCAAATATATATATATATATATATATATATATATATATATATATATATATATATATATATATATATATATATATATATATATATATATATATATATAAAATCCAAATCATCTATATATAGAAAAACGAAAACATAGACTTGTACCAAGTTGTTTATTTTGTTCCATAATAATTGTCATATTTATAAAATATGTTTGTTCCATAAACAAAACTTACTTATGATTTTTAATGTAAATTATTATTTTCCTTAGTACTTCCTAATTAATATAATTTATAGAATTTATATTATATCATCCTTATTTTGTATTTATTATAGCAGAAATGTATCAACACTTTAATTAAAATATATTTATTTACTTATTTTCTTTATTTATCTATAATGATTAAATAAGACAACTGTTTTGAAGATTAAGTTTCAATGTACTAAAAGAATAAATAACTTTTATTACAAGTTATATAACGAATTTAAAAAAAAAAATTCAAAATTTAAATACAAGTTGCAAATTCTATTGACACATCATATGATTTTCTAGAATTGAATTCACATCTATTTTAACTCACAAATTAATACACATCCTCATCCTCTCTACTCTATAAACTTTGTCTTGCTAGTAAACTTTTCTCCATATCCACTTCTCTATTACTTTCAATCTTTTCTTCTGTCACATCACTCTCTTTTACTCCTTCCCTCTCTTCTGCACTTACCTAAACTTTTTGTTTCTTCTTTTCTCCTCTAATTAATAACTTTCACCATCAACTTTCTTGCATTAACCACTTAATTAACTTTTAATTAAGAGCTAGATCAAGTTTCCCTTTCACTTAGAGATCCATCACTTGCACAAAGGTTACTTTATTTTATTACTCTTTCAGATCCATTGATTTGTTGCTATGGATTTAGAGTTTCAATATCAAGAAGTGAGTACTTTCTCTTACACAAATATGTTACAATAATTAATCATAATAGACTTCCTCTAAATAAAATATATTATGCATATTATTATTATTATTATTATTATTATTATTATTATTATTATGGAGATTAATTTTGTATATATGTAACATGCATTAGGAGTTTTGGAGAAACTCAAGAGGAGTGCAACTTTTCACCTGCAAATGGTTGCCATTGTCTTCTCCAAAAGCTCTGGTTTTTCTTTGCCATGGTAATAAATTAGTTTTTTATTTTTTGAAATGCTAAATTTCTCTCTCTATCTTAGAAAAGTGTGATTTTATTTTACTTCTTCTTCATTAAATATCTATTGCAGGTTATGGTATGGAGTGCAGTCGTTTCATGAGAGGTACTAAATGTTCTTCATAACATGTATATTCGTTTTATCTGTTTCCTCCGGTCACAATTATAAACAAAAATAACAACTTTTACACTAATTAAGAAAATTAGTTAACTGTAATTAATTTTCTTGATTTCATATATAATTAGGGTAAATTTTACTATAATATTCTTAGTTATATTTGATGAATTAACTTTCAACATTAAATGCTATTGAATTAAATTAGAGGTATATTAGTAATACAAACATTAATTGCTTTGAAAATTAATGAGTTTTGCTTATAACAGTGATCAGAAATATCTTATTTTAACATAAACATAAGTCTTAATAGGTGATGATTATGTTTTTCCTATTTAGTTACTTGTCATTTTCTAGCGGGTAGTTGATCCTACAATGGAAAAATAAAACACATAAAAACTAATTTGATAAAAATTGAACATCCTATTAAAAGAAAAAAATGTTTAACTTTACATCACTAGTTAGGTGACCAATTTGGTGTCTACAAATTAGGTGACCAATTTTGCCATAATAACCTTATTTTTATCATTAATTATTTTACAAGTTTTCTTTTTTCCTATTTTTCAAAAAAGTCCTCCCTCCATATAATTAGTTCAACCAACAAAACTATAATATTATTGTTAATAGATGTGTCAACTTCAAGCAATAATGCACCAATAACTTTGAATCTTGAAATGGTGGTGAATTTGAGTTTTGTAGCAAGAATGTAGAGTGTCAGTGTTGCTCTATGTTGTTTCACTTAGGTTAATCAATTCTGTGAAACAACCTGGGGAATCGTTACCTACAAGGAATTGGTACGAGTAGTAGGTAATAGTACTCTGCAATTTTGATGAGGTCATTAATACCACCATGCCATTTTCCAATGGAAGGGAACATTAAAGGACTATCATAGTGATAGTACTTGGGGTAGGCCATTCCATGTCCTCACATTTTCTCCACCAAATTTCAAGGCTTGGATTAATATGATGAAAACAATTTTATTTATTTTAGTATATTTTAATTAATATTGTATCACTTTGAATATTATGATTCTGCAGAATGTGGAGTGAGGCTAGCTTGTGCTAGATATGCTGTATATGGAATTGATTACGAAGGACATGGACGTTCTGAAGGTGTTCGTTGTTACATTAAGAGTTTCGATAACATTGTTAATGATTGCTACGACTTTTTCAAGTCAGTTACTCGTAAGAATTTTCACAACCTTCACTAATTAGTCTGTTGATCAATGATTATGCAGTTTATAGATATACATTTTAGTTTCATCTTTCGTTTTTGTATGCATTTGCATTTATGTTTCAGTGCTCCAAGAGTATAAGGGAAAGGGTAGGTTCTTGTATGGAGAGTCCATGGGTGGAGCAGTTAGTCTTCTCTTGCATCAGAAGGACCCATCTTTCTGGGATGGTGCGGTTCTTGTCGCGCCCATGTGTAAGGTAGTTTTGACGATTATAATTGATTGACAGTGTGAAAATATATTTTTTTTTTCTAATTCATAGTAAAAATATGAAATGTGGTTTATCTTATGTTATGCAAATGTTGAAACAATAAATTAGATATCAGAGAAGGTGAAGCCGCACCAAGTGGTCATTAACACATTGACGAAAGTAGAAGATATCATACCAAAGTGGAAGATTGTTCCAACCAAAGATGTCATCAATTTAGCCTTCAAAGATCCAGCTAAACGCGAAAGGGTGAGATTTTTTTTTCTCGTTTCCTTACAATGACTTGGAATTTCCCACGGTTAAATTATGACTAAATAAGGCTCTCAGATGTTTTGTCACAGTTGAATCGTATCTAACCAACGCAGGGCTACCAAAAACTTAAGACAGCGTTGCTAACGTGCCTTTTTCTTTGAGTGTGATTGCAGATAAGGAAAAACAAGTTGATATACCAGGACAAACCAAGGTTAAAAACGGCATTAGAGATGTTAAGAACCAGCATGAGTCTTGAAGACACATTATACAAGGTTAATTATCTATACATGCATTTATCCAACACGAAACATAGAGCTTGTTTCGACGATTCATATTTTGATCCAATTTGGCTGAATTTTAAGCAGGTGACACTGCCATTTTTTGTAATGCATGGAGAAACAGATACAGTGACAGATCCAGAAGTAAGCATAGCACTATATGAGAGAGCCAGTAGCAAAGATAAGACCATTAAACTGTATCCTGGAATGTGGCATGCTTTAACATCCGGCGAGCCTGATGATAACATCGAAAAGGTCTTTGAAGACATTATAACATGGCTAGACAAACATGCTAACAGTAACAGTGTCACTTTCGAGTCTTTGAATCCAACAACTGAGACTTATAACTACGACATTGAGAAATTGACACCAAATACTATTATGAAGCAAACTCATAGGCGAAAAAGCTATCTTTGTGGATTGAAAGGAAGTCGTTCGTTACATCACTCGGCAAATTAGACTAATAATTCACACATTCTGGTTGGAACTGTTATGTTGCTATATAATAGTTTACTATGGACATGTTTTCCATTTTTTGTAATTTCAGTATGTTATTTACCTTTTCATCTTTGTTTTTTTGCACCTTGCAACAATAAGTCAATAAAAGATTGTTATGCTTGTTTAAGATCTTCTTCTATACAGAAATTATCCTACTGAATCTGTCTAACAGATACCACAAAATAATTTTACTATAATGTGATTAAGAGTCATCAAGTATTAGCAACCAGTCATCAGCTATAAACTATCATATATCAGTCATCAACTACAAAATATCAGCTAGCTTATCAGATATTAACTATTTTTAACGAACAAGGCCTAAAATTATAATGCAATAATCTTCTAATTATATGAAAAAACATTTAGGATTGCATGTCATAATATATACATAGATCAAGTAGCATCAAGTTCCAATCAACAACACTAATTCAACAAAAATCAACATTCATACATGTCCTAAACTTTGTTTATCGCATTTTTGGACACACTATTCATTGCTTATTTCTGAAACCTTAATTTAGACAGTAATATATATTTCAGTTATCGATTATTTTAAGAACTTCTATGGATCAATAATAATACTTTCAAAACCTGTAGAAGCAAGTTTGTTAACAAGAGCAAGAGCGTTACTTGTTATATAAGAAACATTCTGAACCTTATTTTGCAGCAATTTAATTTGCTTTTCGTTCTTACCTTCAAATCCATCAAGACAAGTATCTTCATCGGTAAGTGCTGAACTAATCCATGTATTAAGATCTCCCATTTGTGTGCTAAAAGTCTTTCTGCTTAATCTTCTAAGCACACTTAGTGATTTGTGAAGCTCGTCGAGCACATAGCCAAAAGTTTCTATACAATCTGAAAGCGCGACTTTGTTTCTTCCTTTCATGTTCCCGCTCCTCTTTAATTTCGTAAGATATGCTTGAACATTCTTAACTTCGCCTATTGTAACGGATACGCCCGCACGCGCCCATTTGCTCGGGGTTCTTCCTGCTGTGTTAGAGAATTGTGCTAGTGTGTGGATGCATAGGTTTTTGTAAATTGTGACACTACATGCTTCCTTAACATTATTGTTGTTGTTATTGTTGGTGTTTCCTTTTGGATATACCATTTGGCTAGTATTTGATGAGAGTGAAAGAAATATTGCAATGATTAATAGTAACATAAGGCGTAATGTTATGAACATTTTGTAATATGTAGAATGAGAATGAAGAAATTGGAAGAAAATGAAGGGAAATATAGTTTGGTGCTAATAGTATTAAGAAGAGAGGGAAGAGTTAGGAAGGAATATATAGTAGAATTAGAAAAGTGTGTGAGATTGTGATATTAGGTTTTAAGGTAGGCTTTAAATGGCAACATCATGCAATGTCTAACTTTTTGGGACTTTTTCTTTTGAGGAGGGTGTGTTGTGTTGTGTAGGCAAGTGGCTATTGAATGCATTTCAAAAGAGGGATATGGAGAAGTTTGTAGTAACACGTGAAAGGAAGGTGAGTGAGTTTGCTCACTTCTTGATATGAGTGGCAACTACTTTATAAGATGATTTAATTTTAGTATCGTGGAAGTTTCTTCTTTCTTTGTTGATAAAGGTTACCATTATCAAGCAATGGGAATTAGTGTGTATCATATGCTAATTTAGAAAGAGGTGGAAGATCCGTTTACTCATCATGTACTTGTTTGGGATGAATTGGTTTGCTCATCATGTACTTGTTTGGGATAAATTGGTTTTGTTGAAGGTGGCTTTATATGTTTTTGGTAGTTAATAAAAAGTATACTCATTGTGAAAGATAATTTGGCTCGGTGAGATTTTATCAATTTAGAATTTTTGTTTGTTTAGATGGACGTGAGAATGAAGAAATTTCTGAACACTTTGTAAGAGAGTGAGAGATAGAGACATGGTGTGCATAGTATCTGCGACGTCAATGGATATTGGTGAAGTCGTAGCAGTGTAAGCTTTAGGACGCTAACCCATAATGTCCTGTTGATGAGAAGAGCAGAAGGGTGAGTCCGCTGAGAAGTAGGATACGACCACGGAGACATGACCCACGTGGTGGAGTCCAACCCCAGTACTAGTAAGAGAGATACTGCTGCTGCAATTACTGAAGGTGGCAAGGAAGAGAACTTTTTGTGTTGCTACTACGAGGACCGCCATGGTTACGACGATTTCCACCCCGATTATGATTGTTGCGAGGACGAGAGTGGTTTCCAGAGTAGTTGTTGATGCTCTGGGATGAGTCGTCTGAAGTGTATAGATCTAAGTAGTCACTTCGAAAATTTAAGTAGTCACTTCGACATCCAACCTACAAAACTTTCAAAACAAATATTTAACAAAATTTTAATCCTAATTATCTACAAGATATCCATGGTGAATAACATAAAATAAAAGGGGTCAAGATAAACTTTGATATAAAAGGACGTAAAGAATGTGATGGTAGACAAAAACATAACACATCACACATTCAATACACAAACCATATCATTACAATCTCACACCTTTTCCATCATAATATGTACATATGCATGCAATGTGACTCACGACATCGATATTATGCATGTGGTAGCAATCAACGATGGTTCTTCATATGAACCGGGTTCATCCTCCTGAACCCTGAGTTCACCCTTCTAGACTCGGGACAAGTTACTCGTCCACCCTTCTAGAGTCATATAATTCACTTAATAATTTAAATAAAATGCAACTAAATTCAATTAAATAAATTAATTGAATTCGGGGTGTTACAACTCTCCCCCACTTATAAAATTTTCGCCATAAAAATTATCTGAATGAAACAACTCCTGATAAGACTCTCTCATCCGACTCTACAGCTCCCATGTCATGCTTCACTACTATGAAAAACCCATTTAACAACAGTTGAAAAATACATATAATAACGCAAATCAAGACGTTGTTATGTAGAGTGTTGTGGTAAATGCGCTACTTATAATCACGACCCTGAGACCGTTGTTGTATTATGGAAAGCGCGCGGTATATCACAACGGTTATGCTTAACAACCGTTGTGATACATAAGGTATTGGATTCGAAACCCAGCAACAACAAATAAATTACATTAGATCACGGTTAATGTAGAAAACCGTTGTGGAAAGTACCCATAGTTTATTATATACCAATGTATATTGCTTGGTTTACCATACACCTATTTAAAGAAATACAACCATTAAAATTGACAAAGAAATTTATAATCTAAAAATTAAACTATTCTTGAAAACCAACTTAAACACACCAATGTTTTCCGAATTGAATCTGTCTCATTCTGCACATTTTATGTTCTTTAACACATATACGATTCAATGGTTGGATTTATTCAATGCATCGATATCTTTTATTATAGTTTACCTCATCATCGACGCTTATCATCGCGATTGTAGATATCGATGAATTAAAGCAAACAGACCATTGAACCATATATTATGTGTTAAGGAACATAAAATGTGCTGAATGAGACAGGTGCAATTCGAAAAACATTGATTGATATATGTTGGTTTTCAAATACATCTTAATTTTCAGAATATAAGTTTCTATGTCAATATAAATGATTGCATTTTCATTAAAAGGTTAGTGAAACAAACAATATACATGGTATATAATAAACTAAACTTGTCAACCTGTATAAGAATTTAAAGAACAAAACATTGCTAAGTCACAAAAAGTCTCTATCTTGTGACTTACCAATGTTTTAATCTTGTTTTGAAAACATTTGTCAACAACAACAACATACAACAAATCCATGCAACAAATAAAAAAAACATACATTATTTAAGCAACAAAACCCCAAGTGGGACTGTAACAAATCAAAATACATTGAGTCAATAACGCACCTCTTATTGAAAATAATCGTGGAACTGTAACAAATCAAGATATATTAAGTTCATCTAGTTTGTGATGCCATGAAGAAAAAATATAAGGTGGATGAAGTTTATACAATAACTTCATACTTCTCATATTTTTTTCCATGGCAACAAAAACCATATGACCATCACCATACTATACGCTTGCTACCACCATACGCTTGCTACCACCATCATCACCATGTATCTACAAGGAAACACAACAAAAATCAAACTTAACCCTAAAACATCAATAACATAATGTTTTCCACAACATCCTAAAACCAAACCTTAAAACAAATCCTAAATTCTAAACATCAACAACATCCAGAAGAAGAGTAGAAAGAAGAGACAAGAGAACATACCATCTTCGCCGCCGTAGAAATTTGCGCCGGACGTTGCTCCCGTCAGATATCCTTTAAGCTTCTTTTCTCCATTCACTTGTAATAGTATTGGTTAAGATTCATGAGAGGAGAGTGTTGTGTTAGGGTTTTCTTTAGAGAGAAACGACTGTTATGAACTGGGCAACATATAGTTTCGTTTATATATTAAAAAATATCACTTTTCGTTACGGTTTAAAAATATAACCGTAATCATATTTTATATTTTAAAGTAATATAAAACTATATCACGACGGTTACCCATAATAACCGTAGTGATATCCCTTATTTAAAAATAAATAAAAAAGAAAGGAGCGCCTTAACGTTAAATGATTTTTTTTTGCACAACTGAGGTTCGAATCCATGAAAGATTGATTCTATCATATCGGTTATACTTGCAACCGTTATTATACCCTATAAATTTTTAATTAAAAAATATAATATAAAGTTAGCGCATGAGTTTAGAGATTTCACCACGGTTTTTGGAAGAACCGTGGTGACTTGGACGTTGTTGTTTGCGCGTTTTGTAGTAGTGCTTCCACCAGCAGGTCCTCCCCAGACAACCTTCACCAAGAAGATCTCTTTACCTCTCAATTGTCTCAGTTCTTGGTCATCATCAATTCGCATTAGTGATGCCTCCACAATCAAGTTATCTCTCACTTGAACATCATCCATTTGAACCACATGAGACGAATCCGGAACATACTTCCGAAGTTGAGACACGTGAGACACACTAAGAAGATTCAAAAGAGACGGTGGTAAAACAACTCTGTAGGATACTTCTCCTACTCGCTTCATAATTTGATAAGGACCAATGAAACGCTACGTGAGCTTTAGAGATTTCAGAGCACGACCAACACCTGTCACCGGAGTGACTCACAAGAACACATGATCTCCCTTTTCAAACTCGAGTATTTTCATCCTCTTATTATGATAACTCTTCTGATGACTTTGCGAAGCTTTTATCTTATCTTGGATTATCTTGATATTCTCCGTAGTCTGCTTAACGATATCAGGTCCAATCACAACACTTTCAGCCGAATCATACCAACACAAAGGTGTCCTACACCTTCTACCATAAAAAGCCTCAAAAGGTGTCCTTCCAATACTAGATGGAAACTGTTGTTGTAAGTGAACTCAACCAACAGTAAGTAATTGTCATAGTTACCTCCCTGCTCCCAAACATAAGCGCTCAACAAATCCTCCAAAGGCTGGATAATCCTCTCTGTCTAACCGCCCGTGTACGGATGATAAGCAGAAATCAACTTCAGCTTAGTACCCATGGCTTCCTGCAAACTCCACATAACCTCGATGTGAATCTCGCATATCTATCAGAAATAATACTCGAAGGAATACCATAAAAGCTAATAACCTTCACAATATACACTTCATCCAACTTCCGCAATGAGTAAATGATCTTAATCAGAATGAAATGGATTGATTTAGTAAATCTATCCACTATAACCTAAACTGAATCACTCCCTTTAGAATTCTTAGGAAAACTCGTCACAAAATCCATGGAAGTACCATCCCACTTCCACTCAAGAATATCCAATGGTTGCATCAAACCCAACAGTTTATGATGTTTAATCTTCGACTTCTAACAAGTCAAACACACATAAATGAACTCAGCTATACCCTTCTTCATTCTTGGCCACTAAAACATTTTCTTCAAGTCTTGATACATTTTAGTAGCATCGGGATGAAAACTCAGACTACGTCTGTGACCTTTTTTAAGAACTCTCTTCTTAAATTCTAGCACATCAGGTATACTAGCTCTGTCACGGAGACGCATAAAACCATTATAATTTATTCTTAAATCACCTCATTTACCTTGATTGATTAAGACTAGCTGATCAATAAATCTCAAATCTGATTTCTGACATTCTCTTATTTCTTCGAGAATACCACTAGTAAGCTTCAACATACCCAACTTCACATTGTTAGAAGTCCTTTCACACAACATACTAGATATCTGAATTACTCAACTAACTCCAATTCTCGAACCATAAGCATTGACATGTGCAACGAATTTCTGTTCAAAGCATCAGTTACGACATTGGGTTTACCAGGATGGTAACTCAAACCAAAATCACAGTCTTTCGAAAATTCAAGCCACCTCCTTTTCCTCATATTCAACTCGTTATGATAAAACAAGTAATTCAAACTCTTGTGGTCACTAAACACTTCAAATCTAGAACCAAACAGATAATGCCTCCTAATTTTTAACACAAACACTACGGCTGCCAATTATAGATCATGCGTAGGATAATTCTTATCAAGAACGTTCAATTGTCTAGAAGTATAAGCCACAACCTGACCACTCCGCATCAACACACCACCTAGACCCGTCTTCGAAGCATCACAATACACAAAAAAGGATTCACTTGGACTTGGAAAAATCAAAATTGAAGCAGACGTCAACTTCCCCTGGAGTTCCTGAAAACTCTCCTTACACTGCACATCGCAAACATAAGCTTTACCCTTTCGAGTCAACTGAGTTAAAGGAAAATCCAACTTCGAAAATCCTTTAATAAACCTATTGTAATAACCAGTCAAACCAAGAAAACTTCTGCTCCCAGTAACAGACTTTTGATTTTCCCATTGCAACACAACAACGAACTTCGATGGATCAACAACAATACCACCACTAGAAATTACATGCCCGAGAAAACTCACCTCTCGTAACTAGAAATCAATCTTGTATAACTTCACATACAACCTCTTTTCTTTCAAGGTCTGCAACACAACTTTCATATGCTCCAAATGTTCTTCATCAAACTCAGAATATATCAAAATATTGTCGATGAACACAACCATAAACTAATCTAGATAAGAATGGAAAATCCTATTCATATATTCCATAAACATACCTAGCACATTAGACACACCAAACATCATCACATAATACTCATAGTGACCATATCTCGTTCTAAACGCAGTCTTCAAAATATCTTCTGGTTTCACACGAATATGATGATAACCCGACTGCAAATCAAACTCACCAAATACACAAGCACCAACCAATGGATCCATCAAATCGTCAATTCTTGGAAGAGGATACATGTTTTTTTATAGTCACTGTATTCAGTTGTCAATAATAAACACACAACCTCATGCTACCATCTTTCTTCTTGACTAACAACATTAACATTCCCCGCGGTGAAATACTCAGTCGAACAAACTTTTTCTCAAGAAACTCTTACAAATGTTTCTTCAACTCACTCAGTTCTGAAGCATACATTTTGTAACGAGTCATCGAAACATGACTAGTGCCAGGTACTAAGTCTATAGAAAACTCCACGTCACGCTCTGGATGCAAATCACTGATATCGTCTGGAAACACCTCTAGAAAATTACATACAACTAAAAGCTCCACAATTACAGCTTTACTTTCGATTCTCAAAGAAGAAAACATCGCAAACACATGAGCCCCATCCTTAAAAAATCCTTCTACTTGCTTAGAAGATATAAACACTAGCTCTCCACTTTCTCCAATCTTAGGAAACATTACAGTCTTGTCAAAGTAGTTGATATGAACATGGTTGAACTCCAACCAATTTATTCCAATGATAACATCTAGTTGATTCAACGGTAGACAAACTAGGCCCATCCAAAAACGCTTACCATAAATAGTCAGTAGACAATTCAAACACGCCTACAAAGTAGTCATTGAACCATTAGATGGGGTATCAATAACCATACACCCAACCATAGAAGACAACTTTAAATCCAACCTCTTAGCACAATCCAGAAAAATAAAAGAATGTGTTGCACCCGTATAAATAAGAGGAATCAGAAGAATATCATTGATAAAACACGTATCTTGAATCAATATGTCAAAACTAGTAGGTTCTGATCCTGACAAAGCAAAAACCTTCCCTCTAGACTAGGCCTTCTTTGGCTTCTGGAAATTAGTACTAATGTGACCTTGCTCTCCATAGTTGTATCAAGTTATGGCGTTACTCTTACAATCAACAATGAGATGTTCTATCTTTCCACATTTATAGCATTTCTTCTCAGAACTCGTACAATCGTTTGCACGATGACCCATAACACCACACTTGTATCACTTGATAGAAGCGGGAGTCTCTCCCCCACTTAGCATTTTCTCACCTGAAACCTTCAGTTTCCTTTTGTCAGCTGGAACACTATACGGTTTCCCACGGTTTTGATCCTTCCCTTTCTTCTCACTGATACTCTTATAGTGAGTAGATTAATCACTTTTATCCTCATCATATATCCTGCACTTATTCACCAGCACAAAAAACGATTAATCTCATGATACCCAATACCTTGCTTGATCTCAGATCGTAAGTCGCTTTCGAACTTAATAGATTTTAATCCTTCAGCTGCCGCACTATTATAGTGTGGACAAAATTTCACCAACTCTTTGAACTTAGCAGGATATTCATCAACTGTCGAATTCCCTTGTTTCATCCCCAGGAACTCGATTACTTTCTTACTGCGCACGTCCTCTGGAAAGTACTTTTCTAGAAAAATATTTATGAATACAACCCATGTAACCTCAACACCTTCATCTTCCATTCTCTAAAGCGCATTGTCCCACCAGTCTTCGACCTCCTCCGACAACATATATGTGACAAACAACACCTTCTGTTTATCCTGCTAGCCATCACTCAAAATTTTTTCTCGATCTCTCTGAGCCATGCCTGTGCACCTTCCGGGTCATATCTTCACTTGAAGGTCAGCGGGTTGTTTCTCTGAAACTTCCCTAATCTATGGAATTCATCACCATCCTAATTCTGCTAACCCTGCAGCGCCTGAGCCATCGCCTTCAAAGCGTCCATAATATCTTGGTTGTTTCTTCCTCCAACAATAACTCTGCACACCAACAAACAATTATTAGAATAAATATGTCATCGACAATGTTCACACACTTGTCTCCTACCAGGGAACAGACAACATTACAAAAACCTGGCCGGATGGACCGACCTGCTCTGATACCACTATGTAACACCCTAAACCCCAAAACTTATATAAAAAGAATTACTCGATAATTTAAGGTGTCACTTCCATAACCAACCAACAAAACTTTAAAAAAATGTTTAACAACATGCAATGAAAATTAACATAATAACAACTTTAAATTAAACTTCTCAAATAAAGTATTAAACTTTAACATCACAACTTAACACCAACTCAAAAAATAACCAAAGCATCAAGTTTCCGATGTTAGAAGATCAGAGCACTAAACCACTAAAATACAATAGAATGATAAATAAACGAAGGTAAGCTCCAAGAAGCTATCTTCCACTCACAATAACAAAACTCTACTCCTGATTATCTACAAGATGATCCATGGTGGACAACATAAAGCAAAATGGGTGAGAATAAACTTCAATATAAAATGGCATAAAGAATGTGAGGCTGGATAAACACACAAGACATCTCACATTAAATATACAAACCACACCATTACAATTCACACCTTTTCCATCATAATATATACATATGCATGCAATATGACTCAAGACATCGACATTATGCATGTGGTACCAATCAACGATGATTCTTCATACGAACATGGTTCACCCTTCTAAACCCCGAGTCCACCTTTCTAGACTCTGGACAAGTTACTCATCCACCCTTCTAGACTTGTAACTCACCTCTTTCATAACAAGGACACAAATCAGGTATGACATACAATTTATTAAACAAGAATAACAATGTGTTTATGATCCTCCCTCAAACCATAAACAACATGCAACATATCAAGAACGTAGTTCCCCCTTTGAAACTACCACCACATTAAACAACGATTATGTGCTCTCCACATAATTAATCCTCAATCATCATAACAATTCATCTTGAATCAATCACACATTAACAATATTGCACCTAATGACCAATGAGCTAAGATTTTTAAGTGGATAGTTTATTCTTAGGGGAATACTCATCCCACTCTTGGGGTGCTTCCCCATGTTGGAGCAGTAAAGCAGCAAGCAAAAATATTTATTTTCGGAAGAATTACCTCTGGGATTTATGTCGTGTCCACGGGGATCGGTTCGAGGGAAAGAATGTCGTTCGACAATCTCAACGACTCAAAGCTTGGGTTTAAATGGTTTGGGATAAAAGTGCAAAAGGAAAAACATAATACAATAAAATAAATACATTCTTAAGACACGAGAAAACTCGTCAGGAGTTGTATTTTGTTCTACCGATCATGTACTAAAAAGTCTATGTATCAAATGCACGCAACCAAAATCACTCGTCAAAATCCCCACGTATCGCTCACAACAAGAGGTTATGTCTAACGCAAAAGTTGAGAGATCAACCACATTCTCTCAGAGGTGATGTCTCACGCAACTCAACAACACGGAGCATTAAGAATCGATACACACACATGAATATTAGACTGCTTCCCACAGTCAATAGACGTTCATCTTAGGTCGAGTTCAAAAAGTATATGTCTATAGCAAATCAAACCCATTAAGATAAAGATTAAATCAAAGATGACATCGATTAAGAGTTGTAAAAGAGATTTTATACAAAGATCCATAAATATACATATAATCGAGATAAACTTACATACAAAACTCCAACAAATGAAAAATACATAGAGAGGAAGGAAGAAGAACACAAATCTCACGGTTCGTCAACTCCGATTGAAGTGGATTCTACTCCGGATCGTCAAAATATACACTCCATGTGTTGTTTTTAAACTCAATCTACTCAAGAATGTGTGTGATGCAGTTGGGGTAAAAAGTTCCCAACAACATAGCCTAAAAAATGCTGAAAAGTGACTTAAATAGGGGCTGAAATGACGTGGACCGCGCTAAGCGCGCTATGAGGGCGCTTAGCGCCATCAGCAAAACCACAATTCTTATTTTCTTCATAACTTTCGAACCGTAACTCCGATTGACGCACGGTCGTAAGCGATGGAAAGCTTATTCAATGCTCTATACAACAATGACAAAATATCCTTACTTGAATACCTACAAAAATGAATTAAATTAAAATTAGAATAAACAAAATTTGTTACAACCGTGCTAAGTGTGCTCAGATCGCGCTAAGCGTGATCTCTCCTAATATACACTTAAACCGCCTTTAAGCGCGCTAAGCGCGGTCCTGCCCGCGCTAAGCGCGGTCAAGAAACATTAGCTACTGCCTTTGGCAGAAAATGAGCGCTGAAACCGCGCTGAAAAGCTCGCTTAGCGTGAGTTACCGACACGATTTCTCAAAAATCAACTTTTAGGCCTTCTTTCCTTTATCAATTGTTCCTATCATCAAATATAAGTTAGAAGACCTGTCAAAGAACATCAAAATGATCAATATTCACAATCTTTACAATAAAATCGGAAACTTGCATATTTACACTAAAACTAATAGATTTACTACTAAAATATCAACGAAACCATTGAAAAGGGCCACAAAATACTATCTAAAATTTGCACAATTTGGCACTTAACAACTCTCCCCAACTTAAACTTGTTTGTTCTCAAACAAGAATCAAACAACTCAAAGAAACAAAAGTAACAACCAAGCAATCACAAGTCAACAAGTTTCGAAAAACAAAAACAAATGTATGGTTCAAATGAAAAACCGTACACAAAAAGTAAATACTTACCACTAAACTACGACAATAACATAACCACGAAACAAACGCTATGTACAAAAATCTTGCCAAACATTCCAAAACAACACAAGTTCAATCATAAATCACACCTAGCAAAAACAATCATCGGTAGATGAAAAACACAAAATGAGGTACTTTTCACTCACACAACAATCTTGCAAACAAAAGACTAAATTACGCACTCATCCAAGAATCATATTGAAAACATAAAAGCAAGAATCACAAGGGCTTTCAAGGTTGTAGCGTGGTCGGGTAAACAAACAAGAGGCAATTTCTAAAGGTAATTGAAACAAAAACATGCATAAACCTAAGGGAGTGATCAACTCACAAAGGCTCAAACACAAAATTCCAATCAACTTCTTCCAGAATCCCAAGTGTTACACAAAACACAATACTTATTTAGCACAATTATATGAACTCTTTTTGTTTCCTTTCTCAAGGATTTTCTTTTTCTTTTTTTTTTCTTTTTCATATTTTTCTCTTTTTTCTTTTCTTTTTCAACCTCATAGAAACCAACCAATGAGTAAACAACTATTCTCTCCCCAACTTGAATTCAACCACATCATCATGTGAATACTCCCTACTTTCTAAGGCAAGGTAAAAATTCATACAACAACACAAAGTTGAGGGTTCAAGAACAAACAATTAATCATAATACATACAAAAAGTGAATCCAATACTCATAGACAAGCATTAAGTTCAAACAACATGGATAATGATAGAAAGGCACAAAGGGGTTACGAATGATCACACACTCACAAGGTGAATGACTATTTGGCTAGGTAGTTGTGCTCAAAATGAAACAAAATGCATTGATCCTTTTCATGCTTTTATATAATTAACACAAACAAAAGATTAAGCATAATAAAATCCAGTTAGCACAAGAATGTTGGTACTCCGTGCATATATGAACAATGGAAAGCTACCTCACAAAAAAGGGTGGGAACTAAAGTGATTCACATCAAGAACAAGTATACAAAAGAATGAACGGAATGGAAGTTTATAAAAATCCTAAGTATCATGAATATGCTAAAGTCTAGAAAGCGATAAACACATGCCTTGGATGTGTACAAAACTTAACAATTTCACAACATACATTCGTAAGTTGAAACGATCAAACTCCAAAAATCACAAAATGCATCCTCAAGCTAATCAAAACAAACTTGACAGCAAACACAAAATTTTATTCTAACAACCTACCAAAATTTAATTAAAACTAACTAAACACAAAGATCAAAAATTTGTGAAAGCGGATGGAAAATGAGATATTTTTCTTTGCAAAACAAGGCACGCTAAGCGCGGGCAAGAAAATTTTGTTTTTTCAAAATTGGTTCTTTCTCTCATTCACTTTATCCATTGTCATTTTATATTAACTATACTGCTAGACATAAAACTGTACAAACTCAAGAATTATTAATATAAACATACTAAAAGACCGGGTGAAATTGGATTAAACAAGTTGTAAAGTGAAGAGTTGAGAATTTTACGAACAATCCGAGTACAACTTCTTTAATGAAATTTCACCACACTACCTAAGATAGAATGAAAACGTAATAATGAAACAAAAAACGATAAAACATGCTTGTTTTTACGTCGTAAGCTCGACGCCTTTACTGCGCTTAGCTAGTAAGTCCTCCCTTCATGCCATGATGATGCCTCACCCGCGTAAACCAAAAGCAAGTGTCCTAACCAAACACTTGAACAAACATTACGGAAACAAAATGTATACAACACTTGAACAAACACAATGGAAAATAAAAGCAAAACAAATATCTATACAAGCATATATACAATATAAACAATTATGTACAATGCTCCAAAACATCGAAACTATCGCAAAGCAACTCAATATCAAATTGTCGCATCCACTTCAATCTGACTCTTTGTTAAGTGTCAGTAAAATGTACTCCATGTAACCTTTAAATCATCATCAATCTTTAATTCAAGTTTGGCGAACTGTATCTTTCCCTCACATTCAATTGAGGGTGAATGATACTCGAGCTTGACAACTCTTCGATTTCTTGGATATCGCATAAGAGTATTTAGTTTGGATTTCTGATCCAGAAGAGGTATGTCGTCAGAGACCCTAAATTGAAGGGGGTTTACACTATTGAAATATACAAAATCAAAATGGGGATATGTATTCATTGTGGTTTTTTGTGTTTTTGTAAAGAACGTGGAATAAGATACCTCTATTTATACGAGTTTTAGATTAATTTAGACTTTCGAAACAATATCCTTTCATCATAGCATATTTCAGATACGCATATCCGAACACACCCTATTTTGTACAAAATAAGGGTTTTTAAGGAGATGCACATTCCTAAAGTCCCCTGTTTTGTTTTTTATAATTAAAATGGAGTGTGTCCGGAGATGCATATCCAGACTCATCCATAACATTGTTCATAGAAAACAAATATAATTAACAGACCAAAATTTTGAAACATAAATTTTTTCAAAAAATAACCCCAAATTCTATGACATTAAGTAGAATAGACATTACGTATGTCTCAAATTATATCGAGATTAAATCATTGACAACATTAGATACAAAATATGAGTTACATTGTTAGATAAAAACTAAAATATATCTAAACATGTTTCACTACTTAAATCTATTGGTGGTTCTTTCTTTGACCTTTCCTTATTTGATTATTTTTCAAAGTCACTCAAATTGGTGAACTCTTCCATCCTTATCAGAAAGTAATCTTGCCAAGTTTCAGCATCTTTGTTAAATGTGTCGTCCATGTTGATGATGTCTTTGGTATATGACATCCCATTTTCAAATAAACTTGAAAAAATGTTGTGTTTTTTAAAGCCACCCAATACACCTGATTCGTCTGGATAGGTTTTGAAGTGGCTTACTCCAATGTGTAAAAATTGTTTCTAAGAACCTGTATCTTGTCAGATCAATACACATCCTATCATAAGCACTTACTAAGATGTCCCATTTATGAGAACTACATCCATTTTTCAAATGTTACTGGACCACTTACACAAGCAACAAGAGCATTGAGAATTACATCATAATTTTCTTTTTCCCACATAGTAACACATATGATTCCATATGCATCATCAACTCTTGTATAAGCAGATGGCAGACAAATTGGTGATCCTCCTCTCATTTATCGAGCAAACTGGAAATAGCTCAAAAACAACAGTTGTCTTAACCTTTAACATCTACAATCTGCTTATTAATGTATTTGTGCATAAAAAGCGATGTCTCTTCAATGTGGATGACATTTGGTAATGGTGGTGGAGGAGATGGTTTGCTGATGCAATCAACCTTGAAAACACTTTTTTTATTTAGATTTTGGAGTTAGAGAATCCAGAAAATGTAAGTCAACATGTTCAAAGTATGAAGGAGATTGTCTCGTAGAGTTGTCACTATGTGTCTGTTTGACATTTTTAGGGGCACCATTTGTTTTAACTGGTTCTGACAGTGGTTTCAAGTCTGTTGTTTCTAGATAGACAATCTTCCTTAGCTACTCTTTGATGTGCAATTTCATGATATCATCAGCTTTCAAAAATCTATCTTGGATTAATTTTCATCCAATCATAATACTTATACTTGATTTATCATCCTTTATAACACCAACATTATCAAACCAGAGTTTTTCGAATGAGTGTAAACTTCATCCATATGTATCGGTTTATCAAGCTTCATCTTCTTTGAAATTAAACAAGCACATGGAAGATTGTACATCTTCCTAAGTGTACAACCAAACTTCGATCTATCTAAACCTATTTTATCTGCTCGCTTGCCTTCGTGAAAAATAAATTTCAATCCCGCCCGAGATATGTTGCCAACTAACTATAAATAAATGATATTGTCTTTGAACCGGTGTTCTACCACAATAATGCTCAGACCAGAAGATGTTTTTATCTCATTATGTAGGTTTTAGAGCATTTGGTTCACGACGTCCCAATCTCAACAAAAATTACCTTTATTGTTTCCCAAACAATTTTTTAGTGTAGCGTATGTAGATTCAACTTTGTTAGTTGTTGTATTGCCAAAGTGTCTAACCTAGTCAATCCTGGCACAAATAATTTTCTCCTTCACCAGGTCCAAAGTAGTACTCTCAATATATTTCAGGAAACTTGGATATTTTGCACACACCCTTCTGAAATGTATTACAGATTCGGCATATAACTCCTTCGTGGAAAACTTATTATACCATTTCATGCATCCATTGTTTTTTCCAACATCACATAAGGTTTGGCTATTTTTCCATGTTCACCCTTGATTTGCATGATGCCTACCGCAAATTTCAGTCGACTTCTCACATTTTTGGTTATGTGATACTTACAAAGTAATACATACGATGTAGGAAACACCATTGCAACTAAATTTACCAGTGTGGTGTCCAATTTGACGGTCTCCATGTAAACCCATTGTAGCATATGTTCACGGACAATAAACTCTAGTTTATTTGTAAATTTTTCACAAACATCTACCTCGACTACAACCGGCCTAGCACTTGGTTTAACATCATTTAGTTTAACATCATCCTTCACTTCATCCGATTTAACATCATCCTTCACTTCGTCCGATTTAACATTCATTCTCACGGTAGCTTTGAAAAACATATTTGGGTGCATCATATCTAATACCAACAATAACATAAAAACAAATTAAAAACTCAAAGTATCAGGCACATCCAGAGATGGATCTCTATAACAAATGAAACTAAGGCCGGAGATGCATATCCAGACTCAACGTTCATATTTCCAGCTCAAACACCACATTAATAGAATGAATGAGGAATGAAATGAATGAACTTAACCTTAAATTCCAACTTCTTTTGCTCCATTTGATGTGATAAAATATAAAAATAATGTCTTGGTGTTGAAAAGTTGATTGAGAATGAAATAATTTTTTAAGGTGAAGCTCTCTTTGATCATGTGGGAGAAGAACATGCGGTGGTGTTTTATCCAATTACCCGCTTGACGTTTTCGAATATGCATTTCAAACTCAGTAAATAAAAACACCATAAATGAATATAGAGGGTTTTACGGATATGCATCTTCAGATACATCTCAAATAATATTTGAAGATGCATCTATAGAGCAGATTTTGACAAAAATAAAATATGTGACTGAACTAAGAAGAACTAGGGGTGGCAAAACGGGTCGTGACCCGCCGGGCCGGCCCGTGTGTAATACCTCAAAATTTACCTTCTTGTTTTCTCAATAATTTGGTCTATGCTTTACTCTTTTTACATTCCATAGTAGGTCATAGATTGTATAGCATGGCATTCAGCATAGGGCATGGGATCAAGGTACTTGGTCCATATTCTCATGTCTCAAGCTTCAAGGTGGCTCATGGGGTTCATCATATCTTCTTAAGGTCAAGCATGGCAAAGGATTTCAAGTGGATCTTTTCCTCCTGATCAGAGGGACCAATTAGGGTTTGTGAATCAAAAGGACTTATTGGATTCAAGCTTGTTCTCCTAGTATTCCATATGCTCACAAGTGTTCATGGATGGAGATTTGCGTGATGGTTCTTTGGTGAAGAATGTTCAGTGGATCAGTTGCTTGTGAACCAAGAAAAGTCAATTGTAAAGGAGAAAGTCAACTGTGGAATTTTGAGGTTCTTTTCATGGTTTTCAAGGTCTCACATCCTCATATGGTCTTCAATTGTCAAGATCCATGCCATTCATCAAGAATCAAGAGTTTGTGCAAAAGTTACTAAATTTGGAAAATGACCTATAATGAGAACTTTCCATTTTTGGCAATTTTTCCATCTCATTCAACTTGACTTTTCATCATCAAGGAAACTTCAAATCAATTTTCCTCCAACATGAAAGTTGAAGATCTTTCTCTCCCATTTCCAAAAAGTACTAGAACACCTCCATATCATTTGTGGAACTCTAGTTATGGTCAAAACAATGCAAGGTGCATTTTGAGGTTTTCATATGGTTCCATTTTTCTACCTTTGGCATTTTGGCACAAATGAACTTGTATTTGATTTTATTGGTTCATGTTATATTACAACATCAAAATACAAGTCAAGAGGATCATTTTTGGCCTTTGAATCAATTCATTCCATGACTTATTTCTCATTATTTTCACATTATGCAAAATTGCAAATTGATTCAAAACCCACCAACCAAAACATTTCAAGGCCCAATTCCATTTCATTTGTGATCAGCATGGAAAGTGTGAGTGGTTTATCATGAGAAGCAAGGGATTGCACGTGAGAATTAGTGGCTTAAGCACAAAATGCAAAATTGCAAGTTCATCCAAATCTCACTAACCAAAGGATTAACCACTTGCTAATCACAATCAGTGGACTAATGGAAAGTATATAAGCTAACTCATGCCTCCAAAACTAGGTGATGCACTCTCATTTGCTCAAAATTTCAAAACTCACTCTCACTTTCTCTCCTTCGAATCTCTCATTCCTTGAGGGTTTTTGAAAATCTCTTGGCATATTCTTGATCAGTGAGTTGAAAGGAGCACGAATCATCCATTGTTTTGAGCTTAGAGTGAGTTTTTCATCAAGTTGGTTTCAAGAGGGATCATCTTCAAACTTCTAGATCTAGCCAGATTCAAGCCTCTATTTGCATTTATTTTGCAAATAGAGTTCAAAAGAGGAAGATCTGCAGTTTTTGGAGGGATTTCTTGGTGGATTTCAAGTTCTACAAGGTTCAGGTTGGTGTTGATTTCATACTCATAGAACTCAGTTTTCTTGTGTGCATTATGATCTATGATGTTCACTGATTATTCTGATCTATTTTGTTTGAAATTTGGACGTGTGAATTGTGTGTAATGTGGATTTAAAGTTTTAGATCTAAATTTGTTTTCGTTCAATTTGCATTATGTGCTTGTTATCTGTTGAATTGGATTGGATATTTGAGTTCCTTGTGAAAATCTGGTTGATCTGGTATACTCATGTTTGATTTCTGGAGTTTTTCTGGTTGAGGCTCACCGGAGAAGGTGACCGGAGCTAGGGCTCCGGCACCTGGTTCACTTTCCGGCCGGTAGGTGGTTTTAAGGAAGAAGATGAAATCTCCACCGTTAGTGTTTGGATCTGACGGTCCTAGTTGTGCCACCTCATTTAATTGCACGCGTTTGATTGGTTTACATTTTAATCATGGTGTGTGTTAGTACATGCTTGCTACCATGCGCATCACATCATAGCCTCTCATCTTGTTTAATTTTTGAAATGTTTGACTAGATTTCACACGTAGATTTAATCTGACGATCATTATTGAGCCAGCGAATTAATGAGGGCATGTGCCAATCACGTGTGTTTGTATGGTGTTTTGAATGATTATGTGTGCGTGTGTACATATGGATTATGGTGTGCATGTGAATCAAGACCATTGATCATGATTAATTGTTGAGTTCATTGACTAAATGGTGAGCGTGAGATTGATCCATTGGCTGGTGTGAAATCTGATGTTGACTGGGTTACATTGTTTTGCTTTGACTTTCACTGGTGGATTAATTGTTTGGGCCTTGCTGATTGCACCCCTCCTTTGGGCCTGTTATTATTTTCCAACGTGCCATGCTTGCTATCTGAACCCCCCTTGTTTATCTTTTATTTCTATTTTTTATTAATTGTTTCATTTTGCATTTTAATTTTTAAAATCATTTTTGTGCATCCAAAAATCATAAAAAAATTCATGAAGCTTGTCTTGAGTTTTGTAAATTTTTTCCAAATTTTATTTTATTTCTGACATCTGAATTAATTAATTGTTTAATTTTTCTTTGTGGACTATTTCATTTGCACACTTCTACTTGTTGATTTTTTTTCTCATCATTTATACATGATCTGCATCTCATTCTTTTTGCATTTGTTAGATGACATATTGAAGTGCATAAAAACATTTTTTGTTTCATTTTTAAAGCTTTTTCATATTGCATTTTGGTCCCTCTCTTTTGCATATTGAATCATGTTTCCTATGTGGTCTTTGCCTAATTGTTTGAGGTGCTTAACATGTGAATTTTTGTGAGATCTTTTGGCATGTGATTGGTATCTGACTTGTGTCATTTGTGTTCTGATTTCACAATTTTAGAATGTCATTTGATACATGTTTGATTATTTGTGCTTAAGTGACTTATGCATGATTATCTCTTGACGTCTCTTTACACAAGTTGTTTTGCCATGCTTAATTGATTGAGTTCCTTTGTGATTCTTTGAATGAGCTTTTGGTATGATGTTTACCCCTGGTTGAGGTCCTTTGAGACTTAATTTTACACTTTGTGGATCATGTTTGAATCATGTTTGAGTATGCTTAAGTGTTGGAACTTTGTCCTCCTTTTGTAGTTTACTTTGGTGCATGTTTTGAAAGTGTTGATTGATGTTTGGACTTGTATGACTTGAGTTTGGTTTTGATATGATATTGATGCATATGCTACTGCCTCTTGAGTTCTATAATTGGTTTTCATGTTACTTGAGCATAGTTGAATGCATTTGGTTTGAATTGTATGATGAATATCATTACTTCTCCTTTTGTGAAATTCTTTGGATCATATTGCTCCATGTTTTAATATTCTCTTGCATATGTGGATTGTTGATGATAATGTGATTTTGGTTCTGACTTGCACTCATCTTCATCTTATCTTTCTCATTTCATTTTGATGTGAAGTCCATGTGTGCTTAATTGTGCATTCCATACAAGTATGCTTGCATTCTTTCATGATTATCTTTGCATGCTTACTTGATTTGCCTTGCATTGATCTTTGAAACTTGTTTGTTGATATGAGTTGGACATTTATGATATGATGTGCTTTCTGCCACTTTATTGTATCTCATCTTTTCCTTCTCATTCTTCTTCTTCTCTTTCACTCTTTCTCATCCCATGAATCTCAAGACTTGTTTAAGTCTTGGATTCTCTCCCTTTAGAGCTACCTAGTCCAACTTAATTTTTGATTAAGCTTGGAGTAGGATTAGCATTAGGTTTTAGGTAGTGGTTCTTCCTAAGCCTCACTAACCATAGGTCATCCATGCATGATAACATTAGGACTCTTAGTTTTCCTTTTAGAGTTTCCTTTGTGTCTTCTCTCTTCTCATCTCAAAACTTCTTTAAAACACTTAATAAAGATAAAGTGTATTGCGCACGAGCCTTAAGCTTGGGGAATGAGAAATGAGGGGCTTCCTCTCATCTTTCTAGAGTGCTTAGCGAGCGTCCTGTCTTGGGACGATTCGTTGAGTATTCGTCCCTGTGCCCTAGACTTTGGTGCAATACATGTTACAAGCTAACTTAAAAAACACTTCTGTCTAAAAAACTTCAAACAAACACTAACGTCTTTCCTTCGGGAATTCTTTTCTCATCTCACTCACTCTCAACGTACGAACGCGCTTCTTCTCGTTCTCTCGCAAGACGGTAACGCCTAAGTCTCCATACAGCGAGCTGCAACACCTGAGCTAGAACGTAAGTCGTTCTCTAAAAAAACACAATCCACCCCTAGTGAGGGGAACTACGTCGCTCTGATTCTCATGCTCCCGATGAGATACGTAGGCAGTGGGGTAGGGCCCATGCGAGCACTTCTTTTATTTTCCCTACATTTGTTTCTTCGTTTCTTCCCGTTCTCGTTCTTTCTCCGGTCCAGTAGCAGTGGAGTTCCAGTTGACGACACCCTTTGATGCAGACAAGCAAGCGTGGATCACATCGAGTACGATGGACGTGTTGGGTGCTAACACCTTCCCTTCGCGTAACCGACTCCCGTACCCGTTTCTCTTGGTCGTGAGACCATGTTCTTTCCCTTCCTTCAGGTTTATGCAGTGTTTCATTTCCCTCTCTTGGGATAAATACTCATTGCTGGCGACTCTGTTTTCCGCGTCACTCTCGCGTTTGTACCGTTGGATGCGAATCTTTCGGGAGCGACACCGTGCACCCGCAAAAAAATGGCGGGTTGGGTGGGATTTTGGGCCCACCACCCACCAAAGTCCGCCCGCCAAATCCCGCCACCCGCCAAAGTTCGCCGCACCTATTTGTTCAGCTTGTCTCACCTTAAACCCGTCATTTTTTAGTTAATTCTAGTCATTCTAACTCTTGATGGTTTTATTTTGTACATTTATTTGAGAATATATGCAATATTTTTTGAAGTAAAATTTGTTGAAAAGATACTTTGTAAAAATTGTTCTAAAAAATAAGTAAAAAATTTATTTGAAATGTAAAAACAAGCATATTAATCTATTAAAAAAATAAAAAAAATAAATTAAAAAAAAAAGTTGGCGGGCTGGCTGGGCGAGTTAAATTTTTAAGCCCATTTCATTAGGCAAGTTTGCTCGCCCCGCCTTTTTTTTTTTGTAGGCTTAAGGCGGGACGGGACGGAGCGGTGCGGGGTGGGCGGCCCGTTTTACCACCCGTACGAAGAAGTAATGTAATTTTAAATCTGTTTAGAAATACAACTCTACGTACATTAAATATATTTTTGGGATTTTAGAAATGGAGATACACTCTATAAAGTAAAATGAATATTTCTATTCTATAGAGATATAGAGTCAAAGGAAAATGAACCTCAAACAAAAATAATACTTTTTAATCGTTGTGAACTTCAAAACTTAATTTACTAAAAGAAAAAGTCATGAATATAATCAAATTCCAAGGATTAGATTTTAAGAACCAAATGATAATTTTCAAAATCAGATTTGGACGAAATCATTGATCAATATCCAATCATTTTATTAAGCGACACATTTTGACTATGATGGTGATGGAAACGTTTCGTTTCGTGACATAAAACAATTTAATTGATTCCGTATCAATAATGTATTTCCATTACTCAACCGGTTAAATATGTTTCATTGCATTTATAGTAAGACTTAAATAATGTCTAATTACCATGCATGCAAGAAACCAAAAATTTAAATGAATAAAATGAAACGATCACGGCAAGAAGAAGACGATGAATGAGAGCTTAATTATTTTAATTTGATTCCCACAAATATCTCATGTTAGGCTTATTATATGAAATCTAATGTCATTATTTTTCTTCTGGACAATGGAAAATATGACGAGAAGAAGTAAGATAGTTACGTGCCTAACTCAAACCCGAAAACTAGATTCTTCAAATCTTAGTGTGAGCTATGTAAGTAGTTTACCTCATTGTTAACTATAACGGAAATTGATGTTAGACTAATTTGATATTTGTAACATTATTTCTTAATTGATGCTGAATTTTGTTTGATGGTTTTTTTTTTCAAAGGTTAGCTCGTGAATTAGTACGTGTAAGCTATTGATTCAATTGTCTTTTCTAAACCATTTTTATTGTATGTGATCTATTTGTATATCTTGTTGGACTGATTTTTGACTTAGTATGATTTATGTATGTCCTTTAGTTTTCATTATATATATATATATATATATATATATATATATATATATATATATATATATATATATATATATATATTGTTAAGGCGTTTGATATAATTAATATAATTAATATATTTTTTAAAATATTAGTTTTATATATAAAAAATTTAAATATATTTTGTCAAGTCAATTCAATTGATAGTTTTGCAGAGATATCAAATACATAAGCGTGGGTTCAAATCTGCAACATTTCACTTGTTCATTTTTAAATGATGAATTTCTGCTAAGTTTAAATGCACTTTTAATCTCCTATTTTGATGTTTTTTAACTTTTAGTCCCTTAATTTTAAAACTCAACTTTTTGATCTCCGAACTTTTAAGATTTCGTTGGTCTCCCTCCTGTTTTACACATGTGGCCTTCTCATTAATAACGTTGAACCGCTATAGTAGAGACCCGTCAGATTTTATTTGATTTATTTATTAAGTTTTATTTAGTAAATATTTAATAATTTTTTATATTCCATTAAAATGTAATATTATGCTGACTTAAATATGTAAAATAAAAACATTTCTGTTAGTTCTTGGATTGACTGAAATTTTGGTAAAACAAAGAATGTTCAATGTTGATGTCAAGGTGCTGATGTTGCAACATTTAAGTCTTAACACTGGGCTGTGTTAAGTATTAAATTGCTGAAGTTGGATGTCTAATGTCACATAGGCGATGTTGTGACATTAGGTCTGCAGAATTAATAACATCAGGTTGTGATGTTGTTAGGGTTGCGTGTTAGCTGGAATTGTGGAGAGCAAGCTGTCTCATTGGATGCGAATATCTTGGGATAGATATTTTCTGCTGCATAGGAGATCTGATGCAGATTTGTAGGAGATTTAAAAGGTTGAAGATTTAAAAAGATTTTAGGAGAAAATCTGTTTTGAATATTCAGTTTTAAATAACAAATCTGGGAGATATTGTAGCAGGTCCAAGACCAATTCAATGAGCTATATAAAGCGCACCAGTACTAGAGAAAAGGGGACGAAGAAAGTGAGCCAAAGACTGAGAGTCGTTTTGTGTCTTCGTGCATGTTTTGTAAGCCATTCGAGAGTGAATTGGCATTGTGATTTTGAGTTGTTCTTGATCAAAGCTGTGAAGCAGAATCAAGTAGTGGTATTCAAAGTGTGTGATCTTTGAAGTGTTTTTGGGATTGAGTAGTGTTCTCATATCTAAGTGGGTTCTTAGGTAGAAAGTCACTAGTAGGAATTAAGTTTAGGAGATTGTCAACTAGGTTGTTGAGTCTGTAAATTAATTCTACAAGTAGTGAATTTCATCCCTGGCTTGGTAGCCCCCAGACGTAGGTAGTTAGACCGAACTGGGTGAACAATTCTTTATGTTGCTTTGTTACTGTTATTGGTGTCCATTGTGCAGAGTGTGTTGTTGTGACATCGCACCTTAACATCACACGTCTGATACCAGAATTTCAATTGGTATCAGAGCAGGCATCCTGTCTGTCTCTGGGTGAGATCTAGGGAAGTTACTTTCTGGTGTAAAGATGGACAAAGAAGTTGGAGGATTCGTCAACAGACCCCCTATTTTGGATGGATCCAATTATGACTATTGGAAACCAAGGATGACCACCTTCTTAAAATCCTTGGACAGCAGGGCTTGGAAGGCTGTTATTAAAGAGTGGAAAGCACCTGTTGTGTGTGAAAAAGATGATGCTGGCAAAGATAAAGAAGGCACCTTAAAGCCAAAGCCTGAAGAAGAACGGACCAAGGAAGAAGATGAGCTTGCCCTTGGAAATTCCAAAGCTCTAAATGTAATCTTTAATGGAGTGGATAAGAATATCTTCAGGTTAATCAATACCTGTGAAGTTGCTAAGGAAGCGTGGGATATTTTGCAGGCTACACATGAAGGAACATCTAGAGTTAAGATGTCAAGACTTCAGCTGTTAACATCAAAATTTGAAAGCCTGAAGATGAAGGAATATGAGACTATTCATGACTTCCACACGAGTGTTTTTGAGCTGGCCAATGCATCTAGTGCTCTTGGAGAGAAAATATCTGAAGAAAAGCTTGTAAGGAAGATTCTTAGGTCCTTTCCTAAGAGGTACAAGATGAAGGTGACTGCTATTGAAGAAGCTTAAGACATCAGCAAGATGAGAGTAGATGAGCTCATTGGATCTCTTCAAACTTTTGAGCTTGGTTTGAATGAAGAAGAACCAGAAAAGAAGCCCAAGGGTATTGCTTTGGCCTCCACTCCTGCAGAAGATAAGGAAGTCAAATATTCTCAGGAAGATTTGTCTCAAGCCATTGCAATGTTGCGAAGGCAGTTCAACAAAGTGTTAAAAAGATGGAATAGTAACTACAAGCCTAGTGTTAAGAACAGTTCTTCTGACATCAGCAAGCCAAAAAAGAAATATGAAGATAAGACTGCCCAGGATAGAGGTGGTCAGTGCTTTGAATGTGAAGGGGATGGACATGTCAAGAAAGAATGTCCCACATTCTTGAAGAAGCAGAAGAAGGGCATGTCAGTTTCCTGGTCTGAATCTGATAGTGAAAGTGAAGGTGAGTCAGCAAGGCATGCTAGAGCCTTAACAGGAACTGTTGTGTCTGATGATGATAGTGATGAAGAAATAACTTATGAGGAGCTAGCTTCTACTTATCGAGAGCTGTGTTTGAAAAGTGCTGAGATTTTTCAAGAAAACAAGTGTCACAAGCAACAGATTGCTCAGCTTGAAAATGAAAAAGCTGATCGGGAAAACGAAGTTGTACTAGTTAAGTCTCAACTGGATCAGATGACAAAACTCTTTAGGATGATGAACAGTGGTACTGCTAATCTTGATAAGATTCTTCAGTCAGAGAAAGCTGCTGGAGATAAATCAGGCATAGGATATGTGGCCAGCACTTCAGGAACAAAAAGGGAGATGTCTCAACATCAACCTAAGAGACAGGGTCCTACCCCAAAGAAGGATGTTCAGCCCCAGAATGTTGAGAAGAAGAATGGTCCTCGTTAGAGGAAGATGCAGCCCCAAGGAGTTAGTCAGCATATACCTTCCCAATATCACAAGAGCTTGGAGGTTGTTGGGTTCAATCAGAACAGGTTTCATCATCAGTGTAACTGGGATGGAAATGAATTCAACAAAGTTGTGCCTTATTACTATGGAAGAAGGAAGTCTCATCACCATAGAAGACAGCCTAAGAGACATCATCATCAGTACAGGAGAAGACAATTCAACTATGGAATAAGGAGACAACATTATGGGTGGCAGCCACAGGATTATCAAAGTGGAAGAAGATTTAACCACTTTAGAAACGACAGAGTCAGATGCTTCTATTGTGGCAGGATTGGACATATGCAGTCCTCGTGCTTCAAGCTTCACGGTTATCCTAATTCTGCTCCTCAACCCAAACAGAAAGAGGTAAGGCCTAAGGTGATGAAGCAATGGATACCTAAAGTTACCAGCTTGATAGCTCACACTTCCTTAAGGGTTTCTACCAAATATGACTGGTATTTTGACAGTGGGTGTTCAAGACACATGACTGGAGTAAAGAATCTGCTTGTTGATGTGAAACCTCAGTCTTCTGGCTATGTTACATTTGGTGATGGGATCAAAGGAGAGATAAAAAGGATTGGTAAACTAAACTGTGCTAGTGCTCCCAGACTAGAGAATGTTCTTCTTGTTAAAGGACTAACAACAAATTTGATTAGTATTAGTCAACTTTGTGATCAAGGATTCAAAGTAGACTTCACAAAGTCCGAATGTATGGTCAAAGATGACAAAGGAGAAGTCATTATGAAGGGAGCCATGTCTAAGGACAATTGTTATCTTTGGGTGCCACAAAACTCAAATTCCTCTACGTGTGTGCTTGCTAAAGAAGATGATGTCAAAATCTGGCATCAGAAGTTGGGACATCTTCACCTAAAGGGAATGAAGAGAATTATCTCCTCAGAAGCAGTCAGAGGGATTCCCAAACTTAGTATTGAGGAAGGAAAGGTGTGTGGAGACTGTCAAAAAGGAAAGCAGACAAAGATGTCTCATCCGAAGCTTCAACATGACACCACCTCCAAGGTATTGGAACTCCTTCATATGGATTTGATGAGACCTATGCAGGTTGAAAGTCTGGGTGGAAAGAAATATGCTATGTTGTTGTGGATGACTATTCAAGATACACCTGGGTGAATTTCATCAAAGACAAATCTGAGGTGTTTGATGTCTTTAAAGAACTCTGTCAAAGACTCCAAAGAGAAAAGGAGAGTAAGGTCATCAAAATAAGAAGTGATCATGGAAGAGAGTTTGAGAATAGCAAGTTTGAAGAATTTTGCTCGACTGAAGGTATAAGTCATGAGTTTTCATCGCCTATCACCCCTCAGTAAAATGGAGTTGTTGAGAGGAAGAACAGACCTATACAAGAGTCGGCTAGAGCAATGATTCATGCCAAGAAACTTCCTTATCACTTCTGGACTGAAGCCATGAACACTACCTGCTACATTCACAACAGGGTTACCCTAAGAAGAGGCACTTCATCCACTCTATATGAACTATGGAAGGGAAGAAAACCTAATGTTAAGTACTTCCATGTTTTTGGTGTACTCCATCAATAGCAGAGCATATAGAGTCTTCAACTCCAGGACCAAAGTAATGATGGAGTCAATCAATGTTGTGATTGATGATGAAGATAAGCAGAAAGGTGAGGATGTCATAGAAGATGTTGAAACATCAGCTGATGAAATTTCTGTAGACGTTGAAGAAAGAAATCCATCTCCTGGTGCTGCTGATACTGAGCCTGAGCAACCTCAGAAAGATCCTTCTATCAGAATTCAGAAGAATCATCCAAATGAGCTAATTATAGGTGATCCAAATTCTGGAGTAAGGACTAGGTCAAGAGAAATCATAGCTAGCTCGTGCTTTGTATCCAAAATTGAGCCAAAGAATGTCAAGGAAGCTCTGACATATGAGTTTTAGATAAATGCTATGCAAGAAGAACTGGAGCAGTTCAGAAGAAATGATGTCTGGGATCTTGTGCCAAGACCAGAAGGGGTGAATGTTATTGGAACAAAGTGGATCTACAAAAACAAGTTTGACGAGCTTGGAGTGGTTACAAGAAACAAAGCGAGACTTGTTGCACAAGGTTATACTCAAGTTGAGGGAGTTGACTTTGATGAGACGTTTGCTCCAGTGGCTAGATTAGAATCCAATAGACTACTCTTGGGTATGGCTTGTAACCTAAGATTCAAGCTGTTCCAAATGGACGTGAAGAGTGCTTTTCTGAATGGCTATCTGAATGAAGAAGTCTATGTAGATCAACCTAAAGGATTCACTGATCCAAACTTCCCCAATCATGTGTTCAAACTGAGGAAAGCGCTGTATGGCTTGAAACAAGCTCCAAGGGCCTGGTATGAGAGGCTGACAGAATTCTTAGTAGCAAATGGTTATAGAAAATGAGGGATTGACAAAACTTTGTTTGTCAAGGAAGAAGGCGGAAAATTAATGGTAGCCCAAATTTATGTGGATGACATTGTATTTAGGGGGATGTCAGATGCTATGGTGAAACAGTTTGTTCAACAAATGCAATCAGAATTTGAAATGAGTTTGGTTGGAGAACTTAGCTACTTTCTTGGATTACAAGTTAGACAAATGGAGGATTCTATCTTTATTTCTCAAGGCAAATATGCTAAGAGCATAGTAAAGAAATTTGGCCTGGATAATGCCAATCACAAAAGGACACCAGCTCCCACCCATTTGAAGCTATCCAAGGATGAGAATGGAGTAAGTGTAAACCAAAGCTTGTACAGAAGTATGATTGGAAGTCTACTGTATCTCACAGCAAGCAGACCTGACATTTCCTTTGCTGTTGGAGTGTGTGCCAGATATCAATCTGATCCTAAGGTGAGTCACTTGAATCAAGTGAAGAGGATTCTGAAATATGTGAATGGCACAAGTGACTATAGGATGCTATATAGTCATGATTCTGGGACTGATTTAAAAGGATACTGTGATGATGATTGGGCTGGAAGTGCAGATGATAGAAAAAGCACTTCAGGAGGCTGTTTCTTTCTAGGGAACAATCTGATTTCCTGGTTCAGCAAGAAGCAGAATTGTGTATCTCTCTCAACTGCTGAAGAGGAGTATATCGCAGAAGGAAGTAGTTGCTCTCAGCTGGTTTGGATGAAGTAGATGTTAAGTGAATACAATGTCAAACAAGATGTTATGACACTATACTGTGATAATCTGAGTGCCATTAATATATCTAAAAATCCTATACAGCATAGTAGGACAAAGCACATCGACATAAGGCATCACTTCATAAGGGATTTGGTTGAAGACAAAATTGTTACCTTGGAGCATGTAGCCACAGATAACCAGCTGGCTGACATATTCACTAAAGCCTTAGATGCAAGCCAATTTGAAAGGTTAAGAAGCAAATTGGGAATCTGCATTTATGAAGACTAAATGTGCTAGAAAGGGGTTGTGGCAGTTGGAGTTATTTTTTGTAAATGTTTAGTCAACTTCCAGGTGAAGGTTGTCAAATTGTGGCTAAAAAGGGGGAGAAGTAGCCAAAAGTAGCTAAAGTATGCAGAAATTAAGGGGGAGGAATTGACAGCTGCTATGCTGGTTCATGATTGAGGGGGAGCAGCATTGTTGCTGTTGAAGATGGTGCTGCAGCAGAGTTTCTGTGGTGAAGATGCTGCTAATGTTGAAGATTGTAACTGTTTTGCAGTTGTTTGAAGATTGTAGTTGAAGATTGTAACTGTTTTGCAGCATAATGATACATGCTGAAGTTTTTATGTGAGCAGCAGAGTTTTGTGAAGAAAAAACGTCACTGCTGATGCTGCTGCTTGGAGTTTCAAGATTATTGATTGAAGTCTTTCCGCTGCTAAAGTCTCTGAAGGTGCAGAGTGCAGAGATTGTTTTAGCCAAAATTAGCCAAAGGGAGAGATTGTTAGTTCTTGGATTGGCTGGAATTTTGGTAAAACAAAGAATGTTCAATGTTGATGTCAAGGTGCTGATGTTGCAACATTGAAGTCTTAACACTGGGCTGTGTTAAGTATTAAATTGCTGAAGTTGGATGTCTGATGTCACATAGGCGATGTTGTGACATTAGGTCTGCAGAATTAATAACATCAGGTTGTGATGTTGTTAGGGTTGTGTGTTAGCTGGAATTGTGGAGAGCAAGCTGTCTCATTGGATGCGAATATCTTGGGATAGATATTTTCTGCTGCATAGGAGATCTGGTGCAGATTTGTAGGAGATTTAAAAGGTTGAAGATTTAAAAAGGTTGAAAATCTGTTTTGAATATTCAGTTTTAAATAACAAATCTGGGAGATATTGTAGCAGGTCCAAGACCAATTCAAAGAGCTATATAAAGCGCACCAGTACTAGAGAAAAGGGGACGAAGAAAGTGAGCCAAAGACTGAGAGTCGTTTTGTGTCTTCGTGCATGTTTTGTAAGCCATTCGAGAGTGAATTGGCATTGTGATTTTGAGTTATTCTTGATCAAAGTTGTGAAGCAGAATCAAGTAGTGGTATTCAAAGTGTGTGATCTTTGAAGTGTTTTTGGGATTGAGTAGTGTTCTCATATCTAAGTGGGTTCTTAGGTAGAAAGTCACTAGTAGGAATTAAGTTTAGGAGATTGTCAACTGGGTTGTTGAGTCTGTAAATTAATTCTACAAGTAGTGAATTTCATCCCTGGCTTGGTAGCCCCCAGACGTAGGTAGTTAGACCGAACTGGGTGAACAATTCTTTGTGTTGATTTGTTACTGTTATTGTTGTCCATTATGCAGAGTGTGTTGTTGTGACATCGCACCTTAACATCACACGTCTGATACCAGAATTTCAATTTCCTTAATCCCCAATTTCTGAAAAACTAAGAACCCTAATTTCACTTCTCTTCAATCACCATTATTGCATTCAATCAGAGAACCTCGTTGAAAAAACTTAAAGACAAATTCCCTTTGCTTGATTTTGAAAGCCGGAGAAGCTCTTTACAGGGCTACACTTTTTGTAGAACTATGAATGATCTGGTGTGATCAGACTGGATCGTCGTGGCCTTCGCGTAGGGCAGATGATGATGCTTGTAGGAGAGAAGGGGGTGTACCTGCAAGGTACTTCGATGCCAAAGTAAGTTTGGGCCAGAGAGAAAGCAAGTACAAAGTGCTAAGGAATGATTTTGAGTATTGAATAGCGATCAAACCTGACCCTCTCAAGTGAGAAGGTATTTATAGAAGTAACCCCCAGCGCGGGGCCAAGATCTCCCATGTGGCCGAAATATCTGGTCGACCAATGAGAGACTGCCAGGTGGAGGATCAGGCACGTGACCCTTTGACCTGGTCCAACTGCTTCCGTGAGATTCAGGGAGGCAGTTGGTCGCATGAACTGTCAAACGCGTGAGGGGGACGTCTCTAACAGTCATATTGTGCCCAACGGCTAGTTGTGCCCAACGGCTAGTTTCTGCCCAACGGCTAGTTTCTGGCTATTGGGCTTTGCCAAGAGCTGGACTGGATTGGCCTTGCCCTACTGTGGGTCAAGCGTCTGCCCAGTCCAGAACAGAAGCCCCCAAGTCTTTGCTCTGAGGAAGAGTGATGACCTGAGATAGCCTCGTGGATTATTGCCTGTGAATGATAATGTTCGGGGACATGCCCATCGCCTGTTCTAATGTTGAGGTGGTCGACATTGGTTCCTAACCAGCCCGACAAGCATTTCGTATGCGAGGACATGCTCGCGGAAATGGCATTTTTATGTCGACCAGGTTTAGGAAGTGTGCTCTCTAAAACGGCGTTTTTATGTCGACGAGCCCTAACGAGGACATGAGTTGCGCGTATTGTTGAGGAAGATATGCTTGCGGGGTTGTAGAAGACTTGGTGAATGTAATGTCTAGCTTTGGGAATGCCAAGTGAAGATTCTCTTATGAAACGTGGTGGTGCATTTAATTCCCGTCAGACCTAGGGGTCTAGGCTATTATGGCCTTTGCGCTTCCCAAGCGAGCAAGTGCTTATAAAAGGGGGGAGAGAGGATTCATTTGCACACTTCACACAAACTCCTCTCCCTAACTCCTTTTGCTCAGCAACTTGTACCTTCCCCGGAGTTTTTCCACCGCTGTCGATCTTCACCTTCCACGCTGTGATCTTCATCTTCAACCTCTCTATTACCAAGTGAGTTCTTCATCTCTCTTCGTTATTTCTATGGTGTTCTTCATTTTCTGGAAATTTTCATGAGTTTTCTGGTGATTTATGCACTTTCCGGTTGAATGTTCATGTGTTCTTCGGTGAACACATGAATTTCTGGAAAATTCATGAAGAACATGAAGAACATGGAATGAATGTTTATGAATATGGCGTAGGATTGTGTAGATCTTCCTAGATTCTGATTAGGATTAGCTTTAAGTTTGTAGTCGGGCATTAGGCTTGTTCGTCGCGAAAGTTGTCTTTAGCGACAAGTTTATCTCGTCGAGGAAGCTCGTCCTCGCGTAGTCCTCTCGTAGAGTCGCAGAGACTCATCCCCGTTGTATGGGGAGAACGAAGTCGCCGTGTCCCGTCGTGGTCGACTAGGGGTCGAGGTTGTCTTCGACTTATTCCCCGCCCTTTCACTTGATTAGTGGTGGAAGGGTGGATTTGATCTTTGTCGTCGAATTTACTTTTTCTTCCTCTGCTTTTCAGTTTAAATGGTTGACAGACACGAGGGAGTCGTCCCCGATGCTGGGGCTGCTAACGGGGAAGCTGAACAGCCCGTTGAGCAAGCGAATGTCCGAATAGCTGAGGGGGACCTTAAATAGATTGCCCAAGAGCCGCTGTCGACGAGATCGACCTTTACTGAAGAAGAAGCTCGTGAATTTCCCTATCTTGAGGACCGGGCAAAAGATGCGCCCGTACATTGGAGGGCTATCTGCCCCACAGAGGACGACCGGATATGTTCGATTTATCCGGGGATGCGATTCCTCATGTATGAATTTGCCTTCGTGGAGGCGCGGTACCGCCTTCCCTTCACCGACTTTCAAGAGGCCATCTTCTGCCATCTAGAACTGTGTCCTGCTCAACTTCATCCAAACGCACTGGCATTTATCCGGGCCTTTGAGCTGGTTTGTTGTTATCTGCAAGTCGGGGCGACCATAGATCTTTTCTTCTGCATTTTTCAAATCCAAAGGAGCACAGTGGGTCCGACGCAAAGTTGGGTGTCTTTCAAGTAGCAGAGCATGCTCTTCTGGCCATATTCGAAATCTGTCAGAAACTTCAAGGACAGGTTCTTGGTTGTGAAACCTGTCTCTGAGGCGGCTAAGAGGTCCATTTATACCCTAGAGACCTTGGAAGTTGATGGTCGACAAGTTGTGAAGGCGGTGTCAAAGTTCCTGTTGGAATGGGTATATGCCCATTTTAGATATAGGACCGACCAATTCCTTGTCAAGCACGAACAACTCAATGACGGGGACAAGGAATCTTACCGAGCATTGCATGCCTATGTGGAGAGTTTTAGCCATGTCTTCGTGGTGGATAGGGATGGCAAAGAGTTGCTCGGGGAGGATGGAGAACCTGCTCGGTCGGCTCGTTATATTAATAACAGGGCCCTCCTTGAATACGAAACCGACGATGTTACGTTTGAGCTCCTCGGTATGGATTACTTTTTTTCTCGTATTTCTAATTCTCGTCCAATATGCTAATCTCCTCTTTTACGTTTGCAGGGAAAATGACGGACATGAGGGAGTGTCTGATGAGGTCTGCTGCGGCCAAGAATTTAAAGAATGGGCCATTGTCGAAGGCTGGTGCTGCCAAGCAGCAAGTAATGCTAGAAAAGTTTGTGGGCAGCACCGCCACCATCCCGGGGACCACTTCGAACCCTCCTACTCCAGACAACACACAGAAAAGGAAGTGAGACGATGTTGGCTCTTCCCCAGCTGGTGGTTCGAGCGATTTCGTCGGGGGTAAATTTGTATTGTCTCTGTGCTATCTCCAGGGAAGAATATTTGACGGGGAAAGCTCTATGGTGGTTCCCGAGCTTGAAGCGTCGGCCATCCTATCCGTCGACCCTACGGTGAAAAGGAAGCTCCTCTGCCAGGACGCGACCTCTGTTATGTGGGTGCTGGAGGCGGCACTGGCCCTTGGGGATGCGGAGACAGTTCCGCTCACGGACCTCAAGAGGGCACAAGGAAAGATTGCCGACCTGGAGCTAGAAAACATCGAGATTCACAATGAGCTGACAAAGCTTCAAGGAAACCTAGAAGTCAAGATCGAACTCCAGAAGGAAGTGACCCGGATGAAGGGGGAGATGACCAAGGTAAACAAAGAGAATGCCCGTCTAAAGGCGAAGATAGCCGAGCTGGAGGGTTCGTCGACGGTTGGTCAGGATGAGACCGACGATGAGAAGGCCCTGAAGACACGGAGGGACCTGATCGAGAGGATCTGCATCCTTGAACAGGATAACTTAGGGGCAGCTGAGTTTTGTTTCAACGCTGCTGTAGAGCAGATGAAAGGTCTCAACTCTGATGTCCAGCTGCTGACTGAGGGGTGGGCATTCTCAACATGGTCGTCAATGGCGAGGTGGTTCCTCCGAAAGTTCCTGGTGATGCAGCTTAGTTATTTGAATTTGTACTTGTGTTTAGTTGGCCTGAGTGCCATTTGGTTTGTAACCTTTTTGTCGGGCATAACCCTCCTTTTGTAACATTAACTACTATGGCCTTCAGGCCATTTTTATATAAATATCTTGTGTTTAGCATTGTGTATGTTGCATTTATTTGTGTATGCTTTTAATGTTTAAATGCTAAGTATGGACGTTTTGCTCGACTTGTTTTTGTTATGCTCGACCGTTTAAGAGACTCGTCGAGGAGGCGAAGCAGTTTCACCGGTGATGGAACTAGGATCTTGATCGAGGTACTAATCTCACAGGCTTGAACTATTCCCATCGCGAGCTCAGCGTCCTGCCTTGTTGGTGCGGCAACGGTGGAGCTCGATTGAGGTATCCCCATTGTGCGCAGAGTCTGCTCGTCCCATAAGCAAAAACTGGTCGGCGTTGTAAGGTGAAGGATTGCGCTTGCACCGGGGCACGATCTTGTGGCCGAGTCGTCTCCTCGTATGGGGCAATCTTATCGGTGGTTAGTCTGCCCTAGTGGCTGGTCCTAACTGTAATATTGTTTGAGTTTTTCAGCGTTCCATGGTCGAGCAAATGGTTCTCCGTCTAGAGTTTCTAGGTAGTAGGCTCTAGTGCCTATTTTTGATTTGACTCTGTAAGGTCCTTCCCAGTTTGTGGCCAACTTGCCCTGCGCGAATCCTTTTGGTTTCTGCGTAGGACCAAGCTGTCAACGGGGAAGTTGCGCTTTATGACTTTAGCGTCGTGGCGTAGTGTTATTCTTTGTTTCAGCGAAGCTTCACGGAGAGCTGCCCAGACCGAATCTCTTAGACTAGATCGAGCTCTTCTCTTAGAGCCTCGTCATTCAGTTCCTCGTCGAGAGGAGCTTCCTTTCGTCTGGATGGTTCTCTGATCTCCACGGGTATCACTGCCTCGATTTTGTAGGCTAATCAGAAGGGAATTTTCCCAGTGGTGGAGTGTGGGGTTGTTCGATAGGCCCAGAGCACGTTGTGTAGCTCCTCGACCCATCTCTTTTTGGCTTTGCCTAGCCTTCTTTTGATACCTCGAACGATCACCCTGTTCGCAGCCTCTGCTTGCCCATTAGTCTGGGGATGCTCGACGGAGGTGAAGTGTTGCTTCGTGCCTAATTTGACGACGAAGTCTTGGAACTTCTTGTCCGTGAATTGGGTTCCATTGTCGGTTACGAGGGCCTGGGGTACCCCAAATCGTGCGAGGACATTTCTTTTGTATAAACAAGGTATGTTGAAGGATGTGATCTTGGCGAGAGCTTCGGCTTTGATCCACTTTGTGAAGTAATCGACGGCCACAATCAGAAATTTATTTTGGTAAGACCCCATTGTGAAGGGGCCGAGTATATCCATCCTCCACCAGGCGAAGGGCCAAGGCAAGGACATAGTCTTCAACTCGTTAGGGGGTGCCAAGTACATGTCCTCGTGGCACTGGCATCAGTCACAATTATGGACATGCTCCATAGCATCGTGTTGCATGGTCGGCCAATAATATCCTGCCCGCATGGCCTTTCGTGCCAATGATCTCCCTCCCAAGTCTTGCGCGTTGATTACCTCGTGAATTTCCTAGAGAACTTCAGGGACCTTGTTCTCCTCAACGCATTTCAAGATGGGGATGGGAATCTTCGTCGATAGAGCTTGCCTTCGACCAACACGTATAAGCAGGCTCTTCGCTTAGTTACGCTGGCCTCCTTGCTGTCCTCGGGTAACTCCCATGTGGTGAGGTAATTGTATACTGGGGTCATCCAGCAACTGCTGTCTCCAACGACGTTAACGTTGAGCAACCCTGATGACTTCCCAATATTTGGTCGAGCGAGTATCTCTTGTATGACGGATTTATTCCCGCATTTCTTTCTGGTGCTAGCCAGTTTCGACAAGACATCTGCTCGCGAGGGATGTGCTGGACCTCCCACGCATCAAACTTTGTTATTCTTTCTTTCACCAGCGTCAGGTACTCTACCAGGTGATCATTTTTGGCCTGATACTCTCCCCGCACTTGTGACGCTACGAGCTGGGAATCGGTGAAGATCTTTACCTCTTTGGCGCCCAAGTCCTTGGCCAGCTGTAAGCCTGCGAGGAATGCTTCGTACTCGGCTTGGTTGTTCGACGTGGGGAAGGACATGACTAGAGATACCTCAATTAGGATTCCTTCCTCGTTCTTGAGGATGATACCGGCACCACTAACTGTGGAGCTAGATGCCCCATTGACGAAGATGGTCTATTTGTGCGCCCTGCTAGGTGGGGAGGCTGGAGGCGTCATTTCAGCCACGAAATCGGCCAGGACTTGTGCCTTGAGATCCTTTATTCCCTCATAGTGGATGTCAAATTCTAAGAGCTCCAAAGACCATTTGAGCATTCTGGCTGCCATGTCTGGCCGGCAGAGCAGCTATTTTATGGGTTTGTCTGTTCACACCACTATCGTGTGGGCTAGGAAGTAATGCCTTAACCTCTTCGTGACGTTGACAAGGGCGAGCGAGACCTTCTATATTTGCTGGCACCTGATTTCTGGCCCTTACAGATCCTTGCTCGTGAAATATATGGGCTTTTGCCCGTCAGTTATTTCACGAATGAGGGCGGCACTAATGGCTTCGCTAGTGACGGAGAGGTACAAGTACAACGTCTCCCTACTATCTGGTCTTGACAGAACGGGGGCTTCAGACAAGGCTCGCTTGAGGTGGATCAAAGTCTGCTCGCATTCCTCTGTCCACTCAAATGTGGCTTCCTTTCTGAGGAATTTAAAGAAGGGCAAAGCGTGTTGGGCAGGCTTAGCCACGAAGCGAGAAAATGAAGCGAGCATCCCATTGAGGGACTGTATGGACTCTTTCGACCTGGGTGTGGGAAATTCAGCGAACGCCCGACATTTGTCGGGGTTGGCCTCTATCCCCCTCTCGGTGAGGTAGAAGTCGAGGAATTTTCCTGCCCGCACGCCGAAGGTACATTTTTCTGGGTTAAAACGCATTTTGCATTTTCTCACTTGGTCGAAGACCTTTTGCAAGTGGGTCGTGTGATCGAATTCCTCTTGGGACTTCACGATCATGCCGTCCATGTATACCTCGAGCATGTCTCGGATTTCTGATCGGAAGACTTTGTTCATCATGCGCTGGTATGTGGCCCCAGCTTTCTTCAGACCAAAAGGCATTACGTTGTAGTAATAGTTCCCCAACGAGGTCATGAACGCGGTATATTTCTTGTCTTTTTCAGCCATGGGGATTTGATTGTATCCCGAATAGGAGTCCATGAAGGACAAGAGCTTGAAACCTGCAGAATTGTCTACGAGCTTATCCATGCTGGGCAGAGGATAAACATCCTTCGGGCAAGCCCGGTTGAGATCAGTATAATCAATACATATGCGTCATTTTCCATTATGTTTCTTGACAAGTACAATATTGGACAACCATGTTGTATACCTGGCCTCCGAGATAAATTTTGCCTCTAAGAGGTCTTGTACAAGTTTTTTCGGTAGCATGTACCTTTTCATTGGATTGCTTGCGTTTGCGCTGTGCGACGACTTGAGCAGCTGGGTCGATGGTCAGTTGATGGCATGCAGTCTCAGAGTCAAGGCTAGGCATGTCTGCGGCGCTCCAAGCAAACAAATCTGCGTTGTCCTCCAGGCATGTCTTCAACTGCTGTTTTTCCTCGTCGGGCAGCCCTGCGCCTATCTTCACTCCTCTGCTCGGGTCATCTCTGAAGGTGATGACCTCGAATTCCCCGTCAGGTATCAGACGCATGATGGTCGATGCAGGGGAGCTGCTTGATGCTGCCGAAATGCCTTTGTTCCCGTCTTCCTTGCCTTCTCCAGAAATCCGGCTGTCGAGGTCGATTGTGTGCACTGGGAGAGCTCGCTTCTTATCGGGCTGACTTTCCTCATCGGGATGGTCTTTCTCCCTTGCCCGCTTGGTGGCCTTGGGTGCTGCACAGATTGAGCTTTGTCCTCAGGTAGCTGCTTCAAAGCATCTTCGTGCAGCCTCTATATCTCCGCGCAGAGCCGTGACGTGGCCCTTCTCCGTGTGATACTTCATTTTGAGATGAACAGTCGAAAGGGCCGCGAGGGTTGGTCTCCCCAGGATGCATTGATACAGCGACAGACAGTCGATTACCAGAAATTGAGTTTTGATCGACTTGGATGCTTCTTCCTCCCCGAATGTGACGGGGAGCTCCACGTACCCCCAGAGTCTGGCGGTAGCTCCGTTGAACCCTTGGAGATCTGATCCAACGTACAATGAGAGGTTCTTCTGGTCGAGCTTCAATGCCTAGAATAAACCGGTGTACATAATGTCCACGGAACTCCCCTGGTCGACCAAGATCCGTCTGACATCTGTGCTGGCCAGCCTTGCCTTGATGAGCAGGGAATGTGTGAGTTTGGGGAGCCCCCAGGCAGTTCCTCACGGTAGAATGTGATTGGTTAAGAACGCCCCCGAACTTTCTCGAGTGTGGATAGCTGGTCGGGACTGCAGTCGATGAGCTGGTCAAATTTTCTCTTGACCGACCCCACTGTGAGCTCGTTGTATCCACCACATGAGATAACCATGGTCGTGGGGAAGGTCACCCAGGTACTGTGCGCAGATATCTGAGGAGGATCCTCGAGGTAGTCGGGGATGATGAAGTCCTCTGGCCGCGTGATAGACATAGCCACCTGAGGGGGAGAACTGGATGGCTCAGTTTCAGTTTCCTTCTTGGACTCCGAAGTTTCTCGTCGGTAAGATTCAACTTTTTTCATATACTACTTCAGGTGACCCTCCTTGATGAGGATTTCAATAGCGTCCTTCAGGTGCACGCAGTCTTCGGTCACGTGGTCGTGGCTGCGATGGAAACGGCAGTATTTACTCTTGTCCGTTTGACGATGTTGGCTTGGGAAACCGGACACCCACTGCTTGAATTCCGCGTTGATGCATTCGGAGAGAATACGCTCGCGAGGAGCTGTCAGCAGGGTATATTCTGTGAAACGACCAGCAGGTCCCTTGCCTTCACGAGAACGATCGTCTCGTCGTCTCTCCTTATCGCGCCTGAGGGACTCTGATTCGTCTTTTTTTGCTGCCCGGGAACTCTCTTGATCCCTAGAGTCCCAGGCCTTATATGCGACCTTTTTCTCCTCGTATTGTATATACACTTGAGCTTTAAGGAGTAATTCGGCCAAGGTGTGAGGGGTCTCTATGCCTACTGCCTTGCGAAATTCGCTATTCGGTCTCAACCCCTTTTCGAGGAGATATTTCTTCATATGGTCCGTGGTGCGGACCTCAACAGCCTCCTTGTTGAAACGCTCGATGTATGCACGCGAGGGCTCATCCTTGCCCCGTATAATGGCTTCGAGCGTGGCCTCCAACTTGTGATGACGTCGGGAGGCAGTAAAGTGCCGGGCAAATTGGTTTTTTAGATCCTTCTAGGACGAGACCGAACCTCGGGGAAGCCGCTTGTACCAGGCCATGGCCCCCTTCCTAAGAGTGATGGGGAATATCCTGCATTTAATAGCCCCGCTCATGTTGTGATAGTGGAGCATGGCTTCGATATTTTCTATATGCTCGCCTGGGTTGGTGGTACCGTCATAAGTGACCAGAGGAGGGGGTTTTTCCAGCCCACGAGGAATACGAGTGTCCATGATCTCCTGAGATAGGGGTTCATGGACATCATCGTCACTCCTCGCGCTGGATGACTGACAGGGGGAATGGTTGCGCCCGTGACTTCTACTGCATCGAGGAGAATGTTCGCGCGACCTGCGGTGCTCATGATGGTTCCTCGAGGGTCTGGTCCTCTTCGGGGTAGGAGAGTGTCTGGATCTCCGTGGAGGAGATCAGTGTCGTCTTCCAACAACTTCTGAATCAGGCTCTTGCGATCTTGATCATCCCCTGACGTGAGAAATCCTCCTGGATCTGTCCCACCCACGCTTATGAGAAGGAGACTGCGGGCATGGAGAGTGGCTGCCAGGCTTCTGTGAAGGACGTTGCTCCTGGAGAGCGTGCTCGAGCATGCTGATCTTCTTGCCCTGTTGGAAGATCAGGAAGTTAGACCTATTGAGATTGGCAATGAGGGCAGCAGTGTCGGGGTCATCATTTTGAGGGACATGTATAGGCTCAAAGATATGACCAGCGGCCTGTGCACGAGGCTTGACGTCGTCGGAGAATGGGGATGCAATCTTCCTAACACGGTGATCCTTCTCCATGATAACAGCTCCAAGGTTGGGGTGGTCGGCGTTGTCTTACACAACGGCGACAGCGGGATCTTGATGGGCATCGTCATTTCTGATGGAGGCCATGATGATTAAGTGAGTTTTGGAAAGAAAGCTTTGGTCTTTTGGGTGAAAAGATGAGGAATCTTGGTTCAAAAAGACGGGGAAGCGATTGTTCCCACAGACGGCGCCACTGATATGGTGTGATCAGATTGGATTGTCATGGCCTTCGTGTAAGGCAGATGATGATGCTTGTAGGAGAGGAGTGGGTGTACCTGCAAGGTACTCCGATGCCAAAGTAAGTTTGGGCCAGAGAGAAAGCAAGTACAAAGTGCTAAGGAATGATTTTGAGTATTGAATAGCGATCAAACCTGACCCTTTCAAGTGAGAAGGTATTTATAGAAGTAACCCCCAGCGCGGGGCCAAGATCTCCCATGTGGCCGAAATATCTAGTCGACCAATGGGAGACTGCCAGATGGAGGATCAGACGTGTGACCCTTTGACCTGGTTCAATTGCTTCCGTGAGATCCGGAGAGGCAGTTGGTCGCGTGAACTGTCAAACGCGTGAGGGGGACGTCTTTAGCGGCCATATTGTGCCCAACGGCTAGTTGTGCCCAACGGCTAGTTTCTTCCCAACGACTAGTTTCTGGCTATTGGGCCTTGCCAAGAGTTGGACTGGATTGGCCTTGCCGTACTGTGGGCCAAGCGCCTGCCCAGTCCAGAACAATGAACATATTCATCTTTTCAAAACAGTGCCTAGCTTCTTCAAGCATCCCCAACTTAATCAAAACTACAAACAAAGCACTAAACACCCCAAACCCAGTCCGACACACATTCCTAGTTAACCACAACATATTAAACCAATCACAACTCTGAAATCTCCTTCAACAACATATTAAACTTTGATACTGATTTTAAGACAATATCATGAAATGAAAGTTTTTTATGTAAAGGGGTATTTAATAACACAAAAGAAACTAGCGAATAAAAGCACGTGGGAACCAAAAATTGAATTTTAAGAAGATGAGGATAATAGGATAAAGAATATTTCGACTCTGTTTGGGAAGATATTTTTTAGCTTATAACTGATGTCTTATAGCTTATAAGTTCATATGACAATAAAAGATTTGCTTGGTAACAGTCTTTTCATCACGAGCTTATAGCTTATTTTATTAGTTTATACCTTATTTTTCAGACGCTATTTTAAATAGCATTTTAGCTCTTAGCTTATAACTTATCATTTTTTCTTTCACTTTTACCCTTATTATTTTAACTAAAATCCACTACTATCCTTTATAATTTATTATAATTTAAAATAAAATAATAACTATTAAATATCTTTTATGTCATTTTATTTTATCAACTAATTAAACCGCTAATTTTACCAAACACTTCAATTAGCTTATCAACTATAAGTCATTAGCCATCAGCTATAAGCTATACACTATCAGTCACCAGCTATCAGTTATAAGTTATAAGCTATCAACTAACTTATCAGCCAATCGCTATTTTTACCAAACATATGATGGACTGAAATGGTGAAAATGAATAAGTGAATTAAAGACACGTGAAAGGGATAAAAATCTACATTAAAATGGAATATAAAAATCGTTAATAATTTACAAAATAAAAAACAATTAATTAAAATTAAAAATGAAATAAAATCTGACATGTCTACAACAATGCCACATCATTAATGAGAATGTCACGTGTGCAAAACAGGAAGGGGACCAACAAAATCCCATTAAGTCTTTCTTCTATTTGATAACTTGATAAAAAACAATCTTAATTGATTTACATTAAATAATTATAAGGTTAAATAAATTTGAATTGTTAAGTTGTTTAATATAATTAATATTTTTCTTTTAAATATTACACTGATATTTCTAAAACTTAATTGATTTACATTAAATAATTATAAGGTTAAATAAATTTGGACACCCTAAATATAACATATTTAATTTTAGTCTTATATAAAAAAAATTTTAAACATATTTTGTCAAGTTAGGTTAATTAGTAGCTGTATAGGGATATCAGATGCACGAGTGCAGGTTCGAGCCAGCAACATCCTACTTGTTAACCTTTAAATGATGAATTTCTTCCATTGAACTACTTGATAAAAAAATTCTTATAAACATTTGTTTTTCTAAAGTTTTCTATCAATATTAATGGTCTCTCTAATTAACTTTCGCTGACAGGTAATGACGTAACGCACCATGTGGCATGACAACGTGACAAATATACTAACATGATGTGTCACCTGAAAATTTTGACTATAATTTGGACACTCTATTTGTCGCATAAGATGAAGAAGATGAATATTCATAGTTAAAATCCATAATTTATCAATAGTCGCAGAAGGTGAATATTCATAGTTGAGCCCACAATTTGTCACTAAAATAGTTGCATAAGGTGAATATTCATAGTTGAACCCATAACCCGTCATTAAAACCATATTTGAAGTTTCAATGACGGATTTGTGAGTGCAATATACTCTTAAATGTATTTTGAATGGTGTCAAAACTAGGTAGCTTAGATCCTTATGTATTTGGACCTTACAATCTTTGTCAAAATGTGCATCATCATCATAGAACATGTAAGATTAGATTACATAAGTCATCACATGCCAAAATATGAGTTTTTTTTTCACAAAATGACATGCATGGGTCGATACAAGTTGATGATGGGTTGATACATACTGAAGTGAATTTTAAAGAATTTGGTTCTGCTACAAATGTATCGACACAAATAAGCATTGGGTCGATACATCCTTTAAATGGGTTGACTCATTCTTGTTTGGGTCGACTCAATCTGAAGCATGTTTTCTAAAGTTTTACCACTACCTCGAATGAGTCAATACAAACGAAAAATGAGTCGATACATTGATTGAATGGGTCGACTCAGCCGTAGTTTAAGTCGACTCATCCTAAAACGTTTTTCTTTGAAGTTAGCTATTGCCTTGAATGCATTGACTTTATTTGGTCTCGTATTGACTCATTCAGCTGATGCATTGACTCATTCCGCTTTCGGGTCAATACATTTTGTACTAAAATTTTAAAATTGCATTTTGGCTAAAAATATATTTTACTCATTTCTTATTTGCACATACACATACTTATAAATACTCATTCATGCATCACTTTTAAGCATTGAAACCTGAAAGATACAAAGAATTCTTATCATCTTCAAACTTTCTTGATGCATTCATCAACTATACATAATCATTTTTTATTGTTTGTTGGCAAGTTAAGATTGATAAGGTTCAATCTAGGTCGTGTAATCAAAATTCGGTTGAGGTTTTCTTTGGGGGTTTCAATGATAAAACTTTTAGGGGTTTTACTCCAAGATCAAGGGTTGATTTGGAGGTTTTTGCACAAGTCTTGTCAAGTTGAATTCAGTCGAGCGAAGGCTTTGAAGAACGAGGGTTCTTGCAAAGGAGTAGCAGTAACCAGAGGATCAATTAAAAGACTTGGGGCAAAATTTCGCAATTTGGATTCAGCTGAGTGAAAGCTTTGAAGAACAACAGGTTCGATCAAAAGAGTTGCGGTAACCGGAGGATCATATTAGAGATCTTTTGTGACTTGATCTTGCTAAGATCAAGGGTAGAGAAGGAGTTTGGATCAACATCAAATATAGGGTTTGGGGTTTGAATTTCTACACTTCTCTTGTAAATTGATATTGCAAAGGTTAATTACAATATCTCAATTCGATTTCGAATTACGGGTAGACGTACCCATAGTGAGGATAATTGGGGAACAACCTAAATAAATCTCGGTGTTCTCTCTTTCTCTCTATCTCTTTCACTCTTTTTTGATTTTGAGAGCAGTTAGTGTGTAATTTGAATTGTTGAAAATTTTGGCTGTGTTGAAGTGTTTAAAAATGATTTTGTGAAAGCATTGCAATATAAAGTATTGCAATTGATTTGTTATACCTTCAACACTAGGAGAATCAAGCTTGGTGTATTGCACACCAAGTGCTCGATAAAGTTACTGCACACTAAGTGTTTGACAAAATTCCTTAGTTAAGTTTTATTTTACTTGTCATTGGAAATCGTTTACGTTAAGTGTGATTTATACTCAAACAACTTAAATTGAACTTGTTGATTGGCTTTTCTCATCTTTGGTATTCATTCTACTACGGTTGTGCGCATATCTGATTCTACCAAGAATTGTTCGAATAGACGAGAGTCGATCAAAATTCGTTTTCGCTGTCCATAGAATTTTTTTTTCAATACATAATTTTATTAAGAAATTTTTTATTATGAGATCTATTCAACATCCCTTCTAGATTGTCGCCCTCATCTAACAAGTCGTATCAAGAGCATCGATTTATCTTGTGCTTCAAAATCCCTTATTATATTATGGCTTCCAAACCAAATGGGGTGTATAATAAAGCGCCAAATTTCAATGGTGAGAACTATGGTTATTGGAAGGATTGTATGTGTATCCATATCAATTCTATTGATAGAAAAGTATCGGGCGCCATCCATAATGGTCCATTTGAAATTACCATGACTAATGTGGATGATATTGTCATACCTAAACCGAAAGCACAATGGAATGAGAAGGATGAGAAAAAATGGTCTAGTGATTGGAGAGCAAGGAATATTCTAATCTCCGCTTTAGGAGTTGATGAATATTAATGTGTTTCTCATTGCGAAACCTCTAAAGTTATGTGGGATGCTTTACAAGTTTCCTATGAGGGTACAAATGAAGTCAAATAAGCAAGGATCAATACTTTAAATCAAGAGTTTGAACTCTTTCACATGGAGCATGGTAAAACCATTGCCAAAATGCAAAAGAGATTCACTCATCTTGTAAATTGTTTAAATGCGCTTGGTAAGTCAGTTTCCAATGATATTGCTACTAACAAAACTTTAAGATGTCTTTATAGGGAATGGAAACCCAAGGTGACCGTCATCAAGGAAGCTGACAACCTATTGATATTGGATACGACTACGTTGTCTGGCAAGTTTGAAGAACATGAGCAAGAGCTCATTAGCTTATAAAAGCATGAGAAGAAAGTTAAGAAATAAAAAAAACAAAGAAAAAGAGGTTGAAAAGAAGTTCATTGCTCTTGTATCTTCTAGTTCCAAGTCCTCAATAAAAGAGCATGATGGAAGTGGATATAATGATAATGAAAAATCAGATGATGAAGAAATGAGACTATTTATTAAACAATGTCATGACTACATGAGGAGAAATGGAGTAAAGCACTCCGACAACAATCTCATCAACTTTAGAAGACAAGTTAATTCCTCAAAACCTAATGAGAATAAGAAAGTAAAGTCCAAGAATTCATGTTTTAATTATGGTAAACCCGGACACTACAAGTCAGATTGTCCACAACTTAAGACTGATAAAGATAAGGGCAAAACCAAGAAGTCTAGAAAGACTATAAGGGCATACATAGCTTGGGATAGTGAAAGTGAATGCTCAAATGAAAGTGACGAAGAAGAAAATCTTTGTCTCATTACCCATTATCATAAAAAGAAAAATGTAAGTCATTCTAAATATGAACTCAATGATGAAGTGTCTTATTTTGAATTAAAAGTTGCTTTTGAAAATCTATATGGTGAAGCGATAAATGCTTTTATAAATTTAGCTTCAAACAAAAGAGTATTTTCATATTATGAAGCTAAGATTTTAGAAACTGAAAAGAATTGGAAGCTTTTAAGAAAACCATGTTAGATGTTCAAAAGGATAAGATTTAGGATGAGAAACCTTCATGGTTTGGTTGTGAAACTTGTCACATTTGGAAAAAAAAGGTTAATACCCTAAAGATCAAACTAGATAAGGCATTAGAACAAACAATTACCTTTGTTATTAATCCTACAAAATTGAAAAGAGATTTAAATGTGCCATACAAGAAATACAATTTTGTGGAAAAGGAATCTAATATCGAAAGTCATTATCATCGTCACTTAACTTGTCATTATTGTTGTAAGAAAGGCCACACCATTGCTAAATGCAAATTTAGGAGATTTTTGGTTCCTAAAGGTGTATTTCAATGGTTTCCCAAATGCAACAATATTTCTACTCACTCTCAAGGACCCAATTAAAATTGGATACTTATCACTCTTATTTAATTTTGTAGGTTGAATATGTTGACTCCATGGAGAAAATGTAGTTTCGTGATAGTGGATGCTCAAGGCATATGATGAGTGACATTTCACTATTCATTGACTTCAAGCCAAATAAAAAAGGATTTGTGACCTACGAAGATAACAACAAGGGTGCAGTACTTAGTAAAGATAGTGTAGGTAATCCCTCTTCTACTACTATCTCTGACGTAATACTTGTTGAAGGTCGTCAACGTAATATTCTTAGCATAAGTCAACTATCCGACAAGGCTATAAAATAACTTTTACAAATACTTGTTGCATAATTGATCACAATGAAAAGAAATATCATTTGTTTAAAGGCTTGAGGGTTAACAACATCTATATGCTTAACTTAGATGATGTATATTTAACAAGCACTAAGTGTTTAGTAACCATGAGTGAGGACTATTGGTTATGGCATAGACGCTTAGCACATGTTAACTTTGATCTACTCAATAAAATTGTCTCAAAAGATCTAGTCAAGCGGTGAAACTTGAGGAGGAGGAAGATGAAAATCTTGAAATGGAGAAGGATGAGAGTCCAACTAAAGTGGACGATCTTCCTTTAGCTTGGAGGTCTTCAAAGGACCATCCGATTGACGATATTATTAGGGATATCAACAAAGGTATGACAACCCGCTCTAAGCTAAGTAATTTTTGTTATCACTTTGCTTTTGTTTCACAAGTTAAACATAAAAACGCAAAATATGCCTTGATTTATGAGCATTGGTTAATGACCATGCAAGATGAGTTAAATCAGTTTAAAAGAAATGATGTGTGGGATCTTGTCCCACCTCTGCGAGATTATCGAATCATTGGCACTAAGTGGGTTTTTAGAAATAAACTAGATGAAAATAGAGTGATAACTCAGAACAAAGCCCGGATAGTGGCTCAAGGATATAACCAAGAGGGGGCATAAATTATGAGGAAACTTATGATCCGGTTGCCCGCCTCGAGACTATATGCCTTTTACTAGCTTTTGCCTGCTCCAAAAACTTCAAATTATTTCAAATGGACGTAAAAAGTGTTTTCCTTAATGGTGACATAAATGAGGAAGTGTATGGTTTCCAACCTCCCGGATTTGAAAACCATGAGTATCCTAATCGTGTTTATAAACTTAAATGAGCTTTGTATGGTCTCAAACAAGCCCATAGGGCTTGGTATGAGCGACTTAGTAAATTTTTGCTTGATCAAGGATACTCTAAAGGGAAGGTACATACTACATTTTTCATTAAACGTCGAGGAAACATCTTCTTCTTGTTCAAATATATGTTGACGATATAATATTTAGTTATACTAACATAAAACTTGTCAGGAAGTTTTCTAATCTTATGCAGGGTAAATTTGAGACGAGTCTAATGGGGGAGTTAAACTAATTTCTCAGATTGTAAATCAAACAACTAAAGGAAGGGACATTTGTATGTCAAACAAAGTATTGTCATGAGTTGCTAAAGTGCTTCAAAATGACAAATGCTAAGTCAATTGACACTCCAATAGCCACAAATGGAAACTTGGATAAAGATGAAAATGGTAAGGATGTTGATGTTAAGATGTATAGAGGTATGATCGGATCTCTTTTATACCTTATCGCATCTAGGCCTGGCATAATGTTTAGTGTGTGCATGTGCGCTCGATTTCAATCCGCTCTCAAGGAAACACATTTAAAAGCTGTAAAGCGCATTATTAGGTATCTTCATGGTACTTCTAAGCATGGATTTTGGTTTTTCAAGGGTAGAGATTGTGGTTTGATTGGTTACTCTAATTCCAATTTTGCTGGTTACAAATCGGATAAGAAAAGTACTAGTGGAACTTGCCACTTATTTTCAAAATCCTTAGTTAGTTGGCATAGCAGAAAAGAGTTTCTGTCGCTTTGTCAATTGTTGAGGCTGAATACATCCCAGCTGGTAGTTGTTGTGCTCAAATTCTTTGGCTCAAACAAAAACTACTTGACTTCGATATTAAACTTCAACGTATTCCTATCATGTGTGATAACACTAGTGCTATCAACCTTACTAAATATCATGTGCTACATTCTCGTACTAAACATATTAAGAACATCATCATTTCTTACAAGATCATGTTGAAAAAGGCGATGTCATTTTTATCATGTTGATAGTAAAAATCAACTTGCTGATATTTTCACAAAACATCTTGCGACTGAGCCGTTTTTCAATATTCGTCATGAATTGGGAATTCTTGATATCTCTAGTATTGCCTAAATTGTTTTGCTCCATGCACTTGTGTATTTATGATTAAGTTTCTTTTTCAATTAAGACATGATTCTATGTGAGTGTTGTTTTACTTGATTCGTTTAATCTTTGCAACACCTTTGAGTGCGTTTATTTCTGTAAGTTGTTGTGTATTGTTCATGATGCTTCTCACGTTATCCGTCTTTGCCTCTTTTTGATGTTCTCAAAGGGGGAGAAGCACAAGGTTCATGATGCACGTATTCATAGGGAGCTTTGCCATAGTCACCAAGGGTGGTGCCTAGTATATTTTGCCATCATAAAAAAAGGAGTATGTGAGTGCAATATGCTCTTAAATATATTTTGAATGATGTCAAAACTAGGTAGCTTAGATCCTTGTGTATTTGGACCTCACAATCTTTGTCAAAATGTGCATCAACATCATAAGCCATCACATGCCATAATATGGGTTTTTTCACAAAATGACATGAACACGTCGATACAAGTTAAGGATGGGTCGATATATACTGAAATGAAGTTTAAATAATTTGGTTCTGCCACGAATGGTTCGACACAAAGAAGCAATGGGTCGATACATCCTTCAAATGGGTCAACTCATTCTTGTTTGGGTAGACTTAATATGAAATATGTTTTCTAAAGTTTTGCCACTGCCTCGAATGAGTCGATACAAATGAAAAATGAGTCGATACATTGATTGAATGGGTCGATTCATCTGTGTTTTGAGTCAACTCATCGTAAAACATTTTTCTTTGAATTTAGCTACTTCCTTGAATGCATTGACTCTGTTTGGTCTCGTATTAACTCATTCAGCTGATGTATTGAATCATTCCACTTTTGGGTCAATACATTCTGTACCAAAATTTTAAAATTGCATTTTGGCTAATAATATATTTTGCTCATTTCTTCTTTACACTTACACATACTTATAAATACTCATTCATGCATCATTTCTAAGCATTAAAACCTGAAAGATACAAATAATTCTCATCATCTTCAACCTTTTTGTACGCATTTATCAACTATACATAATCATTTTTTATTATTTGTTGGCAAGTTAAGATTGATAAGGTCCAATGTAGGTCATGTAATCAAAATTGGGTTAAGGTTTTCTTTGGGGGTTTCAAGGATAAAACTTTTAGGGTTTTTACTCCAAGATCAAGGGTTGACTTAAAGGTTTTTACACAAGTTTTGTCAAGTTGGATTCAACCGAGCAAAGGCTTTGAAGAACGAGGGTTCTTGCAAAGGAGTAGCGATAACCGGAGGATCAATTGAAAGGATTGGGGAAAGATTTTACAATTTGGATTCATCCGAGTGAAATCTTTGAAGAATGAAAGGTTCGGTCAAAGGAGTAGCAGTAATCGAAAAATCATATTGGAGATCTTGTGTGACTTGATCTTGCTAAGATCAATGGTAGAGAAGGAGCTAGGATCAACATCAAACATAAGGTTTGGGGTTTGAATTTCTACATTCTCTTGTATACTGATATTGCAAAGGTTAATTATAATATCTCAATTCGATTTCAATTTGAGGGCATACGTACCCATAATAAGGACAATTTGGGAACTGCCTAAACAAAACTTGGTGTTCTATCTTTCTTTCTATCTCTTTCACTCTCTGTTGATTTTATGAACAATTAGTGTGTAATTTGAATTGTTGAAGTTCTGGTTGTGTTGAAGTGTTTAAAACTGATTTTGTGAAAGCATTGCAATCTAAACCATTGCAATTGATTTTTTATAACTTCAAAACAATGAGAATCAAGCTTGGTGTATTGCACACCAAGTGTTCGATAAAATTACTACACACTAAGTGTTCGACAAAATTCCTTAGTCCAGTTTTATTTTACGTGTCATTGGAAATCGTTTACGCTAAGTGTGGTTTATATTCAAACAACTTAAATTGAACTTTTTGGTTAGCTTTTCTCATCTTTGGAAGACATTCTACTACGGTTGTATGCATATCTGATTGTACCAATACAGGTTCGGATAAACAAGAGTCGATCCAATTTCGTTTCATCTTGCCATAGAAAAATTTTCAAAACAAAATTCTATTATGAAAATTTTTATTAGGCGGTCTATTCAACCTACCTTCTAGATCATTACCCTTGTCTAATAGGATTTATGGGTCCAGCTATGAATGTTTAGGAGTATAGATTGGACACCATACACTGACCAAAGAGAGTACCGAGAACTTGATGACATTCCAACATTCTTTGTTTGTCTTTGAAGTTCTGTTTTCACAAATACCACACAAATAAAAATTGTTTTGAAAGTGGTCAACAATCAATTTCTAGTGAAATGTATTCAAATACGACGTGTTTATCACTTATAACAAGGAAATAAAGTATATGAATTTATTATTTATGATACATTTTACCCCAAACTTACATTATGGTGATTATATTAAAGAAATTATTTTCACAAAAAGTTTTATAATAAAATCTAAGTTAGAAAACGACCAGGGGAGAAATGTACCACCAACATTATTATTACATACCAGAAGTCAAAAATATTTTATGTTCTAGAAAAAAACTATAGAAGATGGAGAAGACATGTGACTTATTAAAAAAACAAAATAAGAAATGGATAAACCAAACAAGAATTTTATTTACATCTCCTCACATACACATACTTAAGTCATGCATTGTTCTTAATGAATGTGAAATAAAGGCAAAAAGAGAGTAAATAGATCTCACGTGGATTTTTACTAAGGAGGAAGGAATAAATGTCCATGCAAGATATGATGATTATACATGGCACACATCATCTCATCTAGAAACTAGCCTTGTCAAGTATTCTCTTGATTCATATATGCTTTCTTCGCATCAAAATCAATCTTTCATGCTTACTATAGTTGTAATCTTCAACGTGTGAGGAGGAAGAATATTGGGACAACCACATCTTGAGGTGATTTTCGTGCATGGTAGGTCATTTTAGGTTTCTCTTAATCAGTTTTTAAAGATAATTCCAACAAATAGTTACTTCAATTTGAGATAGGGGTCCTTATAAGATCCATCAATATAATTGATGGGATGGTGATAAAGTATAAGATTATATTTAAATATTTAAGTTTATTTAGAATTTATATAAATAGTATTTTTATTTGTATCGTTAGAGGGACTCAACAAAGTCTCTTCAGAGATGATTAACCTAGTCTCGTATGAGGAACTCAACAAAGTATGGTAAGAGGGACTCGTCATAGTCTCGCTTGAGAGACTCCACAAAGTCTCTTTAGAAGGACTCAACAAAGTCTCGCCAATGAGGCTTAACATAATCTCTCTTTAGGGACTAAAAAAAGTCTCGTCAGAGGGACTCAACAAAGTATCTTTAGAGGGACTCAACAAAGTCTCGTCAGAGGGACTCAAAAAAGTATCGCAAAAGGGAATCAACAAAGTCTCGCCCGAGAGACTTAACAAAGTCTCGTCAAAGGGAATCAATATAGTCTTTTCAAAGGGACCCAATAAAGTCTTGTTGGAAGGACTTAACATAGTCTCGCTAGAGAGACTCAACAAAGTCTAGCCAGAAAGGCTTAACATAATCGCGCATGAGGGACTCAATAAAGTCTCATCAAAGGTACTCAAAAAAGTCTCACCAGAGAGGCTCAACATAGTCTCGCTTGAGGGACTCAACAAAGTCTCATCAGAGGGACTCAACAAAGTCTCGTCAAAGAGGCTCGACAAAGTCTCGCAAGAGAGACTCAACAAAGTCTCGTCAGAGAGGTTCAACATAGTCTCGCATGAGGAGGTCATCAAAGTCGCGTTAGAGAGTGTCGAAAAAGTATCGTCAGAGGATTCAACAAAGTCTCGTCAAAGGGACTCAACATAGTCTTGCTTGAGAGACTCTACAAAGTCTCATTAAAGCGACTCAACAAAGTCTCTTCAAAGAAGCTCACACTACTACAAAACGCGCAAACAACAACTCCCAAGTCACCATAATTTTTCCAAAAACCGTGGTGATATCTCTAAACTCAGGCGCTAACTTTATATTATATTTTTTAATTAAAATTTTATAGGGTATAATAACGGTTGTAAGTATAACTGATCGGAGATGACCAGAAGGAGATCGTCGCGGCCTTCGTGTAGGGCAAATGCTGCAGCTCGTAGGAGAGGAGAAAAAAGGGTGGATGTACCTGCAAGGTACTCCGATGCCAAAGTAAGTATTTTGTTGAAAGAAAGGGGAGAGTAAGTAAGAGAAGTCAAGTATATGAGTTGTGATACCTGCCCCTCTCAAGTGAGAGGTTTTTATAGGGAGATTGATGGCGAACAAAGGGGCCTGATCGACCAATGTGGTGTTGCCAGATGAAAGGTCAAGCGCGTGGCCTTCCTAACCGTTTCCGCTATATCCGGGGAGGTAGTTGGTCGCGTGGATCACCCTGCGCGTGAAGAGGACGTGCCCAACGGCTATATTGTGTCCAACGGCTATAATGTGCCTATTAGGCTTGTTCGCCAAACATGATGGATTGGGCCTGGTCCTTAAGGGCAAGTGGCTTTGCCCGGTCCAGAACAGGAGCCCCCCAAGTCATTGCTCTGTTGGAGAGTAATGACTTAGGTAGCTGCGATTTTGACCGTACTGTCGGGGAGGTGAATGCTCGCTTGGAATGTTCATTTTGTACCCGACCAGACATGGTTGTCAACCATTAGCGCGAAACGTCGACCAGGATTTGCAGCGTCTTCGGAGAAGCGAGAGTTTTTTGGCGAGCATTTCTGCCCGGATGTGTTCACTCTGACGAAGAGGCTTGCTCGTATGTGCCAAGTGTTGGTGTATTTTCTGCGCTGAACCAGGCGAAGAGTCTTTGTGACACGTGGTGTGCATTTATGGCCTTTGTCAGTCCTAGGGGCGTATAGGCTATGATGACCCTCACGATTCCCCACGATCAAATGGTTATAAAAAGGTGGGGGAAGGTTTCATTTCATAATTTCACAAGTTTTTCCCTCTTCGCTCTCGTTTGCTCTGCAATTAGTCTTCGCCGGAGCTTCTCTTCGCCACCGTCAACTTCTTCTTCTACTTGTAAGTTCTCTCCTCCTTTCTGTATATTTTTATGAGTTTTCCGGTAGATGTTCATATTTTCCGGTTGAGCTTCATGTGTTCTTTGATGAACACATGAATTCCATGAAATTTTATGAAGAACATGATGAACTTTATGAATTTCTAGAATTTTGTAGAAATTGCTAGCGTAGATCTTTGTAGAATCTGGTTAGGTGTGGAATTTAGTTTGTAGTCGGGCACTAGGCCTGTTCGGGATCTTGGTGTAAGTGCGGGACGGACAAGCGTCCTCGTATGCGCTTCTATGAGTCCTGGTCGTGGGGACCTTTCTTAGCTATTAGTAGACAATTGCTGCGAGCACGTGGTTGTTCTCGGATTCGTTGACGCCCTTTCACTTGATTAGTGGTGGAAGGGTGGATTTGATCATGGCCGTCGAATTCACTTCTCTTCCTCTGCTTTTCAGGTGAAAATGGCTTAACCCCACGATGACGTTATGCCAGACGCGCAGGAAGTACCCGAGGGGGCCGGCGTGTCCGCCGATTATTCGAACATCAAGGTCGCGGGAGGGGACCTTGACTGGCTTGGACATGAGCCTTTGTACTTTCGATCAACCTTCTCCGAGGAGGAGATACAGGACTTCGACTTGCTGGAGAGACGCGATGAGGGTGTTCCACGGGCATGGAAAGCTTTCCGTCCCGGGGAGAATGATAGGATCTGTTCCTCGTACCCGGGACTTCGCTTTCCTATGTACGAATTTGCGTTTACGGAGGCCAAAATGCGTCTCCCCTTCACTGACTTCCAATCCTCCCTGTTCACCCACCTGGCGCTATGCCCGTCCCAGCTTCACCCGAACGCCTTTGCCTTTATAAGAGCTTTTGAGTTGGTGTGTCGTTACCTTAACATCGGGGCGACCACGGATCTCTTCTTCTGCCTCTTTCAGATTCAGCGGAGCACGGCGGGGTCGAAACAGAGTTGGGTATCGTTTAAGCAACATAACAGGTTGTTCTGGCCGTATTCTGATTTGATACGCAATTTTAAGGACAGGTTTCTGGTCGTGAGGCCTATGACCGAAGAGGCGAAGAGGAGCATTTCGACTATTGAGAGGGTTATGGTGGATGGTCGGGAGAGGGATAGCGTGGTCTCCATTTTTCCTTTAGAATGGGTCTACACCCATTTTAGACGTCGAACAGATCAGTTCCTGGTGAAGCATGAGCAACTTTGCCCGGCGGATAAGGAGTCGTACAGGATCCTCCACGCTTACGTAGAGAGTTTTTCTCCGGCCTACGTCGTCGACCGGGACGGAAATCAGCTGATCGGGGAGGATGGGGTTGTCCGAGCAGCTAGATACATTAATGTCAAAGCTCTCCTTGAGTGTGATACAGACGACGACGATATGACTTTGCTTGGTATGCTTCACTGTTTGGTTTTCTTTCTTTAAATTCTTTTGATTCTGACTTAATGCGTGTGTTCGCAGGTATGATGGCTGACATGCGAGAGCGTCTGATGAAGTCGCAGACCGCGAAGGTTCACAAGAAGGCGACCACCGGTACCAAGGCCGGGGGCGCCCAAGCAGACAGTGATGGAGAGTTTCGCTGCTGGGTCTACCCCCGCCCCGGAGAGGGCTTCGACCCCGCTGACCCCGGAGGGTTCTCTCAAGAGGAAGAGAGATGCTGCGAAGACTTCTGTGGCCACTGGTCCTGGGGGGTCCGGGGCTGGTCCTTTCGTCCTGCCCGCTTGCTACAAGCGCCGAGACTTGTTCGTTGAAGGAAATTCGATAGAGGTCTCTGATTCTGAAGCCATGTCTATTTTGAATGCCAAGTCCCAAGTGAGGAGAAAACAGTTGTGCCAGGACGCGGCGGGCATGTTCAGGGTCCTTGAAGCTGCCTTTGTCCTCGCCGACGATGAAGCCACTACCCGGGCAAGTCTCGTGACTTACCAGAGTAGAATAGCCGAGCTGGAGGCAGAAAACAACAAGTTGTTCAACGACTTAAAACAGTTCGAAGGTCACGAGGAGGCCAAGGTGCTGCTCCAAACGGAGGTGACTCAGTTGAAGTTAGCTGCGCTCAAGGCTGACGAAGAGAAGAAGAGACTGCAGGAGAGGATTGTTGAGTTGGACGGCTTGACTTCAGCTGCCCCGGATGAAAATGATGACGAGCAATCTCTGAAATCTCGGACAGACTTGATCGAAAGGATCCGGATTCTTGGCGAAGACAACCTGAAGCCGGCTGAGTTCGGTTTCAATGCGGCTAAGGAACAGATGGTGGCTCTTAATCCTGACGTGCAGCTCCAGATGGACGGAATGGGTTTGTTTAACAGAGTGGTGGATAGCCACATGGTCCCTGCCGAAGAGGAAAGCGAAGTCATAGGATAGGACTTGTTTTTATCATGTTTTGTGGGTCTGCGTGCCCTTATTAATTTGTATTTCAGTGTATGGGCGTTGCCCCTTTTTCTTGTATTTATGATATTGTCAGAACATGGTCGATACTTTTAATATACTTGGATTGTGAATGTTTTGTCATGGACTTTGCTCGTTTTATGTGTGTGTGTGTCCCTGGCTAGGCACAAGGCCTAACGAGGAGGGCGAAGTAGTTCCGCCCACGATGAGGTTAGGACTTCGTTTGAGATACTAATCTCATAGGCTTGGACTGTTTCCATCGCGAGCTGGGTGTCTTGCCTGAATGGTGTGGCAACGGCGGAGCTCGGTTGAGGTATCCCCATTGTGCACAGGATCTACTCGTCCAATGAGCAGAAACTGGCCAGCGTTGTAGTGCGTGTCGCGCTTCACCAGGGCACGATACGATGGTCGTGCAGATCTCCCCGTTTTGGGATAACTGTGTTGGCGACTTGTATGTCCTCGTGGTTAAGGACTTAGCTATAGTATTGCTTGAGCTTTTCAGCATTCCATGGTCGAGCAAGTTGTTTTTCGTCCAGTGTTTCCAAGTAATATGCTCCCGTGCGCGTTTTGGACTTGACCCTATAGGGTCCTTCCCAGTTCGCCGCCAGTTTCCCTTCGCGAGAATCTTTCTGGTTTCTGTGTAGGACCAGACTGCCTACGGGGAAGTCGCATTTTATGACCCTGGCGTTATGTCGCATTGTTATTTGTTGCTTCAATGTGGCTTCGCGGAGGGCAGCGCCTAATCTTATTTCTTCGACCAGATCGAGTTCCTCGCGTAGAGCCTCATCGTTAATTTCTTCGTCGAGGGGAGCTTCAGTCCATCTGGAGGGCTCCCTTATCTCCACCGGTATTACCGCCTCTGTTCCGTATGCTAGTCGGAAAGGGGTTTCCCCGGTGGTGGAGTGAGGTGTTGTCTTGTTACGCCCAAAGGACGTTGTGGAGTTCCTCGACCCACCTTCCCTTGGCCTCGCCCAACCTTTGTTTCAATCCGCGCAGGATTACTCTGTTCGCGGCCTCCGCTTGCCCGTTGGTTTGGGGATGCTCGAACGAAGTAAAGTGTTGTTTTGTTCCCAGTTTGGCGACGAAGTCTTGGAATTTTCTGTCCGTGAATTGGGTTCCGTTGTCGGTCACGAGGGCCTGGGGAACTCCGAATCTGGCGAGGACGTTTCTTTTGTAGAAACGCAGTATGTTGAAGGTTGTGATCTTGGCGAGCGCTTCGGCTTTAATCCATTTTGTGAAATAGTCGACGGCCACAATTAGGAACTTATTTTGATATGATCCCATTGTGAAGGGGCCGAGGATGTCCATCCCCCATCAGGCGAAGGGCCACGGCGAGGAGAGGGTCTTCAACTCGTTGGGTGGTGCCAAATGCATGTCCCCGTGGCGCTGGCAACGGTCATACTTCTGTACATGTTCTTTGGCGTCCTGTTGCATGGTCGGCCAGTAGTATCCCGCGCGCAGAGCTTTTCGAGCTAGTGATCTTCCCCCTAGGTGCTGTGCGTTGATGCCCTTATGGATTTCTTGTAAGACTTCGGGGACCTGAGCTTCGTCGACACATTTCAACAGGGGAATAGAGAACCCTCGTCGATATAACTTGTTCTCGACCAGCGCGTACGAGCAGGATCGTCGCTTAGTCACACTGGCCTCCTTACTGTCTTCGGGAAGTTCCCCTTTGGCGAGATAATTGTATACTGGGGTCATCCAACAATGGGGTTCGTGTAGGGCAAATGCTGCAGCTCGTAGGAGAAGAGAAAAAGGGGTGGATGTACCTGCAAGGTACTCCGATGCCAAAGTATGTATTTGGTCGAAATAAAGGGGAGAGTAAGTAAGAGAAGTCAAGTATATGAGTTGTGATACCTGCCCCTCTCAAGTGAGGGGTTTTTATAGGGAGATTGATGGCGAACAAAGGGGCCTGATCGACCAATGTGGTGTTTCCAGATGGAAGGTCAAGCGCGTGGCCTTCCTAACCGTTTCCGCTATATCCGGGGAGGTAGTTGGTCGCGATGATCACCCTGCGCGTGAAGAGGACGTGCCCAACGGTTATATTGTGTCCAACGGCTATAATGTGCCTATTGGGCTTGTTCGCCAAACATGATGGATTGGGCCTGGTCCTTAAGGGCAAGTGGCTTTGCCCGGTCCAGAACAATAACCGATATGATAGAATCAATCTTTCATGGGTTCGAACCTCAGCTATGGCAAAAATATTTTTCATTTAAGGTTAAGGCGCTCCTTTCATTTTTATTTATTTTTATATAAGAGATATCACTACGGTTATTATGAATAACCGCCGTGATATAGTTTGCTATTATTTTAAAATATAAAATATAATTACAGTTGTAGTTTTAAACCGTAACGAAAAATGATAGTTTTTAATATATAAACGAAACTATTTGTGACCTACTTCATTATTGCCTTTTCTCTATAAAGAAAACCCTAACACAACCTTCTCCTCTCATGAATCTTAACCAATACTATTACATGAGAATGGAGAAAAGAAGCTTAAAGGATATCTGACGAGAGCAATGTTTGACGCAAACTCCTATGGCGGCGAAGATGGTATGTTCTCCCGCTCTCATCATTCTAGAATTATTGTTTTAGGGTTTGGTTTTAGGATGATGTGGAAAACATTATGTTATTGATGTTTTAGGGTTAAGTTTGATTTTTGTTGTGTTTCCTTGTAGATACATGGTGATGATGGTGGTAGCAAGCGTATACTATGGTGAAGTTTCATATGGTTTTTGTTGCTATGAAGAAAAATATAAGAAGTATGAAGTTATTGTATAAACTTCATCCACCTTATATTTCTTCTTCATGACTTCACAAACTAGATGAACTTGATATATCTTGATTTGTTACAGTTCCACAATTATTTTCAAAAAGAGGTGCGTTATTGACTTAATGTATCTTGATTTGTTACAGTCCCACTTGGGGTTTTGTTGCTTAAATAATGTATGTTTTTTATTGTGTTTCATGTTGTTTTGTTGTATGTTGTTGTTGTTGATAAATGTTCTCAAAACAAGAACAAAACATTGCTAGTTCACAAGATAGAGGCTTCTTGTGACTTAGCAATGTTTTGTTCTTTAATTTCTTATACAGGTTGACAAGTTTAGTTTATTATATACTATGTATATTGTTTGTTTCACTTACATTTTAATGAAAATGCAATCATTTATATTGACATAGAAACTTATATTCTTAAAATTAAGATGTATTTGAAAACCAACCTATATCAATCAATATTTTTCGAATCGCAACCATTTCATTCAACACATTTTATGTTCCTTAACACATAATATATGGTTTAGTGCTTTGTGTGCTTCAATTCATCGATATAATTTACAATCGCTTTGATAAGCGACGATGATGAGATAAACTATAATAAAAGATATCGATGAATTGAAGGAATCAGACCATTGAATCGTATATTATGTGTTAAAGAACATAAAATGTGTTGATTGATGAGTTAAAGTTGGTTTTCAAGAATAGTTTAATTTTCAGATTATATATTTCTTTGCCAATTTGAATGGTTGTATTTCTTTAAATAGGTGTATGGTAAACCAAGTAACGTACATTTTTATGTAATAAACTATGTGTACTTTCCACGACGGTTGTCTAGGTAACCCTTCATCTAATTAATTAATTATGTTATCTATCACAACGGTTGTTAAACATAACCGTTATGATATAATGTGCGTTTTCCAGAATACCACAACGGTCCCAGGGCCGTGATTATAAGTAGCGCATTTACCACAACACTCTACATAACAACGCCTTGATCCGCGTTATTATATATATTTTTCAACCGTTGTTAAAGGGGTTTTACGTAGTAGTGTCAATAATATATCGTCAGAGGGACTCAACATAGTCTCGATTGAGGAACTCATCAAAGTCTCGCTCGAAGGACCTGAATGGACCTCGTTAGAATAGTGGCCAGCAATCGAAACCCATAAGAGCAAAGTTTTTCCCCAATTTCCCCGAATCCACCATGGTTTATAGAATAATGAAAATATCAAGAGAATTCATTATGATATAGTTTTTACAAACCCTTAGAAAAGCCTTATTTCCTGCACCTCTACAGTTCCAGATGAAGATTTTACTTTGATCCTAAATCATGGAGAAAGTGAGGATGTGTTTGCATTTCCTTGCCATTGCCTTGGTGTTTCATCCACCAACACCATATCTCTTTCCCCTCCATCATCGTTGTCCCCACTTTCACTTGGATTCAACACACTCATGATGTCTTCCTCAACGCATTTGATACCCAACTTTTCCTCAGCAATGGTGGCAGGATCCATGGTTCTTGTTTCAACCCTACGACTATAACTTGAGCCTCTTTGCCTTTTGGGTCCAAGAGTTTAGGATTGTGGCCTTTCTTATGGATAAGACAAGTGTGGTGATCTCCAAGTTCGAAGTCCCCAAAGATCATCCCAATTTTACGATGCAACCCTCTAACCCATGTTCCATGTTCTATATCCTCGAATAATTAGTCTATGATTTTCCTCACCGTCCACATTTCGTCCCCCCTTGTGTTTGTCCTTAGTGATACCTTTTGATGCTATTTCTATCCTACTTAGCATGCTAACCTTTTTTATGACTTTCTTTTTTTGTTCTGCTCCTTCCACATATTCATTTTCTTATGTTCCTTTCAAAGCATTATTTTGGTTATATTCCATTTGTTATTTACTAGGTAAAACTTCGTGATTTTTATCACTATTCTCAGCTAACTCATTAGTTTTTTCCTGGTGTTCTTCATCACGGAGAGGCTTGAATCTTAGTCTTGACGCACCATTATTCACATTGCTTCCTTTCCCGTGTTCACCTTGATTAGCTTGGTATACTCCTTAATCCTGCATAACTTTATATTTCCTGTACCTCTTATGTTTTTGAACCACTGTCTACGATCCCATGTTTTCCTAATGCAATACATTCTTCTTCCTCCCTTTATCTTGTTCACTTCGAGTTTCTTTGTTGCCCATCTCCATGTTAGACTGACTTTTATCCACACACCATGTTGTTTCATGCAAGAATCTTCCACAAGAGATAACCTAGAAGGTCGAGGCCTTCGTACTCCACTTTGTAGTGTTTCCCTTAGATGGAATACATGGCTAACAAGGGTCTATTCAAGTTAATCTAAACACACAAGCCAGCATATTTCCCTTGTTCTCTAGAGAGAGTGGTTTTGTCCACCTTATCCGTCTTACTAACGGGGTTCCCTATGAAAGAGAGAACGTGATGGTTATAGTATTCGATAGGCAATCCATAAATTCTCACCCACACTGCAAGTTGATAAATTGCATCGGTATTAGGGCAGAAGTTGGATCTCCCCTCCCTCATAGTGAGATAGTAATTGTAAATGAGCCGATGACCTCCCAATAGAGCTATACTCTGGTCTTTTTCACCCGTGAAAGTAACAAGATAGTATTCTTGCCCTAGGTCAATGATGTTTAAGACTCTTCTTTTCGCCCATAAATGGTTTAGTTTTATCTCCAGCGCCTTGTAACTGATTCTCCTCCCTAACATCCTCACAATTGCACCTTTCTTCCATGGTTTCACAAGTTTGCGTTCTTCTTCCTCTGGCAGAATGAATTATGGGCACTCATAGTCTCCAAATATTCTTTCCACCACTTGTAAACCTAAAAAAAAAAACTCATCTCATGCTTCCTCTTCATATGCTTACATCTTCTCTACAGATTCTCTAGTTACCGTGTTTTCGTAAGAAATAAAAGTGTTAGGGCTAGGAATCTCGTATGTTCGCATCACTTCCATCTTTAACTTTCTTTATACTCCTCTCACGTTTACCATCTTCTTACGCTTATGAATCATGGTTTGCAGGTGCAAACCCCAGCGGGGGAAGGGGAAACCCTAATAAAAAAACAATTACTTGATACCCTTGAGCTATTTGTTGATTGGTGTTGATCAATCACTAGCGCTCATGCTAAAAAGCAAAAGCTGAGTGTTTCCTTCTGATCGGAGAGGACCAGAAGGAGATCGTCGCGGCCTTCGTGTAGGACAAGAGTGGATGCTCGTAGGAGAGGAAAAAAGGGTGGAGGTACCTGCAAGGTACTCCGATGCCAAAGTAAGAATTTAGTCAAAAGAAAGGGGGAAAGCAAGTAAGAAAGTCAAGTGTATGATTTGTGATACCTGCCCCTCTCAAGTGAGGGGGTTTTTATAGAAGAATTTCTGGCGAACAAAGCGTCTGATCGACCAATGAGGTATTGCCAGATAGGGGGCAAAGCGTGTGGTCTTTCTAACTGTTCCCGTGATATCCGGGGTAGCAGTTGGTCACGTGAGCTACTCTGCGCGTGAAGGGGACACGCCCAACGACTATATTATGCCCAACAGCTATATTGTGACCAACGGCTATATTGTGCTTATTGGGCCTGTTCGCCAATTATGATGGATTTGGCCTGGCCCTTAAGGGCAGAAAGCCTTGCCCGGTCCAAAACAGGAGCCCCCTAAGTCGTTGCTCTGTTGGAGAGTAGTGACTTTAGATAGCTGTGACTTTGACCGTGCTTTCTGGGAAGTGGTTGCTCGCGTAGAATGTTCCATTCGTGCCCCGACCAGATGTTGTTGTTAGCTATTAGCGGGAAATGTCGATCAGGGTTTGTAGCGTCCTCGGAGAAATGGGAGTTTTTGACGAGGAGACCTTCTCGTGGGAGCCAAGGGCTAGTGTATTTTTTGCACTAAACCAGGCGAAGAGTTCTAGTGGCACGTGGTGAGCATTTATGGCCTTTGTCAGTCCTAGGGGCGCATAGGCTATGATGACCTTCACGATTCCCCACGGTCAAATGGTTATAAAAAGGCGGGGGAAGGTTTCATTTTCATAATTTCACAAGTTTTTTACTCTTTGCTCTTATTTGCTCTGCAATTAATTCTTCGCCGGAGCTTCTCTTCGCCATCGTCAACCTCTTCTTTTACTTGTAAGTTCGTTCTTCCCTTTCTGTATATTTTTATGGGTTTTCCGGTTGAAGTTCATGTTTTTCGGTTGAACTTCATGTGTTCTTCGATGAACACGTGAATTCCTGGAAATTTTATGAAGAACATGATGAATTTTAGGATTTTCTAGGATTTTGTAGAATCTTGTTAGCGTAGATCCTTGTAGAATCTGGTTAGGTGTAGAATTTCGTTTGTAGTCGGGCACTAGGCCTGTTCGGAACTTTGACATGATTGTGAGACGAACATGCGTCCTCGTATGTATATCTGCGAGTTCTGGTCGCGGAGACCTCTCATAGCGATTGGTAGGTAGTTTATACGGGCACGCGGTTGTCCTTGGATTTGTTAACGCCCTTTCACTTGATTAGTGGTGGAAGGGTGGATTTGATCGCGGATGTCGAATTCACTTCTCTTCCTCTGCTTTTCAGGTGAAATGGCTGAACCTCGCGATGAAGTTGTGCCCGACACACAGGAAGTACAGGAGGGGCCCAGTGTGTCCGCCGATTACTCGAATATCAAGGTCGCAGGAGGGGACCTTGACTGGCTCGAACATGAGCCTTTGTCGTTTCGATCAACTTTCTCCGCCGAGGAGATACGGGACTTCGACTTGTTGGAGAGGCGTGACGAAAATGCTCCACGGGCATGGAAAGCATTTTGCCCCGGGGAGTATGATAGAATATGTTCCTCGTATCCGGGATTGCGCTTTCCAATGTACAAGTTCGCGTTCACGGAGGCCAAGATGCGTCTCCCTTTCACTGACTTCCAATCCTCCCTGTTCACCCATCTGGCCTTGTGCCCGTCCCAGCTTCACCCAAATGCCTTGGCTTTTATCCGGGCTTTTGAGTTAGTGTGTCGTTATCTCAATATCGGGGCGAACACGAATCTCTTCTTCTGCCTCTTCCAAATCCAACGGAGTACGGCGGGGACGAAACAGAGTTGGGTATCGTTTAAGCAACAAAGTAGGCTGTTCTGGCCGTATTCTGATTCGATACGCAATTTCAAAGATAGGTTTCTGATCGTGAAGCCTATTACCGAGGAGGCAAAGAGGAGCATCTCGACCATTGAGAGGGTGATGGTGGATGGTCGGGAGAGGGATGGTGTGGTCTCCATCTTTCTGTTGGAATGGGTCTACACCCATTTTAAGCACATAACAGATCAGTTCCTGGTGAAGCATGAGCAGCTTTGCCCGGCGGATAAGGAGTCGTATAGGATCCTCCATGCTTACATGGAGAGCTTTAGCCCGACCTTCGTAGTTGATCAGGACGGGAAAGAGTTGGTTGGGGATGATGGGCCCGTCCGAGCAGCTAGATATATCAATGTCAAAGCTCTCCTCGAGTGTGACAACGACGATGATGCGATGACCTTGCTCGGTATGCTCCACTGTTTAGTTTTATTTCTTTGAATTCTTAGTCCTGACTTGATATATATGTTCGCAGGTATGATGGCTGACATGCGAGAGTGTCTGATGAGGTCGCAGGCGGCGAAGGTTCACAAGAAGGCGACCACAAGTACCAAGCCCGGGGCGCCTAAGCAGACAGTGATGGAGAGTTTTGCTGCTGGATCTACCCCCATCCCGGAGAGAGCCTCGACGCCGCTGACCTCGGAGGGTTCCCTTAAAAGGAAGAGAGATGTCGCAGGGACTCCTGTGGCCGCTGGTCCCGGGGGGTCCGGAGCCGGTCATTTTGTCCTGCCCGCCTGCTACACGCGCCAAGATTTGTTCATTGAAGGGGATTCGATAGAGGTCCATGATTCTGAAGCCGTGGCTATTCTGAACGCCAACTCTAAGGTGAGGAGAAAACAGTTGTGCCAGGATGCGGCGGGCATATTTAGGGTCCTTGAAGCTGCCCTTGTCCTCGCCGACGATGAAGCTGCTACTCGGGCGAGCCTCGTGACGTCCCAGAATAGAATAGCCGAGCTGGAGGCGGAAAACAACAAGTTGTTCAATGATTTAAAACAATTTGAAGGTCACGAGGAGGCCAAGGTGCTGCTCTAGACGGAGGTGACCCAGCTGAAGTTAGTTGCGCTTAAGGCTGACGAGGAGAAGGCACGTCTGCAGGCGAGGATCGCTGAATTGGAAGGTTTGGCTGCAGCTGTCCAGGATGAAAATGACGACGAGAAGTCCCTGAAGTCGCGGGCTGACTTGATCGGGAGGATTAGGATCCTTGGCGAGGATAACCTGAAGGCAGCTGAGTTTGGCTTTAGTGCGGCGAAAGAGCAGATGGTGGCCCTCAACTCCGACGCGCAGATCATGACGGATGGGATGGGCTTGTTCAACAGAGTTGTGGACGGTCAAGTTGTTCCTGCCGAAGAGGGGAGTGAAGTCGCAGAATAGGACTTTGTTGTTTTTAGCATGTTTTGTGGGCCTGCGTGCCCTTGTCAATTTGTATGGGCGTTGCCCCTTTTTTGTATTTATGACATTGCCCGGTCGTGCCCGGTACTTTAATATACTTGGATTTTGTGAATGCTTTATCATGGACTTTTGCTCTTTTTGTTTATATGTATGTGTGTGTGCTCGGCGAGGTGTGAAACCTACCGAGGAGGGCGAAGTGGTTCCGCCCATGATGAGGCTAGGACTTCGTTTGAGGTACTAATCTCATAGGCTTGGTTTGTTCCCATCGCGAGCTGGGTGTCCTGCCTGAATGGTGCGGCAACGGCGGAGCTCGGTTGAGGTATCCCCGTTGTGCGCAGGATCTGCTCGTACAATGAGCAGAAGCTGGTCGGCGTTGTAATGCGTGTCATGCTTCACCAGAGCATGATACGATGGTCGCGCAATTCTCCCTATTTTGGGGTGATTATGTCGGCGACTTGTCTATCCTCGTGGTTAAGGACTTAGCTATAGTACTGCTTGAGTTTTTCAGCATTCCACGGTCGAGCAAGTTATTTTTCATCCAGTGTTTCCAAGTAATACGCTCTCGTGCCCGTTTTGGACTTGACCCTGTAAGGCCCTTCCCAGTTTACTGCCAGTTTCCCTTCGCGAGAATCCTTCTAGTTTCTGCGCAGGACCAGACTGCCAACGGGGAAGTCGCGCTTTATGACTCTGGCGTCATGTCGCAACGTTATTTGTTGTTTCAATGCGGCCTCGGGGAGGGCAGCCCCTGATCTTATTTCTTCGACCAGATCGAGCTCCTCGCGTAGAGCCTCATCGTTCATTTCTTAGTCGAGGGGAGCTTCTGTCCTTCTGGAGGGCTCCCTTATCTCCACCGGTATCACCGCCTCTGTTCCATATGCTAGTCGGAAAGGGGTTTCCTCGGTGGTGGAGTGAGGTGTTGTCCTGTATGCCCAGAGGACGCTGTGGAGCTCCTCGACCCACCTTTTCTTGGCCTCGCCTAGTCTTCGCTTCAATCCACGTAGGATTACTCTGTTCGCGGCCTCCGCGTAGGATTACTCTGTTCGCGGCCTCCGCTTGCCCGTTGGTCTGGGGATGTTCGACCGACGTAAAGTGTTGTTTCGTTCCCAATTTGGCGACGAAGTCTTGGAATTTTTTGTCTGTGAATTGGGTTCCGTTGTCGGTTACGAGGGCCTGGGGTACCCCGAATCTGGCGAGGACGTTTCTTTTGTAGAAACGCAGTATGTTGAAGGTTGTGATCTTGGCGAGCGCATCGGCTTCAATCCACTTTGTGAAATAGTCGACGGCCACGATTAGGAATTTATTTTGATAGGATCCTATTGTAAAGGCGCCTAGGATGTCCATCCCCCACCAGGCGAAGGGCCACGGCGAGGAGAGGGTCTTCAACTCGTTGGGTGGTGCCAAATGCATGTCCCCGTGCGCTGGCAACAGTCACATTTTTGTACATGTTCTTTGGCGTCGTGCTGCATGGTCGGCCAGTAATATCCTGCGCGCAGAGCTTTTTGAGCCACGGATCTTCCCCCTAGGTGTTGGGCGTTGATGCCCTAATGGATTTCTTGTAAGATTTCGGGGACCTGGGCCTCGTCGACACATTTCAACAGGAGGATGGAAAATCCTCGTCGATACAATTTGTCCTCGACCAGTACGTACGAGCAGGCTCGTCGCTTAGTTACACTGGCCTCCTTACTGTCTTCGGGAAGTTCCCCTTTGGGGAGGTAGTTGTATACCGGGGTCATCCAACAATGGGGCTCTCCGATGACGTTAACATCTAGCAGGTCGGGCTTTGTAATGCTCGGGCTAGCTAGTATTTCTTGTACGACGGATTTGTTTCCACCTTTTTTTCTGGTGCTGGCTAATTTATAGAGGATGTCTGCTCGGGTATTCTGTTCGCGCGGGACGTGCTGAACTTCCCATGCTTCGAACTCCGTCATTTTTTCTTTCACCATGGCCAAGTATTCGGCTAGTTGGTCGTTCTTTGCTTGGTACTCTCCTCGTACTTGGGATGCCACGAGCTGGGAATCAGTGCAGATTTTTATTTTCCTCGCACCGACGTCTTTGGCCAGTCGTAATCCCGCGAGGAAGGCTTCATATTCGGCTTGATTATTGGATGTTTTGAAGGAAAGGATCAGGGACACTTCAATCAGGGTCCCTTCCTCGTTTTCGAGGATAATTCCTGCTCCGCTGCCCAAGGGGCTTGACGCGCCATCCACGTAAATGATCCATTCTGGTGTCCCTCCCGGAGGGAACGATTCCGGAGTCATCTCTGCCACGAAGTCGGCCAGGACCTGTGCCTTGAGGATTTTCCTTCCTTCGTAGTGAATGTCGAACTCGGCCAGTTCAAGGGACCATTTTAGCATCCTGCCCGCCATATCTGGTTGGCTTAATAGCTGCCTAATTGGCTGGTCGGTCCTGACGACGATAGTGTGCCCCAGGAAGTAATATCTGAGTCTCCTCGCAGCAATTATGAGAGCAAGGGCCACCAGTTCTATTTGCGTGTACCTAACTTCGGGTCCTTGTAGGGCTTTACTGGTGAAGTAGATGGGTTTCTGCCCGTCAGTAGTCTCGTGAATAAGTGCTGCACTTACTGCTTCGTTGGCGACGGAGAGATACAGGTATATGGTTTCCCCGCGGTCTGGTCGGGACAATACTGGTGGTTCGGACAGAGCTTGTTTGAAATGGGCAAGGGCCTGCTCGCACTCGTCCGTCCACTCGAAATTTGCCTCCTTCCTGAGTAATTTGAAAAAGGGCAGGGCGTGCTGGGCTGACTTGCTTACGAAGCGAGCAAGGGACGTGAGCATCCCGTTGAGAGATTGTATCGCCTTCTTCGACCGCGGCGTGGGGAATTCCACGAGTGCTCGGCATTTGTCTGGGTTTGCTTCTATTCCTCTTTCGGTGAGGTAAAATCTGAGGAATTTTCCTGCTCGCACGCCGAAGGTGCATTTTTCTGGATTAAAACACATTTTACATTTTTGAGCTTGGTCGAACACCTTGCGCAAGTGGGTGGTATAGTCGGATTCCTCTTGGGATTTCACGATCATGTCATCTATATATACTTCAAGCATGTCACCGATTTCTGATCGGAAGACTTTGTTCATCATGCGTTAGTATGTGGCCCCGACATTCTTTAGTCCAAAGGGTATTACGTTATAGTAATAATTCCCCGAGGAGGTCATGAATGCCGTGTATCTCTTGTCCTCGTCTGCCATTGGGATTTGGTTGTATCCCGAATAAGCGTCCATGAAGGACAAGAGCTTGAAACCTGCGGAGTTATCTACGAGTTTGTCTATGCTCGGTAGTGGATAAGCGTTTTTCGGGCAAGCCCGATTGAGATCAGTGTAGTCAATGCACATGCGCCACTTTCCATTACTTTTCTTTACAAGTACAATATTTGAGAGCCAGGTCGTATACCTGGCCTCGGAAATAAATTTTGCCTCTAAGAGGTCATGTACAAGTTTTTCGGTAGCCTGTGCCTTTTCCTCAGATTGTTTCCTTCTTCGTTGGGCAATGGCGCGGGCAGCTGGATTGATTGTCAAGTGGTGACATGCAGTTTCTGGATCAAGGTCGGGCATATCCGATGCACTCCAGGCGAACAGGTCGGCATTGTCGTCGAGGCATTTCTTCAACTCTTTCTTTACCTCTTCGGGGAGACCAGCGCCTATCTTCACTCCCCTGTTGGGGTTGTTGATGAAGGTGATGATCTCGAATTCCCCATCTGGAACTGGTCGCATGAGTGTAGGAGACGGGGAGCTTGTCACTCCTAATTTTTTGTCCTCGTCCCGATCTTCGTTTCCATCTTCAGTAAGCCTGCTGTTGAGGTCGATGGTGTGCATGGGAAGCGTGGGCTTTTTCTCTGGCTGGTCATCTTCGGCTGGAAGCTCGTCCTCTCTGGTGCGCTTTGCCGACTTTGCTGTTGTCGCGATCTGGTTCTGCCCTTTTGTTGCGGCCTCAAAGCATCTGCGAGCAGCCTCGATGTCACCGTGTAGAGTTGCGACGTGTCCTTTCTCAGTATAGTACTTGAGCTTGAGGTGGACCGTAGAGGGGACAACAACAAGTTCGGCAAGAGCTGGTCTGCGGAGGATGCACTGATAAAGCGACGGGCAATCAATGACTAAGAACTGCGTTTTGATTGTCCGAGATGCCTCTTCTTCGCCAAATGTGACTGGTATCTCCACGTAACCCCAAGGTCGGGCCGTTGCCCCATTGAATCCTTGGAGATCAGATCCCACGTACGGGGAGAGATTAGACTTGTTCAGTTTCAGTGCGCGGAACAGACTGGAGTACATGATGTCCACGGAACTACCCTGGTCGACCAGGATTCTCCGCACATCGGTAGATGATAATTTGGCCCTGATCAGCAGAGGAATGTGAGAATTCGGCGATCCTCCGGGGAGTTCCTCTCTGTAGAACGTGATCGGCTGTGACCGCCTTTACCCTTGTCGATCGTGTACAACTGGTCGGGGTTGCTGTCTATCAGCTGTTCAAACTTTCGTTTGATGGATCCTATCGTGAGCTCATGGTACCCCACACATGAGATAACCATGGTCGTAGGAAAGACTTCCCAGGTGCTGTGTATGAATGCCTGGGAAGTCGGGTCGATGTGGTCAGGAACGAAGAAGTCCTCTGGTCGGCTGATGGACATTGCGACCTGCGGGGGAGGACTAGAGGGGGTTGATTCTGCTTCTTTCTTCAGATCAGACGTGTCCCGTCGGGAGGACTCTCCCTTTTTCACGTATTGTTTCAGGTGACCCTCTTTGATGAGGATCTCTATAGTGTCCTTAAGGTGCACGCAATCTTCCGTCACGTGCTCGTGACTACGGTGGAAACGACAGTATTTGCTTTTGTCGACGTTTCCTTTGGACGTGGTTGGTTTATGGAACCTGACACCCCCTTGTTTGAATTCGGTGTTGATGCAGTCGGAGAGAATACGCTCGTGTGAGGTTGTGAGTACAGTGTATTCATTGAATCGGCTAGCTGGCCCTTTGCCTTCACGGGGACGCTCCTCCCGCCGCTTCTCCTTCCCCTTACGAGATGGCTCCGGCTCCTCCTTCTTGGGTGCCCGGGGTGCTTCACGATCTCTTGCGTCCCGGGCACGATATGCGGCTTCCTTCTCCTCGTAGCGGATGTAATTTTTGGCCATGTGAAGAAGCTCTGTCAGTGTTCGAGGAGCTTCGATCCCGACAGCTTTGCGGAAGTCGCTCTTTGGTCGGAGTCCTTTCTCGAGGAGGTACTTCTTCATGTGATCGGAAGTTCTGACTTCCACTGCCTCTTTATTAAATCTCTCGATGTAATCCCGCAGAGGTTCTTCCCTGCCTTGTATGATTGCTTCCAACGTTGCCTCCGTCTTTGGATGTCGTCGGGAGGCTGTGAAATGGCGGGTGAATTGGCCTTTGAGCTCGTGCCAGGAGGAGATGGATCCTCGAGGGAGTCTTTTGAACCATGTCATCGCACCCTTCCTCAAGGTGATGGGAAATATTTTGCACCTGATGGCTCCGGAGACACCATGGTACTGGAGCATAGCTTCGATGTTCTCCAGGTGTTCGTGAGGATCTGACGTTCCATCGTACGTAGCCAGTGTGGGAGGTTTCTCTAACCCGTTGGGGATCCGGGTGTCCATAATGTTTCTCGTGAATGGGCCTTGAGCTTCGTCGTCACTGCTAGAGCTGTGAGAGAACGACGGAGAATGACTGTGGTCGCGGCTTTTACTGCGGCGAGGAGAGTGTCTGCGGGTACGCCTATGCTCGTACTTGTCCGAATGTCGATGTCTTTTGGAAATAGGGGAGTGCCTAGTTTTCCTAGGAGAACGACGATGTCGGCGAGCAAGATCGGATGTTGGGCTCCCTGATCTTGAACGTTCTTTGATCGGGGAAGGACTATCACGTCTCCGCTTTGAGTGAACTCGCGGAGGCGGGGAGAGGTTCAGCGTCTCTGAGGTGTGATGCTCTTAAAGGGCGTGCTCGAGGGCACTGATTTTTTCTCCCTGCTGGAGGATGAAACGATTGGAATTGTTCAAAGAGGCGATGAGCACTGCGGTGGTCGGATCATCGCCTTGAGGAACCGGAATGGGTTCGAAGAAAAGTTTCGCGGCTGCGCTCGTGGTCTTTGTTCGTCAGGCTTTGGGGAAGTCAGCCCACTGTTGCGCTGGACGTTTTCAGACGGGATATGCCCGACGACAGCATCGTTGTCGATATTGTCTGCGGCGGTCACATGTTCTTGCTGGATGTCACTCTTGATGAAAGCCATGATGATCTGGGGTTTTGGAGAGAGATGAAAGCTTTGGTCTTTTGGGTGAAAAGATGAGGGATCTTGATTCAAAAAGACGGGGAAGCGAAGTTTCCCACAGACGGCGCCATTGATCGGAGAGGACCAGAAGGAGATCGTCGCGGCCTTCGTGTAGGACAATAGTGGATGCTCGTAGGAGAAGAAAAAGGGGTGGAGGTACCTGCAAGGTACTCCGATGCCAAAGTAAGAATTTGGTCAAAAGAAAGGGGGAAAGCAAGTAAGAAAGTCAAGTGTATGATTTGTGATACCTGCCCCTCTCAAGTGAGGGGGTTTTTATAGAAGGATTTCTGATGAACAAAGCGTCTGATCGACCAATGAGGTATTGCCAGATGGGGGCAAAGCGCGTGGTCTTTCTAACTGTTCCCGTGATATCTGGGGAGGCAGTTGGTCGCGTGAGCTACTCTGCGCGTGAAGGGGACACGCCCAACGGCTATATTGTGTCCAACGGCTATATTGTGCTTATTGGGTCTGTTCACCTATTATGATGGATTGGGCCTGGCCCTTAAGGGCAGGAAGCCTTGCCCGGTCCATAACACCTTCTCTCTTTTTTTTTGGTAATTATTGATTGTTAATAAAATACATAAATACAATAGTTAAATTATTAAATAATAAAAAAGTGACGTGGCATCAATACAATTAATTCACATTACATTAAAAATTATGATATATTGTTGAAACCAATTTTAAATATTACAAAAAAAAAAAGGTAAATTCTACTTGTTGGAAAAAATGGGACCAATATTGCAATTAAGATTTAAGAAAAAAAAGTGGATATTTTTTTAAACTAACACACATTTTCAAAAAAAAATTCCAAAAAAACTAACTTTTCAGATTAATTACAGAAATGGCTGGGTTTGGAAACCCAATATAAGGGTGGCGCCATATGAAATGGCGCCTCAGTTGGAGGCCACAAGCCATTTCATATGGCGCCTCAGGTCATTTCATATGCCCTAAAAAATGCCTGAGGTCAAGCCATATGAAATGGCGCCTCAGGCCATTTTTTTTTTAATTTTTTTTATGTTTAATTTATAATTTTTTAATATACTAAAAATTATATTATTTTATATGTTATGTTGTTCCTATAAATAAGGGCTCTCCCTCACTTGTTTTTGCACAACAATTGTCATCCAAACCCTAATTGTCTCCCTTCCCTCAACAATATCCCAAACTCTCCCAAACTCTCCCTTACTCAACACGATGTCTTCATCCTCAAATACCCGGCCCTCGTCGTCATCAGCAACGGAGGAAAAATGGCCAGAGTTTCCACTGATGAAACGAAATGCCCTAATTATATAATCAGCTGTCAAGCCTCCGTTGAAGATGCTACTCTAGAACACCCATACGTTGGAGCATTTGCACAGAGAACTTCGCCGCTGACTACCAGAAGAATTTCAGGCAGGTGAAAAGATCAGGAAGATAGAGAGGTAGGTTGAGAAGTCTGGTCCAGACGGAGTCACCCAGACTTGGAGGAAAGTGGACAATGATGCTGGCGTCCTCATGATGATGATGTTACAACAGGAAATTAAGTTGATGGTTGTAATTTCCTAGATAAGCTGCTTTTATGTGTTGTTATTGTTATTATTATTGTTATTGTTATTTTATGATTTGGTAATAGGTTTCGTTAAGTGATGCTTCGTTTAGGTTTGTTATGTTGTTGTATTCAGTTATGTATGCCATCAATGAAATGAAATTTGTTCTTATTATAAATAGACAAGATTACATAAGTAATTATGCCGTTGTGCTAGGACCTAATACATTTGGACATTTAGTGCGATTGTGGCCTGGCTGGCGGCACAAACTACACAACCTCACCATTTTTTCACCTGTATCCATCTCCGTTTGAATCCGACTGCTGATAGGGCGACCTTTTTTATTTCTTCGCATCAAGTCGTTATGCCACACAATTTCGACTTCGTATGTAGGCCAGTAGTCCTCCTTTGCGACTACTTGAAAGCTTTTACGGTACACATTACATAGAGTACTGACTTGGTGAAGAACATGGAGATAGTTGGTTGGGTCCAGTCGGGCCTTGGAACAGGCTGCTATGACATGGGAGCAAGGCATACGAAATGCCTGAAACTTTCCACAGTCACACCAACTCCTATCTAGTTCCACTCGATAAGATCCCCTAGGCAATCCTTCGTTGTGATCAATAGACTCTGCAATACTGAAGTGTCATGCAAAACGGTCGAAGACCGTGACGACGTGTGTGTTAGCCTTTGCAGCCTCGTCCTTCATGAATGCCATGGAATAGTCACTAAACAACTGCCCAGATTGTATGACTGAAACCCACTTAGTACGTCTGGTATCAAAGAGCACAGCGAGCCTAAAATAAGTTGACCTCACAAGAGCGGTTATCGGCAGGTTCCGAATGTCTTTGAATACTGAGTTCATAGACTCAACGAGGTTTGTTGTCATATGGCCCCATCGCCGCCCATTGTCATACGCCCTTGTCCACTTCTCCCGTGGTATGTTATCAATCCAACTCAATGCTTCTGGGTTTGTTTATTTGATCTCGTCCCGGTAGTATCTGAACGTAGGCTCTGTTAATGCATATCCCGCATTAGTAACCAGCTGCTTTAGGCCCTTGTCTTTGAACACCCGTAGGATATTTTGCCCAATGTGCCTAATGCAATACACGTGGTTCGATGGAGGATCCTTCCAGCCGTTATCAGGATTGTTGTAAGCATTATCGATTGAGGGATGCCTATCGGAGATCAGACATACATCAGGTTGGGGAGCAATATATTGTCGGAGATTTTTTAAGAAAAAACTCCAACCTCCAGCAGTCTCCCTTTCAACTAGAGCGAATGTGATAGGGAAAATGTTGTTGTTGCCATCCTGTGCCACGGCCATTAGTAGTGTGCCCTTATATTTTTCGTACAACCATGTTCCATCAATTTGAATTATAGGTTTACAAAACGTAAATCCTTTGATGCATGGTTCAAACGCCCAGAAGAGTCTGTGGAAAATGCCATTTCCACTTACGCAATTCCCGTCAGGCGTGTATGCCGGAAACGTCTCTAACAAGACAACAGTACCTAGAGCATATTGTTTTAGGGCGACAAGGTATCTTGGGAGTTCTTTGTAAGAGTCCTCCCAATTTCCAAAAATCCTTTCAACTGCCTTCGTCCTAGCAATCCACGCCTTCCTGTACGAGGGAGTATAGTTGTATCTTTGCACCATATGAGTTATGATGGTACTGACTTTCACAGAAGGGTTGTCGCTCACGATTGATAGAATTTCGTTGCAGATCATCTGAGAGCCGAGCTTGCAATGATCCTGACTTGGATTGGTTAGTATGCAAGTGTGCTCCGGACCCATTGACCCTATCTTCCAAGAATCGCTTCGCTTCCGAAAAGATGCCATTAGTCTAAAAGGGCAGGCCTCGTTGCGGCAGTAGATCTTGTATAGAGTCGGATTTGTTCGATCGACTCTATAATCTGCAGCCAAGGTCATATAGTATTGTTTAATTGCTCGAACACAATCTTCTTTTGTACGAAAATTGTCTCTAACTTTTAGTACTTCATCCGTCTGTTTGTATGGGTCGTAAAAAATATATGTTGATGGTTGATCGTCGCCTAGGCTTAGTGTTGTCATGTGTTGGGGTGGGCGATAAACATGACTGTCTGGCAATTGGTTTGCCTCGTCGCCGTTTATCATTTCGTCAACAACGTCCTCCGCTTCTTCTTCCTCCTCGTCAACTGCATCCACCTCAGCTTGTTCGTTGTCAGAATCGTTGAAAACCTGCGATACCTCAAGTTGTTGAGACAATGGTTGATTTTGTAACGTAACATATAACTCAACCTCATTGAAACCGGAATGCTCATGGCTGAGAAACATATTACGCACATCTTCATCATCCCGTATTTTCATCTGAAAAAATTTGCACACATCATGCCCCTAAAAAAAGATAGGGTTTTTGTATATAATTTGCCCAACTAGACCGCACTGCAATTTCTTCTCTAACCGGGCTTTCAAATGATAGAAATTTGTTCTTCTATCAATTAAAAACCTAGTCACTTCTGTATCCCTAAAATTGAAACCACTCATTGGACAATCAAATATCTCACCAAGGATATGTGCAGTTATCAAGTATTGTGGTCTTTGAGCCATATCTGAAAATTTGGAAGAAAAATAGTTTGCAGATTGTAACTGGTTTGAATGTAAGTGATGATATGATGTATAATTCGTGTGTATTAATAGGCAGAAAAATATTTGATTGTCAATTGCTTCAGAAAAGCATTGGCAAAGAGTCATGTGCTGCTCTGCATGCCTACACACTATCCTTGACATGACCACACAAGACTGCATGCCTACACTAAGCTTGACAAGACCACACAACTCTGCATGGCTACACTATTGACAAGATCACACTCTGCATGACTCAACAATGCATGCCTACACTCTTTTTCTACTGTTCCTACCCATACCTCTGCACAAAATTAAAAACAAACACTAAAAAAAAAAAGCAAATGGCCTGAGACGCCATTTCATATGGCTTGACCTCAGGCATTTTTTTATGAAATTTATATGGCCTGAGGCGCCATATGAAATGGCTTGTGGCCTCCAACTGAGGCGCCATTTCATATGGTGTCACCCTTGTATTGGGTTTGCAAAACCCGTCATTTCTGTAATTAATCTGAAAAGTTAGTTTTTTTAGAATTTTTTTTGAAAAAATGTGTTATTTTAAAAAAAAAATTAAAAAAAAGTTTGTTGAAAAAAATGAAATAGTGATGGCATTTTGGTAATTTAGGTTTGTAAGAAGATGAAGAACGAGATAGTTTCGAACTTGCAATTCAGAACCAAAATTCTGCGAGATCGGAGAAGCGGAAGAAACTAGGTGAAGGTCGAGAAATGGCGTCAGGATGGGGAATCACAGGAAACAAAGGTCGATGCTACGATTTCTGGATCGATTTCAGCGAGTGTATGTCTACCTGCAGAGAACCCAAAGACTGTACTCTCCTCCGTGAAGATTACCTCGAATGCCTCCACCATTCCAAAGAGGTACTTCTCTCTTCAATCCATTCCCTTTTTCGTTCTTTTACTTTTTACAATTTGTTCATCAATTTCGCATCCACTCGATTTCGTTTTTCCAAACCCTAATTTCTAGCTATTCTATTCGCCTCTTTTACAAACCCTATCAATTTCGGTTGTTTCAGAGTTAAATCCGTTATTTGTTATTCCGATGAACAATAATTTATGACTCGTTTTAGATCTTGAGGAAAATACAGCTGTTCAAAGTGTTTAATCTAGGATTTGATTGCATTTGGCCATTGCTCACTGTCTGTTGTGTAATAGAATTTTCTGTGATGGGGAATGTAGCTAAAAGCCTCACTCTAACTAGTTGTATCTGATTTTTTTTTTTTATGATTATTTTTGCATAAAAGCGATTTGGTTGCACTGAAAGAAGCATTTATGTTCTGTTAGCTGGAAATCAGTTACACTGTAATACCTTATTGTTATTTATTTGTTTTATGTGTATATTGTCTAGTTGTTTAATTTTGTCTGTTGTGGATTAGCTTCTAGCTTGTGTAAGCTTTTCGACTGAGCTAAGAATTTCATTACTAACTTGCAACATTAAGGCCCTTGCAAATTATAGGTATTACTTTTGAAAAAGTTGATGAGGGGTTATGCGGGAAGCTATTATTTGAAAGAGATATAGTTATTGTCTTCGTATTGCCCCTCGTATTTTCTATTGAAACTAACACATAATGAAGGTGTGTGTGTTTGACAACTTTAACAAATTATGTCTTCTCCCTGTAACAATCATAGTTTAACAGTTACACTTTAACCTACGCTTCATTTTAGTCGATCACTCAACTACTGAAAACAGCACAGAGTTTGTGCTGATTTCTTTGGATTTGTTAGTAAACAGAGGTTGAGGTGGGAATAAGAACAGGCAAGCTTGAGAGCTTGGAAGGGAGAGCAAATTCTGTAATCGAATCTTGTCCAAAGATACAGAAAAATAAACACATTGTGGTCAATTTATAATGTTTATTGGATAAAAACAATCAGAATTAACCAACTAACTTCCAAACGAAGTTACACCACCAACAAAATTAACATCCAGTAACAGGACTTTTTCAATTCCTATGGGCTTCTTTTCATTCCCATCTACAGCAACCTTGATTTGGCAAGAGAGCACAATTTAGTACTCAACAGAATTAGACTATGAATTTCAGGGAACATTGAATTACAGCTAGACCTTAAATGTTTGATTTAACAATAGATATTTTAAGCTTCTAGAGTCATGTCTTCTCTTGCTTTGATAACATGTTTTATTTTTATTTCATTTTATAGTCGATGAGCATCAGTTTTTACTTGTTTCATATTTGGCACACCTAAATGGCTTAAAATAATTTATAGATCTTGTATGATTCTCCAATAACTTATAGTCATGACAAAGTTTTAAGGATGTGAAGTCCTATGGTTGACAATAATATGATGATTAATTTCAGACATTTTATGTTGTTCTCATATAATGCTGTTTAACTATGAATCTAGAAACTTACATATAGATTATTGGACTCCAAATAGCTATTCTATTCTGGTGCATCCAAACATCTATTGAAATATAAGTAGTACACATTCATTTGATTTACTTATTATTCCTCTTGTTTGGATAAATTTGTCAGTTGAGGTAACGCTTTAGTGAGCTTTTTGCTGGTATTATGAAACAGATTGATTATGCTATTTTTTTTTATCTTGTAAAAGTTATGTATATGATGTGCTTTTAGAATATAGATACTCCAATCATTAATTTCAATCTAACCACACAACACAAACTTAATGACTATAGTTGACAAAAATATTAGTTTGGGAAATTGGCAAGAGTGATATGGAAGTTGGTTTTTTCTTGTTACTTCTATCTGGTTATAGGTCCTTTACCTGATTCTGGCAAGCTTATCATTTTGTTTGCTAGTCTTTTATTCAAATGCTTTATGTCCATTCTTGGCAATTCCTTTTTTCCCCTCTCTAGCTAAGTTATTATAAACTAATATTGCTCTGGAAGCAACTTGTGGATAATTTTATATTATGCTCTTAAACTGCTTCTTTTTGAAAAAAAAATGAAGAAAGAAAAAACTCATAGTTTTCCTTTCACTTTAAGAACAATGCAGACATCCTTCATAGGACTCAAATAAGGGAGTGAGAGGCACTTGCTTGTCTGGGAGACTAAAACATACATAATTATTTAACTCTGATGCATAAAGAATTCTAGATTACCTTGAAATCCTTCCTATAATTATTTATCCTGGAAGTTTACTTTGGTAACAAAAATACATACTACCCACTGTGGATTAGCTTTTGGCGGATGGTAGCTTCTTAGCTAAAACAAATTTTACCTTTGTGGATAAAATTGATGTATGTATCAAGCCTTGTTTCACGCTCATTAGAAAACTATATTATAGCACTAGCTCTTTTGATGCACCTTTGGGGAAAGGCGGGTAAAACAAATTTTAATGAGTAGTTGAGTTAGAGTATGACTTTTTGTCTTGTCTATTATATGATGACACATGTTTACCACTGAGCAGTGATTCGTGTGAGAGTTGAGTGTCTGTTCAGGATTTAGATTAAGGAGAGTTGACCAAGATAAGAAGGCTTGAGAAGAGGGCTATTGAGGGTAGAAGGGAACGGTTGGGTATTCTCTATTGTTACTTATTATGTGTGAGAGAAAAAAAAATCACTGTTCAATATATATATTACCTTGTGTAATTTCATATTTATCAAATTACTGTGCCTGTGTTTGTTTAATTGCACCATATAAATTATTGATGTTGATTTTATTTCATATTCCAGTTCCAACGAAGAAACCGGATATACAAGGAGGAGCAACGCAAACTAAGAGCTGCTGCCAAGAAAGGTCAGGAAGATGGGGTTGTTAGTGAACATCATTAGCATTCGTAACTAACTGTCAATTTAAGCTTCTCAACAATTATTTCAATAAAACGTTTGTAATTTTGCTTGGATCGGTATTCCTGCATATTGCGTGAGCCCTTGTTTTCATAACTTTGGTGAGAGGGCTTCTTTTCCCTGTGCAATAATTCGGAGTTCAACATGCGATTGAAAATTAGACACTGAACTTGCTGAGTGAATTTGGTTCCTTTCTTTTGCTAATCTGCTTTAGGTTAAAGGATTGAAATCCACGGAATGAAAAAGAATCAACAGATTAAAATTGAAATATTGTGTATTTATTCAGTAAATTTTGGGTTTTTGTGATCTTGAGTTTTCAAATTTTATGCTTTTGGGTCTTGCTTTTTAAAAAAACTAGTAACTAACTCGTGCGTTCGCACGGACCTGTCTGTTCGAGGATTTTATGTTATGGAGTCGTAATTGTTCATTAAATTGAAAAGAAAAATGGTAAAATTATAAAAATAGATATAATTGAAATTAAAGATTTGTATTGGTAAAGTAAAAGAAAATTTTGTATGTTGTAAAAGAAGGAATTAAATTAATTATTGATATAAATTCAAATAATGCAATGATGATTGAAAATATTAAACAAAAAATATTAATCAATATGTAGATAAAAAACAAATGAAACTAAAGAATAATAGTAAATTTAAGAATAATAATATGATTAAAACTTAAGAATAATAGTAAAAATATGTAGATAAAAAACAAATGAAACTAAAGAATAATAGTAAATTTAAGAATAATAATATGATTAAAACTTAAGAATAATAGTAAAATTAAGTTGAAATGATAATACATATAGAAGATGAAAGGTAAACAAAATTATCAATATTAATATGATTAAAAAACTATTGAAAAGTAAAGGTGTCCCCATTTATAATAATAGTATTTTTTTCGTATATAAAAAAATTTGAATCAAGATTAATATTGTGGCCGTTTATAACAATAGTAATTTTTTCGTAAATAAAAAAATTTGAATCAAAATTAAAGTTGTGCTCGTTTATAACATTATAATTTTTTTTGTATATAAAAATATATGAATTAAAATTATAGTTGTCCCCGTTTATAGCAGTAGTATTTTATTTTATAAAAAAAATTGAATCAAAATTAAAGTTGTGTCAGTTTATAACAATAGTATTTTTTTCATATATAAAAATATTTGAATTAAAATTATAGTTGTCTTCATTTATAACAATAATATTTTTTGTGTATATAAAAATATTTGAATCATAGATATATTTTTTTCGTATATAAATATTATTTTTGTTTTGACAATATTTATAAAATTATTTGAATTAATATTAAAGTTGTTCATATAAAAATATTTGAATCAACAATGTATTTTTTTTCAGTATATGAATATTATTTTTGTTTTAACAATATTTCTAAAAATATTTAAATCAATAATAAAGTTATTCCCGTATATAAAAATATTTGAATCAACAATGTATATTTTTCCATATATAAATATTATTTTTGTTTTGGCAATATTTATAAAAACATTTGAATAAATAGTAAATTTGAATCAAATTTGTTTTAGTACTATTTATAAATATATTTGAATCAATAGTAAAGTTGTTTCCGTGTATAAAAATATTTGAATCAAAATATTTTTTTGTTTTGACAATATTTATAAAAACATTTGAATTAATAGTAAATTTGTTCTCGTTTATAACAATCGTATTTTCTCCCTTATATAAAAATATTTTAATCAAAAATATATTTTTTCCCGTATATAAATATTAATTTTTTTAATACTATTTATAAAAATATTTGAATTAATAGTAAAGTTTTTCCCGTATATATAAATATTTAAATCAATATATTGTTTTTGTGTTGACAATATTTATATTTGAGTGAGTCAAATCTATGAATGAGGGATTCCAACACAAATACGATAGAAAAACTTTGCAATTAATAGTATGAAAAATGTAAGAAACCAACGCTGAGAGTCATATATGATACATGTCATATTATGATTTATGCGGTGAAATTGAAAAATTACATGACATTTTTTGAACTCTCTCTTTTTAACTTTCATTTTTATAATCTATTCAATATAAGGTGTATCATTGTAAAATAATTCATCAAAGAAAGACTACTTTAAATTAAAGACTGTCAAATCCACCAAAATTACAAGTAAATCACCTGTTATGACTTCAACATCAATATGACCAACAAATTCTTTAAATGGTAGTAAGCCATCACCAACCAAATATGAGATTTCATCTAAGGAGTCAAAGGGTAGCAACTCCTCATCACTTTGCCTAATTTTGCTTTCTGGTTTAACTATTACACATGCATTGGCTTGATGTGCTTCCAACGAAGTGGTTTCTTGAGACAAAAGGAATAATGAGATAGAAGATTTAGCCATGACACTATCATTTAATTGCAGAATAATTGTTTGACAAAATCAATTGGCCAATTCATATAGAATTATTTATGCAACTGAATTAACAGGTTATTTACTTAGGCAACTTATTTATGATAGTTTAATATAAACAAACCAACTTAAATCAAAGTTATGTAATCAATTTAGGACTATTTCTAATGATTTTTCTTAATTATCAACTCATTGTTTCAGCTTGATTACTATGTACAGAAACTAATGACATATTTTTAACTGTCGTAACTACAATGCTTGTAACGCCACAACTGCAATGCTTGTAACTTCGCAATCAAAATACTTGTAACGCTGCAACTACGACATCAATCACAATTATAACGCCGCAACCACAATTGTAATACCGCAACCGCAACAAAAGCAATCACAATTGTAATGTTGTAACTACAATGCTTGTAACGTCGCAACCATAATGCTTGTAACTTCGCAATCGCAGTGCTTGTAATGCCGCAAATACAACAACACCAATCACAATTGTAACACCGAAACCACAATTATAACACCACAGCAAAAGCAATCACAATTGTAATGTTGTAACCAATGCTTGTAACGCGTCGCCCACAACCTCAATGCTTTCTTTAAACATAAACAATGTAAATACCAAACTATAGCTAGACATGTACTTTAGTAAAACATACAAGATACTTAACATGCTTAAGTATACAATTTGTTTGAAATGGCATGTTATTTGGTGGTTTGAGTATCACTACATGATACTTAACATGCTTAAGTATACAATTTGTTTGAAATGGCATGTTGTTTGATGGTTTGAGTATCACTACATGATACTTAACATGCTTAAGTATACAATTTGTTTGTAATGGCATGTTGTTTGATGGTTTGAGTATCACAGCTAATATAAATTAATCATTTTACACTAAAAGAAAATAAATAAATCAACATGGAAATGCAGAAAACACATGGCAACTAAGAACCATTCCGACCCACCATTGCAATCCACTATATTGTGATGAAGATAGTCCATCACTGCCACCAACAAAATCACTGCAACAAAAATGAAATGTTACACACTCTACGTTAGCCTACATATCAGTATTGTGTTAGGCCTCTCAAGATATTTGCAACATCACGTTAGTCTTCTGTAACTTTGCAGTATTTATAAATGGAAGAGTAATGTGATCATTTTGATATGCCATTTATATTTGGGGACCAAATAGGGCATTTACTTGGTTATAAAATTGATGCCACAGATAGATAAAGTGGGACCATAAAGTAATCCCGAGAATAATCGGCACAGATAGAATGTATCAGCTGTTGATGAGAATACAAGTGAATGTATACTGAAAATATCTTGCAAATGTAGGATGCTTTGATAGCCAACTTGCTTTATGGATAAATTGGAGGAAGCCTTTTAAAAAGCATCAACTGATAAATAACACCAAAAAATGTATTTCAAGCCATACAAAAAGGCCTGATTTAGTCTCACTTTAAAATTTCCAAGATATATGTGTGAAGGAAAATATAAATACCTGTAAGATGGTAGCTATGATGACAAATTCCTGTTTAAATTATTCATTTTACTCTATCTCATATTCTTGTGGCGTGATTATATCTCTAACATAGGCTTTCTCAAGTCTCTCAATAGCCTTGATAATCGCATAAATGTCAGCAGTGTTGTTGTACATTACTCAGCTTAACTTCAATAATACTTCTTATTTTCAATGCAGATTACACTGATGTATTCGTTGTGGTGGAAGATTGGAGAGGAGGACGGGACACGCGGAAAGAGAAGGGTCATTCTTCACTGAAGAAAAACACAAAAAGCAAGTTAACTACTGTTAAAATCACAAAACCATAAGGTCTGATTTAAGAACTAACATCAATATTTTATAAACTAACAAAACAGTTGAGTAATGACTAAAATATATCTATTAAATCAGAAGAAACAAAAATTCAACAAATTAATAAGGTGAGAAACAAAGAATTAGAGAAAATATTTATCGTCGCATCACTAATGACTAATGATTTGAGGTCGATTAATAAACAATCTCATTGAATTTAGGAATTAGTATTGAAGGACTTACATTCAAAGCTTTTATTAAGATCCCATTTCTTTTGATATGAAACTGTACTCGTTAAGTTGTCGGGTGTGCTATTCATACATATATCAATTTCCACCAGGCCCTCACAAACCTCCTTGCGGCTCCTGATAACAACTTATCGTATGAAATTAATGTCTTTCTCTTCTGTTCAAAAAATTTCTCTTTTGTCCATGAGGCAGCCACTCCAACATAAACCTGCTTGCAACAAAAATGATAGTTCCAAAATTCAAACAATATATCATCGACATCATGCAACATTCATTCAAACAAAAATATATTCATTTCATCAAATAGTTAGTGGGAATGAAAAATTAAATGAAATTCAACATTAGGGATTGATTTGGTGATTCTAAATCAGACACAAACACACAGTGTGTAGCACACAAAAACTTGTAGTATATGAAAGCAACTGACTCACATAAACCGTGAAAACGACGACAACACCCATTATGGATATCCCCCACTGATCAGAAAAACAATAGGAAGAAAAAAACTAATTTCAACCAAAATAATGAGCTTACCTTAATTACACGATGAACAATCAAAATCTCTCGTCCCTAAAGAAAAAAGGGTGCATACCAAAAGATTGCCAGTAAAGAATGAAAAGTATCAAACAGAATACAAAGAATCATAAAAATGCTTATATATAGATATAAATTGAAGTAAGCAAAACATTGAGGATAAAACCGAGAGTTAAATTGACATCTATATTAAATATAACAATCTCCCCTACAAGAATTGGATCCTCACTCACGTGTAAGAATAAGATGTCCCCCTGAAAAAGCCAATATCCATTCGCAACAGAGCGATTGTAGCAACCATAGTGGTGTCTGCTAATGCTGTTAATAGTTTTTAAAAGTTAGATATAAAGATAAATTAACAATTTGCCGCTGACAACATAAGAAAATCAATGTTAGTTGTAATCTTACTTGCATTGATACAATGGCGTATTAGGCTCTTGAGTATACTCGGTAATAGTAACAACCTGAAAACCATTTAAGACGTCCTTAGTGACTTGCAAATCTTTACCAGTCAAAATACATCTCAATATCACTTGTAAACCACTCTAATAACTAAGGAATTCTCTTTATGAATTTACATATATAAAGATAATTATACAACAACAATTAAATAAACATAAGTGTCTAGAAAAATAATTATACTGCATATCGGCTTAATATCATATGAATTAAGGTAAAATGCCTTTTCACTTTGAACACCAATAATATATGTTGAATCACATGGCTTTCCACTCAAATTTACAGTATATTACTGCTATAAATTTACATGGCTTAATATTACATGGCTTTACACACCTTAGATTCACTTTATCAAGGGCAATCACATTAACACCACCATATAAATATTAAATTGTCGATTGAAATACATGCCAAGAAAATCTTGATAATATAAGCTTCAAAGGTACCAACTTAACATATAAGCTCGTAATAAACTAAAGTTATATCTAAACCATATTTCTCATTCTTAATATCACTAAAATATAAAAACTGAAATTTTAAAAATAAAATTAAAGAAACTGATCGTACCTGGATCAGACAGTTACAGGTGGCCAACGACGTCCGTTGAGCTCCGGCTCCGGTGAAGTTGAAGTACGGCGGGGGGGTGTACCTGCAAGGTACTCCGACGCTCAAGTTAGGGAGTGCACAGAGTAACAGCAAATACAAAGAGTGAAAAAAGTGACTTAACCTGACCCTCTCAAGTGAGAGAGTATTTATAGAGAGCCCCCAGCGCGGGGCCAACGGTTACTTGCGTTGGGCTGGATTGTCAGGCCCAATCCAAGTAACTGCCAGGGCTTACGTGGCGTAGTGAAGACCAGCACGTGGTCTTTGCCCTGGGGTAACCGTTCCTAGATTTTCGGGATTAGGGCAGACCGAATCCTGCGGAAGTGGGAGGTTACTTGGAACGTGTCCACGTGGTACGGACCGTTAGGCACTCCTCGCGGGGGAGGAGTCTTCTGTGTCGAGGACCAACAAGCCGTACGACGGGCATGTCCTCGCGGGGAGGGACCATGTCTGCCGAGGAGTGGTATGTGGCATTCTCGCGGGGAGAAGCTGGTATGTCGAGGAGGTACCTCTCCGCCGGGATGCGAGGTCCTCCTGTCCTGGTGACCTAGATGCCCGACACTGCAAAGTGCTCGGGGAGAACGTTGGTCTGCTTGCAGCAGTCAAGGGCCCCGCGGAGGGGTCTGAGTGGGCCTCCCCATGCTATATGGGTTGGGCCTGCTCGACTGTTGGGCAGCCTCGGCCCAGTCCAGAACAGGAGCCCCCCAAGTCGTTGCTCTGAGGTGGCAGAGTGATGACTTAAGGGTTATTATATGTCGAGGATACGCTAAGAGAGGAACCGAGGAGGTCAATATCCTATGCGAAATTCATTCGGCCGGATGAGTGTCGGGAGTCGGACAGATGTGTCCGGTCGTATGGTCGGGGAGATGAAGGGCTTCGGATTCAAAGCGCTGGGGAAACCCGAAACGACACGCGTGGGGAGACGGGTGGCTGCATGCGTGCCACGTGTTGCCTGCCATCATTACCTAGGGGGCTAGGGCGGCTGGCTAGGGTAGCGCACTCGAGTGCCCTACGCCCCTCGGGTCTCGCGAGAATCGCTTATAAAAGTCGCTCCCCTCGCTCATTCTTCACTTTTCCGCTTCTCTCTCAAGAAACTTTCTCCCTCTCTCTCTAACCTCTTCCGTCGTAGCTCGCCGTCGTCATTCGCCGGGCACTCTCTGCCGGACGCATTTCCTCCGCTAGGACCACCGTTCGCCGCCGTACCAGAGCCGGAAACCTCCGTGCCGGAACCCTACACCGCCGCTTACCAGGTATTTGCTTCAAACCGGACCTTTATTTTGCATTTTTCTTCGATTTTAACTAGTGTAGGACGTTTCCTTGGCGAATTGATGACATTCCCATGAGAAACGAAGGGATTCCCGGCGATTACGGCGGGAATCTTTAGTTGTGGAGAGGGAGAGTGTGAAGATTCTTGCTCGCTATTGATGAATACCTCGGGGATCAGGGACGAACACGTCGGGGATCCGTTGAATGTCTCGGGGTCCTTGATGATCAGTGTATTTGTTAGTGCCGCGGGGACACGGGGCAGAACCTTCCGGGGAGACGATGAGTTCCCCGGTGGGCAAGTTGATCCTTGGTCGATCTCGTCGGGGAATTGAGAAAGCCTTGCCCCTTCTTCGCCCGTTCGCTTGAACAGCAGTGGAGGGGTGAATTTGATACGACCAATCGAATTCACCGTTTCCTTCTGCTTTTCAGGTAAATGGACGATTTGGCTGCAGAGGTGGCCGCAGGATATTTCGAGGAAAACGACGACGACCAGCCTGACTCCCCCATGGCTCACATGGCCTTTGCGCAGGAGAGGCCGCTTGAGGACTGGGTCTGTAGCGAAGCCCTTGAGATGTCGTCCATCTTCGTGTACCCAGATGTGGGCGATGCTTTTTGCACCGTCGAGCACAGACTAATCGGAAGTGGTCAATCCTGGAAGGTGTTTCGTCCCGAGGAGCATCACCGGATATGCTCCCCTTACCGGGGAATGCGGGTCCCCTTGTACGAGTTTATGTTCGAGAAGGCGGGGTGGAGGCTGCCTTTCACGAATTTTCAGGAGGGGATCTTTGACTGGTTGAAGTTGGCCCCTTCGCAGATTCATCCGAACTCGCTGGCCTTCATCCGGGCTTTCGAGCTCGTATGCAAATATTTGGAGATCGTGCCGACCGTTTGCCTTTTCTTCCGCATATTCCACCTCCAACGGTCGTCGGTAGGAGGTCGACACGGCTGGGTGTCCTTCAAGCAGAGCAAGGCGTTGTTCCACACTTACTTGGATTCCATCCGGGATTTCAAGTTCCGCTATTTCTATGTGAAGTCGGTCACCCTCGAGGCGATATATTCATTGTACCGGAAAGTCACCCGCGAGGTCGACGGCCGTTCCGAGGAGGTGCTGGTGCCGAAGTTTCCTCTGTACTGGACGGAGGAACACTTTAAGAAGGGAGTTGACAAGTATAAAACGAAACCTGTTCAGATGGAGGCCTACGAGCGGGAAGCCTACGATAAAATCGTAGCTTTCGTCGACAGCTTTTCAGAGGCTCGACATGAGACGCTGGACGGCCGGCCTATAATAGGTGCAGATGGGCAGGTGAAGAAAGAACGTCGCCTGATAAACACCCGCGTTCTGCTCGAGACCTTCTCCGACGAGGAGGCCATCGAATTGTTAGGTGGTGAAACGCCCTGGTTTTATTTCTTCCTCGTATCTGTGTTTCTTGCTTTACTAACGCTTTCTTTTGCAGGAACAATGGTCGGAGCCGAGGAGAGGTTAAAGAAACTGAAAGCGAAGAGGGCCCGGGAAGCGCAGGCCCGGGAAGAAGCGTCGCGCTCCAAAGATCAGGAAGTTGCCCCCTCTGGGGCCCCGCACGAGGGTGTTTCCACGGCCGCTGCCCCCGAAGGATCCACTCTGTCCCAGCCTGCTGCCTTTGTATCGGGGACCGCGGGTGACCGTACAACTCCTGCGGGAAGCCAATCCCCGGCTACCCAAGGGACTCCGAAGAGGCAGCGCGTTGCGGAGGTCGTCGACCTGGGTGGTGAAGATAGTCCCCCGGTTCCTTCCAGCTTTGACCTTCCCCCTGCCATCAAAAACCTCACTTCTTCTCCGAGGTCACTTATCCTCGCTCCCTTCCCTCCGAGATCCAAACCGTGCTGGGGACCGCACCTGAAGTGAGGAGGAAGATGCTTTTTGAGGACCTGTCGGCCGTCATGCGTATCTGCTCGACTGCCCTCATTCTAAATGACGAGACCCGCCCTGCTGCTGAACTGGCCCGCCTGCAGGAGGCACTGGATACCTTGGGCGCCGAGATGCTCGGCATGCGCAAGGAGCTAAAAGAGTGTCGAGATCTGAACAAAGAGCAAGGCAAGCAGCAGCAATTGGTCGAGGCCAAGCTTAAGGAAGCCGAGGAGACAAAGAAGAGCCACCTTGCCCGAATCGCTGAGCTGGAGTTGGAGGAGAAGCGGCTTAAGGTAAGAATTGCCGAGCTGGAAGATGCGGTGCGGCCAGCCGAAGGGGAGACTGAGGAGGACAAACTCCTGACCACTCGTGCGGCGTTTGTGGCGCAGCTCCGGAAGCTTGAGCAGGATCTCCGAGTGTCCGAGGATGATTCTATCGAAACCGCGGGTATAGGTTTCCGCAGTGCCGTGCGCAGCTTCGGGTTCTCAACCCCGACCTTGTCATCGAAGGGATCGACCCCGACGCTGAGGTGGTGGATGGCCAGATCATGTATCCTCTGCGGGAGAACGACATTCATGCGCACGAGGAGCCCGACGGGACCACAGTTGAGTAGGTTTTTATCTTTGTTTTGGTCGGCCTGCGAGCCGTTTTGTTTCGCCCGGCTTGTGGGCTTAGCTGATGTACTTTTTGCACAATGGTTATTTTCGCCCGGCTTGTGGGCTCATATTTGTAACTTTTTGGACCAAGTGTTTTGCCCGCTATTCGTACTTTATAATATCTGTTAATTTTCCTTGTGTGTGATGTGGTGTTTGGTATACTTTATTGTTTTATACTTTATTTTTGCCCAAGTAATAAGGCTTCGGGATTTGCTCGACCTTGATCGTCCCTGACCGCGTGGAGAGCTGGTCGGGCGGTCGGAGGAGCACTCCGACCTTCAACGAGGCTAAGAGCTCGGTCGAGGTCCTAGTCTCGTGGCATGAACTTCCCATCGCGAGCTGGGTGTTATGCCCGGTTGGCACGACGACGGTGGGCCTCGATCGAGGTATCCCCGCCGGATCAAATGTCCTCGCGCACACACAACACGGTCTCTGATCATCGTGTTCTTATAGGGGTGTCGCGCTTGTACCCCAGCGCGTCCCCGTATCGCGGTGCTAGTCATCCGCGGGCAGTGTTTAACTGTAATATTGTTTTAGCTTTTCAGCGTTCCATGGTCGAGCAAGTTCTTCCCCGTGCAGATTTTCGAGGAAATAGGCTCCTGTCCCCGTCTTCGCGCGGACGCGGTACGGGCCCTCCCAGTTCGCGGCGAGTTTTCCTTCTCGCGAGTCTTTCTGGTTCCTTCGTAGGACGAGGGTGCCCACCTGAAAATCACGTTTAATGACACTGTCATTATAACGCAGTGTTATTTTTTGTTTAAGTGACGCCTCTCGGAGAGAAGCGCCCGAGCGTGTTTCCTCCACGAAGTCGAGTTCTTCCCTCAAGGCTTCGTCGTTCGTGTTCCCGTCGAGGGGGGATTCCGTCCTCCTCGAGGGTTCTCTGATCTCCACGGGGATCACTGCCTCCGTTCCATAAGTCAAACGGAAGGGGGTCTCCCCGGTCGTGGAGTGTGGGGTTGTTCGGTAGGCCCAGAGAACGCTGTGTAGCTCTTCGACCCACCGTTGTTTGGCGTCGCCCAGTCTCCGCCTTAATCCTCGAAGGATCACTCTGTTAGCGGCCTCAGCCTGCCCGTTCGTTTGAGGGTGCTCGACCGACGTGAAGTGCTGCTTCGTGCCTAGTTTTGTGACGAAGTTTTGGAAGTTCCTGTCGGTGAACTGGGTTCCGTTGTCTGTGACGATGGCTTGAGGCACTCCGAACCGGGCGAGGATATTTCTTTTGTAGAAACGAAGTATGTTGAAAGAGGTGATTTTGGCCAATGCTTCTGCTTCAATCCACTTTGTGAAGTAATCTACCCCGACGATGAGGTATTTGTTTTGATACGACCCCTGGACGAAAGGCCAGAGGATATCCATCCCCCACCACGCGAACGGCCACGGGGAGGATAGCGTCGTGAGTTCGCTAGGGGGAGCGAGGTGCATGTCCCCGTGCCGCTGGCATTTATCGCACTTCTTGACGTGCTCCTTGGCGTCTTGTTGCATGGTCGGCCAGTAATATCCTGCCCGGAGTGCTTTCCGAGCTAGCGATCGTCCGCCTAGGTGCTGCGCATTGATTCCCTCGTGGATCTCCTGGAGTATGCCGGGGACCTTGGTATCTTCGATACATCTGAGGAGGGGAATAGAGAATCCTCGCCGGTATAGCTTATCCTCGACTATAGTGTACGAGCATGCCCGTCTCTTGACCATTCTAGCTTCTTTGGGGTCTTCGAGCAGTTTGCCCGTCGTGAGGTATTCGTATACCGGGGTCATCCAGCAGCCGCTGTCCCCGATGGCGTTGATATTCGAAACCATACCAGGTTTATCGACGCTCGGGTGGGAAAGGACCTCTTGTATGACGGACTTGTTTCCGCCTTTCTTTTTCGTGCTTGCTAATTTTGACAGGACGTCCGCCCGGGCATTATGCTCCCGGGGAATGTGAGTCACTTCTGCCGAGGTGAACTTCTTCATCTTCTCTTTTACCAAGGCCAAGTATTCTATGAGACTGTCGTTCTTGGCCTGGTACTCTCCTCGGACTTGCGAGGCTACGAGCTGGGAATCGGTGAATAGCTTGACCTCTTTGGCGCCAATGTCCTCAGCCAGCCTGAGTCCCGCAAGGAAGGCCTCGTATTCGGCTTGGTTATTCGAAGTCGGGAAAGCCAGTTCGAGGGACACCTCGATGAGGATGCCTTCCTCGTTTTCGAGTATGATTCCCGCTCCGCTTCCTTTTGGGCTGGATGCTCCGTCGACATATATTGTCCATTTCTGCGACCCGTTGGCTGAGGGTTCTGGGACGGTCATCTCTGCTACGAAGTCGGCCAGCACTTGTGCCTTCAAGGCTTTCCTCCCTTCGTATTGGATGTCAAATTCGGCCAGCTCGAGCGACCACCTGAGCATCCTCCCCGCCATATCTGGTCGTCCGAGGAGTTGCCTGATCGGCTGGTTGGTCCTCACGACGACGGTATGGGCAAGGAAGTAGTGGCGGAGTCTTCTGGCCGCGGTGATGAGGCCCAGTGTGACTTTCTCGATCTGTTGATACCTGAGCTCGGGGCCTTGGAGAGCTTTGCTCGTGAAGTAAACTGGCTTCTGTCCGTCTGGTGTTTCCCGAATGAGGACGGCGCTGACCGCTTCGCTCGTGATCGCAAGATACAAGAAGAGTGTTTCCCCGTTCTCGGGTCGCGAGAGGACCGGGGGTTGCGATAAGACTTGCTTCAAATGTGCGAGCGCTTGTTCGCATTCCCCACTCCACTCAAACTCTGCTTTTTGCCGGAGGAGTTTAAAAAAGGGGAGTGCGTACTGTGCGGATTTGGCGACGAACCGGGAGAGGGCGGTGAGCATTCCGTTCAATGATTGTATTGACTTCTTCGAGCCCGGAGTAGGGAGCTCGGAAAAGGCTCTGCACTTGTCGGGGTTTGCCTCGATTCCTCGTTCCGTGAGGTAAAATCCGAGGAACTTTCCTGCCCGGACACCGAAGGTGCATTTGTCGGGATTAAACCTCATACGGCATCTTCTCGCCGTATCGAACACCTTTTTGAGGTGCGCGGCGTGGTTGACTTCTTCTGCAGACTTGACGATCATGTCGTCCATGTAGACTTCGAGCATGTCTCCTATTTCAGTTCGAAAGACCTTGTTCATCATCCGCTGGTAGGTCGCACCGGCATTCTTCAGACCGAAAGGCATTACATTGTAGTAGTAGTTGCCCGACGCGGTCATGAAGGCCGTGTGTTGCTTGTCGACCTTGTCCATGGGAATTTGGTTGTATCCTGAATAGGCGTCCATGAAAGACAGTAGTTTGTAACCTGCAGAATTGTCGACCAGTTGGTCGATGTTAGGCAAGGGGTAACAGTCTTTCGGGCAAGCCCGGTTAAGATCAGTGTAATCAACGCACATTCTCCATTTTCCATTATTTTTCTTAACAAGTACAACGTTGGACAGCCATGTCGTGTATTTGGCTTCCGAAATAAAATTTGCCTCTAGGAGGTCTTTTACAGCTTTCTCAGCAGCCTCTGCTTTCTCGGGAGACTGCTTGCGCCTACGCTGTGCTACGGCCCTAGCGGCAGGATCTACTGCGAGCTGATGGCAAGCCACCTCGGGGTCGAGGCCAGGCATCTCGGATGCGCTCCACGCGAAGAGGTCAGCGTTCTCTCTCAGACATGCTTTAAGTTGCTCTTTGGCTAGGTCGGGGATCCTGGTGCCGATCTTCACGTTGCGATCCGGACTGCCTCCGACGGCCACAAGCTCGAACTCTCCATCTGGGATGGGGCGTATTGGGTGGAGAGGTTGCCCGTTGTTTTCCGCCCGGTGGTCGTGGTCTTCGACTCTGTCTTCATTGGGCTCGCCGGAGAACCTGCTGTCGAGGTCGACCGCGTTGACGCGCGGGAGAGGTATCTGTCCGACGTCCTGGGGTGGTTTGGCCACGGCCTTAGGTTTGGGACCAATGGAACTTAGGCCCTTGACGGCGGCATCGAAGCATCTCCTAGCCGCGTCGATGTCCCCGTGCATCGTCACTACCCGTCCTCTCCTCGTGTAGTACTTCATTTTGAGATGGACCGTTGACGGGACCGCCGTGAGTTCAGCAAGGGTGGTCCTTCCGAGGATGCAGTTGTAGAGGGATGGGCATTCCACCACCAGGAAACGGATCTTCACCTGTCGGGCCGTGTCTTCGGCCCCGAACGTAACCATCAGCTCCACGTAACCCCATGGTCTGGTGGTGGATCCATTGAACCCCTGTAGGTCTGACCCGACGTATGGGGTCAAATGCCTCTCGTCCAGCTGAAGGGTCCCGAACAGATGAGAATACATGATGTCGACCGAGCTCCCCTGGTCGACTAGGATTCTTCGGACGTCAAAGTTCGCCATTTGGGCCCTGACCAGGAGGGGAATAGTGGCGTTTGGTGCTCCCCCGGGGGAGTTCTTCGAGGTAGAAGGTGATGGGATTGGAGTTTCCGCGCACTTTCTCGAGGGTGGTCGCCTTTGACGATGTCGCGGATTCCAGTTCGTCAAACTTTCGTTTGATCGACCCAACCGATATTTTCCCGGGGTCTCCTCTGGAGATAACCATTGCTTTGGGGAAGCCTTCCCAGGTACTACGGGCCGTGACGGGGCCTTCGTCGGGGAAGGTCGCCCACATGTTGCGGATTGCCTCTTCGCCCTCGATGATTGGGGGGACGAAGAAGTCCTCGGGCCGAGTGACGCTGAGGGCGACCTGAAGCTGGCTGTCTGTGGGAGGGGGTGTTGTCTCCTCGACGTTCTGCGATTCCTTTGAGCTGGTACGAGGAGGATCATTCTGCTGGGCATATTTCTTCAAGTGCCCTTCTTTGATGAGAATCTCAATGGCATCCTTGAGGTGGATGCAATCCTCGGTGACATGCCCGTGGCTTCTATGGAACCTGCAGTACTTAGATTTGTCAACGTTTGGTTTGGGAGCCGCGGGCTTCGGGAAGCGAACTCCTCCTTTCACAAACTCGGAATTCTGGCAGTCTGAGAGGATCCGAGACCGGGAAGTGTTGAGCGGCGTGTACTCCGTGAATCAGCCAGCTGGCCCGCGCTGTTCCCGGGGATCTCGATTGCGATTTTCCTTCCTCTTTTCTCCTCCCCGCCAAGGAGAAGCGTCATCGTCTTTGTGGCCGCGGGGGCCTTCTCTGCGTCTTGTCTCAAGAGCGATCTGGGCTGCTTCCGTCTCTTCGAGCTCGATGTACTTCTGGGCTCGAGCGAGAAGGTCTTCGAGACGCCTGGGTCTTCGGAGGCCAATGGATTTGGCAAAGTCCGACCCGGCGCGTAGTCCGTGAATAATTAAGTATTTCTTCATGTCGTCGGTCGTGTGGACCTCGACGGCTTCCTTGTTAAACCTTTCAATGTAATTTCGGAGGGATTCGTTCCTCCCTTGGAAGATTTTCTCTAGGGCAGCCTCTGTCTTGGGGTGTCGACGAGATGCGGTGAAGTGTTTGGTGAAGCGTTGTTTCAGCTGCTTCCACGACGTGATCGAACCAGGTTCCAGGCCCTTGTACCACGTCATGGCTCCCTTCCGTAAGGTAGTGGGGAACAACCGGCACCTGATGGCTCCCCTGACGTTTCGAAAGTCGAGCATCGCTTCGAAATTCTCCACGTGATCGTCGGGGTCGGTCAGCCCGTCATAGGTCCCCAAGTGTGGAGGTTTCTCCATGCCTTGAGGGATTGGGGTGTCCATGATTTCCCACGACAAGGGGGTCCTTTGGTCCTCGTCGTCGCTATCAGCCGGGGACCTCGAAGGTGATCGATGGTGCCGTGGAGGAGAGTTCCTCGACCGGTTCTTTGGTCTCTCTTCGGTCTGCTTGGACTTCTTGGAGGTGGCGGAGGCCCTGGGTTCCTTCCGGGGCGGGGAACGAGGGCGTTTCTGGGTGATTGCCGGCTGGGGGCGCTCGAGACGTGGTCGACGACCATGGCGTACGGGCGACGGTGTCCGAGAATCTTCGGAAGGGGTCCTTCGCGGGGAAGGAGAGAGGCGAGGTGACTGGGGGCGACGATGTCTTCGCGGGGAAGATCGTCGTGCACGTCCATGCTCCAAGGCTTCAATTCTGGTGTTCTGCTGCGCGATCAGCTGATTGGTCTGGTTGATCAACGCAAATAGGGCCACGGTACTTGGGTCCGCGTTGGGCGGCGGAGCCACTGGCTGGAGAGGGGTTTGCTGGTCGTCCGTGCGGACGACGTTGATAGTCGCATCCTGTGAGTCCGGGGAGGCGGTCCGTCCGTCCCTTATGTCGCCTTCGTCGCCGTGGAGGATGACGGCGTCCTCACGGTGGTTCCCGTTCTCCAGTTGCGCGAGCACGGTGTCCAGAGCCTGGTTGACGGTCGGATTGGCCATGTTGGTGATGAATAGAGGAAGCTTTGGTTTATCGAGGAGAAAACGGGGAAGCTTATAAAGTCCCCACAGTCGGCGGCACTGATCGTACCTGGATCAGACAGTTACAGGTGGCCAACGACGTCCGTTGAGCTCCGGCTCCGGTGAAGTTGAAGTACGGCGGGGGGGTGTACCTGCAAGGTACTCCGACGCTCAAGTTAGGGAGTGCACAGAGTAACAGCAAATACAAAGAGTGAAAAAAGTGACTTAACCTGACCCTCTCAAGTGAGAGAGTATTTATAGAGAGCCCCCAGCGCGGGGCCAACGGTTACTTGCGTTGGGCTGGATTGTCAGGCCCAATCCAAGTAACTGCCAGGGCTTACGTGGCGTAGTGAAGACCAGCACGTGGTCTTCGCCCTGGGGTAACTGTTCCTAGATTTCCGGGATTAGGGCAGACCGAATCCTGCGGAAGTGGGAGGTTACTTGGAACGTGTCCACGTGGTACGGACCGTTAGGCACTCCTCGCGGGGGAGGAGTCTTCTGTGTCGAGGACCAACAAGCCGTACGACGGGCATGTCCTCACGGGGAGGGACCATGTCTGCCGAGGAGTGGTATGTGGCATTCTCGCGGGGAGAAGCTGGTATGTCGAGGAGGTACCTCTCCGCCGGGATGCGAGGTCCTCCTGTCCTGGTGACCTAGATGCCCGACACTGCAAAGTGCTCGGGGAGAACGTTGGTCTGCTTGCAGCAGTCAAGGGCCCCGCGGAGGGGTCTGAGTGGGCCTCCCCATGCTATATGGGTTGGGCCTGCTCGACTGTTGGGCAGCCTCGGCCCAGTCCAGAACAGAAACATTTTGAGATTTGATCATGGCAAACAGAGCATGATCAAATGATATAATAATTAGATACATATGGACTGCAATCCTAATATTGAAGTGCATACCTCTCAATATTCTGATTCAAGCTTTGATATTTCTACTCTTTTGGAAAAAATTTGAGCTTCTAAATATGTTAAATTTTCTTTTTCTTCATTAAAAGGTGCAACACACAGGACTTCTAGTGTATATTTGCACTTTTGAAAAAGTTGTTGCCTACAAGATATTTGATAGCATGTAATGGTCAATTCCTGCAGAGTATAATTACAGTTAACAAATATAACAAACATGACTGGGCAGAAAAGTATGTGTTACCATAAACCGCATATGTATGGGTACCAACCTTCAATTCAGTTAATTCACAAGGTTAGAACCCATCAAGCTTTTTGAAAAATGAAGTGTCTGGATATGTTAGTATCTATAATTTGGTGAAGGCCATGTTAGTTCAAAATCCTCACTAGTCTGGTTATGTAAGAAAAAATCCTGATATGAACTATCAATTGGAACTGAGAGATTTACAATAACATAGAAAGACAAAGGCAATGAATTAGTGAAGCTCAATGAAGGAATAATTTATACAAAATGTGTAGAATTATTATGACAGTCAATAGATATGAACTGTGATCCAATGCTTGGAATTAAGCAGCTCAAGAGAGTGTAATTAGTAAGAAATCCTATATTTAAATTCTTTCACTATTTGCTCCAAGTTTTCTCTTCTGTTAATCTCTGTCAGATTGGTTTTCAAATTCTTTCACATAATCAGTAATTGCAATAAATACACGCATGGTTTGTTTGTGATCTTAGACACTTTATTATAACCAGAATGTCATACCTACTAATGATGCGGTCTTTTGCAAACCCGAGTTCATTGTCAACGCAAAGGATGTGGATGCAGTCAGCTTTGTTTCCACTGCGGCGGCTGCAGACTTGCGTGGATCTTCCTCGCCGTGTCCAGAATTTTGATGAAACAAAATTTGTGGTGCATACATTAATGGGGCTGATAGCTCCCTATCGCCAGAAATAAAACTTGCAGGTGTCATGGAGGTCTGAATTTCCTTTGAGCTCTGTTCAACTAATGACTGAACATTGTTGCCGTTCAGTAATTGTTGGCAGGTATTGTTCGCATGTTCCCACTGAGCACTTGCAGCCTGAAATATTTTAAAAGACAAGTAGTCAAGTACTCAAACATATGAAAGATGCATGTGCTGCATTAGGCCACAATGGTCCTAATTCAAAAGATATTCCAAAAATTATAGAAGACCAATATAACAGATTAAGATGTTTAGCACATTGAAAAAAATGTTAGGATTGCTTTTAAAGCATAAAGAAAATGATAGAATGGAATAAGCGAAAGCAGTTCAAGACGCTCCTCAATTTCAATAGCTCGAGGAATAATTCCTACTGCTCATTTGTACCATCCTAAAAAGAATCATATATATCAGAAACCAAAACAGACAATAGATAATAGGATTAATAGCTAATTGCTACACGGGAACACTTTGAGTAGTAACATTAATTAACAGATGGACACAATATGGACAAAATTTTGACATTACTAACCATGGTGAATGTCTTGCATGTGCCGGTTTGACCATAAGCGAAAACACACACATTGCGCCTATCCATTGCAGATATTAGAATTGGCTTCACCTCAATAAAAACACTTTCTGCACATGTTCATACTTCAGACAATAGCAAACACAGTAAAATTCGATACTAAAATTAAAAAATTAAAATCGGGTAACACAAGAAAATGAAATCTGATACTAACCTTGAGTTGTTTCTTGACAAAAAACCTTATCAAACTCAAACTCTTTCCTTGTCCCTCCAAACTTAACTCAAATTCTCTCTGATTTAGCTAATATAGGTGCACAATTTCTTCTATTCTCCGTCGAAAGACTCAATCGAATCCTACAAAACACTTTAATGCTCCATGAATAACAAAATGAAATTCTTCAACCCTCGAATAAAAATAACATATTAGCATATAATGGAAACCTCAGTAACAATAGATGCATTTTGACCAAGAAGATTGTCGAAGAACTAACCTTGAGAAGCAAACCATTTTGACGACTACGATCTCAGAGTTATCCATATCTTATGCTGAAAAGCATAAAAGATTTAGCAAAGAGTAACCCAAAAGAGAGAAGAACACATAAACTGAAATCGTTACCACAACCCAAAATCAGATCTCCGTCTTTTTCGCTAGAAATTGAATCCACAACTTAAAAGCAGATCCACATATTTTTGTTCGCTTGAAATCGAAACAACATTCTGTAAACAGATTTATCGCACTCTGGTTATGATGTTTTCGATTACATAAAAACCATTTCAAATCCGACAGAAGAGAGAAGAGAATGAGAAGATATAGTCAAGCAGAAATAGGGTAAAAGAAAAGACGGAAGAAGATGGAGAGAAGAAACAGAATATGGAGAGAAGAAGAAATTAGCGCGCATACTGAGGAGAAAAGATAGGAGAAATGTGTCCTAAAGTAAAATTTTGGAAAGAAGATAATTGCAATTGAACCATATGACATCATCAATTGAACCAAACATAACTATCAAAGGCATAATAGAATAAGTATTTAGTTGGAATTGAACAATGTGACATCATTAGTTGCAAAAAGTATTATTTAGACACAAAATACCCCAAAAGTGATGAAGTGGTAATTTCTATGATAAGGGCAAAAATGGTATTTCCAAAACATCTAATTTTTTTATATTATAGATTATCTAGATAGTTAGTGTACTTTGCTTTTTTTTGGGTAAAGGGTACAGTGAAGTGCATGGTAGTTTATTCAAAACTAACTTTGAACTAAAATATTGTTAGTTTGGGATAGAAGAAATAAATGATAAACAACTGATTCACTGTAGTTTTCTTATATTCATGCATCAAATATTAGATTTCATTTTTTATTACTCCTAATTACAATTTGAAAATTCAGCCACTCAATCTATTAATAATTATGCCGTAACGCATATGAAATCTGAATGATTGTTAGGGTGCGTTATGCCCTAGCGTATATGTATCTTCCTCGTATTTAAATAAGAATACAAGTTTAATATTCTGTTTTTTACACAAATTCAATATTCCATTTTTTACACAAATTAAAGAATGTAATCCTAAGATATTATACTTTTATTAAATTAGCTATATTAAAGTAGTAGAAGTAATTTATAGAATACAATTGAAAAATAATTAAACAAACGGAGGGAGCACTTGTCCCAAATTAAACAAAGAAGAATAAATAAACTTAAAATCCATTTTAAACAATTCGCTATTCGGTATTCCCAGCCATCTCCACATTAGAACTATTTTTTTTTTAATTTGAAACATTTTGATTTTTCAAACTCGTTCCGAACTTTATCAAATATCAATATACATTAAAAATAATAAATAAAATAATTAAAAAAATTTAAACATATAATTTAAATATTTTAAATAATAAAATATAAATCAAAATATTAATATATTAATTAAACAATTAGTATTTTAAATTATAAAAAATATTTCAAATTATCAATTCGAATTTGAGGTGATTACAGGTGTTTTCATTAATGGTCTCATCTCTATTTTTATAAATTAAAAACAAAACGTAAATTTAAATTCGAATTCAGTAATAGTGAAGTATGACATTTGTTGTCATGTCTATTTGAAACACATAAATTAGAGGTTGGATAGGGGACTACGATGAGAGTTTTTTTTTTATTATTCTTTCATTTTATAGAATTATTGTCTTCTCACGGGTATTCGTCAGTGATACGTATTTGTTTACATTTGAAATTAAAAAAAAAATACGATTGATAAAAAATAGTAAATATAAAAAATACAATTTATGTTTTTAAAAAATAAGATAGAATCAATACCCGCAAACACGGTTGGTATTTTTTATAAAAATATTTATAGAATCATTTAAAAAAATATTTTGATGAATAAAAAATTTATTCCCAATTATAAAAGTATTTGGACCATCTATATACTTTTTATATATATAAAAATAAAGTTCAATATAAAATATTTAAATTTTTTTCGTGTATGAAAATATTTGTCTCATATGTTTTTTTATATTATCAATGATTTCATTTTCCTCGTTTCAGTAATTCAATTTTGCCCGTAGATATATATTTTCTCTTACAATCTCTTAATTTATGTAAGTATTATTAAAAATATATTTTTTGTAGGATACCCTAATAAAGATCATAATTAAGTAATAAAAATTTAAATAATTAATGAATTTTGAAAATTAAATTGAAATTTCATATATGGATATTTGACTCATTTCTAGAATAAAATGTTAAATTTATCAATATTTTTCATAAATATTTAATACATAATAAAATGTATTTAACGATATTTATACAATGGATATGAATGATACATTTAAAAAAAAAATAGTTTAATCCATTTAAAAAAATAAGGCTAAAATACAGTTTTGGTCCCCCTGTTTTTCAAAATTCACAGTTTTGGTCCCCCTGTTTTTTTTTTTAACAGTTTTGGTCCCCCACCCCTCACTGTTCATGTACGGACGTGTACTGTTCATGTACGGACATGTACGGACAAGTTACTGTTCATCACTTTTTTTGGGCCAAAATTGGGGTGGGGGACCAAAACTGTTAAAAAAAAAACAGGGGGACCAAAACTGTGAATTTTGAAAAACAGGGGGACCAAAACTGTATTTTAGCCAAAAAATAATCAAACTCAAAAATCAATTATACACCTCTAAAATTATTTTGATTATTTTAAAATAAAAATTAAATATATATTTATTAACAATCACATATTTTTTAGGGTTTAATAGTAGTGCACTGTCAATGTAAGAGAGTTTTACACATGCAACCAATCAAAATGTTTACAATTGCCATGTAGTATCAATATTTTTAAAATAAAAATATATTTTATTCTGATACATGATTGTGATTGGTTGACAGTATAAAATATTTTACATTTTCAGTGCATTTCCTTTTTTCTCTATTTTTTATACCATGTGTCACATACTAAGTTTAAATTGAGTTTGATAGTTTAGTGAGATACTCGTACGTTTGCACGAGTATTGGTGTAATACGCGGATTTGTTTTCAAAATATAATAAAAACAAAACGCCATCAAAATAATTTATTATTTTTCAAAAATATATATTTAAAAAACGAAATGTAAGTAAAACAACAATTTCCACCGTGTATAAATATTTTTAAAAAAAAATATAAATGTAGAATTTATAATTTTAACGCCTTATATAGATATTATTTTTTACTTGAAATTATATATAAAAATATTTAAATCAATAATAAAGTTAATCTCGTATATAAATTTTATTTGTTTTTACCTTAAATGGAAGATAAATAATTTAGGTATATGACTTTATTTGTTTTTTGACATAATGTTCATTTGTACAATTTTGTACTACTGTGAATATATAATTAACACTACTTGAATAAAGGTAATTTTTTAATGTATCTAATTGACGAAAAGACAAATGTTGGTGAATTGAGAATTTAATAGAAGTAAGAATAAAGATTATTTCATATTGATATGTATCTAATTATAATGTGTATACATTACACTAATAGGCAATGTGTATACAGTACACTGATATGTATCCATATTGATATGTATCTATGAAAACTAACAGTCCCAAAACAAAGTAGCACATCACAAGAAATGCCAAAAAGAACACAAATACAAAGCAGCACAACATCAGAGCCAAAACAGTCCCAAAAAACACAGACAAACCAAAACTGTAAACTCCAAAGCCAGACCAGAAACAACCGCACCCCAAAAATAGATAGAACCTGGAATGTTAACAAATACAAACTGTTCTGGACTGGACCGATGGCTAGACACGGCCCAATCCGCTTCTGCTCCCAGAACGGTCCAAGTGCCTAAGTCTAATCCACTAAGGGGCAAAAGTTACCTTTCTGCCCCTCCAACCGGGCGAGGATTACATCGTACCTCCCCGGAATCAGTGCCCGTTACGCATGACTTCTTCACTCCCCGAACAGCTAAGGGCAGGTGCCCGAAACTATGCTTATGCCCGACATAACGGCTAGTTTTGGGCACCCTGCCCGACATAACGGCTAGTTTGGGTAGTTACATATTCTTCGGGAAAACAGTTATTTCGCCCCAAAAATAGGGTCGTTGGCTACGCGCTGGGGGCTCTATATAAACCCTCTCACTTGAGAGGGTCAGGTATCCAATATTCACCCTACGAACTCATACTTTGTACTTGTCCATTTTCTCTGACCCTTTCTTACTTGAGCGTCGGAGTGCCTTGTAGGTACACCCCCTCCTCCTCTTCATACGGCCAGTATCTCAGACGTACTTGGTGGCCCACTTCTACAGGATCTAATCCAGTCTTCACGACCAGTGGCGCCGTCTGTGGGAACTCTTGTTCTCCCCATTTTTCTTTCCCCAGAAACCAAAGATCAAAGCAAATTTTCAAGATCATCATCATGGCCTCTCAAGATCACGCCAAAGGTGCTCTCCAACCCGCTGTCCTCCCCGTCAACAAGACTGACGTTGACGGCCCGTCATCTCTTCTCCGAGATGCCCGTTTTCTGAGGGACGGGGCCACAACTTCTCCTTCTCCTACCCCTGCTGACCGCAACAACGATCAGCCCTCGCTAGACATCCAGCCCATTCCTGTTCCGCCCAACGCCGACCCGGCCGTGGCGGCCCTCCTGGAGGCGATCAACAAAACCAACACCCTGACCCTGCAGCAGAACGAAAGAATCGGAGCGCTAGAAGAGTCCAACCGTCCAAGATCCCCCCCTCCGAGGAGGAACCAACGACGATCAAGGAGCCCGCAGCCCTGGCGTGATATCGACCGAAGACTGCGCCAAGAGCCTGACTCTCGCGCTGTCCGGAAGCGCAGCCAAGTTTCCCCGCGTAACCAGCACTCTCCCGGTCACAAAAGGACCCGAAGGGATGAGCAGTCACCCCTAGTCAAGTCTAAAGGACGGGCTCGATCACCTTCTCCCCGAAGGAACCGCCGTCGCAAACGTACTCTTCTGTCCCCGTCATTCACCAGTTCCAGCAGCGACGATGAGCCTCGCGGCCCATTGTCCCAGGAAATCTTGGCAACCCATCTCCCCAAGGGCCTGGAGAAGCCCCCATCACTGGGCACATACGACGGGACTACTGACCCCGATGAGCACATCTAGAACATCGATGCGCTATCGGACTACCGCAGCGTCCGGGGCGCCATCAAGTGCCGGCTATTTCCGACCACGCTCCGAAAAAGGGTGATGACATGGTACAAGCAGCTGCCCGAAGAGTCCATTACCTCACGGAGGCAGCTGGGCAGAATGTTCTCACGGCATTTCACAGCTTCTCGCCGTCACCCCAAGACTGAGGCCTCCCTTGGAGCCATAATCCAAGGAAAGGACGAACCTCTCCGCGCATATATCGAAAGGCTCAACAAAGAAGCAGTACAGGTCCCTACAACGGACGAGATAAAAAAGTTTCTGCTTGAGCAAGGACTCCGCCTGGGCTCCGAGTTTTCTAAAGTCGTCGGCCTCGCACCACTGAGGAACCTAGATGACCTCCTCCTCAAAGCCCAATCGCACATTCAGTACGAAGAGAAGGTTACAGCCAGCAACGTTCGAGCATCATGCCATCAGGAGAACGCTCGGGCCTCCAGAGGTGAGGAAACCTCAACATCTCGTCGAGGCGAAAGGAGGCGCGAGGACCGTCCCCGGGACTCCCGCGACGGCAAGGGGCCATCCGGGCGATTCCACGACTATACCCCTGTTCGCTGGTGAATTTGGCGAACAATCTCTGGTTTCCTAATTTCTGAAAACTAGTTTACTAACAGGACCAACCAAACAAATCCTAGGACAAAGTGCTTTTGAGAATGTCTTTGATTTTGAAAAGAATGTATTCGTTCTGCGTTTCTAAGGTTTCTTTTAATAATTGTTTCGACTGATAGAACAGAGACACGATAATAGCGAAAAAGTGATTGAAGACAAATTTAAACTAAAAACAAAGTAAATTTCTGAAGTAAAAGATGACTTGAATATAAAGAAATGAAGAAAAACTTGAAATTTTATTGAAATGCATAAATGTAAACTGGTGTTTCCCATACATACATTTTCCAGAACACTCGTTTCTCTCACACGGTTACTTTGAGTATTTACGGTAATTTGTACAGAATTTGGAACACCCCGAATCTAACACCAATACCCCCTATTTATATACAAACGAAATAACTACCCATAACAACTATTCCTCCTAATGGCGACAAATGTCATTCTGCATGTATTCGTGTCTTAGATGCGTTCCACGCGTCCAATTTCAAAAGTGAAACTCCCTCCTGAAATTTAAAATTCAAACACCCGTCGAATGGAACGATTTCCTCTTATGTAGAAATTATCTTCCTTCCTTAGAAAAATCTGCCAATGCTCCCCTAAGTACCATGTTCCTTCGACTTGCCTATTTTCGTCAAAAACTTCCTTATTGAAATGTCCTGTCGAATCACCCTGTCGAATTCTTCCATTTGCTTTTAGACCATCTTCCTGGCGTCAAAATTAGCCACCTACAAATTGCCCCCCAAAAAATGCATTTTTGACCGAGGGAGAAAACCATTTTTTGCCAGTGCAATTCGACGCCATGAATCATTCGACTAGTGTCTGTTTATATGATTTAGACGTTAGAAGTGTCAGAATCATCATTACGTTTTTCCCAAAACGTCTTTTCAGCCCACGTTTTTGAGACCTTCATCATTCCTACTCTAACCCCTATCACATCGTGGGTCAAAAACCCTAACTGCCACCGTCAGAATTATCCACTTCATACGCTCCACGTGTCCCACAATCTTTCCAATACATTTCCCATTTCAATTTTTGAATACCAACCGCTTCCACTCTTCTAACTTATATATAAGTTAAAGATTTCATTTTTTCACCTTTTACGTTTCTTCTCTCCAACAACTCTCTTCAAACTTCATCTTCTTCATTTTTCCTCTCTATTTCTTTGCAATCAACAATGGCGTCTTCCGCTACTCCAAAAGTCACCGAAAAAGAATCTCGAAATTCCAACAGCTTAGCATCAGTGGAAAGAATCTTCAGTCCCAAGGTGGTAGGAAATCAAGAGTATGTTCCAGAACCTCCCAATGAAGAAGAAAAGCGCTGCATTTATCAATCTCAAGTACTCATTCCTATCTTAATTTCTGGTAAATCCCACGCCATGTTAGGACCTTTGCCTGATTTGAAATTAGACCCCGTTAAGGTACGAGAGTTCTTCCCAACCTATCATCGTTACAAACCCATAGCGAATGGGATTATACCTAGAACGGATAAGGAGAAAATTATAGACGAAAAGTCCCAAGTAGATGGCCAAGGGACCCCTTCTGACGAAGTCATAAACCTAGAATACATGAATAATTTCAGAATTTTTAGATCCTGCCCTTTGTCGAAAGACCTCTCCGATTACCTGGCTTGGTTGGAAAAGATAGAAAAGGTTAAAAGCAATGATTGGAAAACCATGAGCATTTATGATCTTATTCAGCTGTCGAAAGTAGGGCCAGGATATTGTCCTTCCATGCTTCTAGCTTCCCTTTATTTCTGGGACAGCACTTGCAACAACTTCCACATTCCTTGTGGGATGATTACTCCTACCCTTTTCGACATAGCTGCCATTACTGGCTTAAGCCCTCTAGGAATCGATTATGATCCAAACTTGCTAGCTGATGACTCAATAGGCTTCGACACCAACAAAGCCACCTTTACAGCCTATATTGCCAACTATCATGACAAGGAAACCAAGGAAGTATCTGATCAAGAACATGTAGCCTTCCTGGCCCTTTGGCTGTCGAGATGTGTTTTTTGCTCAAGATCTCTCCAAGTGGCGAAGCGTTATATCACCATAGCAAATCAGTTTCACGCTGGGCATCGGCTGTGTCTTAGCGAGATGATTTTGGCGAATCTATACGAATCTCTTGGCGAAGGAGTCACCATCTTGAAGAACATCAAAGAAAAGAAAACTTTGTTGTTATCAGGGCCTTTTTGGCTCTTACAATTATGGCTCAATGCCACTTTCGAAGCCTCCCTTCCCAACAAACCAACTGTGGATACAGCTGCTTTAGGGGACAGAAGAGTCGAGGGTCTTCGTTTGGCGCAACCAACACCCCATGACGAAGGTCTGAGTCTCCAACAAACCTTTACCAGCTACATCATGATGTTTGCTAAGCGTTATAGTTTTACACCCAACATGGCTCCTTTTGCTGAGAGGAAGGTTGGACCCTCATGGTTTACTAGAAAACTTCCCCTGGAGTCGAAATCTCTGGAAGACGAATTCCTCAACGTCTGGGAATCTTTCCTTACTCCAAGACTTCTAGTTTCCAAACTTGGCCCTTCGAAACTCAAAGTTTCCCTTGTCAACTATCAGCCTAATCTGGTTTCTCGACAGTTTGGGTTGATACAAATAATACCAAAACCTCTTTTTTCCAGAAAAGGCTCTCTGATTCATTACAACATGACTCACACTGAAGATGAATGCTCTGAGTTGTTGGCGAAGTATTCTAACCTGGTCGAAATCAAACCAGTGGTCTTTCGACCTAGCTTCCTCTGCACTCAAGAGTTTGACGAATGATGGAGGCCCTATTATGATTCTCAAATGTTTAACGTGGATTCTTTCACCACTCAACTGACCAGAGCCTTTGCCCTTGTGCAGGACAGGACCAAGAAAGGTACTTTTCGACACATCAAAGAAATCCAAGCTTTCCAGAAATACTTTGAAACTGCATACAGGCCTAATGATCTTAGTCGAACCATACGCGAAGCAGCAGTTACTTTGAAACAGAAGTTTACAGAAAAACTTGATGAGTTAAAACTACCTACGTATGTTCGACCAGAACAACGTTATGAGGTAGCTTTTAAACTTTATCGCCCAAAATTTCCCCCTCTACCATCTGCTGAATTTGGCGTGGCTCTTAGCCCTCCATTCCCAGATTGGTTCATTTGTGGGGATTCTCTGAAAATTCTTCGCCAAGAAAACCAAAAACGTGCCAAGCGAGTGGTTCCGACTAAGTACACCCTGGACAATTTCAAAGGCCACCTTCATATTGGCATAGAACACGTTCGCGTGGAAACTCCTATATATGAAGGTGTGGAAAATGGGAAGAAGTTCAATCTCACTTTTTATTTACTCAAATATATGCTATTTTATGCTTGACTTTTTTCTTCTTTTCTTCTCTAGCTATCAAGATTTCGACCAAGAAACCCGCCACAAGCGAAGCAACAACTGCTGGAGATGCAGAACCCCGGAAAGATACTGCCAAGACACCTTTGGCGAAGGTATCAATTTAATTTTCTTTTAGTTCACCAAATATTTTATTTTCTGAACTACTAATAAAATTTTTCTTGATCCACAGGGCAGTCGAAGACCGCCATCGACGCCAAAGAAAAGGAAAGCGAAAGAACAAGAAGTCAAAGCTGCTGACACTGATGATGGTGATGAGTCACTAGACCAAGTAAAACCCACCAAAAAGAAAAAGAAGACAACCAAACCTCCACCACAGAAACCTCATACTCCCAGAGTTATAGAAAAAACTCTATCAAAAAATCCAGGCGAGGAAACCACTCCTGCTCCAGCAGAAAGCGAAAGCTCTAGCTTGAAGACCAACACTCCAAAGGTATGATTTTTTCTTTTCCTTTCGACGCTAAAAGGTTGTCTTACTTGTATTACCTTCTTTGATCTATTTATCTTTCAGGTACCTGTCGATATTCATGGACATCCCATGGTCCAAGTTCTCCCAAAGACCAGCAGTGATCCCACTTATAATCCAGCCAACGCCTCCAAATCCTCTCCTAAAAATTCGGCAAAGGAATCAGCTACTGAAGTAAACCAACCCACTGCTATTTCTACACGAATTCCAAAAGTAGTGGAAGAAGAAACTGGTCATGAAACTGAAGACTTAATCGAAACTGGTGGGGATAATGTGACGCCCACTGCAGTGGTTGTCCCAAGAAATGAACCTGAAGACCAATCCCCCCCCAACTCAGAATTTGCTGATGAAGAGAAAGATGAGGAAGCTGCAAGTGATGCCGAAGAGGAGGAAGAAAAAGAAAATGAAAAGCCGCCAACTCCCACAGCTGCTACTGACGAAGAGAAAGAAAGCGACAAAGAAGATCTTGGCAAAGCAAATAACCTTTTGAGTACCTAAAGACCATGCTTAGTTCCCGCTACAATTTTGCTGACACTACCATTAGCAGTTCAACAACCTCAGGGACTACTTCTGATGCCAAATCAGTGGACGAATCGCTAGCCAACATTCGACAGAAAGTTCTTGATATTGACTTATTTCAACTTCTGGAGAATGATTCATCTGCTCAATTCAACCTAAAGAAAATCCTAAAGCAAATCAATGTCCTGGAGGCTCCCCCTGAAGTCACTGATGTGGTGTTGGACCTCACCACCTTGATAGATCTTGTGGTAACTGACTTTAATCTACTTCGAGAGTACTCCAAGAAGCTTGAAAATAAGACAGAAACCCAACTTGCTGAGTGGGATGCTGCTTCGAATTCGTCCAACAAAGTGACTGAACTAGAGAAAGTGTCTGAACAAAATAAACAGGAAGCAACTTTGTGTGGTGAGAATATCCTCAAGTGGAAGAAGCAAATTACTGCTCTTCAAAGCAAAATTTCCCAGGCAGAAAAGCGTCAAGCAGAACTGCAACAGAACGACCAAGAGGAAATCCGTAAGGAGCTTGAAGTTGGTGTGCATCATGTTGATAGGGCCCGCAAGCTTGGTGAGGAAATTGAGGAGCTTTCGAAAGGCAAGGCACTTTGTGAGCGACGTCTCCAAATCCAGAGGTCGAAATTTGAGAAGCTGAAAGCATGTTTTCCCGTTTGAATACTTGTAATTTTTTGTTTGGCCTTTTTAAGGCCCTTTTGTAATGACATTGGATCTATATTATTTGGCGAGAAGATTTTCAATCCGCCATATTGCTTTTCTCTGCATAATTATTCGACTGTTATTTTAATTTCTTGTAATGTGGGCTTATATTTTTTCAAATATTTCCCATTTATTTTTAATATACGCTTATCTTTATCCATTTCTTCGACTTCGTATGCGCCATTGGAAAATACTCGTATAATTTGAAAGGGTCCTTCCCACTTAGGGGACCATTTTCCCATAAGTCTGTCTTTTCGATCCATGGGGATAATTACTTTCCAAACTAACTCACCAATTAGGAAAGTCTTACATTTCACTTTCTTATTGTAAAACTTTTCGACTCTTTCTTTTTGCCTTTTCAATAAATCCAACGCATTTAATATTTCTTCGTCCAAATAAACTAATTCGTCCATCATCATACTCCAATATGTATCTGATGGAATTTCATGATGCCTCTGAATTCGGATCGACTGCAAATAAACCTCAACTGGTAAAACTGCATCATGTCCATATGTCAATCTAAATGGAGTAGTATTTGTTGCTTCTTTAGGGGATGTTCGACAAGCCCATAAGATTTGATCCAACGTCTTATGCCAATTCTTAGGTTTTGTCCCCACGTACTTTTTAATCAAACTTATCACCACCTTATTCGTTGCTTCAACTTGTCCATTTTCTTGAGCGTAATAAGGTGTCGAAGTGAGAAGCTTGAATCCCATCTCCTTTGCAAATGTTTGCATATTCTTCCCAGTAAACACAGATCCTTTATCTATTGTTATTGTCTCAGGTATCCCATGTCTATAGATGATATGCTTTCGAATGAATTCTATGACCGCTTCTTGATCAACATTTACCAAAGGTATGGCTTCTATCCATTTTGTGAAATAATTTATTCCAACCAAGATGTATCTTTGGCCTTTCGACGATGGTGGTCGAATTTCTCCAATCAAATCTAAAGCCCAACCCCTAAATGGCCAAGGCTTCACAATAGAATGTAGCTCACTTACAGGAACGTGTGGTATTCCTGCATGTACTTGACATTCCTGGCAACCTTTTGCAAATTCGACACAGTCCTTCAACATTGTTGGCCAATACATTCCCTGTCGAAATAATAACCATTTCATCTTATGGCCTGCTTGATGAGCACCACATGCTCCACTGTGCACATTCGACAATGCTATAAAAGCTTCATCTTCGCCCAAACATTTTAACAAGACTCCCTCTGAAGTCTTTTTAAACAACTCATTTCCAAAAAGCACATAACTCAACGCTCTGTACTTAACTTTCCTTTCGACTTTCTGATTTGGGTCTTGTAAATAATCCTTGATGGGTTTTCTCCAATCTTCGGCTCTCGAATCGTCTATATTAAATATCTCAAAACTCTCTTTGTCACCATACCCTAACTTTATTGTCTCCAAATCTGATGGGGACAACTTAGTTGATACAACTCTTCCTCTTACTTCAATGGCCTTTTCCAACTTTTCTTTCGACACTTTATAACCAGATGCGAGTTGTGCCAAATCATTCGCCACTTGATTTTCCATTCGAGGAATATGTCTAATAGTTACACTGTCGAATTTCTTCAAGAGCCTATTAGCTATCACGAAGTACATGATTAAATTTTCTTTAACACACTTGTACTCCTTGGTCACTTGCTTTATTACCAACTCAGAGTCTCCCATTATTTCGACTCTAGTTTCCCCCAATTCCAATAAAATTTCAAGTCCAGTTATCAAAGCTTCATATTCTGCTTCATTGTTCGAACATAAGCCTTCGACTTTGTACTTGAATTTTGTTGGAATTTTGTTAGGAGAAATAACCAATAGCCCAATGCCAGTTCCATTCTTATGACTGGAACCGTCGAAGTATAGTTTACATGGCTCTATTTCGACATATTCAATATAATTTTCATTTATGGCGTGGTCAGCTATAAAGTCAGCCACCACTTGTCCCTTAACAGCCTTCAAAGGCAAATACATTAAGGAATATTCAGTCAATGCCAAAGCCCATTTCCCAATTCGACTATGTAAAATTGATTTTGATAACATATGCTTTATTACGTCAAAATGAGAGGAAATATATACATCGACTGGCTTTATGTAGTGCTTTAACTTCATACACGAAAAGTAAACACACAGACATAGCTTTTCTATTACACTATACCTAGTTTCGGCATCATTTAAGACTCTACTGAGGTAGTAGATGGCTCTTTCGACGCCATTCTCATCCTCTTGACATAACATACTTCCCAATGTCCTATCTGATGCCGCTATATACAACATCATACTTTTACTTCTACAAGGAGACATCAAGATTGGGGGATGGGTCAAGTATTCCTTGATTTTGTCGAACGCATCTTGTTGATCCTGCCCCCATATAAAATCTTCCTTCTTCAGTCGAAGGAGAGAAGGCTTGCGTTTTTCCACTAAGGTTGGAGATGAACCTTCTGAGAAAGTTGATCTTCCCAAGCGGAGACTGCAACTCCTTCTTTGTCGATGGCGCTTTCGCCTCCATTATTGCTCTGGCTTTGTTTTCATTGATTTCGATCCCCTTCTTGTGGACCACAGAGCCAAGGAAATCTTCCGCCTGCACACCAAAAGCACATTTGAGAGGGTTCAATTTTAAACCAAACTTCCTCATCCTTTCGAATGATCGTCGAAGATGGTCAATATGATTTTCGCCTGAAACAGACTTAATTACAATGTCATCTATATAAATATGCATAAAAGTTTCGATAAAATCATGAAAAATCGAATTCATGGCTCACTGATAAGTTGCCCCAACATTTTTTAAACCAAAAGGCATTACCACCCATTCATAGGTGCCTATGGCTCCCGGGCAACGAAATGCTGTCTTAGGGACATCTTCTTCAGCAATAAAAATTTGATTATAGTCAGAGTATCCATCTAACATACTTAGATACTCATGGCCTGCAGCAGAATCTATAAGCATTTCCGCTACTGGCATAGGATATTCATCTTTAGAGGTAGCTGAATTCAAATCTCTAAAGTCAATGCATACCCTTAATTTGCCATTTTTCTTTATTACATGAACAATATTTGCAATCCATTTGACGTACCTCGTTGTGCGGATGAACTTACATTTCAGAAGTCTTTCGACCTCCTCTTTGATCTTCGACAAAATCTCTGGTGCAAAACGTCTGGGAGTTTGCTTTACAGGCTTCTTCCCTGCTATTATGGGCAACTTCAATTCGACCAAACTCCTGTCGAGACCAGGCATTTCGTCGTAGTCCCACGCGAAACAATCTTTAAATTCTTTCAGCAGTTGGACTATTTAGACTTTTAACTGAGGGTCCATCTTGGCGCTTATGTAGGTTGGCCTTTTTTCTGCCCCCAGTCCTAAATCGACTTCTTCTAATGGATCCTGCACCACCATCTTCATATCTGTCGAAGCTGGATCCTTTTCGAACCCCAAGGGTTCGTCATCATAAATGGCGTCTAACTTTTGATGTTGTCATTCGCCAATTTCTGTGTTGAACAGATCCTCTTCAACGTCCCTTTGAGGACATTGTTTGTTGAAATCACTTTCATTGGCTTCGACAGCCATATACCTTACTTCGGCTTCTAGAGTCGCCTTGAGCTTATTTTCGGCTACATAAGCCGTAATCCTTTCGAGCGCTGATGATTCACTCATCGTCACCAAACTCGCTTCCCCAGCCCGTTGGCTCTATATGTGCAGTCCCAAAGACGTAGTTCGCCTCGTCGACCACTTCCATATCCCACTGAAAACCATATGTGGGGTGGAGATACAGCGAACAAAATGCATTATCAGTAGCTTTCAGGTCGAAATTTGCTGGACTGCAAGGAGCTATGTGGGCCAAGTGTTTGTCGAAACTGCATCGATCCACATGGTTTACCTCAGCCATGAAATAGCTTTGATTCGCCTCTATATTTTCGACAATACCATCAGATCGCCAAATAGCTATACGCTGATGCATCGACAAGGGCACAACACCCACGCCATGGATCCATTCTCTACCCAGAAGTAAGTTATAATTAGCCTTCGAGGCTATGACCATGAACATCCTTGGTCTAGTTATAGTCCCAACAGTTAAATCCACTTGGATAACGCCCAAAGTGGTTCCTACTTTGCCTTCATAGTTTGATAGTACCATGTTGTGGGGTTTTGTGTCAGACTCATCCTTCCCAATTTTCTTCAACATATAATGGGGCATTAAGTTAACTGCAGCCCCCCCATCGACCAGGATTTTGTTTACTCCCACGTTCTCCACTTTCCCTTTTATGAATAGAGGCTTGAGGTGGCCACGCATGGAGTCGTTTGGCCTTTCAAAAAAGGCATTTTGTTCCTCGACACAGCCGTTATTCATGATATAGTAACACACTGGCCTGTGTCCTATAACTTCACTCTCGACAACGTCCTCCTCTTCTTCGACCTCCATGATTTGGTCGTATTCTTTTGGAAGGACGGAGACCACGTTGCACACGATGTCGAGAGACGCGTCTGACTCAAACCTGAAGTCATCATTCATTTCGTCATCCTCTCCCATTTTTTCCTTAGATGGCGTTGGTTCCATTACATTGCTGGAATTATTGCTGTAAGATGCCTCCTTTTGATTCACTACCTCCACGTTGCTACTTGACTTTGGTTTGCTTCTTTCGACAGAGACTTCCTCAACAACCTTTTTCTCAGCAGCTTCCTTTTCCGCCCTTTTTTGTCTTTGGAATCGCCTCCATTGGGACCTCGACATGGGATTCTTGCCTTTATAATTCTCTGAGGGATAAGGCCTTGGTTTTGGCCTTTCGTCCTCCTTGTTGCCAACCATAGAAGAACCCCTCTGAACTTTGAAATTTTTCCACTTTCTCTGTCCCTGGGCTTCCCTTATTGGTTGAACCCATTAGTCATTTGGAGCTTTGTTGGTGGGTTTGAAGGTATTTGGGTGTCTTCGTCCAAATTTTTGCTGGTTTTGATCATTTCGCCTTGGGTCGAACCTCTCCGTTCTCGCATATGGAACTGCCCCCCAGTTTCCTTTCCTTTTGGCTTTTTCCATTCCCTCCAAGTTATCTGCTGCTTTCTTGTCGAACACGGCACTACAACGGGGGCACAGCATAACCTTATACTTTTTCTTCGGACACCTTTGAAGGAACTCAATCAGATTCTCTTCCTCTTTAGGGTACGCCACTTTCTGATATTCCTCTCTACGGCGCTCTTCGTCAGTCTGCATTGGAGCCTTCTGGGATACTTCGACCATATTAACATTGACTGTTTGTCCATCTCCAATACTCAACTTGTTCATTTTCAGAGTGAGTCCCTCCTCAATCTCATGTTTCTTCTTTGTCAGGTCGAAATCCCCTTCTGGCGATGGCTTCTTAATGTCATGTTGGCAACAAAAACCCACATATTTCTCTCTGGGGTCCTCTGTTGTCCTTCGTAGAATACCATAAATAGTTGGCCTTGCAGGACCATCAGTAGTCTTTGCGTTCACCTTAGCGACACCTTCGCCAATCTCAGTACTGGCTTCGTTGGTTTGGTCGATAGTAACACCAAACTCCATGTTGTCTCCCTTAAGGCCCTCAGTAGCCTTATTCTTGTCTTCGACAAAGCCTTTAGTAGCTTCATCATTCTTCACAAAGTTGAGACCCTCAGTAGCCTCCTTCTCTTTCTCGACGGAACTCTCAGTAGTTTCGTCTTTCTTCGCATTGTTGAGACCCTCAGTAGTCTCATCTTTGTTCACATCGTTGAGGCCTTCAGTGGCCTCTTTGCTGATGCAATTCTTCAAGCTTCCTTCGTCAAGGTATTGAGTAACCTTGATCATCACTGGTTTGTTGACGAAATCTTCAGATATTTCCTCCACATCACTTTCGTCTGTAGGGATCTCAGCGATCTCTACCATGTTCACATTTGCGTCGAAACCTTCAGTGGCTTCTATCATCTCAAAGTTGCAGTCAGAACCCTCTTCGACCTCCACCATGTTCACTGTGGATGGTTCAGCATAGTGGGCTTTGACTGTCTGCATCGGATTTGAGTCAACCTTCATTGGTGACTTCGACTTGTCGCCGAACTTCAATCTTCCGTCACGAATGGCATTTTTCACCAGATCCCTGAAAAGGAAACATTGAGATGTTTTATGACCTAAAAAATTATGGTACTTACAAAAACCTCTCTTTTTCTGTTGTTCTATGGGGGGCACTCTGGTGCCAGGTGGCACTATCATTTGGTCATCTTTAACCAACAAGTCAAATATTTCGTCACACTTAGTGACGTCGAATGTATAATTCCTTTTAGGAAACTTATCATTCTTCTCAGGTTCGACTGGGTTTTTTCCGTTCGACGGAGCCAATACTTTACAAGAGTATGGCGGACCCTGTTTCAATTCTGCTAAGTCAACTTCTTGTTCGTCGAAACTAAACGATTCACTCTCGTCATCTTCATCTTCTTGACATACCCCTACATAAGCCACTCTTTCTTTCTTATTTTTAGTTGCTCTAGCTTTTTCGGCTTTTAAACATTCGACCTGCCTCACCCTGTCCGCCAATTGTGCCATATCCCTCAGATATTAAGTGTCTAACTTTTTTCTAATTGAATAGTCTAGACCACCTGCTTCCATTTCGACTAATTCGTGCTCAGGCACTTGAGTGAAACATCTCGCCTTAAGTAGCCTAAACCTATTTAAATAATCATCAATCGGCTCAAAGAATTTTCTTTTAACACTAGCCAACTCCTTCAAACTTATTTTAGTTTGTCCCATGTAAAATTGTTCATGGAACAGCCTTTCTAACTGGACCCACGTGTGGATCGAATTTGCAGGCAAAGATGTGAACCAAGTAAAGGCATTTTTTGTTAAAGAACTTGGAAAATATTTCATTTTTAAATTTTCATTGCGTGCAATTTCTCCTGCTTCGATCAAGTAACGAGCTACATGTTCGATAGTGGATTCGCTAGTGTCCCCTGAGAATTTGGTAAACTTGGGGACTTTCCACCTTGGGGGCAATTCTTGTTGCAAAATATACTCAGACAATGGGGATGTATAACTGGGCCTTTGCAGTCCCACATTCACACCATTTCTGGCCATAATCCTTTTGACCATGGCTGCTAAGTTATTTTCTACTGGCATGTTGTTATGGCGCAATTGTTGCACAACATCATCAGCATCTTGGTCTCTATGGACTAACACCCTTCTAGGCTCATGTTGGACAGGAATTTCGACATGAGGCTGTTCAAGCACTACCTCTTGGTTTCTAGGGTTTCCCTGAGGCACATTCGCCGGCCTCTGGTTTATTGTGGGCTCCTCTTCGACAACTACCCTGGGATTCTAAACTATTTGTTCCCTTGGTTGGGTTTGAGGAACACCAAAGAAGTCTGCAATGCGTGTCATTTGCGCTACTAATAATTGGTTCGTTTGGGTGGTGTTTTGGATTAAAGGATTAAACACAACCCCCATTTGTTGTGTTAGCATCTGCACCATGTCATGGTTACTTTCGTCCATTTGTTGCCTAATGACTTGTGCAGAATTATTAGTGATTGCAAGCATATAAGTTTGGTATCCCGTTGACACAGGTTGACCTATTCTGCCTATGTGGTTCGCACCAGACCCTGATCCTTGTAGGGGCGAAGTAACATTCATCAAAGGATCAGAATATAATAACGATGAATTGTGCAAACTTGCCATCACCGTTGTTGGCATTCCATAAGGCTGTTCTCTATTATGTTGAGCCATTGAAAAATTCGTCACGAATGACCTATGAACACCCCCTAAAGGAGGAGGAGTCATCTGAGGCATTTGGGGTCCCACTGTAGAAATACTGGGCGCGTTTTGGGATGCCGAAAATGCTGGAATTGACCCCGTTGATGATGGTATCGCTTCTGACACAGAAACTGACACCGTATTGTCTCCTGTCGAAGGAATAGGCGTTGGGTTAATATTTTGATTATTAGGCGCGCTTTGATTCGCCATTTTTCTTGTTCTTGTTCTTTTTGGTCTTTCTTCGTTGTTCACGGCTAACTTGACACTCCTTAGAATCATACAACGAAATAAAAACTTTTCTTCTAAGAATTTGCTATAAGAACAAAAGGATAAACTAAACAAATAAATGCACTAGGTCCCACCGGGTGTGCCAATTTGTTCGCTGGTGAATTTGGCAAACAATCTCTGGTTTCCTAATTTCTGAAAACTAGTTTACTAATAGGACCAACCAAACAAATCCTAGGATAAAGTGCTTTTGAGAATGTCTTTGATTTTGAAAAGAATGTATTCGTTCTGCATTTCTAAGCTTTCTTTTAACAATTATTTCGACTGATAGAACAGAGACACGATAATAGCGAAAAAGTGATTGAAGACAAATTTAAACTAAAAACAAAGTAAATTTCTGAAGTAAAAGATGACTTGAATATAAAGAAATGAAGAAAAACTTGAAATTTTATTGAAATGCATAAATGTAAACTGGTGTTTCCCATACATACATTTTCCAGAACACTCGTTTCTCTCACACGGTTACTTTGAGTATTTACGGTAATTTGTACAGAATTTGGAACACCCCGAATCTAACACCAAGACCCCCTATTTATATACAAACGAAATAACTACCCATAACAACTATTCCTCCTAATGGCGACAAATGTCATTCTGCATGTATTCGTGTCTTAGATCCGTTCCACGCGTCCAATTTCAAAAGTGAAACTCCCTCCTGAAATTTAAAATTCAAACACCCGTCGAATAGAACGATTTCCTCTTATTTCGAAATTATCTTCCTTCCTTAGAAAAATCTGCCAATGCTCCCCTAAGTACCATGTTCCTTCGACTTGCCTCTTTTCGTCAAAAACTTCCTTATTGAAATGTCCTGTCGAATCACCCTGTCGAATTCTTCCATTTGATTTTAGACCATCTTCCTGGCATCGAAATTAGCCACCTACAACCCCCCTGACCGTCTCCTGGGAAAAGATACTGTCCGAGTGCGCGAATTCAGAATTCAAGCAGGCGAGGGTCCGCTTCCCCAAACAACTACCGGCCAAACCCAACGCCGACAAATCGAAGTATTGCCATTTCCACAAGAGTCACGACAACACTACTGAATACTGCATCCATCTGAAGGATGCTATCGAGATACTGATTAGGGACGGTCACCTGAAACAGTTCGCGAAGAAGAAGGACGTTCCTCGGCAGGACGCCCAGGAGTCCAAGAAAATAGAGGAAGAAGTACCCTCCTCGAAAGAAGCCAACATCCAGGTCGCTATGTCCATATCGCGACCAGAGGACTTCTACGTCCTGGACGAGCTCAGCGCCCCTGCTTATTTCGCGGCCCACAACCCGTGGGAGATGTTTCCCTCCGCCATGGTTATCTCTGGCGGGGGCTTTAACAAAGTCACGGTGGGCTCCATGAAGCAAAAATTCGAGCATCTGATCAACACAAGCTCTAGTAAGGTGACCACGCTCGATCAAGCCCTGAAGGGCTCTATCCCCATCTCCTTCTATCAGGAAGAGCTCCTCGGGGGGTCTCCAAACTCGAGCATACCTTTGCTCGTCAGAGCCCGAATGGCGAACTTCGACGTTCGCAGAATCCTCGTCGACCAGGGCAGCTCGGTCGACATTATGTACTCCCAGCTGTTTTCAACACTTCAGCTAGACGAATCACACCTTACCCCCTATGTGGGGTCCGATTTACAGGGATTCAACGGATCAGTGACCAAGCCATGGGGATACGTCGAACTGATCGTTACCTTCAAGTCAGCTGAGACGGCCAGATCCGTCAAGGTACAATTTATGGTAATCGACTGCCCGTCGCTTTACCAGTGCATATTCGGAAGACCAACTCTGGCCAAGTTGGTAGTTGTGCCTTCAACATTCCACCTCAAGATGAAGTATTACACTTCAAAAGGGATGGTCGCCACCCTACACGGCGACATCGAAGTTACACGACGGTGTTTCGAAGCAGCCACAAAGGGGCTTAACGCCATTGCATCCAAGCCAAAGGTATCAAGCAAGTCAGCCTTGCCCAGCAGCTCCGAGGAAGCCAAGCCTCTGCCCCAGGTCGACTCCATCGACCTCGACAGCCGTTTGCCCGAAGAAGACCAACAGGAGGACCAAGCAGCTTCAGCCAACTTGTCTACATCCCCCAACAGCAGCTCCCATCTGATGCAACCAATCCCGATTGGCAATTTCGAGATCGTTTTGTTCGGCGACAACCCTCAGTGGGGAGTGAAGATTAGAGCATACCTGCCCGACATCGCGAGGAAACAGCTCAAAGCATGCCTCCGTGAGAACACCGACCTCTTCGCCTGGAGCGCCGCTGAGATGCCCGACTTGGACCCGTCCGTCGCCTGCCACCAACTGACAATTGACCCAGCCGTCAAGGTCGTGGCACAACGTAGGAGAAAGCAGTCTCCGGAGAAAACGGAGGCTACAGAAAAGGCTGTAAAGGACCTCCTCGAGGCCAAATTTATTTCGGAGGCCAAGTACACCACTTGGCTGTCCAACGTTGTACTTGTGAAAAAATCTAATGGAAAATGGCGAATGTGCATTGATTACACCGATCTTAATAAGGCATACCCGAATGATGCCTACCCCTTCCCCAATATTGATAAACTTGTTGATAATTCTGCCGGTTTTAAACTTTTATCGTTCATGGACGCCTACTCAGGCTATAATCAAATTCCAATGGTGATGGCCGACAAAAAATACACGGCCTTCATGATCGAATCGGGCAATTATTACTACAACGTAATGCCCTTCGGCCTGAAGAACGCCGGAGCGACCTATCAAAGAATGATGAACAAAGTCTTCCGGGGAGAGATAGGCGACATGCTCGAAGTCTATATGGATAACATGATCGTGAAATCCCACGAGGAAATCGATCACACTGCCCATTTAAGAAAGGTTTTCGAATAGGCCAAAAAATACAAAATGCGTTTCAACCCGGAGAAGTGCATGTTCGGTGTCCGGGCAGGAAAGTTCCTCGACTTCTATTTAATAGAGCGGGGAATCGAGGCTAATCCCGATAAGTGTCGAGCATTCTCCGAGTTTCCAATGCCTAAGTCAAAGAAATCCATCCAGTCCCTCAACGGGATGCTCGCGTCACTATCTCGTTTCGTGGCCAAATCTGCCCAGCACGCCCTACCGTTCTTCAAACTCCTCCGCAAAGAGGCAGCGTTCGAATGGACCGAGGAATGTGACAAGGCTCTTCTCCATCTGAAACGGGCTCTCTCAGAATCACCAGTCCTCTCTCGCGGACAATGGCGAAACTTTGTACCTATACCTCGCCGTAGCAACCGAAGCAGTAAGCGCCACTCTCATCCGCGAGACACCTGACGGACAAAAGTCCATATATTTCACGAGCAAAGCACTACAAGGACCAGAGTTAAGGTACCAATAGATAGAGAAAGTGTCTCTGGCCATCATCAATGCATCCAGAAGATTAAGACACTACTTCCTAGCCCACACGATTGTGGTTCGAACAGATTAACCCATAAAGCAGCTGCTGGGACGACCAGATATGGTCGGTCGAATGCTCAAATGGTCGCTTGAACTATCCAAATTTGATATCCAATATGAAAGTAGGAAAGCCCTCAAGGCCCAAGCTCTGGCCGACTTCGTCGCAGAAATGACGTTCGCAGACTCCCCCGCGAGCGAAGCGCGCAAATGGACCATTTTTGTGGACATGCCTCCAGCTCGGCAGGAAGCGGTGCGAGCATCATACTGGAAAGCAACGAAGGAATCATCATTGAAGTGTCTCTCACCCTGTTTTTCCCAACCTTTAACAACCAGGCTGAATATGAAGCCTTCCTCGCTGGGTTACGTCTAGCTGAGGACCTGGGCGCAGAAGAAGTCATCATTTGCACAGATTCACAACTCGTGGCCCTCTAGGTCCGACGAGAATATCAAGCCAAAAATGACAACCTAACCGAATACTTAGCACTGGTCAAAAAGGAAATGACAAAGTTTGCAGCGGTGGAGGTAAGACATGTTCCCCGCGAACATAATGTCCAGGCAGACGTTCTATCCAAACTAGCCAGCACAAGAAAGAAAGGCGGAAACAAGTCCGTCATACAGGAGGTACTTCCTCGACCCAGTATCGAGAAGGCCTCCCCGACCCTCGACGTACAGGTAATCGGCGACAACAACTGCTGGATGACCCCTGTTTATAACCATCTCGCTAAAGACGAACTTCCGTCTGACCCAAAAGAGGCCATTGTAGTTAGGCGAAGAGCTTGCTCCTACGTCATGGTCGAAGGTAAACTCTACAGGCGAGGATTCTCCATTCTGCTGCTCAAGTGTGTCGAGGAAGAAATGGTTGCACACATCTTGCGTGAAATCCACGAGGGAATCAACGCCCATCATCTCGGTGGAAGGTCCCTTGCCCGAAAGGCCCTCCGAGCAGGATATTACTGGTCGACCATGCAGCACGACGCTAAAGAACACGTGAAGAAATACGATAAATGCCAACGACACGGGGACATGCACCTGGCTTCACCTAACGAGCTCAAGGCAATGTCCTCCCCGTGGCCATTTGCCTGGTGGGGCCTAGACATCCTAGGACCCTTCGTAGTAGGATCAAATCAGAACAAATACCTAATAGTGGACGTAGACTACTTCACAAAATGGATAGAAGCGAAGTCTCTGGCCAAAATAACTGCCTCAACATACTGCGTTTCTACAAAAGAAACATCCTTACACGTTTTGGCGTCCCCCAGGCGATAGTCACGGAAAATGGGACACAATTCACGGACAGGAAGTTCCAGGACTTCGTCGCCCAGCTAGGTACGGAGCAACACTTCGCATCCGTCGAACATCCCCAAACAAACGGGCAAGCCGAAGCGGCAAACCGGATCATCCTTCGAGGTCTCAAACGAAGGCTGGACGAAACGAAGAAGGCTTGGGTCGAGGAGCTACATAGTGTGTTATGGGCATACCGCACAACTCCACACTCTACAACCGGGAAAACACCTTTCCGTCTAGCGTACGGGACCGAGGCTGTAATCCCCGTCGAAGTTCACGTACCCTCCAGGCGGATAGAGTCGCCCCTAGACGAGGAGATGAACGACGAATCATTAAGAAAAGAACTCGACCTCGTCGAGGAAATCCGAACTGGGACAGCCCTTCGCGAAGCCTCACTAAAACAAAAAATTACCATCAGGTACAACGCCAAGGTGATACGACGAGAGTTCGACGTGGGAAGCCTTGTTCTAAGGAGAAACCACAAAGACTCTCGCGAGGGCAAACTAGCCGTCAACTGGGAAGGACCCTATCGTGTCCGAGCAAAAATGGAGAATGGGGCCTATTACCTAGAACATCTCAACGGGGAAGAACTTGCTCGACCATGGAACACCGAAAAACTAAAACAATACTATAGATAATTCTCGGTTCGACCCGTCACGACGACGAATGTCAGTTGCCGACCACTATGCATGCCTAGATGCAAGCGTCGCATACCAATAAAGCAGAACCCCGCTTGGTAACGTGCCGAGTAACTGCTCGACAGCGGTCCTCGATTGAGCATCGTCGTCGTCAAAGTACCATGACTGGCAGAACCCCAGCTCAAGATTGAACGTTCACGCTGCGAACTCAGGCCTCAAACGCGACCTGAGCTCCGCACCCCCGCCAGGATATTCCCCGGTCATTCGACCAGTACCCGTCACTACCTACCACATCTACAACGAGCAATCCCCTGAAACTTCACATAAGTCAAATACTCCCTATCACGGGCAAACATACATTCACAACAAGCATGAGTACAACACTTAGCAGAAAATAAAAGCAAGTAAAACCATGCAAATAACAGAACCGCCCACCAAGACCGGTCATATAATTTAAATATGATAAGTGGGCACTAGGACCATGATTGTGCTGGATTACATAAACCGGGGGCCATGCCCCCTAAATAGGTTACAACAATTACACGGCGCGCAGGCCGGACAAATTACAACAACATAAAGAAAACCCCTTACTCATCCACCTGGGCGACGGGATCGAGCTGAGGCTCCTGGTTCTCCGCGGGCTGGTCCTAGGCATTCTCTTCAAGGAGGGCGACAGGCATAACGATCCAACCATCCTCAACATGCGCCAGATAATGCGTACCCTCGGTAGAAATGTCAAGTCCAGGGTTCACCACCCGCAGTTGAGACACGACATTTCTGAAGGATTCGACCGCAACATACGGGCAACTAGCTCGGACCTTGTCTTCAGTTCCTTAACATCCTCGGGTCCATCTTCGCCCGGGGCTTTAACCGCCCTCAGCTGCTAGACCAGCTCCTCAACCGCCTTCTTCTCTGCCGCCAGCACAGAATTCTCCTTCTTCAGCCTGGACACCTCCTCGTTAGCCTTATTCCGGGCATCGCCAGCACTCTTCACCTCTTCCGTGAGAGATGCCACGGTAGCCCGAGCAGCCTTAAGCTTTGACTCAGTTGCGGAGTCCCCTTCAGCGTATATGGCCGCCATTTCCAGAACTCTGACCAATGCGGAAGCATCTTAGGCCACCAACACCCTCTTACTCGGACGGTCCATGCTTTCCAGCCGAAGAGATTCTGCCCGCGACACGATCAGGGAGTTCCCCTCAAAGTATCTTCTATCAAGTATGCAAGGAGGAAGCTCGAACCTCCCTTTCTCTGGGGCCCGACTGAGATCCACGACGTCGTTGGCCCTCGGCCGCTTGGTTCGTGGGGTCAAACGCAGGGGAGATCCCCAGGGAGCAGGAGGGTGAGAAGAGGTCCCCGCAGTAGACTGAGAATGAGTGGGAGCACGCGCATTGGCAAATCGAGACTTCAGAGGAACCGCTCCGGCCTTGTTCCTCGCAAAAGCATTCTTCACCACCCTATCATGAGCCTGAGGTATCTCACCTGCACAAACAAAACACAAGCATGTTAGATATGAGAAAGGAAAATAGTTCGGGCAAATTATAATAACTAAGACTACCGAGCAGCTTCTGGGCTTCCGCAGGAGTCTTGCACTCCAGGAGGGCCTTGGTATTAATAAAATGATACTCAACCCTCTGACTACCATCCTCCTCAAAAATCGGAGACCCCTTCTTTGTCCAGCATTCAGTGAGCCGGAAGGAGTTAACGTACTTCACCAGCGTCTCGTACGCAGCGGCATCCTGCCCGTCTAACTCGTGCGGCTGAAGAACATAATCGCCAGGCTTCTTGGTGAAATGGGCAGGTCTCCAGTGGATGGGGAACTTATACACTCTCTCCCCGATGAACTTCCTGAACTCGTCGCACAGCTCATTTCCCTCCTCGTCAACCTCGATCTCCCAAAGATAAGTGATGTCCTGGGCATCTTCCGATACGGGCTCAATAATGTAGTATCTCTCCTTAAACGTCCGTATCGATTCAGAGAAAGACTTGAATAGCTTACGCTGCTGCTTCAACGAGACTCATCCATATTTCCTCCCCGACAACTGTCATTGAAGGTGGAAGACTGTGAAGAACAAGGGAAGAGTAGCCCCAATCCTCAAGAAATCACAGGTCAGCTCAAACGCCCGTATGAAGGCCAATGAGTTCGGGTGCAACTGCGTGGGGGTCAACTTCAAGTGCACGAACACTGATTGCTGAAAATCAGTGAACGACAATCTCAACCCTAGCTCTTTGAAGGCATATTCGTACATAGTAAAGGGATCCACGAAATCCGTGCAGACCCGATCATCTTCGGATGGAAAGTGCACCTTCCACTCCCCCTCCGGTCCGACCTTTGTAAAAACGTCCCCTAGGTACGTGGCGAAGGTGGACCCGTGCTCGGCTGGTTCGACCACCTCCCACTCCTCCGCGGATTCAACGACGATGTCCTCCTCCATATTATCCATTTGCTCTTCTTCCCCGGCCTTGCTGGGGACACTTGAAGTAGTCGAACTACTGTTGTCCGAGGAACTTGCTTCCTCCTTAGACGAGTCCAGGATAATTTCTCCATCTGGCCCCGTCGCCATATCGATCACCTGAAAAACAGAGAAAAAAGTGAATTCGACAATAAATCAAATCCACACTTCCACCGCTAGTCAAGTGAAAGAGCGCGCAAAGGGCTGAGGACAATGTCCACGTCCTAAGCCCTAACATCAAAAGAAAAACTGAAACCTCCCCGCGATGAGACGCTCGAAACAAGGTATCCCCAAGCGAGGAGTTTCCCCGCACTCATACCCAGTTTCCATTTGAAGCTTCGCCAGAAACCGCAAAGCTTCACCGGAATCTGGGAGTATTCGACCGGATAATTCATCACCAACTCAGAAGATGAACAATCATGGCAGTTACACATGCATCGCCGTCGCAATGACGTCGTAAACCGCCCTTCTGACTAAAACATACCAAAACATCCGGCGACGTACCAGAAGTGGAAAATGGCACGGCCACCGTCCACCACCAACAGTCACCAGAAATCAGCCTATTTTATCTCTTAAACCTAAACCTAACCGCATGCAAGGCTACAAACAACCGTTTAATGGGTAAAAAAGCACAGAATAAGCAAACTTACTTGATTTAGAAGATAAAAAACGGTTCCTCGGAAGCTTACGCGGTGGCCGGAATAACAGATGACGATGACGAGCAGGAATTCTGAAGAAGACGAAGAGAAATCAGAGTGAAAAGTTCAAAATGGAGCGAGTTTCCCCCTTTTATACATAGGGGCACGTGCAGCGGCACGCGCTCGTAGGTCATGATGGCTATTAACTAGCCATCATTGCCTAGTAACTGCTACACGGAGCTCTAGGCACACGTGGCGCCCTAACATTTCCAATTATGACTAACTATTAGTCTCCCCGGACGTCGGGCAACACGGTCATAGTCATGAATGCCACGGACGCCAGGGGTCACAGACGCCACAAGACAATCCTCGTCATCTCCGAACGAAGACTTCACGCTATCTCCCCGGAGCATCGAGCTGTCCTTAAGTCATCACTCCCATGCTCGGGAGCAACGACTTGGGGGGCTCCTGTTCTAGACTGGACCGATGGCTAGACACGACCCAATCCGCTTCTGCTCCCAGGTCGGCCCAATTGCCTAAGTCTAATCCACTAAGGGGCAAAAGTTACCTTTCTGCCCCTCCAACCGGGCAAGGACTGCATCGTACCTCCCCGGAATCGCTGCCCGTTACAAACGACTTCTTCACTCCCCGAACAGCTAAGGGCAGGTGCCCGAAACTATGTTTATGCCCGACATAACGGCTAGTTTTGGGCATCCTGCCCGACATAACGGCTAGTTTGAGCAGTTACCTATTCTTCGGGAAAACGGTTATTTCGCCCCGAAAATAGGACCCGTTGACTACGCGTTGGGGGCTCTATATAAACCCTATCACTTAAGAGGGTCAGGTATCCAATATTCACCCTACGAACTCATACTTTGTACTTGCCCCTTTTCTATGACCCTTTCTTACTTGAGCGTCGGAGTGCCTTGCAGGTGCACCCCCTCCTCCTCTTCATACGACCAGCATCTCAGGCATACTTGGTGGTCCACTTCTACAAGATCTGATCCAGCCTTCACAATCACAAACCCAAGAGAACATACAAAAGCCCAAGAGAACATACATTCAGATTCTTCTCGAACAAAGGAGTTTTTTGAAAGACTTGGTGCAACAGATGAAAAAATATTAATAACTTCACGAGCAACAGATTTAGATTTTATGAAGTAAGAAATCACCTGTATAAATTGAAGCTTCACGAGCAGCCACTGACATGTTTGAAGTGTTAGCCACAAGTGTTGTACGCTTCATGACAAATTCTTCACGACCATCGGGTAATGTCCTTGTAAGTTGTGGAAAGTCCATCAGAACTTGAATAATCATTAAAATGATGACCAGACGAATACCAACAAGCACAAAGTGTCAAGATTCACAGAGTGAAAATAGTGAATAAGAACCATAAATAAGAATCAAAACAGTGAAAACTTCAAAAAGTAAAAAAAATCAAATTGATATATGATACAAGTTGTAAGAACATTCGAAATATTCAAAATTCAATGCTTCAGATCCATACCTCAAGTCCCCTTTCTGACCAATATCCATCACAAATCTATCACCGCGATATCGTAGATTGTTGTAAAATCGACGAAAACGCCGCCTCCATCTTCCTCATTCATGCAACAGCAACAATCTTAAATCAAAACAAAAGAGCATAAGCCCTAAAAGAAAGCTATAAACTTAAACTTGAACATAATTAGTTTCATATGCTTCAGTTAGTTTTATTGGCATCAGTTAGGGATTCATTAGTGAGGTATATAAATAAGAGGAAGAAGGAAGACGGAGAAAGAAGAAGAAGGGGAAAAAGAAGATGTAGAAAGAAGAATAAGAGAGAGAGAGAGAGAGAGAGAGAATGGATAGAAAAAAAAGTGTTTTTTGATTTTTCAATTCCAGGGTTTGGTTATGTGGTCAAATAGAATGGAAGAAATGTTGTAGAGGAAGCCACGTGGTGCAAGGAAACATTTGTGACAAAAGGATGCAACATACCCTTAAGAGCGCCCCACATGCAAGGAGATGGAAGGTCAGACAAGCATATCGAGGTGGTGTTGCAGAATCACTACTACAAAACGCTAAAACAACAACGCCAGGCTTACAACGCATCCTTTACGCCGTTGTAATAGGTTAAAAATTTTGCGCCCAGGCAAAAGCTGAGTCATTTAATGACGGTTGACTTAAACCACCGTAGTAATAAATAAAATGTAGCAAGCTTCTATTCCCTGCAACTACATTTTTTCCAGTTTTTAGAGTACATTTACCGAGTGTCACTTGTTGGTTGCAGAATAGGGCAAGCAAGCAAAAATATTTATTTTCGGAAGAATTCCCTCTAGGATTTATGTCGTGTCCACAGAGATCGGTTCGAGGGAAAGAATGTCGTTCGACAGTCTCTCGCATTTATGAGTTTGGGTTTAAATGATTTTAAACATAAAAACAGAAAATTAAACATTAAAACAAAAAGAACTTATTCCTCAGAGAGAGAAACTTGTCCGACAATGCACATAATCGACTCTTCACAAACTTAAACTTACCGACCAGTTATACTCAACCTACAATACTCCTCAATATCATCCAGTATCGTTCACAGCACATGTTCATCTCTGGCACACTCAACCAGGCTACCCTCATCGACACTCTCGCACCCGACTAAAGACACGGAGGCATTAAGTTTCGACACCCATACGGATTATTAGCCCTAAATCTATCTCTAGCATCCAGAAACTAACACACAATCATCCCTAATCGAAGTTTCTGAATTTTATCTCTAACACGACCCAAACCCCGCGCATAAAGCAAAAATCAGAGACAATCACCAATAGAGATTTGCAAAGCAGATTTTATATAACGTCGTGGGCGACAAATATACATGAGTTCAGAATAAATACATATACACAACCCAACATAGAAGAAAAACACAAAGAAAAAGAGAAATGAACCAAACATCTCGCGGTTTGTCAGAGCCGATCGACGATCAATCCACCCCGGATCATCCGTGTGTAAGCTTCCATGTTGTTTTCTAAGCTAATCTACCAAAGAATGTGGTTGATGAAGTTGGGAGAGAAGAAATCACCCCCAAACAACATAACCTCTTAAAAATGAAGTAAAATGAACTAAATACAATATTTAGTTTCAGACCCACCACCTGACGCTAGAAAGCACCGCCCGGCGCAACCCACTTTTCCTCTCACACCAGCTGTGTACGTAAACAGCCTGACAACAAATATCTAGTACCGCCCAGCGCTAGCCAAAAATATGGAACGCTCCTGTAAGTCACTTATTTCAACTCTCTTATTTCCTCCGCCGCAGCACCACCCGACGCTCAAATCTTACCGCCCGACGCTCAAAATGTACCGCCCGGCGCAGCTGACAGTTGCAGCAAAAATCCAGCACTGTTTTATTCGTAACTTTTGAACTGTAACTCCGTTTTTCGCCCAGTTTAAAGGGCTGGAAAGCTTATTCAATGCTCTATACAACAATGACAAAATCCCATTGCTGGAATACCTACAAAAATGTAACGTAAACCTATTTATAAACAAATCGGGATTTATTCAAACGATATTAACCAAAAAGTATCGATAAGTGCAACAAAACATATATACAAAAATAGGTACAATTTGCACTTGTCAAACTCTCCCCAACTTACCTAATTGTTTGTCCACAAACAAGAATCAAACAAACTTGAAAAAGCACAAGCAATATCCAAAGAAAGACGAATCAACAGGTTTTGAAAAACGGAAACGAATACATGGTTCAAATGCAAATGGTACACACAAAAAGTAAATACTTACCATTAAACTACGACGACAACATAATCACGAAACAAATGCAAAATACAAAAATCATGCCAAACATCCTAAAACAACACAAGTTCAAATGTGAATCACACCTAGCAAAAACAATCATCGGTAGATGAAAAACACAAAATGGGGTACTTGTCACTCACACAACAATTATGCAAACAATAGACTAAATTATACAACCATCCAAAAATTCACATTGAACATACAAAGTCAAGAATCACAAGGACTTTTCAAGTTTGGGGGAAAGAATGTCGTTCGACAATCTCTCGCGTTTATGAGTTTGGGTTTAAATGGTTTTAAACATAAAAACAGAAAAGTAAACATTAAAACAAAAAGAACTCATTCCTCAGAGAGAGAAACTTGTCCAGCAATGCACATAATCGACTCCTCACAAACTTAAATTTACCGACCAGTTATACTCAACCTACGATACTCCTCAATATCATTCGGTATCGTTCACAGCACATTGTTAGACGATGGCTATGGATCTAGAAGGGGGGTTGAATAGATCCCTAGAGTTTTACACGCAAATGGTTACCAAAAATTGTTTAAATTTTTTTTTAAGCGGAAGCAACCACCGAATCACTCGTCTACAACGAACCCCTACTAAAAGGATCGGATATGCACGACAATATTAAGAATGGAAAACGGATGAGAAAAATTCAGACCGATTCACACAATTGAAACGCAGTCAACAAAGTTTACTTGCTTAATACTTAATCCAAACCAATGAGGTGAATCGATAAACAATTAGAGACAAATGTGTTCAATTTTTCTTGGAAACAAATTATCAAACACTTGGTGTGCATAAGCACACTAAGTGCAGAATTTCTATGGAATGTAATGTAAAGCTGCTCCAAGATACAATTCGAGGAATTGTATCAAATTAACAAAATAGTTTCTCAGCTCAAGATTACACTATGACAGAAATTTCGATAAATTGCGACTTCACAAATTCGAATAAACTGAAATGTAAAAGAGTTAAGGGAAAGAGAGAACAAATGAGATTTGATTAGGCAGTTCCCCAATCGTCCTCGCTTTGGGTACGTCTGCCCCCAATTCCACAATTGGAATTGATATATATATATATATATATATATATATATATATATATATATATATATATACAGCTGTTGCAAATTGTTTATTACAAGAGAAGAACTATGAACATCCAAATTCCCAAACATCTTTGGTCGTTGATGCAGAGCCTTCTCTTCCCTTGATTCAAGACGAATCAAGTGCTTCGAATATGGTTGATCCAATTACCGTCTCACGCTACTTGATTGCAAAAACCCTTGTTCTTCAATCCTTTTCACTCGATCAATTGCAATCTACCAAAGATTCGAACCCAAACCTCTCTTCTACGATCCTTTAATTACAGCTACTAAATAGAAGATTACTCCAATCTTCGGTTACCTTCGCTCGGCTGAATCCCTGTAGAACGAAATGGTTTGTGCAAAAACCCCCAAAATCTACTCGATTCTTGGAGGACAAAACCAACTGGTTTTATTCAAGAAACACCTACCAAGCTCTCAACCCAGAAAATGAAGATCATACACTTCCTAACTTCTGAACGTTATCACTTCTATCAATGGGTGACACAAACGAAGATGATTATGTGTGATTGTTTGTTTACTCAACGAAAAAGATGAAGATGAAGAGAAAATTGGTATCTATTTTCACGTTTCTTGTTTTTTTTTTGGATAATGAGATGATCAAACAATTTATAGAGAATGAATTGACCCACTAAAAGTTATAACAGAAATAACAGAAAAAAATTTAAGTGAAAAAATCAGTTCATGCAAGTTATGGGTCGACTCATACTTTAATGAAGGTCGTCGTGCGCTGACCCGTGGAAAATACTGTGAAAAATTGACAAGAATGCGTCGACCCAAAGTCATCATGCGTCGACGCATAAATGCAATTTCTGCATTTCCAGAATCACGCGCTTTCCCTTTTATTTCACAAGTCTTGCACCAGTAATCATGCGTCGACTCATGCATATGGTAGGTCAGCGCATAACCTGTATTTTTACATAAAATGCATTTTTTGTACATTGTAACTGACCAAGAAACATACTAGACACTAGTATAATGATCATGCACATATATTTATGGATAAGACAAAGTCATATATGTCTAGACACATGAACAATAATGACTAGATGCAATTTACCCGACAAGTAAAGTGATACCGCTCAAATTACAATCTAATACTCAGTATATTTGTTGACATCATTAAAACGAAATAGATGAAAGACCATAGCCCTCACATACTCCCCCTTTTTTATGATGGCAACATTGTTTTAGTTTTCACATGATTTGTAATTTGTGAACGAACAAGCTCCCCCTGTCTTTAACACTTGATTAATTTCCTGCTAATTTTCTGCTTGCTATCCTTCCCCCCCTTTGTCAACATCAAAAAGAAGAGAAGAAGGTGGTCAAAATAAAACTATAACACGTAAGGATCCATCACATATTTGCAACACAATAACATTAACACGCATCCACATATGATACAGTTAATGTAAAATTGGAAACGGATAAATACGGAACATAAATCGCAAAGACAATTCATTCCATACGTAAGAATTCCAAAACAAACTGAGGCAAAAGTCAAAGTTGAACAATAGGAGAAAACATGCAAAGCAAATAACAAAACATAAATGCAAAACACAAGTAATATGATGCCCTAATCTCTATGGTCTCCTCCCCCTATATGGATGACCTCTTCCCCCATAGTACTGGCCTGGCGGCGGCAAATCCTCTAGGTGCAGGTTAAGTTCGATCAGGGTGCGATTTAGAGTACCAAGACTGTTGGCAAGATTCAGATTCTATTGAGTCAAATTCTCGTCCATTTGGTTGAAGTGAGTCATAGACGCGTCAGCAAACTTGTTGAAGTTAGATATGTGAGTCGAGACTTAGTTGGATAAGTTTGTGAACCGTTCTTCCTGAGCATTGTAGCGAGTTTCTTGCAATGCTTGGAATTATTGCTGTTGAAGATTCATTTGGTTCAACCTATCCAAAATCTCTTAAGGTGCCTGGAAATCATGCTGAGACGGTGGAGTTGGAGGAGCAGAATATTCAGGTTGCTGCCACTCATATTCCTCACCATAGGTTAGAGGAACATATGTGTTTCCAAGAGCAGTCCAGCAATTTTTTGCCAGTTTCCCCAGCCCTGATTATCAGAATTGTCTTCAGGTTGATAACCCATCCATGCTGCGTTATCTTCCTCTTACATAATCACATCCGCATCATTAACATCTTGATGATCACCATCATGTACGTCCTCATCATCATTTCCTTCACAATGAATGGGTTTTTCAGGTTCAGGTTGAAAAGGATGAGTCAATCTGTGTCGGTAATTGAATTTCTTATTCACGGAATCCCAATTGTAGCCCATCATGGTGAAGGTTTTTGGTTGAAATTGTTGTTCAGATGTAATCTCAATGTAAGGAATATTTGGAACCGAAATCCCGACCATGTTCAAAATGTTCTGAATGCAGGATGCATAACCTAGAGCCTGAAATTTGTGGGAGCTGCGGGTAACGAACATCCGATATGCAAAATAGTATGGCCAGTTGATTTTGATCCGATTTTCAGAATATACATGAGATGAACTTCAGCCTTCTCAACCCGTGAGTATCCACCTTTCTTAGGTATCAGGATACGAGCAACAATCCATTGCAAAATGCGGTCTTCAAATTTCAAATGACCGGTAGTGACATTTTTCGGAAAGACGTCACTTGCCACAACATCGTCATGATATGGTTCCCTTAACATAGAGTTCAGAGTAGTCTTAAACTCAAAGTTTTGAACAAACGTTTTATCAGTTACTCTGGGAAGATTTTCATTTGTGTCCAAGCTAAACAAAGTGGCCCATAAATCGTTGTTCACATCATGAAGTGCATTATTCATAGAAAACTTAAACTCAACCCCCTTAAATTTACCCATGATTCCACAGTAGAACACTCGAACCAGATCACTATTGTACTTATCATCACATTCCAGGAACTCACCAAGATTCGGTTCTGAAGAGGTTTCGGCAGATGAAGCTCTGGTTGTTCTTATACCGGTTGTGCGTCTGGAAGCCATTTTTGACGAGGAGTTGAAGAAGATGAACAGTGCACACAGTGGTAGAGAGGATGATGAACAGTGCGCGAAAGTAGAGAGGATGATGATCAGCTGTTAGAAACCCTTGTTGTTATACCCTTGAGGATTCACTATTTATGGGTTTTTTAATTTTAGGGGTTTTGATGGAGATTTATGGGTATTTATGGGTATTTATGAGGTATTTATGGAGATTAATGGAAGAAATAGAGTGAGGGAGACCATAAAATCTGATATGATTACATGCAATGAACAAGAATTTAAGATTAGTGATGATATGTAGTGGGAATAGGTAGCATTAGGTCGGCACACGCATCCCAAACAAAGCAGGAATTTTGAACGTTACCGTTATGCGTCGACCTATGTACAGGGTGCGTCGACGCACAAGTACTAGAACTGAAAAGAAATTTTAAAAAATATAAGGATGCGTCGAAGGCAGGTTATCCTGCGCTAACCCGCATGTTTCTCTTAACAAATGCATCAGTTTATGAGTCGACCCATGATATGGTCCGGTCGACGCATGCAAGGCAAAAATGAGAAAGAAATTGAAATTTTGCAAATATAAGTTCCAAAAGGATAAATAAACATGCACACACATAAAATAAACATCCACATGAACAATATGTGCTCAAAATGCAATAAACATAAAGTTTAAGGTACTTAATATGGCACAAAATATGTTAAACATCTATAAATCGGAACGATATTACCTTGATCACCATGACGATAAGAGCCCTCACATATAGCTAAATGTCTTTTTGCATTGTTAGTTAAAAGAATAAACAAACATGTATATATGTGAAGATCACTATCATTAAGAATTATTAAACACGATATGAGATATCGATAATGCCAAGTTCCCTACGGATGTGAAAGAAAGGCTCTGTAGCTAATGGTTTTGTAAAAATATTAGCAAGTTGATTTTTAGTGTCAACGTGCTAAAAAATCACATCACCTTTCTCCACATGATCCCTAAGAAAAAGATGGTGTATTTCGATATGCTTGGTGCGTGAATGCAATACGGGGTTCTTAGTTAGATTAATTGCACTAGTGTTATCGCACAAAATTGGAATACACTCAAGTTTTAAATTGAAATCAAGCAATTGTTGTTTAAGCCATAAGACTTTAGCACAACAACTACCGGCGGCAACGTATTCCGTCTCAGCTGTTGACAAAGCAACGAAAACTTGTTTCTTGCTATGCCAACTCACCAAGGAATTTACGAAAAGGTGACACGTGCCACTAGTACTTTTCCTATCCAATTTGCATCCCCCAAAGTCGGAATCGGAGTAGCCAACTAAGGAATAAACACTACCTTTGGAATACCACAGTCTATACTTTGGAGTACCAGAAAGGTATCGAAGTATGCGTTTAACTGCTTTTAAGTGGGATTCCTTGGGACGTGCTTGATACCTTGCACACATGCATACACTAAACATAATGTCGGGTCGTGATGCGGTAAGATAAAGAAGAGATCCAATCATACCTCGATACTTATTTACCTCTACATCTTTACCATTTTCGTCACGATCAAGATTGGCACAAGTAGGCATTGGAGTATCTATTGCTTTGCAGTTTAGCATATCAAAACGTTTAAGTAGCTCAAGACAATATTTTGTTTGACTCACGAATGTGTCCTATTCGAGTTGTTTGAATTGCAATCCGAGGAAATAATTGAGCTCCCCATCATGCTCTTTTCAAACTCCCCCTGCATCAAACTAGAAAACTCCTTGACCAAGGTCATGTCAGTAGACCCAAAGATAATATCATCAACATAAATTTGTACCAAGATTAAATGTTTTCCTTGACGTTTAATAAAGAGGGGTGTGTGATCAAGTAAAAATTTGCTTAGACGTTCATACCATGCCCTAGGGGCTTGTTTAAGTCCGTACAAAGCACGTTTAAGTTTGTAGACATGATCAGGATATTCATGGGATTCAAAACCCGGAGGTTGGGCAACATAAACCTCTTCATTTATATATCCATTAAGGAAGGCACTTTTAACGTCCATTTGGAATAATTTGAAGTTCTTAGTGCAAGCATAAGCAAGTAAAAGGCGTATAGCCTCGAGTCGGGCAACCGACGCATAAGTTTCCTCATAGTCAATTCCTTCCTCTTGGTTATAGCCTTGTGCTACAAGCCGCGCTTTGTTACGTGTTATTACTCCATTTTCATCAAGTTTATTCCTAAACACCCATCGGGTGCCGATTACTCGATGATCTCGCGGAGGGGGGCAAGGTCCCAAACCTCATTTCTCCTGAATTGGTTTAGTTCATCTTGCATTGACAAAAACCAATGCTCATCGAGTAACGCCTCCTTTGCGTTTTTAGGTTCAACTTGGGAGACAAAAGCAGAGTAATAACAAAAGTTACTAAGTTTAGAGCGAGTGGTTACTCCCTTAGAGATATCACCGATGATATTGTCGATTGGATGGTCTTTGGAAGACTTCCATGCTGGAGAAAGGTCATCTTTATTTGTTGGATGATCCTCCTCACTCTTCATTGGTTGATGATCCTTTTCCTCCTCAATACGCACTGCTTCAGGCTGATCAGTTCCCTTATCAGTGTCCTTGAGTATGTCTTTAGAAGATGCACCTACACCATGAAAAAAACTACCTTCTCCGACATTTCTCGGATAAGACTCATCAAAAGTAACGTGTACCGACTCTTCAATAATATGTAACCTTTTATTATAAACCCTCAAGCCTCTAAGCACAACGTTTTTGTCACTATTTTCAATTTTGCAACAATCCTTAAAAAAATTGCTTTATAATTCTTGTCACATAGTTGACTAATGCCTAAAAGATTATGTTTAGGGCCTTTCACAAGAAGCACATTAGAGATAGTAGTAGATGAGAGGTTACCTACACTACCTCTGCCGAGAATTTGTCCCTTGTTGTTGTCTCTGTAGATAACAAACCCCTTTTTCTTCGCTACAAAGTCGATGAAAAGAGATATGTCTCCTGTCATATGTCTTGAGAAGCCACTATCAAGAACCCATATTCTTTCCGTGGTCTCAAGAATTTGTACCTACATAATCAATCAAGGGAAATAGGTACCCAATTCTCATTGGGTCCTTTGCGGTAAGTGAAACCAAGATCGCACTTGGGCAACCATTGATAAATACCTTTTGGAACAAGAAATCTTCTAAAACGACATTTAGCAATAGTATGACCAGGCTTGCAACAGTATAGGCAATCACGGTTCATTTGGAATTTACCTTTATTATCTCTATCTCGAATCACATACGTATACTTTTGATACGGATTGTTCATACTTTCTCAATAATGTGATCGATCAATAGCAAACGTAATTTTAGGCTTAAGAGCCTTGTTTAATTTGGCCTTAAGGGTTCTCACCTCTTTTTGCCAAATATGACAAGTATCACAGCCCCTAAACTTGAACCATGAAGACTTATTCTCATCAATCTTAGCTTTTGATACACCCACCATGGAGTTTTTAAGAGCTTCCAATTTCTTTTCGGAATCGGAAACCTTTTTCTCCAAGTGTTTAAAATCTTTTTGTTCGAGGCTAAGCGTTGAAAAACTTCCTTAGCCTCTTGGTGTAACATATCAAAAGCTTTTTGTAATTCTAAATGAGACATATTATTAGAGTGATCATATTTAGAGTGTTTTACCTCTTTCTTTTTGTTTGGATGTGCCGTAAGACAAACATTGACGAATTCACTTTCTTCATTTAAGCTGTCATCTTTTTCCGACTCGCTATCGCTATCCCAAGCGATGTATACTCGTCTAGATTTATTTGACTTTTCGTGTTGACGAATCTTATCCTTATCCTTGTCTTTCTTAAGTGATGGAAAATCCGGCTTGTAATGCCCAGACTTTCCACAGTTGAAACAAGACCCTCTTGACTTGCCACTCTTATTGCCTTTAATTTTTGATTGCCTTCTAAATTTGATGAGAATTTTATCCGAGTGTTGAATTTCATTCTTTCGAATGCACCTATTGTAGCTTTTCACAAACAGCCTCATGTCATCACTCGAGTCATCATCTTCATCACTGTTGGTTTCACTATCACTATGCTCTTGGTGTGTGGACTTTGAACAAGAAGTCTTAAGAGCAATCGACTTCTTCTCCGTATCTTTTGTCTTCTCCTTCTTTATGCTCTTTTCATGTTTTTCCAATCCAATGAGCACCTGCTCATGCTTATCGAGTTTACCAAAAAGTGTTGTGAGGTCTAGTGTAGCTAAATTGTTGGCCTCCTTGATCACGGTGACCTTCGGTTGCCATTCCCTGTTAAGACACCTCAGAATTTTGTTAGTAGCAACCTCGTTTGGAATTGGCTTACCAAGCACATGTAATTTGTTGATAATGTGAGTAAATCGTTTTTGCATATCCGCAATGGTTTCCCCTTGCTTCATGTAAAACAAATCAAACTCTTGCGTTAGTGTGTTAATACGGACCATTTTAACATCATTAGTGCCTTCGTGGGCTACTTGTAAAGCATCCCACATGGCCTTGGCCTTCTCACAATGAGAGACACGATAATACTCATCAACTCCCAATAAAGAGATCAAAATATTACGAGCCTTCCAATCGTAACTGTACTTTTTCTCGTCCTCCTCATTCCATTGAGCTTCGGGTTTAGGAACGACAACGCCTTCCACGTTAGTCATAGTAATTTCCATGAGACCGTTTAAAATAACGTTCCAAACCTTTCGATCTATGGAATTAATATGGACGCGCATACAATCCTTCCAGTAGGTGTAATTCTCACCTGTAAACACTGGAACTCTATTATAAGCCCCTTTAGGTTCGTTCGCCATGATCCAAGAAGTTTTACCGAAGCACCAGATAAACCGGAGCTCGTGATACCACTTGTTAGACTATGGCTATGGATCTAGAAGGGGGGTTGAATAGATCCCTAGAGTTTTACACGCAAATGGTTACCAAAAATTATTTTAATTTTTTTTTAAGCGGAAGCAACCACCGAATCACTCGTCTACAACGAACCTCTACTAAAAGGATCGGATATGCACGACAATATTAAGAATGGAAAACATATGAGAAAAATTCAGACCGATTCACACAATTGAAATGCAATCAACAAAGTTTACTTGCTTAATACTTAATCCAAACCAATAAGGTGAATCGATAAACAATTAGAGACAAATGCGTTCAATTTTTCTTGGAAACAAATTATCAAACACTTGGTGTGCATAAGCATACTAAGTGCAGAATTTCTATGGAATGTAATGTAAAGCTGCTCCAAGATACTATTCGAGGAATTGTATCAAATTAACAAAACAGTTTTTCAGCTCAAGATTACACTATGACAGAAATTTCGATAAATTGCGACTTCACAAATTCAAATAAACTGAAATGTAAAAGAGTTAAGGGAAAAAGAGAACAAACAAGATTTGATTAGGCAGTTCCCCAATCGTCCTCGCTTTGGGTACGCCTGCCCCCAATTCCACAATTGGAATTGATATATATATATATATATATATATATATATATATATATATATATGTATATATATATATATATATATATATATATATATATATATATATGCAGCTGTTGCAAATTGTTTATTACAAGAGAAGAACTATGAACATCCAAACTCCCAAACGTCTTTGATCGTTGATGCAGAGCCTTCTCTTCCCTTGATTCAAGACGAATCAAGTGCTTTGAATATGGTTGATCCAATTACCGTCTCACGCTACTTGATTGCAAGAACCCTTGTTCTTCAATCCTTTTCACTCGATCAATTGCAATCTACCAAAGATTCGAACCCAAACCTCTCTTCTACGATCCTCCGATTACAGCTACTAAACCGAACGATTACTCCAATCTTCGGTTACCTTCGCCCGGCTGAATCCCTGTAGAACGAAACGGTTTGTGCAAAAACCCCCAAAATCTACTCGATTCTTGGAGGACAAAACCAACTGGTTTTATTCAAGAAACACCTACCAAGCTCTCAACCCAGAAAATGAAGATCATACACTTCCTAACTTCTAAACGTTATCACTTCGATCAATGGGCGACACAAACAAAGATGATTATGTGTGATTGTTTGTTTACTCAATGAAGAAGATGAAGATGAAGAGAAAATTGGTATCTATTTTCACGTTTCTTTTTTTTTTTTGGATAATGAGATGATCAAACAATTTATAGAGAATGAATTGACCCACTAAAAGTTATAACAGAAAAAAATTTAAGTGAAAAAAATCAGTTCAGGCAAGTTATGTGTTGACTCATACTTTAATGAGGGTCGGCGTGCGCTAACCCGTGGAAAATACTGTGAAAAATTGACAAGAATGCGTCGACCTAAAGTCATCATGCGTCGACGGATAAATGCAATTTCTGCATTTCCAGAATCATGCGCTTTCCCATTTATTTCACAAGTTTTGCACCAGTAATCATGCATCGACTCATGCATATGGTAGGTCAGCGCATAACCTGTATTTTTACATAAAATGCATTTTTTGCACATTGTAACTGACCAAGAAACATACTAGACACTAGTATAATGATCATGCACATATATTTATGGATAAGACAAAGTCCTATATGTTTAGACACATGAACAATAATGACTAGATGCAATTTGCCCGACAAGTAAAGTGATACCGCTCAAATTACAATCTAATACTCAATATATTTGTTGACATCACTAAAACGAAATAGATGAAAGACCATAGCCCTCACACACATGTCCATCTCTGGCACACTCAACCATGTTACCCTCATCGGCACTCTCGCACCCGACTCAAGACACGAAGGCATTAAGTTTCGACACCCATACGGATTGTTAGCCCTAAATCTATCTCTAGCATCCAGAAACTAATAGACAATCATCCCTAATCGAAGTTTGTGAAGTTTATCTCTAACACAGCCCAAACCCCACGCATAAAGCAAAAATCAGAGACAATCACCAATAGAGATTTGTAAAGCAGATTTTATACAACGCCATGGGCGACAAATATACATGAGTTCAGAATAAATACATATACACAACCCAACATAGAAGAAAAACACAAAGAAAAAGAGAAATGAACCAAACATCTCGCGGTTTGACAGAGTCGATCGATGATCAATCCACCCCGGATCATCCATGTGCAAGCTTCCATGTTGTTTTCTAAGCTAATCTACCAAAGAACGAGGTTGATGAAGTTGGGAGAGAAGAAATCATCCCCAAACAACATAACATTTAAAAAATGAAGTAAAATGAACTAAATACAAAATTCAGTTTCAGACCCACCGCCCGGCGCTAGAAAGCACCGCCCGACGCAGCCCACTTTTCCTCTCACACCAGCTGTGTACGTAAACAGCCTAACAACAAATATCTAGTGCCGCCCGACGCTAGAAGTACCACTCGGCGCTAGCCAAAAATATGGAACGCTCCTGTAAGTCTCTTATTTCAACTCTCTTATTTCCTCCGCCGCAGCACCGTCCGACGCTCAAATCTCACCGCCCGACGCTCAAAATGTACCGCTCGGTGCAGCTGACAGTTGCAGCAAAAATCCAACACTGTTTTATTCGTAACTTTTGAACCGTAACTCCGTTTTTCGCCCGGTTTGAAGCGCTGGAAAGCTTATTCAATGCTATAAACAACAATAGCAAAATCCCATTGTTGGAATACCTACAAAAATGAGAGAAAATCAATTAAACTCAATGATATTTACAATATACGCAATATATACACTAAAAAGTAACGTAAACGTATTTATAAACAAATCGGGGTTTATTCAAACGATATTAACCAAAAAGTATCGATAAGTGCAACAAAACATATACAAAAATAGGTACAATTTGAACTTATCATCACTTAAGTCCATTATTTAAAAAATAAATTGTAAATGATTTTACAACAGTTAAGATGAACAACCGTAGTAATAAATGAAATGTAACAAGCTTTGATTCCCTACAACACATTTTTTCCATTTTTTAGGATACATTTAGCGTGTGTCACTTAAGATTCCACTACGGTTTATTTCTCCAACTGAGATTAAAAGCTTTACTGATAAAATAAAACAAAACTTATTATGTATTTCTTTCATAAGATGCCCTAATCGAACAAGTGATCCAGAGACACCCTAACATTTACCCTCTTCGTATCCATTCATTTGGAGCTCAAATATTGACTGTCTTCATTCATTTGCTTCTCCAGCTTCGAAGTAAGGTACTCTTCAACATCTTCATTCCTTTTTTCTTGGTTTATGCTAAAATATTGACCGTCTTCATTCATTTGCTTCTTCAGCTTCGAAGTAAGGTTGATCAGTGCATTTTGATGTACATTCCTCTATGTTTATACTTAGGCATTTCTATGGTTTTATTTGTTTATTTTTCTATTTTATGATGTTTTTATAATTTAATTTATTTTCAGCCTTATTTGATTTTCGTTTGTTATTTTCAGCATTAGCAGTTTTCAATAAAAAATTCATAACTGGAGCTACAGGAATCGGATCGAGGCGTTCTACCAGTCGTTGGAAAGCTAAGAGAAAGAGCTACAACTTTCATTTGGAAGCCAGAAGCTGATTCGGAATATAGATGCCTCGGAAAATTCGTTGAAGTTTCAGTCATAAAGAAACAATTAGTTTTGGGCCGGTTTTTATCTTGTTTTTGACCCAGTTGGGTTATGACCCGATTTCCTTTTTATTGTATAGCTAGGGAAGCGTGTTACTGTTCACATTCTCTTCTTTTCACGAAATTTTATTTGGCTTTCACGTATTCTATGGAGAACTAAACTCTTTGAGTTGATCTGCTGTAACCGTATCTCCATTCGCTTTGAGGTTAATATATTTTCCAAGTAAATTCAATTATCTTTTCAATTCTATCTATAATCCTGTTTGCTTAATTCAGTTGCCATTGTTTGCTTAATTCAATTGCATGTTTTATAGAATAGGATCGAATTAATTCGATTGATGTATGTTCTGTTAATCGTAACCGTGTTTGCTTAATTCGTGTTTGCGTTATCTGTTTGCTTAATTCGGATTTTTAGGAACATATATCATATAGTAATTCAATCACGCTTGCTATTGTTACTATGATCAAAAGAGAATGAAATCCGCTTAGGGCTTGGTAATTATATGATCAATGATAAGTAGGGAACGAACAACAGATTGACTTATTTTATAATCACTTATTTACTCTGTTTATTTTCTTAATCGAATTCTAAATCAAAACAACCCCCCATAATCGTTTTCAATTGGTTAATTCATCATCAGGAATCCTTGTGAATCGACATCTGAGTCATTGTTGCTTTACTATAGTTTTGAAAATCACTCGTTTTGATCCGTGCGCGACAGCGGATCAAAGGTACTCTTCAACATCTTCATTCCTTTTTTCTTAGTTTATGCTAAAATATTGTCCGGCTTCATTCATTTGCTTCTTTAGCTTCGAAGTAAGGTACTCTTCAACATCTTCATTCCTTTTTTCTTGGTTTATGCTCAAATATTGACCGTCTTAATTCATTTGCTTCTTCAGCTTCGAAGTAAGGTACTCTTCAACATCTTCATTCCTTTTTTCTTGGTTTATGCTCAAATATTGACCGTCTTCGTTCATTTGATTCTTCAGCTTCGATGTACGGTACTCTTCAACATCTTCATTCCTTACGTTTATTTGATTACAGTTTCGAAGTATGGTATTCTTCAATATCTTCATTCCTTTTTTCTTTGTTCATATTGTATATGCTCAAGTCAGAATGAGATGTTTCATATGCTTTACGTTTAGTATGAGAGTACATCTTCCTTGATTTTTTCTTTGTTCATATTGTATATGCATATGCTTGAGTTTTTGGATTAGATTTTGGTGTGTTATTCACATTATTATACATGTATAAATTTCAGAAGTTGTAATGGATCGTAGTTGGATGAAAGCCAATAGATTAGGTCCGGTTTAGGATAACGTAGTTCGTGAATTCCTTGAATGAATTCTTCACGACCATCGGGTAATCCGAATTTGAACAATCATTAAAATGATGACCAGACGAATACCAACAAGCATAAAGTGTCAAGATTCACAGAGTGAAAATAGTGAATAAGAACCATAAATAAGAATCAAAACAGTGAAACTTCAAAAAGTAAAAAAATCAAATTGATATATGATACAAGTTGTAAGAACATTCGAAATATTCAAAATTCAATGCTTCAGATCCATACCTCAAGTCCCCTTTCTGACCAAGATCCATCACAAATCTATCACCGCGATATCGTAGATTATTGTAAAATCGACGGAAACGCCGCCGCCATCTTCCCTCATTCCTGCAACACCAACAATCTTAAATCAAAACAAAAGAGCATAAACCCTAAAAGAAAGCTAAAAACTTAAACTTGAACATAATTAGTTTCATATGCTTCAGTTAGTTTTATTGGCATCAGTTAGGGATCCATTAGTGAGGTATATAAATAAGAGGAAGAAGGAAGACGGAGAAAGAAGAAGAAGGGGAAAAAGAAGATGTAGAAAGAAGAATAAGAGAGAGAGAGAGAGAATGGATAGAAAAAAAAAGTGTTTTTTGATTTTTCAATTCCAGGGTTTGGTTATGTGGCCAAATAGAATGGAAGAAATGTTGTAGAGGAAGCCACGTGGTGCAAGGAAACATTTGTGACAAAAGGATGCAACATACCCCTAAGAGCGCCCCACATGCAAGGAGATGGAAGGCCAGACAAGCATATCGAGGTGGTGTTGTAGAATCACTACTACAAAATGCTAAAACAACAACGCCAGGCTTACAACGCATCCTTTACGCCGTTGTAATAGGTTAAAAATTTTGCGCCCAGGCAAAACCTGAGTCATTTAATGACGGTTGACTTAAACCACCGTAGTAATAAATAAAATGTAGCAAGCTTCTATTCCCTGCAACTACATTTTTTCCAGTTTTTAGAGTACATTTAACGAGTGTCACTTGTTGGTTGCAGAATAGGGCAAGCAAGTAAAAATATTTATTTTCGGAAGAATTCCCTCTAGGATTTATGTCGTGTCCACAGAGATCGGTTCGAGGGAAAGAATGTCGTTCGACAGTCTCTCACATTTATGAGTTTGGGTTTAAATGATTTTAAATATAAAAACAGAAAATTAAACATTAAAACAAAAAGAACTTATTCCTCAGAGAGAGAAACTTGTCCGGCAATGCACATAATCGACTCTTCACAAACTTAAACTTACCGACCAGTTATACTCAACCTACAATACTCCTCAATATCATCCAGTATCGTTCACAACACATGTCCATCTCTGGCACACTTAACCATGCTACCCTCATCGACACTCTTGCACCCGACTCAAGACACAGAGGCATTAAGTTTCGACACCCATACGGATTATTAGCCCTAAATCTATCTCTAGCATCCAGAAACTAACAGACAATCATCCCTAATCGAAGTTTGTGAAGTTTATCTCTAACACGACCCAAACCCCGCACATAAAGCAAAAATCAGAGACAATCACCAATAGAGATTTGCAAAGCAGATTTTATATAACGCCGTGGGCGACAAATATACATGAGTTCAGAATAAATACATATACACAACCCAACATAGAAGAAAAACAAAAAGAAAAAGAGAAATGAACCAAACATCTCACGGTTTGTCAGAGCCGATCGACGATCAATCCACCCCGGATCATCCGTGTGTAAGCTTCCATGTTGTTTTCTAAGCTAATCTACCAAAGAATGAGGTTGATGAAGTTGGGAGAGAAGAAATCACCCCCAAACAACATAACCTCTCAAAAATGAAGTAAAATGAACTAAATACAATATTTAGTTTCAGACCACCTGACGCTAGAAAGCACCGCCCGGCGCAACCCACTTTTCCTCTCACACCAGCTGTGTACGTAAACAGCCTGACAACAAATATCTAGTACCGCTCGGCACTAGAAGTACCGCCCGACGCTAGCCAAAAATATGGAACGCTCCTGTAAGTCTCTTATTTCAACTCTCTTATTTCCTCCGCCGCAGCACCGCCCGACGCTTAAATCTTACCGCCCGACGCTCAAAATGTACCGCCCGGCGCAGCTGACAGTTGCAGCAAAAATCCAACACTATTTTATTCGTAACTTTTGAACCGTAACTCCGTTTTTCGCCCGGTTTAAAGCGCTGGAAAGCTTATTCAATGCTCTATACAACAATGGCAAAATCCCATTGCTGGAATACCTACAAAAATGTGAGAAAATCAATTAAACTCAATGATATTTACAATATACGCAATATATACACTAAAAAGTAACGTAAACCTATTTATAAACAAATCGGTGTTTATTCAAACAATATTAACCAAAAAGTATCGATAAGTGCAACAAAACATATATACAAAAATAGGTACAATTTGCACTTGTCAAACTCTCCCCAACTTACCTAATTGTTTGTCCACAAACAAGAATCAAACAAACTTGAAAAAGCACAAGCAATATCCAAAGAAAGACGAATCAACAGGTTTTGAAAAACGGAAACGAATGCATGGTTCAAATGCAAATGGTACACACAAAAAGTAAATACTTACCATTAAACTACGACGACAACATAATCACGAAACAAATGCAAAATACAAAAATCATGCCAAACATCCTAAAACAACACAAGTTCAAATGTGAATCACACCTAGCAAAAACAATCATCGATAGATGAAAAACACAAAATGGGGTACTTATCACTCACACAACAATCATGCAAACAATAGACTAAATTATACAACCATCCAAAAATTCACATTGAACATACAAAGTCAAGAATCACAAGGACTTTTTAAGGTTGTAGCGAGGTCGGGTAAACAAATAAGAGGCAATTTCTAAAGGTAATTGAAACAAAAACTTGCCTAAACCTAAGGGAGTGATCAACTCACAAAAGTTCAAACACCAAATTCCAATCAACTTCTTCTTTCATCCCAAGTGTTACACAAAACACAATACTTATTTAGCACAATTATTTGAACTGTTTTTGTTTCCTTTTTCGAGGATTTTCTGTTTCTTTCTTTTTCTCTTTTTTCTTTTCTTTCTCAATTCTTTCTCTTTTTTTTTTCTTTTTCAACCTCGTAGAAACCAACCAATGAGTAAGCAATCATTCTCTCCCCAACTTGAATTCAACCACATCATCATGTGAATACTCCCTACTTTCTAAGGCAAGGTAAAAATTCACACAACAACACAAAGTTGAGGGTTCAAGAAAAAACAAAATCCAATAAAAAAATAAGTGAACTAAATACTCATAGACAAGCATTAAGTTCAAATAAAACATGGATCAAAAAGCTCAAAGGGGTTACAAAAGATCACACGCTCACAAGGTGAATTGACTATTTGGCTAAGGTAGTTGTGCTCAAAATGAAACAAAATTGCCTTGATCCTTTTCATGCATTCATATAATCAACACAAACAAAAGATTCAACATAATAAAATCCAGTTAAAACAAGAATGTTGGTACTCCGTGCATATATGAACAATGGAAAGCCACCTCACAAAAAGGTTGGGAACTAAAGTGATTCACATAAGAACAAGTATACAAAAGAATGAATGGCATGGAAGTTTGTAAAGAGCCTAAGTATCATGAATATGCTAAAGTATAGAAAGCGATAAATACATACCTCGGACGTGTACAAAACTTAACAATATCATTACCATACATCCGCAAGTTGAAACGAACCAACTTATAAAATCCCCAAAGCATCCTCAAATAAGTCGACCAAGACTTGCAACTAAACAACAAACAAAACATTAGAAAAGAAAAACTATAAAACATGCTTGTTTTACGTCGTAAGCTCGACGCCTTTACGGTGCTTGCCTAGCAACTTCCTTCATTCATGCCATGGTGATGCCTCACCGCGCTAACCAAAATCAAGTGCCCTAACCAAACACTTGAACAAACGTCAAAATGTACAAGTATTAATATAAACAAGTGAAAATCTACAACATATACGATATCTACAAAACTCAAAAACAAAGAAATTATCGTAATGCGATTCAATATCAAAACCAATCCCCGGCAACGGCGCCATTTTGTTGGTTGAAGAATAGGGCAAGCAAGCAAAAATATTTATTTTCGGAAGAATTCTCTCCGGGATTTATGTCGTGTCCACAGAGATCGGTTCGAGGGAAAGAATGTCGTTCGACAGTCTCTCGCGTTTATGAGTTTGGGTTTAAATGGTTTTAAACATAAAAACAGAAAAGTAAACATTAAAACAAAAAGAACTCATTCCTCAGAGAGAGAAACTTGTCCAGCAATGCACATAATCGACTCCTCACAAACTTAAACTTACCGACCAGTTATACTCAACCTACGATACTCCTCAATATCATTCGGTATCGTTCACAACACATTGTTAGACGATGGCTATGGATCTAGAAGGGGGGTTGAATAGATCCCTAGAGTTTTACACGCAAATGGTTACCAAAAATTGTTAAATTTTTTTTTTAAGCGGAAGCAACCAGCGAATCACTCGTCTACAACGAACCTCTACTAAAAGGATCGGATATGCATGACAATATTAAGAATGGAAAACGGATGAGAAAAATTCAGACCGATTCACACAATTGAAACGCAGTCAACAAAGTTTACTTGCTTAATACTTAATCCAAACCAATGAGGTGAATCGATAAACAATTAGAGACAAATGTGTTCGATTTTTCTTGGAAAGAAATTATCAAACACTTGGTGTGCATAAGCACACTAAGTGCAAAATTTCTATGGAATGTAATGTAAAGCTGCTCCAAGATACAATTCAAGGAATTGTATCAAATTAACAAAATAGTTTCTCAGCTCAAGATTACACTACGACAGAAATTTCGATAAATTGCGACTTCACAAATTCGAATAAACTGAAATGTAAAAGAGTAAAGGGAAAGAGAGAACAAACGAGATTTGATTAGGCAGTTCCCCAATCGTCCTCGCTTTGGGTACGTCTGCCCCTAATTCCACAACTGGAATTGATATATATATATATATATATATATATATATATATATATATATATATATATATATATATATATATATGCAGCTGTTGCAAATTGTTTATTACAAGAGAAGAACTATGAACATCCAAATTCCCAAACGTCTTTGATCGTTGATGCAGAGCCTTCTCTTCCCTTGATTCAAGACGAATCAAGTGCTTTGAATATGGTTGATCCAATTACCGTCTCACGCTACTTGATTGCAAAAACCCTTGTTCTTCAATCCTTTTCACTCGATCAATTGCAATCTACCAAAGATTCGAACCTAAACCTCTCTTCTACGATCCTTTGATTACAACTACTAAATCAAAGATTACTCCAATCTTTGGTTACCTTCGCCCGGCTGAATCCCTGTAGAACGAAACGGTTTGTGCAAAAACCCCCAAAATCTACTCGATTCTTGGAGGACAAAACCAACTGGTTTTATTCAAGAAACACCTACCAAGCTCTCAACCCAGAAAATGAAGATCATACACTTCCTAACTTCTGAACATTATCACTTCTATCAATGGGCGACACAAACAAAGATGATTATGTGTGATTGTTTATTTACTCAACGAAGAAGATGAAGATGAAGAGAAAATTGGTATCTATTTTCACGTTTCTTGTTTTTTTTTTTGGATAATGAGATGATCAAACAATTTATAGAGAATGAATTGACCCACTAAAAGTTATAACAGAAATAACAGAAAAAAATTTAAGTGAAAAAATCAGTTCATGCAAGTTATGGGTCGACTCATACTTTAATGAGGGTCGTCGTGCGCTGACCCGTGGAAAATACTGTGAAAAATTGACAAGAATGCGTCGACCCAAAGTCAACATGCGTCGACGCATAAATGCAATTTCTGCATTTCCAAAATCATGCGCTTTCCCGTTTATTTCACAAGTCTTGCACCAGTAATCATGCGTCGACTCATGCATATGGTAGGTCAGCACATAACCTGTATTTTTACATAAAATGCATTTTTTGTACATTGTAACTGACTAAGAAACATACTAGACACTAGTATAATGATCATGCACATATATTTATGGATACGACAAAGTCATATATGTCTAGACACATGAACAATAATGACTATATGCAATTTGCCCGACAAGTGAAGTGATACCGCTCAAATTACAATCTAATACTCAGTATATTTGTTGACATCATTAAAACGAAATAGAGGAAATACCATAGCCCTCACATACTCCCCCTTTTTTATAATGGCAACATTGTTTTATTTTTCACGTGATTTGTAATTTGTGAACGAACAAGCTCCCCCTGTCTTTAACACTTGATTAATTTCCTGCTAATTTTCTGCTTGCTATCCTTCTCCCCCTTTGTCAACATCAAAAAGAAGAGAAGAAGGTGGTCAAAATAAAACTATAACACGTAAGGATCCATCACATATTTGCAACACAACAACATTAACACGCATCCACATATGATACAGTTAATGTAAAATTGGAAACGGATAAATACGGAACATAAATCGCAAAGACAATTCATCCATACGTAAGAATTTCAAAACAAACTGGGGCAAAAGTCAAATTTGAACAATAGGAGAAAACATGCAAAGCAAATAACAAAACATAAATGCAAAACACAAGTAATATGATGCCCTAATCTCTATGGTCTCCTCCCCCTATATGGATGACCTCTTCCCCCATAGTACTGGCCTGGTGGCGGCAAATCCTCTAAGTGCAGGTTAAGTTCGATCAGGGTGTGATTTAGAGTACCAAGACTGTTAGCAAGATTCAGATTCTGTTGAGTCAAATTCTCGTCCATTTGGTTGAAGCGAGTCATAGACGCGTCAGCAAACTTGTTGAAGTTAGATATGTGAGCCGAGACTTAGTTGGATAAGTTTGTGAACCGTTCTTCCTGAGCATTGTAGCGAGTTTCTTGCAATGCTTGGAATTCTTGTTGTTGAAGATTCATTTGGTTCAACCTACCCAAAATCTCTTCAGATGCCTGGAAATCATGCTGAGACGGTGGAGTTGGAGGAGCAGAATATTCAGGTTGCTGCCACTCATATTCCTCACCATAGGTTAGAGGAACATATGCGTTTCCAAGAGCAGTCCAACAATTTTTTGCCAGTTTCCCCAGCCCTGATTATCAGAATTGTCTTCAGGTTGATAACCCATCCATGCTGCGTTGTCTTCCTCTTGCATAATCACATCTGCATCATTAACATCTTGATGATCACCATTATGTACGTCCTCATCATCATTTCCCTCACAATGAATGGGTTTTTCAGGTTCAGGTTGAAAAGGATGAGTCAATCTGTGTCGGTAATTGAATTTCTTATTCACGGAATCCCAATTGTAGCCCATCATGGTGAAGGTTTTTGGTTGAAATTGTTGTTCAGATGTAATCTCAATGTAAGGAATATTTGGAACCGAAATCCCGACCATGTTCAAAATGTTCTGAATGCAGGATGCATAACCTAGAGCCTGAAATTTGTGGGAGCTGCGGGTAACGAACATCCGATACGCAAAATAGTATGGCCAGTTGATTTTGATCCGATTTTTAGAATATACATGAGATAAACTTCAGCCTTCTCAACCCGTGAGTATCCACCTTTCTTAGGTCTCAGGATACGAGCAACAATCCATTGCAAAATGCGGTCTTCAAATTTCAAATGACCGGTAGTGACATTTTTCAGAAAGACGTCACTTGCCACAACATCGTCATGATATGGTTCCCTTAACATAGAGTTCAGAGTAGTCTTAAACTCAAAGTTTTGAACAAACGTTTTATCAGTTACTCTGGGAAGATTTTCATTTGTGTCCAAGCTAAACAAAGTGGCCCATAAATCATTGTTCACATCATGAAGTGCATTATTCATAGAAAACTTAAACTTAACCCCCTTAAATTTACCCTTGATTCCACAGTAGAACACTCGAACCAGATCACTATTGTACTTATCATCACATTCCAGGAACTCACTAAGATTCGGTTCTGAAGAGGTTTCGGCAGATGAAGCTCTGGTTGTTCTTATACCGGTTGTGCGTCTGGAAGCCATTTTTGACGAGGAGTTGAAGAAGATGAACAGTGCACACAGTGGTAGAGAGGATGATGAACAGTGCGCGAAAGTAGAGAGGATGATGATCAACCGTTAGAAACCCTTGTTGTTATACCCTTGAGGATTCACTATTTGTGGGTTTTTAATTTTAGGGGTTTTGATGGAGATTAATAGGTATTGATGAGGTTTAATGGAAGAAATAGAGAGAGGGAGACCATAAAATCTGATATGATTACATGCAATGAACAAGAATTTAAGAGTAGTGAGGATATGTAGTGGGAATGGTAGCATTAGGTCGGCACACACATCCCAAATAAAGCAGGAATTCTGAACGTTACCGTTATGCGTCGACCTATGTACAGGGTGCGTCGACGCACAAGTACTAGAACTGAAAAGAAATTTTAAAAAATATAAGGATACGTCGACGGCAGGTTATCCTGCACTAACCCGCCTGTTTCTCTTAACAAATGCATCAGTTTATGAGTCGACCCATGATATGGTCCGGTCGACGCATGCAAGGCAAAAATGAGAAAGAAATTGAAATTTTGCAAATATAAATTCCAAAAGGATAAATAAACATGCACACACATAGAATAAACATCCACATGAACAATATGTGCTCAAAATGCAATAAACATCAAGTTTAAGGTACTTAATATGGCACAAAATATGTTAAACATCTATAAATCGGAACGATATTACCTTGATCACCATGACGATAAGAGCCCTCACATATAGCTAAATGTTTTTTTGCATTGTTAGTTAAAAGAATAAACAAGCATGTATATATGTGAAGATCACTATCATTAAGAATTATTAAACACGATATGAGATATCGATAATGCCAAGTTCCCTACGGATGTGAAAGAAAGGCTCTGTAGCTAATGGTTTTGTAAAAATATTAGCAAGTTGATTTTTAGTGTCAACGTGCTAAAAAATCACATCACCTTTCTCCACATGATCCCTAAGAAAACGATGGCGTATTTCGATATGCTTGGTGCATGAATGCAATACGGGGTTCTTAGTTAGATTAATTGCACTAGTGTTATCGCACAAAATTGGAATACACTCAAGTTTTAAATTGAAATCAAGCAATTGTTGTTTAAGCCATAAGACTTTAGCACAACAACTACCAGCGGCAACGTATTCCGCCTCAGCTGTTGACAAAGCAACGGAAACTTGTTTCTTGCTATGCCAACTCACCAAGGAATTTACAAAAAGGTGACACGTGCCACTAGTACTTTTCCTATCCAATTTGCATCCCCCAAAGTTGGAATCGGAGTAGCCAACTAAGGAATAAACACTACCTTTGGAATACCACAGTCCATACTTTGGAGTACCGGAAAGGTATCGAAGTATGCGTTTAACTGCTTTTAAGTGGGATTCCTTGGGACGTGCTTGATACCTTGCACACATGCATACACTAAACATAATGTCGGGTCGTGATGCGGTAAGATAAAGAAGAGATCCAATCATACCTAGATACTTCTTTACCTCTACATCTTTACCATTTTCGTCACGATCAAGATTGGCACAAGTAGGCATTAGAGTATCTATTGCTTTGCAGTTTAGCATATCAAAACGTTTAAGTAGCTCAAGACAATATTTTGTTTGACTCACGAATGTGTCCTCTTCGAGTTGTTTGATTTGCAATCCGAGGAAATAGTTGAGCTCCCCATCATGCTCATTTCAAACTCCCCCTGCATCAAACTAGAAAACTCCTTGACCAAGGTCATGTCAGTAGACCCAAAGATAATATCATCAACATAAATTTGTACCAAGATTAAAAGCTTTTTGTAATTCTAAATGAGACATATTATTAGAGTGATTGTATTTAGAGTGTTTTACCTCTTTCTTTTTGTTTGGATGTGCTGTAAGACAAACACTGACGGATTCACTTTCTTCATTTAAGTTGTCATCTTTTTCCGACTCGCTATCGCTATCCCAAGCGATGTATACTCGTCTAGATTTATTTGACTTTTCGTGTTGACGACTCTTATCCTTATCCTTGTCTTTCTTGAGTGATGGAAAATCCGGCTTGTAATGCCCGGACTTTCCACAGTTGAAACAAGACCCTCTTGACTTGCCACTCTTATTGCCTTCAATTTTTGATTGCCTTCTAAATTTGATGAGAGTTTAATCTGAGTGCTGAATTTCATTCTTTCGAATGTACCTATTGTAGCTTTTCACAAACAGCCTCATGTCATCACTCGAGTCATCATCTTCATCATTGTTGGTTTCACTATCACTATGCTCTTGGTGTGTGGACTTTGAACAAGAAGTCTTAAGAGCAATCGACTTCTTCTCCGTATCTTTTGTCTTCTCCTTCTTTATGCTCTTTTCATGTTTTTCCAATCCAATGAGCACCTGCTCATGCTTATCGAGTTTACCAAAAAGTGTTGTGAGGTCTAGTGTAGCTAAATTGTTGGCCTCCTTGATCACGGTGACCTTCGGTTGCCATTCCCTGTTAAGACACCTCAGAATTTTGTTAGTAGCAACCTCGTTTGGAATTCGCTTACCAAGCACATGTAATTTGTTGATAATGTGAGTAAATCATTTTTGCATATCCGCAATGGTTTCCCCTTGCTTCATGTAAAACAAATCAAACTCTTGCGTTAGTGTGTTAATACGGACCATTTTAACATCATTAGTGCCTTCGTGGGCTACTTGTAAAGCATCCCACATGGCCTTGGCCTTCTCACAATGAGAGACACGATAATACTCATCAACTCCCAATAAAGAGATCAAAATATTACGAGCCTTCCAATCGTAACTGTACTTTTTCTCGTCCTCCTCATTCCATTGAGCTTCGGGTTTAGGAACGACAACGCCTTCCACGTTAGTCATAGTAATTTCCATGAGACCGTTTAAAATAACATTCCAAACCTTTCGATCTATGGAATTAATATGGACGCGCATACAATCCTTCCAGTAGCTGTAATTCTCACCTGTAAACACAGGAGCTCTATTATAAGCCCCTTTAGGTTCGTTCGCCATGATCCAAGAAGTTTTACCGAAGCACCAGATAAACCGGAGCTCGTGATACCACTTGTTAAACTATGGCTATGGATCTAGAAGGGGGGTTGAATAGATCCCTAGAGTTTTACACGCAAATGGTTACCAAATTTTTTTTTTAATTTTTTTTAAGCTGAAGCAACCACCGAATCACTCGTTTACAACGAACCTCTACTAAAAGGATCGGATATGCACGACAATATTAAGAATGGAAAACATATGAGAAAAATTCAGACCGATTCACACAATTGAAACGCAATCAACAAAGTTTACTTGCTTAATACTTAATCCAAACCAATAAGGTGAATCGATAAAAAATTAGAGACAAATGCGTTCGATTTTGCTTGGAAATAAATTATCAAACACTTGGTGTGCATAAGCATACTAAGTGCATAATTTCTATGGAATGTAATGTAAAGCTGCTCCAAGATACTATTCGAGGAATTGTATCAAATTAACAAAACAGTTTTTCAGCTCAAGATTACACTATGACAGAAATTTCGATAAATTGCGATTTCACAAATTCAAATAAACTTAAATGTAAAAGAGTTAAGGGAAAAAGAGAACAAACGAGATTTGATTATGTAGTTCGTCAATCGTCCTCGCTTTGGGTACGTCTGCCCCCAATTCCACAATTGGAATTGATATATATATATATATATATATATATATATATATATATATATATATATATATATATATATATATATATATATATATATATATATGCAGCTGTTGCAAATTGTTTATTACAAGAGAAGAACTATGAACATCCAAACTCCCAAACGTCTTTGATCGTTGATGCAGAGCCTTCTTTTCCCTTGATTCAAGACGAATCAAGTGCTTTGAATATGGTTGATCCAATTACCGTCTCACGCTACTTGATTGCAAGAACCCTTGTTCTTCAATCCTTTTCACTCGATCAATTGCAATCTACCAAAGATTCGAACCCAAACCTCTCTTCTACGATCCTCCGATTACAGCTACTAAACCGAATGATTACTCCAATCTTCGGTTACCTTCGCTCGGCTGAATCCCTGTAGAACGAAACGGTTTGTGCAAAAACCCCCAAAATCTACTCGATTCTTGGAGGACAAAAACAACTGGTTTCATTCAAGAAACACCTACCAAGCTCTCAACCCAGAAAATGAAGATCATACACTTCCTAACTTCTAAACGTTATCACTTCGATCAATGGGCGACACAAACAAAGATGATTATGTGTGATTGTTTGTTTACTCAATGAAGAAGATGAAGATGAAGAGAAAATTGGTATCTATTTTCATGTTTCTTTTTTTTTTTGGATAATGAGATGATCAAACAATTTATAGAGAATGAATTGACCCACTAAAAGTTATAACAGAAAAAAATTTAAGTGAAAAAATCAGTTCAGGCAAGTTATGTGTCGACTCATACTTTAATGAGGGTCGGCGTGCGCTAACCCGTGGAAAATACTGTGAAAAATTGACAAGAATGCGTCGACCCAAAGTCATCATGCGTCGACGCATAAATGCAATTTCTGCATTTCCAGAATCATGTGTTTTCCCGTTTATTTCACAAGTCTTGCACCAGTAATCATGCGTCGACTCATGCATATGGTAGGTCAGCGCATAACCTGTATTTTTACATAAAATGCATTTTTTGCACATTGTAACTGACCAAGAAACATACTAGACACTAGTATAATGATCATGCACATATATTTATGGATAAGACAAAGTTCTATATGTTTAGACACATGAGCAATAATGACTAGATGCAATTTGCCCGACAAGTAAAGTGATACCGCTCAAATTACAATCTAATACTCAATATATTTGTTGACATCATTAAAACGAAATAGATGAAAGACCATAGCCCTCACACACATGTCCATCTCTGGCACACTCAACCATGCTACCCTCATCGGCACTCTCGCACCCGACTCAAGACAGAAAGGCATTAAGTTTCGACACCCATACGGATTGTTAGCCCTAAATCTATCTCTAGCATCCAGAAACTAACAGACAATCATCCCTAATCGAAGTTTGTGAAGTTTATCTCTAACACAACCCAAACCCCACGCATAAAGCAAAAATCAGAGACAATCACCAATAGAGATTTGTAAAGCAGATTTTATACAACGCCATGGGCGACAAATATACATGAGTTCAGAATAAATACATATACAAAACCCAACATAGAAGAAAAACACAAAGAAAAAGAGAAATGAACCAAACATCTCGCGGTTTGTTAGAGTCGATCGATGATCAATCCACCCCGGATCATCCATGTGCAAGCTTCCATGTTGTTTTCTAAGCTAATCTACCAAAGAACGAGGTTGATGAAGTTGGGAGAGAAGAAATCATCCCCAAACAACATAACCTCTAAAAAATGAAGTAAAATGAACTAAATACAAAATTCAGTTTCAGACCCACCGCCCGGCGCTAGAAAGCACCGCCCGACGCAACCCATTTTTCCTCTCACACCAGCTGTGTATGTAAACAGCCTAACAACAAATATCTAGTACCGCCCGACGCTAGAAGTACCGCTCGGCGCTAGCAAAAAATATGGACCGCTCCTGTAAGTCTCTTATTTCAACTCTCTTATTTCCTCCACCGCAGCACCGTCCGACGCTCAAATCTCACCGCCCGACGCTCAAAATGTACCGCTCGGTGCAGCTGACAGTTGCAGCAAAAATCCAACACTGTTTTATTCGTAACTTTTGAACCGTAACTCCGTTTTTTGCCCGGTTTGAAGCGCTGGAAAGCTTATTCAATGCTATAAACAACAATGGCAAAATCCCATTGTTGGAATACCTACAAAAATGAGAGAAAATCAATTAAACTCAATGATATTTACAATATACGCAATATATACACTAAAAAGTAACGTAAACGTGTTTATAAATAAATCGGGGTTTATTCAAACGATATTAACCAAAAAGTATCGATAAGTGCAACAAAACATATACAAAAATAGGTACAATTTGAACTTATCATCACTTAAGTCCATTATTTAAAAATAACTTGTAAATGATTTTACAACAGTTAAGATGAACAACCGTAGTAATAAATGAAATGTAACAAGCTTCGATTCCCTACAACACATTTTTTCCATTTTTTATGATACATTTAGCGTGTGTCACTTAAGATTCCACTACGGTTTATTTCTCCAACTGAGATTAAAAGCTTTACTGATAAAATAAAACAAAACTTATTATGTATTTTTTTCATAAGACGCCTTAATCGAACAAGTGATCCAGAGACGCCCTAACCTTTACCCTCTTCGTATCCATTCATTTGGAGCTCAAATATTAACCGTCTTCATTCATTTGCTTCTCCAGCTTCGAAGTAAGGTACTCTTCAACATCTTCATTCCTTTTTTCTTGGTTTATGCTAAAATATTGACCGTCTTCATTCATTTGCTTCTTCAGCTTCGAAGTAAGGTTGATCAGTGCATTTTGATGCACATTCCTCTATGTTTATACTTAGGCATTTCTATGGTTTTATTTGTTTATTTTTCTATTTTATGATGTTTTTATAATTTAATTTATTTTCAGCCTTATTTGATTTTCGTTTGTTATTTTCAGCATTAGCAGTTTTCAATAAAAAATTCATAACTGGAGCTACAGAAATCGGATCGAGGCGTTCTACCAGTCGTTGGAAAGCTAAGAGAAAGAGCTACAACTTTCATTTGGAAGCCAGAAGCTGATTCGGATTATAGATGCCTCGGAAAATTCGTTGAAGTTTCAGTCATAAAGAAACAATTAGTTTTGGGCCGGTTTTTATCTTGTTTTTGACCCAGTTGGGTTATGACCCGATTTCCTTTTTATTGTATAGCTAGGGAAGCATGTTACTGTTCACATTCTCTTCTTTTCACGAAATTTTATTTGGCTTTCACGTATTCTATGGAGAACTAAACTCTTTGAGTTGATCTGCTGTAACCGTATCTCCATTCGCTTTGAGGTTAATATATTTTCCAAGTAAATTCAATTATCTTTTCAATTCTATCTATAATCCTGTTTGCTTAATTCAGTTGCCATTGTTTGCTTAATTCAATTGCATGTTTTATAGAATAGGATCGAATTAATTCGATTGATGTATGTTCTGTTAATCGTAACCGTGTTTGCTTAATTCGTGTTTGCGTTATCTGTTTGCTTAATTCGGATTTAGGAACATATATCATATAGTAATTCAATCACGCTTGCTATTGTTACTATGATCAAAAGAGAATGAAATCCGCTTAGGGCTTGGTAATTATATGATCAATGATAAGTAGGAGAACGAACAACAGATTGACTTATTTTATAATCACTTATTTACTCTGTTTATTTTCTTAATCGAATTCTAAATCAAAACAACCCCCCATAATCATTTTCAATTGGTTAATTCATCATCAGGAATCCTTGTGAATCGACATCTGAGTCATTGTTGCTTTACTACAGTTTTGAAAATCACTCGTTTTGATCCGTGCGCGACACCGGATCAAAGGTACTCTTCAACATCTTCATTCCTTTTTTCTTGGTTTATGCTAAAATATTGTCCGTCTTTATTCATTTGCTTCTTCAGCTTCAAAGTAAGGTACTCTTCAACATCTTCATTCCTTTTTTCTTGGTTTATGCTCAAATATTGACCGTCTTCATTCATTTGCTTCTTCAGCTTCGAAGTAAGGTACTCTTCAACATCTTCATTCCTTTTTTCTTGGTTTATGCTCAAATATTGACCGTCTTCGTTCATTTGATTCTTCAACTTCGATGTACGATACTCTTCAACATCTTCATTCCTTACGTTCATTTGATTACAGTTTCGAAGTATGGTATTCTTCAATATCTTCATTCCTTTTTTCTTTGTTTATATTGTATATGCTCAAGTCAGAATGAGATGTTTCATATGCTTTACGTTTAGTATGAGAGTACATCTTCATTGATTTTTTCTTTGTTCATATTGTATATGCATATGCTTGAGTTTTTGGATTAGATTTTGGTGTGTTATTCACATTATTATACATGTATAAATTTTAGAAGTTGTAATGGATCGTAGTTGGATGAAAGCCAATAGATTAGGTCCGGTTTAGGATAACGTAGTTCGTGAATTCCTTGAATACGCTGATAAACATCTTCCTGACAATAATGGTATCTTTTATTGTCATTGTGTTGTTTGCGCGAATATCAAAAAGGGTACAAAGAAAGAAATACACAATCACCTTTGTTGTGATGATATATGTCAAAATTATATAATATAGACGTGGCATGGTGAGGTGGATAATAAGGAAAGTCGGGCGTCACAAAGTCTAAGAGTGGAAGAAGATGAATATATGGAAGATCAACTAGAGGATATGTTCCGTGATATTGGGGAATCTTCTTTTATGAATGCTCATATTTATGATAATTTATGTAGTGATAAAGATACCCCTTTATATAAGGGATACACAGAGTTCACACAATTGTCGGCGATGTTAAAGTTGTTTAATCTGAAGGCAAAAAATGGATGGTCGGATAAAAGTTTCAAGGAATTACTTGAATTGCTACAGCAAATGTTACCAGAAGATAACAAATTGTCGGATCATTGCTATGAGGCCAAGAAGATATTGTGTCCACTGGGTCTGGAGTATATCAAGATACATGCTTACCCTAATGATTGCATATTATACCGGAAAAAGTATGAAGACTTGTTTCAATGTCCGAAATGTGGTGTGTCGCGTTACAAGCTGAAGGCTAACAATGGTGGTGACAATGATCACTATGACAATGTTAGTAGGAAGCATCCTCCTGTTAAAATGTTATGGTACTTGCCAATAGTTTCACGATTAAAGAGACTTTTTGCTAATTCGAATGACGCAAAGAATCTTAGATGACATGCAGATGAAAGGATTCGTGATGGAAACATTCGCCATGTAGCTGATTTGTTGCAATGGAAGAAAATTGATTCATTGTTTCCGGATTTTGGAGTCGAGCCAAGAAACCTTAGGCTTGGGCTTGCCGCCGATGGAATGAACCCCTTTGGTAATCTGAGCACTAATCATACTTCGTGGCCTGTTCTTCTCACTATTTACAACCTATATCCTTGGTTGTGCATGAAGCGCAAGTATATACTGTTAAGTATGATGATTTATGGACCACGACAACCTGGTAACGACATAGATGTTTATATAAGTCCATTAATTGATGATTTACGACTCTTGTGGGATGAAGGCGTTGAAGTTGATGATGCATATTCTGGGGAAAAGTTAAATATGCTTGCAATGTTATTTTGCACAATTAACGACTTTCCGGCTTACGGTAACTTGGCTGGATACAGTGTCAAAGGACATAAAGCGTGTCATATATGTGAAGATAATACTTGTTATCACCAACTTGAGTTTGGAAAAAAGACCGTTTACCTTGGGCATCGAAAATTTCTAAAACCGGGTCATCCTTATCGTAGATTGCGAAAGGCTTTTAATGGAGAGCAAGAGTTTGATGAGGCTCCTAAACCTTTAATTGGGGATGAAGTTTATCAACGACAGGAACACATTAATGTTGTCTTTGGGAAGAGAGTAAAAGAAAAAGGTGGGAAGAGAGGAAAAGAAAAAGGGGCAGTTGCGAAAAATATATGAAAAAAGAGGTTCATCTTCTTTGATCTTCCATATTGGTCAAGTCTTGATGCTAGACATTATCTTGATGTGATGCACGTAGAGAAAAATGTGTGTGATAGTTTGATTGACACACTTCTAAACATTCTGAGCAAGACTAAAGATAGTAAGACTTCCCATCTTGATATGGAGAAGATGGGTTTACGAAAACAGTTGGCTCCAATAGAGAAAGGAAAAAGAACTTATCTGCCTCCAGCATGTCACAGTCTACCAGTGGCTATCCGTGGGATCCTTCCAAAAAATGTGAGAGTAACTATAACGAGATTGTGTTTATTCTTCAATGCCATATGTAATAAAGTTCTTGATTTCAAAAAATTGGATGAATTAGAAGATGAGGCTGCCATAATCTTGTGTCAATTGGAGATGTATTTTCCGCCATCATTTTTTGACATTATGGTTCACTTACTTGTTCATCTCGTAAGAGAAATTAGAATTTTTGGTCCAGTTTATTTAAGGTGAATGTATCTAATAGAGCGATATATGAAGATCTTTAAAGGATATACGAAGAATCATCACCGACCGGAAGCTTCGATTGTTGAAAGATACATCAGAGAAGAAGCTGTTGAGTTTTGTACAAACTATTTGTCGGATGCAGATTCTATAGGAATTCTAAAGTCTCGTCATGCTGACACAGACGGAAGAGGTATTCAAGGTCTAAATGTTAGGTCAATGGCTCGAGATGTAGTTATTCAATCACATTTCTATATATTGAATAATATAGATGAGGTTCAACCTTTCATAGATACTCACAAAAGACTTTTGAAGAAAAAATATCCCCGAATGAGTGACAAGTTGTTGTTGATAGAGCATAACAATAGATTCATGGATTGGTTTAATAAAAGTGTATCTAATGATCGTAGTGCATCCAAGATACTTAAATGGTTGTCGTACGAGCCAAAATTTTGTGTCATTACCTGGAGTGCATACAACATTGGTCATTATACCTTTTATACAAAATCAAAAGATGATCGTAGTACAATGCAAAATAGTGGGGTTATGGTTGAAGCCGAATCGATGTATTTCTCTAGTTCGAAAGATAAGAATTCGGTATTGGCAACTACCGCGTTTTATGGTGTCATTGATGAGATTTGGGAGATTGATTATGTTATTTTCAAAGTGGCTTTATTTAAATGCAAATGGGTTCCCAATAATAGTAATGGTGTAGATATTGATGGCTTAGGATTCACCCGGGTCGACCTTGGCAAGACATATTTTAATACATAACCATTCATCATGGCTTCTCAAGCAAAACAAGTTTTCTATATTACCGATCCATCGGACAAATCGGGGAAATGGTCAATCGTTCTCCAAGGAAAATACATTCCTCTTAGTGATGAAAGTCTTGATATTCCGTCCACACCTTCTTACAAAACACAAGTTCCTACCTTATATGATGAAGTTGATGGAGATGTCGTGCATTCTATACGACTCGATCATGAAGAAGACATATGGGAAAATTAACAAGTACGTAATTTATTATTTATTCATAATATATTAATTGTATGTTATAGTTTAGAAGTTTTTTTACTAACAAGTATAATTATTTGAAATCATAGGTATTTTGAGTCCAGACACCAGGCCAAGAGATAAGACACCAAGAGACAAGATACCAATACACCAAGTTACAATTATGTGAAGTTATGTAATGTGTGTAAACTGTAATATGGTATATGTGATATTTTATTTATGTAGGTTGTTTGTTCAGATAAACTGTAATGTGGTATATGTGATATTATGAATATGATACGATTAATATTATTATGAAAACTTTATCACAAAATGTGAATTGTATTTTTCTGCTGTGCTGTGATTATGGAGAACAATAATACAGGTAAAAAATGGGATTAATTATAAAAACAGGATCATATTTGTTAATTTTGCAGAAACTTTAACCACAGTTATATTTCATAACCGTTATAATATCTGGCGCGCTGTCTAGGAAAAAATAAATATCAAAACTGCGCTGCTGGGAATCGAACCGAGGACAAATATTTCTATTACAACGGTGTATTGTAAAATCTGTTGTGATAGTTAGCGCGCTTTCCAGTTTATTACAACGCCTACAAAGTCGTGGTTGAAAGTATAATACATACAACGACAATCTACATAACAACGCCCTCGCCCGCGTCATTATATGTCATTCCCAACCTTTGTTAAATGGGTTTTTCGAGGCTTGATGCGTCGACTGTAGATGATGTCATCTAGATACCATACACATGTCACAAAGACCACTGTGACTTTAATTAGTCTTCTTTATTTTTTGGTTATATGCGGTGGGAGACCTTAGTCGCTAGAAACTTGCCTGAGAGGTGTCTGCGACAATATGGTTATGTTCAGGGTATCCCATGACCAGTTCCGGATGTTCCACAAGTGCTTTTAGAGTAAGATCATCAACTCTGCCCATGCCATTATAGATAACATAATGAGGGTTTAACACGACCCATAATGTGAGGATGGTTACCTAGAGTGATACCTCCCTGTATCACACATTCACATCATCCCACCTATTAAACATATAGATGATGTTGAGCCATCCGATGATGAGGTACCTACCGATGACGTGCCACTGCCACCTCCACCCGATGTAGATGACTAGCAGCGCCTACAGATGATTGTAGTTATTATAAATAACCTCATGGGTTTGATAAACCCGGATGGTGAGATTTTTACTGGATTATCACGGGCAACACACATAACCCGCGAAGGACCTATTTAGACATTATTATTTTTATGTATTATTTGTATATTATGTGTAACATTACTCAGACATTTGAACAACACTTTTTATTAGAGAACTTTTTGGAACTTCAATTGACGCATATAAACATAACTTAACATTTGACAAACAATTACATAACTTAATTAGACGATTACATAACTTAAAAAGCAGTAATAAATAAGAAAATGTAAACAGTACCAGATGACTATGGACATTTCAACATCTTAATCATGTCATTGATAGATCTTGAAATCTCCGCATCTAACTCGATCGACCCTTTAATTAGCCTATGTCAAAATGATTTCCACATAATCGTTAAATCTCCATCGGTCTTCAATTCAATAAAGTTGTATTTCCCCATTCCACTAGTATCAATCAAATCTTCACAAAACTTAATCCTTTCCACATTTTTGTTATTGGTATCAGAAAACAATTCATTCAACTTAGATGTCAAGGCGGCGAGAGATGTGGTGCCATCTAGAAGCCGAAACTCTACAGGAGGTACAACTCCGTTGAAGTACACTTCCGCCTTAATAAAAAATTGAGAAAGAGGGTTTTTAAGATGTTTTTCTTAACAACAGATGAACCTTATTCATACAACTTTGAATTAATTATGGACCACGCAAAACGGTCGTGCAGTCACAACCGTCTAAAACTATCGGCAAAAGCCTAACCATTGGTAATCTTTATAAAATTGAACTACCAGAGAATTCATATTGGTTGAAATTTCCGTTATAACATGACATTTTTTAAAAAATAGCAAAAATTTTAAGCGTACCAGAAATTTTTGAAAAATTCTGATATTAGTTCATATCATAAATTCTTAATAGACTATCGAAATTTTTAATTGCACCAAAATTTTGAATTATCTTCTAAAAATTTTGTACATAAATTTAATTACAATTTTGAAGAGGAGCACTTTTTGAAATTATGAAATTAAATGAGGGTGCCAAGTATAAAAGAGGGGTGAAATGTCAAATCCTCTCTAAATTGTCTTTCTAAATTAATATTCTTGAAAGAGTTTAAAATTAGTACACTTCCAATGTAAAAAAATATTACATAGACATTCAATCAAATTATTTTAAAATGCTAAATTATAACAGTATTTAAAAATAAAAATGTGATGTGACGGGATACACGTCTGGCATTACAGTCTGTGTATATTCTTTTTTTCTCTTCTTGAAATATATTATATTTTTAAAGAGTTTAATTGGTATGTACTGCCTGTGTAAAAGAATTTTACAGTGTCATCTCATAGGAATTCAACAATCTACTCTGATATATCATTAATTTAAATTTTATAGTCTGATATGTATGAATGGCAAAAAAATCCGTACCCGCATATATCCGTGGATAAAATCCGCCACGGATATGAGGCGGGTAGCTTAATGGATATTCACGGATAAAATAAAATTGATATTTAAATATTCGTTTGTTAATGAATATGAATACGAGTTTAATGATATCAGTGCCCGTGGATATTCATATCAGTTAATAAATTATAAAAACCATTTAAATATTACTATTAGTTTATTATACCTTATCTTTTCATCTTCTAAAAAAATTAATCTTCTTATATTTCTTTTTTTTTCTGAATTTTTTTTAAAGAAAACTTTTCACATTTCATTTAAACTCTATTAGCCATTTTATATTTAAACTTTTTTTGTTTAATTAAAAATGAAATGTATGAATATTATGTTTGGATTTAATTATGTTTTGGTGAATAAGAAGAAAATAAATGTGATGAAATTTTATTGATAAATCAAGAGCGAAATGTATAGATGTTATGTGATAATAACTGAGTTAATAAAAAAATTTTTAAAAATCTCTTTTTTTCAAAATATATTTTTTATAAAAAAATATTATCCATATATATTTGTAAATATCCACAGATATCATAAAACACGCGGATTATCAACTTAACAGATATCCGCATAAATATAAGGTGAATATAAATATCATATTTATTTAACGAGATACATATATCACAATATCTGTCTCTATAAATATCCATTTACATCCTATTAATATAATAAAATCTATTATAATATATTAATTCAGAAGCGCCCACTCTACTCTGTATAAGAGTTATTGGTGGAAAGTGTAAATTGCATATCTTATTTTCTCATTTTTAAATTACAAATTTGATAGACCAATATATATTATATCAGAAAAATAGATACATTTCTCTCTCCCCCCAAAATTAAAACCCTAACAACATTCGAAGCTCTCACGGCAACGCCATCGATCCCCATTTCTCCTCGAATCAAAGGTAACTCACCACTAATCGTTCTTCAATTTCGGTTTTTACCAATCTCCCTTTTTCTTCTTCGATTTTCCTTCTCTACGAATAATTCAATTTCCTCGCTGATTTCGATTCACCGTTCTTGAATTATCCACTAGGGTATAAAAGTTTATTTATTTTCAATCGCAACTTCTTGTTACTTGATTTTTGTTATTGAATTTGCTGCAGAAGAACAGAATGAGTAGACGTTCGAGCAGAACCGTCTATGTTGGGAATCTACCCGGCGATATCCGTGAAAGAGAAGTTGAAGATTTATTCATGAAGGTTATTTCTGATTTGTTTTATTTTCATTTTGATCTGAAATCTTTCTCACTAGTTAGGGTTTTGGTTTTGGGTTTGAAGTGTTGGGGGATCTGCTGAAATTAATGTTACATTAATCTACAACTTGAAAGCTGTCATCTTGCTATGATCTATAGCTACATTTGCTTTATTTCACTATATGTGGATTTAAGTATTCTACACTACTACTAGTTTATGTAGGATTGTAATTAAGGTATTATAATGGATGAAAATAATTTCACTAAGATACACTTTATGGTCTTCTTAATGACAGTGTAAAGGGCCAATTATTTTTCTGATGTCTATAAGTTACGTTAGGATTGTCAACTCTGTGATTAATCTTTTTTTTTTTGTTCTTAGAATTTTTGGTTTGATATCATTGTTATTTAAAGGAGTGCTTGTTGTTCACCTATCTTATTATTTGCTTTTGTAGTATGGACACATAACTCACATTGACCTAAAGGTTCCGCCGAGGCCCCCTGGCTATGCATTTGTAGAGGTGAGTTGGGAGATATGTAGGTTATTGAAAATTCCTCTTTTTCTTTAAGTTCCTAATTGGGAACCGATTTTTTTTGCAGTTTGATGACGCTCAAGATGCTGAGGATGCAATTCGCGGGCGTGATGGTTATGATTTTGACGGGCACCGGTTACGGGTTGGTTATGTTTTACATTTACATGCTTTAATGATATTATAACCTTAATTACTTCTGTCAGAAGGAGGGGGGCATGATAGACGCAATGCTTAATATTGTTTAAACCTGGACTCTATAGGTGGAGGCTGCTCATGGTGGCCGGGGTACTGGCAATTCATCTTCAAGAGATCGACATAGTAGTCAAAGCAATGGAAGGGGTGGACGTGGAGTATCCAGACGCTCTGAATATCGTGGTGTGTAGGCTTTTTAGAACATTGATTATGTTTTATTTGAGGATGCTTTTGGTATGCTTCTGAAATTTTGAGGCCTGCTTTTGCAGTTCTTGTCAGTGGATTGCCATCTTCTGCATCCTGGCAGGATCTTAAGGTGAGATATTGTGTTCGTTACGGTTCAATCAGATTATTTATTTGGGTGCTTAACAATCAATTAATGGTTTTCTTAAATGCAGGATCACATGCGAAAAGCAGGGGATGTTTGCTTTTCCCAAGTTTTTCATGATGGAAGGGGTACAGTACCTTCATATAACTTTTTTCAGTCTAGTAGTGCCCTTTGTATTATATATTAGTCTTAGTAATTAAGAAGTTTGAAGTTTTGAAATTGCTGGTTTATTATTCCCCCTCCCGGCAGCTGTCATCTTAGAGCACCCACATCTCCACACTCATTTGAGTTCTTTTAATGAACCCCACTTAATTTTTAATATTATTCCACACTTTTCAATTATTTAAACAACTCAACTATATTTTCTAAATATCCATACAATCTATAAAAACTCTAAAATGGGTCCCACCGGACCCAACAATATATCCCACATTTTCATTTACTTTTAACTATATATATTTTTAATTCAACTTAATGGGATAGGAACATGGTCTTGGATAGAACAATATGGTAGAATTTGATTCATGTAGTCAACTCCACTTAGTGAGATAAGGCATGACTGTTGTTGTTATTCTATATTTTTTTAATCCAACTGAAATGAAAAGTACCGTTGTTTAGTATGGCAACATTGGCAAGTTATAGAATGGTTTTATAATTGAAGTATCCATAAAATTCGGACTTAGTTTTGTTGGTATTAGGGAAAACACAGTATGCACTAACCAACATGTATGCTATTTGTTCCATCTATGTTATGGTAGCCTTTTAGAAAAGTTAGATTTTTTTGATATGACTCGAAGAGCTATTTAATGTAGCGTGATTGATTTTCAGGTACTACTGGAATTGTGGATTACACAAACTATGATGACATGAAATATGCTGTGAGTCACTTCTTCACTTATATGGTTATATTTATTTCAAAGGGTATAATGGACAGTGTAAGCCTTTTGTGAGCTTTGCATTGTTGTGATTTTATAATTCTTTTTGCTGCAGATCAAAAAGCTTGACGACTCTGAGTTCCGGAATGCATTTTCCAAGTCTTATGTTCGCGTATGACCTGAATTGAATTTTTTAAAGTATTTTTTCTCAATGCATGTCACTTTTATTGATATTTCTTTCCTCTTTTTGCTCATGTAGGTGAGAGAATATGATTCGAGGCGGGACTCCAGAAGTCCTAGTCGTGGCCCTTCTCATTCTAGAGGAAGAAGCTACAGCCGTAGCCGTAGCCGCAGTCGTAGTGACAGTCCTGTGCGAAGCCCAAGGTTTGTTCAACACATATATTGGATTCTAAGTTCCTTCTGTAAGGATTTCATCTTGTTTTTTTTTCCTAAATAAAACTTTTGTATGTCATACAGCAAATCTCCAAAGGGTAAATCCTCACAACGATCACCTGCTAAATCTCCAGCCAGATCGGTTTCTCGTTCTCGCTCAAGATCTAGATCCCGTTCTTTATCAGGGTATGAAATGTTTAAATGTGTACACACATACAAAGCTATTAACATTTGTCTGATGGCTAATCTTTTGAAGTATATTTTGATTGTTGTTTGGGTTTGACGCCCAACTTGGGCATTTAATAACCTATTTGGAGTTTCTTAGATATGTGCTGGGACAAAAAGTGTCCTCCTAAAAGAGGCATATTAATTGGTTGCATGGAGGGACATTCTCTAATTATGGGTATTGATAATGAACAAAATTGAAGCAGTCAGAGTTTCATTCATGAAACAATTAATTTCAAGCATATATTGTCTTGGCAAAGTTTTAGTATAAACAACTTAGCTTCTACGGTTTTGTCTTAGCAAGTCAGCTGTCTTTGCCATCTGTTGTTTCGTGTTGGTAAGCATCCTAGTGAACTTAGTTTTGTTAAACTTCCTTCTTTTATCAAGTGAAAGTCACAGAGCAATAGTATGCAAATAAGTTTTTTTTTAAACTCAAACTATTGCTCTCTTCACATCCCCTTGCGTCATTTTCTTTCTTTCATGCATTGCTCGCGCCGTATCCGGAGAGACATGCCTCCTTGTTGGAATGTTCTCTTTCAGTTTCCTTTTGTTTTGTGAAAATTACTTTGTTTTTTCTTAGATATGGAAATTGCGGCATACTGGAAATTGGAAATTAGGGACTTGGTGGGATTTGGTTCAATTGCCTGCAACTCAATTTGTTGTGGAGGTATGATATTTTTTAGAGATGGGTGCCTTTGGATACCCTCATAGTACATTTGTTCTAATACTTTTAGCATGTAAATGTCCATGGGTGCTAGATTGGGAAACAACGAGATCATGGATTGCCATTTTAGCATGTAAAGAAAATTGGATTTGGAAATCTCCACCAATGAAGCACTAGGGTGCACTGTCTGGATTTTGTGGTGCAGTGGAAGATTTCTTTTCTCCAGTTCACCGGTGTCTTAAAGTTGAATCCTATGATGGTTTATTTTCCATTCATTTTTCATCAAATTACTATGCATTTGATACCCATAACTTTGCATTCTTTAGCTTTCTCTGTTGTGTGTTTTTTTTTTCTTGGTAATATTTTTATATTTTATGATATTTGTTTTTTACCTCTCGGGTTTGCAAACTGACATTGGAGAGACATCAAGGCTGTTGGATCAAATTTGATAAGGGGACTTGTGGATTTAAATTCTGTTGTTTGTGGAACTTTTGCAGATCACGGTCAAGATCAAGGTCTCCATTACCTCTGGTGAGTGAATTTTCTCTAACTACCATTAAACATTAATTTTCTTCTTTTCCCTTGTATTGGCTGAATTAGTGTTTTTAAAATCAACTCATGTTATAAGGCCAATCGCCAGGGAGACTTGAGTTTCTCTGGGCGCGATGTATATGACTCATGCTATTCAAAACATACTTTTAGCTGTTGTTTGCATCATAAAATGGGAATCATAGCTTTATATCATGCTATGCATTACCACAAGAACACATGGGTGAAGTAGACGATTCTCATTTTTCCTGTTATCGTTGTAACATTCATAAGGTGGGAAAGTGAATGTATTCGAAAGCGTATTTGCAGTTTTAAAGTTATGTATATGTATGGTATTTTGGGCATTCCCATTAATGATTTTATTTATCAGCGTAACAAAAGCCCCATGAAGCGCAGTGCTAGCAGGAGTCCAAGTAGGAGCAGGAGTCCAAGTAGGAGCCGCAGCAAAAGTTTATCCAGGTCACTATCTTGAGATCTTTCATCCTTGAAGATGTATTTTTTTGTTGCATTTGTTTTAATTAAATATGTTTGATACTATTGGCTTTATGCTCATCCGTATTTTGATTGGGACTTGGTCTGGCAGGTGAGCTCTAATTGTTACAATTGAAGAAATGGATGAGGGTGAGTGCTACAAAGATTTTTTCTAGTTAAATTTGACGTTGGCCGGGTTGAAGTTGTTTGAACTTTAAACTCCTTTGAACTGTACTCAGACCTGAGACCTGTGCCTTTTGGCACCTTAGGTTATGAGGAAATTGATGGACCTTAATTTTATATGGTAGTAAACAGCTGAATGTCAAACTTACTGTTTAGTTCCTTGTTTGGATTTATTTTATAACTGTATTGGCTATATTAACATTATTATAAATGTGTGGCGATACATTTGGCCAATCTTGTGTCTTATGGATCTAGTGTCTGTTTGGTTGAAGAAAAATGGAAGGGAGTGAAACCAAATTTAGCTCTCCTTCATAAGCCGTGGAAATTGTATTTCCTGCATTCAGTGAATTCACACATTTGAAGATTTAATGACCGTTCGATCAATATTCGATTATCCAAAAAAATATAATTTTTAATAATTTAAAATTCACAACTTAAATCAGGACGATCTGATTTTGACAATGTGTGTAGTATGACTGCTGAATCTGCATCTAGATTTAGAAGGGAACATATTTTGTATAAGTTTTTCTAAAATTTCATTTATTTGACATAACCTCCAATAAATAATTTTATACTTTTCTTATGTTAAAATTCATCCTTTCACCTTTGTTGAATCAAACTCAACATCTTATAATTCCTTCTCTCGGATGAACCAATCCTAAAGAACCTATCCTTAAAAGGATTGAAACTTGTCAAATAACTTCAATTCTAGCTTTAATTATGCTATATTTTGCAAGTTGAAATGAAAGGGATACTTTGTTAGAGAAAATACATGGTTTAAGTAAAATGATGCTCTTTTGCAAATGATCCGTTTTGGAACACTCATTTTTATTTCAAGAATAAAAAAGCACGTGAAAAATAGGGTGTGGCAATCATTGTCATCCACACCTTTACTTGAGATAAGAAATGTGTGACTATGGTCTGAATTTATACAACGGTAAGTGCCATACAGAAACAAGTTGATTGTCAAGTCGCCACAAGTGTGGTTCGTGCTTTGTCTGTCCTTGTTCTACTTGTGTGGTTGTGCTTTATTTTATTTCCTATCAATTCTTTACAATTTAAAGTACCGTTGCTTTCAATTAGACTCTTTCATCATTGAACTCTTCATTTATTGCACTGATGGCTTCTAGGTTGTGAATTTGTGGTATACCATTGCGCAACAAAATCAATAGATAAATTGGTTTCATAAATTAAGACTAGTTGCAATCACTTACACTGTACAAAAAAAAGTTTCAAACACTTACTACCTCTTTTAGTCTTCTCACAACAATGAATGGTCAATTTATAAGGATTGATAAAAAAAAAAACTCATTTACAGGAATGTTCACCAAAATAATTTTCACCCTAGGGAAAAAAAATTACTACTCCCTTCTCCCTCCGTCTGATTTTTACGTTTTAAAAATCATGATTAATTATTTTGATTTCAATGATAAAATTAATGTAATTTACTAAAATTATCTTATTAATAATAGTAGTAGAATAATTACATGAATAAAAATATAATAAATAAGAATAAATTAGTGGAAAAAAATAAATATCACATTGATATTTTAAAAAACAAATAATTTAAAACAAATAAAAAAAGGAAAAAGTATCTCCATTATCTATCATAAGATTGATGGAGTAAAATTTGGAAGTTTCTTAATGCACCACCCAAGTTTCTTAGGCACCATGTGAAATTATTTTTTTGCCCCCTAATTCCGGATGTGTACATCCGGATGCACCGGATCCTTAAGAATTAAAAACTTTTTTCGGATGTGCATATCCGGAGTGTCTCCGGATCTGTATATCCGGAAGACATTCTGAAATATTTAAAGCTGCACGATTACTCCCCCTTCCCATAATCAACCTTCTTCTTCCACACTCACTCTCACCAAATCAAAAAACCCTACTTCATCAATCCCATTTCTCACTCAAAAAGTTCAAATTTTTGGTGCAACAAATCAAAGGGAGCAAGGAAAGACTGAATTTCAGGTAAACATTCAACTTCATCCACTACATTGCTCACATTATCAATCTACATTTTTGGAAAAACAAGTTACACTACTTCCGGATGTGCACATCCGGAACGAATGTAGCATGAACTTTTCCGGATGTGCACATCCGGAAAAATGCCTAATTTAAGTTTTCAGCATTTTTGAATAAATCTTATTTATACATATTAATTGTTCTATTCTTGTTTATAAATAGAGATGACGCATCCCGATAACATGGCAAAAGAATTAGTTGCGCCGATTTCCTCGAAAGATGAAGGTATGCTCGTAAAGTCGGTTGATGTCGGCGGTGACTTTAACAACAAGCAAGACTTTGATGATCGTGAAAGCATGATCGCATACATTCGTAGGACGGCTATTGAGCTCGGCTTCGGTGTAAATATCGGGAGATCGGATAATGGGTCGGATAGAAGAAAAGCTTTTGTAATTTTGGGGTGCGAAAGAAGCGGCAAATATCAAGCACCTCTACGAAAGTTAAAGAAAGACGAGACCGGTACTAGAAGATGTGAGTGCCCTTTTAAGATTGGTGGTTACATGTTAGTTTCCAAGAAATGGAGATTTACCGTTCGTTGTGGTATACATAACCACGAAATGTGCTCAAAGCTACAAGGTCATCCAAGTGTATGCCGACTCAAGGCGAAAGAGAAGACATGTATAGCCGACATGACCTTGAACCTTGTCCAACCGAAGAATATACTTGCGACGTTGAAACGGAAAGAACCCGAAAATGTTGCAAACATAAAGCAAGTGTATAACATGCGGTATCAAATGAACAAGGCAATTAGGGGAGATAGGAATGAGATGCAACAACTGTTGAAAGTGTTGGAGGACAACGATTACGTGTCTCGGTACAGATGTCGCGATGATGAAATTACGGTACGAGATATTTTTTGGACTCATCCGGATTCCATCAAGTTATTCAACACGTTCTCTACAGTGCTCATTCTCGATAGCACCTACAAGACAAACAAGTATCGTCTTCCATTGTTTGAGATGGTTGGCGTTACGTCTACGGATAAGACATATGCCGTCGGCTTTGCCTTTTTGGAGTGTGAGAAAGAGGACAATTTCACGTGGGCGTTGGAGACGTGTCGGTCACTTTTGAAGAAACATGTTCAAATGCCAAAAGCAGTTGTTACGGACCGCGACAACGCCTTGATGAATGCGGTTACGAAAGTCTTTCCGTCTTCCAATGCACTACTTTGTCGATTTCACATAACAAAGAATGTGCGAAGTCGGGTTAAGACCGCGGTGGGTGCGAAGCAAGTGGATTCGGAAGACGGAAAAGTGGTCAAGTCGGGTGTCATTGTAGAGAAAATTATGGATGCATGGACTCATATTCTAAATTCTTCCACAACGGAATTATATGCCGATTCGGTCATTAAATTCTGGAAAATTTTGCTTTAACTCTTTTGTATAATCATACGACACAATGTACATTATTGAAGTGAAATATATTGTATTTTTATCCATATGTCTTTTTAATACACTTACGAATTTTATTGCACTGAAAGTATTCCAAGTGACTGCATAAGCTGTTCAATTCTGTTTTAAAATTGTATCAGTAAAACATTCTGATTTGCAGATCCGGACAATTTCCGGATGTGCACATCCGGAAATAATATTTGTAGGGTTTGTCCGGATCTGCACATCCGGAACGAACTTGGGCAGAAATAACTTTACCCTAACTTTTCTTTAAATTAGGGGTTTCATTTGATATCTTTCACAAAACCTCAAAATGTCTCAATTGTATCAAATCAAATTCCGTTGGTATGCCGCAAGTGTCTCCTTCACCGACGGCTAAACACGCGGTCAAAAGTTTACGATAATGAGGGACATCCCCCTCGACCAAATCATTGACGACATCGAACATCTCCTACCTTACGGAGACAAACGGAAGGTTGCGAAGCTTCAGTATCGTTCACCTTCGGTTGACAACGAAGGGAACGTCGCTTACATCCTTGTTGAGCTCAAGAATCAAGACGATGTTAGAGCGATGTGGCAAACTTATTTGGGTTACGAGGAACAATTCCCGTTCGAGTTCGAGGCGACCGTCAAAATCCGAAGAATGGTCGATGACATCTTAGAGATGTGCAAGCGTCCACCGGGCTATTGATCTTGTAATATTTAAATTTCTGTCGATGCCATGCCGATTTTCTCAATGTAATCCCGATTTTATTTTATGAATGTGAGAAACATTTTTGGTTTTGGTGTTCTGGTTCAGTATTTTTTCCGGATTTGCAAATACGAACTTTTACCGGATGTGCACATCCGGGAAAAAATGAAAATTTTAAAAAAAATGGTGCGTCCGGATGTGCACATCCGGAATCAAGGGGCAAAACCGAAAATTCACTTGGTGCCTAAGAAACAAGGGTGGTGTGATAAGAAATTTCCTAAAATTTTGGCTAAAGTCTTGGCTGGAAGGTTGAAGCAGGTGATTGGCAAACTCATTTTTCATAATCAAACTGGTTTTGTGCCTGGAAGGCAATTACTGGATGGTGTGGTTATTGCAAATGAAGCAATTGACAAGGCTACTAGAGATAATCAAGATTGCCTTTTTTTTAAAGTTGACTTTGAAAAGGCATATGATTGCGTTAGTTGGAGTTTTTTGCGTTTTATGATGGAGAAAATGGGTTTTGGGAGTAGATGGGTTAGATGGATGGAGGCTACCATCTTCTCGTGCTACCTGTCAATATTAGTTAACGGTAGTCCGACGGCTGATTTTAAGGTGGAAAGAGGTTTAAGGCAAGTAGATCCGCTCTCTCCTTTTTTATTTGATATTGTGGCTGGGGGTCTTGCTGGAATGATGAGAGTAGCAGTGGCTAGGGGTTCTTTCAAAGGATTCAATTTTGGAGAGAATACTCAAGCTGACCTGATTCAGTTTGCCGACGATACGCTGATCATTGGTGAAGGAACGTGGTCTAATTTATGGAGTATCAAAGCCTTGCTCAGGGGTTTTGAATTAGTGTCTGGTCTTAAAGTCAATTTTTCCAAGAGTAGGGTGATAGGTATTAACGTAAGTCCTCATTTCCTCCAAGCGGCAGCTGTGTTTCTTTCTTGCAAAGTGGATTCTCCTTCCTTTAATTTTTTGGGAATTTCTCTGGGCTTCAATCCTAGAAGATTGGTGGGATGGACGTCGCCGGTGGAGAGAATTAAGAAGTTGGCAGTTTGGAAAGGTAAGTTGCTTAACTTGGCAGGTAGACTTACCCTTATAAAATCTGTTCTTTCTTCTTTGTCTATTTTTTTGGTTGTCTTTTTATAAGGCCCCAAAGGAGTTTTGAGGGAGATTGATAAGATTAGAAGCAGGTTTTTATGGGGGGGGGGGGGGGGGGTACAGAAGAAAAAGCAAAGATTCATTGGGTTAATTGGTCTAAGGTTTGTTCGCCTAAGGATGAGGGTGGCTTGGGCATCAGAAAATTGGAAGAGTTCAACATAGCTTTATTAACTAAATGAAGGTGGAGGGTGCTTAGTTCTAATGAGACTCTTTGGAAATCTATTCTCAAGGATAGATACGGTTGTATAGAAGAACAAGTTGTCAACGAGAATAAACGTTTTAAAGTTCAAGCATCTTTGTGGTGGAAATATATTTTGTTTTGTGGGAAATTTGCAGTGAACAAGGGTTTTAACCTGAAAGATAAATTGAAGGCTGTGTTAGGGAATAGGAAGAGTACAACCTTCTGGTATTCAAACTGGTGTAAAGGTGGCAGCTTAGCAGATCGTTTTCCGGACTTATTTTGTGGCAATTTGAGTAAAGAAGCCTCTGTTGCTGACATGGGTAGTTGGGTTAATGGGAGCTGGATGTGGACGTTGAAGGGCTTTGAAGAGCAGGAGGCGGTTGAAGTTCTGTCGAGAATTGAGGAACTGAGAGGGTGCTTAGAAGGTTGTGTCCCAGTGTTGGATGACATGGATAAGGTAGAGTGGGCTGAAGGTAATGGGGGAGGTCTGATTGTGAAGGAGGTTTATCAATCGTTTTTGTCTAATCCTAAAGTCAATACTGTTAGTGAAAACCAAAGAAAAGCTTTTTATTATCTTTGGAAAATCAGGATTCCTTTAAAGTTAAAATGCTTTGGGTGGAAAGTTTTATGGTTAAAGCTTGCAACGAAGAAGGAATTATTAAAAAGAGGGTGCGATTTTGCGAATGCAGCCTGTGTCTTTTGTCAGTCTCAAGAAGAGGACATATGGCATTCCTTCTTCAATTGTGAACAGGTCAAGGCTATATGGGAGAGGATAGGCGATTGGATCGGAGTAGGGAGTTTTTTCGATGGAGACCATGGTTGTCAAGATCTCGATCTAGATCTTAAAATCTTACGATTTTGCGATCTCACTCATCCCCAACGATCCCGATCCTAAGTATAATCGCTTGTTATAGTCAAATTATGAAAAAAATTGTAAAATCATTGATTTTGTGCGATCTTGGACAGTTCCGGCCACGATCAGTCGTTTTCCGGCCACACTTGTCATTTTCTGGCCACCACCATTACAAGCTGAGAAGGTTGACAAGATGCCGAGGCGCAACAATTACGGTTCGACGATGACCATTTTCCCACAAATACACTTTCCTACCAAAATATCATGTAAAAAAACCTCAAATATTTAGTTTAATTTTTTTATTTTAGTAATATCTTCCGATTTTTGTTTCAATTTTATGTTTTACAATCTTACTACCCCCTCTCCATCTCACAAAAATAATTGGGTAGGATCTTCCGATCTTAGTTACGATCTTATGTTTTACGATTGTACTATGCCCTCCCGATCTTAAGTAAGATCCCGATCTTGACAACCTTGATGGAGACATTATTCAAATCTTCTTGGATTGGTGTGGAGGTGGACAATCGGAAGAAGGTAAATTAAAGAATGAATACGTTTGGTTAATCATTATTTGATACATTTGGAGGATTAAGAATAATATGATTTTTTCGGAAGGATCTTTTAATTTTGACGACATCTGCTAGTCCATTAAACTACTGATTTGGAAATGGTCCAACTTTGGCTGAAATTCGTATCCCAGCTCAGATTTTTTCTCATTTTGTATGTTTTCCTTAGGAGATTAATTTTTGTTGTTCTGAGTTGGTGCTGAATTCTTTTTTTGTTTTCTTTTTTTGGGTGGTTTTGTATTTCAGGAGAATGTTATGTTGTATCTTGTTGTTTTTCAGTGAATGGCTTTTGGAAAAAAAAAAGGAGTAAAAACACAGTCGACATAAATTTTAGAAGGATTGGTAGAAAACATTCGTTGAACCTTATGTTATATAAAAAAAAATAAAGAGTTCACTGAACCAACAATATTTAAATATATGCTTGGACTTGGACTATTAAATTTACATTGGAGTATGTGAAATTTGACTAAATTCATTCTTAGTCAAAATTTTAAATAAATAAATATTATTTTTAAAGCCTAAACACAAATGAAATCAGAAATAATTTAATAACATTATTTTTTCTTTTAATTATTATTTTTTAAAAATTATTTTATTTATTACAACGTGTCCAATACAGTGTGCGAGGCATTTATCGAAAAATGTGTCGGTAAGGTAAAAATACAATCGTTACTATTAACCGTATGATTAAAATATTATATATATATATACACCAACACATGACCACGAACCGAACACATTTCCAACGCCACTTCGTCGACAATTCTTGTGGTTCAGAAACAACAATCTCAAAAATGTTGTCAGAATTAACAGACGACATAATTCTCAACATACTATGGAAGGTTGAAGAAGACCCTCGTGACTGGGCTCGTCTCTCTTGCGTCTCTTCCAAGCTCAATTCTCTCATCCATGCTTTCTGCTGGAAGAACAAATCTTCTCTCTCCATCCCTTCCGAACTTCTCTCTTCTTCTTCCTCGCAAGATCACTCTCTTCACAAACTAACCTTCTGTTGTCCCGGTCCTCTCCACGCCGGTATCCTCTTCAACAACACCGCCGATTTCCCCGACGAACACCACCACCAACAGCCCACCACCACCACCAACCCACCACCACCAATACCATCTTCATCTTCTCAACCTAATGAATGCTCTTCCATTTGGTCGCTTTACGATGATCTTTATCATGACACCCTCTACGCAGATTCAGAATCCCATCAACAAGAGGCTAACCAGGAAGAGATTCGAGCCGGGGTTGTTGATGTTCCACCTGAATCCAAGAAACGAAAGGTGAACGGGTCATTGAGTTCACATTTAGCGACGGGAAAATGGACGCTTAGCAGAGAACAAGGGAGTAAACTTCTTGGCAGACAGTATCGTGATGATTGTTTATACGTTTGTGATTGGCCAGGCTGTGTTCATTTGGAAGAGAAGAGAAAGTACAGACTTTTCAGAGGGGTTTTTATGAATTTCAAGAGGACGCGTGTTTGGAAGACGGTGAATGATTGCAGTAACCGGAAGAAAATTGATTTGCCATGTGCTTTTTGTTCTTGTAATCATACTTGGGATCTTTACTCTGCTTTTTGTTTGAAGAGAGCGTTTGGTTTTCATGAAGATGGTGAGCCTGTTGTTAGGGCTTATGTTTGTGATAATGGTCATGTTTCTGGTGCTTGGACTGATGTTCCTATGTACTCTTGATCATTCTTTTGATTTGTTTTTGTTGTTTTTGTTTTCATGTTATGTCTTTTGTTTATTGAACTTCCTAGTTGTCATCGTTTGTATCTTGCATAAGTTGTATTTGTACTTCTTCATATTATTATTATCATTATTATATCAAGTTTGTGTGTGATCTCAAGAGTTTGTCTCATGATCCTAGGTTGTAGTCGCAGATGTATGCACACTTGGCCGAACTATGCCTCATTCATACGATTGATTGTGTTTTGTTTTGAACATGAACGAAATGAATGTTAGTTCGAATCATAATTTTGTATGTAGTCTTTCATAGACACGATAGAGTTACCAAAACCTGAAACTATTTTGATCGATACGAGACTGAAATAGCGAGTAAAAGGGAAAAGGTATTGAATGTGGCAGAATTGCGATACATATTATTCATTTAAGCAGAGAAGTGACAGAACATTCACATTTACAAACTATTTTAGTGTTTTGATTATAATAAAAAGTGAAATGAAACTTATTCTATAGAGTCAACATGACATGAAATAAACAACAACATAATTTTTTTTAAGGAATTCATGTTTTCTTTTGATGAAAAGATTTAGTTTTATTGCTATAGTATATGATAATGTAGATGCAACCAATGAGATCAGTGTTTGGTTTTTGGTTTCTTCACAATCATCACAGTGCAATGAGCATGATGAGCACAATAGTCACTCACACTGCCCAAAACCGCCCTGCAAATAAACAAGTTTCAAATCATAAGTAAATTAACAGATTATTTTGATTCATTTGAGAATACTAGAACCTGTACCTTTTTAAAGTTCCATAACCATGGCTACCAACAACCAATGTTGAAGCATGGTGCTTCTCCACAGCATCACAAAGAACATTTCTAGGATCACCTTCCACGGTTTCCACAACTATGTCATTTACCTGATAATAATCAAACTAGTTATCAGATCATAACCCATATGCATGCATGACACGAGACACACCTTCGTATTAGGAATGCATATAATATAACAATCATAATCCAAATTCTAAAACAGAAAACGACGAGCCGGTTATTCAATTACCGATCTCTTGGTGCAGATTTCTCTAGCTCGTTCAATAACCAACGCAGCAGTTTTTTTCAAATCGGCATCCACAATAGGCAGCACCTCAGCAGCTCCTACAAAAACATTGTTACAAAATCACAATCATCAACAACAACACCGCATTTAAAATCAAATATCATCAACAATCATGAATATATATATACCAGGTCCAACGAATCCAACTCTAGAACTAACAGAAGGTTTGGCATGAACAAGAACAAGTTTGAAGATTGGATTTGATGATGGTGTAACCAAATGATCCAAAGTCCATTCAAGAGCGTAGGTACTATAATCGCTGTCGTCGACGCCGACCACCATAACTTGCTTCTCCGGAATTTGAGCCATTGATCTTCTCTTTCTCTATGCAACTTCTTCAATCTTCAATGTGAAGTTATTTTTTACTTTACTAAGGTGCAATATGTAACTAACTATGCAAGAACAAGTGGTTTTGTTGAACTTATTCATACATTCTGAGTATGCATGTATAAATATATACACCACAATAATAATAATGATGAAGCATTTGAATCGGGTTCCTTGCGTAGCACGCACTATTAGGTATTCTTTTCTATATAATTCTAGAATTTAGTAGCTGAAAAAATGAATGGACAGAACTATATAATCGTCACAAACCTTAACAAAAAGCATCGTTGAGAATAAATGGTAGATATGTATATGTTCCTTTTTAGATCTTTTCGTATAAAAATAGTAATGGTAGATACAACTTTATCTATAATTAGGTTTAAATAAAACAAAATTTAGTTTTTTTTTTTTTACCAAAAAAACAAGATTTAGTTGAATTCAAATATAAGTCAAATAAAATTATGAAGTGAGTCAATGTATTATCAGCTATTGATAGAAAATAAAAGGTATTATTTTATCCATTCTACAGGATGTTAGTTCACCATTGAAAAGTCTCAAAAAGTTTTTAAATTCTAGAGATGCATCCGAACATATTCAAATTATATATCCCAAAACTTTAGTGAATGAGTCACACGACCGTTATACGCGAAAATGTGTTTGGAGATATATCTCCGTAATAAGATTAATTTAGAGATATATTTTCGTAACAACCCTTATTTTAAAATTTAAAGAAATTTACATAAATGCATATTCGGAATTCACTCTAGAAACTTAAACCACAAACCAGTAAGTAACATATGGATGCAAAAAATTGAATAAAAGCATAAATTAATATCAAAATACGTAACATTACATAGATAATCGTAACATAAATACATAACATAAATTTAACATTATATTTATGTAGAACCTTGAAACATCTTCACAATATCTTCAGACGATTTCCCAATCTTCACACCAAGTTCGATCGAAATTGAATTTTTTATTTCGTAAGGGTGGAATGTACTCCACATAACCCTTAAATCTTTATCTGTTTTCAGCTCAAAGTTGCTGAATTGAATCTTCCCTTCCTTGTCAATCGAGGGTGAACGGTTCTTGAGTATTGTCTGAGTATTGTAGGAGGTTCTACCGTATGGACTTCAGATATACAAGAGAGGTGTACTATGTAACCCTAAATTTAAGCGAGAGCTTCGCGCCGTTGAAGTACACAAATGCGACATGTCAATATATGTTCATTTTCTGGTGTGTTGTGTTTTTGTGAACAATATGAGATGAGAGAACAAATATTTATACAAGTTTTAGTTCGTTATGAACCTTAGAACTGTCTCAAAGAATATTTCGGATATGAATCTCCAGAAACACCCTATTTGTTTTCCAAAATAAGAGTTTTTTTTTACGAATATGTATCTCTGAAATACTCCATGTTTGATAGTTTTTTTTGTAGTTAATCCAAAAGTGCAATTCCATTAATGCCCCGAGTGTTATACAAAACCTATTTTATGTCGGGAGAAACTTGGTAATAAGTTGAAACATAAAGTTTTCTTAAAATTGACTCTAATTGTTATATAATTAATGTTGAATATACATTACATATGTATCAAATCGTGTCAACAATACACACAATAAACAAGTCACCATCTAAATACATTGTTATATGAAAACTAAAAAGCATCAAAACACGCATCATCACCTTAATCTATTTCTATGGGGGTGTTGCCTTTGAGTTTTCCTTATTTGATTCTCTTTCAATCTCGCTTAACTTGGTGAACTCTTCCATCCTTTTTAGAAAGTGACCAGGCTAAGTTTCAGTCTCTTTTGTGAAATGTGTCGTCCACTCTGGTGATGTCTTTGGTATAGGAAACCGATTTCAAATATACTTAAACAAAATGCTGTCTTTTTGAAAGCCACCAAATACACATAATGCATCTGGATGGACTTTGAGGTGGCCTAATCCGAAGTGAAAAAAATGTTTCTGAGAAACCATATCTTGTCCGATCAATACACACTATATCATAAGCATTTGCTATAAGATGTCCCATTTCAGGGAAGCGCATCCATTTTTCAAATGGCATCGAACCACTAACACAAGGAATAAGAGCATTGAGAATTGCATTATAATGTTCCTTTTTACCGTATAACGATGTGTCTGATTCTCTATCACAACTAAAAAATTCGCGTTTAATGATCGAATTAGTCACCGAAAAAGTTTAAAATCGGTCACTATAAGTTTTAGTGACCATCACACTACTACAAAAAGCACATATAATGACGGTTGCGAAACACATATAATGACGGTTTCACGTCCGTTGTTAGGTAGTGTGTGATTATATGTATGCTGATTTCTACAACATGCGAGTGACCTTGGTTATAAGTTAGGTAGCGCGCTACTTATAACAAATGGTCAAGAAAACAACCGTTGTGAAATAATTTATTGGTCATGAGTTCGAATCCCAGCAAAGTCATTCTTGCGTTTTAATATTTCACCACGGTTATATGTTCCAACCGTGGTGGTATGTGTAAGAGTTTATTATAAAATATGAGTTTGCTTGCTTTTCCTTCTCCTCATTAACCATATACAACCATTAAAATATATTTTTGAGATAATAAACAGAAAAATTAAATTATTCTGGAAAAACAACTTAAACGGTCCAATGTTTATCGAATTGCCTGCATCTTGTAATTCATTATAATTTGATTCAATCCAAAATTCTTCAAAGTAAAGATAATGGATGTCTTCTAAGTCTTTCACACAAAATTTGATTAAAAAATAAAGAGTCATCATATTCTACTCTTTAACAAATTCAACATAAACCAAATAAAACAAATTAAGCTCCAACAAATATAATAAGCAAACAAACGTTCCTAACTCCGATGTTACAGGATCAGAGCAAGACTTATAAAACAATGATGAACTAAACGAAGTAACTCCAAGAGCCAACTTTCAGTTACAGCAGCGAACTCTACTGTTGAGTATCTGCAAGATGTTCATGGTGGACAACATGAAAGCAAAAGGGGTGTGAAACAAGAAACCAATATAAATAGTGTAAAGAATCATGAGGTAAAGAACACATCACAAAAGAGACATCCAATTACACAATCAACAACCGCATAGTCTCACACCCTTCACAACAATATGTACACACTCACACCCAATCAACAACATCATGAATAATCCATTACATATGTAATCATGTATGTAAATATACTCCACAATTGACTCATTATGCATACGGTACCATTCACGAGCACTCAAGTTCATCTTGCTCCCAATCCCTACCATTGGACCAGAGCACACTAAATCGTTACCATCACGATAGGTAGCACTTCACCAATTCCCACCAGAAAGCGACTACTCGCTCCCGATCCCCATCATAAGACTAGAGCACACCAAATCGTTACCAACACCATAGGTAACGCTTCACCGGTTCCCACCTGAAACCGGCTACTCGCTCCCGATCTCCATCATAGGACCAGAGCACACCAAGAGTGAACTGAAGTCCATACACCATGATGCATGACTCTCGACAACATGCATTTTCACATAAAGTCCACCAAAAGGATCACCAAACACATCTAACCATTTATGCACGACATCATTCATCACGCGCAACAATTAATTAATATTACAACATCAATAAGCGACAACACAACAGTAACTCAAAGTTTATCTGCTTGTTTTGAGATTTGTTTTGTAAGCATGTCCAGATAGATGCATCACATCATGAAATCATTGCTCAACAGACTATGACAGGCCCATAATATTTTGGCCATGGTTACATTTAAAGCATCACGGTCCTGCAGAAAAATAAATCATCGTCAACAACTTCGAATATTATAACAAACTTGTTTCAAAGAATGGATATAATTAAATTTAACTCTTTGTCCCACACATGCATGCCAACATGGTATGGATATAGAGGCAACAACGATAGGTCAGACCAACCTCCTTCAAACCCCTGTGGTGCCGTTTCGGGTGCCTCAATATGTACCAGTGGGGCTTCCGAGTCATAAAGAGGTGACACCTGCCTCATACGGGAAGACGAAAGAGGAGATGTATAAGCCCTAAAAGTTGGCACCTCCTCATTTGCCGAACTAGAACCAATCGATGCCTGGGATGATTGAGCTCTTTCCCTCCGAACTGATGCATGCTATGCAACTATGTTGCGCCTCAATGTATTTTGGTAATCATCCATAAAGCCCATAATTAAACCACACAAGCACTATAAATATGAAACACAATGAAATAAAGAAAAACAATGCAGACACAAAAAATTCAAAAACGCATCTCTGAATTTTGGAAGAACATTGAAAAAATTCGGAGATGAATCTCTATAATGTTCTGCAACTCAAATATGACAAAAATGACATATCAAACACATTACTTATTTAAATAGCATATACAAATTACCTATAACATAAACTAATGCTCAATTTCTAAAAATTTGTATTTAAATAGAAAAATATAAAGAAATAAAAAACTTATAAATGTGAGTTTGATGTTGAGATCTTTGATTGATTGGATGTTTATGGTAGAAATTTGGAAGTGTGTTAAATAAGTTTGAGTTTGTGAGATAAGAGAGTTAGAGAGTTGAGAGGTTTTGAGAGTTTAAAGTGTTTGAGAATTTGTAGAAGTGAGGAAGGAGAAGAGACTCTGACGTCTTTTTGATTAAAATAGCGTCTGATACATCTCCTTAATTTTTGTTGACATAATCTTAAGGCCTAACTGAAAAACGAGTGTGAATGGAGTACGTCTAGAAATACATTTTTGAATTATATAAGTAATTTTGATTTTTTCCAAAGATAAGAAAATAATACTAAAAATGCACTAAACAATATTTTTTGACAATTTCTTAATACACCACCCAAGTTTCTTATACACCACGTGAAATTTCGTTTTTGCCCCCTGATTCTGGATTTGCACATCCGGACGCACCGTTTTTTTAAAAAACGCTGATGTGTTCCGGATGTGCACATCCGGAAACATAGTATAGCTTTATTTTTTTAAATTCCGGAACTGCAGATCCGGAAAATAGCATAACTTTATTTTTTTTTTTAAATCAGTTTTGTCGATTAGTCGCATACGTTAATATATCATCGCAAGTTAATATACATTCGAATGAGGGGAGCGAGAAGGGATTAGATTTCCCACCCATAGAAAACTTTGTTCTTCGTATCTCTTCAATGGAAAACTTTGTTCTTCGTATCTCTCCAATAGAAAACTTTGTTATTCGTATCTCTCCAATAGAAAACTTTGTTTTTCGCATCTCTTCAATAGAAAACTTTGTTGATCCTTTCTCTCCAGTGTAACCACTGCTCCTGTTATCTTTCTTTGTTGATCGTCCAACACTACAGATGGACTCAATATATTTCGGAGATAAATCCTTTTCGTTATTGAAAATAAGTAATGTGGCTGGTGCACCAGTAGCAGTAATGTCATCAGAAGTTATAACAAACTCTAGGGTTGAAGTCTCTCCGTCAATATAATGGTTGTCTTCGACATTCTGATAAAGTTAGGACTCAATATATTTCGGAGATAAACCCTTTTCGTTATTGAGAGTAGTTACTAACTTACACGATATAAGAAAAGTGTTTGAATGCATAAATAACTCATTATTATTTACCATTTTGGTTTTCAGGGAGTGGCATGTGACTTTCTATAAATCAACTGAGTTTAAGCCTAAAATGATTATATTTTCCAGGTTCGAATATTGTAGGACAAATCAAGATCAACAGTAAAACATTACTTTTTTGACGTTATCCAAGATAAATGACATTGAAACAGTATAATATATACATATACATCAATATACATCAGTATGTATCATTTAGAAAAAACCAACGCGAACCTGTAAAATATACATCAGTTTTACTGTTGATCTTGATTTGTCCTACAATCTTCGAGGATAGATTTGAGAGTTCGGATAACGTCAAAGAAGTAATGTTTTACTGTTAATCTTGATTTGTCCTACAATCTTCGAGGATAAATTTGGGAGTTCGGATAACGTCAAAGAAGTAATGTTTTACTATTGATCTTGATTTGTCCTACAATCTTCGAGAATAGATTAGGAAGTTCGGATAACGTCAAAGAAGTAATGTTTTACTGTTGATCGTTATTCTTTTAAAATACATATTATTATTATTTCTTAAAATAAATATATTATTATACTTTTTTAAGTTTCAACCATTTTTCCAGATGTGCACATCCGGAATACGCGTAACTTGTCATTCCGGATTTGCACATCCGGAACAAGGCAACGTTTTAAAAAAAAACGGTGCGTTCGGATGTGCACATTCAGAACTAAGAGGCAAAAAAATAATTTCACATGATGTATAAGAAATTTAGATGGTATATTAAGAAATCATCTATTTTTTTTTTTCAAAACGAACCAAACCGTCTATTTCATTGTTTATGTGAACTTTTGCAAATCCATCTTAAATGCATCACCCTTGCCATTTGTCAACCTATCGTTCATTAATACTATATTTTTTATAAGAGAATCGATATTTTAACACCTTAGACGGACACCAACACCTTATTGTAATATTGTTTCGTTTTATTGTGTTTATAAAACCATTACTTTTATTTTTTTTTGTTTTAATACAAATCGTTCAAATAACTATAATGTCAAGTCAACACTCTGTCTGGGCAATTTTATTTTCTGAACCATATATTTATTGTTGTCTTTTATCGATTACGGATCAATGCTCATTGTTAGAAGCAATAATTTATATTGATGATTTTTTTTCACACCACCCAGATTTCTTAGACAGCATTTGAATTTTCAATTTTGTTCTCTAATTTTGAATGTGTACATCCGAACGCATCAATTTTTTAAAAAACACTGATACGTTCTAGAAGTGTACATCCGAAAACTTTTCTGATCTGCAGATTCGAAAAAAAACAGAACTTATTTAAAAAAAAAAAATCAGTTTTGTTGCTTAGTCGCATATGTTAATATATCGTCGCAACTTAATATACATTTGACAACATCAATATATATATATATATATATATATATATATATATATATATATATATATATATATATATATATATATATATAAAATAAACCTCTGTCAAAGTACAGTGCATACATCTAATATAAATAGAATACATCAAACAAAAAACTATTGCGTATGGCGAAGGATCTCTCCTGACTCCCCTGCTCCTCTGCCCCTACCCGCCATCCTGGATCGATGTCTGCGGTACTGAAGTGTCCCCCGAGCAATCGCAATAATCCTGTCCACGGCAAGTCTGGCACCAGAGCCCTCAGGGAGGTGACCGGTCTCAATAGTCTGCTGCGTTATCTGCTCTATCTGACGACAGTATGGTAGGACATCCTGACTATGGTCCAGCTGAGACTGCCGTTCCTTTAATATCTCCTGATGAGCAGGTCTGGGTGGCGATCCCTCACCAGTGGGCACCATGCATGGGTGTGAGACGGTGTAGAACCACACGATGTACCCGGCAGCAACGCTCTAGTCTCTCTATGCTCTGGTCGCCCGAGCCTCTTTCGGTACCAAGTGGGACTGGTAGTCAGCATATAACTCATCTATCTGCCCGCGGGTCAAGCCTAGAGCAGCAAACTCATGAGGCATCCTGGAGATCGTCTGCGTGTAACCGAACTGACGCAAGACGCGCTCCGGTAGGTATCGAGCAGTAACGGTCGAACTGCATGCCAACCATCCTGAGAACAAACAAACCTCATCGAATGGGCGCGTCACACGGTGCTCGGAATAGGGGCTATACAAAACGTCCTCAGCAGCCATCCGATCAACCTTGCCCCTGGCAGCACCGCAAGCATGTCCATAACCTTTCTCCCATGGTTATAGAACTTCTATGAATCCTTCTCGTGAAAATTTCCAAATAAAACAATGTTAAAAATGAACATATTTTTAACAAATACAATTCTATAAATAAACCGAGAAAGGTTACCTGTCCTAGCCAGACATATCTGGCAGTATGCTCAGAGTACCCCATGAGTAGGGACATATCAGACGGTCCCCCAGGGTAACCGCCCAGCTCATCGAAATCGTCATCAGCGTCAACACCCTCATGTGCTGGGTGATCACCCTCTGAAACAGGAATATGAACAGGGGAACGAGAAGGAGCAGCTGATGGAACTGGAGTCTCCCGACGACGCCTGCGTGGGGGCTGAGAACCTGATGAACCAGCAGTAGAAGCCTGACGCCTCCGAGATGTAGAATCGGCGACTGACGGGGGAGTGGCCTGAACCTGTGATGTGGAAGTGGCCTGGACCTGTGATGTGGATGGTTGTGGTGTAGGATGTCCCTCAGCTGTAGGGTCTACCCCAACTCCCTTTGCGTCGGAAGCCTCGGCTGTAGATTGCAACCGCTCACGTCGGACAGATGCGTGCTGAGCTGTCCGTCCATGTATGATACGATCGTCTCTGCCAGCCATCTAATATACAAAGAATAATAAATAAACTAGATTTTTTTAAAATAATTAAACAAAAATAAACAAACAAACAAAATAAGAAAAAAGTCTTCCGGATGTGCACATCCGAAAGGACACAGAATTTTTAACGTTGGGTATTTCTGGATGTGCACGTCCGGAAACACCCAGAAAACTAAATGTTAAAATCTTTCCAGATCTGCACATCCGGTACGTTTTTTGAAGTTTAAAAATGGCAGCCATTGCCACTGTAACATGCAAAAGGGCATTTTAATGCCCTGATCGTTCGTTTGAAGCAGTAAAAGAGACCTACATTGTCTCTAACATATGTTATTCATACAACCTAACAATTTCTACACCTAAATATCTACTATAAATTGATTACTCGAAAATTACTCCGAAACTCTAAAATTTGAAAACTTACCGATTAAAATGAGATACGGAGGATTTGGAGTGTGTTGATCGTTGTAGAAGTTGCTCTGCGCCGAACTCGAGTGGAAAAAATCGAGATTTGTGGTGATTGAAAATTTGAGAGTTTGAGAGAGTTTGAGAGATTTTGGAAATGGAAAAGTGAAGAATGAGGGGGAGGAAGAAGGTCTGGCGCGAATTAATAAGAAATCCTTTCGGAAGTGCACATCAGAATTGTTTCCAGATATGCACATCCGGAACACTTCAGCGTTTTTTAAAAATTTGGTGCGTCCGAATATGCACATCCGGAATCAGGAAAAAAAAACAATTTCATGTGGTGCCTAAGAAACTTGGGTGGTGTATTAAGAAATGCTCTTTATATTTAGTAGTACTAATATTAGTTTTTGTTAAAATTAACTTAACTAGTGTAGGTTAATACTACCTCCGTTTTATATTATAAGTCGCTTTAGGAAAAAAATTGTACCGCAATATAAGTCACTTTATAATTGTTTAGGATTCCGTTTGAGATGATTGTGAATTATTTATTTAGGAAATAAATTTGTACCACAATATAAGTCACTTTATAATTGTTTAGGATTCTGTTTGAGATGATTGTGAATTATTATTGTATATATATAATTAATAAAAATATGTATTTTAAAGAGTATACTATTGAAAGAATTTGTTTCCAAGGATTTATTATTAGTAAGTATGTGTAAAATTACACAATAATTGTTTAGGATTCCGTTTGAGATGATTGTGAATTATTTATTTTGAAAGTTTGTTTTAAATCTAAAATATGTCCGATTAAAATATAGTCAAATTAATTTTACATTTAGTTTTAAAACAATTTTTTGCTAAAATTTAAAAAAATATATTTTATTTTATATTTTTATTTTAACACTAAAATGTGATTACCGTATCATTGATAATTGTTCGAAGCGTCGTTAATTACTTCTATATAGAAATAGATAGATAAATATTTTTGTTGATAGTAAAATTGAGAAAATCACACAATAATTCTTTTAAAAAATTATTAAGTATTTTTTAAGATAAATTTCATAAAAAATATATATGATATATTTATGCTTTTAAAATAAATGATAAATATATTATGCTATATATTCATAAATTAATATGTTGCCCCCATAACTTAAAGTTTCTGGCTCCGTCCATGAGTGGAAGTTTGTTACTTTCTCTCTTCTTTCTCTTCTTCTATCTTCATCTTCTTCATCTTGTGCACCAATAATTGGTATTAGAGCCTAGTTTAAATCCACAGGAAAACACGAGTGACCGGTGAAGCGTTGTGTGATTGTTTTTGTTTCTTGAATTCATGTTGAATTTTTGATCGGAATCGTAACAGAATCACATTTCTTGATTCTGTGGGATTGGGAAACACTAATGTTTGTTGAGATCTGAGTGAATTGCACAAGGTTGAAGATGAACGAAAACAGTAATTTAAATACTAAGCTTCCAGTGTTCGATGGCAAGAATTGGAATCAGTGGATGATTCAGAGGCATGTGTTTTTTGGCGCTCAAGATGTTTGATCTCGTCAACGACGGTTATGCTCTGCTTGCTGAAAAAGCGACGTAAGTATAGAGAAACGCGCAAAGAGAAACGAGGAAGAAAAATCAAAAGGTGTTGTTCTACATCCATCTGTGTGTGGATGCGAACATGTTTGAGAAAATTGCTGATCCGACAACGATGAAGGCTGCGTGAGACACACTGTGATGCTACGACAGTGATGCATCATTGAAAAAGGTGAAACTTCAGCCTCTACATAAGCAGTATGAGAATATCAACATGACGAATAATGATAAGGTACATGACTACATCTCTAGAGTGATTCTGATCACAAATGAGATGAAGTTGTGTGGAGAAACTCTCTCTGATGAAAAGATCATTGAGAAGGTACTTAGACCCCTTACTCCTTAGTTTGGTTACATTGTGGTAGAAATTGAACATTCTAAGGATCTTAGCACCATGAGAATTATAGAACTGCAAAGCAGTCTAAAGGCACAATAGTTGCGTCTGACAGAGAGAAACTCTAAAAGCGAGGTAGAGCAACATGCTCTGAAAACAACTTTTGGTAAGAAATATCAGAAGCAGTATTGGTCAGAAGCCAGGAAGATATTTGATGGTGTTCAGAAGTTAAAAACCTCAACTTCTGAAAGGTAGAAGAGTGCTCAGAAGGGGAAGGAGAAGTATAACAAGAGGAAGGTTCAGTGCTACTGTTGTAATAAGTTTGACCACTTTGCTGCTGATTGTTGGCCAAATAAGGAAAGGAATTCAGAAGAAACAAACATAGCCAGAGGAGATTCTGATGTTGAATTTGTGCTATTGATGGCTTCTGAATTTGATGATGCGTATTTGGCAGAATGGTGGTATATGGACACTGGCTGCTCAAATCACCTTACTGGAAATAAGAAATGGATAGTTGATTTTGACTCTAGAAAGAGGACAAAAATCAGATGTGATGATGATAAATACCTCAACACAGAAGGTATGGGAAATGTCAGAGTAGTTCTGCATAATGGTAAAACTACGTTAAATCAGAATGTGCGGTATATTCCTGGCATGAAAAGCAATCTGATGAGTGTTGTCATACCCCAAATTTTGACCACTAAGATTTCCCATCATTGTGAAAATCATCATCACAATATGGATGAACCATCATTCCTAATCAATCTCCTCAAGGAATTGTTAAGCATTCACTACTATCAATAATTAGGGTTTCAAGCCCTCTTTGAGCCTTAGCCAAAAGATCAATCAAGGGATGACATGATCTTCAACTTGTCTAACCTCTCAAGCATCCACAAAGGATCAAAAGGACTCCCACTTCAAGGATTAAGCACAAGACTGCTCCCTTCTAGGTGGATCAAGCCTCAGGATCGCCAGTGTCACCAAATTAGGGTTTTGGTCGACCAAGGTCTCCAGATGGAAAATTTCCTCTGGGAATGAGACAAAGCTTCAAAGCATAACCTAATATACTCCATGGAACCTCATGGACCCAACCATCAAGTTAATTTTTGCCTCAGGGGATGCATTCATCAAAAATCAGGAATTAGGGTTTCTTGACCTAATTCACCCCTAAGTTGACTTTTGGGACAAAACATGAGCCAAGAACTCAAGAGAGGATTTGAGGGTCTCTAATATACTACATTGATCCATTTACAACAATGGATTGATCCAAGAAACTTGAGCAACAAGTCTCAATTTCATCTGGACCACAATTAGGGTTTCGCGAGAAAAGTCAACTGTAACTTTGACTTTTGACCAGGACATGCTCTCAAGCCCTAAGACATGATTCAATATACCCTATAACACCCATGGAACATGTACATCAAGTTTGATTTAGGTCAAGGACATGATTTCATAGAGGATCGCACAGTTTGGAATTCATCTGACAAAAAGTCAACTGTGCACAAAAGTCAACTTTGACTTTTTGAGATTTTTCACCAAAATGGATTTTTAACCTTAAAATGATGTTAATGTATGATTTGAATCATCATTCATCAAGAAAAATCAAAGAAAGTGGGATAACTTGTAAAAGGGGTAACCATAAAAACTTAGAAAATTTTCTAAGTTATAGAACAAAGTGGCAAGGGTACCAACTTTGGAGGATCATAACTTCTAAACCACAAAGCCATTTTTCCCCATCCAAAGCTTGATTTGTAGCCCTCATGGCCCTCTACAAAAACTTCAACTAGACCTCACTCCAATTCATTGTAGATTTTGAGTTATGAGTGAGCCAAAATGGCTGGAAACATGAAAGTACACCATTTTCCAACACTTAGAAAAATTATGTCAAAGACAGATTTTTGTTGGAAACACCAAAACTTGTGAGATTTTTTCACACAGTTACAATCTGAATCAATTCATGGTATGAACATCAAAGTTGTTACACATATTGCCTACAATCCAAGCAACTCAATAACATGAAACCACTCCCCTTGTACCAAGAGTTATGGCTGCCACAACACACCATGTCAAGGCTGCCATGGAAAATCAGTTTGGGAGTTTTCTTGCCATCCACGATTTCTGAGTCAAAAGTAATGATCACTATGACACATGCATTCAATCTGATCATGAACCAACTGAACCAACTGATAGGGCTGAGTCCAAAAGCCAAGGAATCTTCCAACTTGAAATTCATGCATTTTGGCACATTTTGCCTTGAATTCAAAGGGCATTAATGTGGAATAGTGCATTTTCAACAAAGCCACTCTACTCAGTCAAGTTCTCTGATTAAACAACAATAAAAACATCTGAAGAATGTGAATTTGGTCAAGGCATAGCCCTGCTCTTGGGAGTGGCTAGTTTGCCTTGCATGAGAAGAAATGCCACCAAGCCTATCTCTTTGAATATGATCTGATCCAGAAGCCATTCACTATTCCTCCAAGACAAGAGTTGATCACCTATAAATAGAGGTTCCAATGGATCATTCAACTCACACCAAAGCCAGTTACAACACTGCTTTCTCTCATTCTTCCTTAAGCCTCAAGTTTCTTAGTTTTTGAGTAACCACTATCGGGTTTTGAGTTGCAGTCATAAGCAATCAATTCCAATTGCTCAAACACATCACATATGATGTATTTGAGATGTCCAAACACTTAAACACCAACTGTAACACCTCAGACTCAAAATCACCATTCAACCAAGCCCTTATGCCTCAATTATGCAGTTGGAGTGCTCCAGCTTGATCCAAAGAGTTTCAAAGTCTTCCAAAGCTTGCAACACACTCTAAAACATCCATTAAAGCTGTAGGGATAATTAAATCACATCTGGAACACCATCTATGCAAAGTTCCATTTCAGCTTGCATCAAGGTAAGCCTCAAAACTCCAACTCCATGATCCATGCATATTTCCTCGCATGATATTTTTGCCAATTGGTTGCCATCATATGTTGATTGTTTTCCCTCAAAAAATTTGATCATAGCACTCATAATCATGTATGCTCGATTGCTTTTGCAAAGTTAGGGTTCATACGGCCATAATGATATAATTTGTTATACACTGAAGATAAATAAAATTGGGTATTGCCATCTTCTTCCTTGTGAAAAAATGCATGAGTTTGATGTTTGAATCATGTCCAATGGTTAAGAATTGAGAGAGATAGGGTGCTTCATGCACGAGCTGGAGGAAGAAGATGGCCATGGCGCCATTTTTCAGAAAATCCAACTTGTTTACTATATAATTATTGTTTGCCATGTTATATTTGAATTGGCATTGCCCCCCAGTGGTTGATCAACTGGTTTATGTGTATTAAGCGAGTGAAAGGTCTGGGGTTCGAATCCCCCTCGCCCCAGACCTTTTTTTTTTTTTACCATTTTTTCCCTTTTTTTTTGTTATTTTTCATATTTATTTTAAATAATTTGAAAAATTAATAACTCATTCAATTTTAATTATTTTTGATTGATTCTTTTTGCAAAAAATCACAAAAATGTTGAAATATTTTATTCCATAAAAAAATTAGATTTATATTATTTATTTAATATAATTAGTATTTTTTGTGAATAAATTCATTTTTAATTGTTTTTAAACATTTTAAAAGTGAATATTTACTTTGAAAATCAAAACCTAATGAGTTTAAATATTCCTTGTGATTATACCTCATTTTTTTTCAAACCTTAAACAAAACCACAAATGGTTTATTCAAATTTATTTGGTATTTTGTTTGATTTTCTTTAAATATTTACTTTTAAAGAATAAAATTAGGGTTTCTTTGATTTTCACCCTCAAATCATTTTCAAACACTCATGGGCCTCTAATAGAGTGTAAGACCTAACCCCCTTGTACATAAAAAATTTGTGGGCCTCACTCATTGTATAAGTCCCTCTGTACATTTTCAAATAAACGGCGTGACCGTCGCTTTTCAAAACAAAATCATTTGGGCCTACCCTCGTGTTATAAGCCCCATTTCTTTTTCTTTAAACAATTTTGGGCCTCTATTAGAGTGTAAGACCCAATCCTTTGTAAATACAACCTATTTTTGGGCCTCACTTATTGTATAAGTCCCGTTGTATTTCAAAAGTTCGGTGCGATCGTCGTCCGTTTAAAATAAACCATCTGGGCCTTTCCTCGAGCTATAAGACCCATTCAAAGCCTTTGGGCCTCTATTAGAGTGTAAGACCCAATCCTCTTTTAACCAAAACAATTTTGGGCCCCAGATATTGTATAAGTCCCTCTGTGTTAAAAGAAAACCTCGACGCAATCGCAATTTCAAACGAAAAGTCATTTGGGCCTACCCTCGTGTTATAAGCCCCACTCTTTTTCTTTAAAACTTTTTGGGCCTCTTGAGAGAGTGTAAGACCCATCCCTTTGTACAGAAAACGTTTCTTGGGCCTCAGTCACTTGTATAAGTCCCTCTGTACAAATTCAACAGTGTGATCACTGATAATACCATGGGCCTCTCCTTGAGCTGTAAGCCCCAATATGTCTTTCAAAGCACTTTCTCCTTTGATTTTGAAATATACTGTTGTTTTCAATCTTTCTTTGTTGAACAACTAACCAAATAGCATGGAAGCTCTACAACCGAGTAAGTGTTTATATGCTTTCATTTACCGCTTTCATATACATATAACTGTATTGTGGGGCTGTTTTGCTGTAAGTCTTCTTTCATAAACTCATATCGACCGTGTAATAATAGTATAGATATTTAGAGTTTCCCCGGCAACTACGTCTAGCACTAGGTAAAGCCGTTTCGATTACTCATAGAAATAGACAAGCTAGACCCCCAATAGGAGCACCAGATACAGTCTTCTCTTTGGCTGTCACTCTTTAGGTATTGTCAAAGAAATTCTAATCCCCAGAGATGAATTATTCTCGGTGAAACTTCTCTTGAATTTCTTCAAACCTCAGAACTGTTCACTAAATGAATTATTCTCGGTGAAACTTTTCTTGAAATTTTCTTTGGTTTGGGACCCACAGACTTCTTAAAAGCATCAGCCTTCTCTTGGGCGTTGTACAAGGACCCACAGGTTTCCTAAAAGCATCCCTGCATCCTCTTGGGCTTAGTACAAGGACCCATCGGCTTCTTAGAAGTATTCACAGCCTCCTCTTAGGCTTCGTATAATGATTCTTCCTCCGGGAATGATAACCTCCTCTTGGGCTTCGTACAAGGACCTCTCGGCTTCTTAGAAGTTTCCACCTCCTCTTGGGCTTCGTATAAATTGTCTCGACGACCTTCTAGAGGTATAGGAACAGAAAATAGTCATCTTCATAGAACAGTCTTTTAAAGAGTCTAGACCCTACTACTGTTTCTCAAAGCATAGTACAAAAGATGAAACTCTAGACTTGGACAGTCTATTTTCCTTGAGTCTCAAAGACATTCTCAAGCTCCTTTCAACAATAAAACCCGTGGACTCAGACAGTCTCAATACCCTTTGGATTTCCCATTTCCTTAAAGAACAGGAAATAACCCTGATCCTCGAATCAAATCCCTGAGGGCAAACATTACTCATATAAGTACTGATTTTTTCTTTAAATCAGCATATTGGATCTGTCACTCAACTAAAACAGTTACAATAGCCTCCTTTTGGGCTTTGTACAATGATTCTCCCCAGCAGAGCTAACAAATTTTAGCCTCCATCTCAGGCTTTGTACGAGATACAAAAGACTCTCTTGTTGAGTCAAACTTTTGTAGCCTCTATCTCGGGCTTAGTACGAGATACAAAAAACTCTCTTGTTGAGTCAAACTTTTGTAGCCTCCATCTCGGGCTTCGTATGAGATACAAAAGACTCTCTTGTTGAGTCAAACTTCTGTAGCCTCCATCTCGGGCTTTATACGAGATACAAAAGACTCTCTTGTTGAGTCAACCCTTTTAGCCTCTCTCTCGGGCTTCGTACGAGACACACAAGAAAACCCTCTTGTTGGGCCAATAGCCTCCTCCTAGGCTTTGTATAAGAAAACCCCGGTTGAGCCAATCAACCTTTTAGCATCAAAGATGTGCCTCGTTCACAGTATACAAACATCAACAACTCCTTTCCCTTCATCTAATTACTGTAACCGGCAAGCCTCTGGATTATTTACATCCATGCCACTGTCCCTCTATTAGCATGAGAAATTCCTAAGGAAAGATGGCATTGCTCTACACTGAGTTAAAGTCTTCTCCTCTAGGTTGAAAAGTCCTTATAAAGGAAATTATGGCATTGCCGGATTCACATATCCCGGTTAAAGTAATTCTCCTCTATACATAGTCACCCAATAGTTGTGACATACAGACCCCTCTTTAGAGATGACAAATTCTCTCTAAAGTCGAGACCTTTAGCTTCATATCTTGGGCTTTTAAACAAGATACAAATAGGCCCTTCAGCTTCACATCTTGGGCTTTGAACAAGATACAAACAACCTTTTCGCTTCATGTCTTGGGCTTTGAACAAGACACCAAAACAACCATTTCCTCCCATAGAATAGGAGGAACTATGATCGCTCTAATTTCCCTATTTCGGTAAACGGGAATACGTAGGCATAAGATTGAAAGAAAAATCTTAGCGAGCACACTACTAAAAAAAACCTAAAATCCCGTACCCTCATACACCAGTCAGAAAACATCCGTCCTAACATCGTAACCTATAGCCTAAATACCCCTTTTTAACAAAATAAACCTAGGAGAAACCCACACTTTGGATAACATCTGTAAACCAACAGTTTTGACTGTTTAACCTCAGTATGCAAGCAGAGTTAATTGGAGACATCTATTTCCCGTCCTTCATCAGCTTCAATAGGATAAAAAATGAATCGAGCTGTAGTACCAGAGTGATCGTGCTTCGCAACCACATCTAAAATTACTCGCTACAGAAGAATGGCGACTCTGCTGGAGACGAAGAGTCGGCGTTTTCTTCTCGTCTCCTAGGTGGAAACCTTAAAAAGGGGCCCTTCTTTCTTCTTTGGGAATTTCACTGAGATAGGACATTTTTGTTGACTTTCACTAGGATCTTAGGTCAAAACCTTTAAATTGGAAAGAAACCGCAGAATGGCGATTCCGCCGGGGAGCCATTTTCTGTTAGGAACATAGGATTCATAGCTTTTAAAAGTCTAGGACATTAGGACAAATATATATACTGCTTTTCCTAATTGATATATGTGTTTATTTTTCTGCTAATGGGAATGCGTGTGATGCCGCATGTGGAAAGATTGAGTATACACCTAAAAAAACCCCTTTAGTGGCGCAGAGGCTATCAGAAATAGTTGTCATGCGATGCCACCCTCTTCTGATGACTCTTCAAAAAACACCACCTAGCATGGTTCCCGGCCCGCTGGTGTTTTCTTGACAAGAGTTGATGATGATGAGAGACAGGTACAAAAAATCACTAGTAAACCTTTGGGATGGGTAGAGCCTTGACTCCGTGACAAAGACCCTTTGACCCCATGTTTTTTCCTATGTTTTTGTGTGCTGCATTCATGCATTCATTTAAAAAACATTAAAACAAAAAGGAAAAATTTCTCTTCTAGTCTCTTTTTTTTTTTCAAATTAAACTAAGATTGCGATTGCAAATGTCAAAGAGAAAAAAAAGATTGCGCTCATGGATTTCGGTAGAAGGAGAACTCATAAGTACACTTTCAAGGTTCCGAAACTAGAGGATTTGAGAGGTTTGGCGAGAATGGTCACAAACCAAGAGGCTTTCAGAGCCAAATATGGAGGTCTGCTACCTCTATTAAGAGTCCAGGTGATTGAGGGAATCCTGGAAGCACTCATTCAGTTTTATGATCCGGTTTATCATTGCTTTACATTCCTGGATTATCAGATGGCACCAACGCTGGAGGAATATTCTCATCTGATCGATTTACACATCACTGATCAAGCTCCTTTTTTTGGACTGGAAGAAATTCCAAAGGATCAGACCATTGCAAGAGCAATTCATTTGGATGAGTCAAAGGTCAGGGCTCAATGACTACCAAGGGTGGCATACAAGGTTTACCAGCCCAGTTCTTGACAAAAAAAGCCTTATACTTCGCTAGTATCGGGAACGTGACTGCTTTTGAAAGCATCTTTGTCTTACTCACCTAAGGTTTATTTCTGTCGCCCAACATTAATAACTTCGTCGATATCAACTCCATTAAGGTTTTTCTCATTGGAAACCCTGTGCCAACTCTGCTCGCATATGCGTATCATTCTGTACACTTAGGGAATTTGTACAGCGAAGGGGAGATCACATGTTGTGTACCTCTGCTATACAAATGGTTTATCTCCTATTTGCCTAAGTCTGCTGCTTTTTGGGATCACAAGAGTGCCTTACGTTGGTCGCAGAAAATCATGTCTCTCACCAACTCTGACATAGATTGGTGCAATAGGATTTATGACGGGATCAAGATCATTGGCCATTGTGGAAACTTCCCCAACGTACCCCTTATAGGAACTAAGGGAGGAATCAACTACCATCCATTTCTCGTTCGTCGTCAATTTGGATACCCGATGAGGCATGTTCCACGCAACGTTCATCTGGAAGGTCTTTTCTTCAAGGAAGGAGAAAATGACAGAGCACTAAAGACAGAAATAGTGCATGCTTGGAAACACTTCATAAAAAAGGACGGGAGCTTCTAGGAAGACCGGGCTGTGTCTCGGTGGAGCCTTATCTCCACTGGGTACAAACTAGAGCTCTCAAGCTAAAGATGCCTTATCCTCGTCACGGAGTTCTTCCGCCGAGGGAATCTGTCATGTACTTCATGACTGAAACGGAAAAGCTCCAGGTTACTCTCAACAAAGTTCAACAGGAGAGGAGGTCTTGGAAAAACAAATACCGCATTCTCAATGTGGAATGTATCAAAATACAGTAATTACTGAAAGATAAGGATGTTCTGATTGAGATTTTGGAGTAGCATGCTGTAGAAAATCAGGATGACCAAAGGAATTTGCTCGCTCTTTTCACTTGGCAAAGGAATGACAACCCGACAATGGCCCAAGAGCCCCGGTCCAAGAAAAGGAAAGTGCCAGAATCAGCACCTGAGTTCTCCTCAGAGAGGACTCGGTACCCCTTAGCTTAGGTTTCTGTTTCCGCACCTTGTAATTTACTGTATTTTCATTTCCTTAATCCTTTGAATTCAATAAAACGGGGTGTCGTACCTCAAAAAATGAGATCGACCTCGCGAGGCGCAATCGCACGCCCGCGGGATGGACTTAACAGAGTCGCCACCGATCTTTATTTATTCCATAGGAGGAAATGGAAAATATCAAATAAAACCCCTAAAAAGAAAGGATAAGAATATTGTCATCACAACCAATGTCTGAGTTTGGGAGTCGGTTACGCAAAGGGAAGGTATTAGCACCCCTCACGTCCGTTGTACTTAACGGGAACCATTTAGTTAGGGTCGAACGTATGTTAGCTTATGGATTGTTTCTAATCTTCAACTTATTGAGAAAGTAAGGTAAATGATTATTGTTAAAGGAGAGAAAACCTAAAGAGGTTTTTTATTATTAGGGTGCTCGACAAGACTTCACAATCTCGTGCCTATGTATTCTCATTGTAAAATGAGAAATAAGAGCGTCCGTAGTTCTGGCCTACGGGTGAAAAGCTTGAAAGCAAAGCTTGTGAGGATTGGTTGTTTAGGAAAAGAGATTAATGGTTATATCTTATGAAAGATTAAAGGAAGGGTTAAAATCACAAGAGATTAATGGCTATCTCTTGGAAAAGCTAGTGGCTTAAAAGTGGATTGAATATGCCGTAAGAATGCCAAAGGGTTATGCCAGAGTGCTAGACTCTAACAGTCCTTTTCATTCAAGATTGGTATAAAAAAAGTTTAATGGACAGTGCACGCTTGATAGAACTCAATCGTTCAAGAGTTACGCCGAGATGCTAGATCTCGATGGCTCTTATTCATCCAAGTTAAAATAAAAAATATTTGACGGACAACAAGCTTTTGATGATAAAAAGATCAAAAGGGTTATGTCAAGATGCTAGATCTTAAAGGTCCTTATTTGTCCACGTTGATATGAAAATTGTTTTGAAGACAAAAGAGGAGAATGAACAGCTACCCCAATGCGCAAGGCTTAGGACCAATCATTCGAGGGTTGTGCTAGAATGCTAGATTCCAACAGTCCTTTTCTTTCGAGATGATAATGAAAATTATTTGATGGACGACGAACACTTGACGAAAATCAATCTTTCGAAGAGTTGTGCCAAGATGCTAGATCTTGACGGCTCTTATTCGTCCAAGTCGAGACTTAAAGTTATTTATCGGACAACGAACATTTGATGAAAGTCACTTGTTCAAAGAGTTGTGCCAAGATGCTAGATCTTGACGGCTCTTATTTGTTCAAGTTAATAAAAATTGTTTAATAAAATAAAAATCGAAATGGTCTCATCTCAATCACAATTTAATCGAGAAATCGATAATCTAATGATATTTGACTTTCATTGACCGATAAAATAAAAAGAAATATGGCCTCATATTTATCAAAATTTTTAGTGATTTGAATAAAATCAATAAACCAAGATTTTTTATATATCATTGGCCAAAAAATAAAAATAAAATAAAATAAAATCGAAATGAGAATCGAAACAAAGGGAAGGAAAATGATAAGTTAGGAATAAAAGTAACATATTAGATTCAAACCAAAATTACGAAATATTAATAAAATAAAATCTAGCTTGAAAGTTCTATAAAACCTAAAAAGAATGAAATACAAAATCATAAAAATCTTCAAAAGAGGGGAGGGGCGCTGTAGAAGAAGGGGTGTCAAACCCAAATGAATACGGTCTTTAAGCCCACAATCCAATATTTCACATGGAAAACCATCAGACCCAATTAAAACATGCTCATGGAAGAATAGCTGCCCAGATTTCTTTTTCTTTAAAAAAAAAAAAAAAAAAGAAAATAGAAAATGAAAGTAACACGATTCACATTTGAGAAACACCAACTGGGTCCTGAAGCCCAAATAAATCATTAGGTTAAGAAGGCAAGGTTAAGAAAAGTCTAAATCACGTTGAAACAACCACATCATTCTCTTTTCTTTTTTTCTTTTAATAAAATAAATTGGAAAAATGGGAAAGCTGCAATACACAATCAAGGAAATGGAAAAGAAATTGCGCTCAGCTCCATCGTCATCATCGCATTCACGTTTCGTTCATCCCCGAGATCAATCCAACCTTTCTATCTCGTGCGAATCCTTTCTCGCTCTCGCTCGCTTCATCTCCGGATTCAACGTTGTTCAGGTTTGTGGTTTGCATCGAGTCGCTTACCATTCTTCTCCTACTCTGTTTCATCTCCTCTTTCTGGATTTCTGGGTTGGTTTGTGATTGGGTTTGAAACGGGTTAAAAAACAAGGGTTTGATTTGGTGTGGTTGTGGACGGCGGGAGTGAAGATTGTTGTTGTTGAAGGGGATCCGGATTGAAGGTGGTTGCAAGGTGGATTTAGGAGCTTGATGATGAAGTGGTCGGGTTTCTGGGTCTGTGTGGGTTTGAGAGTGCATCGGTTTGGAATTTGGTGGTGTTCGGGATGGCGGACAGTGTGAAGAAAAGCTGGCCGCGATTTGTCTTGAGATAAGATTGAGAGGGTAGCCGCGTGAGGTTTTGTGAGTGTAAGAGAAGAGGAAAACAATGAGAGAGAGTAGCGGCTTGTGAGAGAGAGAGAGATGAAAGATTGTTTCTTTTTTTCGGTTTTCCTCCTCCCCCCTGACTGATGATTTTTGAATCCCCCTTTAAAACCTTAAAACTTCTTTGCTAAGTTTGTATTCTTGTCTTATTGTTGATGATATTTCCCTTTCAATGCTCAGATCTTATGTTTCGTTTATTTTTATCGCAGGTTTTGCTTTGGGAATGGAAAGTATTGTCCCTTTCATTTGCTGCTTATAATGATGCGCAGGCTGGGGTGTTGGTGAGATGGCAACAGAGTTTGCTCAATTTTTGATTGATTCTAAAGTTACTTTCTTGGTACAGGTTGCCTTGTTGCAAAAAATGGGGAATGCGTGAGAACTCATGTGCTGACCAAAGATGCCACACTTTGCTGTACCTATTTTCTTGTAATTGTACCTTTTTGTAATTTTCTTAACTTGGTGAATGGGCTAATGTTATGTGGGCTTTGTATTCTGTGATTCTGATTGTAGTAATTATTGTTTTTTTTTAAAATAAGGAACAAAAGATAATTAAACTAAAAATTAAATCCTAGTCTAAACATACTTACCTTATCTTAAAATTAAATAAAAAATGTATTCTAATTAAAAAAGAAATAGAAGTAGAAGAGAAACTAAATAAATTGAAATTAAAAATAGATATATAATATAATTTGAATTAAACAAACTAAAATTAAAATAACATCTAATTAAAATATAGACTACACCAAAAATCAAAATTAAAATGGATAAACTCTAAATAATTCAAAATAATTATTTGACCAAATATGAATGTATAAATAAATAAAATTAAGAATGACATGAAAAAATGGCCGATTTTAAATGATATGCAACGATCAGAATATCTAAGGGTAAAATTTGGGGTATGACAGTTTCCCATATTTAAATATCTTCACCGGATGGACTTAACAGAGTCGCCACCGATCTTTATTTATTCCATTGGAGGAAAGGGAAAATATCTAATAAAACCCCTAAAAAGAAAGGATAAGAATATGGTCATCGCAACCAATGTCTGAGTTCGGGAGTCGGTTACCCAAGGGGAAGGTATTAGCACCCCTCACGTCCGTTGTACTCAACGGGAACCATTTAGTGAGGGTCGAATGTATGTTAACTTATGGATTGTTTCTAATCTTCAACTTATTGAGAAAGGAAGGTAAATGATTATTGTTAAAGGAGAGAAAACCTAAAGAGGTTTTTTATTATTAGGGTGCTCGACAAGACTTCACAATCTCGTGCCTATGTATTCTCATTGTAAAATGAGAAATCAGAGCGTCCGTGGTTCTGGCCTACGGGTGAAAAGCTTGAAAGCAAAGCTTGTGAGGATTGGTTGTTTAGGAAAAGAGATTAATGGTTATCTCTTATGAAATCACAAGAGATTAATGGCTATCTCTTGGAAAAGCTAGTGGCTTAAAAGTGGCTTGAATATGCCGTAAGAATGCCAAAGGGTTATGCCAGAGTGCTAGACTCTAACAGTCCTTTTCATTCAAGATTGGTATAAAAAACGTTTAATGGACAGTCACGCTTGATAGAACTCAATCGTTCAAGAGTTACGCCGAGATGCTAGATCTCGATGGCTCTTATTCATCCAAGTAGAAATAAAAAATATTTGACGGACAACAAGCTTTTGATGATAAAAAGCTCAAAAGGTTTATGTCAAGATGCTAGATCTTAAAGGTCCTTATTTGTCCAAGTTGATATGAAAATTGTTTTGAAGACAAAAGAGGAGAATGAACAGCTACCCCAATGCGCAAGGCTTAGGACCAATCATTCGAGGGTTGTGCTAGAATGCTAGATTCCAACAGTCCTTTTCTTTCGAGATGATAATGAAAATTATTTGATGGACGATGAAAACTTGACGAAAATCAATCGTTCGAAGAGTTGTGCCAAGATGCTAGATCTTGACAGCTCTTATTCGTCCAAGTCGAGACTTAAAGTTATTTATCGGACAACGAACATTTGATGAAAGTCACTTGTTCAAAGAGTTGTGCCAAGATGCTAGATCTTGACGGCTCTTATTTGTCCAAGTTAATAAAAATTGTTTAATAAAATAAAAATCGAAATGGTCTCGTCTCAATCACGATTTAATCGAGAAATCGATAATCTAATGATATTTGACTTTCATTGACCGATAAAATAAAAAGAAATATGGCCTCATATTTATCAAAATTTTTAGTGATTTGAATAAAATCAAAAAACCAAGATTTTTTATATATCATTGGCCAAAAAATAAAAATAAAATAAAATAAAATCGAAATGAGAATCGAAACAAAGGGAAGGAAAATGATAAGTTAGGAATAAAAGTAACATATTAGATTCAAACCAAAATTACGAAATATTAATAAAATAAAATCTAGCTTGAAAGTTCTATAAAACCTAAAAAGAATGAAATACAAAATCATAAAAATCTTCAAAAGAGGGGAGGGGCGCTGTAGAAGAAGGGGTGTCAAACCCAAATGAATACGGTCTTTAAGCCCACAATCCAATATTTCACATGGAAAACCATCAGACCCAATTAAAACATACTCATGGAAGAATAGCTGCCCAGATTTCTTTTTCTTTTAAAAAAAAAAAAAAAAGAAAATAGAAAATGAAAGTAACACGATTCACATTTGAGAAACACCAACTGGGTCCTGAAGCCCAAATAAAGCATTAGGTTAAGAAGGCAAGGTTAAGAAAAGTCTAAATCACGTTGAAACAACCACATCATTCTCTTTTCTTTTTTTCTTTTAATAAAATAAATTGGAAAAATGGGAACGCTGCAATACACAATCAAGGAAATGGAAAAGAAATTGCGCTCAGCTCCATCGTCATCTTCACATTCACGTTTCGTTCATCCCCGAGATCAATCCAACCTTTCCATCTCGTGCGAATCCTTTCTCGCTCTCGCTCGCTTCAACTCCGGATTCAACGTTGTTCAGGTTTGTGGTTTGCATCGATTCGCTTACCATTCTTCTCCTACTCTGTTTCATCTCCTCTTTCTGGATTTCTGGGTTGGTTTGTGATTGGGTTTGAAACGGGTTAAAAAACAAGGGTTTGATTTGGTGTGGTTGTGGACGGCGGGAGTGAAGATTGTTGTTGTTGAAGGGGATCCGGATTGAAGGTGGTTGCAAGGTGGATTTAGGAGCTTGATGATGAAGTGGTCGGGTTTCTAGGTCTGTGTGGTTTTGAGAGTGCATCGGTTTGGATTTTGGTGGTGTTCGGGATGGCGGACAGTGTGAAGAAAAGCTGGCCGCGATTTGTCTTGAGATAAGATTGAGAGGGTAGCCGCGTGAGGTTTTGTGAGTGTAAGAGAAGAGGAAAACAATGAGAGAGAGTAGCGGCTTGCGAGAGAGAGAGATGAAAGATTGTTTCTTTTTTTCGGTTTTCCTACTCCCCCCTGACTGATGATTTTGGAATCCCCCTTTAAAACCTATAAAACTTCTTTGCTAAGTTTGTATTCTTGTTTTATTGTTGATGATATTTCCCTTTCAATGCTCAGATCTTATGTTAAGTTTATTTTAATCGCAGGTTTTGCTTTGGGAATGGAAAGTATTGTCCCTTTCATTTGCTGCTTATAATGATGCGCAGGCTGGGGTGTTGGTGAGATGGCAACAGAGTTTGCTCAATTTTTGATTGATTCTAAAGTTACTTTCTTGGTACAGGTTGCCTTGTTGCAAAAAATGGGGAATGCGTGAGAACTCATGTGCTGACCAAAGATGCCACACTTTGCTGTACCTATTTTCTTGTAATTGTACCTTTTTGTAATTTTCTTAACCTGGTGAATGGGCCTAAGTAATGTTATGTGGGCTTTGTATTCTGTGATTTTGATTGTAGTAATTATTGTTTTTTTTTAAATAAGGAACAAAAGATAATTAAACTAAAAATTAAATCCTAGTCTAAACATACTTACCTTATCTTAAAATTAAATAAAAAATGTATTCTAATTAAAAAAGAAATAGAAGTAGAAGAGAAACTAAATAAATTGAAATTAAAAATAGATATATAATATAATTTGAATTAAACAAACTAAAATTAAAATAACATCTAATTAAAATATAGACTACACCAAAAATCAAAATTAAAATGGATAAACTCTAAATAATTCAAAATAATTATTTGACCAAATATGAATGTATAAATAAATAAAATTAAGAATGACATGCAAAAATGGCCGATTTAAAATGATATGCAACGATCAGAATATCTAAGGGTAAAATTTGGGGTATGACAGTTGCCCCTATTTAAATATCTTCACCGGATGGACTTAACAGAGTCGCCACCGATCTTTATTTATTCCATTGGAGGAAAGGGAAAATATCGAATAAAACCCCTAAAAAGAAAGGATAAGAATATGGTCATCGCAACCAATGTCTGAGTTCGGGAGTCGGTTACCCAAGGGGAAGGTATTAGCACCCCTCACGTCCGTTGTACTCAACGGGAACCATTTAGTGAGGGTCGAATGTATGTTAACTTATGGATTGTTTCTAATCTTCAACTTATTGAGAAAGGAAGGTAAATGATTATTGTTAAAGGAGAGAAAACCTAAAGAGGTTTTTTATTATTAGGGTGCTCGACAAGACTTCACAATCTCGTGCCTATGTATTCCCATTGTAAAATGAGAAATCAGAGCGTCCGTGGTTCTGGCCTACGGGTGAAAAGCTTGAAAGCAAAGCTTGTGAGGATTGGTTGTTTAGGAAAAGAGATTAATGGTTATCTCTTATGAAATCACAAGAGATTAATGGCTATCTCTTGGAAAAGCTAGTGGCTTAAAAGTGGCTTGAATATGCCGTAAGAATGCCAAAGGGTTATGCCAGAGTGCTAGACTCTAACAGTCCTTTTCATTCAAGATTGGTATCAAAAAAGTTTAATGGACAGTGCACGCTTGATAGAACTCAATCGTTCAAGAGTTACGCGGAGATGCTAGATCTCGATGGCTCTTATTCATCCAAGTTAAAATAAAAAATATTTGACGGACAACTAGCTTTTGATGATAAAAAGCTCAAAAGGGTTATGTCAAGATGCTAGATCTTAAAGGTCCTTATTTGTCCAAGTTGATATGAAAATTGTTTTGAAGACGAAAGAGGAGAATGAACAGCTACCCCAATGCGCAAGGCTTAGGACCAATCATTCGAGGGTTGTGCTAGAATGCTAGATTCCAACAGTCCTTTTCTTTCGAGATGATAATGAAAATTATTTGATGGACGACGAAAACTTAACGAAAATCAATCGTTCGAAGAGTTGTGCCAAGATGATAGATCTTGACGGCTCTTATTCGTCCAAGTCGAGACTTAAAGTTATTTATCGAACAACGAACATTTGATGAAAGTCACTTGTTCAAAGAGTTATGCCAAGATGCTAGATCTTGACGGCTCTTATTTGTCCAAGTTAATAAAAATTGTTTAATAAAATAAAATCGAAATGGTATCGTCTCAATCACGATTTAATCGAGAAATCGATAATCTAATGATATTTGACTTTCATTGACCGATAAAATAAAAAGAAATATGGCCTCATATTTATCAAAATTTTTAGTGATTTGAATAAAATCAATAAACCAAGATTTTTTATATATCATTGGCCAAAAAATAAAAATAAAATAAAATAAAATCGAAATGAGAATTGAAACAAAGGGAAGGAAAATGATAAGTTAGGAATAAAAGTAACATATTAGATTCAAACCAAAATTACGAAATATTAATAAAATAAAATCTAGCTTGAAAGTTCTATAAAACCTAAAAAGAATGAAATACAAAATCATAAAAATCTTCAAAAGAGGGGAGGGGCGCTGTAGAAGAAGATGTGTCAAACCCAAATGAATACGGTCTTTAAGCCCACAATCCAATATTTCACATGGAAAACCATCAGACCCAATTAAAACATGCTCATGGAAGAATAGCTGCCCAGATTTCTTTTTCTTTTAAACAAAAAAAAAAAAAGAAAATAGAAAATGAAAGTAACACGATTCACATTTGAGAAACACCAACTGGGTCCTGAAGCCCAAATAAAGCATTAGGTTAAGAAGGCAAGGTTAAGAAAAGTCTAAATCACGTTGAAACAACCACATCATTCTCTTTTATTTTTTTCTTTTAATAAAATAAATTGGAAAAATGGGAAAGCTGCAATACACAATCAAGGAAATGGAAAAGAAATTGCGCTCAGCTCCATCGTCATCTTCGCATTCACGTTTCGTTCATCCCCGAGATCAATCCAACCTTTCCATCTCGTGCGAATCCTTTCTCGCTCTCGCTCGCTTCAACTCCGGATTCAACGTTGTTCAGGTTTGTGGTTTGCATCGATTCGCTTACCATTCTTCTCCTACTCTGTTTCATCTCCTCTTTCTGGATTTCTGGGTTGGTTTGTGATTGGGTTTGAAACGGGTTAAAAAACAAGGGTTTGATTTGGTGTGGTTGTGGACGGCGGGAGTGAAGATTGTTGTTGTTGAAGGGGATCCGAATTGAAAGTGGTTGCAAGGTGGATTTAGGAGCTTGATGATGAAGTGGTCGGGTTTCTAGGTCTGTGTGGTTTTGAGAGTGCATCGGTTTGGATTTTGGTGGTGTTCGGGATGGCGGACAGTGTCAAGAAAAGCTGGCCGCGATTTGTCTTGAGATAAGATTGAGAGGATAGCCGCGTGAGGTTTTGTGAGTGTAAGAGAAGAGGAAAACAATGAGAGAGAGAAGCGGCTTGCGAGAGAGAGAGATGAAAGATTGTTTCTTTTTTTTGGTTTTCCTCCTCCCCCCTGACTGATGATTTTTGAATCCCCCTTTAAAACCTATAAAACTTCTTTGCTAAGTTTGTATTCTTGTCTTATTGTTGATGATATTTCCCTTTCAATGCTCAGATCTTATGTTTCGTTTATTTTTATCGCAGGTTTTGCTTTGGGAATGGAAAGTATTGTCCCTTTCATTTGCTGCTTATAATGATGCGCAGGCTGGGGTGTTGGTGAGATGGCAACAGAGTTTGCTCAATTTTTGATTGATTCTAAAGTTACTTTCTTGGTACAGGTTGCCTTGTTGCAAAAAACGGGGAATGCGTGAGAACTCATGTGCTGACCAAAGCTGCCACACTTTGCTGTACCTATTTTCTTGTAATTGTACGTTTTTGTAATTTTCTTAACCTGGTGAATGGGCCTAAGTAATGTTATGTGGGCTTTGTATTCTGTGATTTTGATTGTAGTAATTATTGTTTTTTTTTTAAATAAGGAACAAAAGATAATTAAACTAAAAATTAAATCCTAGTCTAAACATACTTACCTTATCTTAAAATTAAATAAAAAATGTATTCTAATTAAAAAAGAAATAGAAGTAGAAGAGAAACTAAATAAATTGAAATTAAAAATAGATATATAATATAATTTGAATTAAACAAACTAAAATTAAAATAACATCTAATTAAAATATAGACTACACCAAAAATCAAAATTAAAATGGATAAACTCTAAATAATTCAAAATAATTATTTGACCAAATATGAATGTATAAATAAATAAAATTAAGAATGACATGCAAAAATGGCCGATTTAAAATGATATGCAACGATCAGAATATCTAATGGTAAAATTTGGGGTATGACAGTTGCCCCTATTTAAATATCTTCACCGGATGGACTTAACAGAGTCGCCACCGATCTTTATTTATTCCATAGGAGGAAAGGGAAAATATTGAATAAAACCCCTAAAAAGAAAGGATAAGAATATGGTCATCGCAACCAATGTCTGAGTTCGGGAGTCGGTTACCCAAGGGGAAGGTATTAGCACCCCTCACGTCTGTTGTACTCAACGGGAACCATTTAGTGAGGGTCGAATGTATGTTAACTTATGGATTGTTTCTAATCTTCAACTTATTGAGAAAGGAAGGTAAATGATTATTGTTAAAGGAGAGAAAACCTAAAGAGGTTTTTTATTATTAGGGTGCTCGACAAGACTTCACAATCTCGTGCCTATGTATTCTCATTGTAAAATGAGAAATCAGAGCGTCCGTGGTTCTGGCCTACGGGTGAAAAGCTTGAAAGCAAAGCTTGTGAGGATTGGTTGTTTAGGAAAAGAGATTAATGGTTATCTCTTATGAAAGATTAAAGGAAGGGTTAAAAATCTCAAGAGATTAATGGCTATCTCTTGGAAAAGCTAGTGGCTTAAAAGTGGCTTGAATATGCCGTAAGAATGCCAAAGGGTTATGCCAGAGTGCTAGACTCTAATAGTCCTTTTCATTCAAGATTGGTATAAAAAAAGTTTAATGGACAGTGCACGCTTTATAGAACTCAATCGTTCAAGAGTTACGCCGAGATGCTAGATCTCGATGGCTCTTATTCATCCAAGTTGAAATAAAAAATATTTGACGGACAACAAGCTTTTGATGATAAAAAGCTCAAAAGGGTTATGTCAAGATGCTAGATCTTAAAGGTCCTTATTTGTCCAAGTTGATATGAAAATTGTTTTGAAGACGAAAGAGGAGAATGAACAGCTACCCCAATGCGCAAGGCTTTGGACCAATCATTTGAGGGTTGTGCTAGAATGCTAGATTCCAACAGTCCTTTTCTTTCGAGATGATAATGAAAATTATTTGATGGACGACGAACACTTGACGAAAATCAATCGTTCGAAGAGTTATGCCAAGATGCTAGATCTTGACGGCTCTTATTCGTCCAAGTCGAGACTTAAAGTTATTTATCGGGCAATGAACATTTGATGAAAGTCACTTGTTCAAAGAGTTGTGCCAAGATGCTAGATCTTGACGGCTCTTATTTGTCCAAGTTAATAAAAATTGTTTAATAAAATAAAAATCGAAATGGTCTCGTCGCAATCACGATTTAATCGAGAAATCGATAATCTAATGATATTTGACTTTCATTGACCGATAAAATAAACAGAAATATGGCCTCATATTTATCAAAATTTTTAGTGATTTGAATAAAATTAATAAACCAAGATTTTTTAAATATCATTGGCCAAAAAATAAAAATAAAATAAAATAAAATCGAAATGAGAATCGAAACAAAGGGAAGGAAAATGATAAGTTAGGAATAAAAGTAACATATTAGATTCAAACCAAAATTACGAAATATTAATAAAATAAAATCTAGCTTGAAAGTTCTATAAAACCTAAAAAGAATGAAATACAAAATCATAAAAATCTTCAAAAGAGGGGAGGGGCGCTGTAGAAGAAGGGGTGTCAAACCCAAATGAATACGGTCTTTAAGCCCACAATCCAATATTTCACATGGAAAACCATCAGACCCAATTAAAACATGCTCATGGAAGAATAGCTGCCCAGATTTCTTTTTCTTTTAAACAAAAATAATAAAAAAAAGAAAATAGAAAATGAAAGTAACACGATTCACATTTGAGAAACACCAACTGGGTCCTGAAGCCCAAATAAAGCATTAGGTTAAGAAGGCAAGGTTAAGAAAAGTCTAAATCATGTTGAAACAACCACATCATTCTCTTTTCTTTTTTCTTTTAATAAAATAAATTGGAAAAATGGGAAAGCTGCAACACACAATCAAGGAAATGGAAAAGAAATTGCGCTCAGCTCCATCGTCATCATCGCATTCACGTTTCGTTCATCCCCGAGATCAATCCAACCTTTCCATCTCGTGCGAATCCTTTCTCGCTCTCGCTCGCTTCAACTCCGGATTCAACGTTGTTCAGGTTTGTGGTTTGCATCGAGTCACTTACCATTCTTCTCCTACTCTGTTTCATCTCCTCTTTCTGGATTTCTGGGTTGGTTTGTGATTGGGTTTGAAACGGGTTAAAAAACAAGGGTTTGATTTGGTGTGGTTGTGGACGGCGGGAGTGAAGATTGTTGTTGTTGAAGGGGATCCGGATTGAAGGTGGTTGCAAGGTGGATTTAGGAGCTTGATGATGAAGTGGTCGGGTTTCTAGGTCTGTGTGGGTTTAAGAGTGCATCGGTTTGGATTTTGGTGGTGTTCGGGATGGCGGACAGTGTGAAGAAAAGCTGGCCGCGATTTGTCTTGAGATAAGATTGAGAGGGTAGCCGCGTGAGGTTTTGTGAGTGTAAGAGAAGAGGAAAACAATGAGAGAGAGTAGCGGCTTGTGAGAGAGAGAGAAAGATGAAAGATTGTTTCTTTTTTTCGGTTTTCCTCCTCCCCCCTGACTGATGATTTTTGAATCCCCCTTTAAAACCTATAAAACTTCTTTGCTAAGTTTGTATTCTTGTCTTATTGTTGATGATATTTCCCTTTCAATGCTCAGATCTTATGTTTCGTTTATTTTTATCGCAGGTTTTGCTTTGGGAATGGAAAGTATTGTCCCTTTCATTTGCTGCTTATAATGATGCGCATGCTGGGGTGTTGGTGAGATGGCAACAGAGTTTGCTCAATTTTTGATTGATTCTAAAGTTACTTTCTTGGTACAGGTTTCCTTGTTGCAAAAAATGGGGAATGCGTGAGAACTCATGTCCTGACCAAAGATGTCACACTTTGCTGTACCTATTTTCTTGTAATTGTACCTTTTTGTAATTTTCTTAACCTGGTGAATGGGCCTAAGTAATGTTATGTGGGCTTTGTATTCTGTGATTTTGATTGTAGTAATTATTGTTTTTCTTTTTAAATAAGGAACAAAAGATAATTAAACTAAAAATTAAATCCTAGTCTAAACATACTTACCTTATCTTAAAATTAAATAAAAAATGTATTCTAATTAAAAAAGAAATAGAAGTAGAAGAGAAACTAAATAAATTGAAATTAAAAATAGATATATAATATAATTTGAATTAAACAAACTAAAATTAAAATAACATCTAATTAAAATATAGACTACACCAAAAATCAAAATTAAAATGGATAAACTCTAAATAATTCAAAATAATTATTTGACCAAATATGAATGTATAAATAAATAAAATTAAGAATGACATGCAAAAATGGTCAATTTAAAATGATATGCAACGATCAAAATATCTATGGGTAAAATTTGGGGTATGACAATTGCCCCTATTTAAATATCTTCACCGGTTGACATAAGTGATTATAGTCTTCATGAAATCATGGTGCAAGGTATTTAAATATAGATAACCGAAAATTTTGCCCTTAGATACACCAACATGCAATGCTACTCTAATATGATGAAAATGATGAGATGATAAATGCAAAATGCAGGCAAAAACAAAAGCAGACAGGGACAAAGTCCACACAATGAGCAACCGACTCACTGGCGAAAGTCTAAAGCAAACTGGGGAATAATCTAAGGTGATGAAGCAACTGGTTCAGGCGCGACCGGGTAATACTTTAAAAAGAAAAGCTGACACAAGATCCTTGCTAGAAGTAGAACGGGAAAGACGGTCTCCACTGGGGAATCAAACAAAGGCTCCGTCTAGGAGAACATCAAAAAGAGAAAGGCACACCCGGAAAAACGTCAGACGGCAAAAGAAACCAGACATCCAATAATGGCTTTGAATGAAAGGTGCAAATCACAATATCTAATAATGGTTTTAGATAAAGGTGAGCAAACAAGGGTAATCCAAGAAGTCATTGGATAAAAGGACACCAGACATTCAATAATGGCTTTGAATGAAAGGTACAAATCAGAATATCTAATAATGGCTTTAGATGAATGTGAAAAGAGACTACATTCAAGAATGGCATTGAATGTAAAGAAACCAGTCATCCAATAATGGCTTTGAATGAAAGGTACGACTCACAATATCTAATAATAGCTTTAGATGAATGTGAACAAAGATTACATTCAAGAATGGCATTGAATGCAAGGGAACCAGTCATCCAATAATGGCTTTGAATGAAAGTAAGCAAAGTAAGGATCCAAGACAACATTGGACGCAAATGAACCAATCACCCAATAATGGCTTTGAATGAAAGGTATAAATCACGATATCTGAGACGACATCAGATAGACGTGAGAAAGGTAGAGATCCAAGACGGCATTGGATAAAAAGAAACCAAAGTATTCAAGACAACATTGAATGAAAGGTATAAATCACAATATCTGAGACGACATCAGATAGACGTGAGCAAAGTAAGGATCCAAGACAACATTGGACGCAAAGGAACCAATCACCCAATAATGGCTTTGAATGAAAAGTATAAATCACGATATCTGAGATGGCATCAGATAGACGTGAGAAAGGTAGAGATCCAAGACGGCATTGGATAAAAAGAAACCAACGTATTCAAGACAACATTGAATGAAAGGTATAAATCACGATATCTGAGACGACATCAGATAGACGTGAGCAAAGTAAGGATCCAAGACAGCATTGGATGTAAAGGAACCAATCACCCAATAATGGCTTTGAATGAAAGGTATAAATCACGATATCTGAGACGGCATCAGATAGACGTGAGAAAGGTAGAGATCCAAGACAACATTGGACGCAAAGGAACCAAAGTATTCAAGACAGAATTGAATAAATGGTATAAATCACGATATCTGAGATGACATCAGATAGACGTGAAAAAGGTAAGGATCCAAGACAGCATTGGATAAAGAAACCAAAGTATTCAAGACAACATTGAATAACTGTGAACAAGGAGATACCCAAGAAAGCATTGGATAAAAAGGAAGAACGACGTCTAAGAAAGCATTGAACAAAGAAATAGCTAAGAAAGCATTGGGTAAGAGAAAAGAACTTTCAGGAATGGCACTGGGAGAAACTAGAGGAATAAGATATCCAGGAATGACACTGGAGTGAAGGAATATAAATATCCAGGAATAACACTGGAATGAAAGGATAGGTAACATTTTGGTAGGCACCAAGTAAGTTGGACTTTGACCACAAGGTAAGACGCGGATAACGACACGACCTCGGGAGAAATGAAAATGAGGATGAAACACTCATGCTATGCATATGTATATGAATCATGCAGATGATATATAATCAAATGCAAATGCAAATGTAGATGTAGATGTCGACGACACTGCTCGACTCTCTGGGATGACAAGATTGGAAAACTGATTCCTCTACACGGAGATCACTTCCATTCTGCTTGGGGACTAGAGATGCTACTGTTGGACACATCTCTGCCACACTGGTAAATTGTATCCAAATTGATGATCCTTGTAGGAAGGATAAAGCGTTGCTTGGGGATTCTTCAGGTAAACTGCCCCAGACTAGCAGATTATTGTAGATGATCTGATCATTGCTTCAGCTTGATTGATTCTGGAAATGACCGTTTCATGGTGCCCTTAGAAAGCTTGCCCCAATCTGAGTCTTGAAAGACGATTGTTTTACTGTACACTGGGAAAGCTTGCCCCAGCCTGAGTCTTGCAAAATCTTCTGTATAAACCAATTCTGAGAAGTCGCCATTAAACCACAAATCTTAAACTGATTCTCAACAGGATATGCAATGAACTTGCCCCTGATTGGATCACCGACCAAGTTTCTCAAATGTTTGAAAATTCCTTAAGAAGAAAGCTAGTTTGCAAACAATAGTATTTGTACAAACATGGTAAATGCAAAGTTCATGCAACTTTCGAAATCAATCATTTTTTGAAAAAGGCGAAGTATATGAGTTACTGGTCTGAACACGGTGGTTCAAGACATTAAAGTGAAAAGTTTAAGCAAAGGGTGTAATGCCCAAAATAGATGATCTGCAAAGATCTTTTGGAGTCAGTTTACGCAACCTTGTTGTAGTATGCTTTCAAAATAACCTTGCTTCAATTAGGTCTTTTGAGGGTTATAACGTGGCTTGGTTCACGGTTTAAGAGACAAAGGATAAAAGCTCAAAGTTTATTTGTGCCCACCCAATCTACGTGATGAACTTCAGTCCTATGCTCAGTTAACTCGAACTATGCACTCAAATTCCCATGAGTTAGGAATTGCACTGATGATAACAATGATGGTTCAAAATTCAATGGACTTGAGATGTCAGTCGCTGCTTTATTTCTAAACTGTTTGCCATTGAGGACTTTCAGGATAAAGGATTTAAAGATTTCCTCCTTTGGTTGTCATACAAACTTTTCTTTCTTATTTTTTCTTTTTTTTAGTGACTGCATGGCTTAAGGATTACGACGAACCATCGTTGGCGTTCGACTTGCAAGACATCTTCGACACTTGCTTGTTATGCGCGAAGGAAAATGTGTGAGTGCAACTTTTTTGTTTGAAAGGCGTCTTGCATGAAACTCTTGTATTTGAATGCACAATCAAGTTAACTGAGAACTACCCTGCCCCAGGTTAAGATTGCGGGTTTTTATTTGTAAATAAAAGAAACTCCTACTTCTAGGCTCGAAGGGGTTAAAGAGGGGTTAACTTCCTTATTTCTCCAGTGTTTAGGAGTTGAAACAATGCCTTACATCGTCAACAAAGTTTTGATTTGAAAGCATACCAACAGCAATTATGGGTATGACGTTTTCATCATCCTCCCTCCAATCTTTGCATAATCAAAAGAAAGTGGACAAGAGAATTTTTAGTTTCTTGAAACAGAAAGCATTAAGAAGTAAATAGCAAAAACAAATGAATTGAATAAAAAAAAGTTGCACATGCTTATTTCATTAACCTGAAAGTACAAACATAATTTGGAAGCAAACAGCTAGTACAAAACAAAGGAAAATGCAAACAATAAGAAACATGGCCTAATGACTAGTCAACAACATGGATGAGTTGGCCTGTCTTCGGAAAGTAGCTGAGATGAAGTCGACTGAAGCTTCACTTGCCCTGGCAGAGGGTTGTTCTGACATTCTGCGTTTGATGTTAACTCTAGTCCTATATCGGTGCCGAGGAATTAGCTTGACGACTGACAGATGGCACAGGAAGATGGAAACAGCTGGAAATGAGCCACTAGACAAACAGACATATGCAATGAAACATGCAAAGATGCATATGAAATGCAATGCAATGCAAACAGGATGCAAAAAGAAAATGCAAGGTAAGTATGGTTATGATCTGAGATAACCCGAATAAATCAGAGCATCCTATTAGGTAGGTTTCCCTACAACGGATAGTTCTAGATTATCTACCCATAAACCCACTCACGGGATATTTTATAGGTTTTTGATAAGGTTTCAGAGTCACGGACCTTAGTCGTGTCAACATTATGCAACGGGCTAGCCATTTTACAACGAGAGTGACGAAAAGGTCTATTCTGATCGGGGTTTTCATATTGGTTGGAGCAAGGAGATATCCTTGAAGTCCAATATTACGCAACCACCAAAATAGCACTGGTTCTAACAGGGGACCTAGAGTCACTGACCCTTCATGAATCAGTGTCATGCAACAGGCTAGCTGTTTTATAACGAGATCTACAAACAGGTCTACTCTAGAGGAGCTTTCATGTTAGTTGCTACAAGGAGCTTGCCCTCGTAGTCTAACACAACTAACTACCAAATCTAAACCTATGTTTTCTCTTTGCTTTTTCCAAAACTCGGGTGTAGAGCTTTAATTATGATATCAGATCCCTAAAACCCGCGCATGGATATACAGAGATATATATATATATATGAAATGGAAATAAAGCAAGAGCAATAAAACATATAATCAAAGAAGAAAGAGAAACAAACAAAAGCTAAACACACATATGAAAACCTAACTAAACTAGGCTTGACTCACTTAAGGATGTCCTCCCCAGCAGAGTCTCCATCTGTCGTACCTCAAAAAATGAGAACGACCTCGCGAGGCGCAATCGCATGCCCGCAGGATGGACTTAATAGAGTCGCCACCGATCTTTATTCATTCCATAGGAGGAAAGGGAAAATATCAAATAAAACCCCTAAAAAGAAAGGATAAGAATATGGTCATCGCAACCAATGTCTGAGTTCGGGAGTCGGTTACGCGAGGGGAAGGTATTAGCACCCCTCACGTCCATTGTACTTAACGGAAACCATTTAGTTAGGATCGAATGTATGTTAGCTTATGGATTGTTTCTAATCTTCAACTTATTGAGAAAGGAAGGTAAATGATTATTGTTAAAGGAGAGAAAACCTAAAGAGGTTTTTTATTATTAGGGTGCTCGACAAGACTTCACAATCTCGTGCCTACGTATTCTCATTGTAAAATGAGAAATCAGAGCGTCTGTAGTTCTGGCCTACGGGTGAAAAGCTTGAAAGCAAAGCTTGTGAGGATTGGTTGTTTGGGAAAAGAGATTAATGGTTATCTCTTATGAAAGATTAAAGGAAGGGTTAAAAATCACAAGAGATTAATGGCTATCTATTGGAAAAGCTAGTGGCTTAAAAGTGGCTTGAATATGCCGTAAGAATGCCAAAGGGTTATGCCAGAGTGCTAGACTCTAACAGTCCTTTTCATTCAAGATTGGTATAAAAAAAAGTTTAATGGACAGTGCATGCTTGATAGAACTCAATCGTTCAAGAGTTGCGCCGAGATGCTAGATCTCGATGGCTCTTATTCATCCAAGTTGAAATAAAAAATATTTGACGGACAACAAGCTTTTGATGATAAAAAGCTCAAAAGGGTTATGTCAAGATGCTAGATCTTAAAGGTCCTTATTTGTCCAAGTTGATATGAAAATTGTTTTGAAGACGAAAGAGGAGAATGAACAGCTACCCCAATGCGCAAGGCTTAGGACCAATCATTCGAGGGTTGTGCTAGAATGCTAGATTCCAACAGTCATTTTCTATCGAGATGATAATGAATATTATTTGATAGACGACGAACACTTGACGAAAATCAATTGTTCGAAGAGTTGTGCCAAGATGCTAGATCTTGACGGCTCTTATTCGTCCAAGTCGAGACTTAAAGTTATTTATCGGACAACGAACATTTGATGAAAGTCACTTGTTCAAAGAGTTGTGCCAAGATGCTAGATCTTAACGGTTCTTATTTGTCCAAGTTAATAAAAATTGTTTAATAAAATAAAAATCGAAATGGTCTCGTATCAATCACGATTTAATCGAGAAATTGATAATCTAATGATATTTGACTTTCATTGACCGATAAAATAAAAAGAAATATGGCCTCATATTTATCAAAACTTTTAGTGATTTGAATAAAATCAATAAATCAAGATTTTTTATATATCATTGGACAAAAAATAAAAATAAAATAAAATAAAATCGAAATGAGAATCGAAACAAAGGGAAGGAAAATGATAAGTTAGGAATAAAAGTAACATATTAGATTCAAACCAAAATTACGAAATATTAATAAAATAAAAAATATCTTGAAAGTTCTATAAAACCTAAAAAGAATGAAATACAAAATCATAAAAATCTTCAAAAGAGGGGAGGGGCGCTGCAGAAGAAGGGGTGTCAAACCCAAATGAATACGGTCTTTAAGCCCATAATCCAATATTTCACATGGAAAACCATCAGACCCAATTAAAACATGCTCATGGAAGAATAGATGCCCAGATTTCTTTTTCTTTTAAACAAAAATAAAAAAAGGAAAATCTAAAATGAAAGTAACACGGTTCACATTTGAGAAACACCAATAGGGTCCTGAAGCCCAAATAAATCATTAGGTTAAGAAGGCAAGGTTAAGAAAAGTCTAAATCACGTTGAAACAATCACATCATTCTCTTTTCTTTTTTTCTTTTAATAAAATAAATTGGAAAAATGGGAAAGCTGCAATACACAATCAAGGAAATGGAAAAGAAATTGCGCTCAGCTCCATCGTCATCATCGCATTCACGTTTCCATCTCGTGCGAATCCTTTCTCGCTCTCGCTCGCTTCAACTCCGGATTCAACGTTGTTTAGGTTTGTGGTTTGCATCGATTCACTTACCATTCTTCTCCTACTCTGTTTCATCTCCTCTTTCTGGATTTTTGGGTTGGTTTGTGATTGGGTTTGAAACGGGTTAAAAAACAAAGGTTTGATTTGGTGTGGTTGTGGACGGCGGGAGTGAAGATTGTTGTTGTTGAAGGGGATCCGGATTGAAGGTGGTTGCAAGGTGGATTTAGGAGCTTGATGATGAAGTGGTAGGGTTTCTGGGTCTGTGTGGTTTTGAGAGTGCATCGGTTTAGATTTTGGTGGTGTTCGGGATGGTGGACAGTGTGAAGAAAAGCTGGCCGCGATTTGTCTTGAGATAAGATTGAGAGGGTAGCCGCGTGAGGTTTTGTGAGTGTAAGAGAAGAGGAAAACAATGAGAGAGAGTAGCGGCTTGCGAGAGAGAGATGAAAGATTGTTTCTTTTTTTCAGTTTTCCTCCTCCCCCCTGACTGATGATTTTTGAATCCCCCTTTAAAACCTTAAAATTTCTTTGCTAAGTTTGTATTCTTGTCTTATTGTTGATGATATTTCCCTTTCAATGCTCAGATCTTATGTTTCGTTTATTTTTATCGCATGTTTTGCTTTGGGAATGGAAAGTATTGTCCCTTTCGTTTGCTGCTTATAATGATGCGCAGGCTGGGGTGTTGGTGAGATGGCAACAGAGTTTGCTCAATTTTTGATTGATTCTAAAGTTACTTTCTTGGTACAGGTTGCCTTGTTGCAAAAAATGGGGAATGCGTGAGAACTCATGTGCTGACCAAAGATGCCACACTTTGCTGTACCTATTTTCTTGTAATTGTACCTTTTTGTAATTTTCTTAACCTGGTGAATGGGCCTAAGTAATGTTATGTGGGCTTTGTATTCTGTGATTTTGATTGTAGTAATTATTGTTTTTTTTTTAAATAAGGAACAAAAGATAATTAAACTAAAAATTAAATCCTAGTCTAAACATACTTACCTTATCTTAAAATTAAATAAATAATGTATTCTAATTAAAAAAGAAATAGAAGTAGAAGAGAAACTAAATAAATTGAAATTAAAAATAGATATATAATATAATTTGAATTAAACAAACTAAAATTAAAATAACATCTAATTAAAATATAGACTACACCAAAAATCAAAATTAAAATGGATAAACTCTAAATAATTCAAAATAATTATTTGACCAAATATGAATGTATAAATAAATAAAATTAAGAATGACATGCAAAAATGGCCGATTTAAAATGATATGCAACGATCAGAATATCTAATGGTAAAATTTGGGGTATGACAGTTGCCCCTATTTAAATATCTTCACCGGATGGACTTAACAGAGTCGCCACCGATCTTTATTTATTCCATTGGAGGAAAGGGAAAATATCTAATAAAACCCCTAAAAAGAAAGGATAAGAATATGGTCATCGCAACCAATGTCTGAGTTCGGGAGTCGGTTACCCAAGGGGAAGGTATTAGCACCCCTCACGTCCGTTGTACTCAACGGGAACCATTTAGTGAGGGTCGAATGTATGTTAACTTATGGATTGTTTCTAATCTTCAACTTATTGAGAAAGGAAGGTAAATGATTATTGTTAAAGGAGAGAAAACCTAAAGAGGTTTTTTATTATTAGGGTGCTCGACAAGACTTCACAATCTCGTGCCTATGTATTCTCATTGTAAAATGAGAAATCAGAGCGTCCGTGGTTCTGGCCTACGGGTGAAAAGCTTGAAAGCAAATCTTGTGAGGATTGGTTGTTTAGGAAAAGAGATTAATGGTTATCTCTTATGAAATCACAAGAGATTAATGGCTATCTCTTGGAAAAGCTAGTGGCTTAAAAGTGGCTTGAATATGCCGTAAGAATGCCAAAGGGTTATGCCAGAGTGCTAGACTCTAACAGTCCTTTTCATTCAAGATTGGTATAAAAAAAGTTTAATGGACAGTGCACGCTTGATAGAACTCAATCGTTCAAGAGTTACGCCGAGATGCTAGATCTCGATGGCTCTTATTCATCCAAGTTGAAATAAAAAATATTTGACGGACAACAAGCTTTTGATGATAAAAAGCTCAAAAGGGTTATGTCAAGATGCTAGATCTTAAAGGTCCTTATTTGTCCAAGTTGATATGAAAATTGTTTTGAAGACGAAAGAGGAGAATGAACAGCTACCCTAATGCGCAAGGCTTAGGACCAATCATTCGAGGGTTGTGCTAGAATGCTAGATTCCAACAGTCCTTTTTTTTCGAGATGATAATGAAAATTATTTGATGGACGACGAAAACTTGACGAAAATCAATCGTTCGAAGAGTTGTGCCAAGATGCTAGATCTTGACAGCTCTTATTCGTCCAAGTCGAGACTTAAAGTTATTTATCGGACAACGAACATTTGATGAAAGTCACTTGTTCAAAGAGTTGTGCCAAGATGCTAGATCTTGACGGCTCTTATTTGTCCAAGTTAATAAAAATTGTTTAATAAAATAAAAATCGAAATGGTCTCGTCTCAATCACGATTTAATCGAGAAATCGATAATCTAATGATATTTGACTTTCATTGACCGATAAAATAAAAAGAAATATGGCCTCATATTTATCAAAATTTTTAGTGATTTGAATAAAATCAATAAACCAAGATTTTTTATACATCATTGGCCAAAAAATAAAAATAAAATAAAATAAAATCGAAATGAGGATCGAAACAAAGGGAAGGAAAATGATAAGTTAGGAATAAAAGTAACATATTAGATTCAAACCAAAATTACGAAATATTAATAAAATAAAATCTAGCTTGAAAGTTCTATAAAACCTAAAAAGAATGAAATACAAAATCATAAAAATCTTCAAAGAGGGGAGGGGCGCTGTAGAAGAAGGGGTGTCAAACCCAAATGAATACGGTCTTTAAGCCCACAATCCAATATTTCACATGGAAAACCATCAGACCCAATTAAAACATGCTCATGGAAGAATAGCTGCCCAGATTTCTTTTTCTTTTAAACAAAAATAAAAAAAAAAGAAAATAGAAAATGAAAGTAACACGATTCACATTTGAGAAACACCAACTGGGTCCTGAAGCCCAAATAAAGCATTAGGTTAAGAAGGCAAGGTTAAGAAAAGTCTAAATCACGTTCAAACAACCACATCATTCTCTTTTCTTTTTTTCTTTTAATAAAATAAATTGGAAAAATGGGAAAGCTGCAATACACAATCAAGGAAATGGAAAAGAAATTGCGCTCAGCTCCATCGTCATCATCACATTCACGTTTCGTTCATCCCCGAGATCAATCCAACCTTTCCATCTGGTGTGAATCCTTTCTCGCTCTCGCTCGCTTCAACTCCAGATTCAACGTTGTTCAGGTTTGTGGTTTGCATCTATTCGCTTACCATTCTTCTCCTACTCTGTTTCATCTCCTCTTTCTGGATTTCTGGGTTGGCTTGTGATTGGGTTTGAAACGGGTTAAAAATCAAGGGTTTCATTTGGTGTGGTTGTGGACGGCAGGAGTGAAGATTGTTGATTTTGAAGGGGATCCGGATTGAAGGTGGATTTAGGAGCTTGATGATGAAGTGGTCGGGTTTCTGGGTCTGTGTGGTTTTGAGAGTGCATCGGTTTGGATTTTGGTGGTGTTCGGGATGGCGGACAGTGTGAAGAAAAGCTGGCCGCGATTTGTCTTGAGATAAGATTGAGAGGGTAGCCGCGTGAGGTTTTGTGAGTGTAAGAGAAGAGGAAAACAATGAGAGAGAGTAGCGGCTTGCGAGAGAGAGAGAGATGAAAGATTGTTTCTTTTTTTCGGTTTTCCTCGTCCCCCCTGACTGATGATTTTTGAATCCCCCTTTAAAATCTATAAAACTTCTTTGCTAAGTTTGTATTCTTGTCTTAATGTTGATGATGTTTCCCTTTCAATGCTCAAATCTTATGTTTCATTTATTTTTATCGCAGGTTTTGCTTTGGGAATGGAAAGTATTGTCCCTTTCATTTGCTGCTTATAATGATGCGCAGGCTGGGGTGTTGGTGAGATGGCAATAGAGTTTGCTCAATTTTTGATTGATTCTAAAGTTACTTTCTTGGTACAGGTTGCCTTGTTGCAAAAAATGGGGAATGCGTGAGAACTCATGTGCTGACCAAAGATGCCACACTTTGCTGTACCTATTTTCTTGTAATTGTACCTTTTTGTAATTTTCTTAACCTGGTGAATGGGCCTAAGTAATGTTATGTGGGCTTTGTATTCTGTGATTTTGATTGTAGTAATTATTGTTTTTTTTTTAAATAAGGAACAAAAGATAATTAAACTAAAAATTAAATCCTAGTCTAAACATACTTACCTTATCTTAAAATTAAATAAAAAATGTATTCTAATTAAAAAAGAAATAGAAGTAGAAGAGAAACTAAATAAATTGAAATTAAAAATAGATATATAATATAATTTGAATTAAACAAACTAAAATTAAAATAACATCTAATTAAAATATAGACTACACCAAAAATCAAAATTAAAATGGATAAACTCTAAATAATTCAAAATAATTATTTGACCAAATATGAATGTATAAATAAATAAAATTAAGAATGACATGCAAAAATGGCCGATTTAAAATGATATGCAACGATCAGAATATCTAAGGGTAAAATTTGGGGTATGACAGTTGCCCCTATTTAAATATCTTCACCGGATGGACTTAACAGAGTCGCCACCGATCTTTATTTATTCCATTGGAGGAAAGGGAAAATATCTAATAAAACCCCTAAAAAGAAAGGATAAGAATATGGTCATCGCAACCAATGTCTGAGTTCGGGAGTCGGTTACCCAAGGGGAAGGTATTAGCACCCCTCACGTCCGTTGTACTCAACGGGAACCATTTAGTGAGGGTCGAATGTATGTTAACTTATGGATTGTTTCTAATCTTCAACTTATTGAGAAAGGAAGGTAAATGATTATTGTTAAAGGAGAGAAAACCTAAAGAGGTTTTTTATTATTAGGGTGCTCGACAAGACTTCACAATCTCGGGCCTATGTATTCTCATTGTAAAATGAGAAATCAGAGCGTCCGTGGTTCTGGCCTACGGGTGAAAAGCTTGAAAGCAAAGCTTGTGAGGATTGGTTGTTTAGGAAAAGAGATTAATGGTTATCTCTTATGAAATCACAAGAGATTAATGGCTATCTCTTGGAAAAGCTAGTGGTTTAAAAGTGGCTTGAATATGCCGTAAGAATGCCAAAGGGTTATGCCAGAGTGCTAGACTCTAACAGTCCTTTTCATTCAAGATTGGTATAAAAAAAGTTTAATGGACAGTGCACGCTTGATAGAACTCAATCGTTCAAGAGTTACGCCGAGATGCTAGATCTCGATGGCTCTTATTCATCCAAGTTGAAATAAAAAATATTTGACGGACAACAAGCTTTTGATGATAAAAAGCTCAAAAGGGTTATGCAAGATGCTAGATCTTAAAGGTCCTTATTTTTCCAAGTTGATATGAAAATTGTTTTGAAGACGAAAGAGGAGAATGAACAGCTACCCCAATGCGCAAGGCTTAGGACCAATCATTCGAGGGTTGTGCTAGAATGCTAGATTCCAACAGTCATTTTCTTTCGAGATGATAATGAAAATTATTTGATGGACGACGAAAACTTGACAAAAATCAATCGTTCGAAGAGTTGTGCCAAGATGCTAGATCTTGACAGCTCTTATTCGTCCAAGTCGAGACTTAAAGTTATTTATCGGAAAACGAACATTTGATGAAAGTCACTTGTTCAAAGAGTTGTGCCAAGATGCTAGATCTTGACGGCTCTTATTTGTCCAAGTTAATAAAAATTGTTTAATAAAATAAAAATCGAAATGGTCTCGTCTCAATCACGATTTAATCGAGAAATCGATAATCTAATGATATTTGACTTTCATTTACCGATAAAATAAAAAGAAATATGGCCTCATATTTATCAAAATTTTTAGTGATTTGAATAAAATCAATAAACCAAGATTTTTTATATATCATTGGCCAAAAAATAAAAATAAAATAAAATAAAATCGAAATGAGAATCGAAACAAAGGGAAGGAAAATGATAAGTTAGGAATAAAAGTAACATATTAGATTCAAACCAAAATTACGAAATATTAATAAAATAAAATCTAGCTTGAAGGTTCTATAAAACCTAAAAAGAATGAAATACAAAATCATAAAAATCTTCAAAAGAGGGGAGGGGCGCTGTAGAAGAAGGGGTGTCAAACCCAAATGAATACGGTCTTTAAGCCCACAATCCAATATTTCACATGGAAAACCATCAGACCCAATTAAAACATGCTCATGGAAGAATAGCTGCCCAAATTTCTTTTCTTTTAAACAAAAATAAAAAAAAAGAAAATAGAAAATGAAAGTAACACGACTCACATTTGAGAAACACCAACTGGGTCCTGAAGCCCAAATAAAGCATTAGGTTAAGAAGGCAAGGTTAAGAAAAGTCTAAATCACGTTGAAACAACCACATCATTCTCTTTTCTATTTTTCTTTTAATAAAATAAATTGGAAAAATGGGAAAGCTGCAATACACAATCAAGGAAATGGAAAAGAAAATGCGCTCAGCTCCATCGTCATCATCGCATTCACGTTTCGTTCATCCCCGAGATCAATCCAACCTTTCCATCTCGTGTGAATCCTTTCTCGCTCTCGCTCGCTTCAACTCCGGATTCAACATTGTTCAGGTTTGTGGTTTGCATCGATTCGCTTACCATTCTTCTCCTACTCTATTTCATCTCCTCTTTCTGGATTTCTGGGTTGGCTTGTGATTGGGTTTGAAACGGGTTAAAAAACAAGGGTTTGATTTGGTGTGGTTGTGGACGGCGGGAGTGAAGATTGTTGTTGTTGAAGGGGATCCGGATTGAAGGTGGTTGCAAGGTGGATTTAGGAGCTTGATGATGAAGTGGTCGGGTTTTTGGGTCTGTGTGGTTTTGAGAGTGCATCGGTTTGGATTTTGGTGGTGTTCGGGATGGCGGACAGTGTGAAGAAAAGCTGGCCGCGATTTATCTTGAGATAAGATTGAGAGGGTAGCCGCGTGAGGTTTTGTGAGTGTAAGAGAAGAGGAAAACAATGAGAGAGAGTAGCGGCTTGTGAGAGAGAGAGAGAGATGAAAGATTGTTTCTTTTTTTCGGTTTTCCTCGTCCCCCCTGACTGATGATTTTTGAATCCCCCTTTAAAATCTATAAAACTTCTTTGCTAAGTTTGTATTCTTGTCTTATTGTTGATGATGTTTCCCTTTCAATGCTCAAATCTTATGTTTCATTTATTTTTATCGCAGGTTTTGCTTTGGGAATGGAAAGTATTGTCCCTTTCATTTGCTGCTTATAATGATGCGCAGGATGGGGTGTTGGTGAGATGGCAATAGAGTTTGCTCAATTTTTGATTGATTCCAAAGTTACTTTCTTGGTACAGGTTGCCTTGTTGCAAAAAATGGGGAATGCGTGAGAACTCATGTGCTGACCAAAGATGCCACACTTTGCTGTACCTATTTTCTTGTAATTGTACCTTTTTGTAATTTTCTTAACCTGGTGAATGGGCCTAAGTAATGTTATGTGGGCTTTGTATTCTGTGATTTTGATTGTAGTAATTAGTGTTTTTTTTAAATAAGGAACAAAAGATAATTAAACTAAAAATTAAATCCTAGTCTAAACAGACTTACCTTATCTTAAAATTAAATAAAAAATGTATTCTAATTAAAAAAGAAATAGAAGTAGAAGAGAAACTAAATAAATTGAAATTAAAAATAGATATATAATATAATTTGAATTAAACAAACTAAAATTAAAATAACATCTAATTAAAATATAGACTACACCAAAAATCAAAATTAAAATGGATAAACTCTAAATAATTCAAAATAATTATTTGACCAAATATGAATGTATAAATAAAAAAAATTAAGAATGACATGCAAAAATGACCGATTTAAAATGATATGCAACGATCAGAATATCTAAGGGTAAAATTTGGGGTATGACAGTTGCCCCTATTTAAATATCTTCACCGGATGGACTTAACAGAGTCGCCACCGATCTTTATTTATTCCATAGGAGGAAAGGGAAAATATCGAATAAAACCCCTAAAAAGAAAGGATAAGAATATGGTCATCGCAACCAATGTCTGAGTTCGGGAGTCGGTTACCCAAGGGGAAGGTATTAGCACCCCTCACGTCTGTTGTACTCAACGGGAACCATTTAGTGAGGGTCGAATGTATGTTAACTTATGGATTGTTTCTAATCTTCAACTTATTGAGAAAGGAAGGTAAATGATTATTGTTAAAGGAGAGAAAACCTAAAGAGGTTTTTTATTATTAGGGTGCTCGACAAGACTTCACAATCTCGTGCCTATGTATTCTCATTGTAAAATGAGAAATCAGAGCGTCCGTGGTTCTGGCCTACGGGTGAAAAGCTTGAAAGCAAAGCTTGTGAGGATTGGTTGTTTAGGAAAAGAGATTAATGGTTATCTCTTATGAAATCACAAGAGATTAATGGCTATCTCTTGGAAAAGCTAGTGGCTTAAAAGTGGCTTGAATATGCCGTAAGAATGCCAAAGGGTTATGCCAGAGTGCTAGACTCTAATAGTCCTTTTCATTCAAGATTGGTATAAAAAAAGTTTAATGGACAGTGCACGCTTGATAGAACTCAATCATTCAAGAGTTACGCCGAGATGCTAGATCTCGATGGCTCTTATTCATCCAAGTTGAAATAAAAAATATTTGACGGACAACAAGCTTTTGATGATAAAAAGCTCAAAAGGGTTATGTCAAGATGCTAGATCTTAAAGGTCCTTATTTGTCCAAGTTGATATGAAAATTGTTTTGAAGACGAAAGAGGAGAATGAACAGCTACCCCAATGCGCAAGGCTTAGGACCAATCATTCGAGGGTTGTGCTAGAATGCTAGATTCCAACAGTCCTTTTCTTTCGAGATGATAATGAAAATTATTTGATGGACGACGAACACTTGACGAAAATCAATCGTTCTAAGAGTTGTGCCAAGATGCTAGATCTTGACGGCTCTTATTCGTCCAAGTCGAGACTTAAAGTTATTTATCGGACAACGAACATTTGATGAAAGTCACTTGTTCAAAGAGTTGTGCCAAGATGCTAGATCTTGACGGCTCTTATTTGTCCAAGTTAATAAAAATTGTTTAATAAAATAAAAATCGAAATGGTCTCGTCTCAATCACGATTTAATCGAGAAATCGATAATCTAATGATATTTGACTTTCATTGACCGATAAAATAAAAAGAAATATGGCCTCATATTTATCAAAATTTTTAGTGATTTGAATAAAATCAATAAACCAAGATTTTTTATATATCATTGGCCAAAAAATAAAAATAAAATAAAATAAAATCGAAATGAGAATCGAAACAAAGGAAAGGAAAATGATAAGTTAGGAATAAAAGTAACATATTAGATTCAAACCAAAATTACGAAATATTAATAAAATAAAATCTAGCTTGAAAGTTCTATAAAACCTAAAAAGAATGAAATACAAAATCATAAAAATCTTCAAAAGAGGGGAGAGGCGCTGTAGAAGAAGGGGTGTCAAACCCAAATGAATACGATCTTTAAGCCCACAATCCAATATTTCACATGGAAAACCATCAGACCCAATTAAAACATGCTCATGGAAGAATAGCTGCCCAGATTTCTTTTTCTTTTAAACAAAAATAAAAAAAAAAGAAAATAGAAAATGAAAGTAACACGATTCACATTTGAGAAACACCAACTGGGTCCTGAATCCCAAATAAAGCATTAGGTTAAAAAGGCAAGGTTAAGAAAAGTCTAAATCACGTTGAAACAACCACATCATTCTCTTTTCTTTTTTTCTTTTAATAAAATAAATTGGAAAAATGGAAAAGCTGCAATAAACAATCAAGGAAATGGAAAAGAAATTGCGCTCAGATCCATCGTCATCATCGCATTCACGTTTCGTTCATCCCCGAGATCAATCTAACCTTTCCATCTCGTGTGAATCCTTTCTTGCTCTCGCTCGCTTTAACTCCGGATTCAACGTTGTTCAGGTTTGTGGTTTGCATCGATTCGCTTACCATTCTTCTCCTACTCTATATCATCTCCTCTTTCTGGATTTCTGGGTTGGTTTGTGATTGGGTTTGAAACGGGTTAAAAAACAAGGGTTTGAGTTGGTGTGGTTGTGGACGGCGGGAGTGAAGATTGTTGTTGTTGAAGGGGATCCAGATTGAAGGTGGTTGCAAGGTGGATTTAGGAGCTTGATGATGAAGTGGTCGGGTTTCTGGGTCTGTGTGGTTTTGAGAGTGCATCGGTTTGGATTTTGGTGGTGTTCGGGATGGCGGACAGTGTGAAGAAAAGCTGGCCGCGATTTGTCTTGAGATAAGATGAAGAGGGTAGCCGCGTGAGGTTTTGTGAGTGTAAGAGAAGAGGAAAACAATGAGAGAGAGTAGCGGCTTGCGAGAGAGAGAGATGAAAGATTGTTTCTTTTTTTCGGTTTTCCTCCTCCCCCCTGACTGATGATTTTTGAATCCCCCTTTAAAACCTATTAAACATCTTTGCTAAGTTTGTATTCTTGTCTTATTGTTGATGATATTTCCCTTTCAATGCTCAGATCTTATGTTTCATTTATTTTTATCGCAGGTTTTGCTTTGGGAATGGAAAGTATTGTCCCTTTCATTTGCTGCTTATAATGATGCGCAGGCTGGGGTGTTGGTGAGATGGCAATAGAGTTTGCTCAATTTTTGATTGATTCTAAAGTTACTTTCTTGGTACAGGTTGCTTGTTGCAAAAAATGGGGAATGCGTGAGAACTCATGTGCTGACCAAAGATGCCACACTTTGCTGTACCTATTTTCTTGTAATTGTACCTTTTTGTAATTTTCTTAACCTGGTGAATGGGCCTAAGTAATGTTATGTGGGCTTTGTATTCTGTGATTTTGATTGTAGTAATTATTGTTTTTTTTAAAATAAGGAACAAAAGATAATTAAACTAAAAATTAAATCCTAGTCTAAACATACTTACCTTATCTTAAAATTAAATAAAAAATGTATTCTAATTAAAAAAGAAATAAAAGTAGAAGAGAAACTAAATAAATTGAAATTAAAAATAGATATATAATATAATTTGAATTAAACAAACTAAAATTAAAATAACATCTAATTAAAATATAGACTACACCAAAAATCAAAATTAAAATGGATAAACTCTAAATAATTCAAAATAATTATTTGACCAAATATGAATGTATAAATAAATAAAATTAAGAATGACATGCAAAAATGGCCGATTTAAAATGATATGCAACGATCAGAATATCTAAGGGTAAAATTTGGGGTATGACAATTGTCATTATTTAAATATCTTCACCGGATGGATTTAACAGAGTCGCCACCGATCTTTATTTATTCCATTGGAGGAAAGGGAAAATATCGAATAAAACCCCTAAAAAGAAAGGATAAGAATATGGTCATCGCAACCAATGTCTGAGTTCGGGAGTCGGTTACCCAAGGGGAAGGTATTAGCACCCCTCACGTCCGTTGTACTCAACGGGAACCATTTAGTGAGGGTCGAATGTATGTTAACTTATGGATTGTTTCTAATCTTCAACTTATTGAGAAAGGAAGGTAAATGATTATTGTTAAAGGAGAGAAAACCTAAAGAGGTTTTTTATTATTAGGGTGCTCGATAAGACTTCACAATCTCGTGCCTATGTATTCTCATTGTAAAATGAGAAATCAGAGCGTCCGTGGTTCTGGCCTACGGGTGAAAAGCTTGAAAGCAAAGCTTGTGAGGATTGGTTGTTTAGGAAAAGAGATTAATGGTTATCTCTTATGAAAGATTAAAGGAAGGGTTAAAAATCACAAGAGATTAATGGCTATCTCTTGGAAAAGCTAGTGGCTTAAAAATGGCTTGAATATGCCGTAAGAATGCCAAAGGGTTATGCCAGAGTGCTAGACTCTAACAGTTATTTTCATTCAAGATTGGTATAAAAAAAGTTTAATGGACAGTGCACGCTTGATAGAACTCAATCGTTCAAGAGTTACGCCGAGATGCTAGATCTCGATGGCTCTTATTCATCCAAGTTGAAATAAAAAATATTTGACGGACAACAAGCTTTTGATGATAAAAAGCTCAAAAGGGTTATGTCAAGATGCTAGATCTTAAAGGTCCTTATTTGTCCAAGTTGATATGAAAATTGTTTTGAAGACGAAAGAGGAGAATGAACAGCTACCCCAATGCGCAAGGCTTAGGACCAATCATTCGAGGGTTGTGCTAGAATGCTAGATTCCAACAGTCCTTTTCTTTCGAGATGATAATGAAAATTATTTGATGGACGACGAAAACTTGACGAAAATCAATCGTTCGAAGAGTTGTGCCAAGATGCTAGATCTTGACAGCTCTTATTCGTCCAAGTCGAGACTTAAAGTTATTTATCGGACAACGAACATTTGATGAAAGTCACTTGTTCAAAGAGTTGTGCCAAGATGCTAGATCTTGACGGCTCTTATTTGTCCAAGTTAATAAAAATTGTTTAATAAAATAAAAATCGAAATGGTCTCGTCTCAATCACGATTTAATCGAGAAATCGATAATCTAATGATATTTGACTTTCATTTACCGATAAAATAAAAAGAAATATGGCCTCATATTTATCAAAATTTTTAGTGATTTGAATAAAATCAATAAACCAAGATTTTTTATATATCATTGGCCAAAAAATAAAAATAAAATAAAAAAAAATCGAAATGAGAATCGAAACAAAGGGAAGGAAAATGATAAGTTAGGAATAAAAGTAACATATTAGATTCAAACCAAAATTACGAAATATTAATAAAATAAAATCTAGCTTGAAAGTTCTATAAAACCTAAAAAGAATGAAATACAAAATCATAAAAATCTTCAAAAGAGGGGAGGGGCGCTGTAGAAGAAGGGGTGTCAAACCCAAACGAATACGGTCTTTAAGCCCACAATCCAATATTTCACATGGAAAACCATCAGACCCAATTAAAACATGCTCATGGAAGAATAGCTGCCCAGATTTCTTTTTCTTTTAAACAAAAATAAAAAAAAAGAAAATAGAAAATGAAAGTAACACGATTCACATTTGAGAAACACCAACTGGGTCCTGAAGCCCAAATAAAGCATTAGGTTAAGAAGGCAAGGTTAAGAAAAGTCTAAATCACATTGAAACAACCACATCATTCTCTTTTCTTTTTTTCTTTTAATAAAATAAATTGGAAAAATGGGAAAGCTGCAATACACAATCAAGGAAATGGAAAAGAAATTGCGCTCAGCTCCATCGTCATCATCGCATTCACGTTTCGTTCATCCCCGAGATCAATCCAACCTTTCCATCTCGTGCGAATCCTTTCTCGCTCTCGCTCGCTTCAACTCCAGATTCAACGTTGTTCAGGTTTGTGGTTTGCATCGATTCGCTTACCATTCTTCTCCTACTCTGTTTCATCTCCTCTTTCTGGATTTCTGGGTTGGCTTGTGATTGGGTTTGAAACGGGTTTAAAAACAAGGGTTTGATTTGGTGTGGTTGTGGACGGCGGGAGTGAAGATTGTTGTTGTTGAAGGGGATCCGGATTGAAGGTGGTTGCAAGGTGGATTTAGGAGCTTGATGATGAAGTGGTCGGGTTTCTGGGTCTGTGTGGTTTTGAGAGTGCATCGGTTTGGATTTTGGTGGTGTTCGGGTTGGCGGACAATGTGAAGAAAAGCTGGCCGCGATTTGTCTTGAGATAAGATTGAGAGGGTAGCCGCATGAGGTTTTGTGAGTGTAAGAGAAGAGGAAAACAATGAGAGAGAGTAGCGGCTTGCGAGAGAGAGAGATGAAAGATTGTTTCTTTTTTTCGGTTTTCCTCCTCCCCCCTGACTGATGATTTTTGAATCCCCCTTTAAAACCTATAAAACTTCTTTGCTAGGTTTGTATTCTTGTCTTATTGTTGATGATATTTCCCTTTTAATGCTCAGATCTTATGTTTCGTTTATTTTTATCGCAGGTTTTGCTTTGGGAATGGAAAGTATTGTCCCTTTCATTTGCTGCTTATAATGATGCGCATGCTGGGGTGTTGGTGAGATGGCAACAGAGTTTGCTCAATTTTTGATTGATTCTAAAGTTACTTTCTTGGTACAGGTTGCCTTGTTGCAAAAAATGGGGAATGCGTGAGAACTCATGTGCTGACCAAAGATGCCACACTTTGCTGTACCTATTTTCTTGTAATTGTACCTTTTTGTAATTTTCTTAACCTGGTGAATGGGCCTAAGTAATGTTATGTGGGCTTTGTATTCTGTGATTTTGATTATAGTAATTATTGTTTTTTTTTAAAATAAGGAACAAAGGATAATTAAACTAAAAATTAAATCCTAGTCTAAACATACTTACCTTATCTTAAAATTAAATAAAAAATGTATTCTAATTAAAAAAGAAATAGAAGTAGAAGAGAAACTAAATAAATTGAAATTAAAAATAGATATATAATATAATTTGAATTAAACAAACTAAAATTAAAATAACATCTAATTAAAATATAGACTACACCAAAAATCAAAATTAAAATGGATAAACTCTAAATAATTCAAAATAATTATTTGACCAAATATGAATGTATAAATAAATAAAATTAAGAATGACATGCAAAAATGGCCGATTTAAAATGATATGCAATGATCAAAATATCTAAGGGTAAAATTTGGGGTATGACAATTGCCCCTATTTAAATATCTTCACCGGTTGACATAAGTGATGATAGTCTTCATGAAATCATGGTGCAAGGTATTTAAATATAGGTAACCGAAAATTTTGCCCTTAGATACACTAACATGCAATGCTACTCTAATATGATGAAAATGATGAGATGATAAATGCAAAATGCAGGCAAAAACAAAAGCAGACAGGGACAAAGTCCACACAATGAGCAACCGACTCACTGGCGAAGGTCTAAAGCAAACTGGGGAATAATCTAAGGTGATGAAGCAACTGGTTCAGGCGCGACCGGGTAATACTTCTAAAAGAAAAGCTGACACAAGATCCTCGCTAGAAGTATAACGGGAAAGACGGTCTCCACTAGGGAATCAAACAAAGGCTCAGTCTTGGAGAACATCAAAAAGAGAAAGGCACACCCGGAAAAACGTCAGACGGCAAAAGAAACCAGACATCCAATAATGGCTTTGAATGAAAGGTGCAAATCACAATATCTAATAATGGTTTTAGATAAAGGTGAGCAAACAAGGGTAATCCAAGAAGGCATTGGATAAAAGGACACCAGACATTCAATAATGGCTTTGAATGAAAGGTACAAATCAGAATATCTAATAATGGCTTTAGATGAATGTGAAAAGAGACTACATTCAAGAATGGCATTGAATGTAAAGAAACCAGTCATCCAATAATGGCTTTGAATGAAAGGTACGGCTCACAATATCTAATAATAGCTTTAGATGAATGTGAACAAAGATTACATTCAAGAATGGCATTGAATGCAAGGGAACCAGTCATCCAATAATGGTTTTGAATGAAAGTAAGCAAAGTAAGGATCCAAGACAACATTGGACGCAAATGAACCAATCACCCAATAATGGCTTTGAATGAAAGGTATAAATCACGATATCTGAGACGACATCAGATAGACGTGAGAAAGGTAGAGATCCAAGACGGCATTGGATAAAAAGAAACCAAAGTATTCAAGACAGCATTGAATGAAAGGTATAAATCACGATATCTGAGACGACATCAGATAGACGTGAGCAAAGTAAGGATCCAAGACAACATTGGACGCAAAGGAACCAATCACCCAATAATGGCTTTGAATGAAAAGTATAAATCACGATATCTGAGACGGCATCAGATAGACGTGAGAAAGGTAGAGATCCAAGACGGCATTGGATAAAAAGAAACCAACGTATTCAAGACAACATTAAATGAAAGGTATAAATCACGATATCTGAGACGACATCAGATAGACGTGAGCAAAGTAAGGATCCAAGACAACATTGGACGTAAAGGAACCAATCACCCAATAATGGCTTTGAATGAAAGGTATAAATCACGATATCTGAGACGACATCAGATAGACGTGAGAAAAGTAGAGATCCAAGACAGCATTGGACGCAAAGGAACCAAAGTATTCAAGACAGAATTGAATAAATGGTATAAATCACGATATCTGAGATGACATCAGATAGACGTGAAAAAGGTAAGGATCCAAGACAGCATTGGATAAAGAAACCAAAGTATTCAAGACAACATTGAATAACTGTGAACAAGGAGATACCCAAGAAAGCATTGGATAAAAAGGAAGAACGACGTCTAAGAAAGCATTGAACAAAGAAATAGCTAAGAAAGCATTGGGTAAGAGAAAAGAACTTTCAGGAATGACACTGGGAGAAACAAGAGGAATAAGATATCCAGGAATGACACTGGAGTGAAGGAATATAAATATCCAGGAATAACACTGGAATGAAAGGATAGGTAACATTTTGGTAGGCACCAAGTAAGTTGGACTTTGACCACAAGGTAAGACGCGGATAACGACACGACCTCGGGAGAAATGCAAATGAGGATGAAACACTCATGCTATGCATATGTATATGAATCATGCAGATGATATATAATCAAATGCAAATGCAAATGAAGATGTAGATGTCGACGACACTGCTCGACTCTCTGGGATGACAAGATTGGAAAACTGATTCCTCTACACGGAGATCACTGCCATTCTGCTTGGGGACTAGAGATGCTACTGCTGGACACATCTCTGCCACACTGGTAAATTGTATCCAAATTGATGATCCTTGTAGGAAGGATAAAGCATTGCTTAGGGATTCTTCAGGTAAACTGCCCCAGACTAGCTGATTATTGTAGATGATCTGATCATTGCTTCAGCTTGATTGATTCTGGAAATGACCGTTTCATGGTGCCCTTAGAAAGCTTGTCCCAATCTGAGTCTTGAAAGACGATTGTTTTACTGTACACTGGGAAAGCTTGCCCCAGCCTGAGTCTTGCAAAATCTTTTGTATAAACCAATTCTGAGAAGTCGCCATTAAACCACAAATCTTAAACTGATTCTCAACAGGATATGCAATGAACTTGCCCCTGATTGGATCACCGACCAAGTTTCTCAAATGTTTGAAAATTCCTTAAGAAGAAAGCTAGTTTCCAAACAATAGTGTTTGTACAAACATGGTAAATGCAAAGTTCATGCAACTTTTGAAATCAATCATTTTTTGAAAAAGGCGAAGTATATGAGTTACTGGTCTGAACACGGTGGTTCAAGACATTAAAGTGAAAAGTTTAAGCAAAGGGTGTAATGCCCAAAATAGATGATCTGCAAAGATCTTTTGGAGTCAGTTTACGCAACCTTGTTGTAGTATGCTTTCAAAATAACCTTGCTTCAATTAGGTCTTTTGAGGGTTATAACGTGGTCTGGTTCACGGTTTAAGAGACAAAGGATAAAAGCTCAAATTTTATTTGTGCCCACCCAATCTACGTGATGAACTTCAGTCCTATGCTCAGTTAACTCGAACTATGCACTCAAATTCCCATGAGTTAGGAATTGCACTGATGATAACAATGATGGTTCAAAATTCAATGGACTTGAGATGGCAGTCGCTGCTTTATTTCTAAATTGTTTGCCATTGAGGACTTTCAGGATAAAGGATTTAAAGATTTCCTCCTTTGGTTGTCATACAAACTTTTCTTTCTTATTTTTTCTTTTTTTTTTAGTGACTGCATGGCTTAAGGATTACGACGAACCATCGTTGGCGTTCGACTTGCAAGACATCTTCGACACTTGCTTGTTATGCGCGAAGGAAAATGTGTGAGTGCAACTTTTTTGTTTGAAAGGCGTCATGCATGAAACTCTTGTATTTGAATGCACAATCAAGTTAACTGAGAACTACCCTGCCCCAGGTTAAGATTGCAGGTTTTTATTTGTAAATAAAAGTAACTCCTACTTCTAGGCTCGAAGGGGTTAAAGAGGGGTTAACTTCCTTATTTCTCCAGTGTTTAGGAGTTGAAACAATGCCTTACATCGTCAACAAAGTTTTGATTTGAAAGCATACCAACAACAATTATGGGTATGACGTTTTCATCATCCTCCCTCCAATCTTTGCATAATCAAAAGAAAGTGGACAAGAGAATTTTTATTTTCTTGAAACAGAAAGCATTAAGAAGTAAATAGCAAAAACAAATGAATTGAATAAAAAAAAGTTGCACATGCTTATTTCATTAACCTGAAAGTACAAACATAATTTGGAAGCAAACAGCTAGTACAAAACAAAGGAAAATGCAAACAATAAGAAACATGGCCTAATGACTAGTCAACAACATGGATGAGTTGGCCTGTCTTCGGAAAGTAGCTGAGATGAAGTCGACTGAAGCTTCACTTGCCCTGGCAGAGGGTTGTTCTGACATTCTGCGTTTGATGTTAACTCTAGTCCTATATCGGTGCCGAGGAATTAGCTTGACGACTGACAGATGGCACAGGAAGATGGAAACAGCTGGAAATGAGCCACTAGACAAACAGACATATGCAATGAAACATGCAAAGATGCATATGAAATGCAATGCAATGCAAACAGGATGCAAAAAGAAAATGCAAGGTAAGTATGGTTATGATCTGAGATAACCCGAATAAATCAGAGCATCCTATTAGGTAGGTTTCCCTATAACGGATAGTTCTAGATTATCTACCCATAAACCCACTCACGGGATATTTTATAGGTTTTTGATAAGGTTTCAGAGTCACGGACCTTAGTCGTGTCAACATTATGCAACGGGCTAGCCATTTTACAACGAGAGTGACGAAAAGGTCTATTCTGATCGGGGTTTTCATATTGGTTGGAGCAAGGAGATATCCTTGAAGTCCAATATTACGCAACCACCAAAATAGCACTGGTTCTAACTGGGGACCTAGAGTCATGGACCCTTCATGAATCAGCGTCATGCAACAGGCTAGCTGTTTTATAACGAGATCTACAAACAAGTCTACTCTAGAGGAGCTTTCATGTTAGTTGCTACAAGGAGCTTGCCCTCGTAGTCTAACACTACTAACTACCAAATCTAAACCTATGTTTTCTCTTTACTTTTTCCAAAACTCAGGTGTAGAGCTTTAATTATGATATCAGATCCCTAAAACCCGAGCATGGATATACAGAGATATATATATATATGAAATGGAAATAAAGCAAGAGCAATAAAACATATAATCAAAGAAGAAAGAGAAACAAACAAAAGCTAAACACACATATGAAAACCTAACTAAACTAGGCTTGACTCACTTAAGGATGTCCTCCCCAGCAGAGTCTCCATCTGTCGTACCTCGGAAAATGAGAATGACCTCGCGAGGCGCAATCGCATGCCCGCGGGATGGACTTAACAGAGTTGCCACCGATCTTTATTCATTCCATAGGAGGAAAGGGAAAATATCAAATAAAACCCCTAAAAAGAAAGGATAAAAATATGGTCATCGCAACCAATGTCTGAGTTCGGGAGTCGGTTACGCGAGGGGAAGGTATTAGCACCCCTCACGTCCATTGTACTTAACGGAAACCATTTAGTTAGGGTCGAATGTATGTTAGCTTATGGATTGTTTCTAATCTTCAACTTATTGAGAAAGGAAGGTAAATGATTATTGTTAAAGGAGAGAAAACCTAAAGAGGTTTTTTATTATTAGGGTGCTCGACAAGACTTCACAATCTCGTGCCTACGTATTCTCATTATAAAATGAGAAATCAGAGCGTCCGTAGTTCTGGCCTACGGGTGAAAAGCAAGAAAGCAAAGCTTGTGAGGATTGGTTGTTTAGGAAAAGAGATTAATGGTTATCTCTTATGAAAGATTAAAGGAAGGGTTAAAAATCACAAGAGATTAATGGCTATCTCTTGGAAAAGCTAGTGGCTTAAAAGTGGCTTGAATATGCCGTAAGAATGCCAAAGGGTTATGCCAGAGTGCTAGACTCTAACAGTCCTTTTCATTCAAGATTGGTATAAAAAAAGTTTAATGGACAGTGCACGCTTGATAGAACTCAATCGTTCAAGAGTTGCGCTGAGATGCTAGATCTCGATGGCTCTTATTCATCCAAGTTGAAATAAAAAATATTTGACGGACAACAAGCTTTTGATGATAAAAAGCTCAAAAGGGTTATGTCAAGATGCTAGATCTTAAAGGTCCTTATTTGTCCAAGTTGATATGAAAATTGTTTTGAAGACGAAAGAGGAGAATGAACAGCTACCCCAATGCGCAAGGCTTAGGACCAATCATTCGAGGGTTGTGCTAGAATGCTAGATTCCAACAGTCATTTTCTTTCGAGATGATAATGAAAATTATTTGATAGACGACGAACACTTGATGAAAATCAATCGTTCGAAGAGTTGTGCCAAGATGCTAGATCTTGACGGCTCTTATTCGTCCAAGTCGAGACTTAAAGTTATTTATCGGACAACGAACATTTGATGAAAGTCACTTGTTCAAAGAGTTGTGCCAAGATGCTAGATCTTGACGGCTCTTATTTGTCCAAGTTAATAAAAATTGTTTAATAAAATAAAAATCGAAATGGTTTCGTATCAATCACGATTTAATCGAGAAATTGATAATCTAATGATATTTGACTTTCATTGACCGATAAAATAAAAAGGAATATGGCCTCATATTTATCAAAACTTTTAGTGATTTGAATAAAATCAATAAATCAAGATTTTTTATATATCATTGGACAAAAAATAAAAATAAAATAAAATAAAATCGAAATGAGAATCGAAACAAAGGGAAGGAAAATGATAAGTTAGGAATAAAAGTAACATATTAGATTCAAACCAAAATTACGAAATATTAATAAAATAAAATCTAGCTTGAAAGTTCTATAAAACCTAAAAAGAATGAAATACAAAATCATAAAAATCTTCAAAAGAGGGGAGGGGCGCTGTAGAAGAAGGGGTGTCAAACCCAAATGAATACGGTCTTTAAGCCCACAATCCAATATTTCACATGGAAAACCATCAGACCCAATTAAAACATGCTCATGGAAGAATAGCTGCCCAGATTTCTTTTTCTTTTAAACAAAAAAAAAAAGGAAAATAGAAAATGAAAGTAACACGGTTCACATTTGAGAAACACCAACTGGGTCCTGAAGCCCAAATAACTATCCTAACTCATCAAAGCATTAGGTTAAGAAGGCAAGGTTAAGAAAAGTCTAAATCACGTTGAAACAACCACATCATTCTCTTTTCTTTTTTTCTTTTAATAAAACAAATTGGAAAAATGGGAAAGCTGCAATACACAATCAAGGAAATGGAAAAGAAATTGCGCTCAGCTCCATCGTCATCATTGCGTTCACGTTTCGTTCATCCCCGAGATCAATCCAACCTTTCCATCTCGTGCGAATCCTTTCTCGCTCTCGCTCGCTTCAAGGTCGGATTCAACGTTGTTCAGGTTTGTGTTTTGCATCGATTCACTTACCATTCTTCTCCTACTCTGTTTCATCTCCTCTTTCTGGATTTCTGGGTTGGTTTGTGATTGGGTTTGAAACGGGTTAAAAAACAAGGGTTTGATTTGGTGTGGTTGTGGACGGCGGAAGTGAAGATTGTTGTTGTTGAAGGGGATCCGGATTGAAGGTGGTTGCAAGGTTGATTTAGGAGCTTGATGATGAAGTGGTCGGGTTTCTGGGTCTGTGTGGTTTTGAGAGTGTATCGGTTTGGATTTTTGTGGTGTTCGGGATGGCGGACGGTGTGAAGAAAAGTTGGCCGTGATTTGTCTTGAGATAAGATAGAGGGGGTAGCCGCGTGAGGTTTTGTGAGTGTAAGAGAAGAGGAAAACAGTGAGAGAGAGTAGCGGCTTGCGAGAGAGAGAGATGAAAGATTGTTTCTTTTTTTCGGTTTTCCTCCTCCCCCCTGGCTGATGATTTTTGAATCCCCCTTTAAAACCTATAAAACTTCTTTGCTAAGTTTGTATTCTTGTCTTATTGTTGATGATATCTCCCTTTCAATGCTCATATCTTATGTTTCGTTTATTTTTATCGCAGGTTTTGCTTTGGGAATGGAAAGTATTGTCCCTTTCATTTGCTGCTTATAATGATGCGCAGGTTGGGGTGTTGGTGAGATGGCAACAGAATTTGCTCAATTTTTGATTGATTCTAAAGTTACTTTCTTGGTACAGGTTGCCTTGTTGAAAAAATGGGGAATGCGTGAGAACTCATGTGCTGACCAAAGATGCCACACTTTGCTGTACCTATTTTCTTGTAATTGTACCTTTTTGTAATTTTCTTAACCTGGTGAATTAGTAATGTTATGTGGGCTTTGTATTCTGTGATTTTGATTGTAGTAATTATTGTTTTTTTTTAAATAAGGAACAAAAGATAATTAAACTAAAAATTAAATCCTAGTCTAAACATACTTACCTTATCTTAAAATTAAATAAAAAATGTATTCTAATTAAAAAAGAAATAGAAGTAGAAGAGAAACTAAATAAATTGAAATTAAAAATAGATATAGAATATAATTTGAATTAAACAAACTAAAATTAAAATAACATCTAATTAAAATATAGACTACACCAAAAATCAAAATTAAAATGGATAAACTCTAAATAATTCAAAATAATTATTTGACCAAATATGAATGTATAAATAAATAAAATTAAGAATGACATGCAAAAATGGTCGATTTAAAATGATATGCAACGATCAGAATATCTAAGGGTAAAATTTGGGGTATGACACGGGGTTTCCCCACTGTTTGATATTTGCAATCTAATTGTCGAAGTTTATTTTGATTAAACCAAAAAACAATTAACATAATCATTGCATTCATCATTCTCGCGTAATGTATTCTTCTTATCTACGAATCTCACGTTTGTGTCTCGGTTCTAGAGTCAAACTGTCTCGTTCGTACAACACTCGGGCCAATCGTCAGAAATGGATGAATGATCTTGAGGAAGAGAACAGAGAGTTGAAAGAAGAGATTGACGCTCTGAGAGAGGATATGAGAAAGCTTCGTAACGACATGCAAGCCATGGCAGAAGCTCAGCTACAAAGAACTGTGATCTCAGAGATCACCTCAACGCCCATAGTAGAGAAGTATGATCCTAGGTATCAAATGCCGAAAGATCGTCCCTGGGGCATGCCTGTTACCTATATCCCGGAAGGATATGTCCCGCTGATCACTGAAGATACGGGAATCATAGTAGAAGCCGCTGGGCCTGAAGGTTACAAACTTCAGGAAAACGAGGATGCCAGAGGCATAATGAGGACTCCTGAAGGTTACAAACTTCGGGAAACACCAAGATTCACTGCCGTAGTTACGATACCACCCCCTGTGGTGCACACTGTCCCCGAAGGACAGATTCCATAGATACCTGCTGGTAGAAAGGAAACTATGTTTTCTAGAATGGATGAATTCCAGGACCAGTTCCTGGAAATGCTGAAGGAGTTGCAAGCCATTCGTAGTCAGGATTTATTTGGAAAGGACGCCCAGACCTTTGTCTGGTCCCCAATGTGAAAGTTCCGCACAAGTTCCAAGTGCCCGACTTTGAAAAATACAAGGGTAACTCTTGCCCTCAGAGTCACTTGGTGATGTACGCTCGGCGAATGTCAGCTCATACAGAGAATCAGGACCTACTGATTCACTACTTTCAGGATAGTTTAACTGGTGCCGCATTAAAATGGTACACGGGTTTAAACCGTGCTACGATCAGCACTTTCAGAGATCTTGGCACTGCCTTCATCCAACAATACAAATACAATCTGGACATGGCGCCAGACAGAGATCAACTCAGATCGATGTCACAAAAGGACAAGGAAACCTTTAAGGAGTACGCTCAAAGATGGAGTGAAATTTCCGCCCAAATTTGTCCGCCTCTTGATGAAAAAGAGATGACAAAGATCTTCTTAAAGACCTTAAGCTCATTTTACTACGACAGAATGGTTGCCAGTGCGCCCAGTGATTTCATCGAAATGGTCGGTATGGGAGTTCGTCTTGAGGAATCCGTCCGAGAAGGACGTTTAGTAAAAGACGCTGGACCATCAAGTAGTACAAAAAGATACGGTAGTGCCCTCCCTAAGAAAAAAAGAGCTAGATATTGGGAATATCTCTCTCGGAAAGCAAAGGCGACGTTATCAACCAGTAGCAGCTGTAACTCCTGCTATCAACCCTGCGCCTGTTCCTACGTATCAGCCTCAGGTTGCGCAAAGCCAACCTAATCAGCAAAGGACACAACAACCTCTTCAGCAGGCTCGTCCTCAATACAACAACAACCGTACAACACGGCCACAAGGATTTGATCCTATACCCGTATCGTATATTGAACTATTTCCGTTACTACTAGCCAAGGGGCATATCCAGACTAAGTCCCCTTGTACAGTACCAGAAAATCCGCCTTTTTGGTTTAAGGTGGATCAGACATGCCCTTATCATCAAGGAGGACCAGGGCATAACATAGAGAATTGTCTTAATTTCAAATCCGACGTGCAAAAGCTTGTTAGGAGCGGGGTCTTATCTTTCAAAGATACGAATACCAATGTTCTCACGAACCCGCTGCCTCAACATGAGAAAGCTGCAGTCAACCTGATAGAAGGAGAGTCTAACAATGTCTATCAAATTCATGATGTACTCTTGTTAAGGACCAATCTGGTCAAGATGCATTGTAGACAGAGTGGATATGGTCATGTGCCACCTCATAATTATCATCAATGTGATGTCTACTCTAAAAGTAATCGAGGATGTTCTGTGGTGCAGTCGGCTCTACAGGAACAGATGGATCTCAGATGGATCCAAGAGCACCGAGTTTGTGGAGTTAACATGGTCTATACGAATTCCAACATCGTTCAAAACCATGACATCCGTGCGATGAATGTCAACTTGGTGGCGATGCACTCAAGGCAAAGCCAGTATCATAATATGCCGCGGCACAATTACAGTTCTTGTCTGACTTGCTCGGTAAACAAACAGGGATGCTCTTTCATACAGGAGGCCCTCCAGCGTCATATGGATCTTGGATAGATCCAATACTACCATGAGAGGAATCCTTATCAGATCAACATGGTTCAGATCTTCGATATTCTCTTAATGAATACCAACCTGGTAGAGTTACATGCTGAGCAGGTCCGACTCGGGTTCCTGATATCACATAATTATCACAGCTGTAAAGCGGGTTGCGAAAACGATCAAGGATGTGCCTTTGTCCAGGAAGCACTTCAGTACTTGTTAAATCACTGGTGGATGCCAATCTATATGGATGAAGATACTCAGCAAATTAGTATCAATAACTGAAACTCGGATCGGCTCAAAGTCAGGATGTCCGATCTGTGGAAGCTATCCTAGTGAGGCTACATTGTATTCAAAGCGGGCGTGGCCAGGTGCCACCACACAACTATGAACGTTGTAGAGTCTGTTCGGAAAGTAACCAAGGATGCTATCTTGTGAGAGCAGCTCTTTAGGGACAGGTAGATCGTGGAGAGATTCATCCATATCCAGGTTCCGGACCAATTAACTGGACGCCAAACTACCTTGCCAATCAAATTGAGGACGTTGTCGTAATCTATGATCATCAGAGAACTAGGGATGTTTTCGCCATCATTCCTCTACTTGACGAATCCAAAGTCCCCAACCGGGAACGGATCGAGATTATGTATGATGGTCAGAAAAATCAGAAGGTTCCCATAGTCATCTATCTGCCGGGACCACTATCGTATGAATCAACTAAGGCAATCCCTTACAAATACGGTGCAACGATAATTGAAAAGGGAAAGGAAATTCCATTACCCATTGTCATAAATATTGCATACATCAGTCGTGTAACGAGGTGTGGTAGAATCTTTAATAGAGGAGTTGGAGAATCCAACAAAGAAAAGGAACTTCAGACGGAACTTCCCGATCCACCAGTCGGTCGATCCAGTAATCCCGACCTTTCAAAAAATGATGATGAGATGTTGAAGCTCATCCAAAGGAGTGAATATAACATTGTCGATCAACTGTTGCAAACTCCTTCAAAGATCTCGGTATTATCACTGTTACTCAGTTCAGAAGCGCACAGGGAGGCTCTACAGAAAGTCTTGGAGCAGGCCTTTGTGGAACAGGATGTAACAATTAGATAGTTCGATAGCATTGTCTCTAACATCACTTCCTGCAATAATTTGGGATTTAGTGATGAGGAATTACCTAAAGAGGGTCGTCGTCATAACATGGCGCTCAATATTACAGTTAACTGCTAGGACGATGCTCTAGCCAGCGTACTGGTAGACACAGGGTCAGCCCTGAATGTTATGCCAAAGTCCACTTTGATGCAATTATCGTTCAAGGGCCCTCCAATGAGAATCAGCGAGGTTATCGTCAAAGCTTTCAACGGATCCAGGAAAATGGTTATCGGCGAAGTCGACCTTCCCATAACTATTGGTCCTCACACTTTCCAGGTCACTTTCCAGGTCATGGACATCCGGGCAACGTATAGTTGTTTATTAGGAAGACCTTGGATACATCAGGCTGGAGCGGTCACCTCAACCCTTCACCAAAAGCTAAAGTTCGTCCAGAACGGTCAACTTGTCATGGTCTGTGGGGAACAGGCTTTGCTCGTAAGCAATTTATCGTCATCCACTTATGTGGAACCAGAAGGGATAATCGGAACCCAGTTCCAAACGCTTTCGTTACACAGTGGCGATCAATCTAAGAAGGGAACTTTGATTTCCTTATACAAAGATGATATTAAAGCTGTCGAAAGTACCGATACAACAGGATGGAGACAACTTGTCATTCCTACTGACAATAAAACAAAGAAGGGTCTTGGTTTTTCTGCAACCTGTACCCAGACAGCTGCCAACGATGAAAGTCTTCATCCCATTCAGAACTTCTTCCATAGTGGAGGTTTCCTTCACCCAGTGCCTCAGGCAGTCCATGCTATCAATGAGGAGGATTCCTCCGATGCGGAGGAAGAATGGAAGTCCTACCTCAACAAGGACGGTTACATGTCTCAGGAAGAGGTGCCTACGCCATTTTACTATCCCGTACAAAGTCCAAGATTTATACCAAGGTCAGACATCGAAATGATGTATGGAGATTGTGATCCGGAAGGATGCCGTGCTCCGCCAAATTCATTAGAGGAAGACACTCCGATGAAGGACAATTTTGACTACACCTACTATGGCCGGATGGATGGTCTGCCAATGTGGCAACCTTACCCAGGAGACTTGGGGCAAGAAAGTCAGCCGAACAATGAAACTCAGCTGAGCATCATTGAACAAAATACATGCGCTCCCACCATGTCATGGGATCAACACTCAGGTCATTCAAAGCCTACTCAGCATGACGATGAATTTGCAACATTTGCAGGACTAGAATTCATCAACTATGCTTTTCCCGAGGTCAATGTCATCGAGAGGGATGACTCCTCCAGTTCCAAAGAAGTGTGAGACACCTTGGGACAACCAAGTGGAAAATACGACTTCATGGTCAAGTACACCGCTCCCGAAAGCTCTCATATCAGGCTCAAAGACATCCAGCCAACTGGATGGGGAGATACAACTGAGAGTACAAATACTATGCAAAATGCAACAGAGGAATTCTCCTACGACAACTCTGTCTGGGAGACAGATTCCAATGATCCTGCTCCACCAGAAATCAGCGTTATTTCTGAAGACAAATCAAGGGAGGTGCCAGACTTTGTGATTCACCGAGGAGTTTGCCGCCAATGGGTTGCTGTCGATGTTCTGAAGATTGTTCATAACTCAAAGTAATTACCATCTTTACCCTTTCACCCTGCCCAGGTGAAACAGATGTTTTGATAGGGCCCGCTTTCTGTAAATTTTCCCTCTTCGCTTCACCCAAAGCGATAGAGTTTTGTTTTATAGGGTTGTAGTTTCAAGAATCGACTTGTTTATTAATAAAATAACGTCGTTCTGTAATTTCTGCATTAATTGCTGTTTTCCTTTTCGCTTTTTCAGAAAATGATAATCCTAAAAAACTCAATAATAAAAATAAGCAGTAATAAAATATACACTGCACACACTTGCATTCTCTCTATCTCTTCTAAACACAAATCATCATGTCATGCAGATTGCTTATTTTAAACCCAGTTGAAACATACGATCCGATGCCTTCTTCCAACTTTGAGTTCCCGGTATTTGGGGCTGAAGAAGAAGATGACGATGAAATTCCAGAAGAGATCTCCTGACTACTCAGACAAGAGGAAATGCCCATTTAATCTCACAAAGAGCCGTTAGAAATAGTAAACTTGGGTTTAGAAAAAGAGAGAAAAGAAATCAGGATTGGAGCACTGCTCAGTCCAACTGCCAAAGAGAGTTTGATAAAGCTTCTCAAAGAATTTCCCGATGTATTCGCTTGGTCCTATCAGGACATGCCAGGGTTGGATACCAGCATCGTGGAGCACCATTTACCATTAAAATCAGAATGTCCGCCAGTGAAGCAGAGGTTGAGACGGACTCACCCGGACATGGCCATCAAAATCAAAGAGGAGGTCCAAAAACAGATTGACGTGGGTTTCCTCGCCACATCAGAGTATCCTCAATGATTAGCCAATATCGTACCTATTCCAAAAAAGGACGGAAAGGTCACAATGTGTGTCGACTATAGAGATCTAAACAAGGCTATTCCAAAAGATGGCTTTCCTTTACCACACATTGACATGCTGGTTGACAGTACAACAAAGTTCAAAGTTTTCTCCTTCATGGATGGATTCTCGGGCTATAATCAAATCAAAATGGCACCGAAAGACATGGAGAAAACTTCGTTCATTACCCCATGGGGTACCTTTTGTTACAAGGTAATACCGTTCGGTTTGAAGAACGCCGGGGCAACCTATCAAAGGGCCATGACTACTCTTTTTTATGTCATGATACACAAGGAAATTAAGGTATATGTCGATGATATAATTGCAAAATCTAAGACAGAAGGGGAGCATGTGACCCACCTGTCAAAACTATTTGAGCGATTGAGAAAGTACAAACTCCGCTTAAATCCCAACAAATGCACATTCGGTGTTCGTTCAGGGAAACTCTTAGGGTTCATCGTCATCCAGAAAGGGATTGACGTTGATCCTGACAAGGTCAAGGCCATTCAAGAAATGCCTTCTCCGAAAACTGAAAAACAAGTCAGAGGATTCTTGGGACATTTGAAATACATCTCCAGATTCATATTCCTTATGACCGCCACGTGTGCGTCGATTTTCAGGTTACTGAAAAAGAACCAGGATTGCGTTTGGACAAAAGATTGCCAAACCGCCTTCGACAGTATTAAGGAATACCTGTTGAATCCGCCGATTCTATCACCTCCAGTGGAAGGAAGACCACTGATCATTTACTTAACAGTCCTAGGGGACTCAATGGGATGTGTACTTGGCCAACAAGATGAAAAAAAATGGAAAGAGTCTGCCATTTACTATCTGAGCAAGAAATTCACTGACTGCGAGACTCGGTACACGATGCTTGAAAAAACTTGTTGCACTTTGGCTTGGGCAGCCAAACGTCTTCGCCAGTACATGATTCGTCACACTGCTTGGTTGATCTCAGAAATGGATCCAATCAAGTACGTCTTCGAAAAGCCTGCTCTCACGGGAAGGATTGCCCGTTGGCAGATGTTGTTATCAGAATATGACATAGAGTACCACGCTCAGAAAGCCGTTAAAGGAAGTATTTTAGCCGATCATTTGGCATATTAACCGATTGACGACCAGGAATCAATCGGGTTTGACTTCCCAGACGAAGATGTCATGAATCTGAAAATGAAAGACTGCGATGAACCGCTACCCAGTGAAGGGCCAGAACCAGGTTCCCAATGGGGACTAATCTTCGACGGAGCAGTCAATCATTACAGAAATGGAATTGAGGCAATCATTGTTACCCCTCAGGGTACCCACATTCCTTTCACTGCCAGACTTACGTTCAAATGTACGAACAATGAGGCCGAATACGAAGCTTGTATCATGGGTCTTGAGGAAGCGATCGACTTAAGGATCAAGAACTTGGACGTATATGGCGATTCAGCCTTGGTTATCAATTAGATCAAAGGAGATTGGAACACATACCAATCGGGGTTGATTCCTTACAAATATTATGCAAGAAGGTTGCTACCTTTCTTCAAGAGAATCGAGTTTCATCATATCCCTTGTGAAGAGAATCACATGGCTGATGCATTAGCCACTCTCTCTTCTATGATTAGTGTGGGTCAATGGAATGACCTACCTAAGATCGACATAATGCGCCTTGAAAGGCCCGCCTATATCTTCACGATTAAAGCTGTCATAGACTACAAACCTTGGTATCACGATATCAAATGCTTCCTTCAAAAACAAGAGTACCCACCTGGGACACTAAGGAAGGACAAAAAGACCCTCAGAAGACTGGAAAGAAACTTCTTCCTGAGCGGTGATACTCTCTATAAGAGGAATTTTGACATGGTCTTGCTCCGATGTGTCGACAGACCAGAAGCAGACATGCTGATAAAAGAAATTCACGAAGGATCCTTTGGCACTCATGCCAACGGACACACAATGGCGAGAAAAATTCTGAGAGCAGGGTACTATTAGTTGACCATGGAATCTGACTGCTACAAGTACATGAGGAGGTGTCACAAGTGTCATATATACTCCGACAAAATCCATGTACCACCATCACATCTCAAAGTTCTTTCTTCCCCATGGCCTTTTTCCATATGGGGAATCGACATGATTGGTGTGATTGAACCTAAGGCTTCAAACGAACATCGGTTCATCCTGGTAGCCATTGACTATTTCACCAAGTGGGTCAAAGCAGCGTCATTCGCCAATGTAACCTGACAAGTGGTAGTCCGCTTTATCAAAAACAATCTCATCTCCCGTTATGGTGTTCCGATCCATATCATTACGGATAATGGATCTAACTTGAACAATAAGATGATGAAAGAGTTGTGCGCAGAGTTCAAGATCAAACACCATAACTCATCTCCCTACCGACCTAAGATGAACAGAGAGGTAGAAATGGCTAATAAGAACATCAAAAAGATTGTTCAGAAGATGGTCGTAACCTATAAAGACTGGCACGAGATGCTACCCTTTGTTCTTCACGGTTATCGTACATCTGCCTGCACTTCAACAGGGGCAACCCCTTTCTCTCTAGTATATGGCATGGAAGCAGTGCTCCCCATCGAAGTAGAGATCCCATCAATTCGGGTATTAATGGAAGCTAAGCTTACAGAAGCTGAATGGTGTCAAAGTCGACACGACGATCTGAACCTGATAGAAGAAAAGCGAATCACGGCTCTATGCCATGGTCAGTTGTATCAGCAAAGAATGAAGAGGGCGTTTGACAAAAAGGTCCGACCTCGTGTCTTCCGGAAAGAAGACCTCGTGCTCAAGAAGATACAATTATTTCTCACTGATTCGCGAGGCAAATGAACTCCGAATTATGACGACCCCTATGTGGTCAAGAAAGCTTTCTCAGGCGGCGTCTTGAGACTTGCAACCATGGACGGAGAGGAAATTGTCTACCCCACAAATGTTGATGTAGATAGGGGCATCTGTCATACCCCAAATTTGTCCTACCTGTGGATGATTTTCATTTGTATATCCATCCACTAACCATCAATATGTTGCTCAGGCAGGTGTTGAGTATAGTTCCATGTTTAGTCTCTCAAAGTCCATAACCATTTCAAAAAACCCATATCCATTTTCTGTTGTTCAAAAATCCTTTTCTTTAATATCCATTTTCTTTTATCCATTCTGTCTAAATCAAGTCACTTTGTTATCCATTTTTTTTTAACCCGTTTCCAAAACCAAATCATTCATCAAAACCATTTCAAATCTAATTAAGTCTATATTCTTTTTCCACATTTAAGTCATTTATTTCCACATTTTAATTCATTATCCAAAACCATATTCATTTTAATTCCATTTTTATCCAAATATCCATTATCCATTGGAACCTTTTTATTATCCATTTAATCCAAAAAATTCATTCTCCATTATTTTTTATCCAAAATTCACTCCTTTTTTTTATATATCCAATCTCTAACACAATTTCCAATTCAACAATCCATTGTCCAATTTAATTTTACAATCATTTCATCAAAATTCAAAAGAACAAAGAAAGATCAAGACCATTGTTTTTTTAGGGGCCCATTAACATGTTCCAAATGCCTTCTACTATGCAAGTGACTTTCACATTTTGCTTCATGACACTACCATTACAGGTCGCATGTATCCGCCTCGCACTTCATACAAAACTCCAAAAAAATTTCTACACCATTCACCTCACGCATTGTACTCAGCCTGCTATATCGCACAAAATCAAACCAGTTTGCCTTATATTCCCCAAACGCAACAGGCCACCCAAATCACTAGCAACCCGGCCCAACCCAATTCGCTAAGTCCTAAACCAAGGCCACATGACTATACCTCCACTTTTCTGCAGAACCTATACCAGTTTTCAAACATAAGTCTTCATACCTCATTGCAGCTGGAAATAAGTGAACCGTACTCACCAAACCACCACAAACCAATACACGCGAATATTCCACTCAGTGCGAGCATTCCGCAATACGCACAAATCTGTACGTCCACAAGTTAACCCAATTTCCAGCTCATGAATTTTCAATCTTCTCCCAAAAATACCCTTTAATCCTCTCTATATAATGAGTCACAAATTATCATTCTGGGAGGTGCTGCAATCGACAAAGCACTGTCGAAATTTAACCCACAAATAGCAACAAATCTCTCCCAAATAAGCTTCAAACCAATTAAACTCACCATTTCCTCAATACACCAATGAAACTCTGCATAATCACCTCAAACCACACATCAACAACAACCGAACCTCCAACCTTTTCTTCCCCAAACATCCATTAAATAACCTTCAATCTTTCAACCGCACCCAATACTCCCTCTGTCCTTCCATTTTTCTTCAGATCTCAACAAATCCGACAGCAACAATCATCGAAAAGCTTCCCTTGTAACCCACATAAACTCATACAAATCCCTAACCTTCAACCTTTATTTTCCATAACCCACACTCAGAACAATCATAATCAGAAAGTGAGATGAAGGGAGAGTTTCCAAACCAAATCGGAGCAAAAGGAGAATGAGAGAGACGAAGTGGTATTAAAGCGAAAGCACACGAACCTGAATAAACTTGGATCGGAAACGTTTTGAGGAGAAGGTTGAAGCTTTTCTATCTCTTCTTATGCCTTCGAGGAACACGCGAGGAGGATGATTAGCATTTGAGCGTGTTTTGCTTTTTTTGGTTTTACGAGCTTCCCCTATTTCCTTTCATTTTCCACTAGCTGTGTTTTTCATTCTAGTTTTTATTTATTTAATTTATTGGTTTTTTTTAAAAGGAAGATAATGATGTAACTGTGTTGTGGATGAAGGGGTTTCACTCTGTTTTCATGGCCTTGTTCTGTTTGCCGTGTTTGTGTTGATCTCTTTTTATTTTTTTTATTTTTGATGTTGCTCTTATAACTCGGGCCGATGGGATGTTAGGATCTTTGGCCCGCATTGAGCTTTAATTCACCACCATTTCTTTGTTTCTACACCGGGTTTTGTTGAGTTGTTGGATGATGGGTTCTAAGCCCAAGTGATTCCATATCTTTACCAACATGTTTTTGATTTTCGCACCCGCCTTAAGATCATGCACTTCTCTTTTCATTGTTTTTATTTTCTTCCTTTTTATTTGATTCTCTCTAAATTTTTTAAATGCTTAATGGCAGAATTTATTCTTGTTTTGCTTTTGATTTTATTTTATGGGCCAATGACATAAAGATATTCATAGTTTAATTAAGCCGACTAAATTGTGATTTATTTGAGGCCCACCATTTTTATTCGCTTTTATTTCGATTTATTTTGTATTTATCATTTTATTTATTTAGATTTTTTTTTAGTATTTTGGGTCAATGAAAACATATATCGATGGATTTGTCGATTTCTCGACTTAATCTCAATAAAGGTGAGACCTTTACTATTTTTCATGTCATTTTCAATTTTATTTTATTTCTATCATTTTTTGGTTCATTTACATTTATTCTAGGTCGATGAAAACCAAATATCGATCGATTTATCGATTTCTCGATTAAATCTCGATAAAGGTGAGACCTTTATCCGGTGTATTCATTTTCTCAATTTTATTTCATTTTTATTGTTGTTCTTATCCATTTTGGGTCGATGAAAACCAAATATCGATCGATTTATCGATTTCTCGATTAAATCTCGATAAATGTGAGACCTTTATGCCTTGTATTCATTTTCCGATTTAATTCCTTTTTGTCATTTTATATCCTTTTATTTGGGTCAATGAAAATCAAAAGTCCGATTATCAACTTATCGATTAAATCGCGATTAAGACGAGACCAATTTTATTTTCTTATATCCATATTATATCTTGTCGATTATATTATTATTGTTGTAAATATTATTATCATATTGTATCCATATTCATTTCATTTCATTTACTCACCTCTAATCGAAAACAATTAATAAATTATCAAGACCCTAAAAACAATCATGTTAATGGACTGTTGATTTTGATCAATCACTTGCTCGACGTTGGCACAAGGCGTAGTTTAGGACACCTCGCACACACACGGCTTCCTCTTGGGCTACCTTACAATGAGACCATTTATTTCTGTCAACACTTGTAATTTACATGTATCCCTCCCCTATTCCGATGTACGCATTTACTATTGCTTTGATTGTGGTTTGTTTACTAGGAGCACCCCTAGGGACTAGCATAGACAACTCATTTTCAAACTAATACTCGATTCGTCGTCGAGACCATTTTTTTAAACAAACCTTTTTCCAACCAAACTCTCGATCCAACGTCAAGTGCTTTTCTCAAATCAAACCAACGTACGTAATCCTTACTTAAACAATTTCCTAAAAGGTGATGTGAGGGGGATCAAGTCTTTGGTCTTTCTCTTCAATTGTTTGGGTGCGAGTTTTCTTACTCGTGTGTAGACAATTGATGCCTCTAAAAACTTAAGCCTTAACTTCTCAATTGTTTGGGTGCGAGTTTTCTTACTCGTGTGTGAACAATTGACGCCTCTAAAACACACGAACTCGACAACATTCAAATCTTTTCAAATCAAATTATCAAAACACTTAATCATATATTCAAACACCATTTCCTAAAAGGTGATGTGAGGGGGATCAAGTCTTTGGTCTTTCTCCTCAATTGTTTGGGTGCGAGTTCTCTTACTCGTGTGTGAATAATTGACACTTCTAAAAGACATAAACCTTAATTCGTCGATTGCTTGTGTGCGAGTTCTCTTACTCGTGTATGAGCAATCGTCAGCTATTGCTTGGGTGCGAGTTCTCTTACTCGTGTGTGAGCAATTGTTGCCTCTAAAATATCCAATACGATCCAAATTATCCTTTCCTCGCCTCCGTGCGACCGAAACCCTAAGACACGTCCAAATCCAAACTTTTTTTTCTCAAATAAATCTTAACACACTTAATCCAAATCAAACAACTTTTCACAAAAAGAACATTGTTTAGTCCATTCTTCCGCGCATATGAACTCGTGCTTCAGCCTCCCTTGACGAGCAGACAAGCCAACATTTAGCAGTTAGAATGCGAACTAAACACTCGTTCGCCTAAAAAACACCAACAAACCGTAGTCCCACGAACTACGAATGCTCTGACTTTCCCATTGCACGAGGGAATACGTAGGCCCGAGGATTCTAATCCTTGCCGAGCACACTAATAAAAAATCACCCATTTCCCCCTTAAAAATTAATCCTTTTACCCGAGCAGATACACAAACAAATCCAGCTAATTTTCTCACGAATCGAATCAAGAGGTTCCCGTTGAGTACAACGGACGTGGAGGGTGCTAATACCTTCTCTCTTGTGTAACCGACTCCCGAACCCGAATTTGGTTGCGATGACCATGTTCTTATCTCCCTTTCAAAGGTTTTCTCGATATTTTCCTTTCCCTCTTTTGGGATAAATAAAGTTCGGTGGCGACTCTGTTTCGAATAGTTTTTTCCGCGTCCATCGCGAGGATCGTATTTTTCGAGGTACGACAGATGGCGACTCTGCTGGGGATACTGCATTGCCCTATGCTAGAGAGAGTCAAGCCTAACTTGACTCGATTCGTGAGTATTAGATCCGCTTGTGTGTTTATCTTCTCTTGTTTGTTTGCTTGCTTGTTTAACTATGTGTTATCTACTAGCTTGCTTATTTATTGTTATATCCTATTATTATCTCTTACGACACTGTGGGGATCCTCTGATCATTGGTGTTTTGTGAGACGACTCTACACCCGAGTCTGAGTATAACCCTAGGATTAGAATGGTGGTTGTGTAGTGGAGGCTTGTGTGGTTTCTTCCGCGTGAGCCAAAGTAAAGACCCCGCTTGGAGTAGATTCCCTTGGAAATGTTATCGTTTGGACGTTACTTCGTCACGATGATAATGTTTTCGAGCCTGAATTGTCGATCCCAAGGACCTTTAACCCGTTTTTTCCATGGTGGTTAGTAGTGTTAATTCTATGTGAGTTAATGCGAACGCCACAATCAGATGAGATCCCTCGAACGTATTACTTCCTGACAGTAATATTGTCGACCTCGATCTAAGATTCTGAGAACCCTAAACCCGTGTGTCGATGGTTGTGTAGTGGGCGCCTTCGAGGAGTCTTTCTCGTGGGGAAGATACGAAGACCTCACCTAGACGAGATCCTTTCAAGGATATTATCGTCTGATGTTCCTTCGTCATGGCTATAATGTCTTTGAAAGATATCTGTAACTCTAGGCTCCTACCCGTTTAGAGCCTACCTATGGGGTCCTGTGATCAGAGATATCCTGTGTCTAGCTCCTTCCTCAGAATCGGATGTTGTGTTGATCCTGGAACTGTGCATAAGTATTGCATACTCATGACATCAGCATTGCATATCATTTTCCACCAAACTCATCCGTCCTTTGTCTATAACCCGCAGTTGATTTCCCGACGCTTGTATCGGAATTGAAGCTGCTTTTGGAAGAATCATGGACTCAGAAGAGCAGAGCCAGTTTGCGTCAAGAGCATATGTTGATTTAATGAAGAACCAGCTAGACCAACTTGTGGAAGCCATGATAGCCTTGTCAAAGAAAGAGGATAACATTCAAAGGCCTACAGTCACTAAGGACGTCACTCTGCCTCAAGTGAATAATCTTGAACAATTTCAGCCTGTGAGGATTCCGGTTGGGGACCAGATTATACAAGAATGTCACACTATTCAAGATGAACATGCCTCGTCTCATGATGCAATTGAATACCATAGCTTTGCATTCACTACACCGAATTCCCAAGGGACAAGCCTGATGGTGAATACTGAATGACCTCAAGATGTTGAGTTTGCTGAAAGATGTCGTGTGTTGGAAGAAAAGCTTGAAATCATGAAGGGGCCTGATGCTTTTGATTTGAATGCTTTGAACTTGTGTTTGGTACCCAGACTTGTATTACCTCCAAAGTTCAAGATGCCAAAATTTGAGAAGTATAAAGGAGATAGCTGTCCAAAGCAGCATTTGGTGATGTTTTGTAGAAAGATGACTTCCAATGCTCTCAATGATAAACTCATGATCCACTGTTTCCAAGACAGTCTAAGTGGGGCATCACTGAGTTAGTACATGCAGCTACAGAGTAGCCACATACAATCATGGTTGGACCTAGCCGGTGCATTTGTGAAGCAATACCAATACAACCTTGACATGGCTCCCAACCGCATACAGTTGCAAGGCTTATCTCAAGAGGAGAACGAATCCTTCAGGGGGTATGCTCAGAGATGGAGAGAGGTAGTTGCTCGTGTTCAACCACCACTTTTAGATAGAGAATTGGTTGACCTGTTCATAGGTTCTTTGCAAGGCCCATACCTAGAAAAAATGATGAGCAATGGGACACCAAACTTCTATGACTTGGTTTTAGTAGGAGAACGCATCGAGAGTCATCTCAAGAGTGGAAAGATCCAAGACGCCTCGAGCATCCAGGCTAGTGAGACTGGATCCATTGTCAGTTCTCAAGAGGAAGAAGAGGATGAAATTAATGCAATCTGGGGTACTCAACAAGCTCCATACCCAAGCATCTCAAATGTTCAAAGTCAGCAATCCCATGGGCCTCCCTGTGCGATTCTATTCTCCCCATGTGGTCGATATACTCCTGTTAATAGAGGTTCATCTCGTCAACGTCAGATTGCACAACAACATTCTTCACAACACCGACGTTACTATAATCAAAGACCAAAAAGGAATTTTGATCATTTGCCAATGCCATTCAGTCACATATTACCACGTTTGATTAGTAGTGGGTTAATAGTGCCAAAGGGCTTGGATCCCGTTATTCCTCCATACCCACCAGGCTTCGACGCCAATGCACGATGTGGCTACCATGCTGGCGCCATGGGGCATTCAACTGAGGATTGCAAACAACTCAAAAGCAAGATCCAATATTTGATTGAGTCCAAGCTAATATCATTTACGCCTCGAGGTCTTCAAATCAACGTTAATCCTTCATCTGATCAGGCAGGTCCATCATCCTATGCTACGGAAGAAGCTGCTGAGAGTAGGTGTGAAGAAGGTTATTACACCGGTCTTGATGAACAAGAATGCTAGTCCAACAGTGGGTCAAGAAAGAAAAGCCCAGTCCCCAATGCTGGAAATTTTTTAGATCATGTCATTTCTATGCATTTGTCGTTTCTTTTTGTTATGTACTATTTGCTTTTAGACATTGTTGTTTATTAATGGTAATATTAATGAAGTGATCATGCAGTTTTTGAACTAATCACGTCGCATTCGCTCACATTTTCTTCACTTATATATAAAAAAAACAAAAAATATTCATCTATATATCTCTCTTCTTTTTTTCCTTTACCATGTTGTTTAGCAAGTATTGGAGGGAGGATGACGAAAACGTGATACCCATAATTGCTGATGGTATGCTTTCGGATAGAGTCCTGCCAAGGATGTACAGGCATTGTTTCAAATTCCCAAACACTGGAGAGATAAGGAGTTAGTCCCTAGTTAACCACTTCGAGCCTAGTAGTAGGAGTTTCCTTCGGATATTCAAACCCTTATACTCAACCTGGGGTAGGGTAGTGTTCAGTTAACCCACTTACGCACTCAAATCACAAAGACAAAATCCAAAAGACATGTCGGTTGTTCATCAATACCCATGACTTGGCAGTCACAATCCTCTGACAAAAAAAAAGAAAAAAAAAAGGCAAAAGCCTGCTAAGTCAAATACCTCAAAAGGAGACTTAGGCAAAAATCAAGGCAACCCTGATGGACTCGAAAAGCAAAATCAGTCCATGCAAAAGATAGGGATCAAAAAGCAAAAAAAAAAGGGTCTTTAAATCCTCAAACAAAAACAAAATAAGATCCAGTGACCACCAAATCAAAAATCAAAAGGTCACTGACGTCCATCAAAAACAAAATAAAAGTGACTGCCATTTCGAGCCAAACCTTGAATCATCACGCTTACACCGTCAACCTTTTTGGAATACAAACGTGGGCGAATTAACTGAACGTAGGACTGGAGAACATCACGAAGAAAGGGTGGGTACAAAACACACTTTGAGCCTTATATCCTTTGTTTCTATAACCGTGAACCAGACCACGTTACAACCCTCAAAAGACCTAATTGAGGCGGGGTTTATTCTGAAAGCATACTACAGCAAGGTTGCGTAAACTGACTCCTATATATTTGCTAAACTTCTGTATTGGTATCATATTCTTGCTGTACCTTTCACACACCAGTAAATCAGCACCGCGTTTAGACTAAATGGTTCACTCGTCACACACTGACACTTCATTCCAATAAATGATTTTTCAAAACTTGCATGAATGTCGCATTAAAATTACCATTTCTGAATGATCAATTTTAGCTGCAAATCAGTACTTGATATTTTAGAAATTCCAACAAAGTGCAATCAGAGAAAAACTTGAGTATTCGTTGGCACTGACTCGAATCGAGACTATCTCATAACCTTGTGAATCTGTGGCAAGTCCTTCAAAGCAATACTTAGTCAATTTGAAGCAAGTCTTTCAAAAGCCAAGACAGGGGCAGACCACTGCAAAATCCAGACACAGGGGCAGACCACTGCAAAACCCAGACACAGGGGCGGACCACTGATCCAGACACTGGGGCAGAGCACTGATCCAGACACTGGGGAAGATCATCTCATTACCCTCCAGACAGGGGCAGATTCCCTTCATACATTCAAGTTGGTCAAGCTGGCCATGTCATGCACTAAGCGACCCTTGAGTTCAAGAAGTATTAAAAGCCTTGGGGCAAAGCAAATGCACCATTAGAATGTATTGGATAAGTCGCTACGCTCACACAATCAACATGTATTGGTTATGTCGCTGCGCTCATACAACCATTTACAAGCCATCATGGTATATCAGCTGGAAGTGAGGTTCTCTCACGCACAAGCACTCAATTTTGTGCAAAAGATCAAACTTGGGGCACCAAGAGCATCCACAATTATCCTCTGATAATGGCACTATCAGATGCTAAGTGTTGGGAAATCAAATCCTTTCAATCAACCAAAAGTCCACCCTGTTGGCATCACCTCAAAGTCCAACCCTGCTTGGTACCTCTAAAAGTCCAACCCCTTGGCACCACTAAAAGTCCAACCTTGCTTGGCAACCACCAAAAGTCCACCCCGCTGGCACCTTCATAAAACTTATAACCTGCTTGCATCCACATATGCATCATATCCAACATATGCATCACATCCAACATACGTGCACCATATGCATACATAACATAGCCTTTTTCCTTCCTCAACCCCCGCATTGATATATATTGTTTTGTTCTTGACCCCTAAGTCAATGTTGCCTTTATTTTCTTCGGCCCCCGAGTCGATATTTACCTTTCTTTCAACCCCCGAGTTGATGATATTTTGTCTTTATTTTCTCGACCCCCGAGTCGATATTGCCTTAGTTCTCGACCCCCGAGTCGATATCATTATTACATCTTCAACCCCCGAGTTGACATCTTATTGCTTGTTCGACCCCCGAGTCGATATTGCCTTTATCTCTGCCTTCAACCCCCGAGTTGATATTTTGTTATTTCCTTCAACCCCCGAGTCGACATTGTCTTTATTTTCTCGACCCCCGAGTCGATATGACCTTTATCTTTCTTTCAACCCCCGAGTTGACGACAGTTTATCTTAATGTTTCTCGACCCCCGAGTCGATAGTATTTCCTTTTCTCAACCCCCGAGTTGATATGCCAATATTCTCAGTGAGTCTTTCACCTTGCTCCATCTAATCCCCATTAATCCTTCTTTGGAAACCAGAAGTAAGACCAATCCTCTGTTTGCATTCCCATATGCATCTTGTAAACAAGTTCATTTGCATTCATGCATGCATGGCATATCCATCCCCAGCATCATAGCATGGCAGGGTCCAGGATCAATTCGCAAGCATCTTGGCCAGTCCTCCATCAAAGTCGACAGTATTCCTCTAAAGAGAAGTAGATACCCTGCACATGCTCATGGAATCCTATCCCCAGCAAATCATTCTTCAGCCAGGCAGTTGATAATGACAATCCCCAGTAGCTGTTTCTCTTGTTACTCCCCAAGCAGAGGCTATCCTAGAAAGTTTCTTGTGAGCTTTCCCCTGCAGAATTAGCACATTTCCTCCGACAGGAATCTTACTCAATTATCCCCCAACAAATTTACCACAGAGATACTGCTTTGGTATCGTTGAGGAACCTTAATGGATAAGGGACTGCTTCGACGACCCAGAGAATCTTCTGCTTTCAAGATACTGCTTTGGTATCGTTGAGGAACCTTAGTGGATAAGGTACTGCTTCAATGCTCCAGAGAATCTTCTGCTTTCAAGATACTGCTTTGGTATCGTTGAGGAACCTTAGTGGATAAGGTACTGCTTCAATGCTCCGGAGAATCTTCTGCTTTCCAAGATACTACTTTGGTATCGTTGAGGAACCTTAACGGATAAGGTACTGCTTCAATGTCCCAAAAAATCTCACACATTCAGAAACACGCAACTTTGGTATCATCAGAGAACCTTAATGAATAAGGGACTGCTTCGATCACCCAAAGAACCTCAAGTTATTTTGTTCAGTTCGAACCCCGCTACTTCGTTCTGTCAGCCCTTACTCTACAAACACTTTACCTTTCGTGAGACAAATTTTGGGGCATTCTTATATCTAATCGACTTCTACCCTTAAAATGAACGCCATGCAGCCGTTCACTCTCTCGGGTTCAAGCCAATTAGATAGGGGCATCTGTCATACCCCAAATTTGTCCTACCTGTGGATGATTTTCATTTGTATATCCATCCACTAACCATCAATATGTTGCTCAGGCAGGTGTTGAGTATAGTTCCATGTTTAGTCTCTCAAAGTCCATAACCATTTCAAAAAACCCATATCCATTTTCTGTTGTTCAAAAATCCTTTTCTTTAATATCCATTTTCTTTTATCCATTCTGTCTAAATCAAGTCACTTTGTTATCCATTTTTTTTAACCCGTTTCCAAAACCAAATCATTCATCAAAACCATTTCAAATCTAATTAAGTCTATATTCTTTTTCCACATTTAAGTCATTTATTTCCACATTTTAATTCATTATCCAAAACCATATTCATTTTAATTCCATTTTTATCCAAATATCCATTATCCATTGGAACCTTTTTATTATCCATTTAATCCAAAAAATTCATTCTCCATTATTTTTTATCCAAAATTCACTCCTTTTTTTTATATATCCAATCTCTAACACAATTTCCAATTCAACAATCCATTGTCCAATTTAATTTTACAATCATTTCATCAAAATTAAAAAGAACAAAGAAAGATCAAGACCATTGTTTTTTTAGGGGCCCATTAACATGTTCCAAATGCCTTCTACTATGCAAGTGACTTTCACATTTTGCTTCATGACACTACCATTACAGGTCGCATGTATCCGCCTCGCACTTCATACAAAACTCCAAAAAAATTTCTACACCATTCACCTCACGCATTGTACTCAGCCTGCTATATCGCACAAAATCAAACCAGTTTGCCTTATATTCCCCAAACGCAACAGGCCACCCAAATCACTAGCAACCCGGCCCAACCCAATTCGCTAAGTCCTAAACCAAGGCCACATGACTATACCTCCACTTTTCTGCAGAACCTATACCAGTTTTCAAACATAAGTCTTCATACCTCATTGCAGCTGGAAATAAGTGAACCGTACTCACCAAACCACCACAAACCAATACACGCGAATATTCCACTCAGTGCGAGCATTCCGCAATACGCACAAATCTGTACGTCCACAAGTTAACCCAATTTCCAGCTCATGAATTTTCAATCTTCTCCCAAAAATACCCTTTAATCCTCTCTATATAATGAGTCACAAATTATCATTCTGGGAGGTGCTGCAATCGACAAAGCACTGTCGAAATTTAACCCACAAATAGCAACAAATCTCTCCCAAATAAGCTTCAAACCAATTAAACTCACCATTTCCTCAATACACCAATGAAACTCTGCATAATCACCTCAAACCACACATCAACAACAACCGAACCTCCAACCTTTTCTTCCCCAAACATCCATTAAATAACCTTCAATCTTTCAACCGCACCCAATACTCCCTCTGTCCTTCCATTTTTCTTCAGATCTCAACAAATCCGACAGCAACAATCATCGAAAAGCTTCCCTTGTAACCCACATAAACTCATACAAATCCCTAACCTTCAACCTTTATTTTCCATAACCCACACTCAGAACAATCATAATCAGAAAGTGAGATGAAGGGAGAGTTTCCAAACCAAATCGGAGCAAAAGGAGAATGAGAGAGACGAAGTGGTATTAAAGCGAAAGCACACGAACCTGAATAAACTTGGATCGGAAACGTTTTGAGGAGAAGGTTGAAGCTTTTCTATCTCTTCTTATGCCTTCGAGGAACACGCGAGGAGGATGATTAGCATTTGAGCGTGTTTTGCTTTTTTTGGTTTTACGAGCTTCCCCTGTTTCCTTTCATTTTCCACTAGCTGTGTTTTTCATTCTAGTTTTTATTTATTTAATTTATTGGTTTTTTTTAAAAGGAAGATGATGATGTAACTGTGTTGTGGATGAAGGGGTTTCACTCTGTTTTCATGGCCTTGTTCTGTTTGCCGTGTTTGTGTTGATCTCTTTTTTTTTTTTTTTTGATGTTGCTCTTATAACTCGGGCCGATGGGATGTTAGGATCTTTGGCCTGCATTGAGCTTTAATTCACCACCATTTCTTTGTTTCTACACCGGGTTTTGTTGAGTTGTTGGATGATGGGTTCTAAGCCCAAGTGATTCCATATCTTTACCAACATGTTTTTGATTTTCGCACCCGCCTTAAGATCATGCACTTCTCTTTTCATTGTTTTTATTTTCTTCCTTTTTATTTGATTTTCTCTAAATTTTTTAAATGCTTAATGGCAGAATTTATTCTTGTTTTGCTTTTGATTTTATTTTATGGGCCAATGACATAAAGATATTCATAGTTTAATTAAGCCGACTAAATTGTGATTTATTTGAGGCCCACCATTTTTATTCGCTTTTATTTCGATTTATTTTGTATTTATCATTTTATTTATTTAGATTTTTTTTTAGTATTTTGGGTCAATGAAAACATATATCGATGGATTTGTCGATTTCTCGACTTAATCTCGATAAAGGTGAGACCTTTACTATTTTTCATGTCATTTTCAATTTTATTTTATTTCTATCATTTTTTGGTTCATTTACATTTATTCTAGGTCGATGAAAACCAAATATCGATCGATTATCGATTTCTCGATTAAATCTCGATAAAGGTGAGACCTTTATCCGGTGTATTCATTTTCTCGATTTTATTTCATTTTTATTGTTGTTCTTATCCATTTTGGGTCGATGAAAACCAAATATCGATCGATTTATCGATTTCTCGATTAAATCTCGATAAAGGTGAGACCTTTATGCCTTGTATTCATTTTCCGATTTAATTCCTTTTTGTCATTTTATATCCTTTTATTTGGGTCAATGAAAATCAAAAGTCCGATTATCAACTTATCGATTAAATCGCGATTAAGACGAGACCAATTTTATTTTCTTATATCCATATTATATCTTGTCGATTATATTATTATTGTTGTAAATATTATTATCATATTGTATCCATATTCATTTCATTTCATTTACTCACCTCTAATCGAAAACAATTAATAAATTATCAAGACCCTAAAAACAATCATGTTAATGGACTGTTGATTTTGATCAATCACTTGCTCGACGTTGGCACAAGGCGTAGTTTAGGACACCTCGCACACACACGGCTTCCTCTTGGGCTACCTTACAATGAGACCATTTATTTCTGTCAACACTTGTAATTTACATGTATCCCTCCCCTATTCCGATGTACGCATTTACTATTGCTTTGATTGTGGTTTGTTTACTAGGAGCACCCCTAGGGACTAGCATAGACAACCCGTTTTCAAACTAATACTCGATTCGTCGTCGAGACCATTTTTTTTAAACAAACCTTTTTCCAACCAAACTCTCGATCCAACGTCGAGTGCTTTTCTCAAATCAAACCAACGTACGTAATCCTTACTTAAACAATTTCCTAAAAGGTGATGTGAGGGGGATCAAGTCTTTGGTCTTTCTCTTCAATTGTTTGGGTGCGAGTTTTCTTACTCGTGTGTAGACAATTGATGCCTCTAAAAACTTAAGCCTTAACTTCTCAATTGTTTGGGTGCGAGTTTTCTTACTCGTGTGTGAACAATTGACGCCTCTAAAACACACGAACTCGACAACAAATCTTTTCAAATCAAATTATCAAAACACTTAATCATATATTCAAACACCATTTCCTAAAAGGTGATGTGAGGGGGATCAAGTCTTTGGTCTTTCTCCTCAATTGTTTGGGTGCGAGTTCTCTTACTCGTGTGTGAATAATTGACACTTCTAAAAGACATAAACCTTAATTCGTCGATTGCTTGTGTGCGAGTTCTCTTACTCGTGTATGAGCAATCGTCAGCTATTGCTTGGGTGCGAGTTCTCTTACTCGTGTGTGAGCAATTGTTGCCTCTAAAATATCCAATACGATCCAAATTATCCTTTCCTCGCCTCCGTGCGACCGAAACCCTAAGACACGTCCAAATCCAAACTTTTTTTTTCTCAAATAAATCTTAACACACTTAATCCAAATCAAACAACTTTTCACAAAAAGAACATTGTTTAGTCCATTCTTCCGCGCATATGAACTCGTGTTTCAGCCTCCCTTGACGAGCAGACAAGCCAACGTTTAGCAGTTAGAATGTGAACTAAACACTCGTTCGCCTAAAAAACACCAACAAACCGTAGTCCCACGAACTACGAATGCTCTGACTTTCCCATTGCACGAGGGAATACGTAGGCCCGAGGATTCTAATCCTTGCCGAGCACACTAATAAAAAATCACCCATTTCCCCCTTAAAAATTAATCCTTTTACCCGAGCAGATACACAAACAAATCCAGCTAATTTTCTCACGAATCGAATCAAGAGGTTCCCGTTGAGTACAACGGACGTAGAGGGTGCTAATACCTTCCCTCTTGCGTAACCGACTCCCGAACCCGAATTTGGTTGCGATGACCATGTTCTTATCTCCCTTTCAAAGGTTTTCTCGATATTTTCCTTTCCCTCTTTTGGGATAAATAAAGTTCGGTGGCGACTCTGTTTCGAACAGTTTTTTCCGCGTCCATCGCGAGGATCGTATTTTTCGAGGTACGACAGATGACATATATATCTTATCCCACAAATCAACAATGTCTGCAAGGATAATGTTTAACATGTGTTTCATGACATAATATCCACACTCGTAAGTCCCGAGTTGTCTCATCGTCTACAAATTTAAGCAAAATTACATGAGTATAATCACACATGAATGTAAATGAAAGAAACAAGTAATCAGGCCACTTATTTTAGGAAAGATCCATGAGGGCTTTCTTCTAACATTGTTCATCATATTCACTTGTTCCACAACACTGTACATTGAAAATGAATTTTACATATTACATGATAAACTAATTACAATGTCAAAGAAAATGAATTAAACATGTACACACTTACAAATTAATAATCTTTTTCATTTTCTTTTTGAGTGGATCATGCAAGGAACAGAGTCCAGTTACCGTATTCGTCCTAAATGATATGATGATCAATTGTCAATGACCACTGAATAAACACGAGCATATATATTATTAGTATTTACTAAAACAAAACTAAATATAGAATACGTAAACATCAATTACAAAAATACTTACGAACAGAGAAATGGTGCTAAGTAACATTCTTTTCCTCCCTCATTTAACCGTTTTTTCAAGTAATCTAGAATGTCTTTTGGTTGATTAAACACCCATCGAATAAAGAGCGGATCCAAGATTCCATAAAGACTTGATTTATTCAACTCTATACAAACACGATGAATGTACCTAAATGGTTAAAGAAAATGAATAAATTAAGGGAGGAAATACAAAAAATGATAATGTTGTATAATGACATGTACATTCAACTATATACTTACGTGCACCACACTTGCAATATCCCTACGTCCAGCCACTTATACCCACCGAGAAAATCCCTTACATCCTCAGGACTGTAATAGAATAACTCCAAACATGGACAATGTTCTAGCGGGAGAGGTTGCGTATCATTTATCACCGCAACGCTCAAGTATAGAGTGGTGATTTCACTTGAGTTAAGGTCCATTATGTTATTGCAGTTATCTGGAGGGGCGGGAGGGGCTGAACAATTACTTTCTTTGGCAGAAACACGACTTACAACACTTTTACTTGGAGTTTGATCATCATCATCATCACCGTCAACATAACAATGATCTTCATTTGTATGTTGTTTGAGGTTTTCACTTAACCTCTACATCGTAATATTCAATTAGAACATAAAACAAAAATAAGCACAATATATATCACACATTTCCAATAAAACACTAACATCTCAAGTAAAGCACATACTGAATACAACTCTTGAAACCTTTCCATATCTTTCTCCCTTTTTTTCCTTCTCCTCTTCTAACATCCTCTGTTGTTCTTCCTATTGCTTCTCAACATTTTCAATCTTTTGTCTTTGTGAAATAAATTTCGGGCTTTCGGTACTTTTTCTTTGAGACCCAAAGAATGTCCTCAAGCCGACACCTTATCCAACACCACGACACACCCACCATGCTCATCTGTTTCAATAACTTCTACTAATATGTCATGTCGTGCTTCTGGAACAAATGTGCCTTCACGGGCCGCCTCAACCAACTTATCCTACACAACATGAGCAACTTACATATTTGTTACCAACGCATTTAAATAACAAATAACATAAGCAAAACAAATCATACTTACAATTTTCTCAGCAACTACTCTTGACGCCTCAGAGGTGTACTTTCCATTGGGTCTTAATTTATCCATCTTCCATTTCTTATGTCTTGAAGGTGGAGATGGGATGTGATCATCTCCTGTTTGTGTATGTTTTTCGAGCATGATTCTTTTCTCAAGTTTCCTATAACCCCCACGAGACAATCTATGGTGGTACATGTTCTTCGCCTTGTTTTGGATTCCTACGTCGCTTTTAACCTGTTATTAACATAGTTAAAAATATAATGATTAGTATTTGTAGCTCATTAACATTAAAGGTTACACAAGACTAGTACTAACCTTGAATTTCTCAGAACGACGTATCTTCGCAAACTTGTTCCATTGCTTCTTCGATATAAAACTGTATCGAATCCATGGACGAGCAAGACCGCTCTTAGGCTTCCTAATGTAGTCAGCCGCGAGCTGGGACTTAAAACCCCTCCAACGAGTATCGGCATAAGATACCCACTTTTTTTCAACTTTGAGTCATCGGTAAACTCAAAATTCAACTACATACATTTAAATCAATATATAAGTATGTATTAGAAATTATAGGTAGTGATATCAAATATATCAAAGTTATAGTATGTAATACCTTAACATCTGTCCATATACTTTCTTTGACTTTATCATCCACTTGTTTCCAATCATCTATCAGTATACTCACTTTGCTACATACAAGGAACGCAACATAACTCATAAAAGTAGAGTAATATTCACAATCCCCCACTCTGTAGAATGAATCAAACTCTATCGGAATTTTTTCACCTGATGAGTTGCAGACTGATGTGAATTGGGGCATCATTGTGACACCCCTTTGTGATCTTTTCGATAGAGTATCGTTTGTCTGAGTTTCATTCGCACAACTCTCATATGTTTGAGTTTCTTCGCTAGTATCAGATGTTGAACTCGACAAGGTCGACATCTATGTTAAAAAATAACAACAACAACATGAACAACAAGAACATAAACAACAACCACAACATAAACAACAACAACAACAATGACAAATGAAGTTTACTGTAGATGTTTGGCGAAAATATTTTACGTACCCTAAACGTGATTATTAAGTAAATTAAATAATGTTGGTGTTGGTGTTGTCTTCCTTCCTTAAAGCAACGACGATGTTGTTGTTGTCTTCCTTCTCGACAGTGTACTCTTCCTTCTCGACGGTGTACTCTTCCTTCTCGAAGTCACGATCGTGATGATCTTGTCAACCTCTTTGACGATAATGACGAAAATGACAGGATACTGAATAATGGATACTGAAGAACGATGTTGTTTTGGTTGAAATGGTGTATTGTTTCAGAGTATTGAATGTTAGGGTTTAGGGTTGAAATCTTGTATTGTTTTGTCAGCTAGTTTCTATTATCAATGGATACTGAAGAGACAAGCTAACTAGGAGTGTATATTACTATAATGCTACCACAACGGTCAATACCAGCAACCGTTATGATATATTATTTTCATAGTGAAATTTCATAAAAAAGCGCCAGAGTTAAATTTACAATTAAATTTTTTTAATAAAAAACAAAATATATCACGATGGTGAAAATCAACAACGGTATTCATAACCCTTTAAGTTTTTTTATTTAAAAATCAATAAAAAAAATAAAAGGCGCGCCTTAACATTAAAAGAATAATATATATGAGGGAGCTGAGGTTCGAACCCATGAAAGCTTGATGGTATCACCACGGTTGGTTCTTCAACCGTTGTTATATACAAATAATTTTTAATCAAAAACAAAAATAAAATGATAGCGCCTTAGTTTAGAGATGTCACCACGGTGTAGGGAAGAACCGTAGTGACCATGGCGTTGTTGTTTATGCGTTTTGTAGTAGTGATATTGAGACTAGGTATCATTTTCTGAGGAATCAGGTTCAGAATGGAATGCTAGAAGTTATACACTGTAACACTCAGAAGCAGCTGACAAATGTTCTGACGAAAACGATCAAGACTGGTCACTTTCTCCACTTTAGGGATGACATTTATGTTAGTTTTGATTAGCTGAATATGAATTAAGTAATGATGTTAGAAGTAATTCATATTCAGTAGTATTAGTATTAGTTTTGTTAATCTTAACCTACTTAGTGTAAGTTAACATTTTGCCTACGTGACAGCATTGTTTATGTATATAAATAAATAGTGTGCTTAGCCATTAAACAATGAGCTATAATCATTTACTGAAACTGTTTTGTAAGAATAGTAGAAGTTTGTTATTTTCTCTCTTCTCTCTCTTCTTCCATCTTCATCTTGTGCACGTCACTACGAATCTAACATTTTTGTTCATTTAACATAATTCTATTATTCTATTAAGTTTAAATTAATTCTTTCATTAATTAAGCTTTAGAAGAAGAATAAAAAGATCCTGTCAAGCAAGCAAATCAACACTTTTTCATTAGGTATATATAATTATTTTAAATAAAAAAAGTGCTCACGCATAATCTTTTATATTGAGCACTGTTTTACTTCCTCAATTTCCTATTACTAGTAGTGAAGATGACAAAATAGCACTTGACACAATCTGTGGGTCTTAACTTTATGCACTTTTTTGATTGTTTTGGTTGAAAATTAGTGGTGATCCTACCACTAATAAGGGTGCTTTGATAGCTTTAAGTATGTGGTAAAATATAAAATAGTGTTTTGATAAAGATGCCACTTTTGGGACCCAATAAAAGTACAAGAGTTCATTCGAAAACTATGAGCTAGATTTTTCTGTGTGCAGTGCACATGGGTGAACAATTATAAATTTGACTCATGCCAAATATTCAGTTTTGCAATGATTTATTACGGTAGGTTTGGGATATTTTTGCAACCTCACTTGGTATATATTAAAAGTAGGAACAAGTGGTAAAAAAGTTATACAAAATTAGCAGAAAAACAATTATAATATTAATGAGAATTGAGTCACTTACTCTCTATTTTATTGGTTGGTCTAATACCACTTTCTAGAGAATTTGAATTTTGTCATTTCAAGTACAAATTTTTACAAGAGGGTTAATACCTAATTCATCAACTAATCAACACATGTTAGAATAAACATATTATTTTATTTATACATTTCTTTTATTATTTTTGAATTTTATTAGTGCTTTTTATATGATTTTTGGGCCAATATGAAATTTATATCCTTAAAAGATATATTTTCTTTTTATGATAGATAAGTATGAAATAATATTGTGTGTGGGATTGAAAGCGTGATATGTTCGGTTTGCATGTGAAGATACAACTGTAAAAACGAGATAAACATGAATTGAGATGAGAACCATAAATGTCAATGATTCTATTAAAGTTGGCAAGCATTAAAAAAAAGATAAAAATCTTTGAGATTTCGTGGACGCAATGTAATAGGGCAAACAAAGGTGATTGTCATACCAAAAAGTGCACCGAGGGATAAAAACCTTTTGAGATTTGTGTTTGCTGTATACTCTTGTCGGTCACAATTATAAACAAAAATAACTACTTTCATATTAATTAAAAAAATTAATTAAGTGTAATTAATTTTTATTGATTTTATATATAATTAGAATAAAATTTACTATAATATTCTTAGTTATACATCCTCTGGTCACTATTATAAGTAAATTTATCTTTTTATGATACATTTGACTATTAATGTATCTAGTTTACATATGGACTAGATACATTAACAGTCAAATGTACCACAAAAAGGTAAATTTGTTTATAATAGTGACCGGAGGGTGTATTTGATGAATCAACTACCAACATTAAATGTTATTGAATTAAATTAGGGGTATACTAGTAATACAAACATTAATTACTTTGAAAGTTAATGACTTTTGCTTATAATAGTGACCAAAATTTAATGCCATTTTTTTTGTTTATAATAGTAACCGGAGGGAGTATCTCAAGTTTTTGTTTAGATGCTCGTAGTTTTTCTTTTTAGTTCATCTCTAACATCTTTAGAGAAGATAATTTTGTATCGATTTTTTGGCGAATTATGCATTTGGCATCAATGATATTATATTATATTTTATTTTATTTTAAAATTAGGAAGGATTTTGTAAAAAATAGGTTAAATTTATCTTTCTTTAAATTTTGTAATTTTCAATAGAGTTGTTAAAATGGACTACTTGCCCTTAAACTGATTGGCCCTAACGGACCTCAGACTTTTTAGAATTAGGACAAAAAAACCCTATTGTAATATAGACTCGAAAATACCTGAGTCCGGTTCTAGATGCGCTTTACGCTACCCGATCCTAAACAGTTTTTTTTTTTAATAAAAAAATTAAGTACATTTTTAAATTCTATAATATCTTTATAAATACTATGTGTTTTTAAATACAAATACGTGTGTAATTGTATAAAATAATACTCGAATATTACGAGGAAAAAATGTGAAATTTTTACCAGAATAATCCACTTTTTTTATAAAAAAAATTCCAAAATACCCAACTTTTCAAGTTATTTCCCAAAGTACCTCACTCTGGGGTGTGATAGAGAGGTGGCGCCATGTCAATTGGCGACATCTTAATGGGCTTTAGTGGTGTCGCCAATTGGATTAGAGACACCATATGGTGTTGCAAATTCAATTGGCGACTTGGTGTTAAACATACAAGGGAGACGCCAATTGATATAGAGAAAGAGTGCATTGCGGCGTGCACACATACTCGTCAGGATGCTTATAGCCATCTATCTGATGTTTACAAGGCGATTAATGTTATGAATGTTTACAATGAAGGCTTCACAGTGCTACCAATGGAGGAATATTGGCCTCCATAGGAAGGGGGCATAGTTTGGCACAACGCTGAGATGCGAAGAAAGAAAAAAGGATGCACAAACAACACGCGTATAAAAACCGAAATGGATACGGCTGATAAAATGATAAGATTATGCAGTATGTGTCGTCAGCCCGGACACAATCGAAAAAATTGTCCCAATGTCGGAGCAACCTCTGCATCATAATTTAGTTTATCCTTTCAATTGTTGTAACCTTATATTTTTATATATTAATGAGTCTTTGTTACAACAATGTTAACAACAAACAACACATACAGTGAACTAACAACAGATAACACATACGACACATAAAACAGATAATGGAACAGAAACATAAAACGTTTCTAACTGATTACAACAATCAAACTGATGTCATTCAGTCCAAACATGACTTCCCTTGCACCCTTGTCAGTCTTAATGCGAACCCACTCACGCAGGCGATCAAGTTTCTCGATATTTTGATTGTTTCCCCTTCACGAATGTCTCCTTCTAACCATCGATTCAGCTCCCTCTTAAGTTGATTAAAACTTTGAATGATCAAAAATAGCATGTCCATCAGAGGCTTCTCTCTCGAATAAATGACTTTTCTGTAGCAGCGGCGATACATGTTATTAGTACTACAAAGATATGAGATGAGTTATGAAACTAAATGATCAGAATACCTCTATTTATAGAAAAAAAATTCACTTTCAAGGCTGTCTCCAGATGAATTGGCGACACTCTTGTAACTTTTACACTGTGTCGCCAATTGGATTGGCAACACCATATGTTGTCTACAATCCAATTGGCGACAACATATTGTCTTTGTGAAGGGTCGTCAATTCATTTGGCACTTGCATTCAATCAATACCCTAAAGTGAGGTACTTTAGGAAATAACTTGAAAAATGAGGTATTTTGGATTTTTTTTGAAAAAATGGGTTATTCTAGTAAAAATTTCAAAAAAAATGTTGATTATATTAATGTATAAGATTTAAAAGAGAAAGATTGAATAGAATATCTTAAAATTTAGTGAGGTGAAAATATCAATGTGTTATTTTGGAAGAAAATAATATAAGTATTAATATAAATTTTTTAAAATTTATAGTTATACGGACCTAATGGACTATCCATGTCCCATATGAACTAACCTTAATGGATAACAGACTTTTTAGGCTGAGTTAAAAAGATCTTAAAAAAATATGAGTTCTAAGTTTAAGATCCAAATTCTAGGATTTTTCAATCCTAACAGACCAGTCCATATAGACTAATTCATTTTACCAACTCTAATTCCCAAAACTATTCAATTGTAACAAAATAACTATCATCTTATTTGGTTATGATTTTTCTCTAATATGTATTTAACTATAATTTAACTATAAAAAAATGTGATATCATGTACTTTACACGGGCTTGCGCACTATTATTAACTAAATATGAATTAAATATTAAAAAAATGAAATTATTTAAATGATTAATTAATTAAATAAATTTAAAAGCAATTTGATTATGTAAATTTAAATTTTAAAAAAATTGTTAAATTAATGGTTTTAAAAAATTATTTTTAAAATACTTTTTAGTAAAAAAAAAGAAAATTAATTTTTACAAAAATATTACAAATTTAAAAAAAAAATTTGTTACTTTTTTTCTAAAAATAAAAAATTACCTTTTTTCTTAAAAAACAAATTTTAAAAAATAATATTGACATTTTTCGTTGAAATAAAAAAGAAAGTTAATTTTTTTCTTTTGGAAGTAAAATAAAAATACTTTTTATTTGAAAAAAAATAGTCTTTTCTTTTTAGGAAAAACTTTAAAAAATTTCCGAAAAATAAAATATGATTTTTTTATTTAAAAATTCATTTTCTTGAAAAAAAAATTAAAAAAAATTTAAAGAAAGTTTACTTGAAAATTAAAAAAAAATTGACTTCTTAAATTTGTTTTTCTTTTTAATTTCTGGAAACGAGGAATTACATATATATATATATATATATATATATATATATATATATATATATATATATATATATATATATATATATATATATATATATATCCTATGAGAATGTCATTTTTATGTGAGAACATGAGAATGAATATAAACCATTAGATTTTAAAATAAATGGTGGAGATTATGTGTGGTTTTTTTCTCTCTCCTTCATTATTAAGAGGAGAGAGAGAAAAACCACACATAATCTTCATCATTTATTTTAAAATTTAATGGTTTAGATTCATTATCATGTTCTTATATGATACGTTATATATATATATATATATATATATATATATATATATATATATATATATATATATTGTTCTGGACTGGACCAATGGCTAGACATGGCCCAATCCGCTTCTGCTACAAAGCGGCCTAAATTGCCAAAGTTCAATCCACAGAGGGGCAAAAGTTACCTTTCTGCCCCTCCAACCGGGCAAGGAATGCATTCCTCCCCGGAATTACTGTCTGTCACGCACGGCTTCATTGCTCCCCGAACAGTCGTGGGCAGGTGCCCGAAACCATGCCTATGCCCGACATAACGGCTAGTTTTGGGCACCCTGCCCGACATAACGGTTAGTTTGGGTAGTTACCTATTCTTTGGGGAAAACGGTTATTTCGCCCCGAAAATAGGACCGTTGGCCACGCGCTGGGGGCTCTATATAAACCCTCTCGCTTGAGAGGGTCAGGTATCCAATATTCACCCTACGAACTAATACTTTGTACTTGCCCCTTTTCTCTGACCCTTTCTTACTTGAGCGTCGGAGTACCTTGCAGGTACACCCCCCTCCTCTCCATACGACCAGCATCCCAGACGCACTTGGTGGCCCACTTCTACAGGATCTGATCCAGCCTTCACGATCATATATATATATATATATATATATTAAAAATTCTTGAAAGATATATATTTTTTTAGAAAAATTAATTCTAAAAATATTTAAAATAAAAAACTGATTATAAACTGATTTATAGATATAAATGGACCTAATCTGATTTTTGAATGATCTGAAACCACTTTAGTGATTAATTATTTTTTGTTGAAGTTGATGCAGCCGAAATCACGAAGGATTGGCATGCATAAACTTAGAATGAAACACAAGTTTGCAAACGACAAACATGTCAAATAAAGCTTTGGAATCTACCAAAAAGATAGAAGAAACTCTTGAATTTTATTATGCTCAAAGATAACCTTGACAGTCACACCCCCAAGGTATTTTAAATACATAAAAAGAAATCATAATGGACTTTTAATCCAAAACAAAAAGAAAAAGAAAAAGAAACCGTAATGGGCTTTTAATCTAAAATAGAAATAAAATAAAAAATTGTCAAAAATATTGAAATGATGTATTCTGCCTTGAAATAAACTCGGATGACTTAAAAGACCCGTATTCATAAAGGTATAATATTAGTCATTCTGATATCGGACGTCAAACTTGCACAATTCCTGCCAAACCTTTTCGGCGTGTGACTTCTTCTTTGATACGCACAACAACCATCCTACATCAATCTACTCCACCTCTGAAGAACTCAACCTCGAGTTCTCTTCTTAATAAAAACCTCATCTGCTGGATACTCATTAATGTCAACAACCTTGAAAGTATTGGATTTTTTCATGGAATCCGCGAAAGCTGTCATATAAGCATTTTCATTGATCTTTTGGATCACTTTGAATGAGGCATACTTATGTGGCAGAAGCTTGTTGTAAGTACCAACTAAAAACTTCTCCTTACGTAGAAACCTCATCACATCGTCCCCCACATTGAAAATTTTAACTCTCTTATCTTGCATAGGAGGTAAATCATTTGGTAGTTCATCTGCGGTCAACTCCTTGAGATCCTCTAGGATCCCTAGCACTTCTTCTAGAATTGTTGTTTCCTCGTTTACAATACTCATCAACCCTTTAATCACCACTGGACAGAAAAATATAGTTTCTTTAACAACCTCATAAAGCTCCCTTTCACTCTGCGTCATCACCAAGAAACTAGACTTTTTTTCCTTTTGGATTCTTATCAAAGCTGAAATTTTGTTTCTCAGGGGACAAATGTTGTACCACATGTTTGGGACAACTTGTCCAACTTCTTAAACTATATTTAACACACTTTGACAACAATAATGAATCAAATGAAAAGTAGTCAAGAAAACACAAGGATTGTTAACTCAATTTAGTGCAAACAACACTTACGTATGAGGGCACTCTACCCAAGAAAGGAAATCTTCTCTTTAATAGAATTAGTACAAAATGTCTTAGATGAACAAGCCCATAACTCAGTACCCATCTTCTTAATTATACCCTCAGTATATTTCTATTTAGGACTCCTACTAAATATGAGAACCCCTTCTTACTTTCTCTTAATCACTAACCCTAGTGGCCAACAACAATAATCATAATGATCAATGTTGAATTTACAACTCAACTAAACAAACTAACTATTATGCCTTATGATACAAATGAAGCAATATTGTGGTGTACAATTAACACAAACAAAAAATCATCCTAAAAATCAAATTATCACTCAAGCTTGTGGTTTTCAATGCATGAAAAAAAGTCTCTCTCTATATATAGCAACACATACCTGGGATTTTCTCCTTGGATTTAGACAGTGATCTCGTCCAGATTTGGTGGAGATTCAGTTAGAATTTATTTCTCTAAAACAACTTCATAAAAAGATTTTATTTTATTTGAATTCAAATTTAAATCTCTTTTACTTAAATTTAATTTAATTAAATAATCAAACAAATTAGATTGCTAAAAGATTGCAGTAATCCTTGTTGCACACATCAATAGAAGAATGTGCTACAATCATGACCATAACACTTTCATCTGCATGCCATCTAAGGTTTATTGGCTCAAGGCCAAAATCCAGAAACAATAAATCCATTTTCTTCCATTGCAAATAATCAGCTACATGACGAATGTTTCCATAACATTTTATTTCATCAACATGCCATCTAATATTCTTTGCGTCATTCGCATTAGCAAAAAGTATCTTTAACCTTGAAATTTTTGGCAAGTACCATAACACTTTAGCAGGAGGACGCTTTTTACTAACATTTTTATTGTCATCACCATTGTTGCTCTTCAACTTGTAGCGTGAATCACCATATTCTGGATATTGATCCAAATTTTCATACTCTTTCTTGTATAATATGAAATCATTAGGGCATGCATGTATTTTGACATACTCCAAACTCATTGAACAAAATATTTTCTTGGCCTCATAATAACGATTCGAAAAATTGTTATCTTTTAGTAGAATTTGTTTCAACAAATCAATTAATTATGTGAAACTTTTATCTGACCACCCACCTTTTGTCTTCAGAATAAACAATTTTAACAATGTAGACAATCGTGTAAAACTAGTGCACCTCTTATATAAAGGCGCTTATTTGTTGCTACATAAAATATCATAAGTATGGTATTTCATACAAGACGATTCTCCAATATCAATTCATATCTTCTAGTAGATCATCCATATCTTCATCATCTTCATCCATTTGTGACGTGGCATTTCAATTATTATCCACTTCTCCCTGCCACGTCCATGTTGTATAATTGACATATTTCATCACAACATAAGTGATGTTATATTTCTTTCTTTGAACATTTTTTGATATTCCAGCAAACAACACAAGGACAATAAAAGATACCATTATTGCCGGGAACATTTTTTCGTCGAATTCAAGTAATTCAAGAACTCGTTTCTCATACACCGAAACTAATCTATCAGCTTTCATCCAACTACGGTCTATAACAAATTTTGAAATTTATATCAAAAGAATAATGTGAATGACACACTAATGCTACACATACAACATCCTAATATGATTATATACATATGCATATCCAACACCAAAATTTAAAGCATATTCATAAAATCTGAATAAAACATGAACATGGCAACATAAACAATACACATGACAATGTCAATACACACAACATCCTAATATCATTTATCTGTTAAAAAAAAGAAACCAGTAACCCTAGAAAAGAACATTAACATTCAGAAGCTTCAGAGAGAGAGATAGAATGGTAAATAATCCTAGCGAAGAACATAAACATTCAGAAGCGTCAGAGTGAGAGAATGGTGACATACTGTAATTCGAAGAGGATGGTGATTTCGTTTCCATAAATGATATTCATTTCAAAAAATGAATGAATATGGTGAAAATTTCGCTATCGATGTCGTCTCGTTCGCTAGGGAACCCTTGTGTGTTATGAACAAAATAAAGTATACCTATTATGTTTTAATTTTGTGGGAAATAATTTCACAACGGTTGCAAGCTCCAACCACAGTGAAATACAGAACATATAACCACGATTGAATGAAACAACCATAGATGTTATACTTTAAAATTTTAAATAACAATAAATGTGAAGGGACACACGCTTATTTTTATTGAAAAAATAGAAAAATGTTGATGTTGGGATTCGAAGCTTGTCGTCCAAATTATATGACCACGATTAATTTTAGGAACCGTGATGAAAAGTTTCTTGATAAAAAAAAAACATTCGGGAAAAAAATGTGATATGGCTACGGTGGCAAAATAGCCGTTGTAATATTGTGTCTATCTTTTGTAAATTTCCAAAAGCAAGAGTGATAAAAATAGATGTAGACATAACATTAATGGAAGCACCTGGATCTAGCATGACATTTTCTAATTTACTATTGTAAGAACAAGATTTGGTTCTACATATGGCCTTTGAGTTTTGATGATAATTGCACATTTTATCTAAGAGAACAATTATGTATGATATGGTTTATGTCTAGTGTGTGGTTGTTGACAATATAATTCTGACTTTGATAAGAAGGCGTGTGACGTCATCAGACTCTATTATCAACACTCTGAAAGAAAACATATGTGTGCACAAGATAAAGTCAAGATTCATGAATGTTTCTAATACAACGGTTTTAATGAACGTTAGTTCTGGACATTCTAATTGAGACTTTATGAGAAATGCCTATAAGGCTTTCTAATGTGATGCGCTTCTAATGTTACAAGTTCTGAAGATTATGAAGATGTGGTTCAGGTGAACAAAGCTCTGAAGATTCTGAAGACACAGTTTATGAAGATCAAGTTCTGAAAAATTTCTAATGACAAGGTTCTGATTGAACGAAGTGCTGAAGACTATGAAGACAAAAAATGTTCTTAATGAAATCTGAAGACTCTGAAGACAAGGTTCTGAAGGAACAGATTCTGAAGACTCTAAAGATATTCTTCTAAGAAACCAAGTACTGAAGATTCTCAAGATAGTTTACGTTGAACAAAGATCTGGAATTCTAAAGACTCTGGGTTTCTGAAGACTACACAAGAATGGCTCTTCTACAACACGCTTCATCAAGTTAATATCTGAAGCCTCTGAAGATGTTATAAGACTGAAGATCAAAATGCTTTTGAGCTGAATATAATAGTACTAAAACTCTATAACCTCTACCTCGAAAAGGTGGCACAAAAGCAGATTTTTGTACAGTGATGTTGACCATTCATTCATGTGAACGTTGGGATATTGTTGTTTGAACATGTTTCCAAGAATACCCCTCAACGGATCTATTCTCTCCTGCTCTATAAATTGAAGACTTAGAAGCTTGAAGAAATGTTGCTCATGGCTTATTGCTTGAAGTAGCCGCTGATCATTAAGAGAGAAAGATAAAAAGTTTGTTGGTTGCTGTTCATACAAAGGATTATTATTAAACACAGCAAACAATCAACATGTTGCAAGCAAAAAGATGAAGCTACTACTACAAGTGTGCATAAACGATGATCGTGCTAACACCATGTGAAACTACTCAAGTGAGACATCAATAAGTGAAGCATAATAGCTTATTTGAACTTGATGGTTGAATTGGAAAAAGTATTATATGCTAAAGAAAGGAGTACAAGATGCTGCAAGTTGAAGCTTAAGCGAAGAATGCTCAATGGAGAAGAAGCTGAAGCAGAATAATGAAGAATGCACAGCGATGCAACATGCTAAAGCCATGTGAAACTCATCAAGTGAAACATCAATAAGTGAAGCATAGTAACTTAGTTGATTTTGATAGTTAAGCTAGAAGAAGCATTACCTACTCAGAAAGGAGTGCATCAGAAAGAAGCTTAAAGTTCATGATAAGAAGCTGTAGTGCTCATAAGAAAGCTTTTAAGTGATACAGAACTAGCGTGCTTTATAATCTCTTAGAGATTTATTTTTAGATAGTTTCTGTATTAGAAAGCAAGGAGTTGTTGCTCATATCTTGCTAGAAATACTTAGGTGTTATTGTACTTCATTTGTGTAATCAGCTTGTAAGAAGCATATATAGTGCACACAAAAATCCTTGAAAAAGCTAATGTTCCTTAAGTGGTCGAGTGAAGACCAGAATGCTTGAGAGGGTCAGGTCATTTTTGAACGACTTGGAGGTTGATTTCTTGAGCGGTCGAGTAAAGACCAGAATGCTTGAGAGGGTCAGTTTGTTATTGAATGACTTGGAGGATGATTCATTGAGAGGAGAATGAATGCCAGGATTCTCAAAAAGGCAATGTAAGGTATCCATTGTGGTTGTAATCATTTTGATGATTAGTGGATTAAGTTCTTGTGATAAGGCGAAATCACCTTGAGGGGTGGACTGGAGTAACTTCGTTAACAGTGAACCAGGATAAAATAATTGTGTTCATTTATTTTATTTACATATTCCAAACCCAATTCAAACCCCTGTTTCTTCTGTTTCTCAACCTTCAATTGGTATCAGAGCTCCAGTTCTGTTATTTATGTTTATCAAACACTTAACCATGTCAGATAAAGATTCAGACGAGCTTTGAGAAATGCTCTGGTTAATCTCCTCCACCATATAAAGTTTCACTCTCATACGTTGATGAGAAGATTGAGTACTGAAATGACACACCAGAAAGGTTTATTCTGGATTATGTCACTGATTCTTAGAGTTGGTTGTTATTGACAACATAACCTTCTCTTATTGCGCTTGCAAGAAGATTGAAAGCAAGTTGGCGAATCAGCTGGTAAAAGGATAATAAACTCATAAGATAATTTAAAGAATCTGATGAATTCTATTATTGGAATACGTTAGTTGAGAACTACGTATCTTCTCAAGGTGATGCCTAGACAAGGCTTAAGAAGGATAATCTAAAGGGGATCAACAAGAATCATCAGGAAGAAAGAAATCTTGTTTGCTGAAAGTTATTCTTTCCAAGTATGGGATGTTTTCAACAAACAGACTCGGCCTACCATTGACTTTCTCAGTATTGCCCATTAGGAACTCTTTCATGTGAAAAGGAGAAAAATGCTTAAGTCATGATCTTGAAGCATGAACACTTTAAGATGAAGTATGTTGAAGATGCTAGAAATCTTGTTACCAAGTTTTTAAATCATGACTGCAGAATTTAAGATTCTGAATGATGAACTCTTTGTAAAGATTCTTGAAGAAAATGATCAGAAACTTGCTAAATAAATAGAAGCTTATGGCAACTGATCAGCATGTAGAAGATCTCTCTAGAAGATTGTAGCGCGGTTTTTGTGACCGCCCGCATCCGCCTGCGGATGGGATTGGGTGCTACTTTCTGATTTCTTATTTATCCTATGAAGCTGGAAAGGAAAGGGAAGTTATCTCAAACTAACCTTGCACACAAATGTTTTCTTTAACAAATGCTAAGAGATTGGGGAGTTCGGGGTCAGGTTATATAATGGGGAGTTGTCTACTACCCATCTTATACATGGTTATCCATGGGTTGATAGCAATTTTCTACTGTTCTACTATTTTCTACTTGATTGTGTTTATCTGTTGTAAATGGGAAAGTTTCTCCTTTGGAAAGGTTGAGAGATGTTGAAAAGATATTTTTGTTGTTTTCGGGTTTTTTGATGTTTTTGGTAAGGTACTGGACCTAAGGTTTTTTTGTTTAGTGTGCTCGCTAAGATTTCACAATCTTATGCCTACGTATTCCCGTTAAAGAAAACAGGGAAATCAGAACAATCGTAGTTCCTCCTATTCTATGGGAGGAAATGGTGTTTTGGTGTCTTGTTCAAAGCCCAAGACGTGAAGCTAAAAGTGGTTTGTATCTTGTTCAAAGCCCAAGATGTGAAGCTGAAGGGTTGAGTATTTTGTGTCTTGTTCAAAGCCCAAGATTGAAGCTAAAAGGGTGTTTGTGGGAATTGATTAAAAAGAGTGAAGAGATTAAAAATTGAGATATGAATATCCGGGAAAAACATCGGATGAAAATAGAGGGAATATTCGAAAAAGCGTCGGATGTAAAGAAAAGGAATATCCGGGAAAGCGTCGGATGTTAAAAAAGAGGAAAGGGTTGCTTTGGTGACTTGTTCAAAGCCCTAGACGTGAAGCTAAAGGTGTCCTAATTGAGAGAGGTTTTGTCATCTCCAAAGAGGAGTTGTTGATGTTTGTATGCTGTGAGCAAAGCATATTTTGATGCTGAAAGGTTGATTGACTCAACCGGGGATTTCTTTATACAAAGCCTAAGAGGAGGCTATTGGCCCAACAAGAGGGTGTTTTTATGTGTCTTGTACAAAGCCCGAGAGAGAGGCTAAAAGAGTTGACTCTATAGGAGAATCATTTATATGTGTCTTGTACGAAGCCCAAGATGGAGGCTAAAGGTGGGACTCAACAAAAGAGTCTTTTATACTCAACAAGAGAGTGTTTTGTATCTCGTACAAAGCCCGAGATGGAGGCTAAAAGGTTTATTGTTTCAGTTAAGTGACGGGTCCAGTAGGTGGGTTAAAAGAGAAAATTAATTCTTATAAAGAGACTGATTAAAGGTAGGCTATGCTTTGGGATTGATCAGAGGATCGGGATTGTTCTTTAAGGAAATGGGAAATCCAAAGGGTATTGAGACTGTCCGAGTCTACGAGTTTTATCTTTTGTACTATGCTTAAGAAACATTAGTAGCAGGATCTACACTCTTTGAAAGACTGTTCTATTAAGATGACTAATTTCTGTTCCTATACCTCTAGGAGGTCGTCGGGACAATTTGTACGAAGCCCAAGAGGAGGCTGGAAACTTTTAAGAAGCCGAGGGACAATTTGTACGAAGCCCAAGAGGAGGCTATCATTCCCAGAGGAAGAAATCATTTATACGAAGCCTAAGAGGAGGCTGTGAATACTTCTAAGAAGCCGACGGGTCCTTGTACAACGCCCAAGAGGAGGCGAGGATGCTTTTAGGAAGCCTGTGGGTCCCCAACCCCCGAGAAATTCAAGACAGGCTATTCACAGAGAATAGATCAAGCCAGGAAAGTTCGAGAATTTGGAAGAAACTCAAGAGATGCTATTCACGGAGAATAGATCAACTCAGGGAGTAGAGTCTCTTGACAATTCCTAGGAGGGACAGCCGAAGAGAAGACTGTATCTGGTGCTCCTATGGGGGGTCTAGTTTTGTCTACATCTAAGAGTGATCGATACGGCTTTACCTAGTGCTAGATGTAGTTGCCGGGGAAACTCTAAATATTTATACTATTATTATACAGTTGATATGAGTTTATGAAAGAAGACTTACAGCGAAACAGCCCTACAGTACAGTTATATACATATGAAAGCGGGTAAACACTTACTCGGTTAAAAACAACAGTAAAATTAAAAGAGAAAGTATTTTGAAAGTAAATTGGGGCTTACAACTCAAGGAGAGGCCCAAAGTGTATTTTAGGAAAAGAAATAGGGCTTACAACACGAGGGGAGACCCAGATGATTTTTAGTTTGAAAATGGCAATTGCGCCGAGATTTTTAACGTATCGGGACTTATACAATAACTGAGGCCCAAAATATTTTTGTACAAAAAGGGTTGGATCTTACACTCAATTAGAGGCCCAAGTGTATTTTTAAAAAAAGATTTGTTAGGGTGAAAATCAAAGAAACCCCAATTTCATTTTTTAAAGGCATTTTCCAAAGAAAAATCAAGTAAAAAATGATAAAAATATCAAATAAAATCATTAATCATGTTATAAGCAATGATTAAGGTTTATGAAAAAGTATTTTATCCACATGAATATTTAAAATCATTTTGGTTTTAAAATTCAAGAAAAAGAAATCATTTTAAAAGCATTTAAAACAATTTAAAACAATATTTTTTAATATATTAAAAATATATCAAATAATAATATTTTTTGTGATTTTTTTGTGGATTAAAATATTATGGAGTATGAATAAGAAGTGTGTAAAACAGAATTGGAAAATTATGATTTTTGCTATGTAAAAGAATTGGTTGAGTTTTGAAGATAAACTAAGAAAAAGAGGAAAGATGTCACAACATCACATTCGACATCACTCATGAGTTTTGAAGATAAGAGAAAAAGGGAAGATGTCACAACATCACATTCGACATCAAAACTGCGCCTTGGTTTTCAACATCTTTTTTATCAAACTTCAAACATTCATAACTCTCTCAATTTTTAACGAAATTGAAATCCGTAAGAACCTATCTTAACCAATTTTTTGCAAGGAATCCAATGGTATCACTCATACATACTGAAACTTAATGTACAGACCACACAAAGCAAAAAACTAGAACTGCATGTTGATTTTAAACATCTTTGCTTATCAAACTTCAAACATTCATAACTCTCTCAATTTTTAACGAAATTAAGATCCGTAAGAACCTATCTTGACCAATTTTTCGCAAGGAATCCAATGGTATTACTCATGCATACTGAAACTTAATGTGCATACCACACAAATCAAAATACCAGATCTGCACCTTAAGTTTAAAACAACATAAACTCCACATATGAACATGTTAAAGTGCAAACAGTAGGAGGATCATAACATACACATTAAGGACTACATTTTTTCTCCAAGAATTGTTCAATATGATGCATGTATGTGGACATCAAAGGAAATCATGATTCAAAGAATTCAAGTTGTGAATTTTACCTCTTTTTTGGAGATTTTGTGCAACCTACCAAGTGCTTTGTTCCAGAAATGATTTGATGCTTTGGACACCCTTAAATGACCTCTTAGAAGCATTTAGGATGGTTGGAATCAGCTAGAACCTGCAAAAACACAAACTGGCCCTTTCTTGCAAAAGGGGTTAAAGTGGCCAAAATGCCAACTCTCTCAAATGGTGTTCCAGATGTGTGGCACCATTTGGGATAGTTCAAGGATGATATTTGGAGTGTGTTTGAGGTTTTATCTGGTTTGGAAAGTGACTGAATCAAGACATGGCTTGAAAAATGCAAAAAAGTTCAATTTTGAGGTTTTGAGAGGTGACTTTGTGATTTTGGTGTTACAGGTCACTTGTGATAGTTTGGATCACCTACATATGATGTTTATGAGGTGTTATGATCATGAGATGTGATGGAAATGCTCTCTAACTCAAAAACTCAGAATTACCCTACTAAAGAAGGCATTTTGGAGTGAAAGAAGTGATTTTGAGGAAAGCATCTGTTTGATGGCTTTGGTGTACTCAAACTGAGCACAAATAAGCTCTATTTATAGTAGAGCAAGTTTGTTTTGGGATTAATAGTGAATGACAACTGCAGCAGAGGTTTGTTCAATGTTGGCCAATGAAAATCCAAGTCTCCTCTAGCCATTGACTAGAGGTTAGGGCACAGGCTGCTGGTTCCCTAGTTGTTGGAGGAATCTTAATTGAATTCAGTTAGAGGAAGCTCAGTTCATGCCACCTCTAAGCATCCATTAAATGCTCCAAACCAAAATTGGAGTCTTGTCCCTCTTTTGGGGTTTTTTAGGTTTGACATGCTACTTGTGGAATCTTGGACTTGGGAGGCCTATAGATCAGATCATCCCCCTTGGATTTGATCCTCAGATGTGTCCAAAATGATGACAAGGCTTGGAAATTCGTGTGGCACAAGAAATGTGCAAATCTGTCCTGAAACATGTCTTAAAAATCAGCTGCAGCAAGCCTTGTTGTAAAATCAATAACTTCTTTCTCAAGAATGATAAATGGCTATTCCAGGACTCTATGGAAAGCTAAGATGACATACTTTAGCATTGATGTTTGACCCTAGACTTGGTTCAATTTGGATCATGGAGAAAAACATCCTTGAAGTTGGGACATTCTTGCTGGAAAAATATTAATGATGTCTTATGCAATGTTGGAACATTAGACATTAAGAACATTAATAATTCCAAACTTTAATCACTTGTATCTTTTAACCCACTATGATATTTTGAGTTGAAGTGAATTGCATCTTTGATGCTTATCTTGCATGGTGACAAAGCTTGAAAATTGTGTGGCACAAGAAAAAGTGCACAAAATTTGTCCCAAAAAATCAGCTCGAGCAAGGCATGTTGTGAGGTTCATAACTCGTTGCTCAAGTTGAATCAATGGGAGTTATTGTACATTTTGGAAAGCCCTAATGACATACTTTAACTTTGATGTTTGACTTTGGTCTTGGTTCAGCTTGCAAAGTCATAAAAAATGGTCTTGAACTTGTGTAGTCAAATCTGTCCTAAAAGCTGTCATGAAAATTCTGTTTTATCAATTCCTTTTACAGAGACCATAACTTTCTGCTCGAGAATGATAAATGAGCTTTCTAGGACTTTCTGGAAAGGTGAGATGACGTACTTCAACTTTCATGCCCAGGGTTTTTCCTGAATCAACTTGGATCATGGAGAAAAACATCCTTGAAGTTGGGACATTCTTGCTGAAAAATATTAGTGACGTCCTATGTAATGTTGGAACATCAGACATTAAGAATTCCCAACTTTGGTCGCTTATATCTTTCAATCCTTATGATATTTTGAGTTGATTCCTTCTACAATGTTGAAGTATCAAATACCCACTTTAAAAGTAGCTCTTACGCAAAACCAATGGATGCTTGGGTCAATAGTTACAACCTTGAAAAGTTGTGCACTTGAACATGATTTTAACTTAGAAAAAATTTCTAAGTTTCCTTCAATTTGATCAATTTTGCAATTTTGCACGATTTCTTGATTTAAATTTGTTCAAATTAAATCATCCATCATATTTTCTTGAGTAATGGCTTGTGAAGCTCATAGTTGACCAAAAAATCAAACTTTGACTTTCTGCGTCAGTTTACTTTTCAGTTTGACCAAAAATACATGAAAATTGTATACGTTAAATCCGGCTGATAATTCAAAAAATATTCATGAAGAAAATATATGATATTGTATGCAGACGACACGGTATAAAAATATAGACAGATGAAATGAGAAAAAATAAAAATGCCCGGTCAAAATTTAGGGTATGACAGATGCCCCTATTTAATCTTCTTAGACCTGAAGGTATGAATAGCAAAAAGTTTTAGACATTCGAGGTATATGAGGATTAAATATCAGAGTACCTAAAATTTTGACCGTGAATGCAGATGAAATGATATGTGATGAATGAAAAACTTTTGAACACTGTGGGGAATGATGCCACAGGAGAGAGACCAACAGAATTTTCTTGGGATATACGATATGGTGGAAATTTGCCGATGCGACAAAAGTATCCAGCAATATTCGGAAAGAGAGGGATAAACCCTGGAACAGAGATACATACATCCGGAAAAACATCAGATGCGAAAGAAGTAACACACTCTGGAAAACATATCTGCAACATCTAGAAAAGTGATAGATGTATTAAAAAATAACTTCGAGGGTAAATCCGAAACATTTAGAAAAGCGCTAAATGTACGGGAAAATTTTTTTAGAAGACAAGCTGAATGATTGACATATCCGGAAAAGCATCAGATAAGCACATCAGAACAAAAGTTACATCTGGAAAAACATCAAATGAGAAAAAGTCATATCCGGGAGAGCATCAGATAGACATGTAAAGAGTTTCTGGAAGAGCGTCAGAATAAAAGAGACATATCCGGAAGAGCATCGGATGGACACAAAGAAAGTTCTGGAAAAGCATAAGAACGGGTTTTGGAAAAACTTCAAAACCAAAAGATACATCCAGAATAACATCGGGTAGATACAGAGAAACATTCTGGAAAAGCATCAGAACAGATAGACATATCCGGAAGGACATCGGATAGAAACAAAGTTATATCTGGAAGAACATCAGATAAGACGTAAAAGTATTGGTGCCAGATAAGTTGGTCTTTGTAGAAAGGTAAGATGATGATAATAACACGACCATTGATGAATGCAAATGAGGATTAAAACACTATTGAATGCATAGTATATGAAAATTTCATGATGTATGACTAAATGTATGTAATGTAAATGAAAATGATGACAACAAGTTTAGACTCTTTGAGGAGTGAAAATCAACAAGTTTATACTCTTTTGGGGAGTGGAAATCAACAAGTTTATACTATTTTGGGGAGTGGAAATCAACAAGTTTATACTCTTTTGGGGAGTGAAATTCAACAAGTTTATACTCCTTTGGGGGGCGAAAATCAACAAGTTTATACTCTTTTGGGGAGTGACAGACAAGACTGATTCCTCAACACAGAGATCACTGTCATTGCTTAGGGACTGAAAATGCTGTATACTGGGAAGGCTTGCCCCAGTAATGAGTCTTGAAAATTTTTCTGAATAAACCAATTCTGAGAAGGACTTGCACTGAACAAATCTTGAACTGATTCTTAACAGGCTCTGAAAAGAACTTGCCCCTGATAGGATCACTGACCAAGTTTCTAAACTGTTTTGAAAATTCCTTGAGAGGAAAGCTAGTTTGCAATAAAAAATGTTTATTTAAACATGGCAAATTTAATGCAAAGTTCACGCAAAATTTTGAAAACAAAATCATTGTTTAGAAAAAATATAGTAATATGGATTACTGGTTAAAAACAAGGTGGTTTAAAACATTTTGAATGAAAAGTAAAACAGAGGTATAATACCAAAACAAATGATTTGCAAAAAATGATTTTGAAGTCAATTTACGCAACCTTGTTGTAGTATGCTTTCAAAATAACCTTGCTTCAATTAGGTCTTTTGAGGGTTATAACGTGGTCTGGTTCACGGTTTATGAAAAAAAAGATAAAGGCTCAAAGTTTATTTGGTGCCCACCCCCTTCGTGATGTTCTCCAGTCCTATGCTCAGTTAAACTTAAATTGTACATTCAGGTTCCAAAAGGTTTCGGAATTGTACTGATGATAGTGATAACGATGGTCCATAAGTCTTGAGACAGCAGCTACTGCTTCTTTACAACATTTAGTTGTTTTTCGTCTTTGTGGACTTTTTTAAAGATCGAGGATTTAAGGACCTCTTCTCTGTATTATCCCTAACTTTTGCCTGAACTATTTCTTTTGAAATTTATAGTCAGCGGGTGTTAACCCTCATTTTCGATGCTAGAAAGAATCAAAGCTATTTTAAGTTAAAAAATTATTATTTTTAATGTAAAGAAGGCTTCGACCCAGTTTTGGTGAAGCCTGAGTCGAATAGAGGTGCAGGAACCTCAAAAAATGGCTAACTGCTGGAAAGGTTTCGACCATGAGAATATGGAAGCAAGCGCTGCAGTGGTTATATTCAGGCTGGAGGGAATCTCAAACGTTTGAAATTTAAATAAGAGCAGTTGTGAACGTGGGGACAGTTGAAACTAAGGAGAAGGCGCCAAAGTCCCCACGTTTGAAGCAATAACCACCACTTAGTAGTTATTTCCTAGCACTATAAATAGGAGTTAGTTCTATGTAATAGGGGTGTTCATATTTTTGTACAAGTTACTCAAAGAAACTCAAAGTACCCGCGTGTAGAGAAACGAGTTCGTGAGAATGTACGTAATGTAACACCATTTTCTTCATTAATGCAATTTATCTTCATCATGTTTAAGATTCATCCATTTACTTTCCATGCCTTTACAATTTCTTGAACTTTATTTTCCATGCTAAAGTTACTTTCAGAGTCATTTAAACTTTATGCATTTACCTTCGACTGCACTGTTACATTCAAGCATTTAATCTCCAAGCATTTACTTTTCAAAGTCTTTTATTTTCAAAGAATGTGGAGTTCACTTTTAATCCATTGCATTTTTTTTCAAAGTCCTTTATTTTCCTGCACTTTACTTTCGACAACACTTTTATCATTCCAGCCTTTACTTTTCAAGAACGTGGAGTTCGTCGCATTTTACTTTCAAAGCTTTTTTTTCTTGTCATTTCCTTTCGACGCCTTTAATTTCTGCACCTTTTACTTACAACCCTTTAAATTTCAAGCCTTTACTTTACTTTATTGCAAGTAGTCAAACGTGGAGTTCAGTTAGATTTTATTTCAGCATTGTCGAACGTGGAGTTCAGTTTACATTCTCTTTAATTTTCGTTTGTCATTTACACTTGTCTCTCAAATTTAGCACATGTCCTAGGATTTGTGTGGTCGATCCTGCAAGTTAATCAATTTTCATTTAAGATTGATAAACCAGAGGTTGTTTACCAAAATTCACAGTAAACAAATTGGCACACCTGGTGGGACCCAGTGCTAAGTTTTACACTTTTTGTCAACCTTCTCTTTCTTGGTGAATAAGTACTTTCGTTGTATGTTATTGAGAAGTGGGAAGTTAGCCACACCAAACGAAGGAATACCAAAGAGAAGATACACTAAGAAAATGGCAACCAATGCCAACCAACAAGTTGATCCTCAAGGGAGTATTTCAAACACTCAGTCAAGTAGCAGTATGGGGTCTCAAAGCACACCATCACTAGTGTCTTCGACAGGAGGACAGGCGTCACTTCCATTAGTAGTGTCTGAACCAGGATCAACATATACAAAATCATATACTCAACCTGTGTTGGAATACATAGGACCACAAAGTCCTAATTCACCAACACCCCCAAGAGGAAATTCAGTGTACAGGCACGTTTCTCCTCCAGGTTTTCCACATCTAGGGTCAAGGAGTCAACCCTATGGTATGCCTACATCAATGATGCAAAATCTGCAGAATGCTCCACCTGTATTTTCAAAAATTGTTGTCTTTGCCATTACAAGGGTCAGGATCAGGAGGGCGAAACAACCAGAATATAGGTGTTGGCTACTCTGTTCAAACGCCTAGCCTTACAAATACATCCATAAATTGTTTGAGACAGCAGATGGATGAAAGTAACATGCAAATGGTGCATACGTTGTCTCAGACAATGGGAGAAGTTTTTCAACCCTTTATTCTAAATACGACTCAAACTAACCAACAGTTGGCTGCACAAGTGGCACGCATGGCTGATTTCATGGGAGTACCAGTGGTGGATCGAAGAGCAACTGTTGTCGAAGATATCCCAAGACGTCATCCACGTCTGATACCTGAGGCGAACTTGGAAGATCAAGAGATGATTGATCATTTTAGAGTTGAACCACCAAGAAACCAGATGCCATACCAGATGGAGGAAGAGCCAGTAGTGATCGTGAACAGGAACCAAAATGCGGATCAACTACTTAGACGGGTTCGACACCAAAATCAAGCAGAAGAAAATAATCTTGCAGCCATGGTTGAAAGGATAATGACCAGAAATGGTGTGAATCTTGGCTTCACAAGGCCAAATTATACTTCGCCTATAGTGGATTATATTCTCCAAGCAGAACTACCCCCTAGGACGAAGGTTCCAAAGTTCAGCAAGTTTTCAGGAGATACTACTGAATCTACTGTCGAACATGTGGCTAGATATTTGATTGAAGCAGGCGAAATTGCAGCTGATGAATCAGAATCAAATACTTCCCAAGTTCCCTTACCAAGAATGCCTTCACATGGTTTACTACTTTGCCTCCAAATCCCATATATAATTGGACCCAACTAGAACGTTTGTTTCATGAGCAGTTTTACATGGGGCAAACTAAGATTAGTTTGAAAGAATTGACTAGCATCAAATGCAAAGTTACTGAGCCAATTGATGATTACCTGAATAGGTTTCGACTTTTTAAAGCCAGGTGCTTTAAACAAGTGCCAGAACATGAGTTGGTCGAAATGGCTGCTGGGGGTCTTGATTATTCCATTAGGAAGAAATTAGATGCCCAATATCTTAGAGATATAGCCCAGCTGGCTGATAGGGTTCGACAGCTAGAAAGGCTGAAAGAAGAGAAGGCTAAATTTAGCATGGGTAAAAAAGTAGCCTTTGTCAAATGCAATGAAGATGTGGAGAGTCTGTATGGTGAAACATCTTATTTCGACAGAAATGAGGTTGACGTTGCTGAGTTAAAGAAAGATCCACCTTATGCCTGCAAATTATTAACTCCTTCAGAAGGAAAAAATCCTGTCGAATCTAACGACAAATTTCCTAAGAAAACATACACTTTCGACGTCACTAAATGTGACGAAATTTTTGATTTGTTAGTTAAAGATGGGCAAATGATAGTGCCTGCTCGTGCTAAGATGCCACCTTTATAACAAAGAAAGAAAAGAGGTTTTTGTAAGTACCATAATTTTTTGGGTCATAAAACTTCTCAATGTTTTCTTTTCAGGGATTTGGTGCAAAATGTTATCCAAGAAGAAAGGCTGAAGTTTGGTGACAAGGGCAAAGCCCAGATGAAGATTGACTCTGACCCGTTGCAAGTTGTAGAGGCTAAGTATACAGAGCCTCACGAGGTTCAGATGGTCGAAGTCACAGAGGGATTTGATAAGTCAGTCAACATGGTGGAGGTTACTGAAGACTTCGCCACCAATTCTGTGATAGTTGGAGGTTTTAGTAAGGCTGCAAATGGCCTGAATGTTGATGGTACCAGTCTAATGTTGGTAACCAAAGAAACTGCTGATAAGTTTGTTGAAATGGATAATGCTGCCAAGGTTTTGGATATGGCCGTGAGTGGATTGAAGATAAATGCCAATGAAGGCATTAACATGGTCGAATTGGCTGAAGAATCTGATTCTAGCTCAGATAGCATCAGCACCAATGAGGCTATGGGCAGAAATGCCCCCAAAGTCCAAGTTGTTAGGGAATTGGGAGATGACTTGCTGTTGGTAGGAGAGATGGTAGACATGGATGGTTGTTTGGTGGAAAACTGGATATGCATGGCTGCTGAAAAATTCTTCAAGACATCTCCTGATGTTGAAAGAGTCAATACTGAGGAAATGGTCGAAGCTGAAAAAGCTGCTTGGCAAAAAGCTTCCGAGAAAGCTGTAAAAGCAGCAGTAGGTGGTGGTTGTCTGGCGAAGACCACTGAAAGTCTGGAAGCCCATTTCTCCAAGATGCACTTAAAAGACAGAATGGATGTCAATATGGTCGAGATTACAGATCGAAAAGCTGAACAAGTGAGTAAGAAAGATGAACAAGAGAAGCGCAACAAAATAGCTTATCCTAAGCAAGAAGAGACAATTGTGGATTTCTTGCACCGTTGCCAGAAAAAAGGCTCTGGAGTAATGCTATGTCCTAGATACAGCGCCATTTTTGATGAAAAAGCTGCCCACAAGTTAGAAGGTGTCAAAAAGGCTGGTGAAAACTGGGGGCAGAAGGTGAACAAAGGGCCCAGAGGTTTTGACCATAGGCGACTTTCGACAGGACTAAAAAACCAAGCACCAGGAGTTAGGCCAGGTACATTCAAACCAGCTGTGAATGTGCCAACAGGAAGTTGGATCAAGCCTATCGAAGGGAGAGGACAGAAGAAAAAGTGGGAGCAATTTGATGTGGAAAGAGGTTCTTTATTTGAGTATAGAAAAGAGAACCACACCACCAACAAATCAGCATACATTTTGCAGAATTACAAGGGTAAAAACCCAATGTCTAGATCACAATGGCGAAGAGAGCAACGCAGGCGAAAGGCTGTTAGGGAGGCTCAGGTACAAGGAGAATCAAGTACCAATGTTGATCATCAAGCTGGGACAATTAAGAAGATGCCCATAAGGCCAAAGCTGTTCAGTGTTCAGCCAGAGAAGAAGGTTGAAGATGATGAGAATATGACTGATAATTTCGACAATGAGTCAGCAGCTTCTCTAGATATTCTGGTGAATGTGGTGTCAGTAATGCCAAAAGAATTTTGTCAAGTCTCAGAGGTCGAAGACTTGGATCAAACTGCTGAATTGGAAATGTTGGCACACAAGCCTGTGTGTTATTACATCATGAACAATGGGTGCGTTGAAGAACAGAATGCTTTCTTTGAATGCCCCACAGAGGCAATGAAGGGTCATTTGAAGCCTCTTTACATTACTGGAAAAGTAGAAAACGTCCCTGTCAACAAAATTTTGGTGGATTGTGGTGCAACTGTTAATTTAATGCCAAGATTTTTGTTGAGCAAGATTGGGAAGTTTGAGACTGATACCAAACCCCACAACATGGTTCTGTCGAAATATGAAGGAAAAGTTGGTTCCACTCTAGGAGTGATTCAAGTGGATCTCACTGTGGGAACTATTACCAGACCAACAGTGTTTATGGTCGTTGAGACAAAAGCTAACTACAATCTACTCTTGGGTAGGGAGTGGATTCATGGAATATGAGTTGTGCCCTCATCTACGCATCAAAGAATCACCATTTGGAGACCAAATGGGATAGTGGAAAACATTGAAGCTGATCAAGGGTACTTTAAGGTGCCTATTAATCATGTGGATAGTAGGCAATTTGAGAAACATCTAGCGAACATTGCTCCATGTCCTCCAGCTGATTTTGAGTTTACGCCTGATGTAGAAACATTTTATTCATTGTACTTACACCCTGTCGAAGGTTTCAGATGGGACAGGGAGGTACCAGGAGGAAGGTTGCCATCCTTAGGCTCACCTCCAATAGAGCCCACATGATGGGGAGATGAATTCAGTGATCATGACTGAGTTCGACGCTTTAAAAAGAATTTCGGCCTTTGTGGCCGAAACAAAATTACAAGCGGCTTTGGAAGCCGCCAATGACTATATGGCTGGCGAAGCCATTTCTGAATTATATCAAGAAGGTCCTGGTAAGGACTTCGACCCAAAACCTCCAGATAAGGTTGAAACTGGAGAGCAAAGCCAGAGGCTCGACGCCATCTATGAAGATGAGCCTTTGGGATTTGAGAAGGATCTGTTGGCAAATAATATAAAAATGCTAGCACAAGATCATTTAGAAGAAGTTGACCTCAATGAGGGGGCAACCAAAAGGCCTACCTACATCAGTGCCAATCTTGATTCCCAGTTGAAGGTTGAAGTGGTTCAGTTGTTGAAAGAGTTCAAAAACTGCTTCGCCTGGGATTATGATGAGATGCCTGGTTTGAGCAGGGAGTTGGTCGAACACAGGTTGCCTATGACGCCTGGGAAAAAACCAATCAAGCAAAATCCAAGACGGTTTGCACCAGAGATATTGTCAAGGATCAAAGAGGAAGTCGAAAGACTGCTTCGTTGCAAATTTATTCGCACTGCAAGGCAGGGGATTTCCTAGGCTTTGTGGTCCACAAGAAAGGGATTGAAATAAATCAGAATAAAACCAAAGCCATAATGGAGGCGAAAGCGCCATCAACTAAAAAGGATTTGCAGTCGTTGCTGGGCAAGATCAACTTCTTAAGAAGGTTTATATCCAACCTGAGTGGTAAAACACAAGCTTTTTCGCCATTGCTTCATTTCAACAAAGATGGTTTTGAGTAGGGGCAATTACAGCAGGAAGCCTTTGACAAGATCAAGGAGTACCTAAGCCATCCTCCAATTCTGTCACCACCTTGTAGAAACAAGAGTATGAGATTGTATATAGCTGCATCAGATAAAACTCTAGGGAGCATGTTAGCTCAGGAGGATGAAAATGGAGTCGAAAGAGCCATTTATTATCTTAGTCGAGTCTTAAATGATGCAGAAACTAGGTATAGCATGATTGAAAAGTTATGTTTATGTTTGTATTTCTCTTGTACTAAATTGAAGCAATATATAAAGCCCGTTGATGTGTATGTTTCTTCTCACTTTGATGTTGTAAAACATATGTTATCTAAACCTATTTTGCATAGTCGAATTTGCAAATGGGCATTAGCATTAACAGAATTTTCCCTAACATATCAACCTTTAAAAGCTGTGAAAGGGTAAATAGTTGCAGACTTTATAGTTGATCACTCCATAAATGAAAATGATTTGAATTATGTTGAATTAAAATCCTGGAAGTTATACTTTGATGGATCAAGTAATAAAAATGGAACAGGAGTGGGAATACACATTATTTCTCCTGAAAAAATTCTAACAAAATTCAAGTACAAGGTCGAAGGACCTTGCTCTAACAATGAGGCTGAATATGAAGCATTAATTGCTGGCCTTGAAATTTTGTTAGAATTGGGGGCAACTAGAGTCGAAATAATGGGAGACTCAGAATTGGTTATAAAACAAATCACAAAGGAGTATAAATGTGTTAAAGAAAATCTCGTTATGTACTTTGTGATAGCCAATAGATTATTAAAGAAATTTGAGGTAGTGGCCATCCAACACATACCTAGAATAGAGAACCAAGTTGCTAACGACTTGGCTCAAATCGCCTCTGGATACAAGGTGTCGAAGGAAAGCCTTCAAGAAGTAATTGAAACAAGAGGTAAAGTGGTGGTTGTTGGATTGTGCCCATCAGACTTAGAAACAACTAAGCTTGGGTGCATAGATGGCGAAAATTTTGAAATTTTTGCCATAGATAATTTAACAGATGAAGATTGGAGGAAGCCCATAGTTGAATATTTGCAAAATCCAACGGCTTCGACAGAACGAAAAATCAGGTATCAAGCTTTAAGCTATGTGCTTTTGGGTAATGAACTGTTTAAAAAGACCCCTGAGGGAGTCCTATTGAAATGCCTTAGTGAAGCAGAGGCATATTTGGCTCTTTCGACAGTACATAGTGGGGCATGTGGAGCACACCAAGTTGGCCAGAAGATGAAATGGTTGTTGTTTCGACAAGGCATGTATTGGCCTACTATGCTGAAAGATTGCATAGAATTTGCTAAAGGTTGCCAAGAATGTCAAATTCATGCTGGCATACAGCACATCCCTGCAAGTGAATTACATTCCATAGTGAAACCATGGCCTTTCAGAGGATGGGCTTTGGATATAGTAGGAGAGATTCGACCAGCATCTTTAAAGAACCAAAGATATATTTTGGTGGGAATTGATTATTTCACCAAGTGGATTGATGCAATACCACTGGCGAATATAGGTCAATAAGATGTTATTGAATTCATTCAAAATCACATTATTTATAGATTTGGTATTCCTGAAACAATCACTACAGATCAGGGATCAGTGTTTACTGGTCGAAAGGTGCAGGAGTTTGCCAAAGAAATAGGTTTCAAGTTATTGACCTTTACACCTTATTATGCTCAAGCCAACGGGCAAGTCGAAGCTGCCAACAAGGTGGTAATTGGACTAATTAAGAAACATGTGGGAAAGAGGCCTAGAAATTGGCACAAGACGTTAGACCAAGTTCTTTGGGCATGTCGAACATCCCCTAAAGAGGCTACCAACACTACTCCATTTCGACTTACTTTTGGTCATGATGCAGTATTGCCTGTTGAGATTTATTTACAGTCTATAAGAGTTCAAAGCCATCATGAGATTCCCTCTGAGAATTATTGGGAAATGATGATGAATGAATTAGTGGATTTGGATGAAGAAAGGCTTAGAGCCTCGGAGTTGTTAAGAAGACAAAAGAAGAGGGTCGAAGAATCCTACAACAAAAAGGTTAAGTCTAAATCTTTTGCATGTGGGGAATTGGTTTGGAAAGTGATTTTGCCTATGGATCGAAAGGACGGAACATTGGGCAAATGGTCCCCTAAGTGGGAAGGCCCATTCCAAGTCATACAAGTTTTCTCTAATGGAGCTTATGAAGTGGAAGAGTTAGACAAAGATAAAAGAATCTTGAAAGTAAATGGCAAGTATTTGAAAAAATATAAGCCTATGCTGCAAGAGATTCATATTAAAACATAAGCTTTATTTAATAAAAAGAAAGCCAAAATAGGCCAAGTCAGGCTAATATGGCATACAAAGCAAAGAAAAACCAATACAACAATTTTTAATCAAGGAAAGGTTATTCATAATCTCTCCAATCTATGGATTTGATGAAATCCATATAATATGCATCTGGCTCATCATCAGAGTCTTGGGTGCTGGAGCGCCCTTTCTTAGAGATCTTCATTTTGGTTTCTCTCTTCTTGGCTTGAGAGGTTGCTCCAATGGAGGCTTCAGGTTGCTTGGTGGCCTCCATCTTTTTTGCTTCCTCAACTGCCTTTGCCTTTCTGGCCATTTTCTTGGCTGATGAATTCTCTGAATTATTCATGTTTGCTTCTACGCAAAACGTGGTCAGGTGGAAGAAATTTATAGAGGCGAAGTACTGATTGGATTGGCCGGTCAAACGGTGGAAACACGTGAGTTATTCTTGGAAGTAGGCCTGAGGGCTAGGCTATAAATGTTACTTTAAAAGCTAGAGGCTTACGCCTTGGAATTTAAAGCTGGAAAGGTGACTTTCCAAGAAAAAGATAGAATGCCTTAATTGCAAATTTGACTGATAAAAGACAACAAATAAAGTGCATCATAATGTAATATGGGTCGGAAGCAGTTAGGGGAAAAATAATAATGATTGATTAATCAATTCAAAAAGGAATAAAATTGTCATTACATAAAAAGCCTGAAAGGGCCAAGAAACAAATGATGATTAAACAAACGAAGGTGTCGAAAGTATCAGAAGGGAAGCCTCGACGCCAACTGAGAAAAAGCTTCTATGTGATGTTTGAGGCGAGCGTTGCACAAAGATTCGTCAAGTTTTGCTGCTGCGAGCTCTTTTTCATATCTTTGGGACGCCTCAATACGATTAATAGCATTCTTTGTTTCTTCAGCTATCTTAGTGTCGTCGAAATGCTGCAAATCACGGTTGCATTTTTCAGCATTTTCAATTTTTGCTTGTAGCTCCGTGATTTGTTGCTTCTAGGCTTCAATGTCCTTCTGGTTGGAGGCTATCTCATCCTGCTTTTTCTTTTGATCAGCCTCCATACGTTCGACCTCTTCGTACGCCTCTTTTGCACCACACCAGGCTGCACTCTCACAGCCAGATGTTTTCTCTATGGTATTCTTGATAGAGGGAAGCAACTTTATTTCTGCAGCTATTTGGTTCACCACAGCAGTTAACTCTATCAGAAAACCAGAAACATCTGGATTGAGGGTGGTAAGCTTAATCTTTGCAAGGGTGTCCTTCAGGTAAATAGTTGCAGTAGAGTCTGAGGCCAAAATTCTGTGAATGTCCCCCTTGAAGAATTTTTTCTTTATGGCTTGGAGGACTGTTTTGGCGAACTCATCCGATGCTGGAGTCGAAGAAACAGAAGAAGAACCATACTTCTGCTCGAGTATCAATTTGGTAAACTCACGTGGGTTCGACCACTTGAGTGCTGTTAGTGAGTCTCCAGGTGGTGGAATGCTAGCCATGGTTGGCTGGACCACAGGCGTAGGAGTATGATGGGGATCAGGATCAGTTTGTTCTTCTTCCTCCTCTTCTGATTCTTCTCCTTCTTCATCTTGTTCTTCTCCCATTTCTTCATCAGACTCTTCAGCAGTTGGTTGCATATGCTCCTGGTCATCAGCTGGTGTAGGGTGTAGTTCATTTGTCTCCTCAGGCGCAGCTTGATCATGATTGGTGTTGTGCGTTTGAACTTCAGGTTCATGTCTTTCTTCTTCAACTAACTGGCCTTTATCCATGGGGGTATCCAGATTGAAAGATGGTGGGCTTGAGGCATCATCATCATCAGAGTTGGCGCCATCAGCTTGTGCGTCTTGAGTAGTGGTTGGAATTGGTGGTACGGTGTGTTCTGTAACATGTGGAGTAGGTTGATTAATCTCACTCAAACCAGAGCCAATATCAGAATATAGGTGATAAGTTGGCTCACCTTGGCTGTTGAGGAGCGTGGTGGTGAAGCTTCCTGCAGTTGGTTGAGGAACCGGATCGTCAATTATGGTGGTGGCAAAGTTGCTTGAAGTTGGTTGGGGATCTGGATTATTGATTATGGGTGCCTAAAGAACACAAGTGGAGAAAATGAGAATGAAATAATAGGCGAAAGACGTCAGCATAATAAAGAAAATGGTGCACATACCTGAGTTTGTTCAACAGCAGGACTTGATTTATCACTCCCATGGTCACCAAGAGGGGTTCTCAAGGCCACCTTGGAAGGTTCCTTCTCGACACCACTTGTGGTGGGTGCCTTTTCGAGTATTTTGGCCACCTTCGAAGGAGGTGGGCCAGTAGGTCCAGAAACCTTTAAGGGTTTTCTTCTTTTTCTTGTGAGAACCTCCTCAGGAGATTCATCTGAGGCCTCTGAAGCTATAATCACAGCTGGGGTATCCTTTTTACCTTTCTTGGAAGGTGTTGGGGGTTTTCGACCAGTCTGAAGAGGCAATGCAAATATAAGAAAGAAATTCATATAGTAAAAGCGTAAGCAGGGGAGGTGAAATATACATGTGTGCTCTCTGGTTCTTTGCTACTTTGTAATGTAGCAGCTCTAGTCGAAGCAGCTTTCCTAGGCACAGCTGAAAGACAGTACACAATTGTTACAAGTTAATGATTACATGGTCAGTTATAAAGCCATGGATTAAGGATTTCAAACCTTCATATATTTCAGATTCGACACGAACGTCGTGAATTCCTATATGAAGGTGCCCTTTAAAACTGTCTAACGTATGCTAAGTCGAAACCACTCGTTGAGCCTTTGGCTGAGACTGCTGTCGAAGAAGTTTTAAATGCTCCCGACAGACAAACCAATCTGGAAATGAAGGGGCAAGCGCCACTCCAAAATCAGCATTAGGCAGTCGAGGGAACTTTGGAGGAAAAAGTTTAAAAGCTACCTCATAACGTTTCTCACGAGGGACGTTGGGAGGAATTTTTAGTTGATCCAGCTTTTCTAGAAATTTTCTCTTTAGAGTGACAGCAGCCTCATGAATGGTTCGACTAAGATCATCTGGGCGATAGATAGTTTCAAAGTATTTTTGAAAAGCCTGTATTTCTTCGATGTGAGTGAACTTACTCTTTTTCGTCTTGTCCTGCACATGGAGAAAAGCTTGGTCAAGTAACGAAGAAAATGTAGCCACATCAAGAAAGTGCTCACTATAGTGCTTCGACCACCATTGGTGGAAGGATGAAGTGCATAGAAAGGATGGTTCAAAAAACACAGGAGAGAGGATTCTTCTTTTCTCATTCCGACTGTCGAGTGTATGGGAGACATTTTCCTCGTCGAAGCAGGCGGTGTGAAGAATTACTTGGCCCTTTTTCTCATATAAGCACTGAGGAAAGCTCTGGGCCAGCCCAAATTGGCGAGAGACAAGGTTTGGTTGATAGGCAATCAATGCTGATAAACCTCTCCCTAAGTTCAGCCTGTGGATAATGAATCTAGGAATCAAAAAGGCTTCCCAGATAGCAACAGATTCTTGATCAAGAGGTTGAAGAGGATTTGGAAATGGCCTTTTAAACCACACAGGGCCATAGCTTCGTTGAGCAAAAGGTGCCATGCTAGGAGTGAACTCATAGCGCTTGGCAAACATAATATAATTGGTGAAAGCCCTTTGAAGGTTTTCACCATCATCATTGGGAGTGAGTTTAGCAAGACGCGTCCCTTCGACACTTTTTTCCCTTATTTCAGCAGAGGCTTCATCAACTAGGCCTTTTTTGGGGAGGCTAGCCTCAAATGTAGCATTAACCCACAATTGAAGCAGCCAAAGAGGACCACTCAAGTGCATAGGACCTTGGGCCTCCGTATTTCTAAGTCGATAAGCCCCTTCACTGATAGACTCGAAAAGGTTCGCCAGAATGAGTTCACTCAAGCAGGTTCCTCTGTTGTGGTGAAGTTGGTTCGCCAGGGGCAGGTACTTCTTGGCTACCTGCAAAGACTTGGTACAAAAAACATACCTCGACAGCCAGACTGTGAGAAAAGCAATGTGTTCTTCATCAGACACGTTGTCATCTTCTGGTTTAAAGTGGTGTTTGATGAAGAGGGTGTATGTAAGTTTGGAGCCTGAGATATTGATGGTATCGTCAGCATCAACATTAGGGTTATAAACAAGGCCATTTGGGCGAAGCCCTATGATGGCAGCTACGTCGAATAAGGTTGGAGTAACCATTCCACATGGCAGGTGGAAGGTATAATGGGTGTTGTCCCAAAAGTATAGGGATGCCGCCAACATGTTCAGATAATATGGTATGTTGGTCTTCGACAGCATCAGAAGGTCATAAATCCCTATATCCTTCCAATGGTCAGCTTTGACCTTCTCCATCTTTGCCATCCATTGGTCGAATTCCTTCAAAGGGTTGACAGCTCTTACCAGCCTGGTGCCATCAGTGAGATAGCCAACGTTGATTTTAGGCAAGGGGGTTTCGTCAGGAGAAGTTCCAGCAGCAATGTTGATTTTGGGAAAACTCCTTTGCCCTAACGGCCTTGTTCTCCGGTACGAGGGGAGAAACTCACTTAGCCTCTCGTTAGAAACGCCAACCTCAGCTAAAGGACCAGATAACGCATAGGGTTTATCAGAAACAACTATAGGAATCATTACCTGACATTTGTATATGGCTCTTGATTCTTCAGAGGTGGGTTTCGGCATGCAATGACGGTTATCTACTAGTTGGGGGCCTGGGATATTAGCGAACGGAGGAATGGTTTGCTTAAATGGAGTGGCCTTGCCTCTTTGAGTTTTCTTTGTCTGAGGATTAGTTTAGGAAGACGCCATTGTTGAAGAAGATGAAAAGATGGTGTTTTTGCTGGGTTTGCGTGAGAGAAACTGAAGAGAAGAAGAGGTTGCTTGAGAGTAGGAAAAGTGTGGACAGTTCACAAACTGGCGGAAATGGGTATATATAGACATTTGAAAATCCCAAGAGACTTGGATCTACCGTTGAAGCTGAGGAGTTAGTGGGACGCGTGTCTTTCTCCTGGAGACGTGATGAAAAGTGGCAGTTATGTGCAGACTGCCAACGTCTGTTTTCAAGAAAGGTGTTATAATGAATACGGCTGAAAGGACGTTTTAAGGATTTGTCATGATGGTATGACGTCAGCGGCGTGGGTCAAAGAAACTGAACAATTCAGCCATTAAGTAATTAGTGGGATATTCAGTTTAGGCCATGCAAATAGGCGTCGAAATGGTTATTATATCAAGAAATGACCTTCCTACCAATTCTGGCGAAAGGACATTCCTTGGGGGCAATTTGTTAACCCTCATTTTCAACGCTAGAAAGAATCAAAGCTATTTTAAGTTAAAAAATTATTATTTTTAATGTAAAGAAGGCTTCGACCCAGTTTTGGTGAAGCCTGAGTCGAATAGAGGTGCATGAACCTCAAAAAATGGCTAACTGCTGGAAAGGTTTCGACCATGAGAATATGGAAACAAGCGCTGCAGTGGTTATATTCAGGCTGGAGGGAATCTCAAACGTTTGAAATTTAAATAAGAGCAGTTGTGAACGTGGGAACAGTTGAAACTAAGGAGAAGGCGCCAAAGTCCCCACGTTTGAAGCAATAACCACCACTTAGTAGTTATTTCCTAGCACTACAAATAGGAGTTAGTTCTATGTAATAGGGGTGTTCATATTTTTGTACAAGTTACTCAAAGAAACTCAAAGTACCCGCGTGTAGAGAAACGAGTTCGTAAGAATGTACGTAATGTAACACCATTTTCTTCATTAATGCAATTTATCTTCATCATGTTTAAGATTTAGCCATTTACTTTCCATGCCTTTACAATTTCTTGAACTTTATTTTCCATGCCAAAGTTACTTTCAGAGTCATTTAAACTTTCTGCATTTACCTTCGACTGCACTGTTACATTCAAGCATTTAATCTCCAAGCATTTACTTTTCAAAGTCTTTTATTTTCAAAGAACGTGGAGTTCACTTTTAATCCATTGCATTTATTTTCAAAGTCCTTTATTTTCCTGCACTTTACTTTCGACAGCACTTTTATCATTCCAGCCTTTACTTTTCAAGAACGTGGAGTTCGTCGCATTTTACTTTCAAAGCTTTTTTTTCTTGTCATTTCCTTTCGACGCCTTTAATTTCTGCACCTTTTACTTACAACCCTTTAAATTTCAAGCCTTTACTTTACTTTATTGCAAGTAGTCGAACGTGGAGTTCAGTTAGATTTTATTTCAGCATTGTCGAACGTGGAGTTCAGTTTACATTCTCTTTAATTTTCGTTTGTCATTTACACTTGTCTCTCAAATTTAGCACATGTCCTAGGATTTGTGTGGTCGATCCTGCAAGTTAATCAATTTTCGTTTAATATTGATAGACCAGAGGTTGTTTACCAAAATTCACAGTAACAGCGGGATGCCCTAGTTTTTGCCTAAGTTTTTTTTTTGACTTAGCTGGCTTTTTCTTTTTGATTTCTTCTTAGAAAGAAAATGACTGCTAGATTTGATGACTACGACGGACCATCACTGACTTTTGATTTGAAAGATGTTTTCAGCATCTGCTTGTTGTAAACTTTCCGAATTTGAATAAACAACCCAAATTAAACTGAGAACTACCCTGCCCCGGGTTAAAATTGCGGGTTTTTTATAAAGAAAGAAACTCCTACTTCAAGGCTCAAAGGGGTTAACGAGGGATTATCTTCCTTATATCTCCAGTGTTTGGGAATTGAAAAATTTCCTTACATCCTCAGCAAAGTTTTTTATTCGAAAGCATACCGACAGCAATTATGGGTATTTTTCGTCATCCTCCCACAAATATTTGCATAGTAAAAAATTTGAAAAAGAGGTGTATTTTTTTGAAAGTTTTTGTTTTTTTTTTGTTTTGAAAGAGAAAGCATAAAGATGCAAATAAACAGATGATTTGAATCAAAATACTGTACATGATCATTTCATCAAAACTGACATTTAAAGATAAACAAGTTTGAAAGCAACTATAATACAAACAAGGAAAATGTAAAATAGACAGAAACAAGGTCAGTGACTAATCAAACATAAGGATGAGCAGTCCTGTCATTGGGAAGTAACTGAGCTAAAGTTGATTGAAGTTTCAGTTCTGTATCGGTGATGAGGAATCAGATTGACGACTTACAGATGACTGAAAGACAGAAGGTTTGGATTGAATTGACGATGACCGGGATGTATGTATGACTTATGCAAATGATATGCAATCATTGAAAGACAGGTAGAAAATGCTAAACAACCTAGACCTCTTAGGAATTCTAATCCTAGTAAATGTCCCTAGCAGAGTCACCATTTTTCTGTAGCGCGGTTTTTGTGACCGCCCGCATCCGCCTGCGGATGGGATTGGGTGCTACTTTCTGATTTCTTATTTATCCTATGAAGCTGGAAAGGAAAGGGAAGTTATCTCAAACTAACCTTGCACACAAATATTTTCTTTAACAAATGCTAAGAGATTGGGGAGTTCGGGGTCAGGTTATACAATGGGGAGTTGTCAACTACCCATCCTATACATGGTTATCCATGGGTTGATAGCAATTTTCTACTGTTCTACTATTTTCTACTTGATTGTGTTTATCTGTTGTAAATGGGAAAGTTTCTCCTTTGGGAAGGTTGAGAGATGTTGAAAAGATATTTTTGTTGTTTTCGGGTTTTTTGATGTTTTTGGTAAGGTACTGGACCTAAGGTTTTTTTGTTTAGTGTGCTCGCTAAGATTTCACAATCTTATGCCTACGTATTCCCGTTAAAGAAAACAGGGAAATCAGAGCAATCGTAGTTCCTCCTATTCTATGGGAGGAAATGGTGTTTTGGTGTCTTGTTCAAAGCCCAAGACGTGAAGCTAAAGGTGGTTTGTATCTTGTTCAAAGCCCAAGATGTGAAGCTGAAGGGTTGAGTATTTTGTGTCTTGTTCAAAGCCCAAGATTGAAGCTAAAAAGGTGTTTGTGGGAATTGATTGAAAAGAGTGAAGAGATTAAAAATTGAGATATGAATATCCGGGAAAAACATCGGATGAAAATAGAGGGAATATCTGGAAAAGCGTCGATGTAAAGAAAAGGAATATCCGGAAAAGCGTCGGATATTAAAAAAGAGGAAAGAGTTGCTTTGGTGTCTTGTTCAAAGCCCAAGACGTGAAGCTAAAGGTGTCCTAATTGAGAGGGGTTTTGTCATCTCCAAAGAGGAGTTGTTGATGTTTGTATGCTGTGAGCAAAGTATATTTTGATGCTGAAAGGTTGATTGACTCAACTGGGGATTTCTTTATACAAAGCCTAAGAGGAGGCTATTGGCCCAACAAGAGGGTGTTTTTATGTGTCTTGTACAAAGCCCGAGAGAGAGGCTAAAAGAGTTGACTCTACAGGAGAATCTTTTATATGTGTCTTGTACGAAGCCCAAGACGGAGGCTAAAGGTGGGACTCAACAAGAGAGTCTTTTATACTCAACAAGAGAGTGTTTTGTATCTCGTACGAAGCCAGAGATTGAGGCTAAAAGGTTTGTTGTTTCAGTTAAGTGACGGGTCCAGTAGGTGGGTTAAAAGAGAAAATCAATTCTTATAAAGAGACTGATTAAAGGTAGGCTATGCTTTGGGATTGATCAGAGGATCGGGATTGTTCTTTAAGGAAATGGGAAATCCAAAGGGTATTGAGACTGTCCGAGTCTACGAGTTTTATCTTTTGTACTATGCTTAAGAAACATTAGTAGCAGGATCTAGACTCTTTGAAAGGTTATTCTATTAAGATGACTAATTTCTGTTCCTATACCTCTAGGAGGTCGTCGGGACAATTTGTACGAAGCCCAAGAGGAGGCTGGAAACTTTTAAGAAGCCGAGGGACAATTTGTATGAAGCCCAAGAGGAGGCTATCATTCCCGGAGGAAGAAATCATTTATACGAAGCCTAAGAGGAGACTGTGAATACTTCTAAGAAGCCGACGGGTCCTTGTACAACGCCCAAGAGGAGGCGGGGATGCTTTTAGGAAGCCTGTAGGTCCCAACCCCCGAGAAATTCAAGACAGGTTATTTACAGAGAATAGATCAAGCCAGGAAAGTTCGAGAATTTGGAAGAAACTCAAGAGATGCTATTCACGGAGAATAGATCAACTCTGGGGAGTAGAGTCTCTTGACAATTCCTAGGAGGGACAGCTGAAGAGAAGACTGTATCTGGTGCTTCTATGGGGGATCTAGTTTTGTCTACATCTAAGAGTGATCGATACGGCTTTACCTAGTGCTAGACGTAGTTGCCGGGGAAACTCTAAATATCTATACTATTATTACACAGTTGATATGAGTTTATGAAAGAAGACTTACAGCGAAACAGCCCCACAATACAGTTATATACATATGAAAGCTGTAAATGAAAGCGGGTAAACACTTACTCGGTTGTAGAGCTTCTATGATGTTTGGTTAGTTATTCAACAAAGAACGATTAAAAACAACAGTAAAATTAAAAGAGAAAGTATTTTGAAAGTAAATTGGGGCTTACAACTCAAAGAGAGGCCCAAAGTGTATTTTAGGAAAAGAAATGGGGCTTACATCACGAGGGGAGGCCCAGATGATTTTTTGTTTGAAAATGGCGATTGTGCTGAGATTTTTAACGTATCGGGACTTATACAATAACTGAGGCCCAAAATATTTTTGTACAAAAAGGGTTGGGTCTTACACTCTATTAGAGGCCCAAGTGTATTTTTAAAAAAAGATTTGTTAGGGTGAAAATCAAAGAAACCCCAATTTCATTTTTTAAAGGCATTTTCCCAAGAAAAATCAAGTAAAAAATGATAAAAATATCAAATAAAATCATTAATCATGTTATAAACAATGATTAAGGTTTATGAAAAAGTATTTTATCCACATGAATATTTAAAATCATTTTGGTTTTAAAATTCAAGAAAAAGAAATCATTTTAAAAGCATTTAAAACAATTTAAAACAATATTTTTTAATATATTAAAAATATATCAAATAATAATATTTTTTGTGATTTTTTTGTGGATTAAAATATTATGGAGTATGAATAAGAAGTGTGTAAAACAGAATTGGAAAATGATGATTTTTGCTATGTAAGAGAATTGGTTGAGTTTTGAAGATAAACTAAGAAAAAGAGGAAAGATGTCACAACATCACATTCGACATCACTCATGAGTTTTGAAGATAAGAGAAAAAGGGAAGATGTCACAACATCACATTCGACATCAGAACTGCACCTTGGTTTTCAACATCTTTTTTATCAAACTTCAAACATTCATAACTCTCTCAATTTTTAACGAAATTGAAATCCGTAAGAACCTATCTTAGCCAATTTTTTGCAAGGAATCCAATGGTATCACTCATACATACTGAAACTTAATGTACAGACCACACAAAGCAAAAAACCAAAACTGCATGTTGATTTTAAACATCTTTGCTTATCAAACTTCAAACATTCATAACTCTCTCAATTTTTAACGAAATTAAGATCCGTAAGAACCTATCTTGACCAATTTTTCGCAAGGAATCCAATGGTATTACTCATGCATACTAAAACTTAATGTGCATACCACACAAAGCAAAAAACCAGATCTACACCTTAAGTTTAAAACAACATAAACTCCACATATGAACATGTTAAAGTGCAAACAGTAGGAGGATCATAACATACACATTAAGGACTACATTTTTTCTCCAAGAATTGTTTAATATGATGCATGTATGTGGACATCAAAGGAAATCATGATTCAAAGAATTCAAGTTGTGAATTTTACCTCTTTTTTGGAGATTTTGTGCAACCTACCAAGTGCTTTGTTCCAGAAATAATTTGATGCTTTGGACACCCTCAAATGACCTCTTAGAAGCTTTTAGGATGGTTGAAATCAGCTGGAACCTGCAAAAACACAAACTGGCCCTTTCTTGCAAAAGGGGTTAAAGTGGCCAAAATGCCAACTCTCTCAAATGGTGTTCCAGATGTGTGGCACCATTTGGGACATTTCAAGGATGATATTTGGAGTGTGTTTGATGTTTTATCTGGTTTGGAAAGTGACTGAATCAAGACATGGCTTGAAAAATGCAAAAAAGTTCAATTTTGAGGTTTTGAGAGGTGGCTTTATTATTTTGGTGTTACAGGTCACTTGTGATAGTTTGGATCACCTACATATGATGTTTATGAGGTGTTAGGATCATGAGATGTGATGGAAATGCTCTCTAACTCAAAGACTCAGAATTACCTTACTAAAGAAGGCATTTTGGAGTGAAAGAAGTGATTTTGAGGAAAGCATCTGTTTGATGGCTTTGGTGTACTCAAACTGAGCACAAATGAGCTCTATTTATAGTAGAGCAAGTTTGTTTTGGGATCAATAGTGAATGGCAACTGCAACAGAGGTTTGTTCAATGTTGGCCAATGAAAATCCAAGTCTCCTCTAGCCATTGACTAGAGGTTAGGGCACAGGCTGCTGGTTCCCTAGTTGTTGGAGGAATCTTGACTGAATTCAGTTAGAGGAAGCTCAGTTCATGCCACCTCTAAGCATCCATTAAATGCTCCAAACCAAAATTGAAGTTTTGTCCCTCTTTTGGGGTTTTTTAGGTTTGACATGCTACTTGTGGAATCTTGGACTTGGGAGGCTTATGGATCAGATCATCCCCCTTGGATTTGATTCTCAGATGTGTCCAAAATAATGACAAGGCTTGGAAATTCGTGTGGCACAAGAAATGTGCAAATCTGTCCTGAAACATGTCTTAAAAATCAGCTGCAGCAAGCCTTGTTGTAAAATCAATAACTTCTTGCTCAAGAATGATAAATGGCTATTCCAGGACTCTTTTGAAAGCTGAGATGACATACTTCAACATTGATGTTTGACCTTAGACTTGGTTCAATTTGGATCATGGAGAAAAACATCCTTGAAGTTGGGACATTCTTGCTGGAAAAATATTAATGATGTCTTATGCAATGTTGGAACATCAGACATTAAGAACATTAATAATTCCAAACTTTAATCACTTGTATCTTTTAACCCATTATTATATTTTGAGTTGAAGTGAATTGCATCTTTGATGCTTGTCTTGCATGGTGACAAAGCTTGAAAATTGTGTGGCACAAGAAAAAGTGCACAAAATCTGTCCCAAAAAATCAGCTCGAGCAAGGCATGTTGTGAGGTTCATAACTCCTTGCTCAAGTTGAATCAATGGGAGTTCTTGTACATTTTGGAAAGCCCTAATGACATACTTTAACTTTGATGTTTGACTTTGGTCTTGGTTCAGCTTGCAAAGTCATCAAAAATGGTCTTGAACTTGTGTAGTCAAATCTGTCCTAAAAGCTGTCATGAAAATTCTGTTTTATCAATTCCTTTTGCAGAGACCATAACTTTCTGCTCGAGAATGATAAATGAGCTTTCTAGGACTTTCTGGAAAGGTGAGATGAAGTACTTCAACTTTCATGCCCAGGGTTTTTCCGGAATCAACTTGGATCATGGAGAAAAACATCCTTGAAGTTGGGACATTCTTGCTGAAAAAATATTAGTGACGTCCTATGCAATGTTGGAACATCAGACATTAAGAATTCCCAACTTTGGTCGCTTATATCTTTCAATCCTTATGATATTTTGAGTTGATTCCTTCTACAATGTTGAAGTATCAAATACCCTCTTTAAAAGTAGCCCTTACGCAAAACCAATGGATGCTTGGGTCAATAGTTACAACCTTGAAAAGTTGTGCACTTGAACATGATTTTAACTTAGAAAAAATTTCTAAGTTTCCTTCAATTTGATCAATTTTGCAATTTTGCACGATTTCTTGATTTAAATTTGTTCAAATTAAATTATCCATCATATTTTTCTTGAGTAATGGCTTGTGAAGCTCATAGTTGACCAAAAAGTCAAACTTTGACTTTCTGTGTCAGTTGACTTTTCAGTTTGACCAAAAATACATGAAAATTTTATACGTTAAATCCGGCTGATAATTCAAAAAATATTCATGAAGAAAATATATGATATTGTATGCAGACGACACAGTATAAAAATATAGACAGATGAAATGAGAAAAAATAAAAACGTCTGGTCAAAATTTAGGGTATGACAAAGATAAAGCAGTTTCTTAGTCTAAATAAACTAATTCTACTGCAGATGAACATTGGATATGGCTTTCAGGATTTTTACTACCTGCTTTAGAAACTTCACGGATTTCTGAAGTAATCAGAAAGAAAGATTATCAAGATGTCAGAAGTTTGGAAGAACAACACATGCAAGATCAGATTTTCTGAGTTCTTGTCGTGTGTATGATCATGAAGAGAAATGGCTTGACATAAGACAAGTAAGTTGTTAGCTTGAGAAAGGTATCTTAGTTGAACAAGCTTAAGTTTTTCAGAATGTTATCCAAAGTTTCTTTTCAGAACTCCTGATACATGTCTTTTGTGTTCACTACTTTCTGGACTCATGTGACTGAGTGGAAATCTGAGCTTAAAAAGCTATCTGATGAAAAGAAGATTATTATGTTCTAGTTCTTCACTATCAAATAAAAATAATTGAAGATAGAACAAGCCTGGAAAAGAAATGGCTTAAATCATGATATATGAGAAATCATCATGACAAAGCATTTCTTGAAAGCAGCTAGCATGTTTATTCAGAACAGAATATGATTCAAATCTATTCTGATGCATATTGGTTAGATTGCTCTGAATATCCAAAGGCTACTGAAGCACCTTCATCAGAAATCAAATCAAGGTCAGATTTGATGGTAAGCTTGGAAGTCAAAAACAAAAGCATAGTGGAAGAATACAGAGCTAGAAATTATCTTCTTTATGTTGAAGGTAATGGAGCTGCTTAAGATGTATCAGAATGAATAAATCTGAAGATGCTCAATCAGAAACCATCATAGTTTGTACTCATATGAAAGGAAAGAACAGAAGGTGTCACTTTCTGATGAACTATTTCTGGTTCATAAGACCAAGCCAGTAAGAACAAGATCTTCATTCAAACCTCAAAGGAAATATGTCTTGGTTGATGATCATGATGATATATGCATCTGGTGAAGTTTAGCATATGTTCAATGATTGAACTGGGAAATTTTTGGCCTTCTGAAAATGAGCCTTCTTGAAGAAGTTGCTCTCTCATCCTTCTTGGAAATAGAAGATGGATGATTCTAAGGTGAAGACTAGAGATAGAACTTGGTTCTTCTCCAACGATCAAAGATGAAATCAACATCAGAAGAGATGTTTTCATCCGTCAAAATGGAAGATCAAGAAGTCATGAAGATAATTATGCCTCTGCAACAAGTTCAAGATTCTTATGAAGATGTCAGAAGAAAGAAGACTAATGATGAAAGAAGAAAAAAAGTCTAGTGGTCCAACTAGAAACACCCACTCAATCAACTGTAGAACTTGAACGCGCGGTGATTCTTATGAAGCCTCCACATCAGAAGTTGAGAATCTACAAAAGTATTGAGTAACGTATTTCTAACTCTTCTGTTTAATTTAAATGGTTTTGAAATTATTCTGATATTCTAGAGCTAAAATTTTGAGAATTCAGTATGGAATCATTTTCTAAAAACTTTTTGATTCAACCCTTTTCTTATGACTGAAATCTTTCTTTAAAGAATTCTTGCTGAAGTTAAACTTATTTTCATATAAACATAGTCATTTTCAATTATCAGAATGAAAAGAAGTATCTCAAAATTTATGCTTCTCGAGAATAGAAAATTATATTTCTTAAACATGATGCGTAGAAATCGTGCTTTTGAAATGAAAATCTTTTGACTGTTGGAAATTAGGGCGTGATTCATTTATTAACCATAATGATATCAAGAGTTAGTACATCAACAAATCTTTGTCTTATATGTACCATACCTCGTATCTGATGGGACACCTCGGGTAATGAGAATATCTTGGATAAAGGAAATGAAATCATTCACTTTACCTCTTGTCAAAATTTTTGTGTTCATTCCTTTTTTAGTGTCTCCTTTGTTTCTCCTTAAACCTAGTGTCTGCATAGGTATCCTATTTTCATATTTTATTAGGCATGTTACCTTATCATCTTAATTTATCACACCTGCTTTGAAAATAGTCTCCATTTTTGGCTATATCATTAATCGTCGTGCTTCTCTAGTCCTTCTATCATTTATGATGGCTATAAAAGATCTCGTCTCCTTCACTCTTAGTCATTACTTCCTTGTAAACTTCATATCCCTTCTTTGTTCAGTTTCATCGTCCTCCAATCAACCGTGTCTCTCAAAACCTTCTGTGGCAATGAAGAGATTCTTGAAGTCATTGTCGAAAAACAACCTGGTTTTATGAGTCTTAAGGGAACAAATGGTGACATTATCCTCATCCAACATATACAGGATTGGCCTAACTACTTTACTTTGCTAAGAGGCCCAGTTTATCCAAACCTTGTGAAAGCCTTCTGAGAATATGCCCTAGAAAATGAAGATGGTAACTCCATCAAATCATATGTGTATGGCATTCTATTCATAATCATTCCCTCTTCTATTGCTAAGGCCATAGGTTATATCTAAACTGGTGTCATCATTGATGAGTTTCGTCTAAACTACACCTTCTTCGATGAGTTCCATGACAACTTCAACACTTCATTCCTCAGGTTTGAACCAAATAACCCAGATATACTTTCACCTACTACAAAAGCTTGGTTTAATCTTCTTCTGAACAAATTTTTACCTCGCGAAACGGACAAAAATGTTTTGTCTCATGAAGACAGACTGTTTATCTATTTTATGATGAAGAATATCAGAATCAATCTCCCTTTAACAATCTTCAATCACTTGAAGGATTCTGTTAAGATTTCCAGAGGTCAGCACAAGTCATATATTCCTTATGGAAGAGTTTTGACTGAGCTTTTCTTCAAGGATGAAATCATTGGTTTAGCTAAATGCCTTAGACCAGATGAGGCTTATGTAGAAGTAAGATGCAAAGTTGTTAATGATCTGCTAGGAGACTAGTTTCTTTGTTCTGAATAGAAGGTGTCGCTCCCAGGATTTTCATCCAGGTACAAACGCGAGAGTGGCGCGGAAAAACAGAGTCGTCAGCCGTGTAAATTTATCCCAAGAGAGGGAAAGGGAACACCGCATAAACCTTAGGAAGAGGGAAAGGAATGGTCGTCGCAACCATAACCTGGGTTCGGGAGTCGGTTACGCGAGGGGAAGGTGCTAGCACCCCACGCGTCCATCGTACTCGATGGGATCCACGCTTGTTGTCTATTTTAAGGGTGAGTTATACTATCATCTAGGGCTGTACTAAGACGGGGAAGGGAAAATTAAAGACAGACTCGGTAGGACATCGACGTCCTAGGCCTACGTACCCCCCTTGTGCAATGGGGAATTCAGAGTCAACATAGTTCGGACCAAGTTCTTTTTGTGTTTTTTATGAGCGACGTTAAGTTCGCGTCCGGCAGTTAGGGTCGATGCCTGTTTGCGACTCAGATGGAAAGTAACGTGCCCTTTTTGAAAATAGCCTTTAAGTTGAAGGTCCCGAAAGACAAAAAAGTTTAAGGTTGGTTTGTGTCTTTTAGGACGGAAGTGCCTTAAGTTAGTTCCTAAGCTGCATTGCACCAAAGTCTAGGGTACAGGGGCGAATACTTAACGCATCGTCCCAAGACAGGATGCTCGCTAAGCACTCTAGAAAGATGAGAGGAAGCCCCTCATTTCTCATTCCCCATACTCAAGGCTCGTACGCAATACACCTTATTATTATTAAGTGTTTTAAAAAAATTCGAGATGAGAAGAGAGAAGACACAAGAGTGACTCTAAAGGGAGACTACGAATCCTAAAGTTATCATACATGGGTGACCTACGGTTAGTGAGGTTTGACGATAACCTAAATCCTAAAGGAGAAAGAAGAAGATGAGAGAAGGAAAGAGTAAGGGTGACCATGGATACTTATCCATACCCTTAAAGAACTTACCTTAGTCCCTGCGTGAAAGGTTAGTACGAAACGGATACAAATAATATCAAGGCAAGTGAAAATCAAACTATGGCAAACAATAGTAATTATAATCCAAACATGAATTCAGAAACCAAAGACAATTTAGGGTATGCGTGAAATGTGTGATGCAAAAAAGAAGTTGAATTAAACAATTAGTTTAGATGATAAAAAATAAAATAAAAATAAAAATAAAATTTGTGAAAATTTTATAAAATGGTGAAAATGGTGCATGAATTAAATTCAAAAGGAAATTAATCAAATAATATTAAAAAAAGAAAATAATAAATAAAAAAAACCTCAACAAGTTTGCTATCGCGAAAACGCGGTCATCGCAACCGGATCCGAATTGTACGGACCTAAATATAACAAAAAAAAAAGCAACTAAAAAAAAAAGAGAAATTTAGCTTTAAAAAAACCTCAACAATGTTACTATCGCGAATACGCGGTCATCGCAACCGGATCCGAATTGTACGGATCTAAATATAACAAAAAAAAAAGCAACTAAAAAAAAAAAGAGAAATTAACTTAAAAAAAACCTCAACAATGTTGCTATCGCGAAAACGCGGTCATCGCAACCGAATCCGAATTGTACGGATCTAAATATAACAAAAAGAGGGCAACTCAAGAAAAAGAGAAATTTAGCTTTGAAAAACCCTCAACAATGTTGCTATCGCGAAAACGCAGTCATCGCAACCGGATCCGAATTGTACGGATCTAAATATAACAAAAAAGGGCAACTCAAAAAAAAGAGAAATTTAACTTTGAAAAACCCTCAACAATGTTGCTATCGCGAAAACGCGGTCATCGCAACCGGATCCGAATTGTACGGATCTAAATATAACAAAAAAGGGCAACTCAAGAAAAAGAGAAATTTAACTTTGAAAAACCCTCAACAATGTTGCTATCGCGAAAACGCGGTCATCGCAACCGGATCGAATAAAAAAATGTCACGCCTTAGCAGCGCATCGACATGATTCGATCCAAAACAATCTAAAATATTTATATAAAATAAAATAAAAAAGAAATTAACAATCTAATAATAAAAATAAACTAAAGCAAAAATATTAATAATGTATATATGTAACACGAAACATGTCATGTATTATATATAAAAACCTGCTATATTATTATTATTATATAAAAAACAACACGTCTCAAAAACATGTTATGTATTATATATGTACTAACTTTTGACGGAATGTTAGTATGATTCTTGAAACAAACCTGTTGCATATATTATATTATGTGCCAGTAGGTTCAACATATGCCACGGTGATAGAAGAAAAATAAAAAAGGTCTGTGGCTGCTACTATGTTTGTTTTCGGTTTTCGTCTTCCGGTCCTCCTCGACAAAGTGTAACTATGGTATATATATAGGGACTAAAATTAGGGTTAACTCTTAGTTGCCAATAATGTCCCTAATACCCAATTTGAGGCCCAAAATAACATTAAAATTAAATAAAAATTTAAACTAAATAAAACAGAAAAAATCTATTTATTTATGAAAAACAAAATTAGTTAAATCTAAAAATAAAAGTAAATACTTAATATAAAAATAAAAAAACTAATTATCCTATTTATCTATTCTAAACAATATTAGTAAAATAAACAAACATCTAATAAATAAAAATCGAATGCCCTAGTGATCGAAAAAACAAACCGAGTATACTAAAATGATTAGTACGAAATATATGACTCGAAAAAATACAGCACTTGGTCAGATTTTAAAATAAATTTTGATCCGTAAAAATGTTCAAATTGGTCAAAATATGACGAAAAATTAAAACGAACATGCCGAGTTAAACTACGCGAACCGTAGAATAATATAATTGACTTCTGCCAGTTCGATTTTAAAATTTTCTGTCCCCTGATTTCAAGCACCGCTGAAATTCAATTTGACCACTCTGTCTGTAAATTTTTGAGAAATTATTCCGACCAATATTTTAGGCAGCCTGGAATAAGCTGTGAACTCTTGATGATGTAGTAGACCTTCTTGAACTGCCTCAAGCACCTTGACCCCATGCTAATGATATGCATACATGATAATGCAAAAAATGAAATGAAACATAAGCCAGTTAGTAAAAAAGTAAGGAGGGCAAATTTCGGGGTGCAACAGCTGCCCCTATTCAATCAACTTGGTCCTGAGTGTATGATAGCGACGGCTTTCAGATAATCAGGGTGCACGGAGATTGAATACCAACGAACCCGGAAATTTGCAATCCTGCACTAGAGAATTAGCTAAAAATGCTGCTATGCTGGGTATAAAGTGAAATAAATCTCCCGAGTTATGTCATCTTCGCTGATAAAGAGAACTGACAAAGAAAATCTTCAAAAGACTGTTGTCCCCTGCTGATGAAGAGAATCTAGCAAAATAAATGCCATCCCTGCTGACAAAGGGAAACTGACGAAAGAACATCTTCAAAACATTGTTGTCCTCTGCTGATAATGAGAATCTAGCAACATAAATGCCATCCCTGCTGACAAAGGAAAACTGACGAAAGAAAATCTTCAAAACATTGCCGTCCTCTGCTGATAAAGAGAATCTGGCGAAAGAAAATCTTCAAAAAAAATTGTTGTTCCCTGCTGATAAAGAGAATCTATCGAAAGAAAACCTTCAAAACATTGCAGTCCTCTGCTGATAAAGAGAATCTAGCAACATAGATGCCATCCCTGCTGACAAAGGGAAACTGACGAAAGAAAATCTCCAAAATATTGTTGTTCCTTGCTGATAAAGAGAATCTAGCGAAAGAAAATCTTCAAAACATAGTCGTCCTCTGCTGATAAAGAGAATCTAGCGAGAGAAAATCTTCAAAACATTGCCGTCCTCTGCTGATAAAGAGAATCTAGCGAAAGAACTGGGTTTACACCAAATAAGTCAGACGAGAACTGGGTTTACACCCAATAAGTCAGACGAGAACTGACTACCAGACGAGAACTGGATTTACCAAAGAGATGTCAGGCGAGAACTGACTACCAGGCGAGAACTGGGTTTACACCAAATAAGTCAGACGAGAACTGACTACCAGACGAAAACTGGGTTTACACCAAATAAGTCAGACGAGAACTGACTACCAGACGAGAACTAGATTTACCAAAGAGATGTCAGGCGAGAACTGACTACCAGGCGAGAACTCGGTTTACACCAAATAAGTTAGACGAGAACTGACTACCAGACGAGAACTGGGTTTACACCAAATAAGTCAGACGAGAACTGACTACCAGACGAGAACTGGGTTTACACCAAATAAGTCAGACGAGAACTGACTACCAGACGAGAACTGGGTTTACACCAAAGAAAGGCCAAACTTCTAATGGACTCACGGTCCACAGATAAGATGACTCCGCTGGGAAAAAGAGAAGTCTACATAAAAGACCCTGCCGGGGAGCACAAGTTTGAGGAACACGCCCCTTCAAAATCTCCTGAGTTATGCCATCTCTGCTGAGAAAGAAAATTGGCGAAGAAAGTATCAAACCTGGCTTACGCTTCGAATGCAAATGAGAATGCTATATGTTTGATGCAATGCAAATGCTTATGATATGCAAAAAGGGTCCCTCCTGCAAAATAAATGCCGAAGAGAAAGACCAATAGCCGGGGATGACAAAAATAAATTGTCCTCTGAACAGGAACTCCGTTGGGAAGGATCATAGTGACCGACTCTCTGGATCAACAACTTCTGCTGGGGATGAAATTTCAAAAGAACATCCGCTCTACTGGGGATTATACGTAACCTTTTGAAAATGGAGGCTACGGCTTGAACCAGAAGAGTGCCAGATATCACTTGGATTTAAAACCTGCTAGGCATGTCAACCCCTGTTGGACAAACTGTTGCGAGGATCACCACCAAACTCTGCTTGGGGGAACGGTAAATGCTGACATCTATCCTGCTAGTGGATAATATCAAGCTTACTTATCTGTTGAGGATCAGGTCGCACCGTTGCTGCTGAGGAAAACATTTCCTGACTGGTTGAGGAAAATATGCGTTCAGACTCTGTGGGGAAACATGTCTTGATCCAGAAAATACTTCCCAAGTCTTCTGCTGGGGAAGGTCTGCTCTGCTGAGGAAAGTGCAATCTCAATGCTGGGGAGAGCAAACTGCTGGGGAAGTACAAACCCGTTGTCCTGCAGCCTGACGGCTCTCTGAACTTTCCACCTGCCCCAGACCACCAGGTCTAATGGAAGAAATCATCTCAAGAGGATTTTACAAAAGACCGGGCGTTCGCACTGCCCCGGGGTCTTCAAACTCTTAGAGAGATTTATCGGATCTCGACTTAATTGTCCCGGACCGCGTGATCTTTGAAGGAATTTGCCTCGAGAGGACTCGTAATGGCTTGAAAATACCCTGCCCCAGTATTCTGAACTTTAAAGAGGTGTTTTCAATTAACCCTCTTCAGGAGTGGACAACTTCTTATGCTCCAGAGGTGGCCTACCCCAAGTCTTGAAGAAACTTTGCCCCTGACTGATCTTACAGAGATTTGTCAAATCGACCTGATTGCCCCTGTTCGGCGGCTTTAGGGAGAGTTTTCAACGTGACTGCTCTAGATTGGCTGCATCTTATCACCATTTATCGGGAACCTCCGGGCTGCGCACAGTCTCTTGGCCACATACCCCTTGACATGACTGTCCTTCAGAGTTTTCACCATCTCCACTTGGCGTGATCGAGCTTCTCAACTGATGTTCATCATGTAAGCTTCTTTGATGTCAAACACATGCAAGCAGAAAATGTATATTATGAGAATGACAATTCTAATGCAACGCTCGTGTTAACCTGAAGTTTTATTGAAAATGTGTCGCCAAGCCTTATGAACGAACACTAGCCGGGATGCGACATTTATTTTTGAATGGAAAACAATACGCACATGCAATACCAACAAAAATCTTATTAGCACAACTCATAGGAGTCAGGAACGCTATCCTGTTGAAGTACGCTTTCGGAATAAACCCTGTTTCAATTAGGACTTTTAAGGGTTGTAACGTGGTCTGGTTCACGGTTTCAGAAAAAAGGATTTATGGCTCAAAGTTTATTGGTGCCCACCCACTCTTCGTGATGTTCTCCAGTCCTATGTTCAGTTAATCTGACACAAACGCTCATCTCTCCGAAGGTTTCTGATCTTTAAGGAACCCGTGCAACTGATGGTTTGACACCTAAGGAGGTTCTGGAGTGACAGTCATCCCTTTTTATCTTTTGTGTCCGGTGCCACATGAATTTGTTCTTGTAATCCTTTTAGCTTTTCGCTTCTCATTCTTTTGCTTTCTTGATCCCTAATTTTTGCCTGGACTGCCTCTTCTGAGTTTTTCAATTTTGAAGTCCAGCGGGATGCCCTAACTTTTGCCTAAGTCGCTTGTTTTCAAGTTTCGACTTAGCGGGCTTTCTTCTTTTTCTCTTTTTGAACAAAGCGTGTGACACCGGTTGTCTTACTTGCTTGAAAGGATTGTGACTGTCTTACTCCTTGATCATTGATGGATAGCCATTGTGGTTTCACATCTCTTGACCTCTTGATGGTGGAATGGAAGGTAATGGATCCTCAGATGCACACTCCTTTTGAAATTTGAATGCTCGGTCAAACTAACTGATGCCTACCCTGCCCCTGGGTTAAGTATGAGGGTTTTTTCAAGCGAAAGAAACTTCTCCTTCAAGGCTCAAAGTGGTTAACGAGGGTCTATCTCCCTTATACCTCCAGTGTTTGGGGATTTGAAACAATGCCTGTACATCCTTAACAGGGTTTTATCCAAAAGCATACCATCAGAAGGTCGCGTTCTTACTTCGTCATTCTCCCTCAAAGAGTTTAAGCAAGAAAGTTGGTATTGCAATGCATATAAACATGATATGAGTGCATAAAAGTAACATACTTCAGGAATAACACGTTTATTATATTAAAATTAGCATTCAAAACACAAACACGTTTTTACATGCCAACACCGTTTGAACAAACAAATGAAAGCTACATATGAAAATGCAGTAAAGGAAGCTGATGATTGCCATTGAGGAGACTTGACTCCGTATGGATTGGTTTCTTCTGATGATGTCCTTTGAAGTCTTCAAGCAGATGAGAGGTCGACATGCACAACCAAGTCTCCTTCTGGAAATGATATGTACCCTTTGTCAATCAATTGTTGCACTTTGGCCTGGAAGGCTTTGCAATCTTAGGTTGAGTGTCCCATAGATCCTCCGTGATATCCGCATTGCACATGGGGATTGTACCCCGGAGGGTATGGTTCTGGAACAGGCTTCAAAGTCTTGGGCTCCACCAATGAATTTTGAACCAGGTGTGGCAAGAGTTGACTGCACGATATGGGAAATGGATGAAGAGGAGCATTCCTTCTTTCCAAGTTATTGCGAGGCCTATGCTGATTCTGACACCGATACTTCTGTTGTTGAGGAGCATAAGGCTGCTGGTACTGAACGCATTGGTCTCTCCTTCTTTTCCCCTGTAACGTTTCATCGTATTTTCGAAATAATCGGGAGTAACTTGAATCTTTCCCATTTTGATACCGCTTTCGACCATTTCTCCTACTAAGATGAGATCAGCAAACTTTCCAGACATACATGGTACCAATTTTTCAAAGTAATGACCCTGCAATGTGGCCATAAACATAGTTATCATTTCCCGTTCTAACATGGGAGGCTGAACCCTCGCCGCCAGTTCACGCCACCTCTGGGCGTACGCTTTGAAGCTCTCATTATTTTTCTGTGATAAATTCTGCAATTGCATTCTGTTAGGAGCCATATCAGTGTTATATTGGTAATGTCTGATAAATGCCCCTGCCAGATCTCTCCAACTACGCACATCCCTCCTTTCCAGTTGCATGTACCACTCTAGGGATGCCCCAGATAGGCTATCCTGGAAGCAGTGCATCATCAGCTTTTCATTCTTTGCATGCGCGGCCATCTTATTCGTGTATGCTCTGACATGGGTCCTTGGACAAGACATACCATTATATTTCTCGAAAGTGGGAGTCTGAAACTTGTGCGGGATCACAACGCCTGGGACCAGCCCCAAATCCTCTAAATCCATTCCCATAGAATCCTGATTCATGACACCCTTCAGTTGTTCCTCAATCAACCTGATCCTCTGATCGTTGTCAGCCTGGGGACCAGCATCCCCATCTGGCAGAGAAAATGCATCGTCTTGAACATCATCATACTGACGGCCATGATTTGCGCCAGCACCATTACCTCCTTCCCCAGCCTTAGGAATCACAACACTTTCTCCTCCGCCAGGAGGAATCACAACACCAGAAACGGGAATGCCCCCGCCAGTAGGGCCATTCTGATCATTATTACTGTTTTCCTCATTCCTTGCAATCAGTGGCTGAACGAGAGTCCTCAACTGCTCTTGGCCTTGAGCAACCCCTTGTATTAGTTCCATGAATTGATTCATGCGAGTCCGCATCTCAATGACCTCATTCTGTAGTTGATCCATAAGTCTCCTCTGATTCTGTCTAGTAGAATACCGGTGAATGTGCTGATCTGCAATTCTGTGATTAGGATAATATAAGAACTCTGAAGATAAACACCTGTCATGCAAAATGAATATGCAAAATGATTATGAATATGCAAATGCCAATGGACATGTTTAAAAATTCGCAGGGCGATCCACCCCTTGATTCCAGTTTAATTTCAAGAACCAGAATCAAAATTAGGATGCAACCCTATGAATGAATAAACATGTTGGGATGCAAAATGATAATGCAAATGCACACATGGGATCAAGGCACACTGCTGGATGTGATGTGCTGTTAGCTGAACGAGAAACCAGAAAACCAGAACTCTGAACCACTGAGATAACCCAAATAATCAAACGTTGGTGTGAAATCCATAATAAGGGTAGGTTGAAGGTCTCGGTTACCTGCAAACCTGCAAACACCCATCCCCTGTCACATGTAGGTACTAGGATGTTCAATATCCCGGGTTCTCAGGTCGAGAAATGATGATACGTTCACCATTTCTGGTTTGGCATCATCATCAATCGAGGAGGCCTCAACTGATTCTCCAAGGTGGAAGGTCCTCAGCTTTGGCACTGAGGTCGAGAAACAATAGTACGGTGGAGAAATGACTTTTTACTTTTGTTTTTCGCAAAACATGTTGCGGTTAGCAAGAGTCGCCACCGACTTTTCTTTTATCCAATTTATTTAGGAAAGGTGAAAAGAACAGGAAAGACCGTTTTGAAAAGATTTTTGAGTTCGGGGGGTAAGTTATGAAAAGGGGAGGTGTTAGCACCCCTTTTCATCCGTAGTTATCTACGGACTCTTAATTGCTAGCTCACTTTAACTTGCTTTTTTTTGAAATGTGGTGTGTGTTTAGAAAATATTTCGTAAAAGTTGACTTTGTAATAATTCGTGTAAGAACGTATACAAAGTGTTTGTTTTTGAAAATATTTTTTGAAAGTGTGAGGTGTGAAAAGTATTTGTTTTTTTTTAGTTGTGAGCGAGCATTTAAAAGTTACCTACCCTTAATTTATAAGGTCTTTCTTGTACTTATCATTTTCCTTGAGAGATAGCACTATCCATACCATTAGTGGGTAGGTAGTCCTATCTATTGGATGTGGAGGGATAGCGAAGGGTCATCAAATGGTCATAGGAGGCAACATGTAAGGATACCTTAGCAATTCGTAGGGACTACCATCATTTTTCCGTAGGGTCATCGAGGGACAAGATCATTTTTTGTAGGCAACTTGAAGGGTCATCGAGGGACTATGATCTTTATATCGAAGGGACTGTGATGATATTATTCGTAAGCGTCTTTTGCTAAAGTATCCTTACGTTCGAGGGGCATTCATCCCTCGGGGTACAGTACTAAAGTCAATCGAGGAGTGCCTCCGCTGATTCTCTTCAAAACGTAGGGGTCGTCCTATGCGAGTTCCAAAGCGGGCCCTCGTGTGCGAATGGGTTTGCCACAGGATGTGGTCTGCCACTGTCACCACTAAAGAGGGATGTTTCCACTAAGGTTCTCAATGATCGGTCACCAGAGTCGACAACTCTCTAGATCAACAGCCCAACATGCGCAAGACACACACATTAGGATGCGTCCCAAGATAGCCTCGTCTGGTTGTGAATTTCGTGAACACACAAACGTACCAAGCGGGCACGTAGGTCCCACTACTTTCCACTCTAGTCCTAGGGTACTCTCAAGCCTTGGTATTGGGCTTAGCTCTCAAACCCACCCAACCTGCAAAACAAAGACAGCCAGCACAGCACAGCAGTATGACAGTAATGGAAAATGAAATGCAGAAAATGCGGTAATAAAAATAAAAATAAAAATACAACACTTAAAGCAAATCAAAACCAAACACCCAAAAAGAACAAAGACAAGCAAGCGTTAGGACTGACTCGCTTAGGGATGGACCAGCATAGGTCAACCAGAGTCCCCAACAGAGTCGCCAGCTGTCGCTCCCAGGATTTTCATCCAGGTACAAACGCGAGAGTGGCGCGGAAAAACAGAGTCGCCAGCCGTGTAAATTTATCCCAAGAGAGGGAAAGGGAACACCGCATAAACCTTAGGAAGAGGGAAAGGAATGGTCGTCGCAACCATAACCTAGGTTCGGGAGTCGGTTACGCGAGGGGAAGGTGCTAGCACCCCACGCGTCCATCGTACTCGATGGGATCCACGCTTGTTGTCTATTCTAAGGGTGAGTTATACTATCATCTAGGGTTGTACTAAGACGGGGAAGGGAAAATCAAAGACAGACTCGGTAGGACGTCGACGTCCTAGGCCTACGTACCCCCCTTGTGCAATGGGGAATTCAGAGTCAACGTAGTTCGGACCAAGTTCTTTTTGTGTTTTTTATGAGCGACGTTAAGTTCGCGTCCCGCAGTTAGGGTCGATGCCTGTTTGCGACTCAGATGGAAAGTAACGTGCCCTTTTTGAAAATAGCCTTTAAGTTGAAGGTCCCGAAGGACAAAAAAGTTTGAGGTTGGTTTGTGTCTTTTAGGACGGAAGTGCCTTAAGTTAGTTCCTAAGCTGCATTGCACCAAAGTCTAGGGTACAGGGGCGAATACTTAACGCATCGTCCCAAGACAGGACGCTCGCTAAGCACTCTAGAAAGATGAGAGGAAGCCCCTCATTTCTCATTCCCCATACTCAAGGCTCGTGCGCAATACACCTTATTATTATTAAGTGTTTTAAAAAAATTCGAGATGAGAAGAGAGAAGACACAAGGGTGACTCTAAAGGGAGACTACGAATCCTAAAGTTATCATACATGGGTGACCTACGGTTAGTGAGGTTTGACGATAACCTAAATCCTAAAGGAGAAAGAAGAAGATGAGAGAAGAAAAGAGTAAGGGTGACCATAGATACTTATTCATACCCTTAAAGAACTTACCTTAGTCCCTGCGTGAAAGGTTAGTACGAAACGGATACAAATAATATCAAGGCAAGTGAAAATCAAACTATGGCAAACAATAGTAATTATAATCCAAACATGAATTCAGAAATCAAAGACAATTTAGGGTATGCATGAAATGTGTGATGCAAAAAAGAAGTTGAATTAAACAATTAGTTTAGATGATAAAAAATAAAATAAAAATAAAAATAAAATTTGTGAAAATTTTATAAAATGGTGAAAATGGTGCATGAATTAAATTCAAAAGGAAATTAATCAAATAATATTAAAAAAAGAAAATAATAAATAAAAAAAAACCTCAACAACTTTGCTATCGCGAAAACGCGATCATTGCAATCGGATCCGAATTGTACGGACCTAAATATAACAAAAAAAAAAGCAACTAAAAAAAAAGAGAAATTTAGCTTTAAAAAAACCTCAACAATGTTGCTATCGCGAAAACGCGGTCATCGCAACCGGATCCGAATTGTACGGATCTAAATATAACAAAAAGAGGGCAACTCAAGAAAAAGAGAAATTTAGCTTTGAAAAACCCTCAACAATGTTGCTATCGCGAAAACGCGGCCATCGCAACCGGATCCGAATTGTACGGATCTAAATATAACAAAAAAAAACAACTAAAAAAAAAGAGAAATTTAGCTTTAAAAAAACCTCAACAATGTTGCTATCGCGAAAACGCGGTCATCGCAACCGGATCCGAATTGTACGGATCTAAATATAACAAAAAAAAAAGCAACTAAAAAAAAAAGAGAAATTAACTTAAAAAAAACCTCAACAATGTTGCTATCGCGAAAACGCGGTCATCGCAACCGAATCCGAATTGTACGGATCTAAATATAACAAAAAGAGGGCAACTCAAGAAAAAGAGAAATTTAGCTTTGAAAAACCCTCAACAATGTTGCTATCGCGAAAACGCGGTCATCGCAACCGGATCCGAATTGTACGGATCTAAATATAACAAAAAAAAACAACTAAAAAAAAAAAAGAGAAATTAACTTTAAAAAAACCTCAACAATGTTGCTATCGCGAAAACGCGGTCATCGCAACCGAATCCGAATTGTACGGATCTAAATATAACAAAAAGAGGGCAACTCAAAAAAAAGAGAAATTTAGCTTTGAAAAACCCTCAACAATGTTGCTATCGCGAAAACGCGGTCATCGCAACCGGATCCGAATTGTACGGATCTAAATATAACAAAAAAGGGCAACTCAAAAAAAAGAGAAATTTAACTTTGAAAAACCCTCAACAATGTTGTTATCGCGAAAACGCGGTCATCGCAACCGGATCCGAATTGTACGGATCTAAATATAACAAAAAAGGGCAACTCAAGAAAAAGAGAAATTTAACTTTGAAAAACCCTCAACAATGTTGCTATCGCGAAAACGCGGTCATCGCAACCGGATCGAATAAAAAAATGTCACGCCTTAGCAGCGCATCGACATGATTCGATCCAAAACAATCCAAAATATTTATATAAAATAAAATAAAAAAGAAATTAACAATCTAATAATAAAAATAAACTAAAGCAAAAATATTAATAATGTATATATGTAACACGAAACATGTCATGTATTATATATAAAAACCTGCTATATTATTATTATTATATAAAAAACAACACGTCTCAAAAACATGTTATGTATTATATATGTACTAACTTTTGACGGAATGTTAGTATGATTCTTGAAACAAACCTGTTGCATATATTATATTATGTGCCAGTAGGTTCAACATATGCCACGGTGATAGAAGAAAAAATAAAAAAGGTCAGTGGCTGCTACTATGGTTGTTTTCGGTTTTCGTCTTCCGGTCCTCCTCGACAAAGTGTAACTATGGTATATATATAGGGACTAAAATTAGGGTTAACTCTTAGTTGCCAATAATGTCCCTAATACCCAATTTGAGGCCCAAAATAACATTAAACTTAAATAAAAATTTAAACTAAATAAAACAGAAAAAATCTATTTATTTATGAAAAACAAAATTAGTTAAATCTAAAAATAAAAGTAAATACTTAATATAAAAATAAAAAAACTAATTATCCTATTTATCTATTCTAAACAATATTAGTAAAATAAACAAACATCTAATAAATAAAAATCGAATGCCCTAGTGATCGAAAAAACAAACCGAGTATACTAAAATGATTAGTACGAAATATATGACTCGAAAAAATACAGCACTTGGTCAGATTTTAAAATAAATTTTGATCCGTAAAAATGTTCAAATTGGTCAAAATATGACGAAAAATTAAAACGAACATGCCGAGTTAAACTACGCGAACCGTAGAATAATATAATTGACTTCTGCAAGTTCGATTTTAAAATTTTCTGTCCCCTGATTTTAAGCACCGCTGAAATTCAAGTTGACCACTCTGTCTGTAAATTTTTGAGAAATTATTCCAACCAATATTGTAGGCAGCCTGGAATAAGCTGTGAACTCTTGATGATGTAGTAGACCTTCTTGAACTGCCTCAAGCACCTTGACCCCATGCTAATGATATGCATACATGATAATGCAAAAAATGAAATGAAACATAAGCCAGTTAGTAAAAAAGTAAGGAGGGCAAATTTCGGGGTGCAACAGAAGGGATCTTACAAACCTCGCTTCTTAGACTTTATAGATAGAATTCAAGAAGAGATTACAAACCTCCTATTGAGGACCATCTGACACAGGGAGAGCTTACAAACCTCCGGCCCTGAAAATTTGTTGAATCTTAGAACCTCTAAGTTCTTAGTTTTGTCATTAGACCTAAGTATGTTTTGTGTCTGTCGTATCCCATTGTAATTTCTTAATGAATATTAATGAAATTTCTTTTCTGTCATTATGTTTGTCTACATATTACTTTATCAATTTCTTTACTATACCTTTTTGATTTCTGACAAATGGAGAGAAAGTGATATATGATTTGATATCCAATCTAAAGAATCTCATCCCAAATATAATTGAATATGTTTTACTTCTAACCATATGTTTGAGAATTGATTAGGAACTTCGTAAAAGTTCACTGTATGTTAGAACAGGTTATTAGAAGACAGAAGACAACACATATCAGAAGCTATGATATATCATAATACATAACTTGCATTTGATAAGATATCAGAAGATATGTTCAGAAGAAATGGTTAATAATCAAGAAGATTATATCAGAAGACATGTATAAGAAAGAAGAATACCAAACAAGCTTGATCTGATAATATATTAATATCTGATGTAGACCACTAAGTTATCATAAACAAGTGATGTCCATGAATTTCGCACTGATACCAAAACTTGTCAGAAGTTGTTAACTTTCTAAAAGGATGATTCAATTGGTATCTAAAATTCAATGGTAGCCAAACCTCATATGGTATCTAAACTTCAACATTAAAAGAATATGAATTCTTCGGAGATGAAATCAAGTCATGGTCATAAAAGAAAATATTTGGTTTCTGAACCATCAAATGACATGAGGATATATGCACATGTTGGTGATCTGTGCTAAGATATTGAAGATTTGTTTTGATACATGGTGTGTGGTATCTAAGAAAGTATCTACCAGTTTCTGATATATAATGCAAGACATCAAGTCAGATAAGACAAATCAAGTTCTGATACGTCTACAATATTCTGATAGAAAGCTTGGTTCTAAGATGAAGAGCAGTCGGTTCTAGTCAGATTCTGATGAGACGTCACTGAGAAGTAATCCTTCTCTATTGATATGATTCTACTTCAAAATCATTTTGTGAGTCTTGGGATCAGGGGGAGACTCTGAACAAGCATAAATGAATTTTGAGAATAACAGAATCAGGGGGAGCCCGTTAAGCTTATCTTTGACTCTGTGGACTTATGTTGATTACCTTATACGAATTGCTTTATCAAAATGCATTGTTTGTCATTATAAAAAAGGGGGAGATTTTAAGAACAATATTTGGTTCTACATCTGGCCTTTGAGTTTTGATGATAACTCCACATGTTATCTAAGAGAACAAATCTGTATGATATAGTTTCTGTCTAGTGTGTGGCTGTTGTCAATATGATTCTGACTCTGATAAGAATGTGTGTGATGTCATCAGACTCTGTTATTAACACTCTGGAAGAAAACATATGTGTGTACAAGATAAAGTCAAGATTCATAAATGTTTCTAATACAACGGTTCTAATGAACGTTAGTTCTGGACATTCTAATTGAGACTTTATGAGAAAGGCCTATATGACTTTCTAATGTGATGCGCTTATAATGTTACAAGTTCTGAAGATTCTAAAGATGTGGTTCAGGTGAACAAAGCTCTGAAGATTCTGAAGACGCAATTTATAAAGATCAAGTTCTGAAGAATTTTTGAAGACAATGTTCTGATTGAACGAAGTGCTGAAGACTCTGAAGGCAAAGAACATGCATAATGAAATTTGAAGACTCTGAAGACAAGGTTTTGAAGGAACAGATTCTGGAGACTCTAAAGATAATGCTTCTAAGAAACCAAGTACTGAAGATTCTCAAGATAGTTTCTGCTGAATGAAGATCTGGAATTCTGAAGACTCTGGGTTTCTGAAGACTACACAAGAATGACTCTTCTACAACACGCTTCATCAAGTTAATATCTGAAGCCTCTGAAGATGCTAGAAGACTGAAGATCAGAATGGTTTTGAGCTAAATATAATAGTACTAAAACTCTGTAACCTCTACCTCGAAAAGGTGATGCAGAAGCAACTTTTTGTATAGTGATGTTGACCATTCCTTCATGTGAACGCTGGGATATTGCTGTTGGAATATGTTTCCAAGAATACCCCTCAACGAATCTATTCTATCCTGCTCTATAAATTGAAGACTTGGAAGCTTGAAGAAATGTTGTTCATGGCTTATTGCTTGAAGTAGCCGTTGATCATAAAGAGAGAAAGATAAAAAGTTTGTTGGTTGTTGTTCATACAAAGGATTATTATTCAACACAACAAATAATCAATATGTGGCAAGCAAAAAGATGAATTTGCTACTACAAGTGTGCACAAACAATGATCATGCTAACACCATATGAAACTCATCAAGTTAGACATCAATAAGTGAAGCATAGTTGCTTAGTTGAACTTGATGGTTGAATTAGAAAAAGCATTATATGCTCAAGAAAGGAGTACAAGATGCTGCAAGCTGAAGCTTAAATGAAGAATGCTCAAATGAGAAGAAGCTGAAGCATAATGATGAAGAATGCACAATGATGCAACATGTTAAAGCCATGTGAAACTCATTACGTGAAACATCAATAAGTGAAGCATAGTAACTTAGTTTATCTTGATAGTTTAGTTGGAAGAAGCATTACCTACTCAGAAAGGAGTGCATCAGAAAGAAGCTTAAAGCTCATAATAAGAAGCTGCAGTGCTCATAAGAAAGATGTTAAGCAATACATAACTAGGGTGCTTTATAATCTCTTAGAGATTTATTTTTAGATAGTTGATGTATTAGAAAACAAGGAGTTGTTGCTCATATCTTGCTAGAAACACTTAGGTGTTATTGTACTTCATTTATGTAATCAGCTTGTAAGAAGCATATATAGTGCACACAAAAATCCTTGAAAAAGGTAATGTTCCTTGAGCGGTCGAGTGAAGACCAGAATGATTGAGAGGGCCAGGTCGTTGTTGAACGGCTTGGAGGTTGATTCCTTAAGCGGTCGAGTAAAGACTAGAATGCTTGAGAGGGTCAAGTCGTTATTGAACGGCTTGGAGGATGATTCCTTGAGAGGTGAATGAATTTCAGGATTCTCAAGAAGGCAGTGGAAGGTATCCATTATGGTTGTAATCATTTTGATGATTAGTGGATTAAGTCCTTGTGATAAGGCAAAATCACCTTGAGGGGTGGACTGGAGTAACTTCGTTAACAGTGAACTAGGATAAAAATAATTGTGTTCATTTATTTTATTTACATATTAACGCAGTTAGTTTAAATTCCACAAATGGGGACGAAATCTGAAACCCAATTCAAACCCCACTTCTTGTGTTTCTCAACCTTCAACTATCGCCTATGGTACATGGAATGGAAGAAGTTTCTAGATCTTTGCATTTATTAGGCATGGTATGAAAGGGTAGAAAAATTATGCCCCATGTGCACAAGTCCTTAAGAAATTCGACATATTTCAAAATATGCTTAATTACTTCAAGGAGTGAAATGTTCACTTCCCCATTTTTGAATGTATATAATATTTCCTTGTCTTTATCCTTCTCATCTGTTTTTTTAGTCTTCACTTATCTCTGAAGGAAAGGAAATGGTAGAGAATGTTCTTGTTCATCATCAATAGGTTAAAGTTCAGGTTTAAGTTCAACAATTTTTTTCAGGTGTTGGTTAAACAATTTTGCTCGATCTCAGGTCAACGACACTTAAACTAGGAAAATTTTGATTCCATACGGCATAGGTGGGTAGTTGGTTTGATCCTTGAGCATGCAAATGATTGATTGAAGTTCCCAATTGTACAAGCTTGGTCTCTAAATTATGAATCATAGAATTTTTTCTCTGTTGAAATTGTAGATTTTGGACAGACATTTTATTGACAAGGTCATCTAGTGAAGGTTCTAATCTAGTAACTTGTTGGTTGTTTTGTTGTTTCCTAGGTTATTGTTGTGCAGAAAAATTTCCATATCTCAAGTTTGGACGGTTTATCTAATTGGGGTGGTACGTGTTAGTGGACAGATTGAGGTTATTGTACTTGCCATAATTGTTGGGTTGAGGATTATATATGTTTGTTGCATATTCTTGAGGAAAATCAACATTTGGGGGATCCTACCAGTTAGGACATGACTCTGTTGGATGCTCAGGAGAAGTTAAAGTACCACAAACCCTCATTGTTTGAGTTTTGTTTATTCCTAACTGTTTCACCAATGAAGTAAACTTTTTAAGTATGTTATCTAGATTTATGTTGGAAGTAGAAGATGATTGAATCTCACTCACTCCTATTATCAATACTACTAAATTGTTTCTAGTTATAAACTACTGAGAGTTAAGTGACATATTCTCAATTAAGGCTTCTGCTACTTCTGGGGTCTTATTAACAAATGCTCATCCATTAGTAGCATCTAAGATGTTTCTATCCATATGTAGCATCCATTCATAAAAATATTAGACGAGTAGTTATTCATTAATCTAGTTTTGAGGACTGCTAGACCCTAATTTTCTAAATCTCTCAAAGTACTCATTTAAAGATTCTCTATCAATTTATCAAATATCGTATATTTCTTTTCTCATCAAAGCAACTCTTGCGGAATGAGATATTATTTCTAGGAACACTTTCTTTAGAATATTCATGCTTGTAAAAAAATGTGATGGAAGGTAGTACAACCATTCTTTCGCAACACCTTGAAGTAGGAATGTAAAGACTCTCATCTTGATATGGTCCTTTGTGACTCCCTCGGGTCAGTGCTGTAGAACGCACTACCTTGAATTCCTTCAAGTGATTTTAAGGATATTCACCTAAAAGACCACTAAACTTTGACAACAAGTGTATCAAACCAGAGTTAAGCTCAAATGGTACAACATGTTTAGGATATTCAATATACAATGCATGATAAGTGACATTAGAAGCAACAAGTTCCCTTAAAAAATTTTGAGGTTCATCGATATTATGATTATTAAATTCACTATCATAATCAAATAAAATTCACTATCAGAATTAAATAAAGTATGACTGATTAACAACACAAAATTTCAAAAATGTCCTTATTACTAAAATCAAAATTTAAAATGAAAAAAAAAATGATTAAAACAAAATAAAAAAAATCACTAAAGTAACAACAAAAAGATATAAAAATCAAATAACGATAACACGGTTTTTTTTTGGGATTTTTTTTTTAAATATTTAAAATTCAAAAATTTTAAAATCAGTATAAATAAGGAATTCGAGAATTTGAGAGAAAAACTCGGAACAACCCGAGATAGTAGCTCACTGGTCACCTGCGTGACAGACGGAAATACTTACCACTATACTACAACCCTTACAATCTAGTAAATAAACAAAACACAAAAAACAAATTTTAGGATGGCTAATATGACTTTAAAACTAGGATTCTAAAATTGGCTAATATCATTAAAGAGTCTCCGACAACTGTGCCAATTTGATCTGGTATCGCACACCGGTCAAAAATAAATTATTAAAAAAGTATTTTAGGAAAGAGAAACTCACGTCGCATCATAGGGACTCCTGATTCAATTACCTAAATTTAGAATCAATAAAGTTATAAGAGGGTTTTTCGAGTGTGGGAGATTTTTAGGAGTTTTGATAGAAAATGTGTATGAGTAAAAATATATCGATCCACTGAGTCAAAAAAATTTGAGCCATTGGTTTGTAGGGGTTAATCCCAAATTTCAATCATATTCTTGTTTGAATATAGAGTAAATTAAAAAAAGAAGAAATCAATCTTATAAGAATTAGAGTTCATGTTATCGGATAAAGCATCGCCGTTGATAGTGAGCTATACTTGAAAATTTAAGCATCGTAAAATTACAACCTATTGATTATGCCCTAAGGAATCAAATTTTATCAAACTACATCATATCAGTTTTATTTGCATTCAAATTAAGCATTGGAATACAAATTGAATCATAAAGGAAAAGAATAGTAGTTGTGAAATCAAAGAAATAACATAAAAATATCGAGTCTTGATTAATTCTCAAAATAATTAATCGAAGGAAAAGTTTAGTCGGCCATGTGAGTACAATCCTCTTTTCCTTATAAAGTTCATAAACTCAATTATTTAATTTTTGACTGAGTTTTATGTCTCAAAAGTGAAAATAAATAAACAAGAAATTTTGACTTTAAGAGTACCAGACCCAAAAACATAAGATGCCTCAAAACATAACTTTATAACTTTGCCTCAAGTCTAGTACGAAAAATTAAATAAATGACTAATCAAAACTCCTAATCACCTTCTTGCATCAACATGAAATTTATATATTTTTCTCTTAGATTTTCGGCAGCCAAAAATACACGTCAATACGATACTCGTGACCCAAGTTATGATATTCACATCAAGCAAACATCAAAATGCAATTTATTATAAAAATAAATCAAAGAAATAAGCTAAATCTTATTTATGATTTAAATTTTAAAACATATTAAAATACAAAACTTAAATTTAAGATGCCTTCAAAATGTTGAAATATAAACTGGAAAAAAAATATCAAACTGCATTGATCATTGCACAATTTGTTTTACCTTTTGTTATGCAAATCTTGTACCATTTGTACCTTATGTACTATTGTTGAGTTGTTTCTCAATTTGACGTTTAATACGAAAGATTACTAAGTTTAATCTTATTGAGAAGGATAGTAAGTTGATCATCTACCATAAGATCAACATTGTTGACTTCAACGTTTAGACTTGATCAAAAAAATGTGACAAAGCTTAAATACTTATCTGTAGTAGATATTGTTGAGAGCTTGTACTAGCATGTACCATAACGGGTCACAGCGACACGCGTCTAAAAATTATTTCAACGATGCAATACCAAAATGCTTATGATCAGTTATTTTAGACGTGATCTTCTAGAATAATCTATTATATTAAAGGACCATTTGTATAACTTCTTTAGTCTTTTCAAAGAATCGATTACAAGAAATCTTAAAAACATTATACTCATTTAACAAACATTACATAATAAAATTATTTGCATACATTGTAATATCATTAAAACTAAAACAATGAGTTTTGTTCTTCAAATCAATTCGTGTTCAATAACTCTAACACAAAAATATATGAAATAATTTATATAATTTTGGTCTCCCAATTTCTTTTTGATATCAAATAATTTATATTTTTTTAACATGTAACATTTCAACTCATATTAACAAAAACAATTTATTTTAATTGATTTTTTAAAAATAAAAAATTACATGATCATTATTACTACTATTATTATTTTATTATATAATAACTGTTAAAAGTCTCATATCGAACAATTTATGGCCTGGACACACTCTTATAAGCGGAGACAATCTTCACCCTACAAGACAATTTGTAGGGCTGAGTTAAACTCAACCACATTTCTTAACATAGTATTAAAAGTCTCGTTTAATATCCGATGGATCACCTACTATCAGGTTTTTGTTGAAATTTTATTTTTGGCATTTCAGTTGTGTTGCTGTTTTGCTGTCATACATGATGTCAAAAGAAGATGTCATGACATCTTGGTCTGATACAGCAGATCACAAAGTTTTTTCTGTTTTAGTTGTGTTTCAATTTCAGCTTATTGAAATAAGCTGTTTTGTAATATCCCACATTAGTTGGACTTGCCATATATAAGGCCTTGTAATGCTCCTATTATTGTTAATGTCAATTCTTACTCACCCTCAATATCTCTCTCTAATTTCTCTCAATTCTTATCTTCATCCTCTCTAATTCACCTTTCTTCATTAATTCACCAAGATGTTTTTCTGTATGTTCTAACATTTGGCATCAAGAGCTCTGGTTCTGATCCAATTCCGCTGCAAACATGTCTGTTTCCAATGATAAAATCTCTACCAACCTTCCGATTCTTGATTCGAAGAACTATGACAAGTGGTGCAAACAAATGAGAGTTTTATTTGGGTATCAAGATGTTCTTGATGTAATTACCGATGGCATTACTCCACTTGTTGCAGAGGCTACAACTGCACAACAAGCTACCTTCAAGGAAGAGAAGAAGAAAGACTACAAAGCTCTCTTCTTGATACATTCTTGCGTCGACGACGACAATTTTGAGAAAGTTGGCGATTGTGATTCGGCGAAGAAGGCATGGGAGATTCTTGAGAAAGCTTATGGAGGGGTTGACAAGGCAAAGGTGGTGAGGTTACAAACTCACAAGCGACAGTTTGAGTTACTTCAAATGGAAGAAAGAGAAACGATTAACGATTATGTGACGCGAGTGACACGCTTGGTGAATCAAATGAAATCATGTGGTGAAACTGTTACGGAGCAGAATATTATGTCGAAAGTACTGCGTTCTTTAACGCCAAGATTCGACAATATTGTGGTTGCGATTGAAGAATCGAAGGATTTCAAGACGATGACGAAAGATGAGCTTCAAAGCTCCTTAGAAGCTCATGAACAAAGGATGGATGAAAGAGGAAACGATAAGGCTAAAGCAGAGGTTGTTTTACAAGCGCGTTTCTATGAGAAGAATAAGAGATCGAGAGGGAAATGGTCTTCTAGAGGAAAGAAGAATTTTTAGAATTTTGGTTGAAAAGATCCACAAAATTCAAAGAGTTCAATGGGGAAAAAAGGTGAGGGAAGCTCCAAAGAAGGTAATCAAGGCAACTACAACAATCTGTTCGACAAAAGTACCGTGAAGTGTTACAATTGTCAAAAGCTTGGGCATTTCGCAAAAGATTGTTACGCGAAATGAAGAGAAAATCATGCGGATGAGGCCAAGGTTGCTAGGTAAGACGTGGATGATGATAACACGCTGCTTGTAGTGAATACAGAAGAGAAACATGGCATTAGAGAGGTGTTAGATAGCAACTATGACAGTAGAAAGTTGCTGGACAACAGCTACTGCGGTGCAGAAAAGGTTGACAAAACGCATTCGGAGAAAAACGTAATGATAACTGTTCGAGATGGTGTCCAAGGGAGTCATGATTGGTACTTGGATTCAGGTTGTTCAACTCATATAACGGGTAGAAAGTATTGGTTCGTGAAGATCAATCAAGCCACGCGAAGTAGAGTTAAATTCGCGGACGACACTAATTTAGCGACCGACGGTGTCAGTGATGTTTTGATCATGAGAAGGGATGGTGGCCATTCCTTGATCAAGGATGTGCTGTACATTCCAGGAATCAAGTGTAATCTCTTGAGTATTGGCCAATTGCTTGAGAAGGATTACTTGATTCGGATGGAAAATAAGGTTTTGCGCGTTTTGGACCGAAACGGTGTTTTGATCCTTAAAGCTCTTATGGCTGCAAATAGGACTTTCAAGATTGAGTTGAAAGTCATGGAGCATAGGTGCTTAGCTACAGCGGCAATTCGTGAAGAATGGTTGTGGCACTACCGTCTTGGTCACCTAAATTTTCGAGATCTCAACGCATTGCAAAGGAATGGTATGGTTACCGGGCTAGCACACATCAATATTCCAACTGAGATATGTGAAGAGTGTGTGCAAGGGAAGATGCATAAGAAGAGTTTCAGCAAGGATGCGAGTCATAGGACCAAGGTTCATCTTGATGTGGTGTACTCAGATGTGTGCGGACCAATGCAAGTTAACTCGTATGGCGGCAATAGGTACTTTGTGACTTTTATTGATGATTTTATTAGGAAACTATGGATTTACCTTGTTAAGAGGAAGGATGAGGTCTTTGAAGTGTTCAAACGATTTAAATCCATGGTGGAGAGGCAATGCGGTCACAAGCTCAAAATTCTCAAAACTGATGGTGGAGGTGAATTTACTTCGAGTGAATTCGGGAATTATTATGATGATGAGGGTATAGTGCGTGAGGTTGTACCACCCTATACGCCACAACAAAATGGTATTGGCGAGAGGAAAAATCGAACGATTATGAACATAGTGCGTAGCTTGTTGAAAGGGAAAAATTTGCCGAAAGAACTTTGGGGAGAATCTGTTTCTACAGCTGCATATTTGTTGAATAGATGTCCTACAAAGAGGCTTGATAGAGTAACTCCAGAAGAGGTATGGTCTGGAATTAAACCAAGCTTGAATCATTTAAAGGTTTTCGGTTCGATAGCGTTTCGACACATTCCGAGACAACTTCAAAAGAAGCTAGATGACAAGAGTGAAATATTGTTGCTTGTTGGTTATCATCCTACCGGAGGCTACAAGTTGTTTGATATGAGTAGCAAGAAGATCGTGATTAGTCGAGATGTGATCGTTGATGAGATACGGCAGTTTGACAGCAGAAAAACTGCCATATCAGTTCAGGAAAATAATTTCCCACACGATATTTTGCCTCCTGGAGCTGCTGGAAGTCAAAATGTAGAGGCAGGAATCGATTTCCTGGGAGAAAATTTGAATTTCCAGCCTCTTGAAAGAGCGGTACAACAGTAGATTCGAACCGAAAGCGGAGAAAGTAGTAGACGGCCAACAAGGCAAAGAAGTTTGCCTCAAAGACTTCAAGATTGTGAAGTATTTCGGGATAACGAAATCAATGATGATGGTGATTTTGTTCACTTTGCGCTTATGGTTGAATTCGAACCGGTTAACACGAAAGAGGCTCTAAGCGATCCAAAGTGGATTTGTGCAATGAAGGAGGAGCTGGAATCTATTGAGAAGAATGGTACTTGGGAGTTGGTCGATTTACCGCTTGGAAAGAAGCCAATAGGTGTGCGATGGGTCTATAAAGTGAAGGCAAATCCCAAAGGCGAGGTAATCAAGCACAAGGCTCGATTGGTAGCGAAGGGATTTTTGCAACGTGAAGCAATAGACTTTGAAGAAGTGTTTGCACCTGTGGCTAGGCTTGAAACCATCAGATTGGTTGTTACGATTGCAAACAACAACGATTGGAACATATTTCAAATGGACGTCAAATCTATGTTTTTGAACGGTCCACTTGATGAAGAGGTTTATGTAGAGCAGCCCCCCCAGATTTGTAGTGCAGAACCAAGAAATGAAGTACTACAAATTGCATAAAGCATTATATGGTTTGAAACAAGCTCCAAGAGCTTGGAACAAACGCATTGATGGCTTTCTTGTTGACATTAGTTTCAAGCAGTGTGTGTCCGAACATGGTGCTTATGTGAGATCGGATACAAATTATGGTATGATCATTCTTTGCTTATATGTGGATGATTTGTTGATTACCGGCAGTTGTGAGAAGAACATATCAAAGTTCAAGAGTGAACTTATGGCTGAGTTTGAGATGACGGATCTCGGCATATTGACATATTTCCTTGGCATAGAGTTCCAAAAGTCAAAAACGGGAGTGCTCATGCATCAAAGGAGATATGCTCTTGAGATCTTGAAGAAGTGTGGAATGGAGCATTGTAATGCTGCCATTACACCATGTGAAGCAAGACTACAGTTGTCCAAAAGTGAAGATGAGCAAGATGTGGATCCAACTCAATATAGGGGATTGATTGGATCATTGCGGTATTTGTGCAATACGCGACCAGACTTGGCATTTAGTGTCGGTATTGCTAGTAGATTCATGGAGAGACCAAAGGCATCTCACTTGGCAGCAGTTAAGAGAATCCTTCGTTATGTTAAAGGGACTCTTGGCTGTGGAATTCTCTTTCCCGCATCGGATACGGGGCAAAAATGTAATTTACTTGGTTTCACCGATTCCAATTGGTGTGGTGATAAGGATGATAGAAAGTCAACAGTTGGATACATCTTTATGTTTGGTAGGACACCAATCTCTTGGTGTTCGAAGAAGGAACCAGTGGTGGCACTCTCATCTTGTAAGGCTGAGTATATTGTGACTTCGTTGTGTATGTGTCAAGCGATGTGGCTTATGAATCTATTGAAGGAGTTAGGTAGCAATGAGGGTGAGGCTACTACACTTCTGGTGGATAATGTTTCTGCTATTAATCTTACGAAGAATCTGATTGCACACGAAAGGAGCAAGCATATAGAGATGCGGTTTCATTATTTGAGGGAGCTAGTGAGTGAAGGCAAGTTGCGATTGGGATATTGTCGGAGCAAAGACCAAGTAGCAGATTTGTTGACCAAGGGGGTGACAAATGAAGTGTTCAAGAGATTGAGGAAAAGCTTGAGCATGCTGGACTTGGAACAACTGAAATGAGGTGGTGTGTTGAAATTCTGTTTTTGGGATTTCAGTTGTGTTGCTGTTTTGCTGTCATACATGACGTCGAAAGAAGATGTCATGACATCTTGGTCTGATACAGCGGATCACAAAGTTTTTTCTGTTTTAGTTGTGTTTTAGTTTCAGCTTATTGAAATAAGTTGTTTTGTAATATCCCACATTAGTTGGACTTGCCATATATAAGGCCTTGTAATGCTCCTATTATTGTTAATGCCAATTCTTACTCACCCTCAATATCTCTCAATTCTTATCTTCATCCTCTCTAATTCACCTTTCTTCATTAATTCACCAAGATATTTTTCTGTATGTTCTAACAGTTTTCACTATTTGGCCACCCACCATTTATTTTCAAGTTCCAAACGCCAATCTTAAACGTGAAGAGATGTGTTAAGAGTTGCACATCAAATAATATATGGTCTAAATATGTCATTATAAATGGAGACAACCATCATCGTACAAATCAATTATAAGTGAAGACAATTATCATCATACAAACCAATTTAAAAAATTGAGTTAAATCCAACCGCATTTTTTAAATAATAAAAATAGTCAGATATAATCAAATTTGCTATAGATATATACTAAAGTAGTACTAGATAAGTTGTATGTCTAAATACATCGAATGTGGAACAAATGATATAAAAAGATAAAGAAGTATGTTGTAAAAAAAATTGCTATATATGAACAAAATAATATTTTTCAGCTATATGTGGTAATCTTTTAAAATTTTAGTATATTACATGAAAGTTCTTCTAAATAATTATTTTAATGCAAATCAAAAACGTTGACCTATAAAAAAACGTTAAGATATATTTGGACAGATGATTCTAAAAGGTATCATTACTTCATTTAAAATCACTAAATTATAGTTTTTGTCACTCAATTTTTTATGATTTATGAAATTAACTCTTCTATTTTAAATTCAAACAATTTTGATCTTTTTATTTTTAATTTAAACAATTTTAATTCTTCTCTTACGTCTTTTTATATAAAATCTATGAGATATTTATTTTTTAACTTATATTTTTATTTATAAACTTTAATAATATATTTATATACGATAATTTGTCATTTTCAGAAGTAATTTGTTATTTTAAAAAATAGAAAATAATTAATTTTAAGTGAAAAAAATATGAAAGAGAGATAAAAAAATGTTTAAATTTAATATAGAGAGTACAAAATTATTTAAATTTAAAATAAGGAAAACAATTTCGTAAATCAAATAAAATAGGAGATCAAAACTGTAATTAAGTTTTCAAAAATATAAAGTGAATATTTTGTTTGATATAATATATATTATTTGATGCAATCCTTTTTGTATTTAATTTTTTGAAATGAATTTAATTTTGACTTTAAAATAAAAATATTAAACAAAATTTATTACAATTTTATAGATGAATAAGTGAGAACTAATTTTTTGTTTTGTTTTGATAAGCAAATATGTCATTCAAACTTGGTAGAAGGGGTACCAAACCCAACGAACATTCAACTACACCAAAAATCAAACCAAAATCGACAATATGACTCTAAGTACACAACCAAGGGTATTTGCACCAGTCATAAAAAGTACAGACCTTCCTACGTTTCGGTTTCATAATTAGCCACCACCAAGAAAAATTGACAATTATATGCAACACTGCATTAATTTTACCAATTGCGTCATTGAAGAATATTTGGTTACTTCCCTCCAAATGCATACGCAAACTACTAGCCAAATTCCCACCGCACTATCCTTCGAAATCTTTCTCTACAATTTCCCACACCAAGCCAGTAAATGCAGATTACAATGGACTCTATTTAACTCATCCAATTTAAACCAATCTAAAACCTTCCTCCATATCATTTTACTTTTGATGCAATTTAAGAACAGATGTGTGCAATCTTCCTGAACATGAAAACATAAAACACACACCATCTCATGTTGATTAGCAATGACACCACGTTTGGCAAGGTTCATACGAGTCGGTAATTGTTAGAAATAATATAACAAGTGTGAGTAGTATGGATAATAGTCTCACATTAGATAGAAATGTGATGACTTGAGCATTTATAAGTGGGAGAACTCATACACCTATCACCATAAGGTTTTGGGTGAGTATATAATGTGTCTCTTATTTGTATTGCTCTTGGCCTAATATTCAATGCTCTCTAATACAAAATTCACGGTTTTGGGTGAATCTCCCATGAGGACCAAGACCTAACAGTGAAACACTTTGTTTAATCATATGGTCAGCATAAAGTCAAAATTAAATTCATTTAAAAAAATTAAATACAAAAAGTATAGCATCAAATAATATATTATTTCAAACAAATTATTCACTTTATATTTTTGAAAACTTAATTACAGTTTTGATCTCCTATTTTATTTGATTTACGAAATCATTCCTTTTATTTTAAATTTAAATAATTTTGTACTCTCTATTTTAAATTTAAACATTTTTTTAGCTCTCTTTCATATTTTTTCACTTAAAATTAACTATTTTTTATTTTTTAAAATGACAAATTACTTGTGAAAATGACAAATAAGAACATCCAACTAAGTGGTTTTAAACCCGTAATTTTTCAATTATTTATTTTTGAGAGTTGAAATTCCTATCACTAAATTACTAAATAAAAAATGGGTTAAATAAGTATTAGGTCCCTGAAAATAACCCAACATTCAAGTTTGGTCCCTAGAAAAATTTTCTTCAAGGTTTGGTCCTCATAAAGTTTTCCGTTTCTAATTGTAGTCCCTCCCGTTAGTTTCCACTAACGGAGGATGATGTGGCACGCCAAGTGTGCAATAATCCCTTGCCAACTGTGTATTCTTATGCCACGTCAGAAATGAGATTTTCAATTCATTCAAAACCCTAAACCTTTTCCTAAATTTCATTTGTTTCCAGAGTAACATCAACTGTAGAAGAAGAAGATGAGCAAAAAAAACACTTATCTCAGAGCTCGACGCACTGAAGAAGGAACAACGGCCGGAAAACGCTGAGCCGCGGTCACCACCCTTTAACCTCCGCGATCGCCACCACCCACGAGTGGAGCAGAGACGGACGAAGGGATTTCGCCGGAGGGAGACGCAGAATGAGACGGAGGGAGCACGAGATCACTGAAGAAGAGCAAGAAAAATTGGAACTGAGAGAGAACACGGTTGGATTTCTCAATCTCAACAGTTTCGGCCTAAACTGTTTGAATCGTTCAAACTTTTCAACATCATTCGTCTGAATCTCAACTGTTGCAGCTCGCTCAAATCACTCAAAGTTTCAACATCTATTGTTCGATTCTGAACAGCTACAACATCAATCGTTCAAATTTGAATATCGCTCAGTAACTCAAAAGTTGTAGATCTGAACTCAATCTTATCAGAGGTTTGGCAATATAATTGTTTTATATATCGTTCAAATTTTTTTAAACTATACTACAACATCCCCTTGTGGCATTTGTTTATTAGATTTTGTTGCAAGGCTTTTTCAGATGGCAACTGTGGTAGTTCATTATCAGTCCAAAACAAGGAATTTTTGAAGAACTTTTGAAGAAAGAAAATAGATTGAACATATTGAAAGAAAAGGTGGGGTTTCTCTGTATCCTTTTGTTTGTCTTTGTTTGGTGTGCGGTTGAATTGTGTTGAAGTGTTAATAACAACAACAATTTTAAAATACCTCAAAATTGCTTTGTTTTTCTGAAATAAGCAAATTCCTTGAAGTACCTCCATGTTCTGCTCATCAAATTCTTGGATGATGGTTGTGGAATGTGAGCAACCGGTGAAATAAGCAAATTCCTTGCAGTTGGTGCTATTTTAAGAGCTTCAAATAGGGTGCAATTTGATTTTGTTTTTAATTTGGTTGTATAGCTTGTTTCAAATAGGGTGCATTCAAATTATTATATATAGTTAATGAATTAATGTTGAGACAGTTGGTTGTATTGGTTTTTGAAAATGAAAGTTAATTATTGAAAAAAAAGAGTTTGTTGATGTTACCAATCAAATTGTGTATTAACAGGTTGTTGATGTTGCCATATGGTGGTTTAGAACTGATGTTTACCAATCAAACTGTGGTTTAGAACTGCGTTTACCACTTATTGATTTTGCTGACCAAGAACACTTTGTTGATGTAAGGACCCTGATGCTTGGAGGTTTTGCTGCGGTAAAGCATGTGGCTGGGATTGCTGTGATTGAGATGACTCATAAACTTGCTATTGGAAATATTTAGAACTTAATGGTTATCATGATTGTCCTTTTTACTGCTGCTATTGTTCTGATTTTGAATTTTTCTGACCATTTGTTTTTCTCTTTTGGCAGTGTGTGGTGTTAAATGATACAATAATTAATGAAGCGAAGGTCGTGCGAGGTGGATCATTGGGAGGTTGGGGATGGAGGAGATGAACAATGTTGTGTCGTAAAATAAGTGAGGTGTGTGTTTCGATGATGAAGTTTGAGGCGTGCTAGGTGGTGATGAATGGTATTGTAAGTTTATTATGCGTGTTGTGACTATGGGTTGACGTGGAACCAAGAGACTTTCAAAGTACTTAATGCTAGTCTTGTATGTTAGCAACAAGACAAGGAAAGCATTCTTTCAAGGCATCGAAAATGTACAAAAGTTGTTTGTATCATGACAGTTTTTCTTTTTTGTTTTTGTCTTTCTTGTAATAATACATGTAGCCATGACAGTTTTCCTTTTGCTTCTTTCTATTTCACTCTATTTTCTTCCTTCAAGTTTACGCTGACGTTTCATTTTACACATTATAAGTAATCTTTTGGTTTGTGCAGGGATTAATGGAGCACCACAAGGAAATAGAACAATACTTCAAGCGTAGACACGTTTCTATCATATTTCTTTTCAGGAGAAACTTACTATGCAGAATGGTACCTCTCTGTTGGAGAGGAGCACAAGGTTAGATTTTCTATCTGATTTGACTTTTCTTTTTGAAATTTAATATGTAAGATTTGAAGTAAAAGTTGAAGTGATTTTCTCTATCAGGACTTTGTCAGCTCTGAAGTTGATGGTAGAGATGGTGTTTTAGCTCCATACCATAGCATTAAGTTGGAAATTGACACGAGGAATTCTATATACCAACCATGGATATTCTCAGCCTCCAACAGCATTCACACCGTATCTGATTGGATGGATAGTTTTATGCTACAAAGTTTACATGACATGGTTAAAATTCTGGAATAGAGTTACAGTTCACTATGACAACTTTAGTTAAGTGATTGTTAGTTTTTGAACTAAAAGCAATGATTTTGTTATTTTGCTAGTTCAACATTATTCTAGCTTTTAAGGCTTAAGATTTTTTTTACTGTATAATCTGATGAATGAATGCTTGTTTAGATTCTAATTTGTAGCTAATGATTGTAAAATCAGTTTTGAAAAGAGCTTTAAATGTTTGAACATTCTATTTTTGAGTGTATAGTTTTTTTTTCTTCCTTTTTTGTATAGTTTTTTTTTCTTAATTTGAGAAGCATTGTAGCTAGAGATTAGCTATGAATTAGCTACAAAAATATTGTGTTTAAATTAGTTAGAGATTAGCTAGAAATTAGCTAGAAAGTAGCTGCAAATTAGCTACCATTTCTGAATTCAAATATGATATAAATATAAAAAAAAAAATTGAAACAATTGCCACGTGGCATACATGTCAGCAATTTTTGCCACGTTGACATTGCCACATGTAAGCCACGTCATCAAAAAATTTCCACATGACATGCCACATAAGCCACCGTTAGTGAAAACTAACGGGAGGGACTACAGTTACAAACAGAAAACTTTAGGAGGACCAAACTTTGAAGAAAATATTTATAGGGATCAAACTTGAATGTTGGGTTATTTTCAAGGACCTTATACATATTTAACCCTAAAAAAATTAATAACCACTTATATATTTTTTTTATAAGAAGTAGTAATATAACATATTATCTAAAAATTATGTATCATAAAAATATATTTATATTATTGTTCATAAGGTTCACACCATAAAATATATAACATATGTAATAAAATTTAATTTAATTTTTTAGAAATTAAAGTTGGTACTGATGCTTTTCTTTTGTTATTTTGGAAATAAATAAAAAAGAAGTTATACATTTTCAATAATCATTCTGATTATTTAGCTATTTCTGCAATCAGGTATGCTATCTTGACACCACTCTCCTACACCTACACTGTATGCACTGTTTATCCGTACATAAACAGTGCACGTGATTAGTAATTCTGTACATGTACAGTGATCGTGAACAGTACACCGTACATGGATAGTGCCGTGAACAGTAACTGTGAACAGTGCCTTTTAATAGTAAATCAAACTTGGTTAATGAAATGTAAAAACTTGGTTAATATAGTGATGAAGTTGGTTAATAAAAGTCCAAATATTAAAAATAATTTTTACTAATACAATAAAATTAATTAATACAATATAAAAAATTGATGAACAGTAAAATACCGGATAGGTGTCGAGAAATAGTGTGAAAATTTCATTTCTCTTCTGCAATACTATAGATAAATACGCTTTCTATAAAGTTAGCCAGCAATTCATCTAAGAATATAAAATTAGCAATTTAGCACTATCACTTTCTTCTTTTGACAGAATCAATTAATCAATTAATAAAATAATAAAAGTAGACGGCATTATAATTACATCATACCATTTTAATTTTATCTTTTTTTATCCGGTACTTTTATTCCTTTATGTTGTATTATTAATATGATAGAAAAATAAATATTGATAATTTTGACTATATTCCGCAAGATAAAAAGTGGTAATGTGTCTGTTCAAGTTTATCTTTTTCACACAATCAAAATGTTTTTGCTATTTTTAACGTAAGCAACACTCGAAACTTGAGAACCAAAGTACAACAAATTCACTATATAGACACAACACAAACTGAATCATCGATTAATGTGAAAGATTCATCGTTTTAAACCAAAAAATAACATAGGATCATTGATTAATGTTTCTTGAAAAACATGAAGTTCTGCAAAAAATACCAGCAATACATGCAAGGCCAGGAGAACAAGAAACTTCCTGAAGTTGGATTCAAGAAGCTCAAGAAGATCTTGAAGAAGTGCCGTAGCGATCATTCTCATCCTCATTCTCAATCCCAATCCCATAAACCATCTCAAACCTGTCCCAACCAGTGCTCAGGTTATCAAAAAGTTTGATTTTTGATGATTAATTTGTTTTGGAAAATATTGGATCTAACTTTGTGTAATTGTTATTATTTTCAGTGTGTGATGGAACGTTCTTCCCTTCACTTCTCAGTGAAATGTCTGAGATAGTTGGATGCTTTAATCAACGTGCAAAGAAATTGCTTGAGCTTCATCTTGCTTCTGGTTTCAGAAAGTATCTTTTATGGTTCAAAGGGAAGTTTCATAAGAATCACACTGCTCTTATTCAAGAAGGTGAAGATCTTGTTACTTATGCACTCATCAACGCAACCGCAATCCGAAAAATTCTAAAGAAATATGATAAGGTATGATCATGAGATTCATGACAACGACGATGATGATGATGAATAATTTGGTGTTCTAATGTGATTGCAGGTTCATTATTCGAAACAAGGTCAATTGTTTAAGTCACAGGTTCAAAGTATGCACAAGGAAATTCTTCAAAGTCCATGGCTTTGTGAGCTTATGGCTTTCCACATCAATTTAAGAGAAACTAAGGTGGATTCAAGGAACGAAACAGCTTTGTTTGATGAATGTTCCCTAACATTTAAAGATGGAAAACCATCGCTTACTTGTGAGCTTTTTTGATTCTGTCAAAATTGATATTGACTTGACTTGTTCTATATGCTTGGTAAGTTAATTTCATATGCAACTTGTAGGAAAATGAAGATCTAGTCAAGTTAAGAGATTATGATGACATTATGTTGACATTGTTCATTTGGCTCTTTTATGACAGGACACAGTGTTTGATCCAGTTTCTCTGACTTGTGGTCATATATTCTGTTACATTTGTGCTTGCTCGGCTGCATCGGTGTCGATTGTCGATGGACTTAAGGCCGCGAATCCTAAAGAGAAATGTCCTCTATGCCGCGAGGTAGTATTAATTAAGCTACATGATATGATATGAACTTATAATAACAAGTTATGGTTTTGTTGATTGTAGCGTGCGGCTTATGAAGGTGCTGTGCATTTGGAAGAACTTAACATTCTGTTAGGCCGAAGGTACGATGGATCGCGTTTAAATGTTGTATGATCATGTTGTTTTTGATATATGGTTTGTGTGAGGTTAATGATTTGGATGGGTTTTAACAGCTGCCAGGAATACTGGGAACAAAGGGTTCAATCTGAGAGGGTGGAAAGGATTAAGCAAATAAAGGAACATTGGGATTCACAGTGTAAAGCTTTTATGGGGGTTTGAGGAGATCCTGAGTTTAATTAGTAGTTTGTTTGGTGGAGTACAGGAGTGGTTTATGGGGTGAAAATGTGAATAGACATTTGTTTGATTGTATGTGTTTGGTGTTTAATGATTAGTATGCTTTCAAACTATATCTATATGATTGTTAATGGTAGTGTGTTTGTTAAATAAGAGGTGTTAGTCTTGTTGGATTGAATCTGGTGAAGGATTAGAGACTTTGCAACCTTACTAGTTTGGAGAAAAGGGTGGCAAATATATAGGTTAGCCGGCTAAGAATATATTCAATAGGATGGATGTCAAGGAGGCAGAAGCATGAGTATTCCTATGCTCTCAGTCCATGCCATTTGAATTGCCCGGTATTTGTTTCTAGCTATTTGGAGTTTTCCTTTGTCTCTGTTCTCGCATAGACTTGATCAACATAAAAATAAAAAAATAAAAATACATTTTTATTATTTTTGTACAAGTATGAAATTATAAGAGGGATCGTCTAAACATGTGATATGAGTTTCTTGTCATTGGTGGTTTTGTTGCAATCTCCTCTCTTATTTTTAGCTTTTTTTTTTCTTCTTTAGATGCGGAGGTGGTAATCATGTGACTTTAACATAAGAGGTGAGGGGAATTGTGTTATTTGATTTTTTTTTTTTCTTTTCAAAATGATGGATTTTAAGATTAATTGATTTTGATAAAAGAGAAGAGATTAAGCCGCGCAAAAAATAAAACACTAAAAAAATAAAAGATAGCTATAGAAATATCACCCAAGAAATTTATAATAGTACGACTTTAAACCATGTGATCTAGTTTTGGAATTTTTTTTTAATATAACATGCTTTTTCCAAAAAAATTATCAAAAAAACCTTCTCTTCAAAATATTTATGAAAGTGACATGTTTTCAGAAACCACTACAAGGGAGGCGCCATATGGGATGGCGCCTCAGTTAGAGACCACAAACCATTTTATATGGCGCCTCAGGCCATTATGGGGTACCCTAGAAAATCCATGAGGAGTAGCCAAATGAAATGGCGCCTCAGGTGATTTCTAGATTTTTTTTTAATTTTTTTTAATGTTTAATAAAAAATGTTTTTGTTTTAAATTTGTGCAGAGGCATGGTTAGGAACAGTAGAAAAAGAGTGTAGGCATGCAGTGTTGAGTCATGCAGAGCGTGATCTTGTCAATAGTCTAACCATGCAGATTGGGTGGTCTTGTCAAGCTTAGTGTAGGCATGCAGTCTTGTGTGGTCATGTCAAGGTTAGTGTGTAGGCATGCAGTCTTGTGTGGTCATGTCAAGGTTAGTGTGTAGGCATGCAGAGGAGCACATGGTTCTTTGGCAATGCTTTTCTGAAGCAATTAGACTACAGAGACACGTTTCTTGTAATAATTTTCTGCCTATTAATACACTTTAAATATACATCATACCATCACATACATTCAAACCATTTGTAGTCTGCAAACTATTTCTTCCAAACTTTAAAGTTTGTAACCCATTTCTTCCTAACACAAATTCAGATATGGCTCAAATACTAGAATACTTGATAACTGCACATATCCTTGGTGAGATATTTGATTGTCCAATGAGTGGTTTCAATTTTAGGGATACAGAAGTGACCAGGTTTTTAATTGATAGAAGAACAAATTTCTATCACTTGAAAGCTCGGTTAGAGAAGAAATTGCAGTGCGGTCCAGTTGGGCAAATTATATACAAAAACCCTATCTTTTTTTAGGGGAATGAGCTGTGCAAATTTTTTCAGATGAAAATACGGGATGATGATGATGTTCGTAATATGTTTCTCAGCCATGAGCATTCTGGTTTCAATGAGGTTGAGTTATATATTACGTTACAAAATCAACAATTGTCTCAACAACTTGAGGTATCACAGGTTTTTAACGATTTCGACAACGAACAAGCTGAGTTGGACGTCGTTGACGAGGAGTAAGAAGAAGCGGAGGACGTTGTTGACGAAATGATAAACGGCGATGAGGCAGACCAATTGCCAGACAGTCATGTTTATTGCCCACCTCAACACATGACAACACTAAGCTTAGGCGAGGATCAGCCAGTAACAGATATTTTTTAAGACCCATACAAAAAGACGGGGGGAGTACTAAAAGTTGGAGACAATTTTCGTACAAAAGAAGATTGTGTCCGAGCAATTAAATAATACCATATGAACTTAGCTGCAGATTATAGAGTCGATCGAACAAATTCGACTCTATACAAGATCTACTGCCGCAACGAGGTTGTAGCGAGCGATTTTGGACGCGGTTCTTAAGCGCTGGTCGCTCTCTGCGGTTTGAGCTTTGACTACAGGTCGATTCATTTTTTATCCTATTGTGAGCTGAATAAGGAAGGGAAATAGATGTCTCCAATTAACCCTGCTTGCATACTGAGTTTAAACAGCGGTCTGTTAGGTTACAAATGCTATCAATGTGGGGGGCCTTTGTACTGGTTATTTGTATTTTCGCCAATACTGTTTTCTTTCTTTTTACCTGGGCAGACGGTTTCTGGCGGGGAACAAGGATTAGGATGTTAGGAATGATGCTTTTGAAATACTGCTTGTGATTGATGGAGATATGGGATTTGGGTTTTTTGTTGATTGCGCTCGCTAAGATTTTTTCTTTCAATCTTATGCCTACGTATTCCCGTTTACCGAAACAGGGAAATCAGAGCGTTCGTAGTTCCTCCTATTCTATGGGAGGAAATAGGTGTTTTGGTGTCTTGTTCAAAGCCCAAGACGTGAAGCGAAAGGTGGTTTATATCTTGTTCAAAGCCCAAGATGTGAAGCTGAAAGGTCTATTTGTGTCTTGTTCAAAGCCCAAGACGTGAAGCGAAAGGACCTCGACTTTAGAGAGAATTTGTCATCTCTAAAGAGGGGAGAAGGAGAATTACTTTAACTGGGATACGCGGATCCGAGCAATGCCATAATTTCCGAAGAAAGGGTTTTAACCTGAAGGAGAAGACTTTAACTCAGTGTAGAGCAATGCCATCTTTCCTTAGGAATTTCTCATGCTAAAAGAGGGACAGTGGCATGGATGTAGATGATCCAGAGGCTTGCCGCTTACAGCGATTAGACGAAGGGGAAGGAGTTATTGATGTATGCTGTGAACGAGGCACAGCTTCGATGCTAAAAGGTTAATTGGATCAACCAGTGGTTTTCTTATACAAAGCCTAAGAGGAGGCTAATTTGTGTCTCGTACAAAGCCCGAGAGAGAGGCTAAAAGGGTTGACTCAACAGGAGAATCTTTTATACTCAACAAGATAGTGTTTTTGTATCTCGTATGAAGCCCGAGATGAAGGCTAAAAGTTTGACTTAACAAGAGAGTCTTTGTGTGTCTCGTACAAAGCCCGAGAGAGAGGCTAAAGGAGGTTGACTCAACAAAAGAGTCTTTTATACTCAACAAGAGAGTGTTTTGTATCTCGTACAAAGCCCGAGATAGAGGCGAAATGTTGGCTGTTTCAGTTGAGTGACAGGTCCAGTATGTTGGTTAAAAGAGAAAATCAGTTCTTATAAAGAGACTGATTAAAAGTAAGGCTATGCTTTGGCGCTTGATCAGAGGATCAGGGTTATTTCATGTTCTTTAAGGAAATGGGAAATCCATAGGGGTTTTGAGACTGTCTGAGTCTGCGGGTTTCCTTCCTATTTAACGAAGGGGTCGCTTGAGAATGTCTTTGAGACTCAAGGAAATTAGACTGTCCAAGTCTAGAGTTTCATCTTTTGTACTATGCTTTGAGAAACAGTAGTAGACTCTACGAAAGGACTGTTCTATGAGGATGACTAGGTTCTGTTCCTATACCTCTAGGAGGTCGTCGGGACAATTTGTACGAAGCCCAAGAGGAGGCTGGAAACTTTTAAGAAGCCGACGGGTCCTTGTACGAAGCCCAAGAGGAGGCTATCATTCCCGGAGGAAGAGATCATTATACGAAGCCTAAGAGGAGGCTGTGAATATTTCTAAGAAGCCGTAGTGTCCTTGAATAATGCCCAAGAGGAGGCCGATGCTTTTAAGAAGCCCGTGGGTCTATCATCTCCTTTCCATTAGGAGAGATAACTCTTTTAAAGATAAAAACCACTGGTAAATGTGCGAGGTTTACTATCCAGCGACTTTTAGCTTTTGAAGAGGGTTCCTTAGTTAAGGTCCAAGATTATGACCGTAGTGGGTACCCAAACCCCGAGACATTCAAGGCAAGCTATCCACGAGGAATAGATCAAGTCAGGAAAGTTCGAGAATTTGGAAGAAACTCAAAGATGCCATTCACGGAGAATACATTCATCTTGGGGAGTAGAGCTTCTTGACGATTCCTAAGGAGGACAGCCGAAGAGAAGACTGTATCTGGTGCTCCTATTGGGGATCTAGGCGTCTATTTCTATGAATAAATGAAACGGCGTCACCTAGTTCTAGACGTAGTAGCCGGGGAAACTCGAAATATCTATACTATTATTACGCAGTAGATATGAGTTTATGAAAGGAGACTTACAGTGAGCAGCCCCACAATACAGTTTATAATATGAAAGCAGTAAATGAAAGCGATAACCACTTACTCGGTTGTAGTGCTTCCATGCTGTTTGGTTAGTTGTTCAACAAAGAAAGATTGAAAACAATAGTATATTCAAAATCAAAGGAGAAAGTGCTTTGAAAAAGAAAGGTTTGGGGCTTACAGCTCAAGGAGAGGCCCAGGGTTTTATCAGTGAGCGCACTGTTTGACTTCGTACAGTGGGACTTATACAAGTGACTGGGGCCCAAAAATGGTTTTATGTACAAAGGGATGGGTCTTACACTCTCTCAAGAGGCCCCAAAAGGTTTAAAGAAAAGAGTGGGGCTTATAACACGAGGGTAGGCCCAAATGATTTTTCGTTTAAAAATGGCGATCGCGCCGAGGTTTTCTTTTAACGCAGAGAGACTTATACAATAAGTGAGGCTCAAAATGTTTTGGTTAAAAGGGGGATTGGGTCTTACACTCTAATAGAGGCCCAAAGTGTTTTGAATGGGTCTTATAGCTCAAGGAGAGGCCCAGATGGTTTTTATTTTTAAACGGGCGATGATCGCGCCGTTTACTTGTACAGAGGGACTTATACAATGAGTGAGGCCCAAAAAAGTTTTTGTACAAGGGGGGATGGGTCTTACACTCTCTCAAGAGGCCCAAAGAGTTTTGAAAATGATTTATGAGGGTTGAATTAATCCAAAACCCTAATTTGTTTTCAAAATGTATTTAATTGAATAAAAATTCAATTAAAATGATCAAAAATTGTTTAACACATGGAAAACAAATTGTGATCTTGGATTAATGCTTCAAAAATTAAGTATTGACCTACAAAATAATTAGAAAGCATTAAAAGTTGAAAAATCAATGTAGAAAAAATATTTAAAATGCCAAAAACAATCAAAATATTAATTCTTTGCAAAAATATCAATTATATGAAATAAATAATATTTTTGGGATTTTTTGATAAAATAAAATATTTTAACATTTTTGTGAATTATTAAAAAAAGAATCAACTCAAAATCATTAAAACTCAGAGAGAAATTAATTTTTGAATCAATTAAATAAAATCACAAAATTCAAATATTTGAATTTCTAAACATGGCGCCAAGAACAAGCTAAAGAACACGCGCGTGTTCTTGGTTTCTCAGATTTGCATTTTCTATCCAATCTCCATGAATACGTAATCATATCATGCAATCCACATATCATTATGCTCGTCTCAACCTCACGATCATGTCTATGTACTTTAATTTCATTTAAATTAAACATACAACAAGAAATCACGAAGAGACCTCAAGAACCCTAATTTCTGCATAAAGGCTAGGATTTTTGATACACGATTCAAACAATGCAATTAATTGAGGGAAAACATTCCATGCATGATTATGAACATATGGCCAAATTATTGTGCGAGGAAATATGCATAGATTGAGAGATGACCAAGCATGTGCTTACCTCCAAGCCGTGACAGCAAGTTCAAAGTGATTTTTGATTTGGAGGTGTTACAGATGAGTGGTGATGATCTGAACAGCTTCCCTACACCCTATGGATTGTGTTTGGATGGTTGGACTTGATTGAAATTGGTTGGATCATTTTGTTGTACCTCAGCTGCACTTTGGTTAAAACCTTGAGCAACCAGCTGGTGATTTTGTGAAATTGATGTTTCAGAAGTAATCTAAGTGTTTGATCAGCTCATATGTGATGTATGTGAGGTGTGTGAGTGATTGGTTTGATTGGAATTGCTCTCAAACTCAAAACCCGATAGTGACTTGCCTTAGAAGGCAAAAATGGAGTGAAAGAAGAGATTTTGAGGAAAGCATCTGTTTGATGGCTTTGGTGTACTCAAACTAACCACAATTGAGCTCTATTTATAGTAGAACAAGTTTGTTTTGCAAGGAATAGTGCATGGCAGCTGGTAAGTAGGTTTGGCCAATGTTGGCAAATGAAAATCCAAGTCTCCTCTAGCCATTGACTAGAGGTTAGGGCACAGAGCTTTGGTTCCCTTGGTCTTGGATAAGTCTTGACTGATTTCAGATGAGAATGGCTCAGTCCATGCCACCTTGATGGTTCCATTGAATGCCTCATTCCAAATTTGAAGTCTTGTCCCTATTTTGGCCATTCTAGGTTCAACATGTTATTTCTTGTTCCATGGACTTTGGAGGCTTGGCTTAGTGATTGTCCCCTTTAGATTCAATCCTCTGAGGTGTCCAAGTGGATAGGAGCAATTGAATTTGGCTGATTTTGGCAAATCGACCAAAGTTGCAAATTCTGCCTTGCCTTGACAGATTTCAGCAAGGCAACTTGGCAATGTTGTATCTCATGGTGTAGGTTGAATTTGGCAATGTTCTTGGCCATTTTGGAAAGCTCTTACATGATACAATAACTGTTTGAACAAGTTTGGTTTTGATCTCTTTTGATTCCAAGTGAAAAATCCCCCTACATTTGGCAAAAAGTGAGGCAGAATCTGACTTAGTGAAAATTTCACTAAGTGTTGGAAAAAGTGACATTTTCACTTTTCAGCCACTTTGATCACTCCATAACTCAAAATCCTTAATGAATTGGAATGACTTGTAGTTGAAGTTTTTGTAGGTGATAATGAGGGCTACAAATCCATATTTGGATGAGAAAAAATGGCCTTGTGGTTTAGGAGTTATGGTCCTTCAAAGTTGGTACCCTTGCCACTTTATTTTTAACTTAGAAAAATTTCTAAGTTTTATGGTTACCCATTTTACAAGTTATCTCACTTTCCTTGATTTTTCTTGATGAATGATGATTCAAATCATACGTTAACATCATTTTAGGGTTAAAAATCCATTTTGGTGAAAAATCTCAAAAAGTCAAAGTTGACTTTTGTGCACAGTTGACTTTTTATCAGATGAATTCCAAACTGTGCAATTCTTCAGAAAATCATGTCCTTGACCTAAATCAAACTTGATGGACATGTTCCATGGGTGTCATAGGGTATATTCAATCATGTATTAGGGTTTGGGAGCATGTCCTGGTCAAAAGTCAAAGTTACAGTTGACTTTTCCCTTAAAACCCTAATTGTGGTGCAGATGGAATTGAGACTTGTTGCTCAAACTTCTTGGATTAATCCATTGTTCCAAATGGATCAATATGGTATATTAGAGACCCTCAAATCCTCTCTTGAGGTCTTGGCTCATGGTTTGTCCCAAAAGTCAACTTAGGGGTGAATTAGGTCAAGAAACCCTAATTCCTGATTTTTGATGAATGCATCCCTTGAGGCAAAATTGACTTGATGCATGGGTTCATGAGGTTCCATGAAGTAATTTAGGTTATGTTTTGGATCATTGCCTTGTGCCCAGATGAAAATTTCCATCTGGAGGCCCTGGTCGACCAAAACCCTAATTTGGTGACATTGTCGATCTTGAGACTTGATCCACCTAGAAGGGAGCAGCCTTGTGCTTAATCCTTGAAGTGGGAGTCCTTTTTGATCCATTGTGGATGTTTAAGAAATTAGACAAGTTGAAGATCATGTCATTTCTTGATTGAGCCTTTGTCTAAGCACTCAGAGAGGGCTTGAAACCTTAATTTTGATTGTATTGGATGCTCACCCATCTTTGGGGAGACTGATGAAGCATGATGGTTCATCCATATTGTGATGATGATTTTCACAATGATGGGAAAACTAAGTGGTCAAAATTTGGGGTATGACAGTTGCCCCTATTTAATCTTCTTGGACCCGAAGGTGTGAATGACGAAGGGATTCGGGCATTCGGGGTGCAAGAGGATTAAATATCAGAATACCCGAAATTTTGATGGCTATGAATGGTAGCTTACACATTCATCTTCTTTAGCTAAGCAATGATGTTTAGAAAAGGTAAACTTCCCCTCGATCCTGGTTTCCTACCAAGAACTGGTCTCAGTCTCTTTTGAAATAAACTTCCCCTCGATCCTGGTTTCCTACCAAGGAACTGGTCTTAGTTTCTGATTTAAACTTCCCCTCGATCCTGGTTTCCTACCAAGGAACTGGTCTTAGTTTCTTTTGTCAATAAACTTTATTGACAAGGGACGCTATGAGTAGCGGTTTTCCTTCAAACTTCTCGCCGAATTTTCCTGGGGAGACGCCATTTGAGTAGAAAATGTTTTGTTGTCAGACTTGCTGGGGACCCCAGTCGTCTGAGTCGTAGAGTTGTACAAACTTCTCTGTTTTGGAGACGCCATTTGTCGATTCTACTGGGGAAAGCGAGTCTCTTGAGAGACTGTTTTCGTTTGGGGTTACATCATACTTTTCTCGGGATCTTCCCGGAGAAATGCCATATGATGGGATCCAATTTTAAGGTGCCAATGACCTTCTCATCAGTGGTTTTTCGGAGCAAAACTGGCGTGCTGCCGAATCTCTGATCACGAGGCTTTCTCTATGGATTTTCCTTAATCCGGGAAAGCAAGGATATCATCTTCAATGGCGAAGAGTGATGTTTATTGAAAGTTTTCTCTGGCTTTTCAGAGGTTCAAGTTATCAAAGTGGTCAAGGACCAACTTCTTTCTAGAATTAAACCGGAAGCGAGGTTGTTCAGACACAGTATTTCCTGACGAGGCAAGAACTGACAACTCGATTGAGAGGACTTCTACCACTAGGGGACAAGACCGACTAGAGTGATAGTGATGCAATACGAAATGTGAATGCAAATAAAAAATGCATGATGTATGTATGTATATGCTGACAAAATAGACGCGACATACAGACTAATGGATGAACACAATTGGATACTCGGCCATCGCGGGGCGAAGAAGTACCGTTGGTTCAAAATAGTAATTCCACCTTGCTTAGGAGAGATAGTCCCGTTGGGAGCTATGTTGATCGGGCTTAGGAGATGAGAACTCGGCCGAAGATGTCAGACGAAACATGGTCTCTGACATTGCTGATCCTTCATTCAGGCATACTGGCTTAGAAGGAGTACTTTGATTCTGCACTTTGAAGTCCGCTTACTTCGGGAGAAGCGATCGATGTTCTTCTGATGTTCAACAGTCAAAAGAAATGCCATCTTTAATTTAAAAGCAGAAAAAGTTTTAACAAGTAAATTTATTTTTGTTTCGTTTCAAGAATCGTTGATTAAGTTTAAACAACGTCGTTCTGTAAAGCTAAAATAAGTAAAGAATTACAAACAAAAGCACAAGGGCTCAAATTTTATTGATAAGATGGAGATCAGCCAAACGCGTGATTCCAAAGAGTATATACAAAGTTAGAAAATGGTAATTTACAGGGAAAAGGGCTACGTTGAAACATAACGACCACTATCCTTCTACCAACTTTGAGTTCGGGACATCCTGAGCTTCCGTCGAAGATGACCTTTGACTGGAGATTTCCTCCGATAGATGATGCAACTGCTGCTGAGGGACTTGCCTCTGTTGAACATAGTTACTTGCCATTATCCCTAACTTTTGCCTGGATTGTACTATGAGATTTCCAATCCATCGGGATGATTTTTTTTCATGTCTCTAACTTTTGCCTGGACCGCCCTTTCGGGTTTTCAATCCACCGAGACGTTTTTTTTTAGTTTTAGGCGAAGTATTTCTTGACTACATCAACATTCGTGGGGTAGACAAATTCCTCTCCGTCCATGGTTGCAAGTCTCAAGGCGCCGCCTGAGAAAGCTTTCGTGACCACATAGGGCCCATCATAATTTGGGGTCCATTTGCCCCGAGAATCAGTGAGAAATGATTGTATCTTCTTGAGCACAAGGTCTCCTTTCCTGAAGACACGAGGCCGGACCTTTTTGTCGAACGCCCTCTTCATTCTCTGTTGATACAACTGACCGTGGCATAGTGCCGTGATTCGCTTCTCTTCGATCAGGTTCAGGTCGTCGTGTCGACTTTGACACCATTCAGCTTCGGTGAGCTTCGCTTCCATCAATACCCGGATTGATGGGATCTCTACTTCTATGGGGAGCACTGCCTCCATGCCATATACTAGAGAGAAAGGGGTTGCCCCTGTTGAAGTACGGACAGATGTGCGATAACCATGAAGAGCAAAGGGTAGCATTTCGTGCCAATCTTAATAGGTTACAACCATCTTCTGAACTATCTTCTTGATGTTCTTGTTAGCCGCTTCTACCGCTCCGTTTATCTTGGGTCGGTAGGGAGATGAGTTATGGTGTTCGATCCTGAACTCTGCACACAACTCTTTCATCATCTTATTGTTCAAGTTAGATCCATTATCAGTAATGATCTCGCTTGGAACACCATAACGGCAGATGATATTGTTTTTGATAAATCGGACCACCACTTGTCGGGTTACATTGGCGAATGACGCTGCTTCGACCCACTTGGTGAAATAGTCAATGGCTACCAGGATGAACCGATGTCCGTTTGAAGCCTTGGGCTCAATCATACCAATCATATCGATTCCCCATATGGAAAATGGCCACGGGGAAGAAAGAACTTTGAGATGTGATGGCGGTACATGAATTTTGTCGGAGTATATCTGACACTTGTGACACCTTCTCATGTACTTGTAGCAGTCGGATTCCATGGTTAACTAATAGTACCTGGCCCTGAGAATTTTTCTCGCCATTGAGTGTCCGTTGGCATGAGTGCCAAAGGATCCTTCGTGAATTTCTTTCATGAGCATGTCTGCTTCTGGTCTGTCGACGCATCGGAGCAAGACCATGTCAGAATTTCTCTTATAAAGAGTGTCACCGCTCAGGAAGAAGTTTCCAGCCAATCTTCTGAGGGTCTTTCTATCTTTTCTGAGTGCCCCAGATGGGTACTCTTGTTTCTGAAGGAAGCATTTGATATCATGATACCAAGGTCTGTCGTCTATGACTGCTTCAATCGCGAAGATGTAAGTGGGTCGTTCAAGGCGCATTATGTCGATCTTAGGTATGTCATTCCATCGACCTACACTAATCATGGAAGAGAGAGTGGCTAATGCATCAGCCATGTGATTCTCATCACGAGGGATGTGATGAAAGTCGACTCTGTTGAAGAAGGGTAACAACCTTCTTGCATAGTCTTTGTAAGGAATCAATCCTGATTGGTATGTGTTCCAATCTCCTTTCATCTGGTTAATAACCAGGGCTGAGTCGCCGTATACGTCCAAATTTTTGATCCTTAAATAAATCGCTTCTTCGAGACCCATAATACAAGCTTCATATTCGGCCTCGTTGTTCGTACATTTGAACGTAATTCGAGCGGTGAAAGGAATGTGGGAACCCTGAGGGGTAACAATGATTGCCCCAATTCCGTTTCCATAATGATTGACTGCTCCGTCAAAGATAAGTCCCCACTGGGAACCTGGTTCTGGCCCTTCACTGGGTAGCGGTTCATCGCAGTCTTTCATCTTTAGATACATGACATCTTCGTCTGGGAAGTCAAACCCGATTGGTTCTTGGTCGTTAATCGGTTGATGAGCCAAATGATCGGCTAAAATACTTCCTTTAACGGCTTTTTGAACATGATACTCTATGTCATATTCTGATAGTAACATCTGCCAACGGGCAATCCTTCCCGTGAGAGCAGGTTTTTCGAAAACGTACTTGATTGGATCCATTTCGGAGACCAACCAAGTAGTATGACGAATCATGTACTGGCGAAGACGTTTGGCTGCCCAAGCCAAAGCGCAACAAGTTTTCTCAAGCATTGTGTACCGAGTCTCGCAGTCGGTGAACTTCTTGCTTAGATAGTAAATGGCAGACTCTTTCCTTTTAGTTTCATCTTGTTGGCCAAGTACACATCCCATTGAGTCCTCTAGGACTGTGAGGTAAATGATCAGTGGTCTTTCTTCCACTGGAGATGATAGAATCGGAGGATTCAATAGATATTCCTTGATACTGTCGAAGGTGGTTTGCCAATCTTCTGACCAAACGCAATCCTGGTTCTTTTTTAGTAACTTGAAAATCGGTGCACACGTGGCGGTCATAAGGAATATGAATCTGGAGATGTAGTTCAAACGTCCCAGGAATCCTCTGACTTGTTTTTCAGTTTTCGGAGAAGGCATTTCTTGAATGACCTTGACCTTGTCAGGATCAACTTCAATTCCTTTCTGGCTGACGATGAACCCTAGTAGTTTCCCTGAACGGACACCGAAGGTGCACTTGTTAGGATTCAAGCGGGGCTTGAATTTTCTTAGACGTTCGAATAATTTTGACAGATGTTCAACGTGCTCATCCTCTGTTCTTGATTTTGCAATCAAATCATCGACATATACCTCGATTTCTTTGTGTATCATGTCATGAAATAGAGTAGTCATGGCCCTTTGATAGGTTGCCCCGGCATTCTTCAAACCGAACGGCATAACCTTGTAACAAAAGGTACCCCATGGGGTAATGAACGAAGTTTTCTCCATGTCTTTCGGCGCCATTTTGATCTGGTTATAGCCCGAGAATCCATCCATGAAGGAGAATACTTTGAACTTTGCTGTGCTGTCAACCAGCATGTCAATGTGTGGTAAAGGAAAGTCGTCCTTTGGACTTGCCTTGTTCAGATCTCTGTAATCAACACACATTCTGACCCTTCCATCCTTTTCGGGAACGGGTACGATGTTGGCTAACCATTGAGGATATTCAGATGTAGCGAGGAAACCCGCGTCAATCTGTTTTTGCACCTCCTCTTTGATTTTGATGGCCATGTCCGGGTGAGTGCGTCTCAACCTTTGCTTTACTGGCGGACATTCCGATCGTAGCGGTAAGTGATGTTCCACGATGCTGGTATCCAACCCTGGCATATCCTGATAGGACCAAGCGAACACATCGGGGAATTCTTTGAGAAGCTTTATCAGATCTTCTCTGGCAGTTGGACTGAGCAGTGCTCCAATCCTGATTTCTTTTCTCTCTTTTTTTGAACCCAAGTTCACCGTTTCCAACGGCTCTTTGTGAGGTTCAATGGACCTTTCCTCTTGTCTGAGTAGTCGGGAGATCTCTTCTGGAATTTCGTTGTCAACTTCTACTTCAGCCTCGAATACCGGGAACTCAAAGTCGGAAGAAGGCATCGGATCGTATGTTTCAACTGGGTTTAAAACAAGCAATCTGCATGACGTGATGATTCATGTTTAGAAAAGATAGAGAGAAATGCAAGCAGTGTTTTGATTTTACTGCTTGTTTTTATTATTGAATGTTTTTTAGGATTACCATTTTCTGAAAAAGCAAAAAGAGAAAACAGCAATTAATGCGGAAATTACAGAACGACGTTATTTTATTAATGAACAAGTCGACTCTTGAAACTACAGCCCTATAAAACAAAACTCTGTCGCTTTGGGCAAAGCGAAGAGGGAAATTTACAGAAAACGAGCCCTATCAAAATATCCGTTTCACCTGGGCAGGGTGAAAGGTTAAAGATGACAATTACTTTGACTGATGAACGACCTTCGGAACCTCGACAGCAACCCACTGGCGGCGAACTCCTCGGTGAATAACAAAGTCTGGCACCTTCCTTGATTTGTCTTCAGAAATGACGCTGATTTCTGGTGGAGCAGGATCATTGGAACCTGTCTCCCAGGCAGAATTTTCGTAGGAGGATTCCTCTGTTGCATTTTGCAGAGTATTGGTGCTCTCAGCTGCATCTCCCCATCCAGTAGGCTGGATATCTTCAAAGCCTGATACGAGAGCTTTCGGGAGCAGTGTACTTGACCATATAGTCGTATTTTCCACTTGGTTCTCCCAGAGTGTCCCAAACTTCTTTGGAACTGGAGAAGTCATCCCTCTCGATGACGTTGACCTCGGGAAAAGCATAGTTGATGAATTCTAGTCCTGCAAACGTTGCGAATTCATCGTCATGTTGAGTAATTTCTGAATGACCTGAGTGTTGATCCCATGACATGGTGGGGACACAAGTATTCTGTTCAATGACGGTCAGCTGATTTTCATTGTTCGGCTGACTTTCTTGCCCCAAGTTTCCTGGGTAAGGCTGCCACATTGGCAGGCCATCCATCGGGCCATAGTAATTGTGATCAAAGTTGTCTTTCATCAGAGTGTCTTCCTCTAATGAATTTGGCGGAGCACGGCATCCTTCCGGATCACAATCTCCGTATATCATTTCAACATCTGATCTTGGTATAAATCTTGGACTTTCTGTAGGAAAGCAAAAAGGCATAGGCACCTCTTCCTGAGACATATAACCGTCCTCATTAAGATAGGACTTCCACTCTTCATCTGCGTCAGAGGGATCTTCCACATTGATAGCATGAACTGTCTGAGACACTGGGTGAAGAAAACCTCCACTGTGGAAGAAGTTTTGAAGGGGATGAAGACTTTCATCGTTGGCGGCTGTCTGGGTACAGGTCGCAGAAAAACCAAGACCCTTCTTTGTTTTATTGTCAATAGGAATGACAAGCCGTCCCCATCCTGTCGTATCGGTACTCTCGACCGCTTTGCTAGCATCTTTGTATGAAGAAATTAAAGTTACTTCTTTGAACTAACTGTCCTTGCTCATCGATAGTGCTTGGAACTGAGTTCCAATAACCTCCTCAGGTTCTACACAAGTAGATGATGATAAGTTACTCACGAGCAAGGCCTGTTCTCCACAGATTGTGACAAGTTGGCCGTTCTTGACGAACTTTAGCTTTTGGTGGAGGGTTGAAGTAACCGCTCCAGCCTGATGTATCCAAGGTCTTCCTAATAAACAACTGTATGTTGCCCGGATGTCCATGACCTGGAAAATGACTTGGAAAGCGTGAGGACCAATAGTTATGGGAAGATCAACTTCGCCGATAACCGTTTTTCTGGATCCGTCGAATGCTTTGACGACGACCTCGCTGACTCTCATCGGAGGGCCCTTGAATGATAATTGCGTCAAAGTGGACTTTGGCATAACATTCAGGGCTGACCCTGTGTCTACCAGTACGTTGGCTAAAGCATCGCCCTGGCAGTTAACTGTGATATTGAGCGCCATGTTATGACGGCGACCCTCTTCAGGTAATTCCTCATCACTAAATCCCAAATTATTGCAGGAAGTGATGTTAGAGACAATGCTATCGAATTGTCTGATTGTTACATCCTGTTCCACAAAGGCTTGCTCCAAGACTTTCTGTAGAGCCTCTATGTGTGCTTCTGAACTGAGTAACAGTGATAATACTGAGATCTTTGAAGGAGTCTGTAACAGTTGATCGACAATGTTGTATTCACTCCTTTGGATGAGCTTCATCATCTCATCATTATTTTTTGAAAGGTCGGGATTACTGGATTGACCGACTGGTGGATCAGGAATTTCTGCCTGAAGTTCCTTTTCTTTGTTGGATTCTCCAACCCCTCGGTTGAAGATTCTACCACTCCGTGTTACACGACTGATGTCTGCAATATTCACGACGGAGGGTAATGGAATTTCCTTTCCATTCTCGATTATTGTTGCACCGTATTTGTAAGGGATTGCCTTAGCTGATTCATACGGTAGTGGCCCCGGTAGATAGATAACTATGGGAACCTTCTGATTTTTCTGACCATCATAAGTAACCTTGATCTGTTCCCGGTTGGGAACTCTAGATTCGTCAAGTAGAGGGATGATGGCAAAAACATCCCTGGTCCTGTGATGACCAGAGATCGTGACAACATCCTCAACTTGCTCGGCAAGGTAGTTCGACGACCAAATGATGGGTCCTGAACCTGGATATGGATGAATTTCTCCATGATCGACCTGACCCTGAAGAGCTGCTCTCACAAGGTAACACCCTTGGTTACTTTCCGAACAGACGCTACAACTGTCATAGTTGTGCGGTGGCACCTGGCCACGCCCACTTTGAATACAATGTAACCTCACTAGGTTACCTCCCATTGATCAGACATCCTGACTTTGACGACGAGTAGGATTCCTGTTATTGATACTAATCTGCTGAGTATCTTCATCCATGTAGATTGGCATCCACCAATGATTTAACAAGTGTTGAAGTGCCTCCTGGACAAGGGTACAACCTCGATCATTTTCGCAACCTGCTTTACAGTTTTGATAATCATGTGATATTAAGAATCCAAGTCGGACCTGCTCAGCATGTAACTCTACCAGGTTGGTATTCATTACGCGGATATCGAAGATCTGAACCATGTTGATTTGATAGGAGTTCCTATCATGGTAGTCTTGGATCCATCCAAGATCCATCTGACGCTGGAGGGCCTCTTGTATGAAAGAGCATCCCTGTTTGTTTACCGAGCAAGTTAGACAAGAACTGTAATCGTGCCGCGGCAGATTATGATACTGGCCTTGCCTTGAGTGCATTGCCACCAAGTTGTCATTCATCGCACGGATGTCGTGGTTTTGAATGACGTTGGAATTCGTGTAAACCATGTTAACTCCACGAACTCGGTGCTCTTGGATCCATCCAAGATCCATTTGTTCCTGTAGAGCTGCTTGCACTACAGAACATCCCTGATTGTCTTTAGAGCAGATATCACACTGGTGATAATTATGAGGTGGCACATGGCCATATCCACTCTGTCTACAATGCATCTTGACCAGGTTGGTTTTCAACAAGAGTACATCGTGAATTTGATAGACATCGTTAGTCTCTCCTTCTATCAAATTGACTACAGCTTTCTCATGTTGAGGCAGCGGGTTCGTGAGAACGTTGGGATTCGTATCTTTGAAAGATAAGAGCCCGCTCCTAACAAGTTTTTGCACGTCGGATTTGAAATTGAGACAAGTCTCAATGTTATGCCCTGAACCTCCTTGATGATAAGGGCACGTCTGATATGCCTTAAACCAAAATGGTGGATTTTCTGGAACTGTAAGAGGGGACTTAGTCTGAATGTGCCCCATAGCCAGCAGTAACGGAAACAGCTCTGCGTACGTTACAGGTATAGGATCAAATCCTGGTGGCCGTGTTGTACGGTTGTTGTTATATGGAGGACGAGCCTGCTGAAGAGGCTGTTGTGTCCTTTGTTGATCAGGTTGGCTCTGCGCAACCTGAGGTTGATACGTAGGAACAGGCGCGGGGCCGATAGCAGGAGTTACAGCTGCTACTGGCTGATAACGTCGCCTTTGCTTTCCGAGAGAGATATTCCCAATATCTTGCTCTTTTTTCTTAGGGAGAGCACTACCGTATTTTTTAGTACCGCTCGTTGATCCAGTGTCTTTTACCAAACGTCCTTCTCGGACGGCTTCCTCAAGACGTACGCCCATGCTGACCATTTCGGTGAAATCACTGGGCGCACTGGCAACCATTCGGTCATAGTAAAATGAGCTTAAGGTCTTTAAGAAGATCTTTGTCATCTCTTTTTCCTCAAGAGGTGGACAAATTTGAGCGACAATTTCACGCCACCTTTGAGCATACTCCTTAAAGGTTTCCTTGTCCTTTTGTGACATTGATCTGAGTTGACCTCTGTCGGGTGCCATGTCCAAATTGTACTTGTATTGTTGGACGAAGGCAGTACCAATATCTCTGAATGTACTGATCGTAGTACGGTTTAAACCCATGTACCATTTAAGTGCGGCACCGGTTAAACTATCCTGAAAGTAGTGAATCAGTAGGTCCTGATTCTCCGTCTGAGCTGACATCCGCCAAGCGTACATCACCAGATGGTTCTGAGGGCAAGAGTTACCCTTGTATTTTTCAAAGTCGGGCACTTGGAAATTGTGCGGGACTTTCACATTTGGGACCAAGCAAAGGTCTGCGGCATCCTTTCCAAATAGATCCTGACCGCGAATGGCTTGCAGTTCCTTCTGCATTTCCAGAAACTGTTCCTGGAATTCCTCCATTCTGTCAAACATAGTTTCCTTCTTACCAGAAGGTGTCTGTGGAATATGTCCTTCCGGGACAGTGTACACCACAGGGGGTGGTACCGTGACTACGGTAGTAAGTCTTGGCGCCTCCCGAAGTTTGTAACCTTCAGGAGTCTTCAGTATGCCCCTGGCATCTTCGCTTTCCCGAAGTTTGTAACCTTCAGGCCCAGCGGCTTCTGTTGCGATTCCCTGATCTTCAGTGATCGGCGGAACATATCCTTCCGGGATATAGTTAACAGGCATGCCCCAAGGACGATCTTTCGACATCTGATACCTAGGATCATACTTTTCTATGATGGGCGTTGAGGTGATCTCTGAGATCACAATTCTTTGTAGCTGAGCTTCTGCCATGGCTTGCATGTCGTTACGAAGCTTTCTCATATCCTCTCTCAGAGCGTCGATCTCTTCTTTCAACTCTCTGTTTTCTTCCTCAAGATCATCCATCTTTTTCTGACGATTGGCCCGAGTATTATACGAATGAGACAGTTTGACTCTAGAATCGAGACACAAACGTGAGATTCGTAGGGAAGAAGAATACGCGATGTGAGAATGGTGAATGCAATGATTATATTAATTGTTTTTTTTTGTTTAATCAAAATAAACTTCGACAATTAGATTGCAAATATCAAACAGTGGGGAAACCCATTTTTATTGAATTCCAAAGGATTACAAAAATGGAAATACAGTAGATTACAAAGTGCAGAAACAGAAACCTAAACTAATGGGTCCCGAGTCCTCTTCTTTGACCGGGGCGCTTGGGCCGTTGTCGGGTTGTCATTCCTTTTCCAGGTGAAAGGAGCGAGCAAATTCCTTTGGTCATCTTGATTCTCTACAGCACGCTGCTCCAAAATTTCAATCAGAGCATCTTTCTCTTTTAGTAATTGCTGTATTTGGATACACTCTACGTCGAGGGTGCGGTACTTGTTCTTCCAAGACCTTCTTTCCTTTTGAACCTTGTTGAGAGTAACCTGAAGCTTTTCAGTTTCCGTCATGAAGTACATGACAGTTTCCCTCGGTGGAAGAATTCCGTAACGAGGATAAGGCATCTTTAGCTCGAGAGCTCTAGTTTGTACCCAATGGAGATAAGGCTCCACCGAGACACAGTCCGGTTTTCCCAAAGACTCTCGTCCTATCTTATGAACATGTTTCCAAGCTTGCACTATTTCCATCTTTAGTGCTCTGTCACTTTCTCTTTCTTTGAAGAAAAGACCTTCCAGATGAACACCCAGTGGGATGTGTCTCATCGGGTATCCAAATTGACGAAGAACCAATATCGGATGATAGTTGATTCCTCCTTTAGTTCCTATGAGGGGTACGCTGGGGAAGTTTCCACAATGGTCAATGACTCTGATTCCCTCATAAATCCTATTACACCAATCTATATCAGAGTTGGTGAGAGACATGATCTTCTCTGACCAACATAAGGCACTCTTGCAATCCCAAAAAAACAGCAGACTTGGGCAAGTGAGAGATAAACCATTTGTAAAGCAAAGGTACACAGCATGTGATCTCTCCTCCGCTGTACAAATTTCCTAAGTGTACAGAATGATACGCATCTGCGAGCAAAGTCGGCACAGGGTTTCCAATGAGAAAAACCTTAATAGCGTTGATATCGACGAAGTTATTGATGTTGGGAAACAAAAATAACCCGTAGGTGAGCAAGACAAAGATGCTTTCAAAAGCAGTCTCGTTCCCTATACTAGCGAAGTATAAAGCTTTTTTTTGTCAAGAACTGGGCTGGAAAACCTTGGATGCCACCCTTAGTGGTCATGTGAGTCCTGGCCTCAGACTCGTCCAAATGAATTGCTATTACAATAGTCTGATTCTTTGGAATTTCTTCCAGTCCAGAAAATGGAGCTCGATCAGTGATATGTAAATCAGTAAGATGAGAATACTCCTCCAGCGTTGGTGATAGCTGGTAATTCGGGAATGTGAAACAGTGATAAACCGGATCGTAGAACTGAATGAGCGCGTCCATGATCCCCTTAATCACATGGACTCTTAACAGTGGTAGCAAACCACCGTGCTTGGCTCTGAAAGCCTCTGGGTTAACGATCATCCTCGCTAACTTTCTCAAATCCGCTAGCTTTGGAACCTTGAAGGTATACTGGCGAGTTCTCCTTCTACCGAAATCCATTAATGCAATCTTTTTCTCTGATATTTGCAATCACAGTCTTAGTTTAATTTGAAAAACAGAGAGACTAGAAGAGAAGTTTTTTTTTGAATATTTTAATGTTTTATTAAATGGATGCATGAATGCAGCACACAAAAACATAGAAAAAACATGGGGTCAAAGGGTCGTTGTCATGAAGTCAAGGCTCTACCCATCCCCAAAGGTTTATACTAGGGTGATTTTTGTACCTGTACTCATTATCATCAGCTCCTCCCAGGAAAGCAAAACAACAAGCGGATCGCCAGCGAGTTGTAAAGCAATCTTAGAGTAAGTGTCATTCACCGAGAATAGATCACCAGCCTCAAATGAGGGTAGTATCGCGTAACAACTATTTCCGATAGTTTCCGCACTACGAAAGGGTTTGGCTCCTCAGCTTCTCAGACTTAACAACCGGCCCATTGCCTAGAAGAGTGAATGGGTTGCGTTGGTCAGCCTCCACTGAGGTTGATGGTCGACCCCGTCGCCATCACTTATCTTAAATGTATACTCATTCTTTCCACATACGGCATCACCCGCATTCCCATTAGCAGAAAAATAAACACGTATAGCAATTAGGAAAAGCAGTATATATATTTGTCCTAATCATCCTAGACTTATAAAGCTATGATTCCTAAGTTCCTGACAGAAATGGGTTCCCCGGCGGAAGCCCCAATCTGTGGTATTCACACAAGTGAAGAGAAAAAAGGTTTGTCCAAGGTTTCCACCTTAAACGTTTAAGAAAGAAGATTAAGCCCCACGGTGGGCGCCACTTTTCTGTGTTGGCGGCCACCGCCATGAAAATGACTTACCCAAGGTTTAAATTGTAAGAAAGAAAGAATCGGCCCCACGGTGGGCGCCACTTTTCTGTAGCGAGCGATTTTGGACGCGGTTCTTAAGCGCTGGTCGCTCTCTGCAGTTTGAGCTTTGACTACAGGTCGATTCATTTTTTATCCTATTGTGAGCTGAATAAGGTAGGGAAATAGATGTCTCCAATTAACCCTGCTTGCATACTGAGTTTAAACAGCGGTCTGTTAGGTTACAAATGCTATCAATGTGGGGGGCCTTTGTACTGGTTATTTGCATTTTCGCCAATACTGTTTTCTTTCTTTTTACCTGGGCAGACGGTTTCTGGTGGGGAACAAGGATTAGGATGTTAGGACTGATGCTTTTGAAATACTGCTTGTGATTGATGGAGATATGGGATTTGGGTTTTTTGTTGATTGCGCTCGCTAAGATTTTTTCTTTCAATCTTATGCCTACGTATTCCCGTTTACCGAAACAGGGAAATCAGAGCGTTCGTAGTTCCTCCTATTCTATGGGAGGAAATAGGTGTTTTGGTGTCTTGTTCAAAGCCCAAGACGTGAAGCGAAAGGTGGTTTATATCTTGTTCAAAGCCCAAGATGTGAAGCTGAAAGGTCTATTTGTGTCTTGTTCAAAGCCCAAGACGTGAAGCGAAAGGACCTCGATTTTAGAGAGAATTTGTCATCTCTAAAGAGGGGAGAAGGAGAATTACTTTAACTGGGATACGCGGATCCGAGCAATGCCATAATTTCCGAAGAAAGGGTTTTAACCTGAAGGAGAAGACTTTAACTCAGTGTAGAGCAATGCCATCTTTCCTTAGGAATTTCTCATGCTAAAAGAGGGACAGTGGCATGGATGTAGATGATCCAGAGGCTTGCCGCTTACAGCGATTAGACGAAAGGGAAGGAGTTGTTGATGTATGCTGTGAACGAGGCACAACTTCGATGCTAAAAGGTTAATTGGATCAACCAGTGGTTTTCTTATACAAAGCCTAAGAGGAGGCTAATTTCCGCTAGGAAAATCATTATACAAAGCCTAAGAGGAGGCTAATTTGTGTCTCGTACAAAGCCCGAGAGAGAGGCTAAAAGGGTTGACTCAACAGGAGAATCTTTTATACTCAACAAGATAGTGTTTTTGTATCTCGTATGAAGCCCGAGATGAAGGCTAAAAGTTTGACTCAACAAGAGAGTCTTTGTGTGTCTCGTACAAAGCCCGAGAGAGAGGCTAAAGGAGGTTGACTCAACAAGAGAGTCTTTTATACTCAACAAGAGAGTGTTTTGTATCTCGTACAAAGCCCGAGATAGAGGCGAAAGGTTGGTTGTTTCAGTTGAGTGACAGGTCCAGTATGTTAGTTAAAAGAGAAAATCAGTTCTTATAAAGAGACTGATTAAAAGTAAGGCTATGCTTTGGCGCTTGATCAGAGGATCGGGGTTATTTCCTGTTCTTTAAGGAAATGGGAAATCCATAGGGGTTTTGAGACTGTCCGAGTCTGCGGGTTTCCTTCCTATTTAACGAAGGGGTCGCTTGAGAATGTCTTTGAGACTCAAGGAAATTAGACTGTCCAAGTCTAGAGTTTCATCTTTTGTACTATGCTTTGAGAAATAGTAGTAGACTCTACGAAAGGATTGTTCTATGAGGATGACTAGGTTCTGTTCCTATACCTCTAGGAGGTCATCGGGACAATTTGTACGAAGCCCAAGAGGAGGCTGGAAACTTTTAAGAAGCCGACGGGTCCTTGTACGAAGCCCAAGAGGAGGCTATCATTCCCGGAGGAAGAGATCATTATACGAAGCCTAAGAGGAGGCTGTGAATATTTCTAAGAAGCCGTAGTGTCCTTGAATAATGCCCAAGAGGAGGCCGATGCTTTTAAGAAGCCCGTGGGTCTATCATCTCCTTTCCATTAGGAGAGATAACTCTTTTAAAGATAAAAACCACTGGTAAATGTGCGAGGTTTACTATCCAGCGACTTTTAGCTTTTGAAGAGGGTTCCTTAGTTAAGGTCCAAGATTATGACCGTAGTGGGTACCCAAACCCCGAGACATTCAAGGCAAGCTATCCACGAGGAATAGATCAAGTCAGGAAAGTTCGAGAATTTGGAAGAAACTCAAAGATGCCATTCACGGAGAATACATTCATCTTGGGGAGTAGAGCTTCTTGACGATTCCTAAGGAGGACAGCCGAAGAGAAGACTGTATCAGGTGCTCCTATTGGGGATCTAGGCGTCTATTTCTATGAATAAATGAAACGGCGTCACCTAGTTCTAGACGTAGTAGCCGGGGAAACTTGAAATATCTATACTATTATTACGCAGTAGATATGAGTTTATGAAAGGAGACTTACAGTGAGCAGCCCCACAATACAGTTTATAATATGAAAGCAGTAAATGAAAGCGATAACCACTTACTCGGTTGTAGTGTTTCCATGTTGTTTGGTTAGTTATTCAACAAAGAAAGATTGAAAACAACAGTATATTCAAAATCAAAGGAGAAAGTGCTTTGAAAAAGAAAGGTTTGGGGCTTACAGCTCAAGGAGAGGCCCAGGGTTTTATCAGTGAGCGCACTGTTTGACTTCGTACAGCGGGACTTATACAAGTGACTCGGGCCCGAAAATGGTTTTTTGTACAAAGGGATGGGTCTTACACTCTCTCAAGAGGCCCAAAAAGGTTTAAAGAAAAGAGTGGGGCTTATAACACGAGGGTAGGCCCAAATGATTTTTCGTTTAAAAATGGCGATCGCGCCGAGGTTTTCTTTTAACGCAGAGGGACTTATACAATAAGTGAGGCCCAAAATGTTTTGTTTAAAAGGGGGATTGGGTCTTACACTCTAATAGAGGCCCAAAGTGTTTTGAATGAGTCTTATAGCTCAAGGAGAGGCCCAGATGGTTTTTATTTTTAAACGGGCGATGATCGCGCCGTTTACTTGTACAGAGGGACTTATACAATGAGTGAGGCCCAAAAAAGTTTTTGTTCAAGGGGGGATGGGTCTTACACTCTCTCAAGAGGCCCAAAAAGTTTTGAAAATGATTTATGAGGGTTGAATTAATCCAAAACCCTAATTTGTTTTCAAAATGTATTTAATTGAATAAAAATTCAATTAAAATGATCAAAAATTGTTTAACACATGGAAAACAAATTGTGATCTTGGATTAATGCTTCAAAAATTAAGTATTGACCTACAAAATAATTAGAAAGCATTAAAAGTTGCACAATCAATGTAGAAAAAATATTTAAAATGCCAAAAACAATCAAAATATTAATTCTTTGCAAAAATATCAATTATATGAAATAAATAATATTTTTGGAATTTTTTGATAAAATAAAATATTTTAACATTTTTGTGAATTATTAAAAAAAGAATCAACTCAAAATCATTAAAACTCAGAGAGAAATTAATTTTTGAATCAATTAAATAAAATCACAAAATTCAAATATTTGAATATCTAAAAATGGCGCCAAGAACAAGCTGAAGAACACGCGCGTGTTCTTGGTTTCTCAGATTTTCATTTTCTATCCAATCTCCATGAATACGTAATCATATCATGCAATCCACATATCATTATGCTCGTCTCAACCTCACGATCATGTCTATGTACTTTAATTTCATTTAAATTAAACATACAACAAGAAATCACGAAGAGACCTCAAGAACCCTAATTTCTGCATGAAGGCTAGGATTTTTGATACACGATTCAAACAATGCAATTAATTGAGGGAAAACATTCCATGCATGATTATGAACATATGGTCAAATTATTGTGCGAGGAAATATGCATAGATTGAGAGATGACCAAGCATGTGCTTACCTCCAAGCCGTGACAGCAAGTTCAAAGTGATTTTTGATTTGGAGGTGTTACATATGAGTGGTGATGATCTGAACAGCTTCCCTACACCCTATGGATTGTGTTTGGATGGTTGGACTTGATTGAAATTGGCTGGATCATTTTGTGGTACCTCAGCTGCACTTTGGTTAAAACCTTGAGCAACCAGCTGGTGATTTTGTGAAATTGATGTTTCAGAAGTAATCTAAGTGTTTGATCAGCTCATATGTGATGTATGTGAGGTGTGTGAGTGATTGGTTTGATTGGAATTGCTCTCAAACTCAAAACCCGATAGTGACTTGCCTTAGAAGGCAAAAATGGAGTGAAAGAAGAGATTTTGAGGAAAGCATCTGTTTGATGGCTTTGGTGTACTCAAACTAACCACAATTGAGCTCTATTTATAGTAGAACAAGTTTGTTTTGCAAGGAATAGTGCATGGCAGCTGGTAAGTAGGTTTGGCCAATGTTGGCAAATGAAAATCCAAGTCTCCTCTAGCCATTGACTAGAGGTTAGGGCACAGAGCTTTGGTTCCCTTGGTCTTGGATAAGTCTTGACTGATTTCAGATGAGAATGGCTCAGTCCATGCCACCTTGATGGTTCCATTGAATGCCTCATTCCAAATTTGAAGTCTTGTCCCTATTTTGGCCATTCTAGGTTCAACATGCTATTTCTTGTTCCATGGACTTTGGAGGCTTGGCTCAGTGATTGTCCCCTTTAGATTCAATCCTCTGAGGTGTCCAAGTGGATAGGAGCAATTGAATTTGGCTGATTTTGGCAAATCGACCAAAGTTGCAAATTCTGCCTTGCCTTGACAGATTTCAGCAAGGCAACTTGGCAATGTTGTATCTCATGGTGTAGGTTGAATTTGGCAATGTTCTTGGCCATTTTGGAAAACTCTTACATGATACAACAACTGTTTGAACAAGTTTGGTTTTGATCTCTTTTGATTCCAAGTGAAAAATCCCCCTACATTTGGCAAAAAGTGAGGCAGAATCAGACTTAGTGAAAATTTCACTAAGTGTTGGAAAAAGTGACATTTTCACTTTTCAGCCACTTTGATCACTCCATAACTCAAAATCCTTAATGAATTGGAATGACTTGTAGTTGAAGTTTTTGTAGGTGATAATGAGGGCTACAAATCCATATTTGTATGAGAAAAAATAGCCTTGTGGTTTAGGAGTTATGGTCCTTCAAAGTTGGTACCCTTGCCACTTTATTTTTAACTTAGAAAAATTTCTAAGTTTTATGGTTACCCCTTTTACAAGTTATCTCACTTTTCTTGATTTTTCTTGATGAATGATGATTCAAATCATACATTAATATCATTTTAGGGTTAAAAATCCATTTTGGTGAAAAATCTCAAAAAGTCAAAGTTGACTTTTGTGCACAGTTGACTTTTTATCAGATGAATTCCAAACTGTGCAATTCTTCAGGAAATCATGTCCTTGACCTAAATCAAACTTGATGGACATGTTCCATGGGTGTCATAGGGTATATTCAATCATGTATTAGGGTTTGGGAGCATGTCCTGGTCAAAAGTCAAAGTTACAGTTGACTTTTCCCTTAAAACCCTAATTGTGGTGCAGATGGAATTGAGACTTGTTGCTCAAACTTCTTGGATTAATCCATTGTTCCAAATGGATCAATATGGTATATTAGAGACCCTCAAATCCTCTCTTGAGGTCTTGGCTCATGGTTTGTCCCAAAAGTCAACTTAGGGGTGAATTAGGTCAAGAAACCCTAATTCCTGATTTTTGATGAATGCATCCCTTAAGGCAAAATTGACTTGATGCATGGGTTCATGAGGTTCCATGAAGTATATTAGGTTATGTTTTGGATCATTGCCTTGTGCCCAGATGAAAATTTCCATCTGGAGGCCCTGGTCGACCAAAACCCTAATTTGGTGACACTGTCGATCTTGAGACTTGATCCACCTAGAAGAGAGCAGCCTTGTGCTTAATCCTTGAAGTGGGAGTCCTTTTTGATCCATTGTGGATGTTTAAGAGATTAGAAAAGTTGAAGATCATGTCATTTCTTGATTGAGCCTTTGTCTAAGCACTCAGAGAGGGCTTGAAACCCTAATTTTGATTGTATTGGATGCTCACCCATCTTTGGGGAGACTGATGAAGCATGATGGTTCATCCATATTGTGATGATGATTTTCACAATGATGGGAAAACTAAGTGGTCAAAATTTAGGGTATGACAGAGGTCTGCTCTTTTAGACTAACCGCATCTTTCCGGAAGCGAAGCGATTCCTGGAAGATAGGGTCAATGGGTCCGGAGCACACGTGCATACTAACCAATCCAAGTCAGGATCATCACAAGCTCACCCCTTAGATGATCTGCAACGAAATTCTATTAATCGTGAGCGACAACCCTTCTGTGAAAGTCAATACCATCACAGCTCATATGGTGCAAAGATACAACTATACTCCCTCGTACAGGAAGGAGTGGATTGCTAGGACGAAGGCGGTTGAAAGGATTTTTGGAAATTTGGAGGACTCTTACAAAGAACTCCCAAGATACCTCGTCGCCCTAAAACACTATGCTTCAGGTACTGTTGTCTTGTTAGAGACGTTGCCGGCATATACGCCTGACGGGAATTGTGTAAGTGGAAATGGCATTTTCCACAGACTCTTCTGGGCGTTTGAACCATACATCAAAGGATTTCAAGTGGGTTTCGGTCATATAATCTGGGCAGCTGTTTAGTGACTATTCCATGACATTCATGAAGGACGAGGCTGCAAAGGCTAACACACACGTCGTCACGGTCTTCGACTATTTTGCAGGACACTTCAATGTAGGAGAGTCTATTGATCACAACGAAGAACTGCCTAGCTAGGGGATCTTATCGAGTGGAACTAGATATGAGTTGGTGTGACTGTGGAAAGTTTCAGGTATTTCGTATGCCTTGCTCCCTCCTATGTCATAGCAGCCTATCCCAAGGTCTGACTGGACCCAACCAACTATCTCCATGTTCTTCACCAAGTCAGTACTGTATGTAATGTGTACCGTAAAAGCTTTCAAGTGGTCGCAAAGGAGGACTACTGGCCTACATACGAAGGCGAAATTGTGTGGCATAACGACTTGATGCGAAGAAATAAAAAGGGTCTCCCTATCATCAGTCGGATTCAAACGGAGATGGATACAGCCGGAAAAATGGTGAGGTTGTATAGTTTGTGCCACCAGCCAGGCCACAATCGTACTAAGTGTCCAAACGTGGTAGGGCCTAGCACGGCGACATAGTTCCTTATGTAATCTTGGCTATTTATAATAAGAACAAATTTCATTTCATTAATGGCATACTTAACTCAATACAACGACATAACAAACCCAAACGAAGCCTAAACGAAACAACTCAAATCATAAAATAACAATAACAAACTCAAACAAAACAACTCATAAAATCAGCTTATCTAGGCAATTACAACCATCAACTTAATTTCCTGTTCCAACATCATCATCATGAGGACGCCAACATCATTTTCCACTTTCCTCCAAGTCCGGGTGACTCCGTCTGGACCAGACTTCTCAACCAGCCTCTCTATCTTCCTGATCTTTTCACATGCCTGAAATTCTTCTGGTAGCCAGCGGCGAAGTTCCCTGTGCAAATGCTCCAACGTCTGGGTGTTCTAGAGTAGCATCTCCAACGGAGGCTTGACAGCTGAGTATATAACTAAGGCATTTCGTTTCATCAATGGAAACTCTGGCCACTTATCCTCCGCTGTTGATGACAACGACCGACTATTTGAGGATGAAGACATGGTATTGAGTAAGGGAGACTTTGGGATATTGGTGAGGGAAGGTAGGAAATTAGGGTTTCGGTGACAGTTGTTGTGCAAAAACAAGTGAAGGTGGGCACTTATTTATAGGCACATCATAACCTATTAAATAATATAATTATTTATATATTAATAAAATATAATTATACATTAAACATAAATATTTAAAAAAAAAATTGCCCTGAGGCGCCATTTCATTTGGCTCAACCTCAGGGAATTTTTTAGGGCTCAAACCTTGGCCTGAGGCGCCATATGGTTTGCCTCCTCGCCTCTAACTGAGGCGCCATATGGTTTGCCTCCTCGCCTCTAACTGAGGCACCAATCCATATGGCGCCACCTTGTGAGTGGGTTTTCAAACCCAGCTACTTTCGTAAATACCCTGAAAACTTGGTTTTTTTGGGTTTTTTTTTTAAATTAGTGTTATATATTAAAAAAAATTCTCTAGTCTTGTCTAAAAGAATTTTATGTTGAGATTTTTCACTAAAGCATCTTAAGCTTTTACACTATAGGATTAGCTCAACAACCTTTTTTTACCCCAAATTTTTTAGTAGGTTTAGCATACAACTTCAAAGTCAATTATAAGAATATAAGAGAATTATGCTCTTGAATTATAATTTTTGTATAACAACAAAATTATACAACTTTTGATATAAATTTTTCGCTCTCTCAACACGAAACAATGTATAATGAATAAAAATTATTTATGGTAAGATAGATAATGAAAAATGATTGTAGTAAATAAAAAAATTTATGTTTTGGAAGTGAGCACAAAATTACTTTATATAGAAAATATGAATAAGACGCTAATCAATTAAACCTAGCATAAAAGGAAATACTTAAGTCATAAGCTCTTTTTAATTGATTAGGGGGTGAGATCGCTCTTTAATCGATTAGATGCAAACTCTAATAGATTAGACAATAATATTTGGTTGGCTAATTGGTTAGAAGCATCTTTAGTCGATTAGATAAAGACCATAATCAATTAGGTAAAATTAGAAGCAATTTTTCAAGATATTTTGAAATAGATGGAGATTTAAAAATACTTTTAGTTTTTTGTGCGTATTCATTATCTTAATACTTCAAGAACTAATATTGCTTATTTTACACATTACTGATCAAAACAGAATAAAAAAATAAATTGTGTGACCAGACAAACTTTCATATCTTTTTTTTGGTCTCAATATTAGAATTTGTTCAACTTTGTTTTTTTATAACTTATATATTTTATTTTGATGATGTATATGATTAACTTGACTATGCTCATTTTGTCATCATTAAAACCACATAAGCATTTATGACATGAACAACACATAAAACCACATTATATCCTTTTTTGACGATGACAACACGTCTCTTTAAGAGATGGTAAACCATAATAATAATAATAATAATATTTTATAAGAAGAAGAAGTCAACACATAGAACATATACATCACATTGAAAAGTGAAAGAAGAAGAATATTAAAGACAACATAACAAACTAATATATTCATGATTGATTCAAAATTTCTACTGAGTTCTTATATAAAAAGAAGAAGCTTTCTTTAAGAATAAGTGTAGTAAAAATATCTTCCATTTGATTATATGAAGACACAAAGTCAATTAGACAATTTTTTCCCGACATGATCCCTAATGAAATTATGTCTAACCTTAATGTCTTTTGTCTGAGAGTGAATTATCAAATTCTGAGTAAGATTTATGGTGTCAATGTTATCGCATTTTATCGGGACAATTCCGATATTAACTTCATAATCACTAAATTGTTGTTTCATTCAGATAACTTGAGCACAAAAACTACCCACATCGATATATTTTTCTTTATATGTGGATTACAAAACACTTTCTTGTTTCTTTCTATGGCATGAGACAAGCGAGTTCCCAAGCAAGTGACATGTACCAATGGTACTTTTCTAATTCAATTTACTATAATTGAAATCGGAATCACAGTACCAAACTAAATCATAATCAATCCTTTTGGGGTTCCATAAACCTATAAGTGGTGTCCTAGTGAGATACCTCATAATACGTTTGATCGTAGTGATGTGTGATTCATTGGGGTTTGCTTGAAAGTCTGCACACATACAAACATATAACATAATACCAATACAGGATGTAGTGAGGTAAAGAAAGGAATCGACCATACCTTGATATTTCTTTCTTCAAAAGTGTTCGTACGGGATTTTCGGTGAACAGCCGCTAGCCTCTTATTGAAGTCTACGTGCAGGATCGGCTACAAGAATCCTATACTATGTGTTAAATGTATGTTGATGTTTTAGTTTTTTAGGTTTGAACAAAAGGTAGATGAACAGTTGCGTTAAATCAAATAACAAGGAAAGTACAACAAAATCGGAAAACAACAAACAAAGGAAAAGAAAAACTTGTAAAGTAAATTGCTTAATCAATAAAATAAAGGTGGACGCATGCATACATTCTGCAGAGTTTTGACTCGTTTCTCTAACAATGGTACTTTGAGTGTATTCTCCTAATGCAACAAAATGCGACCCCTAAAACTGAAAACGACACTTCCTTAAATAGGCAAAAAAGTGACGGTTATTCTTCTGCTTCACAATCCTTGCACTGCCACGTGTCCCCCACGTTCGTCCACTACCTTGGTAACTCCCCATGCTTTTATTTGCTCCAAGCTTGTTCGTTCGCCTGAAGCCCTTGGTATTCCTTCAACTTCGACTGAGGTGCTTCTATGTCGAGTTCGCTGTAACGCCCTCTCCGACGGGCCCGATGTCGAGGCTACTCCAACAAGGCCTTTTGCACAATTCTCTGACGACCATACTCATGTATTCTTGGTCGAAATTTGCCAGCTAATAAATTGCCCCCCTAAAAGGCCAGCTTCGACTGAGATTTCCCTTCGACCGAGAAACAGGCGTTTTACATTCCGCTAAATTTTGCCCTTATGTCATGTCTGCTGACATCACGCGTCATGATGACAACTTTTGCTGGCGTTGCGAATTCCCAGAAACCCTTTCATCATTGCTATGATTTTACCTATTTCCTAGGTGATGGGCTTTACAATTTTCCCCACTAACTTTCCCGCTACAGTGAAGTGGAGAGGTCATAACGCCATTGTCGATTGCCATCTGTCACTAGGGGTGGAAATAGGCTAAGCTTTATAAGGCCTGGGTCTGGCCTACGATAAACTTAAAAGGCCTGAGTCTGGCCTATGGCCTATTATAGGCTCTCTTTTTTTGGCCTGGCCTGACCTTTTTAAAAGTCTGGCCTGGCCTGAAAGCCTATTTACAAGCCTTATTCTCATTATGGTTCTCAATTATTCCATATTATTTAAGAAGCTTTATAGGCTGACCTATATATACATATATAGGCCGAGCTATTTAGCCTTTGCTCTAATATATATGCATATATAGGTTAATATATGTATCATTTTTTCTAATATATATGCATATATATGACAACCTATTTAGCATATTTTTAATATATATGAAAATATAGGACGGCCTATAAGGCTTCATAGGCTTTTTTAATAGCCTAAGCCTGACATACTTAATTAAATAGGCTTTTAAAAAAGCCTAAGCTTGGCCTTTCTATTAAAAAAGCCTGGCCTGACCTGGCCTTAAATAGGCTAGGCTATAGGCCCCTGTAGGTCGGCCTGGCTTATTCCCACCCCTACCTGTCACTGCGGCTATTCGACTTTCGGCATGTATAAATACCGGTTTTACCACTCCTTCTTTCTTCTTCGCCTTGCATTCGCTGAAAAAATTCTATCTTTCTGCAATTCTCACCTTTCTTTTTGCATTTCTCCAAACTCTTCATCTTTTCCACTTCTCAGCTTCTAATACTCCAATGACCTCCGTCACTCCAGTCACCGGTAACAACCCCATTGCCTTCACTCTCACTGATGAAAAAGGTTTTACAACCATCCCTTAACCACCATCTACTGATAAAGCGACAGTGGAAAACTGGTAGCATCAAATGATGATACCATTTGTGGTGGCTGACAACCTTCTGGCTTTCCAAGGGCCATATCCCAGTGCCAAAACGCACCGGAAACAAGTTCAAGAGTTTTTCCCTTGTTTTACTCATGCTATTCCACCTGCTTTCAAGAAAGATGGCATTATCGACCTAAAATTCATGGATCCCAACGCCCGAGTTTTTCGGTCGATGCCAACTCCTGGCAACAAAGAATACTTGGTCTGGCTCGACAGAGTTCAAAACAAATGCAAGACCCAATGAGAGAAGGCTGACATATTTGACGCCATCCAAATCTCGAGACAGGCCCATAAGGTTAATTCTTGCCAGCTCATCGCGACGATCTACTTCTGGGAGGGATCGACTAACACCTTCCACCTTCTGTGTGGCATGATGACGCCCACTCTCTTCGACGTGGCGGCCATTACTGGGTTATCTCCCATTGGTGAGACTTTCAACCCTACCCTCTCCAATGAAACTTCTTTCTCTTTCAGTCGAACTGCCTTAAAAAATTATATCAAGGATCACCACGTCAAAGATTTGGAGGAAGTCTCCAACGAAGAGCACATTTCTTTTCTAACCCTCTGGCTTTCCTACTACGTCTTTTGTCATGGGTCTCTGCAGATAGCCAAGAGCTACATTAACTTGGAAATTCAAATTCATGAAGGTCGACAAGTTTCTTTTGAGAAACTCTTGTTGGCCTCTCTATACCATTATTTGGGGCTTGCTTCATTAAAGCTCAAGTTATTACATTCCACCCTCAATGCGTTAAGTTTGTCAGGCCCTTTTTGGTTGCTGCAACATTGGCTGAATGCCACCTTCGAGTACCAACTGGGTGCTCTTGTGACGGAGCGTATTATGTATCAGTCGCAGGATCGACCCATCGAAGGTCTGAGGTTGGCCCTTACTACCATCAAGAAACTCCTGGTAAATTCATCTTCCTAAAGTACATCAAACTTTTCGTCAACACCATCACCTTAACAACTGACCTAGCCCCTTTCGCGGATTGATGTTTTGGTCCAACTTGGTTTCAGGATCCTTTCCCTGGAGTCTCCCCCAAGTCTGTAACTCTGTCAAATGTTGTGTGGAGAGCATTTTTGACTCCCACCATGTTGTCTTTCAGGATTGAGCATGGATCTAAAGGTTATGGTTTCATGAACTACCAGCCCAATTTGGTGGCTAGACAATTTGGCTTAAGCCAAATGCTGCCGAAGTCCTTGGTGTCTCGCTCGACAGACATCGTGTGGGCTGGTCGAACTCTGAATGTGGAAGGCCACGTGGTCTGTCTTAAATTCCAACAAGGCTCAACACCTTGAGCTCTCAGCCTTCATGTTCCAGAATTCCTTCTTCACTATTAAAGATTACGACACATGGTGGTCGAGCTACCAGGGCCGGTATTTCGACAACTCTGTATTTCTTCAGAAATTACACGATGCTTTCGTCGTTCTGGGTGGCAAAGTTATGCCTGCAACACCAGCCAAAGAGGCTCCTACTGAAACAATCCAAATCTCCGACACTGAGGTTACTCCTCAAAAGAATGTAACACTTTTCCTCCTTAACTATTTGTGTGGGAATCCCTTCATACTAACCACGTTGTATCTTTGTCCTTCAGGGTCGGAAGCATGCTCTAAACACCGTAGCTGCTTCCCCTTAACCCTCAAAGAAAATGAAAGTTGTCTCTTCTTCAAAACCACAGGTATGCCCGGTATTTTGAAGTTGCGTAGACTATCCTTTCGATGAGCCTTAACATTCCCTGCTTTCAGGTTGTGGAAGAAGTACCGCCGGAGGACGAAGCTTCAGAGAGCAGTACACATTCCCAGGTTTTTCCTTCGGTCCCGACTTCGACGCTTGCCGCTCCGACAAAGAAAAAACCGATCATTCGCGTCAAAAAGACGGCCTCGAAGGCCATTTTGTCGAGTGACCAAACTGCTGGTCTTTTCGTCTTGAATCCCCCACACGAGGGCTTGACTCCGACTCCTCCTCCCCAGTCAACAACGCCTAAGGTACCAATTGTTTTTGTCGCCTAACTTTGTACCACTTTGCTAATGTTAACTCGAGGATTCTTGTTTCTAGGGACCCCCTACTGACGAATTAACGGCAACTCCTACCCGTCCGAACCCTCAGAAACAAGATGAGTTTCAAGGTCTTACGACTGAAAATATCCAGAGTCTCGACGCACATGCTGACGCGGATTCGGAGCCTTCAACGACTGCTACTACTGATCTAGAAACCCAAGTTGAAATAGCTCATAAGACTTTAACAGTCGTTGTTAGCAATATTCCTAGGGAAGACGGTCCCAACTACGACCAAATTCTGCAAAATGACGGCCCCAGCAGCCCTCATAGTCCTGGGGAGATTCTATCCATGAGGGAAAAGAATCCAACTAAGAATTTGAGAAGGCTCCAAAAGTTTCTGCAAGTGTCTACTGGCCCTGGGCCTTCTGCCTCTGTTCCTGTTCCTCCGCTAGAAGTGAATGTCGTTGTCGACCTTAAGCTTCGACAACTTAAGTCCTACCTGTTTGAGAAAGAATTCTTGGGCGTGGTTGAAGAAGAATCTGAACTGGGGACTGATGTGCTCAAAATTATTGACAAGCTTTCTCAACATCCCATTCCTGATTCTCTATCCCAGTACTTTATCGAGTTTGAAGCTTTCTTTAGTCAACTCAATAGGGATCTGACTCTTCGACATCATGCTAATTTCCAGATAAAGACCAAGTGGAACGAGACGAGGATGAAGTGGGATCGAAGTGAGCTTTGTGTGTAAAAACTGAACAACTTCGAGACCAAGGGTCAAAAGCGTCTCGACAAACATCAATCCTTTGACTAACAGATATCGACCTATCAGGCCCAGATAGATGAACTCAATCAGAAGATCGCCGCGGTCCAACAACAAAAGGCTGAGTTCGATACATCTGAGCCTCTTCCGACACCAGACATCATCGACCAAGAAGTTTGCCAAGGCATTGTCCATGGCGAAATGGCCCTCAAGATCAAGGACAGGATTGCGTAGTTGGTCGAGAAGAAGGCTCGTCTGGACTCCCAAATCACTTATGAGACAACCCTCTTAGAGGATTTTAAGTCTAGATTTCCATCCTAACTGTTGTCTTTTGGAATGATGTAATTTTGAATTTTATGTTGGCCGTTTTGTAAGCCGTTTTTGGCCTTTATTAATGAAAATTTTCATTTTTCTTTAATCTGAATCTCTTGGAGGGTTTATATTTCTTCAATACTTTCTGTTTACCCTTAAGATTTTTTCGATCCACACCTAACTCTTGAACCTCATAGGCATTATTTGTGAATGTCTGAATTACCTGAAATGGTCCCTCCCAACTTGGTGACCATTTTCCTAGCATTCCGTCTCTTCGATCCATGGGTAGAATCACTTTCCAAACGTAATCGTTCACCGCAAAGGTTTTCCCTTTGACCTTTTTATTGTATGCTCTGGCCACTCGCGCCTTTTGTCGCATTAGCACGTCTAAAGCACTTAACCTCTCTTCGTCTAAATTCATCGTCTCGTCGAACATCATACTCCAATAATGCTTTGATGTGATTTCACTTTGCCGTAGCACTCTTATGGACTGCAAACACATTTCCACCAGCATTACTGCATCATGGCCAAATGCAAGACGAAAAGGCGTCGACCCTGTCACCTCCTTAGGTGACGTTCGACAAGCCCATAGAACTTGATCCAGCATCTTGTGCCAATTCTTAGGTCTTTTGGCGATGTGTTTCTTGATCATCCTGATGATCACTTTGTTCGTAGCCTCGACTTGTCCATTGGCTTGGGAATAGTAAGGCGTGGAAGTGACCAATTTGAACCCTGTTTCAGCTGCGAAATCTTGTACTTTTTGTCCTACGAAAATCGACCTTTGATCCGTCGTGATAGTTTCGGGGATTCCGAATCTATAAACGATATGTTTTTGAACGAACTCTATCACAACTTCCTGGTCGACTTTGACCAGTGGTGTGGCCTATATCCATTTTGTGAAGTAGTCAATTCCTACTAGGATAAACATTTGCTGCTTTGACGACGCCGGTCGAATTTCTCCTATAACGTCCAATGCATATCCTCGAAACGGCCATGGTTTGACTATCGCGTGTAACTCAGTGGCTAGGGCATGTTGAACATTAGCATGCTTCTGACACTCCTGGCATCCCTTAGCGAATTCGATGCAATCCTTTAACAAGCTTGACCAATATACACCCTGTCGGAACAATAGCCATTTCATCTTCTGCCCCGCCTGATGAGCTCTGCAAGTACCACTGTGAACTTCCGATATGGCTAGATATGCTTCTGTCTCACCCAAACATTTGAGCAACACGCCCTCAGAAGTCTTTTTCAGCAACTCGTTGCCCATAAGGACATAGCTTAGAGCCATATACTTGACTTTTCTGTCAGTGGCTTCAACTGGATTTTCTAAGTACTCTACACCAAAGGATTTCCATATAGCGCTCTGACGAAATAGTGGAGAATATTGAAGCTGACCAAAATTATTATATGGTTGAAGTTAACAAGGTTAGCAAGAAGCACTTTAACAGGAACCTAGCCAAAATTCCTCTATGCTACCTAGTAGATGATACCTACACTCCCCACAAAGATGATATGTACTTTCTAAACTTGCATCCCAACCATAGATTTATCTGGGACAAGGAAGATGTGGGAGATCACACTGTCGAAGAAGGAAGCATCGCACCTACTGGGTGGACGATGGTTGATGAACATGACTACTAAGTTGAATGCTTTGGCTCAGATTTCGACTTATATGGCCGAAAATAGACTAAACTCGGCCCTTGAGGCTGAAGCGTTGCAAAATATGGCTCTTGAAGCCATTGTTAACATTTTTGAGAAATGTGGAGATGACCATTTTGGCCAAACAACAACTTTAGAAAGCCGAAGGCTTGATTTCATTTATAACAACAAGCCTTTGGGGTTTTAAAAAGACCCAATTGATTCTACAAAGAAGATGCAGGCCCAAGATCCCATAGAGGAAATAGATTTTGGTACAGAATAGTAAAAAGATCAACCTACATCAACGTTAAGGTTAAACCAAGCATAAAGAAAAAGGTGGTTGAATTACTTAAAGAATTCAAAGATTATTTCGCCTGGGATTACAACAAAATGTCAGGATTGAGTCGAAACATGGTGGAGTTAAAGCTACCAATTCGACTGGTAAAAAGCCGGTGAAGTAACTACCAAGGAGGTTCATCCCAAAAATCGCATCGAAGATCAAAGAGGAGATCAGAAGGCTGCTAAGGAGTAAGTTCATAAGAACGGACATGTATGTTGAATGGTTAGCAAATATTGTGCCTGTTATCAAGAAAAAACGGAACTCTTAAAATATGTATAGATTTTAGAGACTTGAATAATGTTATACCTAAAGACGAATACCCAATGCTTGTAGCATAAATTCTAGGGGATTCAGCCGTAGGTTTTGAATATTTAAGTATGTTAGATGGATATTCAGAGTATAATCAAAGTTTTATAGTTGAAGAAGACGTACCTAAAACGGCGTTTTGATGCCCGGGTGCTTTAGGAACCTAAAAATGGTTAGTAATTACCTTTGGTTTAAAGAACTCTGGGGTAACCTATCAAATGACTATGAATTAGATGTTCCATGACTTCATTGAAACATTCATGCAAGTTTACATCAATGACATAGTTATAAAGTCCTCGTCAAAAACTGGCCACTTGGGCCATTTTTTACAATCCTTTGAGAGGATGAGGAAATAAGGATTAAAAATAAATCCATTGAAATGTGTTTTTTTTGTCCATGCATGATATTTCTTGGGGATTGTGGTGCATAAAAAAGGCATCAAGATCAATCAAAATAAAACCAAATCGATCTTGGATCTCAATCCTCCCTCAACAAAGAAACAACTCTGGTCTTTATTAGAGAAAGTAAATTTCCTGAGAAGGTTCATATCCAACTTAAGTGGTAAGACTCAGTCTTTTTTGCCATTACTTCGACTCATGAAAGAAGGTGATTTCAAATGAGAGAGTGAACAACAAGAGGCCTTTTACAAAATCAAGGACTATCTGACGAAGCCTCTTATCTTGTTACCTCTAAGTAGAAATAAGAACATGAAATTGTACATATTTGCATCGGATTCGACCATAGGAAGTATGTTAGCTCATGAGAATGACGTCTAAAGAGCCATTTATTACCTTATTAGAATCCTAAATGATGCCAAAACTAGGTATAATGCTATAAAAAAGTTATGTCTTTGTTTATACTTTTCATGTACAAAACTAAAGCATTATATAAAACATGTTGATGTTTATGTGCATTCTAATATTGATGTGATAAAACACATGTTGTTGAAACCTATACTTCACAGTCGAATAGGGAAGTGGGCATTAGCATTCACTGAATATTCACTAAATTATTGTCCTCTTAAAGTAATAAAAGGCTAGATTATTGCAGATTTCATTATTGATCACTCAATGGTCGAAGCAATAAAAAGTTACGTAGAGACAAGGCCTTGGAAATTATACTTTGATGGTTTTAGGCATAAGGATGGAACTAGAATGAGAGTTTTTATAATTTTGCCATAGGATATATCAACCAAGTCCAAGTTTAGAATCAGAGGCCTTCGTTCATACAATGAGGTTGAGTATGTAGCCTTGATAACGGGACTTTAGATTTTGTGGAACTTGGGGGAAATAAATGTTGAAATAAAAGGTGATTCAGAGTTGGTGGTTATACAATTTAGGAAAGAATATAAGTGCATCAAATAAAACTTGATGATGTACTTCGTCATAGCCAACTCCTTACTAAAACGTTTCGACTACGTCTCTATAGACAATATGCCTTAACTGGCGAATCAAGAGGCAAATGAGTTAGTCCAGATTGCTTAAGGTTATAACATCTCCAAGGAATGATTGGAGGATTTGGTCGAAATCAAAGATAAGTTAATCTCAGCCGACTGATCTTCATAGACATTGTCAATGTCAAAACTTAGGGGGAGGGGGTAGTTGAAGTTGAGATATCACAAACTTAGAAAAGTCTAAGTTTTTAAAAAAAATTTGAAGCCTTCGAGGTTTTTTCCATCGACTTAATGTTAGACAGTGATTGGTGAAACCCATTGTCGAATATTTGAGAAATCCAACAGGAACGGAAGATCGAAAGATCAAGTAAAGGGCACTGAGCTATATGATTATGGGAAACGAGTTGTTTAAGAAAACACCTGAAGGAATTCTTCTCAAGTTTCTTAGAGAAAGTGAATCGTACTTAGCAATTTTTGAGGTACATAGAGGATCCCGTGGTTCTCACCAAGCAGGCCACAAGATGAAATGGTTGTTGTTTCGACTTGGAGTTTATTGGCCAACTATGTTGAAAGATTACATAGACTTCACCAAAGGTTGTCAAGAATGTCAAAGGAATTCAGGAATCCACCATGTTACTGCAAGTGAGTTACACTTAATAATTAAGCCATGGCCATTTAGAGGATGAGCTTTAGATATAATAGGCGAAATTAATCCCTCGTAATCGAAAAGGAATTGATATATCTTGGCGAGGATATATTATTTTGCTAAGTGGATAGAAGCCATCCCTTCGCCCAACGTCGACCAAGAAATAGTGATTAGTTTCATTCAAAATCATATTATATACATATATGGAATACCAGGGACTATTACCACTGATCAAGGCTCAGTATTTACTGGTCGAAAAATGGTAGAGTTTGCCTAAAAAATAGGTTTTAAGTTATTAACTTCAACACCTTATTATGCCCAAGCCAATGGCCAAGTTGAAGCGGCCAACAAGATTGTAATTAGTTTAATTAAAAGGCATGTAGTTCAAAAGCCAAAAAATTGGCATATAAGCTTAGATCAAGTGCTTTGGGCATGACAAAACTCACCTAAGGAGTAGACTAATTCAACACCATTTAGACTCACTTATGGTCACGATGCAATACTCCATCTAGAGATACATTTGCAATCAATCAGAATTCAAAGGGAATTTGAAATTCCAACTGAATATTATTGGGGTATGATGCTGGATGAATTAGTTGATTTAGACGAAGAAATATTGGTTGCTCTAAATGTCTTGATTCGACAAAAAGAAAGAGTGACTAAGGTTTATAATAAGAAATTCAAATAAAAAAAAATTATGTTAGGAGACTTAGTCTGGAAATTCATTTTGCCCATGGACAAAAAGGACCGAACCTTGGGCAAGTGGTCACCTAATTAGGAAGGACCATTAAGAATCCGACAGGCATTTACAAATAATGCATATGAGGTCAAAAAATTGACCCCTGAAGGTCGAATCCTGCAAATATATGGTAAATATTTAAAAAGATATCGACTTACATTGCAATAAATACATATTAACACAAAATAGAAATTGTACAATGGAATAAAAAGGCTAAGAACATTAGCCTGAATGTTGAGATGCCACGAGGGGCATATTTAAAGGTTCAAAACAAAATGTCATCAAAAGACATAAAAGCCTTAGCAAGAAAAAAATAATAATACAAGTCTTAAAAGGGAAAAGAGGCTTTGAGGTTCTCGTATTGAATTTCCCCGCAGCCAATCAATGATCAACTTGTGAAATAGTAGAAGCGAGGCTTTCAGTTTCAGCGTCCAAATTACCAACGTTCTCAAGATGCTGGTGTCATACCCTAAATTTTGACCACAAGATTTCACCTCATTGTGCAAATCATGACCACAATATGGATGTACCTTCATGCCTCATCAATCCTCTCAAAAGATTGTGGAGCATTCACCTTAACCAAAGATTAGGGTTTTGAGCTCTTTCAGAGCATACAAGCAAAGGATCAATCAAGAATAGACATGATCTTCAACTTGTCAAACCTCTCAAACATCCATGAAGGATCAAGAGGTCTCCCATATCAAGAATCAAGCATAGGAATGCAACATTGCAAGTTGATCAAGCCTTAAGATCATCAGTGTCACCAAATTAGGGTTTTGATCGACCAAGACCTCCAGAGGGAAATTTTCATCTGAGCATGAGCCAATACTTCAAAACATGATTCAAGAAGCTCAAAGAGGCCTCATGAGTCCAATCATGAGTTCAAAATAGCCTCAGGGGATGCATTCATAAAAAATCAGGAATTAGGGTTTTTTTTACCTAATTCACCCCTAAGTTGACTTTTGGAGCAAGGCATAAGCCAAGACCTCAAGAAATGTTTTGAAGACCTCAAATATCATATATTGATCCTCTCACAAGTCTAAATTGACACAAAGAACTTGATTCATGAGCAATATAAAGATTCAAATTCATCTGGACCATAAACTAAGGGTTTTGAGAAAAAGTCAACCCCGCCTTTGACTTTTGACCAAGACATGATCTCAAACCTTGGGACATGATTCAAGAAACTCTAAAACACCTATGTAATCCATACATTAGGTTCAATTTATCCCAAGGGTTTGATTTCATAAAGGATCACAAAGTTTGAAATTCATCTTATAAAAAGTCAACTGTGATCAAAACCAAGTTTGACTTTTGAGATTTTTTTGACAAATATAGCCTCTTCAAGTAAAAAACAATGTTAACTTATGATTTGGATCATAATCAATCAAGAAAAATCAAGAAAAATGAGGTTACTTGCAAAAAGGGCAACCTTGAGAAACTTGAAATTTTACTAAGTTATGGAAAAAAAGTGATTTTTACCCAACTTTGCAAGGCCATAACTTCTTATCCAAGCAACCATTTTCTTCCATCCAAAGCTCAAATGATAAGTCTTGTTACATACTATAAGTTTGTCAACTACACCACATTCTAAATCTTCATGGATTTTAAGTTATGAATTGAGCAAAATCACAAAAATTAAGAAGTGAACATTCTTGACACTTAGTGAAAATCTACCAAGTTTTTCAGCTTTGGACACCAATGTTCAAAGGCACTTTTCTTCATGATCCAAGATGAACTAAGACCAAATGCAAACATCAAAGTTGAAGTATGACATGTGGGCTTTTCAAAAAGTACAAGAGCCTCTCATGATTCACTTTGACCAAGAAGTTATAAGCCTCTCAAAATGGCATTTTTCATCTTGGTTTTACAAGACAAATTTCACAACACAACTTGGTTTTATCATTTTTATGACTTGGCAAGCCTTGTTACCATACAAGACAAGTTTCTAAGATGCAATGCACTTGTTATCTGTAGAGGAATCATACCATAGAGTCTTGCAAGTCAAGACATTATCCCTTAGGCATGTGAAATTCAATGTTACAAATCCAATAACTCCAAGTTTGTCATGAAGCATTAAAAGGGTGCATAGAGGTGGCATGTATCAGTCCATAACTATCCAAATTAGTCAAGCTTAGTCCAAGAATCAGAAGACCATAGGCCTGCAGGTTCAGTCCAAGTCAATGGCTAGAGGAGACTTTGGACTCATAGCCATATCCATTGGATAATAGGATGAACCAGCCCCTATTCACTATTCCTTACAAAACAAACTTCCTCTACTATAAATAGAGGTCATTTGTGACTGGTTTCAACACACCAAAACATCAAAATACATGTTTTCCACCATTTCCCTCTTGAACCTCAAAAATTCATTTTTCAAAGAAGTGAGAATCGTGTTTTGAAATAGAGGGCAATTCAGCTCAAACCAATGGTTTTCACACCTCACATACATCATATATGAATTATCTAAACACTTGAACAACATCTGTAACACCAGATTCATCAAGTTCATACCTCACCCCAAAGCCATCTGCAGTTGGAGTTATGCCCACCAATCCAGAGGTTTTCAATCCATTCCAAGCTTCTCAACACACTCACTAGGGTCCATTGAAGTTATCTAGATCATTCAAACACATCTATAACACCTACAACTGAGGATTCGATTTCCTCTTGCACAGGTAAGCCTGAACTTTTCAAACTCTATGATCCATGCATCATAAATGTGTGTTCAAGTTACCAACATATTTCTGCACTTATGTGGAGTGTTTCCCCTTAATCAATTGCTTTGTATCTATCGTGTATAGAATTTCATAGTGTTCTTGCAAAAGTTAGGGTTCATCTGTTCTTCACGCGATTTCCCACTCCACACTTAAAAGAAATGCAATTAATTGGTATCATTGAAAACCTTGTTCAAAAACACACAACTTTCATGTTTATATCGTACAAAATCATTACGTATTGAGAGAGATATGAGAGGTTTTGCATATCATCCATGGCAGGCACGAGCGAGGAAGAAGAAGGAGTCGTTGGCGTCCTTTTTCAAATTTTCAAATTTTTAAATATTTTTTAATATTTTCAATTATTTTCAAAAATTCATATCTCTCTCATTTTTAATCTTTTTCAAATGATTTTTTAAACATAAATCATTTACACATTTTAATATTTTATTCCACACAAAAAATCAAAAAAATATTTTTATTTGATATATTTTTGAATTTTACAAAGAATTTCTTTTTAATTATTTTAAACATTTTTTAAATGAATTCTTTCTCTTGATTTTCCAAAACCAATTGAATTTCAAACCATCATGTGAACAAAAACATATATTTTCAAACATTTATCAAAGTTCATAACATGTTTATTAAATATATTTGATATTTTTGTATCATTTTTATTTAATTATCTTTGAAAAAATGCATTTTTATTAAAAATTAGGGGTTTCCTTGATTTTAAATCCTCAAGCTTTCTTTCAAAATCTTTTCGGCCATCTAATAGAGCGTAAGACCTAAACCCCTTTGTAAATAAATAATCTTGGGCCTCTGTCATAGTATAAGTCCCAATACAATTTTAAAAAAACGGTGCGTCTACTGTTTTTTCATCTGGGTTTCTCCTTGAGTATAAGCCCCGCTTTTCTTTCTTTAAAAAAACATTTTGGGCCTCTAATAGAGTGTAAGACCCAACCTCTATGCACATAAATAAATTTTGGGCCTCTGCTATAGTATAAGTCCCACAACGTCTTTCGATATCGCAGTGCGATCACTGTTTTCAAAATAAGTCATCTGGGCTTCCCCTTGAGTATAAGTCCCAATATTTTGTACATAAACTTTGTTCTAAACAATAAACAACTTCCATGGGCCTCTCTTTAAGTTGTAAGCCCTATACCTTTGTTTTCAAAATCATCTGTCTGTTTTAAACTGGTACAAAGAGGAGCATTATTCCCGGTGAAACTGCTCTTAGAACACTTGAGCCTCTCTTTGAGTTATAAGCCCCAAACTTTCTTTTCATACAAATAACATCAACATTCTTTTAAATTCAAATTCAAAATCAAGGTTCTCTCAAAACTTTCTTCAATTTCTCAAAACCCTAATCATACAGTTATAGTCAATACAACCAATCACAATACACTTGGGCCTCTTTCCAGAGTGTAAGACCCAACATCTTTTCAATTCAATGCATACTTGTTTATATACTTGTTGGTTCATTTATTTGTATATACTTGTGCACACCTATCTAGAGTTTCCCAGCAGTCAGTTCATCCTCAGTTTACCCTTTAGGTCAAACATTAGGATACTCATAACTTAGTTCAATAACTAGTCACCTCATAGGAAACTTCTCCAATACAGACTGCCTCCTCTTGGGCTTTATTCAATATGGAACAAAGAAAGACATTATTCCCGGTGAAAATTTTCTTAAGACTGTCAGAACTTAGAAACATATAAAAGAAATTCATTTTCCCAGAGAGGATTAATTCCCGGTGAAACCTCTTTTGAATTTATTCAAACCTTGGAATTGTTCAACAAAGAAAGGATTATTCCTGGTGAAACCTTTCTTGAACTTTTCTTAGGCTTGGACCAACAAGCTTCTTAAAAGTGCCACAGCCTCCTCTTGGGCTTAGTAAAATGACCAACAGGCTTCTTAAAAGTTCCCCAGCCTTCTCTTGGGCTTAGTACAAGGACCCAAAGGCTTCCTAAAAGCAGAGGATAAAATTTGATCATCTCTACTAGGTCAATCCTTAGGGGAGTCAAAACTCTAGAACACCCAATCAGTAAATGGTTGATCTTCATCTCTAGAAACCTCAGCCTCCTCTTGGGAATCATACAAAGATCTCTCTCCAACCAGAGTCTACCTCTTCTTAAGAGACTTGGGTAGTCTCTACCTCCTCTTGGGCTTAGTACAAGGACTCACAGGCTTCCTAAAAGCATAAGATAAATTCTGATCATTTTTACCAATACATCAATTCCTAGAAGAGTCAAAACCTCTAAGATTTTTAAACTCATCTTTAAATCCCTCCGGACCCCCCAACAAAGCTTAACTTTCATCTTAGAAATCCCCAGCCAGGGTCAAATTGACATTAACAAATCCTCAAAAGAATCAGAGCATCATGGCATCTGATAAATCAACTCTGCTCAAATCACCAGCAAGAGTTAGTTTCCCTTTGGATTCCCCAACACAATTTAGACCTTCTCCTGGATTTCAATAATCCTCAGTAAAAGTCAGCCTCTTCTTATGCTTCATATAAGGATTTCCCCAGTTAGCCTCAATCTTGGGCTTTGTACAATACAAATATCATACTCCCCAGTTGAGTCAGCTTTCTTTGAAACTACACTCAAACTCTCCATCTTCATCATCTTGAGCTTTAAATAAAACCCTCCCCAGTGAAGTCATCTTTCAACTGTTCTTAGCTTCAACCTTGGGCTTTGATCAAGGCACAAATTTATCATCCCCACAGATGAGACTCTGAGTCCTCTCTGTAGGAGGATATTTCCTCTGTACATCACATGTCAAAACAAACAATCAAAACCTTTTTCTAGATAATTGATGTAAGTGGCACACTTGTTGATTCAAAATCCAAGTTGGAGTCCCTCATTTATCATGGTTAAAATTTCTCTTTCATCTAACAGCTGTAAGTGGCAAGCCTCCGGATTCTACACATCCAAGCCAATGTCCCTCTCTTAGCATGAAAGATTCATAAAGGAAAAAGTGGCATTGCTCTACACTGAGTTAAAGCTTCTTCCTTCATGACATCTCTCTTATAAAGGAAATTATGGCATTGCTGGATTCCACGCATCCCAATTAAAGTAATTTCCCTTATAACCAATTACCCAACATTTTGTGATGAATATGTGAGATATCTCCCTTTAGAGATGACAAATTCTCTCTCAGTCAAACTTTAGCTTCAATCTTGGGCTTTGAACAAGACACAAATACTCAACTTTTAGCTTCAATCTTGGGCTTTGAATAAGACACCAATTTTCCTCCCATAGAATAGGAGGAACTACGATTGCTCCAATTTCCCAAATCTCTTTATGGGAATACGTAGGCGTAAGATTGAGAAATTTTAGCGAGCACACAAATAAAAAATCTTAGGTCCAGTATCTTCCCAAAAAAATAATAGAAAACCCAGAAACAACAAAAATATTACCTCAGTCATCCCAAAGGAGAAAATTTCCCAATCAACAGCAGATAGACTTAAGAAAGCATTTCAAATAGTAGAAAGTATATGAAAATAAAGGTTTCTATGGATAACTAGAGATACTCTATGTATTAATAGCTTCCCTTTATGCAACCAAACCCCATTCCCCGATCTCTTAGCATTTGTTAAAGAAAACACTTGCGTGCAGGGTTAGTTTAAGATATTTTCCCTTTCCTTTTAAGCTTCATAGGATAAATACAGAAATCAGAAAGTAACACCAAAATGCGGTAGGTGGTCGCGTCACCAAAAAACCGACGCTACAGCTGGACCCCAATAAAGGCTTTTGCTTCCAATTGATCTCGACTGACCTTTCGAAATTCAATCTTTATGCGCTCAACTTCTTTCGCCTTCAAATGTAATGCCTCAATCTCTTTTTTCCATTTGATGATGTTAGCATCGAAAGCAGCAACATCTTCATCTTCCTTGCGAAGAGTATTTTTTAATTGTTTAGCTCGACTGTTGGATTCACTAGCCAGATTCCATTCTTTCAATCGGGTGTCCTCCTTAGGTTTCAACTTTGTTTGTGCCTCGTGTTTTCTCTGGAAATCAGTAATGATATGGTCAAATAGAGGTCCAAATGCCACCACGAAGTTTACAACCTCACTAGGGGCATCAGAGACATCAAGTTTCTTCAGTAATGACTTGATCTCATAACCATGGATGAAGTTATTTCCAAGCGCTTCAAACAAGTCACCCTCTATAAGTTTGGCCTTCAGTTGTTTAAGCACCCCCATGAACTCTCAAGTGAAGTGCTGCCTCTAGAAATTATTAAAGAACTTGAGCATTTGTCAGTCGAACTACCTCGAGTGCTCATCATCAACTTCAGATAGGCTAATGGATTGGTCTTTTTCATCTCTGATAGCTCTTCTTGAGATAGAGAAATATTTGGTGATGAAGTTGGTTTGGCAGTCAAAGTTTTGGTAGGATCTTTCTCATTTTTGTGTCACAATTTTTAAATATGATTTTTCATTTTTTTTCAAAAGAGTCAGAAAATTCTGGATTTTCATGGGCTGCCAGGAGGGGAAGTGTCTTTTGGCTCTTATGGTTCAAGATTTTCATCTTGGGAAGCATAATCCATGTTTGCTTGATTTTTATCTTCGCTATCAGTTATCGAAGATGACGTATCAAAAGTTGAGTCTGTGTCAACTGAACCATGAGGTGCATTCTCATCTATTTTTGTGGGTTGATTAACCTCTTCGATAGTTTCTTTGATGACAATAGGATGAATAAAAGGAGAATTGGCGGTTTAAGGTATTGGATGTTTGATACTCGACACATGGTAGGTCAAAGGATTATCGTGCAGAAACTTGAGTGTTAGTATGTTAAGATTGTTGGACAAATAAGTGATAGTGAAGATAAACTCACTTTGGACGCATCTACATTAGGGCTTGAGTTGGCGCTTTCATGTTAATCAGAAATAAGCTTTCTTGTTGTCTTGACTTCCTTTTCGCCTTTTCCTAGGTTTACCCGTTTCTCCCTTTTTGCCTTAGGGGTAGGAGCAATTTTTGGACTAGGTGCAATCTTTTTAAAGCCAAAAGTCTAGGGATTCTTCTTATTAGTATGAATTTCAGTGAAAGAATTTTCGACGGGAATAACTTGGGTTTCGCCATCAATTTGGGTATCAGCAAGAAAGTTCACACAAAGAAAATTCAAGTAAGATGTATATGTCAAAAAAATAAACCCAGTTTCGGATATTAGAACAAACCTGTGTATCTTTGATTGGAGTTGCTTCAACATTGATATTATTTTAGGCCACGATATCACTAGCATAATCCCTTGTCCTTTTGCTGTGTATGAGAGAAATAGAGAGAAAATAAGGATTTAAAAGAGATAAAAGAGGAGAGAAACATATTCTCGTATTTCTGCAACCAGTCTCACTAAATCCATGATCCTTGTTTCGTTAACTGTCTGATTGAGCTCAAATTTAGAAGGCAGATTTGCAACAGATCTATCTAACTTTTGACCTTTCAAAATTGTAAAATAAAGCCTGAGCTGAGAGATATCTGCTTCAGACTGAAGCTACAAACTTAGGTAATTTTTCAGCTTTTTGATTCTTATTTGTAAGCTAGTTTGCTATGTGATTTGCGGTTGTTAGCATTAGTTTGTGAATCATTTTAAAACTCTCTAGTACCCTTAATTAATTATAGTGGAGCTATTTCTTTGGTCTGGATTACTCGTGGTTTTTACTCTCATATTAAGGGGTTTTCCACGCTAAAATATGAGTGTTCTTTTGTGCCTTTATTTGTTCGGTTTACCGTCTTATATTTATTGTTGATCCCCAAGGTTCCTACAAGTGTGGGGAATTTCATATCCGATGTGTATTGGTGTATTATTGTGTCTTAATTTCCCATCAGATATGAGTTATTCTCCTATCCCATAACTACAATTCGTCCTCTTTACTTAAAATACAAACATAACTTTAAGGGATTTTGTTAAACTTTATGATGTAGATATTTTCACTTCTTAAACTAGTAAAAAGAGTTTGATTATCTTCTGTTTTTACGAATTTGCATACAGACGAATCAAAATCGCATTATTAGCTTTGTCACATAACTGGTTAATACTTAGAAAATTACGTTTCAAACCTTTAAATAAAATTGCATCCCCAATTGTTGGATTGGGAAACTTATCAATGGTACCAGAACATATGATCATTCCCTTCTTATTATCACCATATGAAATAAAACCTCCATTTTTAGGACCGAAGGAAGAAAATGAAGATTTATCTGTAATCACATGCTTTGGATAACCACTATCACGATACCATTTTGCGTTTGATATTATAAAGCATACTTGCATTATGAACTTAAATCTACATTTTAGATACCCAAATCACTTTGGATCCTCTAACATTGGTGTAATGAATATCATCTCTAGATTTCCAATCAGAATTACAATCATAAAAGTAATATGAAGGATACATTTTTCTCATTTTATTTTCATGATTTTTCTTATACAAAAGACATGCAGAAGAAGAATTTTTACTTTCGTAACTTTTTTCTAATAAAGTAGAATAAAGCAATATTACTATTATTACCATAATAGTTACATTTAGGCACACTACATTTGCAAGTCTTATTAGCATGAAAAATATCAATAAAACTATTAGCATTGTTTTCAGTTCATAACATATACCAACTTTATTATAGGTTGCTCTTTGATTACCTAGAACGAAAACCAAGTTATACCTCCATTTGATAAACTTATCAAGTGTGTTATACAAGTCATCAATTTTATTTTCTAAAAGGTTACATTTTTCACACTTTATATGTTCTCTAGAGTTTCCATGATAAAGATACGAAGGGGAAGAGAGATTTGAAATAAAATACTTTGTTTTTCTCGAAGACAAGCTATTTATTCCAACATGTTTTTATTTTATTTTTTAATAGAATAAATAGTAAACTTAGAGACATAAATAATGTTTTTTAATTTACTTGACTCACTATCTAACTTTTTACATATATGAAAGAGATCATGATAAGTAAAGTAGGAAGTTAGATCGTTTACCTCATTGTCTCTGTGTTTTGACATAAGACAAATGTATGTTTCTTTCTCCTTTAATGATTCATTCAAAGAGTAAACTTCGTTTTTATCCCAAGATATGTATGCATTATTTGTTTCTTTTTGCGATCTTTTGAATTTTTATGTCTCTTTTGGTTTTGAGGGTAATTTGGATATATATGACCTTTCTTTCGGCACTGAAAGTAAATTCCTTTTTATTGATTGATTTGATTATTTTTAGCTAATCAAAGAGGAACTTTAATAATTTGCTTTGAACTTTCTGCTAGATCGATGATAGTGGACTTATCTTTTGTGTCTTTAATTGTCATCATCTCAATCTTTAGAAGACTTTAACCTGCATGACACATAGAATCACACATCTATGGTTAGGTCTAGATACACCTCTACAGGACCTTCAATCTGCACGGTCTCCCTGATGTCAACTTCAAGAAGCGTATTCAACCTCATAAATTGATCCAAGTTGATTTATGGATAGCAAAGTTGCAAGTCAACTGAACATCTATTTAGTTTTGATTATGACAACACTTAATATCAAATGATGTCCAATGAAGTCAAGTATTTGCTGAAGATAGATCAAGGATCAAATATGTAAAATATGGTTGATAAATCTATTCTCTCAGATCAAGCTCTTAACGCTTAATACATCTATTTAAAGTCAACATTATGGTCAAATGACTTTTCAAGTGAAGATTTATGTTTCAAGGGTCACCGATGTTTTAATCTCTCAAACTCTTAGATGATAGTAATCAACATGAATATTTCTCAAGCCCCGTAAAGAATACTCAAGGTTATTGTGTAATTCTAAACTAAAAAATAATGATGCCAAAACCTTAAATTCCAGAGTTGTGAAAGAAAAGAAGTGTGAAAGCTCGTCTGGTCATATCTGTGTGAATGACTAGTGTCTTGTAAAGACACAAGGGTATTTCTATAAATATTATTGCTAAATCACACACACTAAAAATATCTGAGAAGTCTCTCATATTTTATTTAAATCACCAAAAAATGTTTTTTATGCCTAACAAGTAAATTATGAGAGTGTCTGATTGATTCAAAAACATTTTCTATCTGAATAATCGATTAAACTATTTTCCTAATCGATTAGATCATGTTTTGTTGAGTCTAAAATTCAGTGGGACCGTCTCTTAATGATCGACAACGACTATATATCTAAACCTTCCATTTGTTGATTTAGAAATTGATTATTTAGTGTGTCTAATCGATTCGAGCATCGATTTAACTCATAGAGTGTTTCCAAATTTATACCACGGTTTGACCTATGAATAGAGAGTTTCTATATCCTTTTTTCACATCCAAAAAATAAGAATAAACCTCACTTTTAATTTCTCTCATTATCTCTCTAAATTTTTCACTTTTCTCACATATTTTTAGCCGTAGTGCTTCGAGAGTAATCTTGAGTCTCAGTGAGGATAATTATTCTAGGTGAGAGAAAACTTGTAAATTTATCAAGAGTGTATTTTCTCTCGTGTAAATATTTTTTCCGTAGGAAGTTGTTATTTTGGTTACAAGCTAAACCAGTCAAAAGCTCTTGTATTTTTTAGGGATTGTCTTAGGAAGTATTCATTTTGTTCGTGAGTTTCTTCTTTAAGAAAAAACTCTCTTTTGGTTCGTGAAGATCTGCCACTGAAAATAACAATTCTTGAGCTCAACTTAGTTAAAAACTCTATCAGTTTGAGATCATCCCGATTAAACTCTCATTTGGTTCCTAAGTTCAACCTATTGTAAAAGCTCAATTGGTTCGAGATTAGTCCGATAAAATCTTGTTTTGGCTTGTGGTAGTCTATGTAAAACCCTAGTTCGGTTCAGGGGGTAAATCCATCTTAGAATTTTTGTCGACCTTTGATCTTACTATAGCTAATATCTGATTTAGAAAAAGAGATGATCATCTTATCACATATAAGAGTGAAGTGACATATTCTTAGATATATTTCTTTCTTATTAGAAAGTCTAATCAGAAGATTCGCTTAGACGGTAAAGTTATTATGGGAGAGAGCTTGACTACCTAACATAGGGTATTGGTTATGAATGTAAGAATCAAGAGGAGAGCTAAGAAAATAAGACATATGGAAGTACCATAGATCAAGTGATGGCATTTGAAGGGTGAAAAACAAGGAAGTTTCCAACAGAAAATCTTGGAAAGAGGATTTAAACTACCATAAGGAAGTGAAAATGATATGTCGAACAAGATGACCCAATAGATTAGAAAAATAGCTAAAGATACATTGAGAGAATCAAGAGGTTTTGGACATAAGGGTAAAGAATCATGTCGGTAGAATGAACGTGTTTAGAGTACAGTTAAAGTAATGAGATTAAACCTATGAGTCATACCATGAAGTAATGGAAAAAATGATTGAACGGAAACTAAGGAAAAAGACTCAAATCACTAAAAATCAATTTTGTTTTATGCCTAAGAGTTCGACCATAGAAGCGATCTTTCTACTACGACGAATGATAAAGCAGTATCAGATGAACTAACAAGACTTACACTTAATTTTTATTGGCTTGGAGAAGGTGTATGATAGTGTGACTGAAGAGATTTTGTGGAAATACCTAGAGAAGAAAGAAGTTAGAATTACTTATATTCGAGTTATCAAAGATATGCATAAATGGGTATCGACTAGTGTGCATACACTAGGTAGAGAGACAGACGATTTACCCATTACAATAGGTTTAACCATAATCCCTTACCTTTATACTTTAATTTTGGATGTAATTACGAAGGACATCCAAGAGCTAGAACTAAGAAGCATGCTTTTTGTATATGATATAGTCCTACTTGGAGATTCGAAAGAGGATTTAAATGAGAGCTTAGAGACGGGCTTTAGAAACGCATGGCTTTCGCCTAAGTAGAAGCAAGAAAAAATATATGCAACGTAAGTTCAACAAAAGGAAAATCGTTTCTAACCCAGAGGTGAAAGTTGGAGACCATGACATCCCATAAGTCACTCAATTTAAATATCCTAGGTCCGTAATACAAAATGATGGAGAAATGGTAGGGGATGTAAACCATCGAATTCAAACTAGGTGATTGAAATGGAGGAGGGCTTCATGGATTTTATGTGATAGAAAGTTATCGCTCAAGTTGAAGGTAAAATTTTATCTGAATACGTAAGACCTGCGATGTTGTATGAGACAAAATGTTATGTGCTTAAGAATCAACGCGAGAATAAAGTAAGTGTAACAAATATGAGGATGTTGTGTTGGATGTATGGTAAGACTAAACATAATAAGATTATAAATGACAATATTAGAGAGAGTGTTAAAGTAGCACATATAGTAGAAAAGATGGTTGAAAAAAACTTCAGTGGTTCATGCATGTAAAGAGAAAATCTGTAGACTTTATGGTAAGGATAATAAATCAGATGAAAGAGTTAAATACTATAAGTAGAGGAAGACCTAAGAAAAATATTAAAAAAAATTATTAAAAAAGATATCGAAATTAATAATTTGAATAAAAACATGGTTGAAGATAGAATATTATGGTAGAAATTACTATTATTCTTAGGTGCAAATAGCAAGAAACCCCAAAGTGAAAGTTGGGTTAAATAAAACCCACACACTTGGGCCAACTCAATCACACCACAAAATGAGTCCAGTACTCCAATCCACGACGCGTTCAGCAGCATATTCTACGAGAGTGATCCGTGCAGGAAAATACTTGAAGTGTCATCTAATCAACGTTTATTTATAAATATATATACCACTCTTCCAAAGTGATAGCTCAATAAGTGTCATTTTTTTGGGTTTTTTCCAAACGAAAGAACGAACTAGGGTTTTACGGTACCTACCTTTTTCCTCTTCAACTCTTCAACCAAATCCAATATGAGGTACCCAAATCCCGCATCTCCGATCTCATACATCATTTTCCCCATTTCTCTCTAATTACCGTTTTGATTTTATGACATAATCTTTCAATCGCGTATTCATCGATTAAATTGTTTATTTTCCTTATCTGTTGTATTCTCTGCTGAAAATGATTCGGATGATTCCGTTTTGATTTCTAGTTTTGGCGGATTCGCATTTAATTGGTTGCTATTTTTGTTGTTGGAGTTGATTTGAAATGGATCTGTTGATTATGATATTTGTTTTATGGTGCAGTCGTCATCCAGAGGTTAAGTGGGCTCAGAGAGTAGACAAGGTCTACATCACAGTTCAATTGGCTGATTCCAAAGATGCTAAAGTTGATCTTACCCCTGAGGGTGATTTTATCTTTTCCGCCAGTGCTGGGGCTGGAGACAATAAGTATGAGCTGAAATTGGAGCTCTTTGATAAGGTTAACGTCGAGGTGAGAAAATGCCCTCTAATTTTGGATAACATGGATAACATACATGGTGGTTGTGTTTATGCTTTGCCTGCAAAAATATGTTTTTTTTTTTTGTGCTTGATGTGTTGTGTTGTTGACAACTCTTTGGTTGCAGGAGAGCAAAATCAGTGTAGGAGTGCGAAGCGTAGTCTCTGTAGTGCAGAAGGCTGAGAGTGGATGGTGGAAGAGGTTGCTGCGTGCAGAAGGCAAGGCACCACATTATGTGAAAGTAGATTGGGATAAATGGGTTGATGAAGATGAGGATGAAGGTATGTGTTTTTGTTTTGTGATTTTTTTAATGTACAAAGGAAGGCAATGTAGTTTATTGGAAATTGGAAATTTGATTGAATTGTCTTGTTTTTGTTGTTGGTCAGGTGGTGATGTGGACTTGGGAGGAATGGATTTCTCGGTATGCAATATGTTTTCTTTTTCTTAACTGTATCATTTTGTTTTATTGGTTAGGGTTTTGTTTATTTTGCCTTAAGGGAACATGTTTGGAGTCAATTAATAGAAGTTATGTGTTGGATACACAATTTTTAACTTGACAAGAAAAGGAATTCACAATTTACAATACAAAGTTGCTATCTTTAGTACACTTGTTAGCATTGTCAATATTTTATTCATCATTTAAGTGGGGGGTGCCATGATCAATGGGATGAATGGAATTCTGCATGTGTGTGATGTATTCAATTGATTAAATGTTCTTCTATTGATGTAATACAATGTGTTTACTTTTTGTGCTGCAGAAATTTGGTGATGACGGAATGGGCGGAATGGGCGGAATGGGCGGAATGGGCGGAATGGGCGGAATGGGCGGAATGGGGGGACTGGAAGGATTGGGAGGAATGGGAGGATTGGGAGGAATGGACTTCTCTGTATGTGAAGTTTTCAGTTGATTTGCTGTTCTTCTATTGATTTATATATGTTGTTTGTAATTACTTGCTTGTGCTGCAGAAATTTGGCGGTATGGGTGGTGCTGATGATATAGATGAGAGTGATGATGAAGGTATGCTGCATAATTACATTTTTATGGTTGATGTCTCTTTTGTCTAGTTGTTCATCGCACAGGATATAGTGTGCATGATTTATGGAAATTAGGGGTGGCAATTAAGCTAGTTGTTATACTTGGGTTTTTTGTGGTTTGTTATGTTAATATAATATTCTTGTGTGTAGAAGCAGAGCAGCTTATATAGATTTGTCTAACTATACCAATTAGAGTTTTAGGAGACAGTACTCGGACTAGGGATATATTGAAAAGAAGTATTATTTCAAATACAGTTTATGGCTCTTCTGTGTGTTTAGAATCATTTTTATGAAAACGTGAATAGAAAGAAATGTTGCAGTTGTAAAACATGATCAAGATATTTGTAGGTTTTGCGGCATTGTAAATTTGTGCACTAACCTAACCTGTGGCTGCAAATTTATAGGTCAAGAAGTGTCAAAGCCTGGTGAACAAGATGCTGGAAAGATAGGTAGTGAGCAAGATGCTGCTGGCAAGAGCGCCGGTGAGGCAACTACAGTGGGTAAAGAAGCTACTCCAAGCACTTAGAAACCTTTGAAAATTGGTTATAAAGATTGTCGAATGAATTTTTCCTCCCGTGTACCATTCAGTGGTAGTTTAAGTGGGAGACGTTTGTTTCCACTTTGCTGTGTTGACTTTTAACATTAGGATATTGTATAATTGAGATTTATTTAATGCATGAATGGCGGTGATTTGTTTCTAGCCAGGTTTGTCTCATGGTAAAATGAACCTCTTATATAATATTTCAGTTTCTTCTTATTCACTTGGATTTTCCTAAATTTTCACAGTTCATTGGCAGAGGTTCTAGCAGAGTGTTTTGTTAACTCTGACTAAATCTGACACTTTGAATGGTATTTGCAAAAGTTTTTCGGTGTAACAGAATTAGATCATATCGAACTAGAACACTTGCCATTTATATCTACTATATTTTTAGAAGTTATACTTACATTACAAGTCCGAATATGGAAATATTTTCAATACTTTTCAGGTCTACACTTTTCTAATTTTATCAGTACAACGCTGACTTGAACCGAATATGGAAAGTAATATGTTGAATCATTAAAAAATGTCAGCATCAGTTTGTTAGTTTTTTTTAAATGTTTTCTGTTGATATTGATTAAGTGTCATGTATGCTTTTTCTTTTAGAATGGAATTATGTATTTTTTTGGAATTTTGGTTAGACTGAACTCTATCCTATAAATCTATAAGTTTTATTAGGACTGAAGTATTTTTCAATACACTTTTAAAACAATTGGTCATTGATGCATGAATGTGTAACAATTGGTACATTTGGTGGTGTCAATTAAATTGGTGGCCTGCTTTCTTCAACTGTTTTTTAACGATAGTCTTCAACTGTTTTTCAATGACAAAATGATATATTAAGACAAAGGTGAAAACTACTAATAAGTACAGGACTGCAAAATAAATAAATAAAATAAAATAAAATTCAATAAGAAAATTACATCACAATCTATATAAAACAAGTCAAACAAAACAAGTAAGAAAAAGCACTCAAGAAAGATCAATCCTTTCGGATTCAGTTAGATTTCATCCTATTAGAACCTCATCAACATATCAAAACTTACCAAGAGACAAAATCATCATCATCACGGTAGTCAAATATTCGATTTGCTATTGAATAAGGTAGAAAATAAGATTTTGAAGCCAAGCATGTGTTCACCCTTGATTTACTTAGAATTCATTTCTAAGACAATAAGATACTCTTCTCTTTCATCTCTTTCACAATTTTAATAAATAACATCATTACAAATGATCGCTCTATTTAGTGTGCCTAAATAAATCTAACTGCAAGTATACAGTTGTATCGCGTAGTTTTAAAAGATTATCGATCCCACAGAGACTAGAAATCGAACGCACCGTTATCTATCGTTACTATGTTTATCTAAGGCTAATCAGAATTGGGTTTTTAAGTTCAAACGGAAAATTAAAGAGAAATTAAAATTTGGGATTACTAGTTATGAATAAGATATCGGTATATAATTTAGTAAACCTACGTGGAATTAATTAAACCTAAGCGTATTAAGATTTATCACCCTATGCATCTGTAGGAAAAACCAGTTTAAAAGCCCTCACCTCACACTCCCGTGGTTATTGCTTCGGACTATACTCTTAAGTCAATATGTCTGCTCTCGCTAGCCCATATGAGGTTAAAAATACTTTTTGAAAACTACTAAGACCTAATTAACTTTAAAGCGCTTCCGCTGTTTTTAAAACTAATGCCCGATTTCAGCTATCCGGGTAAAGCCTCACACTCCCGTGGTCTTGACCTTAACCTTTGTTACCTTTTTACTCTCGTAATAAAAGTTGGGTTTAAAATTAAGAAATCGAAGCCAGAAGAAGAGTTAATTATTGATTTTAGCTTAGAGTTATTTAATCCATTTGGTTACTTCATTACATACCGATAAGATCGGTTTAGCTAGACATAATAATGAAATTAAACGTAAAGGCAAAGAGATAAATAGACATAGACATAATTAAGGAGGAAATAAACAATGCTTTGAATTAAATAATGGAAACCTGGTAATTCGTAATAACAGCAATAACAATCCCTCCACAAGCTGGTAGGTTCTTGCTTGAATAAAGTAATTGGCAATTGATGAAGGTAATGAAACAAAAACTAAAACTAAGTTGTAATAGTTCCTCAATGTGAGAAACTATTACTTTGTTCGGTAATAGGTAACAAAGAATGGTAAATGTAAACAAGACAAAACAAAATCTGGAAATAATTTGGCAGCAAAACGGTACTTCAGAATGCAGAAAAAATGGCCACCCTTTGCTCTTCGAAATCTCTCGTATTTATAGACTGAGCTGAGGTAGTGGTTGGAGAGAATGTAGGCACTCCACTTGACAGTTACGTGACTTTTGAACCTAGTATTCTTCGGAGGAAATAAGGTCGTGTGAAACTGCTCCTCTGAAAACTCGTAACCACGTCTCTGTTAACGAATTAAACACATTTTGGCGCATGACGATCGTAATGGATTGTGACGGTCGTGGTGGATTTCGCAATTGCCACGGTCGTGGTGGACTGTGACGATCTTCACAGCAACAGTTTTTTAATTCTGCTGTTTTGCTTCACTTTTCTGCTCTTTTCTTGCATCTTTTGGTTCTTTTCCACACTTAGCATACTTTGACTTGGAAAATGGGATTACCTGCAAAAACACTTAAATAATCTCGAGAAAATCGGATATTAGACGAAAAACGGAATAAGAAACTAACATAAATCGAAGTAAAAATATGATATAAATTCGTGTTATCAGACTCTCCTACACTTGAATCTTTGCTTGTCCTCAAGCAATCAATCTATTAAAACGGACAAACTTCATCAAATGCACATACCTGGTATACCAATGGATTTGAAAAGGAGTTTCTTGTTAGTAAGACAGGTACTAGTGTAAAACACTAAGGATACAATAATGACGCAAAGCAACAAGCTTGTCATAGACCTCTCTTTTGTACAATCCAGTTCTAATCGTTCTATTATAGCTCAACCAAAAGTTTTCGTGTCTATTTCACCCGGCTTCATTCCAACGCAATCACATTAAGCCATTTGCCTTATTCACGCACGTAGTGGAGTAACCGGTTAGTGACTTTGATCCCTTTTTCTCATGGGGCCTGATACATGAGTGTGGTAACCCTTTATACATCCCATTCGTAGATTGCGGGGGATCGAACCGTAGTTCGCCCTACCAAGTCCAGAATCAGGTACCTCTGAACCAATCGACAACGAATTTTCTTTCTTTTCTTGTAACTTTTCACAACTGTGAGAGTTGTTGCATATTCTATTTTTCTCGGCATATAGATAAGAAAGATTTTTTTCTCATATCATGATTGGGCATCAAACACTTATATTCATCGGCTCTCCACGTGGTTTGTGATTTAGACGGTGCCGACTACTGATATAAACTACTAGGGGTTACTTTAGGACTAAACTCAAGGTATCGTATAATAAGTATCGAAACTGATATCGCATACGCAAGAGGTCTAAGGTGTCAAGACGGTATCGATCTTGCTAGCACTTTCCCAGCTTCCTAACATAATTTAAAGATTGGTATGTCACGATGTGCATTAAAATTTTTTTATTTTTTTTCGTTATGGCAGAATAAAATGGGGAAATCGGAATACTGAACGAAAATACTCATATATTAACTTTGATAGGGAAAAAGAAAGTACAAGAAAGGGAAATAAAACGGACATAAACTAACTCTCCCGCACTATATCGGACATTGTCCTCAATGTTGCGATATAAAGGGGACTAACAAGAAAAAGAAAAACAAAGTAAAATCAGGGAGCTCCACGTCTTCTGCCTCTGGAGCGTCCTCTTCCATGCTGCACTACGTGATCAGGAATGCCCACGTGATGGATGTACTCATGTAGGTTCTGCACTCGCAGTGTCAATGCACCCATCTCATCGATGACACCGTCAAGCCTCTGACCTTGGTCAACTTGCCCCTGCTGGATTTGACGCATAAGAGTCATCATTTCATTCTGTTGCTGGTTTTGTTGCCATATAGCCCTCAAGATTTCTTCATTAGTAACGGGTCTTGGTCAGGGCAGCGACGACGTCTAGAGGTCGAGGAAGCATCATTGGCAGACGGTGGTTGGTTTTCTGGGGCGTTATCCATCTCTTGCTCCATCTCATCAACAGGGTCCTGATTTTGATCATCAGGGGCAGGCGCATTTTGCTCAGGAGCATTCAGATCAAAAAGCCAATTGGCCATATTCTGAGGATCAATGCGGCTCCTGCACGGCATAATGATACTTCTTACGATTTTGGCGCGGACCATAGGATGGTATTTCCCATCTCGTCGTAACTTGATGCGCTGAGAGTTTCGGCAATAGTCTATGTCAAGGAACACCGGAGGCATGAAGGGTAATCTGTTAAGCTCGTTTTCCAAATTCAAACTTAGAGCAATAGAGGTGACAATCCCTCCAAAATAGAAAGGTTTGGAACCTCTAGCACAGTTTGCTTGTATGTGTGCTAGCAAAAATGGTGCGGCGTTGATCGGCTCGGGGTGAAACATACAATGGAGGAAGAAAAGCTCCTTAGAGTTTACCTTGTGGTTGTTATCTCGTGCAAAAATAGTGCTTCCTAATGTGCGGTGAACATATCTGACGGCTGGGTTGTGGATATATGTTACATTGAGGCTATCCCAGCTATCGACTGTTGTTCCCGTCAACTAATTCCATAATTGAAATGCTGCTTAAAAGAAAGTTTCCTGTGGTACTCGGCGGTGCACATTATCACCATGGTGGAAACCAAGCATTCCGGCAAGTTGCTTTTGGCCGATTTTATACTCAGTACCGAACATGCGGAACGTGGCTACGCCGGTGAGTTGATTGGTTTCGCCAGAAGGGGTTACGTATGTGAACAAACTGAGAAATTCGAGCGTTAGGGCTTCGTAAGTAGGCCGGCTCTGAGTGCAGAGCTGCCATAGACCAGCATTTTGCAGCATCCATTTAACTTCCTCAAGCATTCCGAGTTCTTGTAGACATGCAACGTCTACGTAACGGGTTGGTTGTACGGAACGTTGGTAGTAATCGATGTACCTAGCCCTTTGACGTTCTCCTCGTTCGCCATCTCTGAAGTTCAATGTTGATAGGTCAGGAATTTGTCGTGCCATTGGTGGGTTTCAGAGAAATTAGGAAAGAAAATGGGTTGTGGAGAATTGAGGGTTTGTGAAAAGGAAGGGTACACGATATGAATATATATATATTGAATGGGGAAGACGAATGGTAAAGGAAAATGTTGAATTTGGGTCAAATGGTAATGGTGGGACGGTTATGGAATTTGAAAAGAAAGTGGGACGGCTATGGAATTGGAAGAGAAAGAAAGCGAAGGAAGCGTTCTGTTTTAACGCAGAAACGTGTTCCAAACCCGCGTGACGGTCGTCACGATCGTGACGCTCACAATTTCTGGGTGGTGAAATAGTTTATGACAGAAACAATTCCAAACATAATATTTTAGTAACAGGCAATGATAAGCATATAGAAACAGCATTATATTGCATACACAGGGATAAGTAACATGACAACATAAATTAAAACAGAATTAAAAGTATGAACAGGAATGAAATTGAAATCATAAAGAGTCAACATTAGCAGCAAATGAAATTATCCTTTAAAACCAAAGAGGTGCTAGTAGAATACTAGTAATGTATCAAAACTGTATGAAGATCAAATTATTCCCGACATGAAAAATAAAAACTGAAATAATGTAAAATTTTTCTAAAGTAAATGCATAAAAATCTTGAAAATAAGGTGCTTCATAAATCTAGCCAAGGCGTTTCTTCAAAGATGCGATGGCTTGATTTAAATGATCAAATTGTTCAACGGTCAAATCCATGAGTCCAACAATGTTTTGTCGCACAGTGTTTAGCTCATCCTTTACTGAAGTGATTTCTTTATGATACTCATCCATAGTCTTTAGAATAGAATTCAGATTAGCAGCATAATCAGTGGCATCAGCTTTAGGAATGTCAATGTCTTCTTGGAATTCCATATAATCAAGGTCATGATAATGAGGGGGTGTTTTTGGGTCAATCTCAGGTTCAGGAAAGGTTTCTTCCGGTTCAGGCACGGGTTCATTAAGGTCATATAGCCAATTATGTTGATTGTGCACAATTGTGAGTTCATGATTTGGAAGTGTAAAGTGTGGTACGACAACATTGTTAATCAGCAGCTGAAAATGGTTCGGACCTTGGTTCCTAATCATAGCCCTATTGAAACAAAAAGTGATATTCATGGGTCTAAATTCTCCAAAGGGGTTAATCTTAGAAAGTCGGGTTCTGAATCCCATAGCATCAACTATTTTTGTAATTAGGCTACCTATCAGAATTGGACTGTTATCATTATTAATGAGTTTGCAAAAGTTGTTCAACATAAAAGTGAGTCCATTAACCTCTCTAGACTGAGAAGCACAAAACATAATGAAAAGCTCATCCCTCGAAACAGTGTTATCATTCTCAGGTTTACCAAATAAAGTATAGGCCAGGATCATATGAAAGTAACGGAAAGCGGGGTTATGTATTTATGTTGAAAGCATAGGGTCCATGTCAAAATCAGGTTTCCCTGAAATTCTACCTTAAAAATCACTCAGCTCTCCAACCAACACTAAGTCCTCTTGAACCACAGAGAAAACATTAGGTCCCTCAGGAAATCCTAAAAGATCCGACAGTTCCTTTATGGTGAACTGGCAGCTGTATCCAAATAGTCTAAAGGTAATTCGGCCCCTGTTAATGCCTTTTCCACAGTGAGGGTTATAGCTTAAAGAGCTCAGGAATTCTAAAGTCAACCTACGGTAGCCCTTATGTTTCTTGTTGGCAAAACCCTCCCAACCTAATTGGTTAAACAGAAAGTCTACGCTCTCACCTACACCTAAGGCGGTCATGGTGGGTCTGTGGGCAAATTTTGTCAAGGCAAATGGTCTAGGAGACAGAGCCTCATAGCGATGCCACTGAGCTGCATCTCTGAATTCTACCAACATGTTATCCTCGTTTTCCATTAATTAGTACTTTTTGCAAAAAATGTAAGCAGAAGAGGAGAACAGAAAGAGTAGAGAGACTTTATAATCCTGTAGTTTTTAAATTTTAAGATCAGCACAACATTTTCAAATTAAATTTAAAATGAAACTAAAAATTTGCAAAATAAAAATAAAACATAGGAAACGTAAAGAAATGACAAATAAAAAGCAAGAAAAACAAAAATCATGGGTTGCCTCCCATCAAGCGCTGTTTTTAACGTCGAAAGCCTGACGAATTCAATTATATGCTTAGTTAGGGGGTTCGGTGGGCAACTCTAAAAGTCTTAGGCAGTTCAAATAATCTCTATTTTCAATGTTGTGATAGTGTTTTAGACGTTGTCCATTAACTAAAAATGGATTACTATTCCTCCCCTTTATTTCTATCGCTCCACTTTGTAGAATTTTTATAATCTCAAAAGGACCGGACCATCTAGACCTTAATTTCCCAGGAAAGAGTTTTAATCTTGAGTTAAATAGGAGTACAACGTCTCCCACACTAAATTGTTTTCTAGATAAGCGCTTATCGTGCCATCTTTTAGTTCGTTCTTTATATATTTTAGCATTTTCGTAAGCGTCTAATCTTAACTCTTCTAGTTCATGCAGATCTAGGATACGTTTTTCACCTGCGGAATCATACCTTAAGTTCAATGTTTTAATAGCCCAATAGGCTTTATGTTCTAATTCCACTGGTAGATGGCAAGATTTACCATAGACCAGCTTGAAAGGTGTAGTTCCGATTGGTGTTTTGTAGGCCGTCCTATATGCCCATAAAGCTTCGTTGAGTTTTGATGACCAGTCTTTCCTAGAGGTGGCTACGGTCTTTTCTAGAATTTGTTTTATTTCTCGATTCGAGACCTCAACCTGTCCACTTGTTTGAGGATGATATGGTGTTGCTACGCGGTGTCTTACCCCATACTTTGATAGTAATTTGTCAAATACTTTTGATATGAAATAAGAGCCACCGTCACTTATGACAAGTCTCGGCACACCAAATCTGGGAAAGATTGTGTTTTTGAAAAGCTTTATGACTACTCGTGCGTCATTTGTAGGAGAAGCTATTGCCTCAATCCATTTTGAAACATAATCGACAGCTACGAGTATATATTTATTTCCAAAGGATGATGGGAAAGGTCCCATAAAATCAATCCCCCATATGTCAAAGACTTCTACTTCTAATATAACTTTTTGAGGCATCTCATCGCGTCTTGATATGTTACCAGTGCGTTGGCACCGGTCGCAGTTTAGTATTACAATGTGGACATCCTTCCAAAGGTTGGGCCAGAATAGGCCAGATTGCAAGATCTTAGCACATGTCTTTGAGGTACTAGCATGTCCTCCGTAAGGAGCAGAATGACATTGAGAGATTATGTTATCTATTTCTTCTTCTGGGACGCAACGACGGAAGATACCGCCGGCTCCTCTCTTAAACAGCAAAGGTTCATCCCAATAATAATGTTTTAGATCATGAAAGAATTTTTTCTTTTGTTGATAAGATAAGTCTGGTGGAAGTACTCCAGCTGCTAAGTAGTTGACTATGTCAGCATACCATGGCAGGGTTGTGTGTATGTTAATTTCTTCCACGACTTCTTCCATCTTTGGGTCATTCGACTGTAGAGTAGACATATCACTTTCTAGTTAGGCTATGAGTCGTTCATATGGGAAGTCCTCATTAATGGGTACTGGCTCTAGTTTAATGCCCTCTAATTGGGATAAGTGGTCTGCTACTACGTTTTCAGTTCCTTTCTTATCTTTGATCTCTAAATCAAATTCTTGTAAAAGTAGGATCCGCCTTAGCAGTCTAGGTTTTGCATCCTTTTTGTTAAGTAAATATCTAATAGCTGCGTGGTCTGTGTAAATGATGATCTTATCTCCCACTAGGTAGGAACGGAATTTGTCAAGGGCAAAGATCACGGCTAAAAGTTCTTTTTCTGTGGTAGCGTAGTTCATTTGGGCAGAATATAAGGTTCTACTTGCATAGTAAATGGCATGAAGTTTTCTATCCCTCCTCTGTCCTAAAACTGCACCTATGGCATAATCACTTGCATCACACATAATTTCGAAAGGTAATCTCCAATCTGGTGGTTGCATGATAGGTGCGTTAATAAGAGCTGTTTTTAGCTGTTCAAACGCTTTTAGACATTTTTCATCAAAGATAAATTCAGCGTCTTTCATTAATAGACTGGTAAGAGGTTTAGTGATTTTCGAGAAATCCTTTATGAATCGTCGGTAGAAACCAGCGTGTCCTAAGAAACTTTGTATTTCTCGTACGGTTTTCGGAGGTTGAAGATTTTTGATAATTTCTATCTTTGCTTTATCGACTTCAATTCCTTTGTCGGACACAACGTGTCCAAGTACGATTCCTTGATTTACCATAAAATGGAATTTCTCCCAATTTAGTACGAGATTGACTTTTACGTATCTCTCCAGTACCATTTCAAGGTTTGATAGACATCCTTCAAAGCTCTGCCCACAAATAGAAAAATCGTCCATAAATACTTCCATAATGTCATCTATAAAATCAGCAAAGATTGACATCATGCATCTTTGGAATGTGGCAGGTGCGTTACATAGTCCAAACGACATTCGTCGATAGGCAAATGTACCATAGGGACATGTGAAGGTCGTCTTTTCTTGGTCGTCAGGATGAATAGGAATTTGAAAGAATCCTGAATAACCGTCTAAATAGCAGAAGTATGAGTGTTTAGCCAATCTTTCCAACATTTAGTCAATAAAAGGCAATGGGAAATGGTCTTTACGAGTGGCTTTATTTAGCTTTCTATAATCGATGCACATTCTACTTCCAGTTACAACCCTTTTTGTTATAGATTCACCTTTTTCGTTCTTAACAACTGTAACCCCTCCCTTCTTTGGAACGACATGTACTGGGCTAACCCATTTACTGTCAGATATCGGGTATATAATTCCTGCTTCTAAAAGTTTTTTCACTTCGTCTTTGACTACAGTGCTTAAGATCGAGTTAATCTTTCTCTGATGTTCCCTAGAGGATTTACAGTCTTCTTCCAGCATAATGCGATGCATACAAATAGAAGGACTTATTCCTTTAAGGTCAGCGATGTTATAGCCTAATGCAGTTGGGTATTTTCTTAAGACATCTAATAGTTTCTTGGTTTCGGTCTGTCCTAAGTCTGCATTGACTATCACAGGTCGTTCGAGATCTTCGTCTAGGAATTCATACCTTAAATTTTTGGGTAATGTTTTCAGTTCTAGGGCTGGTTTCTTCGAGCAAGGTAAATGATCTGGTGTAAGTGCTAATCATTCGCTTAGGCTATCGTCTTGATAAGGTTCACGCCAGTTATCATCTTCGAAAATCGGAGGTATTGGAATTTTTAGAATATCTGAATATGTGGTCGATTCCATCTCTATTTCTCTTACGCACTCATCTATGACATCTAGTAGATAACATGTGTCGTCTATAGCTGGAGCTTGTAAGAATTGTGTCAAATTAAATTCAACCTTCTCTTCACCAACTTCAAAAGTTAGCTTGCCTCTCTTTACGTCTATAATTGCTCCAGCAGTAGCTAGGAATGGTCTTCCTAATATGATAGGAGTAGAGAGTCTTCTGTAATATCCATGATTATGAAATCGGTAGGGATATAGAATTGTCCTATGCGAACTGGAACATTCTCTAGTATACCAACTGGGTATTTAATAGAGTGGTCAGCTAATTGGACAGACATCTTAGTTGGTCTTAAATCTCCCATATCAAGCTTCTTGCATATGGATAAGGGCATAACACTAATACTGGCTCCTAAGTCGCATAGAGCTTTGTCTATGACGAACTTCCCAATTACACAAGGTATGGAGAAACTACCTGGGTCTTTCAGCTTAGGAGGCATATTGTTTTGAATTACTGCGCTACACTCAGCAGTAAGTGTGACTGTTTTGTTTTCCTCAATCTTTTTCTTATTGGATAAGATTTCTTTTAGGAACTTAGCATACGAGGGCATCTGAGTGATGGCTTCTGTAAAAGGTATCGTGATGTTTAATTATTTCAGAAGTTCAACAAATTTCTTAAATTGCCCTGCAGTTTTGGAATTTGTCAATCTTTGAGGATACGGAATATGTGGTTTATAAGGTGGTGGAGGCACATAAGGTTTTTCTTTGTTTACGGCCTCTTGGTCATTATCTTCCTTTTCCTTGGGTTCATTTTCCTTCTCAATTGTTGTGTTGTTAGCAGATTTTTGGTACATGGCTGGATTTTGAAGTCTTGGATCAATGGGTTCATCTAATTCTTTTCCACTTCTCAGTATAACAGCATTTGCATGTCCTTTTGGATTAGGTTGTGGCTGTCCAGGAAATGTTCCAGCAGGAGCAGCAGTAGGTGCCTGTTGTTGAGCCACTTGGAAAATTTGTGTTTCAAGCATTTTGTTGTGAGTGGCCAAAGCGTCTACTTTGTTTGCTAACTGCTTAATCTGTTCACTAGTGTGTACGTTTTGATTCAGGAACTCTCTGTTTGTCTGAGTCTGGGTAGCTATGAAGTTTTCTATCATCAGTTCAAGGTTAGACTTCCTAGGAACATTTGGAGCAGCTGTTGCAGCCTTTTGATAACCCGGTGGTGCAGCAGGTGCTTGACCAGGTGCATACAGTGCATTGTTATTTTTGTAAGAGAAGTTTGGGTGATTCTTCCAGCCAGGATTGTAGGTATTTGCATAAGGGTTTGCTTGAGCATAATTCACTTAATTTGTAGAGGCTCCTGCTAAAACTTGGCATTCAGGGGCAGCGTGTCCAACTGTTCCACATAATTCGCAGTTTCGCGCTACAGCAGCAACGGTGGTTGTGGGTGTTATGGTCAAGTTATCTATCTTTTGGGCGATGGCATCTACCTTAGCACGGACATGATCTAAGCTAGAAACTTCGTACATTCCTCCTTTTGGCTGGGATTTCTCCACTTGAGTTCTTTCACCTCCCCATTGGTAGTGATTCTGAGCCATACTCTCGATGAGTTATTGGGCTTCATCATAGGGTTTATCCATCAGTGTACCACCAGCGGCGGCATCTATTATCAATCTTGTATTGTACAAGAGACCATTGTAAAAGGTGTGGATAATTAACCAATCCTCAAGACCATGATGCGGGCATATCCTCCTCATATCTTTGTATCTTTCCCAAGCCTCATATAAAAACTCGTTGTCTTTTTGTCTGAAGCTGTTGATTTGGGCTCTCAGCATAGCTGTTTTGCTTGGCGGAAAATATCGTGCCAGAAAGACCTTCTTTAAATCCTCCCAAGAAGTAATAAAGTTGGATGACAAGGATTGCAACCAAGCCCAAGCTCTATCTCTCAATGAGAAAGGAAAAAGACGTAGTCTTATAGCGTCTGCGGTTACACCATTTGCTTTCACTGTGTCTGCGTACTGCACAAACTTGGTCAGATGTTTGTTCGGATCTTCTGTTGGGTTTCCAGAAAATTGATTTTGTTGCACAGCAGATAACAGCGAGGGTTTCAACTAGAAATCGTTTCGGTTGATAGCTGGAGCGATAATGCTGTTATGAGGTCCTTGTTGAGATGCGACAACATAATACTTAAGAGGTCGTTTTGTGGTGGGTCAGCCATGTCTGTTTCTGATTCGGAATCTGATTCAGATTCAAGTTCAGGATCTGATTAAGATTCAGGTTCTGATAAAGGAAAAGGGATATCGTGAGCTAAGCAGTATTCTTGGATACGTCTTTTTACAGTAAGAAGACGTTCAGGTTCGTCTGTCGGTCGTATGAGGTCTTCGCCTTGTGAGCGAGTACTTGGTATACAATCGACAGAAAGGGAATTTTGGTTTTTTCCTTAGTCTATATGGCGTAACAAAGGAATTACGATGTCGACTAAATTAGTCCTCAGCAACGGCGCCAGAAACTTGATCGCTCTATTTAGTGTGCCTAAATAAATCTAACTACAAGTATACAGTCGTATCGCGTAGTTTTAAAAGATTATCGATCCCCCAGAGACTAGAAATCGAACGCACCGTTATCTATCGTTACTATGTTTATCTAAGGCTAATCAGAATTGGGTTTTTAAGTTCAAACGGGAAATTAAAGAGAAATTAAAATTTGGGATTACTAGTTATGAATAAGATATCGGTATATAATTTAGTAAACCTACGTGGAATTAATTAAACCTAAGCGTATTAAGATTTATCACCCTATGCATCTGTAGGAAAAACCAGTTTAAAAGCCCTCACCTCACACTCCCGTGGTTATTGCTTCGGACTATACTCTTAAGTCAATATGTCTGCTCTCGCTAGCCCATATGAGGTTAAAAATACTTTTTGAAAACTACTAAGACCTAATTAACTTTAAAGCGCTTCCGCTGTTTTTAAAACTAATGCCCGATTTCAGCTATCCGGGTAAAGCCTCACACTCCCGTGGTCTTGACCTTAACCTTTGTTACCTTTTTACTCTCGTAATAAAAGTTGGGTTTAAAATTAAGAAATCGAAGCCAGAAGAAGAGTTAATTATTGATTTTAGCTTAGAGTTATTTAATCCATTTGGTTACTTCATTACATACCGATAAGATCGATTTAGCTAGACATAATAATGAAATTAAACGTAAAGGCAAAGAGATAAATAGACATAGACATAATTAAGGAGGAAATAAACAATGCTTTGAATTAAATAATGGAAACCTGGTAATTCGTAATAACAGCAATAGCAATCCCTCCACAAGCTGGTAGGTTCTTGCTTGAATAAAGTAATTGACAATTGATGAAGGTAATGAAACAAAAACTAAAACTAAGTTGTAATAGTTCCTCAATATGAGAAACTATTACTTTGTTCGGTAATAGGTAACAAAGAATGGTAAATGTAAACAAGACAAAACAAAATCTGGAAATAATTTGGCAACAAAACGGTACTTCAGAATGCAGAAAAAATGGCCACTCTTTGCTCTTCGAAATCTCTCGTATTTATAGACTGAGCTGAGGTAGTGGTTGGAGAGAATGTAGGCACTCCACTTGACAGTTACGTGAATTTTGAACCTAGTATTCTTCGGAGGAAATAAGGTCGTGTGAAACTGCTCCTCTGAAAACTCGTAACCACGTCTCTGTTAACGGATTAAACACATTTTGGCGCATGACGATCGTAATGGATTGTGATGGTCGTGGTGGATTTCGCAACTGCCACGGTCGTGGTGGACTGTGACGATTGTCACAGCAGCAGTTTTTGAATTCTGCTGTTTTGCTTCACTTTTCTGCTCTTTTCTTGCATCTTTTGGTTCTTTTCCACACTTAGCATACTTTGACTTGGAAAATGGGATTACCTGCAAAAACACTTAAATAATCTCGAGAAAATCGGATATTAGACGAAAAACGGAATAAGAAACTAACATAAATCGAAGTAAAAATATGATATAAATTCGTGTTATCAACAAACTCTTTAAATGGACTAAACTATAGCTTAATGAAAGAAATGACTAATAAAAATCTATGATTACTAAGGAGAACTACCTGTCAATCTAACCACCCAACCACTGAAAGATCTTATAACCACTAACAGGACTAACGCACAAATGACATATGGGAAACCAACTCAAGTGAATCCCTACATAAAGGACAAGAAATTTCACTAGAATAAAAAATCATCCCCTTTTTAAACAAGTTCTCTCTAGAAGGGAATCTTTCCCTCAAAAGCTGTTAGGAGAAGACCAACACTTTCAGAAGAATCCAACTACCCCAAATAAGAGGAATGGTCAAGTTTTCAACCGTGAGAGGCAAGAGAGAAAAAAGACCTTTCTTGTATGCTTCCAAAACTATTTATTTGTATTCTATATTATGAGAGAATAACACCTTAGAGCAGAGTGATACGATTATCAAACACAGACAACTCTCTTAGAAACAATGGCCTCCTCCATCTGAGATCGCAAACTAGGTCTCTGTTAATCTCCTGACCAATCTCTCTCACCAACCTATCTGATTGAATGGAGTTAGCAAACAGACTAGAGAACTTGGACTTTAAGGGAATGAATCCTAACCAAGGGTCCTTCCAAAAATAAGTATGGAGGTCCGACCATACTTTCCTAAGGACACCTTTAACAAATCAATTAAAAGGGTCATCCTCTTTTTACCTAAGGCGAGACACACCTTTCCACCAAATAGAAGAGGATCAGAACTCCAATGTCCCCCCCCCCCCCCTTGAAGATAAGAAATGATTGAAAAGTTTCATACTTAGCTACAAGAATATCATTCCATAGACCCAAAGAAATGTAAACAATCTCCATTTTCATTTAGTCAAAATGGCTAGATTAACCATCTGGAGGTCCTTAACTCACAACCCCCTTTACTCTTAGGCTTACAAACATTATCTCATTTAACCCAAAAATTCTTAGATTCCCCCTTCACCCTTCCCCAAAGAAACATTATCTATAACCTAACAAACTTCTTCTAAACCTTTACAAGCATCTTAAAAAAAGGATAAGAAGAAGACATGAATGACATTAAGCACAAAATTACTAAGAACCACCACACCTCCCAAACTGTCATATCTTCGCTTTTAAGAATGAAACCTCTTGGTCAACAAATTGACTAAAAGATTCCAAATAGATTTCGACCTATGATTAGCCATTATCAGCAAACCAAGGTACTTGAAAGAAAGGGTTTCAATCTCACAGTTAAGGAAGATGAGATACAACTAAATTAGAAGAACCCACCCTAAACTCAGAGTAAAGAACAATCTCCTCAGCCCTAGCAACTAAGCCACTAAGCAGAAAAAGGAAAAGAGTTATTGGGTCCACTAACTGCAAGCCTCTTTGGATGCTAATCTCTTGAGTTGGGTACCCATTAATCAACACTGCAAAGTTACTAGCAAACATAAAAGCTCTCATCCAAGCCCCCACTTATCATTAAAACAAAATATTATAAGAATATAATACATAAAGCTCAAACTAATTGAGTCATATGCTTTCTCAAAATCCACCTTTAAAATAAGACAAACTTTCTTAGATCTCTTGGCCAAGTCAAACACCTCATTGACAACTACCACTCCACGAACCAACATTCTCCATTTAACAAAAACCGATTAATTAGAGGAAATAAGTATGTTCATCCCTAGCCAAAGTCTAATGGACAACACTTTAGCCACCAACTTATACAAAGATTCCATCAAAAAAATTAATTTCAATTCACTCAAATAAGAGGAAGATTTAACCTTGGGAGTCAAAGTCATAAAGTAGGACTCAAAACTACAAGGTAGATATGCAAAATGATGAAATTTATCAAACATGATTCCCATATATATTCTCTAACAAGGTTCCAAAATCTTTTCAAAAAAGAGAAATTGAACCCATATGAAACTGGACTTTTGTTACCCTTACACAGAGACATCGCGCAATCTAACTCGTGAAGTATAAAGGTAACATTCGAAACAAGATTATTGTCTTCCAAAAGAGAGCGAAAGACAACACCATTGAGACAAGGTCTATAAAAAATCAATTCTTTAAAAATATCAATGAAATGCTTAATAGTCTCTTGTATATATCTTATACACTCCTTCAATTTAATATTTTCCAACCTTTTGGAGCTAAGATAACATTTCGTCTATAAAAACATAAAAATAAACAGAATTAGTGTCGCCTTCCTTAAACCACTTAGACCTAGACCTTTGAAACAATTGAGAATATTTAATCCTTCTTAGGGACCACATATTTGAAATCACTTCATATCTAGTCTCAATTTCTTCAATAGATAAAATCCTAAGATCAGTCAGAGAATCCACATTATTCACCACTTCTTAAAAACGGTCAATTAGAGAACCAAGATTACCAAACACTTTTTTTTAATGTTCTTTGTTATATTTTCTTAGTATTTAAAGTTAGACGAAACCATTTTTTTAGTATTTGGTGGCTGCAATTAGATGAATCACTTTTTGTTTTAGTAATTGTCGTGTGACCCAACACTCTCTCCATTATATATCCGATTTATTTTGAGGATTTCTTATTACACCACATATGTTTCTTAGGCACCACGCAAATTTCCGTTTTTGCCCCCAGTTTTCGGATATGCACATCCGGACGCACCATTTTTTTTAAAAACGTTGATTTGTTCCGGATGTGCATATCAGGAATAATTCCTGATCTGCGTATCCAGAATTATTTCTTATAACTTGGCACCAGAGCTTCTCCCCTCTCATTCTTTACATTTTCACATTTCAAACAACCAAACTCTCTCAAACTCTCAATTTCTCAATCCCACAAATCCCGACTTTTTCACTCGAGTTCGGCGGAGAGCAACTTCTACAACGATTATGACACTCTAAATCCTTTGTATCTCAATTTAATCGATAAGTTTTCGAATTTTAGAGTTTCAGAGTTATTTTCGAGTAATCGATTTAGAGTAGACATTTAGGTGTAGAAATTGTTAGGTAGTATGAATAACATAGGTTAGAGACAATGTAGGTATTGTTTGCTGCTTCAAACGGACGATCAGGGCATTAAAATGCCCTTTTCTATGGTACAATAGCCATGATTGCGTTTTTTAGAACTTGAAATACGTATCGGATGTGCAGATCCGGAAAAATGTTAACGTTGATTGCTTTTCTGATGTGCACATCCGAAAAAACCCAATGTTAAATATTCTGAGTACTTCCGGATGTGCATCCACGGAAGCTTTCCTAATGTGCAAATCCGAAAGCTACTTGGTTTCTATTTTTGTTTTTTTTTTGTTTGGTTTATTGTTTATTGTTTTTTATTTATTTTTAAAAAATTCTAATTTATTTATTATGCTTTGCAGATTACATGGCTGCCAGAGACGATCATATGATACATGGACGGATATTTGAACATGCATCTGTTTGACGTGAGCGGACGCAGTCTACAGTCGAGGATTCCGGCGCAGAGGTAGTTCCAGCAGCCCCTTCCACATCACAGGTTCATGCCACTCCCCTGTCAGCCACCGTTTCTACATCTCACAGGGGTCAAGTTCCTACTGCTGGTTCATCAGGGTCCCCGGCCACACGCAGACATCGTCGGGAGTCTCTAGTTCCATCACCTGCTCCTATTCCATCCACTGTTCCTGTTCCTGAGGGTGATCACCCAACACATGAGGGTGGTGACGGCGATGACGATTTCGATGAGCTGGAGGGTTACCCCGGGGGACCGTCTGATATGTCCCTACTACTTGGGTACTCTGAGCATACTGCCAGATATGTCTGGCTAGGACAGGCAACCTTTCTCGGTTTATTTATAGAATTGTTTTCGTTGAAAATATTTTCATTTGTAACATTGTTTTACTTGGAAATTTTCAGGAGAAGGATTCCCAGAAGTTTTATGACCATGGGGGCAAGGTTATAGACATGATTGCGGAGCTTCCAGGGAGGCCTTTCTAGGATTGGGTATCCCCAGATCATGTACGGTATGCTGATGGCCTTTGTTGAGAGATGGCACCATGAGACATCTGCATTCCATCTACCGTACATCGAGCTCACGATCACACTCGATGAGATCTCGTGCCTTTTACATCTACTGATCACAGGTACCCTTCTCTGTCACGGTAAGATGTCGAAGGTGGAGGCGATAAAGATGCTGACTGGGGAGCTTGGGGCTACCCCAGATGATGCACTAGCGGAGGTGACCTAGTTGAGAGGCGCACACGTCCGGTTCTCCTTTCTGACACGCAGATTTTGTGAGGAGCTTGCAGAGGATGGACGGGCAGCAGGTGATCCAGCTGAGGTGGAGATCCACAGGCAGCGTGCCCTGAGATGCTACTATCTGTTTTTGCTCAGCACGCAGTTGTTTGTGGACACCAGCGCCACTTACATTGATATCGTTTACCTCAGGTACCTTTTGGATCCCACAGAGATCCATGGGTACAACTGGGGGAGGCTACGCTGGCATACACCTATTCTAGGCTCTCAGATGGTTGCCTCTGGGCAGCCAAGACTATGGCAGGCAGCTGTACACTATACGTGGTAACAATCTTATATTCTAAGTCTTTTTTTTCATTTATTTTCTTTCTATATTCATTATAATGTTTGACACCGATGTTATGTTTTCCATTTCAGGCGTGGATATTACAGCACTTTCCCAAGATTACTGGTTGGCTGCTGCATTTCTCCTGCTCAGATGGAATCAGGCGCCCGACCCTTACACAGTTTATCTTGATCGGATGGCTACTGAGGACATTTTTTATCACGCCTATGCCGATCACCGTGAGACACGCCCGTTCGCCGAGGTTTCGCTGTTCTCAGGATGGTTGGCATGCAGTTCGACCATTACTGCTCGATACCTACCGGAGCGCATCTTGCGTCAGTTCGGTTACACCTAGACGATCCCCCATATGCCTCATGAGTCTGATCCTCTAGGCTTGACCCGCACGCAGATAGATGAGATATATGCTGACTTCCAGTCCCACTTGGTACCGAAAGAGGCTCGGGCGACCAGAGCGCCGAGAGATTGGACCGTTGGTGCCGGGTACATCATGTGGTTCTATACCGTCTCACACTCATGCATGGTGCCCACTACTGAGGGATCTCCACCCAGACCTGCTCATCAGGAGATATTAGAGGAGCGACAATCTCAACAGGACCATACTCAGGATGTCCTACCTCGCTGTCGTGAGATAGATGAGATAGCGCGGGCGGCCATTGCGGACGGTCACCTCCCTGAGGGCTCTGGTGGCAGACTTGTCATGGATAAGATTATTGAGATTGCTCGGGGGGCACTTCAGTACCGCAGACATCGAGCTAGGACGGCGGGTAGGGGCAGAGGAGCAGGGGAGCCGGGAGAGATCCTTCGGCATACACAGTAGTTTTTTGTTTGATGTATTATATTTTTATTACATTTATGTGCTGTATTTTGACAGGAGTATTATTATGTATATATATCATTTTATTTTATATATGGATGTTTCCAAATGTATATTAAGTTGCGACAATATATTAACATCTGCGACCAACCAACAAAACTGATTTTGTAAAAAAAATAAAGTTCTGCTATTTTTTCGGATCTGCAGATCAGGAATTATTCCTGATATGCACATCCGGAACAAATCAACGTTTTTAAAAAAAATGGTGCGTCCGGATGTGCATATCCGAAAACTGGGGGCAAAAACGGAAATTTGTGTGGTGCCTAAGAAACATATGTGGTGTAATAAGAAATCCTCTTTATTTTTTTTTGGAAATCTTGGTATCCTGTCTTGCAATTGACTAATCCAAGAGGGACCAATCTCATCGTCCACTAGCGGGGCCCCGTTTAAAATCGGAACAAAACTCCGTATGGACTAACCCACACAAGAGTTGAGTGAACCTAGTAGGATTCGAACATGACACCTTGAGAGGAGCACAATTTCAAGACTCAAGCCTCCACCACTAGACCAACTCTCGAGAGTTCCTCTTTATTTTTGTTACAGTACTATCGACCCATTTCAGTGTCTTTCTGTTACATAAAGATATTTCTTTCCCGTAATAATCTAAAAATAACTTGTTCAAAGCATAAACTAAACAAGTTGAAAGAAAAATAATTATTATGATAGAAAAAGTGTAAGTAAAATGTATTTGTTGTGAAATATATACTTATCCATATTGACAATTTATTTTGTAGGTCTACATTTTTGAATTCTGTCATTTATATAATGTGTGAGACACAATACACATGCACAAATTGTAGTTTCATGCATATTTTTTTTATTGATTGATTCTTATTAAAAATCAAATAGATGTTTGGCTAGGGTGTGACACGAGTTCTCATTTTCTTCTATAAAGAAATTTTCTTCGTTTTACCCTCGACTAGAAAAATGCAATGGAAAATATGTTATTGTTTCTATTATGTGCAACTACTGGAAAAAAAATTCATCAACTTGAACAACTAGCCTGTAATACGCAAACCCTCGCAGACATAGTTGAAAAGCCTAATAAAGTATATGAAAAATTATATAACCAAGGACATCAATTCATATGTTAATCACCAAAACTATCTCTATCTATACGATTTTGCCTAACATGAACATTTACACGACTTTGATTCATCTTGATATTTCTTTATAAAAAGAATTTCAATTTATGAAAAGTTGCTCAAAATTCTTTTGTTTTGCTAGCCATGTTTTTCTATTTATGGTTATGTAATTGAAGTTTTCTCTAAAACGTGCTCGAACACTAACATTGGTATTTCTTGTTTTTGTTTAATTAATTGCTTGACACTACAAACAATGATGTTTTAGCCTATCTCACAAACAATGTTTTAAAAATCGGACCGATCATTAAACCGATGAAAGTACTGGGTCGTTGGTTTATTGGTCGAATCATTGGATTGTTGAAATATTAGATTTGACTAGATTTAATATTTAAATATAATCCAAGTTGTGTTATCTCAAACCCAATTAAGATTGTATATAAATAGTTATAGTTTGTATCATTATTTACACAATTCAATAATACAAATCCTTATTTCCTTATTCTCTCTATTCTCTCCTCACTAAAAGTGCCTCACGCACTAACAAATTGATATCCAGAGCTTTCGGTTATTGTTCTTGATCGAGTTTTCAAGAACTCCACGTCAGAGTATTTTCAGGGCAAGTGAATCAACCGTTGCGAAGATGACTGGGGATAAGAGCATTCTGAATTCTCTTCCAATGTTTGACGGCAAGAATTGGATCCGATGGAAAAAACAGATGCAATTCTTATTTGGCTTCCATGATACCCTAGAAGTGGTTACCGACGGCGTTCTTGTGTTGACTGAAAATGCAACCGAAGAACATAAAAAAGCCCACAACAAAGTCAAGAAGAAAGATTGCAAGGCTACTTATTGTATTCAGACGGCGGTCGATGCAGCTAACTTCGAGTGAATCTCTCATGCTGAAACGGCGAAGGAGGCATGGGATATTCTGGTGAAGTATTATGAAGGAGGTGAGAAAGTCAAGGTTGTCAAGTTGCAAACCTTGCGTCGACAATATGAGTTGTTGTCGATGGGAGAAGACGAAAAAGTTGTAGAATATGTGTCGAAGGTTCAGAAACTCGTCCATCTCATGAAGAGTTGTGGCGAAACCATAACTGATAAGATGATAGTTGAGAAGGTAATGAGAACGTTGACCTCTCACTTTGATCACGTTATCGTAGCTATTCAAAAATCCAACAATCTTGAAACCCTAAAAGTGGAAGATTTGGTTGGTTCAGTGGAGGCGCATGAGCTGAGGATTGTCGAAAGAAAAGGAGTTCAGGATTCAATACAAACACTGTAGGCTCAGTCATGGAAAAAGAATGACGGTTCCAACAAATTCAAAGGCAAAGTCGACAAGACTCAAGGAAAGAAGTCTTGGTCGAACCCTCACAAGAATCAGGTCGAAGATAGAGCTTATGAATCCTCAAAAAGAGAAGGAGGAAACTATCGAAAGGACAAAGGAGATAAGAAAGGTATGCAGTGTTATAACTGTGAAAAGTATGGTCATTTGGCCAAACATTGTTGGTACAGGAAAGACAATGGATCGAAAAAAGGCAAGGACGAAGGAGCGAACCTTGCACGCCAAGATTTAGATGATTCTGAAGGTGGTATGGTGGTTATGGCAGTGACAGATAACCATGTCGAATCCAATATCTGGTTCCTCGACTCAGGCTGCTCAAATCACATGACTAGTCGAAATGAGTGGTTGACAGATTTTGACGAGTCGAAAAAGACCAAGGTAAAACTTGTTGATAACAGTTCGTTGCAAGCAGAAGGTACTGGCAACATAATTTTTCAACTGAGTAATGGAGCGAAAGCTATGATCAGAGATGTGTTCTATGTACTTGGAATAAAGTGCAACCTGTTAAGTGTTGGACAACTGGTCGAAAAAGGCTTCTCAGTTGTCATGAAAGATGGAGTTTTGAAATTGTTCGACACCCAGAATAATTTGGTCTTGAAATCTCTGTTGTCGAAGAACATGACGTTTAAGACCATGATCAGTTCGACTGAAGTACAATGTCTAAAAACTGTTGTCGACCACAAGGATAATTGGTTGTGGCATTTGAGGTTTGGACATTTGAACTTTCGATCACTCAATCAACTAATTACTCAAGATATGGTATATGGTATCCCAAGTCTTGAGATGCCTGACAAACTATGTGAAGGTTGTTTAATCGGAAAGCAATCCATAAATTCTTTCGTTTCGACTATGCCAATGAGATCATCCTGCATACTCGAAGTTGTACATTCAGATGTATGTGGTCCGTTCGAAGAACATACCATTGGTGGAAACAAATATTTTGTTTCGTTTGTTGATGAGTTTAGTCGAAAACTGTGGATCTATGTGATCAAGAGAAAGGATGAAGTATTTGAAATCTTTAAGAGATTCAGAATGGATGATTGAAATCCTGCATCCTCACCTGTCGAACCAAACTTGAAGTTGGAGAAGCATGGATAGGAAGACAAAGTTGATGTAACTTTGTTCAAATAAATAGTTGGATCTCTGAGATACGTGTGCAACAGTCGACCTGATATAGGTTTCGCAGTCGGATTAGTGAGCAGATTCATGGGTGAACCAAGAGTGTCACACATGAAAGCTGCAAGAAGAATTCTGAGATACTTAAAAGGAACAACAGATTTTGGAATTCTATTTTGATGAGATTCTGAAGGCAAATGAGCAATAGTTAATTGCTTTTCAGATGTCGATTGGTGTGGAGATAAGGAAGATCGAAGAAGTTCAATTGGCTATTTCTTTCAAGTATTTGGTGCCCCAATCTCATGGTGTTCGAAGAAGCAACCCGTGGTGGCATTGTCAGCGTGTGAAGTAGAATATATAGAAGGATCCTATGCTGCATGTCAAGCAATTTGGATCAGATCAGTACTTGAAGAAATGGAGGTCGAAGTGAAGAAACCTCTTGTGTTGCAAATCGACAACAAGTCAGCCATAAATCTGGCGAAGAATCCAGTTCTGCATGGAAGGAGTAAGCATATCAAAGCCAGATTTAACTTGTTGAGGGAAAACGTAAATCGAGGTGAACTTGAAGTTAGGCATTGCTCAAGTGAAGCACAGTTGGCTGACATTTTCACCAAAAGATTGAAGATAGACATATTTCTGAATTTGAGAAAGAAATTAGGAATAGTTTAGATCGACTATGACTAGCGTATGCTCGACAACTTGGATTATGAGGGTGTGTTGAAATATTAGATTAGATTAGATTAGATTTGATTAGATTTAATATTTAAATATAATCCAAGTTGTGTTAGCCCAAGCCCAATTGGCGTTGTATATAAATAGTCCTAGTTTTTATCGTTATTTACACAATTCAATAATATAAATCCTTATTTCCTTATTCTCTCTCTCTCTCTATTCTCTCCTCACTAAAAGTGTCTCACGCACTAACATGGGTCACTGGTCGAACTGCATGACTAAACCGGATTAAACCAGATAACTCGGCTGAATAAACCGGTCTCTATAAAAAACTATATATTTAATAAATCGGTCGAACCGGATGACTCGATCTCTAAAAAATATCACGACACCTACAAAATTTCAAAATATCATAATTTCACAAGTTCATTCTTTAAATTTAAACTCTTGACGTAGTCTGTTAAAATAGAATAGGCTCCTACTTTTATGCTAGATGATCGTTACAATCACATGTATATATACTACCAGCCTTGTACACATTATATGAGATGAATAATAATAATATTCTATTTCTCTCTTTTTGTCCTTTTTCTCTTTAATCATGTGCACATGGAATCTAGTGTTAACATGGTATCAGTAGACTACAATTCGCACTTCCGTTTCCTCTCTTCCACGTGTTCCTTCCCATCTTTTCTTTATCCATTTCTTGGATTCCCTTTCACACGTGTTCTCTCTCCATTCTTTCTATTCTGATTCCTTATCTTCTTCCTCTGCATTTCCTCTGCATCTTCTCTTTTACGTCTTTCTTTGTTCCTCTCCCTCCGCCATGGCTGACAATACCACACCGCCACCTACACCCCCAAAAGCCACCGATACCTCCTCCACCTCCCACAAATGCTCCTCCAACAACTATCAAAAAGACATGCTTGACCCATATTTCATGCATCCCAGTGACAACCCTGGTATCACATTCGTCACGCCACCTCTCAACAACCTCAACTATCATTCATGGAGTCGCTCTATCGTTGTGGATCTCCGCTCCAAGAACAAACTCGGATTTCTTGATGGTTCCCTTCCTCGACCCACTGATTCTGACCCACTCTCCATGGTGTGGGATGGCTGCAACACCATGGTCATGGCATGGGTGAACAACTCTGTAGAACCTGACATTGCCCAGAGCATTCTTTGGATGGACACGGCGTCGGAAATCTGGACTGAGCTACGCGATAGTTATCATCAGGGCGACATTTTTCGCATAGCTGACATTCAAAAAGAACTTTTTAATATCCGGCAAGGAGATCTCACCATCACACAGTTCTTCACCAACCTCAAAAAAGTTTGGCAAGAACTCAACAATTTCCACCCTCTACCTGTTTGTTCTTGTGCCATCAAGTGTTCCTGCAACCTTATTTTCACTATCAAATCATACCAAGATACTGATTACGTTATTCGTTTTCTCAAGGGTTTGAATGAGCAATATGCCCCTGTTCGTTCTCAGATCATGCTCATCAATCCTCTTCCTCCCATTAACAAGGTGTTTTCTATGTTAATTCAACAAGAAAGACAAATGCTCGCTCCCATTGATGAAGACAAAGATGTGGCAAATGTCAACAGGCTCCAAAATCATTCGTCTGGCAGAGATTCCACCTCCAAGAATTCTTCATATGGTCGTGGCAAACCTCTGAAGATATACTCTTATTGCAACAAACCTGGCCACACGGTCGAAGTCTGCTTCAAGAAACATGGCCTTCCACTCTATCTAAAGAAGAATCAGATCAATAATACCACTTCTGAATCCAACATCACCAATTCTGGAGTTGAGTCTGAAGAAGCTTCTCAACAACCTTCTTTTACTGCAGATCAACACAAAGCTCTCTTGGCCCTCCTTCAACAATCCTCACCTGTCAACCCTCCTCAAGTTCAACAATTTCATTCCACCATCAACACCACTGCAGGTATTCTTCCTACCCCTTCCTCCTTTACTCATCTCAATAGCTGGATTTTAGACATAGGTGCCACTGACCACGTATGTTATTCTAAGGATTTATTTCACTCCTTATTCACTATCAAACTTATTACTATCAAAATTCCTAATGGTAACACTATATCCACCAACAAATGTGGCACCATAAAATTCTCCAATGATTTCTATCTTGTAAATGTTTTATTCATACCTGAATCTTTTACCAATATTATCTCTATTCCTAGACTTACTACTTCCCTAGGCTACACAATTCACTTGAGTTCCAATCATTGCACCATACAGGTGAACCATACCCGGAGGACGATTGGTACAACTGATCTCCATCAAGGGCTTTAATTCCTTAACATGCCTTTTGATGTCTCCTCCATACAACCTGTTTCTAATACTAGTTCTAGCAAACACATTTTGAATGTTCTTGATAATTCTAGGCATAATACTGACTGTAATCTGTGGCACTATCGATTGGGACATTCCTCCCATGACATAGCCCAACGTATCAATAAAATGTTTCCTTTACATCATTTTCAACATCATCAAACTCCATGTGATCCCTGTTTTTATGCTAAACAAAAGAGACTCCTCTTTACCCATAGTTATACTAACTCACATGCTATATTTGACATTGTTCACATGGATATTTGGGGACCTTATGCTATCCCTTCTATGCTTGGTTATAAATATTTCCTAATTGTTGTTGATGATCATGGTAGGTTTTGCTGGACTTTTTTAATGAAACTTAAATCTGAAACCAGTATGCTTGTTAAATCTTTTGTTTATTTCATACAAACCCAATTCAAAACCACTTCCAAAATCATTAGAAGTGATAATGGCCAAGAATTTTTATTAAGAGAATTCTATAAAGAACAAGGTATTATACATCAAACTTCTTGCATTGATACTCCCCAACAAAATGGGGTTGTTGAAAGAAAACATCAACATTTGCTATGTGTTACTAGGTCTATTCTATTTCATGCTCACCTTCCCAAAATTTTTTGGGCTCATGCTCTTGCTCATGCTACCTACTTAATCAATAGACTACCCTCAAAATTTCTTCAATATAAATCTCCTTTTCATGTTCTTCATAACACACCACCCAACTATACTAATCTAAAAGTCTTTGGTTGCTTAGTCTATTCAACCATTTCTAAACACAAAACCACTAAACTTGACAATCATAGTCACAAATACATTTTTTTGGGACACAAAGATACCACAAAAGGAGACATTCTGTTTGACTTGCACACCAAACAACTATTCATATCCAGAGATACTGCTTTTTTTGAACACATTTTCCCTTACAAAACCACCCCTGCTAACACTGCCAGCAACCCTACTCATTCTTCTCTTCCTCCCAATCCTAGTATCTACTCAGATTATGATTACATCACACCTACCCCTGATTCACCCATACATTCTCCATCCCCTTTGCTTACTAGTCCTACACCTACTCCTTCTCCTCAGACACCTCCTACACAACATTCTCCTATACATCCTGAAACACCTAATAATACATCTCCTTCTCAAACTTTACCACCTGTGACCATCAGAAAATCTACAAGAATTTCCAAGCAACCCAACTACCTTGTTGATTACCACTGTTCCCTTCTAACAGGTAACCCTATTCATCAGTCTAATCTTACTTCAGGTACTACTCCTTACCCTTTGCATAATTTTATATCTTACTCTAATTTATCTCCTTCACATCAATTATTTAATCTTAAATTAACCTCTTTAGAAGAGCCCTCTAGTTATGCTCAGGCCATCTCTAATCCCAATTGGATTAAAGCCATTAACCAAGAGCTAGCCTCTCTCACCAATACACACACCTGGGATTTAGTTCCCTTGCCACCTAATAAGAAACCTGTAGGCTGTAAGTGGATATTTAAAATCAAATTTCATGCTAATGGAACTGTTGAGAGATATAAAGCACGTTTAGTGGCAAAAGGTTTCACACAAACTGAAGGCATAGACTATCTTGACACCTTCAGTCCTGTAGTAAAAATGACAACCATTAGACTAATTTTAGCTATTGCTGCTTCCCAACATTGGTTTGTGCATCAGCTAGACATAAACACTGCCTTTCTCCATGGTGATTTAAATGAGGATGTCTACATGAAAATTCCTCCTGGCCTTCAAACCTCAAATAAAACTTTAGTTTGTAAATTAAATAAATCTTTATATGGCCTCAAGCAGGCTAGACGGCAATGGAACTCTAAACTAACCACCACTCTAAACAACTTAGGTTACTGTCAATCTAAGGCTGACTACTCCCTGTTTACTAAATCATTGCCTAACAGCTTTATTGTTATACTTGTGTATGTAGATGATCTTTTGATTGCAGGTAATAATATTCAGGAAATCAATCACATCAAATAAATATTGGATGACACTTTCAGCATCAAAGACTTAGGATATATCAAATATTTCCTGGGCTTTGAAATTGCAAGATCAAAAGCTGGATTTTTTGTCTTCCAAAGGAAATACTTTCTTGACCTTCTAAATACAGCAGGACTCTTGGGAGCCAAACCTGCCTCCACCCCCATGGATCCTACACATCATCTTAGCAATGATTCTGACACTTTACTTCCTGATCCAACCAAGTTCAGAAGCTTAATAGGTAAGTTACTATATTTAACCCACACTAGACCTGATATTAGCTTTTCTGTTTGCAGGCTAAGTCAGTATTTATCCAAACCAACGATATCACACCAACATGCTGCTATTCGTATCCAACGGTATCTCAAGAATGCCCCAGGCCATGGATTGCTCTTCAACTCAGATTCCTCTCTTCTTCTCTCTAGTTTCTCTGACTCGGATTGGGGCTCCTGTAAGTGTCATACCCCAAATTTGTTCTACCTGTGTATAACTTTCTTTTGTACCATCCATCTACTAACCGTTATCCAGAAAATCCAAAAAAATATGTTGCTTTCTTGTTGCCTAAGTCCGAGGTTTATTTGAGGATACCAGGTTAAGTGTGTTGTTTCAACTCAGTTGGATGTGACTTAATATTGTTTAAGAAAGTGGAGATTGTTTTCTTTCTTTATGTCTGAAGTGATCAAAATCAGAGATTGTGCAAGTTCAAGTTAACTAACGAAGTCAAATACAGAGACATCAAAAGTCGAGGCATTGAGTCAATATATCAAGTTGTGTACAAGTCCTGATTATGTGGTTCATTTTCTTGTCATAGGAGGATTCGAGTTCCCGATTCAATTCGAAACCATTCAAGATTTTATCCAATGACAAATTTCCAAAAAAAACCTTTGCAATTTCCATTTAAGTTTCTTTTTGGTTCAATTCAAGTTCATTTTCATATCCAATTCTTATATTTTCACATCCAAATTTCTCTTTTATTATTCATTTTATTTCTTTCCTAACCTATCTTTAAACCATTTTTGTGCTTTTAAACCATTTCTAAACATTTCATACTCACTTTTAAATATCCGATCCATATTCCTTTTTTTTTTGCCAATTTCCAAGTTCCATCAAAATTCCAATTTTCAAGTTCATTTCAAGTTTCAAGTTTATTTGCAAATTCTATTCATAATCAATTTCAATTTTCAGTTTTCATCCAATCTTTTAAAATTGCCACCAATTCAAGGCCCATATCATTTGTCACACACAACAAACAAGTTTATGGAAAAAAGAAGAAAATTATTAAAAAAGGCCCATGAGGATTTGTTAAAGTTACAAAAATACAAAAAAGAAGGAAGTCTCTAGTAGACCAACAAGACTTGAACAACACCAACTTGTAACAATTAAGTCCTTCCACTACTTGTACCCGCGTCTACCTACAGCCTGCTCTGCAAACCAACACCATCTGCCAACTTGTACCAAATTACACCCTGCGCACTGCTGCTACCACGCTGCCTCTGGTACAACTTGCATCATAAACATGTGCCATTGACCAACCAATAAAACCTGCTGTGAAAGTGATTTATCAACGTTACAAGACAAAATCACTTGTACCCTAAGACTTAATGAACAAGTTTTAAGTTGGTTTAAAAGAGAGGATAAGAGGAGGGAGCAAGAAAAAAAAAGGAAGGGAGGAGGCAAATAACTCACCTTCACACCACCGGTAATACAACTCTCTGCAAACTCCAACTACAACCATCTTCCATCAGCCTATACAACCATAACACCTCCTTTCATTATCTTCTTCAACCTTAAAAATTCAAACCACTCGCCCTTCAACCGATTTCTGCTGAACCTTGCAAGGCTTCATCATCAAATTCATAACCTGCAAAAATCCTCCAACAAACTCAAAACTCAGAAGCGAAATTCTCAACAATAACCTTAGCCATAAATTTCAAAGTTCCATCAAGAACGAAAAAATTTGGCCTTAGCCATTCACACACAGAGGAAAAATCTTCAGCCGTAAAAAAAACTCAACAGACTCAAGACTCAGAAGCAAGGTTCTCAACAAGACTTTCCGACACGCACAACAAAATTAACGGCCAGAAGGATAACATCAGGAGAAATAGAAATCCAAAGGGAATCAGAAACACTTACGTGTTCACTTAACGCCGTCGGAATCACGTCGGACTTTGCTCCGTGACCATCGGAGTTTCAAAACAAATCGAAGCTCTAATTTGAGGCCAGAGCTTAACCCTATCAATATTGTACAACAAATACGCAACAACATTACGCTCAGAGATCAGAAAGGAGGAAGAAAAGAGGCAAATAGAAAGGAAAGGAGAAGAGATCGGAAGCAAACACCTGGACACGTCCTAAAAGCTCTTCCGACGGAATCTTCAAGAGGTAGCCTCCCTTGCTGAAAATCGTGTTGTTTGCTGTCCCATAACTTGATTACTTGCATTTCCTTGTTACTTTGCTTGATTTTGTTTAGGTTTAGAAGTTAGGGTTTAGATTGGGGGTGGTTCCGATTTGGTTTATTGGTGAGGTTTTAGAAAAATCTGAGTTTGGATTTGAAAACAGGGGAGGAAAATAACTAGGGTGCGTGTTTGTCGTTTGAGGTATCGTGGTGTTGTCGCCGGAGAAGACAATGGCGGCCGCCGCGCGCCGCCGCTTCTCCAGCCGTGGCTCAGGTTTCCGGTGACGTGAATTTGTAGAGAGAGTTGAGAGAAAGGGAAGCAACGAGAGAGAGAGTTTGAGAAACGTTGAAGCATAGAGAAAAAAAATATGAGGTAGAGTCTGATGATTTCCCTTTCCGTGTTTTATCATTCCATGCCCTACTATTGTGTTGGCTTGAGGTGGCGGTGACACTTGTCACTGCCAAGGACAAGTGTCATCGGTATGGATACCCTTCCACCGATTTCGGGTGCATTCCCCTTGAGACCTTCCCATACACCTTCGTTTTGGCCCTTGATCTGAGTCAATGCTTTGACTCAGCGTCAATCTAAAGCCCCAGATTTCCCCATAGAGTCAACATAAGTTGACTAGGGTTCTTGGTGAACCCCTAAGCGTATTGGGCTTAATGTCTTCGGGCCCTGAGTTTTTCATTTTCACCCCCCAATGGCTAACATTATCTGGCCCATTTTGTTTTTTTATTTTCTTTTTTTTAGTTTTTTTTATGCCTTTTATTTAAAAAAATCAAAACATTATAATTTCCTTTTTTATAATATCAAAATATTATTACTTGATTAAATTATTTAAAATCTTTTATTTAATACTAATTAATCTACTTAATGATTAATTTTATTAAATAATTGATTTTAATTTGATTAATTATTCTAAATTAGTTTCTTTAATTCTAAAAAACAAAAATATTTTATTTTAGTTCTAAAAAATAGAAAGCACTTTTAATCCATAAACTTTTTCCTAATTAATTTTATTTAACCATTTTATTTAATATTAATTAACTTTATAAGTTAATTTTATTAAATATTTTAGTTTAATTTAATTAATTATTGGAATTTCCTTTCTCTCTAAAAAATCTAAAAGATACTTTTATTTAATTAAGTCTTCAATTCTTATTTAGTTAATTTTATTAAATTATTTTATTTAATATTAATTAATTTTTGATAATTAATTTTATTAAATATTTTGATTTAATCTAATTAATTATTGGAATTTTATTCTAAAGAAACCTAGAACTTTGCTTTAGTTTAGGACTTCCCTCCTTAGAATTAACTTAGCATTAGGTTATTAACCTAACTAATGTGCTTGATTTATTTATCCCACTATTTTATTTTATAGTTATTTTGTGTGTACTCTATTCATGTGGGTTTATTTCATGCTTTAATTATATGTGTGCTATGCATATTATGCTTGTCCAAACCAAAAATCTTTTTCAAACTAATATCTTGACTTAATGTCAAGCCCTTTTAATACCTTGTAAGTTGATCGTTTTCACGATCGCAATCGACCTCACAATGCCTCCTCTTGGGCTTTATACAACGTTAATTGTTGCACATTTTACTTTGGTTTGTATGCGTGTATGTGATTGGCTTACTTTAATCATGGCCCGATTATCCCCACTTGATTAATTACACCCTTCTCCCATAAGATTAAAATTAACCCTTTTTTTACAACAATAAACAAGCTTGATCCAACGTCAAGTATTTTCCAAATCAAATTCAATTAATCTCCAACATTTACTTGATCCACATATCAAGTCCCCTTACTAATTTGTAAGTCGAGCGCTTTTGCCTCGCCATCGACCTTACCTTAAACCACTAGGACCTCCTTTCCCTTAGTTCAATCCTTTAACCATTTCGTACGCAAATTCAAACCTTGATCCACATCGAGCATTTTTCAAATCAAATCAATACATTTAACCAAATTTAAACATTATTCCTTAGAAGGTGAAAAGTGAAGGGGATCAAGTCATTGGTCTTTCTTCTTAATTGTTTGGGTACGAGTTTTCTTACTCGTGTGTGGACAATTGACGCCTTTAAAACATACGAACTCGACAAATATCCAAACCTTTTCCTAATCAATCATTAATGCAACTAATCCTTACTTAAACATTTTCACTAAAGGTGAAATGAGGGGGGTCGAGTCTTTGGTCTTTCTCTTCGATTGTTTGGGTGCGAGTTCTCTTACTCGTGTGCAAACAATTGACACCTCTAAAAAACTTAAACTTTAATTTGTCGATTGTTTAGGTGTGAGTTCTCTTACTCATGTGTGAACAATCGACGCCTCTAAAAACTTAAACTTTAACCTGTCGATTGTTTAGGTGCGAGTTCTCTTACTCGTGTGCGAACAATCGACGCCTCTAAAAAACTTAAACTTTAACCTGTCGATTGTTTAGGTGCGAGTTTTCTTACTCGTGTGCGAACAATCGACGCCTCTAAAAAACTTAAACTTTAATTTGTCGATTGTTTAGGTGTGAGTTCTCTTACTCGTGTGTGAATAATTGACACCTCTAAAAAAACTTCAGCTTTAACCTGTCAACTGTTTAGGTGCGAGTTCTCTTACTCGTGTGTGGACAATTGACACCACTAAAACACTTGTAACTCGACAACATTCAAACCTTTTTCAAGTAATCATTAAAACAGTTAATCTCTATCTAAACACATTTTACTAAAGGTGAAGTGAGGGTGGTCGAGTCTTTGACCCTTCTCCTCAATTGTTTGGGTGCGAGTTCTCTTACTCGTGTGTGGGCAATTGTCACCTCTAAAATATCCAACACGACTAAAAACTCCTTTCCCCGCCCACGCAACCGAAACCCTAACATACTTAATCCACAACTCCAACACCTCTCCCAAAGAACATTGTTTAAGTCATTCTTTCGCGCATATGAACTCGTGCTTCAGCCTCCCCTAGCGAGCAGACAAGCTAATGTTTAGCAGTTAGAATGCAACCTAAACTCTCGTTCGTCTAAAACACGTCCAAATCAAACCTTTTTCTCAATCAAATCTCTAATACACTTAATACTTATTCAAACAACTTTTTACAAAAAAGAACATTGTTTAATCCATTCTTCCGCGCATATGAACTAGTGCTTCAGCCTGTAACACCCCCAATCTATACCCCTAATTAACTAAAGCAGTAAAAGAAAATTCAAAATTTCATCAGAGTATATTTAAATTATCATGGCATAGACGGGGGAAATCACATTATATTGAAACAAATCATACAACACCTGCCCATAAAGATATGCAACAGTGGGGTAGCAATCAACAGAGGAACTCAGTTCCTTACACCCACATTTCAGATTTAGAATAAAAGCGGAAAATCTAAAACTGAATATCATATATATATATATATATATATATATATATATATATATATATATATATATATATATATATATATATCACATGAAAAGTTTGTCATATATCAAGATATACATGCACAAGCCAAAAGATATATATACATAGTACACAATAATCACAAACAGCCTCCCTAACTACCCGGTGTCACATATCAGAGCCGACCGACAAAAGAATGAAGTCCTAAGCTTCACAAAAGACCTCCGGCAGCTCTAGTCTGCAATGCCTCATAGAGCATTATAAAACAGCAGAAGGGTGAGAAAAACAATCATCATATAATTGCATACAATTATATATAACACAAAAATACACATATATACAGTTCTCACCACAACTCACACCATAATTCAAACACAAGACAACACAAGGTATACCAACCATACACATATCCATATATCAAATTATCAATTTTATCCACAATTCCACACATAAACAACCATTCACAATCCTCACACATAGTCAATCATATTTATGATTTATGCAAATGCACAGAGACCGACACAACGACTCTATGTACATGCCATGCGGTACCGACTTCCAATGTTTCTCATCACTAGTTCACTCAGGAACTCTGCTGGAATCATCGCTCGTTACATCACTGTAACTCCCCGTCGAGCATACGATGTCCCCCGTCGCTCACACCCCACACGGGCACACGATGTTTATGGATCGCTCACACCCCACACGGGCACACGACCCGATCGCTCACACCCCACATGGGCACACGATCGTCTATAACCATCGCTTTCGGTCCTCTTATTTTTAAGGCTATTCATACCTCTTATTTTTAAGGCTCACGATGTTATAGCAGATTCCCTCTAGAATCAAACCGTCACTCAGGACGTCACAACAATGCATATCATGATGCTTGGCATACAAGGACTCATGACATTCAAATACACACATATACATTCACCTCAATCAACAAAATCACACTTTGCACTTAAGCCCAAAACAATGCATTTAATTTCCATACGGCCACAAATCATCACTACACCATCTAAACACATGCATTTACATCATCCAACAACACCTTGCATATTACCCATCAATTACGCACAATTATAACGACAAAAGTCGACAAACCGACACTATTCCAAATTCCTGACATAATTAAATTGGCTAACAATTTCCAAATCATCATAATAAGAAAGTACAGCTCAATAGCTTTCCAACGATACCAAGAATGTAAAAATCGGATAAACGGAACCCAAGTTACGAAAGAAAAACGAAAACGATATTTTGAAAAGTCCCATTTTACCATTCTCCTGCCCGTACGCGTAGTGCCCTGAGTCATACGCGTACGGCAAAACCTCATACGCGTACCACACGTAATTGGGCAGATGGTCGGGAAAAGTAACATCTCATACGCGTATTGGCCCCAAAACTCGCCCATGTTACGCGTATCGCCAAGGCCCATACGCGTATGAACATGCCCCATACGCGTATGACCTGGAAAAACCAGAAAAAATTCTACAGAACAAAGTTCTGCGTTTTCTCAACCAAAATCCTCCAATTCCTCACCTACACCCAGAAAATTACCAATACAATGCATAACAACATGTATCTATCATGTAACAACAATAATGAGCACTAAAAACATGATTTCCAACACATTTAATCGATTTCTAATCAATTTTACATAATATGGGTTTTACTAAATTTTTCCAATTCAATCCAATACCAACCACAAACACACATACATAATCATATACAAGCATACAATTATCGAGTTTCGCACCCTTACCCGATTAAATCGATTCTAGAAGTTGATTTCTTGAATTTCCAAGTTTTTCTTACTATTTCTTCTCTTCTTCTCTTTTCTCCCCTTTTTCCTTCTTCTCTTTTTATTTCTCTCTATTTTTCTCTCTTTCTATTTTCTATTCTTTCTAACTTAAGAAAAATATCATGAAATGACCAAAATACTCCCACACTCAAATCTCTCGCAAACGTTCCCAAAACCCGATAAAATATCACAACATTGAAAAATAACATATTTTCAGATAAAAGTCGAAAATAAAATAAAATAATAATAAAATAATCAAACGACTCGATTAAATAAAAACTGACAAAACTGGGGCGTTACAACTCTCCCCCACTTAGAAATTTTCGTCCTCGAAAATATACCTGAGACGAACAACTCTGGATACGACTCCCGCATCCGACTCTCCAAATCCCAAGTCAAATTGCCCTCAGCAGCGCCTCCCCACGCCACTTTCACAAGTGCAATATCCTTGCCCCTCAACCGCTTCACCTCCCGATCCAAAATCCTAACTAGTAACGCCTCAACCGTAAGGTTCTCCCTTACCTCAACCTCATCCGTCGGAATCACATGCGACAGATCCGAAACATACTTCTGAAGCTGTGAAACATGAAACACATCGTGCAAATTCGACAGATTCGGCGGCAACGCCACCCTATAAGCCACAACACCCACTCTCGCGGATATCTGGTAAGGACCAATAAACCGAGAAGTAAGTTTCTTCGATTTCAATGCACGACCCACACCCGTCACCGGTGTAACTCTAAAAAATACATGATCGCCCTCTTGAAACTCAAGATCTTTCCGTCTCCGATCATGATAACTCTTTTGCCTACTCTGAGAAGCCTTCATTTTCTCACGAATAAACTTCACTTTTTCCGTAGTCTGTTGCACCAACTCCGGTCCAACCACCGAACTCTCACCAGATTCGTGCCAACACAAAGGTGTTCGACACCTTCGTCCATATAATGCTTCAAACGGTGTCATTCCAGTACTAGAATGGAAACTGTTATTATACGTGAACTTAATCAATGCAAGATAACTATCCCACGCACCACCTTGTTCAAGAACACAAGCTCTCAACAAATCCTCCAAAGACTGAATCGTCCTCTCCGTCTGACCATCCGTCTGCGGATGATAAGCCGAACTCAATCTTAATTTAGAACCCAACGCCTTCTGTAAAATTTCCCAAAATCTCGAGGTAAACCTAGGATCTCGATCAGAAACAATACTCAATGGAACCCCATGCAACTTCACAATCACACTGATGTAAATCTCCGCCAACCTCTCCAAAGTAAAACTGATGTCAATCGGAATAAAATGACCCGATTTAGTCAGCCTATCAACAATCACCCAAATAGCATTATGCCCTCGCTGAGTATTCGGTAACCCTGTTACGAAATCCATAGAAATGCTATCCCATTTCCACTCAGGAATATCCAACGGTTGCAACAAACCACTAGGCCTCAAATGTTCTACCTTCGATTTTTGACAAGTCAAACATGCATAAACAAACTGAGCCACATCTCTTTTCAATCCAGACCACCATAAAATCTTCTTCAAATCTTGGTACATCTTATTCGCTCCCGGATGTATACTCAAATTACTCCGGTGTCCTTCCTCCAAAATCATCCTTTTCAACTCCGCATCATCAGGAATACAAATTCTACCTCGGAATCTCAAAACACCATTAACATCCACTTGAAAATCACTATTCGCATCTTTTTCTCCCACCAACATCAAATCCACAAATTTCACATCCAGCTTTTGCTTCTCACTAACCGTCATCAGAAAATCATTAGTAATCGTTAGCATTCCAAGCCTCACACTAACCAACGACACTTCATAAACCAAACTCAAATCTCTAAACGATTCCAAAAGTTCCCACTCTTTAATCATTAAAGCGGACATATGCAACGATTTTCGGCTCAACGCATCGGCTACCACATTAGCTTTACCAGGATGGTAATTCAAGCCAAAGTCGTAGTCCTTCAAGAATTCCAACCATCTACGTTGCCTCATATTTAGCTCTTTCTGATCAAACAAATATTTCAAACTTTTATGATCACTAAAGACTTCAAACCTTGCACCGTAGAGATAATGCCTCCAAATCTTCAACACAAAAACCACAGCCGCTAATTCAAGATCATGAGTAGGATAATTTTTCTCATGCACTCTCAATTGCCTCGAAGCATAAGCCACGACCTTACCTTCTTGCATCAGAACACCACCCAGGCCAATCAAAGAAGCATCACAATAAACCACAAATGGTTCATTAGGATTCGGTAAAATCAAAATCGGAGCTGTCGTCAATCTTCTCTTCAGCTCATTAAAACTTTCCTCACACCGAATATCCCAAATGAACGCTTGCCCTTTACAAGTCAACTGGGTCAAAGGAAGTGCTAGCTTCGAAAAACCTTCAATGAACCTTCGATAATAACCAGCCAAACCCAAAAAGCTTAGATTTTCAGTAACAGATCTCGGAGCCTCCCATTGTAGAACTGCTTCTACTTTAGATGGATCAACAGAAATACCATTACCTGAAATTACGTGTCCAAGAAAACTCACTTCCGACAACCAGAATTCACACTTGGACAATTTGGCAAAAAACTTCCTTTCTTTCAAAACCTGCAAAATAATACGCAAATGCTCCGCATGCTCCTCCCGAGACTTAGAATAAATCAAAATGTCATCAATAAACACAACAACAAATCGATCCAAATGCTCGTGAAAAATACGATTCATGTACTCCATGAACACACCTGGCGCATTAGAAACCCCGAACGACATCACAGAATATTCATAATGACCGTATCGTGTCCTAAAAGCCGTCTTCTGAATATCTTCCTCTTTCACCCTTATCTGATGATACCCTGACCTCAAGTCAATCTTACTAAACACACACGCACCAACCAACTGATCCATCAGATCATCAATTCTCGGAAGAGTATACTTATTCTTAATCGTCACCTTATTCAACTAGCGATAATCAATACACAACCGCATACTGCCATCTTTCTTTTTCACCAATAAAACTGGAGCACCCCAAGGAGAAACACTTGGTCTCACAAACCTCTTTTCTAATAATTCATTCAACTGTTTCTTTAACTCAACTAACTCAGACGCCGACATACGATAAGGTGCCATAGAAACAGGTCTAGTACCAGGAGCTAGATCTATAGAAAACTCCACCTCTCTCTCTGGCGGCAAGTCTGAAATATCCTCAGGAAACACTTCCGGAAATTCACACACAACAGGAAACACATCAAGTGAAACTTGACTATCCACAGTCAAAGATGCAAACAACCCAAACAACTGAGCTTCGTCCGCCAAAAGTCTCTTCAACTCTTTGGTAGATAAGAAACTCGAGTCTTCGTCTTCCTCAAGAGAAGGAAACCTTACCAACTTATGATAGCAATCAATATGAACCCTATTAAATTGCAACCAATTCATTCCCAGGACCACATCTAAACCTTATAACGGTAAACACACCAAATCCATCTCAAAGTCTTTACCATAAATGGTCAAAGGACAACGTAGACAAACCAAAGAAGTAGTTACTGACCCCATTGCTGGAGTATCAATAACCATCTCACCATCCATCAAATACAACACAAGATTCAAACGCTTCGCGCACTCAGACGAAATAAACGAATGAGTCGCTCCCAGTATCAATAATAGCAACTAAAGGAGTACTATTAATAAAACAAGTACCTCTGATCAGACGATCTGCACTTGAAGTCTGAGTCCCCGCCAAAGAAAATACCTTCTCACTAGCTGGAGCTTGCTTCGGTTTCTGACACTTCGTACTAATATGACCAGGTTCACCACAATTGAAACACTTCACCACATTTTTCCTGGCACAATCAGCTGCAACATGTCCTACACCTCCAAAATTAGTACACTTCCTCATATCTTTCCTGCACTCAAACTGACGATGCCCCAACTCACCACATTTATAACACCTCAGAGGACCAGACATTCCTCCACTTGACCTTTTCTCAAAATTTCCCCTTTGTTTACCTTTATCCGCTGGTGTCACATAAGGACCACCACGGAACTGTTGCTTCCCTTTCCTCTCGCTCACACTCTTATAGTGAGTAGAACGAGCCTTACTATCCTCCTCATAAATCCTACAACAATCCACCAAATCAGAAAACCTCTGAATCCTTTGATAACCAATTGCCTGCTTTATCACAGGACGCAATCTGTTCTCAAACTTAACACACTTAGAAAATTCTGCGGTCGCTTCGGCATAATGAGGATAAAACTGCACAAGTTCCACAAACTTAGCAGTATAATCAACAACAGACATATTACCTTGTTTCAGTTCCAAGAACTCAATTTCCTTCTTTCCTCTTACATCTTCAGGAAAATACCTCCGCAAGAACTCCCGGCTAAAAACTTCCCAAGTAATTTCTTCCTCCTCTGCAGTTTCCAACACATGACGTGTAATTACCCACCAATCATCAGTTTCTTCTAGTAACATGTGAGTACCCAGTCTCACCTTCTGATCCTCATCACAATCCATCACTCGGAAAATCCTTTCAATCACTTTCAGCCATATCTGTGCACCATCAGGATCATATCTTCCTTTGAAGACAGACGGTTTGTTCTTCCTGAACTCATCGTTACCTGCAGCATTAGGTGCACCCTGCACAGAACGAGCCATAGCTTGCATAGCAGCAGCCAAAGCAGCATCATTCCTACCAGCCATATTCTGTTCATTTCCAATAACATCACTTATGGTTAAACAAACAGCTCACCCAAACACCAAGACCAACAAAGACTGACACAACTGACACGGACTAGCTTTGATACCACTTAATGTAACACCCCCAATCTATACCCCCAATTAACTAAAGCAGTAAAAGAAAATTCAAAATTTCATCAGAGTATATTTAAATTATCATGGCATAGACGGGGGAAATCACATTATATTGAAATAAATCATACAACACCTGCCCATAAAGATATGCAACAGTGGGGTAGCAATCAACAGAGGAACTCAGTTCCTTACACCCACATTTTAGATTTAGAATAAAAGCGGAAAATCTAAAACTGAATATCATATATATATATATATATATATATATATATATATATATATATATATATATATATATATATATATATATATCACATGAAAAGTTTGTCATATATCAAGATATACATGCACAAGCCAAAAGATATATATACATAGTACACAATAATCACAAACGACCTCCCTAACTACCCGGTGTCACATATTAGAGCCGACCGACAAAAGAATGAAGTCCTAAGCTTCACAAAAGACCTCCAGCAGCTCTAATCTACAATGCCTCATAGAGCATTATAAAATAGCAGAAGGGTGAGAAAAACAATCATCATATAATTGCATACAATTATATATAACACAAAAATACACATATATACAGTTCTCACCGCAACTCACACCATAATTCAAACACAAGACAACACAAGGTATACCAACCATACACATATCCATATATCAACTTATCAATTTTATCCACACATGCATTTACATCATACAACAACACCTTGCATATTACCCATCAATTACGCACAATTATAACGACAAAAGTCGACAAACCGACACTATTCCAAATTCCTGACATAATTAAATCGGCTAACAATTTCCAAATCATCATAATAAGAAAGTACAGCTCAATAGCTTTCCAACGATACCAAGAATGTAAAAATCGGATAAACGGAACCCAAGTTACGAAAGAAAAACGAAAACGATATTTTGAAAAGTCCCATTTTACCATTCTCCTGCCCGTACGTGTAGTGCCCTGAGTCATACGCGTACGGCAAAACCTCATACGCGTACCATACGCAATTGGGCAGATGGCCGGGAAAAGTAACATCTCATACGCGTATTGGCCCCAAAACTCGCCCATGTTACGCGTATCGCCAAGGCCCATACGCGTATGAACATGCCCCATACGCGTATGACCTGGAAAAACCAGAAAAAATTCTGCAGAACAAAGTTCTGCGTTTTCTCAACCAAAATCCTCCAATTCCTCACCTACACCCAGAAAATTACCAATACAATGCATAACAACATGTATCTATCATGTAACAACAATAATGAGTACTAAAAACATGATTTCCAACACATTTAATCGATTTCTAATCAATTTTACATAATATGGGTTTTACTAAATTTTTCCAATTCAATCCAATACCAACCACAAACACACATACATAATCATATACAAGCATACAATTATCGAGTTTCGCACCCTTACCCGATTAAATCGATTCTAGAAGTTGATTTCTTGAATTTCCAAGTTTTTCTTACTATTTCTTCTCTTCTTCTCTTTTCTCCCCTTTTTCCTTCTTCTCTTTTTCTTTCTCTCTATTTTTCTCTCTTTCTATTTTCTATTCTTTCTAACTTAAGAAAAATATCATGAAATGACCAAAATACCCCCACACTCAAATCTCTCGCAAACGTTCCCAAAACCCGATAAAATATCACAACATTGAAAAATAACATATTTTTAGATAAAAGTCGAAAATAAAATAAAATAATAATAAAATAATCAAACGACTCGATTAAATAAAAACTGACAAAACTGGGGCGTTACACAGCCTCCCTTGACGAGCAGACAAGCCAACGTTTAGCAGTTAGAATGCGAATTAAACTCTCGTTCGCCTAAAAAACACAAACCAAACAACCGTAGTCCCACGAACTACGAATGCTCTGACTTTCCCATTGCACGAGGGAATACGTAGGCCCGAGGATCTTAATCCTCGCCGAGCACCCTAATAAAAAACCACCCATTTTCCCTTTTAAAAACGAATCCTTTTTCCTTAGAAGATAAACAAACAAACGTAACTAACTTTCTCACGAATTGAATCAAGAGGTTCCCGTTGAGTACAACGGACGTAGAGGGTGCTAATACCTTCCCTCTTCCGTAACCGACTCCCGAACCCGAATTTAGTTGCGATGACCATTTTCTTATCCCTTTCAAAGGTTTTCTCGATATTTTCCTTTCCTTCTTTTGGGATAAATAAAGTTCGGTGGCGACTCTGTTTCGAACAGTTTTTTCCACTCGAAAATCTACTACTGGCTTCTGCCTCTATATTGGCAGCTATCTCATATGCTGGAAAAGCAAAAAGCAAAATGTGGTTTCTAGATCCTCCTCCAAAGCCGAGTATCGTGCTCTCGCTAATGCCACTTGTGAAGCTCAATGGCTCTTATTCCTCCTCAAAGACCTACACATCCATCATCCCAAACCTGTAACCATTTTTTGTGATAACAACTCTGCCATACACATTGCCAACAACCCGATTTTTCACGAACGGACAAAACATATAGAGATGGATTGCCACATAACTAGGGACAAAATTCAAGATAACATTATTCACCTAATGCCTATCTCTTCCAACCAACAAGTTCCTGATATATTTACCAAACCCCTTCATTTTGGACCATTCTCTACTCTTATTATCAAACTAGGACTGCTTAACATCCACTCCAGTTTGAGGGGGGGGGGGGGGGGTGTTAAAATAGAATAGGTTCCTACTTTTATGCTAGATGACCGTTACAATCACATGTATATATACTACCAGTCTTGTACACATTATATGAGATGAATAATAATAATATTATATTTCTCTCTTTTTGTCCTTTTTCTCTTTAATCATGTGCACATGGAAGCTAGTGTTAACATAGTCATCACGCACGAAAAAATAGTACAAAATACAAATTCAAATAAATTTTAAACAATATCTGATTACAAACAAAGAAAAATTATTCCAAATAAGTTTTGAATAAAGTCTACTTACACCCTCCGATAACTATTATAAGCCAATTTACCTTTTGGTGGTACATTTGACTATTAATGTATCTAGTCCATATATAGACTAGATACATTAATAGTCAAATGTATCACAAAAAGGTAAATTTGTTTATAATAGTGACCAGAGGGTGTATATTTTAATTTTATTTAAAAATAAATAAATTATCAAAACAACGTCATTATTATGAAGAAAAAAAAAACATGCATTTGAACTGCCGGTTTTCTAAAACCGTCGGTTCACCGGTTTTTAGCGGTTTTGGCCGGTTCTGCCCCACTCCCACTGGTTCAATTGCATGTCCGTAGAGGTGTACATGTTTGGTTATTTTTAGAAATCAAACCATAACAATTTTTAAACCAGATAAATGGTTTGGATTCATAACCATAACCACATTTCAATCAAAACTGGTTATAAAACCGGTTATAAATTTGGTTATGGTTATATAACCGGTTTTAAACCGTTTTTTTTTTTCAAAATTAATTTTAATGTGTGTTAAAAATACTTTTGATCTCTACAAATATCTTAAATTTTATTTGTCCCTTTAAAAATTTTCAGCAAATTTTATTCTAAAATTTGTTTTATTTATTGAAATTAAAAAGTACACTTTCTCATATTAATAAAGAGAGAGTATCTCTAAATGTCCCCGCTATGATTGTTCATGAAATGTAGACAATTATGAAATCTCTTTCTAGATAATCCGTTTTTCTCATTCCCATTATCTGTCTTTAAATAAGTTGGCCCAAGCCATAGTCAAATGTTGGAAATCCTTTAACATTTCCTTTCTTTCCAGGTAAAGTTGTATGATTAGTAATACTAAGTGTTATATGTTAATATTCTTGATTGCAAAGTATTAAAATGCATGAATGCAGAATAGCCAAAAAAAAATCATTTTTCTATTGGGAAAACACAATCATTCCCACTCATTTTGTATACTGTACAAAAGTATCATATAATCTGTATCGTAGTTCATCAAAAAATTACATTTACATATAGTATTTCTTCGCATATAGTCTCGGTTAGTCTATCCCTAGTAATCTAACAATGCAAACTTGTAATCCAATTTTACCACCTTCTGTCACAAGCTTAGCAGCAATTACCAACCTATGCCTGGGAGTATCACGCGGGCCGTGCAAAACCTCGCATGTCTCCACAAAATTATTATTTTTTTTAAAAAAAAGTATTATTTTTTTTCCAAAAAAAATTATTTTTGTTCACAAAAATTAATTTTTTTAAAAAATTTTAATTTTTTCAAAAATTTAAATTTTTATTCAAAAAAAAAAATTATAATTGAATTGAAACATCTAGATTTTGGATAATAATCAGATTATAACCGGATCCAAAAATAAAATATGATTGAATAACTAACCATTAATAATTAAACCGGTTAATAACCATTTTATTATATCCGGATATTTTAAATGGATTTGGATTTGCTTATTGATTTGGATCTCACAATCGGATATTTTGCACACCCCTAAATATCCGATCCAACAATCAGATCAGACCGATGACCTCTGATAACACGAAAACATATCGTATTTTTACTTTGATTTATGTTCAAATCTAATCCAATTTCCGTCTAATTTCCGATTATTCCGAGGATATTCAAGTGTTTTCGCAGGTATTTTAGTTTCCAAGCCAAGAATGAGAAAAGAGCAGAAAAGTAACAGACTAAGGAAAGAACAGAGAAAAATAGCAGAAAAAGCAGAGAAATCAGATTTTGTATGTGTGACGACCGTCACACATAGTGCCACGACCGTCATGAAGACCAAAGCCATCACGACCGTTACGCAGCCCCCACGATCGTCATAGGTTCAAAAACAGAAACATGACGTTGGAGACAGACGTGGTCACGAAAAGAGAAGTTTACAGTTTCACACGTTCGACATTTTCTCCTATATTCCCTCAGACTCAAACTCAGTAGCAGTTCCAACTAGTGCTCCTATATTCTCTCATACTGGAGGTCTATATATAGTGCAGTTTGGAAAGGACGTGAGACACATCTTTTACCCGAGAATTCCATATTTTTGCATTTTGTTTCCAGAATTTTTACATTCCCGTTTTTTGCTTTTCTTTACCCTTCTTTTGTCCATTCATTACCGAACAGTGATAGTTTCTCACATCGAGGGGCTATCACACCTTAGTTTAGTTTTAAGTTTGCCTTCATTATTCATTCGTTTCGTAGATTCAAGCAAAAGCCTGCCGACTTGTGGAGGAATTGCTAGAACCGTATTCACCAGGTTTTTATCGTAATTCAATAACAGTATTATTTGTTTTTTTACCATGTTTGTGTTAATGTTTAATTGTTCATGCGTATTTATGTTTGCTTTAATAAGTATGTCGAGCTAAACTCATTTTATCGGTATGTAATTGAGTAACCGGAAGGGATTCAATAATTCTAAGCTAAAATCATAAAACAACTTATTTTCTGGCTTCGATTTCTTAATTTAAAATCAACTTTTATTACGAGAGTAAAAAGGTAGCAAAAGGTCAAGGTCAAGACCACGAGAGTGTGAGATTTTAACCGGATAGCTGAAATCGGGCATTGGTTTTAAAAACAGCGAGAGCGCTTTAAAGTTAATTAGGACTTATTAGTTTTCAAAAATTATTTTTAAACTCAAATGGGCTAGCGAGAGCAGACATTATGATTTAAAGGTATAGTCCGAAGCAATAACCACGAGAGTGTGAGGTGAGGGCTTTTAAACTGGTATTTTCTACAGAATTATATTGTGACTAATTTTTATATACTTATGTTTCATTGAATCCACGATGGTATACTAAGTTACGTACCGATATCTTAATCTTAACTAGTTTATTTCTAATATTTAGATTCCCTTTAGTTCCCCTTTTTGAACTTAAAACCAAAACATCTTCGCCTTAGCTAAACACAGTAACAAAACCGTAGCACTAGGTTGATTATCAGGTCTCTGTGGGATCGATATCTTTATTACTACGCGATAGGATGTGCACTTGCAGTTAGTAACTGTTAGACTCAGAAAGTCGCGATCAACCTCTCAGATTCTCGATTCGACCGGTCCGATCGGCCGGTTCGGTCCAGTTTTTAAAACACTGTACACAAGTATTGTAACGGGTTGAACTCATATATTGTAGTTTCACTTAGAATGTTTCCTTCATCATTAATATCATAATTTTTATGGATATAAAGTTCAATGACTTCATCATCTTTTTTGATTCACTACCAGTGTACGGGGGTTGTCACATGTAAAACTCATATGGTTGATATTTTTGAGAAGGATTGTATTATTCAAATGGTTAGCAGTCTTTAGAAGGATAATATGTTTCATTTGGTTGGCTTGAGAAGGGTGATATTTGGCTTGAAAAGGGTGATATTTTTCAAATGGTTGAAAATCTTGAGAAATATTGTATAGTTTTCTTAGGTGGAAGTTTTTGGGAAGAATTGTATTGTTTATTTTGTTTGATCTCTTGTGTGTGGTTTAAAAGTCAAATGAAGGTAGTCTTGTGTTTGGTTGAGGCCAATTATATGTTTGGTTGGTGTTAGGATGATTGCTCTATGAATGTTGATGTCAAAATGGATCATATACTATTCACTTGTCTTTTTGTAGAAAAAGAAGTTAATTAATATAAATTTAACAATGTTGACTCTTTCTATTAAAAAAAATAGTGTTGATTGTTGGAACTAGGTTCCAAGAAAGATGAATATTTGAGAGAAAGAAGAAGAAGAAGAAGAAGAAGAGAAAAGAGGTTAGGGTTTTGAGAAACTTAGCAAAATTTTATTATGAAGCTGTTAAAGAATGTTGTATCAAATACAAAGTACAAAGCCCTTTATATAGGCTATCAAAGCTCAGGCCCAAAACTAACATTTCGACTAACTCTTACCAGCTGTATTCGATTCTGTCGAATACAACTGAATATACAACATTACAACTATTCAACTGACTCTACAACATTTCGACCAACACCTATAAAACCCTCCGACTTCGACATCCTAACATGAATTACTTCTAACACACCACCTAATTCATGTTTTCGAGACTTCTCATCCCAATGCTCTTCTTTAACTCGTCGAATCTGATTTTCTTCAAAGGTTTGGTAAGTATGTCAGCTAGTTGAACTTCAGTCTTGCAATATTCAAGATCCAGCTTCCCTCTGTTTACTTGTTCCCTGAGAAAATGATACCTTCTTTCTATGTGTTTACTTCGACCATGACATATAGGATGATTGGCAAGATCAATAGCTGACTTGTTGTCTACAAACAATTTCATCTTTCTAGGTTCCTTGATCTTGAGTTCTTCGAGCAACATATCTATCCATGTTGCCTGACATGCTGCATACGATGCAGCTACATACTCAGCTTCACATGATGACAAAGCCACAATGCTTTGTTTTCTCGAACTCCAAGAGATTGGAGCTCCTTCGATCATGAAAATATAGCATGCAGTACTTTTCTTCTCATCTTGGTCTCCACTGAAATCTGAATCAGTATAACCATATACCTCAGCATCTTTCGACTTGGACTTATTTCGACAAGGCATCAGCACACCATGATCAATCGTACCCTTAATGTATCTCAGTACTCTCTTTACTGCAATGAGATGACATTCTTGGGGTTTCTCCATAAATCGACTTAACAATCCGACACTCTGACAAATGTCCGGCCTTGTATTGCAAAGATACCTCAAGGATCCAATAATTTGTTTGTACAGTGTCGAACTTACAAACTCATCATCAGTTACCTTCTTCAACTTTGCTCCTGTCTCCAATGGAGTTGTTGCAGCTTTACAGTCAGTCATCTTGAACCTCTTCAAAATATCTTGAGCATACTTCTTTTGGTGCAGGAACACACCTTCAACTGTGTCTTTGAATTCCATCCCTAAGAAATATGACAAATTCCCTAGGTCGGACGTTTCGAACTCTTGCATTAGCTTCGACTTGACTTTTCTTATCTCAGCTTCATTTGCACCTGTAATCAGCAAATCATCAACATACAGGCATAAAATGATTCGACTATCATTGTCAACATCATTTACATAAACTCCATGCTCAGACACACACTTCGTGAACCCTGCTTCGATTAGGAAACTATCTATTCTCTTGTTCCAAGCCCTTGGGGCTTGCTTCAATCCATAGAGAGCTTTCCTCAATCTGTACACCTTCGACTCATGCCCTTTAATCTCAAATCCTGGTGGTTGACTGACATATACTTCTTCCTCCAAAGGTCCATTCAAAAATGCTGATTTTACATCCAACTGATGTATCTTCCATTTTCTATACGCTGCTGTCGAAACAACAATCCTGATTGTTTCCAACCTAGCCACTGGCGCATAGACTTCGTTGAAATCAACACCAGGTTTCTGCAGAAATCCTCTTGCCACTAGTCTTGCCTTATGCTTGGCAATTTCACCATTTGGCCTTCGTTTCAGCTTGTAAACCCATTTCACATCAATAGGCTTCTTGCTGGCTTTTTCGACAAGTTCCCAGGTATTGTTCTTCTCAATTGCCCTGAGTTCTTCCTTCATGGCTTCACACCAATTCGAATCATTCATGGCTTCATCCAAATTAATTGGTTCTGCTTCAGCCATCATCATTGCTTCTTCTATTAAGTCACCATCTGCATCGATTGCATTATCTGGAAATCTGATGTGATGTTATCCGCAAGTATACGGAGTACGTCAGAGTAATATAAAAGATTTATCGTTCCCACAGAGACCAATGTCAAATCTATCGATTACTATTGTTACAGCGCTTATCTAAGGCTAATAGAAATCTGAGTACAAGTTTAGACTGAACGAAAATAGAAATAAATCAGATAAATAAATATGCTGGAATGTAATTCACATCAATCAAACAATACTCATATCTTCTAAATAGTAACACTTACGGGGCAATGTTTCTTTCTTTGAAATAGAGTTAATTAAAAAGGATCCGCCGCGTTAGCGTGATCGGAAACAGACCTAACCTTTAATCTATACCAGCCGCTCACGCTGCACCGGTCGCTCCTTGCGTTAAAGTGTTGAAAGTCCTTTTTTATATAATTACCTCTAAGACTTAGTTAAAAAGTGTTTTCGATTGAAAATATTTTATACCAAAGGGTTTCCGGCATATGCTCGGCCAACCGGATCCTAAATCTATAAACGCGTCCGAAAATAGTTTTAAAACCTCTTTCTAATAATATAAAACTTTCCTAGTTAGTTAATAAAGTGCTTGCGCTGTATTTATCAACTAATAACTAACAAACTCTTTTCTAAAATGTCGGACGGCTTTCGATCTTACCCGATCTAGTCACAGTCATTACACAAACAAAAACACGGTCTTGTTTACGTAATGACCGATCAATTTAAGTTCAGAAGAGTTTAATTAAAATAAAAAACAGCCCCTAAAGTATTTCTAAAGAGAAGACATGTGGAGTATCATCGGAATGACGATCCTCACATTCTAGCACCTGGAATTTAGCTAGACATGGCAATTAAAGACATAATTATAAATTGGTTTGTTAAAGGAAACATTTATAATATGAAAAATGTGCGAGGTGTGATAGTGTACTTTAAGAGTGTGAACACAAGTGTCACACTTAAGTTCAGGTCCAAAATACAACAGATCACACAGATAAATAAATTAACAAAGTAAAGCAGAGACAGAAAATAAATGAATTTAAAGCAGTGCGAGAAAATACATAATATAAAGGCAATGCGGAATAAAATAAAATGCGATTTATAAATAAACCTGCTCCAAAGCGGAGACTGAATCTGGTACAAGGCTGGAAAGTAAATTGCGAGAAATATAAATCTTCTAACTACAGTGCTCCAATCGAACCAACAACTATAGTGCAATAACCCCTCGATGTGACGGATTATTGCTTTACAAGAGAACTCTATGCCTAAGGTTGAAACTAAGATTGGATGAAATGAAAGTGAAAATACAAGTCCTATTTATAGGAAATTCGAAGTTGTAACTGCTCCTAATCATAATGAAAAAACGTTTTATAAACTAAATTCTTCAGATGTAACTGCCTTGAGCGTTTCAAACCGTTCCCTTTTTATAACTCTCGGCGCCCGCCGACCCCTGCTCCGCGCCCGCCGAGTGTTGTTTTGGAGGTGAAACGCCTTTTGTGACCGTTGGCGTGGGGGTGAAGTCATTAGGCCTATGGCGTCCTCCTTGGCGTTCGCTGAGTGAAACGGCTAGTGTACGTTTTCACAAGAAATTCCCGTTTTTGTTCTGTTTTGCTTTGTTTTCTCACTGTGGGCTCAAATAAGGCAATAAACCTGAAAGTAAAACAAAATACCGTAATAGCAAAGGAAAATAACAAATAAACGACTAAAATTATGTAAAATCAGAGCCAAATATACAGTGTATTTCAGTGTTATCAAATTCTCCCACACTTAAACCTTTGCTTGTCCTCAAGCAAACTCTGATAAGTAAACAAAGGAAAATAGCAAACATGCACTAAACTGATCTGGTCTAGGGACTTGAGTTTGATCAATAATGCATCAGTAGGTACTAACTCATGAACCAAGGGTATCGTAATGACACTTTCCGCGATTTGCGGGCATAAGTTTCTCTCCTACACAAACTAATCCAAACTGTGATATTATACTTAGGCCTATCTTACTCATCCCTTTCTTACCCCTTTTCATTCAAGCGCAATCACATTAAGCCCGTTATCTTTCACTCGCATGGTGAACATAACATGTGGTAATCCAGATCCCTTTTTTTTGCCAATTCTTGTACTTTTTCTTGCGAATTTTTTCTGAAGATACTTGAACATCTTCTTGAAATTATTATTATTTTTTTTTTCTTTCTTTTTTTTTTTTTCTTTGGCAGGATCTTACCTATTTGCATCGGTTTGTCACTTAACGGTGATTAAGATGGTGCTGACTGCTCAAATAAACTACTTAAGGGTTAGAGATGGAGGGTGAGATTTTAAGGCCACTATATAATAAAAATCTAGATAAGCTCCTATAATTGAGAAACTTACGGTGTAAAAACGATATCGATTTTTCAAATAGTTTTCCCAAGCCTTTGCAATTGATCTTACTTGTCCTAATAGCCCAAATAATCGAAAATAATGTTGTTTCTTTGTTAAAATTTTTTGTTAAGGCTCAAGAATTTGAAGAATTGATAAACTACACAAAATGACTCGTAAATCACATTTTTAAAATAAACTAAACTACACTAGAAAATAGTAAATAAATAAATACTAAAAACAGTAAATATCTCCTCCCACACTTAAACCGAACATTGTCCTCAATGTTTCGATAAAAGTGAGAAAGGGATAAGTGAAACCTGGTACTCAATCGTGTCGGCCACTGAGGCCTTCTCCACCATGCTCTGGGCGCCTGGGACGACGGCTCCTACTGCGGTGTCGGATAGTAGGTGACAGTTCCATCTGCTCAATCCTCTCGATTAGAGAGGCATTTTGATCTCTAAGTGCTTGGAAACTCTCAAGAGTGGATTGCTGTGACTCCCGCATAAAGTCCATCATCTCCCGCTGCTGTTGGTACATGGCATAAAATAGGCCATCACGCTCTTCTTCTCTGGCTTGTTGTGCTTGCCACATTTCTTGAGTGATCTAAAATCCGGAAGAGGTACATGCAGGATGGTTAGTAACAGGTGGGGTGTGTGCAGGTGATACAGGAATGGGAGACTGCTCCATATGCTCATATTCGTCATCTGTCTCATTTCCTTCGTCCTCAGGGACGTTTGGAAGCAATGGGCCTAAAACAGGAGCAGCCTTTAAATCATAGAGCCAGATTTCTCTTTTGCGCACATCTGTGCGTGCTGAACAAGGTAGTGTGACACTCGGGATGACAGCATTGCGAACCATGAGGATATATCCTCCTTCCGGCCTCGTTTTGCATAAACGCATATCTCGCAAAAATTTTAAATCAATAGTGCGAGACGGAAGTGGTTCTAATGTGGCCAAATCAGCGTCCAGGTGTAGGGCTCGTGCAATGAAGGTAATCAACCCTCCAAATGACACGGTGCTGTCCTTTTTCTCAACCGCCCGCATATGCGATAACATAAATGGTACAGGATTTAATCTTCTCTTGAGTAAAGCAGCCTGTAAAAATATGAATTCTTTGGAATTCATTTTGTTAGAGTTTTCACGGGCAAAAATAGTATCAGCTACTAAAAGGCGGAATACCCGTATGGCCGGGTTATGAATGTCAGAAGCCAAATTTCCATCAAAGGAGCTAGTGGTTTGGCCTGATATGCTTCTCCACATTTGAAAAGCCTAATTGACCAACTAGTGTCTATGGGCGCTTCACAGGCCGCACCATTCCCGAAATGGAATCCTAATAACTCAGCAAGTGCATCAGTGGTATAAATGTATTCAACATTAAACATCCTAAATCTCACTGTGCCTACTGTGCTGGCAGTGTTCTCTCTGACAGTATACTCCAAAGAACTCAAAAATTCGCAGGTTAGCCTTTCGTAGGTAGGCTCCTTGCGAATAAAAATATTCTCTAATTTCAAATTTTGTAATAAATAAAATATGCTAAATCTAATACCTAGGCTATAGAGACAAGTATCATTAACGTACCTGGTCGCAAGAATGTTGCGTGTCCGAAGCCGGTCCCATTTTTCCCATTGCTTGACTCCATCCTCTCCATCCCAAAAGATGATATTTTCTTGGTTTCCCGCTGCCATTATTGAAGAAAAATGAAGGTTTGGTGATGGAAAATGGGTATTTTTGTTTTTGTAGATTTTGGTGAAATCTATGGATTTTATAGATATAATGGAAAATGGAATGTGTAATGGTAATGGGGGAGTTATGAAATGATGGATTTTAAGGGTTTAATGGGGATTTATGGTGGTTAAATTCAAAGTTTATGGAGGTAGGAGATGAAGAGAGTTGGGGAAAAAATTGGTTTTCTAATTCTGGTTCGTTTTAGAACCCAGAACGCTTCCGCGTCCGCCGAGTGGGGGTCCGCGTCCGCGGACTGTGAAAAATGGGCTGGCCCGGATTGGGCCTTGGCTGGTTCGATGTTCTTCCCTGGGGGTGTCTATAGTACACTGGTACATGAAAGAAACAAAGAGAATATTTTATTTATTTATATTTTATATATTTATAAATGTTTTATTTAAATAACAGTTATTTTTATTACTATTATTAATTTTTTATTTTTTTATTTTTATAATAAAATGAATAAACGGAAATTAAATATAGACAATATATTATACTGGAGTAGATATTTATTATAATTCGAAATGAAATAACACTCTCAAAAACATAAGGTTGCCATAATTCTAATAGCCATGAAAAATAAAATCCATTAATAGTCTGATAAAAATCACAATAACAAATAAAGATAGTAGTGCAGTAAAGGTAAAAATAAACGATCTAAACAAGCATGAGGTAAATCTTCTCCACACAAAGTATGAGCTATGCTCCAGAGCTCCTGAATGTCTCCTAAGAAGACTGATGACGGACACCCTGTGTTCGTGCTTCTGCAAGCTGGGGCTTGTGGTCGTAAATCTCCTGCTCCAAAAGATCATATGATGAAGCGTTCGTAGCGTCTGAGATCTCTATCTGCAAGGTGAGCTCGGCGCATTCCTCGCGAAGAGAAATAATCTCCTTGCGCATAGCGTCAAACTCTGAATATAAGTTCTTGCGTTGCAGATTAACGTTAGAGGAATAAACGGTAGTCCTTTCAGGATAGGGTGAAGGGTGGTACTCTGGCACAGGGTGGTTTCTTGGTTTGACTGGTGTCTCGTCCTGGCCTTCCAAAGCATATGACCAGTTAGCTCTATCATGGACACTTGTTCGGGTATGGTTTGGTAGTCCAAAGTGGTGAATGACTTCGTTGTCTATTAGGAGCTTAAAGTTATCTGCACTAAAGAATGCTCTCCTAATAAGACCACGGTCAAGACAGTGAGGAATGTCAATCAAGGTATAGCCACAATGGGATGTAAGGTGAGTCAGCTTGTTGGCTAGACCTAAAGCATGAGCTATGTGTGTGATCGTACCGCCCACATGGATGGGTCCTTTGGAAGATGCAGCAATCAAATACAGGTTATATATTAGAAAATTTCCACTGGCTAATGGTCCTGACTCAGCAGTGCAAAAGAGCATCAGAATCTCTTCTGCAGTAACTTGGTTCTCAGTATCACTCCTACCAAAGAAGGTCTCAGCTAGGATCATTTGGAAATAACGGAAAGCTGGGTTGTGGATTTTGCTTGCCAATTGGGTGGAAGGATCAGGTCCTCCTCCACCGGTGATTTTGCTCCAGAATAAGTCAAGTTCATCTTGCATAACATTGGTTTCATGCATAAAGTGGATTGCATCCAGGCCACACTGAAAACCAAGTATTCTAGCAAAATCTTTGTGGTTCAGGGCATACTCATTTCCAAATAGTCTAAACTTTATGCTTCCACTGTTATAACCTCTTCCACTATAAGGTTCATAAATGAGTGAGCTGAGGAACTCTAAGGTCAGATGCTTATAGGTTACATTCATAGCTTCAGAATACTCATCCCACTGGAGCTGGTGACAAAGGTACCTCACACTGGCCTCAATACCTAAGGCTGATAGACAGTTTGGGTCAGGGTACCTAGTGGGTAGGATTGGTCGCTCAGAAAGGACTACGTATTTCTTCCTCTGTTCGTCATCTCTGAACACAATGTGCATGTCATCATAGCTCTGCATCCTGCAAAGAAAGTTAGTGTGGAATGTCTGAGATGATGTGATCTGTAACCTGTAAACATAGACATTGCATAAGTTAATCACGAAAGAAAAAAAAATACTATTATAATATAATTAATAAAATATATTTTCTTATATTTTTTTTTCGAAATAAATTCTATTCAAAAATAAAAATAACGAAAATAAAATCGTGGGTTGCCTCCCACGCATCGCTTGTTTAACGTCGTTAGCTTGACGACTGAAAGACTTACGTTGTGGATGTTGCTATAGGTGGGTCTATCAGAGTGTGACCTGAGTAGTAAGTAGGGATGTCCCCTCCATAGTAGGGTTTCAATCTTTGTCCATTCACTAGAAAGGGACTACATGAATGATTTGCAATTTCAAATGCTCCTGATTTCAGGACTTTGGTGACCTCATATGGTCCAGTCCATCTTGAGCGTAGTTTACCTGGAAACAATCGTAATCTAGAATTGAAAAGAAGTACAGGATCGCCTACGTTGAACTCTTTTCGGATAATCTTTTTGTCATGCCATGCTTTGGTTCTTTCTTTATATATGATGGCATTTTCATAAGCATCCCGGCGTAGTTCTTCTAATTTATGAATATCTAGAATTCGTTTATCTCCGGCTGTTAAGTAATCCATATTAAGGGTTTTTATGGCCCAGTAGGTCTTATGTTCAAGTTCAAAGGGTAAATGGCAAGATTTTCCGTAGATTAGTTGATAAGGGGTTGTTCCTATAGGGGTTTTGAAAGCGGTCCTATAAGCCCACAAGGCTTCTTGTAGTTTTAAGGACCAGTCTTTTCTAGAGGTTGATACGGTTTTTTCTAAGATTTGTTTTATTTCCCTATTTGAGACTTCAACTTGTCCACTTGTCTGTGGATGGTAAGGTGTGGCTACTCGGTGTTTCACTCCGTATTTCTTTAATAGTTTCTCAAATATCCTAGATATGAAGTGCGACCCTCCATCGCTTATAACCAATCGAGGTACTCCAAACCTAGGGAAAATATAGTTTTTAAATAGTTTAATGACTACACGAGTATCGTTGGTGGGTGCAGCTATGGCTTCAATCCATTTGGATACATAATCAACGGCTACTAAGATATACTTGTTTCCCATTGAAGATGGAAATGGTCCCATAAAATCTATACCCCAAACATCGAAGAGTTCTACTTCTTGAATATTTTTCAAAGGCATTTCGTCTCTCCTTGAGACGTTCCTAGTGCGTTGGCATTTGTCACATTTTACAATGTAGGTATGAACATCGCGCCATAATGTTGGCCAGAAAAGACCTGCTTGAAGAATTTTAGCGCATGTTTTGGATGAGCCTAAATGTCCACCATATGGTGAAGAGTGACAATGCTTAATTATATTTTCAACTTCTTCTTCAGGGACACAGCGACGGAAAATGCCATCTGCGCCCCTCTTGAATAGAAGGGGTTCATCCCAATAGAAGTGTTTTACGTCATGAAAGAACTTCTTCTTCTGTTGGTAATTTAAATCAGGGGGTATGATATCGGCTGCTAGATAATTAACAAAATCTGCATACCAAGGTACGGTTGTAACTGCGAGTGTTTTTTCAATGTCTACTTCTGAATAAGGGTTAGGGTCATCATCCTGGATGGTTCTAACTACCCCTACTAATCTGTCGTATGCGAAATCATCATTGATAGGTACAAGATCTGGTTTTAGATATTCAAGCCTTGAGAGGTGGTCAGCAACCACATTCTCAGTGCCTTTCTTATCACGGATTTCCAAATCGAATTCTTGAAGTAAAAGGATCCAGCGTAGTAATCTAGGCTTAGCGTCCTTTTTACTTAATAGATATCTTATCGCAGCGTGATCAGTGTAGACTATGATTTTTGCTCCTACTAAATAGGATCGGAATTTGTCGATTGCAAAGACTACTGCCAGGAGTTCCTTCTCGGTTGTGGCATAATTCAGCTGAGCCGCATCCAAGGTTCTACTGGCGTAGTAAATTACATGGAGTTTCTTATCTTTCCTTTGCCCTAAAACAGCACCTATAGCGTAATCGCTAGCATCACACATAATTTCAAAAGGTTGATTCCAATCAGGTGGTTAAATTATAGGTGCAGAAATCAGTGCATGTTTCAGGTATTTAAAGGCTTCAAGACATTTATCATCGAATTTGAATTCGACATCCTTCATAAGTAGATTGGTTAATGGTTTAGTTATCTTGGAGAAATCTTTAATGAAGCGTCGGTAGAAACCGGCGTGTCCAAGAAAACTTTGGATTTCTCTAATGGTTTTGGGTGGTTGAAGGTTTTTTATCACTTCTATTTTAGCTTTATCAACCTCAATGCCTCTCTCGGACACTATGTGTCCTAGTACTATGCCTTCAGTTACCATAAAGTGGCATTTTCCCAATTTAGGACAAGGTTGACTTCTACGCATCTTTCCAGGATTTTCTCAAGGTTTGTTAAACAGATTTTAAAACTGGATCCACATACCGAGAAATCATCCATAAATACCTCCATGATCTCATCAAGGAAGTCTGCGAAGATTGACATCATACAGCGTTGGAAAGTGGCTGGGGCATTGCATAGTCCAAATGGCATTCGTCTGTAAGCAAATGTTCCATAGGGACATGTAAAGGTTGTTTTCTCCTGATCGTCAGGGTGAATGGGTATTTGGAAAAATCCTGAGTATCCATCTAAATAACAAAAGTAAGAATGCCTAGTTAATCGTTCGAGCATTTGGTCAATGAATGGGAGTGGGAAGTGATCTTTCCTAGTCACCTTATTAAGTTTTCTGTAATTGATACACATCCGCCAACCATTTTCTACACGTTTGGCTATTTGTTCTCCTTTTTCATTTTGTACAACGGTGACACCTCTTTTCTTAGGTACCACATGTACGGGGCTTACCCATTTACTATCAGATATTTGGTATATTATTCCAGCCTCTAATAACTTTAGCACTTCCTTTTTTACTACTTCACTCATTATAGGATTTATCCTTCGTTGATGTTCCCTGGAGGGTTTAGTATCTTCCTCTAGCATAATTCGGTGCATACACACAGAACGACTTATTCCTTTGAGATCCGAAATTTTATAACCTAGAGCTAAGGGATATCTTCGTAAAACATCTAAGAGTTGATTGGTTTCAGGACCATCTAACGTGGCACTGACTATGACTGGGCGATTTAATTCTTCATCTAAGAACTCATATCTTAAATTCTTAGGTAGCTCCTTAAGCTCTATTGATGGTTTTTTCTGACAAGGTATATGATCTGGGGTAAGTGCCAAGCATTCATAAAGACTGTTATCTATATAAGGTTTAGGTAAATGTTTGCATTCATCGTCCTCCATTATGGGGATGGAAGGTAGTTTGATGATTTCTACTGGATCTTCTTCATCTAATTCTCTTATGCATTCATCAATTATATCAATGACATAACATGAGTCATCTATGGCTGGTGCATTTAAGAATTGGGATAGTATAAATTCTACTTTTTCATTACCCACTTCGAATGTCATTCTTCCTTTCTTAACATCAATTATAGCTCCGGACGTTGATAAGAAGGGTCTACCTAAAAGAATCGGGATCTCATCGTCTTCTTTAATGTCCATTACTACGAAATCGGTTGGAATATAAAGTTGACTAAGTCTAACTGGGACGTCTTCCAAAATGCCAATTGGATATTTAACTGATCTGTCAGCTAATTGGAGAGACATCCTAGTTGGTTGTAATTCTCCTAGGTTTAACCTTTTACAAACAGCTAAAGGCATTAAGCTTACACTTGCTCCTAAGTCCAGTAGTGCTTTATCTATAACTTGGTTTCCTAAAACACAAGGTATAGAAAAACTTCCTGGGTCTTTCTCTTTCTTAGCAAGCTTATTCTCAGCAATTGAATTACATTCTATAGGTTTAGGATCTTCTAATCTTCGTTTATTGGTTAGAATGTCTTTAAGGAATTTGGAATAGGATGGTATTTGGGTAATAGCTTCGGTGAATGGGATCTCTACATGGAGTTTCTCAATCACTTTTATGAATTTCTTATATTGGTTATCCAATTTGGTTTGTTTAAGTCTTTGTGGGTATGGAATCGGAGGTTTGTAAGGAGGAGGTGGTACATAAACTTGTTCTTTTTCCTTCTCCTTAACTTCCGTATCTTTAGATTTCTCTGGTTCCATAGATTTCTCAACCTCTTTCTCAGGTGTGGTCACAACTTTTCTAGGAGGTTCTGGATTATTCAACCTGGGGTTTATTGACCCATTGTAAGTGGTTCCGCTCCTTAGGGCTATAGCATTAGCATGCCCTTTAGGGTTAGGTTGAGGTTGTCTAGGAAATTGTCCTCCCGGGGTAGTATGAGTAGATTATTGTTGTGCCACTTGAGAGATTTGGGTTTCCAGCATTTTGTTATGGGTAATTACAGAATCGAGTTTAGTACCCAATTGAGTAATTAGTCCATTAATGTGAACGTTTTGGTTCATGAACTCCTTGTTCTGCTGTAATTGAGCTGAGATGAATTCGTCCATCTTCTTCTCAAGATTTGACTTCTGAGGAGCATAAGTTGTAGGTTGGTTGGGTCTTTGAGGTTGGAAACCGGGTGGTCTTTGAGGTGTTGAATTTTGAGTAGGGTTATTATTCTTATATGAAAAGTTTGGGTGATTCCTCCATCCAGGGTTATATGTGTTTGAATACGGGTTTCCTTGGGCGTAATTGACCTGATCTGTGGGACTTTCGGCTAACAGGTTGCATTCAGCCATTGTATGTCCTAAGGTTCCACAGATTTCACATCCGGGTTGTATTGCTGCTACAGTTGCTGTGGGGTTTATAGTTAGGTTTTCTACTTTTTGGGCTATAGCGTCCATTTTTGCATTCATATGGTCAAAACAACTTACCTCATACACACCTCCTTTGGTCTCTTTCTTCTCTACTTGTGCTCGTTCGGTCCCCCATTGGTAATGGTTTTGTGCCATATCCTCAATGAGAGTGCTAGCTTCGGCGTAGGGTTTGTTCATTAGAGCGCCACCAGCGGCAGCGTCTATGGTCATCTTGGTGTTGTACATGAGTCCATTATAAAAGGTATGGATTATGAGCCATTGTTCTAAGCCATGATGTGGACATGCTCTTAATAGTTCCTTATATCTCTCCCAAGCGTCGAAAAGTGATTCTCCCTCGCTTTGGGTAAATCGGGTTATTTGGTTTTGTAAGACAACAGTTTTACTCAGTGGAAAGTATCTAGCAAGGAATACTTTCTTTAGGTCATTCCAAGTGGTTATAGAGTTGGCTGGAAGGGAATCTAACCACGATCGAGCTCTATCTCTGAGAGAAAATGGGAATAGTCTTAGACGTATTGCCTCAGGAGGAGCTCCGTTCGCTTTTAAGGTATCTGCTAGTTGAATAAAAACTTTAAGATGTTGGTTCGGGTTTTCCGTAGGAAGACCTGCGAACTGGTTCTGTTGAACTATTTGTAATAGAGATGGTTTTAATTCAAAGTTATTGGCTGGTATAGTTGGGTTGACTATACTAGAATGGGGTTCTTCGTTAGAGGGTAGGGCGAAATCCTTAAGAGGTTTAGCGTTTTCTTCTTCTGCCATTACTCTTTTGAGTTTTCGAAATAGAAGACGAGCTCGGGCGTAACGTTCAGGCTCTTCTAAAGGATCAACTAGGTTTCCGGTACTGCGAGTTCTTCGCATTTACCGGCTAAGGGATGCCTTAGTCTAGACGGTGTAACAACAGGGTACGAAATTTTGACGTAATTGGTCCCCGGCAACGGCGCCAAAAACTTTATGTGATGTTATCCGCAAGTATACGGAGTACGTCAGAGTAATATAAAAGATTTATCGTTCCCACAGAGACCAATGTCAAATCTATCGATTACTATTGTTACGGTGCTTATCTAAGGCTAATAGAAATCTGAGTACAAGTTTAGACTGAACGAAAATAGAAATAAATCAGATAAATAAATATGCTGGAATGTAATTCACATCAATCAAACAATACTCATATCTTCTAAATAGTAACACTTACGGGGCAATGTTTCTTTCTTTGAAATAGAGTTAATTAAAAAGGATCCGCCGCGTTAGCGTGATCGGAAACAGACCTAACCTTTAATCTATACCAGCCGCTCACGCTGCACCGGTCGCTCCTTGCATTAAAGTGTTGAAAGTCCTTTTTTATATAATTACCTCTAAGACTTAGTTAAAAAGTGTTTTCGATTGAAAATATTTTATACCAAAGGGTTTCCGGCATATGCTCGGCCAAACAGATCCTAAATCTATAAACGCGTCCGAAAATAGTTTTAAAACCTCTTTCTAATAATATAAAACTTTCCTAGTTAGTTAATAAAGTGCTTGCGCTGTATTTATCAACTAATAACTAACAAACTCTTTTCTAAAATGTCGGACGGCTTTCGATCTTACCCGATCTAGTCACAGTCATTACACAAACAAAAACACGGTCTTGTTTACGTAATGACCGATCAATTTAAGTTCAGAAGAGTTTAATTAAAATCAAAAACAGCCCCTAAAGTATTTCTAAAGAGAAGACATGTGGAGTATCGTCGGAATGACGATCCTCACATTCTAGCACCAGGAATTTAGCTAGACATGGCAATTAAAGACATAATTATAAATTGGTTTGTTAAAGGAAACATTTATAATATGAAAAATGTGCGAGGTGTGATAGTGTACTTTAAGAGTGTGAACACAAGTGTCACGCTTAAGTTCAGGTCCAAAATACAACAGATCACACAGATAAATAAATTAACAAAGTAAAGCAGAGACAGAAAATAAATGAATTTAAAGCAGTGCGAGAAAATAAATAATATAAAGGCAATGCGGAATAAAATAAAATGCGATTTATAAATAAACCTGCTCCAAAGCGGAGACTGAATCTGGTACAAGGCTGGAAAGTAAATTGCGAGAAATATAAATCTTCTAACTACAGTGCTCCAATCGACCCAACAACTATAGTGCAATAACCCCTCGATGTGACGTATTATTGCTTTACAAGAGAACTCTATGCCTAAGGTTGAAACTAAGATTGGATGAAATGAAAGTGAAAATACAAGTCCTATTTATAGGAAATTCGAAGCTGTAACTGCCCCTAATCATAATGAAAAAACGTTTTATAAACTAAATTCTTCAGATGTAACTGCCTTGAGCGTTTCAAACCGTTCCCTTTTTATAACTCTCGGCGCCCGCCGACCCCTGCTCCGCGCCCGCCGAGTGTTGTTTTGGAGGTGAAACGCCTTTTGTGACCGTTGGCGTGGGGGTTAAGTCATTAGGCCTATGGCGTCCTCCTTGGCGTTCGCTGAGTGAAACGGCTAGTGTACGTTTTCACAAGAAATTCCCGTTTTTGTTCCGTTTTGCTTTGTTTTATCACTTTGGCTCAAATAAGGCAATAAACCTGAAAGTAAAACAAAATACCGTAATAGCAAAGGAAAATAACAAATAAACGACTAAAATTATGTAAAATCAGAGCCAAATATACAGTGTATTTCAGTGTTATCAAAATCTCTCATATCCAGCTAACCTTGTCGACTCAGCTCTTGTTCTAGTTGACCTTCAAACATTCTGCTCAGGAGGTTCTTCATTTCGACTTGTCGTGGCCTCAGTTTGTTGGTCTTCTTCAAACACCGTCGGAACTGTCTCTTCCATCTGTCGACCAGTATCCTGTCGAACTGACCCATGACTCCACTCCCATGTTTGATTTTCATCTACCAGAACATCTCGACTGATCACAAATTTATCATCTTCTGGTGAATATAGTCTATATGCACCAGTCGAATGATAACCTATGAGCACCATGGTTTGACTTCGATCATCTAGTTTTGTTCTCAATTGCTCAGGAACATGCCTGAAACATATTGATCCAAAAACTCTAAAATGACTTACATTTGGCTTCTCACCTGTCCAAGCTTTATAAGGAGTCTTCTCGACTAACTTCTTCGTTGGACATCTATTCAGAATGTATACTGCTGTCGAAGCTGCTTCAGCCCAAAATCTCTTTGGTACCTCTTTTGCCTTCAACATACTTCTCGTCATATTCAGTATACTTCTATTCTTCCTCTCAGCTATTCCATTGTGTTGAGGTGTATAGGGAGCAATAACCTCATGCTCTATACCTTCCTCTTCACAAAATCTAGCAAACTCTCGAGAGACATATTCGCCACCACTGTCAGTTCTCAGTTTCTTTAGCTTGCAGCCACTTTGCTTTTCGGCAAGCAACTTAAACTTCTTGAACTTTGTGAATACTTCACTTTTACTTTCGATCACATAAATCCACATATATCTGGTGAATTCATCAATGAAAGTTAAGAAGTAACGCTTTCCACCATTCGACCTAACTTCAAAAGGTCCACATACGTCAGAATGAACAAGTTCCAACTTTCCTTTTGACTTAATTGGCAGATCATGTTTGAATGCTTTTCTAGCCTGCTTTGCTTTGCAGCATTCTTCACACACATGATTTGGTTCCTTCACCTGAGGTAAACCATACACCATCTTCTTCTGATTCAGCATACCCAAACTCCTGAAGTTTAGATGCCCATATCTATGATGCCATAGCCAATTCTTTTCCTCTTTTGTTGTTGACGCAAGACATTCATGACTGATCATATTAATCTGAACTTTAAATGTCTTGTTATCAGCCAATGGTGCTTTTAGTACCAACCTACCATCATCATGATACACCTTCATTTGATTATTCTCCAGCTTCATATTATGTCCTTTGGCAAGTAATTGACCTATACTTATCAAGTTACTTGTCATAAAAGGCACATACAACACATCAGTAATGCTGGCTTTTCTACCATCTCTTCTCATTACAGATATGTTTCCTCTTCCACCTGACGTAATTTGTCTACCATCTGCAAACTTTATCACCTTTTTAACTGATTCATCAAGCTTGTTGAACCAGTTCTTGTTACCAGTCATGTGGTTGCTGCAACCTGAATCAAGATACCACAAATTCGTTTCATCATCATTCGACTGAGTGTCTGCCATTAGTAGCACACCTTCAGAATCACTCTCTCTTGTCTGTGCATACTGCGCTTTGTCACTTTCTTTTGCTCGTGCTTCCTTCTTCTTTCGACAGTCTCGAGCATAATGACCAAAACTTTGGCAATTGTAACACTGCACGTCTTTCATGTCAACTTTCTTCCCAGAATACTTGTTGCCCATGCCTTTCTTTGTCGAATCATCATGATTCTTTGAACTCTTGCTTGATTTCTCATCACCAGCAAGATTCCTTCCCTGCTTCGCCTTCCCAGATTTCTTGGTGAATTTCGCTTGTAGTGCTTGGTCCGATACCTTTTCTCTTTCTGAATATCTTTGCTTCAATCTCATCTCATGAGCTTCTAACGAAGCCTGTAGCTCTTCAACCTTCATCTCAGCGAGATTCTTGGACTCTTCAATGGACACTATAATGTAATCAAAATTTGCAGTCAGAGATCTCAGTACCTTCTCAATCTTCTGCAAATCTGTGATTGTTTCTCCACAAGACTTCATCTGGTTCGTCAACATCACCAATCTTGAAAAGAATTCCGAAACTGATTCATCTTCCTTCATTTGAATCATCTCGTATTGCTTTCTCAGGGTTTGCAGCTTCACCCTCTTCAGTTTCTCATCACCTCCATACAAGTTCTTTAACTTGTCCCACGCTTCTTTTGCAGATTCTTCTTCAATAATTTTCTCAAACATATTCGGATCCACACACTGGTGAATCAAGAACAACGCTTTGCCATCTTTCTTCCTTTGATCCTTGTACGCAGCTTTCTGTTCATCAGTAGCATTTGCCCCCAATTCCGTTACGCCGTCATTCACGATTTCAACCACATCTTGAAATCTGAAGATAACTCTCATCTGCGCCACCCACCGTTGGTAGTTTTCCCCTTTGAAAACCGGTAGATTCGCTGGGAATTGTGTGGACGTTGTTGTTCCGTTTGCCATTAGAATCTCTCTGAATCGCAATCGGGCTCGTTGATACCAATTGTTGGAACTAGGTTCCAAGAAAGATGAATATTTGAGAGAAAGAAGAAGAAGAAGAAGAAGAGAAAAGAGGTTAGGGTTTTGAGAAACTTAGCAAAATTTTATTATGAAGCTGTTAAAGAATGCTGTATCAAATACAAAGTACAAAGCCCTTTATATAGGCTATCAAAGCCCAGACCCAAAACTAACATTTCGACTAACTCTTACCAGCTGTATTCGATTCTATCGAATACAGCTGAATATATAGCATTACAACTATTCGACTGACTCTACAACATTTTGACCAACACCTATAAAACCCTCCGACTTCGACATCCTAACATGAATTACTTCTAACATGATTCGCTCTTACATAAGAAAATAAGTCGAATAAAATACATTTAACATTATTCACTTGTCATTGTGCTAGAAAAATAAAAATAAAATAAAATAGATATAGCAATTTTCATCTATCTTTATTTAATAGAACTTGTAAAAAATAATATTGTGTTTGTGAGATATTGGATCAAACTCTAGTATGGTCGAATGATAATTTTTTGGTTCGACAATTCGAAAGAATTTTTAGCATGGCGTTGAAGTCTGTTCACATGCTGTAGAAGTATGCTAGGAGTGTTAGCATGTCAAATTGGGCATTGGTTGTACGCTCAATTGTTTAAGTTAACTTGTTTCTTAAGTTAGCTTGTGTAATGGGTCTATGTGTAAAAACCCATTAGGTTAGTATGTTAGTTTTTTTTTTATAAATAGCATGCTAGTCTCTCATCTTTGGGGTGTGGTGCATATCCTAATTAGGATGAGAGAGGTTATTTGTTATTCTGTAACACTTGTAATCTTGTTTTAAAGAGAAAGTAAAAAATAGCGGTTTATAACCAATTTCATTGTGTTCTTCTTGTTTCCCTCTTTTCTATCCTTGTGGATTTCTAATTGATCACAAAATTGATAATATTTTATTATTCCAGTAGCATTTTTCACAGTGTTCATGTTTGGTAATTTGTTGGTTATATATAAATTTTGTAATTAAAAATCATCATGAATTTGATTTTAGGTATTTTTAGTTAAAAATATATATAAAAAATTATTACTACTATTATTTAGTTATTTAATAAATACGACTTAAATTGGTTTTTGGTTTTTTATTTTAATTTTTTTATCGTTTTAGTTCTTCATTTAGGAATGACTACATAAACCCATATATGTGGGTATCCATTCGAATCCGTCTTGAATTTGACGGGAAAAATCCGTTTTGACTGATTTTGAATTTTGGTATGAATTATTTTCGATTATAAAATATAGGGACGGGTCGGGTAATGAGACACTAGTAGTACCCACTCCGAATCCGTTTGCGTTTATTTTATTTTGTGTTTTAGTATTTTAGAATATTAAATATGTGGTTCATATTTTGATATTTTGATTTGTATTTATTATTTAAAATATTTGAAATATATGCAAGCATTTTCTTGAGATATTTTTATTTATTTTTATTTGTAATGTAATTTAGTTTTGAAAAAATAAATATTTTATTAAAAGAAATGATTTCATAGATGATGGCGGGGCAAGGATATCTGAATCTAACCCGAACTTGTTTGGGACGAGTTTTGGTTTTAATTCTCAATTTTCGATAAAATTTGAGACGAAGAACATAAATTATTTTAAAATTTAGATTTGGGTTTGAGAGATAAATATCGTCCACAACCCCGACCGTTGTTATGCTTACTTCCATTTTAACATTCAGTATTTTAATCTTTTATTTAATCAATTTTGAGATTCTTTTAATTTTTCTCCATTTTCAGATTTTTTTATTATCTAAATACCCCTTTTTAAATAAAAAATTCCAAAATAACACACTTTTCAATTTATTTCTCAAAGTACCCCACTTTGGGGGAGTCATAGAGTGCTAGCGCCATATGAAATTGCGTCCGCTTTGTAGGCTAAAGAGGAGTCGCCAATTGGATTGGAGACACCATATGGTGTTGCCAATCCAATTGGCGACAGGGTGTCAAAATTTAAATGTTGTCACCAATGCATTTGGAGACAGGGTGCAATGTGTAATTTTACTATAAATAAAGGTGGTGTGATCAATTATTTTCATATCTCTTCTCATATTCTTGTTTTAGTGATAATATGTATTGTCGCCGCTACGAGAAAGTGATTTATTCGAGAGAGAGAGAGAGAGAGGCCTCCGATGAAGATGCTCTTCTGGAACATCCAAAGTTTCAAGCAACTACAGAGGGAGTTGAATCGTTGGTTAGACGGAGAGATACCTGAAGGGGAAATATTAGAAGTATTGAGAGACACGATGCCCTGCGTAGGTGGGTGCGAATTAAGACTGACAAGGATGTGAGGGAAGTGATGTTTGGACTAAATGATATCAGTTAGATTGTTGTAATGAGTTAGAAATGTTGTGTTTATCTCTTATGATATCTGTTGTATGTGTTGTATGTGTTGTTTGTTGTTAACTTTGTTATAACAAAAAGTTATTAATATATCAAAATCTAAGGTTACAACAATTGAAAGGAGAAACTAAATTATGATGCAGAGGTTGCTCCGCCATTGGGACAATTTTTCCGGTTGTGTACGGGCTGACGACATATACTACATAATCTTATCATTTTATCAGTCACATCCATTTCTGTTCTTATACGCTTGCTGTTTGGGCGACATTTTTTCTTTCTTCGCATCTCATTGTTGTGCCAAACTATGTCCCTTTGGTATGGATGCCAGTATTCCTCCATTGCTAGCACTGTGAAACCTTCGTTGTAGACATTCATAACATTAATGGCCTTGTAAACATCAGATAGATGGTTGTAAGCATCCTAACAAGCATGTACGCATGCTGCAATGACATGGGAGCAAGGTACACGGAAGGCCTGGTACTTGCCACAATCACACCAACATCAGTTTAGTTTGACAACATAGGATAAATTTGGCCTCCCCTTATTGTGGTCCATGTTTCCTGTACACTGAAAGTTTGCCTATGACGGTCAAAGACTATAACTGCATGTGTGCTAGCTTTGATAGTTTCCTAGTTCATCACTTTCATTATGCATTCACTGAATAATTGACCCGACATTAACACTGCACTCCATCTTTCGCCTCTTGTTGAAAAAACTGGTGCCAACCTATAATAGGTTGATCTCACCAATGCAGTTATTGGAAGGTTTCTAATTCCTTTGAAGACATCGTTCATAGATTCCACAAGGCTTGTTGTCATGTGGCCCTAACGATGTCCACCGTCAAATGCCCTTGTCCAATTGTCCTATGGAATGTTATCCAGCCACCTTCCTACATCTGCATTTGACAATCTGATTTCGTCATGGTAGTATTGAAATGATGGTTGAGTTAGAGCATACCCTGCATTCACAACTTTTTTGCGAAGGTTCTTGTCTTTGATTTCACGCATGAAGTTTTGTGTGATATATCTAATGAAATAGATATGGGTAGAAGGAGAATTATGCCACCCGTTATCATGGTTATTGTAAGCACTCTCAATATCAACATGCCTGTCTGAAATTAAACAGATATTGGCTTCTGGAGCCACATGTGTTCTGAGATTCTTAAGGAAGAAACTCCAACCAGCAGCGGTATCACCTTTAACCAAAGCAAAGGCAATGGGAAAGACATTATTGTTGTCGTCTTGTGCAACTGCCATAAGCAAGGTGCCCCTGTATTTTCCGTATAACTATGTTCCATCAATTTGAATAATAGGTTTGCAGAAGGCAAAACCTTTGATGCATGGTTGAAACGCCAAAAAGAGTCGGTGAAATATTACATTTTCGTCAACAATAGTTCCATCTGGCCTACATGCCGGCATTGTCTGCATAATTGCAACAGTCCCCGGTGTGTATGTCTTAAGTGCCACCAAAAATCGTGGTAATTCTTAGTATGAATCCTCCCACTTGCCAAATACTTGTTCAACTTCCTTTGTCCTTGCAATCCACGCTTTCTTGTACGAGGGAGTATAATTATACCGCATAACGATATAAGAGATTAATATACTCACCTTTACTGATGGATCCTTGTTAACAAGCGGCAAAAGATCTTGACATATCAATTCAACGCTTAATTTTCGGTGATCATGAACAATATTTGTGGCAGTGCAACTGTGAGGTGGCTTTATAGAAGCTATCTTCCAAGAATCACTTCTCTTCCTCTAAGACGCAGCAAGCCGAAACTTGCAAAGTTCATTATGACAAATAATGACACACCTTCTCGAATCAGTTCGATGTACGTTGAAATCAACAGAGTTATCCATGTGATATTTCTTAATAGCTTGTACACATTCTTCCTTGGTACGATACTTGCCTCCCACTTTTAATTCACCCTCTGACCGCATATACGGGTTGTAAAAAATATCTGAGAATCTCTCATCGTCATGCAAGTCCAAGCCAAGTCCAACAATGAAATTATGTAAGTGTTTAATTCACTAAGTAGTTTATATTTTGGTATGTCTTCATATTTCTTCTCATTTGTAAGTGTTTATTTTTTTTGTAGGATGTCTCTAGGTTTTGTCCTCATGTCCATGAATATGTTGCCCCTGAAGAATTAATTGTACCTTATATTGAGTTCGCCAGTTTCGAGCATGTAAGCAAAATTTTGTCTTACTCGGTTGATGCAAAGTTTATACTAGCTTTACAAGAGAGATGGTGCCCCGAGACACACACTTTCTTTTTTTTTCCAATCGGTGAATGTACCGTGATGTTAGAGGATGTGTACATGTTACTCGAGTTGCATATTTATGGTAAGGCGGTCAATGGAAAAATAAACTTCGAAAATTCAATTTGCGAGGAACTTTTGGGTGCCGACTTGTTGGATCATAACCCAAGAGGCCAAGGTATTTTACTTTCGCATCTCAAGGCATATTATAGCAGTTTAATATTAGATGAAAATTCTACCGAAGAAATGAAAATAATAAAAACTAGGTGTTATCTTATGCTTTTACTTGGTTCATTTTTATTTCCCGAAGGTACTGGTTCTACCATGCACGTTATGTATTTACCCTTATTAAGAAACCTAGATAAAACAAGAGAATATAATTAAGGTTCCGCTTGTTTGTCTTATTTGTATAGCTCTCTGTGTAAAAAAGCAACGAAAAACACATCTACATTTTCTGGATGCGCCATTTTGCTCCAAGCATGGGGTTGGTCTAGATTGCCATCCCTAGCACTCGTCAACTACAACAACTTCTCATTTCCGTATGCACAAAAGTAAGTTAATAACTTCATATTAGTTAATTCACCTTACTGATTATTGTCTCTAAATAATTTATTTGAACTTTTTTTGTTTAGATGGTCGGCTCGCGGTATGACTTACAATAGATGTCCTAGACAATTTATCATTCAATACCGCAATCTCTTGGATCACCTTACACCAGGAGATGTAATGCCACTAAATGAATCAACTTATTTTTAATATCACCCATTTTATGAACTAATACTTTTCTCTTCTATATTTCATTTGGCGTCCATATCTAAATATGGAACACCTACATGAAGTCAAAGAGGAAGATGAAGCCGTTTAGACTACATGTGTGTCGATCATCAGATTCACCACTGTGGAGATGCATAACAGTGACCGTATCAAACTACAGTTTGAAATGCATCAAAACATCCTAGATCCCCCGATTGACCTTGGTAAATGGCATCTACAAAAAATTAATGAACAATGGAACTATCTCGATTGGAAATATTTTGCTAAATTTGAGTGTCGTAAATGGAGGAACCGCTGCACCCGTATCTTACGTGATCCGGTGATGGCAACCCCATATATACCAACTAATACTTATATGGCTTGGTGCAGATCGGTTGCAACTGGGTTTATCTCCGAATAGAGGTATCTATATGACCCACGACAAACCACCTACACACAAGAAGCTTCAATGTCTAACCCACCAGGAAATTATTGGACCCGTTACTCACAACCCCCTACCCAACAAAATTACCAACCCATAAACACACAAAACCACAATCCAAACATGCCAAACACCCAACCATAATACCAAGAGCGTCCCCCATACCATCTTCAACAAAATGACTATTATTAAGACACCCAAAATGCATATGCCCCCAACACAACATCAAGATATAGCCAAAACGCCCAAATATCATACCATAGCCATATTGCCCAAACATCCTTCCATATCCAAAACGCTCAAACATCACACCATAGCCGACACACTCAAACATCACAACAACCTTATGCTTTTCAAACACCATTACCATTTTAACCTTTAACCAACGAATCCTTCACGCCAATGTCCCCCTTCAACCGTCTAGGTTGCACACCAATGACCCCTTCATCACATCCCAACTACTCTGGCATGGGTCGTGAACTCAATTTCTACACACAAGACTTCTTAGAAATGCAAGAAATTCTTAAGGATTCTGCTGGGGATGTTCCTGAGACCTCAAATCCTCAAACACCTAGAACGAATCAACAACGAGGACAACGAGGGCAACAAGTGAAGGTGACTAAGGGATGTGGAACCGGTGGCCGGTATGACCAACCCGGTCGTCATCATTAATTTATGTAAAATTATTTTTAATTAAATATTAATGTTATTTATTTATGTTTAAAAAATTACACATTGCACTCCGTCTCCAAATGAATTGGCAACAACTTCAAATTTTAACACATTATCGCCAATTGGATTGGCAACACCATATGGTGTGTCCAATTCAATTGGCGACACCTCTTTAGCCTACAAAGCAGTCGACAATTCATATGGTGCTAGCACTCTATTACTCTCCCAAAGTGGGATACTTTGGAAAATAAATTAAAAAGTAGGTTATTTTGAATTTTAAAAAAAAATGGAGTATTTAGGTAAAAAATTCTCATTTTCACATAGATGACAATGATGTAATATTAATAAATATGATAAAATATAATAAAATATTATTAATTAATATCCATGTCTTATGTTTTAAAATAAAGGCTTAATACCTTTTTTGGTCCTATAACTATACCCTCGGGTCCAATTTGGTCCTCTTTCTTTTAAAAGTTCCAAGTTGGTCCCTTACGTATTAAAATGGTATCACGTTTGTCCTGACCGTTAGAAACGTTAGTTCCATATGTATTAAACTGGCAATGTGGCATGCTGACTAAGCCAAATGCTGATGTGTTAAAAACCTTTCATCATGTGCCATGATGACTAAGCTATTTTTCATTTAACATGTGGCACATTACAATATACAAGTGATGAAGTGATGATACATTAATTTTTTCAAATAATCTTCATCAACAACTAAGAAGAAAACGAAATAGAAAGCAGAGAAGAATAAGATCCAGAAGTTTGGTCGGAAACTGCATATGTTTGGCCGGAAACTTCATACTCGCCGGAAACTGCATTCATACATGCCGGAAACTTCATACTCACCGGAAACTGCATTCAACTAATTTCCAACTTTTGCAGCATCAAATATTAGTTGAGAAGGTTCATTTCTGATTTTTCTTAACTCTGGCTTTGAGTAGTAGTCTTTATCAACGATCTTGGTCTAAAGAAATTTAACCAATTGGAAAACCACATGTTTTTTCATGTATGCAAAATGAAATTTGTTACTTCACATAAAATTCATAAAAAATGTAAAAGAATTATTGATAAAATAAAAAAGGACTGTATTTTTGTATTTTTTTTTACCAGGATTGATCTTGATGGGATCCTCATCTTGTTCTGGACCATGACAAGAAGAATCCAAAGGTATTTGATTTTGAGCCAACAAATGTAAAGCTGTCTCTTTATTTACACCGCGTGCAAAAGCTAGTTCATTCCTATTTCTTACCATTTTCAAGGCTAAGTCTGAAATTAAAAAAACATATAAACATTATTTTTTCATAATTGATAAGGTTGAAAATATTCTATTAAGTATAATGCTTGAAAATCACACCAAACTTTGATGACAATTAACATCACCATTTTTATACTTACCATAGATGCCAGTGTAGATACAAGCAAAGAACAATAAATTCCAATCATTCTCTTGAAAATAATGTACGGTTTTATCATATAGATGCCATGTCATTTGGTATCTTCCTTGCAAAGCAGCATACAGAATAGGAGTATATCCATTTCCAAACATTCTCTCTATTCTTACTTTTGGTGGAATCATATAAATACTAGTTTGTCCTGCTGTATTCTGTTGATGGTTTTGACTAATTTTACATGCTGAATTGCTGAAGCACTAAGTTTTTATTCTCACATTTTTGCAATATAATCAAATATTCTCGATCATTTCCTTGATACATTGGTTTTCAGATATTGTGCTGTAGCATCCACAGTCTTAGCTGGTAAAATTGATCCTCTCCTCTTTGAGGCCTTGAATGTAAGTAATAACTATAACTTTATGTTCAACATTCATTTACTTATGGTGCTAATTTTTTTTTCCAATTGTGTATGTTGTATTCCTATCAATATACGAAAACAAATTGGTGAATATACGAAAACAAGCTAAAGGTGTAGTGAGGCAAATTCAACAAACAAAAAAGTAAAACAAATTGAGATTTTGCAATTACTTTGACACAGATCGGCTGTGAAAATTAGGCTGAACTGCAACAGGAACGGCGGCGATCTAGTATCAACTTCAGCATCAACAATATTTCATCAACACAACAACAATTTAACAGAAGAAGAAGATTCGTGCACTTACTTGTAATTTTAAGGTAGTTTGAGATGTTTACGTCGTTTCCGATCCGATTTTTTTGTAATGATTCTTGAAATTGTTTGTTGCATTGTGAAGAGCTTTGCGTGACGAGTCATTTCATATAATTTTCGAGCTCTGCCGCTACCGGATTGAACTCCGATAAGGCGGAGAAAGTGCTAGCATGTCGGCGTGAATAGTAACACTGCATTGTAGAAGAAGAAGATGATTCACGTATAAAAAAAATTAAAAAATAAATATATATAAAAAATCCTAGTGGAAAATAAAAAATAATATAAAAATCCACGTGGAAATTAAAAGGTGCTGATTAGGCTACACGTCAGCAAAATTAACACTGTTTGCCTTTATTTGACGGAAAGGACCTTTTTGCTTATGTGGGACAACGTAAGGAACCAACTTGGAACTTTTAAAAGAAAGAGGACCAAATTGGACCCGAGGGTATAGTTAGAGGACCAAAAAGGGTATTAAGCCTAAAATAAAAGGACTAAATTATTAAAAATAAATAAATTAAATCAAGTGAAATCATTGGGCTTTAGTCATGGCTTAGCTGGACCGCGAAAAATTTTACCCCATACCCCTACATTTATCCCTATACCCCTACAAATTTTCAAAAATTCTAATTTTATCATTTTATTTTTTATTTTTTACTTTTTACCGTGCAGTCAGATGAGTCCAAAAGTAATTTTTGTCAGTATTCGACGAGAACCGGAGAATCTAGGGTAAGAATTTCCGGAATGTCTTTTTTCCAAACCGGAAAACTTTGTATTATGAAATCCGGTTAAGTATTTTTCTAAACCGGAGAACACAACATAGAGATTTCCGGTTTGCGTTGTGAATGCCAGACATATAACCGGATAACTTGTCTCCAAGATATCCGGTTGGTATACCTTTCAACACTGGAATACTTGTTGTTAAGTTATCCGGTTTGGGCTTTTTTGTCAACCGGATAACTTGGTGCATAGTTATCCGGAGCGTTTTATAATTTTTTTTTATTTAATTTTTTTTTTTAATTTATGTTTGTTTATGAGTCATGAACATTCCTTTGATGATATGCGACAAAGACCAGACAAGTGTAGATACAACGGAGATATTCTCGACTGTAGAAAATTTTCCTACAAGAAAGAGGCGACTATGTGGATTAAGGAGGTTGGACTCAAGAATAGAGTCACTGTTATAATAATCCGGTCGGACACCAATACTTGCAAGAGAGGAAGAAGTGACAAAGTTATATTTGGCTATAATAGAGGTGGAAAATACAAAGAAGGGGATAGTGAAACACAAAGTGCTACCAAAAAATGTAACTGTCCTTTCAAAGTAAGATCAACACCTTCAAAAGATGGTTCTGGTTGGAAAATTGATGTAAAACGTTGGGTTCACAACCATGGTTTACCTGATAGATTTGAAGGTCATGCGTTTGTAATTCGACTCAATGATGATGACAAACAACATATTGTTGATTTGTCAAAACGTCATGTTCCTTCAAGACACATATTATTGCCATTGAAAAAACGAGATCCGGAGAATGTAACTCGAATCACCCAAATATATAAACATAAGAGTAAGATTAAAAAAAACACCAGGGGACCTAGAATGAAAATGCAACAGTTGTTTAAGTTGATAGAGGAATCTGATTATGTTTATTGGAGTAGGGAAAAAGATGAGTCAGAAGTCGTGAGAGATATCTTCTGGGCCCATCCAGACTCTGTGAAGTTGTTGAATATGTTTCCTATTGTGTTGATTATGGATAGTACTTACAAAACCAATAAGTATAGGCAACCTTTATTTGAAATAGTTGGTGTGACATCAACTGAGTTAACATTTGCTGTTGCATTTTCCTATATGGAATCTGAGCAAACAGAGACTTTGTGTTGGGTACTGGATAAATTGAATAAGTTATTCACTAAACAAGGGTTATGGCCACAAGTAATTTTAACTGATAGAGATCTTACTTTGATGAAAGCAATTGAAACAGTATTTCCAGCGATAGTTAGTTTGCTTTGCCGTTTTCACATAAACAAGAATGTGAAAGCAAAGTGCAAGGAGTATGTTGTGAATGATATGCGAAAACCGATAGAGGAGCTTTGGTACGAACTTGTAAAAGCTAGTGATGAGGTGGAATACCATCAAAAGTTGAAATTGCTTGAGCATGCCTGTTTGGAATATGGACATTTTCTGGATTATGTGAAAGACACATGGTTGACACCTCATAGGCATAAATTTGATGAAGCTTGGATCAATAAAGTGTTGCATTTAGGCAACATATCAACTAATAGGTAATGTGTTTGTTTAATATCCATAGTTTGTTTATGGTAATATTAATGATACTTACACTGAACTTCTGATTTTTTTTTGTTAGGGTCGAATCTGCACATTGGAAGCTGAAGCAGATGTTGGAGAACAGTTTAGGTGATATGTGCAAATGCTGGGAGGCTATGAATGGCAATATCAAGGTTCAAGTGGGAAATATTAGAGCTTCATTTCAGAAGAGTTTTTATGAGGTTGAGCATGCACACACTAGTCCATATTATTTGAATTTGCGTGGATCAGTATCTAGAGCTGCTCAGCGGCACATTGCTAAAGAGTGGCATAGGGTTGACATGGTGGGTACAAACACCCAGATGTGCAGGTGTTTTCATAGAACAGTATACGGGTTACCTTGTGCCTGTGAGTTATGGAGATACACATTGAGTGGTGAACCAATATCAGTTGATGCTATTCATATCCATTGGAGGAAACTTAGTATGGAAGGTGAACAAGAGGTAGATACAGAGGATGGAGCAGAGGTGGATATGACAAATGCGATTGAAGCACTGTGGCAAAGGTTTTATTCATTAGATGTTGCAGGAAAGAGAGCACTAAAAAGCAGGGTATGTGAAATTGCTTACCCCACTACAACAAAGATGGTACCAGCACCTGAAAAAATAAAGACCAAAGGAGGAGTGAAGAGAAAAAGGAAGAAACCTGTTGGGTATGATGTTTATCGTGATCCTTCATATCATGATTATGTTGATCATGAACACAGTAATTCCCAAAAATCTTCAAAGAGGCCTTGTTCACAGTTATCCCAGACCTCAAAGAAAAAACCATCTCATAGGTATATTGTACAATTTCCAGAACATATCAGACCATTTATTGATGACATTGTTGATGTAAAAGATTATGGAAATTGTGGGTTTAGAGCGATTGCATCTTTGCATGGATACGGTGAGGAAGGGTAGTCAATGGTTCGTCGTGACTTGGATAATGAAATGAGAGGTCCCTGAAAGAGCCTCTATGAGAAGTTATTTGAAACTCGTTATTCAAAAGTGAGAGAATCCTTGTTGATATCATCTTTAGGTTCTCAGCAGTAGATAAATGGATGACACCACCATAAATGGGTTACGTGATAGCAAATCGGTATAACATCATTCTTGTCTCACTAAGTGCTCTTAGTTTGAGTTACTTCCCTATGACAACTTCACATAATCCTAATGTGTCAATTTACTGCATTGGTTTTGTAAACTCAAATCATTGGGTTCCGGTAAATATTATAGTTTTTTATATTACTTAATTATACATGATTTGCGTCTTACTTATTAACTTTCTTAATAGGTAAACATGAATGAGAGATTTCTCTTGCCACCAGTCACAACAGATTGGAGGAAACATCGGACATCAGATGCAACATCATGGATAATTGGATTTGCTAGACGTTTACAACACTGGCAACTACTTACGCCTCTGCTCCCAAAACATGAATCCAACACTGTGACACATCAAGAATATCATCAATTAAAGGTATTATAAATAATATAATACAAGTCTAAGTGAAATTAAAATTAAGCATTTGTACCTGTAGTAGAGAGGCATATCCACCAAGCTGTCTGCAACTATAGAACAAAGCATCTCCGTGATATCTATATAGTGTGACAAGTGCAGCAGCCCCCAACAGTATCTACCACATCTGTCTAAGTCCTCAAAGAGTGGTAAATACTTTGCCTCTACAAGAGTGAAGGTCTTATCTGTAAGAATAGTACAGCCTAGTAGCAACAACATATACGCCCTAGCTGCACAATCAAATCTGCTCTCAGCTCGCAGACGGACAAATAACTTCTTCAACCAATCTAGCATGTAGTAAGGACCTCTGTTTATACGAATCTCCTCAACTGCATCCTCTAGTGAAACACCCATAAGACCAATAGCCTGGGTAATAGCATCCGAGTCAGTAAACCCTTGTTCAGGGTTAATCGGTGTATAAAGGAGGCAAGAAACATCATCCAGTGTAATCGTCATCTCGCCAAACAGCATATGGAAGGACGATGTCTCAGAATGCCACCTCTCCACAAATGCAGATAACAAGTTCTGATCTATCCTCGATAAACTGGTATTCTGCAAAGAGGATAAACCAGAACCAGATACCCACTGCTCAATCATAGGTGGGAGACTAGGAGGAAACCATCCAATCAGTTTGCTGCCATGTGCAGCAACCTTCAGCTCCTTCTTCGGAGCTCTCTCCTGAAAAATAATTCGTAGAATATGTCAGAATACATAAATAATTAAAATTACATTTTATTCACCATAGAAAGGTCATAGATTTACTTACTTGGCCATCCCACAGATAACGAGCCACGTGGTTCTGATACCTCACCAAAAGTGATGTATCAGTCGGTCCTCCAAGAAATGGTGGATGCGGTGGAATGTGAGCCGCTGCTGGTACAGGTGCACAATCAACTATCCGATCTTCATCTCGAATATATTGTACTCGAACTACCGATCCATCAGCGTATCATCGATAAATAAATCTGCCGCGTCCTTTAATGCGAGCCACTAAAAAATAAATTAAACAATGAAACAAACCGAAAAACCCAACAGCAGTTTCTACGGTGAAGAACTTTTACAAACCGGATAACTTGACATCAGGTTATCCGGTGTAGGAATTACACAAACCGGATAACACGATGCCAAGTTATCCGGGGTGTACAAAAAAAAAAGCAAACCGGATGTAGCTGACTTGAGTTCTCCGGTTTGCAAAACTTGTCCTCCGGAAGTAGCTTGTGTTGGTTTTCCGGTTTGCAAAACTTGTGATCCGGAAGTAGCTTGTGTTGGTTCTCCGATTTGCAAAACTTGTGATCCGAAAGTAGTTTGTGTGGGTTATCCGGGAGTTAATTTTTGAGATTTTTTAAATATAAACTATTTATATGAGAGTAGGGGTGTGCATTTAAACCGGTTTGTCCAATCCATAACCATAAATTTGGTTTCCAAAATTAAAAAAACCAAACTATTTATGTTATTAACTAATCCAGTCCATTTAAGAAAAATCAATAACATTGGATACCTATTTATTGAAATCCAGTTCTGATTTTTTATCCAATTGACTCAAATGTTAAAATACTTGTCTCTAAATTTCCAAACAAACCAAAACCATCACTCTAAATTTCCAACAAAACCAACACCATTCAAATTGAACAACTAGAATGAATGTTTATTTTTTTTATCCCAACATTACATATACTAAAATGAATACTCTTAGTTTTAAAAATAAACATAAATTAAATTTCATTATAAACATAAATCATATGTATGTTGTGTATGTATATATATATTGCAGAAAACATGAGTTAAGGATGCTGAAGTGCAAATAAGTGATTATAGGAAATAAGCTGCCATCAAATTTTAGAAAAGTATAATTATAGTACACAAATTTGTCTGTTAATCTTGTTAAGAATCAGTACTGCAAGACAACATTATTAGAAAATAACTAAAAGTAAAACTAAATAAATTTTTTTGAATGAACAATGTTTTCCATCATAGTATTGCATAAAAATTTCAAAACAGATTTTAAAAAAATGATTAAAACAAAAAATTGATGTAATTGGTTTAAAAAAAAACAATCTGAAAATTGAATCAAATAAAAAACCAGTTTTTAGTAGAAACCGATTTTGAACCGAACCAATCCAAATATAAATTGGTTTTGAAAACATAAAACCAGTTTTATAAAACAATTTTTAGAACCAAACCAAACCATATATTTGGTTCAATTCAGATTGGTTTAAGAACCATGCACACCCCTATATGAGAGTATTTTCTTTCAAAAAATTGATGAGTAGGGGTATGAGGATAAAAGTGAAATTTTTGAAATATAGACTATTTATATGAGAGTATTTTTTTTCAAAAAATTGATGAGTAGGGGTATGAAGATAAATATAGGTGTATGGGGTAAAATTTTACTGGACCGCGTTGTAGCTGATCAAAGCCCTAAAACCCTCGTCGATATTGAGAACACAATGCTCGTCTTCTTCCTCCTCACCCTCTCTGCAATTTCACCCTATTGAAAAAAAAAACATGGAAACAATTTCAGCCATGGATGTCGAGGAACAACAACCATCGCCATCTCCCAATAACGTTAAACACTTCGGTCTTAAAAATTCCATTCAAACCAATTTTGGCGACGATTATGTTTTCCAAATCATCCCAAAGTAAGTTCCTTTTCACTTAAAAACTCGACGAAAAATTGAAAAAACGTTACTTTTTTTATTCGTGCCCATGAATTGAAGTTCTAATTTGTCGTTTTTTATAATGGAAGGGATGATTGGAGTGCAATGGCGGTTTCACTGTCAACGAATGCAGTGAAACTGTATTCACCATTGGTGGGTCAGTATTATGGAGAATGCAAGGGTCACTCTGCAACTATTAATCAGATTTTGTTTTCGGGTCCTTCTAATCCGCATGTTCTTAGCTCATGTTCTTCGGATGGCACTATCAGAGCTTGGGACACAAGAACATTTCAGCAGGTTTTTTCATAAGCTATTGTTTTCATAATCTATAAGCTGTAATTGATAACTTATGAAAATGTGTTGTAAACAACTTATGGACATGTCATAAGCTGTTTCTGTAAGCTCTTCAAAATAGTCTCACAAGTGTATATGTCTGTAGATAAAGTCAAATAAGTCAATGTAAGTAAACTTGTGATTTTTGTTGCTTGAGTGGTGAATGGAATGTTAAAACTGCAGGTTTCTATTCTCAATGCTGGTCCTTCTCAAGAAGTCTTCAGCTTCTCTACTGGAGGGCCTAATGGAAGTTTAGTTGCTGCCGGTTGTGATTCGCAGGTTTGCATTTAGTTTCTGTTACTTTGGTGATTGATATTGTGTGAAATGATTTAAAATTTAAACTGGTATGCAAGTTTTACTCTGCTGTTTAATTATACTCAGGTACTGTTATGGGATTGGAGAAATAACAAGCAAATTGCATGTTTAGAAGATTCTCATATGGATGATGTAACTCAGGTTTGTTCTGTTTGAATTACTTGTGATGGACATTTGTATCTTAATCTAAAAAAACTTGATATGATGGAATCGTAACTCTTTGTTGAAAAGATGTTTTTCTTGGTGATATCTTTATATCTTTTAAAAACTGTAAGACAGTTAACACTAGCGACAAATGGGCTTGGGATATTTGTGTAAGATAAAACAGTGGAAACCTTATTGCAAGAAAATATGGAGGGTATTCCTTATAAATTTATGAAACAAAACATTTGATTCCTCATATTCCGTATTTGATATTTTTATTTGGAGTGATTGAAGTTTTCTTGTTGTGGCTGTAGCCATTTTCATTAGCTCAACATGGCTTTTGGCACTAGATCAATTCAAAGGAAACTGCTTATTTATGCAGGATTACTAAGGAATAGTTCTTTTATTAGATTTTGCTTCTTAACATTGGCTTTCTTCGTGTTGAAAAACCTTCTTCCCATGATAATATTAAGTTCTCACATGATTTTTATTACATTGTTTGGCTTATTTATTGCTGTTTATCGACTTGATTTTTGACCACTTACCCCATTCTTCTTTGTTGTATAGCATACTAAATGCAATTAAATTCCTAATCGGCCCTTATCTCATGTGCTCAGAAACTGTTATAAAATCTAAGATATTTGATTTAGACGAAAATATTTGTTACCTGGTATATATATGTACATAAGATGAAGAATATATCCACGGGAGTCATTTTAATTATCCATATTAAAGCTTTAGGGAATTCTTATACCAGCTATGGTTCTTTTACAAAACAATGATTTTCTTTTTTTAATATTTGATTATTGAATGTGGTGCATGAATTCATGTCTGATTTGGTGAAAATGTGTGATTGATTATAGGTTCATTTTGTCCCTGATGAACCAGGCAAGCTCATTTCGGCTTCAGTAGATGGGTTGATCTGCATATTTGATACCAGTGGAGATATCAATGATGATGATCATCTAGATTCAGTATGTTTGGGACTCCTCATTCAATTTCCTTCAATTGATAATTCTTGCAATTTACTACCTTCTTGAATGACCAAATATTAAAATCAGATAAGTAATCATTAGAATAGGATTGTATAGTTTACTTCCATAATCACGTCCATAATATGCAAATTAACATTGAAATTGATATTAATAACCTTATTTACATTAATTATGCTTGCATATGCAGAGCCCAAGCTTTAAATTTGAAAAATAATAACATGTTTCTTTAGTCCTTAGTATTTTTGAATTGATGAAAGTTTCTCATACTAAATTAGCAGTTTTTTGGTTACATAATGTAGGTGATTAATGTGGGAACTTCAATTGCAAAGGTGGGTTTTTTTGGAGAGAGTTATCAGAAGCTTTGGTGTTTAACACATATTGAAACCGCGAGGTACAGTTTATTCTATTTTTGGTTTTTCTTTCATTAACGGTTAGATATAGTTTACTCCAATGAAGCACGGACACGATACGGGTATCAGATACGATAAGTATCTGATACGGCGATACGGTAGTCGATGAAAATTTTAGGATACGATACGTTTAAAATACGTATATTAAAAAATTAAAATTAAACATTAGTTAAATGATTCTCTGACAAAAACCAATTGAGTTTGCAAAATTTGATAATAATTGGTCAAAGAATTATAAGAAAAAGAAAAAATTATTTAAGTTAAGAGAAAAGTAATTAAAGGAAAAGTTTGATTCTTGTAATAGAAAAAATGAAAGTGATGAAGTAATTAAAGTTGGGAAAAGAAGAATTAAAAAATTAAAATTAAACATTAGTTAAATGATTCTCTGACAAAAACCAATTGAGTTTGCAAAATTTGATAATAATTGGTCAAAGAATTATAAGAAAAAGAAAAAATTATTAAAGTTAAGAGAAAAGTAATTAAAGGAAAAGTTTGATTCTTGTAATAGAAAAAATGAAAGTGATGAAGTAAATAAAGTTGGGAAAAGAAGAATTAAGGATGAGGAAGATTGATTTATATTCTAGAAATATGAAACATGAGATTAACTAGCCATATCCATAGAGTATTGGAGACCTATCACAAGTGTATTGCGACGTATTGCCTCCGTATCAGAATTTTTTATTTTTATTTTTTAAATTAAAAAATTTGGATACTCCGACATGTATTGGCGGTGTATCGACGTATCGGTGTATCGGATACGATACGGCATAGCTTTTAGAGTATCGGTGCTTCATTGGTTTACTCATTTGCAGTGTTAGAACTTAACAATTACTAGGAACTAAAGTTGAATAAGGGAAACAAAACCGTGTTCTGGGGAGGCTGGAAATTAGAAAGAGTTTATATTTGGGAGGGAGAGACCAAGCTCTCGAATTCTTGGAAGGGAGAGAACCAAGACTCTCGAATTTCTTGGAAAATCAGTGTAATTACTCTCAAATTTTATTGTTTGGTACCAGTTTCTATCAACTGGTATCAGAGCACTTCTGATCCGGGAGAGAAAATAAATAAAAAAAGAGAGAAAAAATGGAGTTGTCATCAAGAATGGAAAGAATGCTTGACCTTGTTGATGAAGTGTTGAAAGAAATTAGAGATTGGAGAAGAGAACTCAGAGTTACGATTAGAAATATCAATCTTTGAAGAAAGGGATGTTGTTGGATGGATGATCAAAGTTGAGAAATATTTGTATGCAAGAGGGCATGTAAAGAAGAAGATCAACTACCAAAATTTGCACAGTGGATAAGTGGTAAAGTCGTCACATGGTACCAATTATGGATTTCGGTCAATCCAAGTTCCACTTGGGGAAATTTTAAAGGTGCAATTCTCAAGAAATTTGGATCAGAAACTGATTAAATAGAGAATGAAGAACCAAACGAGAGGCCACTACCGGAATGGATAGACCAACAGCCTCCATTGTTAAAATCACCAGACATCGGCACGGTGGTATTTACTGATATTCCTAAGATAAAAGTATGGTAACAACAAAGTTCCACTGCCGGTATCGCCATTGCCCCCAACAACCGTTCACTATAGGGCTGCTGGCAGCAAAGCAATTTGATCCAGGAGGAATTTTTTATATTCATGAACAACACAATTCTTCTGCTTCAAATTATTGGATCCGGAAGGATACATTTTTCCTACCGTGTATTTCTTTCACCTTGAGGACAAGGTGATAGTTTAGGGGGGGAGTATTGTTAGAACTTAAGAATTACTAGGAACTAAAGTTGAATTTGGCTGTTATATTCTATCAAGTATCAGTTACAAGTATATGAACCGCCAATATAAATGTAATCCGTGGCAGTTATAGAGTCTAGGAGTAGCCATTAGTATTATTAGAGTGACAATTATTATTATTAGGAGCAGCTACAAAACTTAGGCAGAATAAAAAGGGAAACAAAATCGTGTTACGGGGAGGGCTGAAAATTAGAAAGATTTGATATTTGGGAGGGAGAGACCAAGCTCTTGAATTCTTGGAAGGAAGAAAACCAAGACTCTCAAATTTCTTGGAAACTAATTGTAATTACTATTATATTTTATTATTTGGTATTAGTTTCCATCACAGTGCCTCATAATTATGTTGCTGTGCTTTGTCATGCATTTCATGTCATCTTAGTTTCTAATGAAAGGTAAATTGATGCAAAATAAAAACAGCTATTATACAGATTAATATCGTCTCTGTAGATAGTACTTTCTGCTTAAAAGTTAGACTCTATTGCTCCTTATATGGCCTATATGGATTTGCATGTGCAGATTTACTCTTCTTTTTTGCAATCTTTGATTCGTATATTTCATTGGTTTGTTCTACTCTTATGTGTAGTATATGGGATTGGAACGATGGTAGAAATGAAGTAAACTTCTCAGAAGCTCGTACATTAGCTTCCGAAAGTTGGAATTTGGATCATGTGAGTTCCTATCTTCTTGTTTGATTGAATACGCATATTTGTTTTGAGAAAATTTCGAGGAGAGGCTAAAGCTTGTATTTATATCATAATGTTGACATAATACATGGCATCGATGGTGCAAGCTTAATAAACAATCTTCCGTATTCGGTTGCAATAGCCTCGTGGAGCAAAATTTTATACTGCCCCAGTATACAAATATTATATTACTGACACTCCAGTCTACACTCCACAAACTGAGATTCACTTTATTTTTGCAGGTTGACTATTTTGTTGACTGTCACTACTCGAAAGAAGCTGAAAAACTATGGTTGATTGGTGGCACAAATGCGGGTACTTTAGGTTACTTTCCTGTAATTAATTACAGTGGAACGGCAACCATTGGAGCTGCAGAAGCAATTCTTGAAGGTGGCCATACAAGTGTTGTTAGAAGTGTTCTACCTATGTCCAGAATTCATAGCGAACTTGGTAGTAGTAGTAGTCATAGTCATAGCTCAGGCATTTTTGGATGGACAGGTGGGGAAGATGGAAGGCTATGTTGTTGGCTGTCTGATGATTCCCCTCAAAAAAATAAATCTTGGATTTCAAGTACATTGGTTATGAAACCAGAAAGAAATTGCAAGAAAAATCGTCATCAACCCTACTAATACCAGTAGCCCAGTGTCATTAACTACTTCAACAGTTTGATGCCAAAGAAGCATTTTTTTGTGTTCATTTAGTTAATTTTTTTTCTCTTTCACTGAACTTGAGTTGGATCGATTTTGATCTGAAAAATATGTATTTTTATGTATTGCTGCGTGTAATATTTGTAACGGGGCGTTTTACATAAGCCCCCTTAATTATATTTATCATGTAATATAGTGATTCATATTTTATCCAAACTACCAAAACCTTCATCAATTTCTTCAAAGAGGGTTGATTGCATCACCCTTTGTCATGCACCCATATCACTCATAGTCATATTGGACTTCTAATCTCTTCTGATTTTGAATTTATCTTATAACTTTCAGTACAGAAAATTCAGTTCATTTGATTTTCCTCTCTTAAAACAATTAAACAAATGAGTACTTTCTAAGTGATTTTCAGAGTAATCGAATTATGACATACACCTTGGATGACATGAGATGAGTATGCAACCACATGCAAACACAAAAATGGTGGCCCCTAGTTTGATTGATGAGTCTTGAATGCTTGCACAGTATGATACACATTGGATGACCAGAGACGAGTATGCAATGACATGCAAACACAAGGAAAAGACGGCCCCTAATTTGACTGATGAGTCTTGAATGCTCGCGTAGAGCACCCCCCGATTATAAAACTAGGTGCCTGCGCCATTGGCACAACTTTTCTTGTGCTGTTTTCATGTTTTTGGATTTCAGTGGTTGTATTTCTTTAATGTTTTGATTATGGGCGCGTTGTTACATTTTAAGATATGATAACGAGTGAATAAACGTGTACTTTCATTCAAAATTTGATCACATTGTTGAGATTCTTGGCGAAGAGTTTCTTTTTCCAAGTGCTGTCTCTTGCTCTATAAGTAGCAAAACACAAACACTGGAAAATGACATGCAAATTATCATTTTCAAACTCTAAATCACCATTCTCTTCTCTATTGCATAAGAGCACGAGTAGCAATGTGATGATATTAGAAAGGTTGGGCATTCTTTTCACTACAATGAAAAAGAAAAACAGTTTGCCATTGGGATGATATTTGAAATTGATGCAATGACAAAATCCTTCCTCAAATAATAATATACTATATAATATCATCAACATTTTTAAGACTACAAATACAAGAAAGGTACTGGAAAGCTAAAATCGGAGGATGCACATGAAACCCGGGCAGTAAAGTCTGTTGCAGATACGCGTAAAGACAAGCACAGATGCCTCCAGAAGAAGCAAGATCGCCCATTGGAAGTAGTTCACACTTCATATCACTTGCTTAGATCAACCTCTACCTCGTCCAGCACCTACCAAAAGAAGCAAAGGTATATGTATTTCAAGCCACCATTATGCAATTCTCCAACAATAAAGTTTAACATTAGAACCAACAGATTGTAATATCAGTACAGCGTTTTTTCAATAATAATAAGCTTTTAAGCTGAATAGTTTTCTTATTTATCAAGACCTCGTCTAATCCAGATGAAAATAAAAGATAATGTAGGAAACTCTTTGAATTCTGACATGGTGAGTTTAAAGTATTAGTATATATATGATAAGCATATTCTCAAAGTATCTAAGACTATTTCTTAAAATTAGCTTCAGTAGTATATATATTTTTTTTTATATTTTGTAATTTGTTTCCTTATTTGATAAGAATCATAAATCTAGTGTAGTAGCAAAAACATAATGTAAGAAGAGAACACACATAGAGGTGGTAAAACATACGAGTGCATTTATGATTTACCTCTGCTTCCTCCAGGCTTTCCACTTGGGCCACCCCTGCCTCGGCCTCCAGCTCCTCTAGCACCACCATCATCAAAACCACGCCCAATGCCTTTTGTTTGGCGTCCACCAGCACCAGCACCAGCACCATCCTCCCTACCTCTTCCTCTACCACGTCCAACACCAGGTGGCTTGCGGTCTAAAAAGGGTGACATTGATTAGATAACTTTATTTTTTATACAATTGGAAGACTGCGTGAATGGCATTTCAATTTCAAATAAGATGTAACTTAAAAAATGCAAGAAAATTATATGCATCTTTATTATAACAAGCATACCAAATACCAGTATTCTCTTTTCCCCTTATAAACCACCTAATCAATTTATATAGGGTTAATAGTCATTTTGCCCCTGCCATATAGGCGTTTTTCGAAAAACCCCTTGTAAAAAAAACTTGCAAAAAAAACCCTAACATTTGAAGATTCTCTCAATTTTGATCTTCATCACATCCAGTCACCAAAAACCTGTCATTTTGACCCCTGTCATTTTGGCTGCGTTTTTATTTTGACCCCTGTCATTTTGGCTGCGTTTTTATTTTGACCCCTGCCATTTTGGCAGCGTTTTTATTTTGACCCCTGCCATTTTGGCAGCGTTTTTATTTTGACCCCGGCCATTTTGGCATTTTTGGTGACTGGATGTAATGAAGATCAAAATTGAGAGAATCTTCAAATGTTAGGGTTTTTTTTGCAAGTTTTTTTTACAGGGGGTTTTTCGAAAAGCGCCTATATGACAGAGGGCAAAATGACTATTAACCCATTTATATATGAAGATAAAGACCAACTGCTAGATCAAACAGAGGAAGTTTGTTGGGTTTGTTACAGGGAATCAAAAACACTAAATAGATGTCGTTATAGCAGATTTGACACCATATGTCAACCCATAATCTCAACTCAAGGCATCAGATTCTTAGGTGCTTCCACTTAATATCCACTTCAACATGCCCATTTCTAGTCAATGTAGGATTTATCACTCACACCCATATGACATACTTGGAACTCAAAACAGTACTTCATACCTGTACGGCTCTTGGTTTCTTCTTGAACTTTGTCAATAACCTAAATCAAAAGGCAATAAAACAAAATTAGTTGACAAAAGTATGTACAACTCAGACATCATTTTATCAAACTATCAACCGATTCACTAAACAGGTAGCCTAATGCAGAAATTTTTGCCATAGTGGTGTTGACTGATGAGCACGGCCTTAAGCCTTAAGCCTTCAAGCACGAGTCTTTTCCCAACTGAACCCATGACCAATCGATAATAAAGGGAGCGTACTGTCAATGTAAACTAACTTCACAGATGCATCCAATAAGAATCCACTATTCTGACATATCAATCTACTCTCGCTACTGACTCTTAAAACTAATTATATGAAGTGGCAAACAAACTAATGAATTCCCATTAGATATCATATCAGTGTAAAGGTGATTTACGCGGTGATAGTACACAGCCCTCAATCTCTTATAAAATAACTAAAAGCTTACCAATCACACCACTACATACCTCATCAGGAACTCTAAGATACTTAATCGTATTTCCCCGTATGTAGCATTCAGGCATCCTCCAAAATCTATCTCCATCCTACATAACCAATTTCAATCAAACAATTTCAACAAACCTTTCAATAATCACAAACACAACAATAAAGGGTTTTGAAAAAGAACATTACTTTAGAAGTACAAATAACTTCTCGGAGATGGATATTCATCCACGTATCACAATTAACCAAATGTCCATTGTAAGTCTCACCATTTTTCAGCTCCACCAACTGTTACAACAGTTTCAAAAAAAATAAAAAAATCAACAAAACTTCAAAATCAGAAACTAGAAATCAAACAGAAACACCACAAAGGTGTTGGTTACTTACCATAGGGTGGCCTTGTGCAGTCTTAAGAAGGGAAAGCGGAAGCTGCGAAAATGAAAAGGGTGAAAAATGAACATAACTGCAATCATAACAACAATAACTAACAGTAACAGTGACAGTGACATTAACATTAACCCTAATGCTTAAATTTTGATAAAAAGATGTTAGGTTAGAGACACGACAAGCTATGATCAGTTAGGGAATTTGAATTCAGCTAGGTTTTCCGCTAAAGAAGGTTTTTTTAAGAAGAAAATAAGGAGAGAGAGAATAAGAAGATCTAGGTTTAGGGTTTGAAAAAGAGAGGTGAAGTAGTTACCATGGTGGTGTCTTGAGTGGCGTCGATGAAAAGAGCGGAGTGGAAAAGAAGGCGGAGGAGGAGGAGGGAAACTATACTATATGATTGTTTCTTCTTTTCTTTTGATTCTTGTTTATATTTTTTAAATTAAATATAACTTTAAATGATTAAAAATATTTAATATTAAATCATTTGTTGAATGTTTGGTTTGGAGTTTATAAGGTGTTTATTATGGGAAAGGAATGGAATGGTTTATTGGGGTAATGTTTGAATATGATTTATGAAAAGAAAAACATACAAATAGAAGTTTATCAATTATTGAGAATTCTTTAATGTATCATATGTATTACTAGAACGTCACTTGATAATATAAAAATGTTTACAGTTTTTGAAGATGCAATTCCCTGATGCATCCTGAGTAAATAGGATTGTGAATTAACGTTAAAAAACTCTGGAGATGCATCTTCGTAATTATTTTGGAGATGCATCTTGGAACGATATTGACTTTATATCGCGTCAGAATCCTTTTCCTTTTTCATTAAAAAAACACAACTTTCTCAAACTCTCTCAAGGTTCTTCCATCAATCAAATTCAAAATCAATAAAGCAAGTTCAAAGATTCTTCCATCAACATCAAATACATCAGAGATATCATTTAACACTGAAGTAAAACTCTGAATTTGTAAGTTTTTGATATTTTGAAAAGTTTTTTTTTATATTTTTGCCTTAATGAGTAAAAGTTGATGATTTAGGTAAGAAATGAGTAAAAATTGCATGAATAATAGTTTATACATATTGTAGAACATGTTTGATGGTTAAAAATAACGATCAACCTATTATTTTTGGCGTTTTGTGGTTTGCATTACCGCCATTGACGAACCTGAAAAGTCGCCGAAAATTCCAGAGATACATCTCCATAATTTTTCAATGTTTGGATTTCCAAGAACTGAAGATGCATCTTCGTAAATTATTATTAGTCCGAAGGAAGAAGAGTTAGGTTTCAGAGGCTCGTGTTCACTCTAGCCCGATTCATGCAGAGGCATCGGCTTTTGGGACTCATGCTTCTCCATCCTCTTCTTCCTGTAGGAGATAGGTGACACCTACTAACGTTTCACTACCTCAATCCTTCCACAGGTGACAGGTCTCACCTATTCAGGCGCCAGAGGTACCCGAATTGTTGGTGGTACCTGAGGCACCGGTGCCACCTCACGTACTGGAGGAACCTCATGTTGATGAGGCTGCTCGGCCAGTGCCACCTCTAGCTGATGAGGTTGTTCATCCAGTGCCACCTCTGGCATTTAGAGGAGGCCATATAGAGTTGTCATTGTCGCCTATATACCCAGGCCATATTGTCAGAAATATCTGGGACATTGAGGTAAAATTAGTTGGATTCATTCTTTTTAAATTACGCTTATTATTATATTACAAGTTTCTGACATAGATTTATTTTTCTGTAGGACCGTGATCCTCTAAAGTTTATTAACCATGGGCGACAGATTACTGGCTTGCCTCAGCCGAATGAGGAGTGGTTTTAGGCTACTTTGTCCCTAACTAGGATGAAGGACTTGTGCATGACCAATTATATTACAGTCAACCACAAGATGCTTAATGAATTCGTAGGGAGATGACACACCGAGACCTCATCATTTCATCTACCACTTGGTGAGATATCTATCACATTCGGCGACGTGTTGTGTTTGTTGCATCTTCCGATTAGGGGAAATTTCTAGATCATGTGAGGATTAGCAAAGACGAGGTACTCGAGATGATGGTAAACTATCTGGGAGTTGACCTAGAGGATTCCATGAGGTAGTTTGAAAAAATCAGAGGGGCTCATTCTAGGTTTGAATTCTTGAAAAAGGTATATACTTACGAGATCCTTAGAGCAGAGCAAGATAGAGGTGATGACGAGTAGGTGGGGCTCCATAGAGCGTATGCTATGAGAGCATACCTGCTATATTTGATTGGCACTATGATTTTTGTAGACATGAGTGTCGCTTATGTGAATGCCATCTATCTACGGTAATTCAAGGACTTCAAGCGGATCCACGAGTACAACTAGGGGACTGTTTGTTTGGTCTACTTATACTCAAAGTTATCAGAGGGTTGTAGATGGAAGACGAAGCAGGTCACAAGTAACATCACACTACTGACGATAATATTTATTGGTCTTGTAATATTTCTGTGTGATTTTCATTACATTTTTACAATGCCCTTACTGATGATTCATGTGTTCTAACACTTTTTAGGCTTGGATCCTCCACCACTTCCCACGTATCTCAAACTGGTCATGCATATCGACTTATACTGAGGATATGTCGCGTGCTTCTACATTTTCCCCGCTAAGAGGGAACCGGGCGATAAAGTCGTTCATAGTGTATCTTGACAGCTTAGTTGCCGAGGATATGCACTTCAACAGCTATGTCGATCACCGTGAGACGTGACCATTTGTCGACATAGTGTTATACTCGAGATGGCTAGCTTGCGGAATATTTCCTCATCTGCCTGAGCGCGTCATGCGACAGTTTAGCTACACTCAGACTATTTCCAGACACCATATTATTTATGCTCCTATTGATATGACACGTAGAGATATGGATGTCATGTTTGATGATTATCTTAGTCATCTGGTATTGAAGGAGGCACGAAGTACCATAGCTGAGAGCAACTGAAACTATGTTGACCAGTACATCTGATGGTTCTTCAGGGTGTCAATCCGTGGATGGTGCAGGCTGTTCCAGAAGATCCGTTGAGGCTAACTCATCAGGAGATACTAGACGAGGAGTATGCACAGTTAAATTATGCTTATGATGTCTTGTCTAGATGTCGTCGCATTGTGGAGATTGCACAGACAGACATTGACAAATGTATCTTCCCGGATGGGTTTGAGGTGATGCAGGTCCTTGATGCCATTATGACGGAGGCACGAGAGACACTAATGTACCAGAGACAGCGTCAGGGGACAGGGGGTAGAAGAGGCCGAAGAGCCCGAGGAGTTATTGTCCAGTCTGACATACGCAGTAGTATATAGAAGTTGTACTTTGGATTCATTATGGATTGAAATTTTTTTCACTTTATTCTACTTTATCGTATATTTCAACTTCATTTATATATGTCATTTTTTGACCATCTGAATTTTTATATGTCATTTTTTGCATATCGATTGTATGGTTTAATGTTCATCACATAATAAGGTCCTTAACATTTATAAATCATCATTTTCATTTGAATAACCATAAAAGTAACGTATCCTACATTGTTCTGATATGTTATGGAGATGCATCTCCGTAAATCCTAAATCGAGATGCATCTTCGGAATAACAAACATGTAAAATGGGCCTTCCAAAGAGGGATGCATGGGGTGTGTGTTAAAATATTTTGGAGACGCATCTCCAGAATAATTAACGTTTTGAATTAATACAAGGTGCGTCCGAAGATGCATCTCCGAAATCTACGGGGAATTTTGGATTTTCCATAGGATGTTTTTCCACCTCATATGGTGGGATAAGAAATTCCCTTGTCTTATATAGCCAATTGGGCCATAAGGATAAAATAGAAAATACCTAACCCAAGCCCAAAAAAAAAACTAATATACTGAATACGCTAGAGAAATAGTTATGTTTCTAATAGCCCCCCATAAGTTTAGGGTAAATAGTGTGAACACCAAGTTTATAGAGGTTACATGTGAATGACTTAAGGTCCAATGGTTTTGTGAAAATGTCGGGAGCCTGCTGAGATAGAGATACAAATAATAGATGAAATAATCCAAGCTGGAGCTTCTCCCAAATGAGGTGACAGTCAAACTTGATATGTTTAGTGCGCTCATGAAACGGGGAATTACTGGCTATGTGGTGGGCGGAAGCATTATTGCAGTATAAGAGAAATGGTTCAATAAAGGGAACATGTAGCTCTTTTAAGATGTTGGTCAGCCATTGAAGTTCACAGACAGTTGATACAATGACATAATATTCTGCCTCCGTTGAGCTATATAAAATGGTCGATTTCTTCTTCGATTTCCATGAGATAAGTGATTCTTCCAAGTGGATGCAGTAGCCTGTGATTGACTTGTGTGTATCAGGACATGTGGCGCAGTTTGAATCCAAAAACGCTTTTGAAGTAGAAGGGAAAAATAATCCTTGAGCTGGCGAATTTTTCAGATAATGCATAACTCTAACTGAAACCTTATGGTGCATATTTGTTGGATTACTCATGTGTTGACTAATTTACTGAACAAAGTATGTTAAGTCTGGACGTGCGTTCATCAAGTAGATTAATAGTCCAACAAGTTTGCGATATGTTGTATGACCTTCTAAAGGTGTTCCTACACTGATGGTCAACCTTGTGTCTATTGTAATTGGGGTGGCAGTAGGTTTGCATCCCAAGAGTCCATTAATTGAGAAGATGTCAAGTGTGTATTTTCGCTGGCAAATGTTGATTCCTAAGTTGCTTCTTGCTACTTCCAAGCTAAATAAGTATTTAAAGCTTCAAGATATTTTATATGAAAGTGATGTTGCAATGTTGTCTTTACTTTGTTGATAATGTCCAAGTTTTTGCCAGCAAGGACAAGGTCATCAACATAAATCAGAAGTGCATTGAAACTACCGTGCGAGTGATGAATGAACAAGGAGTGATCAGCGAGACATTGTTTAAAACTAGTAGAAAGCAGAACAATAGACAATTATTCAAACCATTGTCTACTCGATTGTTTTAGACCATAAATTAATTTTAAAAGCTTACACACTTAATTTGGATAAGAAGGTGTGATGCCTTTGGGTAAGTACATGCACACTTCTGAATCTAAATCTCCATGGAGAAATGCATTATAAACGTTAAGTTGATAAAGATGCAAATTTAATGAAGAAGCTAAGGCAAGAAAGAGTCTTACAGTGGTTAGCTTAGCAACATGTGAAAAAGTGTTAAAGAAGTCGGACTTGAAATTTGTGTGAAACCTTTGGCGACTAACCTTGCTTTGGGTTTTCAATGTACCTATTAGCATAGAATTTTGTCTTATAAACCTGTTTGCAACCTATAGCCTTTTTACCTGTAGGTAGGGTAGTGTAAATCCACGTCTTATTGGAAATGAGCGCTTGGATTTCAATATCTATAACCTTGATCCAATGAGGATGAGTGTTGGCTTGCTTAAATGTAATAGGATCATAAGCGGTAGAAATAACATATATAAGAGAATAAAATGCAGGATATGTATTATGATAAGAAATGTACTTTGAAATATCATAAGGGATATGAGAATGAAATATATTGCAAACAAAGTCTTTTAAGTAGGCATAAACAATTTTGGTTCTGGTGGACTTTCTAGTGATGGAAGGGTTGATGATGTTTGTACAGAGAGAAAGGAAACTATTATGAGGTGATTCGGTGGTTTGGTCATTGGCTATAACAGGGGATTCAACTGAGGGTGAGTTTACAGGTTCATAGCGTTGAGGAGAAGAAGGTGGTATGAGAGGGGTTTTATTGGTTAGTTCAGTGTTGTGCTCAAATGTGTTGTGATCTATGTTTGTGGTTACAAAGTTGGTAAATATGGGAATGTCAAAGATGAAAGAAGTAGTGGAGTGGTTATTGTAATTGGTTTGGTCAGGGGTGTTTATGATATTGGTGTAGGGAAATGTTTTCACAGAAAATACAATTTTCGAAAATCAAGGTAGCTCTTGTGTTTAGATAAAAGAGGATATATCCTTTAATGCCATTAGGGTAACCTAGGAAAATTAGTGGCTCGAGGGTCAAGTTTGTCTCTATGCCTAATAATGGTTATAGCATAGGTTAAGCATCCAAAAGTTTTAAGGTGTGTAAAGGATAGAGGTTCCTTAAAGAGAAGCACATAGAGTGTGTTGTTGTGAATGGTGGGACTGTAAAATCTCTTAATGAGATATGTGGCATGGCATAGAGAAAAATACCAAAAACATTTAGGTAATTTAACATGGTAAAATAGAGATCTAGTAACATTAAAAATGAGCCTATGTTTTCTCTAAGCAGTGGAATTATGTTGAGGAGTTTCTATGCAGCTTCTTTGATGCAAGATACCTAATGATGCATAATAAAATGTCATAATGAATTCACTACCATTATCACTTCGAATAGTTTTTATTTTGACAGAAAATTGAGTTTGACAATAAGCAACAAAATTATGAATATGAGTCATAGTTTCAGATTTATTATGCATTCAAAATGTCAATGTATATCTCGTGAAGTCATCCACAATGGTGAGAAAATATTGAAAACCATATAATAAATGCACAACAATAGGTCCCCACATATCCATATGCAACAACTCAAAGGAAGCAAGTGTAATGGAATTACTAGTAGGAAAAGGTTGTCTACACTGTTTAGCTAAATGACAAGCATGACATATCAATTTTCTATTAGTATTATTAATTTGAAGCTACCATGCCAGGAAGGAAATCCACTACTAGTATTATTAATTTGAAGGTAAACAATCCCAGTTTACAACTCCTCACTTAATCCATACCTAGTGCAACTTCTACCTAGAAATCACCATCTAGATATGAGAAACCCCTCTCACTTCCTAAATCACCTCAGTGACAACAAACAATCACAATCCCAGTGACTGTATACAAAACAAACATCTCTCCTTTAACACCACCAACCTAGGTGATCCAGCATCCACCAATTTACCAACTCCTTTAATCTCTCCTTTAACACCACCATCAAATCTGACAGCACCTGTGGGCAGAGACTTAATATCCATCAACTTATGTACTCCTGTCATATGTCTAGCGCATCCACTGTCAAAGTACCAGTCTTCTCTAGTTAAAACTCTAAAAAAGGTGTGAGCTATAAGGTTAACACTCATATCCTCGGTACTTATCTTCTTGCTACTGGCCTATCCTTAACATAGAATATTTGGTTTCCATGCAATTTATAGAAAAAAGACTTTATGTGACCATACTCTCCACAATAATGACACCTCCAACAAGATTGGAAACTATTTGGAGGTCCATCATGTCTGCCCAAATGCTGTAACATGTGGTTAGACATTGTGGTCATATTCTTCTCTTCAGAATGACAAAACTTATCTTCAAACATTCTTCTTTGTCTATTATTAGGATGATACTAAATCTTTGTAACTTATATTTTATCAGTCCAATTTTTCATCCTCCTTGAGGAATCAGTAATGTCATTAAGCCTAGAATTTAGGAGAGTTATCTCACTTTGAAGGTGAGAGATAACACCTAACAGTTCCTTCTTCTCATGCTCTAATTTAGCAATGGCCTTTCTATGATTCTCCTCTGCCTTCTGATATTTTTCACACCTGTTACAAATTTCCTGGTAATCCACATCCAAATCTTCATATAGATCGTTTTCATCACATGCTTCTACTTCATCAACCCATCTGCCAAAAAGAGCAGTAGCAGATTAAATAGTCTCTTTATTGGATTCATCTTCAGACTCCTCATCATCAGACCAAGAAACAATCAACCCCTTTTTCTGCTTCGTGAGATAGTTGGGACATTCTGGCCTAATGTGAACAAAACCTTTACACTCGTAACATTGAATCCTTTTACTTTGATCTGACTTTTCTCCAGTTCTGGAATTATTTTGAGAGTCAAAATTATTTTGATGTTAGAGATGATGTCCTTGACATCAGGTCTTCCTCTTTTATCCATTCTCTTTAGAATTCTATTGAACTGCTTCCCAAGTAAAACAATAGTGTTTGACAGTCCCTCCTTAGTGTCCAGATTAGCCTGTCCCTCTTTGTCTCCAGTATTGGATACAAAAGTAATGCGTTTGTTCTTCTTTTTAATCCTATCATTCAAGGTCAATTCAAATGTTTTAAGTGAGGCAACCAACTCATCAACCCTCATACTGCTAATGTTTTGGGCTTCCTCTATGGCAATAACCTTCATGTCAAACTTCTTAGGAAGAGACTTAAGAATTTTCCTTACCAACTTCTCATCTGATATCTTCTCTCCCAAGGCACTAAAGGCATTGGCTATTTCAAGTATATTCATGTGAAAGTCATGAATACTCTTATCCTCCCTCATTTTCAAGTTCTCAAATTTGGTAGTGAGAAGATGAAGTCTTGGCATCTTAACCTTGGAGGTTCTTTCATGAGTTGTCTTGAGAATTTCCCAAGCATCCTTAGCCATAGTGCAAGTGTTGATCAGCCTAAACATATTCTTGTCAACTCCATTGAACAAAGCATTCAAGGTTTTGGAGTTTCCAAGAGCTGTCTCATCTTCCTCCTTGGTCCAATCCTCTTCTGGCTTCAAGGTTTCTTTTCCATCCTTATACTTTACCACAAGGTGTTCCCAACCTTTGATGATAGACTTCCACGTTTTGCTGTCCATAGACTTTAAGAAAGCAACCATACATGCCTTCCAATAGTCATAATTAGTGCCATCCAAGACTGGAGGCCTATTAACATTTCCTCCTCCTTCCTTGTCCATAGTATCATAATACAAACTCCCTAGAGCTCACACAATAACAAAACAAGGTGACCTGTTCTTATGCCAATTAAAATTCTGGCACGTAGATACCAGATGTCGAGACAAATGTCACAACACTGAGATCAAAACACAGCTTGAACAAACAACAATCAAAAAACTGTAAGTTGCAGAAAATAAATAACACCAAAATTGTTAACCCAGTTCGGTGCAACTCACATACATTTGGGGGCTACCAAGCCAGGAAGGAAAGCCATTATTAGTAGTATTAATTCGAAGCTAAACAATCCTAATTTACAACTTCTCACTTAATCCCTACCCAGTGCAACTTTTACCTAGAAACCACCGTCTAGATATGAGAAACCCCTCTCACTTCCTAAATCACCTCAGTGACAACAAACAATCACAATCCCAGTGACTGTATACAAAACAAACAACAGAAGATCACACTTCCAAAAAATACTCAATTTTGCTTAAAAGCTTCAACCAAGAACAATACACTTTTTTCTTAAAAGCTTAGAGTGAACAATGAACAATTAGTCAAACTAAATGCATCAGAAGATACATGAGTGACATACAATTAACAAGCGAAAACCCTAGGGAGCAACCAAAACAACGGCTAATTCTTATTCTCTAAATTCTCATAATATGCTCTCTTATTACAATAGGGTTGTTCTTCTCTTTAAATAGCCTTCAGACCTACTAGACTTGGGCTTCTTTAGGCGCACAAATAACAGCAATCAATATAAACTGGTTGCAAATCAACCTGCATAATAATGGGATAAAAATACAAACTTTTCTAAAAAGGCTCAAGGATCTTTTTTATGAAAAGTAACAGAATCTGCAATAACAGAAATCCTCACAATATTCTCCCATACAAGTCGCCCACGTGTGCATCAGAACACACTAAAAAATCACTCTAAAATTACCAAAATAGTCATCCCATAACTATCTGGTATAACATGTCCTGTAACATGTCCCAACATCATGTAGAACATGATGTCTGACTGACATGGCAGAACATCTGGTTCAACATCTTACTAACAACATGTTGTTTTACCAAAATACAGCCAAACCAAAAATCACAGGACTTACAAATATTAAATAGGGATCAAGAATGATGGTGCTTGAAATATTGGCAATAATGTTGTTCCCATTGGGAAGTTGAATTTGGACGGGATCAATGAATTTAATGTCAAAGAAGCACTTGATGTAGGGGCATACATAGTCAGATGCCCCTGAGTCAAGAATCTACATAGAAGATATGGTTAAATCAATACCTTTATTGAAGATACCTTAGATAATGTAAGAACTGGGACCCTTATCGTTGTTGGAGTGTTGAGCATTCTTCTTTGATTGCTGTATAAGTAGAAGTAAATGTTTATAGTCTTGTTTCGAGATTACTCCATCTATTTATGTATTGTTGGGTGGATTGGAATATGAAGAAGATTTGTTGTTGTTGGCGTGGTATCCAGAGGGGGAAAGCCATGCTTGAAGTAACATGTTTCCATAGTGTGGTTGGTTTTATTACAATTGGTGCACAACATCAAACATTTGGTATGATCCCTTCCTCTTCCACGACCAATGTTGTTGGGATTGTTAGCGTAAAGTGCGGTGGGAGTGGCAGCGGAGGGAGAAGATGAAACAACTTCTTATTGAGCTATCAAGGAATAGACGCGACTGTTATTTGGAATAGGATCAAGAAGAAGGATTTAGGTGTGAATGTTTTTATAGTTGTCACTCAAACACTTGAGGAAGCACGAAGCATATTCCATATGCTTGTAGCTTTGAACATCTTTGACCAATCGCAGGTGAAAGGGATGATACAAGAACTAGAATGTGTTTGGCAGAAGTACTTAAGATCATCCCAAAGAATCTCCAGATTCATGAAATGCTGAGACACAGAGAGAGAGAGAGAGAGAGAGAGAGAGAGAGAGAGAGAATGATCACCTTGTTTGATGGAATGAAGATCTCGTAGAAGATTAAAGAGCCAAAAGTGATCGCCTTTGGTGGATCTATCACAGAGGTCGTCCCATAGATTAAACGTTGAATCGAAGCAGGTATTGTGATGTGCGATGAAAGTGATCGGTTGGTCAAAGAAAGCACCATGTTATTAGCGTGTTCCCACAACTCGAAATCGGGATAGGATGAAATTGGTTTAGAGAGAGTTCCATTAATGAATTCAATTTTTTCTTTGACGTTACAACATAATGCATTGATTTACTCCAATTGTGGTATTTGTTATTGTCTAACTGCGGCGCAACCAGAATGGCCCTGGGGTTTTCACCAGGGTGGAGGTAAAATGGGATTTTAGGGTTTAAGATTGGGTATTTTGAATCGTGATTGTTTGTGGTAATTTTTGTTGTTGAGTCTTTGATGGTAGAGTTCTCAGGATCGAATTCTCCATCGGAATTCATGGTGCTAGATGTTGAAGGTGATGAATTAGGGACGGTGGTGAATTGGGGATGATAATGCTAGATGGAACTCTAGATGCAATATGAACAAGAAAAATGTGTGAGGAAACAAGAAAGGCGATTGTGTTACAACCGATATACCATATTATGGGAAAGGAATGGATGAATGGCCCATTGGGCTTAATTCTTGAATATGATTTATGAAAATAAAAAATTACAAATAGAAGTTTACCAATTGTCTTATACAACCAATTGGGGCAGAAGGATAAAATAGAAACTACCTAACCCAAACCAAAAATAAAACTAATAAACTGAATACACTAGAGAAATATTTATGTTTCTAATAATGTTTACCTATTTTAAGACAATTTTGATGTGAAAAATAAGTTTTTGATGCTACTTGTTGGTGAATATTGTCTAGAAAGAGTTTATAAGAGGGTTTATTGAACAATGGTTTTTAAAAAGATTTTTTATCAGAATTGAGTAGAGAAAAAAAAATCTTCAGAGATTATTTAAGAATTATGCGTAGTTGAATGAATCTATAAAAACAAGTTAGAGATTACAAAACATGATGGCAAGGTAAAAATATATAGCAGTTTAATTTGTATTGATTTAGTCCAGGTGTTTGTGTCATACCCCAAAATTTGCCCTATTTTTTTACTTTTTCATCTGACCCATGGCTCACACATCTCCATATTCATATTCATAAGACATTCATTTACAGTTGCATTTTTAAGCAAGCATCACTGATTCAAGGGTTTTTCTAATTTTGGTATAAGCATATGGATCAAGTCATTTGGCTTAGCAAGCTCCATGAGCTAGGGTTTCTTATATAACATGTGAGGGAAACAAAACCTATGAGATTAGGTTGCACTTGGTTTGAGGTTTTCATCTTTAGGCCAAGCCCTTTTGGAATCTTGATTGAATCCTTTTGTGCTTATGAATAATTAGTGGAGTTTAAATTTACCATTATATGTTGAGGAGGTTACATGGTTTATCTGGCTGGTTCTGTTTCAAGGAATTGCAACTTAAGGCTTATTCAAGATTCAAGATTTATGGTCAAAGTCAATACTTCAAAATCATTTTGTTGATTATTTTGGCAAATGTCTTGTTGGATTCACACCATGACCATGAGACTTTATGCAAGGAACTAATCAAAGGAGAAAGAAAGGCATGGAGAAGTCAGATGAAAATGGAAAGAGAATACTTTGGACATTTGAAGAAACTATCGTTGAAACTTTCAAAGTCATATTAGAAGAAAGGCAAAGTATCCCTTTTCGTCCCTTAACTTTAGGTCGGGGTCCAGTTTGGTCCCTTAACTTTAAAAAGTGGCAAGTTGGTCCTTTAACTTTTAAAATGGTGTCACATTTATCCTTCTGTCTGTTGCCGTTAGTCAAAGCTAGTAAATTGGTGCCACATTTGTCCAGGTGGCTTTTGTGTTATTGATGTGGATATAACATGTATTAATACAAATCCAAGTGTATTTTTGCTTTCCATTACCCAGAAACTCAAACAACTGAAGACATAATCTTGTTGCTGCGATGGTGAATAGAAGGGACAAATCTCAGTGAAGGTGCGACGGATTGAGAGCGCATAAAATTGTTGCATAAACGACATGGAGGATTGAAGACGATTCAAGACGTGTTTATCAAAAGGTTAGTAAATTTATTTCTGATTTAGGGTTTACGAATGTGTTAGGGTAATATGTGGTTATGTTTAGATTTAGGGTTTATGTAATTGTTTTAGTGTAAACTCTAATTATTTAGGTAATAAGTATAATGGATGAATACATAAATCTCAAAATTCATCATAGTGGTGAATTCATCGATGAAGGTCTTAGTGTATATGAAAATGGAGTAGTAGATGATTTGAGAGTAGATGTTGACAAATGGAGTTATTTTGAGCTAGTTGGTGTATTGAAAGACTTGGGTTATAGGGAGTTTGAAACAATATATTACAAGGACCCTTAATTTGGGATGAATGCACTTGTTGATGACAAGGGTGCTTTAGAAATTGCAGATCTTTATAGGGTGCACCAAAGTGTTGATATTTACATTTAACACACCTTGTCTCAACCCGACTACTGTGATGTTGTTGTTGATAATGTTGATGAGGGGCCTGCTGAAATTATAGATGAGGTGGAGGAGTTACTTAGTAAACTGCATGATGAAGCTGTTGGAGTTGAACAAGCCACTGTTGTGATGGAGGAAGGTAATGTTGGAGATGAACAAGCCACCGTTGGGTTGGAGGAAGGTAATGTTGGAGTTGAACAAGTTAATCCTGCAGTGGAGGAACGTAATGTTGGAGTTGAGGAAATTAATGTTGGAGTTGAATAAGTTTATCCTGCAGTGGCGGAATGTAATGTTGGATTTGAAGAAGTTAATGCTGGAGTTAAACAAGGTAAAGTTGGTGTAAATAATGATGACTTAAGATCTGATGATAGTGAAGATGAAGACTATAATTATGATAGTGCTCAAGAAGTGGCTTTTGAGGATGAGTCTGATAGGTATGATGACATTGAGGAAGATGAACTTGATAACCTAATTGGGTATAAAAGTGATGGTAATGGAAAAGTCCAAATACTTAAAGAAATGTTTGTAGAAAATAAAGGGAGTGACAATGACAGTGAGGACATGCAAAGTGGTTGTGATAGTGATGATAGTAGTGGAGTTCCAAGAAAAAAGCATCCAATTTTCAGGAAGCCAAAAGACATGTCAGATTACAAGTGGGATGTGGGAATGTGTTTTAGTTCAAAGGGTGATTTTAAGAAAGCAATAACATCCTATGATGTGAAAAATGGTAGAGACACAAAGTTTGTGAAAAATGACAGAGTTAGGGTAAGGTTAAATGTAAAATTGGTTGTGAGTGGGAAGCTTATTGTAGCAAGTTGTTAAATAAAGACTCTTGTCAACTCAGGAAAGTAATTGACAAACACAGTTATAGTAGAGAGTATAATGTGAAGTTGATGAGTACAAAGTCGTTGAGAAAAAGAATTCAGAATAGCTTGAAAAACAATCCAAGGATCACCATAAAGGATATCAAGGAGAAGGCACAAAAAAGTGGAATGTTGGGGTCAACAAAACCAAAGCAATAAGAATAAGATTTGCAGCTAGAGACTACGTTGATGGTTCTTTTTTGGGAGATTACACAAGAGTCTATGACTATTGTCATGAACTGTTAAGAGTTAATCCAGGGTCAACAGTTAAAATCAATGTTGATCCTGTACAAGAAGGTGTTGAGGATCACAAGCCATATTTTAGAAGGCTTTACATATGCTATGATGCGTGTAAAGAAAACTTTAAATTGTGCAGACATGTAATAGGTCTCGATGGGTGCTTTCTTAAAGGGTTGTTGTAATACACCAAATTTTACCCCTTAGACGTCATAACATCTTGCACTTACATTTAGGGTTCAATCATCTGTGTATTGTTAATTAACCATCATATCTTGCTAGTTTGTTCTTTTATGTGAAAGCCAGGGTTTGTACAGGAAAGAGAACAAAAGTCAATAAGCCAGACTCTCACATGTTTCAAGGTCTCCTAAGACATTCTTGGCTCCATACAACCGTCACAAGTTCCATGAGCCACACGTTCATCATGCCCCAGATTAGGGTTTTAGTCAAGAAAGTCAACCATTGTCTTTGGTGTCTTTTCTTGAAATGCAAGTTTCACACTTAGTGCATAATGATGCATTACCACTTATGATCACCAAAGCATTTATGAATGTTATTTAAAAACTGAAAAAGGAAAGGATATAGTGGCGCTTGCCATGATAGTGATGGCACTGGCCATGATATAGTGGCACTGGCCATGATGATGTATGACGCCTGCCATGAAGAGAATATGGCGTTTGCCATGAAGAGGAGTATGGCGCCTGCCATGAAGAAGTGATGGCACTTGCCATGATGTGTATATGGCGACTGCCACGATTTCTACAAGCTGCACACTTAAAATAATGTGTTTTAAACAAATTAATGCAAATGAATGCAACTTGACAAGAAGAAAGAGAAACTTTTCCACCAAAGCATGGAAGCTCTTTTCTCCTTGTAACTTGCACCTCTGCTCCAATCCCATCAGTACACAAACTCCACAGGGTCTATGACTAGAGCTCTTGAAGACTTTGTTCAAATGCCAGCTTGCACGAAGGAAATGTGGAGAAAGGGTGTTTTGGACAAAATAAGAAATCTGACCATACCTTCACTCTTTCTCTTTTTCTATAAATAGGGCATTGTTCCTCGGTGTAAAGGACATCAGATTCACCCAAAACATAGGCTGAATGCTCTCCCCATTTTCTCCCTCACTTACTCTTACAAATCTGCAAGAACATTGTTGCAAGAGTTTTGGCTCAAGCTTTCCACCATCCAACACCACAAACACTTCATGGAGGTCATCTAAACCCTCAAACAACTTCTGTAACAAAAAACACAACATCACAACACTAACACACGTATCATCCAAAATCACTAGCAACTTGTGATTTTTCTGGGGCAACAAAGAAGAGGGTTAGAATAGTTATGTAGCAGTTGGCACTTTAAGGGAGAAGAAGCTCGTCCATTTTTTTCCAGAACTCGTACCTGTGAAGAGGCAGTGGACCCTCTCTACTAGGTAACACCCACTCTTTTTTACTCAGTTTTCAAAATACCATGATCATTGCTTCATACTGTTATCATGTTAATGTCTGATTAAATATTGCAAATCATAATGTGTGATTTTGTTTGATATGTCGTGAACTTGGTTCATGATTTTTATTTTTGAAAACTGAACAAGGAAAAAGAAGATTATGGCGTCTGCCATGCTTTAGATGGCACTGGCCATGCTTTGGTGGCACTGGCCATGAAATACATGGCGTCTGCCATGGTGATATATGGGGCATGCCATGAAGAGATACATGGCGCCTGCCATGAGTGAAGTGTGGCGCTGGCCATGAGTCATATGACACTTGCCATGAAATAAATGGCGCCTGCCATACTGTTAGCACTTAATTTATTTTTTATTTTTTTCTTCATAATTTTATTTCTCATGGTCATTTTGTTTTCTTGTTTATTTCTAAAATTTCAAAACAAAAAAATATGCATAACCTTATATTTAATTCTTGGACTTTTTGTGAAAGAAATCAACTTTTTTCTTTGAGGACTCTTGAGAATTTTCCTTGGAGTGTTCTATGGCATGTAAGATGATTGTTTGAGAGCTGTTCCTTGATTTTGGACAAGGTCATTTTATTTGGGTGTTGTCTGTACGTCTTGGCCTTTGTTGCTAAATCTCATAGCTTTGACATGTCTTTGTTTTCAAAATGTTATCTCTGGCATATTTATGTGGTTACTTATCCATGTTTGCCATGTTCATACTTGGAATTTTATTTCATATATTGGGCAATGATTACCATCTTTGAAACCTTGAACTCATATTGTTAATTTAATTTCATTTCCTTTCAATCCCTTGTTATTCCCCCTCCTTCCAAAGGAAAGTCTCTCTATTGACCTCAAAGTCATAGATAGCTCATTATCTCTCCCTCCTTGACCTCATAGTCATAGGATTCCATCTTGACCTCATAGTCATAGAGCCATCTTTTAACCTTGACCTCATAGTCATAGGTAAGCTTTGACCTCATAGTCATAGCCATCTCCCTCCTTGACCTCATAGTCATATGATTCCCGCTTGACCTCATAGTCATAGCCATCTTCCCTTGGCCTCATAGCCATTCAATATTACAACTTAGAATTAAGTTAGAGTTCTTGGACTCTACGTGAGACTCATCACTTTGAGTATTCACTTTCCCGTTCACAACTTAGACTTAGAGAGTTCTTTAAACTCTATATGAGTATCATACTCATTCCCCTTGGGACTTTGGCCACAGTCAATGGTTTCTCACCCTTAGTTAGGTGAACTACGGTTGCTCTTATTCTTTAGTCAGATACGTAGGCACAAGATGCGATGTCTTGGCGAGCATACTTAGTGTATATACTCCTAGGTCTTTACCTTCACCCTCAGTACCTTGGTATTCACCATAGGTCTTCATCCATACTATTAGGTCCTTATCTTTAGCATTTTGGTCTTCACCATAGGTTTTTACCTCTACCCTTAGCAGGTTTCCTTAGCAAGAAAACATAACATAGCACAAATAAACAAGAGGTTCCTGTAGAGTACTACAGATACTTAGGGTGCTAATACCTTCCCTTAGTATAACCAACCCCGAACCCCCGATCTCTTAGCCGTGTCTTCACATGGCGCAAAAGGGTTTCCTTTCAATCTTTACCCTTTCCTTTGGATAAATCAAAGCTCGTTGGTGAATTCAAAGATGTGTGATTCAAGTGAATTAATAGCTTGACATCCGATTCTCACCGCAATAGAAATGGCGACTTCACTGGGGATGAATAATTTGAGGGTTAAGCCTACTTTGTTTGTGTTTGTGTTTTGCTATATGTTTTGCTTGCTTATTTGTACATATATCTGTATATCTGTCTGCTTGGGTTCTTCTGTTTGGCAGGGTTCTACTTTTGAGTGGTGAGATAAGTCCTAGCCCAGACTTGAGAGAACATATGATAGGATTGTGGTGTAATTAATAGTTGATTGTTGGGAGTAGTCCTAACAATTTTTGGCATATGATGACCACGCTCAGTTGAGGCCCTTTGGGATTGTTGATGTCTGATGTGAGTAGTCGCATTGATATCACTCTTCCCGATTTGAGAGCCCGTGAGACTGAGGACCGTAGTTACCTCCCCCCACTTGGCCTTTTTAGGACGTAGTGCGATGGCTATGAGGGAGTAGTCCCAAATGGTTGATACGCGATACTACACTCGGACGAGTTTATCTTGAGAATATTATTAACCCGCGTAAGTAGTCACGTAGGCTGATAATATTCGAAAGATTTATCCGTGACTCTGAGAACTTTTAGAACCCTGTTCTACAGTTGATAAACCCATAGTACACATCTATTGGGATGGGTAGACCATGGCTCCAGTCATGTGACTCCTAAACCTAGGACCCGTGTGCTTTAATGTGTGTACATATGTTTGTGTTTATGCATACATCCATCCATTCATGTTAGCCCTTTGGTTTCAAGGAATTCAAGTTCTTTTTTCCCTTGCAAAATCAATAGTGATTAATGGATTTTAAAGCAAAACTTTTCAGTTTTTCAAAACGTTTGCAACTTGCCTTCGAGTTCCTTGAAACCATTTGGCTTGCATTTGCATCCCATGTGCATGTCATTCACATTCGCATATGCATTTCTCAGCCTTGAGTCTATTCGTCTTCTATCTCTGAAGGATACCTAGCACCCATTCTGGACAAATGGCAATAATGAACGAGATTTTGAAGAACCAGGAAGCATTGAAAGAGGAGATCAGACTCCTCAAAAGACAGATGAGTTGGGTCTTGGAGACCTTGCAAAACCTGATGAGGAAAGAAGGGTATGTTCACCCTATGGTGCCTAGAGAAGTTGTCAGTTCCTCGTCTCCTGTGGTTCTCCTGTACCAAGGACCTGCCTTTGGGGAAACTTCATATCAATAAGCATTTGGTCTCATGCCAGAACGTCATAAGGTGTTTGCCAAAAGAGCGTTTCAGCCTCCAACGGTTGTTTCTCCTCGAGGTTCCCAAAGCCAAAACAAGAAGAAGTGCTCTATCAAAAGGGACAAGGCTCACTACCAGTCAGTTCCTGTGCCACTAAGCAAACTTTTTCCATTGTTGATTCAGAACAAGCTGGTGACTCCCCGACTTCACAATCATGTGCCAGGACTATGGCACAAAGCAAATCTGACTTGTGACTTTCACAAGGGGGCTGAAGGGTATGACTTAGATGGTTGCCGAGCCTTAGAAGCTACGGTGCAAAGGCTGATCCATGACAAGGATTTGATCATCGAAGATTGCCCCGAAGTTGAATACAAATTTCATACGGGTACAATGGGGCATCCCATTGAAGAATGCAAGGACTTCGAGCAGAAAATACTAAATTTGTTGAGGATGCTAAAACCTCAAGAAGGTGGGGCAGATGTCAATGTCCCAACTCCCAAAGCGAAAGGAAAAGGACCTGTGAGGCCTCTCAAGGTTCTATATCACAAAGAACAGGTGATCAACGATGGAAGTGTTCCCCCGCTTGGGCCCAAAAACTGAAGTCTTTTGAAATCAATTTGCCAAAACTGCTGTATTTTGCATTTTTCAGTTGAACTTTCTTTGAATGTTGAATTTGTATTTGCTTATAAGTTGTTGTACTTTCAAATTGGCAATATTAATGAAATGTTTATGCGTCTTTTGATTAAGTCCATTCGTTTCACTCATTTACTTTTATGTTCATAAAAGCAAAAAATATATCTTGTTTCATTCCAGTTATCAAATTGTTATTAAGCAAAGATTGGGGAGGATGATGAAAATATTATCCGTAACTGCTGTGGTATGCTGCCAATTAAACCTTGCCGATGATGTAAGGCATTGTTTCAATTCCCAAACACTGGAGAAATAAGGAAGATAATCCCTCGTTAACCCCTTCGAGCCTAGAAGTAGGAGTTTTCTTTCCTTACAATAACCCTTAAATCTCAACCTTGGGGTAGGGTAGTTCTCAGTTTAACTTGGTTATGCATTCGAATGCAAGCGCTTTATGCAAGACACCAGTCAACTCTCTTAAATCAAACGACAGTAAAAAAGAAGAGGTCTCATAACCTCAACAAAAAGAAAAGGTCTCAAAACCTCAACGAAAGACAAAAAGAGGTCTCAAAACCTCAACGAAAGACAAGAAGAGGTCTCAAAACCTCAACGAAAGACAAGAAGAGGTCTCAAAACCTTAATGAAAGACAAGAAGAGGTCTCAAAACCTCAATAAAGACAAGATGAGGTCTCAAAACCTCAACCAAAGACAATTAGAGGTCTCAAAACCTCAGTGAAGACAAGGAGAGGTATCAAAACCTCAGCAATAAAGGATAACTAAATGTTGTGAGGGAGTAATGACTATCCAAGGTGTTTGAATCACCATCAACTACCATCAGTTCAATTCCTAGCCTATGGAAATCTGAATGCATAACCTGTGTTAACTGAGCTTAGGATTGGAGTTCATCACGAAGATTGGGTGGGGACAAACAAACTTTGAGCCTTTATCATTTGTTTCATGAGCCGTGAACCAAACCACGTTACAACTCTTAAAAGACCTAAATGATGTAAGGTTGTTTTGAAAGCATACTACAACAAAGTTGATTAACCTGACTCCTAATGATCTTTGCTAATTGCATGTATTGATCACTTCATCTGTCATTCTGTAAATGACCTTTGATTATTTACTCACTCCACTGTGAGTGTTTCATCAATAAAACTTGATTTCAAAAGCTTGCATGAATTTTGCATTGAAATTGTCAATTTTTAATGAACAATACTTGTTTGCAAAATAATTCAATATCAAAGGAATCCCAACAAATGCAGCCAGCTAGGGAATTTGACTTGATAAAGGAAGCTCAGCCAGGGGCAACCAAGTGTAAGGATTTTCCAATTAACCATTCCAAGAGTTTTTGAATCAGGGGCAGAACTCTTCAAAGTTTAGAATATTAGGGCAAGCCTTCTTGAGGTCATCTTATGACAAATTTGGACTCCAATGACCCGCCAACAGGGGTAAGTTTATTCCCCAGTTATTCCTACCACAGTTTAAAAGACTTTGTATTGCGGATACAGTTGAACTGGGGCAGATATGTCAAGATCCATGAATCTCTTCAAAAGTTTGAAGACATTGGAGCATCTGGTATACCAATTCTTCTGTAAAATCCTTTTGATGACTTATCCTTACAGACCAGTTAATCAGAAGCATTCAGGTCGAGATTCGGTAAATCTCTCAAAGATCAACCAGTCTGAAGAACAAGTTAAAAGACTTTGTTGTGCAAATGCAGTTAATCTAGGGCAATTATGCCAAGATTCATGAATCTCTCCAAGAGTTTGAAGATATTGAAAGCATATTGTATGCCAATTCTTCTGTAGAATCCTCTTGATATTTTATTCTGACAGACCGTGTAATCTGGGGCAGATAAGACTTGAAGATGATCATTATACCAATAGTACGCAGAACTACTCTGTTTTTGTGATATCCTTTGCCAGCTCCTCAGTAAGCTGTTAATTCAGCTAATCTTGGCAATTTTCCATGGATTTCCCTTTAGTAAAGAAATTAAGCTCATGATGGCGATCCTAGTGAAGTCATGATGTTGTACCCCGAGTGGATTACTCTTTTCCCTCAGAGAAGTTGGTAACCTTGAAGTAAGTTGCTGATCCTACTTATTCATCTCCAGTAATGGTCCAAGCTGTTGAGGTTGGCTGGGTATCCTTGTCGAGATGTTTATTTCATCTCCTATCTCACTTCTCTTTGTCTGTTTTGTCAGCATAAACATGGCATACATGCATTCTCATATGCATAGCATCTTAGAATCTCTGCTACCCTATCTTGGAGTTTACCTATTTTTTTTTTTCACTTTGGTGTTTATCTCCCCAAGTGACTGGGTTTGTCTATTCTCTCCAATAGAGTCGTCAGCCCTAGGCATAAAGTGCTCATTCTTTCTATATTCCCCACAGAGTTTGATTCTCATGGATGATGGTTGGTTCAATTATCTTTTCCACATTTGGATAAGATAGGTCTCTATTTGAGTTCATTCCTCAATGTTTGGAGTCTTGTTTGACCGTTTCTTTCTAGCTTGTCCCTAGATCGAACTTTGGTCCCTGACAGGTGTGGTTTCTGAGCCTATCTTGAACATGCATTTATTTTGCACTATGTCTCGCAGAAGAATCTTTTACAGATCCTCATTGAAGACAAAATTATTTCTCCAACAGTGTTACAATATCAACATCTCTTTGGAATTTATACCCAACAACAAGTGGCAATCTCCTTGAGAAGCTTGTTTTGCTATCATTACCTTTGCAACGATAAGTGGCAATCTCTCCCGAGAAGCTTATCCGTCCTTGGTTTTATTCATACTTCTACAGTTACCAATGGTGTTACCTTCAGTCAGCCACTTTCCATCAACCCATTTGATGTGATCCCTGTTCGAGGTGTTCTTCCCGTCAACCCTTTTGACGATGTCAGTTGGTTTTCACTCTGTCAATCCTTTGACGTGGATGATGTTTGGTGATCCGTTTATTTCCGTCAATTCTTTGACGAGGTATCTCTTCGATGAAGTCAATTTTTTCATTCTGTCAATCCTTTGACGTGGATGATGTTATATGTTTTAGTCTCTTTCAGTCACCCTTTTGACGATGTGTTCCGAACTCAGGTTATGTACCTTCGGATATGTTATTGTTCCTTTCCGTCACCCTTTTGACGATGTGTTCCGAGCTCAGGTTGTGTACCTTCGGATATGTTATTGTTCGTTTCCGTCACCCTTTTGATGATGTGTTCCGAGCTCAGGTTATGTACCTTCGGATATGTTATTGTTCCTTTCCGTCACCCTTTTGATGATGTGCTCCGAGCTCAGGTTGTGTACCTTCGGATATGTTATTGTTCCTTTCCATCACCCTTTTGACGATGTGTTCCAAGCTCAGGTTGTGTACCTTCGGATATGTTATTGTTCCTTTCCGTCACCCTTTTGACGATGTGTTCCGAGCTCAGGTTGTGTACCTTCGGATATGTTATTGTTCCTCTCCATCACCCTTTTGACGATGTGTTCCGAGCTCAGGTTTCGTACCTTCGGATTTGTTTTGTTCCAAGCTCAGGTTGTGTACCTTCGGATATGTTATTGTTCCTTTCCGTCACCCTTTTGACGATGTGTTCCGAGCTCAGGTTGTGTACCTTCGGATAAGTTATTGTTCCTTTCCGTCACCCTTTTGACGATGTGTTCCGAGCTCAGGTTATGTACCTTTAGATATGTTATTGTTCCTTTTCGTCACCCTTTTGACGATGTGTTCCGAGCTCAGGTTGTGTACCTTCGGATATGTTATTGTTCCTTTCCGTCACCCTTTTGAAGATGTGTTCCGAGCTCAGGTTGTGTACCTTCAGATATGTTATTGTTCCTTTCTGTCACCCTTTTGACGATGTGTTCCGAGCTCAGGTTTCGTACCTTCAGATTTGTTTTGTTCCGAGCTCAGGTTGTGTACCTTCGGATATGTTATTGTTCCTTTCCGTCACCCTTTTGACGATGTGTTCCGAGCTCAGGTTGTGTACCTTCGGATAAGTTATTGTTCCTTTCCGTCACCCTTTTGACGATGTGTTCCGAGCTCAGGTTATGTACCTTTAGATATGTTATTGTTCCTTTTCGTCACCCTTTTGACGATGTGTTCCGAGCTCAGGTTGTGTACCTTCGGATATGTTATTGTTCCTTTCCGTCACCCTTTTGAAGATGTGTTCCGAGCTCAGGTTGTGTACCTTCAGATATGTTATTGTTCCTTTCTGTCACCCTTTTGACGATGTGTTCCGAGCTCAGGTTTCGTACCTTCAGATTTGTTTTGTTCCGAGCTCAGGTTGTGTACCTTCGGATATGTTATTGTTCCTTTTCGTCACCCTTTTGATGATATGTTCCGAGCTCAGGTTGTGTACCTTCGGATATGTTATTGTTCCTTTCCATCACCCTTTTGACGATGTGTTCCAAGCTCAGGTTGTGTACCTTCGGATATGTTATTGTTCCTTTCCGTCACCCTTTTGACGATGTGTTCCGAGCTCAGGTTGTGTACCTTCGGATATGTTATTGTTCCTCTCCATCACCCTTTTGACGATGTGTTCCGAGCTCAGGTTTCGTACCTTCGGATTTGTTTTGTTCCAAGCTCAGGTTGTGTACCTTCGGATATGTTATTGTTCCTTTCCGTCACCCTTTTGACGATGTGTTCCGAGCTCAGGTTGTGTACCTTCGGATAAGTTATTGTTCCTTTCCGTCACCCTTTTGACGATGTGTTCCGAGCTCAGGTTATGTACCTTTAGATATGTTATTGTTCCTTTTCGTCACCCTTTTGACGATGTGTTCCGAGCTCAGGTTGTGTACCTTCGGATATGTTATTGTTCCTTTCCGTCACCCTTTTGAAGATGTGTTCCGAGCTCAGGTTGTGTACCTTCAGATATGTTATTGTTCCTTTCTGTCACCCTTTTGACGATGTGTTCCGAGCTCAGGTTTCGTACCTTCAGATTTGTTTTGTTCCGAGCTCAGGTTGTGTACCTTCGGATATGTTATTGTTCCTTTTCGTCACCCTTTTGATGATATGTTCCGAGCTCAGGTTGTGTACCTTCAGATATGTTATTGTTCCTTTTTGTCACCCTTTTGACAATGTGTTCCGAGCTCAGGTTATGTACCTTCGGATATGTTATTGTTCGTTTCCGTCACCCTTTTGACGATGTGTTCCGAGCTCAGGTTGTGTACCTTCGGATATGTTATTGTTCCTTTTCGTCACCCTTTTGACGATGTGTTCCGAGCTCAGGTTGTGTACCTTCGAATATGTTATTGTTCCTTTCTGTCACCCTTTTGACGATATGTTCCAAGCTCAGGTTGTGTACCTTCGGATATGTTATTGTTCCTTTCCGTCACCCTATTGACGATGTGTTCCGAGCTCAGATTATGTACCTTCAGATATGTTATTGTTCCTTTACGTCACCCTTCTGACGATGTGTTCCGAGCTCAGGTTTTGTACCTTCGGATTTGTTTTATTCCGAGCTCAGGTTTCGTACCTTCAGATTTGTTTTGGTGTTCCGAGCTCAGGTTTCGTACCTTCGGATATATTTTGGTGTTCCGAGCTCAGGTTTCGTACCTTCAGATTTGTTTTGGTGTTCCGAGCTCAGGTTTCGTACCTTCAGATATGTTTTGGTATTCCAAGCTCAGGTTTCGTACCTTCGGATATGTTTTGGTGTTCCGAGCTCAAGTTTCGTACCTTCGAATATGTCTATGTGTTCTGAGCTCAGGTTTCGTACCTTAGGATATGTTTTGGTGTTCCGAGCTTAGGTTTCGTACCTTCGGATTTGTTTTGGTGTTCCGAGCTCAGGTTTCGTACCTTAGGATATGTTTATGTGTTCCGAGCTCCGGTTTCGTACCTTTGGATTTGTTTATGTGTTCCGAACTCAGGTTTCGTACCTTCGGATTTGCTTATTTGTTCCGAGCTTAGGTTTCGTACCTTCAGATTTGTTTTGTTTCGAGCTCAGGTTTCGTATCTTCGGATATGTTTTAGTTTCTTCCCGCCAACCTTTTTTGACACTATGAACCTAAACATCAGATCAACTGTGAACCTCAATCCTGGAAAACTAATTTATATTGGTGTCTAAAGTCCAGTCTTTGCTGGCAAAACCAACTCATATTGGTGTCTAAAGTCCAGTCTTTGCTGGCAAACTAACTCATATTGGTATCCAGGCCCAACTCAAATTGGTGTTTACTGGCGTCATTTCAAATATTGATACTTTGAGTCCAGTGTTTACCGACGTGTTATTTCTGAGTCCAATCATTGTTGGCACTTTAATCTTGTTCCCAGCAGAGGTTCAATCATTATCAATATCTCTTTGAAAGTCCTTGTGATTGATCATCATTTGGCGCATGCAGAATTCGTCTCTGTCTTTTCTGGCTTTTCTTGAAGATCCCGTTTGAACTCTTCAGTATAAGAAATCCCTAGAAAATATTTGGTTGGGTGTTTATCCTCTTGTTTCAAATTGAACCCCAGTAGAGATCATGTCTTTTTTCTGGTTTCATGCCCAGTAAAGAGTGTGCTTTTATTTCCCCCAGTGTCGTCCGGTCACCTATGAACCTGTCGTCCATCTCCCTGGATCTTTCCCCAGTGGAGAACACCTCTCTGGCTCTTATTCCCAGTAAGGATCTATGAGATTTCCCCTCAGTTTTATTTTTCTATCCCCAGTGTTTCCTTGGAGTCTCCCAGTGAGTCTCTTTTGTTGGTTAGTTTGCATCCCCAGTGAGTCTTTCTCCTGGGTGCTAACCTTCATCCTTCTCCAGTGAAGCTCACCTGTGTTTGGTTGCTCTTTATCCTTTGGTGTCTTGTTTATTTGCATTTTTGCACTATCATGGCATCATATCATTATACTAGAAGTTCATGGCATATCAGCATTTGCATGTCTGTTGCCTGTCCTTAGCATTTGCATTCCATCTAAGGGCAAAATTTTCGGTTTGCTATATTTAAATACCTTTCACCTTGATGTCCCGAGGATTTCCATTCCTCGTGCCATCCGATAAAGTTATTTAAATAGGGGAAACTGTTATACCCCAAATTTTACCCCTTAGATGTCATAACATCTTGCACTTACATTTAGGGTTCAATCATCTGTGCATTGTTAACTAACCACCATATCTTGCTAGTTTGTTCTTTTATGTGAAAGCCAGGGTTTGCACAGGAAAGAGAACAAAAGTCAATAAGCTAGACTCTCACATGTTTCAAGGTCTCCTAAGACATTCTTTGGCTCCATACAACCATCACAAGTTCCATGAGCCACAATTTCATCATGCCCCAGATTAGAGTTTTGGTCAAGAAAGTCAACCATTGTCTTTGGTGTCTTTTCTTGAAATGCAAGTTTCACACTTAGTGCATAATGATGCATTACCACTTCTGATCACCAAAGCATTTGTGAATGTTGTTTAAAAACTGAAAAAGGAAAGGATGTAGTGGCGTTTTCCATGATAGTGATGGCACTAGCCATGATATAGTGGCACTGGCCATGATGATGTATGGCGTCTGCCATGAAGAAGTGTGGCGCCTGCCATGAAGAGAATATGGCGCCTGCCATGAAGAGGAGTATGACGCCTGCCATAAAGAAGTGATGGCACTTGCCATGATCTGTATATGGTGACTACCACGATTTCCACAAGCTGCACACTTAAAATAACGTGTTTTAAACAAATTAATGCAAGTGGATGCAACTTGACATGAAGAAAAATAAACTTTTCCACCAAAGCATGGCAACTCTTTTCTCCTTGTAACTTGGACCTCTGCTCCAATCCCATTAGTACACAAACTCCACAGGGTCTATGACTAGAGCTCTTGAAGACTTTGTTCAAATGCCAGCTTGCACGAAGGAAATGTGGAGAATGGGTGTTTTGGACAAAATGAGAAATCTGACCATACCTTCACTCTTTCTCTTTTTCTATAAATAGGGCATTGTTCCTTAGTGTAAAGGACACCAAATTCACCCAAAACATAGGCTGAATGCTCTCCCCATTTTCTCCCTCACTTACCATCCAACACCACAAACACTTTATGGAGGTCATTTAAACCCTCAAACACCTTCTATAACAAAAAACACATCATCAGAACACTAACACACGTATCATCCAAAATCACTGGCAACTTGTGGTTTTTCTGGGCAATAAAGAAGAGGGTTAGAATAGTTATGTAGCAGTTGACACTTTAAGGGAGAAGAAGCTCATCCATTTTTTTCCAGAACTCGTACCTGTGAAGAGGTAGTGGACCCTCTCCACTAGGTAACACTCACTCTTTTTTACTCTATTTTCAAAATACCATGATCATTGCTTCATAGTGTTATCATGTTTATGTCTGATTAAATATTGTAAATCATAATGTGTGATCTTGTTTGATATGTCGTGAACTTGGTTCGTGATTTTTATTTTTGAAAACTGAACAAGGAAAAAGAAGATCATGGCGCTTGCCATGCTTTAGATGGCACTGGCCATGCTTTGGTGGCACTGGCCATGAAATACATGGTGCCTGCCTTGGTGATATATGGCGCATGTCATGAAGAGATACATGGCGCCTGCCATGAGTGAAGTGTGGCGCTGGCCATGAGTCATATGGCACTTGCCATGAAATAAATGGCGCCTACCATGAAAAGGAGTGTGGAGACTGCCATACTGTTAGCACTTAATTTATTTTTTATTTTTTTTCCATAATTTTATTTCTCATGGTCATTTTGTTTTCTTGTTTATTTCTAAAATTTCAAAACAAAAAAATATGCATAACCTTATATTTAATTCTTGGACTTTTTGTGAAAGAAATCAACTTTTTCCTTTGAGGACTCTTGAGAATTTTCCTTGGAGTGTTCTATGGCATGTAAGATGATTGTTTGAGAGTTGTTCCTTGATTTTGGACAAGGTCATTTTATTTGGGTGTTGTTTGTATGTCTTGGCCTTTGTTGCTAAATCTCATAGCTTTGACATGTCTTTGTTTTCAAAATGTTATCTCTGCCATATTTATGTGGTCACTTATCCATGTTTGCCATGTTCATACTTGGAATTTTATTTCATATATTGGTTAATGATTACCATCTTTGAAGCCTTGAACTCATATTGTTCATTTAATTTCATTTCCTTTCAATCCCTTGTTATTCCCCTTCCTTCCAAAGGAAAGTCTCTCTATTGACCTCAAAGTCATAGATAGCTCATTATCTCTCCCTCCTTAACCTCATAGTCATAGGATTCCCTCTTGACCTCATAGTCATAGGATTCCCTCTTGACCTCATAGTCATAGAGCCATCTTTTAACCTTGACCTCATAGTCATAGGTAAGCTTTGACCTCATAGTCATAGCCATCTCCCTCCTTGACCTCATAGTCATAGGATTCCCTCTTGACCTCATAGTCATAGCCATCTTCCCTTGGCCTAATAGCCATTCAATATTACAACTTAAAATTAAGTTAGAGTTCTTGGACTCTACGTGAGGCTCATCACTTTGAGTATTCACTTTCCCATTCACAACTTAGACTTAGAGAGTTCTTTAAACTCTATATGAGTATCATACTCATTCCCCTTGGAACTTTGGCCACAGTCAATGGTTCCTCACCCTTAGTTAGGTGAACTACGGTTGCTCTGATTCTTTAGTCTGATACGTAGGCACAAGATGCGATGTCTTGGCGAGCATACTTAGTGTATATACCCCTAGGTCTTTACCTTCACCCTCAGTACCTTGGTCTTCACCATAGGTCTTCATCCATACTATTAGGTCCTTATCTTTAGCATTTTGGTCTTCACCATAGGTCTTTACCTCTACCCTTAGCAGGTTTCCTTAGCAAGAAAACATAACATAGTACAAACAAACAAGAGGTTCCTGTAGAGTACTACAGATACTTAGGATGCTAATACCTTCCCTTAGTATAACCAACCCCCGAACCCCCGATCTCTTAGCCGTGTCTTCATATGGCGCAAAAGGGTTTTCTTTCGATCTTTACCCTTTCCTTTGGATAAATCAAAGCTCGGTGGTGAATTTCAAAGATGTGTGATTCAAGTTAATTAATAGCTCGACATCTGATTCTCACCGCAACAGTTGTGTAGAGGGCAGATTCTGGCTGCCATAGGGAGGGATCCTAATGACCAAATGCTTCCCATAGCATATGCATTTGTGGAGGGTGAAAACAAGGATAACTGGACTTGGTTTTTAGATCTATTAATTGATGACCTTGGAGGCAAAGATCAATGTCTGACATACACATTCATCTAAGACCAACAAAAGGTAAGTATTCATTTATTGTTATGCTATTATATTTTTATGTTTTGTAAACAAAGTATGTTATGCTATATTTTTCTCTATTGCAGGGTCTGCTATCTACTATGGATGAGCTATTGCCAAAGGTGGAGCACAAGTTTTGTGTTAGGCATCTCTATAACAATTTTAAGAAGAGGTTTCCTAGAAAGATGTTGAAGGACATAATATGGAAGGCTGTCAAGTTAGCATACCCACAGGCATGGGAAAGAGAGAAGGAGGGAATGAGGGCCATCAATGAAGAATCATTTAAACATATGATGAAGACCCCGCCAAGGTTTTGGAGTAGATCTTACTTTAAAACCACAAACAAATGTGATGTTGTTCTCAATAACATGTATGAATCCTTTAATAGTGTCATTTTTTATGCAAGGGCAAAACCACTAATCACTATGTTCGAAGACATCAGAATATACATGATGAAGAGATGGACAACTCAGAATGAGACTTGGTACTTTGGATGTCAATGATATATCTCCTAATACTAGAAAGAAAATTGATGTCACAAGCACATACACCAACAACTAGCTTGTAAGGTATGTAATATCAGCATACATCACTACTTAATTCCAAACATATGACTGATATATTCTCTTTGTTTATTACTTTAGGATGTCTGATGAACATATATTTGAAGTAAGGCACTTGGAAAATCATCAAGCTGATAAATTTGTTGTAAACCTGAAAGATCATACATGTTCATGTAGAAGATGGGAACTCACAGGACTCCCATGTGTTCATGCTTTATCAGCTCTGAAGAATAAGAATTTCAAAATTGATAGTTACATTCCAGAGTATTATAGGGTTTTAAAGGTACAATTCAGTTTATAAGCATGTGAATCTACCCTGTAAATGGATCAAACTTGTGGGTTAAGACACCATATTCAGATGTGCAACCACCCAAGTATAGGAAGATGTCTGGTAGACCTCAAAAGAGGAGGAATCATGAACAAGGAGAAATTGATGGGTCTGATCGGAAAATGACGAAGAAAATGTTTCGTGGTGAAGTGTAGTAGGTGTAAGAAAGCATGACACTACAAGTCTACTTGTAAGGACACAACAACACATACTGCTCAACAATCAGGCCAACCATCTCAGACTCCAACCCCAGGCTACTCAACAATCAGGCCAACCCTCTCAGACTCTAACCCAGGCTGCTCAACAATTAGGCCAACCATCTCAGATTCCAACCCAGGCTGCTCAACAATCAGACCAACCATCTCAAAATTCTAAGGGAAAAACTACTCAACAATCAAGCCAAGCATCTCAGACTTATAAGGAAAAGGCTACTCAGAAGACTCATGAACCTGCTAAGGGCAAGACCAAAAGCTTCCTGTTAGGAAGGAACAAGACCTTTTGTACCACCTGGGCCTACAACTAGGTTGAGTGCTGCCAAGAATGTTGTTGGCCCAGTAACAAGGAGGTCTACTCCAACAAAGAGGACCACGCCAAAGAAGAACCTCTAGATATAATTAGGCTATCAGTTCATGTATTTTATGTTTTTTGGAACTATTGTCATGTTTAATTAGGCTATCAGTTTATCAGTTTGGAACATATTATCAGTTTGGTGCTGTTTAGAACCAGTTTATGTATTTTGGTGTTGTTTGAAACCACTTTATGTATTTTGTGGAACATATGTATCAGGTTTCGTAGCTATTATGGAATATTATGTGTTGAAATATTATGTGTCAAAAATTATATGTCAAAAATTATGTGTTCAATATTTAACTTCTCTTAAAAGACCAAATATTGAAAACATATTCAACTTTATGGTAGAGACCATTTATGGTACAGACCAATGTATTAGGTTATGTGTTGAAAACCGATACAAATTCTTATAGAGACCATTAAAGGTCATGCTCAAAATTACAGGTCATTCTCTTAACAGACCAAATATTGCAAACATATTCAAATTATACAAATTCAATCCAACTATTGCATTCATATTTAACTGATACAATCCAACAATTACAAACTTTAACAGAACTTTAACATAATTCTTACAAACAAACCTTAACATAATTCTTACAAACAAACCTTAACAAAATTCTTACAAACAAACCTTACCTTATTCTTCATAATACCCTAACTCATTCTAAAAACTAATACAATGATAATCATCACAAATATCAAATTCAAAAGCTTTTTCCAATTCATGATATTCTTCATTTCACTTTCAAGATTCATCAACTTTTTCCCTAATTCTTCATTCATCATTGTGACTTTTCAATGTCTTTTTTTTTTGCTTCAGCAAGTCCCTTTGTAACCACACCTAGCCTATGCATCCAGAATTGCTCCTTCTCATCACCCACCTCCTCATAAAACCAACCAAAGTAACCACACCCAGCTTGCATACCTCCCTAAAATTTTTATTGTTTAGAGGTCAAGGCTACCTACAAAATGAAACTTAAACAAAAATTATCAAGAAATTAAAAAACTTGCATACCTTATAATTTGGACAACCCTAGAAAAGTTTTCCCATATTTTTAACAATAGTTGCCCTTTGAAGAACAGCCATGTCGCCACAATGACATATAGGCTTCCATCGTGACCTACTACAAACATTCGAATCTCCACTTTCTGAGTTTTTCTGTTTCAACATCGACGACGAACAACCTGATTTCATGCTTGCTAAAACCCTAGATCTTATTTGAGATTTGGGATTAGAAACGATAAGGGAACAAGAAGAAAACAATATTTCTGAAATTGGAAGCAAGAAGGAAACAAGAAGATGAAGTTACCTTGCCAAGTCATCTGCCACGTATTAACAATGAACGGACGCTTGAGGACAACTAACGGTGAGGACTCAAGTGACACCATTTTAAAAGTTAAAGGACTAACTTGCCACTTTTTAAAGTTAAGGGCCCAAACTGGACCCCGAGCTAAAGTTAAGGGACGAAAAGGTGTATTTTTCCTAGAAGAAAATTGATTCAAGCTTGGTTCAAATTCTAATTCATCACAACTACAAACACCATTCAAGTTTCCATTCAAATCATCACCATTTACATTGCTGAGTTCAAACCATTACAAAGTTACAAAGGAATTCACATAAAAACAATTACATCAAACCTAATCCTAATTCATAAAACTTTGCCTATGCATCTTCAAAATCTTCATGACCAAGCTTCCAAGTTCCAAGGATTCCATGGCAGCCCCATCTCTCCATGTTGTAAAGCTTGCACGCCTTGCCAAACCTACCTTCAAGCCTTTCTTTCCTTTACAATCCTAAAAAAAAAGGGCAACAAACCAGTACACCGTTCCAATAATTAACCTTCACACTAGCACACAAACTCATTCCAACATAGAGGACTACAGTGTAACAAAATCCTGTGCATAACTGTTTTTTTTTTACAAACTAATGCACAAGACGTTAACTACATTGATCTCATGACAACTACACATAACAAACCTACACCAAGTGCATTCATATAAACCAAGCTAACTTCTCATCAGCATCATGCAACAAAAGATAGTACAACAACATACATTCATTTCAATGCACTAACACACTTAACATTCAAGCCATAGCATAACTGCACATGCAAATAAACTAAGGGCTAACCTTGTGACAACTACAACAACATAATAACTTCACACTCAGAGATTCTATTCAAGACTAACTTCACAGTACAACGGTTTTTTCCAACATTTATGCTAGTGTTAGGTGCAGATTTTACCTTAAAATGGACTATTTTTCTTGGCACTTTTTCTACTCAATTCTCATGTTTTCATTAGTTTTGATCTTGAATTGTTGTTGTTCTTCAAACCTTGAGAATATACCTTTGGTGCTTGTAATATGTGTGCTATTATGCAGGAAAAGGCACTAATTGATCAAAATTATAAGACACAAGAATTGATGCAAGCTACCAAAGAACAGAGGAAAACACCAGTAAGTTCGCTTTGCGAACTTGTAGGCGAAGGTTCGCTTTGCGAACATCTAGCGAGGTCCCAGCGAATGCTCCCAGAATTATGGAAGAGGAAAAAGGCACTAAAGTTCGCTTTGTGAACTTGAAGGCGAGTGTTCGCTTTGCGAATAATCCTTTGCATTGCGAACTCATGAAGAAATTATGTGGCGGTTTAACTATTCAGAGGCCCCTCAGGTGCCATTTCTTACCATTCGCTGTGCGAATAAAAGGTTCGCTTTGCAAACTGTGAAATTCCTGAATGTATTATAAATAGAATTTTCACACTTTTGGAAATTATTGATTAGAATTTTAGATAGAGAAACTTGTAAATTAAAGATCAGAACTTTGTATCTCTTCATTTCAAGGGAGAAAAGATAGGATCTTCAATTTCTTGTTGGGAGAGGATGTAATCTTTTGATACCTTATGTATTTCATCTAATCTATGTTTGTGAACTAGTTTTGATTCTCTATTGTTTGTTGTCTTTGATTGCTTATTTGTTGGTCTTGACAAAACCTATTTCAAATCCATGATCTTAGATTTTCATCTATCATTGAGCAAGCTTTTGACATGGGTTTGTGAGTTGATATTCATTTGCATCTCAGCTTTTTAGCATTGTGTTGATTGTTAGTTTGAATAGCTTCTAGTAATTAATGCAATAAGAGACCGCGATATTGCTTGACGAACAGTATCGTGAGGGTGCGTGAGAATAGTGATGAAGAACGATATTCACATTCATTTGGAAAATTAGCTGAATACATGTAAAAAGGGTTAAATGTGTGTACGTATTTTGATCATTGGCTTTGTATATGAATTACTCATTGGTTTGATATTGATGTTATAGTAATATCTGTTGAGTCTTGATGTCAGAAATGAATGTAGGCTTAACATTTATGTAGGCTTTAAATGCTTTGTATTGATTGGTGATGTGCGAGAGCAATTATTGATCGGTATAAAATCACTCACACATGCGGGAACCGAGAGGATATGTATGTCGTGAGTGATACATTATGATATTTGGCGAATGTTTGATTTATGTATAAATTGGTCAGAAGAATGCATGTGTTATCAATTGATGAGATCCAATTCCAACAAGGCTCTGTTTATAATTCAGTCTTTATTTTATATTTTCCGTCTTTATGTTTTCTGCATTTAATTTTGGTTCCTTAAAGCTTTTAAACCAAAACTTTTGAACCATAAGCTTAGAAACATAGATACCGTCGAACGACATTATTTCCCTTGCACTGATCCCTGTGGATACGACAAAACTGGGTTACTTAAATTAGGTTTTGCTTGCTGTTGTATTACAGTTTCAACAACTAGCTGGATTTCACAGCAGATGGTCATTTAAAAGAAAACTCAATTTCCAGCTCATGACAGATTTTTCATGTGAATGTAAATTCAAATTGAATTTCATTCAAACTAAGTCACAATTTATTTTAACCATTTCAAATTAACAAACTTGTTGAGTTGTAATTCCTTGTGTCGAAGCAGTTTAGCTCGACAGAAACAAGGAGCAGACGAATTATGATAATGTGTGTGTCAAGTTGTAATAGTGTGTCGAAGGAGGTTCCTTCACACATGATTTCGACTTAGGCATATTTTAGTAATTTTAACTATTTTGGGATTTTATAGTTTTGGGCCTTGACTTGGGGTGCAAGCTAACCTAAATCTATAAATAGGGAGAAACCCTTATTTTTTGTAAGAAGAAGTAGAACAGACTCAGATTTGAGGACTTGTATTCACAGTTTGCAGTTGCAAGTGAAATAACAGAATTTCTACAGTTTGTGGGCAGAGAGTTCTCTGCAGAAAAATTGTTCATCTTCTCCTCCAACGTTTTTCTCTTTCTTTTCTTTCTCAACCTTTTTTCTTTTCATTTCCATTACGTGTTTGTTAACAATCTAGAGATCAAGATTGAGTAGGAATTCCCAAAAGGTTTTGGTTAAATTCCAACATCTGGTATCTAGAGCTCCGGTTGTGATTCAAGGAAGGAAAACCGTGATGGCGATGAATCATCTGAACGGGCACTTTCCTACGAGTTTTCGGATTCTCAAGAAAGACAATTATGAGAATTGGTGCAAGCAGATGAATGTGGTTTTCTGTTATCAAGATCTTTGGGATCTTGTGAAGGAAGGAGTAACACCACTTGCAGAGAACGCGACGGATCAAGAAAAGGCTGCACACAAAGAGTTGAAGAAGAAAGATTATAAAGCTCTCTTTATAATCCATCAGTGTGTTGATCCAGATAACTTTGAAAAGGTTAGTGATGTAGAGTCAGTGAAGGAAGCGTGGGAGATTCTTGAAAAGTCGTTTGGAGGCGCAGAGAAGGTGAAAGAGGTGAGGTTACAAACTCACAAGAGAACCTATGAGTTGCTTCAGATGGAAGACAATGAAAGTATAACAGATTTCTTCACCAGTCACAAAGTTGGTGAATCAAATCAAGGTATGTGGAGAGGTGTTGACATCAAGATCAGTTTTGCAAAGATCTTGAGGTCATTGGCTCCAAAGTTCGACCACGTGGTAATAGCCATAGAAGAATCGAAATACTTGTCAGTATTGACAAAGGAAGAGTTTCAAGGGATGCTTGAGTCTCATGAACAAATGATGGCTGAAAGAGCTGCAGGAAAATCGAAGAGTGATATGGCTTTGTAGGCGCAGTCAGAAAAAGAAAGGAAAGGAAAAGGAAGCTGGAATGGCAACAAAGGTAGAGGAGGAAACTGGTCGAATCGAAAAAAAACCTGGAATCAAGGCAACCAAAGAGGTGGTGCTACAGGTAAAGGAAGAGGTGGTGGTCGAAAATCTAACAAAAGTCACATTCAGTGTTTCAATTGTCAGAAGTATGGCCACTATTTTAGTGACTGTCTAGAAAAGAAGAAAAATCAAGAAACTGATGCAAAGCTGGCAAAACATGAAGAAGAAGAGACGTTGCTGATGGTCACAACAAGAGATGAAGAAAGATTCCAAGATTAGTGGTACTTGGACTCAGGATGCTCATCACACATGACTGGAAGGAAAGATTGGGTTGTCAACATGAAGCCCTCATCGAAGAACACAGTGAAGTTTGTAAATGACAACACTCTAGCAGCTGAAGGTGTTGGTGATGTTCCGATTATGAGGAAAGATGGCAAGAGGTCAACAATTTCTAATGTGTTGTACTTACCAGGCATGAAGAGTAATTTGCTCAGTATAGGGCAGCTGGTCTAAAAGAACTACAAGGTAGTTATCGAAGACAAGATGATGAGAGTCCTCGACGCAGGTGGTAGGTTGATCTTGAAGGCTCCAATGTCTCAGAATAGGACCTTCAAGATTGAACTCAAGGTGATGGAGCACAAGTGCCTAGCAACTGTAGCCAACAGAGATGAGTGGTTATGGCATTTTTTACTAGGGCATCTCAACTTCAATGACATCAGAGAGCCAAAGAGAAGAAATATGGTTTCAGGATTACCAGAAATCGACATTCTAAGTGAAGTTTGTGAAGAGTGTGTTCAGTCGAAACAACACAAGAATAACTTCAACAAGGATGCAGGAAGGAAGTCGAAGGCAATTCTGAAAGTCATATACTCGGATGTATGTGGTCCAATCCAGGTGGATTCGATTGGTGGCAACAGATACTTTGTCACGTTCATAGATGATTACAGTCGAAAGTTGTGGACTTACCTCATCAAGAAGAAAAGTGATGTGATCGAGGTATTTTCCAGATTCAAATCTATGGTCGAAAGACAGAGTGGTCGAAAGTTGAAAATTCTGAGGACTGATGGTGGTGGAGAATATGTTTCGAAAGAGTTCGATGCATTATGTAAAAAAGAAGGGATTGTGCATGAGGTGGTGCCACCCTATACTCCACAACAAAATGGAGTTGCAGAATGAAAGAACAAAACCATCATGAACATGGTGAGAAGTATGTTGAATGAAAAGCACTTACCCAAAGAATTATGGGGAGAAGCGGTTTCGACGGCAACATATATTTTGAACAGATGTCCGACGAAGAAGCTTGAAGGAATCACACTAGAAGAATGTTGGTGTGATGTCAAGCCCAGCCTCAGTCACTTGAAGTTGTTTGGATCTATAACACATAGACATGTGCCAGATCAACTGAGAAGGAAGCTTGATGACAAGTCAAATCAGATGATCTTGATAGGATATTATTCGACTGGAGGTTACAAACTGTTTGACCCAGTGAATAAGCAGGTAGTGATCAGTAGGGATGTGATCATAGACGAGCTTAAAGAATGGGATTGGATTGAGAATGCCAAGAAGGATTCAGTGAGAATCTCTTGTGAAGAACCAACCACTGAAGTCGAAAGAGAAGTTCGACAAGAATCAGTCATAGATGAAGTCGGCCCAAGCAGACCTCGACGAACAAGACACATGCCTGCAAGGTTGCAAGAATGTGTAATTAGATCAGATGATGTGGTTGATGAAGAAGGTGAGTTGGTACATTATGCTTTCTACGCAGATGTCGAACCAGTCAATACAGCTGAGGCATTGAAAGATTTAAAGTGGGTGAAAGCAATGAATGAGGAGTTAGAGTCCATCGAAGTCAACAACACCTGGTCACTTGTTGAATTGCCTCAAGGCAAGAAGGAAATTGATGTGAAGTGGGTTTACAAGGTGAAGTTGAATCCTAGAGGAGAAGTAACTCGACACAAGGCGAGACTTGTGGCGAAAGGATTTCTACAGAAGGAAGGAATTGACTTCGATGAAGTGTTCACACCTGTTGCTAGGATCGAAATAATCAGGTTGGTTGTTGGTCTAGCAAATATGAACAATTGGCACACATGTCAGATGGACGTGAAGTGTGCGTTCCTTAATGGCCCCTTAGATGAAGAAGTTTATGTCGGACAACCAGCTGGGTATGTGAAATGTGGCGAAGAAGGAAAGGTGTACGGGCTGCATAAAGCCCGGTATGGACTTAAGCAAGCTCCAAGAGCTTGGAATAAGAAAATCGACAGCTTCTTAAGGGAGAAGGAATTTGTGAAGTGTACGACTGAGCATGGAGTGTATGTAAGGAGAAGCAATAATGAATTGCTTATACTATGCCTCTATGTCGATGACCTGTTGATAACAGGGAGTTGCAAGAAGGAGATCGAAGATTTCAAACATGACCTAAATGAGGAGTTTGAAATGTCAGACTTGGGAAATCTCTCATATTTCCTTGGTATCGAATTCTACAAGACTAGTATAGGTTTGATGATGCACCAAAGAAGACACGCAGGCGAAATACTCAAGAGATTTGAGATGCAAGATTGCAACCCAACTTCGACTCCAGCTGAGACCAGACTGCAACTGTCGAAGGATTCAGATGAAGATGATGTCGACCCAACCCAATATAGAAGACTTATTGGGTCACTGAGATACCTTTGTCATACAAGGCCTTACTTAGCATACAGTGTGGGTATGGTAAGTAGATTCATGCAGAAGCCAAAGGTATCACACCTAGCAGCAACGAAGAGGATACTAAGGTATCTGAAAGGAACTCTCGGCTACGAAATTCTGTTTCCTGTAGCTGATGAAGGGAAAGAATGCAAGTTAGTGGGATACACCGACTCTAGCTGGTGTAGTGATGTTGAGGATAGAAAATCCACAACTGGATATGTGTTTATGTTAGGTGGTGCACCAGTTGCTTGGAGTTCGAGAAAGGAGCCAGTAGTGGCATTATCATCATGCGAAGTAGAATATATAACTGCTTCTCTTTGTGCATGTCAAGCAACCTGGATGGTGAACTTGGTTGAAGAGATTACAGGGAAGAGTCACGGAGCAATTACCATGAAGATCGATAGCATGTCAGCTATCAACTTGGCGAAGAATCCAACAGCACACAGTCGAAGCAAGCACATCGAAATGACGTTCCATTATCTTCGAGAGCAGGTAGCAGAAGGGAAAATGAACTTGGAACACTGCAGAACTGAGAATCAGATTGCAGACATCATGACGAAGGGAGTACATGTCGAAGTTTTCAGAAGACTAAGAGCCATGATAAATGTAGACAGCTTAGACACAATGAATTAGGTGGTGTGTTGAGTTGTAATTCCTTGTGTCGAAGCAGTTTAGCTCGACAGAAACAAGGAGCATACGAATTGTGATAATGTGTGTGTCAAGTTGTAATAGTATGTCAAAGTGTCGAAGGAGGTTCCTTCACACAGGATTTCGACTTAGGCCTATTTTAGTAATGTTAGCTATTTTGGGCTTTTATAGTTTTGGGCCTTGGCTTGGGGTGCAAGCTAACCTAAATCTATAAATAGGGAGAAACCCTTATATTTTGTAAGAAGAAGTAGAACAGACTCAGATTTGAGAACTTGTATTCACAGTTTGCAGTTGCAAGTGAAATAACAGAATTTCCACAGTTTGTGGGCAGAGAGTTCTCTGCAGAAAAATTATTCATCTTCTCCTCCAACATTTTCTCTTTATTTTCTTTCTCAACCTTTTTTCTTTTCATTGCCATTGCGTGTTTGTTAACAATCTTGAGATCAAGATTGAATAGGAATTCCCAAAAGGTTTTGGTTAAATTCCAACAGAACCTAGTAATAATCAAAGCTACAACTAACTGAGTTGATCAAATAACTAACTCAGTCTACAATCAACTCAGTGAGTCCAATTTAACTAACTCCAAAGCTACTTCATTGATCCAAACCTCACTCCCTGCCAAAATTCTAACCGAACCTAATCACTATAAATCAATCCTTTCTTTCATTTTTGAGCTCAATCTTCATCCGGCACGGAGAAAGTTTTGTATTTTCGGCGAAGAATCTGAACATGAAAAAGAGAGAAATACGTGGTGAGGGAAAGTACACATGTGAGATGGAACCTGATCATGTGACTTTGAAGGCTAATCTTACTTACTTGTTCATTCTCATGCGCCATTGGGCTTCTAAGCCCAAGAAGCTTCTGTTTGCACCATCACAGCATGTACACACCTCCCCTTCTGATCTAGTCCTAAGCAGCGGGCTTGACTCCCTAAGCCCAAAATATTTTGATCTTTACACATTCCTGTACTGCTACACCTCCCTTCTAGTCTTTGCTCTTATTTCATTTTTTTATTGTTCTTACTTTCACTTGTTGAATTTCCTTTTTGGCATTTATTTGTTTTTTCTTTTGATTTTAAATTATTGATTACATCCTATTTGATCTTACTTTTATATCATTTTTAATGCATTTTTTATCATGATTGATTAGGAAGTGTAGAAATTATGACTTGGTTTTCTACTCTTAATTCTTGCTTACTAATTTACTAACCACTAACTTCATCATTCTAACATTTTATATTTTTGTACTTTCATAATTCTTGCCATTTCATTTTTTACTCATTTACCATTTCATGTACTTTTAGTCTTTAGGTCCATTTATCTTCCTTTATCCTTTGTGCTTATTTCTTGTTATATAATTAAAGATAAATAAGAAACATGATAAAAATGAAAAAGACTAAAAGACTTGAGTTCCTCATTAGATGGACTTTGTGATTGACCCTAGCATTATGGACTTTTTGATTGACCCTAACATATTATGGAGTTGATTATGGACTTTGTGATTGACCTTAGCATATGATGGAGTGTCTTTATGGTCTTAGTTTTACTTTGGTGTATGGTGACTCACCCCCCCATGGTGGGTAAAGTGTCCCCCACTCCCATGAACATGTAATAGCGTAGGATTTATTTCTTTATTGCTTTACTTTGCATGCTAACTAACAAGATAAAACCAAAGTGAAAAACACCCTTTTCAAAAGAATAAAACACACTTGATCCAACACCAAGTGCTTTTTAAAAATCAAATTAAATCAAAAGCAACGTGAATACTTGATCTAACATCAAGTTTCTCCTCCCTCGCACTCTTACCATTCTCATTTTCCATTCAAGCATCGCTTTTTCCTATTCCTATCTTTCATAATTAAAAATTCAAAAACTTGGTCCACTTCCAAGTCCTTTTTCAAAATATTTTCACAATAAAATTGGAAGAAAACGGATGGGGTGTACGTACATGTGCATCACATTCCTCAAGTACTTGGGTTGTTGGCCCTGATAGGCTTGTGGCTCGATGCTAGTTTTCCATTCAAAACACTTAATAATAAAATGAGTTTAATTCGGTCCTCTTAGGGCAAAAAATAGAGGTTAGGATACCATTGTTCCCTCAGCTCCCCAGTATCTGATTGTAGGTCGTACTTAGCATATGGTTAAGAGACTTGTCTCCCTCTAAGTACCAACAATTAAACTCGCCTCACAAATTTCATAAGTAAAAATCTCTAAAATCAATCTTCAACATTACACTCCTCTCTTTGGACCAAACAATCTTCTTTGGCCTCCATGCCTATCTGAGTTAAGCACCTCATGGTCAAGCACCCAACTCTAAATTAACATCTCTCATATTTGCCATGTTAGTCTCATTCTTTGACAAATCCCTTTCTTCTTAAGTCTGTCTTGTTAGTACCATGCTTAGACAGACTCTCTCCTGTTTGCCATGTCAGTCTCATGCTTTGGAAAATATCTTTCTTATCAAGTCAGTCTTGTTAGTCCCTACTTAGACATACTCTCTTCTATTTGCCATGTTAGACTCATGCTTTGGCAAATCTCTTTCCTTTCAAATCTGTCTTGTTAGTCCCATTCTTAGACAGGCTCTCTCATGGTTGTCATGTTAGTCCTATGCTTTGGCAAATCTCTTTTCTTCTCAAGTTTGTCTTGTTGGTCCCATGCTTAGACAGACCCCCACTTTAATTCACAACACTTTTTCATTTCAAGCAAGGTCTTTGCAATTCAATTAACTTTTTCTTTCCTTCTCTTAGTTTATGACACCATTTGCTTTCTTATCCTTAGTTCCATGAACTACGGAGCTATGATTTCCTCATTGCAGTATGAGGATACGTAGGCACAAGATTGCGAGATCTTGGCAAGCAACCTTCCTTCACTTTTCCCCTAGTTCTCTGAACCACGGAGCTCTCATTTCCTCATTGCACTATAAATATACGTAGGCACGAATGCCCCAATCCTCCGCGATCACCCTAATTATTTAAACCTCATTTCCCCTTTAGCAAGTAATCTTTAGATAATAACACCCATTCATGCAAAGAACAACCAAAATGGCTCCCATCGAGTACGACGGATGCCAGGGATGCTAATACATTCCCCTCGCATAACCGACTCCCTTACCCGTTTCTCTTTCCCTAGGATTTATCGATATTTTCTTTTTACTTTTGGAATAAATAAAGTTCGGTAGCGACTCTGTTGTATCATCGAGTGTGCGATGCGCTCAGGTATTTTTTGCGCCGCGACAGTTTGAATTTATCAAATTAACTTACTTAGTAACTACGATGATTACTAATTAACAAGCTAATTAAAAATTTGGTAAATGGGTGACTGAATCGAATCAAACCTAAGCATATTGATTAAAATATCAACTATCTCGAGTTGAAAATCTATATCATGAAATTCTACTAAAACAATTAAAGTCTAGTTCATGCAATTTATAATATTGAAGCTATATAGAAAGTAAATAAACAATACATAAGATGTATATTGGAGTTTTGCAAATAAATGTGCAAATTACACGGTCTAAGGCCAATTGTTGACACCATGGGAGCATATTACAAAAAAAGTGAAAGATAATGGCGATTTTATAAAACATGCGATTAAATGGATATTTCAGTTAACTTGGATTATCAAAAATCATAACAAATGACAAATATGATTTTCTTAAACAAGCAATTCAAAAATTATCATAATTTAATTTTCACCCATAGCTCAAATTGAATTTGATTAATCGAGAGAGAGAGAAGAGTACACCAGATATATAGTGGCTTAACTATATCGTCCTCGTAGGAGCTTAATTCACTCTCCAATGGTTTCCCATTCAAAATTGTTTTCTTCCGCTATAAAATAATATGACAATTGTTTACAAAAATTATACAACCACTTAATACAAGATACCCTTGAAAATAACTAGTCTTCTTATCTTGATCCTCTTTTGTTGTATACAACGTTTGCTTCGACAATCTTACAAGATCCACCTGATCTCGACTGAACTCTTTCAGAAGAACACATAAACTCCGACTTCGTCTGTAGGCTTCCACACAACTCTACCGAAGTAACCTAGAGAAAAGACTTATTTTTTCCTGCTGGATTGCCAAACTCCAGCAACACCACACATTCTAAATCTTAACATGTAACTCAAGAACTTCACAAACATCAACAAATGAACCTACTCTATGATAGATGTCACATTCTCTAAGAATTGAGAAGCAACTGATGTTAATCTTGCTAGAAGTTGAAGATGAGTTTAGATGCAAAAGATAAATGTGAAAAGGTGTTCTTTGAAAGCGGGTTTCCAAGTTTTTAGAAAGACTTTTAAAGTTATGATTATCATCACAATAATCATTCAATATTATTGGCGAGGGAGAGAGGGAAAATTATTTATGTAGGTGCTTGAGATTGTGCACAAAATAAATAAATAAATGATATTTGATTCGAGTCATAAGCACATGTATGATTTAAAGTGGCAAAGTAATTTGAAACAAGATCTATATTTCATGAGAAACCCATTTTTGTGATTTGATCCATGATTCGAGTCAAGGCAAAAGTATGATTCGACTTATGAAATTTTTTATTCGAATCACATAAAATAGAGGCAAAACATGGAAATGCAATCCTTTGTGATTCAAATCAAATTTAACTCACAATTCAATCAAATGGTGTTATGATTCAAATCAAGTATAAGTTGTGATATCGAATCACGATAGCTTTCAGCAAATCCCGCATTCTTTGTTTTAATTGATCGAACTCATAGGATGTGTGATTTGAATCACACACCAAAAATCTCAAATATTGTATTTTTCAAATATGCTTTGAGATTCTAATAATTTTATGACTTAAAGGTTCTTGATATAAAAATTCGACTAAGTGACTTAAAGCATATTGCTCACAATCAAAGACAAACATTTTGATTTATGCATGCAAAACACAATTTAATGTGAACCATTTATTTAAAAAGCATTGCACTCAATTCTAAGATATTTGCAAAGATCTAGATTAGAGGAGACTCAATCACAAAAGAAATAAATAATAAATGATAATAAACGAGACAAGCAATAAAACCAAAGGCCTAGAGGACAGATCAGTTTAAAGACTTATCACATTGGTGTTGGCACACTTAATTAGAATGTTATTTAACTTTAAATTCTAGTCCAACAATTTTTGCTTAAGCCATAAGACTTGAACACAACAATGGTTGGAGGTTACATACTTAGCCTCAGTGATAGAAAGAGAAACTCTATGTTTCTTTTTATCGTGCCAAGAAACCAAAGAGTTTCCAAAGAAGTAACATGTGCCACTAGTTTTTTTCCTATCTGACTTGCACCTCAAAAAGTCAGAGTTGGAAAAACCTACCAAGTTGCAAATGCTTCCCTTAGGAAACCAAAGACCGTGTTTATAAGGTACGTTAAAATACATTTTATGGTCTTAAGCTGATATTCACTATGAGATGCCTGAAATGTAGGTCACATGCACAAACTAATCATTATATTTGGTAGACTTGATGTTAAATATTGTGGTGATTCGGTAATACCTTAATATTTTGTGATTTCAATCTCAATTCGTGGTTCGTACCTTTAAATCATAATGTTTGATGCCATATGTGTAGAAATTGGTTTTGCATCTTGCATTTCATACTTCTTGAGAAGTTCCAAGCAATATTTAGTTTGACTAATGAAGGTGCTTAGATTTGTCTGCTTGATATAAAGGCCCAAGAAGTAGTTGAGTTTTCCCACGAGGGACATCTAAAATGATATAAAGTCCCAAGAAGTAGTTGAGGTCTCCCATGAGGGACATCTAAAATTTACCTTATGTTGTACTTGAGAAGTCTTTATACATAAACTCATAAGTATAATAAAATATAATATCATCTATGTAAATTTGAACCAATAAGTTGTGTTTTCTATTACATTTTATAAACATTGTGGTGTCTAAAGTTCCACAATTAAACCTACTATGACGTAAGAATCCACTAAGGCGTTCGTACCAAGCCATAAGTGTAACACCCCATAAATTTTAGTAGAATTTTATTAGATTTTTATTTGGATTTTTTTGGTAAGATTCGTGATTTGTCATGATATTGTTTAGAGAATTAATAAAATAAAATAAGAGTTTAGTAATATAAAATATAATAATAATAGAAAATAGGAAGGGTTGTAATTATTTAGAAATTATGGAATTTATTAAAATAAAGAAAATTAGCAAAAATTAGTAAAATAAAAATAAAACCTATTTTTCTATTTAAGGGTGAGGGCGATTAAAGAGCATGTCAGTAAAGCAAAAAGAGAAGAGTTGAAGCAAACCCTAGAAGAGAAATTCTCAAGAATAAGAACTTTCATCACCAAGAACTTGAAGGTTTCAGCCTATCAAGGTAAAGGGGGAGATTATTTCATAATGGGTGTTTAAGATTAAGGATAGTGGGGATCCCTTTGCCCATTTCCTCTGTTATTATATTTTGATTGAATTATGTGATATTTGTGCAAAACTTCCATGATTTTGTTAATTATAGATTTTGAATGTGTATTGTTGATGCTGATTTCATTATCATTGATGTAAAATTTGTGTGAATTTGTGTTGAAAATTGGATTGTTGATGTTCATATGTTATATGATGAATTGATGAAGAAAACATGAATATTTGATGTGATATATGTTATACTGATACTCTTTGATGTAAAATCTGTTGCTTATACATGTAAATATAATTCTGGACTTTTCTTACATGATTTGGGAGAAAATTTGTTGTCTAGATCTATTCCATGGAGAAAATCGCATTTTGCAGCGCTGACGGGCGTCGCCTGCTTGAAGGGCCAACCGTCATTGCATTGGGGACAAAGACGTTCGACTGTCAGCGATGACGGGCGTCACACATATGACGGTCCAACCTCAACTCCTTATGACGGGCACAAAAAGATAGCTAGAAATGTGATTGAATCCCAATTAGAAAATCACACTTAAAATAACTACAACATTGGCATGCTGATAAAGGTTAGATGTTGCACACATGCTGGAACATCTGGTTCCACATGTGTTCTTTCTTCACTAAAACATCTCGTACACTTCATGTTGTTTTGCATAATGCAACCAATCCAAAAGGAACAACACAAACAAGAGTCCCTTTGTTAGAATTTAAAAAGATCATTCAATTGAGAATGTGCTCGGAAATCTAAATGACGGAATTATCACTAGATGAAAAGAAGTCATTTCCAACATGTGTTTCATTTCTAAAGTTAAACCCAAAATGTCAAAGAAGCTATGACTAGGGATGGCAACGGGTAGGGTCGGGTGCGAGTTTCACACTGCCCAAAATCGCACCCGAAATCACCACCCAAGCCCGAACCCAAAGGTTATTCGGGTGGTAAAATAAAACCCACGCCCACACCCATTGGGTTCGGGTTTTTCCACCCAAACCCGAACCCGTAGCAAAAACACAAAAATACAACATCAACATTGAAATTTGAAACACAAGAATTCCATCAAGGTCTCTCAAAGAAATTAAGGAATTAAATTATACATTTTCATCAAGTTTAGTAACATTACAATTAAAATTAAGGTCTTCAACATCTTAACATTACAATTAAAATTAAAGACTACAATCAAATTACAACTTTCCAACAACAACATGGTAACATAGTCTCCAAGGAAATTCAATCACAAGCATTCCATAAGCAAGCTCTCTCAAATAGACATGCCTGTTTTGTTCACATTAAGGTCATTAGTAATGTTTGTCATACCCTAAATTTTGACCAGACATTTTTATTTTTTTCATTTCATCTGTCTATATTTTCATACTGTGTCGTCTGCATACAATATCAAATATTTTCTTCATGAATAATTTTTGAATTATCAGCCGGATTTAACGTATAAAATTTTCATGTATTTTTGGTCAAATTAAAAGTCAATTGTGCAAAAAAGTCGATATCCGGACAGTTTTTAAAATCGAACTTTCAGACATCATTTTTTATTTATTTTCGCGTACTTTAACCCAGTGTGCTTATTTTAATTTTTTGACTTTCCGGTCATCATGTTTCTGACCCGTCTGAGCCTTTTTACCGGGTAAAATTTCACAATTTGATCGCGCGGTGTATTTTTTCAATACTTAATATTTTGTACTGATCATTTTGGTGTGTCCATTTTTATTTTTCGGACGCATCAATATCGGACGGTTTTATCGTTTTTAACCGGTTTTGTTTCATTTTAATTGATAATTTTGTTTTTTTACACGGTTTGTTTTATTAGTAGTGCATATGATAAGAATCCTAATTAACCATTATCTCATGTTTTCATTTCATCATCATTTTTTGTTATAATAGAATATTCTAACTAACCATATTTTTTATTCCACCATCATTTTAATTTATTAGAATAGTTTATCTAATCATCTTATCTCATATTTTTATTTATATTTTTTTCTTCTCACGTTTATATATATATATATTGTTTTTTAATATATATATCTTTTTATTTTTTCGCATATATATATATATATATATATATATATATATATATATATATATATATTTGTTTATTTTTAGAAAAAATAATGTAAATTCATATATTTTTATACAATTTTGTTTTTGTATGAATTTTTGTTTTTTATATATATTTTTTAAATAACTTTTATTTTTAATACCATTTGTTTTTTTGCCAAATTCATCTTTGTTTTATATATTTTTTATTTTGTAACAAACTTTGAATTTTTGAATAAAAAACCATTATTAATTTTGAATTTTGAATCTTGTGCACCAAGTAATGAAGACTTGGAATTCAAACTTGGAATTTTTTATTATTCTATCATTTTCTAACTTGATCACCAAGTTTCTTTTTCCTATAAATACCACATCAAATTCACTTTCAAAATCACACCAAAACAAGCATAGCCTTTGTTTTCTCTCTTCTTTCCTCTCTTAAAATTTTGAGCTTCATAAGGAGTGCAAGGGTGGAATTTCAACTCCAAGCAACTTTCACTCCAATCAATCATTGTTTGGAAGGTAAGGATTCTCACTTTGAAACTTCATGAAATATGCATCATTTACATCCATTTAAATTCATGATATGCTTGTTATAATTACATATTTGAATTCCTCATGAAATTCCCTTCAAAATGGTATATTGGAACATGTGATTTGGTTAAAAAAATGAGAGAGTTGTGTTTGGAAGAAGTTGTTAATCATGTAAAAATTCTGCTACTGTCGCTGCAATAGACAGCGTTGTTGTGCAACAAGCGCTGTTAAAACCTGTTGTTTTTGTTCCTCTACGCTGTGATACACACCGGTGCTGCCCAGGAGCGCTGGTAAAAGTCTGTTGCTTATTTTCCTGCGCAACAATTTACAGCTACCTTGCCAGGAGCGCTGTTAAAACTCTTTGCTTTATATATATATATATATATATATATATATATATATATATATATATATATATTTTTTTTTTTTTTTAGTATCTTATTTATTTATTTTATTTTCTTATTTATTTTTAACCAAATATTTATTTTCACTTCTTCTTTTTAATAATATTTTCTTTAATCTTAGTTATTTTAATTTCTTATTTATTTTCCTTTAAATCATTTATTTTATCTTTTTATTTTCCTAAAAATCCTTTTAATCACTTTATTAAACTTTCTTTTGGTTACTTAAACTTTTGTCATTTAAAATATGATTATACTTTAGTTAAATCTTTCATTTATTATCTTTAATGAAAAAAAACCTTAAACATATTTATTACCTTTTAATTTATTAATTCCAAGGATTTTCTTCATTTCAAACACACTTTGTTTATTCTCTAAATATTGTACTTTTTTTGTGAATTTTAGCTTGACATAATCTTTGTACACAATGGACATCCCTTAAGGTGTAAGCCCCGACCCTTTTGAGTATAAATAATTTTTGGGACACTATTAGAGTGTAAGTCCCTCCACTTTTTTTATTCAATCATGTTTAAATATATTTGGGCCTCCACTTGAGTATAAGTCCCTTTACTTTTGTTTCACCACACAATGTTTTCCCGTGTATGTTTATTTATCAACACGATGTTCTTCCGTGTATGTTTTATTTCACTTGACGTTCTTCCATGTATAATTGACTCTAATTTTATGGGCATCCCTTAAGGTGTAAGCCCCAACCCTTTTGTAAAAAACCCATTGGGCCTCTCCTTGAGCTGTAAGCCCCAATTTACTTTCCAAATACTTTCTCTTTTGATTTTGAGATATACTGTTGTTTTTAATTTTTCTTTGTTGAACAACTAACCAAACAACATGGAAGCTCTACAACAGAGTAAGTGTTTATATGCTTTCTTTACCCGCTTTCATATACATAATTGTATTGTGGGAAGCTGCGTATGGTTAGTCTTCTTTCATACCTTTTAAAAATAGGGTTAAATATACAAAACCCCCATGCAATGTTAGCGAATTTTCATTTTAGCCCCTGTAAATTTTTTTTTTAAACACCCCCTCTTAATATCCAGATTCCCTCACTTAGCCCCCTGGCTGCCACATGGCAGCAAAGATTCCTTTCTCTTTGCTTGCGTGGCAGCCAGGTGGCATTTTTAATATTATTTTATTATTATTTTTTATTTTTATTTTATTTTATTTTATATTTTTTTTTTATTTTTTTTATATTTTTTTTATATTTTTTTATATTTTTTTATATTTTTTTATTTTTTTTATTTTTTAATTTTTAAAAATTTTTTTTTTTAAATTTTTTAAATTTTTTTTTTATTTTGTTTTATTTTTTGTTTTATTTGTTTTATTTGTTTTTATTATAATTTTTATAATTTTTTTTCTTTTTTTTTATTTCTTTTTCGCCTTGCAACCGATGTAAAAACATACATTTTAAGAAAGATAACATACATTTTACATCGGGGCAGAAAAGAAACCGATGTAAAAAAAAACATTTTACATCGGGCCAGAAAGGCAACCAATGTAAAAACATACATTTTACATCGGGCCAGAAAGGCAACCGATGTAAAAACATATATTTTACATCGGGCCAGAAAGGCAACCGATGTAAAAACATACATTTTACATCGGACTTAATAGTCAACCGATGTAGGAGATGTATTTCACATCAGACTTAATAGTCAACCGATGTAGTAGATGTATTTTTCACATCGGACTATGGCCCGATGTAAAATGTCTTTGATTTACTACATCGCTTGGCTTTACATCGGACCCAGAACCGATGTAAAATGTGTTTTTCGCCCGATGTAAAAAGTCTTTTCTGCACTAGTGTGATTTTTAAAATACAAATTTGTTTAAAATAGAATTAAAAATAAAAATTAGGTCCAAAAACGAAAAATAAAAAAAAATAAAAAAATAAAAAAAATATAAATAAAAACGAAAAAGAAATAAAAAAAAGAAAAAAAAATTATAAAAATTATAATAAAAACAAATAAAACAAAATAAAACAAAAAAGTAAAAAAAAAATTAAAAAAATTAAAAAAATTAAAAAAACTTAAAAAAAATTAAAAAAAAAATTAAAAAAAATAAAAAAAAATAAAAAAAATAAAAAAAATAAAAAAATAAAAAAATAAAAAAATAAAATTAAAAATGCCACGTGGCTGCCACGCAAGCAAATAGAAAGGAATCTTTGCTGCCATGTGGCAGCCAGGGGCCTAATTGAGGGAATCTAAATAAGATGAGGGGGTTTTAAAAAAAAAAACTTTACTAGGGGCTAAAATGAGAAATCGCTAACATTGCAGGGGGTATTGTATATTTAACCCTTAAAAATACTTGTCATATATCAATTGTATATATACTAGTATAGTTATTTAGAGTTTTCCTCGGCAACTACGTCTAGAACTAGGTAAAACCCTGTTGGCCACTCTTGAATACAGACAAAACTAGATCGATTCCAGATATAGTCTTCCCTCCTCTTGGGGTTAAACAATATGGAGACGTGAAAGACATCATTCTTGGTGAATCCTTTCTCAGACTGTCACCCTTAGAAATTGTCAAAGAAACTCTAACTCCCCAGAGATGATCTTTTCTCCATGAATGGCATCTCTTGAGTTTCTTCCAAATTCTCGAATTTTCCTGGCTTGATCTATTCTCGGTGAATGGCATGTCTTGAACTTCTCGGGGTTTGGAGACCCACAGGCTTCTTAAAAGCACCCCCGCCTCCTCTTGGGCGTTGTACAAGGACCCTTCGGCTTCTTAAAAGTTTTCACAGCCTCCTCTTAGGCTTCGTATAATGATTCTTCCTCAACGAAGATAGCCTCCTCTTGGGCTTCGCACAAATTGTCCCTTCGGCTTCTTAAAATTTTTTTTCCGCCTTCTCTTGGGCTTTGTACAAATTGTCCCGACGACCTCTTAAAGGTATAGGAACAGAAACTAGTCATCTTAATAGAGCAGTCTTTCAAAGGAGTCTAGATCTTCATCCCGAAAACGTGCATTCTCTTGGGCATCACACAAAGATAAACCTCTTCATACCAGTAGACTTGGACAGTCTCACCTCCTTTTGGATCTCCAGAAACCCTCAAGTTTTCCTAAAAAAACACAGGAAAAACCCTTTCCTCTTTTTAACATCCGATGCTTTCCTGGATATTCCTTTTATTTTCATCCGATGCTTTCCCGGATATTCCTTCTATTTTCATCCGATGTTTTTTTCGGATATTCATATCTCAATCTTTAATCTCTTCACTATTTTCAAGCAATTCCCACAAACACCCTTTTAGCTTCAATCTTGGGCTTTGAACAAGACATAAAATACTAAACCCTTTAGCTTCATATCTTGGGATTTGAACAAGATACAAATCACCTTTAGCTTCATATCTTGGGCTTTGAACAAGATACCCAAATATCTCTTTTCCTCCCATAGAATAGGAGGAACTACGATTGCTCTGATTTCCCAGTTTTCTTTAACGGGAATACGTAGGCATAAGATTACGAAATCTTACCGAGCACACTAAACAAAAACCTTAGGTCCAGTACCTTACCAAAAACATCAAAAAACCCAAAAACAACAAAAATATCTTTTCAACATCTCTCAACCTTCCCAAAGGAGAAACTTTCCCATTTACAACAGATAAACACCATCAAGTAGAAAACAGTAGAACAGTAGAAAATTGCTTTTAACCCATGGATAACCATGTATAGGATGGGTAGTTGACAACTCCCCATTATATAACCTGACCCCAAACTCCCCAATCTCTTAGCATTTGTTAAAGAAAACATTTGCGTGCAAGGTTAGTTTAAGATAGCTTCTCTTTCCTTTCCAGCTTCATAGGATAAATAAGAAACCAGAAAGTAGCACCCAATCCCATCCGCAGACAGGATGCGGGCGGTCACGAAAACCGTGCTACAGGAAAATGACGACTCTACTGGGGACGCAAACTAGGATTAGAATTCCTAAGAGGTCTAGGTCGTTAGCAATCATACTATATACTATATACTATATATATATATTTACTATTTTTCCTACTTGATATCCGTGTTTATTTTTCTGCTAATGGGAATGCGTGTGATGCCGCATGTGGAAAGATTGAGTATACACCTAAGATAGGTGATGGCTAAACGAGTAATCTTACAGGGAGTGACTCCCAAATAAGAGACCTCGACCATCGGATCAGTGGAGGCACCCTTTGCGGATTCAATGCCTATACGACTTCGGTTGTTGAAAGCAGTGTTGTTCGATTGTGGTCGTCGGTGAAACTGATTTAGTAGACTAAAACCATTTTGTAGTGCGGAAGCTATCGGAAATAGTTGTCATGCGATACTACCCTCATTTGAGGCTGATGATCTATTCTCGGTGAATAGCATTTACTCTAAGATACTGCAGCTCGCTGGCGATCTGCTTGCTGTTGTTATCCTGGGAGGAGCTGATGATTTTGAGAGACAGGTATAAAAATCACCAGTATAAACCTTTGGGAATGGATAGAGCCTTGACTTCATGACACCAAACCTTTGACCCCATGTTTTTTCTATGTTTTTGTGTGCTGCATCCATGCATTGCATATCATTCGCATCCCATGCATAAAGCATACATACGTCTAGATCATCGTCAATTCATTCCAACCTTCTGTCTTTCAGTCATCTGTAAGTCGTCAAACTGATTCCTCATCACCGATACGGGACTAGAGCTAACGTCAGGCGCAAAATGCCAGAACAAGAAGTGCACAATGCAGAGATTAGGATGGAGATAGACGATCTGAAGGCGAGCATGACTAATTTAACGGAAATGCTTCAGGTCCTAATTGCCAGAGGAGAGCCACCTCAGAGGACTGTCATCCAAGAAATCACGAGTGCTGCTATTGAGCCTCCGCCTGTTCAGATGCCACCATCTACATGGCCAAAATTTGGATTACCTCACGACTTCGTTCCACAACAGGTCACTACCACTTTGGTCAGTCAAGCTCCAAGACCAGAGTTTCAAATCCCTATTATCTCAGAACCCAGACCTCTGGTACGGACTGCCAGAATTCCCTTTGAGAATCCTAACTTTGATTACAACGCTAGTGCTCAAAGTGAGGACAATGTGGACATTGAGCCTGAAGAAGCCAATGAACAATATCAAACTTTGGATAAAAGGCTCAGAGCTGTAGAAGGAAATGACTTCTTCAATGTTGATGCAGACAACATGTGTCTTGTGTCTAACCTCGTCATGCCAGCCAAATTTAAGATCCCTGAGTTTATAAAGTACAAAGGCGACTCCTGTCCAAAGGCTCATTTGGTTATGTACTTTCGTAAGATGGCTGCCTACATCAAAAACCAAAAGTTGCTCATCCACTGCTTTCAGGATAACTTAAGTGGAGCTTCACTCAAGTGGTACATGAAACTTGAACGAAGCAACATTCATTGCTTGCAGGATCTTATCAATGCTTTCATGAATCAGTACAAGTATAACCTGGACATGACTCCAGACCGTCGACAACTCCAGAACACGACTCTGAACGAGAAAGAATCTTTCAAAGAGTATGCTCAATGCTGGAGAGAGAGTTAGCTTCTCAGGTTGAACCCCCTTTGGCTGAGAAAGAGCTTACCGGAATATTCTTAGACACTTTATCTCCCATCTTTTGGGAAAAGATGATTGGAAGTGTTTCATCAAACTTTACAGACTTGGTCATCATTGGCCAAAGACTTGAAGAAGGTATCAAGAATGGAAAGGTCTCTAAAACCGCTGAATCTTCTAACGCTGTAAAGAAACCCTATGGAAGCTTCCAAAAGAAGAGGGAAAATCAGACTAATTATGTATTAACTGAGGATAGGAAACCTCATTACAGACCTCAACAGCCTAATCAAGCTCATATTGCTGCTATCACTCCTCTGTTGGCTGCTCGACCTGCTCCAGCTCCTCAACGTCCGGCTGTTGGACAAAACCAGAACTACAATAGGACTCACTTTGATCCTATTCCTATAACGTACACTGAACTGTACCCTATTTTGGTTCAAAAAGGAGCAATTACTACTAAGGCAACACCTCTTCCTCCAAATCCACTTCCACCTGGATTCAGATCTGACCTTCATTGTGCATTCCATAAGGGGGTTGTGGGCCACGATTTAGAAAGATGTTACGCACTAAAGGCTAGAGTGCGGGATCTGATCAGAGACAACCTCCTCAGGTTTCGTGACATTAGTCCTAATGTCCAGCACAATCCTCTGCTTGAACATAAGAACTGAAACTTCAATCAACTTCAGTTCAGTTACTTCCCAAAGACAGGACAACTCGTCCTTGTGTTTGATTAGTCACTGACTTTGTTTCTGTCTATTTTGCAATTTCCTTATTTATATCATATTTGCTTTCAGCTTGTTTATTTTTAAATGTCAGTTTTAATGAAATGAGCATGTACAGTACTTTGATTCAAATCATCTGTTTATTCGCATCTTTATGCTTTCTCTTTCAAAAAACAAAAACTTTCAAAAAAAAAAAATACACCTCTTTTTCAAATTTTTGACTATGCAAATATTTGTGGGAGGATGATAAAAATATAATACCCATAATTGCTGTCAGTATGCTTTCAAATAAAAAACTTTGCTGACGATGTAAGGCATTTTTTCAATTCCCAAACACTGGAGATATAAGGAAGATAATCCCTCGTTAACCCCTTTGAGCCTTGAAGTAGGAGTTTCTTTCTTTATAAAAAAACCCGCAATTTTAACCAGGGGCAGGGTAGTTCTCAGTTTAATTTGGGTTGTGTATTCAAGTTCAAAAAGTTTACATACAACAAGTAGATGTTGAAAACGTCTTTCAAATCAAAAGCCAGTGATGGTCCATCGTAATCATCAAATCTTGCAGTCACTTTCTTTCTAAGAAGAAATCAAAAATAAAAAAGCCCGCTAAGTAAAAAAGCTTAGGCAAAAACTAGGGCATCCCGCTGACTATAAATTTCAAAAAAAATAGGTCAGGCAAAAGTTAGGGATAACACAGAGAAGAGATCCTTAAATCCTCGATCTTTAAAAAAGGGTCCACAAAGATGAAAAACAACTAAATGTTACAAAGAAGCAGTAACTGCTGTCTTAAGACTTCTGGACCATCGTCATCACTATCATCTGTACAATTCCGAAACCTTTTTGAACCTGAATGCATAATTTAAGTTTAACTGAGCATAGGACTGGAGAACATCACGAAGTTGGGGTGGGCACAAACAAATTTTGAGCCTTTATCTTTTTTTCATAAACCGTGAACCATGACCACGTTATAACCCTCAAAAGACCTAATTGAAGTAAGGTTATTTTGAAAGCATACTACAGCAAGGTTGCGTAAACTGAATCCAAAATCATTTTTTGCAAATCATTTGTTTTGGTATCATACCTCTGTTTTACTTTTCATTCAAAATGTTTTTAAACCACTGTGTTTTTAACCAGTAATCCATATTACTGTATTTTTTCTGAAAACAATGATTTTGTTTTCAAAATTCTTACATGAACTTTACATTAAATTTGCCATGTTTAAATAAATATTTTTGATTGCAAATTTGCTTTCCTCTCAAGGAATTTTCAAAATAGTTTAGAAACTTTGTCAGTGATCCTATCAGGGGCAAGTTCTTTCCAGAGCCTGTTAAGAATCAGTTCAAGGTTTGTTCAGTGCAAGTCCTTCTCAGAATTGGTTTATTCAGAAAACTTTCAAGAATCATTACTGGGGCAAGCCGTCCTAGTATACAGCATACAATCATTATCATTCAAGCTGAAGCAATAATCAGTTCATCTACAACAGTCCGTAAGTCTGGGGCAATTTATTTGGAAAAATCCCCAAGCAAGCTATCTAGCCTTCCTCCAAGGATTATAAACTTGATACAGTTTATCAGTATGACAAAGAGGTGTTAACAAACAACATTTTCAGTCCCTAAGCAATGGCAGTGATCTCTGTGTTGAGGAATCAGTCTTGTCTGTCACTCCCCAAAAGATTATAAACTTGTTAATTTCCACTCTCTCAAAGAGTCTAAACTTGTTGTCAGCATTTTCATTTGCATTACCTTTAATCATACATCATAACTTTTTCATATACTATGCATTCAAGAGTGTTTTAATCCTCATTTGCATTCATCAGTGATCGTGTTATTATCAACATCTTACCTTTCTACAAAGTCCAACTTATCTGGTACCTATACTTTTATGTCTTATCTGATGTTCTTCTAGATATAACTTTGTGTCTATCCGATGTTCTTCCGGATATGTCTATCTATTCTGATGCTTTTCCAGAACTTTTCTCTGTGTCTACCCGATGTTCTTTCGGATATATCATTTGGTTTTGAAGTTTTTTCCAAAACCCATTCTGATGTTTTTCCAGAACTCTCTTTGTCTATCTGATGTTCTTCCAGAAACTCCTTTAATGTCTATCTGATGCTCTCCCGGATATGAATTTTCCTCATCTGGTGTTTTTCCAGATGTAACTTTTGTTCGGATGACTTATCTGATGCTTTTTTGGATATGTTCATCGTTCAACCAGTCTTCTAAAAAATTTCTCTGTACATTTAACGCTTTTCTAAATGTTTCGGATTTACACTCAAAGTTATTTTTAATACATTCAACGCTTTTCTGGATGTCATTAATATATCTTCAAGTTTGGTCGATAACTCAGTCCAATGCTTTTTTGGATGCCTTTGAGTTTGTTTCTCATTCGTCCAATGTTTTTCTGGATGTGCCTGATTTATTTTTCAGACTTCGTTCAATGCTCTTCTGAATGTCTCTTACGGTTGTTACTGTTCTTTTCCAGAGTTTTTTAATACATGTCTGAAAATCTCTGATGACTGTAACCTTTTTCCCACTAAAGTTACCTTCGCTTTCTGGATGTTCTCGTGTAGTCCACGATAAAATTAAACTGCTTTCTCAAAAGTCTCTGACATATTTTCAGATCTAGTCTCATTCCACATCTAATGTTTTCCTAGATGTTTCTGATATATTTTCCAGAGTATGACACTTCTTTCGCATCTGATGTTTTTTCGGATGTCTGTATCTTTGTTCCAGGGTTTATCCCTCTCTTTCTAAATATTGTTGGATACCTTTGTCGCATCGGAAAATTTCCACAATATCTTATATCCCAAGAAAATTCTGTTGGTCTGTCTCCTGTGGCATCATTCCCCATAGTGTTCAAGAGTCTTCCATTCATCACATATCATTTCATCTGCATTCACAGTCAAAATTTTAGGTACTCTGATATTTAATCCTCTTATACCTCGAATATCTAAAACTCTTTGATATTCATACCTTCAGGTCTAAGAAGATTAAATAGGGGCATCTGCCATACCCTAAATTTTGACCAGGCATTTTTATTTTTTTCATTTCATCTGTCTATATTTTCATACTGTGTCGTCTGCATACAATATCATATATTTTCTTCATGAATATTTTTTGAATTATCAGCCAGATTTAACGTATAAAATTTTCATGTATTTTTGGTCAAATTAAAAGTCAATTGTGCAAAAAAGTCGATATCCGGGCAGTTTTTAAAATCGAACTTTCAGACATCATTTTTTATTTATTTTTCGCGTACTTTAACCCAATGTGCTTATTTTAATTTTTTGACTTTCCGGTCATCATGTTTCTGACCCGTCTGAGCCTTTTTACCGAGTAAAATTTCACAATTTGATCGCGCAGTGTATTTTTTCAATACTTAATATTTTGTACTGATCATTTTGGTGTGTCCATTTTTATTTTTCGGACGCGTCAATATCGGACGTTTTATCATTTTTAACCGGTTTTGTTTCATTTTAATTGATAATTTTGTTTTTTTTACACGGTTTGTTTTATTAGTAGTGCATATGATAAGAATCCTAATTAACCATTATCTCATGTTTTCATTTCATCATCATTTTTTATTATAATAGAATATTCTAACTAACCATACTTTTTATTCCACCATTATTTTAATTTATTAGAATAGTTTATCTAATCATCTTATCTCATATTTTTATTTATATTTTTTTCTTCTCACGTTTATATATATATATATATATATATATATATATATATATATAAGAAATGTATCATATGAGAATGCCATTTTTAAGTGAGAACATGAGAATGAATCTGAACCATTAGATTTTAAAATAAATGGTGGAGATGACTATACAACTTCTGAATGTTGTATTAATTGACATGGTTTTGCAAATTATGTAGCTATATGCAAGTGTTTAACTATGTCTGTGTGGTATTTGCAGACAAAAAGAAGCTTATCTTTCAACTGAGATGGGCAATCAAAGTAAACAGCTAACAAATTGTTTTTGCTTGATCTTAACTACTAGTGAGACAACCACTGGATATTTGATTTGATGAGTTTATTTTGTAAATTATTTGAAGGTCCAAGTTTATTTGCTTAATGTCAAAAAGTTTTTAAATTCGACCATTTTCCTTATTTACTTAGTCCCAAAATTTATATTTAATTTTGTTTTATTTAAAAATAAAATAAAATATACTTACTTTTTATAATAAAATTAAGGATTAATTAACCGAACAAACCGATCCATTTTAACCGATAAACCGACTAAACCGAATCCGATTAAACTGATTACAATTTCAGTCGGTATTGGGCTTAATAATTACATCCATGGTTTCAAATGGTTTGATATATTGGACCCGAGTACAACCCAAACCGACCGATGTCCAGCCCTAGTGGAGATTATGTATCTGTTTTTTTCTCTCTCCTCCATCATTTATTTTCATAATGGAGGAGAGAGAAAAACAAAAACCACACATAATCTCCACCATTTATTTTAAAATCTAATTATTCGAATTCATTCTCATGTTCTCACATAAAAATAGCATTCTCATAATAAATGAACCCTATATATATATATATATATATATATATATATATATATATATATATATATATATATTTGTTTATTTGTTCATTTTTAGAAAAAATAATGTAAATTCATATATTTTTATACAATTTTGTTTTTTTATGAATTTTTTTTTATATATTTTGTTTTAAATAACTTTTATTTTTAATACCATTTGTTTTTTTGCCAAATTCATCGTTGTTATATATATATATATATATATATATATATATATATATATATATATATATATATATATATATATATATATATATATATATATATATATATATATATATATATATATATATTATTTTGTAACAAACTTTGAATTTTTGAATAAAAAACCATTATTAATTTTGAATTATGAATCTTGTGCACCAAGTAATGAAGACTTGGAATTCAAACTTGGAATTTTTTATTATTCTATCTTTTTCTAACTTGATCACCAAGTTTCTTTTTCCTATAAATACCACATCAAATTCACTTTCAAAATCACACCAAAACAAGCATAGCCTTTGTTTTCTTTCTTCTTTCCTCTCTTCAAATTTTGAGCTTCATAAGGAGTGCAAGGTTGGAATTTCAACTCCAAGCAACTTCCACTCCAATCAATCATTGTTTGGAAGGTAAGGATTCTCACTTTGAAACTTCATGAAATATGCATCATTTACATCCATTTAAATTCATGATATGCTTGTTATAATTACATATTTGAATTCCTCATGAAATTCTCTTCAAAATGGTATATTGGAACATGTGATTTGGTAAAAAAATGAGAGAGTTGTGTTTGGAAGAAGTTGTTGATCATGTACAAATTCTGCTACTGTCGCTGCAATAGACAGCGCTGTTAAAACCTGTTATTTTTGTTCCTCTACGCTGTGATACACACCGGTGCTGCCCAGGAGCGCTGGTAAAAGTCTGTTGCTTATTTTCCTGCGCCACAATTTACAGCTACCTTGCCAGGAGCGCTGTTAAAACTCTTTGCTTTATATATTATTTATTTTTTTTAGTATCTTTTTTATTTACTTATTTATTTTATTTTCTTATTTATTTTATTTTCTTATTTATTTTTAACCAAATATTTATTTTAACATCTTCTTTTTAATAATATTTTCTTTTATCTTAGTTATTTTAATTTCTTATTTATTTTCCTTTAAATCATTTATTTTATCTTTTTGTTTTCCTAAAAATCCTTTTAATCACTTTATTAAACTTTCTTTTGGTTACTTAAACTTTTGTCATTTAAAATATGATTATACTTTAGTTAAATCTTTCATTTATTATCTTTAATGAAAAAAAACCTTAAACATATTTATTACCTTTTAATTTATTAATTCCAAGGATTTTCTTCATTTCAAACACACTTTGTTTATTCTCTAAATATTGTACTTCTTTTGTGATTTTTAGCTTGACATAATCTTTGTACACAATGGGCATCCCTTAAGGTGTAAGCCCCGACCCTTTTGAGTATAAATAATTTTTGGGCCACTATTAGAGTGTAAGTCCCTCCACTTTTTTTATTCAATCATGTTTAAATATATTTGGGCCTCCACTTGAGTATAAGTCCCTTTACTTTTGTTTCACCACATGATGCTTTCCTGTGTATGTTTATTTATCAACACGATGTTCTTCCGTATATGTTTTATTTCACATGACATTCTTCCATGTATAATTGACTCTGATTTTATGGGCATCCCTTAAGGTGTAAGCCCCAACCCTTTTGTAAAAAACCCATTGGGCCTCTCCTTGAGCTGTAAGCCCCAATTTACTTTCCAAATACTTTCTCTTTTGATTTTGAGATATACTGTTGTTTTAAATTTTTCTTTGTTGAACAACTAACCAAACAGCATGGAAGCTCTACAACCGAGTAAGTGTTTATATGCTTTCTTTATCCGCTTTCATATACATAATTGTATTATGGGAAGTTGCGCATGGTTAGTCTTCTTTCATACCTTTTAAAAATACTTGTCATATATCAACTGTATATATACTAGTATAGTTATTTAGAGTTTTCCCCGGCAACTACGTCTAGAACTAGGTAAAGCCCTGTTGGTCACTCTTGAATACAGACAAAACTAGATCCCCTGTAGGATTCCAGATACAGTCTTCCCTCCTCTTGGGGTTAAACAATATGGAGACGTGAAAGACAACATTCTTTGTGAATCCTTTCTCAGACTGTCATCCTTAGAAATTGTCAAAGAAACTCTAACCCCCCAGAGATGATCTTTTCTCCGTGAATGGCATCTCTTGAGTTTCTTCCAAATTCTCAAACTTTCCTGGCTTGATCTATTCTCGGTGAATGGCATGTCTTGAACTTCTTGGGGTTTGGGGACCCACAGGCTTCTTAAAAGCACCCCACCTCCTCTTGGGCGTTGTACAAGGACCCTTCGACTTCTTAGAAGTTTTCACAACCTCCTCTTAGGCTTCGTATAATGATTCTTCCTCGGCGAAGATAACCTCCTCTTGGGCTTCGTACAAATTGTCCCTTCGGCTTCTTAAAAAGTTTTTTTCCGCCTTCTCTTGGGCTTTGTACAAATTGTCCCGACGACCTCTTAAAGGTATAGGAACAGAAACTAGTCATCTTAATAGAGCATTCTTTCAAAGGAGTCTAGATCTTCATCCCGAAAACGTGCATTCTCTTGGGCATCACACAAAGATAAACCTCTTCATACCAGTAGACTTGGACAGTCTCACCTCCTTTTGGATCTCCAGAAACCCTCAAGTTTTCCTAAAAAAACACAGGAAAAACCCTTTCCTCTTTTTAACATCCGATGCTTTCCTGGATATTCCTTTTATTTTCATCTGACGCTTTCCCGGATATTCCTCCTATTTTCATCCGATGTTTTTCCCGGATATTCATATCTCAATCTTTAATCTCTTCACTCTTTTCAATCAATTCCTACAAACACCCTTTTAGCTTCAATCTTGGGCTTTGAACAAGACACAAAATACTCAACCCTTTAGCTTCATATCTTGGGCTTTGAACAAGATACAAATCACCTTTAGCTTCATATCTTGGGCTTTGAACAAGATACCCAAATATCTCTTTTCCTCCCATAGAATAGGAGGAACTACGATTGCTCTGATTTCCCAGTTTTCTTTAACAGGAATACGTATAAGATTGCGAAATCTTACCGAGCACACTAAACAAAAACCTTAGGTCCAGTACCTTACCAAAAACATCAAAAAACCTGAAAACAACAAAAATATCTTTTCAACATCTCTCAACCTTCCCAAAGGAGAAACTTTCCCATTTACAACAAATAAACACCATCAAGTAGAAAACAGTAGAACAGTAGAAAATTGCTTTTAACCCATGGATAACCATGTATAGGATGGGTAGGTGACAACTCCCCATTATATAACCTGACCCCGAACTCCCCAATCTCTTAGCATTTGTTAAAGAAAACATTTGTGTGCAAGGTTAGTTTGAGATAACTTCCCTTTCCTTTCCAGCTTCATAGGATAAATAAGAAATCAGAAAGTAGCACCCAATCCCATCCGCAGACAGGATGCAGGCGGTCACGAAAATCACGCTACAATGTTATTTAAAACAAACACACTGCAGATAGACATGCCTTTTTTAGCATTTAACTACAGAGGAGAAAATACAGTCATAAGAAATGCAGTAATTAAAGATCATAAAAGAATTCTACACCTCCAACATCCAAACCATAGATTTTACAACAAAACTTTTTTCTTGTTGGGTAATAAACCATAAATCATGGGATACAAACTACTTTGTGTAGCACACGTTGCTGTAAAGAAGAAAATTAAAACAAGTTTTGAATATTTCATAACATCAATAATGCTTAAAAGATATTAGACATCATAAAAGTTATTCTAGAATATTAATAAAGTAATAAAGCTTAAATTCTAATTTATAAAAGAGTTATTGATGCACATCAGAGTTGATTTAATAAGGGCTATGAAAAATTTCATCCAAACAGCAAGATTGTAAAATGAGTAATGTTAAAACAACAATACTCACAATGTTAAAACATAGAAACAACAATACTCACCATGTTAAAGCATAGAAACAACAACTTCTAATCTTCAAAATGGTAACCCAAACAACTTTCCATCAATTCAGCTGTATTAAGAAGTAAATTGAAGTTAAATAAAACACCAAAGCTTAAAACTTTTACACTAAATAAAGTACAAAATACCTTCATCGTCAGAGTCTATTTCATTCAACACAGTAGCAAATTCTTCTGCAACTCTAGAAGCTCCTATATATATATATATATATATATATATATATATATATATATATATATATATATATATATATATATATATATATATATATATATCACATGTAGAATAACAAAGAATAATTAGTTAACAATATGTAAAGATTATTTGACATACATTACGATATTGAATTAATAGTTTAAAATTTTACCATTATTCTCAACAACCCATAGCCAACTCCTAGCACACATCAAATCCTCTACAGTAGTCCAGTTAAGTCGGCTACGATGAGGACTCAATATTCGACCACTATTGTTGAATTGGAGGACTTCTTCCATTCCTCTATTGCCAACTTAATCTTACAAATCTTAGGAAAGTACAAGTTGGCAGTTGGATATTTTGTACCAGAAATCAACTCAGTTACTTCATTAAACAATTTCAGGAACCCACAAACATCTTTAGCAAATTGCCACTGTGAATTAGTTGGCAAACAAGTGTATAAAGACTCACGTTGTTTCAACCGAATAAATACATCCTTGTACTCTATGGCAATATCAAGCATCTTATATGTGCTATTCCATCTTGTTGGACAATCTAGAGCTGACTTTCTAGTAAAAACAATTCTCAATTGTCTAGCGGTATCTTCGAATTTTTCATGCCTTTTAGGTGTAGCACTCCAAAAGGAAACACTATCCCGAATATTTTCTACCCCATCCTTAAACACTTGTAGCCCCTCCTGAACAATTAAATTTAGGATGTGCACACATCAAAGCATATGTAACAAAGACCCATCCCTTATCAAACTTTCCAATGGCAACTTATTCTTAATTTTCCTAATCATGGAGTCATTTGTGCTACAATTATCTAAAGTAACAGTATAAAGCTTTGAATCAATGTTCCAGTCCATTAAACAGTTAACAAGTGCTTCGACAATTCTTTCACTAGTGTGAGGGGCTGGAACATAAATGAACCTAACATAATAATATTTACACTCAATCATATTGTCATTAAGAACAAAAAAATGATACAATTAAGTTATAAAATATAAACTTTGTTACCTCAAGATTCGACTCTGTAAAGTCCACGAGCCATCAATATAGTGAGTCGTAACCGCCATATACCCTTTGTTTTGGTTGCTTGAAGTCCATATATCTGTGGTAATCGCTACTCTTCCTTCATAGCTATCTAACATCTTCATAGCAGATTTTTTCTCAAAATCATAAACTTTCAATACCTCATTCTTCATTGTGTTTCGAGTAGGAACTTTAAACAATGGTTGGAGAGAAACAAAGACTCTTCTAAGACCAACGTGATCCACAATTGATAGTGGATAATCGTGCATAATAATAGCTTCAACAATCAACTTCTTCACATTTTCTGGATTATAAGTTCCAATTCCCAACTCTTGCTTTCCTTCTGAGATAGTAGGCAGGAGAAATGGTTGTCCTTTGTCATGGTTTTTATTCTTAATCTTTTTTTGAATACAACTCGAGAGATGTCATTTCAAGTGATTTGTTCCATTCTTTGAAGTGCCACTAAGTTGTTTTTTACACCAGATGCATTCAGCCTTATCTTTCCCATTCACTTTCATCTTTTTGAATTTTTGCCACACATTACTTCTTAGTTTCTTTGATGCAGGTTCTAAGCTTGTATCAATTTCTTCTTGTTGCCCAACATCAGGCGCCGGACTCGGATTAGAAGATACCTCCTGAGTTGGTGGACATGTACTTTCTTGTGTATGATTAGATGTTCCTTCCAGTTAAGGGGTTATGTTTACTTGATCTATTTGACGTATTAGAATTAGAATTGTATGAATTAGAAATGATTGGAAATGAAATGCTAAATAAACTATTTGCTATACAATGACACCGAGCATCGCGGTTATACTTTCCATAAGTCACCAGATCAATTATTTAAAAGTTAGCAACTATTCTTTCCAAGCACAAATTGCCCTGCATATCGAAAAAAGACCACTGATGCATCTAATAAAAATAGTGGAAATTCATTCTAAATCCTAAGGACTTCGTGAAAAACAATTATAATGAAGCATGATCGGAGAACCACACATGAGAACTGTCGTAACCCGAAATTTGACCTCCCTCTTTTGCCTATTGCATAAGCATAAGCATTCGCATCACTGTCATACGCATTCGCACTTTTCCTCTAGTGTTTTGATTGCAGGATATTTAGGTTTTCCAAGCCCAATTAATCATATCCTCACAAGGTCATCACCTCATCAAAACAAGCACAAAATAAAGGTTTCCATACCTATTCATCAATACAAGAGGTGGAAAATCGAAGTTGGGACCACAACACCCTTTTTTAGGCAAGTTGGGCATATTTTGGGCTGGTTAATCGATTAACCATTTGCAGTGCAATTGTGGTAATCGATTAACACAGGCAAAATAGGCACAATTTGCTGCTTTTTCATGACAGCACCTTTGCACACATTTTGGTCTTGGATTCTAGCAGCATATGGAATATTCTAGACACCTCTAAACATTTCCAAGCTACTCAATTCATTCCAAGTGCATTTGCTATGATATTTCACTTCAAATCAAATGCACCATGTTCCTTGTTCACCAAGTAATGTGGACCTTTGGATGTTGGAATTCACCTTGGGATGGTTACCGAGTTGGTTCTAACTAACCGAGTTAACCGCCTTGACTCGGTGAGTCAAGTCCAACTAACTCCTAACCTAGCTCCAAACCCAAAGCTAATTCCAAACCAAACTCCAAACCATCTCACATTCCAAACCTAAAGCCTATATAAACACACCTCTACTCACTTTTCAATTCCTCAACCATTCTCAACCATTCTCAACCATTCTCTATCATTTTGCACCAAGCTTCTCACATTTCACTCTCAATTCTCTCACTTTTTCTCTAATTTCTCTACTCATTCTTCATCTTCATCTCAATTCTTCTCCATCAAACCTCACCAAAAGCTCTTATTCTTGAAGGATAATCACTTTTCACATTGAAAGTGATTAATTCTTGAGCTTAACCTTCATCATTTGGCATTCTTTGGTTGGATTTCTGGAATTACATCTCATTCTACTTTAATCCAAGGGTTTCACACCATTTATTTTGGTGTAAGTTCGATTTCGGTGCATTTTCGCGTTTTTGATCGGTTTCGACGCGTTTCGTCTCCAATTCAAGGATCCTCTGGTTTTCTTTAATCTTCTGCACCAAGATCACTTTGCAACATTTACCAAGGCACATCTCAGCCTTGTAGGTTGGTGGATTTCATTCATTTTATCATTTCGATCGTTTTCATATCGCTTGCGGTGTAATTTCGATATTCTCGCATGTGAATTGATTATACTTTTGCTTAATCCATCATCTTGATTGTTAATTGATTCTTTTGTTGATCATTTGCTGTTTCTAAGCTTGATTTTTCGTGCATAATTGTTTTCCCTAGCATTGGAGTGATTGCACAATCAAAAAGTTGGCCAAAAGCACTTTTCAAAACTGATTTTCTGCTCCCTGTACAGTGTTAATCGATTAACACATTGAAGTGCAATTGTGTTAATCGATTAACTAGTGTTTTTTTGCACTTTTTCAAGTGTTAATCGATTAACACTTTGCAGTGCAATTGTGTTAATCGATTAAAACTGAACCAGAAGGCCATTTTCTTGCATTTTTAAGTATGTTTGCCATGCTTTCTTCATTTTAACTTCCATTGATTGTCATGCTTGATTTTATGGATGTTTTTAATGTCATTTCACTTCTGGTCGAAGCATGTTCATGAACTTTTGATGCACATTTTTTATTATTCATTTGTTTCATGTTCTTAGCATTGTATGAACATAACAATTCTTGCACTATTTTTGTTCACATGATACATGAGTTTGTGTGGCATTTCAATGATCATATGGCACTGTTCTGCACTTTCCATTTCAGTTTGCATTAAGTTTATTCTTCATGGATAAACTTAATCTTGTATAATCAAGTAACAGTATAAAGCTTTGAATCAATGTTCCAGTCCATTAAACAATTAACAAGTGCTTCAACAAGTCTTTCACTAGTGTGAGGGGCTGGAACATAAATGAACCTAACATAATAATATTTACACTCAATCATATTGTCATTAAGAACAAAAAAATGATACAATTAAGTTATAAAATATAAACTTTGTTACCTCAAGATTCGACTCTGTAAAGTCCACGAGCCATCAATATAGTGAGTCGTAACCGCCATATACCCTTTGTTTTGGTTGCTTGAAGTCCATATATCTGTGGTAATCGCTACTCTTCCTTCATAGCTATCTAACATCTTCATAGCAGATTTTTTCTCAAAATCATAAACTTTCAATACCTCCTTCTTGATTGTGTTTCGAGTAGGAACTTTAAACAATGGTTGGAGAGAAACAAAGACTCTTCTAAGACCAACGTGATCCACAATTGATAGTGGATAATCGTGCATAATAATAGCTTCAGCAATCAACTTCTTCACATTTTCTGGATTATAAGTTCCAATTTCCAACTCTTGCTTTCCTTCTGAGATAGTAGGCAGGAGAAATGGTTGTCCTTTGTCATGGTTTTTATTCTTAATCTTTTTTTGAATACAACTCGAGAGATGTCATTTCAAGTGATTTGTTCCATTCTTTGAAGTGCCACTAAGTTGTTTTTTACACCAGATGCATTCAGCCTTATCTTTCCCATTCACTTTCATCTTTTTGAATTCTTGCCACACATTACTTCTTAGTTTCTTTGATGCAGGTTCTAAGCTTGTATCAATTTCTTCTTGTTGCCCAACATCAGGCGTCAGACTCGGATTAGAAGATACCTCCTGAGTTGGTGGACATGTACTTTCTTGTGTAGGATTAGATGTTCCTTCCAGTTAAGGGGTTGTGTTTACTTGATCCATTTGACGTATTAGAATTAGAATTTTATGAATTAGAAATGATTGGAAATGAAATGCTAAATCAACAATTTGCTATACAATGACACCGAGCATCGCAGTTATACTTTCCATAAGTCACCAGATCAATTATTTAAAAGTTAGAACCTATTCTTTCCAAGCACAAATTGCCCTGCATATTGAAAAATGACCACTGATGCATCTAATAAAAATAGTGGACATTCATTCTAAATCCTAAGGACTTCGTGAAAAACAATTATAATGAAGCATGATCAGAGAAGCACACATGAGAACTGTCGTAACCCGAAATTTGACCTCCCTCTTTTGCCTATTGCATAAGCATAAGCATTCGCATCGCTGGCATACGCATTCACACTTTTCCTCTGGTGTTTTGATTGCAGGATATTCAGGTTTTCCAAGCCCAATTAATCATATCCTCACAAGGTCATCACCTCATCAAAACAAGCACAAAATAAAGGTTTCCATACCTATTCATCAATACAAGAGGTGGAAAATCGAAGTCGGGACCACATCACCCTTTTTTTGGTAAATTGGGCATATTTTGGCCTGGTTAATCGATTAACCATTTGCAGTGCAATTGTGGTAATCGATTAACACAGGCAAAATAGGCACAATTTGCTGCTTTTTCATGACAGCACCTTTGCACACATTTTGGTCTTGGATTCTAGCAGCATATGGAATATTCTAGACACCTCTAAACATTTCCAAGCTACTCAATTCATTCCAAGTGCATTTGCTATGATACTTCACTTCAAATCAAGTGCACCATGTTCCTTGTTCACCAAGTAATGTGGATCTTTGGATGTTGGAATTCACCGCGAGTTGATTCTAACTAACCGAGTTAACCGCCTTGACTCGGTGAGTCAAGTCCAACTAACTCCTAACCTAGCTCCAAACCCAAAGCTAATTCCAAACCAAATTCCAAACCATCTCACATTCCAAACCTAAAGCCTATATAAACACGCCTCCACTCACTTTTCAATTCCTCAACCATTCTCAACCATTCTCTACCATTTTTCACCAAGCTTCTCACATTTCACTCTCAATTCTCTCACTTTTTCTCTGATTTCTCTACTCATTCTTCATCTTCATCTCAATTCTTCTCCATCAAACCTCACCAAAAGCTCTTATTCTTGAAGGATAATCACTTTTCACATTGAAAGTGATTAATTCTTGAGCTTAACCTTCATCATTTGGCATTCTTTGGTTGGATTTCTGGAATTACATCTCATTCTACTTCAATCCAAGGGTTTCACACCATTTATTTTGGTGCAAGTTCGATTTCGGTGCATTTTCGCGTTTTTGATCGATTTCGACGCATTCCATCTCCAATTCAAGGATCCTCTGGTTTTCTTTAATCTTCTGCACCAAGATCACTTTGCAACATTTACCAAGGCACATCTCAGCCTTGTAGGTTGGTGGATTTCATTCATTTTATCATTTCGATCGTTTTCGTATCGTTTGCGACGTAATTTCGATATTCTCGCATGTGAATTGATTATACTTTTGCTTGATCCATCATCTTGATTGTTAATTGATTCTTTTGTTGATCATTTGCTCTTTCTAAGCTTGATTTTTCGTGCATAATTGTTTGCCCTAGCATTGGAGTGATTGCACAATCAAAAAGTTGGCCAAAAGCACTTTTCAAAACTGATTTTCTGCTCCCTGTACAGTGTTAATCGATTAACACATTGCAGTGCAATTGTGTTAATCGATTAGCCAGTGTTTTTTTTCACTTTTTCAAGTGTTAATCGATTAACACTTTGCAGTACAATTGTGTTAATCGATTAACACTGAACCAGAAGGTCATTTTCTTGCATTTTTAAGTATGTTTGCCATGCTTTCTTCATTTTAACTTCCATTGATTGTCATGCTTAATTTTATGGATGTTTTTAATGTCATTTCACTTCTGGTCGAAGCATGTTCATGAACTTTTGATGCACATTTTCGATTATTCATTTGTTTCATGTTCTTAGCATTGCATGAACATAGCAATTCTTGCACTATTTTTGTTCACATGATACATGAGTTTGTGTGGCATTTCAATGATCATTTGGCACTGTTTTGCACTTTCCATTTCAGTTTGCATTAAGTTTATTCTTCATGGATAAACTTAATCTTGTATAATCAATAATTCACTCCTTTTTGCTTTAATGACTTTTCATCCTCTTTGGAAAGTTGTTAGAATGTTTCTCCCTTGATTAATTGATCGAAACTTTGTTTCGAGTAATCGATCTTCCCTTTTCCTCTCTTTAGGCCTCCTTTAGAGCTTTCTCTCTCTTTCCCCCCCGTGGAGTTGGAGTTTCGCGTTGCGCCTTGCATCGGAGCACTGCCAAATTGACGCCGTTATGCTGTCCGTTTCTCTACGCAGGAGCACTGTACAACTTGGAGTTGTTGGGCCGTCCGGTTCAACTTCCGCATTACACCCTGTGTGTGTTAGGGAAGGGATGAGAAGGGAGAATTCCTACTCTCATTCTGACTACTTCAGGTAGGGGACGAATGACCCTGTGCTTGGCTTAGTCATCTCTATCTCCAGGCGGTAATGTGATTTCCTTCCCCAATCGAGTCAATCCTTGATCACTCTTCTCTCTGTGCGATCTCTTTCGATCCTTGATCACTCTTTGCTCTTTGCAATCTCTTTCGATCCTTGATCACTCCTATCTCCATCTCTCTTGATCAATCACCATTCTTCTTGGTTACGATCCTATGTTTCTTAGGTTAGCAAGCTTTTTTCGTTTCAATACCCTATGTTCTTCTTGTAATCAATCATTGCTTTTGATTCCCCTGAAGAGTTTCAATTCTCTCTCTTTGGTCCAACACAGTTTTCCTGTCACGGCCATTTTCCCCAGGAGTTCGCAACCTTCTCTTGGTTCTTCTCCTTTCTCGGGTTAATCACCTTCTCTTGGTTAATCACCCGTCTCTTCAGTTAATCACAGTCCGTCTGTTAATCACTGAACACCTCTTGGGTTAATCACATATTCTTGGTTAATCACCCGTCTCTTCAGTTAATCACAGTCCGTCTGTTAATCACTGAACACCTCTTGGGTTAATCACATATTCTTGGTTAATCACCCGTCTCTTCAGTTAACCACAGTCCGGCTGTTAAAATACTGAACCCTTTTGAGTTAATCACCTTCTCTTGGTTAATCACTCGCTTTCCTCTTCGGTTGGTCACAGTCCGTCTGTAAACACCGAATCCCCCGCAGTTGGCAACCTCCTATTGGTTCGAATACTTGCACCCTTGGGTTAGTAACCTTTCTGTGGTTCGAATACCCTTTCTTCGGTTGAGTACTGTTTGTTCAGTCAATTTACCGAACCCCTTTGGGTCACGACCTTTGCTCGATCCTATACTCGTCCTTTGGGTTATGATCTTTATTCGGTCCTACACCCGCTTTTCTGGTTAATCACAGTTTTCTCTGTTAAAACCAATGCTTCTCTATCCCTCACAGAGTTACAGTCCCTTCTTTCCTCGGTTAACCACTGTTTATCAGTTAACATACTGATGCCTTTCAGAGTCAAACACCTTCTCTCGATTCAGCACTCTCTCCCTGGGTTTATCACAGTCCGTCTATTGACACCAGCTCCTTTTCCCCGCCAGGGTTCTACTCTCTTTCTTCGGTTAACCACTGCCAGCCAGTTAATATACATAATCTCCTCTTGGTTTCGACACCAATTCTCTTTGTTATCCCCAGCGGAGTTTCTTTCATTCTCGATTTTGACACCATTCTTTTCCTATTCTTTTGTGCAAACGCTCTTACTGCGGGGTCTTTCCCTGTAGAGTTTTTCTTTCACTCTTGCTCTTGGTTTCGACACCACCTCTTTCTTCTTCTTGTTTCTTTCTTGTTGTGTTTTTCGTTCAGTTCCCCGAACTACGGAAGCTCTAATTCTGCATTCTTTTGAATGTATGATACGTAGGTATGAGATCGCAATGTCTCAGCGAGCACACTTCCACCTTTCTTCCGTCTTCCTCCTCTCTTTCCTTTTCTTCGTCCCCTGGTTCCATGAACTACGACGCTCTGATTTCCTCATTGCACTATGAGGGTACGTAGGCACGAGGACTTCGTTCCTCCGCGAGCACTTTCTTTCCTTTCTTTCTTTTTCCTCTTTCTTCTCTCTCTCTCTCTCTCCTCTTCTTTTACCTAGAAGCCTTTAGATAGATAACCCATCCAAGCCTAGAAGCAAGCGAAAGGTTCCCGTCGAGTACGACGGATGCTTTAGGTGTTAATACCTTCCTTTCGCATAACCGACCCCCCGTTCCCATTTCTCTTCCCTTGGGTTCTATCGATATTTTCCCTATCCTTTGGGACTAAATAAATTTTGGTGGCGACTCTGTGTTATCTTTGAGTGTGCGATTCACTCAGGTAGAAACCAGCCATCTTCAAGAACTAGCATTTATTTGATGTTATGTTAAACTGTCCTCAATACTAAAGTCAACAGATTCAGACCTGCCTCCTGAAATATAGCACAATAAAACCAACTAAACAAAAGATGCTTGAGTAAACTTCTATCCAATTTAAGCATATGTTGCAAGAAATTCCTGAGTAATGAGCTAAGAATATACATCGGGCGAATAATAGATAGGAAATTCCTTGTTAAGTTATCTATTCTGGATAATGGTGGTGGTGCGGTGCCAACAATGGAATGACAGATAGGGAGATGACCACTATTTAATAATTATATGAATAATAACTATAAACATAAATCAAACTAATAACACAATAATACACATACAAGATTCATAAATTAAACTATCAAAACACAAGGTTTAGTCATAAACTCTTAATCAGTTCAACATCAATAATATATATGCCTTAAACCTTAAGGACAAAGCAAAATGATGAAGAAGAAGTTTCAATAAAGAAACCAAACAATAACATGTGGTAGTATGTACATTTCAGAGATCAAGTATTCACCACAATGCTGATGCCATTGTACCTTTTGGGACTGAGAGTGCATAAATTGAAGAGACGGTGGTGGCGACGAGAGAGGGGAGGAGGGGTGGACGAAGAAATTGAAAGACGGAGGGAGGAGTGAAACAGTGAAAGTGAAAGACGGAGGGAGGAGTGAGACAGTGAAAGTGAAAGTGTGAAACCCTAATTTGTTACACATATATATATTTAGGGGCACTTATGTAATTTCATGTCTAAGCGGGTGGGTTCGAGTTTCGGGCGCGGGTTTCACAGTATCCAAACCCGCACCCAAAATATCGGGTGGCACCCGAACCCGAACTCAGTCAACACAAGTTTTCACCTGTTGACTCGAGTTCGGGTGCGGGTGGGCCCCCAGGTTTGGGTTTGTCTGCCATCCCTAGCTATGATTGACAAATACTGGATCAATGCCATGCAAGAGGAACTTGTTAAGTTTGAAAGAAACAAAGTCTGGGAGCTGGTTCCCAAACCTGACTCAATTAAAATTATAGGAACCAAGTGGATATACAAGAACAAGTCAGATGAAAATGTTGTTGTGAATAGGAACAAATCTCTTTTAGTTTCTCAAGGGTACACTCAATTAAAAGGTATTAATTTTGATGAAACATGCACGTCTTGAATCTATCAGACTCCTATTAGGAATATCTTGTCTTATGAAATTCAAACTATATGAAATGGATGTCAAAATATCTTTCCTAAATGGATTCTTAAATGAAGAATTGTATGTTGAACAACCCAATGAATTCATTTATCCCAACGCACCAAATCATGTTTGAAAGCTGAATAAGGCGCTGGATTGTTCAAAACAAGCTTTAATGGCTTGGTATGAAAGGTTCACTAAATTCCTCATCACTAATGGTTACAATAGAGGATGTATTAATAAAACTCTTTGTGTTAAGAAGGAAGAAGATAAACTAATGATTTCTCATATTTATGTGCATGGCATTGTTTTTGGAGGAGTGTCAATAAAGTTGGTGGAACATTTTGTTCAACAAATACAGTCTGAATTCGAAATGAGTTTGGTAGGTGAACTCACTTTCTTTCTTGGATTCCAAGTAAAGAAAATGAAAAAAGGAATATTTATATCCCAGAGTAAATATTATAAGAACACTGTGAAGAAGTTTGGTTAGGAAAGTGCTAGACATAAGCGTGCACCAGCTGCAACTCACATCAAACTGACAAAAGATGATCAAGGAACTGATATGGACCAAAGCCTAAATATAAGCATGATTAGCATCCTTTTGTACCTCATAGCTAAGCATCCATACATGAACTTCTTAGTAGGATTTTGTGCTTGTTATCAAGTTAAGCCAAAAGTTGGTCATCTTACTTAGGTTAAAATAATCATCAAGTATATAAATGGCACAAGTGGCAATGACATTCTATATTCTCATGACACTACTATCATTCTGGTTGGATATTGTGATTCTGATTGAGTTGGAAATGCCTATGATAGAAAAAGCACCTATGGTGGATGCTTCTTCCTAGAAAATAACTTGATTTCATGGCTCAGCAAAAAGCAAAAATTTGTATCTTTGTCCATTTGCTGAAGCTGAATATATTGTTGTAGGCAGCAACTGCACTCAATTATTATGGATGAAACAAATGCTGAAAAAATATAGTGTCAAACAAGGTGTTATGATATTATACTGGGTCAACATGAATGCAATAAATATTTCCAAAAACCCTGCCTAGCACAGTCGCACTAATCATATAGACATACATCATCATTTCATTAGAGATATAGTTGAAGATAAGGTTATCTCTCTTGATCATGTTATAACAAAAAACCAAATGGCGAATATATTTACTAAGGATTTGGATGCTTCTAAATTTAATTTCTTTTAAATGACTCGGGTCTATGTATTGTAGAAAATTTCTAGCAATCAATGTTGAAATGGCATGAGATTTATTACATGACGGAATTGGATCCTCTCCAATTTTTTCTCTCCAACCCTCTCTCATGTGCAATTATGAACCATTAGATTAATCTAACCATTAAAAAGCAACAAACAAAAACAAATGCTATTTAAAGAAGAGAGAGGTATGTATTAATTTTAATTTTCTTTTATTTTCATTATTAATCCAATATTGAAGAGACAAAAATAATTACACCTTAGAACGTTAATTTTTTTTTTTTATAATAATATAATTATTTTTATTTTTATTTAAAAAATAGAAAAATTTAAATTAGCTATTTAATTGTATTAGTGACAGATAATTTTTTCATACAAAAGCAGCAAAACAGTCATAGACAATTGTATTTTTCCGAAGCAATTGTCATTGTTATTGGACAACATTCTATAGCATCGCTTGCACTTGTGCTATGAATGTCTATTAATAAAATCATTCCCTTGATTGTTGAAAAAAATAGTTTTTCCATATATAAATTAACTATTTTAGCCACACATTTTCAGAAAAATAATGTTTAAGCAATAAAGTGTGGTAAATTATAATTGATTTATAATAATTAATTTTATATATTGATAATATTATAAAATATTAAATTTAATTATTTTTTACTTACACATATTTACCGTGTGATTTTTAAATAAATAATTATAATTTTGATTATTCTCATTTTTATTCAATATAAAAATTAATTTTTATTTGAGAGTGTTGTGGTGTCTTTCTCTCTCTTCTTTTAAATGATATTTTTCTCTTATTATCTTTTGTTTGATGTCTTTTAATGGTTAGATTAATCTAATGGTTCATAATTGCACATGAGAGAAGGCATGAGAGAAAAAATTGGAGAGGATCCAATTCCATTACATGACTATTTTCTCTCTCATGGCCATCATTACTGAGGCATGTGTGCCTCCAATTTGTTTAACCTTCAGTATTCCAAAACCGGTTATTATTCAAAACACTGTTATTTTCTCATTACGCCTCTCATAAGTTATAATAATCTTTTCAACTTCTCTGAGTCTCTCTCTACTCTCTCTATTCAGTATTCTCCAACCTTCAGTCCATCGTATCACATTCTCATCAGAGAACTTACCATCATGGTTAGAACCAGACAAGGAACGAACACCTCTGGAAAGACGAAGAAATTAATGAGGAAGACCAAGAAACTGATTGTGGACAATCTTGTAATTAATGTGCACGATGTTAATGTGAATGGATTTGTTCTTAGAGGGAAGGTCAATGGTCCGACCCGAGGTCTTCCCACCATGGAACCACCGAAAGAGATAAAAAAGAAAAAAAGGTTAAGAAGTCCAGAGATCATTCATCAAAGATACCTCTCTTCATGCCTGGTCTTACTGGGAAAGGTATTAATGAAGAAGACAATGTTACTAAAGTTAATCAGGTCCATGAAGAAGAATCAAGGAATACCGATCAACCGACAAAGGTTGTGCTTGATGTTGTGTCTATTTAGATGGTAGTACTAGTTAACATTTCAAGTAATACAAAATCTAAACCTAATGTTAAACATGTTTATAAAATAACTACTGAGACTATGAAAAATCAAGATGTTGATGCTGGGAATTTTACCCAAACCCTGGAAAAACTCCATGCATGTGATGAACCACCTAGTAAATATGATTTTGATAAGTTGTTTACTGATGAAACTATTAATGAATACCTTCATAGAAGATATGGTTCATGGCTATCATGAGGACACGAAAGACTCTAGTGATAAAGAGCCTATGAGAAGTCAGGCTGATGATGTGAATGATATTTTCAATAATGATGTTGATATTCCAAATGAAGAGGTAGTAAATTTTGAAGAACCAAAACCTACTACTAATGTGGTATCTGATGATGAAGAATTAGCTAATGATGGATATCAGAGTGAAGAAGAAAATAGGAATGATGAAAATGAGTTAGGTGAGGACGAAGTTCAAATAACTGTGGAAAACGAAACATAGGGAACCAGTCTAGAAGAAGAAAATGTGGTGAATGATGTGCAGGACAATCACTCCAACATTCTAGAGACAAATTCTCAAATACATCTGGACAAAAAAAATATTTCCTCTAAGAACAATGTTGATCAAGATGTTGATAATATTGTTACCAACAACCTTGAGGATGACACTGGTAATTATATCAGTGGCAATGTGGATGAAGGCATTCAAAATATATCTGTGGAGGTCCCTAGAGCCCCGACTAATAATAAAAAAAAGAGGTATGAGATAAAGAGTAAAAAGAAGAATGATACTCTCAAACCCAAGAAGACCCCCAATAAAAGGGTAGAGACTCCAAAGGCTAAGAAGAAAGAAGTATCAAATAAACAAAAGAAGAATGTTGTTGGTACTAGTAAGTCTGCTATCAAGAGGAAGACAACCCCAAGAAGAAGGCCACCCCGAAGAGGAAGGTTACCCCTGTAGTTGATATTGTTGAAGATGACGTGGACAACATTGTGGAGGCCATTATGGTTTTTCAGGTGATGAAAAATAGGAAGATTGTTGGTGGAAAGAAGATACCTACTGATGTCCCTCTTTCCCCAATGGACAAGGTCTCCTTCCATTACAAGGAGAGTTTATTAAGTGGAAGTATGTTTACCACAAGAGAATTTCTCCTAAAAGAGAAGATTCTGAATAGGCTCTGAAATGTGAGGAGATCATTGAGTTATTGCAAGATGCTCTGGTGATGAAGACTGTCTCAGGTCTAAGTCCCTTCTACCCTTAGCTAGTGAAAGAATTCATTGTGAATATCTCTAAGGATTTCAACAAGGCTGGAAGTAAGGATTACATTAAATTTCATGCTCGTGGTTGCTACATTGTTTTCTCTCCAGCTGTCATCAATGAATATTTAGGTCATGATAACTTGATAACTACTGATAAGGTCTCCAACATGAAGACAATTACTTACGAGATTACTGGAGGCTCATATGAAGATTGTCTATGCAAATGACTGCTCATTTCTACTAATCTGAGTGTTAAGTATGCCATCCTTAACAGGATTAGAGCTGCAAACTAGGCACCAACCAACCACAGGCCATGTATCACAACTTCTTTGGCTAAAATTATATATCAGATATGCATTATAGCTGCTTTTGGTTTTGGAGAATATGTTTCCAAGCAAGTTCTCAAACAAGTTAAGTCATATGCTATTAAGATCTCTATTAGCTTTCCTACTCTAATTTTTGGAATTCTGGTGAGTCAAAGGCTTGATATTAATAGTAGTGAAGAGGTTGTGGGTGTTAGTAGCAATCCATTAACTTCACTTACAGGCTGTTTGCTGGGATACATGTACCAGGCATGTCTATTCCCAATATTCATTTTAATATGACAAATAAGAGTGACCTCCCTGAAGTCCCTCTAATTTATGGCACTTCCATAAGCAATATATTGTTATAATTGATGTAGGTATCAAAGTCTCTTCAGGAAGTGATTGTGGCATCCACTACTCGTAAGAATATAGTGGATGAGATGATTAAAATGATGGTTCCTAGGATGTTGTTGATTCAACCTATCATGCTACTAAATAGGAGAATGATAGGAAAATTGATGGACATAATTGTAATGAAAATGAGGATGTGTCTAGTGTAAGTGAAGCTGGATCTGGTTCTGGTTTGTCTAATAATTTTGAAGATTTAAAATTTGTCTAATTAGTGATGTTTTTTCACCCATGAGTGGGTTATTATTGTGTTTACTTAATAGTCATGTGGGCAAGATAATGTTCTATAGATTTTTTCCCCTCATGGGCCGTTCTTTTGTTGTTGCTCGTGCCCTCTGTCCATTTTGAGGCAAATAGTGGGAGAACAAAAATATATTTAATGAATGCAAGATTTTCAACTTATGTCTGGTTGTTATGGTCTAACATGCATGCTACTAGCTATATAGATCTTGTTTTTAGCTACACTCTGATGTTATGTCATGAATATTGTTATAGTTATTTGGTTGCACATTTTGCATGTTATGTTTACCTTAAATTTGGTCAAATGGGGGAGATTGTTGTTACAAGTGATTGACACATTTTTATAGTCAACATGTTATACAAGATGTCATGGCATGTTTTTGAGACATATGTTCTCTATGCACTCAAAATAGGTCGCAATGATGTGGCGCCAAATGCCCCACATTGATGGAACATTCTGCACCAGAAGCTATCGCGTCTTGCCAAGATCAAGCACCATATTTATTTCCTTATTTATCTGCATGTTTATGAGCTTTTTGGAATTAGTAAAGAATTCCTAAAAAAGATGATAAATCTAGACCAAAAAAGTGATTGAGATTTAATTTATGGAAGATTGGAAATTAAATTAAATCACAATTTGAATTTACACTTCTTAGAACCTTACTTCTGCAACAAGTTTTACAAACCCTAAGGTCAAGTTGCAGTTGTTATGTTTTTGTGTGGTTTACATTTCAACACTCTATTTGTTATTCATTGATATACTAAGGAATAGAGTTGTGTCATTGAGTTGTAACAAGTTTATCATTCAAGTTGTTTTATACTTGTCCAACACTAGGGATAATTGTTGAGAGAAAGTGAAAGGGGTCTCATATTTAGGGGGAGTCCTAATTAGAAATTCACGGACAGTATTAATAAAAAAGGCAATGAACAAGAAGAGTTCATATGAGACCAATTTGTAATTTTAAAATTAAGAGTGGATTTCCTTTCTTGGGTCAACGCCTTTCATATGTAAGTGTTGTTGCACCGAACTGGGTTAGCAATTCCTTGTGTTCAATTTTCTTTATTTTCAATTTTATTGTTACCATTTCCGCAGTGTCATAACATTGTCTAGCACATCGTGTTTGACATTTGTAACAACCCGTATAATATATATATATATATATATATATATCTAGAATAATATCATACAAGTGTTAATTTTGGCACTGATACAAAAAAGAAACATCCATAACACATGTTATACAATAGTGCCTAAAATAAAACTAAGAGCTATGTGTAGTATCTTTATTGCACACAATCCACAACGGAAGATCAAAACAGTCAGAGTCCTTTGAAACATCATCATACACTTCTCTTGCATATAACCTGCAACAACACCTAAAAAACAACAACAATATTGGGGTGAGATAATAATCTCAGTGAGTTCCCTATCCTATGGGTCCACTTGGCTCTACAGGATTTACTAATCAGCTCCTAACTCAAGTCTTCATCTTTCGTTACTTGTGTATCACTCTCACAACATAACCAAGACTTAAGTCTCTGAGGGATATCTGCAATGTATGGAAACAAGCAACCTGAATTCTCATAACTTAAATAATCACTATTCAAATTCACGAAACATCAATCCCCAAACGAACCTAATTCTAAGCCAGACTCAGTTCATACATGATCGTATGATTCAACTTTTGAGGTGGATATCAGGCCCTCTATGAGACTCAAACCCAGTTTAAGCGACCGTCACTCGTATGGGACTCAAACCTAATTGAGGCACGAATCATTGGTACCATATCCCCACTTACCGCTTTACACAAACCTTTGAAGTGGTATGTATACAATTCACATCTGAATACGTGATTAGGTCTCAACAACAATAAGACTTTCAGAGCAAAGCTCGTCATCAAATAGGACTTTTGGAACAAAGGTTCCTCACCATATATCAAACCAACTCTCATGGTATTCATCAAACACTAGGATTTCATCATCACCCATTCACATATCCACATGTTCCATGCAATGCATACCAATTCGTTAATAAAACGACTACTTGTCCGCGACACACACCTAGGTACCTTTGCATCCAATCATCACCACTTAAGTCCTTTCACAACCTAAGTTATCTTTCTAAGTCATTAGTCGAGTTATACTCTTAAGGTTTCTGCACTCATCACCATAGGCTTTTACACATGTTTTGCATACATACACAAACATCACAACCAATAATCTATAACATGTATCATAATATAGCTCATAACATACATAAAGTACACATGATAATATGACATGCTACAAGGACCACACACAAAGCTATTACACGATCTGCCCAATCCATCTTATTCCACTTCCAAGTCTCATACAACATCTGCCTCAAAGGGAAATATTAAGTGGAATAATTCATAGAGACCTCTCTCTATATCATAGTCGTCTACGTTAGCTTCCTAACGCTTTCGTTCATTAATCATTTTGAGTTACGAAACTCATTCATCAGTCCTTTTAGCCTAATCGAGTTTCTAGGTTAAAACATATTCATCATCATGAAATTCCTCCAATTATTGTTAATCCAAATCATATATGTTATGATAGGTGTTTAGAAGTTGTTTTAGTGTATTAAAAGTCTTCCAAGCAAAGATATGAAGCAAAAACACATAAGTCAATCGATTGGTTGGGGAAGCCCAATCGATTGGTTGAACCCAAAATGTTACAAAACACATTAAGCCAATCAATTTAGGGTGGGAACCAATTAATTGGTTGCAGGAAAATTTCAATTCTTCATGAGTTAGAGAACTCATCCAATCAATTGTCTAGAAATGAAGCCTATAATCAATCGATTGGTTCATGCATTTTCTACAAACATTCCTCTCAGAAACACTTCCTACTCCAACTTCAACCACTCCAATTCATGTAAAAAAATATACTAACATGAATTCACACCAAAACACATAACAACATGTAATTAAGACAATAATCACTAAACAAAAACATAATATCAAGACCACAACATCAATACAACATAAAACCCTAATCCATCATAAAACATCAAGAACAACATGTATTAACACATACAAGCCAAGAAAAGTATGGACAAAAATAATTTCAGGGTTCTTTACACAAAATCATAACCTAATATTTTCATGTTTTCCCCCCAAAGCTAAACTATCTATGGAACTCACCTTGATTAGTGAAGATGATGAGAATTGGAGATGATGAAGATGATGACATGATGAAGATTTCATTGTCTTCCTTCTTCTCCTCCATTATTTCTCTTCTTCTTGCTCTCTTCCTTTCTCTTTTCTCTTTTCCTCTTTTATTTCTTTCTCTCTTACTGATTTTTCTTCTTCTCTTTCTTTCCTCATTCTTGTTATTATCTCTTCTTCTTCTTATCCACTCAATTATATATAATATATAATATTAAGTAACGAGATACAAATATCTCAATTGATATTTTGTCTTATATACCAATTGACCAATTATTAATGTTACCAAAATGCCCCCTCTTGTACTTATTAATAATGGCCCATCTCTTTCAATAAGGATTGATCACTTCAGAGTCCACTGTTTACTCTATTTGTCCTAACTAACAACTTTTAGAGCACTTAAGGGTATATGTGATATTACATTCTCCCACCTTAAATTGAAATTTGCCCCCAAAGTTCTTCTACTCAAAAAAAGAAACATTCCTTACATCACCGTTCTAGGTCAACACTTGACTTTACTCCAGTTCAATCCTTTGAAATACTCAAACTTCCAACTTCTTTACACTGACAACTTCCTCCCTTCATGATTCTTGAACTTTTGGACTTATTCATACTCTTATTTCCAATCTCCTATTAACTTCTAACATTTTACCTATTTAATTCCCCTGACAGACCTCTCTGTATTGCTTGGTCACAAGTACCTCTGAAATCCATAACTTCCCTTTCTTGCACTGAGTTAACCAAAATCATAACCCCAAACTTTCTTCTGATTGGATAGTCAATACTTATTAAATCTTCATGAGAAAATTTACTGATTCCTTGACTACATGCAATACAGACGACTCTTATCTTATAAATCCAATAATTGTGACAAATTTATAACCCACATATCGATATCCTTATCGACTTCACATGACCTGATACCATAAATTACGAGCGTCTACACCTGATGCTTCACTTCTCTCATACAAATCCAATACGTTAACACATTTGGCACGAGATTATATTACTTTCATTCCTACGAGTAGTTATCTCTCTTATCCTTCATGAAACTCTAATGTGTCGTTCTATTCGTCACTCTATACTGACTAGCTCATGGGTCCTTTTAGGATATCCATATTTTCCTCTAATTACCTACTATCCCAAAATATTCTCAGAACCTTACTACATCTACAAGTAGAACACTTCTCTTATTAACATAAGATGGAGAATTAGAACCAACATCTATCAAGGATATGTACGCAGGAGTCACAAGACTGCAATCATAAGAGTGTACAACATTCAGAATCGTCTTGCACTAGTTTTTATTGCCATAATCCAATCCAAATTCTTATGGATTTTTTACCCACTCACGGGTTTTGCTGACACTGGGTTCCAATGAACTGGAGAAATAATACAAACAAGAAATTTCAAGTCATCGTCGCAACAACGATTTCAAAGAACTTTATCTAACTAGTATATAATTGCGAGTTTCCATACTACTTACACAGTCACATAACACGGTCACACATCTGGAGATAATATTGCACTTCTATCCAAAATCATTCATCTCGATCTTCGTGTTCCATCTTCCACAATTCTAGCTCGCGTTCTTACGCATATCTAATCCGAGTCACATGCTTAACTTCAGGAATATTTCATTCACGCTCTTTCCTGGAAATATAATTTACAAATCCTTTCAATAAGGTAGAGCATTATTGTATACATCAAGCACCACTCTCATGGGGGTCTACATCCAAGGCCATGTATATGAGCAAAATGTCCAATTTCATACAATGACTAACCACTCCCACCTTACCAACACACATACAAGATACTGAACCGATCTTTTCGAGATCGCCACTTGGTAAGTCTTTTCCATCTTCATTCCTTATAGTTTTTATGAGTCATAGCAGTGATACACTTAAGACTTACTCACACTGAGTATGGTTCACCAGGTTGGTTCCCTAAACATCTAACTTCTTTGACATCTCTACAAATGATCAACTACACAATGCATCTTCAAAAATTCCAATTTAAAAACTATAAATCTGACTTGCAATAACTTGTAACTCCATCCTTAAACCCGCACAACCATAACAACACACCAATGATATTTGGGATATACTTAATTCCAACAAGGTGTGAACATCATATTCTGTGATCAACCAATCCAAACACTGCTTAGGAAGATGAACATTAATTAGACTTCCAATAAGCGACTCCTACTCTTGTCGAGCCAAATAACATGCACTCAAGAGGAACCCTGACATTCCCACTCACTTATTAACTGGAATTCTCTTCCAAACCAATTTTCACTACATACTTCATCACACAAAGGTTACTTATCTAGATGACTTGCAACTGAAAATCCTTGTCGCCCACTTACAAGTTCACACAACGTAGTCTGTTTCATGTTCCATACTTAATTATGTACTCTAGATGGGCTTGCCTTCCATTGCTTACCATAGAATCAACTTCTCAGGACACCAGACTCACTGCTCAAAATAAAGAGTGTTATACTCCACAACCATCCCAAAATAAGGTAATCAAATTACAAACACTCGTGACCATAATGCTACTTCCACATGCTTCTTAATACTAAGCTTTAACTTTATCCACTCCACTTCATACTCTAGAAGTCTTCATATGTGAAAAATCATCAACTACACGCCCTTATCACAACCTCAATAAAATCTGTATAACTTCACTGTCTCTTTATCTGAAATACATTCCATTACAATAGTTGTATTGCAAGGATTACACTACTCCCAACTCTGCGTTTGCTTCTCTTCAAAGGTAATTCTCTTAAATTCAATTATAGAACCATTCCAATAGAGTCCCTTGAATCCAAGTGACTTGATTTTTTCCTCAACACAAATCTCTTTCAACCAATACCACTAAAACTTCCATTGTTATATAATGCTTGTTCTCTCTTCGACCCAAATCTCTCTCAACTGATCCTTGGGCAACTCAATATTTCCATAACGGTCTCTAACTGAATACTGAATCTCAAATAAACCATCCTGAATTTGATCTCCCTTCTAAGACTGGGTATACTTGGTTTATCTTCTACCCTTCCCCTGATGCATACTTGTTTCCCTTGAAATAAGCAGTTATGTCCTCGAGCCTCTTCTTATACTTCACCACTACCATAGAACCTTACAAAGATGTCGAACGTCCCTAACTCTCAAACTCCCAACCACTTGGAATGTACCATTTCGAACATATTCCCTGAAGTACGATTCTTCCAAGATACTCTAGTGACCTTAGAAACTGAAGCACTGATACAATACCTTACTTCCAGACCTCATGTCACACATGTAACAAAACCGTCCTTTCTCCTTCAATGTATGGAATTACTTATAATATTTATTCCACGCTAGTGGGTCAGTCTTGTTCTACCAGCATATTCCTATATTTCTCAAAACTTCAACAATTTCATCTGATAGAAATTCTCAACTTCCTAACTCCATTAGCACTACCAGATTGCTTAAACCATACACCATCCTTCAATTCTACACTACCAGAATCACAACTTCTATTAAAACTTCAAAAGAGCTAACCAGTTCTCCTTACTTTCAAACTCTTGGCTTAATCCTACTCCCCAAGTACAAGCTCTACTAAACTTCAGAGTCCTCATGGTCGCTCAACCATGATCCTACCTACTATGCACATAGAATTAGGTTGATCTGACCTAATACTACATAACGTGACATTAAGAATCATGTTGGGAAAACACACATATGACGTTGGAATATATTTACTTATGATGATTCAAGGCTAGGCCGAGAATTGACCTGCTGTGATACCAATTGTAACAATCCGTATAATATATATATCTAGAATAATATCATACAAGTGTTAATTTTTGGTCTTGATACAGCACAAGTGTCTAACAACATCATTATATACACATGTCTAAACAAAAAAAAATCTATAGCACATGTTATACAATAGTTCCTAAAATAAAACTAATAGCTATATAAAGTATCTTTATTGCACACTGTCCACTGCGAAAGATCACAAAAATCAGAGTCCTTCAAAACATCAACAAACACTTCTCTTACATATAAACTGAAAACAACCTGAAAAACAGCAACAATATTGGGGTGAGATAATAATCTCAATGATTTCTCATATTCTATGAGTCCACTCGGCTCTACAGGGTTTCCTAATCGACTCCTAACTCAACTCTTCATCTTTCGTTACTTCTATATCACTCACACAACATAACCAAGACTTAAGTGTCTAAGGGATATCCTCAATGTATGGAAATATGTCACCTGAGTTATCATAACTCAAATAATCACTATTTGGATTCACGAAACATCAATCCCCAAACGAACCTATGTTTAAGCCAGACTCGGTTCATGCATGCTCGTATGATTTGAATTTTATGGTGGATATCAAGACCTCTATGAGACTCAAACCCAGTTCAAGCGACCATCACTCATATGTGACTCGAACCCACTTAGATTGTCTTTCACAATGTGGGCCTAAAACTTAGTTAGGTGTCCACCTTTCCCCCATGTCCGCCATTGTTGGGACTCAAACCCAATTAAGGCACGAATTGGTGCCACATCCCCACTTACCGCTTTACATGAGCCTTTGAAGTTGTATGTGTACAAATCACATTCGAATACGTGATTAGGTCTCAACAACAATAGGACTTTCGGAGCAAAGTGGCTCACCAAATAGGACTTTCAGAACAAAGGTTCCTCACCAAATATCAAATTAATTCTCATGGTATTCATCAAACACTAGGTGTTCATCTTCACTCATTCACATATCCACATTTTCCATACAATGAATAATGATTCGTTAATAAAATGACTACTTGTCCACGATGAAGATGGCTGGATTATACCTGAGTGAATCGCAAGGTCAAAGATAAAACAGAGTCGCTACCGAACTTTATTTAGTCCCAGAGGACAGGGAAAATATCGATAAAACCCAAAGGGAAGAGAAATGGGTCAGGGGTTGGTTATGCGAAAGGAAGCTACTAGCACCTTATGCATCCGCTGTACTCGGCGGGAACCATTTCACTTGCTTCTAGGCTTGGATGGGTTATCTATCTAAAGACTTCTAGCTAAAAAAGGAGAGAGAAAAGAAAAGAAGGAAAAAGAAAGAAAGTGCTCGCGGAGGATTAGGGCCCTCGTGCCTACGTACCCTCACAGTGCAATGAGGAATCAGAGCGTCGTAGTTTATGGAACCAGGGACAGAGAAGAGGAATGGAAGATGGTGGAAGTGTGCTCACCAAGATCATCGTGATCTTGTTCCTACATATCATACATTCGAAAAAATACAGAATCAGAGCTTCCGTAGTTTGGGGAACCAAGACGGAAAAGGAAAAGGAAAGTGGTGTCAAAACCAAGAGCAGAAGAGGTAGAGAAAGATCCGCTGGGGATGCAAAAAGAATTAGTGTCAAAACCAAGAAATAAGTGCAAAGGAAAGATAACAACTGCGCTGAGGATAAAGTGCGAGAATGGTGTCAAAACTAAGAAGAATAAAGGATTTAGTATGTTAATTGATAAACAGTGGTTAAACGGAGAAAATAAGATTAAGACTCTGTGGGGAAAAGAGGGTTTGGTGTCAACAAGTAGGTTGTGATGAACCAGAAAAAGAGAGAGTACTGAACCAAGAGAAGGTGTTTGAATCTGAAGGGATTTCGGTATATTAACTGATAAACAGTGGTTAACCGAGGAAAGAAAAAATTGAAACTCCGCAGGGAGAAAGGTTAACAGATAGATTATGATCAACCAAAAGAACGGGTGTAGAACCAAGCAAAGGTTGTAACCCAAAGGACGGGTGTGGGACCAAGCGATGGTCATGACCCAAAGGACGGGTGTGGGACCAAGCGAAGGTCATGACCCAAAGAACGGGTGTGGGACCAAGCAAAGGTCGTGACCCAAAGGACGGGTGTGGGACCAAGCAAAGGTCGTGACCCAAAGAACGGGTGTGGGACCAAGCAAAGGTCGTGACCCAAAGAACGAGTATGGGACCAAGCGAAGGTCGTGACCCAAAGGATGAGTGTGAGATTAAGCGAAGGTCGTGACTCAAAGAACGGGTGTGGGACCAAGCGAAGGTCGTGACCCAAAGAACGGGTGTGGGACTAAGCGAAGGTCGTGACATAAAGGACGGGTGTGGGACCGAGCGAAGGTTGTGACCCAAAGGACGAGTGTGGGACAAAGCGAAGGTCGTGGCCCAAAGGACAGGTGTGGGACCAAGCAAAAGTTGTGACCCAAAGAACGGGTATGGGACCAAGCGAAGGTCGTGACCCAAAGGACGGGTGTGGGACAAAGCGAAGGTCGTGACCCAAAGGACGGGTGTGGGACCAAGAGAAGGTCGTGACCCAGAGAATGAGTGTGGGACCAAGCGAAGGTCGTGACCCAAAGGACGGGTGTGGGATGAAGAGAAAGTCGTGACCCAGAGGACGGGTGTGGGACCAAGCGAAGGTCGTGACCCAGAGAACGGGTGTGGGACCAAGCGAAGGTCGTGACCCAAAGGGCGGGTGTGGGACCAAGCGAAGGTCGTGACCCAGAGGACGGGTGTGGGACCAAACGAAGGTTGTGACCTAAAGAACGGGTGTGGGACCAAGCGAAGGTCATGACCCAAAGGACTTCGGTACACTAACAGAACAAACAGTACCTTACCGAAGAAAGGGTATTTGAACCAAAAGAAAGTTACTAACCCAAGGGTGCGAGTATTCGAACCAAAGGAAGGTTGCTAACTCCTGGGGATTCGGTGTTAACAGAAAGATTGTTATTAATCGAAAAGAAACGAGTGATAAACCAAAAGAAGGTGATTAACTCGAAAAAGAGCTCAGTATATTAACAGATAGATTGTGGTTAATTGAGAAATGGGTGATTAACCAAGAGAAGGTGATTAACCCATGAGCAGCTCAGTATGTTAACAGATAGTCTGTGGTTAACTGAGAAGACGGTGCAAATTGGTATTTTAACTGACAAGCAGTGGTTAACCAATCAAAGGGAGAGGAACCAAAAGAAGGTTGTGAACTCCGCTGGTGCTTTGGTGTTTAACAGGAAGACTGTGTTTAACCGAAGAAAAAGGAATTGAGACTCTTCTGGGGAATCAATAAGCATTGATTGACCGCAAGAAAAGGATGTTGAGACAAGAGATGAGTGTTAACCCCAAGAGACAATGATCTTTAACCAAAAGGATGGTGATGGATCAAAAGAGAGATTGAAAGAGCTAAGAGTGATCAGGGATCGACTCAACTGGGGAAGGAGATGCATTACCGCCTGGAGATAGAGGTGACTAAGCCAGGCACATGGTCATTCGTCCCCTACCTGAAGTAGTCAGAATGAGAGTAGGAATTCTCCATTATCATTCCTTCTCTAACACACATGGTGTAGTGCGGAAGTTGAAACAGACAGCGTAACGACTCCAAATTGTACAGTACTCCAGTGTCACGCGAAACTCCGACTCCGCGGGGGAAAGAGAGAGAGAAAGCTCTAAAGGAAGCCTAAAGAGAAGCGCCAACAGAAAGATTAATAATAGAAACAAAGTTTCGATTAATTAATCAAAAGGGAGGAATATGCTAATAATTTTCCAAAATGAATTGAAAAATTATTAAAGCAAAGGGTGCATTATTGATTATACAAGATTAAGCTTATTCTTTGAAGAACAAACTTAATTCAAACATGAATGAAAGTGAAAAACAGTACTAAATGTTACTTAAATGCATCACAAATCATGTCATTATGTGGATAAAATTGTGCAAGAATGATCATGTTCATGCAATGCCAAGAATGAGCATAATTACAAAATCGAAAGATCGAGCATTGAAAAATTCAGAAGCATGCTTCAAATAGAAGTGAAACAGCACCTAAAACGTTCATAAAAATCAATCATATTAATCCATGGAAGTTAGAGGAGGAAAGAATGCTAGACAAGCTTGAAAAACATCAAAATTGACATTTTGTTACAGTGGTAGTCGATTACCCTAAGTAGGTAATCAGTTACTTGCTTGAAAAAAGCAGATCTGGTGAAAATTGTGCAGAGTAATCAGTTACTCTATTTGAGTAATCAGTTACTTGGTTGAAAAAGGCAGTGCTAGTGTAAATTTGTGCAGAGTAACCGGTTACTCTCTTTGAGTAATCGATTACCACTGTAACAGTGGCAAAGATAGCTTTTCAAAAAGCACTTTGACCACCTAAATCACTTGTCCAAACTACCACATGCTAGGGCATGAATTTGTACACGAAAATCAAGCTTAACAACAGCAAAAAAATTAGCAATGGAATCAATTAACTCATCAAGACCATGGATCAAGAAATGGCATAATCAATTCACACACAAAAAGTATCGAAACTACATCGCGAATGATACGAAAATGTTTGAAATAGTAAAATATGCAAAGAAAGACCAACCTACAAGGTTGAGATGTGCCTTGGATGTTGTTGCAAATGAATCTTGATGAAGATAATCAAAGAAAACCAGAGGAATCTTCAATGTGTATCCGAATCGTATCGAAACCGAGCAAATTGCAACGAAACTCCGAAATACGAATTTGAACCGTAGAATCTTGAAGCAAACACTTGAGATGAATCCAAAAGCTAATAAAATTCCAGAAAATTAAGCAGAATTGCAAGAGGATGAAGGTTAAGCTCAAGAAATAATCACTTCCAAGGTGAAAGTGATTAATCTTCAATGGTGAAGAGCTATGGTGAGGTTTGGGAAGAAAATGGAGATGACGATGAAGAAGTTGCAGAAAAATTCAGAGAGAATGTGAGAGAATTGAGAGTGAAATGTGAGCAATGTGTGAAATGGTTGAGGGTACTTGAAAAATGATTGAAGGTTTGTTTATATAGAGTTTTGGTTTGGAGTTGATAGGTTTGGAATGTGCTTTGGACTTAGCTTTGAAGCTAGGTTGGGAGTTAGTTACACTTGACTCACCGAGTCAGCGGTTAACTCAGTTAGTTAGGTAGTTAAATCGGTGGAGCAATCCCAATGTAAATCCAAATCAAAGGCCCACATGCTTGGAAATCAAGGAACATGGTGCACTTAATTTAAAGTGGTGCATTGGAATAAATGTAAGTGGAGTGTCTTGAATGGTCTTGAACTGTCTAAAATGTTCCACACAAAGCTAGAACCATGTAGAATCCAAGAACAAAGAGAGTGCATAGTTGTTGTCCCCAAAATGCAGCAAAATCTGCAAATCTGTACAGAGTAATCGATTACCCTATTTGAGTAATCGGTTACTCTAGGCAAAATTTGCCCAGATTGCTTAGGAGCAAGTGTTGAATCCCCGGTTTCGATTTTCCACCTCTTGTTTTGATGAATAATCATGGAAACCAATATTTTGTACTTGTTTTTAAGATGTGATGACCTTGTGAGGATGCGATTAATCGGGCTTAGAAAACCTAAATATTCCTGACACAAAATCACAAAGAAAAAGTGTGAGTGCATATGCCAGCGATGCGAATGCACATGCTTATGCAAGAAGAAAAAGAGGTCAAATTTTGGGTTACGACACACAATACACACCGAGGTACCTTTGCATCTAAGCATCACCACTTAAGACCTTTCATAATCTAAGTTATCTTTCTAAGTTATTAGTCGAGTTATACTCCTAAGGTTTCCTCATTCATCATCATGGACTTTTAAACATGTTTTGCATACATTCACAAACATCACAACCAACAATGTATAACATGTATCATAATATGGTTCATAACATACATAAAGTACACATGATAATATAACATGCTACAAGGACCATACGCAACATTATTACATGACCCGCCTCAATCCATCTTATTCCACTTTCAAGTCTCATACAACATTTGTTTGATCAACCTATGGTGGGAGTTCATTGGACTCAAAGGTAAAAACCCCACTCTATATCAACGTCCATGTTAGCTTCATAACGATTCTGTCTGTTCATCGATTCGAGTTACGAAACTCATTAATCGGTCCTTTTAACCTAATCGAGTTTCTAGGTTAAAACATATTCTTTATCATGAAATTCATCCAATTATTGTTAATTCAAAGTATATATGTTATGGAACGTGTTTGAATTTTGTTAGTGTATTAAAAGTCATCCAAACAAAGATATAAAGCAAAAGCACATAAGCCAATAGTTTGGTTGGGGAAGCCCAATCGATTAGTTGAACCCAAAATGTCAGAAAATACACTGAGCCCATTGATTGAGGGTGAGAACCAATTGATTGGTTGCAGGAAAATTTCAGTTCTTCATGAGTCAGAGAGCTCATCCAATCGATTGTTTGGAAATGAAGTCCACAACCAATCAATTGATTCATGCATTTTCTCTAAAAATTCCTTTATAAAACACTTCCTACTCGAACTTCAACCAATCCAATACATGTCAAAACATACACTAACATGAATTCACACCAAAACACATAACAACATGTAATCAAGACAATAATCACACAACAACAACATAATATCAAGACCACAACATCAACACAACATAAAACCCTAATCCATCACAAAACATCAAGAACAACATGTATTAACACATACAAGCTAAGAGAAATATGGACAACAAAAATTTCATGGTTCAATAAACAAAACCCTAACCCAATCTTTTATTTTTCCCCCCAAAGCTAAACTATATATGGAACTCACCTTGCTTGGTGAAGATGATGAGAATTGGAGATGATGAAGATAATAAGATGATGAAAATTTCATGGTCGTCCTTCTTCGTCTCCCTTGTTTATCTTCTCATTCCTCTCTTCCTTTCTCTTTTCTCTTTTCCTCTTTTCTTTCTCTCTCTTATTAGTTTTTCTTCTTCTCTTTCTTTCCTTATTCGTGTTCTTATCTATTCTTCTTCTTCTTATCCACACAATTATATATAACATATAATTATAATATATAATATTAAGTAATGAGAGACAAATATCAATTGATATTTTGTCTTCTAATACCAATTGACCAATTATTAATGTTACTAAAATGTCCCCTCTTGTACTTATTAATAATGTTTCATCTCTTTTAATAAATGATTGATCTCTTCAAAGTCCACTGATTATTCTATTTGTTCCAATTGACAACTTTTAGAGCACTTAAAGGTATATGAGATATTATAACATCTTTTATGGAGGAGAACATAATTTCAAGAATGATGCTAAAACCTAGAGAAGGAGAGGTGTGAACTATAAGACATTAATTAGAAGTGACATCAAGTTTGGACATGAAATCGACACTTGGGTTGCATTGTCTTATTGGAGGGTATGACTAGTATTGAGGCAATTGCTCTCGTGTAATTTATCATTTATGTCTTGAGTCGAAATAACAAATTTGTGGTGCTTGTTGGGGGAAGGACTTTATGTAGAAAATTGAGTCAGAAAAACCCTTATCTATAGCAATGAAGATGTTTGTATTGATGATATAAAGTTCTGCTTGAATCATTTCTGAAAATCTAAGTAAGTATCTATAAAGTCCTCCACCAAACACAAGAAGTGTTGCAAATGATTCTTCCATAATCTTCTCTGTTATAGGTTTCAAGGCAACTTCTCTGCCATGTTACAAACAATCAAGGTAAGGTGATATATAGAGATATTATTACATGAGTGTTGATGGTATAATTTTTGTTTCTCTAAGTTCACCAAATTTTCGCTGTAAATAGATGGTTGCAACCATCTAACGTACCATTTCTAATCTAATATTTAACATCATGAGTTGTGAAGAAATATTTATTAGAAAAATATAAAATGTATAAGAAGTTTTTGGAATATACATAATATCAAACACAATGCTCTAAGAATTCATCTTCAAAGCACAACAACTTCATAAAGACGAATATGAACATATAAACTAATGGCAGCAAACAGACCAAGAGAGGTCTATGAATGTGAGAAAAAAATACACAAGAAGGGGGTTGAATTGTGTTTTCCGTTTCTTAACTTTGCCTCTGATCAGAGTTTAGAATCTAAATTGATGTTCAGATCCTGATTAATACATTGCAGCGAAATGTTAACAGAAGCAAATAAAAAGATAAAGAACACACATATTTATAATGGTTCCTCCCAAACTGAGAGTAGTTCAGTCCCCTTGCAGCATAAGAGATTTTTCACTATAATCAAAACATGATTAAAATCTCTTATGAACTTAAGCATAAGACTTTTCTTGGCTCAGACCCTCGGCCCAAGACATCTTTCTTAAACCCCTCAGGTTCAAGACTTCCTGCTTAGACCGTAGCCTAAGACTTTCCAGCTCAGATTTCACGAATCCAAGAGTTCCTTTCTCAAGCCCCTAAGGCTCATGACTTTCTTTCTTAGACCCTCAAGTTCAATACTTTCATTCTCAGGTTCCATGAACCCATGACTTCCTGCTCAATCCCCTCAGGCTCAAGACTTCCTTGCTCAGACCGCAACCTAAGACTTCCTTACTCAGGTTCCACGAACCCAAGACTTCTGCTCATACCCTTAAGTATAAGACTTCTGCTCAGACTCACAGTCCAAGACTTCCTTGATCAATCAACAACTGATCAAGACTTTCAATGCTCTAGCACATAGCAGGAGACTTACTTGGCTCAAGCTTCTTAGCAAGAGACTTTGATGCTCAAGCACATAGCAAGAGACTTTATCTAAACTACTAAATAACCTATTTAGAATAATAGAGAACAAGGTGTACTTGATACAAAATCACAGTGTAACACCTCAAAATTTGCCCTCTTATTTTTCTTCAATAATTGGCTTATGCTTCATCTTTTGCATTGCATGTAGGTCATACAAATCATACATACATCATTGGTTGTAAGGCATGGGATCAGTTGCATCAAGGTATGGACAGGGCAAAGCCAAACGACAAGAATCAAACTTTTCCAAACAAGTCACAAGGGCTCCTCATATCTCAATTCATCTCATTTGAGCCCTCAAGTCATCAAAAGATGGGAACTCAACAAAGGATTGAAGCAGTTCATCATTTCCTAGCAGGGTTGTTCACATTAAGGTTTTGGAATTCTTGAGTATAACACCCCAATGATCAAGATTCTTGAGCTTTTATCATCACCCAATGGCATATCTCATCATTGTTTAAGAGGACACACTTCATACTCAGAGGAATTTGGATTTGGAAGATGTGATTGATTTCTCCTAGACTGAGGGTACAAAACTAGGGTTTGCCATAAGATCAGTTTATTTCTGACTTTTGGGGCAAGACTTGATTCTATGGTATTCTACATGTCCTCAAGTGTCTAGGGATGAAGAATTGTCCATCAATTTGGTTTGGAGGGGTTTCAATTGATCAATTGATTGAGAATCAGAAGAATTGAGGAAAAGTCAACTGTGCAGGAGAAAAAGTCAACTATTGACTTTTAAGGTCAAATTCACGCTCTTCATTTTAAATATGATCATTGGTGAAGATTTGATCAAGAACTAATAAGAGATTCATCAAAAATCAAGAGATGTGCAAAGTTGCCAAAAATAGTCGTGGAGGGTTTCCATTTATGGCAAGTTTTGTCAAGTTGAATGGGCATCTTTGGAGCATTCTTTCTCCATGCTCCAAGCTCCAAATTGAAATTTTATGGAGGCCTATCAAAATTTCATATTTCAAGCTTCAAAAACATACCAAGAACATCTCCATTGGATCAAAATTGAGAGAGATATGATCAATTAAAGTTAGGGCAAATCAAGGCAAAATCGCAAGTCATGACCAGTCAGCACACAATTATTTTCACAAACACTTGGTGTGCATGTTATGTTCAAGTTCAAGAGCAAATTACCCTATGATGGAGGCTTCAAATCAAAAATTGTTCAACATGGTTCTTATTCCTCTCCATCTCCTCTTCAACTTTGGTGTTGAAAATTTTTTCATCTGATCAACTCATGGAGAGTTATGGTGGACCAAAGTTAGGGGTACCACATTTGAATTTCACACGCAGATGGGCTGGTCAAGACCAAGTCAGGGTGGCAGGTCTATATAGTCATGACCACACATTTTCATGTTCATTTTTTAGTATGTTAGAGGCTTCCATTACAATCATTTTCAACTTCAATCTTGTTGTCCCTCATTCCCTCATTCCAAATAACCAAAAACCAATCAATTTCCTCCTTTGGTTCATGAGATATGATGTTTTAAACTCACCCACATGCTAGCTATTTCCTTCCACACCAAGAAAACCAAAACCTGTTGCATCTTGGTGTTGTCATGCGCATGCTTCACACATACCATGTCCAAACATTGTTATTTTAAACTAAACAAAAACTCTTACATGCCATGCTGTTCATGTACCATACATGCTACAATTGTTCAAACAAGGGAGAGATATAGAAATTTGCACAATAAGTTTGTACAAGCTGCTACACTCATCATCACCACCCTACATCATATACTCACCATAACATGTCATGGTCCTCTCCCCATGTGAGCAAAACACCATAACCCGTGCCAATAACCTCACTTCATTCTCCATTTTCATTTCATTTTTTTTCACTCAACTCATTCTCCAACTGTTAACCAAGCTTCTAACTGTTAACCACAGTTGGTTAACATTTAAATCAACATATAAAAGGAAACTCTAACAAACTTTTCAAGGGACTGGTTCATTTCGACACATTTCACCAAAACCTCACACTCTTTCTCTGAATTTTTCTCTCCCTCGAAGCTCTGAGATTTCAATTTCCTCTACTTTCTTCATCTTCATTCATCATCAATCAACATCTGTAGCAAAGGATGGATCTATAGAAGTTGCATCTTGAATCCTCTTCATCTTGATCAGTTTAGTATTGCAAGAATATTGAAGTTTTTGTAGCCTTTATTTGGCCAGTGATCATCTCCAAAGCAAGGAGCCTTATCTCTGGTTTTCTCTTGTAGCAAAGGAAGCATCAAAAGTACAGGTTTCAGTTCAATCTTTTTACTCTCTTTATGCTTCGATTTTAGTTGTTTTTTGCACGATTGAAGCTCAATAGGAGCAATGTGATTACCGGCTAGTTGATAGGCACATTAGGTGCTTAGTTGAAATTTCTAGGGCAAACTTCTCTCCTTCGATTCTCTCTGTGTGTGATGTGTTTGTGAATTTTGATGCTGGATCCATGGTCTACTTGACTTGAGGATTATTTTGATATGTGATTTGTCAATTTCTGATGACCTGGAGTTTTTGGCATGGTGGAGAGTGACCGGAGAAGATGACCGGAGTCTTCTCCGGCCGATGATGGTTAAAGCCCTAGCTGTTTTGTCAGTTTAAGTCACAACCGTTGATTTATTATGATCCATCGGACATGATGCTGCCAACGCATTAATGAAGACACTCCCTTGCACGTGCTTCAATTTCTAATTGTGTTTTGGATGTTGTGATTCCACGTGGTTGTAATATGGTTGCTTATTATGCACGTGTGTTCTGATCCGTTGGATTAAACTACTTTGTTTGATCATCTCATTATAACTGCATCTAATGGCTAGGATTAAGTCCAATGTTTGACTGCATCCATGCTATGCACCCTCTCTGAGCACACTTATTGGATTGGGCCTTAATGCTATGCGCACCCCCTTGTTTCAAGCCCAGGAGCTTTTGTAACTGAGTTTTTGCTATCTGTGTACCCCCTGTTCCATTTCCTTTGTTTTTTTTTATTTTCTTTTCATAATTGTTTCATTTTCTATTTTTAAAAATACTTGTGCATGCTCAAAAATTCCAAATAAATTCATGGAGCATCCTCACACATTTAACTAATTTTTGACATTTTATCTTATCATTTTTGGAATATCTTGCTATTTTTTGTGAATTTTCGAATGAGATGCATTGTGTATGATCTTTGTTCATGATCCATGTTGAATTGGTGAATTGTTTGAGGTACTTGTGATATGAATTTTCACATGAAAATTGATACATGCTTGTATGATATCTTGAGGCCTTTTATGAATTTTTTGTGAATTTTTAATGTCATTTTTGATTGATGTTTAAATGGCACATTTGTGCATAATCTTTGTGTAATTAGTGTGAACTTGTGAGGCATCTATGAGCATGATTATTAATTGCTTTTGAGCTATATTTTTTAGACATGTTTGTACACTAGTTGTACTTCAAATGACTTGAATCTTCCAATTTTATTGAGCCTCTAATACCACTTTTGGTTTATTCATAAAAGCATGTTTGTTTGTGTGAATGTTAAGGATCTTATGCTAGAGTTTTAATGTGCATTGTGTGCATTTTCTTTTGACAATTGTGGAGACCTTTTAATCCATGTTGAATGAATATTATAGGTCACTTTTCTCATGTTATAGGTCACTCAAAGTTCATCCTTACATGACTTGTATGCACATGTTTTAACTTGAAGTGTGTTGTAGAATTGTGCATTCTCACTTGACTTTCTTTGAGCATGTTTATAACAACTCTTGCATGATCTCAAACCATCCCTTAAACATGATTCACTTCTGTTTGTAATCATCCTCAACCATATTCCATGACCTATAATTGAACATCACATGTTTCTTAAGTTCATAAATCTTTGCATGTTTGTTTAACCTAGTTTGAACCATATTTGCTTCTAATCTTCAATGTGCTTTAACATGTTACTTGTGTGAACTTTGTGCATACATTCTCGACTTCTACATGTCATATCCAATGCCATATGCTACTGACTTGCATTCATATTCCATGATTGTTCATCTTGCATCTTTATCTTTGACTTGCATTACAAGTATGCTTCATTGTTGAACTTCAATTGTGTTTGTTCACTTCTTCTTGCTTCATTTCTTTAAATGCCTGCATCCATGACTTGTATGTTTATTTAATGACATCTCCGTGCTTGAATAAATGTCATTCACTTCTGACTTTGATGTTTACATGTGCATTCATCCATGTTTATGAACCATGTGCATCGATCTTTTATTAGTAGTATACAACTTGCATTTGTATGATTGTCTAGTGCATAGTTTGTTTTTGTTTGATTTCATTTGGTATGTTTACTTTAGTTGGGATCCTTAGCATGTACCTACTGACCTTAGATGTTCCTTAACCCTTAGGACTCTGATCTTTTGGTTTAAACTTTGTTTGCTTCTTAAGTTGTCTTCTTAAAGCAACTAGCATTGTTTGGTTTACTTTCGATACTTGTATTCATTACTTGTATTCACTTGGTACTAACCTTTTATGTAGGGGCAGAGGTAAGGTGTTTGAGCATGTGGATGATTATCCATGTTCATCTCTTCTCTCATTTCCCATCTATTTTACTTATCTTTTCCTATGTGAATATCATGATATAATGCTTTGTGTATGACTTTCTCACACCCTTTGGGATCCTAGCTCATCCTTAATTTTTGATTAAGGTGAGGCAGGATAAGCATTAGGTAGTGCTATCCCTCTCTTGTTTTTAGACTTAGGTTCTTAAACCTTGACCTTAGGGCCACCTTTGCATGATAACATTAGGATAGAAATTCCCTTTAGAGTTTCCTTTTCCTTGAGTCTTCTCTTCTCATCTCATAACCACTTCAATACACTTAATAAAGTTAACATGTATTGCGCATGAGCCTTGTACATGGGAAATGGAGAGTGGGGGGGCTTCCTTTCACTTTCCTAGAGTGTTTAGCGCGCGTCTCGTCTTGGGTCGATGTGCGACGCATTCGATCCTATGTTGTAGACTTGGGTGCAATACAAGTTATGCATTAACTTCAATCCAATTCTGTCTAAAAAACATAAAACAAACTCAAACCTTTTTATCCTTCAGGATTGTTAAGTTTCAAACCATTTTCAGAAAAGGGCACATTACTTCCGTCTCGTCGCAAACAGGCATCGACCCTAACTACCGGACGCGAATCTAATGTCACTCATAAAAAACACAGACTTGGTTAAGTCGAACTACGACTGCTCTGACTTCCTCCTTCTGGTTAGATTGAGGATACGCAGGCACAAGACGGCGATGTCTTGGCGAGCAACCTCCCCCTTTAGTTCGTGTCCTAACTACGTTGACTCTGACTTTCCCATTGCACGAGGGAATACGTAGGCCTAGGACTCCGACGATGTCCTACCGAGTCACTTCTTTTTTCTTTTCTTCCTCGTTTCTTCGTTCTCTTCCATTCCCATTCCTTTTCTTTTCCAGTAGCAGCGGAGCTCCAGATGACGACACCCTTTAATCGAGACAACAAGCGTGGATCCCATCGAGTACAATGGACGCGTGGGGGTGCTAGTACCTTCCCCTCGCGTAACCGACTCCCTTACCCGTTTCTCTTGGTCGCGAGACCATTGGTTTTCCTTTCCCCCAGGTTTATGCAGTGTTTCCTTTCCCTCTCTTGGGATAAATACACATTGCTGGCGACTCTGTTTCCGCGCCACTTTCGCGTTTGTACTTGGATGAAAATACCGGGAGCGACAGCTGGCGACTCTGCTGGGGACAAGTTGACCTCTTGCTGGTCCATTCCCTACGCGAGTCAATCCTAGCGCTTGGTTGTTTTTTGTCATTGGGTGTTTATCGTGGTGCTTTATTTTGTTGTATTGATGTTTTACTGTATTACTGTATTACTATTTTACCGCATATATTACATTACATTTCATTACTATACTGGACTGTGCGGTGCTGTACTGGATTTTTTTCTGTTTTGTGGGCAGGGTGTCCTGAGAGATAAGCCCATTACACAGGCTTGAGTACACACATAGGACTAGAGTGGAAAGTAGTGTGGCCTACGTAGCGTCTTGGTACGTATGGTTTACATGAAATCCACAACCAGATGAGGCTTTCTTGAGAGATGTTGTGATTTGCGCGTCTTGTGCATTGCAGAATGTTAACCTAGAGAGCTGTCGACTCTGGTGACCATTCCCGAGGACTCAGTTAAGGCACTCCTCCTAGGGAGTGATAATGGAAGACCAGAAATGGCAAACCCATTACGTTTCTTGATCCGAGGACCCGAAACTGGGAACTTGCTATATGATGGCCTTATTTTTGGGGAATCAGTGGACGACCTCTTTGTTTGGCGATAGTATTGTACCCCGAGGGATGAATGTACCATTGCTTCTTAAATGGAGAATCTGAAACTGAGGAACCTTCGTTCTAGTACCCACATGTGAGAATGGGCGGGTGTTTGCAGGTTTGCAGGTAACCTTAACCTCCCACATACCCGATTTTCTGGTATTATTATACAAAAGGACTATTCATCCCACTATTTTCAGATGGCTCTTGTCCACAGTTCTATGATATTCTCAAATCTACACTGACGTCGTTCACAGTCCAGCAGACACGCGGCACTTTGATCCCATGCTTTTTACATTGCATTATCATATCATAACATTCATGTTTATCATTTACAGGTGCCTACTTTACCTCTGATTCCAGTCAATGGGTTCGACAGAGACAAATACTGAGAGGAAGAATAATGTTTCTTATAGATTTCCAGAGCCAACTTTAGACCTACTTCACAAGGTGGTAGCCATGGCTGACCCGAGTGTTCTTATCATCTTTCAAAAGAAATATGGGAGATTGGTGAAAATGGTCTGTAACATTACAAAGTATGAGCATGACGCTCTTCACACATTATTGCAGTTCTATGAACCGTCGTTAAGATGCTTTGTCTTTCGGGAGTATATCTTGATGCCTACATTGGAGGAGTTTTTGTTTATCTTGGGTATCTCAGTCAAATTGACAGTACCATTCTTTTCTGGGGATCACCCTAACATAGAAGAAATTGCAACTACCCTACAGGTGGAACAATCAGTGCTGAAGAGAAATGTTGCTAGTAAGAATGTAGTTAAGGGTTTTCACTTGGAATTTCTTGCCAACCTAGCTCAAGAGTGTGCCAACACTAAGAATTGGGAGGTCTATAATTCTATCCTGGCCTTGTGCATCTATGGTATCATTTTGCTTCCTAACCAACATTACTTTGTGGATATGCACGCAGTAAGAGTTTTTGTCTTGAAAAATTCGGTTTCTACTCTGTTGGGTGATTTCTACCACTCCGTACATTTCAAGAATGAGAAGAGAAGGGGAGGACAGGTCAACTGCTGCACTTCACTCCTATCCAGCTAGTTTTTGAAGCATTTACCTCAGGCCGGCACCTTTGTAGACACGAAGGATTCTCTAAAGTGGTCTAAACGGATAATGGGGTTGAATGCTGATAACATTGTTTGGTTTGACCATCAGTTGCGAGGAGTAGAGATTATTACCAGCTGTGGGAATTTTCCGAATGTGCCTCTGATACGCAAGAAAGGGGGAATTAACTACAACCTAATCCTGGCTATCAGATAATTCGGATATGCTTCAAGGAATCCTCCCGCTGACCGAGATGTCGAAGAATCCTTATTCTTTAATGGGGTTGAGGACAGAGAGGTGCTGAGGGAAGCGGTGAGCGCTTGGATGCATATGCACAAGATAGGAAAATCCGTCTTAGGGAAAGGGGACTGTAGAGCCTACCCTGATTACACAAGGTGGATCTAGATGAAGGTAAAAGAGGTGCTCTTGCCTTTCTCAAGAGAGCCCCCTCTATACCCAGTGATGCAGGAACAACCTACCACAGTGGCCATCGAGGAATTCAACAAATTGCAGATTCTGGTAAAAGAGCTTAGAGTGGAGAAGTCTGATTTGAGCAGCCGTCTTCAAGATGCTTTACATACCAATAGGGGACTGGAATGCAAAGCCCAAGACGCAGAAAAGATCTTAACAGCAAGAGAAAAAGATTTTGCCGACAGAGCCCGACATTACCAGAAAGTTAATATGGCTGTTGAAACTTCTGCTCAAACTCACAGGCAGACTAAACAATCTTTGGCCGAAACAAAAGCCAAGCTCATTAAACTTCAGCAAGCATGGGACAAAGTTAGAATTGAGAATGCAGAGCTGCAAGAGCAATTAAAGACCAGAGACGATGAACTTTGGAGAGCACATGAACAACGAAGAAAGCATCGTGAAGACTTCGGTAAAAGCCAAGAGCAGTTGAAGAAGGTTAAAGATGAGTTGAAAGCTTCCAAGAAAGAGCTCGAAGATGCTATGGCAGAAGTAGGGGAACTCAAGATACAAGCTGGTGTGAAAAGGCCTAAGGAGGTGAGTGATGACGAGGTTCTTTTGATGTACATGGATTCACTAGCTGAAGCTTTGAAGAAGAGGGATATTTTGATCAAGGAAATGATTGAAAGACCAAGCCATCAGCGCACCAGAATACTCTTTGAAGAAATCAGGCATTCTAGCGAGCAGTTGAAAGACTTGGAGCTAAACGATTGATAGTTCTATTTCCTTTTTCCTAATGCAGTTTTTGTTGATGTACTGTGGTTACAATCAGGCCTGTTGATGGAGCCATTCTCTTGATGTATTTCCAATTTATGAACTCGTTGTAGAATGCTTCAGCACGTATTGACTTTATGAAATAAATGGTTTATTCAGAAATGGTTCCTTGGCAGTGTTATATTCACCAACACATTATCACAACACATTTCTTCTCCATAAAATTCTCTCAGCAAAATATGTTTATTACTCAGCTTCTTGTGATTAAGACTGGAATCAGGGTGTGAAAAGCCCTGGAAATGAAAGACATGGCATATGCATGCATTCATACATATCATTTTTGCATAGCAGGTACTCGTCTCGAGGATTTTCTAACCATTATTTGGTTGCAGGCAGAATAGCCAATCTCAACATTCATCGCTACGCGACTCGACAAAATCAAGCCAGAATCATGGAACAGATGCAGGCAGAACTCACTGAACTAAGGACCCGCATGGACCAATTCATGAACCTCATGCAGGGTGTAGCCCAGGGACAGCAAGATTTGAGAGCTACAGTTCAAAGGTTGGAAGTGGAAACCCCTGTTGGTGATAATAACAATCCTCCTGGCGGAGCGGCAGTTAATCTTCCTGGCGGAGCGACAGTTAACCCCCCGGCGGAGCTCCTGGTGGCTTTACCCATATTAATCAGCAACATGTGGAGGACCATCAAGAGGATCAGTTCTCTGTGCTGAATGCTGACATGGGGGTTCATAATGATGGTAATGACAGAAGGTATGAAGAGTTGGCTGAAAAGGTAAGAGCCATGGAATGTCAAAACTCCATGGGAATTGATGTTGCTGACATGGGGCTGGTGCAAGGGGTGAGGATCCCTCCAAAGTTTAAGCCTCCAACCTTTGACAAGTATAATGGAAGTACCTATCCCAAGACTCACATTCAGGCATATTTCAGGAAGATTTCTGCATATTCTGACAATGAAAAGTTGTGGATGTATTTCTTTCAGGATAGTCTGTCAGGAGCTTCATTGGAATGGTATATGAAGTTAGAGAGAACCTATATCAGAAACTGGAAGGACTTGGGTGATTCTTTCTTGAAACAGTACTAGTATAACATTGACATGGCCCCTAATCGTACCTAATTGCAGAATATGACACAGGATCGGAAAGAAGGTTTCAAACAATATGCCCAAAGGTGGCGTGAGCTAGCAGCTCGAGTACAACCCCCGCTGATGGAAAGGGAAATGGCTAATATGTTTATAAATACCTTATAGGGCCCATATCTGGATCGCTTGGCTGAATGTCCATCCACTGGTTTCTCTGACATCGTGATAGCAGGAGAGAGAATTGAAAATCTTTTGAAATCAGGGAAAATTCAAGATGGAAGTGGGGCAGGTTCTTCCAATGCAAAAAGGCTTTTCGGAAATGGCTCGAAGAAGTGTGAAGGTGAGACGAGCACTGCGTATGAACAAGGGGGCAAGGGAAAAAGGCGCCAGGTCCCATACCATCAAGCATCAGCTGTAACTATTCTGGTTCCAGCCGCCGAACCTCAGCCACAGTCTTAGAGACAATACCAACCGAGATAGAGAATGAGTGATCGCCACTTTGACACTTTACCAATGACATATGCCCAGATGTTGCAGAATCTGCTCCGCTTAAAGCTGGTACAATTGAGAACTTTGGCACCACCAGCCGGCAAATTGCCTTAAGGCTATGATGCAAATGTGAAGTGTGAATTCCATTCAGGTGCGCCCGACCACCATATAGAGAACTGCAAAGCTTTTAAGCACGTAGTTCAGGACCTAGTTGATTCGAAAGCTATCAACTTAGCTCCTAATCCTAATGTGATTTAAAACCCCATGCCCCCGCATGGCAGACTAAAGGTCAATGCAATAGAGGAAGACAGAGGCCTGAACTTGGTGTTAGATGTTAATCATGTCAGAACACCTTTGGCGGTGGTGAAAGGACGTTTGTTGAAAGGGGGCGTGTTCCCTGGTTGTCTGGAAAGTTGTTAAGAATGTTTGAATGCGGTGAATGGCTATGATGAATTGAGGAAGTGCCTTCAGATGATGATGGATGAGGTTCGTTTATAGTTTGATCAGATGGGAAAGAAGGATGATGCAGTCTCGACAATTACTATCTACTTTACTCCAGCAGAGATTCCTATGCCTGCACCTATGCAGACCCCTGCACTTGAACAAGTGGCCCCCGTGACTATAACTATTCCGAGTCCTATGCCATACGAAAGTACAAAAGCGATCCCATGGCATTACAGAGCTGATGTTTATTATCAAGGGCAAAAACAGGAAGTAGAGGCTCCCAAGGACACTGGTTCAAGTGTGGGGAATGTAGGAGGAATGGGTGGTTTTACCCGTAGTGGAAGGCTCTTTGCTCCACAAACGCTCTGAAACGATGATGCTGAACCTTTGACGAAAGCTAAAGGCAAGCAAGTAGTAAACGAAGAGCCTGTACAAAGGGCGGAGCCCGGTAATCCCTTTGAAAAAGATGTTGAAGAGTTTATGAGGATTATCAGAAAGAGCGATTACAAAATAGTGGATCACCTGCATCAAACACCCTCCAAAATTTCCATCTTGTCATTGATACTATGTTCCGAGGTGCATCGCAACGCCCTACTGAAGATTTTAAACACGGCGTATGTTCCGCAGGAAATATCAGTTAACCAGCTTGAAGGTGTTATCGCCAATGTCAATGCCAGCAATGGGTTGGGGTTTAACGACTTTGATCTGACGCCAGAAGGAAGAAACCATAACAAAGCTCTCCGCATCTCCATGGAGTGCAAGGGTACAGTCTTGTCCCATGTGTTGGTAGATACTGGCTCGTCCCTAAATGTGCTGCCGAAGAAGGCTTTGGCAAAATTGGATGTTGAGGGGGTTGTGCTCCGACCGTGTGATTTAGTTGTGTGTGCTTTTGATGGCTCTAAGAGATCAGTTTTTGGGGAGGTAGAGTTACCTGTGAAGATTGGACCCCAGATGTTTAATACGATTTTCTATGTGATGGTTATCCAGCCGGCTTATAGCTGCTTAATAGGGCGCCCATGGATACATGCTGCAGGGGCCGTATCGTCAACGCTCCATCATAAGATAAAGTTTGTCATGGATGGTCAGGTTGTCACAGTATGCGGGGAGGAGGACATATTTGTCAATCATCTGTCGTTGTTCAAATATGTGGATATGGACGGCGAGATTCATGAAACTCTTTGTCAGGCATTCGAAACAGTGAGTATTGAAAATGATCCTCCTTCTAGTGAGACAAAAGCTGGGACTTCTATAGTTTCTTACAAGCAGGCTCTTAAAGTAATACAGTCAGGCCGTGCTGAAGGTTGGGGTCTGTTGGTGGAGTTGCCTTTCAAAGAAGACAAGTTTTGAATTGGTTATCAGCCTCCTCGAACTTCTCTGCCAGAAGGCCAAGAGCGTCAGGGACCTTTCATTTTTTCTAGTGGCGGGATCACCAACCATGGTCAAGTCTTTGCTACGAATAAAGATGATGGGGACAGCGACTATGATATGGACAATTGGTGCGCCCATGTGTCCCGGGGCAGAAGCTGAACAACTGGTTCTCTGAAGACCTCATCCAAGTCACTCTGCAGAAAGAGTAATTTTCTTTGTTTTTTTATGTTGCATGTAAAATCCTATGCCCTGCCCAAGGCTTAGTGATTTCATTGTAAGGCTACATTTGTTTCATATGCAAGTTTATCATCAATAAAAGGATGTTTTTGTATTCAAAAATTGTGTGCCCTGTCTTTCATTTTACACTTTTCATTTTTTTTAAAATAAAAATGGCAATGTTTTTCTTTCTTCGTAGTTTGCTTTCTTTCTTTTCAAAAGACTATTTCTAAAATAAAGCATGAACCATCATTCATGCAGAAACAATCCTTCGGATTCTATTGATAACGGTCCTGCTATGGTTCAATATGACTTTGATAATCAAATTTACCAAGCCGAAGAGGGGGGTGAGGAAGATTGTGAACTTCCCGAAGAATTGACCAGATTATCGAAACAGGAGGAAAGAGCTATTCAGCCTCATCAAGAGTCATTAGAAGTTATCAACCTTGGTACCGAGGACGTAGAAAAGAGGTCAAAATAGGGGAAAGCCTAGCAGAGAATGTGAAGAAAGAGCTGATTGAGATGCTACGGGAATATGTCGATATCTTTGCCTAGTCTTATCAAGATATGCCGGGGTCGGATACAGACATTGTTGTGCACAGGTTTCCCCTTAAAGAAGGTTGCTCTCCTGTCAAACAGAAGCTCCGAAGAACTAAACCATAAATGGCAATTAAAATCAAAGAAGAAGTACAGAAACAGTTAGATGCAGGCTTCTTGGCCATCACCAGCTATCCACCATGGGTTGTGAATATTGTACCGGTACCTAAGAAAGATGGCAAGGTCCGGATGTGTGTTGATTATCGTGATTTAAATCGAGCAAGTCTAAAATAGGACTTTCCGTTACCTCATATTGATGTGTTGGTAGATAATACAGCTCAATTCTCGGTATTTTCCTTCATGGATGGTTTTTTCGGCTATAATCAGATTAAGATGGCACCGGAAGACATGGAAAAAACAACGTTTATTACCCCATGGGGCATATTATGTTATAAAGTGATGCCTTTTGGTTTGAAGAATGCATGGGCAACTTATCAGCGTGCTATGGTGACACTCTTCCACGACATGATTCACAAGGAGATTGAGGTTTATGTGGATGATATGATTGCCAAATCAAAAACTGAGGAGGAACACCTGGTGAATTTGAAAAAACTCTTTGAACGGCTGAGACAATTTAGACTGAGGCTGAACCTGAATAAGTGTACTTTCGGGATGAGATCTGGTAAGTTACTGGGCTTTATTGTCAGTGAAAGAGGAATCGAGGTTGATCCAGCAAAGGTAAAAGCTATCCAAGATATGCCCGAGCCAAGAACAAAAAAGCAAGTCCGTGGGTTCTTAGGGAGATTGAACAACATTGCTAGATTCATCTCTCATCTTACCACCACTTGCGAGCCAATTTTCAAATTGCTACGAAAATATCAATCAATACGGTGGAATAATGATTGCCAAAGGGCATTTGACAAAATAAAAGAGTATTTTCAAAAGCCTCCGATTCTTATGCCTCCAGTTCCAGGAAGACTATTGATAATGTATCTATCTGTACGAGAAAACTCAATGGGTTGCGTTCTCGGTCAACACGACGAGACAGGTAGGAAAGAACATGCCATATACTACCTGAGCAAGAAGTTCACAGATTGCGAGTCTAGATACTCAATGCTTGAAAAGACATGTTGTGCACTTGCATGGGCTGCTAAGCATTTTAGACAATACATGCTGGCTCACACAACTCTATTGATATCAAAGATGGATCCAGTCAAATACATTTTTGAAAAGCCAGCTCTCACCGGAAGGGTCGCTCGTTGGCAAATGGTTCTGACTGAATATGATATACAATATACTTCCCAGAAGGCCATCAAGGGTAGTGTTTTGTCTGACTATCTCGCCGAGCTGCCAATTGATGATTATCAGCCAATGAAGTTTGAATTCCCTGATGAAGACATCATGTATCTAAAGATGAAAGATTTTGAAGAGCCACCGGTTGATGAAGGACCAGATCCTGATGACAAGTGGAAATTGATGTTTGATGGGGACGTTAATGTGAATGGTAATGGTGTTGGGGCAGTTCTCATAACTCTGAAGGGTTCTCACATACCTTTCACTGCCAAACTAACTTTTGATGTCACCAACAACGAAGCCGAATATGAAGCCTGCATCATGGGTATCGAAGAAGACATTGATTTAAGGGTCAAGACTCTTGATGTATTTGGGGACTCTGCTCTAGTGATCAATCAGGTCAATGGAGATTGGCACACCCATCAATCCAACTTGATCCCTTACAGAGATTACACGAGAAGACTGTTGACTTTCTTCAAAACAGTAAAACTGTATCATGTACCTCGTGATGAAAATCAGATGGCAGATGCTTTGGCAATGTTATCTTCTATGATTCAAGTGAATTGGTGGAATAATATACCTAAAATTGATGTGATGAGGCTTGATAGACCCGCTCATGTGTTTGCAGCCGATACAACAACTGATGACAAACCTTGGTATCATGATATCAAGCGTTTCTTAAAGAGTCAAGAGTATCCGGCTGGGGCATCCAACAATGATAAGAAGACTCTGAGGAGGTTGGCGGGCAGTTTCTTCTTGAATGAGGGTGATGTGTTGTACAAGAGAAATTTTGACATGGTCTTGCTCAGATGCATGGATAGACATGAAGCAGGCATATTAATGCAAGAAGTGCATGAAGGATCTTTTGGTACCCATGCTGGTGGACATGCCATGGCCAAGAAATTGTTGCGAGCTGGTTATTACTGGATGACCATGGAGGCTGACTGTTTTAAATATGCTCGAAAGTGCCACAAGTGCCAGATTTATGCTGATAAAGTGCATGTGCCACCGAATCCTTTAAACGTGATGAGTTCTCCTTGGCCCTTTGCCATGTGGGGTATTGATATAATTGGGAAGTTTGAGCCCACCGCCTCTAATGGACATCGTTTCATTCTAGTGGCCATTGACTACTTCACCAAGTGGGTGGAGGCTGCTTCGTTTGCAAATGTCACCAAGCAGGTGGTTGCCCGGTTTATCAAGAAAGAGATTATTTGTCGATACGGGGTGCCCGAGAGGATCATCATTGATAATGGTTCTAATCTTAATAATAAAATGATGCAAGAGCTGTGCCGGAGCTTTAAGATTGAACATCACAATTCTTCTCCATATCTTTCAAAGATGAATGGTGCCGTTGAGGCAGCCAATAAAAACATCAAGAAGATTGTGCAAAAGATGGTCGTGACATACAAGGATTCGCATGAGATGTTGCCTTTAGCTTTGCATGGGTACTGTACATCAGTACGTACGTCTACTGGGGTAACCCCGTTTTCTCTTGTGTATGGTATGGAAGCGGTCTTACCGGTTGAAGTTGAGATTCCTTCTCTAAGGGTCATGATGGATGTCAAGCTTGATGAGGCTGAATGGGTTCGAACAAGGTTCAACGAGTTGAGTCTCATAGAAGAAAGGAGATTGGCAGTAGTGTGCCATGGGCAACTGTATCAGAGAAGGATGAAATGGGCATTCGATCAGAAAGTGCGTCCTCGGAATTATCAGACGGGTGACTTGGTGTAGAAAAGGATTCTTCCTCCTAATACAGATCACAGGGGCAAATAGACTCCGAATTATGAAGGTCCATATGTTGTCAAGAAGGTTTTCTCGGGCGGAGCCTTGATGCTTATAACTATGGATGGTGAGGATTTTCCATCGCTTGTGAACTCAGATGCAGTCAAAAAATACTTCGCATAAATAGACCCGCTGGACAGTAAAAAGAGAGTCCAGGCAAAAAAGGGCATCCCGGCGAACCATAAAAAAAAAGGGTTCGGGCAAAAGTTAGGGATAAAATAAAAAAACGGAGTACGCCTGGTAAGTTGAAAACCCGAAAGGGCAACTTAGGCAAAAATGGGTATCCGGGTGGATTGAAAACCCGCAAAGGGCGATCCAGGAAAAAGAGGGATTTAAAAGCGAAAGGCTGTGATCTAAGTAATCTGTATCCCGTCTCGTTTCAACAAGGGGCATTTCGAAGGATAGGAATCAGTTCGGTCATCCCCCTCGGAGAGCAAAGCACTTGGAGAGTCTTGAAGACATATGAACCATAGCAGGGTTGAAACTCGATGGATTTCCATTTTCCACATTGCCATTAGGATATTTTCTTCTTTCTTTTAAGCAATTACCTCTTTCCAGGAATTGCCTCTTGATGTAAGCGCCTGTTTTTGGGGCTTTTTAATCAATCAATAAAATTTTAGTTATTCAGAATACTTGTCTCTTTTATTTTCTTTTACAGTCTGTTTGGTTTGCAAAAACGTCCGAATTTTTGATAAACATTGCATTTGAAAACATCGAGGTTTTACAATGACATACGTGCAAAAGAAAACAATTAAAATTGCTTTAAATTCCAGGTGTTCTTGGGTGATGAATTCAAAACCCATGATACCCTGGGGCATGTGTGTACATCATTTTGTTTGCAGGTGTCAGCATTAGTTGGTTAGCCCATTGATAACAGGTGATGTCTTCAGCCTGTTTTATTTAGCAAGACTCAAAGGATATTTCTCCCCAAGCGGAAGTGGCTCCCCCAACAGGAAAGTTCTTCCTTAAGATTGTAATCCCCAACAGAGCTAAATAGTCATGCTTCTTCCCTAAGCAGTCGATTCAGATGGTTCCTCATCATTCTTTCCAGTAACCTCAACAGGTTTGTCAATTCAGCACGGTTTGCAACCACGAGGACAGTCCAGTTTGTTATCCCTAGCAGAGTTGACTTCATTTTCCTCAGCATTTAGTTATGCTGAGGAGCCTCCTTGCACTTTTCATATAGTAATCATTGCATCCTCAAAATGCGTAGCATTTCTATTTAAGATGGAGCATTCGCCATGGAAAAATTCAAATATATGCATGCGAAGCATAAGCCAGTTTTGATGCCTCGTGCGAGAGCCCGAAACTATTTCTCTTCAATCATATTGACAAAACCAGAAAGAATGCCTCGCTCATTCCTCAACAGACATTTCAAAGCGATACCAGGGTTTCACTACGTTTCTCCTTACCAGAATTCTATTCCTCGGTTTACAAATCTTTTGATCTTGCATTTTCATTGTATCTCTTAGGAACCATTCCGGATAGGATTCCTTCTGCCATTCCCGATAGGCACCTTCTAAGTTTTGAACCTTAGTCATTCCCGATAGACGTATAGGTCAACCTCATTTCTTCAGGAACCATTCCCAATAGGATTCCCTTAGCTGTTCCCGACAGGAAACCTTTAAGTTTTAAACCTTAGCCGTTCCCGACAGCCCATTTACCATTCCCGATAGGTAACCGTAGGTTGTAAACATTTACCATTCCCGATAGGTAACCTTTACGTTTTAAACCCTAGCCGTTCCCGACAGGCCATTTACCATTCCCGATAGGTAAGCCATAGGTTTTCAACTTTAGCCGTTCCCGACAGGCGCCCTTTAAGTTTTAGACCTAGCCGTTCCCGACATGCCCATTTACCATTTCCGATAGGTAACCGTGGGTTGTAAACTTTAGCCGTTCCCGACAGGAGACCTTTGAGTTTTAGACCTAGCCGTTCCCGACATGCCCATTTACCATTCCCGATAGGTAACCGTAGGTTGTAAACTTTAGTCGTTCCCGACAGGCGCACCTTAACCGTTCCCGACAGGCACAATGTATACTCCAACCGTTCCCGACAGGTTTTTTTTGGATCTCACTTGTTCTAAACTCTTTTCCACAAATACCTCTCCAAATTCACAACCGTCTTGTTTGTCATATATCATTTCTTTTCTACCCGCAGAGTGCAAATTTTCTGGTTATTCTTGTATTCAATCCTTATGTATCTCGAATTTCTGACAGCCGTTGCTTTCATCCTTTCAGGTTCACAGTTGATTAAATAGGGGCAGCTGTAACACCTCAAAATTTACCCTCTTATTTTTCTCTAATAATTGGCTTATGCTTCATCTTTTGCATTGCATGTAGGTCATACAAATCATACATACATCATTGGTTGTAAGGCATGGGATCAGTTGTCTCAAGGTATGGATAGGGCAAAGCCAAAGGACAAGAATCAAACTTTTCCAAACAAGTCACAAGGGCTCCTCATATCTCAATTCATCTCATTTGAGCCCTCAAGTCATCAAAAGATGGGAACTCAACAAAGGATTGAAGCAGTTCATCATTTCCTAGCAGGGTTGTTCAAATTAAGGTTTTGGAATTCTTGAGTATAACACCCCAATGAGCAAGATTCTTGAGCTTTTATCATCACCCAATGGCATGTCTCATCATTATTTGAGAGGACACACATCAAACTCAGAGGAATTTGGATTTGGAAGATGTGATTGATTTCTCCTAGACTGAGGGTACAAAACTAGGGTTTGCCATAAGATCAGTTTATTTCTGAATTTTGGGGCAAGACTTGATTCTATGGTATTCTACATGTCCTCAAGTGTCTAGGGATGAAGAATTATCCATCAATTTGGTTTGGAGGGGTTTCAATTGATCAATTGATTGAGAATCAGGAGAATTGGGGAAAAGTCAAATGTGCAGGAGAAAAAGTCAACTATTGACTTTTTAAGGTCAAATTCATGCTCTTCATTTTAAATATGATCATTGGTGAAGATTTGATCAAGAACTAATAAGAGATTCATCAAAAATCAAGAGATGTGCAAAGTTGCCAAAAATAGTAGTGGAGGGTTTCCATTTATGGCAAGTTTTGTCAAGTTGAAGGGGCATCTTTGGAGCATTCTTTCTCCATGCTCCAAGCTCCAAATTGAGAGTTTATGGAGGCCTATCAAAATTTCATATTTCAAGCTTCAAAACCATACCAAGAACATCTCCATTGGATCAAAATTGAGAGAGATATGATCAATTAAAGTTAGGGCAAATCAAGGCAAAATGGCAAGTCATGACCAGTCAGCACGCAGTTATTTTCATAAACACTTGGTGTGCATGTTATGTTCAAGTTCAAGAGCAAATTGCCCTATGATGGAGGCTTCAAATCAAAAATTGTTCAACATGGTTCTTATTCCTCTCCATTTCCTCTTCAACTTTGGTGTTGAAATATTTTTCATCGGATCAACTCATGGAGAGTTATGGTGGATCAAAGTTAGGGGTACCACATTTGAATTTCACACGCAGATGGGCTGGTCAAGACCAAGTCAGGGTGGCAGGTCTATACAGTCATGACCACACATTTTCATGTTCATTTTTGAGTATGTTAGAGGCTTCCATTACAATCATTTTCAACTTCAATCTTGTTGTCCCTCATTCCCTCTTTCCAAATAACCAAAAACCAATCAATTTCCTCCTTTGGTTCATGAGATATGATGTTTTAAACTCACCCACATGCTAGCTATTTCCTTCCACACCAAGAAAACCAAAACATGTTGCATCTTGGTGTTGTCATGCGCATGCTTCACACATACCATGTCCAAACATTGCTATTTTAAACTAAACAAAGACTCTTACATGCCATGCTGCTCATGTACCACACATGCTACAATTATTCAAACAAGGGAGAGATATAGAAACTTGCACAATAAGTTTGTACAAGATGCTACACTCATCATCACCACCCTACATCATATACTCACCATAACATGTCATGGTCCTCTCCCCATGTGAGCAAAACACCATAACCCGTGCCAATAACCTCACTTCATTCTCCATTTTTCATTTCATTTTTTTTCACCCAACTCATTCTCCAACTGTTAACCAAGCTTCTAACTGTTAACCACAGTTGGTTAACATTTAAATCAACATATAAAAGGAAACTCTAACTAACTTTTCAAGGGACTGGTTCATTTCGACACATTTCACCAAAACCTCACACTCTTTCTCTGAATTTTTCTCTCCCTCGAAGCTCTGAGATTTCAATTTCCTCTACTTTCTTCATCTTCATTCATCATCAATCAACATCTGTAGCAAAGGATGGATCTATAGAAGTTGCATCTTGAATCCTCTTCATCTTGATCAGTTTAGTATTGCAAGAATTTTGAAGTTTTTGTAGCCTTTATTTGGCCAGTGATCATCTCCAAAGCAAGGAGCCTTATCTCTGGTTTTCTCTTGTAGCAAAGGAAGCATCAAAAGTACAGGTTTCAGTTCAATCTTTTTACTCTCTTTATGATTCGATTTTAGTTGTTTTTTGCATGATTGAAGCTCAATAGGAGCAATGTGATTACTGGCTAGTTGATAGGCACCTTAGGTGCTTAGTTGAAATTTCTAAGGCAAACTTCTCTCCTTCGATTCTCTCTGTGTGTGATGTGTTTGTGAATTTTGATGCTGGATCCATGATCTACTTGACTTGAGGATTATTTTGATATGTGATTTGTCAATTTTTGATGACCTGGAGTTTTTGGCATGGTGGAGAGTGACCGGAGAAGATGACCAGAGTCTTCTCCGGCCGGTGATGGTTGAAGCCCTAGCTGTTTTGTCAGTTTAAGTCACAACCGTTGATTTATTGTGATCCATCGGACATGATGCTGCCAACGTATTAATGAAGATACTCCCTTGCACGTGCTTCAATTTCTGATTGTGTTTTGGATGTTGTGATTCCACGTGGTTGTAATATGGTTGCTTATTATGCACGTGTGTTCTGATCCGTTGGATTAAACTACTTTGTTTGATCATCTCATTATAACTGCATCTAATGGCTAGGATTAAGTCCAATGTTTGACTGCATCCATGTTATGCACCCTCTCTGAGCACGCTTATTGGATTAGGCCTTAATGCTATGCACACCCCCTTGTTTCAAGCCCAGGAGCTTTTGTAACTGAGTTTTTGCTATCCGTGTACCCCCTGTTCCATTTCCTTTGTTTTTTTATTTTCTTTTCATAATTGTTTCATTTTCTATTTTTAAAAATACTTGTGCATGCTCAAAAATTCCAAATAAATTCATGGAGCATCCTCACACATTTAAATAATTTTTTACATTTTATCTTATCATTTTTGGATTATCTTGCTATTTTTTGTGAACTTTCCAATGAGATACATTGTGTATGATCTTTGTTCATGATCCATGTTGAATTGGTGAATTGTTTGAGGTACTTGTGATCTGAATTTTCACATGAAAATTGATACATGCTTGTATGATATCTTGAGGCCTTTTATACATTTTTTGTGAATTTTTAATGTCATTTTTTATTGATGTTTGAATGGCACATTTGTGCATAATCTTTGTGTAATTAGTGTGAACTTGTGAGGCATCTATGAGCATGATTATTAATTGCTTTTGAGCTATATTTTTGAGACATGTTTGCACACTGGTTTCACTTCAAATGACTTGAATATTCCAATTTTATTGAGCTTCTAATACCACTTTTGGTTTATTTATAAAAGCATGTTTGTTTGTGTGAATGTTAAGGATCTTATGCTAGAGTTTTAATGTGCATTGTGTGCATTTGCTTTTGACAATTGTGGAGAACTTTTAATCCATGTTGCATGAATATTATAGGTCACTTTTATCATGTTATAGGTCACTCAAAGTTCATCCTTACATGACTTGTAAGCACATGTTTTAACTTGAAGTGTGTTGTAGAATTGTGCATTCTCACTTGACTTTCTTTGAGCATGTTTATAACAACTCTTGCATGATCTCAAACCATCCCTTAAACATGATTCACTTCTGTTTGCAATCATCCTCAATCATATTCCATGACCTATAATTGCACATCACATGTTTCTTAAGTTCATAAATCTTTGCATGTTTGTTTAACCTAGTTTGAACCGTGTTTGCTTCTAATCTTCAATGTGCTTTAACATGTTACTTGTGTGAACTTTGTGCATACATTCTTGACTTCTACATGTAATCTCCAATTCCATATGCTACTGAATTGCATTCATATTCCATGATTATTCATCTTGCATCTTTATCTTTGACTTGCATTACAAGTATGCTTCATTGTTGAACTTCAATTGTGTTTGTTCACTTCTTCTTGCTTCATTTATTTAAATGCTTGCATCCATGACTTGTATGTTCATTTAATGACATCTCCATGCTTGAATAAATGTCATTCACTTCTGACTTTGATGTTTACATGTGCATTCATCCATGTTTATGAACCATGTGCATCCATCTTTTATTAGTAGTATACAACTTGCATTTGTATGATTGTCTAGTGCATAGTTTGTTTTTGTTTGATTTCATTTGGTATGTTTACTTTAGTTGGGATCCTTAGCATGTACCTACTGACCTTAGATGTTCCTTAACCCTTAGGACTCTTATCTTTTGGTTTAAACTTTGTTTGCTTCTAAAGTTGTCTTCTTAAAGCAACTAGCATTGTTTGGTTTACTTTCGATACTTGTATTCATTACTTGTATTCACTTGGTACTAACCTTTTATGTAGGGGCAGAGGTAAGGTGTTTGAACATGTGGATGATTATCCATGTTAATCTCTTCTTTCATTTCTCATCTATTTTACTTCTCTTTTTCCTATGTGAATAGCATGATATAATGCTTTGTGTATGACTTTCTCACACCCTTTGGGATCCTAGCTCATCCTTAATTTTTGATTAAGGTGAGGCAGGATAAGCATTAGGTAGTGCTATCCCTCTCTTGTTTTTAGACTTAGGTTCTTAAACCTTGACCTTAGGGCCACCTTTGCATGATAACATTAGGATAGAAATTCCCTTTAGAGTTTCCTTTTCCTTGAGTCTTCTCTTCTCATCTCATAACCACTTCAATACACTTAATAAAGTTAACATGTATTGCGCATGAGCCTTGTACATGGGAAATGAGGGGGGCTTCCTTTCACTTTCCTAGAGTGTTTAGCGCACGTCCCGTCTTGGGTCGATGTGCGACGCATTCGATCCTATGTTGTAGACTTGGGTGCAATGCAAGTTATGCATTAACTTCAATCCACTTCTGTCTAAAAAATATAAAATAAACTCAAACCTTTTTATCCTTCAGGATTGTTAAGTTTCAAACCATTTTCAGAAAAGGGCACATTACTTCCGTCTCGTCGCAAACAGGCATTGACCCTAGCTACCGAACGCGAATCTAATGTCGCTCATAAAAAACACAGACTTGGTTAAGTCGAACTACAGCTGCTCTGACTTCCTCCTTCTGGTTAGATTGAGGATACGTAGGCACAACACGGCGATGTCTTGGCGAGCAACCTCCCCCTTTAGTTCGTGTCCGAACTACGTTGACTCTGACTTTTCCATTGCACGAGGGAATACGTAGGCCTAAGACTCCGACGATGTCCTACCGAGTCACTTCTTTTTTCTTTTCTTCCTCGTTTCTTCGTTCTCTTCCGTTCCCACTCATTTTCCTTTCCAGTAGCAGCGGAGCTCCAGATGACGACACCCTTTGATCGAGACAACAAACGTGGATCCCATCGAGTACGATGGACGCGTGGGGGTGCTAGTACCTTCCCCTCGCGTAACCGACTCCCTTACCCGTTTCTCTTGGTTGCGAGACCATTGCTTTTCCTTCCCCTCAGGTTTACGTAGTGTTTCCTTTCCCTCTCTTGGGATAAATACACATTGTTGGCGACTCTATTTCCGCGCCACTTTCGCGTTTGTACTTGGATGAAAATCCCGAGAGCAACACACAGGTACATGGTAATCACCATAACAAAGACCTTAAGCACTTAAGATTTCTAAGATATTCAATGCTTAAGAAATCTTAAGGATTTGTACAATTTACAACATATAACATAATTTATGTATACTTAATTGTGTTGCATATTGTTGATCTTGTTATTCCTCCATCCAGATAGAAGTGTGAAACACTCATATCCTTCTTGGCTTTCCTTCTCTATTTTTATTACTCCTTATTCCTTGTTGAATATTCAGATTGAATCTTCAGCTACTTATATAGCAGTTGTATAAGACTAGCTGTTGGAAGAGATAACTTGTACAAATGTCTTTCTTTCTCCATAGTGAAAGAGACGTTGAAGATAAATACATCAAAAGAGCTTAATCCATTGTGGAACATGTTTAACCATTGCGTCTTCCATATAATCTTGTACTATAGATCCGTTGAGAGTAGATATTCGAAAAGAATGTCACCTCTTCTTGAGCCTTGTGAACATAGACTCTAGCTGACAAACTGATTTGACAATGCAGTTTGCTTTATGTAGTATGAATAAATTTAGCTTTATTACTAACTCTGAATGTTCACCAGAAGCTGATACATTTACTAAGTGTAGAGACAATATGTTGCTCTTCTGATGCTGAGGCCTTCAGCTTAAAAGTCTATGCCAAACATCACTTAGAGAATGTTCTTCAGATTCTGAACCACCAGAGGCTAGTAACTCAGCTTCTCTCAAATGCGTCCTTATATCAGATTCTTAAAGTATTCTCTTTAAGCTTTAGAACCTGCATACTTGGAACACATATTATATAACACCATTAATCTTTCAATACTTTGTTATCATCAAAACCCAAAGGATATATGTCATGAACAAATCTTGTTTTAACAATCCCCCCTTTTTTTATGATGACAAACATAAGTATTTAAAGAACAATGTTGTGCAATTATACTTTTCCTGAAAACATCAGGGCATGAGGTTTGTAAGCCCCCCTGAGTCTAATAGTCCAAGGTTGTGCTCTGTAAACTTCCCCTAAGTACTATATTCAAGAAAAATATTTTAATTTTCTTGGCAACATCAGAGTCTGAGGTTTGCAAGCTCCCTCTGAGTCTTATAGTCCATGGTTGAGGTTTGTAAGCCCCCCCTTAGTTCTATATTAAAGAAAACAAAAATATATCACCTGGACAAAATAACCAAAATAACATAATTTTAAAAGTGCATTAAGTTATAAACGAACATATTAAATTATAAATGAACAACGTTAAATCTGATGGATTCAGACTCTTTATTAAATACTACTATATTTTTCTCCCCCATTTGTCACATCAAAAATAATAAAAAGAAAAAGAAAAGAATTACAGTCATAAATGCATAACAGAGCATCATTACATGATCAGTTCCCAATAGGGCTGACAATGAACCGAACCAACTCGAAAATAGTTCGGAACTCGGTTCGACAATTAAATCGTTGAACTAGGTTCATGAACCAAATGAGCTGAATATGAGCGAAAAACTATGTTCGTTAACTAAATGAGCTGAACTTGAACTATACATAGCTCGACTCGTTAGGTTCATGAGTCAACTCGATTATATATGAGAATGATTATATTATCTTTAAGAGTATGTTTAAATATTTACTCCAAATTTTAACCCTATATTGTCCCTTATGTACTAGTTATGGAAATAAAGATGAAAATTGCATTTATAGTTGTTCTTGTGTTAGACATTATGGCATTAGGTAAAATAACATGAGTAATGAAGGTTGCAAGTGGTGTAATGTGAGAGCAAGAGTTGTCTCTACAAGTCAATCTATGTTTTGATGATAACAATACGTATTTGTGAAAGAACCATTTTATGTTCTAACGTGTCTTGTGTGCAGATCATATTCATAGAAGTTATCAGATCCTACAAAGCACCACCCAGATGTGCGTTATTGATAATATGCAAAGTTACTATGTGTGACACAAGTCGCAAGAAGCAAGAATGCTTCTGTATCTGATCGTGATCAGAAAGATCCAAGGATGCCGATATTGCTGTTGCAATGCTCTTGTGGATGCTCTTTGAAAGTGGTCGAGATTCTGAAGATTGCGAAGCTTCTGAAGAAGAGAACCAAAGTGCTGAAGACTCTCATGACTTGAAGTTCTGAAGGCGGAAGGCTCTGAAGACCAAGTGCAGAAAGACTCTGAAGACTTATGTGATCTGAAGTTTACGGTTCCAAAAGGCAAGTGCTGAAGACTCTGAAGACGGATTCCTAATGGACAAGTTCTGAAGTTTCGGAAGACTTGAAGAAGTAAAGGATAATGTTCTTAAAGATAAGTGCTGAAGTTCTGAAGACTGATTCCTAATGGACTTCTTCAAATGACTACAGACTTGACGTATCAGATATCCTATTAAGAAGACTCTACTCATGCTTCATAAATTACCATCAAAAGCCTCTGAAGTTTGAAAGTTAATTGTTAGCGTTGTGAGTAACTGTACACAGTGCCCAAGAAGGATATATCCCATCACTTATCCCACAGCAAAAAAGGAGATGTGTCAGTACAACTAATTATTACACAACGTCTCTTTTCCAACAGCCAACAGTTTTCAAACGACTATATTTCTACTGGGCTATTTAAAGGAAAGAGTATTCGCTTATGAAAAGAATCGATTTACTCCATCAAAAGGTGAATTGATCAAGTCATTGTGTAAAGATAGCAACAATGATGAGTTCTCGTTGTAACACTTAGGATATCCAAAGCTATCACCATTTACGCATGGCCATTGTTGTTGAAGCTCAAACATTATCATTCAACACAACAACAATGAATTGGTACAGAAGATGTTGATGAAGAAGACAACATTGCAAATCAGTCAAGTCATCAACCACCTTCTCGTCAGTGCTACATTAAAGATCTGAAGCAAGGAGTTGTTGCTCAAAGATTGCTCACCCAAGAAGACGAAGAAAAAGAAGATCTACTAGATGTCAACAACTGTCAAATCATTTTACATCTGTGTAGTTTATTAGTATAGCAAGATGCTGCTGCTCATATCTTGCTTGAACACTTGTGTGTTCTTTGTACTTAAACTTAGGAATCTGCTTGTTAAGAAGCATTCTTGTAATCTCCTGTATAACTAATTCTTGGTGAATTAGGATTCCTTGAGTGGTCAGTGTGACTGGAGACTCGAGAAGACAAGGGCGAGATGTCGTTGTGGGAAAAGCCTAAAATAGGGCCAGTAGCATTATATTCATTGCGATGAATCCCTGAACGTCTAGATGTGAAAGCCTAGTAGTAGATCTTGCGAGATTGGAACCTGCAGGTCAATGTTCGTTATATTCATTAAGTTGAATCCCTGAACGGTTCATTGCATGTTAGTCACAGTGCGGTTGTGCAAGTGGTTAGTCACTGGCTATTGCCCGTGCATCTGTAATCGAGATTGATTATAGTGGATTAAGACCTTGTGTTCAAGGCGAAATCACCTGAGGAGGGTGGACTGGATTAGCCTTTGTGGTGAACCAGGATATATCATGCGTTCTTTACTCTTTTGCCTAATGTCTTTGTTTATCTTTCTATATTGAGTATCAGAACCCTACATCAGCAAGTCAGAACCTTGCAGCTTAACTCTAATAAGCTTTCGCACTGTAAGTTTTGAGAAATGTAGTTTATGTTCAGACTCTTGTTAGTTCTCATGCTTCATGCATTGCAAGTCTGAATGTAACTTCGTTAGTCAAGGTCTCTCAATGAACTCTGATGTTATCTTAAGTGCTTTAATGACAAGAAGCGAAAAGTTCTTAAAAGAGTAAATACACAATTCAAACCCCTAATTTCTTGTGTCTTTCTCGTACCTTCATGTAATTCTTCTGTGATGAAAATGTATCAATTTCTAGTATTTTTTGTACTATTTCATTATATTTGTAAGTTTCCTAAATATTTGATGAAGTTATGGGTTTTTTTAGATAAATTTAAACTTCAATTGAGTGTTTTTTGAATTAGACTTTCAAATGTGTCTCTTGAAAGTTGTGTAGTTTTTGAATTAGTAGATTTTTGAAACAAAGTTAAATTACATACTTATAACTTTTATTTTATCTCAATATTTTCTTTTTAAAAAAAATATTAATTTAAAATGTCAAATATATAAAAATAAAATAGACTTAAAAAATGGATTTTAAGTCCGTGAAGCAAATGAGTTGAACCTAATGAGATGAACCTAACGATATGAACCAAATAGTTCGTGAACTTTTAACGAGTCGAGTTTGAGCTTAAAAAAAGTTCGTGTCGAACTCGAACCGAGATTTGAGCTGAACCAATTTTTAACGAGTCGAGTCGAGCTAAGGCGAGTTCGACTCGACTCGACTCATTTCCAGCCCTAGTTCCCAAGGAAGAGAAAACGTTCAAGTAACAGAGATCATTAAAGAGTTGTATAATGCATCTTTATAATTTATTGGTCTAACAGCTCCATGAATCAAGAAAAGGATTTTATTCCGTCATTTGGGTCATCCAGACTCATTATAAAAGCAACCGAATCATAGGTCATTTTCATCAACATCCTACAACACAGTATGGAGACAACATCTGAGAGCACCAACATCTCTATTATAATAGAAGTTTCAGAGAGTGCTACTGGTATGGAGACTCAAGGTCTTTAGGGGCTAGCAGATTCTGAAGCATCCACAATCGGTCCTTTGTCCACTACACCGAAATCTTCTGACGAGGGTTCATCCTCAATTGCTCAGAGACCAACTGAAAAAGGTCCATCAGCTATTGATTTGAAACCAAGGAAGAAATCAATGAAGATAAAAAAAAGAAGAAGAAGATCAAGGATGAAATATTTTATTAGCTGATTATCTCAGAGCCAGAGGATGAGGATGTGGATGACGATGAGCTTGACATCGATTGGGGAAACTGGATAGGTTGTAAGGCAATGGAGGAATTAGATTAGTTATAATCTTAGTATTTTCCAGTCCCTTTATGTAATCCATTAAGTTGATTAATAAAAATCTGTTTTCACCATCTCTTATTTTAAATGTGCAATCTTTTACTTTTCTCTATGATTTTCTGATAAATGCATAAATGAACTAAGAAGATGAATAAAACCAATAATTAAATTGTTAACATAACATTTACAGTTGTTAAGAGAATCTTAATAGGACTGAACACTAGACATCATTTCCTAAGAGTCAGACATTAAAAGATTGATTTGACTAATCAATATTAAAATAATAAATACTAAAGGTAATCAGATGAATAGACTCTAGAAAACCCTTAGCAGATTAACTTTCTTAATCACTTAATCTTTTGAACACAAAAATGTATAAGCCGGAAAAAATTTGGGTTCCAAAGGGAGATCTTAGAAAGACAGTAATTCTAAATGCAACAACTCAAGCAAATAAGAAGAATGCAGCAACTGAAGGATCTACAAGTAAGCAGATAAATTTAGAGGCACATACTTCTACAACAACCTTTGTTGAGTTTGCAAGGGAAGATTATTTAAACAGTCTAGATATGTCAAATGAGCATAGGGAATATGACAGATCAAAATGTATAGAAAGTTTATTTTTAATAATATGTAATAGCTTCCAATATTTCATTGAGAATGTTGCAAGTTTTTTTAGTTTTAATCCTATTTATTATTCTCTTGAACAACATAATAAATGTATATATATAATAGTTAAGGCACACAAGAACTTGAACAAGAATATGAACAAGAATATGAACAATTTTTAATAACAAGATTGCTTAATAAAAGATGTTTAACAATTACAAGGCATATATTTGGAGAAATCTATCGTCAGAATCTCTCATAGATAGCTTCTAGTTTTTCTCTCCAAATTTTAGAAGAATCATCCTCTGAACTTATGATAACTCCCTGTTGGATCAGCAGTTCTGAAAGAACTCATCCATTAGGAATGAAGAATGTCTTTCCCTTATGAAAAGATGAAAGAGTCACCTTCATATAGTCAAACATAACTTGAGGAAGATCAATCTGCAAGTCTAAATTAAGAAGAAGTAGTAAATATTTTTCAATAGGGTCCATAAGGTCTAGATCTTTGTCCTTAGATAACAAGTTTTAATTCAAAATCTAATACCAAATAATTTCATCACGATGAAGATTTGAGACCTGAGAGATGTTTGATGGATCTACAAAAGTACACCAAGTAGAAAGATAGTATTCCCAAACAAGAGTACCTTGAACTTCTCCAATCTCCTCACAGTTGATTACATTAGCAATTGTCTTAGAGGTTACTGTTATAGAAACACCAGAAACCTTGAAACAGGACACTCAGAACTTAGCTCAACAATGGAAGAATTAATAAAAAACTCTTTGACAAAACTTGGATAAGTGAAACCATAAAGCATATCAAAGTATCCATTCCAACCTTGTTCAGAAACAGTCTTCTAAAAGTTAAAACCAAGCTTAAACAACTCATCAAAATGTACAAACTTTTCATTGATGACAACTTGTTGATTTCAAAGGAGAATTGACTAGAGAATTCATCTCAAGTTTGGTTTGAACAACATAGAAGAAAACAAAGAACTGAACAAGTCTCTAAGGAATGTGAATCTTGTTAGAAGAACAAAAATAAGACACGAAATGATGTTTCACAAAGACAAGGGATATAGACAATAAAAGTATATAAAAAAGAAAACATCATTACCCTAAGGTTATTACCCAGTAGATTTCTTGAATCCACCTAATGATTTTCAACTTTATGGAGTTTTAAGTAAACAGAGTTATTTTTAAAATAATTTTTACTTAAACTGTTTTATCATAAGTAAAGATTCCCTTTCTGAATCTCAGAACATATCTATCACCAGAGTCTAGTAGGATTAGACTTCGAATGAGACATCTTCTGTTAGTCATCAGTCCTTGATATTCTATTCAGAATCAAGCTTTCTATCTTGGAACTAGAGCCATGCTTGATTAATGAATATTGAATTGGTTTCTTTGACAACTAACTAGCAGCAGTATCATCACAAAAGGTGAAGCTACTTATTCCATAAATATGATCATCATCTAGTTAATGACATATGTGAGGGCAAAGTTCCTTTTTTATTATGTTTTAATGATGTCAAAACTAGGATATTTCGTACTTGTGTATTTTGGACGGTATCACCTTGTCTAAGCCATGCATTCATCTTTTACAAACGTGCATAAAGATCCCTCTACATGTATTTAGACATATAGGATCATACATTATATCAAAAATGAGTTTTGAGTCATTTTTTAAGCCTTAGGTCGACTCACACAGGTTATAGGTTGACTCACAATCAAGAGAAATGGTTTATGAAACTCCCTGTCATGCTTGCGTCGACCCAGGACTCCTACAGGTCGACGCACACTAAAATGAAAATGTTTGAAAATTCTCTACCATGCATGCATCGATGAATGACTCCCATGTAGGTCGACGCATGGACTCCTTTTATGTGTAGTTTTGATTTCTGTCTTGCTCAGTTCGACTCACAGCTCCTACAGGTCGACATCTCGCGCGTATCCACCCATTTTTCTATGTCTTTGTGTTCCTAAACTCAGTTTTTTCTGTTACTCATTCATGAACATATATATTCTCATATGCGTCACTTTGAAAACAAGAAGAAAATTGAAAGATACATTGCATTTCTTTTCATCTTCACTCTCACAATTACATTCATCAATAATCACATATAATCATCTTTATTGATTGTGCTTTGTCAAGAGTGACAACGTCCAAACGTAGGATTTGTAAATAAAATTTGGGTAGAGATTCAGTGGGATTTTCTTCAATAAAACCATTGGGGTTTTGTCCTCTAAGATCTTGATAGATTTGGGGGTTTTTTGCACAAATATTTGCATTACAGATTCAGCCGAGTGAAAGCCTTGAAGAATAATGGGTTCGGTCAAGGGAGTAACGGTAACCAAAAGATTGTTTTGAAAGATTTAGGGTCAAACATCCTACGATCAAAATCATCAGAGTGAAAGACTTGACGAACGGAAGGTTCGGTCAAGTGAGTAGCGGTAACCAGAGGTTTGTTCGAAGTATTTGATCTTCTTGATTCAGCTAAATCAGGGGGAGAGAAGTGTTTAGATTCAACTTCAACAATTGGGTTAGATTGTTGGTTAGCTAGGACTTCTCTTGTACTGAATATTGCACATAGATATTATACATATCTCAATTCTATTTTTAGAATTGGGGGCAGACGTACCTGAAGCGAGGATGAAAGGGGAACCGCCTAAACAAATTAGGTGTCATTCTCTCTCTCTCTCTCTCTCTCTCTCTCTCTCACTCTCACACACTCTCTCTCTCTCTATCTATCTATCTATCTATCTATCTATCTATCTATCTCTTTCTCTTTAGTTTACATTGTTGAAGTTTGTGTGAAATCAATTGTTAGAAATATTTGATTGAATTTGTAGTGTTTCTAACAGCTTTGTAAAACCATAGCAATCATTTTGATTGCAAGTGTGGAAAATTATGCATTACAAATTCATAAGAAATTTGACTTGGTGTGTTTCGCACGCCAAGTGTTTGACATATTGATAACACACAAACTGTTTATTAAATTGTCAATTCAAATTTTATCCTCTATTAAGCATTGGAAACTGGTACACGTTAATTGGTCTTTATTTGAATTATTTATTGGGAACCTTATTGATTATACTATCTCATCAAGATTATTCCATTCGGTTTCGCATATTCGGTCTTTCTAATAACTGTTCGTTTAGACGAGTTTTGATCCGAGATCGCTTTCGCATATTTTTAAAACAATTTTTTTTGCGCAAATTATTAAGAATTAGTTATCTATTCAACCCCTCTTCTAGATCAGTGCCATCGTCTAACAAGTGGTATCACGAGCACTGATTCATCTAGTGGTATCATCGAGCGTCGATTTTTAATGGTGAGAACTACGGTTATTGGAAAGATTGTATGCGGGTGCATATCAATTCTATTGATAGAAAGGTATGGAACGTTATTCAAAATGGTCCTATTGAAATAACTATGACCAATGCGGATAATGTTGTTGTACCTAAACCGGAAGCACAATGGAACGATGATGATGAGAAAAAGTACAATTATGATTGGAAAGATAGAAATATTCTCATATCCTCTTTGGGAGTTGATGAATGCTATAGAGTTTCTCATTGTACTACCGCTAAGGCTATGTGGGACGCATTACAAGTTGCCCATGAGGGAACTAATGATGTCAAACTAGCTAGAATCAATACTTTAACACAAGAGTTTGATCTTTTTCACATGAAGCATGGTGAAACCATTACGGAAATGCAAAAGAGATTCACTCACCTAATCAATCTTTTAAATTCACTCAGTAGACCCGTTTCCAATGATATTGCTACTAACAAAATTTTGAGATGTCTTAATAGGGAATGGCAACCTAAGATTACGACGATCAAGGAAGCTAACAATCTCATGACATTGGACATCACAACATTGTTTGGTAAGCTTGAAGAACATGAGCAAGAGCTCATAAGTCTTGATCAGCATGAAAAGAAAGAGAAGTCGAAAGACACGGACAAGAAGTCTATTGCTCTAAAGGATTCTAGCTCAAAGTCCTCCACCAAAGAGCTTAGTGGAAGTGAGTTAAGTAATGATGATGAATATTCGAATGATGATATTGGGTTGTTTGTAAGAAAATATAATAGATATATCAAGAAGAATGGAATAAAACATTCGTACAAAAATCTCATTAACTTCAGACGTCAATCAAAATCCTCGAAGCAAGAAGGAAATAAGAATGCAAAGTCAAAGGGTTCATGCTATAATTGCAAAAAGGTTGGTCACTATAAGCCGGATTGTCCCTTGATGAAGAAAGACAAAGGGAAATACAAACATCATCAACAAAAGAAATCGAGCAAGCCTAGAAAGGCATACATCGCATGAGAGAGTGATAGTGAGTCCTCAAGCGAAGATAGCTCGAGTGATGAAGACGAAACGATCAATCTTTGTCTCATGTCTCATCAAAAGAAGAAAAATAATATAAGTTATTCTAAATATGAACATATTTATAAAATGTCTTATTCCAATTTGCAAAATGCTTTTGAAGCTCTACACAATGAGGCTAAAGAAGCTTTCAAACTCTTAGCCTCAAATAAGCAAATTTTTTCACATTTAGAGAAAAAGATTTCTGATTTTGAAAAGGAATTAGAAGCTCTTAAGAAATAAATAGTAGAGGCTTCAAAAGCTAAAACTAAGGAAGACAAGTCCTCTTGGTTAAATTGGGGTTTTGAAACTTGTCACATTTGGCAAAAGGAGGTTAGAACTCTTAAAGCCGAATTAGACAAGGGTTTATAACCTAAAGTTACAGTTGCTGTTGATCGCTCACACTTTAGAAGTAGTATGAATAATCCTTATCAGAAATATACATATGTGATAAGAGATCAAAGTAGCAAAAGTAACTCAAATGTTAACATAACTTGTCTATATTGTTGCAAGAAGTGACACACCATTGCTAAATGCCGATTTAGGAGATTCTTGGTTCCTAAAGGTATTTTCCAATGGTTGCCCTAATGCAACCAAGGATTCACTCACACACAAGGACCCAATAAAAATTGGATACCTATTTCCCTTGTTTAATTTTGTAGGTAAAATGTCTTGAATCTACGGAGAGAAGATGGGTTCTTGATAGTGGATGTTCAAGGTATATGACTGGTGACATTTCCATATTCATTGACTTTGTGGTAAAGAAGAAAGGATTTGTAACCTACAGTGATAACAACAAGGGATCTATACTCGGAAAAGGTAGTGTAGGTAATCCCTCTTCTACTTCTATCTCATACATCCTTTTAGTTAAAGGTCTTAAGCACAATCTTATTAGCATTAGTCAATTGTGCGACAAAGGATATAAAGTTTATTTTTCAAAAGATTGTTGCATGATTGAACACAATGATAAGAAAGATGATGTGTTTAAGGGCTTGAGGGTAAATAGTGTTTATATGCTTGACTTGAATGAAGTATCTTTGACTAACACTAAATGTCTTGTCACCATGAGTGAAGACTCTTGGTTATGGCATAGGCGCTTAATGCATGTCAACTTTGACTTGTTAAATAAAGTAGTTTCAAAAGATCTAGTTGTCGGTCTACTCAAAATAAAATTTTCAAAATATCACTTATGTGATGCAAGCCAAATGGGGAAGCAAACGAGGATCTCATTTAAATCTAAAAATGTTGTTTCTACATCGAGACCTCTTGAACTTCTCCATATGGACCTTTTTGGGCCATCTAGAATCAAAAGCTTGGGTGTAAATTACTATGGTTTTGTTATTGTAGACGACTCTCTCTAGATTTTGTTGGACTATTTTCTTCACTAGTAAAAGTGAAACTTTTTCAGATTTTGAAAAGTTTGCCAAGGTATCTCAAAACAAACTAAATTCTAGCATCGTTACTATCCGAAGCGATCACGAAGGTGAATTTGAAAACCACCTCTCTGAGGAATTTTGTGGTAAACATGGCATTGATCATAATTTTTCCGCTCCAAGAACTCCTCAACAAAACGGAGTGGTGGAACGTAAAAATCGTATTTTAGAAGAGCTGGGAAGAACTATGATCAATGAAAGTGGCCTTCCTAAATATTTTTGGGGCGATGCTATTAGTACATGTTATATGTTGAACAGGGTACTTATACGCCCTATTCTCAACAAAACTCCCTATGAACTTTTAAAAGGTAGGAAGCCAAATGTATCACATCTTCATGAAATCGGATGTAAATGCTTTGTTTTATATAATGGAAAGGAAAATCTTGGAAAATTTGACTCAAAAGCCGATGAAGGTATCTTTCTTGGATACTCTCAATCTAGCAAAGCATATAGAGTGTACAATAAAAGATTACTTATTGTGGAAGAATCTGTGCATGTTACTTTTGAGGAATCTTATCCGAAAACTGTCGGGAAAGGTTTTCTTTTCATGGTGCAGGTGTATCTTCGGAAGACATACTCAAAGACACCGAAGAAGAGATTGATCAACCTAAATCGGTGAAAGTTGAGGAGGAGGAAGATCACAACTCTGAAAAGATAGAGAAGGATCATCCAATTAGCAACGATGACCTTCCTTTGGCATGGAAATCCTCTAAGGATCATTTAATCGACAATATTCTCGGAGATATAGCAAAAGGAGTAACTACACAGTCTAAGATAAGTAACTTTTGTTATCACTTTGCTTTCGTCTCTCAAATTGAGCCTAAAAACTCCAAAGAGGCCTTACTCGATGAACATTGGTTTTTGGCAATGCAAGAGGAATTAAATTAATTCAAAAGAAATGATGTTTGGGACCTTGTCCCCCATCCGCAAGGCCATCGAGTAATCGGTACAAAATGGGTATTTAGGAACAAACTAGACGAAAATGGATTGATAGCACAAAATAAAGCCCGACTAGTGGTTCAAGGCTATAACCAAGAGGAGGGCATAGACTATGAGGAGACTTATGCTTCAGTTGCCCGCCTTGAGGCTATACGCCTTTTTCTAGCCTATGCTTGTTCAAAGAATTTCAAATTATATCAAATGAATATATTAATGAAGAGGTTTATGTATATCAACCTCCCAGTTTTGAAAGTCATCATGAGTATCCAAATTACGTTTATAAACTTAAAAGTGTTTTGTATGGTCTCAAACAAGCCCCTAGGGCTTGGTATGAGCGACTTAGCAAATTTTTACTCGATCAAGGTTACACAAGAAGGAAGGTTGATACTACACTCTTCATTAAGCGTCAAGGAAATCACTATATTTTAGTTCAAGTGTATGTAGATGACATTATCTTTGGATATACTAATATGCACTTGGTCAAGGAATTTTCAAAGCTAATGCAGGGTGAGTTTGAGATGAGTATGATGGGGGAGCTGGCCTACTTCCTTGGACTTCAAATCAAACAATTCGAAGAAGGAATGTTTGAGAGCCAAATAAAGTATTTCTATGATCTACTCAAGCGCTTTGATATGGAAAACGCAAAAGCTATTGACTCTCCAATGCCCACAAGTGTGAATTTAGATCGAGATGAAAACGGTAAGGTTGTCGACATAAAGAAGTATAGAGGTATTATATGTTCTCTTCTATATCTCACTGCATCTCGACTGGACATCATGTTTAGTGTTTGTATGTGTGCTAGATATCAATCATGTCCCAAGGAATCACATTTAAAAGCGGTAAATCGTATACTTAGATACCTTTGTGGTACATCCAAGTACGGGCTTTGGTTTTCCAAGGGAAGTGATTGTAATTTGGTTGGTTATTCTGATTCCGATTTTGCCGGTTGCAAATCAGATAGGAAGAGCACTAGTGGCACTTGTCATTTCTTTTCAAACTCCTTAGTGAGTTGGCAGAGCAAAAAGAAAGTTTCTGTTGCTTTGTCAATTGTCGAGGTGGAATACGTCGCAGCCGGTAGTTGTTGTGCCCAAATCTTGTGGCTTAAGCAACAATTACTCGATTTCAATGTTAAACTTCATCGTATTCCTATTTTTTGTGACAACACGTGTGCCATCAATCTAACCAAGAATCCATTGCTACATTCTCGCACCAAACATATTGAGATTTGTCACCACTTCCTCAGGGATCATGTTGAAAAATGAGATGTCGTATTCGAGCATGTTGATAGTAAAAATCAATTGTTGATATTTTTATAAAACCTCTTGCGATGGAACCTTTCTTTAAAATTCGTAGGGAACTTGGTGTTATCGATATCTCGGATCGCGTCTAATGAATTGTTGCATGCTCTATATCTATACATGTTTATATGTTGCTTAACCATGTTTGAAAAGTTTAAGCTATGTAAGGGCATTCTTCTTTCATCACCATTGAAGGTAATATCTTTCCTATCTAATTGCTTTTACTCTTTATCTTGGCTAAATAGATGTTTTCTATTATGTGTGGAGTGTAGTTTTGATGCTTAAATGATAGTTGTAGTTTTCACTCTTCTTCCATATTGATGTTTGAAATGGTATATAGTTGTTATTTATCTTTCTATGCATCTCATTTCGCATTTTGTTTTGTTTTGGTTTTGCTTTTCTCAAGACTTGTGCTAAACTGTGTGTTTTGTGTAATGCATTTCTTCATTATTGCTCAATGGTTCTTGAGTTATTTACCTTTAGTGCTTGCATTGACAACATTATATGTGGATTATTGTTAATGTTGTATCTATTGCAATAGCATATGTTTGTGTTGTTATGTGTATGGTATGTTTACACATGACTGTTTGTTTCACTCTTTTTGATGTTGCCAAAGGGGGAGAAAGCAAACGCGAGTTCACAAAGTTCATAATTCTATGGAAGTGCATATAGTCAGGGGGAGAATATCCTTTAAGTACTCAATGTTTGGGGAAGGTTTTGCAAGGTTTTGCCATCATAAAAAAAAGGGAGTATGTGAAGGCAAGGTTCCTTTCTTACTATGTTTTAATGATGTCAAAACTAGGATATTTTGTACTTGTGTATTTTGGAAGGTATCACCTTGTCTAAGCCATGCATTCATCTTTTACAAACATGCATAAAGATCCGTATACATGTATGTAGACATATAGCATTATACACTATGTCAAAAATGAGTTTTGAGTCATTTTTTAAGCCTTAAGTCGACTCACACAGGTTATAGGTCGACTCACAATAAAGAGAAATGGTTTATGAAACTCTCTGCCATGCTTGCATCGGCCCAGGACTCCTACAGGTTGACACACACTTAAATGAAAATGTTTGAAATTCTCGGCCGTTCATGCGTCGACGCGTGGCTTCCGTGTAGGTGTCATATCCCAAATTTATCCTACCTGTGTATTACTTTCATCTGTACATCCGTCTACTAACTGTTATTCAAAAAAATCCAAAAAAACTATGTTGCTTCTGCTTTTCATGTGGCTTAAGTCCAAATATTGCAAAATTTGAATTGGGTCTCAGGCAAGACATTCAGGTCAAACATGTGTACAATGTTGGTTGGAAGTCAGTGGAATTTGAATTGGTCTTAGTCAAACAAATTGGAATTTATTCAGTTACAATTTGTTTGTACATGGATCAAGTTGTTTGGTTGTGCTAAGTTTAGATGAATTCATGCCGATTCAAAGTTCCAATTCATCCAAAGTGCAAGATCGATCTATGTTTAGTTTAAGATTTTATTTCAAATGAAAGATTCAAAAAGGGAGTTGATTCATGATATTTTTGGGGTTTAATTGGAAATTCAAGCTTTAAGTGTCATGGTTTTAATCATGAACCGGGGATTATTAAGAATTCAAAGTTATCATGATTAAATACTTCAAATATGGTCCAAGGTACAAATGGAAGGGTGCAAATATGATTTCTAGCCTATTTACCAATTAAGGCCCGTCATTATGTTACAAGACCATAAACCACAAAAAAAATTCCATTACACAATAAAACAAAATCGCAAAATGATAAGGACCAATTCCTTACTCCATACAAGCAGCTACACAAAAGTGCCCAACCCACATCAAAACAAGCTACCTACGGCCCATGAGATTTCTAAGCATCACTGTCATCAAAACTTTTTCCTAGCCACAATACCAAGGATCCATTTCACGCCATTCTTCCAAAGCCGAGAAGCCACTTGCCACAACCATGTACTACCTGCAGCATAAATGACACGGACCAAATTTAAAACCAATGCATCATGGTAAACCAAAAACCTGCAGACATGCACATAATTATACATGTCATGAAGCAATTAACCCGATATACCTCACAAATGCTGCAATACACAACTCAAACCAAATCCACAAACATACCCCAAGCAAGCCACGAGTCGTATACCAACCTTCCCAGCCAATAATCAAAACGCCATAACAAAGGCTAAGCCACTATGAGCCAAGTAACCCAGCCTTCATCCCCAAGCCAATGTAAAAGTAACGGACCCAAAAGCAGTACATCAAGCCAAACAATAAACCATGTGAAAGAGCAAGTTCTTGCAACAGAGAAACAATTCAAAGCTTCATACCTGAACCAACAAACCGCAGAAAAATGTTCCAATTTGAAAAACATCACCATCACACGTCTTGCAGCACAACCATTTGCAACTGACCCCATAAGCTAACTTGCGCAAATGAAAAAATACGAAAGAGTGAAAACCTCAACGCAATAAGCTTGTACGACCACCAATCCACAAACTTTGCAATATGCACCAAAACGCAGTAAACATTTGAAAACGGCAACACAATTCTGACCTCATTTCCTCCTATAAATAAGTACCTCATTCTTTCAATTAGAGGAAGTTCCATCAAACCAAAAATATTCTGCCGAAATTCCTTCACAAATTCCTCATCCTTCCTACGTTCCTCCTTCATTTCCAACCTCAACCTTCAACCGACTTCATCACCCACCCAAGTCAAATCTGAAACCTCTATTAACTCATAGTCTCCAACCTTCACCATTATAAACAATCACAACCAAAATCCAGATTCGAAACTGGGCAGAGATTTGAGATGAAGGAGAAATAGAGAGAATTGAATAGAAAACAAATGAATCTGGCTCGAAGAAAAACGAGAACAAACCTTAAGCTGAACCTGAATCAAGCAAAATCGAGGAAATCTCATTGATCCCACCGCAAGAAGGTTGAAATTATGTGCATTGTTGCTCCCTGACACCTTCTTCCTTTTTTCGCTTTTCTTTATTCCATTTTCTACTTGTTTTGCCTCAATGGGCGTTTCAATGCGTTTTGTTGAGTATGTTCTATTTTTTAAACGAGTCAGTTTGTTGTTGATGATGCTTGGACCATATTTTGTGGCTATCTGTGTCATTTTAATTTAACCCACCCCTTTTTGTTCTTCTCTAACCGTGTGATTCTTTTGAAGGGTGGATGATGGGCTCTAAGCCCACATGATTCCACCTAGTTACACACCTTATCCTTTAAACCACCCATCTTCCCATTAGCATCATTTCCTTTTTTCCTACCTCTTCGTATTTTATTTTTTAGAAGAAAACAAACAAGCTTAGATAACGTGCATCGCGATTCGAATCAAGAGGTTCCCGTTGAGTACAACGGACGTGAGGGGGTGCGCGTACCTTCCCCTTACGTAACCGACTCCCGAACCTAGAATGTGGTTGTGACAACCATGTTTTTATCTCATTTAAGGTTTTCTCGATATTTTCCTTTCCCTCTTTTGGGATAAATAAAGTTCAGTGGCGACTCTGTCGAACCGTAATTTCTTCCACGCCTTTCGCGCGAGGGTCATGTCTTCGATTAAGCGATTTTTTCGAGGTGTGATAACTGGCGACTCTGCTGGAGACATGTTGCTCCATGCAAGAGAGAGTCAAGCCTATCTTGATTCAAATCGCGAGCTCGTTAACTTTGTTAGTTTATTTTCTTCTCATTTATTCGCGTATTTACTTGCTTTCCTATTTCCTTATATGTGCTACCTTTTGTGGCATTATTGGGTTGTTCTGATATTGGGAACTTTGTGAGATGGCTCTACACCCGAGTCAAGAAAAACCCTAGGATTAGGATGGTGGTTGTGTAGTAGAGGCTTGCGTGGTCTCTTCCACGTGAGTTGAAGCGAAAACCCCACTTGGAGGAGATTCCCTTGGAGATGTTATTATTATGGTGAGTCTTTGCCATGGCGGTAATGTTTTCGAGCCTGAATCGTTGATCCCAAGGACCATTAACCGATTTATCCATGGTGGTTAGTAGTGTTAACTCCTTTTGGGTTAATACGAACGCCCAAATCAGATGAGATCCCTTGAACGTATTACTTCCTAACAGTAATATTTTCAACCTCTATCTATGACTCTAAGAACATGTCTTAGAACTCGTGTGTCGATGGTTGTGTAATGGACGCCTCCGAGGAATCTTTCTCGTGGGAAAGAAACGAAAACCTCACCTAGACGAGATTATTTCGAGGATATTATAGTCAGATGTCTCTTCGTCATGGCTATAATGTCTTTGAAATATATTCGTGACTCTAAGCACCTACCCGTCTTAGAAACCTACCCGTGGGCTTTCTTTAATCCGAGCTGTAGTTGTTGACTCATCACTTCCGGCCGACCTCAGAATTATTTGAACCTATGATCTGCGATCCTAGATCTTACATCTTGCATTGCATCCCATGTCATTGCATTTCATTGCATTTGTTATGCATCTTGCATTGCATTCGATCTTCAAAATCTCACTTCGCCTTCCTTTCTTCTCCAGTAAATCAAGCTGATTCCTCGACACCGGTATGCAACTCGAGCTAACACTAGACACAAGAGCAAGCCGCCTTCAGAGAAGATTTGGACTCCCTCAAAGGCAAGATCGACCAGATTCTTGAAGCCATCATGATGGCCCGAAAAGAAGAAGAACTACGTGAAGCCGCTGCCGCTAACAACAATGTGCATGTGCAAGGATCTACCTCAAGGCTCTCTGTTCCTATTCCCAATCCAATCACTTATGGGATACCGATAAACTCCACTACCGCAGCTGAAGGAGCCATATCTCAACCACTCCAAACATCTGGAGTCACTGTTAGGGCCATTCCTTAAGCCCAAACCTGCTGTTACTCATATTCCCATCCCTCATGCTGAGGAAAATCTGCAAGATCAGTATGACGAAGTTTAAAACTATCATGCTGATATCCCGATTGTCAATCCTACTGCTGTTCAGGATTCTGAAGGCATCAAGATGTGCCGAGATCTAGATGAAAAACTCTGAGTCATGGAGGGGCACAACTGAACTTCTTTGAACACTCTGGAAATATGCTTGGTGCCAGATGTTGTCATTCCTCCCAAGTTCAAAGTACCCGAATTCTCAAAGTACAAGGGTCTCAACTGTCCCAACATTCATTTGAAGATGTACTGTCACAAGATAGCTGCATATGCCAGGGATGAGAAACTGATGATTCATTGCTTCTAAGACAGTTTGTCTGGAGCATCCCTCGAATGGTATATGCAGCTGGAGCATAGCAGTGTGTGCACTTAGGCTGAGCTAGCTGATGCATTCGTCAAGCAATACAAATACAACACCGACTTACTCCGAACCGTACTCAACTTCAGAGTATGGCTCAGAAGGACAACGAATCCTTTAAGGAGTACGCGCAACGCTGGAGAGAGCTAGCCGCAAGGGTGCATCCACCTCTTATTGACCGAGAACTGATTGACATATTCATGGGTACCTTGCAAGGCCAATACTACGAGAAGCTGATTGGTAGTGTTTCTGTTGGATTCTCTGACTTGGTAATTATCGGTGAGAGAATTGAAGAAGGTCTGAAAAGTGGCAAGATTCAAGGAGGTTCTAACAGTCAAACTGGAGCCAAAAAGCCTTTCAATGGATACAAGAAGAAAGAGGGCGAAGCAAATGCCATCTCTTCTCTAAAAAGGCAAGCTCAACAAGCTCATACTTCTATGCCTTTTCAACTTCCCTACTTCCAATATCCGTATGTTGCTGCTGCGCAATATGCTCCAATGCCTTATCAGCCGGCTGTTCAAGCTCCAATGCCTCAGCAACAGGCTCCTCAACAATATTCGTATAATCAGCAAGGGTATCAGTATCCGCCTCAGAATCAACAACAGTGAGCTGCTCAACAATAATGTCAGCCTAATTAACATAGGACAAGGAGGCCAGATAGGAACTTTGATCACCTACCTATGTCGTATGCTTAGATCTTTGCTTAATTACTGGAGAAGGGGCCGTTTCTCCGAGAGACTTGGATCCTCCGACCATCATTCCCCCAGATTATGATGCTAATGCTCATTGCGAGTTTTAGAAGGGTGCTCTAGGGCATACGATTGAGGACTGCAGAGCCTTCAAACATAAAGTTCAAGACCTGATCGATTCCAAGCCCCTCACATTCAATGGGAAGTCTCCAAATGTCATCAACAACCCTCTGCCGCCGCCAAGTTAGTGCCGACATCCAAGTCTAGTCAATTCAAGTTCAAGTTTCCCCGAAGAAGGCAGTTATCATGCCATCCCATAATTTGCATTCCTGTTATTTTGTCTTTGTTTGTTTATGTATTGTATGCTTTGAACATTGTCATTCATATTTGGTTTTATTAATGTAGTGGCTATGCATGTTTTGAATCAGTTATGTCATATTTACTACAAAGCACAGACATATACATATTCACTTCACTCTCTATACCAACTGTTGTTTAGCAATGTCTGGAGGGAGGATGATGAAAATGAAATACCCATAATTGCAAACCGTATGCTTTCAGACAGAATATCGTCAATGATGTACATGCATTGTTTCAATCCCCCAAACACTGGAGAAACAGGGAGATAATCCCTAGTTAAACACTTCGAGCCAAGAAGTAGCAGTTTCCTTCAGATCTATAAACCCTTACACTCAACCTGGAGCAGGGTAGTGTTCAGTTAACCTAATAACACACTCAAATCACAAACCAAAATCCAAAAGACATGGCGGTTGTTCTTAAAAGACCCAAGATTTGGCCGTCACAATCCTCCAACAAAATCAAAAAAAAAAAAACAAAAAAACAAAAAAATCAAAAGCCTGCTAAGTCGAGCACCTCAAAGGAGACTTAGCCAAAATCAAGGCAGTCCTGATGGACTCGAAAAGCAAAATCAGTCCATGCAAAAGTTAGGGATAAAAAAAATAAAATCAAAAGAGTTCCTCAAACCCTCAGCAAAAAAAAAAGATTTAGTGACCACCATGCTAAAATCAAAGGGTCATTGACACCCGTCAAAAACAAAATAAGGTGACTGCCATTTCGAGCAAACCTAGAATCATCACGCTTACACCATCAACCCTTTTGGAAGACAATCATGTGCACAATTAACTGAATGTAGGAACTGAGTTCATCACAGGGAAGGGGTGGGTACAAATCAAATTTGAGCCTAATATCCTTTGTTTCAAAAACCATAAACCAGACCACGTTACAACCCTCGAAAGACCTAATTGAGGCGACCTTTATTCTAAAAGCATACTATTGCAAGGTTGCGTAAACTGACTCCCCACATATCTGCTAATCTTCAGCATTGGTGTCATTATCCTTGCTATATCTTTCACACCAGCAAAATCAGCACAACGTTTGGACTAACGGTCCATTCGTCTCTCACTATCACGACACTTCAATAAATGACACTTTTTCAATACTTGCATGAGCATTGCATTAAGATTACCATTCGTAAATGTACAATTTTAACTGCAAATCAGTGCTAGACATCAAAGACACTCCAACAAGGGGCAATCAAAGAGGAACTTGAACCTTCAGTGGTGCCGACCCAAATCAAGGCTACCTCAAAACCCACTGGCTGTGGCAAATCCTTCAGAGCTCAATCAGAGGCAAGCCATCTCAGAAGCACATCAAAGTTCAGCTTCCAAAGATCCAACTATGTCAAAACTAGTTAATCAGGGGTAAACTATTACCATGTTCAGACCGGGACAAGACCCATTGCAGCAAGCAGATTCTCTCAGTATGTTCAAACAGATCTTGCCAGGCATTAGCAATCATCAAGTTCAGAGCAAAAGCACAATCTGCATGAGTCGATCATGTCGCTACGCTCATTGTCAGGCCATCCTGACTATTAAGCACAAAGTTGTAGTTCTCCCAGAACGAACTCGCAACTTATCACCAAGTGATCAAACTAGGAACATCAAGAGCATCTTCTTCTACTTCAATCATGGCGTCTTCAACAGACTGAGTGTTGAGGAAATCAAACCCTTCCACCACCCAAAGTCTAATCCGCATTGGCAACTACCAAAGGTCCACCACGCTAGCACCTTTACAACATATCCAATCACCCGTTTGCAATCATATGCATCATACGTATCATATGCATCATAAACATCATATGCATCATATGCATACCAAAACCAAATTATACTTCCCCAGCACTTGCATCTCCACGCGTCAGCATTTGCATTGCATTTCCATTCTATATGGAACATCATTACAAAATCAAGCATTCATACATGCGTAAGTCAAGATCCAGGATCAATCTCAAGATTCCAAGGTGATCTTCAGCCCAGGCAGGGGTATCTTCTTCAAATCCGTGGGCGTCCCTCACGAAGTTGTTTCAGCCTTTTGTTGATCAAGCTCAAGACAAGATTTCAAAGCAATCTCTAGCCCAGTCAGGGGAATTTTCTTCAAGTTCATGGGTGTTCCTCATGAAGTTACTTCAACCTTTTGTTGATGAGGTTGTGATCTCCAAAGAAGTCAGTGGGCATTCCTCATTGAATTGGTTTTCTTCAACCTTTTGTTGATGGAGTTGTTATCCTCAGACCAGCCAGTGGTTTTCTCCCAAAATTCAACTTTCTTATTGGGTGTTCCCCAGTGAGTTGGCTCCTTTCAACCTTTTTGTTGATAAGGATGACGTCCTTCAGGGACTTCTTTGCTTCAACCTTTTTTTGATGTCCAATAAGCCTCACTCATCATATCCCCAACAAACTTTACCTTTTGTCAATTGCCTCATTATCATCCTTTTAGTGATAACCAAACCTTGTCAATTCAATTTAGCCTGCATCCTTTTGGTGTTGGTAACCCTCAAATCAAAACCTTACTATCATCCTTTTGGTGGTAGCAGCTTGTATTGACCCGTCATCCTTATGGTGTCAGAATCGTGCGTGTTACTATCATCCTTTTGGTGATAGGTCTGTCATCCTCTTGGAGTCAGATAGATGTGTGTTTGCTCTATTATCCTTTTGGTAATAGAAAGGTTTTGACCTCATTTTTATCCTTTTGGTGGAAGGGTCTGTGTGTGTTTGCTCTATTATCCTTTTGGTAATAGCAAGCTTTGACCTCATTTTCATCCTTTTGGTGGAAGGGTATGTGGCGTGTGTTTTCTATCATCCTTTTGGTGATAGGTCTGTCATCCTTTTGGTGTTAGATAACTGTGTATTTGCTCTATTATCCTTTTGGTAATAGAAAGCTTTGACCTCATTTTCATCCTTTTGGTGGAAGGGTCTGTGTGCGTGTGTTTTCTATCATCCTTTTGGTGATAGGTCTGTCATTCTTTTGGTGTCAGATAACTATGTGGGCTCTATTATCCTTTTGGTAATAGCGAGCTTTGACCTTATTTTCTTCCTTTTGGTGGAAGGGTATGTGTGCGTGTGTTACTATCATCCTTTTGGTGATAGGTCTGTCATCCTTTTGGTGTCAGATAGCTGTGTGTTTGCTCTATTATCCTTTTGGTAATAGCGAGCTTTGACCTCATTTTCATCCTTTTGGTGGAAGGGTCTGTGTGCGTGTGTTTTCTATCATCCTTTTGGTGATTGGTCTGTCATCATTTTGGTGTTAGATAACTATGTGGGCTTCATCTGTACATCCGTCCACTAATTGTTATTCAAAAAAATCCAAAAAAATATGTTGCTTATGCTTTTCATGTGGCTTAAGTCTAAATATTGCAAAATTTGAATTAGGTATCAGGCAAGACCTTCAGGCCAAACATGTGTACAATGTTGGTTGTAAGTCAGTGGAATTTGAATTGGTCTTAGTCAAACAAATTGGAATTGATTCAGTTACAATTTGTCTGTATATGGGTCAAGTTGTCTAGTTGTGCTAAGTTCAGATGAATTCATGCCGATTCAAAGTTCCAATTCATCCAAAGTGCAAGATCGATCTATGTTTAGTTCAAGATTTTATTTCAAATGAAAGATTCAAAAAGGGCATTGATTCATGATATTTTTGGGATTTAATTGGAAATTCAAGCTTTAAGTGTCATGGTTTTAATCAGGAATCGAGGATTATTAAGAATTCAAAGTTATCATGATTAAATACTTCAAATATGGTCCAAGAGTACAAATGGAAGGGTGTAAATATGATTTCTACCCCATTTACCAATTAAGGCCCATCACTATGTTACAAGACCACAAAACACAAAAAAAAAATCCATTACACAATAAAACCAAATTTCAAAATGATAAGGACCAATTCCTTACTCCATACAAGCAGCTACACAAAAGTGCCCACCCCACATCAAAATAAGCTACCCACGACCCACGAGATTTCTAAGCATCACTGTCATCAAAACTTTTTCCTAGCCACAATACCAAGGATCCATTTCACGCCATTCTTCCAAAGTCGAGAAGCCACTTGCCACAACCATGTACTACCTGCAGCATAAATGACACGAACCAAATTTACAATCAATACAACATGGTAAACCAAAAACCTGCAGACACGCACACAATTATACATTTCATGAAGCAATTAACCTGATATACCTCACAAATGCTGCAATACAAAACCCAAACCAATTCCACAAACATACCCCAAGCAAGCCACGAGTCGTATACCAACCTTCCCATCCAATAATCAAAATGCCATAACAAAGGCTAAGCCACTACGAGCCAAGTAACTCATCCCTCATTCCCAAGCCAACGTAAAAGCTACGGACCTAAAAGCAGTACAACAAGCCAAACAATAAACCATGTGAAAGAGCAAGTTCTTGCAACAGAGAAACAATTCAAAGCTTCATACTTGAACCAACATACCGCAAAAAAACGTTCCAATTTGAAAAACATCACCATCACACATCTTGCAGCACAACCATTTGCAACTGACCCCACAAGCTAACCTGCGCAAACGACAAAATACGAAAGAGTGAAAACCTCAACGCAATAAGCAGCTTGTACGACCACCAATCAACAAACTTTCCAATATGCACCAAAACGCAGTAAACATTTGAAAATGGCAACACAATTCTGACCTCATTTCCTCCTATAAATAAGTACCTCATTCTTTCAATTAGAGGAAGTTCCATCGACCAAAAATATTCTGCCGAAATTCCTTCACAAATTCCTCATCCTTCCTACGTTTCTCCTTCATTTCTAACCTCAACCTTCAACCGACTTCATCACCCACCCAAATCAAATCTAAAACCTCTCTTCACTCATAATCTCCAACCTTCACCATTCTAAACAATCACAACCAAAACCCATATTCAAAACCGAGAAGAGATTTGAGATGAAGGAGAAATAGAGAGATTTGAATTGAAAACAAATGAATCTGGTTCGAAGAAAAATGAGAATAAACCTTAAGCCGAACCTGAATCAAGAAAAATCGAGGAAATCTCGTCGATCCCACCGTAAGAAGGTTGAAACGATGCACGTTGTTGCTCCTTGACACCTTCTTCCTTTTTTCGCTTTTCTTTATTCCATTTTCTACTTGTTTTGCCTTAATGGGCGTTTCAATGCGTTTTGTTGAGTATGTTCTATTTTTTAAACGAGTCAGTTTGTTGTTGATGATGCTTGGACCATATTTTGTGGCTATCTGTGTCGTTTTAATTTAACCCACCTTTTTCTGTTCTTCTCTAACCGTGTGATTCTTTTGAAGGGTGGATGATGGGCTCTAAGCCCACATGATTCCACCTAGTTACACACCTTATCCTTTAAACCACCCATCTTCCCCTTTGCATCATTTCCTTTTTTTCTTACAGCTTCGTATTTTATTTTTTAGAAGAAAACAAATAAGCTTAGCTAACGTGCATCGCGATTCGAATCAAGAGATTCCCGTTGAGTACAACGGACGTGAGGGGGTGCGCGTACCTTCCCCTCACGTAACCGACTCCCGAACCCGGAATGTGGCTGCGACAACCATGTTCTTATCTCATTTAAAGGTTTTCTAGATATTTTCCTTTCCTTCTTTTGGGATAAATAAAGTTCGATGACGACTCTGTCGAACCACAATTTCTTCCGCGCCTTTCGTGTGAGGGTCGTGTCTTCAATTAAGCAATTTTTTCGAGGTGCGACAGCAGGTCGACGCATGGACTCCTTTTGTGTGTGGTTTTGATTTCTGTCTTGCTCAGGTCGACTCACGACTCCTACAGGTCTACCTTTCATGCGTATTTACCCATTTTTCTATGTCTTTGTGTTCCCAAACTCAGTTTTTTTCTGTTACTCATTCATGTACATATATATTCTCATATGCATCACTTTGAAAACAAGAAGAAAATTGAAAGATACATTGCATTGCTCTTCATCTTTGTAGCGCGATTTTTGTGGTTTCGAAGCACTATCGCTTGGGTACTACAGTTCGATTCATTTTTTATCCTATTAAAGCTGATGAAGGAAGGGAAATAGATGTCTCCAATTAACCCTGCTTGCAAACTGAGGTTAAACAGTCAAAACTATTGATTTACAGATGCTATTTGTTCTGGACTGGGCCAGGGTATGCCCCTCATTCGAGAAGGCCCAACCCACAGGACATGAGATGGCCCAACAAGGACCTCTTTACAAGACCACTGTCGGGAAGATACACGCCCCAACAGCGTCGGGCACGTGCCACCCCTCCACATTGTCGGGCTCACAGAGTCCGTCGAGCAGAGGCATCAAGTCCCTCAGGGCTCGCTCGTCCTCGACACTCAGGTGCTCCTCCCTGCGAGGAGCCATCTCCTTCTCACATCAGAGTCCTCTCTGCGAGGACACGTCTCTCCCCGACACGCAACACTCCTCCCCGCGAGGACACGTTCTCATGTAACCACCCACTCCCGATGGAATCGGTCTGCCCTAATTTCGGAGATCTAGGAACGGTTACCCCAGGGCGAAGACCACATGCTGGTCTTCACTACGCCACGTAAGCCCTGGCAGTCACTTGGATTGGGCCTGGCAATCCAGGCCAGTGCTAGTGACCATTGGCCCCGCGCTGGGGGCTCTCTATAAATACCCTCTCACTTGAGAGGGTCAGGTGACACACACTTTCTTACTCTAACCTTGTACTTGCTTTTACTGGTGACCCTTGCCTTACTTGAGCGTCGGAGTACCTTGCAGGTACACCCCCCCTCCGTCTTTCAACCTTACCGGAGCTGAAGCCCAGACGACGTTGTTGGCCACCAGATACTGTCTGATCCAGGTACGATCAGTGGCACCGTTTGTGGGAACCCTTTGCTTCCCTGTTTTTCCTTCGTTAAACCAAAGCAATCCTCTCATTCATCACCAGCATGGCCAATCCGTCTGCTACCAAAGCTCTGGAGACCGTCCTCGCATAACTCGAGAACGGAAACCACCACGAGGATGCCGCTATCCTCAACGACGATGAAGGCGATGTAAGAGACGGGCAGACCGCCTCCCCGGACTCCCAAGACGTGGCTTACAACGCCACCCACCAAGACGATCAGCAAGCCATCTTCCAGCCAGTTGCTCCTCCGCCCAATGCAGATTCGAGCACCGTGGCCTTATTTGCCCTTATCAATCAGACCAATAAGCTGATCGTACACCAGAACACCAAAATTGAAGCACTAGAGCGAGGGCGGACATGACGATCTTCCCCGTGAAGACATCGTCATCCACCCTCACCTTGCCGTTCTCCTTCCCTGCGAAGGACTCCTTCCGAAGAATCTCGAACCCCCTCGCCGATGCGCGAGGGCCGTCGACCACGCCTTGAACCCCCCAGCCAGCGATATCCTAGAAGCGCCATTGCTCCCCGCCTCAGAAGGAACCCAGGCCCTCTGCAGCTACCAAGAAGTCCAAACCCACCGAGGAGAGACCGAGGAACCGTTCGAGGAATTCCCCTCCACGGCATCATCGATCCCCTTCGAGGTCCCCGGCTGGAAGTGACGACGACGACTAGAGGACCCCTCTGTCATGGGAGATCATGAACGCCCCAATTCCTGCGGGCATGGAGAAATCCCCACCACTAGGGACCTATGACGGTCTGGCCGACCCCGACGATCACGTCGAAAGTTTCGAAGCAATGCTCAACTTCCAAAATGCCAGAGGATCCATCAAGTGCAGGCTTTTCCCCACCACCTTGCGGAAGGGCGCGATGACTTGGTACAAGGGTTTGGCACCTGGGTCGATCACATCCTGGAAGCAACTAAGACAACGCTTCACCAAACACTTTACTGCATCTCGTCGACACCCGAAGACGGAGGCTGCCCTAGAGAGCATCTTCCAAGGGAAGAACGAATCTCTCTGAAACTACATCAAGAGATACAACAGAGAAGCTGTCGAGGTCCATACGACCGACGACATAAAAAAGTATTTGATCATCCATGGACTAAGTTTTGGATCTGATTTCGCCAAGTCCTTGGGCCTCCGCAAACCCCGCCGTCTCGAGGACCTCCTCGAACGAGCTCAGTCGTATATCGAGCTCGAGGAGTCCGAGGCAGCGCAGATCACCCTTGAGTTGAGGCACAAAGAAGGCCCCCGCGACCACAAAGATGAAGAATCTCCTCCCCGACGAGGAGGAGAAAGAAATAAAGAAAATCGCCCCCGTGAGCCTCGTGAACCGCACGAACCAGCTGGCCGGTTCACGGAGTACACCCCGCTCAACGCTCCCCGCGCGTGTATCCTCTCTGAGTGCCAGAACTCAAAATTTGTGAAAGGAGGAGTCCGCTTTCCGAAGCCCACTGCCCCGAAATCAAACACTGACAAGTCAAAATACTGTAGGTTCCACCGGAGCCACGGGCATGTCACAGAAGACTGCATCCATCTCAAATATGCGATTGAAATTCTGATCAAGGAAGGGCACTTAAAGAAGTACGCCCAGAAGAACGATACTCCTCGCCCCAGCTCCCGGGAAGCCCAGAACGTCGAGGAGACAACACCTCCTCCCGACGAGAGTCAGTTTCAGGTCGCCCTCAGTGTCACCCGACCTGAAGACTTCTTCGTCCCCGTAATCATTGAGGGCGAAGAAGAAATTCGCAACGTGTGGGCGACCTTCCCCCACGAGGACCCCGTCTCTGCCCGTAGCACCTGGGAAGGCTTCCCCAAAACAATGGTCATCTTCGGGGGTGGTTATGAAAAGCTGTCCGTCGGGTCGATCAAACAGAAATTTGACGAACAAGAGTCCGCGACATCGGCGAAGACCACTACTCTCGAGAAGGTGCAAGGGAGATCAAACCTTATCACTTTCTACCTCGAAGTGCTCCCCGGCAGAGCACCCAACGCCACTATCCCCCTCCTGGTCAGGGCCTAGATGGCGAATTTTGACGTTCGAAGGATCCTCGTCGACCAGAGGAGTTCGGTCGACATCATGTATGCCCATCTGTTCGGGACCCTTTAGCTCGACGAGAGACATCTGACCCCATCTGTTGGTTCAGATCTGCAGGGATTCAATGGAACCACCACCAGAGCATGGGGTTACGTTGAGCTGATGGTCACGTTCGGGGCCGAAGACACTGCCCGACAGGTGAAGATCCGCTTCCTGGTGGTCGAATGTCCATCCCTCTACAACTGCATCCTCGGGAGGACCACCCTGGCCGAACTCACTTTAGTGCCGTCAACGGTTCACCTCAAGATGAAGTACTACACGACCAGGGGACGTGTAGTTACGATGCACGGGGACATAGACGCGACCAGGAGGTGCTTCGACGCTGCGATCAAAGGCATGAGTTCCATCGGCACCAAGCCCAAGACTGGAGCAAAGCCATCCAGGGACGCCGTGCAGAGACCTCTCCCGCCCGTCAACGCGGTCGACCTTGACAACAGGTTCATGGACGAGCTCAAAGAGGACAGAGCTGAGGACCTCAACCCCCATGCGGAAAACAACGGGCGACCTTTCCACCCAACGCGCCCCATCCCCGACGGAGACTTTGAGCTCATTGCCCTCGGGGACGACCCAGACCGTAACGTGAAGATTGGCACCGGGATCCCCGACCTGGCGAAGGAGCAGCTGAAGGCATGTCTCCGGGAGAACACTGATCTGTTTGCGTGGAGCGCCTCCGAGATGCCTGGCCTTAACCCTGACGTGGCTTGCCATCAGCTCGCAGTAGATCTGGCTGCTAGGGCCATAGCCCAACGTAGGCGTAAGCAGTCCCCCGAAAAACCGGAGGCTACTGAAAAAGCTGTAAAAGACCTCCTAGAGGCAAATTTTATTTCGGAGGCCAGGTACACAACCTGGCTGCCCAATGTTGTACTCATAAAAAAGAATAATGGAAAATGGAGGATGTGCATTGATTATACTGATCTTAACCGGGCTTGCCCGAAAGACTGCTATCCTTTGCCTAACATCGACCAACTGGTCGACAATTCTGCAGGTTACAAACTATTATCCTTCATGGACGCTTACTCAGGATACAACCAAATTCCAATGGACAAGGTCGACAAACAACACACGGCTTTCATGACCGCGTCGGGCAACTACTATTACAACGTGATGCCCTTCGGTCTGAAGAACGCCGATGCGACCTACCAACGGATGATGAATAAGGTTTTTCGGGCTAAAATCGGCGACATGCTCGAGGTCTACATGGACGACATGATCGTCAAATCAGCGGAAGAAGTCGACCATGCCGAGCACCTCAAGAAGGTGTTCGACACAGCGAGGAGGTGCCGCATGAGGTTCAATCCTGACAAATGTACCTTCGGCATTCGGGCAGATAAGTTCCTCGGCTTTTACCTCACAGAGCGAGGAATCGAAGCCAACCCCGACAAGTGTAGGGCCTTTTCCGAGGTCCCTACTCCGGACTCAAAGAAGTCAATACAATTATTAAACGGGATGCTCACCGCTCTCTCCCGCTTCGTCGCCAAGTCTGCACAGTACGCACTCCCATTTTTCAAACTTCTTCGACAAAAAGCGGAGTTCGAATGGAGCGAAGAATGCGAGTAGGCGCTCCTCCACCTAAAACAAGTCCTATCGCAACCCCCGGTCCTCTCACGGCCTGAGGGCGGGGAGACACTTTTCTTATATCTTGCAATCACGAGTGAAGCATTCAGCGTCGTCCTCATTCGGGAATCCCTGGAAGGGCAGAAGCCAATTTACTTCACGAGCAAAGCCCTCCAAGGCCCCGAGCTCAGGTATCAGCAGATAGAGAAAGTCGCCCTGGCCCTCGTTACCGCGGCCAGGAGGCTATGCCACTACTTCCTCACCCACACCGTTGTCGGAAGAACCGAACAGCCTATAAGGCAGCTCCTTGGACGACCGGACATGGCGGGGAGGATGCTCAGGTGGTCGCTCGAACTCGCCGAGTTTGACATCCAATAAGAAGGGAGGAAAGCCCTGAAGGCTCAGGTATTAGCCGACTTTGTAGCGGAGATGACCGTCCCGGAACCTTCGACCAACAGATCCCAGAAATGGACGATCTATGTCGACGGAGCATCCAGCCTGAAGGGAAGCGGGGCGGGCATCATCCTCAAAAACGAGGAAGGCATCCTGATCGAGGTATCCCTCGAACTATCCTTCCCGACGTCGAACAACCAAGCGGAGTACGAGGCCTTCCTCGCCGAACTTCGGCTGGCCGAGGACCTCGGCGCCAAGGAGGTCAAACTCTTCACCGACTCCCAGCTCGTGGCCTCGCAAGTCCGAGGAGAGTGCCAGGCCAAGAACGACAACCTCATAGAATACTTGGCCTTGGTGAAAGAAAACATGAAAAATTTCACCTCCGTGGAAGTAACTCACATCCCCCGCGAGCACAATGCCCGAGCAGATGTCTTGTCCAAATTGGCAAGCACAAAGAAGAAAGGCGGGAACAAATCCGTCATACAAGAAGTACTTTCTCGGCCGAGCATCGACAAACCCACTCCAGTGGCGGACGTAAACGCCATTGGTGACAGTAATTGCTGGATGACCCCCGTGTACGAGTACCTCACGACAGGCAAACTGTCCAAAAATCCCAAAGAAGCCGAAATGGTCAAGCGGCAGACATGCTCATACACGATCGTCGAGGACAAGCTATACCGGCAAGGGTTCTCTATCCCCCTCCTCAGGTGCGTCGAGGAGACCAAGGTCCCCGACATCCTCCAGGAAATCCACGAAGGAATCAATGCACAGCACCTCGGCGGGCGATCGTTAGCCCGTAAGGCGCTTCGAGCAGGGTACTACTGGCCCACCATGTAGCAGGACGCCAAGAAACACGTCAAAAAGTGCGATAGATGCCAACGACACGGGGACATGCACCTTGCGCCTCCTAGCGAGCTTAAAACACTGTCCTCCCCATGGCCGTTTGCGTGGTGGGGGATGGATATCCTCGGACCTTTCGTCCAGGGGTCGTATCAAAATAAATACCTCATCGTCGGGGTAGACTACTTCACGAAGTGGATTGAGGCGGAAGCATTGGCCAAAATCACGGCCTTCAATATACTACATTTCTACAAGCGGAACATCCTCGCCCTATTCGGCGTGCCCCAAGCTATCGTCACCGACAACGGAACACAGTTCACCGACAGGAACTTCCAAGACTTCGTCACCAAGCTGGGCACGAAGCAGCACTTCACGTTGGTCGAACACCCTCAAACGAACGGGCAGGCTGAAGCAGCGAATAGAGTAATCCTCTGAGGATTGAAACGTCGACTAGGCGACGCCAAACAATGGTGGGTCGAGGAGCTACACAGCGTCCTCTGGGCCTACCGGACAAGCCCACACTCCACGACCGGGGAGACCCCTTTTCATCTGACCTACGAAATGGAAGCGGTGATCCCCATGGAAATCAGGGAGCCCTCGAGGAGGACGGAAACTCCCCTTGACGGGGACGCGAACAACGAAGCCCTGAGGGAAGAACTCGATTTCGTCGAGGAGACACGTTCGGGCGCTTCTCTTCGAGAAGCTTCACTAAAATAGAAAATAACCTTGCGTTATAACGACAAAGTTATCAAACGTGATTTTCAGGTGGGCACACTCGTCCTGCGAAGGAACCAGAAAGACTCGCGAGAGGGCAAACTCGCCACGATCTGGGAGGGCCCGTACCGCATCCACGCGAAAACAGGGACAAGAGCCTATTTCCTCAAAAATCTGCACTAGGAAGAACTTGCTCGACCATGGAACGCTGAGAAGCTCAAACAATACTATAGTTAAGCACTGCCCGTAATTCACGAACACCGCAATTACGGGGACGCACTAAGGTACGAGCGCGACACCCCTATACATAACATGATGGTCGAAGGCCGCGTTGTGTGTGCGCGAGGACCTTTGATCCGAAGAGGATACCTCGGCCGAGCTCTGCCGTCATTGTACCAATTAGGCAGAACACCCAGCTCGCGATGGGAAGTTCACGCCGCGAAGCTAAGACCTCGACCGAGCTCTTAGCCTCGTTGAAGGTCGGAATACGTCTCCAACCACCCGACCAACTCTCCACGCGGTCAGGGACTATCAAGGTCGAGCAAATCCCAAAGCCTTTATTACTTAGACAAAAACAAAGTATAACAAATGCTATAACATCACACGCAGTATAAACCATACACGAGCAGATAAGCAAAAATGCATTGAAGCGGGCACAAGCCCATTGTACAGATATTACAAATAAGTATCCAAAAGCCCCGGGCATGCAGGCCAGGCAGAAGAATAAAAAAGAAATAAATAACATAGCTCGCAGGACAAACATAACGAAGAAGAGAAGCCTACTCGGCGACAGTCCCTTCGGGCTCCTCGCGTTCGTGAACCTCGTCCACCCACATCGGCTGCACAATTTGACCGTCGACCACCTCGGAGTCGGGGTCAATCCCTTTGGTTATGAGGTCGGGGTTGAGAACCCGAAGCTGCTGCACGGCATTTCTGAATGCTATGTCGGCCGCCTCGAGGTTGTCCTCCTCGGATTCCCGGAGCTTCGCTATGAGCGCTTCCCGCGAGGTAAGCAACCTATCTTCCTCGGTTTCCTCATCAGCGAGGCGGACAGCCTCCTCCAACTCGGCATTCCTCGCCAAGAGACGATCCCTCTCCTTTTCAATCCCGACGAGATGTCTCCGCTCTTCCTCAACACTCTTTAACTTTTCTTCCAACTTCCCTTGAAGCTCGACTTGCGCCTGATTTTGGCTTTTGCAGTCGGCCACCTCCTTGCCCACCTTATCCATTTCGGCTGAGATAGACTGAAAACTCTCACGCAACCTGTTTAGTTCACCTTCTGGGCACGCCTCGTCGTTCAGAACCAGGGCAGCCGCACAAACCCGCATCACAGCGGACACATCCTCCACCAGCGCCTTTCTCTGAGAGATCTTGTCGACGCCTAAGATGGCCTGAGCTTCGGGGGCACCCACGCAAAGGGAATTATTCCCCATGAAAAAGTTCGGCCTCGAATGACAAGGCGGGAGCACGAATTTTACAGCAAGAGGACCCTCGTTCTCAGTGAGGTCGATGGCCACTGTGTCCGCAACCCGCCGCCTCTTCGGGGAGACCTGGGGGCTGGGAGAATCTCTATCCTGGTGAGAGCCAGAAGAACCCCCGGTTGTCTGAGTGGGAACGGGTTCCTGCGCTCAGATCTGCTCGAGACGACTTTTGCCTCCCTTCCTCGTAGCACGGTTAGCCTTCAACTTTTTGAGGCGCTCCTCGGCAGACGACATCTTACCTACATAGAAAACAAAGAGGTCAGTAATTTGAAAAGAAAGACGAAGGGAAAGGAAGGTCGGGGAGGCACCCCACCTAACAGCTCGAGAGCCTCCTCGTCAGAAAACGTCTCGAGGAGAGCCCTAGTGTTGATCAATCGATGCTTCGTTAAGACCTCCCCGTCGTCGCCCAGAAGGAAGTCCCTGTTCGGCGTCACGAACTTGGCCCTGTTAAACCCACTGACAAACTTGACTATGGCCTCGTGAGCCAAGCGATCCCCTTCGCAGAGTTTACCAGGGCTGACGATGTAGCTGTCCGTTCCCCTCTTGAAGTATTCTTCAGTCCAGAACAACGGGAACCTGGGCACAAGGGCCTCCTCTCGCCGGCCATCTACTTCTTCGACGACTCGACGGTACACTGTATTTATGGCCTCATGTGTGACCGGCCTCACGAGGTAGTACCGATACTTGAAGTCTCGCACAGAGTCTAGATAAGTGTGAAACAGGCTGCTCACCTGCTTGAAGGACACCCAGCCATGCTTACCGTCGACGGCCTGCCGCTGAAGATGGAAAATATGGAAAAACAAGGGCACGGTCGCCCCGACCTGTAGGTACTTGCACACTAGCTCGAAGGCCCTAATGAAAGCAAGAGAGTTGGGGTGGAGCTGGGAAGGGGCCAAACGCAGCCAGACGAACACTGACTGTTGGAAATCCGTGAAGGGCAAAGGCCACCCCGCCCGTCGAACATGAACTCGTATACGGGAAACCGCATCCCGCTGTACTTCGAGCATATCCGATGATGTGCCTTCGGCCTAAACACGTTCCATGTCTTCGACGAACCCACTAGACGGTGCTCGACGGTGCAAAAGATGTTATCCTCGTCCCCATCGACGAACAGAGACATCATGTTTACGGCCTCCTCGCAGGCCCATTCGTCGGGCGTTCTCTCCCCGACGCTGGTTGTCTCCGCCATAGGGGAATCGGGCCCGTCGTAAATATCCAAAGATCCCTCAGCCACGAGCAATACGTCCATTTACCTGAAAAGCAGAAGGAAATGGTGAATTCGATGACCCATATCAAATCCACCCCTTCCACTGCTGATCAAGTGAAAAGGCGAGGAGGGAACGTCGGGGAATGCGAACCCGCGACCATCCTCAGGTCCGGTGGGAGCGAAATTGGGCAGGACCCCGGGATATTCGACCCATATTCCCGAGATAAACGACGGCTCCCCGGGGATTCAGTCTTTGATCCCCGGAATGTTCAACAAAGAGCTGAGAAATGTTCATCTCATGCCCCCGAGATATTCTTCGTGTCCTCGGGGATTTCATCGCCTCTCCTCGCGAGATTCAACAACTAAACTATGAAATTTCGCCGTTTTTGTCGGATATTTCGTGATTTCCATGGGAACTTCATCAGTTCACCATAAGATTCACCCTACAAATGCAGACGAAAGGAGAAAAAGAAATAAACTTACTTGAAATACGCTTTTTAGGGTTCCGACACGGCGATCGTCAGTGGAGAACGGCGGAGAACGGTGGAAGGCAGCGGCGGAAAAATGGAGAAGAAGAGAGGGAGAGTCTGAGAGGAAAAGAGCAAATGGTGCAAATGAAACGAGGTGAGGCCTATTTATAGGATCCTCACGGAATTCGAAGAGTTTTAGACTACTAGAGTACACTACCCTAGCCTAGCTACTCCTAGGCAATAATGGCGTCTGACACGTGGCATACATACGACTGTTCGCTCCCCAACACGCGTCTCTCCATTTGTTTCGACACCCAAGTTCAAACTTCTCGCCTCCCCACTGAGTCGACCGTCCGCGAACTACCATGCTCGAGTCTGCTCGCTGATCTCTACCCAACGAACATTTGGCTCTCCGACCGGATCTCAAACAAGGTCCCCTCATCGCGGTCACGCGATCGATACTCCCCCGACATGCTTGTTGGCCCTTAAGTCATTACTCCGACACTTCAGAGCAACGACTTGGAGGGCTCCTGTTCTGGACTGGGCCAGGGTCTGCCCCTCAGTCGAGAAGGCCCAACCCACAAGACATGAGATGGCCCAGCAAGGACCTCTTTACAAGACCACTGTCAGGCAGATACATGCCCCAACAGCATCGGGCACGTGCCACCCCTCCATATTGTCGGGCTCACAGAGTCCGTCGAGCAGAGGCATCAAGTCCCTCAGGGCTCGCTCATCCTTAACACTCAGGTGCTCCTCCCTGTGAGGAGCCATATCCTTCTCACATTAGAGTCCTCTCCGCGATGACACGTCTCTCCCCGACACGCAAAACTCCTCCCCGCGAGGACACGTTCTCATGTAACCACCCACTCCCGATGGAATCGGTCTGCCCTAATTCCAGAGATCTAGGTACGGTTACCCCAGGGCAAAGACCACGTGCTGGTCAAAACTGTTAATTTACAGATGCTATAAAAATAGGGGGTTCGCCCTTTGGGGTTATTTTGTTGAAAACAGTGTCGGGGTAAGGTGTTGGGGACCGATGCTATTCGGTTGATATATGGGATTTTGGGTTTTTGATTAGTGTGCTCGCTAAGATTTTTCAATCTTATGCCTACGTATTCCCGGGATAGGGAAATCAGAGCGATCGTAGTTCCTCCTATTCTATGGGAGGAAAAAGGTTGTTTTGGTGTCTTGTTCAAAGCCCAAGACGCGAAGTTAAAGGTGGTTTGTATCTTGTTCAAAGCCCAAGATGTGAAGCTGAATGGTCTATTTGTATCTTGTTTGAAGCCCAAGATGTGAAGCTAAAGGGTCTTGACTTCAGAGAGAATTTGTCGTCTCAAAAGAAGGGTCTTTCTGTCACAACTGTTGGGTGACTGATTATAAAGGAGAATTACTTTAACTGGAATCTATGAATCCAACAATGCCATAATTTCCTTTATAGGGGATTTTTAACCTGAAGGAGAAAACTTTAACTCAGTGTAGAGCAATGCCATCTTTCCTTAGGAATTTCTCATGCTAAAAGAGGGATAGTGGCGTGGATGTAAATAATCCAGAGGCTTGCCTCTTACAGCAATTGATGGGGGGAAAGGAGTTTTTGATGTTTGTATACTGTGAGCAAGGCACAGATTTGATGCTAAAAGGTTGATTGATTCAACCGGGGTTTTCCTTATACAAAGCCTAAGAGGAGGCTATTGGCCCAACAAGAGGGTGTTTTTATGTGTCTCGTACGAAGCCCGAGAGAGAGGCTAAAAGGGTTGTCTCAACAAGAGAGTGCTTTGGTATCTCGTACGAAGCCCGAGATGGAAGCTAAAAGGGAGTTGACTCGACAAGATAGTCTTTTATACTCAACAAGGGAGTGATTTAGTATATCGTATGAAGCCCGAGATGAAGGCTATTGGAAGATTGACTCAACAAGAGAGTCTTTTTATACTCAACAAGAGAGTGTTTTGTATCTCGTACGAGGCTCGAGATGGAGGCTAAAAAGGGGTTTGACTCAACAAGAGAGTCTTTTATACTCAACAAGAGAGTGTTTTTGTATCTCGTACAAAGGCCGAGATGGAGGCTAAAAGGTCTGACTCATCAAGAGAGTCTTAAAAGGTTAGCTCCGCTGGGGAGAATCATTGTACAAGGCCCAAGAGGAGGCTAACTTCACTGAAGAAGGATCATTATACAAAGCCTAAGAGGAGGCTATCTTTCCTGAGGAAAGAATCATTATACAAAGTCTAAGAGGAGGCTAAGGTTACTGTTTCAGTTGAGTGACAGGTCCAGTATGTTGGCTAAAAGAGAAAATCAGTTCTTATATGGTTAACGTCGTACTCATGGATTTGATCTGAGGATCGGGATTATTTCCGGTTCTCTAAGGAAACGGGGAATCCAAAGGGGCTTTAGACTGTCCGAGTCTTACGGGTTTTATCTACCCATTTTTGAAAGGAGCTCGAGAATGTCTTTGAGACTCAAGGAAATTAGACTGTCCAAGTCTAGAGTTTTATCTTTTGTACTATGCTTAAGAGAAATTAAGAGACAACACATTTGCGGTAGAAAGATCTAGACTCCTTGAAAGACTGTTCTATTAAGATAACTAATTTCTGTTCCTATACCTTTAAGAGGTCGTCAGGACAATTTGTACGAAGCCCAAGAGAAGGCGAGAGTAACTTTTAAGAAGCCGAGGGACAATTTGTACGAAGCCCAAGAGGAGGCTATCTTCCCGGAGGAAGAATCATTATACAAAGCCTAATAGGAGGCTGTGAAAACTTCTAAGAAGCCGACGGGTCCTTGTACAACGCCCAAGAGGAGGCGGGGATGCTTTTAGGAAGCGTTTGGGTCCTTCCACTAAGCCCAAGAGGAGGCTGATGAACAGTTCCAGAAGGGGTTTCACTTGGAACAATGGCCTTCTGTATATGGACTGTTCAAGGGGGAGATTTCTTAGATCTAGTTATCTAAAATTGTTGTAAAAGAAAATTCTCATGGTTTAGGTTATGTTGAAATGTCCGAGAGAACATCGGATGTAAGGAGACTAGGTTCTGTCTAGTTCTAGACGTAGTTGCCGGGGAAACTCTAAATATCTATACTATTATTACACAGTTGACATGAGTTTACGAAAGAAGACTTACAGTGAAAACAACCCCACAATACAATTATATACATATGAAAGCGGTAAATGAAAGCGGGTAAACACTTACACGGTTGTAGAGCTTCCATGCTATTTTGTTAGTTTGTTCAACAAAGAAAATTTTGATAACAATATCATATGCAAAGTCAAAGGAGAAAGTGCTTTGGGGCTTATAGCTCAAGGAGAGGCCCAAGGTTTTATCAGTGATTGCACTGTGAATTTGTACAGAGGGACTTATACAAGTAACTGGGGCCCAAAAATGTTTTCTGTACAAAGGGATGTGTCTTATACTCTCTCAAGAGGCCCAAAAGTTTATTTTTATACAAGTGGTGGGCCTTACAGCTCAAGGAGAGGCCCATGATCTTTGTTTAAAAAGGCGACGATCGCGCCGTGACTTTTGAAATACAACGGGACTTATACAACATTTGAGGCCCAAAAATAGTCTGTATTTATAAAGGATTGGGTCTTACACTCTATTAGAGGCCCAAGGGTTTTATTTAAATGGGCGATGATCGCGCCAAACTTTTTTGAAATACAACGGGACTTATACAATACACTAAGGCCCAAAATGTTTTGTTTTTCAAAAAGGGTTGGGTCTTACACTCTACTAGAGGCCCAAAAATTATTTGTGTACCAGTGATGGGGCTTACAGCTCAAGGAGAGGCCCAAAAGGTTTTGTTTTTCAAAATGGCGATCGTGCCGAGGTTTTTGAAAGCACAGTGGGACTTATACGATGACCGAGGCCCAAATTATTTTGGTTTTCAAAAAGGGTTGGATCTTACACTCTATTAGAGGCCCAAGGTGATTTTGAATGGGTCTTATAGCTCGAGGAGAGGCCCAGATGGTTTGTTTTAAACGGGCGATGATCGCGCCGAACTTTTGAAATACAACAGGACTTATACAACATTTGAGGCCCAAAATAGGTTTGTATTTACAAAGGATTGAGTCTTACACTCTACCAAGAGGCCCATGAGTGTTTGAAAAAGATTTGTTAGGGTGAAAATCAACAAAACCCTAATTTCATCATTTTTAAAGTAATTATTCAAAGAAAATTAATTAAAATGATACAAATACCAAATAAGTTTTAATAAACAACTTATGATCTTTGGTTAAGGTTTGAAAAATGATATTTTAATCACAAGATGAATTAAAGCTCATTTGGTTTTGATTTTTCAAGATGAATATTCATTTTAAAATGTTTAAAAAATAATGAAAATAAATTTATTTACAAAAATACTAATTATATTAAATAAATAATATAAATCTTTTTTTTTTGTGGAATAAAATATTTCAACATTTTTGTGATTTTTTGCAAAAAGAACCAATAAAAAATAATTAAAATTGAGTGCGTTATTAATTTTCCAAATCATTTAAAATAAATATGAAAAATAACAAAAAATAGGAAAAAGTGGTAAAAAAGAGGTCTGGGGCGAGGGGGATTCGAACCCCAGACCTCTCGCTTGCCAATACTCACAAACCAGCTGATCAACCACTGGGGCGCAATGTCAATTCATTAAACATATGGCAAGTGAAAAATATATAGAGAACTTGGTTGGAAAACTTGAAGAATGGTGCCATGGTCATCTTCTTCCCCGAGCTCGTGCATGAAGCCCCCTATCTCACTCATCTCTCAACCATTTGACATGATTCAAACACCAAACTCGTGTGTTTTTTAACAAGGAACAAGATGGCAATACTTGATTTTATTTATTTTCAGTGTATAGCAAGTTATATCATCACAAACATATGAACCCTAATTTTGAGAAAGTAGTCGTGCATACATGGTTATGAGGGCTATGATCAAATTTCTTAAGGGGAAACACTCAACACATGATGGCAATCAATTGACAAAGATATCATGCAAGGAAATATGCATGAATCATAAAGATGGAGTTTTGAGGCTTACCTTGATGCAAGCTGAAATGGAACTCTGCACAGATGGTGTTCCAGATGCGATTTGATGATCCCTACAGCTTTAATGGATGTTGTGGAGTGTGTTGCAAGCTTTGGAACACTCTGAAAACTTCTGGATCAAGCTGGAAAACTCCAACTGCATAATTGAGGCATAATGGCTTGGTTGAAGGATGATTTTGAGCTAGGGGTGTTACAGCTGGTGTTTAAGTGTTTAGACACCTCAAATACATCACATGTGATGTGTTTGAACAATTGGAATGGATTGCTTAGGGTTGCAACTCAAAACCCGATGGTGGTTGCTCAAAAACAAAGAAAATTGACACTTAAGAGAGATTGAGAGAAAACAGTGCTATAACTTGCTTTGGTGTGCCTTGAATGATCCATTGGAACCTCTATTTATAGGTGATCAACTCTTGTCTTGGAGGAATAATGAATGGCTGCTGGATCAGATCACCTTCAAAGGGATTGGTTGGGTATAAATGCCTCTTGCATTAGGTGTAACAGCTGCTCCAAATAGATCAGCTATGCCTTGACTGAAATCACATTCCTCAGTCATTTTAATTATTGTTTAATCAGAGAACTTGACTGAGGAGAGTGAGAATATTGACAATGCACTATTCCACATTAATGCCCTTTGAATTCAAGGTAAAATGTGACAAAATGCATGAACTTCAAGTTGGAAGATTCCTTGGCTTTGTGACTCAGCTTTGTAGGTTGGATCAGATGTATTGTGATTGGTTTGAGTACATGTGGCATAATGATCCTTGGTTTTGATTCAGAAATCGTGTGTGGCAAGCAAACATGCAAACTGATTTTTCCAAAACAGCTTGCAGCAGCATGACTTTGGGCATGGATTTCTCTTGGCTCAAGTTGAAATAATTCATGCTGAGAGGCTCTTTGGATTCTTAGAAACATATGCAACAACATTGATGTTTACCTTTGGACTTGATTCAGCTTGCAACTATGTGAAAAGATCTCACAAGTTTTGGTGTTTTCAACAAAATCTGCCTTGGTCAGAATTTTTCTAAGTGTTGGAAAATGATGTATTTTCATGTTTTAGTCATTTTGGCCCAATCATAACTCAGAATCCATAATGAATTGGAGTGAGGTGTAGTTGAATCTTTTGTAGAGGGTAATGAGAGCTACAAATCCAGCTTTGGATGGGGGAAAATGGCCTTGTGGTTTAGGATTTATGATCCTCTAAAGTTGGTACCCTAGCCACTTTGTTCCATAACTTAGAAAAATTTCTAAGTTTTTATGGTTACCCCTTTTACAAGTTATCCCACTTTTCTTGATTTTTCTTGATGGATGATGATTCCAACCACACATTAACATCATTTTAGGGTTAAGGAACCATAATTATGAAAAATCTCAAAAAGTCAAAGTTTGACTTTTGTGCACAGTTGACTTTTTGTCAGATGAATTCCAAACTGTGCGATCCTCTATGAAATCAAGTCCTTGACCTAAATCAAACTTGATGGATTGATTTCATAGGTATTATAGGGTATATTGAATCATGTCCTAGGGTTAGGGAGCATGTCCTGGTCAAAAGTTAAAGCTACAGTTGACTTTTCTCGCGAAACCCTAACTGTGGTTCATGTGAAATTGAAACTTGTTGCTCAAGCTTCTTGTATCAATCCATTATTGCAAATGGATCAATGTAGTGTGCTAGAGACCCTCAAACCATGTCTTGAGGTCTTGGCTCATGATTTGTCCCAAAAGTCAACTTAGGGGTGAATTAGGTCAAGAAACCCTAATTCCTGATTTTTTATGAATGCATCCCCTGAGGTTAAATTGACTTGATGATTGGGTTTATGATGTCCCTTGGAGCATCCTAGGTTATGCTTTGAAGCATTGGCTCATGCCCAGAGGAAAAATTCCATCTGGAGGCCCTGGTTGACCAAAACCCTAATTTGGTAACACTGGCAATCTCGAGGCTTAATCCACCTAGAAGGGAGCAACCTTGTGCTTAATCCTTGAAGTGTGAGTCCTCTTGATCCTTTGTGGATGTTTGAAAAGTTTAGACAAGTTGAAGATCATGTCAGTCCTTGATCTGATCTTTTGGCTGAGGCTCAAAGAGAGCTTGAAACCCTAATTTTGATTGTAGTGGATGCTCACCCATCTTCGGGGAGACTAATGGTTCATCCATATTGTGATGATGATTTACACAATGATGGGAAATCTTAGTGGTCAAAATTTGGGGTATGATAGATGCCCCTATTTAATCTTCTTGGACCCGAAGGTGTGAATGACGAAGGTATTCGGGCATTCGGGGTGCAAAAGGATTAAATATCGGAATACCCGAAATTTTGAAGGTGATTAAGAATGGTAGTTCACGCATCCTTCTTCTTTTGCTAAGCAACGATGCTCGGAAAAGGTAAAAACTTCCCCTCGATCCTGGTTTCCAGCCAAGGAACTGGTATTAGTTTCTAAAATAAACTTCCCCTTGATCCTGGTTTCCTACCAAGGAACTGGTCTTAGTTTCTGATATAAACTTCCCCTCGATCCTGGTTTCCTACCAAGGAACTGGTCTTAGTTTCTTTTGTAAACTTCCCCTCGATCCTGGTTTCCTACCAAGGAACTGGTCTTAGTTTCTTTTGTCAATAAACTTTCTTGACAAGGGACGCTATGCGTAGTGGTTTTCCTCAAACTTCTCGCCGAATTTTCCTGGGGAGATGCCATTTGATGGAAAAAGTTCTGATGTCAGACTTGCTGGGGAACCCATCTATCTAAACTACAGAGGTGCATAAACTTCTCTGTTGGAGATGCCATTTGTCGACTCTACCGGGGAAAACAAGTCTCTTGAGAGACTATTTCTGCTTGGGGTATTACATCATACTTTTCTCGGGATCTTCTCGGAAAAATGCCATATGATGTGATCTAATTTTGAGGTGCTGATGACCTTTCCGTCAGCGGACTTTTCGGAGAAAGACTGCTGCATTGCTGAATCTTTGATTAAGAGGCTTTCTCTGGGGATTTTCCTTAATCCGGGAAAGCGAAAATATCATCTTCAATGGCGAAGAGTGATGTTCGTCGATGGTCTTCTTTGGTCTCAGAGGTTCAAGTTATCAAAGTGGTCAATGTAAGACCCTAATTTTTACCCCTAAGATTTCACTCATTTCATTTGCATCTCATAACCACAAACAAGATCACAATCTATGTTTCTCCTGAGCACCTGTGTAATTCTCTTATTCTTACTTGCTTCTGTTTATCTAACCTCTAACCAAAAAAAAATGCTGTCGTTTGCTTGTTTTTCTCTCTGTGTATGGTGCAGGTTTGTCAAAGACAATGAAGTGGTTTCAAGTCACAGGTGTTTGTTCAAAAGCAAGATGTCTTGTGCTGAGATTCTTCAGTTTATCAGGCAGTGGTGCATATGAGTTTTGGGTTCAGACAGATTCAGATGGCCGTAGTTTCGGTTGTGGCTGGTTATGTGGCATATGTTTATCGGAGGCTTGTGGAAATAAATTCAAGTTTGGTTTTGGGCTAAAAATAAAAAAGGAGACTTGTTATCCACTATTCACATTTTAACCATTTTTTTTTACATATTCCACTTTTTGCTATCTAAACCATTTTTTTTTCATTATCCATTTTCTAAACCAAATTTTCCATATCCATTCTCTAAACCATTTTTCTATATCTATTTCCAATTATCCAATATTCATATCCATATCCCAAACCAAATTATCCATTTTTAATTACATTTTTTTTCTAACTAATTTCCACATTTTTTTTATAACCATTTATATCCTTTTTTTAAGAAAAAGCTACCAAAGCCCATTACAAAAAAAATCAAGGCCCATAAGCCAAACTTCCCAATTTGGGGGGTGCAAAAATCCAAGGCCCATGATACAATATGGAAAAAGGGGCTGAGAAAATAAACCCATGCAAGCCAAATTCAGTACTTCACCAAGCCTTCCCAACATCAAGCCGCTCACGCCCTCAAACGCACACTCCAAGCCGTTCACGCAGCCAACGCATCAGCTCACAACGTCCACTTCAAGCCAACAATCCCAATGCATTCACAAGCCATCATCAACACGTCACCAGCCGAGCAACACTCCCACACGAGCTCAACGTCACGCACTCTGCACTCATCACCAAAACGACTTAAACCAGTCCAAAACGGCAGCAAAGTAATTCTCCAATTCCTTCTATAAATAACATACTCACCTCATTCCAATTTCAAGCTTTGACAGCCCCTAAACACCCTGCCAAAATCAAAACCCAAAGCTTCAATTCCATTTTCATTCTCAAAGCTTGAAAAGCCAAAAATATACTACCAAATTCAAAACTCAAGCTTCAACTCCATCATCTTCTTCATTCCGAACCTTCATTCATACTCCAATATCTTTCAACCATCTCTCAGTTCAAGCTTCAATCCAACTCCAACACAACTTCCATTTTCGATTCCAAATAATAAACCGAATCAATTCCTTCTTCATCTCACAACAATCCACATCAACATCTTCGTTCAACAATAACCAACAATTTCAAGAAGCAAGTTCAAAAAAGAGAAGAAGATTTGAAGCTAAACTCACCATTTTTGGAGGTAGTGAACATTTTCCGACGAAGCTTCGATCTCCGTTTGTGTTGCATTTCATTTACGACGGTTGAAATCGATCATATATCTGAACTCCTCTCACTTTCCCGGTCGCAACGGTACCACATCGGAGCTCCGCCGTTCCGATTTGACGGAGCTCAAAAATTGCTAGCTCCATGGATGAATAGTACCACGCGTGAGAAATGAAGAAGATAAACATGACTTTCTGATACTTTTCTTTTTCCATTTAAGCCTTGTTTCTTTTTTTCTTTTTTCTTTTTTTACAAATTTTGGGCCCTGGCCCGTTACTACACTACCACCACTATTTTAAATAAACCTCCCTCTTTTAGAAATTTCATTCTATTTTCTTTCTTAGTTAGAAAAATATTTTCACTACTTGTTCTTTTTTTTTTGCTTTTAATGTTTTTAAATAGATTTTATTCTCTATGAAAATCTTTGTATTTTGTTCATAAACATTTCTTGAAAAAAGTCATAAAAAAAATATGTCATGAGTTTTCATTTAATTCTTGATTTTATTTGCATTTTGGATTGGTTGTGTGGATCATAATTTTTAGATCCACTTTTCTTCATCTATTTTCTTTTTGATCGATGAAAGTCGAAGTGATCATGAAATTTCTTTGTTGAATTTCGATCGAGACGAGATCATTTCCACCTTTTCTTTTCGTGTGGCACCGCTTTAGGATAACGATCCCTATATCGTTTATCTCGCGTGCATTAACACATACATCTCATGGCCGGCCTCATTCGTAGGGTAATTGCTCGAACAAATTACTCGGCGTGCGCTTAACATAGACCAAAATTTGTCCCTACTCGGAATAAATCCAATTCAACACTTGTACTTTCGTGGACCGGACTTTGATTAGTCGCGTCATCCCAAGGTTGATTATTTGTTTGTGTTAGTTCCATAAACTTTAAAGCTTGATGCGTAGTTGCTTTGGGTATCCCAATCTTCTTTCAAGTCTTCACTAAATTTGGACTAATTGCATTAATTAATCACCGTAGTGCAAGATGTGAAGCGGAACCGGTTACTTTTTCATTCTCTTTGACACTATTTGCTTTGTCTTTGATTGTGGATGATTAAGTTCACCATACCATTATTCACTAACATTTCTATTGTACTAATCATTTATTATATCTTGTTTCCTTCTTACCCCTTATCTCTCTCTTAACTTTTATGCTTCATTATTATCATATCATATCATGTTTATGCTTCCGCAATTTTTCCTTTGTCCGTTGGACACATGTTTATGCTTATGCCTTCTTCTCTTTGTCCACTTGGACCTAAAACATTAATAAAGGCCGAAACCTCTAAAAAAAACTTGTGCTTCTAATCTTGGACTATGGTTACTATCCTATGCAAATGGACATGGAGTTTTGAACTTAGACCTTGGACATCCAATGCAATTCTTGGAACCTTGGACTTAGAACTTAGGACATTCCTCCCTTTGCTTTGGAATTATGGTTCGAAGACTTGGAAGCTTACTTGTGTGGTTAGGCTATTCTCTTCCTTAGCTTTTACTTTATGCTTTAGGATAGTCTCTTCTTCTCCTCCCCATTCTTTAATTTTCAAAACTCTCTCTTTTTCAAAACCTTCTTGATTTCAAACTTTCACCGCTTTCATAAACAAACCTTGACTTTGTCGAGTGACTTTACTCTTTTCCTTTCATTTCTTAATCAAATGCTAAACTACATAAGCATATTGACATCTTTTTCAAAATAACCTTAAAAAACACCAAACTCACTTACTCTCTTTTTGTGCCCTCGTGCACTTTTTCCTTTAATTTTTTTTCATAAGTTTAGACATGATTCATTTCTTTAAGCGGAATTATTCGCTTAGAAATGACGACTTGTCTTTACATTTAAAAACAACCAAAACAAACAAATTTCATTCTTTGTACCACGAACTACGGGGTTTTGATCCTACATTGCACATCGTGGGTACGTAGGCATGAGGCGACAAGTCTCTCCAAACACAAAAATCTTAAAAAATAACTTCTCTTCTCATCTCCTCAAACTCTTTTCAAGCAAACTTTTTCAGACCAAAAGCGGTAGATATTTCAAAGGGCTCCTATAGAGTACTATAGACGTTTTGGGTGCTAACACCTTCCCATTGCGTAACCAACCCCCTTACCCGGTTTCTCTTCACTTGTTCTTGTTGTAGAGCTTGTGTAGGTTTTGTTCGCTCTTTTTCCTTTCCTTTTTGGATAAAATAAAAGTGCGGTGGCGACTCTTGCTTTTCGAGTTAAGTTAATCAATAGCTTACACTCACGATTTTGCCGCTACAGAAAAGTGGCGACTCTGCTGGGGACAGATTGACCTCTTGCTGGTCCATCCCTTGAGGGGTTTAGCCTACTTTGATTTATTTACTGCTTTTTGTCTGTTTTGTGCTGGCTGGATTTTCTGTTTGATGGGCAGGGTGTTCTGAGAGATAAGCCCACTACCCAGGCTTGAGCATACACATAGGTTTTAGTGTGGGCAGGCGTGACGCTCCCGTGGTGTTGGCCACGTGCGGGTGATCATGATCCTTACAATCAGACGAGGTTCTATCAGGAGCTTTCTGCTACAGTATGTTGATACAGGCCAGTAGTTATTCTCTTGAGGAATTATCGACTCTGATGACCATTCCCGAGGACTCAGTAACGACACTCCTCCCGGGATGTGACAGTGGCAGACCACGTTCGGTGGCAAACCCATTGCACAGTCTCGATCCGAGGACCCAATGCTGGGAACTTGCCATAGGATTTTTTTTAAAGTGAATCAGCGGACGACCTCTTTGATTGGCGATAGCATTGTATCCTTCGGGCTGAATGTGCTATTGCTTCTCAAACCTCTGAAGCTGAGGACCTTTCGTTTTGGAGAATCAGTTGAGGCCTCCTCGATTGATGATGATGCCAAACCAGAAATGGTGAACGTATCATCATTTCTCGACCTGAGAGCCCGGGATACTGAACATCCTAGTACCCACATGTGAGGGGGGCGGGTTGTTTACAGGTTTGCAGGAAACCCTTACTTCCAACATGCCCGGTACTTTGGATTTCTTATCAGTGTGGACTTATCAACCTGGTATTCCGGTGTTCTCTTCAGAGCGAACCTTTGAACCTGTGTGCTTCGAGTGATCTTGTTTGTGGTTGTTGCATTCATGCATTCTTGCATCCATGAGCATACATATGCATTTTTTCCCAGTTGTCTCAGAAACTCATTTCAACTGTCTCTTTCTCCAGTTATTTGTTCGCCGTCAAGCTGTTTCCTCAACACAACTACGAAACTAGAGCTGCTGTTAGATTGAGAATGGAAAACCAAGAACAACACAATGCCGAAGTCAGAATGGAAATTGATGAGTTGAAGGCCGGTATGACCAAGCTCACAGAAATACTGCAAGTTCTGATTGCTAGAGGTGAACCACCTCAGAGGACTGTGATTGTTGAAACCTCAACTGCTGCTGTTGACCCTCCACTGACTCAACAACTAGCTTCTACTTGGCCAGAATTTGGGTTACCTCCAAATTACTCGCCACCCTTTACAACTACTCCTGTGTTTGTCTCGCCAGTATCTTCAGCTCCATTGTTCACTGAACCTCAGCCTGTTGTGCATTCTGTTGCTCAAGCTGCTCCTGAGAATCCTTTCGTGTACCATGCTGCTGGTCCACAATCTGAAAGTCAGGGAGAACCTGGATACATTGAAGAAGTCAGAGAGCAATGGCAAACTTTGGACAAAAGGATAAGAGCCGTGGAAGGAAGTGATGTCTTTAATGCTGCTGCAATGGACATGTGTCTGGTTTCCGACTTGGTTATTCCTCCAAAATTCAAGACTCCTAATTTTGAGAAATACCAGGGGCACACTTGTCCCAGAACCCACTTGGTGATGTACTTCCGCAAGATGGCTGCTCACGCAAAAGATGACAAACTGCTCATTCATTGTTTCCAAGACAGCTTGAGTGGGGCTTCAATGAAATGGTATATGGGACTTGATAAGAACCGTATTCAAAGCTGGATGGACTTGTCTGATGCTTTCTTAAAGAAGTATAAGTACAATCTGGACATGGCACCTGACCGCCGTCAATTGCAGAATATGGCTCAGAAAGAAAAAGAATCCTTCAAAGAGTACGCTCAGCGATGGAGAGAGCTAGTTGCTCAAGTGGAGCCACCCTTGGCTGAAAAAGAATTGACGGGATTGTTCATGGATACTCTTCACCCACTCTATTGGGAAAAGATGATAGGCAGTGTATCATCTGGTTTTGCTGACCTAGTCACTATTGGAGAAAGACTAGAAGAAGGTATCAAGAAAGGAAGGATTGCTAATGCTGAAGCCTTCAGTGGTGCTAAAAAGTATGCTGGGAATTTTCAAAAGAAAAAGGATGGTGATACCCATGCTGTTTCAGTTGAGAGGAAACCTCGTAAGAGACAACAGTATGTAGCTGCAGTTGCTCCTGTTGTCAATGCTCAACCAGTTCAAGCTCCTCGCCAGCCTGCTAGACAGAATCAGAATCGCAATAGGGTTAACTTTGATCCTATCCCGATGTCCTACACTGAGCTGTATCCTTGTCTTGTAACGAAAGGATTGATTACAACGAGGGCTCTACCTCCTCCTCCAAATCCTCTTCCAGCTGGCTATAGGGCTGATCTTCACTGTGAGTTCCATCAAGGTGGGACAGGTCATAACCTGGAAGGTTGCTTTGCATTGAAAGCTAGAGTGCAAGAGTTGGTGAACTTAAAGATTCTGGACTTTATTGATAATAATCCCAATGTTGTCAACAACCCTTTTCCAGAGCATGCCAGTGAATTTTGAGTGAGTTCAGACGGATCATCTCCTAAAGCCAGTGTTTCAGACAGGACAGCTCATCCTTGTTGCTGATTAGTCACTAGGTCTTGTTTCTTTCTGTTTGCATTTTCCTTTGATTGTATTGACTGTTTGCTTTTGAACTTTATTTGTACTTTCATGGTAATTTCAATGAAATGAGCAATGCAATTTTTGATTCAAATTCATTTATATTCACTGTGTGCATCTTTATGTTTTCATTTTCACAAAAAAAATGTATCTCCTGTTTACTTTCTTTTTCAAGCTTTTGTTTATGCAAAGATTGGAGGGAGGATGACGAAAGCGAAATACTTAAAATTGCTACTGTATGCTTTCAATTAAAACTTGGCTGAGGATGTACAGGCATTGTTTCAACTCCCAAACACTGGAGAAATAAGGAAGTTAATCCCTTGTCAACCCTTTTGAGCCTAGAAGTTGGAGTTTCCTTCTGTACGAAAAGCCCGCAATCTTAACCTGGGGATGGGTAGTTCTCAGTTAATTTGACTGTGCATGCAAAATACTTTCCAATAAAGGTTGCAATCACAAGCTTTCCTTCGCACACATCAAAGAAGTGTCGAAGATGTCTTTCAAATCAAAAGCCAATGATGGTTCACCGTAATCATTAAGCCAGGCAGTTACTATCTTTCAAAAAAAAAAAAACAAATGAAAAGCCCGCTAAGTCAAAACTTATGAAGGAGACTTAGGCAAAAATTGGGGCATCCCGCTGACTGTAAGTTCAAATGACACAGTTCAGGAAAAAGTTAGGGATAACAAAAGAAAAATCAAGAGGTTGCCAAAATCCTCAAAGACAAAACGAGTTGACTGTTGGTCCTCATCAAACAACAAAATGTTGTAAGAAAGGGTGACTGCCATCTCAAAAATACCTTGGTCCTTGAACCCTCATCACGACATGTGTTGCAATTCCAAAATCTCTTGGAACCTGAATGCATAGTTTGAATTAACTGAGCATAGGACTAGAGATCATCACAAAGAATGGGTTGGGTACAAATAAACTTTGAGCCTATATCCTTTGTTTCAAAAACCGTGAACCAGGCCATGTTACAACCTTCAAAAAGACCTAATTGAAGCCAGGTTTCTTTTGAAAGCATACTACGACAAGGTTGTGTAAATTGACTCCTATGTTTATTGCCAATCATTTGCTTTGATTTCATACCTTTGCTTTATCTTTCATTTTTGCATGTCTAAACCGCCGTGTTTTGACAAGTGATTCATTTTGCTTTACATTAATAATATCATTCCAAAAATGACTTTTGATTTCAAAAATTGCATGAGCTTTGCATTAAAATTACCATGTTTGAATAATCCTATTTGCAGGCAAACTGTCCTCATCAAGAATTTTCAAACAGTTGAGAAACTTGGTCAGTGATCCTATCAGGGGCACACTACTTCCAAAGCCTGTTGTGAATCAGTTCAAAATTTGTTGCTCAGTGCAAGTTATTCTCAGAATTGGTTAACCAGAAGATCTCTTTCAAGATTCATGCTGAGTTTAGCCTTCTCAACAATCATTTCAAGAACTGAAGCCATGATCAGTTCATTCATCCCCAACAACTGAAGCCATGATCAGTTTATCCTCAGCAATCATCTCGAGAATTGAAGCCATGATCAGTTCATTTTTCCTCTGCAGCAGTCAAACTGAAGCCATGATCAGTTTATCCTTATCAGTCAAGCAATCTGGGGCAATCTTCTTCAAGAATCCTCAAGATGTCTTTCCTCAAAAGACCATTAGTCTGATACAATTCACAAGTGTGACATAGATGTGTTCAACATCTTCTCTCCAAGCAAAGTGGGCAGTGTTCCCTGTGTTGAGGAATCAAAGTTCCATTCTTCCCTCACAAAAGAGTCTATCTCAGTTGTCTCTGTCATCTGCATCGCATACATAAATCATTTACATATCGTTGCATAGAAACATTTTCATAGCTCGAAGTTTGCTTCGTCCTCATATGCATTTTTCCGAGGTCCTGTTGCTTTCAACATCTCACCTTGTGACTAAAGTCTAACTTACTTGGCACCTACCAAAACTTTTACCTACCTTTTTCATTCAGTGCCATTCCTGAATGTTGTCGTTTACCTGTCTTTTCACCCAGTGCTATTCCTGGACGTCCTGCTTTCCTGGATCTTTGTATTCTTTCACTCCAGTGCCATTCTTGGATGTCTGTCTCTTTTGATCTCCAGTGCCATTCCTGGATACCTTGTTCCTCTTGTTCCTCCCAGTGCTATTCCTGGAAGTCTTTTCTCTCTTCTATAATCCCCAACAGATCTGCTTGGATATCTTTCAGTGCCATTCCTGAAAGTTTTATCTGTTCATTAAGTGTCATTCCTGAATGAGTTTTTACCTTTCCTTTCAGTGCCATTCCTGAAAGTTTTACCTGTTCATTCAGTGCCATTCCTGAATGAGTTTACCTTTACCTTTCAGTGCCATTCCTGAAAGTTTTACCTGTTCATTCAGTGCCATTCCTGGATGAGTTTTCTCCTTTGCATTCAGTGCTATTCCTGGATGTCTTTTTCACTGTCATTCAATGCCATTCTTGAATGAATTGATTTACCTTTACCTTTCAGTGCCATTCCTGAAAGTTGTATCTGTTCATTCAGTGTCATTCCTGAATGAGTTTATCTTTACCTTTCAGTTCCATTCCTGAAGGTCCTTGCTCACTTTATTCAATGCCATTCTTGGATATTGTGAACCTTTTATCCAATGCCATTCTTGGATAATTCTGATATATTTTCCAGAACTTTTCTCACTACATTCAATGCCATTCTTGGATGTTGTGATTTCTTCTGTCCAATGCCATTCTTGGATATGATTTCCTCAACAAAGTCCAATGCCATTCTTGGACACCTTTTCCCCAGCTAAGTCTAATGCCATTCTTGGATATCTTTTCCTCAGCTGAGTCCAATGTTATTCTTGGATGTCTCTGATGCTTATTGTTGCCTCATTCAATGCCATTCTTGAATGTTGCAGTGCCTTTATCCAATGCCATTCTTGGATATCTTACCCAACAGAGTGTTTTTCACCTTCACCCAATGCTATTCTTGGTTGACGCTGCTGTTTTTACCAGAAACTTTCTTGTTGCTGTCCAATGCCATTCTTGGACATCTTTCGACATCCCTTTTGTCTCATTTGTAGTTTCTATCCAATGCTATTCTTGGATGTCACTACTTGTCTTCCCAGGGTCTTGTCCCTCTCTTTCCAACTATTGATGGATACTTCTTGTTTCCTTGACAGATCTCCAAAAATAGCTTGTGTTCTCCGGCGTGTCTCTTCGCGTCTTCTCTCTCAATTTTACCTTATCCTTTGTTTCAAGTTTTCTCCGCAGTGTGTTTCATTCTTTGCATTCATATCATCTTGTGATATCTTATGGCTAAAAATTTAGTTTTCTGTATTTAAGTATCTTCAATCTTGTCGAGACGAAGTTTTCAACCTTCATATCTCCTGATTGAAGAAACTTAAATAGGGGCAGCTGTAAGACCCTAATTTTTACCCCTAAGATTTCACTCATTTCATTTGCATCTCATAACCATAAACAAGATCATAATCTATGTTTCTCCTGAGCACCTGTGTGATTCTCTTATTCTTACTTGCTTCTGTTTATCTAACCTCTAACAAAAAAAAATGCTGTCGTTTGCTTGTTTTTCTCTCTGTGTATGGTGCAGGTTTGTCAAAGACAATGAAGTGGTTTCAAGTCACAGGTGTTTGTTCAAAAGCAAGATGTCTTGTGCTGAGATTCTTCAGTTTATCAGGCAGTGGTGCATATGAGTTTTGGGTTTAGACAGATTCAGACGGCCGTAGTTTCGGTTGTGGCTGGTTATGTGGCATATGTTTATCGGAGGCTTATGGAAATAAATTCAAGTTTGGTTTTGGGCTAAAAATAAAAAAGGAGACTTGTTATCCACTATTCACATTTTAACCATTTTTTTTACATATTCAACTTTTTGCTATCTAAACCATTTTTTTTTTCATTATCCATTTTCTAAACCAAATTTTCCATATCCATTCTCTAAACCATTTTTCTATATCCATTTCCAATTATCCAATATTCATATCCATATCCCAAACCAAATTATCCATTTTTAATTACATTTTTTTTCTAACTAATTTCCACATTTTTTTTATAACCATTTATATCCTTTTTTTAAGAAAAAGCTACCAAAGCCCATTACAAAAAAAAGCAAGGCCCATAAGCCAAACTTCCCAATTTGGGGGGTGCAAAAATCCAAGGCCCATGATACAATATGGAAAAAAGGGCTGAGAAAATAAACCCATGCAAGCCAAATTCAGTACTTCACCAAGCCTTCCCAACATCAAGCCGCTCACGCCCTCAAACGCACACTCCAAGCCGTTCACGCAGCCAACGCATCAGCTCACAACGTCCACTTCAAGCCAACAATCCCAACGCATTCACAAGCCATCATCAACACGTCTCCAGCCGAGCAACACTCCCACACGAGCTCAACGTCACGCACTCTGCACTCATCACCAAAACGACTTAAACCAGTCCAAAACAGCAGCAAAGTAATTCTCCAATTCCTTCTATAAATAACATACTCACCTCATTCCAATTTCAAGCTTTGACAGCCCCTAAACACCCTGCCAAAATCAAAACCCAAAGCTTCAATTCCATTTTCATTCTCAAAGCTTGAAAAGCCAAAAATATACTACCAAATTCAAAACTCAAGCTTCAACTCCATCATCTTCTTGATTCCGAACCTTCATTCATACTCCAATATCTTTTAACCATCTCTCAGTTTAAGCTTCAATCCAACTCCAACACAACTTCCATTTTCGATTCCAAATAATAAACCGAATCAATTCCTTCTTCATCTCACAACAATCCACATCAACATCTTCGTTCAACAATAACCAACAATTTCAAGAAGCAAGTTCAAAAAAGAGAAGAAGATTTGAAGCTAAACTCACCATTTTTGGAGGTAGTGAACATTTTTCGACGAAGCTTCGATCTCCGTTTGCGTTGCATTTCATTTACGACGGTTGAAATCGATCATATATCTGAACTCCTCTCACTTTCCCGGTCGCAACGGTACCACATCGGAGCTCCGCCGTTCCGATTTGACGGAGCTCAAAAATTGCTAGCTCCATGGATGAATAGTACCACGCGTGAGAAATGAAGAAGATAAACATGACTTTCTGATACTTTTCTTTTTTCCATTTAAGTCTTGTTTCTTTTTTTCTTTTTTTTTTTTTACAAATTTTGGGCCCTGGCCCGTTACTACACTACCACCACTATTTTAAATAAACCTCCCTCTTTTAGAAATTTCATTCTATTTTCTTTCTTAGTTAGAAAAATATTTTCACTACTTTCTTGTTCTTTTTTTTTTTGCTTTTAATGTTTTTAAATAGATTTTATTCTCTATGAAAATCTTTGTATTTTGTTCATAAACATTTCTTGAAAAAAGTCATAAAAAAAATATGTCATGAGTTTTCATTTAATTCTTGATTTTATTTGCATTTTGGATTGGTTGTGTGGATCATAATTTTTAGATCCACTTTTCTTCATCTATTTTCTTTTTGATCGATGAAAGTCGAAGTGATCGTGAAATTTCTTTGTTGAATTTCGATCGAGACGAGATCATTTCCACCTTTTCTTTTCGTTTGGCACCGCTTTAGGATAACGATCCCTATATCGTTTATCTCGCGTGCATTAACACATACATCTCATGGCCGGCCTCATTCGTAGGGTAATTGCTCGAACAAATTACTCGACGTGCGCTTAACATAGACCAAAATTTGTCCCTACTCGGAATAAATCCAATTCAACACTTGTACTTTCGTGGACCGGACTTTGATTAGTCGCGTCATCCCAAGGTTGATTATTTGTTTGTGTTAGTTCCATAAACTTTGAAGCTTGATGCGTAGTTGCTTTGGGTATCCCAATCTTCTTTCAAGTCTTCACTAAATTTGGACTAATTGCATTAATTAATCACCGTAGTGCAAGATGTGAAGCGGAACCGGTTACTTTTTCATTCTCTTTGACACTATTTGCTTTGTCTTTGATTGTGGATGATTAAGTTCACCATACAATTATTCACTAACATTTCTATTGTACTAATCATTTATTATATCTTGTTTCCTTCTTACCCCTTATCTCTCTCTTAACTTTTATGCTTCATTATTATCATATCATATCATGTTTATGCTTCCGCAATTTTTCCTTTGTCCGTTGGACACGTGTTTATGCTTATGCCTTCTTCTCTTTGTCCACTTGGACCTAAAACATTAATAAAGGCCGAAACCTCTAAAAAAAACTTGTGCTTCTAATCTTGGACTATGGTTACTATCCTAGGCAAATGGACATGGAGTTTTGAACTTAGACCTTGGACATCCAATGCAATTCTTGGAACCTTGGACTTAGAACTTAGGACATTCCTCCCTTTGCTTTGGAATTATGGTTCGAAGACTTGGAAGCTTACTTGTGTGGTTAGGCTATTCTCTTCCTTAGCTTTTACTTTATGCTTTAGGATAGTCTCTTCTTCTCCTCCCCATTCTTTAATTTTCAAAACTCTCTCTTTTTCAAAACCTTCTTGATTTCAAACTTTCACCGCTTTCATAAACAAACCTTAACTTTGTCGAGTGACTTTACTCTTTTCCTTTCATTTCTTAATCAAATGCTAAACTACATAAGCATATTGACATCTTTTTCAAAATAACCTTAAAAAACATCAAACTCACTTACTCTCTTTTTGTGCCCTCGTGCACTTTTTCCTTTAACTTTTTTTCATAAGTTTAGACATGATTCATTTCTTTAAGCGGAATTATTCGCTTAGAAATGACGACTTGTCTTTACATTTAAAAACAACCAAAACAAACAAATTTCATTCTTTGTACCACGAACTACGGGGTTTTGATCCTACATTGCACATCGTGGGTACGTAGGCATGAGGCGACAAGTCTCTCTAAACACAAAAATCTTAAAAAACAACTTCTCTTCTCATCTCCTCCATCTCTTTTCAAGCAAACTTTTTCAGACCAAAAGCGGTAGATATTTCAAAGGGCTCCTATAGAGTACTATAGACGTTTTGGGTGCTAACACCTTCCCATTGCGTAACCAACCCCCTTACCCGGTTTCTCTTCACTTGTTCTTGTTGTAGAGCTTGTGTAGGTTTTGTTCGCTCTTTTTCCTTTCCTTTTTGGATAAAATAAAAGTGCGGTGGCGACTCTTGCTTTTCGAGTTAAGTTAATCAATAGCTTACACTCACGATTTTGCTGCTACACTCAAGAGACCAACTTTAATCCAGAGATAAGCTGGAGGAGAGAGATTATTCAGACGCAACATTTCCTGACAAGGAAAGAACCGACGACTCGATCGTGAAGATTTTTATCACTAGGGGACAAGACCGACTAGAGTGATAGTGATGCAATATGAATATGAATGTAAATCAATAATGCATGATGCATGTATGTATATGTTGACAAAATTGACACGACATACAAACTAGTAGATGAACACGACTGGATACTCGACCACAGTGGGAGATAAAAAGTATCGCTGGTTCAAGATAGCAATTCTGCCTTGCTTAGGTGGGATAGTCCCCGTGGGGGGCTATGTTGGTCGGGCTTAGGAGGTAAGAACTCGGCCGAGGTGTGTCAGACGAAACCAGGTCTCCGACACAGTTGATCCTTCGTTCAGGCGTACTGGTTTAGAAGGAATACTTTGATTATGCACTTTGAGGTTCGCTTACTTCTGGAGAAGTGATCAATGTTCTTCTAATGTATAATAGTCAAAAGAAATTGCCACCTTTATTTTAAAAGCAGAAAAAGTTTAGCAAGTAAATTCGTTTTTGTTTTATTTCAAGAATCGTTAATCATGTTAAAATGTCGTTCTGTAAAGCTAAAACAAATAAGAATTGCAAACAAAAGTACAAGGGCTCAAATTTTATTGATAGGATGGAAATCAGCCAAGCGCGTGATTCCATAGAGTATATACAAAGTCAAAAAATGGTAATTTAGGGGAAAAGGGCTACATCGAAACATAACAACCACTATCCTTCTACCAACTTGAAATTCTGGACATCCTGAGTTTCTGTCGAAGATGACCCTGACTGGAGTTTTCCTGACGGATGACGTAACTGCTGCTGAGGGATTTGCCCCTGTTGAACATAGTTACTTGCCCTTATCCCTAATTTTTGCCTGGATTGTACTTTGAGATTTCCAATCCACCGGGATGATTTTTGATCATGTCTCTAATTTTTGCCTGGACCACCCTTTAGGGTTTTCAATCCACCGAGACATTTTTTTTTTAGTTTAGGCGAAGTATTTCTTGACTACATCAACATTTGTGGGGTAGGAAAATTCCTCTCCGTCCATGGTTGCAAGCCTCAAGGCGCCGCCTGAGAAAGCTTTCTTGACCACATAGGGGCCGTCATAATTCGGAGTCCATTTGCCCTGAGAGTCAGTGAGAAATGATTGTATCTTTTTGAGCACAAGGTCTCCTTTCCTGAAGCCGCAAGGTCGGACCTTTTTGTCAAACGCCTTCTTCATTCTTTGTTGATACAACTGACCGTGGCATAGAGCCGTTACTCACTTCTCTTCGATCAGATTCAGTTCGTCGTGTCGGCTTTGACACCATTCAACTTCTGTAAGCTTAACTTCCATCAATACCCGGATTGATGGGATCTCTACTTCGATGGGGAGCACTGCTTCCATGCCATATTCTAGAGAGAAAGGGGTTGCCCCTGTTGAAGTGCGGACAGATGTGCGATAACCGTGAAGAGCAAATGGTAGCATCTCGTGCTAATCTTTGTAGGTTACAACCATTTTTTGAACAATCCTCTTGATGTTCTTGTTAGCCGTTTCTACCGCTCTGTTCATCTTGGGTCGGTAGGGAGATAAGTTATGGTGTTCGATCTTGAACTCTGCACATAACTCTTTCATCATCTTATTGTTCAAGTTAGATCCATTATCAGTAATAATCTGGCTTGGAACACCATAACGGCAGATGAGATTCTTTTTGATCAAGCGGACCACCACTTGACGAGTTACATTGGCGTATGACGTTGCTTCGACCCACTTGGTGAAGTAATCAATGACTACTAGAATGAACCGATGTCCGTTCGAAGCCTTGGGTTCGATCATGCCGATCATGTCGATTCCCCATATGGAAAAAGGCCATGGGGAAGAAAGAACTTTGAGATGTGATGGCGGTACATGGATTTTTTTGGTGTATATCTGACACTTGTGACACTTCCTCATGTACTTATAGCAGTCAGATTCCATGGTCAACCAGTAGTACCCTGCTCTTAGAATTTTTCTCGCCATTGTGTGTCCGTTGGCATGAGTGCCAAAGGATCCTTCATGAATTTCCCTTATCAGCATGTCTGCTTCTGGTCTGTCTATGCATCGAAGCAAGACCATGTCGAAGTTCCGCTTATAGAGTGTATCACCGCTCAGGAAGAAGTTGCCAGACAGTCTTCTGAGGGTCTTTCTGTCTTTTCTGGATGCCCCGGGTGGGTATTCTTGTTTATGAAGGAAGCATTTGATATCGTGATACCAAGGTTTATCGTCTATGACTGCTTCGATCTCGAAGATGTAAGCGGGCCATTCAAGGCGCATTATGTCGATCTTAGGTAGGTCGTTCCATTGCCCTACACTAATCATGGGCGAGAGAGTGGCTAATGCATCAGCCATGTGATTCTCATCACGAGGGATGTGATGAAACTCGATTCTGTTGAAGAAGGGTAACAACCTTCTTGCATAATCTTTATAAGGAATCAATCCTGATTGGTATGTGTTCCAATCTCCTTTGATCTGATTGATAACCAGGGCTGAGTCGCCATATACGTCCAAGTTTTTGATCCTTAAGTCGATCGCTTCTTCGAGACCCATAATAAAAGCTTCGTATTCGGCCTCGTTATTTGTGCACTTGAACGTAAGTCTGGCGGTGAAAGGAATGTGGGTACCCTAAGGTGTTATGATAATTGCCCCAATTCCGTTTGCGTAATGATTGATAGCTCTGTCAAAGATAAGTCCCCATTGGGAACCTGGTTCTGGCCCTTCACTAGGTAGCGGTTCATCGCAATCTTTCATTTTTAGATACATGACATCTTCGTCTGGGAAGTCAAACCCGATTGATTCTTGATCGTCAATCGGTTGATGAGCCAAATGATCTGCTAAAATACCTCATTTGACGGCTTTCTGAGCATGGTACTCTATGTCATATTCTGATAGCAACATCTGCCAACGGGAAATCCTTCCCGTGAGAGCAGGCTTTTTGAAGACGTACTTGATGGGATCCATTTCAGAGATTAACCAAGTAGTGTGACGAATCATATACTGGCGAAGACGTTTGGCTGCCCAAGCCAAAGCGCAACAAGTTTTCTCAAGCATAGTGTACTGAGTCTCGCAGTCGGTGAATTTCTTGCTCAAATAATAGATGGCAGACTCTTTCCTTCTCGTTTCGTCTTGTTGGCCAAGTACACGTCCCATTGAGTCCGCTAGGACTGTGAGGTAGATGATCAGTGGTCTTCCCTCCACTAGAGGTGATAGAATCGGTGGGTTCAACAGATATTCCTTGATAATGTCGAAGGCGGTTTGACAGTCCTCTGTCCAAACACAATCCTGATTCTTTTTTAGTAATTTGAAGATCGGCGCACAGGTCGCGGTCATGAGGAATATGAATCTGGAGATGTAGTTCAAACGTCCCAGGAATCCCCTGACTTGTTTTTCAGTTTTTGGAGAAGGCATTTCTTGAATGACCTTGACCTTGTCAGGATCAACCTCAATTCCTTTCTGGCTGACGATGAACCCCAAGAGTTTCCCTGAACGGACACTGAAGGTGCATTTATTGGGATTCAAGCAGAGTTTGTACTTTCTCAAACGCTCGAATAGTTCTGACAGATGGGTCATATGCTCCTCCTCTGGCTTAGATTTTGCAATCATATCATCGACATATACCTCTATCTCTTTGTGTATCATGTCATGAAACAGAGTAGTCATGGCCCTTTGATAGGTTGCCCCGGCGTTCTTCAAACCGAACGGCATTACCTTGTAACAAAAGGTACCCCATGGGGTAATGAACGAAGTTTTCTCCATGTCTTTCGGCGCCATTTTGATCTGATTATAGCCCGAGAATCCATCCATGAAGGAGAAGACTTTGAACTTTGCTGTACTGTCTACCAGCATGTCAATGTGTGGCAAGGGAAAGTCGTCCTTTGGACTTACCTTGTTCAGATCTCTGTAATCGACACACATTCTGACTTTTCCGTCCTTTTTGGGAACGGGTACGATGTTGGCTAACCATTGAGGATATTCTGATGTGGCGAGAAAACCCGCGTCGATCTGCTTTTATACCTCCTCTTTGATTTTGATGGCCATGTCTGGGTGAGTCCGTCTCAGCCTCTGTTTTACCGGCGGACATTCTGATCTCAACGGTAAGTGATGTTCCACGATGCTGGTATCCAACCCTGGCATATCCTGATAGGACCAAGCGAATACATCGGGAAACTCTTTGAGAAGTTTCGCCAAACTTTCTTTGACAGTTGGACTGAGCAGTGCCCCAATCCTGATTTCTTTTCTCTCTTTTTCTGAACCCACGTTGATCGTTTCCAACGGCTCTTTGTGAGGTTCAATGGACCTTTCCTCCTGTAGGAGTAATCGGGAGATCTCTTCTGGAATTTCGTTGTCAACTTCTTCTTCAGCGCCAAATACCGAAAATTCAAAGTTAGGAGAAGGCATCGGGTCGTATGTTTCAATGGGGTTTAAAACAAGCAATCTGCATGGCGTGATGATTGTTTTTTAGAAGAGATAGAGAGAATGCAAGAGTGTGTGCGATGTATTTTTTTCTACTGCTTATTTATGATTGAGTTGTTTTTTAGGATTACCATTTTCTGAGAAAAGCAAAAAGAGAAAACAACAATTAATGTGAAAATTACAGAACGACGTTATTTTATTAATGAATAAGTCGATTCTTGAAACTACAGTCCTATAAAACAAAACTCTGTCGCTTTGGGAAAAGTGAAGAGGGAAAGTTACAGAAAGCGAGCCCTATCAAAACATCTGTTTCACCTGGGCAGGGTGAAAGGTTAAAAGAAGGCAATTACTTTTACTTATGAACGATCTTTGGAACATCGACAACAACCCATTGGCGACAAACTCCTCGGTGAATCACAAAGTCTGGCACCTTCTTTCTTGGGTTATCCTCTGAAATAACGCTGATTTCTGGTGGTGCTGGATCATTGGAATCTGTCTCCCAGGTAGAGTTGTCGTAGGAGGATTCCTCTGTTGCATTTGACATAGTATTTGTACTCTCAGCTGTATCTCCCCATCCAGTCGGTTGGATGTCTTCGAGCCTGATACGAGAGCTTTCAGGAGCAGTGTACTTGACCATATAGTCGTATTTTCCACTTGGTTGTCCCAAGGTATCCCACACTTCTTTGGAACTGGAGGGGTCATCTCTCTCGATGACGTTGACCTCAGGGAAAGCATAGTTGATGAATTCTAGTCCGGCAAATGTTGTGAATTCATTGTCGTGCTGAGTATTTTCAGGATAACCTGTGTGTTGATCCCATAACATGGTGGGGACATAGGTATTCTTCTCAATGATGCCCAGCTGATTTTCATTGTTCGTCTGATTTTCTTGCCCCAAGTTTCCTGGGTACGGCTGCCACATTGGCAGGCCATCCATCGGGCCATAGTAGTCGTGGTCAAAGTTGTCTTTCATCAGAGTGTCCTCCTCTAATGAGTTTGGTGGAGCATGACATCCTTTCAGATCACAATCTCCATATATCATTTCGACATCTGACCTGGATATAAATCTCGGACTCTGTGTAGGAAAGCAAAAGAGAGTCTGCATTTTGTCCTGAGATGTATAACCGTCCTTGTTGAGATAGGACTTCCATTCTTCCTCCGTATCGGATGAATCATCTTTATTGATGGTATGCACTTCTTGAGTCACTGGGTGAAGGAAACCTCCACTGTGGAAGAAATTCTGAATGGGATGAAGACTTTCACCGTTAGCAGCTGTCTGGGTACAGGTTGCAGAAAAACCAAGACCCTTCTTTGTTTTATTGTCAGTAGGAATGACAAGCTGCCCCATCCTGTTGTATTGGTACTCTCGACCGCTTTGATAGCATCTTTGTATGACGAAATCGAAGTCCCCCCTTTCCGATTATCCCTTCCGGTTCTACGTAAGTGGATGACGAAAAATTGCTTACGAGCAAGGCCTGCTCCCCACAAACCGTGACGAGTTGGTCGTTCTGGACGAACTTTAGCTTTTGGTGGAGGGTCGAGGTGACCGCCCCAGCCTGATGTATCCAAGGTCTTCCTAATAAACAACTGTATGCTGCCCGGATGTCCATGACCTGGAAAGTGACTTGGAAAGTGTGAGGACCGATAGTTATGGGAAGGTCGACTTCGTCGATAATCGTTTTTCTGGATCCGTCAAACGCTTTGACGACGACCTCGCTGGTTCTCATCGGAGGGCCTTGGAATAATAACTGCATCAAAGTGGACTTTGGCATAACATTCAGGGTTGACCCTGTGTCTACCAGTACGCTGGTTAAAGCATCGTCCTGGTAGTTGACTGTAATATTGAGCGCCATGTTATGACAACGACCTTCTTCAGGTAATTCCTCATCACTAAATCCCAAGTTATTGCAGGAAGTGATGTTAGAGACAATGCTATCGAACTGTCGTATTGACACATCCTGTTCCATAAAGGCTTGCTCCAAGACTTTCTGTAGAGCCTCCCTGTGCGCTTTTGAACTAAGTAACAGTGATAATACTGAGATCTTTAAAGGAGTCTGCAACAGCTGATCAACAATTTTATATTCACTCCTTTGGATGAGCTTCAGCATCTCATCATTGTTTTTTGAAAGGTCGGGATTACTGGATTGACCGACTGGTGGATCGGGAACTTCTGTCTGAGGTTCCTTTTCTCTGTTAGGTTCTCCAACTCCTCTGTTGAAGATTCTACCACTCTGTGTTACTCGACTGATGTCTGCAATATTCACGATGGAGGGTAACATAATTTCCTTTCCATTCTCAATTGTTGTTGCACCGTATTTGTAAGGGATAACCTTAGTTGATTCATACGGTAGTGGTCCCGGTAGATAGATGACTATGGGAACCTTCTAATTTCTCTGACCATCGTAAGTAATTTCGATCCGTCCCCGGTTGGGAACTCTCGATTCTTCAAGTAGAGGGATGATGGCACAAACATCCCTAGTCCTCTGATGATCAGAGATTATGACAACGTCCTCGATTTGATCAGCGAGGTAGTTAATTGATCCAGAACTTGAGCATGGTTGAATCTCTTTGCGGTCTAACTGACTTTGAAGGGCTGCTTGCACGAAGTAGCATCCCTGATCATCCACTAAGCAAACTCCACACCGCTCATAGTTATGTAGTGGCACCTGGCCACGTCCACTTTAAATACAGTGTAACCTTACTAGGTCTGTTTCCATCGACCGAACACCCTGACTTTGATATCTAGTAGGATTCCCGTTAGTGATACTAATTTGCTGGGTGTCTTCATCCATATAGATTGGAAGCCACCATTGGTTCAACAAGTGCTGAAGTGTTTCCTGGACAAGGGCATAACCTTGATCGTTTTTGCAACCCGCCTCACAACTCTGATAATCATGTGATACCAGGAACCCGAGCCGGACCTATTTAGCATGTAACTCCACCAGGCTGTTATTCATCAAGTGAATATCGAAGATCTGGATCATGTTGATTTGATAATGATTCCTATCATGGTAGTCTTGGATCCATCCAAGATCCATCTGACGCTGGAGGGCCTCTTGTATGAAAGAGCATAACTATTTATTTACCGAGCAAGTCAGACAGGAATTGTAATCGTGCCGTGGCAGATTATGATACTGGCTTTGCCTTGAGTGCATTGCCACCAAGTTGACATTCATTGCACGGATGTCGTGGTTTTGAATGATGTTGGAATTCGTATAAACCATGTTAACTCCACGAACTCGGTGCTCTTGGATCCATCCGAGATCCATCTGTTACTGTAGAGCTGATTGCACCACAGAACATCCTTGATTACTTTTAGAGCAGACATCACACTGGTGATAATTGTGAGGTGGCACATGGTCATATCCACTCTGTCTACAATGCATCTTAACCAAGTTGGCCCTCAACAATAGTACATCGTGAATTTGATAGACGTTGTTAGTCTTCCTTCTATCAGATTGACTGCAGCTTTCTCGTGTTGAGGCAGCGGGTTCGTGAGAACATTTGGATTCCTATCTTTGAAAGATAAGACCCCGCTCCTAACAAGCTTTTGCACGTCGTATTTGAAACTGAGACAATTCTCTATGTTATGCCCTGGTCCTCCTTGATGGTAAGGGCAAGTTTCATCCGCTTTGAACCAGAAAGGCGGATTTTCCGGTACTGTAAGAGGAACCTTGGTCTGGACATGCCCCTTGGCCAGTAGTAATGGAAATAGTTCTGCGTAAGATACGGGTATAGGATCAAATCCTGGTGGCCGCGTTGTACGGTTGTTGTTGTATTAAGGACGAGCCTGCTGAAGAGGCTGTTGCGTTCTTTGCTGAAATTGTTGTTGATTAGGTTGGCTCTGTGCAACCTGTGGTTGATACGTAGGCGCGGGGTTGATAGCAGGAGTTACAGCTGCTACTGGTTGGTACCGTCGCCTTTGCTTTTCGAGAGAGATATTCCCTATATCTTGCTCTTTTTTCTTAGGGAGAGCACTACCGTACTTTTTAGTACCGCTTGTCGACCCAGTGTCTTTGACTAGACATTCTTCTCGAACGGCTTCCTCGAGACGCACTCCCATACCGACCATTTCGGTGAAGTCGCTGGGCGCACTGGCAAACATTCTATCATAGTAAAATGAGCTCAAGGTATTTAAGAAAATCTTTGTCATCTCTTTTTCCTCAAGAGGTGGACAAATTTGAGCGGCAATTTCACGCCATCTCTGAGCGTATTCCTTAAAGGTTTCCTTGTCCTTTTGCGACATTGATCTGAGTTGATCTCTGTCTGGTGTCATGTCCAAATTGTATTTATATTGTTGGACGAAGGCAGTGCCAAGATCTCTGAACGTGCTGATCGTAGCGCGGTTTAAACCCATGTACCATTTTAATGCGGCACCGGTTAAACTATCCTGAAAGTAGTGAATCAGTAGCTCATGGTTCTCTGTCTGAGCTGACATTCGCCGAGCGTACATCACCAGATGGCTCTAAGGGCAAGAGTTACCCTTGTACTTTTCAAAGTCGGGCACTTGGAGCTTGTGCGGAACTTTCACATTGGGGACCAAGCAGAGGTCCGCGGCATCCTTCCCAAATAAATCCTAACCGCGAATAGCTTGCAGTTCTTTCTGCATTTCCAGGAACTGTTCATGGAACTCGTTCATTCTTTCGAACATGCTTTCGTTTCCACCAGAAGGTATCTGTGGAATATATCCTTCCGAGACAGTGTGTACCATGGGCGGTGGTATAGTCATTATGGCCGAGACTCTCGGTGTCTCCCGAAGTTTGTAACCTTCAGGAGTTGTTGTCATGCCCCTGGCATCTTCGCTTTCCTGAAGTTTGTAACCTTCGGGCCCAACGGTTCCTGCTGCGGTTCCCTGATCCTTATTGATCGGCGGAACATATCCTTCTGGGATATAGTTGATAGGTATTCCCCAGGGATGATCTTTCGGAATTTTGTACCTAGGATCGAACTTTTCCACTATGGGCGTTGATGTGATCTCCGAGATCACAGTCCTTTGTTGCTGCATTTGAGCTTCTGCTAGAGCTTGCATGTCGTTATGAAGCTTTCTTAGATCCTCTTTCAGAGTGTCGATCTCTTCTCTCAACTCTCTATTCTCTTCCTCGAGATCATCCATCCTTTTCTGACGATTGGCTCGAGTATTATACGAATGAGACAGTTTGACTCTAAAATCGAGACGCAAACGTGAGATTCGTAGGTAAGAAGAATGCGTTTATAAGAATGATGAATGCAATGATTATTAATTATTTTTGTTTATTCAAAGTAAACTTCGACAATTAGATTGCAAATATCAAACAGTGGGGAAACCCCGTTTTATTGAATTCAAAGGATTACGGAAATGGAAATACAGTAAATTACAAGGTGCGGAAACAGAAACCTAAGCTAATGGGTCCTGAGTCCTCTCTGAGGAGAACTCGGGTGCTGATTCTGGTACTTTACTTTTCTTTGATCGGGCCTCTTGGGCCGTTGTCGGGTTATCATTCCCTTGCCAAGTGAAAGGAGCGAGCAAATTCCTTTGGTCATCCTGATTTTCCACAGTATGTTGCTCTAAAATCTCAATCAGAGCATCCTTATCTTTTAACAGTTGCTGTATTTTGGTACACTCCACATTGAGAATGCGGTATTTGTTCTTCCAAGACCTCCTTTCCTATTGAACTTTGTTGAGAGTAACCTGAAGTTTTTCCGTCTCAGTCATGAAGTACATGATAGATTCCCTTGACGGAAGAACTTCGTGACGAGGATAAGGCATCTTTAGCTTGAGAGCTCTAGTTTGTACCCAGTGGAGATAAGGCTCCACCGAGACACAGTCCGGGTTTCCTAGAGACTCTCGTCCTTTCTTATGAACATGTTTCTAAGCGTGCACTATTTCCATCTTTAGTGCCCTGTCATTTTCTCCTTCCTTGAAGAAAAGACCTTCCAGATGAGCATTATGCGGGACATGCCTCATCGGGTATCCAAATTGACGACGAACTAAAACTGGATGGTAATTGATTCCTCCCTTAGTTCCTATAAGGGGTACGTTGGGGAAGTTTCCACAACGGTCAATGATCCTGATCCCGTCATAAATCCTATTGTACCAATCTATGTCAGAGTTGGTAAGAGACATGATTTTCTGCGACCAACGTAAGGCACTCTTATGATCCCAAAAAGCGGCAGACTTAGGCAAATGGGAAATAAACCACTTATATAGTAGGGGTACACAGCACGTGATCATTCCTCCAATGTATAAATTCCTTAAGTGTACAGAATGATACGCATCTGCGAGCAAAGTCAGTACAGGGTTTCCAATGAGAAAAACCTTAATGGCGTTGATATCTACAAATTTATCGATGTTGGGAAACAAAAATAACCCGTACGTGAGCAAAACAAAGATGCTCTCGAAAGCGGCCACGTTCCCTATACTAGCAAAGTATAGAGCCTTCTTTACTAGAAACTTGGCTGGTAAACCTGGGATTCCTCCTTTGGTGGTCATGTGAGTCTTGGCTTCTGACTCATCCAAATAAATTGGTCTTGCAATGGTCTGATCCTTTGGAATTTATTCCAGTCCAGAAAGGGAGCTTGATCAGTAATGTGTGAATTAGTCAAGTGAGAATATTCCTCCAGTGTTGGTGCGAACTAGTAATCCGGGAATGTGAAACAGTGATAGACCAGATCGTAAAACTGAACGAGTGCCTCCATGATTCTTTCAATTACCTGGACCCTTAACAGAGGTAGCAGACCCCCGTACTTGGCTCTAAAAGCCTCATGGTTTGTGATCATTCTCTCCAAACCTCTCAAATCCTCTAACTTTGGAACCTTCAAGGTATACTTATGAGTTTTCCTTCTACCGAAATCCATTAGTGCAATCTCCTTTCTCTGACATTTGCAATCATTGTCTTAGTTTAATTTTGAAAAAGAGAGACTAGAAGAGAAAATTTTCTTTGTTTTAATATTTTTTAAATGAATGCATGAATGCAGCACACAAAAACATAGAAAAAACATGGGGTCAAAGGGTCGGTGTCATGAAGTCAAGGCTCTACCCATCCCAAAGGTTTATACTAGCGATTTTTGTACCTGTCTCTCAAAATCATTGATTCTTGTCGAGATAACATCAGCGGGCCGGGAACCGTGCAAGGTGATGTTATTTCGAAGAACCTCAGAAGAGGGTAGTATCGCGTGACAACTATTTCCGATAGCTTCCGCACTACTGAAAGAGGTTTTTCCTAGGTGTATACTCAATCTTTCCACATGCGGCATCACACGCATTCCCATTAGCAGAAAAATAAACACATATATCAATTAGGAAAAGTAGTATATATATATTTGCCCTAATGTCCTAGATTTTTAAGAGCTATGAATCCTATGTTCCTGACAGAAAATGGCTCCCCGACGGAGTCGCCATTCTGAGGTACCTTCCCAATTTAAAGGTTTTTGACCTAAGATCCTAGTGAGGGCCGATCCTAGCAATAATATTGGTTCCCAGTGACATCACTATGCCTGTGATACCTTGAATTCAAGATTTTTCATCCCTTGGGAAAACAAGAAAGAAGCTCACCCACTGTGGTCGCCACTCTTCTGTAGCGCGATTTTTGTGGCTTCGAAGCACTATCGCTTGGGTACTACAGTTCGATTCATTTTTTATCCTATTAAAGCTGATGAAGGAAGGGAAATAGATGTCTCCAATTAATCCTGCTTGCAAACTGAGGTTAAACAGTCAAAACTGTTGATTTACAGATGCTATCAAAATAGGGGGGTTCGCCCTTTGGGGTTATTTTGTTGAAAACAGTGTCGGGGTAGGGGGTTGGGGACCGATGCTATTCGGTTGATATATGGGATTTTGGGTTTTTGATTAGTGTGCTCGCTAAAATTTTTCAATCTTATGCCTACGTATTCCCGGGATAGGGAAATCAGAGCGATCGTAGTTCCTCCTATTCTATGGGAGGAAAAAGGTTGTTTTGGTGTCTTGTTCAAAGCCCAAGACGTGAAGCTAAAGGTGGTCTGTATCTTGTTCAAAGCCCAAGATGTGAAGCTGAATGGTCTATTTGTATCTTGTTTGAAGCCCAAGATGTGAAGCTAAAGGGTTTTGACTTCAGAGAGAATTTGTCATCTCTAAAGAAGGGTCTGTCTGTCACAACTGTTGGGTGACTGATTATAAAGGAGAATTACTTAAACTGGGATCTGTGAATCTAGCAATGCCATAATTTCCTTTATAGGGGATTTTTAACCTGAAGGAGAAGACTTTAACTCAGTGTAGAGCAATGTCATCTTTCCTTAGGAATTTCTCATGCTAAAAGAGGGACAGTGGCGTGGATGTAAATAATCCAGAGGCTTGCTGCTTACAGCAATTAGATGGGGGGGAAAGGAGTTTTTGATGTTTGTATACTGTGAGCAAGGCACAGATTTGATACTAAAAGGTTGATTGATTCAACCGGGGTTTTCCTTATACAAAGCCTAAGAGGAGGCTATTGGCCCAACAAGAGGGTGTTTTTATGTGTCTCGTACGAAGCCCGAGAGAGAGGCTAAAAGGGTTGACTCAACAAGAGAGTGCTTTGGTATCTCGTACGAAGCCCGAGATGGAAGCCAAAAGGGAGTTGACTCAACAAGAGAGTCTTTTATACTCAACAAGAGAGTGGTTTAGTATATCGTATGAAGCCTGAGATAGAGGCTATTGGAAGATTGACTCAAAAAGAGAGTCTTATTATACTCAACAAGAGAGTGTTTTGTATCTCGTACGAGGCCCGAGATGGAGGCTAAAAAGGGGTTTGACTCAACAAGAGAGTCTTTTTGTATCTCGTACAAAGCCCGAGATGGAGGCTAAAAGGTCTGACTCATCAAGAGAGTCTTAAAAGGTTAGCTCCGCTGGGGAGAATCATTGTACAAGGCCCATGAGGAGGCTAAATTCACTGAAGAAGGATCATTATACAAAGCCTAAGAGGAGGCTATCTTTCCTGAGGATAAGGTTACTGTTTTAGTTGAGTGACAAGTCCAGTATGTTGGCTAAAAGAGAAAATCAGTTCTTATATGGGTAACGTCGTACTCATGGATTTGATCTGAGGATCGGGATTATTTCCTGTTCTCTAAGGAAACGGGGAATCCAAAGGAGCTTTAGACTGTCCGAGTCTTACGGGTTTTATCTTCCCATTTTTTAAAGGAGCTTGAGAGTGTCTTTGAGACTCAAGGAAATTAGACTGTCCAAGTCTAAAGTTTTATCTTTTGTACTATGCTTAAGAGAAATTAAGAGACAGCACACTTGCGGTAGAAATATCTAGACTCCTTGAAAGACTGTTCTATTAAGATGACTAATTTCTGTTCCTATACCTTTATGAGGTCGTCAAGACAATTTGTATGAAGCCCAAGAGGAGGCGAGAGTAACTTTTAAGAAGCCGAGGGACAATTTGTACGAAGCCCAAGAGGAGGCGAGAGTAACTTTTAAGAAGCCGAGGGACAATTTGTACGAAGCCCAAGAGGAGGCTATCTTCCCGGAGGAAGAATCATTATACGAAGCCTAAGAGGAGGCTGTGAAAACTTCTAAGGAGCCGACGGGTCCTTGTACAACGCCCAAGAGGAGGCGGGGATGCTTTTAGGAAGCCTTTGGGTCCTTGCACTAAGCCCAAGAGGAGGCTGATGAACAGTTCCAGAAGGGGTTTCACTTGGACCAAGGGCCTTCTGTATATGGACTGTTCAAGGGGGAGATTTCTTAGATTTAGTTATCTAAAATTGTTGTAAAAGAAAATTCCCATGGTTTAGGTTATGTTGAAATGTCCGAGAGAACGTCGGATGTAAGGAGACTAGGTTCTGTCTAGTTCTAGACGTAGTTGCCGGGGAAACTCTAAATATTTATACTATTATTACACAGTTGACAGGAGTTTACGAAAGAAGACTTACAGTGAAAACAACCCCACGGTACAATTATATACATATGAAAGCGGGTAAACACTTACTCGGATGTAGAGCTTCCATGCTGTTTTGTTAGTTTGTTCAACAAAGAAAACTTTGATAACAATATCATATGCAAATTCAAAGAAGAAAGTGCTTTGGGGCTTATAGCTCAAGGAGAGACCCAAGGTTTTATCAGTGATTGCACTGTGAATTTGTACAGAGGGACTTATACAAGTGACTGGGGCCCAAAAAGGTTTTCTGTACAAAGGGATGGGTCTTATGCTATCTCAAGAGGCCCAAAAGTTTATTTTTATACAAGTGGTGGGGCTTACAGCTCAAGGAGAGGCCCATGGTCTTTGTTTAAAAAGGCGACGATCGCGCCGTGAATTTTGAAATACAACGGGACTTATACAACATTTGAGGCCCAAAAATGGTCTGTATTTACAAAGGATTGGGTCTTACTCTCTATTAGAGGCCCAAAAATTGTTTGAAGAAAAGAAATGGGGCTTATAACACGAGGGTAGGCTCAAGGGTTTTATTTAAACGGGCGATGATCGCGCCAAACTTTTTTGAAATACAACGGGACTTATACAATACACTGAGGCCCAAAATGTTTTGTTTTTCAAAAAGGGTTGGGTCTTACACTCTACTAGAGGCCCAAAAATTGTTTTTGTACCAGTGATGGGGCTTACAGCTCAAGGAGAGGCCCAAAAGGTTTTGTTTTTCAAAACGGCGATCGTGCCGAGGTTTTTGAAAGCACAATGGGTCTTATACGATGATCGAGGCCCAAATTATTTTGGTTTTCAAAAAGGGTTGGGTCTTACACTCTATTAGAGGCCCAAGGTGATTTTGAATGGGTCTTATAGCTCGGGGAGAAGCCCAGATGGTTTGTTTTAAATGAGCGATGATCGCGCCGAACTTTTGAAATACAACGGGACTTATACAATATTTGAGGCCCAAAATAGGTTTGTATTTACAAAGGATTGGGTCTTACACTCTACCAAGAGGCCCATGAGTGTTTGAAAAATATTTGTTAGGATGAAAATCAACAAAACCCTAATTTCATCATTTTTAAAGTAATTATTCAAAGAAAATTAATTAAAATGATACAAATACCAAATAAGTTTTAATAAACAACTTATGATCTTTGGTTAAGGTTTGAAAAATGATATTTTAATCACAAGATGAATTAAAGCACATTTGGTTTTGATTTTTGAAGATGAATATTCATTTTAAAATGTTTAAAAAACAATGAAAATGAATTTATTCACAAAAATACTAATTATATTAAATAAATAATATAAATCTAATTTTTTTTGTGGAATAAAATATTTTAACATTTTTGTGATTGTTTGCAAAAAGAACCAATAAAAAATAATTAAAATTGAGTGAGTTATTAATTTTCCAAATCATTTAAAATAAATATGAAAAATAACAAAAAATAGGAAAAAATGGTAAAAAAAGAGGTCTGGGGCGAGGGGGATTCGAACCCCAGACCTCTCGCTTGCCAATACTCACAAACCAGCTGATCAACCACTGGGGCGCAATGCCAATTCATTAAACATATGGCAAGTAAAAAATATATAGAGAACTTGGTTGGAAAACCTGAAGAATGGCGCCATGGTCATCTTCTTCCCCGAGCTCGTGCATGAAGCCCCCTATCTCACTCATCTCTCACCCATTTGACATGATTCAAACACCAAACTCGTGTGTTTTTTAACAAGGAACAAGATGGCAATACTTAATTTTATTTATTTTCAGTGTATAGCAAGTTATATCATCACGACCATATGAACCCTAATTTTGCAAAAGCAGTCGTGCAGACATGGTTATGAGGGCTATGATCAAATTTCTTGAGGGGAAACACTCAACACATGATGGCAATCAATTGGCAAAAACATCATGCGAGGAAATATGCATGGATCACGAAGATGGAGTTTTGAGGCTTACCTTGATGCAAGCTGAAATGGAACTCTGCACAGATGGTGTTCTAGATGCGATTTGATGATCCCTACAGCTTTAATGGATGTTGTGGAGTGTGTTACAAGCTTTGGAACACTCTGAAAACTTATGGATCAAGCTGGAGAACTCCAACTGTATAATTGAGGCATAATGGCTTGGTTGAAGGGTGATTTTGAGCTAGGGGTGTTACAGTTGGTGTTTAAGTGTTTGGACACCTCAAATACATCATATGTGATGTGTTTGAAGAATTGGAATGGATTGCTTAGGGCTGCAACTCAAAACCCGATGGTGGTTGCTAAAAAACAAAGAAAATCGGTACTTAAGAGAGATTGAGAGAAAGCAGTGCTATAACTTGCTTTGGTGTGCCTTGAATGATCCATTGGAACCTCTATTTATAGGTGATTAACTCTTGTCTTGGAGGAATAGTGAATGTCTGCTGGATCAGATCACCTTCAAAGGGATTGGTTTGGCATAAATGCCTCTTGCATTAGGTGTAACAGCTGCTCCAAATAGATCAGCTATGCCTTGACTGAAATCACATTCCTTAGTCATTTTAATTGTTGGTTAATCAGAGAACTTGACTGAGGAGAGTAAGAATCTTGACAATGCATTATTCCACATTAATGCTCTTTGAATTTAAGGTAAAATGTGACAAAATGCATGAACTTCAAGTTGGAAGATTCCTTGGCTTTGTGACTCAGCTTTGTAGGTTGGATCAGGTGTATTGTGATTGGTTTGAGTACATGTGGCATAATGATCCTTGCTTTTGATTTAGAAATTGTGTGTGGCAAGCAAACATGCAAACTGATTTTTCCAAAATAGCTTGCAGCAGCATGACTTTGGACATGGATTTCTCTTGGCTCAAGTTGAAATAATTCATGCTGAGAGGCTCTTTGGATTCTTGGAAACATATGCAACAACATTGATGTTTACCTTTGGACTTGATTCAGCTTGCAACTATGTGAAAAGATCTCACGAGTTTTGGTGTTTTCAACAAAGTCTTCCTTGGTCAGAATTTTTCTAAGTGTTGGAAAATGATGTATTTTCATGTTTTAGTCATTTTGGCCCAATCATAACTCAGAATCCATAATGAATTGGAGTGAGGTGTAGTTGAATCTTTTGTAGAGGGTAATGGGAGCTACAAATCCAGCTTTGGATGGGGAAAAATGGCCTTGTGGTTTAGGAGTTATTATCCTCTAAAGTTGGTACCCTAGCCACTCTGTTCCATAACTTAGAAAAATTTCTAAGTTTTTATGGTTACCCCTTTTACAAGTTATCCCACTTTTCTTATTTTTCTTGATGAATGATGATTCCAACCACACATTAACATTATTTTAGGGTTAAGGAACCATAATTATGAAAAATCTCAAAAAGTCAAAGTTTGACTTTTGTGCACAGTTGACTTTTTGTCAGATGAATTCCAAACTGTGCGATTCTCTATGAAATCAAGTCCTTGACCTAAATCAAACTTGATGGATTGATTTCATAGGTATTATAGGGTATATTGAATCATGTCCTAGGGTTAGGGAGCATGTCCTGGTCAAAAGTCAAAGCTACAGTTGACTTTTCTCGCGAAACCTTAACTGTGGTTCATGTGAAATTGAAACTTGTTGCTCAAGCTTCTTGGATCAATACATTGTTGCAAATGGATCAATGTAGTGTGCTAGAGACCCTTAAACCATGTCTTGAGGTCTTGACTCATGATTTGTCCCAAAAGTCAACTTAGGGGTGAATTAGGTCAAGAAACCCTAATTTCTGATTTTTTATGAATGCATCCCCTGAGGTTAAATTGACTTGATGATTGGGTTTATGATGTCCCTTGGAGCATCCTAGGTTATGCTTTGAAGAATTGGCTCATGCCCAGAGGAAAAATTCCATCTGGAGGCCCTGGTCGACCAAAACCCTAATTTGGTGACACTGGCGATCTCGAGGCTTAATCCACCTAGAAGGGAGCAACCTTGTGCTTAATCCTTGGAGTGGGAGTCCTCTTGATCCTTTGTGGATGTTTGAGAAGTTTAGACAAGTTGAAGATCATGTCAGTCCTTGATCTGATCTTTTGGCTGAGGCTCAAAGAGAGCTTGAAGCCCTAATTTTGATTGTAGTGGATGCTCACCCATCTTCGGGGAGACTAATGGTTCATCCATATTGTGATGATGATTTGCACAATGATGGGAAATCTTAGTGGTCAAAATTTGGGGTATGATAGATGGGAGAGAAATGGTTAAATTCAACTTCATCAATTGGGAGAGAAATGGTTTGATTCAATTTCATCAATTGGGTTAGATTGTTGGTTAGCTAGGACTTCTCTTGTACTGAATATTGCACACAAATATTATACATATCTCAATTCTATTTTTAGAATTGGAGGCAGACGTACCCAAAGCGAGAATGAAATGGGAGCTTCCTAAATAAATTGGGTGTCGTTCTCTCTCTCTCTCTCTTTCTCTTTCTCTCTCTCTCTCTCTCTCTCTCTCTCTCTCTCTCTCTCTATACTTTACACTGTTGAAGTTTGTGTGAAATCAATTGTTAGAAATATTTCAATTGAATTTGTAGTGTTTCTAACAGCTTTGTAAAACCATTGCAATCATTTTGATTGCAAGTGTGAAAAATTCTGCACTACAAATTCAAAGAGAATTTGACTTGGCGTGTTTCGCACGCCAAGTGTTTGACATATTGATAACACACAGACTATTTGTTAAATTGTCAATTCAAATTTTATCCTCTATTAAGCATTGGAAACTGGTTCACTTTAAGGGGTCTTTATTTGAATTGTTGATTGGGAACCTTATTGATTCTACTATCTCATCAATATTATTCCATTCGGTTTCACATATCTGGTCTTTCCAATAACGGTTCGTTTAGACGTTAATCCAAGGTCGCTTTGGCATATTTTTAAAATAAATTTTTTAGCGCAAATTATTAAAAATTAGTGATCTATTCAACCTCCCCTTTAGATCAGTGCCATCGTCTAACAACATATTAAATATAGACAAATACAAAATAGTTTCTTTTCAAAGATTTCTGAAAATTCTTAAAAGAATTTCTCTAAAGATCTAACAGAGATTTTGTATTTACTCATACATGAATATTTCATTGAGTCAAGAAGTTTGCAAGGAAATAACTGAACATACCTTTTTTTTTTCTTGGTCATACTTCAGATGAGTATTCATATCTGACCATGGAATCTGAATACTGTCTTGAGTGGATTCTGATTCATTGGCCTTTAAACAAATGATTCCACTTTTATCACCAAACTCCGTACTTTTAGCTCTTGATTATGGGATGTAGGCTCTTCTTCCATCAAATATTGTAAACAACCTTTGATCAAGTACCATGGAAGATGCCTTGCTCCTTTATTATGTGATATCTGCAGTAAATACGAATTTGGATATTGGTACTCATATTTCGACGAGTCCAGAAATGTTAGTCTTTGACAAGCTTTCTTTTTCTTTATGCCTTAACTTGATAGCAGTACTATGATTCATTCCAGAGTATGAGTCTAGGATGAGTAATGACATTAACAAAATCTTGTTCTTAGCAGAGTCTTTGATTTCATTATCTTCGATTAAATATTTTAATTTGAGATTTTTTTACAAACATAGATTCAGATAGTGATTTCTATCAGAGATTGGCATAAAACAAGTTTACAACACTGCCTTAGTATTGCCAGAAAACAGAAGAAGAAAAGAAAGGTTTCTCACAAAATTGTCCTTTAACGCAGATTCTATGATAGCCTTCAATTTCCATAGGAGCAATAGAATCACTTAAGATATTATCTTGAGAAGCAGACTCCTTATTATCAATATTTAAGCAAGATAAATTGGAAGTTATCTCTTTCTCTTCAATAATTGATTTTATTCCTAGATTCAAATTGGCTTTTCAAAAGAAGTAATGGCAAACAATGCTCGATTACTTTTTCATCAGATTCTGAATCCTCAACTATGTCAGCTTCATTAGAATATGCTTTGAAGATTTCTGACATTTTTCTTTTTGGGTTTTTCTAGTAGTATTTCTCCATGTTCTTAAGATTTGGGAAATCAGTTGAAATAAGATTATTTCAAAAGCTTCTAAAGTTACTCTTCCATCAACAGATATCATATTCCATTCAGCCAGCTGAAAGAGACTTTTGATAGGGAAGGTCAGTTCCTCATCATCAGACATTCAATAGGAATTTTCTTCAACAGATATCATATTCCATTCAACAGGTTTGAGCTGTAGACGTATCAATGATGTTGATATACTCAGAATGAGATAGAGCACCTACCAGAATGCATCTAACTCTAAAGATATTTTCAATAAGCTTCTTATGAGCTGCTGCGAGAGACTTTAAGACTTTGATCATCCCTACATTATCAACTTCTATAGTAATACCTTTCTTAAAGGTATTCTATAGACCTTCATCAAAACCCTTTATTGAGACCAATTAATTAAAATATATAATTTATTCCATCATTTAAATTCAGCGGAGTCTGTAACACCCCAATTTTAGTAATTATTTATTTATATTAATTAATTAAGAAATTTTATAAATTAATTGATTTATGTGACTTATTTGATTTATTTGAATTATCCGATTTAGATGAATGATTTGATTTATTGAATTTACATGAATTATTGGATTTATATAACTTAATTGATTTATTTAATTTATATGAGTTAATTGATTTAATTAATTTAATTGAAATATGTGATTTATTGAATTATTTGGATTAATTGATTTATTGGACTTATTTAAGTTAATTGATTTATTTAGTTTATTTGAGTTAATTAATTTATTTGATTTACTCTATATGGTAGAATAATATAGAATAGGTAGAATTAGTAATTGGGCTTAATTGAGAGTGTAAATAGAAATTGTGATAGTGGGTTGAGTAAGCCCAATAGTTTAATGAGAAATTTGTGAGAGTTGGTAAAGTAGAGTAAGAGAAAGAATGAAGTTAGAAAGTTGGTAAATAGGAAAAGAGGCAAGAGGGAAAGAAGAGTGGAGAAGAAGAAGAACCCATATTCAAGAACTCAAGAATCCATCAAAAATCAAGGTAAGGGTGGGTTTTTATATAATTATTGGGATTATGTGATAGGGTTTAATGGGTAGAAATATGTTAGGATGAAACCTCAATTTTCAAAATTTGTTAATTATTAGTTCTGATAATAATGTTTAAAATGTGGTAATGGATTGGTTGAAATTAATATATATAGCATACTGTAGCGAAATAAGGAACCAATTGTGTGAAATGAAATGTGAAAATTTTCATTACATGGTTACTGTAGCGAAGAAAAGCAAAACAAAACAAGTATATGAATTTGGGACATTTCTTCTCCCTTGTTATAACCTGTATCGCAATAAATAGTATAAGAATTATTTTGTGGATTCTTTAAGTAGCAAGCATTAAATGCTAGTCAACATGTAACCCTTGTTTATATTATTTCACTGTTGTGCTATGAAACAAAGAGAAAACATTGTGATGCTTTAGACACTGCAGTAAGATGATTGGTAGGAATAAATTGTGAATTTTTCCTTGTCCTATTTAACTATAGCAACACACCATTAAATGAAAGTGAAGATGTGATGATTCATTTAATTAAGTAGGCTGTAGCAATTAAGTATTAGGAATGAAATTGCCTTTTTATCCTTATACTCTAGCGGTAATACACAAATGAGTAATGCTACATATCATGGCCCATAGTACTTGAAATAGGGGGGTGTGATATTTAGTGAGAAACAAGAATATTTAAATATGAAAGTCACCCACCTCCTTACATTGTACTATAGCGCATGAGTAAATTATCAAGCAATGAAGTGTCATTTACTTATCATTGTAGCGGACTTAGCATAGAAACAAGGAAATGTAAACATTCTTTTTTTTAGCATGCTGTAGTGAATATGATAGGAAATGAGAATGAATTTCTTTTTGTTATTTATTTACCATCATGCAGCGCAAAAAAAAAGAAATATTAGAGCGTATGTCCCACTTAATTCCTATATGCTGCAGTACAAAACATGACCCCTTTTTTTACTTACTGTAGCAATTATAAAATAAATATTGAAACTTTATTTAAATATTGATTATTTAGTAAAATATTGATTATTTATTTAGATGTTGGTTATTTATTTAAATATTGATTATTTATTAAAATATTGATTATGTATTGAGTGTTGGATAATTATGTAATAATAGAATTATTTAATGAATATTGAATTATTTATTGAATATTGACTAATTATGAATATTGAATTCAATTATTGGTGATGAATTAATTATTTTTTATCGAATCGGCAATATGTGTTTTGTGAATTGAGATTGGATTGTGTTGATACTTGTGTATGTGCAAATGTGTGGTAATTCAAGTGTGATGAATTATTGATGATATGCATGAATGCTAAGATTAGGGAATGATTTTTTTTTTTAAATCTTGGTATCCGGCCTTGCGACCGACTAATCCAAGAGGGACCAATCCCACCGTCCACTAGCGGGGGTCCCGTTTAAAGCCGGAGCAAAGCTCCGTATGGACTGCCCACACAAGGGTTGATTGCACCTACTAGGATTCGAACCTGAGACCTTGAGAGGAGCACACTCTCAAGACCCAAGCCTCCACCACTAGTCCAACCCTTGGAGGTTATTAGGGAATGATCTTAATTGCATATGATTTGTTGATTTGTGCACACATCATTTGTGTTAAAAGGAAGTGCTTGTTAGTTCCGTGGGAGCTAGTGACTTGTCCCAAACCTAGAGTGGGGTTTGAAAGCTTAGGGAACATGCTTTTGTGTGTTATTGGTCTAGTGAATGGACCCGGTTTAATGTAAAAACCGAAAAATAATAACAAGTGTTTGGTACTACATGCATGAGTTGCATTGAGTCTTTCATTGAGTTTCATGATGTATATGTTTGTGTGTGATATTAGATTATGTGTACTCATGTGAATTGTTGAATTAGTGAAATTATGGACTTGTGTGTATATACTTGTGAATGGTATAGTTACTTGAGTGATACTATATTGATGAATCTTTTGAAGTGTGAGAATAATTGTAATTATGCTTGTATGCCTTAAATTATATATTATCTTATGATTTCGATAATTATGTGAATTCTCACCCTTCTCTTGAAACGATGTTTTGTACGACATCGCTCAGGTACCGAGAAGTAGAGTTGGTTCGAGTACGAGGTAGCCGTTGGAGTAGCTGATTTAGTTTCTTTATTTATGTTGGGTCGAGTCGTGCTCTGGTCATGTAACACTGGGGATATTTCAGTTTATGTTTGAGAGATACATTATGTACTCTACTTTATGTTGTTATGTTTATTTGAATTATGTTGAGTATTGACTTTTATGCCTAAGTATTGATTATGAATGAGATAGTGTGAGACTTTCATTATGTCTCTTACGATTTGAAGTAAATCCGCTGCTACATACTAATGTGAAAGTGTATGAAAAACATGAATTTATATTAAGTGTTATTGAGCATGACAGGTGTTTGTGTGATGTTTTGAAAATATATGTGACACCCTTATTTGTGATGCATGATATTTACTCTGATTATTTATATATATTCCACGAGGTTTAGAAGGGTGTTACATTAGTGGCATCTGAGCAGGGTCGGTCAGTTGACCAAGTTATTAGTGTGTTTATTTACTATTGTATTTGATATGTGTGTAGCACTATCGATATTGTTTGTTATAACGAGGATTTGTTGTTGGAATCTATAACGATGGTTACAGGCAGGAATGATGAAGCGATTGCTGCAGCTTTGAAGATGTTGGCTGGAGCGATTGGGCAGAAGCAGCAAGGCAATGTGAATGCTGGAAACAACACTGATGATGAGTTCCGTGCTTTGGGGAAGTTTCAAGGGAGCAATCCGCCAATCTTCAAGGGAACGCATGAACCTGACAAAGCATAAGTATGACTGAAAGCGATTGAGAAGATCTTTCGAGTCATGAACTGTTCAGATGCGCAGAAGGTGCAATTTGGCACTCATATGCTTGAAGAGGAAGCTGAGGACTGGTGGGGTAACACTCGTCAGAGGTTTGAAGAAGATGAGGTTGAGGTTACTTGGAATGTTTTCAGAGAGGCATTTTTAGAGAAGTATTTTCCAGAAGATGTGCGTGGGAAGAAGGAAATTGAGTTCCTTGAGCTGAAGCAGGACAACTCATTACAACACTACTAATGCTGAGAGATCCAAGTGTCTTAAGTTTGTGAATGGTTTGAGGCCTGAAATCAAGCAAGCCATTGGTTATCAGAAGATTAGGCGATTTTCTAAGTTGGTGAACAAGAGTAGGATCTATGATGAAGATAGTAGAGTTCGGTCTAGTCACTACAAGAGTTTGAATGATAAGAAGGGAAAAGGTCAATTCATAGGGAAGTCGTATGTGACTCATGCTGATAAGGGAAAACAGAAAGCTAGTAATGGCAAGAAGCCGAGTGGGGAGGAGCTCCTACTCCGGTGAAGTGTTTTAGGTGTGGTGTTGAAAGACTTTGGAGTTAATTTAGTGTGTCTTCACTTAGATCAACTTGATGTTATTCTTGAGATGAATTGGTTGGAATTCAACCAAGTTTATATTAACTATTTTGATAAGACGGTTATTTTTCTTAAACGTGAGAAAGAAGAAGACATGTTTATTTCTGCTAAGCAAGTGAATGAGTCGGTGTAAGATGGTGCTGAGATGTTTATGTTGATGGCAACTTTGTGTATTAGTGAAAGTGGAGCAGCTGGTGCTTTGCCAATTGTTTGTGATTTTCTGGAATTTTTTCCTGATGAGATAAGTGATTTACTGCCGAAACGTGAGGTGGAGTTTTCGATCGACTTAGTTCCTGGAACTAGTCCGGTATCGATGGCTCCACATCGTATGTCCACATCGCAATTGAAAGAGTTGAAGAGTTAACTTGAAGATCTGTTTGAGAAGAGGTTTATTCTTCCGAGTGTATCACCATAGGGTGTACTGGTTTTTTTGGTTAAGAAGAAAGAAGGCTTTATGAGGCTTTGTGTGGATTATAGACAATTGAACAAGGTGACTATCAAGAATAAGTATCCACTTACGAGGATTGATGATTTGATGGATCAGTTGGTTGGTGAAAGTGTGTTCAGTAAGATAGATTTGAGATTTGGGTATCATCAGATTCGTGTGAAGGCTGAAGATATTCAGAAGACTGCTTTTAGAACAAGGTATGGACATTATGAGTATTCTGTGATTCCATTTGGTGTGACTAATGCACCAGGTGTATTTATGGAGTACATGAACAAGATTTTCCATCCTTATTTGGACAATTTTGTGGTTGTGTTCATTGATGATATTTTGATCTATTCGAAGAGTGAAGAGGATTATGCTGAGCATCTGGGGATTGTGTTATCTGTGTTGAAAGAGAAGCAGTTGTATGCTAAACTTTCTAAGTGCGAGTTTTGGTTGAAAGAAGTGAGTTTCCTTGGCCATGTGATTTCGAGTAGAGGTATTGCAGTTGATTTAGCGAAGGTTGAAGCAGTATCGCAGTGGGAAGCTCTGAAATCAGTTTTTGAGATTAGAAGTTTTCTTGGTTTGGTAGGTTATTATCAGAAATTCATTGAAGGATTTGCCAAGTTATCTTTGTCGTTGACGCAGTTGACTAGGAAGGGTCAAGCTTTTGTTTGGGATGCAAAGTGTGTGGAAATTTTTCAAGAGCTTAAGAGAAAGTTGACGACATCTCCTGTTTTGATTTTGCCGAATCCAGCTGAACCATTTGTTGTGTATTGTGATGCTTCATTGATGGGTTTGGGAGGTGTGTTGATGCAACATCAGCAAGTTGTAGCTTATGCTTCAAGGAAACTTAAAGTGCATGAGAGTAATTATCCAACGCATGACTTAGAGTTGGTCATTGTTGTGTTTGTGTTGAAGCTTTGGAGGCATTATTTGTTTGGTTCAAGATTTGAGGTGTTTAGTGATCATAAGAGTTTGAAGTATCTCTTCGATCAGTAAGAATTGAATGCAAGGCAGAGGAGATGGTTGGAACTTCTGAAGGATTATGATTTTGGTTTGAATTGCCATCCGGTTATGAAAACATGGTAGCTGATGCATTGAGTAGGAAATCTTTGCATATATCGATGATGATGGTAAAAGAGTTAGAAATGATTGAGCAATTTCGAGATATGAGTTTGGTTTATGAAGAGACTTCTTATGGAGTTAAGCTTGGTATGTTGAAGCTTACTAGTGGTATTCTTGATGAGATTCGAGAAGGTCATAAATCTGATTTGAGTTTGGTTGATCGGTTGGCTTTGATCAATCAGGGTCAAGGTGGTGATTTTTAGATTGATGAAAATGGTATCATGAGATGTCATGGTCGAGTTTGTGTTCTGGATATAGCTGAGCTGAAAAAGAGTATTCTTGAGGAAGGGCATCGTAGCGGATTGAGTATTCATCCGGGTGCTACTAAGATGTATTAAGATTTGAGGAAAGTATTTTGGTGGCCTTGTATGAAGAAGGATATTGCAGAGTTTGTGTATTCTTGTTTGATTTTTCAGAAGTCGAAGATCGAACATCAGAAACCATCAGGTTTGATGCAACCGTTATCTATTCCCGAGTGGAAATGGGATAGCATATTGTCATACCCCAAATTTTGACCACTAAGATTTCCCATCATTGTGCAAATCATCATCACAATATGGATGTACCTTCATGCCTCATCAGTCTCCTCAAGGATTGTTGAGCATTCACTACAATTAAGAATTAGGGTTTCAAGCCCTCTCAGAGCTTTAGACAAGGGATCAATCAAGGAATGACATGATCTTCAACTTTTCTAGCCTCTCAAACACCTATAAGGAATCAAGAGGACTCTCACATCAAGAATCAAGCACAAATTTGCAGCATTCCAAGTGGATTAAGCCTCGAGATCGCCAGTCACCAAATTAGGGTTTTGGTTTACCAGAGCCTCCAGATGGAAATTTTCCTCTGGGCATGAGCCAATGCTTCAAATCGTAACCCAAGATACTTCAAGGGACCTCATGGACCCAATCATCAAGTCAATTTGACCTCAGAGGATGCATTCCCCAAAAATCAGGAATTAGGGTTTCTTGACCTAATTCACCCCTAAGTTGACTTCTTGGACAAAAAATGAGCCAAGACCTCAAGACATGATTTGAGGGTCTCTAACACACTACATTGAACCATTTGCAACAATGGATTGATCCAAGAAGCTTGATCCACAAGCTTCAATTTCATCAGGACCACAGTTAGGGTTTCGAGGAAAAAATCAACTGAACCTTTGACTTTTGACTCAGACATGCTCCCAAACCTTGGGACATGATTCAATACACCCTATAACACCTATGGAACATGTCCATCAAGGTTTATTTAGGTCAAGGACTTGATTTCACAAAGGATTGCACAGTTTGGAATTCATCTGATAAAAAGTCAATTGTGCACAAAAGACAAAGTTTGACTTTTTGAGATTTTTCATAATTATGGTTCTTCAACCCTAAAACAATGTTAATATGTGATTTGAATAATCATTCATCAAGAAAAATCAAAGTGGGATAACTTGTAAAAGGGGTAACCATAAAAACTTAGAATTTTTCTAAGTTATGGAACAAAGTGGCTAGGGTACCAACTTCCAAGGATCATAACTTGAGATCCAAGCAACCATTTTGGATGGTCCAAAGATGGATTTGTAGCTCTCATGGCATACTTTAAAAGCTTCAACTACACCTCATTCCAATTCTTCATGGATTTTTAGTTATGGAGTGATCAAAATGGCTGAAAACATGAAATGTCACTTTTTCCAACACTTAGTGAAATTTTCACTAAGTCAGAATCTGTCTTGCTTTTTTTTTCAAAATGTAGGGGTATTTTTCACTTGGATCCAAAAGGTTTCAAGACAAACTATGATCACACATGTGTTGTGTCATATAAGGGCTTTCCAAAATGTCCAAGAACTCCATCAAACTCCACCTGAGCTAGGAGTTATGACAGCTGCAACATGCCTTGCTGCAAACTGTCTTGGCAAGGCAGATTTGTGCATAAAGGCTCGATTTGCTCAAATTGTGCAATTCCAAGTATGCTTATCCATCTGCACACCTCAAGGGGGAACAACCAAGGGACAAGCACTGATTCATCAGCCTCCTAAGTCCAAGATTCCCCAAGTAGCATGCCAAACCCTAAAAAGCCTAAAAGAGGCCAAGACTCCAATTTTGTTTCCAAGCATTCAATGGATACACCAAGGTGGCATGAACTGAGCCTATTCCAACTGAATGAGTCAAGGATAAACTCTGAACCAAAGAACCATAGGCCTGTACTCTAACCTCTAGTCAATGGCTAGAGGAGACTTGAGATTCCAAAATGATTCAATTGGCCAAAGGCATGCTACAGCCACCATTCACTATTGCTTGCAAAACAAACTTTCTCTACTATAAATAGAGCTCATTTGTGCTCAGTTTAAGTACACCAAAGCACTACAACACTTGCTTTCCTCAAAATCTCTTTCTCTAGGAAAAAATGCCTTCTTTTGCAAGGTAACTCTGAGTTTTTGAGTTAGAGAGCATTTCCATCACAACTCATGATTCAAACACATCCAATATGTCATATCTAAGCTGTCCAACCTCTCATAAGTGACCTGTAACACCAAAATCACAAAGTCCCATCTCAAAACCTCAAAATTGGACTTTTTTACATTTTTCAAGCCATATCTTGATTCAGTCACTTTCAAAACCAGATAAAACCTCAAACACACTCCAAATATCATCCTTGAACTGTCCCAAATGGTTCCCCACATCTGGAACACCATTTGAGAGAGTTGCCATATTGGTCACTTTTGCCCTTTTTGCAAGAAAGAGCTCAAACTTGTTCCTGAGGATTCCAGTTGGTTCCAACCATTCTAAAAGCTTCTAAGGGATCAATTGAGAGTGTCTAAAGCATCAAATTACTTCTGGCACAAGAAACTTGGCAGATAGCCCAAAAAGCTCCTAAAGAGGTAAGCATCACAACTTGAACTCTTAGAAATATGCATTGCTTTGAAGTCCACTGATCATGCACATCTCATACATGTTATATATGTTGTGTTTGAACCAATTCATCATGTAATTCATGCCTGTAACAAGAGGTAGCATAGAAAATGCAATTATAGGCCCATTTCAAGAACACTATCGGGTTTTGAAATAGGAGCCTCATATAAAAAAAACCACCACCACCATTGGACTCCTTGTGAAATTCTAGGCAGGATAGACCTAAATTTTGTCCCAATCCATGGAGAAATGAGAAAGTTACAAGCTTCACGTTTTTGGCCAAAACCTTGCCTTGCCTTGCCTTGCCTTGGCCAGGCCAAAAACAAGGCATGCCTCATAATTCATGGGGTGGTTTTGATACACGGATGTATCACCATCCCAGTGGTAGAGGGCGTGCACTGTGTAACGCCCGTTTATTTAATTAAGTATTTAATTAAATATAATTGTAGTATGTTGTGTTGATTCGAGTTGATTTGAGTATTTGTGTCGATTTAAGTTGATTCTGGAATATCGGAATATTATGTTGATGTTTCTAAGTTGGTTCGAGTTGAATTGATTTAAGTTGTGGAAATAATATTGGATATTTTCCGTCTATGGTTAAATATGTTGATTTGGTGGTTTGGACGATTTACTTGATAGTCGATAATTAGTCGATTTAGTCGAGAGAAATAATATTAGAATTAATATTATGGAATATAAGCGTATTTTATTTAAGTGGGCTTATTTTATGGTTGTGTGTAGTAAGATTGGGGGGTGAAGATAGTAGGCCCAATAAGAATAATAAAATAATAGTATTATTATTATTAGTATTATTATTAATTGGGTTGGTTGAGAAAAAAAGGGGAATTAGGTTTTGATTAGTGGAGAAAAATAAGGTTGAGAGAAGGAGTAAAACATGTTGTACGTGAAAAGTTGCAAGAGGAAGTTTTGGAGAAATTGATCGTGGAAGTTACAGAGGAAAAAGTCTTAGAGAAGAATAAGGGTTTTAGAGGAGCGAAAATAGCTTGGAAGCAAAGAAGGAGAAAGAAGAACTCATGATCATACCTCTATTTTCGCACTTATGGTACAACCTCCACTAAACAGGTGATAACTTTTTACTTGTAATTCCGATTAAAGCGATTCTTGAATTTCTGGAAAGCTTATGAAATTCCCTTCAATTTGATATATGATTTCGTGTCAATAAGTTCAGTATTAAAGGAGAAAAACGCATTTGAAGTTTGGGAGTTTATGCTGGAAATGGGTCAAATAGTAGTTACGGGATTGATGATGATGGAGGCTGAATTTTGGTCAAGATAGGAACTCAATGGCAGAATGTTCATATTTCTAATCTCCATGGATGCAAGAGGAGAGGAAAAGAGGCAGAGCGAAGAGAGAAGCAGTTAGGCTTGGAGTTTTGCAGAGGGGATACGGGAGAATTGCCGTCGGAGCCAAGTCGGAAAAGTCGATCGAAAATTCGAGCGGCCATCATTCTAAGGTAAGGGTGGGGTTCGAATTTTATAACCGGGCATATGATAATTGATACGTGGGATTGGGATTGTATAATTTTCTACTGTGTTGATTTTATGACGAATTGTGTTGGTTTTACGTGTTGAACTATATGGATGAATTTTGGTGATTTTCTCCTAGTTTTCATTTTAGGTCGAAATAGTAGGAATGAATAGGAATCGATGTTTTCACGGACAAAAGTCGAAATAGATTGTGTAGTTGTGTCGAGTAATGTTAGGCCGTGATCGAGTATGCTTGTTTTATCGAATTTGGTTGATTTTGTAAGTTTTTGCATTTTTGGAGATTTGAGGGTTTAAGATTCGGATTGAAATCGAAAGTCGTAGAATTCACGTTTGATGGTTCCAAATCACTACTATATGTTTGGTATGAATGAGTATGTGTTTGTTTCGAAGAAAATAATTGAATCGGTCGGATTTTTAGACGAAAATGCAAAATCCCGTAGGGCTGTTATGCAGAAAAATTCTGGTTTCGGAAAGTTTGGAAAATTCATATCTTTTGATCTGTTAGTCGGTTTTGACCCCCGTTCATAGCGTTGGAAAGCTAACGAGATGTTATTTCTAGGAAACATGGTTTTTAGGTCTGTATCTGGTTCAATTATAGCATAAAATTTAAACCGTATCGTTGTGTTGATTTTTACCGTCGTGAATGTGTGCGATTGAGGTGTTATCGTGCAATATGCCTCAACAATGTTAACGATTAATAATGCAGAGGAATAGCAATAATGTGGGGAATTAGAAATGTTAGTAGCAGGTTTTATTTTAGTACAGGAATCAATTAGCGAATGACAGACCAAAGGAGTTAGCAGAGTATTAAAATAGTACCGAATAATAATATTAGTAGTTTTGACCGGTATAATTGTTTAACCGAAACAAGTTGAAATTTTTCAGAAATAATTCGTAAGTGGTTGTAGTTATTTTTGGTCGGTTGATGTATGGAATTAGTCGAATAAGTGTAATTAAGCGGTAAGGTTAGTTGTCCGGAATTTAATGAAAATTGGCGGGATAACTAATATAAATTAGTAGGTATTCTTGGTTGGTTTGTTTTGTGGTAATTATGTCGATTAATTTGATTTGCAGGTACAGTTGAATAGGTTGAATTGTCCCGGTTTATGGGCACTGTTAAGTTTTAGGTCTTATGACCAATGTTTTATGTTGATGTTGAATACGTTGTTGATGTGGTGATGTTGGTGATGTGATGTTGAATATGTTGTTGATTAAGTTGTAGGTCGAACGACCAATGTTGGATTCAGTTGATGCAAGTGGTGCATGTTTAAGTTGTTGTTCTCGTTGTTGTTATTGCGTTGTTGTTGTTGTTGTGACGTTGTGGTTATTGTTGCATGCATACATTTGCATTGATTAAGTTGGCCTTGATGGCACCTGTTTAAGTTGGCATTGATGGCACCCGATTAAGTTGAAAATGCCTCGATAACCTGGCATATGTTTAAGTTGGGAGTTTACTCCAAATGGTACCACATGCATGTGCATAGTTGAGTCGCATTTGAGTTGCATGTTGAAGTTGTTAATATTATTACGTTGGTGTTGATTGTTGGTGTTATTGATATAAGTTGTTATTGTTGTGAGTTATTGTTGTTATAAATTGTTATTGCTGTAAGTTGTCGCTTGATACAGGTTGTTGTTATAAGTTTTTGTTTGTTATAAGTTGTGGTTGCTCTTAAGTTGTTTACTAATAGTTGTTGTATGACTGTTGTATGAAGCGATGAAATTTGTGTGATTCTAATCTAATATATTAATTATCATGCCTTTGATTATATTTTTCGATATTTCACCCCTTCTGTAATGATGTTACCTATTATGGGTAACTGAGCAGGTACTCAAGAATAGTTGTGAAGGTTTGAAGTCTTAGTCGTTGTTAGTTCAAGTTGGTGTCATGCTCTGATACGTAGCACTCGGGGGGAAATGTTTTGTTTATGTTGTTGTTCCTAATTGTTGTTATTACAATAATTCTTAAATAATTATAAATTGAAGTTTTGATCTAGTTGAATAAAGTGAACATGATTTGTAAGTTGTGAAGGCCGAATACTATGTATCTATTTTAAAAAGAAATACAGGTTTATGTTATTGGTTTTGTTGTTCAAGTTGAAAATGTGACATCTCATTTGTTTTATGTTGAAAATTTTGCACTCTGATTTTTAATAAACGTTGGGTAGAAAATGGGGTGTTACATTAGTGGTATCAGAGCAGGTCGGTCTGTCCGGCCAAGTTGTCTAATGTTGTTTATCCCTTAGTACGCGACAAGTTTGTGGAACACTGTCAGTACTTGTTTGTTTTCCTAATCGATGGTATGCAGGAGTTGGTTTGAAACAAGTGGGGGAGAAGTTACTTCTCAGAGATGTTTGTAGTATGTGAAGTTGAATCAAGGTGATATTGATCGCAGGAGTGCAAGTGTTGTCAGAACTGTGTTGTTGCGAATCGACGAGAGTATAGACTCATGATTTTAGCTGTTGGTCCAGTTGAGACATTTGAAGGAGGACAAGTCAGTATGATCGATGTTTGCTTCTCGGAGAAGAGAGGGCAACGTGACGAATAGTGATATGCAAGTGGAGTATAGCTGGAGTAAAGTCGGATGATTTTCAGAGTTGAGTGAAAAACAAGGATTGTTGGAAGAGTTTGGAAGCAAGAGAAAGAGGTAGGGCTCATGTTCACCAATTTCGGTTTTTATTTTCACATTTATGGAACAACCTTCAGTATAAGAGGCATAACTTTCTACTCGTAACTCCGATGAAAGCGATTCTGGACTTTTCGGAAAGTTTACGAAATTCCCTACAGTTTGCATATACGATTAGTCTTCAGGAAGTTTGTGAAGAGGGAGAAAAGTGCGTTTTAATATTTGGGTCTGATGCTGATTTTTGGAAAATTCTGCATATGGAAATTCTGAACCAGTCCCGTTGTAAGGATGATAACTTTTTACTCGTAACTCGGATTCAAGCGATTCTTGAAGTTCTGGAATCCTTACGAAATTTTCTTCATTTTAGAATATGATTTTGTGATTGAGAGGTCTGTATTGAAACAGATATCTGTGGTTGAAGTTGAGCGACTACTGCTGAAAAATTTGGAAAGATGAAGCCTAGTGTGAAATTTTGATAAGAATAATATGTTGGTAATTATAAGGATGTGACGGTATCTGAGAATGCATCGAGATGCAATTTATGTTGAATAAGGAGAAATAAGTGATGATGTCATGTGATAGTAATGTTGAGAAAAAGACGGATGGTTGATTTGCAATGTTAAAAATTTTAACTTGGATAAGAGTTGTAATTGGAGCGAGCCGAGTTGGATAGTACTTGAAGTAGTAGCGATTCCGGTGTTGGGAAGATATTTAATAATTGTGTTGTGCTACGAGCATGTATAAGAGATTACGTATTGGATTTTGGACGTTTTGGTATAATTGACGATGTTGAAATTAAGGAAACTAAGAAGACGTTGATAAGCCTCAGAGAGTTGGCGGAGCATTGTGCTTACGGACTTTGGGCACAAGTTGTAGTATGCTATTGTGTTGGGTAATGATGATTTATGCCACTGTTATGGTTGCCGGCTGTCTATTGACAAATTGAGGAACTGATCACCCTTAATCTCTTGTTGATAGTAGACAGAATCATAATTGACGGATAGATGTGTCGTGCCAACTAGTATAGTACGTATTTGAATTGGTTGAAGTCAAGCAAGTGCTTGTGGATTGTTTATTTTGTCGATGTAGATTCATATATGAGCATATTAGTGAAATTTAAGGATGATGGCATGAGGTTGCGATTTAATTGATGAGTAGTATGGAAATTCGCACTTGAGTTCTAGGTAATTTGAGAATTGAGTTGCAAGTAGAAAAAGAAGTGAAGTTATAAGTTGAATTGTAAAAGTGGAACTTTTGGTTGGTGAAGATGAGTTACTTGGTTGTGTTAAGTCGGATAAGAATTTATGAAGAATTGTGTCAGTATGAGTAAAAGTCGATAATTTGGTATGTTGGATTAGTTGGAAGTGAAAAGGATGAGTTATCTTGTCGGAATTAGTTGGACCCATGTACCATATGTGGTTGTAATGTTGTTACGTATTTAACAAATTTTGGAGAATGTGTTATTAAAAGATGGTAAAGTTGTAGTTTATGTTTGATGATAATCGGGAGAATTCGTGGAAGTACATGTATATATTATCCAAGCTTTGGAAGTAGTCGTCGTTGTAATTATGTTGAACGTTCAGAGGTGTTGTCTTACGGATCTAAGTTCGAAGTATTTGGTAACTACAAAAGTGTAGAATACCTGTTGGGATGGAATTTCCGAAGAGTTAAGTCGAAAGTCTTTTGTTATGTCGGTTTTGGCGATTGAGAAGTTGGGAATAAAATGGGTAGACTTGATACTTTGCAAGTAATCAGAGTGCGCAGCGAACGCGTGGTGTTGTACAGTTGTTCATACGTGAGCAACAACGATGTTGGTAGTTTGGGTGTATTGATGCCGTGTTTAAGTTGTGTGATCGTATGTTGTTGCGTTCTAGTTCTTAAACCGACGAATTCTTAAGTTGGTTACTCTTTATGTTATGATGTTAAGTTGTCAAGTGTGTCGCATGAGTAGTATTCGGGTTGTTTTCACCGTCGATGTTATGAATTGTTTGTATTATATGTAGGTTGCCTTCGGAGATGAGAGTTGATTAGTCGGATGGAATCACATAGTTAGAGTAGTTGTATCGGATGAATTTTCGAGGACGAAAATATTCTAAGGGGGGAGAGTTGTAACGCCCGTTTATTTAATTAAGTATTTAATTAAATATAATTGTAGTATGTTGTATTGATTCGCGTTGATTTGAGTATTTGTGTCGATTTAAGTTGATTCCGGAATATCGGAATATTATGTTGATGTTTCTAAGTTGGTTCGAGTTGAATTGATTTAAGTTGTGGAAATAATATTGGATATTTTCCGTCTATGGTTAAATATGTTGATTTGGTAGTTTGGACGATTTACTTGATAGTCGGTAATTAGTCGATTTAGTCGAGAGAAATAATATTAGAATTAATATTATGGAATATAAGTGTATTTTATTTAAGTGGGCTTATTTTATGGTTGTGTGTAGTAAGATTGGGGGTGAAGATAATAGGCCCAATAAGAATAATAAAATAATAGTATTATTATTATTAGTATTATTATTAATTGGGTTGGTTGAGAAAAAAAGGGGAATTAGGTTTTGATTAGTGGAGAAAAATAAGGGTTGAGAGAAGGAGTAAAACATGTTGTACGTGAAAAGTTGCAAGAGGAAGTTTTGGAGAAATTGATCGTGGAAGTTACCGAGGAAAAAGTCTTAGAGAAGAATAAGGGTTTTAGAGGAGAGAAAATAGCTTGGAAGCAAAGAAGGAGAAAGAAGAACTCATGATCATACCTCTATTTTCGCACTTATGGTACAACCTCCATTAAACAGGTGATAACTTTTTACTTTTAATTCCGATTAAAGCGATTCTTGAATTTCTGGAAAGCTTACGAAATTCCCTTCAATTTGATATATGATTTCGTGTCAATAAGTTCAGTATTAAAGGAGAAAAACGCATTTGAAGTTTGGGAGTTCATGCTGGAAATGAGTCAAATAGTAGTTACAGGATTGATGATGATGGAGGCTGAATTTTGGTCAAGATAGGAACTCAATGGCAGCATGTTCATATTTCTAATCTCCATGGATGCAAGAGGAGAGGAAAAGAGGCAGAGCGAAGAGAGAAGCAGTTAGGCTTGGAGTTTTGCAGAGGAGATATGGGAGAATTGCCGTCGGAGCCAAGTCGGAAAAGTCGATCGGAAATTCGAGCGGCCATCAATCTAAGGTAAGGGTGGGGTTCGAATTTTATAACCGGGTATATGATAATTGATACGTGGGATTGGGATTGTATAATTTTCTACTGTGTTGATTTTATGACGAATTGTGTTGGTTTTACGTGTTGAACTATATGGATCAATTTTGGTGATTTTCTCCTAGTTTTCATTTTAGGTTGAAATGGTAGGAATGAATAGGAATCGATGTTTTCACGGACAAAAGTCGAAATAGATTGCGTTGTGTCGAGTAATGTTAGGACGTGATCGAGTATGCTTGTTTTATCGAATTTGGTTGATTTTGTAAGTTTTTGCATTTTTGGAGATTTGAGGGTTTAAGATTCGGATTGAAATCGAAAGTCGTAGAATTCACGTTTGATGGTTCCAAATCACTACTATATGTTTGGTATGAATGCGTATGTGTTTGTTTCGAAGAAAATAATTGAATCGGTCGGATTTTTGGACGAAAATGCAAAATCCCGTAGGGCTGTTATGCAGAAAAATTCTGGTTTCGGAAAGTTTGGAAAATTCATATCTTTTGATCCGTAAGTCGGTTTTGACCCCCGTTCGAAGCGTTGGAAAGCTAACGAGATGTTCTTTCTAGGAAAAATGGTTTTGAGGTCTATATCTTGTTCAATTATAGCTGAAAATTGAAACCGTATCGTTGTGTTGATTTTTACCGTCGTGAATGTGTGCGATTGAGGTGTTATCGTGCAATATGCCTCAACAATGTTAACGATTAATAATGCAGAGGAATAGCAATAATGTGGGGAATTAGAAATGTTAGTAGCAGGTTTTATTTTAGTACAGGAATCAATTAGCGAATGACAGACCAAAGGAGTTAGCAGAGTATTAAAATAGTACCGAATAATAATATTAGTAGTTTTAACCGGTATAATTGTTGAACCGAAACAAGTTGAAATTTTGCAGAAATAATTCGTAAGTGGTTGTAGTTATTTTTGGTCGGTTGATGTATGGAATTAGTCGAATAAGTGTAATTAAGCGGTAAGGTTAGTTGTCCGGAATTTAATGAAAATTGGCGGGATAACTAATATAAATTAGTAGGTATTCTTGGTTGGTTTGTTTTGTGGTAATTATGTCCATTAAGTTGATTTGCAGGTACAGTTGAATAGGTTGAATTGTCCCGGTTTATGGGCACTGTTAAGTTGTAGGTCTTATGACCAATGTTTTATGTTGATGTTGAATACGTTGTTGATGTGGTGATGTTGGTGATGTGATGTTGAATATGTTGTTGATTAAGTTGTAGGTCGAACGATCAATGTTGGATTAAGTTGATGCAAGTGGTGCATATTTAAGTTGTTGTTCTCGTTGTTGTTATTGCGTTGTTGTTGTTGTGACGTTGTGGTTATTGTTGCATGCATACATTTGCATTGATTAAGTTGGCCTTGATGGCATCCGATTAAGTTGAAAATGCCTCGATAACCTGACATATGTTTAAGTTGGGAGTTTACTCCAAATGGTACCACATGCATGTGCATAGTTGAGTCGCATTTGAGTTGCATGTTGAAGTTGTTAATATTATTACGTTGGTGTTGATTGTTGGTGTTATTGATATAAGTTGTTATTGTTGTGAGTTATTGTTGTTATAAATTGTTATTGCTGTAAGTTGTCGCTTGATACAGGTTGTTGTTATAAGTTGTTGTTTGTTATAAGTTGTGGTTGCTCTTAAGTTGTTTACTAATAGTTGTTGTATGACTGTTGTATAAAGCGGTGAAATTTGTGTGATTCTAATCTAATATATTAATTATCATGCATTTGATTATATTTTTCGATATCTCACCCCTTCTGTAATGATGTTACCTATTATGGGTAACTGAGCAGGTACTCAAGAATAGTTGTGAAGGTTTGAAGTCTTAGTCGCTGTTAGTTCAAGTTGGTGTCATGCTCTGATACGTAGCACTCGGGGGGAAATGTTTTGTTTATGTTGTTGTTCCTAATTGTTGTTATTACAATAATTCTTGAATAATTATAAATTGAAGTTTTGATCTAGTTGAATAAAGTGAACATGATTTGTAAGTTGTGAAGGCCGAATGCTATGTATCTATTTTAAAAAGAAATACAGGTTTATGTTATTGGTTTTGTTGTTCAAGTTGAAAATGTGACATCTCATTTGTTTTATGTTGAAAATTTTGCACTCTGATTTTTAATAAACGTTGGGTAGAAAATGGGGTGTTACACACTGCACCCTAGAGGTTTGGGGTTCGAACCCCCCTCGCTCCAGATCCTCTCTTTTATCACTTTTTCCACATTTTATTATTTTTCATGTTATTTTTAAAAGATTTGGAAAATTAATAACTCTCTCAATTTTTAATTATTTTTTATTGGTTCTTTTTGCAAAAAATCACAAAAATGTTAAAATATTTTATTCCACAAATTAATCAGATTTATATTATTTATTTAATATAGTTTGTATTTTTGTGAATAAATTCATTTTTATTGTTTTTAAACCTTTTGAAAATGAATGTTCATCTTGAAAATCAAAATCAAATGAATTCTAAATCATCTTGTGATTAAAACCTCATTTTTCAAACCTTAACCAAAAATCACAAGTAGTTTATTTAGACTTATTTGGTATTTTTGTCATTTTATTCATTTTTAAAAGGATTACTTTTAAAAGAAAATGAAATTAGGGTTTCTTTGATTTTCACCCCAACAAATCTTTTTCAAACACTTTTGGGCCTCTAACAGAGTGTAAGACCCAACCCTTTTTGAAAGCCAAAATAATTTGGGCCTCGGTCATCGTATAAGACCCACTGTGTTTTCAAACCTCGACGCGATCGTGATTTCAGACAAATAATCATTTGGGCCTCTCCTCGAGCTATAAGTCCCATTTCTTTTCTTAAAAACACTTTTGGGCCTCTAATAGAGTGTAAGACCCAACCCCTTTTTGTAAATAAATATTTTTGGGCCTCACATATTGTATAAGCCCCTCTGTATATTTTCAAAACAACGACGTAATCGTCGCCTTTTCAAAATCATTCGGGCATCTCCCTGAGTTGTAAGCCCCATATCCTGTACGAAAGTAAACTTTGGGCCTCTAATAGAGTGTAAGACCCAATCCCCTTTTGACTAAAACTTTTTGGGCCTCAGTCGTTGTATAAGTCCCGATGCGATATTCAAAACAACAGTACAATCATTGTTCAAACCTTGGGCCTCTCCTTGAGTATAAGCCCCAACAATTTTTTACAAATAACTCCCTTTTGATTTTGGTTCAAATATACAGTTGTTATCAAAACTTTCTTTAATTTCTCTGAACAACTAACAATATAGCATGGAAGCTCTCTCACCTGTAAGTTTTAAATAGCTTTCCTTTACTCGCTTTAATATATATAACTGTATTGTGGGAAGCTGCACATGGTTAGTCTTCTTTCATTCTTTTAAATACACGTCAGATATATATATATATATATATATATATATATATATATATATATATATAACTGTATTGTGGGAAGCTGCGCATGGTTAGTCTTCTTTCATACCTTTTAAAATACTTGTCATATATCAACTGTGTATATACTAGTATAGTTATTTAGAGTTTTCACCGGCAACTAGGTCTAGAACTAGGTAAAGCCATGTTGGTCACTCTTAAATACAAACAAAACTAGATCCCCATAGGATTTCCAGATACAGTCTTCCCTTTTCTTGGGGTTAAACAATATGAAACAAAGAGAAAGGCAGTATTCTCGGTGAACCTTTTCTCAGACTGTCACCCTTAGAAATTGTCAAAGAAATTCTACTCCCCGGAGTTGATCTATTCTCTGTGAATGGCATCTCTTGAGTTTCTTTCAAACCCTCGAACTTTCCTGGAATGATCTCTTCTCTGTGAATTGCATTTCTTAAACTTCTCTTGGTTTGGGGACCCACGGGCTTCCTAAAAGCATCCCCGCCTCCTCTTGGGCTTTGTACAAGGACCTTCCGGCTTCTTAGAAGTTCTCATGCCTTCTCTTGGGCTTAATACAAGGACCCTGACGGCCTCTTAAAGGTATAAGACATAACTTAGTCATCCTTTGCTAGAGCAGTCTTTCCAGTGTCAGACCTCAGGCCACTTTAGGGTTGATTCTCATCCCTTAATGCCTTTGCCTCCTCATTGGAGGCATGATACAAAAGATAAAACTCTTCCACACCAACAGACTTGGACAATCTAATCCCTTTGAGTCTCAAAGACATTCTCAAGTTCCTTACAACCATAGGAAGAAACCCCGGGCATTCTGGATCGATCTCCAGCAGAAACCCAGTATCTCTCATGAGAGTTCCCCGACCAAGGTCAACACTATCTCAAATCAGAACCTCAAGGTATCTGACATCTCAACTCTTCTGTAACCCTCAGCAAGAGTTGATTCCCCTCTGGGACCTACCTGGGGATCTCAATTATCCCCGGTGTAGCGAGCGATTTTGGACGCGGTTCTTAAGCGCTGGTCGCTCTCTGCGGTTTGAGCTTTGACTACAGGCCGATTCATTTTTTATCCTATTGTGAGCTGAATAAGGAAGGGAAATAGATGTCTCCAATTAACCCTGCTTTGCATACTGAGTTTAAACAGCGGTCTGTTAGGTTACGAATGCTATCAATGTGGGGGGCCTTTGTACTGGTTATTTGTATTTTCGCCAATACTCTTTTCTTTCTTTTTATCTTGGCAGAAGGTTTCTGGCGGGGAACAAGGATTAGGATGTTAGGACTGATGCTTTTTGATGTGAGAGTATGGGATTTGGTTTTTTTGTTGATTGTGCTCGCTAAGATTTTTCTTTCAATCTTATGCCTACGTATTCCCGTTTACCGAAACAGGGAAATCAGAGCGTTCGTAGTTCCTCCTATTCTATGGGAGGAAATGGGTGTTTTGGTGTCTTGTTCAAAGCCCAAGACGTGAAGCAAAAGGTGATTTGTATCTTGTTCAAATCCCAAGATGTGAAGCTAAAGGTGTTTTGTATCTTGTTCAAAGCCCAAGACGTGAAGCTGAAAGACCTCGACTTTAGAGAGAATTTGTCATCTCTAAAGAAGGGTTTGTCTATCCCAACTGTTGGGTGACTGGTTATAAAGGAGAATTACTTTAACCGGGATACGCGGATCCTAGCAATGCCATAATTTCCTTTAAAGGGGATTTTAACCTGAAGGATAAGACTTTAACTCAGTGTAGAGCAATGCTATCTTTCCTTAGGAATTTCTCATGCTAAAAGAGGGACAGTGGCATGGATGTAGATGATTCAGAGGCTTGCCGCTTACAGCGATTAGATGAAGGGGAAAGGAGTTGTTGATGTTTGTATACTGTGAACGAGGCACAACTTTGATGCTAAAAGGTTGATTGGATCAACCAGTGGTTTTCTTATACAAAGCCTAAGAGGAGGCTATTGGCCCAACAAGAGGGAGTTTTTATGTGTCTCGTACGAAGCCCGAGAGAGAGGCTAAAAGGGTTGACTCAACAGGAGAATCTTTTATACTCAACAAGAGAGTGTTTTTGTATCTCGTACGAAGCCCGAGATGGAGGCTAAAAGTTTGACTCAACAAGAGAGTCTCTGTATCTCGTACAAAGCCCGAGATGGAGGCTAAAAGTTTGACTCAACAAGAGAGTCTCTGTATCTCGTACGAAGCCCGAGATGGAGGCTACAAGGTTTGACTCAACAAGAGAGTCTTTGTATCTCGTACAAAGCCCGAGATGGAGGTTGTTGTTTATTTGGATCAATAAGAACCTTTTTGTATCTCGTATAAAGCCCGAGATAGAGGCGAAAAGGGTAATTGACTCAACGAGGGAGTCTCTTATGTGTCTCGTACAAAGCCTGAGAGAGAGGCTAAACGTTGTTTGACTCCACTGGGGAGAATTTTGGTATCTCGTACGAAGCCCGAGAAAGAGGCTAAACGTTTGCTTCGCTAGGAAGAATCATTGAACAAAGCCCAAGAGGAGGCTATGGTAACTGTTTCAGTTAAGTGACAGGTCCAGTATACTGATTTTAAAGAGAAAATCAGTTCTTATATGAGCAACACTGTACTCAGGGATTTGATTTGAGGATCAAGGATATTTCCTTCTCTTTGAGGAAACGGGAAATCCAAAGGGTATTGAGACTGTCCGAGTCTACGGGTTTCCTTCCTATTTAACGAAGGGGTCACTTGAGAATGTCTTTAAGACTCAAGGAAGTTAGACTGTCCGTGTCTAGAGTTTTATCTTTTGTACTATGCTTTGAGAAACATTAGTAGACTCTTTGACAGGGCTGTTCTATGACTAGGTTCTGTTCCTATACCTCTAGGAGGTCGTCGGGACAATTTGTACGAAGCCCAAGAGGAGGCTGGAAACTTTTAAGAAGCCGACGGGTCCTTGTACTAAGCCCAAGAGGAGGCTATCATTCTCGGAGGAAGAGATCATTATACGAAGCCTAAGAGGAGGTTGTGAATACTTCGAAGAAGCCGTAGGGTCCTTGTACGAAGCCCAAGAGAAGGCAGGGTTGCTTTTAAGAATCCTGTGGGTCCTTGTACGATGCCCAAGAGGAGGCCGATGCTTTTAAGAAGCCCGTGGGTCCCCAAACCCCGAGAAATTCAAGGCAATGCTATTCACTGAGAATAGATCAAAGTCAGGAAAGTTCGAGAATTTGGAAGAAACTCAAAGATGTCATTCACGGAGAATACATTCATCTTGGGGAGTAGAGCTTCTTGACAATTCCTAATGAGAACAGCCGAAGAGAAGACTGTATCTGATGATCCTATTGGGGATCTAGTTGTCTATTTCTACGAATAAACGAAACGGCGTCACCTAGTTCTAGACGCAGTTGCCGGGGAAACTCTAAATATCTATACTATTATTACACAGTTGATATGAGTTTATGAAAGAAGACTTATAGCGAAACAGCCCCACAATACAGTTATATATATATAAGTTTATGAAAGGAGACTTACAGTGAAACAGCCCCACAATACAGTTATATACATATGAAAGCGGTAAATGAAAGCGGGTAAACACTTACTCGATTGTAGAGCTTCCATGCTGTTTGGTTAGTTGTTCAACAAAGAAAGATTGAAAACAACAGTATATTCAAAATCAAAGGAGAAAGTGCTTTGAAAAAGAAAGATTTGAGGCTTACAACTCAAGGAGAGGCCCAGGGTTTTATCAGTGAACGCACTATTGAATTTGTACAGAGGGACTTATACAAGTGACTGAGGCCCAAGAAAGGTTTTATGTACAAAGGGATGGGTCTTACACTCTATTAGAGGCCCAAGTGAGTTTTAAAAAAAGAAATGGGTCTTACTACTCGAGGGTAGGCCCAATGGTTAATTTTGAAAAGGGCGACGGTCGCGCCGAGGTTTTGTAAACACCGTGGGACTTATACAAGTGACGGAGGCCCAAAATTTTGGTATTTACAAAGGGATTGAGTCTTACACTCTATTAGAGGCCCAAAGAGTTTGGAACATTTGAGTATGATTAAAAATCAAAGAAACCTCAATTTTCACTTTTTAAAAGTAAATTTTCAAAGAAAATTAATAAAAAATGACAAAAAATCAAATAAGTTTAAATAAATCACTTGTGATTTTTGGTTAAGGTTAGAAAAATAAGGTTTTAATCACAAGATGATTTAAAACTTATTTAGTTTTGATTTTCAAGATGAATATTCACTTTTAAAATGTTTAAAAACAATTAAAAATGAATTTATTCACAAAAATACCAACTATATTAAATAAATAATGTAAATTTTATTTTTTTGTGGAATAAAATATTTTACTATTTTTGTGATTTTTCAGAAAAAGAACCAATAAAAAATAATCAAAATTGAGGGAGTTATTAATTTTCCAAATCATTAAAAAACAATATGAAAAATGAGAAAATATAAAAAAGAGGGGTTGGGTCTTACACTCTATTATGGGGCCCAAAGTGTATTTTTGTACAAAAGATGGGGCTTACAACTCAGGGAGAGGCCCAAAATATTTTCAGTTTGAAAATGGCGATCGCGCCGAGATTTTTAACGTATCAGGACTTATACAATAGCTGAGGCCCAAAAATTGTTTCGTTAAAAAAAGGGTTGGGTCATACACTCTAATAGAGGCCCAAGTGTTAAAAAATGAAAAGAAATGGGACTTACAGCTCAAAGAGAAGCCCAGTTGATTTTAGTTTGAAAATGGCGATCGCGCCGAAGTTTTCTTTTAACGCAGAGGGACTTATACAATAAGTGAGGCCCAAAATTGTTTTGGTTAAAAGGGGATTGGGTCTTACACTCTAATAGAGGCCCAAAGTGTTTGAAAAAGATTTGTTAGGGTGAAAATCAAAGAAAACCCCAATTTCATTTTTTAGGCATTTTTTCAAGAAAAATTAAGTAAAAAATGATAGAAATATCAAATAAAAATCATTAAATAATGATTAAAGTTTATGAAAAAAAAATATTTTATCAACATAAATATTTAACATCATTTTTGTTTTAAAAATCAAGAAAAAAAAAATCATTTTAAAAGCATTTAAAACAATATAAAACACTATTTTTAAATATATTAAAAATAATATTTTTTTTTGTGATTTTTTGTGGATTAAAATATTATGGGGTATGAATTGGAAAATGATGATTTTTTGCTATGTAAAAAAAAAGTGGTTGAGTTTTGAAAATAAAAAGTAAGAAAAAGAGGAAAGATATCAAAATATCATCTCCGACATTTCTTTTGGGGTAAAAACGAGTACCGAAACTTTAATTTTCAACACGTTTTTTATCAAATTTCAAACACTCATAACTCTCTCAATTTTTATCGGAATCAAAATCCGGAAATACCTATCTTGACCGATTTTTTGCAAGGAATCCGATGGTATTACTCACGCACATGGAAAATCAACACACAAAACGCAGAAATTAAAACCAAAACTGCTATCGTTTTGAAAAGATCGTTCTGCGTCGAATTTCCAACACACGTAACTCTCTCGATTTTTAACCGAATCAAGATCCTCAAAATCCTATCCTGACCAATTTTTCGCAAGGAATCCAATGGTATTGCACATGCACACTGAAACTCAACGTACAAAACGCAGCGATTAAAAAACTAGAACTGCTATCGTTTAAAAACATCCTTCCGCGCCGAATTTCCAACATGCGTAACTCTCTCGATTTTTAACCGAATCAAGATCCGCAAGAGCCTATCCTGACCGGTTTTTTGCAAGGAATCCAATGGTACCGCACATGCATGCTGAAACTCAACGTACAAAATGCAGCGATAAAAAAACCAGAGCTGCTACGTTGTAAAAACGTCGTTCTGCGCCAAAATTCCACATAAAAACATGTCAAAATGCAAACAGTGGGAGGATCACAACATACACATTAAGGACTACATTTTTTCCTTAAGAATTGTTCAATATGATGCATGTATATGGACAACAAAGGAAAGCATGATTCAAAGAATTCAAGTTGTGAATTTTACCTCTTTTTTGGAGATTTTGGGCAACCTACCAAGTGCTTTATTCCAGAAATGATTTGATGCTTTGGACAACCTCAAATGACCTCTTAGAAGCTTTTAGGATGGTTGGAATCGGCTGGAAACCTCTGGAGCAAGTTTGTGCACTTTCTCGCGAAATGGTCAAAAACGACCAAAATGCCAACTCTCTCAAATGGTGTTCCAGATGTGTGGCACCATTTGGGACATTTCAAGGATGATATTTAGAGTGTGTTTAAGGTTTTATCTGGCTTGGAAAGTGACTGAATTAAGACATGGCTTGAAAAATGCAAAAAAGTGTCATTTTGAGGTTTTGAGAGGTGATGTTGTGATTACAGGTCACTTTTGATGGTTTGCACAGCTTACATATGATATATATGAGGTGTGTGTGTGATTAGTTTGAGTGGAATTGCTCTCTAGCTCAAAAACTCGGAATTTCCTTACTAAAGAAGGCATTTTGGAGTGAAAGAGGAGATTTTGAGGAAAGCATCTGTTTGATGGCTTTGGTGTACTCAAACTGAACACAAATGAGCTCTATTTATAGTGGAGCAAGTTTGTTTTGGGATCCACAGTGAATGGTGGCTGCAGCAGAGGTTTGGCCAATGTTGGCCAATGAAAATCCAAGTCTCGTCTAGCCATTGGCTAGAGGTTAGGGCACAGGGTTATGGTTCCCTTCGTCTTGGATAAGTCTTGACTGATTTCAGATGAGAATGGCTCAGTCCATGCCACCTCTAAGCATCCATTAAATGCTCCAAACCAAAATTGGAGTTTTGTCCCTCTTTTAGGGATTTCTAGGTTTTGGCATGCTTTTTTTGGTTCCTTGGACTTGGGAGGTTCATGGATCAGATCATCCTACTTGGATTTGATCCTTAGATATGTCCAAAATGATGACAAGGCTTGAAAATTCATGTGGCACACAAAATGTGCAAATCTGCCCCTGAAAAATTCAGCTTCAGCAAGGCCTTTTGTAAGATCCATAACTCCCTGCTCGAGTATGCTACATGGACGTTCTAGGACTTTCCGGAAAGCTTAGATGACGTACTTCAACTTTGATATTTGGCCCTAGACCTGGTTCAACTTGGATCATGGAGAAAAACAGCCTTGAAGTTGGGACATTATGCTGAAATTACAAGGCAGATTTTGGCTAAGTGCTGAAAAATGTCAATTTTAAGTTTTTAGCCATTTTGATCCAAGCAAAATCCATGATGAATTGGGATGAAGTGTAGTTGACACTTTTGTAGAGGGCCATGAGGGCTACAAATCAAGCTTTGGATGGGGAAAATGGCTTTGTGGTTTAGGAGTTATGATCCTCCAAAGTTGGTACCCTTGCCACTTTTTTTCATAACTTAGAAAATTTTCTAAGTTTTTATGGTTACCCATTTTACAAGTTATCCCACTTTCTTTGATTTTTCTTGATGAATGATGATTCCAATCACACATTAACATCATTTTAGGGTTAAAAAACCATTTTTATGAAAAATCTCAAAAAGTCAAAGTTTGACTTTTGTGCACAGTTGACTTTTTATCAGATGAATTCCAAACTGTGCGATCCTTTAGGAAATCATGTCCTTGACCTAAATCAAAATTGATGGACATGTTCCATGGGTGTTATAGGGTGTATTTAATCGTGTCCCACGGCTTGGGAGCATGTCCTGGTCAAAAGTCAAAGCTACAGTTGACTTTTCTCGTGAAACCCTAACTGTGGTTCAGATGAAATTGAAACTTGTTGCTCAAGCTTCTTGGGTCAATCCATTGTTGCAAATGGATCAACGTGGTATGTTGGAGACCCTCAAATCATGTCTTGAGGTCTTGGCTCATGATTTGTCCCAAAAGTCAACTTAGGGGTGAATTAGGTCAAGAAACCCTAATTCCTGATTTTTGATGTATGCATCCCCCGAGGCTAAATTGACTTGATGAAGGGGTTTATGATGTTCCATGGAGCATTTTAGGTTATGCTTTGAAGCATTGGCTCATGCCCAGAGGAAAATTTCCATCTGGAGGCCCTAGTCGACCAAACCCTAATTTGGTGACACTGGCGATCCTGAGGCTTGATCCACCTAGAAGGGAGCAAACTTGTGCTTAATCCTTGAAGTGGGAGTCCTCTTGATCCATTGTGGATATTTAAGAGGCTAGACAAGTTGAAGATCATGTCATTCCTTGATTGATCCTTTGTCTAAGAGCTCTGCGAGGGCTTGAAACCCTAAATCCTGTTTGTAGTGAATGCTCACCCACCTTTGGGGAGACTAATGAGGTATGATGGCCCATCCATATTGTGCTGATGATTTGCACAATGATGGGAAATCTTAGTGGTCAAAATTTGGGGTATGACAGATGCCCCTATTTAATCTTCTTGGACCCGAAGGTGTGAATGACGAAGGTGTTTGGGCATTCGGGGTGCAAGAGGATTAAATATCGGAATACCCGAAATTTTGATGGTGGTTATGAATGGTAGCTTACGCATTCATCTTCTTTAGCTAAGCGATGATGCTTAGAAAAGGTAAACTTCCCCTCGATCCTGGTCTTCAGCCAAGGAGCTGGTCTCAGTTTTCTTTTGAAATAAACTTCCCCTCGATCCTGGTTTCCTACGAAGGAACTGGTCTTAGTGTCTAAAGTAAACTTCCCCTCGATCCTGGTTTCCTACCAAGGATCTGGTCTCGGTTTCTGATATAAACTTCCCCTCGATCCTGGTTTCCTACCAAGGAACTGGTCTCGGTTTCTAAAGTAAACTTCCCCTCGATCCTGGTTTCCTACCAAGGATCTGGTCTCGGTTTCTGATATAAACTTCCCCTCGATCCTGGTTTCCTACCAAGGACCTGGTCTTAGTTGCTGAAATAAACTTCCCCTCGATCCTGGTTTCCTACCAAGGAACTGGTCTAAGTTTCGGAAATACTTCCCCTCGATCCTGGTTTTCTACCAAGGAACTTGTCTAAGTTTCGGAAATAAACTTCCCCTCGATCTTGGTTTCCTACTAAGGAACTGGTCTAAGTTTCGGAAATACTTCCCCTCGATCCTGGTTTTCTACCAAGGAACTAGTCTTAGTTTCGGAAATAAACTTCCCCTCGATCTTGGTTTCCTACCAAGGAACTGGTCTTAGTTTCTTTTGTCAATAAACTTTATTGACAAGGGACGCTATGCGTAGTAGTTTTCCTCAAACTTCTCGCCGAATTTTCCTGGGGAGATGCCATTTGAAGGAAAAAGTTTTGATGTCAGACTTGCTGGGGAACCCATTCGTCTGAATTGTAGAGGTACACAAACTTCTCTGTTTTGGACACGCCATTTGTCGATTCTACTGGGGAAAGCGAGTCTCTTGAGAGACTGTTTTCGTTTGGGGGCTTACATCATACTTTTCTCGGGATCTTTCCGGAGAAATGCCATATGATGGAATCCAATTTTGAGGTGCCAATGACCTTTTCATCAGTGGTTTTTTCGGAGAAAAACTTCCGTACCGCCAAATCTCTGATTAAGAGGCTTTCTCTGGGGATTTTCCTTAATCCGGGAAAGCAAGGATATCATCTTCAATGGTGAAGAGTGATATTTGTTGAAAGTTTTCTTGTTTCTCAGAGGTTTAAGTTATCAAAGTGGTCAAGGACCGTCTCTAATACAGATATAAACGGGAGAGAGATTGCTTAGATGATTCACTTTCTAACGAGGAAAGGTCTGACAACTCGATTGAGAGGACTTATCACTAGGGGATAAGAACGACTAGAGTGATAGTGATGCAATATGAATGTGAATGCAAATCAATAATGCATGATGTATGTATGTATATGCGGACAAAACTGACGCAACATACAGACTAAGGGATGAACACGACTGGATACTCGGCCACAGTGGGGCATGTAGAAATATCGCTGGTTCAAGATAGCAATTCTGCCTTGCTTAGGAGAAACGGTCCCTGTTGGGGGCGACGCTGGTCGGGCTTAGGAGATGAGAACTCGGCCGAGGATGTCAGACGAAACATGGTCTCTGACATTGCTGATCCTTCATTCAGGCGTACTGGTCTAGAATGAGTACTTTGATTCTGCACTTTGAGGTTCGAACACCTTTGGAGACGCGATTGATGTTCTTTCGATGTTTAACAGTCAAAAGAAATTGCCATCTCTATTTTAAAAAAGCAGAAAAATTTTATCTAGTAAATTCATTTTTGTTTCATTTCAAGAATCGTTAATCATGTTAACAACGTCGTTCTGTAAAGCTAAAACAAATAAGAATTACAAACAAAAGCATAAGGGCTCAAATTTTATTGATAAGATGGAGATCAGCCAAACGCGTGATTCCAAAGAGTATATACAAAGTTTGAAAATGGTAATTTACAGGGAAAAGGGCTACGTTGAAACATAACGACCACTATCCTTCTACCAACTTTGAATTTGGGACATCCTGAGCTTCTGTCGAAGATGACCTTGACTGAAGTTTTCCTCCGATGGACGATGTAACTGCTGCTGCTGAGGGACTTGCCTCTGTTGAACATAGTTATTTGCCACTATCCCTAATTTTTTCCTAGATTGTACTATGAGATTTCCAATCCACCGGGATGATTTTTTATATGTCTCTAACTTTTTCCTGGACCGCCCTTTCGGGTTTTCAATCCACCGAGACGTTTTTTTTTTTTAGTTTAGGCGAAGTATTTCTTGACTACATCAACATTCGTGGGGTAGGCAAATTCCTCTCCGTCCATGGTTGCAAGTCTCAAGGCACCGCCTGAGAAATCTTTCGTGACCACATATGGGCCATCATAATTTGGGGTCCATTTGCCCCGAGAGTTAGTGAGAAACGATTGTATCTTCTTGAGCACGAGGTCGCCTTTTTTGAAGACACGGGGTCGAACCCTTTTGTCGAACGCCCTCTTCATTCTTTGTTGATACAACTGACCATGGCATATTGCCGTTATTCTCTTTTCTTCGATCATATTCAGTTCATCGTGTCAGTTTTGACACCATTCAGCTTCGGTGAGCTTCGCTTCCATCAATACCCGGATTGATGGGATCTCTACTTCTATGGGGAGCACTGCTTCCATGCCATACACTAGAGAGAAAGGGGTAGCCCCAATTCCATTTCCGTAATGATTGACAGCTCTGTCAAAGATAAGTCCCCACTGGGAACCTGGTTCTGGCCCTTCACTGGGTGGCGGTTCATCGCAATCTTTCATTTTTAGATACATGACATCTTCGTCCGGGAAGTCAAACCCGATTGATTCTTGATCGTCAATCGGTTGAAGAGCCAAATGATCGGCTAAAATACTTCCCTTAACGGCTTTTTGAGCGTGGTACTCTATGTCATATTCTGATAACAGCATCTGCCAACGGGCAATTCTTCCCGTGAGAGCAGGTTTTTCGAAGACGTACTTGATTGGATCCATTTCTGAGATTAACCAAGAGTATGACGAATCATGTATTGGCGAAGACGTTTGGCTGCCCAAGCCAAAGCACAGCAAGTTTTCTCGAGCATCGTGTACCGAGTCTCGCAATCGGTGAATTTCTTTCTTAGATAGTAAATGGCAGACTCTTTCCTTTTGGTTTCGCCTTGTTGGCCAAGTACACATCCCATTGAGTCCTCCAGAACTGTGAGGTAAATGATCAGTGGTCTTCCTTCCACTAGAGGTGATAGAATCGGAGGATTTAACAGATATTCCTTAATACTGACGAAGGCGGTTTGGCAATCTTCTGTCCAAACGCAATCCTGGTTCTTTTTCAGTAATTTGAAGATCGGCGCGCATGTCGCGGTCATAAGGAATATGAATCTGGAGATGTAGTTCAAACGTCCCAGGAATCCTCTGACTTGTTTTTCAGTTTTCGAAGAAGGCATTTCTTGAATGGCCTTGACCTTGTTAGGATCAACCTCAATTCCTTTCTGGCTGACGATGAACCCTAGTAGTTTCCTTGAACGGACACCGAAGGTACACTTGTTGGGATTCAAGCGGAGCTTGAATTTTCTTAGACGTTCGAACAATTTTGACAGATGTTCAACGTGCTCACTCTCAGTTTTTTATTTTGCAATCATATCATCGACATATACCTCGATTTCTTTGTGTGTCATGTCATGAAACAGAGTAGTCATGGCCCTTTGATAGGTTGCCCCGACATTCTTCAAACCGAACGACATTACCTTGTAACAAAAGGTACCCCATGGGGTAATGAACGAAGTTTTCTCCATGTCTTTCGGTGCCATTTTGATTTGATTATAGCTCGAGAATCCATCCATGAAGGAGAAAACTTTGAACTTTGCTGTACTGTCAACCAGCATGTCAATGTGTGGTAAAGGAAAGTCGTCCTTTGGACTTGCCTTGTTCAGATCTTTGTAATCAACACACATTCGGACCTTTCAGTCCTTTTTGGGAACGGGTACGATGTTGGCTAACCATTGAGGATATTCTGATGTGGCGAGGAAACCCGCGTCAATCTGTTTATGTACCTCTTCTTTGATTTTGATAGCCATGTCCGGGTGAGTCCGTCTCAACCTTTGTTTTACTGGCGGACATTCGGACCTTAACGGTAAACGATGTTCCACGATGCTGGTATCCAACCCTGGCATATCCTGATAGGACCAAGTGAATACATCGGGGAATTCTTTGAGAAGCTTTATCAAACTCTCTTTGACAGTTGGATTGAGCAGTGCCCCAATCCTGATTTCTTTTCTCTCTTGCTCTGAACCCAAGTTTACCGTTTCCAACGGTTCTTTGTGAGGTTCAATGGACCTTTCCTCTTGTCTGAGTAGTCGGGAGATCTCTTCTGGAATTTCGTTGTCATCTTCTTCTTCAGCCCCAAATACCGGGAACTCAAAGTTGGGAGAAGGCATCGAATCGTATGTTTCAACGGGGTTTAAAACATGCAATCTGCATAACGTGATGATTCGTGTTTAGAAGAGATAGAGAAAATGCAAGTGTGTGCAGTGTATTTATTTTACTGCTTGTTTTTATTATTGAATTGTTTTTTAGGATTACCATTTTCTGAAAAAGCAAAAAGAGAAAATAGCAATAAATGCGGAAATTACAGAACGACGTTATTTTATTTATTATCAGGTCGACTCTTGAAACCACAGCCCTATAAAACAAAACTCTGTCGCTTTGGGCTAAGCGAAGAGGAAATTTTTACAGAAAGCGAACCCTATCAAAACATCCGTTTCACCTGGGCAAGGTGAAAGGCTGAAGATGGCAATTACTTTGACTGATGAACGACCTTCGGAACCTCGACGGCAACCCATTATCGGCGAACTCCTCGGTGAATCACAAAGTCTGGTACCTTCCTCGATTTGTCTTCAGAAATGACGCTGATTTCTGGTGAAGCAGGATCATCGGAATCTATCTCCCGGGCAGAGTTGTCGTAGGAGAATTCCTCTGTTGCATTCTGCAGAGTATTGGTGCTCTCAGGTACATCTCCCCATCCAGTTGGCTGGATATCTTCGAGCCTGATACGAGAGCTTTCGGGAGCGGTGTACTTGACCATATAGTCGTATTTTCCACTCGGTTGTCCCAAGATGTCCCACACTTTTTTGGAACTGGAGGAGTCATCTCTCTCGATGACGTTGACCTCAGGGAAAGCATAGTTGATGAATTCAAGTCCTGCAAACGTTGCAAATTCATCTTCATGTTGAGTAGTTTCTGAATGACCTGAGTGTTGATCCCATGACATGGTGGGTACACAAGTATTCTGTTCAATGACGGTCAGCTGATTTTCATTGCTCGGATGACTTTCTTGCCCCAAGTTTCCTGGGTAAGGCTGCCACATTGGCAGGCCATCCATTGGGCCATAGTAAGTGTGGTCAAAATTGTCTTTCATCGGAGTGTCCTCCTCTAATGAATTTGGCGGAGCACGGCATCCTTCCGGATCACAATCTCCATATACCATTTCGACATCTGACCTTGGTATAAACCTCGGACTCTGTGCGGGATAGCAAAATGGCGTAGGCACCTCTTCTTGAGACATATAACCGTCCTTGTTAAGATAGGACTTCCATTCTTCATCTGTGTCAGAGGGATCTTCCTCATTGATAGCATAAACTGTCTGAGACACTGGGTGAAGGAAACCTCCACTGTGGAAGAAGTTTTGAATGGGATGAAGACTTTCATCGCTAGCAGTTGTCTGGGTACAGGTTGCAGAAAAACCAAGATCCTTCTTTGTTTTATTGTCAGTGGGAATGACAAGTTGTCCCCATTCTGTCGTATCGGTACTCTCGACCGCTTTGATAACATCGTTGTATGAGGAAATCGAGGTTCCTCCTTCAGATTGATCATTCTTGCTCACCGATAGTGCTTGGAACTGAGTTCCAATAACCTCCTCGGGTTCTACACAAGCAGATGATGATAAGTTACTCACGAGCAAGGCCTGTTCTCCACAGACTGTGATGAGTTGGCCGTTCTGGACGAACTTTAACTTTTGGTGGAGGGTCGAAGTGACCGCTCCAGCCTGATGTATCCAAGGTCTTCCTAATAAACAACTGTATATTGCCCGGATGTCCATGACCTGGAAAGTGACTTGGAAAGTGTGAGGACCAATAGTTATGGGAAGATCAACTTCGCCGATAACCGTTTTTTTGGATCCGTCGAATGCTTTGACGACAACCTCGCTGACTCTCATTGGAGGGCCTTTGAATGATAATTGCGTCAAAGTGGACTTCGGCATAACATTCAGGGCTGACCCTGTGTCTACCAGTACGCTGGCTAAAGCATCGTCCTGGCAGTTAACTGTAATGTTGAGCGCCATGTTATGACGGCGACCCTCTTCGGGTAATTCCTCATCACTAAATCCCAAATTATTGCAGGAAGTGATGTTAGAGACAATGCTATCGAACTGTCTGATTGTTACATGTTGTTCCACAAAGGCTTGCTCCAAGACTTTCTGTAGAGCCTCCCTGTGTGCTTCCGAACTGAGTAATAGTGATAATACCGAGATCTTTGAAGGAGTCTGTAACAGTTGATCGACAATGTTGTATTCACTCCTTTAGATGAGCTTCAGCATCTCATCATTGTTTTTTGAAAGGTCGGGATTACTGGATTGACCGACTGGCGGATCGGGAGTTTCCGTCTGAAGTTCCTTTTCCTTATCAGGTTCTCCAACTCCTCGGTTGAAGATTCTACCACTCCGTGTTACTCGACTGATGTCTGCAATGTTCACAATGGAGGGTAATGGAATTTCCTTTCCATTCTCGACTATTGTTGCACCGTATTTTTATGGGACAGCCTTAGTTGATTCATATGGTAGTGGTCCCGGTAGATAGATGACTACGGGAGCCTTCTGATTTTTTTGACCATCGTAAGTAATCTCGATCCGTTCCCGGTTGGGAACTTTAGATTCGTCAAGTAGAGGGATGATGGCAAAAACATCCCTGGTATGGTGATGACCAGAGATTGTGACAACATCCTCGACTTGATTGGCAAGGTAGTTCGGCGTCCAGTTGATGGGTCCAGAACCCGGATATGGGCGAATCTCTCCATGGTCCACCTGACCCTGAAGAGCTGCTCTCACAAGGTAACACCCTTGGTTACTTTCCGAACAGATGCTACAACGGTCGTAATTGTGTGGTGGCACCTGGCCACGCCCACTTTGAATACAATGTAACCTCACTAGGTTACCTTCCACTGATCGGACATCCTGATTTTGACGACGAGTAGGATTCCTGTTACTGATACTAATTTGCTGAGTATCTTCGTCCATGTAGATTGGCATCCACCAGTGATTTAACAAGTGCTGGAGTGCCTCCTGGACAAGGGTACAACCTCGATCGTTTTCGCAACCTGCTTTACAGCTTTGATAGTCGTGTGATATTAAGAATTCGAGTCGGACCTGCTCAGCATGTAACTCTACCAGGTTGGTATTCATCACGCGAATATCGAAGATCTGAACCATATTGATCTGATAAGGGTTCCTATCATGGTAGTCTTGGATCCATCCAAGATCCATCTGACGCTGGAGGGCCTCCTGTATGAAAGAGCATCCCTGTTTATTTACCGAGCAAATTAGACAGGAACTGTAATCATGTCACGGCAGATTATGATACTGGCTTTGCCTTGAGTGCATCGCCACCAAGTTGACATTCATTACACGGATGTCGTGGTTTTGAATGATGTTGGAGTTCATATAGACCATGTTAACTCCATGAACTCGGTGCTCTTGCATCCATCCGAGATCCATTTGTTCCTGTAGAGCTGCTTGCACCACAGAACATCCTTGGTTGTCTTTAGAGCAGATATCACACTGGTGATAGTTATGAGGTGGCACATGGCCATATCCGCTCTGTCTACAATGCATATTGACCAGATTGGTCTTTAACAAGAGTACATCGTGAATTTAATAGACATTGTTAGATTCTCTCTCAATCAGATTAACTGCAGCTTTCTCGTGTTGAGGCAGCGGGTTCGTGAGAACATTGGGATTCGTATCTTTGAAAGATAAGAGCCCGCTCCTAACAAGCTTTTGCACGTCGGACTTGAAATTGAGATAAGTCTCAATGTTATGCCCTGAACCTCCTTGATGATAAGGGCATGTCTGATCCACCTTAAACCAAAAAGGCGGATTTTCCGGTACTGTAAGAGGAGACTTAGTCTGGATGTGCCCCTTAGCCAGTAGTAACGAAAATAATTCTGCGTACAACATGGGTATAGGATCAAATCCTGGTGGTCGTGTTATACGGTTGTTGTTATATGGAGGACAAGCCTGCTGAAGAGGTTGTTGTGTCCTTTGCTGATCAGGTTGGCTCTGCGCAACCTGAGGTTGATATGTAGGAATAGGCGTAGGTCTGATAGCCGGAATTACAGCTGCTACTGGCTGATAACGTCGCCTTTGCTTTCCGAGAGAGATATTCCCAATATCTTGCTCTTTTTTCTTAGGGAGAACACTACCGTATTTTTTAGTACCGTTCGTCGATCCAGTGTCTTTTACCAAACGTCCTTCTCAGACGGCTTCCTCAAGACGTACGCCCATGCCGACCATCTCGGTGAAATCACTGGGCGCACTGGCAACCATTCGATCATAGTAAAATGAGCTTAAGGTCTTTAAGAAGATTTTTGTCATCTCTTTTTCCTCAAGAGGCAGACAAATTTGAGCGGCAATTTCACGCCACCTTTGAGCATACTCCTTAAAGGTTTCCTTGTCCTTTTGCGACATCGATCTGAGTTGATCTCTGTTGGGTGCCATGTCCAAATTGTATTTGTATTGTTGGATGAAGGCAGTGCCAAGATCTCTGAAAGTGCTTATCATGGCACGGTTTAAACCCATGTACCATTTTAATGCGGCACCGGTTAAACTATCCTGGAAGTAGTGAATCAGTAGGTCCTGATTCTCCGTCTGAGCTGACATCCGCCGAGCGTACATCACCAGATGGCTCTGAGGGCAAGAGTTACCCTTGTATTTTTCAAAGTCGGGCACTTGGAATTTGTGCGGGACTTTCACATTGGGGACCAAGCAGAGGTCTGCGGCGTCCTTTCCAAATAGATCCTGACCGCGAATAGCTTGCAATTCCTTTTGCATTCCCAGGAACTATTCCTAGAACTCGTTCATTCTTTCGAACATGCCTTCGTTTCCACCAGGAGGTATCTGGGGAATCTGTCCTTCCAGGACAGTGTACACCATAAGGGGTGGTACCGTTACTATGGCAGCAAATCTTGGCGTTTCCCAAAGTTTGTAACCTTCAGGAGTCTTCAGTATGCCCCTGGCATCTTCGCTTTCCCGAAGTTTGTAACCTTCAGGCCCAGCGGCTTCTGTTGAGATTCCCTAATCTTTAGTGATCGGCGGAACATATCCTTCCGGGATATAGTTAACAGGCATGCCCCAGGGACGATCTTTCGGCATCTAATACCTAGGATCATTCTTCTCCACTATGGGCATTGAGGTGATCTCTGAGATCACAGTTCTTTGTAGCTGAGCTTCTGCCATGGCTTGCATGTCGTTACGAAGCTTTCTCATATCCTCTCTTAGAGCGTCGATTTCTTCTTTCAACTCTCTGTTTTCTTCCTCAAGATCATCCATCTTTTTTTGATGATTAGCCCGAGTATTGTACGAATGAGACAATTTGACTCTAGAATAGAGACACAAACGTGAGATTCGTAGGGAAGAAGAATACGCGATGTGAGAATGATGAATGCAATGATTATATTAATTGTTTTTTTAGTTTAATCAAAATAAACTTCGACAATTAGATTGCAAATATCAAACAGTGTGGAAACCCCTTTTTATTGAAATTCAAAGGATTACAGAAACGGAAATACAGTAGATTACAAAGTGCAGAAATAGAAACCTAAGCTAAAGGGTCCCGAGTCCTCTCTGAAGAGAAATCGGGTGCTGATTCTGGTATCTTCCTTTTCTTTGACCGGGGCTCTTGGGCCGTTGTCGGGTTGTCATTCCTTTGCCAAGTGAAAGGAGTGAGCAAATTCCTTTGGTCGTCTTGATTCTTTACAGCATGTTGCTCCAAAATTTCAATCAGAGCGTCCTTATCTTTCAGCAGTTGTTGTATTTTAATGCACTCTACGTCGAGGGTACGGTACTTGTTCTTCCAAGACCTTCTTTCCCATTGAACTTTGTTGAGAGTAACCTGAAGCTTTTCAGTTTCCGTCATGAAGTACATGACAGATTCCCTCGGCGGAAGAATTCCGTAACGAGGATAAGGCATCTTTAGCTTGAGAGCTCTAGTTTGTACCCAGTGGAGATAAGGCTCCACCGAGACACAGTCCGGTTTTCCTAGAAACTCCCATCCTTTCTTATGAACATGTTTCCAAGCGTGCACTATTTCCATCTTTAGTGCTCTGTCGTTTTCTCCTTCCTTGAAGAAAAGACCTTCCAGATGAACACCCCATGGGATGTGTCTCATCGGGTATCCAAATTGACGGCGAACCAATACCGGATGGTAGTTGATTCCTCCTTTAGTTCCTATGAGGGGTACGTTGGGGAAGTTTCCACAACGGTCAATGATTCTGATTCCCTCAAAGATCCTATTACACCAATCTATATCAGAGTTGGTGAGAGACATGATCTTCTGCGACCAACGTAAGACACTCTTGCAATCCCAAAAAGCAGCAGACTTGGGCAAGTGAGAGATAAACCATTTATAAAGCAGAGGTACACAGTATGTGATCTCCCCTCCACTGTACAAATTTCCTAAGTGTACAGAATGATACGCATCTGCGAGCAAAGTCGGCACAGGGTTTCCAATGAGAAAAACCTTAATGGAGTTAATATCGACGAAGTTATTGATGTTGGGAAACAAAAATAACCCGTAGGTGAGCAAGACAAAGATGCTTTCAAAAGCAGTTATGTTTCCTATACTGGCAAAATACATGGCCTTCTTTGTCAAGAACTGGGCTGGCAAACCTTGGATGCCACCCTTAGTAGTCATGTGAGTCTTGACCTCAGACTCATCCAAATGAATTGCTCTTGCAATGGTCTGATTCTTTGGAATTTCTTCCAGTCCAGAAAATGGAGCTCGATCAGTGATGTGTAGATCGATCAGATGAGAATACTCCTTCAGCGTTGGTGCTAGCTGGTAATCCGGGAATGTGAAACAGTGATAAACAGGATCGTAGAATTGAACGAGTGCGTCCATGATTCCCTCAATCACATGGACTCTTAACAGTGGTAGCAAACCTCCGTACTTGGCTCTGAAAGCCTCAGGGCTAGTGATCATCCTTGCTAACCTTCTCAAATCCCCTAGTTTTGGAACCTTGAATGTGTACGTATGAGTTCTCCTTCTACCGAAATCCATTAGTGCAATCCTCTTCTCTGATATTTGCAATCACAGTCTTAGTTTAATTTAAAAAACAGAGAGACTAGAAGAGAAGTTTTTTGAATGTTTTAATGTTTTTTAAATGAATGCATGAATGCAGCACACAAAAACATAGGAAAAACATGGAGTCAAAGGGTCGTTGTCATGAAGTCAAGGCTCTACCCATCCCCAAAGGTTTATACTAGGGTGATTTTTGTACCTGTACTCATTATCATCAGCTCCTCCCAGGAAAGCAAAACAACAAGCGGATCGCCAGCGAGTTGTAGAGCAATCTTAGAGTAAGTTCCATTCACCGAGAATAGATCACCAGCCTCAAATGAGGGTAGTATCGCGTAACAACTATTTCCGATAGTTTCCGCACTACGAAAAGGTTTGGCTCCTTAGCTTCTCAGGCATCACAACCGACCCATTGTCTAGGTGAGAGAATGGTTACATTAGTCAGCCTCCACTGAGGTTGATGGTCGACCCCGTCGCCATCACTTATCTTAAGTGTATACTCAATCTTTCCACATACGGCATCACCCGCATTCCCATTAGCAGAAAAATAAACACGTATAGCAATTAGGAAAAGCGGTATATATATTTGTCCTAAACATCCTAGACCTTTAAAGCTAAGGATCCTAAGTTCCTGACAGAAAATGGGTTCCCCGATGGAAGCCCCAATCTGTGGTATCACACAAGAGAAGAGAAGGAAGACTGTGCCTAGATCTAACTTTGAAGTGGCCCCACGGTGGGCGCCATTTTTCTGTAGCGAGCGATTTTGGACGCGATTCTTAAGTGCTGGTCGCTCTCTGCGGTTTGAGCTTTGACTACAGGTCGATTCATTTTTTATCCTATTGTGAGCTGAATAAGGAAGGGAAATAGATGTCTCCAATTAACCCTGCTTTGCATACTGAGTTTAAACAGCGGTCTGTTAGGTTACGAATGCTATCAATGTGGGGGGCCTTTGTACTGGTTATTTGTATTTTCGCCAATACTTTTTTCTTTCTTTTTATCTTGGCAGAAGGTTTCTGGCGGGGAACAAGGATTAGGATGTTAGGACTGATGCTTTTTGATGTGAGAGTATGGGATTTGGTTTTTTTGTTGATTGTGCTCACTAAGATTTTTCTTTCAATCTTATGCCTACGTATTCCCGTTTACCGAAATAGGGAAATCAGAGCGTTCGTAGTTCCTCCTATTCAATGGGAGGAAATGGGTGTTTTGGTGTCTTGTTCAAAGCCCAAGACATGAAGCGAAAGGTGATTTGTATCTTGTTCAAAGCCCAAGATGTGAAGCTAAAGGTGTTTTGTATCTTGTTCAAAGCCCAAGACGTGAAGCTGAAAGACCTCGGCTTTAGAGAGAATTTGTCATCTCTAAAGAAGGGTTTGTCTGTCCCATTTGTTGGGTGACTGGTTATAAAGGAGAATTACTTTAACCGGGATACGCAGATCCTAGCAATGCCATAATTTCCTTTAAAGGGGATTTTAACCTGAAGGAGAAGACTTTAACTCAGTGTAGAGTAATGCTATCTTTCCTTAGGAATTTCTCATGCTAAAAGAGGGACAGTGGCATGGATGTAGATGATCTAGAGGCTTGCCGCTTACAGCGATTAGATGAAGGGGAAAAGAGTTGTTGATGTTTGTATACTGTGAACGGGGCACATCTTTGATGCTAAAAGGTTGATTGGATCAACCAATGGTTTTCTTATACAAAGCCTAAGAGGAGGCAATTGGGCCAACAAGAGGGAGTTTTTATGTGTCTCGTACGAAGCCCGAGAGAGAGGCTAAAAGGGTTGACTCAACAGGAGAATCTTTTATACTCAACAAGAGAGTGTTTTTGTATCTCGTACGAAGCCCGAGATGGAGGCTAAAAGTTTGACTCAACAAGAGAGTCTCTGTATCTCGTACAAAGCCCGGGATGGAGGCTAAAAGTTTGACTCAACAAGAGAGTCTCTGTATCTCGTACGAAGCCCGAGATGGAGGCTACAAGGTTTGACTCAACAAGAGAGTCTTTGTATCTCGTATAAAGCCCGAGATGGAGGCTGTTGTTTATTTGGATCAATAAGAACCTTTTTGTATCTCATATAAAGCCCGAGATAGAGGCGAAAGGGGTAATTGACTCAACGAGGGAGTCTCTTATGTGTCTGGTACAAAGCCCGAGAGAGAGGCTAAACGTTGTTTGACTCCACTGGGGAGAATTTTGGTATCTCGTACGAAGCCCGAGATAGAGGCTAAACGTTTGCTTCGCTAGGAAGAATCATTGAACAAAGCCCAAGAGGAGGCTATGGTAACTGTTTCAGTTAAGTGATAGGTCCAGTATACTGATTTTAAAGAGAAAATCAGTTCTCATATGAGCAACACTGTACTCAGGGATTTGATTTGAGGATCAGGGATATTTCCTTCTCTTTGAGGAAACGGGAAATCCAAAGGGTATTGAGACTGTCCGAGTCTACGGGTTTCCTTCCTATTTAACGAAGGGGTCGCTTGAGAATGTCTTTGAGACTCAAGGAAGTTAGACTGTCCGTGTCTAGAGTTTTATCTTTTGGACTATGCTTTGAGAAACAGTAGTAGACTCTTTGACAGGGCTGTTCTATGACTAGGTTCTGTTCCTATACCTCTAGGAGGTCGCCGGGACAATTTGTACGAAGCCCAAGAGGAGGCTGGAAAGTTTTAAGAAGCCGACGGGTCCTTGTACTAAGCCCAAGAGGAGGCTATCATTCCCGGAGGAAGAGATCATTATACGAAGCCTAAGAGGAGGCTGTGAATACTTCTAAGAAGCCGTAGGGTCCTTGTACGAAGCCCAAGAGGAGGCGGGGTTGCTTTTAGGAAGCCTGTGGGTCCTTGTACGATGCCCAAGAGGAGGCCGATGCTTTTAAGAAGCCCGTGGGTCCCCAAACCCCGAGAAATTCAAGGCAATGCTATTCACCAAGAATAGATCAAAGTCAGGAAAGTTCGAGAATTTGGAAGAAACTCAAAGATGCCATTCACGGAGAATACATTCATCTTGGGGAGTAGAGCTTCTTGACAATTCCTAATGAGGACAGCCGAAGAGAAGACTGTATCTGGTGATCCTATTGGGGATCTAGTTGTCTATTTCTACGAATAAACGAAATGGCATCACCTAGTTCTAGACGCAGTTGCCGGGGAAACTCTAAATATCTATACTATTATTACACAGTTGATATGAGTTTATGAAAGAAGACTTACAGCGAAACAGCCCCACAATACAGTTATATATATATAAGTTTATGAAAGGAGACTTACAGTGAAACAGCCCCACAATACAGTTATATACATATGAAAGCGTTAAATGAAAGCGGGTAAACACTTACTCGGTTATAGAGCTTCCATGCTGTTTGGTTAGTTGTTCAACAAAGAAAGATTGAAAACAATAGTATATTCAAAATCAAAGGAGAAAGGCTTTGAAAAAGAAAGATTTGGGGCTTACAGCTCAAGGAGAGGCTCAGGGTTTTATCAGTGAGCGCACTGTTGAATTTGTACAGAGGGACTTATACAAGTGACTGAGGCCCAAGAAAGGTTTTCTGTACAAAGGGATGGGTCTTACACTCTATTAGAGGCCCAAGTGAGTTTTAAGAAAAGAAATGGGTCTTACTACTCGAGGGTAGGCCTAATGGTTAATTTTGAAAAGGGCGACGGTCGCGCTGAGGTTTTGTAAACACCGTGGGACTTATACAAGTGACTGAGGCCCAAAATTTCGGTATTTACAAAGGGATTGGGTCTTACACTCTATTAGAGGCCCAAAGAGTTTGGAACATTTGAGTATGATTAAAAATCAAAGAAACCCCAATTTTCACTTTTTAAAAGTAATTTTTCAAAGAAAATTAATAAAAAATGACAAAAAATCAAATAAGTTTAAATAAACCACTTGTGATTTTTGGTTAAGGTTAGAAAAATAAGGTTTTAATCACAAGATGATTTAAAACTTATTTAGTTTTGATTTTCAAGATGAATATTCACTTTTAAAATGTTTAAAAACAATTAAAAATGAATTTATTCACAAAAATACCAACTATATTAAATAAATAATATAAATTTGATTTTTTTGTGGAATAAAATATTTTACTATTGTTGTGATTTTTCAGAAAAAGAACCAATAAAAAATAATCAAAATTGATGGAGTTATTAATTTTCCAAATCATTAAAAAACAATATGAAAAATGAGAAAATATAAAAAAGAGGGGTTGGGTCTTACACTCTATTAGGGGCCCAAAGTGTATTTTTGTACAAAAGATGGGGCTTACAACTCAGGGAGAGGCCCAAAATATTTTCAGTTTGAAAATGGCGATCGCGCCGAGATTTTTAACGTATCGGGACTTATACAATAGCTGAGGCCCAACAATTGTTTCGTTAAAAAAAGGGTTTGGTCTTACACTCTAATAGAGGCCCAAGTGTTAAAAAATGAAAAGAAATGGGACTTACAGCTCAAAGAGAAGCTCAGTTGATTTTCGTTTGAAAATGGCGATCGCGCCGAAGTTTTCTTTTAACACAGAGGGACTTATACAATAAGTGAGGCCCAAAATTGTTTTGGTTAAAAGGGGATTGGGTCTTACACTCTAATAGAGGCCCAAAGTGTTTGAAAAAGATTTGTTAGGGTAAAAATCAAAGAAAACCCCAATTTCATTTTTTAGCCATTTTTTCAAGAAAAATTAAGTAAAAAATGATAAAAATATCAAATAAAATCATTAAATAATGATTAAAGTTTATGAAAAAAATTATTTTATCAACATAAATATTTAAAATCATTTTGGTTTTAAAAATCAAGAAAAAAAAAAGAAATCATTTTAAAAGCATTTAAAACAATATAAAACACTATTTTTAAATATATAAAAAATAATATTTTTTTTTGTGATTTTTTGTGGATTAAAATATTATGGGGTATGAATTGGAAAATGATGATTTTTTGCTATGTAAAAAAAAATTGGTTGAGGTTTGAACATAAAAAGTAAGAAAAAGAGGAAAGATATCAAAATATCATCTCCGACATTTCTTTTGGGGTAAAAACGAGTACCGAAACTTTAATTTTCAACACGTTTTTTATCAAATTTCAAACACTCATAACTCTCTCAATTTTTATCAGAATCAAAATCCGGAAATATCTATCTTGACCGATTTTTTGCAAGGAATCCGATGGTATTACTCACGCACACGGAAAATCAACACACAAAACGCAGAAATTAAAACCAAAACTGCTATCGTTTTGAAAACATCGTTCCGCGTCGAATTTCCAACACACGTAACTCTCTCGATTTTTAACCGAATCAAGATCCGCAAGAGCCTATCCTGACTAATTTTTTGCAAGGAATCCAATGGTATCGCACATGCACGCTGAAACTCAACGTACAAAACGCAGCGATTAAAAAACCAGAACTGCTATCGTTTAAAAACATCGTTCCGCGCCGAATTTCCAACACGCGTAACTCTCTCAATTTTTAACCGAATCAAGATCCGCAAGAGCCTATCCTGACCGCTTTTTCGCAAGGAATCCAATGGTATCGCACATGCACGCTGAAACTCAACGTACAAAACGCAACGATAAAAAAACCAGAGCTGCTACGTTGTAAAAACGTCGTTCCGCGCCAAACTTCCGACACGCGTAACTCTCTCGATTTTTAACCGAATCAAGATCCGCAAGAGTCTATCTTGACCGATTTTTCGCAAGGAATCTAATGGTATCACTCATGCAAACTAAAACTTAATGTATAGAACACACCAATGAAAAAAAACAGAACTGGACATGATTTTGAAACAACCAAAATTCCACATAAAAACATGTCAAAATGCAAACAGTGGGAGGATCACAACATACACATTAAGGACTACATTTTTGCCTCAAGAATTGTTCAATATGATGCATGTATGTGAACAACAAAGGAAAGCATGATTCAAAGAATTCAAGTTGTGAATTTTACCTCTTTTTTGGAGATTTTGGGCAACCTACCGAGTGCTTTATTCCAGAAATGATTTGATGCTTTGGACAACCTTAAATGACCTCTTAGAAGCTTTTAGGATGGTTGGAATCGGCTGGAAACCTCTCGAGCAAGTTTGTGCACTTTCTCGCGAAATGGTAAAAAACGGCCAAAATGCCAACTCTCTCAAATGGTGTTCCAGATGTGTGGCACCATTTGGGACAGTTCAAGGATGATAGGCTTGGAAAGTGACTGAATCAAGACATAGCTTAAAAAATGCAAAAAAGTGTCATTTTGAGGTTTTGAGATGTGACTTTGTGATGTTGTGATTACAGGTCACTTTTGATGGTTTGCACAACTTAAATATGATATATATGAGGTGTGTGTGTGATTAGTTTGAGTGGAATTTCTCTCTAGCTCAAAAACTCAGAATTTCCGTACTAAAGAAGGCATTTTGGAGTGAAAGAGGAGATTTTGAGGAAAGCATCTGTTTGATGGCTTTGGTGTACTCAAACTGAACACAAATGAGCTCTATTTATAGTGGAGCAAGTTTGTTTTGGGATCCACAGTGAATGGTGGCTGCAGCAGAGGTTTGGCCAATGTTGGCCAATGAAAATCCAAGTCTCCTCTAGCCATTGACTAGAGTTTAGGGCACAGGGCTGTGGTTCCCTTGGTCTTGGATAAGTCTTGACTGATTTCAGATGAGAATGACTCAGTCCATGCCACCTCTAAGCATCCATTAAATGCTCCAAACCAAAATTGGAGTTTTGTCCCTCTTTTAGGGATTTCTAGGTTTTGGCATGTTTTTTTTGGTTCCTTGGACTTGGGAGGTTCATGGATCAGATCATCCCACTTGGATTTGATCCTTAGATGTGTCCAAAATGATGACAAGGCTTGAAAATTCGTGTGGCACACAAAATGTGCAAATCTGCCCCTGAAAAATTCAGCTTCAGCAAGGCCTTTTGTAAGATCCATAACTCCCTGCTCGAGTATGCTACATGAACGTTCTAGGACTTTCCGGAAAGCTTAGATGACGTACTTCAACTTTGATATTTGGCCCTAGACCTGGTTCAACTTGGATCATGGAGAAAAACAGTCTTGAAGTTGGGACATTGTGCTGAAATTACAAGGCAGATTTTGGCTAAGTGCTGAAAAATGTCAATTTTAAGTTTTTAGCCATTTTGATCCAAGCATAACTCAAAATCCATGATGAATTGGGATGAAGTGTAGTTGACACTTTTGTAGAGGGCCATGAGGGCTACAAATCAAGCTTTGGATGGGGAAAAATGGCTTTGTGGTTTAGGAGTTATGATCCTCCAAAGTTGGTACCCTTGCCACTTTTTTTCATAACTTAGAAAATTTTCTAAGTTTTTATGGTTACCCCTTTTACAAGTTATCCCACTTTCTTTGATTTTTCTTGATGAATGATGATTCCAATCACACATTAACATCATTTTAGGGTTAAAAAACCATTTTTATGAAAAATCTCAAAAAGTCAAAGTTTGACTTTTGTGCACAGTTGACTTTTTATCAGATGAATTCCAAACTGTGTGATCCTTTAAGAAATCATGTCCTTGATCTAAATCAAAATTGATGGACATGTTCCATGGGTGTTATAGGGTGTATTTAATCGTGTCCCACGGCTTGGGAGCATGTCCTGGTCAAAAGTCAAAGCTACAGTTGACTTTTCTCGTGAAACCCTAACTGTGGTTCAGATGAAATTGAAACTTGTTGCTCAAGCTTCTTGGGTCAATCCATTGTTGCAAATGGATCAACGTGGTATGTTGGAGACCCTCAAATCATGTCTTGAGGTCTTGGCTCATGATTTGTCCCAAAAGTCAACTTAGGGGTGAATTAGGTCAAGAAACCCTAATTCCTGATTTTTTATGTATGCATCCCCCGAGGCTAAATTGACTTGATGAAGGGGTTTATGATGTTCCATGGAGTATTTTAGGTTATGCTTTGAAGCATTGGCTCATGCCCAGAGGAAAATTTCCATCTGGAGGCCCTAGTCGACCAAACCCTAATTTGGTGACACTGGCGATCCTGAGGCTTGATCCACCTAGAAGGGAGAAAACTTGTGCTTAATCCTTGAAGTGGGAGTCCTCTTGATCCATTGTGGATATTTAAGAGGCTAGACAAGTTGAAGATCATGTCATTCCTTGATTGATCCTTTGTCTAAGAGCTCTGCGAGGGCTTGAAACCCTAAATCCTGTTTGTAGTGAATGCTCACCCACCTTTGGGGAGACTAATGAGGTATGATGGTCCATCCATATTGTGCTGATGATTTGCACAATGATGGGAAATCTTAGTGGTCAAAATTTGGGGTATGACACCCGACAAAAGATAGCCCCCTCTTAAACTTTGTATAAGGACATTTCCTCAGTAGAAAGCTAGCCTCCTCTTAGGCTTTGTATAATGATCCTTCCTCAGTAAAGTCAGCCTCCTCTTGGGCTTTGTACAAATGATTCTCCCCAGCAGAGCTAACCTTTCCAAACTCTCTTGTTGAGTTAAGACCCTTTTTGCCTCAATCTCGGGCTTCGTACGAGACAACAAACCACTCTCTTGTTGAGTATAAAAGACTCTCTTGTTGAGTCAATCACCTTTTCAAACTCTCTTGTTGAGTCAATCACCTTTTTAGACTCTCTTGTTGAGTCAATCACCTTTTCAGACTCTCTTATTGAGTCAATCACTTTTCAGACTCTCTTGTTGAGTCAATCACCTTTTCAAACTCTCTTGTTGAGTCAATCACCTTTCAGACTCTCTTGTTGAGTCAATCACCTTTCAGTACTCTCTTGTATATTCAACCCTTTTAGCCTCAATCTTGAGCTTTGTACAAGACAGATACAAATACTCTCTTGTTAAGTCGGTCTTTATCCCAAGCTTGGTATAAAGATTTCTCCCTTAGTAGGAGCTGGCCTCCTCTCAAGTTCTCCAGCTTGTTCAGCCACAATCCTGGGCTTTGTACAGGACAGATAAAAACACTCTCTTGTTGAGTTAGAACCCTTTTAGCCTCAATCTTGGGCTTTGTACAAGACATAAATTTCCCTCTCTTGAGTTGGGGATAGATACCTTCCCCAGCCGAGTCATTTCCTCCCAGCCTTTGTTTAGGCTTTGAGGAATAATTTCCCCAAGCAGAGTCAAACTCATTGCAGCCTCAATCTTGGGCTTTGTACAAGACACATACAAAATATCCTCACCAGAGTCAATTAAATTCCCCTTTTCAGCCTCAATCTTGGGCTTTGTACAAGACACTTATAAGCCTCCTCGACGAATTCAAAACCATCTTTTAGCCTCCTCTTAGGCTTTGTATAATGATATCCCCCAAAGAGTCAGTCTCTTTTTAGCCTCAATCTTGGGCTTTGTACAAGACAGATAAAACACTCTCTTGTTGAGTCGGTCTTATCCAGCCGCTTCTTAGGCTTTGTATAAAGAAATCCCCTAGCCAAATCAATTAACCTTTTAGCATCAACCTTGTGCTTTGATCAAGGCACACAAAAGTCAACAATCTCTCTGTAGAGATGACAAATTCTCTCTCAAATACCCTTTTAGCTTCAATCTTGGGCTTTGAACAAGACACCAAAACGTCATTTTCCTCCCTTAGAATAAGAGGAACTACGATTGCTCTGATTTCCCTGTTTCGTTTAAACGGGAATACGTAGGCATAAGATTACGAAATCTTAGTGAGCATACCAATCAAAAACTCTAGGTCCAGTACCTTTATATCAATCAAAACTTAGGTATAGTACCTTACCAAAAACACCCGAACATCAACAAAATCTCACTCACTCACTCATACTTCCCAAGAAACTTTCCAAACCCATCAGCAGATAAACACTATCAATTACAAAGCGAAACCTAAAAGCTAACATCCTGTGGATAACCATATATAGGATGGGTAATTGACAACTACCCATTGTATAACCTGACCCCGGACCCCCCAATCTCTTTAAAGCATTTGTTCAGTTAAACATTCGCGTGCAAGGTTAGTTTTAGATAGCTTCCCTTTCCCTTCCAGCTTCACGGGATAAATAAGAAATCAGAAAGGAGCACCCTTTCTCCTCGAGGAGGAAAACCCAAACTTCAGTGATAAGGTGATACCACTTGTAACACCCCCTTTCTATACCCTCAAATAATCAATTCAAATCAATTAAGCACGTACTGAAAATTTCATCAGAGTATGATTGTAATTAAGGCATAAAAGAGAATGTCACATCATGCTTGAAATTGAAAACATACAACACCTGCTCAAAACAGACATGCAACAGTGGGGTAGCTCAATACCAAGGGATCTTAATCCTTACACCCACATAACAAAGTTTAGAATAAAAGCGGAATTATCTAAACATTGATTCACAACATATATGCACACATATATATATATATATACCATACTCCAATATGAGTCACCAACTTCATTCATGTTTACATAAACATTCATCAGCTAGATATATGTACAAATATATCAACAAAAGATCACTACAGTCCTAGCTACCCGGTGTCACATATCAGAGCCGACCGACCAAAAGACACGAAGACACGCTTCACAAAAGACCACCAGCATACCTAATCTGCAATGCCTCATAGGGCATCATAAAACAGCAGAAGGGTGAGAAATATTATCATAATAACAATGCATATAATTATATATCTCAACATAAACATATACACATTCCACATATTCTCACCATTCCATCATACCACATAACCATACATATTATGTTTACTATGTCACAATCATCACATCTCACTCAATATACATCGCAAGGCATATATATATATAACCAAGCATATTCCTCATAATGCTTATCATTCAACACAAACACACATATTCATGTTTATCCATCCATGCACATCTGCACAATTCTACTCATTCCACATCAACATATACATCATGCATAATTCACCAATCCAATCAAGACCCGACAATACCACGCATCACATAACTGGGAATGACAGCATAGTCATTCTACCCCAATACATACCTCACTAGGAACGACAACATAGTCATTCTACCCTAGTGCACCTCTCATTAGGAATGACAACGTCGTCATTCTACCCCAATGAATATCCCACTAGGAATGACAACATAGTCATTCTACCCTAGTGGACACCACACTAGGAACGACATCAACGTCATTCTACCCCAGTGCACACCTCATTAGGAATGACAACATAGTCATTCTACCCCAATGAGTATCCCACTAGGAACGACAACATAGTCATTCTACCCCAATGGACACGACACTCAATTGTACATCACTAGGAATGACATATAGTCATTCTACCCTAATGAGTACTCCACCAGGAACGACATATAATCGTTCTACCCCAATGGACCCAACGACACACTCGCACTTCACTAGGAATGACATAAAGTCATTCTACCATAATGAGTACAACAACAACACTAGGAACAACATACAGTCATTCTACCCTAATGTGTTCGACCAAAACATTAATACCTCACTAGGAATGACATATAAGTCATTCTACCCCAATGAGTATTCTAACACAATTGGAATCCATTCCACACACCAAATATTACTACTATAGCAATCCCATGATAATCAATACCTTACCATTCATCTTGCTATGGATCTACGCCACAGAGGCCGCCATATCATACATTAATCATACACTCGAAACCACATACATTGATACTTACTTAAACAATGTATTTATCACTAACTACAACCCACAACAAATAGCATTTCATCATTTACACCCATATCAATTCACATCAAGAATTACTCACCATCAACCACAACAATCCATCATCACAACATCTCATCATATATTCACAATCAACATGCATTATCATTTAACTCAAACAATGCATATATTCACCAAAGAGCCACAAATCACAAAGAATTCCCCAATCAAGGGTTCACTCCACAAGCATATCCACAACACATTCATAACCACACCTTCATTTCATCAAAAACAACTATTCACGATTAAGCGGTAAAGTCGGCCAAAAGTCGGCTAAAAATAATATTTTCCATCATCATCAAAAAGTACTCATCCACAGCTTCGATTCGATATAAAGAATACTTAAATCCGATAAACAACGAAGAAGATATGTATATTTCAAAATAACGCAAAAACATAAATCGGAGGCCGGACACAACGAAACGTTTCGAAAATACTGTTCCGATTGGACCAGGTTCAAACCTCAAAACCATTTTTCCTAGAAAGAACATCTCATTAGCTTTCCAACGCTTCGAACGGGGGTCAAAACCGACTTACGGTTCAAGAGATATGAATTTTCGAAGTTTTGCCAAAAACCAGAAAATTCCCTGCGGGCTGCTACGGGTTTGGGCTATTTTGTCCGAAAATCCGACCGATTCAATTATTTTCTTCGAAACAAACACATACGCGCAACCACCAAATACATAAGAACAATTTAGAACACATAAACGAAATTTCTACGACGTTCGATTTGTCGATTAAATTTCAACCTTTCAAAAACCAGAATTTTCAAACATCACCAAATCGAATAAAAAGCACGCTATACGACGACCTAACCTTACTCGATACAACTACGTAATTAATTTCAAATTCTAACCGTGAAAATATCGGTTTCTATCGATTATGTCCAAATCGACCTAAACGGTATTATAACGAAAACAACCAAAACGATTCCAACGAAACCATACATAAACACATACAATGTTAAGATAACAATATTTATCACCCTTACCCGATTAATCGCGCTTTAGACGGAAAAATAAACAATTCCCACAACTTTCCTCTTTTCTTCTCTTCCTCTTTCTTTCTCTTCTCTTTTTCCCCCATTCTCGTACTATCTCTCTCTATTTATACTTTTTCTCTCTTTTCTTTCCATTCTGTTTCTATCCTCTCTATTTCTTTCCTCACAAACACAAACTATCTACTTAACATAAATATCTCATAATACCCTCTATTCTAATTTTCCCCGCAAACTCTCAAAAAACGGTAAAATCACATAATATGCAAATATAACATATTAACACATCATTTCACAAATGAAATCATTATTACTCAATTTAAATAAAAGACTCAACCCAAGCAAAAGACCAAAATACCCCTACACTCAAATATCTCGCAAACGCTCTCAAAACGCGATAAAACATAATCACGATGAAAAATAATATATTCTCAAATAAAAGTCAAGAATAAAATAATATAATAATAAAAATAATTAAATCGACTCGATTAATTAAATAAGACAAAATCGGGGCGTTACAACTCTCCCCCACTTAGAAATTTTCGTCCTCGAAAATATGCTAAGTACTAACAACCACGGATACGACTCACACATCCGACCAACTAACAAACATGCCAACAAAAGGCACACTGAGCCAACGCTCCACACTTGAAGTCACTTGGAGAAGTACCAGCTTCTCCCCCACTTATCTCATTCTCAATCCTAAAGACAAAGGATTAGATCGCGTCACCGACAAAAATCGCTCGCTACACATATCTATGGGTTTTGTGTCTGGTTTACCTAGAACACCGAGTAATTATGAAGCTATTTGGGTTATTGCGGATAGATTGACGAAATCTGCTCACTTTATTCCAACGAGAATGGATTACCCGTTGGAGAAGTTACTGAAGCTGTACATTGAGAGGATTACCAGTTTGCATGGTATTCCGTCTAGCATTGTGTCAGATAGAGATCTGAGGTTTACTTCGAGATTTTGGGAGAGTTTGCAAAGTGCTTTGGGTAGGAAGTTGCGTTTGAGTTCTGCTTATCATCCGCAAACAGATGGTCAGACTGAGAGGACGATTCAGCCACTTGAGGATCTTTTTAGAGCTTGTGTGTTGGAAAAGGGAGGAGCTTGGGATGGCTACTTGCCTTTGATTGAGTTCACCTACAACAACAACAACTTTCATTCGAGTATTGGGATGGCACCGTATGAGGCATTGTATGGTAGGCGGTGTATAATGCCATTGGACTGGTATGAGTCGGGAGAGAGTGTCGTGGTTAGACCTGAGATAGTCCAACAGACTACTGATAAGATTAAGATGATTCAGGAGAAGATGAAGATTTCTCAGAGTCGTCAGAAGAGTTATCATGACAAGAAGAGGAAAGCACTTGAGTTTCAAGAGGGAGATCATGTGTTTCTTCGAGTTACTCCGATAACTGGTGTTGGTAGGGCATTGAAGTCGCGTAAGTTAACGCCACGTTTTATTAGTCCTTATCAGATTTTGTAGAGGATAGGGGAGGTAGCCTATCGGATTGCTTTGCCACCGTCACTTGCTAATCTCCATAACGTGTTCCATGCATCTCAGTTGAGGAAATACATTGCGGATCCATCTCATGTAGTCCAAGTAGATGATGTGCAGGTGAGAGATAACCTGACCGTGAAGACATCACCTATACGGATAGAGGATCAGGAGTTGAAGCAACTTCGAGGTAAAGAGATTGTTTTGCTGAAGGTCGCTTGGGGAGGACCAGCCGGTGGAAACATGACTTGGGATCTTGAGAGTCAGATTAGGGAGTCTTATCCAGAGTTGTTCGTTTGAGGTAATTTTCGAGGGCGAAAATGTTTTAAGTGCGGGAGGGTTGTAACACCTCAATTTAGTAATTATTTATTTATATTAATTAATTGAGTAATTTTATAAATTAATTGATTTATGTGATTTATTTGATTTATTTGAATTATTTGATTTAAATGAATTATTTGATTTATTGAATTTACATGAATTATTGGATTTATATAACTTAATTGATTTATTTAATTTATATGAGTTAATTGATTTAATTAATTTAATTGAAATATGTGATTTATTGAATTATTTGGATTAATTGATTTATTGGACGTATTTAAGTTAATTGATTTATTTAGTTTATTTGAGTTAATTAATTTGTTTGATTTATCCTATTTGGTAGAATAATATAGAATTGCTAGAATTAGTAATTGGGCTTAATTGAGAGTGTGAATAAAAATTGTGATAGTGGGTTGAGTGAGCCCAATAGTTTAATGAGAAATTTGTGAGAGTTGGTAAAGTAGAGTAAGAGAAAGAATAGGGTTAGAAAGTTGGTAAATAGGAAAAGAGGCAAAAGGGAAAGAGGAGTGGAGAAGAAGAGGAACCCAAATTTAAGAACTCAAGAATCTATCAAAAATCAAGGTAAGTGTTCCGGACTGGGCCAACACCTGCCCCACCGTCAGGCAGGTCCAGCCCAATACTGGTAAGGCCCAATGAGGCCAATACAATAGCTAACGCCGAGCACGTCTCCAGCATTGCCGAGCATGCTCGTGCCTTCTCCTAGTTGGCCACGGGGAAGACACAACCGTCGTGCAAAAGCTCAGAGTCGGGGAGAGCACCCCTCTCCTCGACATCCACGTGCTCCTCCCCGCAAGGACACGTTCTCTTGTAACCTTCCACCTCCGTAGGAATCGGTCTGCCCTACCTCCGGAGGTATCGGGACCGTTACCCCAGGGCGAAGACCACGCACTGGTCTTCACTACGCCACGTAAGCCCTGGCAATTACTTGGATTGGGCCCTGCAATCCAGTTCAGTGCAAGTAACCGTTGGCCCCGTGCAGGGGACTCTCTATAAATACGCTCTCTCTTGAGAGGGTCGGGTTACTTAAGATTAAAAACTCACACCTATTTTCCGTACTTGCTTTTTCTCTGACCTTTCCTGACTTGAGCGTCGGAGTACCTTGTTATAACTTGTATTGCAATAAATAGTATAAGAATAACAATGTGGATTCTTTAAGTAGAAAGCATTAAATGCTAGTCAACATGTGACCCTTGTTTATATTATTTCACTGTTGTGCTAAGAAACAAAGAGAAAACATTGTGATGCTTTAGACACTGTAGCGAGATGATTGGTATGAATAAATTGTGAATTTTTCCTTGTCCCATTTAACTGTAGCGACACACCATTAAATGAAAGTGAATATGCAATGCTTCATTTAATTAAGTGGGCTGTAGCAATTAGGTATTAGGAATGAAATTGCCTTTTTATCCTTATACTGTAGCGGTAATACACAAATGAGTGATGCTACACATCATGACCCATAGCACTTGAAATAGGGGAATGTGATATTTAGTAAGAAACCATAATATTTAAATATGAAAGTCACCCACTTCCTTACATTGTACTATAACGCATGAGTAAATTATCAAGCATTGAAGTGCCATTTACTTATCACTGTAGCAAACTAAGCATAGAAACAAGGAAATGTAAACCTTCTTTTTTTTTAGCATGTTGTAGCGAATATGATAGGAAATGAGAATGGATTTCTTTTTGTTATTTATTTACCATCATGTAGCGCAAAAAGAAAAGAAATATTAGGGAGTATGACCCACTTAATTCCTATATGTTGCAGTACAAAACATGACCCCTTTTTTTCATTTATTGTAGTAATTATAAAATAAATATTGAAACTTTATTTAAATATTGATTATTTATTTAGATGTTGGTTATTTATTTAAATATTTATTATTTATTAAAATATTGATTATGTATTGAGTGTTGGATAATTATGTAATAATTGAATTATTTGATGAATATTGAATTATTTATTGAATATTGACTAATTATGAATATTGAATTCAATTATTGGTGATGGATTAATTATTTTATATCTAATCAGCAATATGTGTTTTGTGAATTGAGATTGGATTGTGTTGATACTTATGTATGTGCAAATGTGTGGTAATTCAAGTGTGATGAATTATTGATGATATGCATGAATGTTAAGATTAGGGAATGGTCTTAATTGCATATGATTTGTTGATTTGAACACGCATCATTTGTGTCAAGAGGCAATGCTTGTTAGTTCCGTGGGAGCTAGTGACTTGTTCCAAACCTAGAGCGGGGTTTGAAAGCCTAGGGAACAGGCTTTTGTGTGTTATTGGTCTAGGGAACGAACTCGGTTTAATGTAAAAATTGAAAAATAATAACAAGTGTTTAGTACCACATGCATAGTTGCATTGAGTCGTGCATTGAGTCTCATGGTGTATATGTTTCTGTGTGATATGAGATTATGTGTAATCATGTGAATTGTTGAATTAGTGAAATTATGGACTTGTGTGTATTTACTTGTGAATGATATGGTTACTTGAGTGATACTATGTTGATGAATCTTTTGAAGTGTGAGAATAATTGTAATTATGCTTATATGCCTTAAATTATATATTATCTTATGATTTCAATAATTATGTGAATTGTCACCCTTCTGTTGAAATAATGTTTTGTATGATATTGCTCAGGTACCGAGGAGTAGAGTTGCTTCGAGTACGGGGTATTCGTTGGAGTAGCTGATTTAGTTTCTTTATTTATGTTGGGTCGAGTCGTGCTCTGGTCATGTAACACTAGGGATATTTCGCTTTATGTTTGAGAGATACATTATGTACTCTACTTTATGTTGTTATGTTTATTTGAATTATGTGAAGTATTGGCTTTTATGCCTAAGTATTGATTATGAATGTGATAGTATGAGACTTTCATTATGTCTCTTACGATTTGAAGTAAATCCGCTCTTACATGTTAATGTGAAAGTGTATGAAAAATATGAATTTATATTAAGTGTTATTGAGCATGACAGGTGTTTGTGTGATGTTTTGAAAATATATGTGACACCCTTATTTGTGATGCATGATATTTACTCTGATTATTTATATATATTCCGCGAGGTTTAGAAGGGTGTTACAGAGTCACCCTTTGAATATGGTAGGATTAGCAATGTAATATTTTTCATGTGGTACTTAACTCCTTCTTGAAGGAAAGTCTTTAACATACATATTTTTTTCATTGGATCATTATCTTCAGCACTGTAAAGTGTTACGCATAGACCATGCTCTGATACCAACTGAAGGTGAGAAAAATACACAAGAAGGGGGTTGAATTGTATTATTCGTTTCTTAACTTTTCCTTTGATCAGAGTTCAGAATCTAAAAATTGATGCTCAGATCCTGATTAATACATTGTAGCGGAATATTAACAGAAGCAAATAAAACGATAAAGCACACACAGATTTATCCTAGTTCCTCCCAAACTGAGAATAGTCTAGTCCCCGTGCAACACAAGAGATTTTTCACTATAATCAAAATATGATTACAATCACTTATGCACTTAAGCATAAGATCTTTCTTTGCTCAGACTCTCATCCCGAGACTTCTTGCTTAAACCCCTCTAGTTCAAGACTTCCTACTTAGACCGCAGCCTAAGACTTTCCTGCTCAAAATCCATGAATCCAAGACTTCCTTGCTCAAGCCCCTCAAGCTTAAGACTTCCTTGCTCAGACCCTCAAGTCCAAGACTTCCTTGCTCAGACCACAATCTAAGACTTCCTTGCTGAGGTTCCACGAACCCAAGACTTGTGCTCATACCCTCAAGTACTAGAGTTCTGATCAGACTCACAGTCTAAGACTTCCTTGCTCAATCAATAACTGATCAAGACTTTCAATGCTCTAGCACATAGCAGAAGACTTACTTGGCTCAAGCTTCTCAGCAAGAGACTTTGATGCTCAAGCACATATCAAGAGACTTTATTTAAACTACTAAATAACATGTTTAGTAGAATAGAGAACAAGGTGTACTTGATACAAAATCAGAGGTACATGGTAATAACCATAATAAAGACCTTAAGAACTTAAGATTTCTAAGATATTCAATGTTTAAGAAATCTTAAGGCTTTATACAATTTACAACATATAATAGAATTTCTGCATACTCGATTGTGTTGCTTATTGTTGATCTTATTATCCCTCCATCCAGATAGAAGTGTGAAACACTCATATCCTTCTTGGCTTTCCTTCTCTATTTTTCTTGCTCCATGTTCCTTGTTGAAAATTCAGATTGAATCTTCAGCTGCTTATATAGCAGTTGTAGAAGACTAGCCGTTGGAAAATATAACTTGTACAAGTGTCTTTGTTTCTCCATAGTATAAGAGATGTTGAAGATAAATATATCAAAAGATCTTAATCCATTATGTAACATGTTTAACCATTGCGTCTTCTATGTAATCTTGTACTATAGATTTGTTGAGAGTAGATGTCCGTAAAACATGTCAACTCTTCTTGAGCCTTGTGAACATAGACTCTAGCTGACAAACTGATTTGACAATGCAACTTGTTTTCTGCAGTACAGATAACTTTACCTTTATTACTATCTCTAAATATTCACCAGAAGCTGATACATTTACTAAGTGTAGAGAAAATATGTTGCTCGTCTGATGCTGAGACCTTCAGCTTTAGAGTCTACTGCAGACATCACTTAGAGAGTGTTCTTCAAATTCTGAACCACCAGAAGCTAGTAACTCAGCTTCTCTCAAATGCATCATTATATCAGATTTGAATGTATTCTTTTTAAGTTTTAGAACCTGCATACTTGAAACACACATTAGATAGACCATTATTTTTTCAATATTATGTCATGAACAAATCTTATTCTAAAAGTCTAATGACTAAACCAATATAACCAACCGTCCAAAAACATCTTTGAGAATTTTTTTTTATCTTTGATTATGGAGTTCCGGGTGTAAGAATCCGCAATAACGATGTGAAATAGAGACGAGCACCAAATACATGAATATTAGACAGAATATCAATCTACAACTTGTAGATTGTTTGGAGCACGTCCTATACTAGTTCAATTTTTATTTTATATATCTCTATATAACTTCTTTGATCAACTTCTTTACTATTTAAAAAAGAAAGATAAAATGTGTTATTCTAAGACTTTCTTATTTGATTATTTTTTTTCTTTGTGAGAATTCCGTTTTTTTAAATTACAAAAATCTTTTTAAAAAGTTAGCATAATTTAAGGAGGCAATTAAACATGATTTGGTTTCTCCATTTTACTATTATTTTATTCATTATATATATATATATATATATATATATATATATATATATATATATATATATATATATATATCTTTGCTATGTTAAATGGTGAAGAGACAAACCAAATATGCTATAAAATGTTGAACAAATTCATTCCTGTTTTCACTTCCTTAACATTTTTTAACACCCATCAACAAATAAACTTTACTTTTCTCTATTATTTATCTTAAAACTATTTCTATAATGTGATTTATTTTTCGAACTTATTAATATGCTACAATAATTTTTTATAATAAAAAAATAGTAAAAATAAGTAGTTAAACAATGAAAAGTTTGACTACTGAAAAAACTATTGTGATAATCGATGTCAGGGACAAAGTAAAAACTATAAGAAAATGTGAGTTTTTTAAATAAACAAGAAACCATTCAACTCAAGAAGAGATAGATAAAATAGAGTTGGTTATGATGGTTATTGCATTCACTTTCTCAAAGAGACTTAAATGATTACAAGTGAAAAATAACAACCAATCTCTCTTCTAACAAGTGAGAGAACAACCTATTTATAGACTACTAGTATATGTATGTTATGAATGATGATAACACTTATATATGACATACATAGATACTATATAACATAATACATAAACTATCTTTTACTAATGGATGCTTGAACATAGCCCCGTTACTATCTTGTTCTTTTGCAAGGTGTTAAGATCTCGAAAATTAAGATGCCCAAGCCTATAATGTCATATCCATTCTTCTCTACTAGTCTTTGTATCAAGACACCTATGTTTCATAACCTTCAATTGAACCTTGAAGGTTCTATTTGGAGCCATGGCATCCTTTAAGACCAAAACTATGTTTGCGTCCATAACACGTAGCGCTCTCTTCTCCATATGAATTTTGTAATCCTTCTAAAGTAATAAGATAATACTTGGAAGGTTACTGATCCGAAGTATTCGAACTGATCCACGTAAGCTGGTCGTCAGAAGGTGAGGTGCCCGGATGATCGTTGGTCGTAAGGCGTACAACGTGCTCGGCTTGAGAATGAGGAGAGGAGGGGGTGTACTTGCAAGGTACTCCGAAGCTCAAGTAAGAAAGGGTCAGAGAAAAAAGGGGCAAGCACAAAGTGTATGCTTAGGGTGAAAATGTGATACCTCGCCCTCTCAAATGAGAGGGTTTATATAATGTTCCCCAGCGCGTGGCCAACGGTCCTATTTTCAAGGCAAAATAACAGTTTTCCTGAAGAATAGGTAACTGCCCAAACTAGCCGTTATGACGGGCAGGAGGGTAGTTGCGGGCATCTGTCCGTCAGCTGCCGGGGGGCTGTAGTTCATGTGTTGCGGACAATAATTCCGGGTATGACTGAGCAGTCAGTGCCCGGTTGTAGTGGCAAAAGGGTACTTTTGTCATCTTAATGGACTGGATCCAAGCGTTTGGGTCGTTACTGTAGCAGTCACGGATTGGGCCGCGCATGGCCGTTGGCCCAGTCCAGAACAGTAGCCCCCCAAGTCGTTGCTTCCGAGCATGGAAGTGATGACTTAAGGATAGCGTACAGTCTCGAGGAAGTAGAGCGTTTTGCTCGTTGGCTGTGGAAGCCCGTGGTTTCTATTGTCCGTTGTGGCTGTTGGCCGTGGTCGTTATACGTTGCCCATTATCGGTGGGTACCAACAGTTTAGTGGAATACGGAATGGTACGGGGGTTGCCACGTGTGTGTTGGAACTTGTGCCGCCGCCGCTTAGGCAATGATGGCTAGCGGGTAGTCATTATGACCTATGTGCGCGTGTGGTTGCACGTGACCTCCTGTATAAATAGGGGAAAACCTTCATTTATAACCTTTTCCTTCAATCTTCAGCAAATTTCTTGCCCGTGAACGCTGTCCGTTGCAACCTTCATTGTTTGAAGCTCCGAGCAAGTCCTTTCAGCCTTATATTTACGAGTAAGTCGTCTTTTTTCCTTGTTTTGCTTTTTGTCGATGTTTACTTAGACATTGCATGTGGTTAGGTTAGATTTTAGGAGACTTAGGGTTGTATATGTGGTAGCCGCCGGTGGTGGATGATGGTTCCGCCGTCTCCATCGCTGTTAGACTGTTGTTACGCTGCGTGTGGAGGGTCTGTCCGTGACGCCATCGCGATGGTGACGTGCACGTGACCGTGCGAGCGTTGCGTTTTATGGAGTTGTGAGCTGAATGAAAAACTCGTGATCTTGCTTTGGAGAAGTTCCTCGTGTGGGAGGAGAGTTTCGGGCACTGTCTCGCGGGGAGACTTTTCGTAGTGTTGTCAGGGCTTAGGCTGGGGACGTCGTCCTCAGCCCTTAGCGCGCCCTTTCACTTGTTTAGCGGTGGAAGGGTGGATTTGATTAGCTGTCGAATTCACTGTCTTTCTCTACTTTTCAGGTGATGGCGACAGGGCCCCGTGGAGAAATTGTATTAGATTCGTCCAAGGAGGAGTCTGGTTCCTCGGGGAGTAATAGCACTCAGTCTTCGAGTGGGTCCACTGAGCAGGATACGGACTACGAGCAAGAGGACGAACTGCGGGACGATGATCAGGAAGAGGTGCTCGAGGAGGAGGTACCCGAGGAGGATGCACCCGAGGAGGATGTAGCAGAAAATAAAGCAGAGGAATGGGAGGTAGCGGAACCCTCTGAGCACGTGTCCGAGTTTGCGAGCTATGTTGGAGACTGCTTCCGGACGGTGGGAGACGACGGGGATTGGAGAGTTCACTTTCCCACTGCTAATGAGCACGTCTGCACCAATTACGGGGAGCGTTTCACGATGTATGAATATGTCTTCAAGGAGTTGGGCTTGAGGCTTCCATTTACGGATTTCCAGCAGCCCGTCTTTCTACATCTTCACCTGGCCCCTACGCAGCTCCACCCCAACTCGTTAGCGTTCATGCGGGCGTTCGAGCTGGTGTGCGAACACTTGCAGGTAGGGGCGACTCTTCCATTCTTCTTCACCGTATTTCATCTTCAACGGCAGACTTCTGGAAAGAGCTATGGCTGGGTCTCTTTGAAGAAGCAGCGTAAGCTGTTCAAACCTTTCTCTGAATCTATCTGTACATTTAAGACGAGGTACTTCGTCGTGGAGCCCGTATCGGAGGCTGCCCAGGATAGCACGTTCTGCTGGGAGCTTGAAGTGGATGAGAACGGGGAGGATAGGATTAACGAGGAGGGTAAATACATTGGGCGGCGATTGCTGAAATATCCCTTCCAGTGGACCGGGGCGCATTTTACTAAGCCCCCAAAGGACTATGTTTTTGAGCCGACCGATTTGGATGAGGGGGATGCTGCCTCATATGAGAAACTGCTGAAGTACGTGAACTTGTTCTGGATGGCCGAGTGTGTCACGAAGAAGAATGTGGCGATCCTTGAGGACGACGGTAGTCCTCGGGTGGAGCCTCGTTTTATTAACGTTACACTACTGGGGTGCAACACTTATAGGGATGCTATGGATCTGCTCGGTATTTAATCTTAATATATTGCTTTGTATTGCTCGTTATTTTCTATCATCTGACGCCTGTTTTTGTCTTTTGCAGCCGCTATGCCTTCAGCCCACGAAAGGATGGTGAGGAACGTGGCCGCGCAGAAACAAGCTGCTGCAGCTGCTACTCCTAAGGTTCGTCCTTCCCCTGCCCGTGCGATTGGTCCTTCCCAGCCTCCTCAGGGGAATGTTTCACCGGCCAATTCTCAACGGTCTCCAATGCCCCTGGCGACCAGGTCTAAGCGTCCAAGGAACGAGGCAGTGGATCTGGGCAAGGCGTCAGAGAAAGCGAAATTCGAGCTGCCTCCTTGTGTACTGGACAAGAGGTTTTTTGAAGGGACCTCTTTGGTGATTCCCCACGCTGATTCTCTACATCTGCAAAGCCTGGACCGTCCGAGCAAGAGGGCGTTGGTGGCCCAGGATGCCTCTGCGGTGGTCAGCCTGCTGGAGATGGCGGCCACCTATGCCGAAGGGGACACGGCCACTAAGGGTGAGTTGACTATTGCCCGCGGGAAGGTGATCGCTCTCGAGGAGAGCTTGAGGAAGGCCAGGGAGGAAGGTAGGGTTGCCAAGGAGGCGAGGGAGAAGGAGAGCGAGGAGGTTGCCCAGCTAAAGGGGAAGATGGTTACGCTCGAGGCTGAGAAAAAGGTTGCTGAGGACTTGGTCGCGCAACTGCAGGCGGCCAATGCTCCGGGCGAGGAGGAGCCTGAGGACGTGAAGGTGCTGAAGACAAGGTCAGAGTTAGTTGCCCGACTGGTGGTGGCCGAGGATGACAACGTGGTGCTCGGCGAGGAGTCCTTCAAAAACGCAGTGTCTCAGCTTCAGGTGGTGAATCCTGGTGTTAATTTGGTGACCGAAGGTACCAATTTCCTGGCGTACGTTAAAGACGGGAAAATAGTGATGCCAGAGTCTGTCCTTGCCGGCCAAGCTAGAACCCAGACCTCTCCGCCCGATGATGAACGAGTCGAAGACACCGAGGAATGATGTTTGCCGACGATGATGTTTTGCCAGCCTGCGTGCCGTGTAGTTTGTTGTAATTTTATTTGGTTTGGGGGGCGTGGCCCCCCTTTTTATGTAATTCGTACAATCTTTGGCCCTGGTGGCCTTTTTTACTTTATGCCTGGTTTATGTTGGCCGATTTTGTTACTTATATGATTTTTGTTTATGTTGTTGTACTTTACATTAGTTGTGCATATATGACTGCCCGTCGGAGGGTGTGTCCGTTAGCAGAGCTATCTTTTGAAGCTTGCTCATTGTGTGTGAATTCGCCAGTGCAGAGAACTGGTCGAATAGTCGGGGAAGGTCCTGGCGAGGTTGCGGATCTCAGGTCGCGATTGAGGCCTGAGTTCGTGGCGTGAACGTCCCATCGCGAGCTGGGGTTCTGCCTATCATGGTACTTGGGCGAAGGCGGTGCTCGATTGAGGACCGCCGACTAGCAGAGTTCCGGCTCATTTACTTGAGCGGGATTCCACTTTGTACGTATGCATCGTTTGTACCTGGATGAGCATTATGACCGTTGGGTGGTCCTTTGACGCGAGGAAGCCTATTGTGACTTTAGCTGTAGTATTGCTTAAGTTTTTCAGCGTTCCATGGTCGAGGGATTGTATCCCCATTAAGGTTTTCGAGGAAGTATGCACCATTTCCTGTTTTGGCACGGACTCTGCATGGCCCTTCCCAGTTGGCCGCTAGTTTACCTTCGCAAGAGTCCTTGTGGTTTCTTCGCAGGACAAGGCTGCCCACGTCGAATTCTCATCGTAAGACTTTGGCGTTGTGCCTGATTGCTATTTTTTACGTAAGAGACGCTTCGCGGAGGGCTGCTCCTGTCCGGATTTCCTCGACGAGGTCGAGCTCTTCTCTCATCACTTCGCTATTCATCTCCTCGTCTAGAGGTGACTCGATCCTTCTGGACAGTACGTGGATCTCGATGGGTAAAACAGCCTCCATGCTATATGCTAAGTGGAAAGGCGTCTCCCCGGTGGTAGACTGAGAAGTAGTACGATATGCCCATAAGACGCTGTGGAGTTCCTTCACCCAGGCCTTCTTCGTTTCGTCCAGTCTTCGTTTGAGGCCACGAAGGATGACACGGTTGGCCGCTTCCGCCTGCCCGTTGGTCTGGGGGTGCTCGACCGAAGCAAAGTGTTGCTTTGTTCCGAGATGGGTGACGAAGTCTTGGAACTTCTTGTCCGTGAATTGTGTTCCATTGTCCGTGACGATTGCTTGGGGAATCCCAAAACGGGCAAGGATATTTCGCTTGTAGAAGCGTAGAATGTTAAGTGTTGTTATCTTCGCTAAGGCTTCTGCTTCTATCCATTTTGTGAAATAATCTACGCCCACTATCAGGTATTTGTTTTGGCTAGACCCTGTCACGAAGGGTCCTAGGATGTCTAGGCCCCACCAGGCGAATGGCCACAGGGATGTCAAGCTTTTCAGCTCGTTAGGTGGAGCTAGGTGCATATCCCCATGCTGTTGGCATTTATCGCATTTTTTCACATGCTCTTTGGCGTCTTGCTGCATAGTTGGCCAGTAATATCCTGCCCGGAGTGCCTTGCGGGCAAGGGACCTTCCTCCCAGGTGCTGGGCGTTAATACCTTCATGGATTTCTCGTAATACATGGGGGACAATCTCCTCCTCTATGCACTTTAGCAGTGGGATGGAGAAGCCCCTTCGGTAAAGTTTATTCTCGAGGATGACGTACGAGCAAGCTCTTCGTCTGATGGTGCTGGCTTCCTTGGGGTCATCCGGAAGTTCGTCCCTGGTGAGGTAGTTGTACACGGGCGTCATCCAGCAGTCGCTGTCTCCGATCGCGTGCACGTGTAGGGTCGAGGACACCTTGTCGATGCTGGACCAGGGAAGTATCTCTTGAATGACTGACCTGTTTCCGCCTTTCCTCTTGGTGCTTGCTAGTTTGGACAGGACATCTGCTCGCACGTTGTGTTTGCGGGGAACATGTCTTACTACTACCGTCCTGAACCTCGACATCCTTTCCTTGACTAGGGAGAGGTATTCAGATAGACTGTCATTTTTGGCCTGATACTCCCCGGAGATCTGGTGGGCTACGAGCTGAGAGTCTGTGCAGATGATGATTTCTTCTGCCCCTAGGTCTTCGGCTAGGCGCAACCCAGGGAGGAAGGCCTCATACTCCGCCTGGTTGTTCGATGTGGGGAAGGACAGAGTGAGAGACGCCTCTACTATGGTCCCTTCATTGTTTTCAAGAATTACTCCTGCCCCGCTGCCACTCGAGCTGGATGCTCCGTCCACGTAGATGGTCCATTTGTTTGCTATGTGGGGCGAGGAGTCTGAGAAGGTTACTTCCACCACGAAATCGGCCAGGGCCTGTGCTTTGAGAGCTTTTATGCTTTCATACTGGACGTCAAATTCGGACAGCTCCAACGACCACTTGAGCATTTGACCGACCATGTCTGGCCGGCCCAGCAATTGCTTGATGGGTTGATCTGTCCTTACCACGATCGTATGGGCCAAGAAGTAGTGTCTCAGTCGTCTGGCAGCGTTGACGAGGGCCAATGCTACCTTTTCTATCTGCTGATATCACAACTCCACGTCCTGCAACACTTTGCTCGTGAAGTATACGGGTTTTTGCCCGGCGTGATTCTCGCGGATGAGAACGGCGCTCACAGCCTCGGCGGTGACGGCGAGGTATAAGAACAAAACTTCCCCGGTATCTGGCCGTGATAACACGGGCGGTTTCGACAGAGCTTGTTTTAAGTGAAGGAGGGACGCCTCGCATTCCTCGGTCCATTCAAATGCGGCTTCTTTTCTCAAGAGCTTGAAGAAAGGAAGGGCGTGTTGGGCGGATTTAGCGACGAAGCGGGACAACGAGGTGAGTACCCCATTGAGGGACTGGATGTTCTTCTTAGACGTGGGCGTTGGGAACTCAGAGAATGCCCGGCATTTGTCGGGGTTAGCCTCTATTCCTCGTTCCGTTAAGTAGAAACCAAGGAATTTACCTGCCCGTACGCCGAACGTGCACTTCTCTGGGTTAAAACGCATTTGATATTTTCTCGCTTGCTCGAAGATTTGGCGAAGGTGGGCGACGTGGTCCAGCTCCTCGTGGGACTTGACGATCATGTCGTCCATGTATACCTCGAGCATGTCGCCTATTTGTCCTTGGAAGACTTTGTTCATCATTCGTTGGTACGTAGCGCCAGCGTTCTTCAGTCCGAAGGGCATTACGTTGTAGTAATAGTTGCCCGATTCGGTCATGAAGGCCGTGTAAGTTTTATCGCTCGCGGCCATTGGGATTTGGTTATAGCCCGAGTAGGGGTCGAGGAACGATAAAAGTTTAAAACTTGCAGAGTTATCTACGAGTTTATCTATGTTGGGGAGGGGGTAGGCGTCCTTCGGACAGGCCTTGTTAACATCGGTATAATCAACGCACATTCTCCATTTGCCATTATTTTTTCTTACAAGTACAACATTTGAGAGCCATGTAGTGTATTTGGCCTCAGAAATAAACCTAGCTTCTAGAAGGTCTTTAACGGCTTTCTCCGCGGCTTCCATCTTCTCCGGGGACTGTTTCCTTCTGCGCTGGGCAACGGCTTTGACGGCCGGATCAATTGTAAGCTGGTGGCAAGCGACGGAGGGGTCCAATCCTGGCATTTCAGCAGCGCTCCATGCGAACAAGTCTGCGTTCTCCCTGAGGCACGCTTTTAGCTGTCTCTTGGCCAGGTCAGGGAGGTTTGCTCCGATCTTCACTCCCCGTTGGGGGTCTTCTCCGAACGGGATAATCTTGAAGTTGCCATCTGGTATGGGGCGCAAGAGATGGCCGCTGTTGGGGGACTGGCTACCCGAAGTCGTCAGGTCTTTGGCGTGATCCTCCTCGCTGAAACGGATGTCCAAATCGATGGATTCGACCTAGGGGAGTGGCTTTGGCTGCTCAGAGCTGCTGGGCAGAGGAGGGCGACCAGATGTCCTCGGCTGCGCTGAGATGGTGCCCAGTCCTTTTGATGCTGCTTCAAAGCATCGACGAGCAGCTTTGATGTCGCCGTGGAGGGTGGCGACCATCCCTTCAGAAGTGTAGTACTTCATCTTGAGATGTACGGTGGAAGGCACTGCAACCAACTCTGCCAGGGTTGGCCTTCAAAAAATGCACTGATATAGTGACGGGCAGTCAATTACCAGAAACTGTGCTTTGATTGCTCGAGTTGTTTTTCCTGAACAGAAGGTCATGATGAGCTCTACGTAACCTCGAGGCCTTGTTACTGCTCCGTTGAATCCCTGCAGGTCGGATCCAACGTATGGAGTAAGGTGAGAGTCATCCAACTGCAGTGTCTCGAACAGGTGGTTGTACATTATATCAACTGAACTGCCCTGGTCCACGAGTATCCTACGAATGTCGAAGTTCGCCATCCTTGCCTGGATGAGAAGCGGGATGCTTGAGTTTGGTGACCCGCCGAGGAGCTTCTCTTTGTAGAAGGAAATAGGAGAGGATCCTTTAAGAGTGGTATCCAGCGTGGTGACTTCGTTGGAACTCTTGCTGATCAGTTGATCGAACTTCCTCTTGACCGAACCAACCGTGATTTTGTTGAATCCACCACCGGAGATGACCATGGCCGACGGGAAGGTTTCCCACGGGCTGTGAGCGCCGAGGAACGTGGAAGCGGGCAGACTATCAGGGATACAGAAGTCTTCTGGCCGAGTCACGGACATAGCGACCTGCACGTTGGTGTCATCGGAGGGCGGAGTCTCTTCTGCAACCTTCTTGCTCTCCTGGGTTTCTTGCCAGGGAGCTTCTTTCTTCTTCTCGAACTGCTTCAGGTGGCCGTCGCGAATGAGGATTTCTATGGCATCTCGGAGGTGGATGCATTCTTCCGTCGTATGGCCGTGGCTCTTGTGGAAGCGGCAATACTTGGATTTGTCCACACCTGGCCTGGCCGGCATCTGTTTGGGGAAGCGGACCCCCGCTTGCTTGAACTCTGAGTTGGCACATTCGGACAAGATTTTCTCCCTCGAGGTAGTGAGGGGGGTATAGTCGTGGAACCGTCCAGAAGGTCCCTTCTGTTCGCGTGCATCGCGAGGCCGATCGTCGCGTCTTTTATCTCCTCGACGGGATGTTGAGGGCTCTTCAGCTCTGGATGTCCGGGCACCTTCCTGGTGACGGGAGGCCCGGACAGAGTGGGCAGCGACCTTCTCCTCGTATTGTATATGTGACTGGGCTTGGTGGAGGAGAGCGTTGAGGTTCCTCGGTGGATCTAGGCCGATGGCTTTCGCGAAGTCTGAGCCAGGACGTAATCCCTGCTCGAGCAGGAACTTCTTCATCTCGTCGGTCGTTGGCACTTGGACGGCTTCCTTGTTGAACCGCTCAATGTAGTCCCGAAGAGGTTCATCTCTCCCCTGTACAACAGCTCCAAGGGACGCCTCAGTCTTTGGATGGCGTCGTGATGCGGTAAAGTGTCGGGAGAAAATCCTCCCGAGCTGCCTCCAGGACGTGATGGATTCTTCTGGCAGCTGTTTGTACCAGGTCATTGCTCCCTTCCGGAGCGTGGTTGGGAACAGGCGGCATTTGATGGCTCCCCGTACCCCTCTGTAGTCCAGAAGAGCATCTATGTTTTCTATGTGCTCGTCTGGGTCCGTGGTTCCATCATAAGTCCCTAGAGACGGAGGTTTCTCTAGTCCTTTGGGGAGACGAGTGGCCAGGATCCTGTGGGACAACGGGCCGCGAGGCTCGTCGTCGCTGTCCGAACTTGAAGTCGACGGTGACCGTTGTCTGCGCTCGCGGCGGCGGTCTCTGCGAGGTGAGGGTGATCGTAGCCAGTCGCGAGGTCTGGCCGGTGGAGAATGCCCGTCTTGCCTCGTTCTCTTGTGTCTTGGTGGTGAGTGATCTCACGGGGAGATCTGGTCATGCTTGTGAATGCGTAGTGGTTCAGGTTCACGCCTCGTCATACGGTCTTCCCGGCGCCTAGGTGGCGGGCTTCTTGATCTCTGGTGTTTCCTCTTAGGAGGGGAGGATCTTGGTAGAGCTGCTTCTTTGAGAGCTCCTATCCTTTCTCCTTGCTGCAAGATAAGGAGGTTTGTGCGGTTGACAGCGTCCAGGAGGGCTGCAACGGCCAGATCGGCGCTGGGGGTGCCAGGATTTGGTCGTTCCCCCAACAGTGACTGTTTTCCTCCTTGCTCAGTGGGAGGAGGAGTTGGAGACGCAGTGGCACCGTCCCGAAGGAAACGGGGATCAGAAAGTAACAATGAACTGCCATTAGCGTCCATCTTGTTGACGGGGACAAGAACCGTAGCGTCCGCACCTTTTGCGGAGTTCTGAGCGGCCATTCGTGGGTGGATCAAAGAAAGTATGTTTTGATCTTTCAGTTTCCGATGAGGAAAGAAAGAAGGGGAGAACAAGGAGTTCCCACAGATGGGGCCACTGATCCGAAGTATTCGAACTGGTCCACATAAGCTGGTCATCAGAAGGTGAGGTGCCGGATGATCGTTGGTCGTAAGGCGTACAAAATGCTCGGCTTGAGAATGAGGAGAGGAGGGGGTGTACCTGCAAGGTACTCCGACGCTCAAGTAAGAAAGGGTCAGAGAAAAAAGGGGCAAGCACAAAGTGTATGCTTAGGGTGAAAATGTGATACCTCGCCCTCTCAAATGAGAGGGTTTATATAATGTTCCCCAGCGCGTGGCCAACGGTCCTATTTTCAAGGCGAAATAACCATTTTCCTGAAGAATAGGTAACTGCCCAAACTAGCCGTTATGACGGGCAGGAGGGTAGTTGCGGGCATCTGTCCGTCAGCTGCCGGGGGGCTGTAGTTCGTGTGTTGCGGGCAATAATTCCAGGCAAGACTGAGCAGTCAGTGCCCGGTTGTAGTGGAAAAAGGGTACTTTTGTCATCTTAATGGGCTGGATCCAAGCGTTTGGGCAGTTACTGTAGCAGTCACGGATTGGGCCGCGCATGGCCGTTGGCCCAGTCCAGAACAGTTACATTTGATTCCAGAAATATACAACACATCCTTTATCAAAGAATGTTTACCATCCATTCTCTTTATCGATAAGTCACTGATCCCTTTCGTCGCTAGAGTCGTATCATCAGCGAATTTTACATTGTTCTTCATTGCATGATTGATTGTAACAAACTAATCGTTTCTTCATGTCATGTACGTTGAACATCTGGTTCCAAATACCATAGGTTGCTGCATTGTACAACCTTCTTCGTAGTCACCATGACATTTTCTTCTGCTTGTAATCGGTTACAATATATAGGTAACTGATTATATCCTTCTCTAATAGCCTGTTGTAGTCTCTTACAACCAAGGTTGTTACCCGATTTAAAACTTAAACTCTATAGATTTCACGTTTCTAAGTCAGCATTTCATGTTAAATCGAGGGTAAAAACTCATTTATGTAAAATCGTATCACGAGACAATTTTAAACAATTTAAATCACTCTGAAATCGGTGAAATCCTATAAAATCGTTAGATTTTACTCTTTGAACCGGTTTTACCTTTTTTTGGTCGTATTTTAAAAATATAATTTTATATTTAGGCCCTTGAAATTGAAGAACCTTTATCATCTAGAGATGAATATGATCAAGTTGAAGATGAAGACACTAATTAAGATGATATTGTAGAAGGATTTCACTTTCGAATAAGTTGAAGATGAAGATGAAAACACTTGTTTTATTTAAACTTAAGAAACTTATGAAACACTTGTTTTTGGATAGGATGTTATTTTTTATGATTTGGTGGGTAATTTATGTAGTTTGATACAATTTTATGAATAGTACACTTTATTATGACGATTTAGTATATTTTTTCTTTATAATTATGTTGAGATAATCAATGTCAAGAACAAAGTAAAACTGTGAGAAAGAGAGAGTTTCTTGACCAAGCATGAAATTATTCAGTTTACGAAGAGAGAGAAGAAGGAATAAGAAGAAGAAAGAAACATAGTTTGTTAGATGATTATTTTCTATTCACTTTCTCAATGAGCATTAAATGATTACAAGTGAATAACAATCAACATCTCTCCTAACAAGTGAGAGAACAACCTATTTATAGATGACTAGCATATGTATGTTATGTATGAAGAAAACACTCATACATGACATACAAATATACTTACATAACATAATGCATACACTATCTTCGACTACTGTATGCTTGAACAAGTTTCCACTATAGTATGAACACTCAACCCTGTCGAATCCTAAAACTACCCCTGTCAAGACTGAAGTTCGATCCAAAACTACAAATCTCCACCTTGGAACAAACTCCAAAACATCAGGGGAACAAACTAGCTATCATCATGAATTTTTATCAACTACATACAATGGAAAAACTTGTTGCATGGTAATGACTTGGTGATCATATCAACAAAATTGTGATTAGTCATAACCTTCATCACTTTAACTTCTCCCCTTTCAATTTTCTTCATGGAAAAATGCAGCCTAACATCAATGTGCTTGGTTTTCTCATGATAGGCTGAATTATTTGACAAATGTATGACACTTTGATGATCAAATTTAACCGTGATTTCTTGACCTTGAAGTTTTAGTTCTTTAGCAAATCCTTCAAGCCACATTGCTTCTTTTACAACTTCAGTGAGGGCAATATATTTAGCTTCAATGGTTGATAAGGCTACAACCTTCTGAAGTGTCGCTCTCCAAATGATTGTTGTACCAAACATAATGAAAACATATAGAGAAAGAGATTTTCTGTTATCCATAGATCATGCATTGTCAGAGCCAACAAATCCTTCGACTTCAATTTCGCTATCATCGCCTTTAGCTCCACCATGAACCAGGAATCTGCACCAAGATCCTTTTATGTATCTTAGGATCCATTCCAAGGCTTGCCAGTGCACCTTTACAGGGTTTGTCATGCACCTGCTTACATGGCTAACGACATACGCTATGTCTGGCCTAGTACAAACCATATCATATATCAAAGAACCCACTAGACTAGCATATGTAATGCTATCCATATAGACTCTTTTGACTTCATTACTATGAATTTGAGTTATACTTAGCTTGAATTGCTGAGTTGTTGATGTTATAATAGGTTTTGAGTTCGACATACCAAACTTGCCAAGAATCCTCCTTAGATTTGACTCTTGAGATAAGCATAACTTTGACTGCTTTTTATCTCTCTTGATGTCGATACCTAAAATCCTGATTGCAGCTCTAAGGTCCTTCATTTTTAATTCCTAGTTAAGTTCAAATTTCACCCTCATTACTTCTTCGACGAGGTTTCTTGCTATAAGGATGTCATCCACATAGAGAAATAATATGACATGTGAGTTTTAAGGTGAGAACTCGAAATAGACACAATGATCGAAGTTGCTCCTTGAGAAACTTATGTGTGCCATGAACTTGTCGAATCTCTTGTTCCATTTCCTAGGAGATTGTTTCAGGCCATATAATGACCTGTTCAGCTTGCACATATAATCCTCCTTATTTTTTTTCTTCATACCATTCAGATTGCTTCATCAGAATTGTTTTGTCTAGATCACCATTAGGGATTGCAATTATACCCATCTCAGTGGGCACCCACAAAAATTACCCACAACGGGTAAGGTAAAAACCCTCAAAATGGGTACGGATACAGGCACAGGTAATTACCCACTAATATAAGTGGATATGGGTGCGAGTGCAGGTACTTTAGTACCCAGCCCGCCCCATACCCGTACAATATATATTTATATTTTTTTCATTATTATGCATACATGTTAATCTAACAATTTTATTAAACACATCACTATTAAACTTCTACGCATTTTAATATAAATGTTTTTTATTTCATAACTCAACAATAACATCCTCAAATATTTTTAAATGTTGTTGAAAAAATTAAAATGACATAATAAATTATAATTGATCAATAATTTTTTATTAGAAATGTGGGTAAACGGGTATGGGTATGGGTACTTAGGTACCCATAGGATACGGGTACAGGTACAAACGTTGGTGCCCACACAAGTATGAGCTCGGGTATGGGGATTTTTTAAACTGCGAGTCTTACCGTCCCTAATCACCATATAGAAAATCAGTCTTGACATCCATCATATTTTTTCTTCATATAACAAGGAGCAATCTAATGGATATGTGTTTCACAACTGGAGATAATACATCATTGAAATCCACCACTTCCCTCTGAGTGAAGCCCTTTGCAACCAGTTTTTCCTTGAATCACTTTGACATAACTATTTCATTCCTTCCTTTATGAAATTCTAGCATAGCAGATAACAGATGTCCTAACACATGTCAAAACATTGTTCTCTGCACAACTTTAAAACAATAACAGAACAAATAAACTATTATTCAGAATATCAGTAACAGCAGCAAGACAGATGTTTCGACATCTGTTACAACATGTTAATAAAAACTGAACTATAAATTGCAGAATGATAAACAACACAGAATATGATAACCCATATCGGTACAAATCACCTACATCTGGGGGGCATACCAAGCTAGGAAGAAGAATCAACTATCAGTAGTATAGTTTTATATAAACAACCGCTGGTTTACAGTAAACAACCTCTGGTTTACCTATCACTACCCAATGAAAACTTTATCTAAGAACTCCATCCTAGATAAGAGAAACCCATCTCACTCCCTAAATCACAACTTGTGATTATCTAACAGTTATAATCACAATAATTGTATCATCCTACTTGAAAGACATCCCTTTCAATACAAAGTTCAGTTAAGCATTCTTGACTAACAAGCTAACTTGGATTTTCTTAAAAGCTTCATCCAAGAATAATACACGATTCATTACCTACGGGTTTCTGAATCTGTACAAGCATCTATGTCTTCCACAATGTATCAAATTGATACAGAGGGAGACTTACAAGAAAGCCTACGACTCTCAAAACCCTAAACCCTATTTTCTACTTTTACAAAAGTGTTACAATAGGTTCGGTTATGCAGTCCTAAGTCTTGGTCTTCTTTTATAATCTTCTATTGTTTTAGGCTTCAAATCTTCTGTTTATTGATCCCTTGATCCATAACCGTGATCGTTTCTTGATTCTTGCACCAGATTTAAAACTTGTTATATTTGTCGAATCTGCATGTTAGAACATTGTATTCGACATCTTTGTCTATAGTATTCTTCATTAAGTTTTAACCAAAATTTAGTCAAACCTCAGGAGCTTTCAATCTCCCCCTTTTGACAAATTTTGGCTAAAACTCCATTTGGACAATAAACCCAAGGTGCTCCTTACGTCTCTTCACCCTGAGTGGCGGTTATGATTGGAATACTGATGTGACTCCAATCATGTTGGTGTACATGAGGAAAAGGATGGCATATATTCCCCATTTCCCATGAATCTATACTTCCTCACTTGGGGGGAAGAATTTTGCGACTGAAGCAACCAAACACCAACATGGGTAACTCAGAACACATGGCATGATTGTGTTCATAACTCAGATCACAGGACACGAAAGAAGGACTCAGAACATATGGGAAACCTGAGACTTAATTAGTTAGAATGTCAGAACATTCTGTCCAACATCCTTGCAAACCAACTGCAAGAACAGACTCAAACCTCGTACTTTTCTCCCCCTTTTTAGCCAAAAATTGATAAACATGTCCAAGACAGACCCATACCCAAATTGAGCAAACCCAAAAATGGATAAAACCCATGAAAACCCAGCACAACAGAAAAATAACCTGAGACAAGATGAGGTTGAGAACACCCTTTATAAACAAGAGCGTTTTTCTTAGAATGTAACGACCCATTGGAAGTAACACATGTTCATTCAATGTGAGCATTAAATGAAAGGATGTATCTTCACAGAAAAAAATGCACCGGTCAAATAGCATTTGACTGCTTCTTCTTTTAACAAAGACCATCCAAGGAATGTGCATTACCCGAGACACATGTTTAACACACGTTTCCTAAGACACATTCTTTCCACTGTCCAAAGCAATCAGTAAAGATACAGTCATACATCCTAACCAATGTTCTGACATCTTGTCAGACTTTGTTTAGCCCCTCTTGCATATTCACACTCCATTTCAACCAGAAGACCAAGAATAATTGACCAAGATGTTAAGACATTTCTTCAAACATCTCCCAGTTAGTAGCAAAGACTCTCAGGACACTCCCAAGATACTTGTTTCACTTCTCATTCAGTCTATTAACACACAATGACTGAATCATCATCAACCAGTTAAGTTCACTCAGAACTATACCAGTAACACAATGTCACGACATCTCGTCTGACATTACATCCTAACCTAAGGTATTCTATCACAAACCGCTTGAAACCACAAACAATCTTGATAAACAACTGCAATACTACAACAACATATCAAAAAAAAGTCTAACTCCCCCTGTCGTAGATACCTAGTGCTTCTTTGCAAGAAGAACACCTTAAATGAATGGAAAACATAAGACGCATCTTCATGTCTTCAAGAGCGCACCCTCTGTTCAACACACCTGCTGAACCTATTCACCTAATACATGATCCTCAAGAAATCCATGTACCACACTAGTAGATTCAACAGACAGAAGTTCCCCCCTATCTTTCACAAAAGATGCTTCTTCAGCAAGAAACACCCAAAATCACCACATGATATCCCATGACAACTTCATGATCATATAGTGAGAGTACCAGGATCACATCCTTGTACCACAACCAACAAACTTTTGGATTGAGACCAAAATCACCATTGATCCATCTCATCCAGAAACCATCCATACCCTGTACAAATCCACCTTGAATTTTACAGCCATAGATATCCTTGTTCCTTGAGATACAATCCAATTGAATCTGGAATGCTTCACATTCCTCAAAGAGACATACAGATCCCCTTAGTTTGCTAGCTCACCCAGATGTTCTTCACATTTGATGGACATCAAACACGTGCCCTTGAGATCCTCAGCTTACTCACTTCATAAGCACCAAACTGATCCACTTCTCTCTAGCATGACTTATAGCAGAAGAACCCACCTCTCCACAAGCATTCTGACCTTAGCAAGAGTCAGTCTACCAGATAAACACCCCATGAAACCTAATCCTCAAGTTACATAATCCACTTATTCCATAGCAAGCCAACTTAGATACACCAAGACTCAGACATAGAACATCTACTCCTTCTCGCAGCTCCCGCAAACTGCATGAGATAGACCTTTTTGAAGCATCAATTCCATTTATTTCAGAGAAGATCAACTTATCTTATGATGATGCGCCACAACATCAACTAAGACCCTGAAGTTTCTGCTTGATGTCACAACATCTGATCAGACATCCAGCTGAAGAATTCAGCTCTTCCTTCTGCCACTTAGAAGAACCTCCTCCCTATAATAGAACAAGAGTCCCATGTTCTCATAGACTTTATCAATGATATAAAGTTAGAGTATACATCCTCCATCCTGCTTTACTGCACTACAACAACCCCCCACCTTCAGAGAAACCACACCTGCCAAAGTTTGATTCTTCAGAAGAGATTAGTCACACAAGTTCTTTACAAAAGGAGTCCCACTTTCCTTAAGTAGAGACTTCTTCAGGAGGTCAGAGATAACTTCCACTTATCCTTGACCTCCAAGATGAGCAAGATCACATGCTCCCACGCACCTAGATAAAAAATAAACTGACCCAAGCAGTGCTATCACCAACACCATATTCTAGACAAGTTTCTTGCCAGGAAACTTTCTAGATAAGATCAAATGCTTCTAGTAACAACTGGAACACACCTGCTGCACTCCAATACTCCTAGGTTAGAAATAAACTGAACCAAGAGAATTGCCTTCATTTTCACTTCCAACATCACTACATTTTAGTCAAGCTTCCTGCCATGAAACTTTCTAGTATGAATACATGCCTTGTAATAAAGATTTATCCTACCACACACACGTGTATGGTACCAAGATCATCAGCTACAACTCCTTTGCTCCAGAGATTCACTCCTTGAATCACCAGGCTTTTGCACACACTCCAGTGTCAAGATGTTTCAACATTTGATAGAACATCAGTTCCTTATCTTGACTGTACCCATTTACCAGAGAACAGATCTTTGAGCAGATGCAGCAAGAGATGTTGTACTTCCTGATGTACCACTTGTCATCAGTGATCTTGTACTCCAACATACAAGGATAATCATTAAATATTTGTAAATTCCATAAATAGCAATTGATCTTAAATCCTTGTCCTCAACACCATACATCCTGTAGGATATATGATCTACCAGATATCAACACAACAGTGTCAACACCTTTCCAGTCAAACAACATGTTGAGACATAAAGTCTGTCACCCTTGACTCAACCTGCTTATGACTTTCCTTTGCTAATAGAATCCTTGTAAATCATGATTGGTGAAAATAAATCACCTCTCATTATCTCCCAGTTGAACAACATCCATCAGCACCAGAGATCTTCAGAAAACCATTTTCAACATAAGAACAAATTATCCTTTTGAAAGAGCTCTTCAACCACGACCAAAGATGCCTTTATGAGTGGAATTGAGTGAAAACTCAAGTATCTTTGGCAACTTTGTCGAAAAGAACATTTACCAAATTCACAGATCATGAATTTGATAAACATGATCTCAACTCACCTTCTCTTCAAACTAAATTCAAGATACAAGTTGGAACCAAACCTCCAAGTATCAAGTCAACATGACAAGAATCAACCAACAACTCTCTCCATTCCATTGCTCCCGACTTTGGAACGACTAGAGATTTCACAGATGCTGATATCTTCAAGAAAAGAAGCCAACAGTCAAGATCTTCCACCATCTTTCTTCAATCACAACTCCAAAATCCCATAAATACCAGAGTTCTTCCATCAGAACCATATGCAGCGGAACCACCAAGGAACATCTTCAGCATGCCCTAATAAGACGTCAGAACATCTTATAAGACACCATACAGGAGAATTAGCCACTCCTCTTGCAGTTGCTGTAGAAACTCCTCAGAAAACTTGAACGACCAACAGTAGTCGTTACCTTCGATCCAGAATATCCATCCCATCCATTAATACCCTTAAGTATGTCCGAGTGAATGATCTGATCTCCAAAAACTCCTCCTTGTTTAAAGCGCCAGAAAGTATCTCCCAAGATCTCATCCAGACGCAGACAGGATACCTACTCTGATACCAATTGAAATTTTGTCATAGTAGATAGCAGATGTCCTAACACATGTCAAGACATTATTCTCTGCATAACTTTAAATCAAGAACAGAACAAACAAACTGATATTTAGAATATCAGTAACAGCAGCAAGACAGATGTTTTGACATCTGTTACGACATGTTAATAAAAATTGAACTGTAAATTATATAATGATAAACAACACAGAATATGATAACCCAGTTCGGTGCAAATCACCACATCTGGGGGCATACCAAGCGGGGAAGAAGAATCCACTATCAGTAGTATAGTTTTATGTAAACAACCGCTGGTTTACAGTAAACAACCTCTGGTTTACCTATCAGTACCCAATGAAAACTTTATCTAAGAACTTCATCCTAGATAAGAGAAACCCATATCACTCCCTAAATCACAACTTGTGATTATTTAACAGGTATAGTCACAATAACTGTATCATCCTACTTGAAAGACACCCCTTTCAAAACAAAGTTCAGTCAAGCATTCTTGACTAACAAGCTAACTAGGATTTGCTTAAAAGCTTTATCCAAGAAAATACACGATTCATTACCTACGGGTTTCTGAATCTATACAAGTATCTATGTCTTCCACAATGTATCAAATCGATACAGAGGGAGACTTACAAGAAAGCCTACGACTCTCAAAACCCTAAACCCTATTTTCTACTTTTACAAAAGTGTTACAATAGGTTCGGTTATGCAGTCCTAGGTCTTGGTCTTCTTTTATAATCTTCTGCTGTATTGGGCTTTAAATCTTCTGTTTATTGATCCCTTGATCCACTATTGTGATCGTTCCTTGATTCTTGCACCAGATTTAAAACCTGCTATATTTGTCAAATCTGGATGTTGGAACATTGTATTCAACATCTTTGTCTGCAGTATTCTTCATTAAGTTTTAACCAAAATTTAGTCAAACCTCAGGAGCTTTCACTTTACTTTGAAAATCCATTTACAACTGACTAATTTGACCCTTACATGTTTTTCGATCAGCTTCCAGGTGTAGTTATTATGAAGAGATTTTTGTTGAAACAAGTTTGGCTCATGCCATGAATCCTCCAAGGTTTTGATGATAACAAAGTATTTGAAAAAACAATTAGGATCTCTAACTATCCAGTTTGTATGTGCACAATTATATTTACTTGATGGAACTAGTTCTGACACTAAAATGGATTTGGTTTGGTTCTGGTCACACTCTTTCAAGGACGTCTGATCAGAAAGCTGTTGGTATTACACTCTAGCTCAGAAGCGTGCTATGCTGTAATGTCATATCAGTTCTGTTAACACGGGACTCAAGATGTATTCACATTATCTTCTACAAATTTTGTTGTAATTGAATAAGAGTTGTATCCTCTGGACAAAGGCCTTACTTCAAGGATACTCTTGTGACTGAAAGTCCCAAGACTTGCTTCATTGGAAAAGAAGATGTACTAGAAGATTTGGTTCTGTTTGTAGCCATTGAAGATCTCCAACGTCTTTATTTTCTTTGGCTATAAAAAAGAGCTGAAGATTTGAAGATCAATTAAGAAAAAACGCTGCAAATACATCTAAGACATACACACACTAATTTCAGAAAAGCTGAGTCTGTTAAGAGTTTTTACTCCTGTGTTGATTAAGAATCTTTGTAATAGTGTGTTGTATTATTTGAACATCTCTAATATTTTATCAAGTTTTTATCTTTTGTAAGTTATTCCTTCTCTAAACTAGCTGTTTAGATTAAAGTCTTAGACACGAGCTCTAAGTAAGGTTAAAGCCTTAGACACGAGCTCTAAGCATGGTTAAAGTCTTAGACATGAGCTCTAAGCAAGGTAAAAGTCTTAGACACGAGCTCTAAGCAAGGTGGAGTCTTAGGCAGGTGGTCTAAGTAAGAGAAGTCTCGGTCAAGAGCTAATTAAGCAAAATGAAGTCTTAGAGACGAGGTCTAAGCGAGGGAAGTCTTGGACAGTGGTCTAAGCAAAAAGAAAAAGTCTTATACAAGTGTGTATAAGCAAGTGTAATCCGATTGATTTTAGTAGAAAATCTCTAGCTTGGCAAAAGGACTGGAGTACTCTCAGTTGGGAGAGGAACCAGGATAACTACTGTGTATTCTTTACTATTTTACTTTACTTCTGCCTTTATTTCCGCTGCACCTTATCAGATTCTGAATTTTGTTTTAGAATCTGAACTCTGATTCAGAAGTAAATCTAACTTTTGGAAAACACAATTCAACCTCCCCTTCTTGTGTATTTTTCTCACCTTCAGTTGGTATCAAAATAAGGTCTGTACGTAACACATAACAGTGGTACAGTCAAAGATCCAATGAGAAAAATATGGATCCTAAGGTTACTAATTCTAGTACCTCAAGGGGATTCCCTATGATTACAATAGCTCTGAGAGAAGTCATTATACTGCTAAACCTCCTATATTCAGTGGTGATTCTACTGAATTTGAATGGTGGAAAAGCATGATGTACACATATATCATTGGACTCGATGATGAGATATGGGATGTTTTTGAGGATGGGATTGACCTTCCTGTAGACAGTGTTGGTATGGTTGCTGACAGAAAAGCCCTGACTCCAGCTCAAAAGAAAATCCACATAAAACATCACAGAGTTAGAGGTATTCTGGTTGATACACTTCCACATGCCGAGTATTTAAAGATCATTGATAATTCTTCTGCTAAGGCTATCTTTGAATCAACGTGTACTACTTATCAAGGAAATCAACAAGTCAAAGAAGCCAAAGTTGGCTTGTTGATACAAAAGTATGAGTTATTCAAAATGAAGGAAGACGGGGATATTGAAACCATGTTCTCCAGGTTTCAGGTTCTTGTCTCAGGGCTTCAAGTGCTGAACAAAAGCTACTCAACATCTGATCATGTGAAGAAAATTATGAGAAGTCTCCCTTAGAAGTATAGACCTAAAGTAAAAGCTATTCTGGAAGCTAAAGATTTGAATACTCTATCCTTTGAAAGTCTAATCAGCAATCTTCAAAGTCATGAGATGGAAATCAATGAAGATGACACTTCTAAAAAGTTTAAATCTCTCGCATTGAGATTTGCCTCTGAAAAATCTGGAGACATGACCAGAAGATCTTCAAAAAATGGTAAAGATGATGAATCGTCTGAAGAAGAATCTGTTGGAAGATCTGATGGCGAAGATATGGCATGCTTCATCAGAGGATTTCAGCAAATGGCCAGAAGAAGCAGAAGATTCTCTAAAAACAACAAGAGGATCAACGTTAAAGATGAAGACAAAATCTGCTACAATTGCAACAAACCAGGATATCTCAGAAGTGATTGTCCTGGACCTCTGAAGGACAGCCAGAGAAAAGGAAGTTATCAGAAGGATAATTTCAGAAACAGGTTCAAAAATAATTTCATGGCAACATGGGAATAACTAGATGAAGAAGAGTCACAAAAGGAAGATAATGCTAATTTAGCACTGATGGCTCACTCATCTGAAGAAGAACTTCTATCTAAGTATGAAAATGAAGACGAGGTATTCTCTTACTCTAACTTTATTTCTTGTGTTAACAATCTTCTAAATCATTGTAAAAATCAAAATAGTCAGATTAAGATCCTTAGAAGAGATAACTCCATTTTAAGAGAAGAATTAAAAGAAGTTAATGTATCTCAAAATGAATGTTCATCTCTAGATAAACATGATCATGCGTTTCATAAATTTATTACATCTGGTATTGATCGTACCAAACTTGCATCTATGATTTATGGAGTTGGAAAAAATAATAAGGAAATACTAGGATATGATGAAGGTTGCTCTAATGACTCTTCAAAAGTGGTTCAAAATTTATGCTCATCTAGTATTGCTCAAACTGTGTTAAGTATCCATTTCTTCCCTACTACTAAAGCAATGAATTAAACTGCACCTATTGATCAGAAGTTTAAAGGCATTACTATAGCAGAATCTGACAAATCAGATAATCTGATGACATCAAAGTTCAAAACTTCTGAATCACAGGATAAGTTCAAATCTGCTGATAAGGTTAAGAATAACTCCTGTTAAACTTTTTGAAGCAAAATGATAGGAGGAAAACTAAACCTTCTCACAAAGTAAAGGGACAAAATAGGAGAAAATTTGTTGAAACTAACCCGAAAGGACGCATACGTGTATAGGTACCTAAATCTTAAATAATCTTTGCTGCATATATGCCCAAAGAAACAGATGAAATGACAATCCTGGTACTTGGACAGTGGTTGCTCGTGACATATGACAGAAGAAATGCGTATGTTCCAATCCCTGAATTTGAAAGAGGAAGGAAATGTGGGTTTTGGAGGTGGCCAGAAGGGAAGGATCATCATAACAGGTACCATAGGTAATTCTCAAACTATCATTAATAGGGTATGGCTTGTAGATGGCCTAAAACATAGTCTACTTAGTATACGCCATTTATGTGATGATGGTTGCAAGGTATTGTTTGACAAGGACTTCTGTTCTGTTGTCAATTCTGATAAAGCTATAGTATTCAAAGGGAAAATAAAAGGGAATGTTTATAAAATCAATCTTTCTGGATTGGTTGTTCGAAGGGTCGTTTGCCTAATGACAATGAGTGATGAAAAATGGGTCTGGCACAAAAGGTTAGGTCATGCTAACTGGAGATTAATCTCTAAACTTTCCAAGCTAAAACTTGTGAAAGGGCTGCTAGATAATGATTTTCACTCAGATGCTCTTCGTGGAGCATGTCAAGTTGGAAAGATTGTAAAAAACTCTTTTAAAAATAAAAACATTGTCCTTTCTTTTAAACCCTTGGAATTGCCTCACATTGATTTATTTAGTCTTATTGGGACTGCTTCAATCAATGGAAAGAAATATGGTTTGGTCATAGTTGATGATTTTAGCAGATGGACTTGGGTGAAGTTTCTCAAATCCAAAGATGAAACATATGAAGTGTTTAGCACCTTCTGCAATCAAGTACAATCTGAGAAATAATTAAAAATTATAAAGGTCAGAAGTGACCATGGGGGTGAGTTTGAAAATGAATAATTTGAATCCTTTTGTGAAAAATATGGAATTATCCATGAGTTCTCTTCTCCCATAACTCCACAGCAAAATGGAGTTGTTGAGAGAAAGAACAGATCTCTGCAAGAAATGGCAAGGACAATGATTCATGAAAATAAACTCCCTAAATACTTGTGGGCAAAAGTTGTTAACACTGCTTGTTATATTCAGAACCGTATTTATATCAGACCAATTCTGAATAAACCATCATATGAATTATTTAAAGGTAGAAGACCTAATATATCTTAGTTTCATCAATTCAGATGTACCTGTTACATTCTGAATAACAAGTTCTACCTAAATAAATTTGATGATAAAGCTCAAAAAGGTATCTTTTTAGGATACTCTGAACACTCAAAAGCATACAGAGTGTACAACTCTGAAACCATAATGGTTGAAGAGTCTATGCATGTTAAATTTGATGACAGTTTACCAGACCATAACAAGTCAGAGTATGTGGTTCAAAATGATTTCTCTGCAGGACTTTAGAATCATGAAGAATAATCCGTGGTATAAGTCCCTAAAGAAAAAGATGTAGTGAATAATGATCCAGAATCTGTCATTATATTTGAAGCTATACCAGAAGCTGCAGAAACTGAAGTTACTCCAACTGGTCCTTCTTCTACTGATTCAGTGATTGCTCACAATGGCTCAGAAGCCTATGTTTAACCTAAGTAATCATTTAAGTATAAAGTATCTCATCCAGAAGAACTGATCATTGGTAATAAGGAAGAACCATTGAGAACTAGACCTGCCTTAAGAAATAATCACTCAATGATCAAACTTATTTCACTAATTGAACCTTCTTATGTTGATGATGCCTTAACCGATAATGGTTGGATCTTGGCTATGCAAGATGAACTCAATCAGTTTCAAAGAAATGATGTGTGGGATGTTGTTCCAAGACCACAAGAGAGAAACATCATTGGGACCAAGTGGGTCTTCAGAAACAAACTTAACGAACTTGGTGAAGTTGTTAGAAATAAAGATAGACTTGTGGCTCAAGGCTATAGTCAGCAGGAGGGAATAGACTTCTTTGGAACATTTGCTCCTGTTGTAAGGTTAGAAGCCATAAGACTACTTCTCTCGTATGCCATCATCCATGACATAATTCTCTATCAAATGGATGTGAAAAGTGCTTTTCTGAATGGAGTCATTACTGAAGAAGTGTATGTCAAACAACCTCCAGGATTTTTTTATTTAAATCATCCAAATCATGTCTACAAGCTTAAAAAATCACTTTATGGTCTTAAAAAAGCTCCAAGAGCTTGGCATGAAAGATTAAGTAATTTTTTACTTAAAAATGGTTTTGTTAAAGGAAAGGTTAGCACTACATTTTTCAGAAAAAATTTGAAGGAATAAATCTTGATTGTTCAAATTTATGTTGATGACATAATTTTTGGTTCCACTAATGCATCTCTTTGTCAAGAGTTTTCCAAGATTATGCAGGCTGAATTTGAGATGAGCATGATGGGTGAATTAAAATACTTTCTTAGTATTCAGATCAATCAGAAGTCTGAAGGTATTTACATTCACCAGTCTAAGTATACAAAGGAGCTTTTGAAAAAATTCAATCTTGATGAATGGAAAGTCTTGTCAACTCCTATTCATCCTACATGTATCCTTGGTGCTGAATAGTGCAGTTCCAAAGTTAATCCAACCAAATATCGAGGTATGATAAGTTCCTTACTCTATCTCACTGCTTCTAGACTGATATCTTGTTCAGTGTATGTTTATGTGCAAGGTTCCAAGCAGATCCTAGGGAGACTCACTTAACTGCGGTTAAGAGAATCTTTAGGTATCCGAAAAGAACATTAAATCTTTGACTTCTTTATAAAAAGTCCTTAGATTATAAACTGATTGGATTCTGTGATGCTAACTATGCTGGAGATAGAATTGAAAGGAAGTCCACTAGTGGTGCCTATCAATTTTTAGGTGAAAACCTTATCTCTTGGGGGTAGTAGAAGACATGCAACTGTTGCTTTATCCACAACAGAAGTAAAATACATCCCAACTGCTAATTTCTGCACTCAACTACTCGGGATGAAATATCAACTTGAAGACTATCAGATTTTTTGAAACAAAATTCAAATCTTTATAAGGGATTATGTTCAAAAGGGTGTAATAGATACTCAGTTCACTGATTCTGAACATCAATGGGCTTATATATTTACAAAACCCCTGGCCATCAATCAATTTGATTTCATCAAGAAAAATTTAAATATGGTTTATGCGCATAATAAATGCTTGTTCTCTGAATGGTGTATTGGAATGTTCGTTGGAATTTGTTAGTAGTCAGTTGAATTACTTTTGATAGTTTCTTAAAGTATGGTCTTTAAGTTTGAATAGGGGTCACAGGATATCTTTCTTCCATGACTGCTTTATTTAAAGCATACAGGGATAAATTAATTCTTTGTTATGTGCTTAGAGTTAACTATTGGACTAATTCTTAAGTTTTGATAAAATAAAATCCTTGTTGTAATACTCTGATTTTCTGAATCTACTCTAAAAAGTTTAGTTCATTAAAAGGGGAGTATTCTGACAAAGATTTTAACTTGTTTTTATTCAGACTTAAGGCCGTCCAAACATTTTATTACATACTTGCTTAAATTCTAGCATTTTATGTGATATGTTGCTAAGCTATTTTTCTTTTCATAGATTGTCTTCTACATAAGATAATTCTATGAATTCAATTCTTCATCTTAATACTTCTTCTTCAAAATGTCCTCGTAGTTCATTAAAGAAGAATGTTTTTTTTATCTAGACTTGCTAAAAGGAAATTTACAGCTCCTTGTTAATAAATTGACAGCGATTAATCCTTCACAATTTATTTCAAATTTTGTGAAAGACCTTTTGGGCCAATGCTCATATTCATCAGAATGAGGGAAATGATTGTCTGATTCTGTCTGTTATAACAACTCAGAAAGTGATTTATATATCACCTATTGTAACAAAGGCCCGTCTGAAAGTTATTCTACTCTTTCTCCTATGGCAAAAGTTTGGTACCATTTTATGGTGAAAATTCTAAGGCCTATAGTACAGAGGTCAGAATGATTTTCTCTAAACTATTATTCTTTCTAAAGTCTTTTTTCTTCTCTTCTCTTTTTGATTGATGACAAAATGGGAGAATGGATTGAGTATTTTAGGCTAATAATGGTTCTAAATGTGGTTAGCAATCCTATTTAGGGGGAGTTTTGTAAATCTCACATTTGGAGTATATTTATTATTCTGCATGGAGAGGCGCTTACAAACCTCAACTCCTATACTTTACAGACGGGACATAGGGGGAGCTTACAAACCTCATCTCTTAGACTGTTTGACTCAGAGGGAGCTTACAAACCTCATACTCTAAAAGTTGCTGAATAATTTATTTTTACTTCTGATTGTTTTTAAATACTTAATGTGTCATCATGAAAAAGGGGGAGATTGTTGAAACAAGTTTGGTTCATGCCATGAATCTTCCAAGGTTTTGATGATAACAAAGTATTTGAAAAAATAATTAGGATCTCTAACTAGCCAGTTTGTGTGTGCAAAATTATATTTACTTGATGGGACTAGTTCTGACACCGAAATGGCTTTGGTTCGGTTCTGGTCACACTCTTTCAAGGACGTCTGATCAGAAAAGCTGTTGCAAGTACAGTCTAGCTCAGAAGCGTGCTATGCTGCCTCTGATGCTGAGTAATGTCATATTAGTTCTGCTAACACGGGACTCAAGATGTATTAAAATTATCTTATATAGGTTGTGTTGTACTTGAATCAGAGCTGTATCCTCTGGACAAAGGCCTTGTTTCAAGGATACTCTTGTGGCTGAAAGTCCCAACACTTGCTTCATTGAAAAAGAAGATGTACTAGAAGATCTGGTTCTATTTGTAGCCGTTGAAGATCTCTAATGTCTTTATTTTCCTTGGCTATAAAAAGGAGTTGGGGATTTGAAGATCAATCAAGAAATAATGCTGCAAATACAACTAAGACATCCACGCACTACTTTCAGAAAAGATGAGTCTATTAAGAGTTTTTACTCTTGTGTTGATTAAGAATATTTGTAATAGTGTGTTGTATTATTTGAACACCTCTGATATTTTAACAAGTGTTTATCTTTTGTAAGTTATTCCTTCTCTAAACTAGCTATTTATATTAAAGTCTTAGACACGAGCTCTAAGAAAGGTTAAAGTCTTAGACACGAGCTCTAAGCAAGGTTAAAGTCTTAGGCACGAGCTCTAAGAAAGGTTAAAGTCTTAGACATGAGCTCTAAGCAAGGTAAACGTATTAGACACGAGCTCTAAGCAAGGATAAGTCTTAGGCAGGTGGTCTACGCAAGAGAAGTCTCGGTCAGGAGTTGATTGAGCAAAGTAAAGTCTTAGACACAAGCTCTAAATGAGGGAAGTCTTAGACAGTGGTCTGAGCAAAAAGAAAAAGTCTTATACAAGTGTGTATAAGCAAGTGTAATTCGATCGATTTTAGTGGAAAATCTCTTGCTTGGCAAGGGGACTGGAGTACTCTCAGTTGGGAGAGGAACTAGGATAACTACTGTGTGTTCTTTGCTATTTTACTTTACTTCTGCCTTTATTTTCGCTGAACTTTATAAGATTTTGAATTCCGTTTAGAATTTGAACTCTGATTCAGAAGTAAATCTAACTTTTGCAAAACACAATTCAACCCCCCTTCTTGTTTATTTTTCTCACCTTCAATTTTATCTCATCATTAATGGATTTCAGCTATTCCTTATTATTTTGACTCCTCATAACTTCTTTATAATCTCTAGGTTCTTCGTCGAGAACCTCACTTGCTGAAATTAAAGCAAAAGTTATGAGGTATTCATAACCAAACCTCATAGGCGGCTTGACGACTCTTCTTAACCTGTCTCTTGCTAACAAGTAGTCATTAACAATTTCCTCATTTTCTTCAGCATATTGTGCTTCTTCAGCAACTTCATATGGATTTTCATCATGATGTGAAATTCATTTGCCAAGTGCTCCACCTCAACAGGAAACTTTTACTATTTTTTCTATTTTTTAGAGATCTTTGCATTTCGAACAACATCATTAGTTTTCTTGAACGCCATCTCTACTTCACTAAAAACCACATCACGACTTGTGATACACCTCTTGTGCCCTGGTTTTAGGCACCAAATCTTATACGCTTTGACTCTTCCAGGATACCCAAAGAACATGCATCTCAGAGCTCTAGGTTCGACTTTGTCTTGCTGTCATACCCCAAATTTGTCCTACTCTCTCATTTTTCTTATACCAAGCCTTGTAGCTTGTGTCCATGATCCGTTAGAGTTCAGGTTATGGATATCTCTTGTGTGCTCGTGGTGATTACTAGATCTTGCATGAGTGTTTGATTTCAATTGAAGATAAAGGAAGAATATGTTCTCCTTCAGATGAGTAATTATTCAAAACAATATCAATTCTTCTTAAATCCAATACATGATTTAATTCGGCTCAATTGTTTCAAGGCCATGTTTTCCTAAGCCATGAGTGGATTGTCTCAAGGTTAGCCTCACCCATGAAGTCATTTATTTTCAAGAGAGAAATGATTGGTGTGAAAACCCATGAAGGTCAAGGTATGGTTTTAGGCTACCATTTAATTTGTTTACGTAAACCATAGGTCATTAAGGCTACGGTTCAATCATGAAACAAATTGTGGGAGTTGTTTTGTAAGCCAAGCCATGAAAAATGTTTACAAGTTGTGTTACAATTTGTGCCAAGTCATAATGGAATTATGGCAGGATGTATGGATAGACATTAAAGACATTTCACAAGCAATTTCATCAATACCAGCTTTACATCTCAATTCCTTTACAAGCAACGTTAGTACAATTCCTTTATTGTACAAAGTTTGGAATCACAAGTTCAGGAGAGTTTCCAATATCATAAGGTTACTTGAAACCACAAAGGATATAATACAATAAAGTTCAGACAAGAAGGCTTCAAACACTATTACTTTATTTACAGCCCAGTAGAAAATGAGTTTACAAGATTACATCAAATCTAAGCCTAAACTGAACAGTTTCAAGGAACATTCGGCTTGTTGTTGATGGTGTTCCGCATTCAGCGTGCTAATGATGGCGTTCCGCCCAGCATTCACTCGAGTCCTTACCTGAGGTACGTTTCAAGGTTGAAGTTTCACTTTTCTGATTGACAAGTCATGCACACCTTCAGAATTTTGGAATATAATCTCCGGCAAAGCCAGCATTCACAAGAACAAGCAAAGGAAATATGAAGCAAAGGAATTAGTGGAATTGTGGATGATTTTAATTAAAAAAACAAGAACAGGATGTGATTAAAAAAAAAACAAGCAAGCATATGGGGTGATTTTAAATAGCAGCAGATTGTCAAAGTAGGACAAACATGCCAATAAAATAACATTTGGCTCAAAACTCCTAATGCTACATTCAGTCATTGCAGATACAATTCAAGGGAATTTCCAAAACTAAAAAAATCAAACTATGACACCATGGGAAGGCTATCACCAAAGATCTACAGAATTTTTGCGGAAGAAAGATGGTGGAACAAATACTTGTACCTGATGATTGTGGCTTCCGTCAATTCCTTGAGTTTGGTAATACGGCTTGGTTGTGTTGGCAAGAAATTATGCGTGCGATCGATGATTGCTGCCAATTCCATGACTATGGCATGTCCAAGTCTGTAATGGAAATCATGAAATATCAATTCAAAATGAGGAAAATGAAAAGAGCACATTATCATAGTCAGTTCATAATTCGCAACCAGTCACACATAAGACCAAGATCACACCATGTAAGGATAGTTCAAATAGATACGTGGCAGTTCATGAATAACAAGAATGATTGCAGCAGCGGGAAAGTAGAAGAGGATATTATGGCAAGGTACAATTCAAAAGATACAAAATCTTGTGCCATAAAGACTTAGAATTAATACCAAGTTCTTGCTCCTCGTGCCTCCAAGTGCTTCCATCTCCATCATCATCCCATAATCTGCAGAATGAGTCAAGGAGAAAGAATAAATTGCAAGTCAGGAAAGAAAGTTAATTCACGTGAAAAGAGTCAACGTGAGGGGATTTATTTGAGCCAAAAGCAATACTACCACATCAACACAAGCTAAAGTCAAAACAACAAAAAAGAAAATGGGGACCACTTTCATATGACGAAAACGGCAAGGCAAGCAGAGCAGCAAAAATACACAGTACATTTACCTTAACACAAAAATGGGAAAGAAACAATTCATAGCAGATAAAGCCCAAACCTATAGCAGAGCAAGGGGTCTCAGAAATTCTACAGAATTTGTCTGCTAAACCTAATTTGAGTCCTATTTAAACCACTGTTCATCATCAAAGAAAGAAACCAACAAACCCTAGCCGCAAAAATCCCTAACCCAGAAACCCACTAAAGCTCTTGGTCAAAAGCTTTTTTGAGTCTCACATTGAAGCTCAAAATCGCTTGAGCTAAAAGTCATTCAGAGAAGCATTCACACGCACAGAGATCAAGAAGACGAGAAGAAGGAAAGCAAGCTTAAAGAAAAAGGTTCGAAGTCAAGTACCTGAGCGTAATCGCAGAAGTTGTTCTTCTAGGGTTAGTCTCCGAAACTTTATTTCTGACCTTCAGAGCTGAATACTTTGTTTATGGCTTGCTGGGTAGCTTAAATCGCGCTTGAGTTGATTTATTTTGCTTGTTCGTGTTGTATTTTGGGATTAGGGTTTATTGGGAAAACCATCGATTAGAGCGAATGTTTGGTTTTTAGAGAGATCTGAGCTTAGATTCGAGCAAAGGGTGAAAAATAATGTAGGGTTTGTGTTGTTCGTTCGTGGTTTGGTGGTGGTGTCGCCGGAGAAGACGGTGGCGGCCGCCGCGCGCCGCCGCTTCTCCGACCGGTCTAGGTTTCCGATGACATGAACTTGAGAGAGAGAAACGCGTTGAGAGAAAGATGAGTTTGGTTTGTATTCAGCGTGTTTTTGTGTTCACTAAGTCTTAACGTTTCTTTTCCATTGCCTTAAATGTGTGAGTAATCTAACTTTGGTTGGGGTGGTAGTTAAGGCGGTGACACTTGTCACCGTCAGGTTGAGGAATGGCTTCATCATCAGCCCCTTATTTACATCACGTGTAGCACTCCTTGGTTTTCTTACTACGTGCCCTCATTCTAAGCCTGTGGATGAAGTCAATGTTGACTCGACGTCAGATCCAACGTTCAATACTTAGTCAACAGTCAACCAAGTTCATTGAGGGTCTGTGGTAGACCCCCCAGCGAAATGGGCCTTTGACTTAGGCTTGGGACTGATTTTCTAACACACCCCCTGTTTTACTATTAGTTTTCTGGCCCATTGTTTTTTTTTCTTTTTTTTTTTATTGTTAATTGAAACTTAATTTCTAATACTTAATAATAGAAAATCCAAAAACATTTTATTTTTGAAAAAAACAGAACTTATGAAATATTCTTAATAAATTAATTTATTCAATTTTATTAAACTTTTTCATTTAATATTAATTAATCTTTTTACGATTAATTTTATTAAATATTGAATTTTAATTTAATTGATTATTAATTTGGTTTCAATTCTAAAAGTTCTAAAAAAAAATACTTTTATTTAATTAATCCAAAAATTCTTATTTAATTAATTTTATTAAATTATTTTATTTAATATTAATTAATTTTTTATAATTAATTTTATTAAATATTTTGATTTAATCTAGTTAATTATTGGAATTTTGTTCTAAAACCCTAGAACTTAATAATTAGTTTAGGATTTTCCCCTATTAGATTAATATTTGGAATTTAGGATACTAACTAACTAACATACTTGATTATTTATTCCCCCATTTTATTTGTGCTTATTATGTGTGGTGCATGATGTTTACCTTGTGGATTTTCTTATGCCTCGATTATATGTATGTTATTCATATTACATTTGTCCAAACCAAAAATCTTTTTCAAACTAATACCTTGACTCAATGTCAAGCCATTTTCATACCTTGTAAGTCGATCATTTTCACGATCGCAATCGACCTCACAATGCCTCCCCTTGGGCCTTATGCAACGATTACCCATTCTATTTTGATTTGTATACATGTATGTGATTGGAATATTTTAATCGTGGCTTAATTAATTCCATAAGATTAAAATTAACCCTTTTTTATAAGAAATAAACAAGTTTGATCCAACGTCGAGCATTTTCCAAATCAAATTCAATTCATCCTCAAGCATTCACTTGATCCACATATCAAGTCCCTTAACCCTCTTGTAAGTCGAGTGTTTTCGCCTCGCAATCGACTTTACCTTGAACCATTAGGACCTCCTTTTCATTAGTCCCCAACCATTTCACACGCAAATTCGAATCTCGATCAACATCGAGCATTTTTCAAATCAAATTAATACACTTAATCATATTTAAACACTTTTCTTAAAAGAAGAAAAGGGAGTAGAATGGAATCTTCGATTCTTCTCCTCAATTATTTGGGCCCGAGAAATCTTTCTTAAGTTCAAGTAATTGTCTTCTTTAAAAGACTCATAACGCTATTACATATCAAACCCTTTTTACAATAAATCAAATCAAATTTTCTTTTCCTAAACACTTGGATGAAAAAGAGAGAGAGTCGGTTCTTCGACTAGCTTTCCCGATTACTTAGACCCGAGGAATCTTTCTTAAGTTCAAGTAATTGTCATCTATTTAACATACTCTAACCATATTAAAACTCTTTCATAATTAAGGATGAAAAAGAGAGAGAGCCGGTTCTTCGACTCGCTTTCCCGATTACTTGGGACCGAGGAATCTTTCTTAAGTTCAAGTAATCGTCACCTAATCAAAATACAAACACATTAATCCAACTCCTCGCCGCCGTGCGATTAAAACTATTTTACAAAAGAACAATGTTTAGCCTCCCTAAACACTTGTTCACTTAAAAAATACCAACCAAACAACCGTAGTCCCACGAACTACGAATGCTCTGACTTTCCCATTGCACGAGGGAATACGTAGGCCCGAGGATCTTAATATTCGCCGAGCACACTAATAAAAAACCACACCATTTCCCCCTTAAAAATAAATCCTTTTACCTTAGAAGATAAATAAACAAACCTAGCTAACTTTCTCATGAATCGATTCAAGAGGTTCCCGTTGAGTACAACGGACGTAAAGGGTGCTAATACCTTCCCTTTGCGTAATCGACTCCCGAACCCGAATTTGGTTGCGATGACCATGTTCTTATCTCCCTTTAAAGGTTTTATCGATATTTTCCTATTCCTTCATTGGAATAAATAAAGTTCGGTGGCGACTCTGTTTTGAACAGCTTTTTCCGCGTCCATCGCGAGGATCGTATTTTTCGAGGTACGACAGATGGCGACTCTGCTGGGGACATTGGATTGCCCTATGCTAGAGAGAGTCAAGCCTAATTTGACTCGGTTCGTGAGTGTTAGATTCGCTTGTTTGTTTATCTTCTTTTGTTTGTTTACTTGCTTGTCTGATTATATATTATCTACTTGCTTGCTTATTGTTATTATATCCTATCGTTATCTCTTATGACACTGTTGGGATCCTCTGATCATTGGTGCTTTGTGAGACGGCTCTACACCCGAGTCTGAGTATAACCCTAGGATTATGATGGCGGTTGTGTAGTGGAATCCCTCGAGGAATCTTTCTCGTTGGGACGAAACGAAGGCCCCGCTTAGAGTTGATTCTCTTGGGATGTTATTGTCGTGGTGAATCTTTGTCGTGGCAGTGATGTTTTCAAGCTTGAATCCATAACTCTAAGGACCTTTAACCCATTTGCCCACGGTGGTTGGTAGCGTTAATTCTATGTGAGTTAAAGCGAACGCCCCAATCATATGAGATCCCTCGAACGTATTACTTCTCGACAGTAATATTTTCGACCTCGATCTAGGATTCTGAGAACCCTACTTAGGACCCTTGTGTCGATGGTTGTGTAGTGGACGCCTCCGAGGAATCTTTCTCATGGGGACGATACGAAGACCTCACCTAGAGTTGATTATTTCGAGAATATTATAGTCGGACAAATCTTTGTTGTGGCTATAATGTTTTCGAAATATATTCGTAACTCTAGGCACCTACCTGTTTAGAGCCTACATGTGGGGGATCCGATGATCGGAGATATCTTGTGTCTAGCTCTTTCCTCAGAATCAGATGTTGTTGTAACCTTGCATCTGCATTTTGCGCTCATATCATAACATTTACATTTTGTGGATTTCAGGGAATCTAAGAATTATATCACAAGCATTCAGGAATTATGGGAACAAACATCAGGGGTATCTGTCCATACACTTTCAAAAAGCCTAAGTTAGAGGATTTACGTGGCTTAGTTTCCCGCATCCCTGCTGTATTCAGAATTAACTTCGGGGAGGATTATGGAAAGCTCATTCGTATCTTGAATCAAGATGTGGATCAACGAGCACTTGTTACTTTTGCTCAATTTTATGACTCCTCCTTGAGATGTTTTGTATTTCAAGACTTTCAGTTGGTGCCCACACTTGAAGAATATGAGAAATTGGTGGGAATTCCTATGAAGAACAAGCTACCGTTTGTGGGTGTAAATGAGTCCTTGGAAGATAAGGTTATAGCTAATGCTCTCCATATGCACAAAAAAGATGTTACTGATAATTGGGTGAAAACTAAGGGTGGTGTTAAGGGGTTTCCTATTAAGTTCCTTATGGATCGAGCTAACACCCCCATAAAGGCTCAAAGTTGGGAAGCTTGTTATGCTGTTGTGGCCTTGGCCATCTATGGGATCGTCTTATTCCCTAATATAGATGATTTTGTAGATGTGACTGCCATTCATATCTTTTTGACTAAGAATCCTGTACCCATTCTTCTAGCTGACGTCTTTTATTACTTGAGTTGGAGGCAAGGAAAGAAGGGAGGGTCGATTGTTTGTTGTGCACCTCTCTTATATCAGTGGATGATGATGCATCTTCCGACCAAGGGACCATTTGTTGATCGAGTCAATGAGAGTTGGGCTTAAAGGATGGTATCTCTCTGATCTGCTGACCTTTCTTGGTACTCACGAGACTACGACGAAGTTATTTCCAGCTGTGGCGATTTTCCCAACATCCCGCTGATTGGAACTCGAGGTTGTATTAACACCAACCCAATATTATCAGTTAGACAACTCGGGTATCCAATGGTAGCTCCCCCCATGGAGAAGGATTTGGAAGATTTCATAATGCATGACTTGGGAACTAAGAATCCTGAGTTATTTGAAAGGGTCACAAGAGCTTGGAGGAATATAAGGAAGAAAGGAAAGGGTGACTTGGGGAAAAGGAACAGTATCACCAAGGAACCGTACTTTGCATGGGCTAGAGAGAAGGCCAAGGAGATTAAGATGCCCTTTGAAGACAAGATGTCCGAGCCTTTACCCGAGCCAAAGCCTACTTACGTCCCGATTGAGGAGGCCGAGGCTCTCAAGGCAATGATAGCCAGATTAGTAAAGGAAAATGAGCAACTGGAGTCGAAGCTTCGAGATGTTACTAGTGAGAAGAATAACTTGAAGTGGGAGCTTCAACGAAAGAACACTCAACTAGAAGCAACAGGAAGTAGGGCCAATGAAGAAGAGCAACAGAAGAAGAAAGTTAAGATTTGTCTGAATCAAGCTGATGGTGCACTAGGGAGGATTAAGGGAGAATTGGATCAGGCATACACAAAGTGTACTGAAAATAGGAAAGCTTGGCTCCTTGCCACTGAAAGGAAGAAGGCACTTAGAGAAGAGATGGAAGCAGAAATAGAAAAACTAAGCTCAGCTCTACGCCAGTCAAAGGCTTCTGAAGCGAGGGAACGCCAACTTAAAGAGGATCTCATGAGAGTTGCTTATGTGGAGCCAGCAGATTAGGACAGGGTGTGTGGCGAGTTGAATAATCTCAAAAGACTTGCAGAAGAGCAGAAGAATCATCTTGAGGTTGTCCTGGCGGACAAAGATATTTGGGCCTCCGCGAGGAAGAAAGTGCTTGATGACTGTACTGGCTATGAACGCTCTATTCATATTCTAATAGCTGATAGAGATATGTACCGCAACAAGCTTAATGGGCTAGCGGATTTTTGTAACTGGTTGGATGAAGACTTGGTATGGAAGCATAGAGATGCTCTGGAGGCTCTCGACGAATCTACCCCTCAAGCAATCGTCAATTTTGTTTGCCTTTGTAGAGAGATGTTGAAGAGGTTCAAAGAAGAGTTGAGGGATCGTGAGGCTCGAAGGCCCAAGTTTTGAATCTTTATGTTATTTTTGTACTTTCTTGCCTTATGAATTGTACTAATGTCTGGATGATTATGTATCACTTAATTATTACAATCTTATGAATGAATGAGACTTGGTTTTCTTTACAACAGTTTGTTCCTTAATATTCCTGTATGAGCTAATGATTAATTCAAACGATTCCCTGAAAACAAATGCATTCCATCCTGCATACATATCATTGCATTCGTTTTCCAAAAACACCTAGCAATAAACTCATTTACTCTATCATTTCTCCAAACAGAAAACCTGACTACTCGACACCAATACGAGACTCGTCAAAGATTCAAGATGACGCTGGAACAGATCGAGGAGAACCAAAACACAATGAGGAACGACATCGATTCGCTAAAGGCTAAAATGGATCAGCTACTGGAAACTGATGCGTATTTTTTCGCAAGTGTACGAACGCGTCAGAGTAATATAAAAGATTATCGTATCCACAGAGACCAAGTGTCAATCTATCGCTATCTATTGTTAAGGTGTGTATCTAAGGTGATTGAAAATAGTAGTTTTGAAGAGTGCACGGTAGTAAATAAAGTAATTAAAATTAATTGATAAAGACAGGTTCGAATGCAATTCACACAACCAATTGATAATCCAAGTACTTGCTGATAGAACTACTTACGGGCAATGTTTTCTACTTTGAAAAGAACTAATTTGACAGGAACTGTCGCTTTCGCGTACTCAGAACCGAGTTGTACCCCCTAATCAAACCCTCTTATTGTCACGGATAAAAAGGCGCGCATTGTGTTAGAGTAGTAAACCTATTTTTAAGAAATATAGTATCTTGACCAAGTTGAAAAGTATTTTAACCTGGATTTTCTAAAAAAAAGAGGTTCTTACGAACCAGACTTTAAACTTCTTAACGCGTCCGAAAATGGTTTTAAAATCTCTTTTCCTTTTAGATTAAAAACTCCTAATAAACTAAACAAAGCGCTTTCGCTGTTTTTGAAATAGTTTAAAAACAATTAAGTTTAGATCGGCGTTGGATGGCTTTCGATCTTACCCAACGGAATTTAAGAACAGGAAAACTTATATTGAAAGTTAAAATAGCCCTTAAGTGTTTCCACTAACAATTGTACAGATTATCGGTTCGGTTATGATCTTCACATTCTAACCTTTATAAAATTAGCCAGACATGGTAAAGTAAAAGTTCATTTTTAGATTTTTCATAAAAAAGGTATTTAAGTGCGGTGCGGAAAGTAAATGAAAGTAATGCGAGTGCGGAAAATAAATGAAATTAAAAGACAGTGCAAGAAATAAAGTTGACAAAAGGTAAAGTAATAAAAACCTGCTCCAATCGGAGTGGTTGAATAAAACGCGAACTGAAAGTAAAATGGCGGCAGGATTAACTTCCTTCCAGAGTGCTCCAAGACTCAATCTCACAGGCTCTTACAGACTCGATCTCTCGAATGTAGTAACACCTCGATGTGAAGCGATTACCACTATTACACTGATATATGCTTATGAACAACTAAACTTGGATGAAGAAAAACGAAAATCTAAAGTCCTATTTATAGGCAAGGAAACATGTGGAAAAGACAAGGATGCCCCTAGCATTTGAATTTGGGCGGGAACTTGTTTGCTCTTGTGGCGCCCGCCACAACACCATGGCGCCCGCCATGAGTGTAAAATTGCTTGGGCAGTTGGAGATCGTGGGGAAAAACAGTTGGGAGGAGTTTGAGACATGGCCACGTCATGGAAGACCCTGTAGCGGCCGCCAGAGTGGATGCCATAAGTGCAAAATGCTGATTTTCTCTATTTTAGCTCATTTCGGCTCCTTTTTCGCTCCTTTTCTCGCTCGGGGCTCCGATTAGACTAAAAACCTGAAAACAAAGAAAAACATAATAATAACATAATAAAATGACATTAAAAGACTAAGAATGCATGCGAAATCGGAGTAAAAAATACGGTGAAATTCAGTGTCATCAAATTCTCCCACACTTAGACCTTTGCTTGTCCTCAAGCAAAACATTTAAAGCTCAAAGTAAGAAAACTAGTGCTGACACGTGATTCGGGCAAAAGGGCTTCTAAGTTCAAGTCAGGATGCAGTGACAGGTACTAAGTGAACCAAGGGTATCGTAATGACACTTATCCGCAGAGGCGGACATAAACTTCATTCTTATATTAATCAACCGTATCATCCCACAATAACTAGGCCTACCTCTTCATCTCTTTTTGGGTCCTTTTCATTCAGGCGCAATCACATTAAGCCCGTTATCCGTACATGTTTCATAGTAGAGTGACCTGTTAGTGATTCTGATCCAAAACATAGGGTTTCTGGCACATAAGACTGTGTAAACCCTTTTATTTAACCCAAATGCAGTTGTGGGGGATCGGATCGTAATCCGCCCTACCGAGTTCAGCGCCAGATACCTCTGAACCAACTAACAATGGGTGAGCTAAAATTATATATATATATATATATATATATATATATATATATATATATATATATATATATTTTTTTTTTTTTTTTTTTTTTTTTTTGTGGCAACAATTCAACTTTTTGGTTTAAACGACCTTGTGAGGGTCATCTATCCGGAGTTTGCCTTTTTCTTTATTTATTTTACTGGATCATTCACTTATGTTCATCAGTCCCCTACGTAGAACATGCTTAGGCCGGAGCTGACTGCTGAAATAAACTACTTAGGACAAATTTGGAAATGATAATTAAGGCCATGGTACATGGGGTTTTGGAATGATTCCTATATTCGTGAAGTCTATGGTGCTAAAACGATACTAATGTTTCAAAAAGTTCACCTAAGTCACCACATCCTAATCCAAACCTGTCTTAAAGCCCAAAAAAACGTGTAGAACAACAATGTTTTCTTTTTGCAAAAAAATTTTTTGTAGGGCTAAAGAAATGGGGGAAAATGAGGGTGCACTAGGGATACACTGTACTGGTGACTTGTCAGACTCATGCATTTTCTAGAAAAAAGACATAGACAAAAACAAGAAATAAACAACTAACTAAAAATGGAAATAGAAAGCAATAAAATCCCCTCCCACACTTAAATCGAACATTGTCCCCAATGTTTCGAAATAAGATAAGGAGAGTAACCTGGCAATACTGCTAAGACCTTTCAGCAGAAAGTTCCCACATGCCACAGGACGTGACTGGGTTGCACAAAACAGTAGAAAGATTTCCTCCTCACTAAGCAAGGTCTCAGCATCTGGCAATCCAAAGAAAGAGTGTGCTATGATCATCTGAAAATAACTCAATGAAGGGTTGTGGATAACATGTGAGAACTGGGTGGAAGGATCCTGACTCCCTCCACCAGAGATATCACTCCAGAACTTCTCCACTTCCCTACTCAGAAAGTATCCCATAGGTGTCTCAGGAATAGCATCAGGGGTCGTCTGAAAACCTAATAAATCACCAAACTCCTTATGAGTGAAGGAGTACTCAGTCCCAAATAACTTGAAAATAGCACATCCATCTGGTCCGGCCCAGGGGTCATAAGAAAACGAGCTGAGGAACTCCAAAGTGAGGTTCCTATAGGTGTTGTTCAGGTCGTCGAACTGGTCCCATTGAAGCTGGTGGCATAAGAATCTGACACTAGGCTCAATGCCTAAAGCCTCCATGCAAGCCTGATCTGGGTACCTCGTAGGTACCATAGGTCGCCTGAAGTGGACAAAGTAACGCTCTCTCTGGGCGTCATTCCTGAAAGTCACATGCATGTCGTCAAAATTCTGCATTCTGCACAGAGTTAGGAAGAAGGTCCTGTAAAACACAAACATTTCAAACATTAGTCCTGACAAAATATAACAAGAAATAAAATAAAACAAAATGCAGAAAAAGTAAATAAGGTAAGAAAATCATGGGTTGCCTCCCATGCAGCGCTTGTTTAACGTCGTTAGCTTGACGACTGGAACTTATACATCTCTTGTCGGGATTGGTGGATCACTTAGAGTGTGGCTGGAGTAGGTTGTTGGAATGTCTCCTCCTTCGTAGAGCTTCAGTCTTTGTCCATTGACGATGAATGGTTTACATGTCTCGTTTTTTATTTCAACAGCTCCAGACCTCAGAATTTTTGATACTTTGAAGGGGTCAGTCCATCTTGAACGGAGCTTTCCTGGGAAGAGCCGTAGCCTAGAATTGAACAGGAGAACAGGGTCGCCTAAGTTGAAGTCTTTGCTTACGATTCTTTTGTCGTGCCAAGCTTTTGTTCTTTCTTTGTATATTATGGCATTCTCGTAGGCTTGCTGTCTGAGTTCTTCCAATTTGTGGATGTCAAGGATACGTTTCTCACCAGCAGTTAGGTAATCCAAATTCAAAGTTTTAATGGCCCAATAGGCCTTATGCTCTAACTCAAAAGGTAAATGACAAGATTTTCCATAGACTAGTTGGTAGGGGGTTATTCCTATAGGGGTTTTGAAAGCGGTTCTGTAGGCCCATAAAGCCTCTTGAAGCTTTTGCGACCAATCTTTTCTGGATACACAGACAGTTTTTTCTAAAATTTGTTTAATCTCCCTATTAGATACTTCCACTTGGCCACTAGTCTGTGGGTGATATGGTGTTGCTACTCTATGCTTAACTCCATACTTGCTTAAAAGCTTATCAAATATTCTTGATATGAAGTGAGATCCTCCATCACTTATAACTAAACGGGGTGTTCCAAATCTGGGGAATATATAATTTTTAAATAATTTAATCACTACTCTAGTGTTGTTTGTGGGTGCAGCTATCGCTTCAATCCATTTAGACACGTAGTCTACTGCAACTAAGATATACTTGTTTCCTAAAGATGGTGGGAATGGTCCCATGAAATCTATACCCCATACGTCGAAGAGTTCTACTTCTTGGATGTTTCTTAAAGGCATTTCGTCGCGTCTTGAAATATTTCCTGTGCGTTGGCATCTATCACATTTGACAATGTAAGCATGGACATCACGCCACATGGTAGGCCAGAATAGGCCAGCTTGAAGAATCTTGGCGTAGGTCTTAGAGGTGCTTGCATGTCCACCATAAGGCACAGAGTGACAATGCTGAATTATACTTTCTACCTCGTCTTCTGGAACGCAACGGCGGAAAATGCCATCTTTACCTCTCTTGAAAAGAAGTGGCTCGTCCCAATAGAAGTTTCTAACATCACTTAAGAACTTCTTCTTCTTGTGGTAATCGAGATCAGGGGGTATGATATCAGCAGCTAGGTAATTAACAAAATCAGCGTACCAGGGCACGTTACTTACAGCTAAGGATTTTTGGAAGTGCTCATGAGGGTCTGGTTTTTTATCTTCAATGGTTTACAACTGGGCTATCAGTCTATCATCGGCAAAATCATCATTTATGGGTACTAATTCAGGATTCAGGTATTCTAGCCTAGATAGGTGATCGGCTACTACATTTTCTGTGCCTTTTTTATCTCGGATATCTAAGTCGAACTCTTGTAGCAACAAAATCCATCGAAGTAACCTGGGTTTAGCATCTTTTTTACTTAGTAGGTAACGGATGGCAGCATGATCGGTGTAAACTATAATTTTGGCTCCTACTAGATATGATCTAAATTTGTCTATAGCGAAAACTACCGCTAGGAGTTCTTTCTCGGTTGTTGCTTAATTGAGCTGGGCGGCGTCTAGGGTTCTACTGGCATAATATATTACATGTAATCTTTTATCTTTCCTCTGACCTAGAACGGCTCCTACAGCATAATCACTGGTGTCACACATTATCTCAAACAGTTCAGACCAATCAGGGGGTTTCATAATGGGTGCTGAAATCAATGCTTGCTTCAAAAGGTCGAATGCTTCATTGCATTTTTCATCAAAGATGAATTCAGCATCTTTCATTAACAGGCCAGTTAAAGGTTTTGTTATTTTGGAGAAGTCCTTGATGAAACGGCGGTAGAATCCAGCGTGTCCAAGGAAACTTCTAACTTCCCTGATAGTCTTGGGTGGTTTTAGGTTTTCTATAACTTCTATTTTTGCTTTATCTACCTCTATACCTCTTTCGGAGATTATATGTCCTAAAACAATTCCTTCAGTCACCATGAAATGGCATTTTTCCCAATTCAGTACAAGGTTCACCTCCACACATCTTTCTAGGATTTTCTCGAGGTTAATAAGATAATTTTGGAAATCAAAACCGCAAACCGAGAAATCATCCATAAATACTTCCATGATTCCATCTAGATAATCTGCAAAGATTGACATCATGCAACGTTGGAAAGTAGCAGGGGAATTACAGAGTCCAAAAGGCATTCGTCTGTAGGCAAAAGTTCCAAAAGGGCATGTAAAGGTAGTTTTTTCTTGATCTTCTGGATGTATAGGTATTTGGAAGAATCCCGAATACCCGTCTAGATAGCAGAAGTAAGAATGTCTGGCAAGACGTTCTAACATCTGGTCTATGAACGGTAAAGGGAAATGATCCTTCCTAGTTGCTTTATTTAACTTTCTATAGTCTATGCACATACGCCAACCTCCTTCTATCCGCTTTGCTATTTGTTCACCTTTCTCATTTTGCACAACTGTGATGCCTCCCTTCTTGGGTACCACATGCACAGGGCTCACCCACTTACTGTCCGAGATCTGATATATTATACCTGCTTCTAGCAACTTCAGAACTTCCTTCTTGACAACATCACTCAGTATAGGGTTTATCCTTCTCTGGTGTTCTCTGGAAGGTTTTGAATCTACTTCGAGCGAAATCTGATGCATGCATACGGATGGACTTATACCTTTCAGATCAGAGATATTATATCCTAAGGTTGAGGGATATCTTCGTAAAACGTCCAAGAGTTTATCTGTTTCTTTTTGTCTCAAGGCAGCACTAACTATAACCGGACGATTCATTTCTTCATCAAGAAACTCATATCTCAGGTTCTTAGGCAGTTCCTTAAGTTCCAAGGCTGGTTTAATAGGGCAAGGCATAGGATCTGGGGTAAGGGATAAACATTCGTAAAGGTTATCATCGATGTAGGGTTTCTTATAATTGTCATCTTCCAAAATAAGAGTTGATGGCAGCTTAATTGTTTCAATGACTTCTTCTTGCTCTAACTCCCTAACACATTCATCAATGATATCTATTGCATAACACGCGTCTCCTATCACAGGTGCCATAAGAAATTTTGAAAGTATAAATTCTATCTTCTCGTTCCCTACCTCAAAGGTTAGCTTCCCCTTTTTGACATCTATTATGGCTCCAACAGTCAATAAGAATGGTCTACCTAGAAGAATTGGTATGTCATCGTCTTCTTTAATGTCCATGACAACAAAATCAGTAGGGATAAACAGCTGACCTATCCTAACAGGGACGTCTTCAAGTATGCCTATCGGATATTTAACAGATCTATTGGCTAATTGAAGTGACATCTTGGTAGGTTGCAACTCTCCTAAATTTAACCTTTCTCAAACCGCTAAGGGCATTAAGCTCACACTAGCTCCTAAGTCTAGAAAAGCTTTTTCGATGACATGACTCCCCAAAATACAAGGAATGGAAAAGTTTCCAGGATCTTTATCCTTTTTTTCTAATTTATTTTCGGCAATAGAATTACATTCCAAGGGTTTCGGATCATCAAGTCTACGTTTATTGGTAAGGATGTCTTTGAGAAACTTTGCGTAGGATGGTATTTGGGTAATGGCTTCTGTGAACGGGATTTCTACGTGAAGTTTTTCTATAACTTTAATGAATTTCTGATACTGATTATTGATCTGGGTTTGTTTAAGTCTTTGCGGATATGGTATTGGTGGTTTGTATGGCGGGGGTGGTATATAGGTTTTGTCTTTGGGTTCTTCTCCTTTTTCTTGACTTTCCTGGTTTACAGATTCCTCTGGTTTCTTCTTTTTATCTGGGATGTTGTCATCTTCCTTAGAAGTTTTGGGATCACTCAACCTTGGGTTACAAGGTTCATCATAAGCGGTCCCACTTCGTAGGGTAATGGAATTTGCTTGTCCTTTCGGGTTTTGTTGAGGTTGTCCAGGGAATTGTCCTCCAGGTGTGGTCTGAGGGGCTTGGTTTAAAGCTACCTGCGAGATTTGGGTTTCAAGCATCTTATTGTGAGTGATTATTTGGTCAACCTTTGTTCCTAACTGGGTAATTAGTTCGTTAACATGAATGTTTTGGTTCATGAACTCCTTGTTTTGTTGGATTTGAGCAGCGACAAAATTATCCACGATTTTCTCAAGGCTCAGTTTTGGTGGTACAGGTTGCATAGGTTGATTTGATCTTGGGGCTTGATAACTTGATTGTTTCGGAGGGGCAGTATTTTGGATAGGGTTATTATTCTTATAGGAAAAGTTTGGGTGATTCCTCCATCCAGGGTTATAGGTATTTGAAAATGGGTTCCCTTGGGTGTAGTTCACTTGTTCAGAGCTGGTCTCGTTTAACAGACTGCATTCTGCGGATTGGTGTCCTTTCGTCCCACATATCTCACAATCTGACAAAACTGCGGCTGCAGTATTCGGGGTTGTACACATATGCTTAACTTTTAGGGCTAATGCGTCCATTTTAGCTTGCATCATGTCTATAGAGCTTAACTCATGTATCCCTCCTTGGGCTTCCTTCTTTTCCACTGTCGCTCGTTCTACTCCCCATGATTGATGGTTTTGGGCCATATCTTCGATAAGGGCACTAGCTTCAGGGTAAGGTTTGTTCATCAGTGCGCCACCTGCGGCGGCGTCGATGGTCATCTTAGTATTATAATGAAGTCCATTATAGAAGGTTTGAATGATTAACCAATTTTCTAAACCATGATGTGGGTATGCTCTTAACAGCTCTTTATATCTCTCCTAGGCTTCGAACAACGATTCTCCTTGGTTTTGGGTAAATCTAGTTATTTGGTTTCGAAGAACAGCGGTCTTACTCGGGGGAAAATATCTGGCAAGGAATACTTTTCTAAGGTCTTCCCAACTTGTTATGGAATTTGGTGGAGGGGAATCTAACCAAGATAGGGCCTTATCTCTGAGGGAAAAAGGAAATAATCTTAAGCGAATCGCCTCAGGAGGGGCTCCATTGGTTTTAAAGGTGTCTGCTAGTTGGAGAAAGTTTTTCAAATGTTGGTTTGGGTTCTCTGTAGCAAGACCTGCGAATTGTCTCTGCTGTACTAACTGCAGCAGGGATGGTTTAAGTTCAAAATTGTTAGCTGGTATGGCTGGATTTACTATACTAGAACTAGGTTCCTCGTTGGATGGTTGGGCGAAATCCTTAAGAGGTCTTTGATTTTGATCTTCGGCCATAGCTTTCCTAAGTTTACGGAAATATAAACGTGCGCGAGCGTAACGTTTTGGTTCAGCTAGAGGGTCTACTAAACTTCTGGTACTACGAGTTTTTTGCATTGACCGGCGGGTAACTTCCTTAGTCTAAACGGTATAACAACAGGGTACGAAATTTGACGAAATTGGTCCCCGACAACAGCGCCAAAAACTTGATGCGTATTTTTTCGCAAGTGTACGAACGCGTCAGAGTAATATAAAAGATTATCGTATCCACAGAGACCAAGTGTCAATCTATCGCTATCTATTGTTAAGGTGTGTATCTAAGGTGATTGAAAATAGTAGTTTTGAAGAGTGCACGGTAATAAATAAAGTAATTAAAATTAATTGATAAAGACAGGTTCGAATGCAATTCACACAACCAATTGATAATCCAAGTACTTGCTGATAGAACTACTTACGGGCAATGTTTTCTACTTTGAAAAGAACTAATTTGACAGGAACTGTCGCTTTCGCGTACTCAGAACCGAGTTGTACCCCCTAATCAAACCCTCTTATTGTCACGGATAAAAAGGCGCGCATTGCATTAGAGTAGTAAACCTATTTTTAAGAAATATAGTATCTTGACCAAGTTGAAAAGTATTTTAACCTGGATTTTCTAAAAAAAAGAGGTTCTTACGAACCAGACTTTAAACTTCTTAACGCGTCCGAAAATGGTTTTAAAATCTCTTTTCCTTTTAGATTAAAAACTCCTAATAAACTAAACAAAGCGCTTTCGCTGTTTTTGAAATAGTTTAAAAACAATTAAGTTTAGATCGGCGTTGGACGGCTTTCGATCTTACCCAACGGAATTTAAGAACAGGAAAACTTATATTGAAAGTTAAAATAGCCCTTAAGTGTTTCCACTAACAATTGTACAGATTATCGGTTCGGTTATGATCTTCACATTCTAACCTTTATAAAATTAGCCAGACATGGTAAAATAAAAGTTCATTTTTAGATTTTTCATAAAAAAGGTATTTAAGTGCGAGTGCGGAAAGTAAATGAAAGTAATGCGAGTGCGGAAAATAAATGAAATTAAAAGACAGTGCAAGAAATAAAGTTGACAAAAGGTAAAGTAATAAAAACCTGCTCCAATCGGAGTGGTTGAATAAAACGCGAACTGAAAGTAAAATGGCGGCAGGATTAACTTCCTTCTAGAGGGCTCCAAGACTCAATCTCACAGGCTCTTACAGACTCAATCTCTCGAATGTAGTAACACCTCGATGTGAAGCGATTACCACTATTACACTGATATATGCTTATGAACAACTGAACTTGGATGAAGAAAAACGAAAATCTAAAGTCCTATTTATAGGCAAGGAAACATGTGGAAAAGACAAGGATGCCCCTAGCATTTGAATTTGGGCGGGAACTTGTTTTGCTCTTGTGGCGCCCGCCATGAGTGTAAAATTGCTTGGGCAGTTGGAGATCGTGGGGAAAAACAGTTGGGAGGAGTTTGAGACATGGCCACGTCATGGAAGACCCTGTGGCGGCCGCCAGAGTGGATGACATAAGTGCAAAATGCTGATTTTCTCTATTTTAGCTCATTTCGGCTCCTTTTCTCGCTCGGGGCTCCGATTAGACTAAAAACCTGAAAACAAAGAAAAACATAATAATAACATAATAAAATGACATTAAAAGACTAAGAATGCATGCGAAATCGGAGTAAAAAATACGGTGAAATTCAGTGTCATCAGAAACTATGATGATGCTTGCCCAGAAAGAGAAAGATGTTGAAACATTGGCTAATGTTAAGAAGCTGGTTGAAAAGATAGGCACCTCTGGAGGTAAGGGAATCCCTCCTCCTGTTCACATAGACTTGTCAGAACACTCGGCTCATCATGGATCTATGAGCGATGCGGACGAGCAAGTTGATGTCTTCAATGTACCACCTCCACCTCTTCAATTTGTTGGATCTGATCCATCTGCTGACCGGTTACACGTACTAGAAGAGAAATTCAAGGCCTTTGAAGGTCAGGCAACTCCCGGCTTGGATGCTGTCGACATGTGCTTGGTCCCTGGACTGGTAATTCCTCATAAGTTTCAAGTGCCAACGTTTGACAAACACAAGGGACTTAGCTGCCCTAAGACTCATTTGCGAGCATACTGCCGTAAAATGGCTGCCCACGTTAAGGACGACCCTCTGCTAATTCACTACTTTCAGGATAGCCTCAGTGGGGCATCGCTAGAGTGGTACATGCAGTTAGAGAAGAGACAGATTAATACCTGGAGGGATCTCTCTGAGGCGTTCCTCAAACATTATCAGTACAACACTGATTTAGCGCCAAACCGTACTCAATTGCAAGATACGACTCAGCGCAACAATGAGTCATTCAAAGAATATGCTCAACATTGGTGAGAGTTGGCTTCTCGTGTTCAACCACCCTTGTTGGACAAAGAATTGATGGGTATGTTCATGGGAACTTTGTAGCCTCAGTATTCAGATTGTATGATGGGATCTAGCTTCCCCAACTTTGCTGAGATTGTGTCAGTAGGAGAAAGGATTGAGAGCCAGTTGAAGAAAAAGGATGCTATTGCTTCTGCAAGTGGAGTTAAAAAACCTTTTGTGAAGAGGAAAGACGAAGAAACCAATGCTGTCATGAGAGGACGAGGGGGTAGAGCCCTAGTGAATATACCATATCAGCAAGTGGCTGCAGTTGCACAAGCCCCACTTCAACCACCTACTCAGCAGCCGAACTATCAGAATGTTCCTCCGCCGCAATATCAGAATGCCCCACCACAGAGGCAACAAAGACCAAGAAGGCATATCGATCCTATGCCAATGTCGTATAGCCAGATTTTTTCTCAACTGCATCAGAGTGGGCATTTGAAGCTTAGGGATTTGAGACCAGCAGTCTTCCCATATCCTCCCGGATATGATGCCAATGCCCATTGTGAGTTTCACAAGGGTGCTCCCAGGCATACTATAGAAAACTGCTATGCATTCCAGAATAGAGTTCAAGATTTGGTTGAGTCCAAAGATCTTACTTTCACTCAGCGAGGCGCTAATGTCAAACACAATCCCATGCCCCCGCATAGAGGACCATCCGTTAATGCTGTGGAAGAAGGCAATGGACAGAAATTGATTACATGGGTTGAAGATATTCGGACTCCTATGGCGGTTATAGGAGAAAAATTGAAGAAATGTGGGATGATCCCTGAAGACGAGCTCGATAACTTAACTGATGAGATGGTTAAGAAACATCTGCAGAAATTCCTGGATCAAGGTGTGATTCAAGTTGAACGTCGGGATGCAAGAGAACAAAGTTTGGCTGTCATTAACCTTCAGTATGATGCACCTGAAGGTCGTCAACAAAGGCCATTTCGTCCTGCTCTGGTAATCATGGAATACGATGGAACTGCTGTCATCCAACAAAGGCCAGTTCGTCCTGCTACGGTAATCATGGAATACGATGGAGCTGCTGTCATCCAACAAAGACCAGTTCGTCCTGCTCCAGTAATCATTGAGTATGACGGAGCTAATGTCGTCCAACAAAGACCAGTTCGTCCCGCACCTGTGGTCATTCAGTTTGATGAAGCAGATGTTAGCAAGTCAAGGCCAGTGCGCCCTGTCCCGATAACCATTGAGTATCCTGGTAATGTTCCTGAGTCTAAGTGTGACGCCATAGTAGGACCAGGTGGAATGACCCGTAGTGGTCGAATCTTTGCGGCAAAGCAAGCAGATAATGACAAAGGTAAGGCGATTGTTGTACAAGTTGAAACCCCAAATGCTGGATTACAAGAAGGGTTGTCATCTCCAAGAGGGGCGTTCACACAAAAAGAGGCTGAAGAATTTCTGAAAATTATAAAGAAGAGCGACTACAAGGTAGTCGATCAGCTGAACCAGACTCCTGCCAAGATATCTATGCTCGCTTTGTTGCTCAGTTCCGAGGCACATAGATCCTCCCTACTGAAGGTGTTGAGTGCTGCACACATTACCAAGGATATCAGTGTAGCACAGTTTGATGACGTGATAGCCAGAGTCACCACTGGGAACTTTCTGGGGTTTAACGATGACGATCTGACTGCTGAAAAGAAAAACCACAACAAGGCCCTTCATATTTCCTTTAGGTGTGAAGACGTTTTGATATCTAGAGTCTTGGTGGATACTGGATCCTCTTTAAATGTGCTCCCAAAGATAACACTGGAGAGGTTTCCTGTGAATGGAGTAATCATGAAGCCAAGCACTCTCATAGTGAAGGCATTTGATGGATCTAGGCGCGCGGTTATTGGTGAGGTGGACTTACCGATTAAGATTGGACCTACGATTTTTACCATTACTTTTCAAGTAATGGACATCTATCCTGGTTACAACTGCTTGCTAGGAAGACCCTGGATTCACTCAGCGGGGGCAGTTACGTCCACGCTTCATCAGAAGCTGAAGTTCATTTCCAATGACAAAATGGTTGTGATAGGCGGCGAAGAGGACATCCTAGTAAGTCATTTGACATCATTCCGTTACATTGATGTCGAAGGTGAAACGGTTGAGACCCCTTTTCAGTCCTTTGAAGTGGTGAGTACACTGGCTGTGCAGCGAGTACCAGAGCAACTAGAGTTAAGATCGTACATGGCCTCGTACGAGGAAGCTAAAGCTGTGGTGAAAGAAGGAAGTGCCCAAGGCTGGGGAAAAGTGGTTGAAGTTACTGAAAAGCTTGATAAGTTTGGGCTGGGTTATCAGCCATCCCGCAGTTCAGCTTTTGTTCCATACAACGGAAATCAATTCCCTCCTGTTGAGAAGACTTTCATAAGTGTTGGCCGCATCTTTGATTCTCCAGTAGCAATGATCATTGAAGACCATGTTGCTGATGAGCAAGTTTCTGCAAGCTGGATCCGACAAGCAGAGCCTGGTGAAGAGCTCCAGAATTGGAAGACCATTGAAGTCCCTCAGTTTTTCACACACCAAACGTAATTTTACTGTTTATCAAAAACCCTACGCTCTGCCCAAGGCGTAGTGGAGCATTGTTTCAGTTTGCATTCAATTTTTGCTCACTTTCTTTCATTCTTTTTACTTTACAATAAATGGCAATATTTTTTGTGCACACACTTTCTTAAATAAACTGCATAAATCATGAACATGCAGAAACACCACCGAGGTCCTTGAGATAGACGCTGCAACAGGCCTATTTGACTTTGATTGCCCAATCTACCAAGCTGAGGAGGAAGGCGTGAAAGATGGTGAACTCCCCGACGAGTTGGCAAGGATGCTCAGGCAAGAGGAGAAAGTCATCCTACCGCACCAAGAGGACATCGAAGTCATCAACCTGGGTACTGAGGAAGACAGAAGAGAGGTGAAAATAGGTGCATCTCTTCAAATTGAAGTTAAGACCAAGTTGATAGAGCTCCTCCATGAGTACGCTGACGTATTCGCCTGGTCTTATCAAGATATGCCTGGGTTGGATACTGATATGATTGTACACAAGTTACCACTCAAGGAGGAATGCCATGCTGTCAAACAGAAGTTAAGAAGGACCCATCCGGATATGGCTCTCAAAATTCGTGAAGAAGTCCGAAAGCAGATTGATGTTGAATTCCTGGCAATAGCAAAATACCCACAATGGGTTGCCAACATTGTGCCGGTACCGAAGAAAGATGGAAAGGTTCGCATGTGTGTGGATTACAGAGATTTGAACAGAGTTAGTCCTAAGGATGACTTCCCATTACCTCACATTGACGTATTGGTTGACAACACAGCTCAATTCTCCGTATTCTCTTTTATGGACGGGTTTTCTAGATATAATCAAATTAAGATGGATCCAGAGGATATGGAAAAAACCACATTTATCACACCATGGGGCACCTTCTGCTATAAGGTGATGCCATTCGGACTTAAGAATGCTGGGGCAACGTATCAACGTGCAATGGTAATGCTCTTTCATGACATGATCCATAAGGAGACCGAGGTGTACGTTGACGATATGATTGCCAAGTCTCAGACCGAAGAAGAGCACTTGATCAATCTACATAAGCTGTTTGTTCGATTGAGGAAGTTTAGACTGAGACTCAACCCCAACAAGTGCACATTTGGGGTACGATCTGGAAAACTGTTGGGCTTCATCGTAAGTCAGAAAGGAATCGAAGTGGATCCTGATAAGGTGAGGGCAATTCAAAATATACCTGCGCCTAGAACAGAGAAAGAGGTTCGTGGCTTTCTGGGAAGATTAAACTACATCGCCAGATTTATTTCACATCTTACTGCCACCTGCAAACCTATTTTCAAGCTGCTAAGAAAGAATCAGTCAATTGCGTGGGATGATGATTGTCAAGGGACATTTGATAAGATCAAAGAGTATTTGCAAGAACCACCGATCCTGATACCGCCTGTTCTTGAAAGGCCACTTATTATGTACCTGACTGTACTTGACGATTCTATGGGTTGTGTGTTGGGGCAACAAGATGAGACGGGAAAGAAAGAACATGCCATCTATTACCTCAGTAAGAAGTTTAATGACTGTGAGACAAGGTATTCCTTACTTGAGAAGACTTGTTGCGCATTAGCGTGGGCGGCCAAACGTCCCAGGCAGTATATGTTGACCCACACTACTTATCTGATTTCCAAGATGGATCCCATTAAATACATCTTTGAGAAACCGGCTCTCACTGGCAGAATAGCCCGATGGCAAATGCTTCTGTCCGAGTATGACATTCAATACGTCACTCAAAAAGCCATCAAGGGTAGCGTACTGGCGGACCATCTTGCCCATCAACCAGTGGATGATTATCAGTTCATGAAGTTCGATTTCCCTGACGAAGACATAATGGTACTAAAAGATTATGAAGAGCCAGGTCCAGATGAAGGGCCCGAATCAGGGGAGCGATGGACTCTCATGTTCGATGGTGCCTCAAATGTTCACGGAAATGGAATTGGGGCAGTGATTACCTCACCCAAGAATTTCCACTTACCATTCACAACTAAGCTCTGCTTTCCATGCACCAATAACATGGCTGAGTATAAAGCTTGTATACTTGGATTGGAAGAAGCCATTAACTTAAGAATCAAGACTCTTGATGCGTTTGGAGATTCTACTCTTGTAATACACCAGATTAGAGGTGACTGGGATGCCAAACATGCCAATCTAGTTCCATATCGAGATTACGTGGCAAAGCTCCTCCCCAGATTTGATGATATCACTTTTACCCATGTGCCTAGAGAGGAAAATCAAATGGCAGACGCTCTGGCAACTTTGGCTTCTATGTATAAACTGATATGGCCCAACCATCGGCCGCATATTGATCTACAGCGATTTGAAGAGCCGGCTCACTGTTTGGCTACCGATGAAGAGTCAGATGAAAAGCCATGGTTCTATGACATCAAACGTTATCTGGAAAAACAAGAATATCCAGAGGGCGCTTTGGCAGTGGATAAGAGAACTTTGCGCATATTGGCATCAAATTTCTTCATCAATGGGAATGTGTTATACAAGCGTAATCATGATACTATGCTACTCAGATGTGTGGAAAAGCATGAAGCTGAGCAGATTCTGAAAGACATTCATGAAGGTTGTTTTGGTACCCACGCAAATGGGCATACTATGACAAAGAAGATATTGAGAGCAGGCTATTATTGGCTTACCATGGAGGCTGATTGCTACCATTATGCCCGAACATGCCATAAATGCCAGATATACTCTGATAAGATTCATGTACCTCCCACTCCCTTGAATGTCTTGACTTCACCATGGCCATTTTCCATGTGGGGAATAGACATGATTGGGATGATCGAGCCGAAAGCCTCAAATGGGCACCGCTTCATATTGGTTGCCATAGACTACTTTACCAAATGGGTTGAGGCTGCATCGTATACGAATGTTACCAAGCAAGTGGTTGCTCGCTTCTTGAAACACAACATCATATGCAGATATGGAGTGACTAACCGTATCATCACTGACAATGGGTCTAATCTCAACAACAAAATAATGGATGAATTGTGTGCTAGTTTCAAGATTGAGCACCATAATTCGACACCATATAGACCCAAGATGAATGGAGCCGTTGAAGCAACCAACAAAAACATCAAAAAGATCATTCAGAAAATGGTGGTCACTTATAAAGATTGGCATGAGATGCTACCTTTTGCACTGCACGGCTACCGTACCTCAGTGCGAACTTCAACAGGGGTAACTCCTTACTCATTGGTTTATGGCATGGAAGCGGTCCTTCCGATAGAAGTCGAAATCCCCTCATTGAGAGTATTGATGGAAGCTCAGCTTGACGAAGCAGAATGGGTGAAGACAAGATACAATGAGCTCCAATTTCTCGAGGAAAAGCGCTTGGCAGCAATATGCCATGGCCAGCTCTATCAAAGACGCATGAAGAAGGCTTTTGACAAGAAAGTGCATCCTCGAACATTCCAGGAAGGTGACTTGGTGCTCAAGAGGATCATGACCATGTATAATGAATCCATGGGCAAGTGGACGCCGAACTACGAAGGCCCATATGTTGTAAGAGAGGCCTTCTCCGGTGGTGCCTTGAAACTCGCGACTATGGACGGTGATGAATTACCATACCCAGTGAATTCAGAGTACGTTAAGCGATACTACGCCTGGAAAAGTGGAATAATAAAGCCGCTAAGTCGAAAACCCGAGAGGGCAACTTAGGCAAGAAAACGGCAATTCCGGTGGACCTGAAAAAAACAAAATCAGTCCAGGCAAAAATTAGGGATAAAATAAAAATATAGGCCCGCTGAATTGAAAACCCGAAAGGGCGGTTCAGGCAAAAAAGGGCGTCCCGGTGGATTGAAAACCCGAGAGGGCGATCCAGGCAAAAGTTAGGGACAGATTCCAAGGCAAAGTATCTAGTACGCACGTCCACTTGATCTTGGTGTACCGCTGAAGAGAGAATTTAACCCAGTCGTCTTCCTACGAAGCAAGGTGTTAAAGTTGTCAAAGTCATAGGGACCATAGCAGTGTTGTAACTTAATGGAACCTCATTAATTTGTATTGCCATTATGTTTTTTTCTTGCACCGCAATTACCTCATTAAGGAATTGCATCCCTGTACATACTTACCCATTCCAGGGGCAAATCAATACAAAGAGAGATTTCTCACCAAATTGTGCTCATTTTTTTTACTTTATCTGTTTGTTTACAAATTGATTTTGTTGTTGATAAACTGTGTTTTGAAACTTCGGTTAATAAAGACAATATTTGAAAACGATAAAGTTTGTTTGGTGTTGGGAGAACTAAAAGGAATTAGATAGTCTCGAAAAGAATCTCACCACATGAAAGCATCAAATCAGTTGTCAGTCGTTCTAGCTCTTCACTACAAGCAGTGTAGTCTTTCAGGGATGTACTTAATGTAATCCCCAGCAATGAATCTTTCAAGCCCAACAGGGGCAGTCACGCTCCTTAGTCACATTTGGCTTGCTCAAAAGGGTTCGAGTAGTCAAACACTCTCACTACCCCCACAAAACCCAAAGTCCAATCCTTTATTGGCAACTACTCAAAAGTCCACACTTGTTGGCACCTTCAAATTTACCCCTTAAAATCCAGTCTTCATTGGCAGCCATTAAAGTCCACTCTGTTGGCATCCTCAAATAACCCAAGTCCAATTTCATTTGGCAATTACCAAATTCAATCCCTGTTGATACCCTCGACAAGGAAACTTATCCCCAGCGCGCCCTGATCATTTGCATCGTCATATGCATAGCATGCTAGCATAACATTACATAATCATATCAAGCACTATCATATCATACGCGCATTAGATTCCCTAGCAGTTACATTTTAGTATATGTTTCAGTGCATCATGTTAGTGCATGACATATCCATCCCCAGCATAGCATGGCAGGATCCAGGATCAGTTCGCAAGCATCTTGGCCAGTCCTCCTTCAAAGTCGACAGTATTCTTCAAAAGAGAAGTTGATACCCCGCACGCGCTCAAGGAATTCTATTCCCCAGCAAGTCATTCTTTAGCCATGCAGTTGACAATGACAACTCCCAACAGCTTTTGCTATTCTTACTCCCCAAGCAGGGGATACCATAGAAAGTTTCTGATGAGCTTTCCCCTGCAAAACCAACACATTTCCTTCGACAGGGATCTTGCTCAAACTATTCTCCAGCAAATTTGCATCAAAGATACTGTTTTGGTATCATTGAAGAACCTTAACGGATAAAGTGTTGCTTCAATGTCCTAGAGAATCTTCTGCTTCCAAAGATACTGCTTTGGTATCATTGAGGAACCTTAACGGATAAGGTGCTGCTTCAATGTCCCAGAGAATCTTCTGCTACCAAAGATACTGCTTTGGTATCATTGAGGAACCTTAATGGATAAGGTGCTGCTTTAATGTCCCAGATAATCTTCTGCATCCAAAGATACTGCTTTGGTATCGTTAAGAACCTTAACGGATAAGGGACTGCTTCGATGACCCAGAGAATCGCCTGCCTTTTCAGAGATACTGCTTTGGTATCATCGAGGAACCTTAACGGATAGGGGACTGCTTCGACGACCCAGAGAATCGCCTGCCTTTTCAGAGATACTTCTTTGGTATCATCGAGGAACCTTAACGGATAAGGGACTGCTTCGACAACCCAGAGAATCTTCTGCTTTCAGAGATACTGCTTTGGTATCATCGAGGAACCTTAATGGATAAGGGACTGCTTCGAAGACCCAGAGAATCGTCTGCCTTTTCGGAGATACTGCTTTGGTATCATCGAGGAACCTTAATGGATAAGGGACTGCTTCGACAACCCAGAGAATCTTCTGCTTTCAGAGATACTGCTTTGGTATCATCAAGGAACCTTAATAGATAAGGGACTGCTTCGACAACCCAGAGAATCTTCTGCTTTCAGAGATACTGCTTTGGTATCATCGAGGAACCTTAATGGATAAGGGACTGCTTCGACAACCCAGAGAATCGTCTGCCTTTTTGGAGATACTCCTTTGGTATCATCGAGGAATCTTAATGGATAAGGGACTGCTTCGACGACCCAGAGAATCGCCTGCCTTTTCAGAGATACTGCTTTGGTATCATCGAGGAACCTTAACGGATAAGGGACTGCTTCGACGACCCAGAGAATTGTCTGCCTTTTCAGAGATACTGCTTTGGTATCATCGAGGAACCTTAACGGATAAGGGACTGCTTCGACGACCCAGAGAATCGTCTGCCTTCAGAGATACTGCTTTGATTATCGGAGAACCTTAACGGATAAGGGACTGCTTCGACGATCCAAAGAACCTCAAGTTACTCTAATCATTCTTTACCATGCTACCTCATTCTGTCAACTCTTACCCTACAACACTTCACCTTTTGTGAGACAAAATTTTGGGGCATTCTTATATCTAATTGACTTCTACCCTTAAAATAAACACTTTGCAGCAGTTCATTTTCTCGGGTTCAAGACAATTAGATAGGGGCATCTGTCATACCCCAAATTTGTCCTACTCTCTCATTTTTCTTATACCAAGCCTTGTAGCTTGTGTCCATGATCCGTTAGAGTTCAGGTTATGGAGATCTCTTGTGTGCTCGTGGTGATTACTAGATCTTGCATGAGTGTTTGATTTCAATTGAAGATAAAGGAAGAATATGTTCTCCTTCAGATGAGTAATTATTCAAAACAATATCAATTCTTCTTAAATCCAATACATGATTTAATTCGGCTCAATTGTTTCTAGGCCATGTTTTCCTAAGCCATGAGTGGATTGTCTCAAGGTTAGCCTCACCCATGAAGTCATTTATTTTCAAGAGAGAAATGATTGGTGTGAAAACCCATGAAGGTCAAGGTATGGTTTTAGGCTACCATTTAATTTGTTTACGTAAACCATAGGTCATTAAGGCTACGGTTCAATCATGAAACAAATTGTGGGAGTTTTTTTGTAAGCCAAGCCATGAAAAATGTTTACAAGATGTGTTACAATTTGTGCCAAGTCATAATGGAATTATGGCAGGATGTATGGATAGACATTAAAGACATTTCACAAGCAATTTCATCAATACCAGCTTTACATCTCAATTCCTTTACAAGCAACGTTAGTACAATTCCTTTATTGTACAAAGTTTGGAATCACAAGTTCAGGAGAGTTTCCAATATCATAAGGTTACTTGAAACCACAAAGGATATAATACAATAAAGTTCAGACAAGAAGGCTTCAAACACTATTACTTTATTTACAGCCCAGTAGAAAATTAGTTTACAAGATTACATCAAATCTAAGCCTAAACTGAACAGTTTCAAGGAACATTCGGCTAGTTGTTGATGGTGTTCCGCATTCAGCGTGCTAATGATGGCGTTCCGCCCAGCATTCACTCGAGTCCTTACCTGAGGTACGTTTCAAGGTTGAAGTTTCACTTTTTTGATTGACAAGTCATGCACACCTTCAGAATTTTGGAATATAATCTCCGACAAAGCCAGCATTCACAAGAACAAGCAAAGGAAATATGAAGCAAAGGAATTAGTGGAATTGTGGATGATTTTAATTTAAAAAAACAAGAACAGGATGTGATTCAAAAAAAACAAGCAAGCATATGGGGTGATTTTAAATAGCAGCAGATTGTCAAAGTAGGACAAACATGCCAACAAAATAACATTTGGCTCAAAACTCCTAATGCTACATTCAGTCATTGCAGATACAATTCAAGGGAATTTCCAAAACTAAAAAAATCAAACTATGACACCATGGGAAGGCTATCACCAAAGATCTGCAGAATTTTTGCGGAAGAAAGATGGTGGAACAAATACTTGTACCTGATGATTGTGGCTTCCGTCAATTCCTTGAGTTTGGCAATACGGCTTGGTTGTGTTGGCAAGAAATTATGTGTGTGATCGATGATTGTTGCCAATTCCATGACTATGGCATGTCCAAGTCTGTAATGGAAATCATGAAATATCAATTCAAAATGAGGAAAATAAAAAGAGCACATTATCATAGTCAGTTCATAATTCGCAACCAGTCACACATAAGACCAAGATCACACCATGTAAGGATAGTTCAAATAGATACGTGGAAGTTCATGAATAACAAGAATGATTGCAGCAGCGGGAAAGTAGAAGAGGATATTATGGCAAGGTACAATTCAAAAGATACAAAATCTTGTGCCATAAAGACTTAGAATTAATACCAAGTTCTAGCTCCTCGTGCCTCCAAGTGCTTCCATCTCCATCATCATCCCATAATCTGCAGAATGAGTCAAGGAGAAAGAATAAATTGCAAGTCAGGAAAGAAAGTTAATTCACGTGAAAATAGTCAACGTGAGGGGATTTATTTGAGACAAAAGCAATACTACCACATCAACATAAGTTAAAGTCAAAACAACAAAAAAGAAAATGGGGACCACTTTCATATGACGAAAACGGCAAGGCAAGCAGAGCAGCAAAAATACACAGTACATTTACCTTAACACAAAAATGGGAAAGAAACAATTCATAGCAGACAAAGCCTAAACCTATAGCAGAGCAAGGGGTCTCAGAAATTCTACAGAATTTGTCTGCTAAACCTAATTTGAGTCCTATTTAAACCACTGTTCATCATCAAAGAAAGAAACCAACAAACCCTAGCCGCAAAAATCCCTAACCCAGAAACCCACTAAAGCTCTTGGTCAAAAGCTTTTTTGAGTCTCACATTGAAGCTCAAAATCGCTTGAGCTAAAAGCCATTCAGAGAAGCATTCACACGCACAGAGATCAAGAAGACGAGAAGAAGGAAAGCAAGCTTAAAGAAAAAGGTTCGAAGTCAAGTACCTGAGCGTAATCGCAGAAGTTATTCTTCGAGGGTTAGTCTCCGAAACTTTATTTCTGACCTTCAGAGCTGAATACTTTGTTTATGGCTTGCTGGGTAGCTTAAATCGCGCTTGAGTTGATTTATTTTGCTTGTTCGTGTTGTATTTTGGGATTAGGGTTTATTGGGAAAACCATCGATTAGAGCGAATGTTTGGTTTTTAGAGAGATATGAGCTTAGATTTGAGCAGAGGGTGAAAAATAATGTAGGGTTTGTGTTGTTCGTTCGTGGTTTGGTGGTGGTGTCGCCGGAGAAGACGGTGGCGGCCGCCGCGCGCCGCCGCTTCTCCGGCCGGTCTAGGTTTCCGGTGACATGAACTTGAGAGAGAGAAACGCGTTGAGAGAAAGATGAGTTTGGTTTGTATTCAGCGTGTTTTTGTGTTCACTAAGTCTTAACGTTTCTTTTCCATTGCCTTAAATGTGTGAGTAATCTAACTTTGGTTGGGGTGGTAGTTAAGGCGGTGACACTTGTCACCGTCAGGTTGAGGAATGGCTTCATCATCAGCCCCTTATTTACATCACGTGTAGCACTCCTTGGTTTTCTTACTACGCGCCCTCATTCTAAGCCTGTGGATGAAGTCAATGTTGACTCGACGTCAGATCCAACGTTCAATACTTAGTCAACAGTCAACCAAGTTCATTGAGGGTCTGTGGTAGACCCCCCCAGCGAAATGGGCCTTTGACTTGGGCTTGGGACTAATTTTCTAACACACCCCCTGTTTTACTATTAGTTTTCTGGCCCATTGTTTTTTTTCTTTTTTTTTTTATTGTTAATTGAAACTTAATTTCTAATACTTAATAATAGAAAATCCAAAAACATTTTATTTTTGAAAAAAACAGAACTTATGAAATATTCTTAATAAATTAATTTAATCAATTTTATTAAACTTTTTCATTTAATATTAATTAATCTTTTTACGATTAATTTTATTAAATATTGAATTTTAATTTAATTGATTATTAATTTGGTTTCAATTCTAAAAGTTCTAAAAAAAAAATACTTTTATTTAATTAATCCAAAAATTCTTATTTAATTAATTTTATTAAATTATTTTATTTAATATTAATTAATTTTTTATAATTAATTTTATTAAATATTTTGATTTAATCTAGTTAATTATTGGAATTTTGTTCTAAAACCCTAGAACTTAATAATTAGTTTAGGATTTCCCCCTATTAGATTAATATTAGGAATTTAGGATACTAACTAACTAACATACTTGATTATTTATTCCCCCATTTTATTTGTGCTTATTATGTGTGGTGCATGATGTTTACCTTGTGGATTTTCTTATGCCTCGATTATATGTATGCTATTCATATTACATTTGTCCAAACCAAAAATCTTTTTCAAACTAATACCTTGACTCAATGTCAAGCCATTTTCATACCTTGTAAGTCGATCGTTTTCACGATCGCAATCGACCTCACAATGCCTCCCCTTGGGCCTTATGCAACGATTACTCATTCTATTTTGATTTGTATAGATGTATGTGATTGGAATATTTTAATCGTGGCTTAATTAATTTCATAAGATTAAAATTAACCCTTTTTTATAAGAAATAAACAAGCTTGATCCAACGTCAAGCATTTTCCAAATCAAATTTAATTCATCCTCAAGCATTCACTTGATCCACATATCAAGTACCTTAACCCTCTTGTAAGTCGAGTGCTTTCGCCTCGCAATCGACCTTACCTTGAACCATTAGGACCTCCTTTTCATTAGTCCCTAACCATTTCGCACGCAAATTCGAATCTCGATCAACATCGAGCATTTTTAAAATCAAATTAATACACTTAATCATATTTAAACACTTTTCTTAAAAGAAGAAAAGGGAGCAGAATGGAATCTTCGATTCTTCTCCTCAATTATTTGGGCCCGAGAAATCTTTCTTAAGTTCAAGTAATTGTCTTCTTTAAAAGACTCATAACGCGATTACATATCAAACCCTTTTTACAATAAATCAAATCAATTCTTTTCCTAAACACTTGGATGAAAAAGTGAGAGAGTCGGTTCTTCGACTAGCTTTCCCGATTACTTGGACCCGAGGAATCTTTCTTAAGTTCAAGTAATTGTCATCTATTTAACATACTCTAACCATATTAAAACTCTTTCATAATTAAGGATGAAAAAGAGAGAGAGCCGGTTCTTCGACTCGCTTTCCCGATTACTTGGGCCCGAGGAATCTTTCTTAAGTTCAAGTAATCGTCACCTAATCAAAATACAAACACATTAATCCAACTCCTCGCCGCCGTGCGATTAAAACTATTTTCCAAAAGAACAATGTTTAGCCTCCCTAAACACTTGTTCACTTAAAAAATACCAACCAAACAACCGTAGTCCCACGAACTACGAATGCTCTGACTTTCCCATTGCACGAGGGAATACATAGGCCCGAGGATCTTAATCTTCGCCGAGCACACTAATAAAAAACCACCCCATTTCCCCCTTAAAAATAAATCCTTTTACCTTAGAAGATAAACAAACAAACCTAGCTAACTTTCTCACGAATCGATTCAAGAGGTTTCCGTTGAGTACAACAGACGTAGAGGGTGCTAATACCTTCCCTTTGCGTAATCGACTCCCGAACCCGAATTTGGTTGCGATGACCATGTTCTTATCTCCCTTTAAAGGTTTTATCGATATTTTCCTATTCCTTCATTGAAATAAATAAAGTTCGGTGGCGACTCTGTTTTGAATAGCTTTTTCCGCGTCCATCGCGAGGATCGTATTTTTCGAGGTACGACACTTGCCTAATGTGAGCATAAGCTACACACCCAGATACTCTAAGATTGTCAAGATCTAATGGATGACCCTATCGAACTTTCTTAGGTGTCTTCATCCCCAAGGAAGTTGAGGGAAACCTATTTATTTTGTAGGTTGTACTCACAAAAGCCTCAACCCAAAACACCTTCTTCAATCCAGCACTAACCAACATGCATCTAACCCTTTCCAAGATTATATGATTGAACCTCTTAGCCAGACCATTTTGATGAGGAGTTTCTGCTGCATTCTTGTGCCTAGCAAGACCAGACATAGTACAAAGAACGTCAAAGGCTTCATTGTAAAACTCAAGGCTATTGACAATCCTTAATCTTTTGACCATCTGACCAATTTGATTTTCGACTATAGTCTTCCAACTTTTGAAATTTTCAAAAGTTTTGTCCTTAGTTTTATAAGTTGATCCATTGTCGCATACGGGTCAAAACGAGTTTAAAAGTGTAGTAAAACGGAAGCGACACTCGAGTCGTATTGCAAGGACTCTTGAATTGATTTAACCAATCGAATGAAAGAGAGGGGGTTTTCAAGTTCAGAACTTAAATCAAAGATGATTCAAGGTAAAAGCAAAATTGATAAACAAGTTAATCTACTATATCGATTTCCTACTTATCACCGATTCTTATAATTCTAGTTCCCTAAGCAGAATTGGCCCTATTCAATTACAATACCCACTAACGAGCGCAACTGGCATTATGTGATGTATGTCCCTATTATTTTAATTAAGCAAATGGACTTAAGCTCTCGCGAATTAAGTAAACGCAATTTAATCAAACACGATAACGAAAAAGCTATGCTAACGTAATTATAGTTAAGGATCATGTAACAATATAATTTAATCAACTCTATCCTATAAGCATCAATCAAATTAAGAAAATGAAAGCAATCGAATTCAGCAAATGATTTTATAAGAAGAATTGAAAAGAAATCAAAATTAAACTAAAATTTAAAAAAACCTCAAATTGGAATCCGAATACAGCAGATCGACTTTTGGAATTAGTTCTCCATGAAAATTACAAAGCAAAGCTAAATATCGTGAATAGTGAATAGGATGAATGAACAGTAGTTGCAGATGAACTAGGTTAAAGGAGACAAGGATTCGGGTCCTAAATCAAACCGGGTCGGAAAATATAAAAACCGGCCCAAAATTAATTATTTTCTAAAGTCTGAAACTTAAATGATTTATTCGAGTCTTCTACACTTGAAATCTGCTTCTTACTTCAACATGAAATTTTTAACTTATCCTCTCAGCTTTCCAACTCCCATTATAATGCGTCAATCAGATTCTTATAGCTCAAGCTATGATATGCACAGTGAAGAGGTATCAAATAACAGTTTAAGCTGAAAATAAAGTACAAAAATAAAATAAAGCCAGAAATAAACTTGAATATAAAAACACACTAAAATAGTAAAAATAATTAAATAAACTATAGAGTTGCCTAATTACAATAGTAGAAGAAAGTATATCAAGATGCACTGATCAAATTCCCCACACTTGAACTTTTGTACTCCTAGAAAAATTATAATTTCAAAATTCAAAACAGAAAAACAAGAGCAAAATAAAATATGCAATTCCAAGGGTTCTTAGGATACAAAGTGCAAGAAGAATTCTAATTCTAAGCTTCAAGAATTATGGTGTTAGTGAGTAAAATTCAATGACATTCAAAGCAAGTAAGAAGACTGTTTACCAAAGAGTACATCATAAGCAGCAAGATCCTCACAGGATAAATTCTCTCAACTCTCATATGTTTAGGTTAACTGTTTACACTCAAAGCACATCATGAAAATTAGCACTACCATAAGCTTGAAAAGACTCTAACATCCACAAATAAAATACATGCACACAAAGATCTAAAGGGCTTTTATAAGGGTTATAACTTGGCCAAGGTAAGAGTGAGATAGATCCTAAGGGGTACTAGGCTAAACTTTAAAGGGTCAAAAGAAAATTGAAAGAACCGTAGGAGTTGAATTATCTAAAACTTCATTCATTTTCAAACAATAATCTTGCAGTTATTTCTTTTCTCTCTTCTCTTTTTATTTTTCTTCTTTTTTTTTTCAGTAGGAGTATGTATTCACATCCTTTTATTCTTTTTCCATTTTTTTTATTTTCTTTCTATTTTTTTATTTTCTTCCAACTTCTGAAGTATCACAACTATAATAATTCAACCCCACACAACTCTAAACAAGACTCTTTCAACCCTTTGAATAGGGTGATAACATTGTTTTTCACTTTTGGGCTTGTAATGAGTTTTAAACAAGGAATGAGATAAATAAGCTCAAGGGATTTTCAAACAAGGGATATATTATTCAAGGTTGGCTTTTTGGATAAGTGGCTAAAAATAAATAAGACAAAAACAATTTTTGTTTATCATATCAATGTGCAGAAGTGAACTAAAAGTTTTAACAAGAGTCAATTCAAGTTCTAGAGACTAACAGACATGAGTGAAATCACACAAGAAGAAAGAGATGGATTTTGTTTTAATGTTATACATTATTAGGCTCAAAATCTCACATAGGTAAATGATCTACCACAAATGATGCACAATTCAGGTTTTAGTCCTACTTAACATATTAAGAATGCACAACAAATCACCCACATCACACCACGAGTCTTTAGTCAAGAGAACAAAGAAATTACTCACACTTGCAATGCAAAAACCAATGAAAAATTATGCATTTTTTAAAATAATTTTTTTATATGAAAACAAATCAACAAAAGTAAGTGAAGAAAACAAAACAAGAAAATTAAATGACATCCATCCCATACACTTAAAACACATATTGTCCTCAATGAAAGAAACATGTATAAAATAAGAGGCAAGAGAGAGGAAAGAACACACTCGAGGAGTCAAAGTGGATATATGACTTAATAAATAGCCTTTCCCAATGAGATCTCTTTTATAGTTTCTTCTTCCAATGTGGGAATTTGATGGAATAGCTTGAGGCAGTGTCCATTGAATTTGAAATTTTTATCAGTGTCTTCACTTTTTATTTCAGGATCAAAGAACATACTTCTATAAGTAAAAGTGTCGAATGGGCAAGTGAAAGTGGTCTTCTCTTTGTCCTATGGTGCAATATATATCTCATTTTTAATATCTTCAAAAATCACGGGGTTAGACCAACTTTGTGGTTGCCTCACTAATTTTTCTCCATCTTCAAGTAAGATCATATGCATACACATAGACAACCTAATATCTGGAATGTCAATCATGGTCCATATAATTTCCTTCTTATGTTCCTGCAATAACTGTAACAACTTTTGTTCCTGTTCATATTCAAGTTTAGATAAAAAATTTAAAGACAAACTTTCGTCAATTTCTAAAAATATATATTTTAAATTTGAAGGGGGTGACTTAAGCTCTAAAGCAGATGGTTGCTCAATGGATGGAATTTTTTTGGCAGCAGGAACTACATTTACATCTGCAACATCAACTTTGTCAATAGAAATATCATAAGAAATATCAACCTGCAAAGTAACTTCAATTTTAGCACAAACTGAACATAAGTAAATATCAGTACAAACATCACAAGTATAGGTGTCATCAAAATCAGACAATGAAAGGAAATCAACAAAAAGTGAATCAGATGTATCAAGTTCTCTTAAGATTCTATTTTGACCAGCCATGATATGATTATCAAATTCAAAATCAGAATCAAATCAATACATAATCAAATAAAATCAGAAAGCACTACAGTGTAACAATTACGAAAATGCTAGCAATGTTCTTATTGAGAAAAAAGAATGGAAAGATAGAAAAACGATTAAAATAAAATCCAAAAATTATGAGAATATGACTAAAAATCAATTAAATCAAATAACGAACCTACAATTTTTTTTTTGGATTTTTTGAAAATATGAAAATAGAAATAAATTCAAATAAAATAAAAAAATGAGGAAATTTGCAATTCTTAGGGTCGAATTCCCTTTAAAGCTTCTTCTAAAAGGAGTATTGTTTGTTGGTTTTTTCTTGATTTTTTGGAAAAAAAATCGGAGCAATTCAGAACAGTAGCTTCCAGAGTCACCCGATGGGCTAGATCACTTACCACTATATTGCAACCCTGAAAATCAACAAACAAAAATAAAAGAAACAAAAAAATTCTAACAAGACTCTAAAATATGATTCTAAAATTGGTTAAAATAAACAAAGAGTCCCCGACAACGACATCAATTTGATTCGTTGTCGCATACGGGTCAAAAATGAGTTTAAAAGTATAGTAAAACGGAAGTGGCACTCGAGTCGTATCGCAAGGACTTTCGAATTGATTTAACCAACCGAATGAAAGAGAGGGGGGGTTTCAAGTTCAAAACTTAAATCCAAGAAGATTAAAGGTAAAAGCAAATTTGATAAACAAGTTAATCTACTGTATCAATTTCCTACTTATAATCGATTCTTATAATTCTAGTTCCCTAAGCGGATTTGGCCCTATTTAATTACAATACCCACTAACAAGCGCAATTGGCATTACGTGATGTATGATGTATGTTCCTATTATCAGAGTTAAGCATATGGATTTAAGTTCTCGCAAATTATGCAAACGTGATTTAATCAAATACGATAACGAAAAAGCTACGTTAACGTGATTATATTAAGGATCATGCAACAATCATATTTAATCAAATCTATCCTATAAGCAGCAATCAAATTAAGCAAATGAAGCAATCAAATTAAGCAAACAATTTTATAAGAAGAATTAAAAAGATATCAAAATTAAACTGAAATTTATAAAAACCTCAAATTGGAATCTGAATACAGCAGGTCGACTCTTGGAATTAGTTCTCCATGAAAATTACAAAGCAAAGCTAAAAATCGTGAATAGTGAATAGGATGAATGAACAGTAGCTGCGGCTGAACTAGGTTAAAGGAGACAACGATTCAGGTCCTAAATCAAACTCATAAAAATCGGCCCAAAACTGACCCAAAATTAATTATTTTCTAAAGTCTGAAACTTAAATGATTTATTCGAGTCTTCTACACTCTGAATCTGCTTCCGACTTCAACATGAAACTTTTAACTTATCCTCTCAGATTTCCAATACCTATTAAAATGCGTTAATCCAATTCTTGTAGATCAAGTTCTGGTTTACACAATAAAGAGGTATCAAATAACAATTTAAGCTAAAAATAAAGTACGAAAATAAAATAACGCTAAAAATAAACTTAAATATAAAAACACACTAAAATAGTAAAAATAATAAAATAAACTATAGAGTTGCCTAAGTACAATAGTAGAAGAAAGTATATCAAAATGCACTGATCATAAGTAAATACCCACAACTTTCATGAATAATCATAAATTATGGATAGGAAATATTTTGCACCTGAGTGTGAAAGACTTCTTACAGGCCCCCAAAGATCAGCATGAATGTAATCAAAGGATCCGTGTCTTCTTTATTTGCCTTTATTAAACTTCACTCTGCAAGCTTTTCCAAATACACAAGGTTAACAGAACTCCAATTTTTCTACCTTGTCACTACCTAGAAGATTTTATTTCCCCAGTTTGACCAAGCCCCTTTCATTGACATGGCCCAATCTCTTGTGCCATAACTCCGTCTTCAACACAGGCTTTGTGGATGCAAATATGCTGAACCACTTACAACCTCAGCATTAAGGGTATACAAGGCATGCCTCTTGATGTCTCTCAAGATTTCCTTTAACTGTTTTATGACTCTCAAGATATCTTTCTCTCCTTTGAAAACATATCCTTTCTTATTGAATTCACCAAGAGAAATAAATTTTCTCTTAAGATTGGGTACATACCTGATGCCAATCAACAACTTTATTGATTCATCATGGACCTTGAATTTCACAGATATGATCCTTGCAATCTTGCAGGCTTTATTGTTTCCCAACAACACTGATCCACCATATTGATCACATAATTTTCAAACACGTCTTTGTTTGGAGTTATGTTCCTAGTGCAACTTGAATCCATAATCTATTCCTTACAAGAAATGTTACTCGAAACCACCAGGACATCAAATGATTCATAATCATCTTGAAAATGGTTGCATTCCCATTGTCCTTACTATCATTAGGACACACTTTTCTTGTATGACCTTCCTTCTTACAACCATAATACTCATGTTGATATTCACCCTTCTTCTCAAATTTACCATCTTTCTTCGAGAATTTACCTTTTACAGACAACCCTTCACCAACAGATGATGGCTTATGCTCCTTTCTTTCGTTTAAGTCCTTTGAGTACAAGGCCAATTGAACTTCTTCAAAGGCTAGAGACTATCTTCCATACAAGAGTGTTTCTTTGAAATGAGCATGAGATCTAGGTAAAGCACACAACAACAACAACAACAACAACACTTGATCTTCATCATCAATGCTAACATAAATATTCTCCAAATCACGAATCAGCTTGTTGAACATATCCAACTGCTCAGTCAGGACTTTATCTTCACTCATCTTGAATGAATAGAAAGCTTGCTTCAGGTATAGACGATTGACCAAAGACTTGGTCATGTACAAACCTTTAAGTTTGATCCATACAGCGACTATGGTTTTCTCCTTCGAGACCTTTCGGATAACCTTGTGACCAAGGCTCAATATGATGGCATTGTGGATTTTCTCGATCATCATCGTCTTTTCCCTCTATGTTAGGGCAACATCCATTTTTTTAGATCCTTTCAGCACTTTTAACAGACCTTGTCCGCATCTTCAAGCGGCATAAACTGAAATAATTTACTCCGATGAATTTCTCAATCTCATACTTCATCGATGACATCTTAATCCATGTTTACCGCACCCGTTTGTTGTGATAATCGATGTCAAAAATAAAGTAAAAACTACGAGAAAGAGAGAGTTTATGGAACAAACAAGAAACCGTTCAATTCAATAAGAAAGAGACGAGAGAGATAAAACAAAGTTGGTTATGACGGTTGTTGCATTTACTTTCTCAAAGAGCGTTAAATGATTACAAGTGAAAAATAACAACCAATCTCTCTCCTAACAAGTGAGAGAACATCCTATTTATAGACTACCAGCATATGTATGTTATGTATGATAATAACACTCATATATGACATACATAACTACTACATAACATAATACATAAACTATCTTTGACCATTGCATGCTTGAACAAACTTCTACTACAACATGCACAATCGACACTGTCGAACCCTGAAGTTACCCCTGTCGAGACTAGAATTCGATCCAATACTACATAAACTTTAATTGTTAAAGCAATTAAACTTTTTACCATATATACGCACATACGCGCGTGCGTGCACACGCACACACAATTTATTAGACTTTCGCAAAGACGGGTAGTAACTGAAAATCATTAAGATGAATGTCTTGAGTATTATTGTTGTATTGGTGATCATGACATTTGATCACATGCATTATCATGGAGGTTAGATAAGAAATAAAAGCATAAAAATTCATATTAAAAATGATTTCAAATTTGACGCCATTCTTGTTTTACATTATTGTTCATCAAACAATGATCTTGGAGAAAAACATACTCCACAATGGGCAATTTGTGAAATGACATTTCAATGTAAATCTTGGCAACACTATTCTTTATTCGTGTAATACGGAATAATATGCAAAATAAATTTAAAATTTAGGATTATTCAACGGATGAAGTAGCATATACATCTAAATGTCATTGTAGTGTACTAGCATAAAAAAATATATTTTTTTAAGAATTTAGAAACTCTTAGAAAAAATTATATCCATTGAATTAGTCTATCTTCAAATATATTTTAAACATAAAATAAAAGAACCAAACTGATCGTACCTGGATCAGACAGTGATGGTGGCCAACGGCGTCTGGAATGACAGCTCCGGTGATGGTGAGAGACGGTGGGGGGTGTACCTGCAAGGTACTCCGACACTCAAGTGAGAAAGTGTATAGAATATCAGCAAATACAAGAAGTGAGAATGGTGGGAAGAAAAGTGTCTAACCTGAACCTCTCAAATGAGAGGGTATTTATAGAGAGCCCCCAGCGCGGGGCCAACGGTTACCTGCAATGGGCTGGATCAACTAGGCCCACTCCAAGTAACTGCTAGGGCTTACGTGTAGTAGTGAAGACCAGCACGTGGTCTTCGCCCTAGAGTAACTGCTCCTAGATTTTCGGAAGTAGGGCAGACCGAATCTTTCGGAAGTGGGAGGTTACTTGGAACGTGTCCACGCGGGATGGACCGTTGGGTACTCCTCGCGGGGAGGAGCCTTCTGTGTCGAGGAGATGTGAATCCCGCAGAATGGACATGGCCTCGCGGGGAGGAGCCTTATGCGTCGAGGAGGGACGATGCATCGTGGAACGGACATGGCCTCGCGGGGAGGAGCCATGGTAGTCGAGGAATGTTGCATAGCATTCTCGTGGGGAGAAGCTAAACACCAAGTGCCCGACACACCTTAAGTGCCCGGCGAAACTGTGGCTTGTACGTGGCAGTTACGTGTCTTGCAGAAGGGCCTTATTGGGCCTCCCCATGCAGTATGGGTTGGGCCTGCTCGACTGTAGGGCAGCCTCGGCCCAGTCCAGAATAGGAGCCCCCCAAGTCGTTGCTCTGAGGTGTCAGAGCAATGACTTAAGGCTTACTGGCACGTCGGGGATACGCCAAGAGGGAAACCGAGGAGGCCATTCTCATGCTCGACGTTCATGCAGTCGCACATGAGTCGGGCATCGGACAGCTGTGTCTGATCGTAACGTCGAGGAGATGAAAGGTTTCAGATTCGAAACGTTGGGGAAAAGTGAAACGGCACGCGTGGGAAGACGCGCGGTGCATGCGTGCCACGTGTCGCCTGCCATTATTACCTAGAGAGGCTAGGGCGGCTGTCTAGGGTAGCGCACTCGAGTGCCCTATGCCCCTCGAGTTCCGCGAGAATCGCTTATAAAAGCCGCTCCCCTCGTTCATTTTCCACTTTTGCATTTCTCTCTCAAGAATCCCTCTCCTTCTCTCTCTACCCTCTCTAGTTGCCGTTCGCCGCCGTCAGCCGCCGGACACTCCGTGCCGGAAACCCAGTTTCTCTAGAGCTGTCGGAGACTCCGTGCCGGAACCCTAAACCGCTACTCACAAGGTACTTGTTTTGAAATTGGCCTTTTTCTTACATTTCTCTTTAATTTCATCTAGTATATGGCATTTCCTTGATGAACTGATGATGTTCTCATGAGAAATGAGAGGATTCCTGGCGAATACGGCGGGAATCTCTAGTTGTTGAGAGAGGGGGTGCTAAGAACTTCACTCGCTCTCATTGAATATTCCGGGGACTAGGGATGAACATGTCGGGGACCCGTTGAATGTCTCGGTGTCCCCAATAGTTACTCTCTTTCCTTAGCGTCATGGGGACATGGGGCAGAATCTTCCGGGGAGACGATGAGTTCCCCGGTGAACGTGTCGATCCTAGGCCGGTTATGTCGGGGAACCGAGAGAGCCTTGCCCCTTCCTCGCCCGTTCGCTTGAACAGCGGTGGAGGGGTGAATTTGATACGACCCATCGAATTCACCGTTTCCTTCTGCTTTTCAGGTAAATGGATGATTTGTCTATGAAGGTGGCCGTAGGATCATTCGAAGAAGACGATGATCAACCCGACTCCCCCATGGCCCATATGGCTTTCGCACGAGAGCGCCCGCTCGAAGAGTGGGTTTGTAAAGAATCCCTGGAGATGTCGTCTACAAAGACGTGGACGACGCGTTCTGCACCGTCGAGCACAAGCTCATCGGGTCCGACAAATCTTGGAAAGTTTTTCGTCCAAAGGAGCATCATCGGATATGCTCGCCTTACCGGGGAATGCGCATCCCGTTGTATGAATTTATGTTCGACAAGGCGGGGTGGAGGTTGCCCTTCACGGACTTATAAGAGGGAATCTTCTCCTGGTTGCAGTTGGCCCCCTCGCAAATTCATCCGAACTCTTTGGCTTTTATCCGGGCCCTCAAGCTTGTCTGTAAGTATTTAGAAATCGTCCCGACGACGTCCCTCTTTTTCCGGATATTCCATCTACAGAGGTCGTCGGCCGGTGGACGACATGGATGGGTATCCTTCAAGCAGAGCAAAGCTCTGTTTCACACATATTTAGATTCCATCCGGGACTTCAAGTTCCGTTATTATTTCGTGAAGTCGGTCACCATCGGGGATGTATACTCGTTGTGCCGGAAAGTCACTCGCGAGGTCGACGGTGTCTCCGAGGAGGTTCTAGAGCCGAGGTTCCCCCTATACTGGACGGAGGAGCACTTCAAAAAGGGGGTCGACAAATACAAGGTGAGACATAATCAGCTGGACGTCGAGGACCGGGAAGCTTACGACAAGATCGTCGCGTTCGTCGAGAGCTTCAACGAGGCTCAGCACGAAACGCTGGATAGCCAGCCCATAATGGGAGCAGACGGGCAGGTGAAGAAACAGTGTCGTCTGATCAATACCCGCGTTCTACTTGAGACCTTCTCCGACGAAGAGGCCATCGAGTTGTTAGGTGGTGAAAACATCCACGATTTAAGCATTCCTCGCATCTGAATTCCTTTCATTCTTTGCCTTACTAACATTTTCTTTTTTGTTGCAGGAAAAATGGCCGGAGCCGAGGAGAGGTTCAAAAAATTGAAGGCGAAGAGGGCTAGGGAGGAGCAAGCCCGGGGAGAGGCGTCCCGCTCAAAAGGTCAAGATGTTGCTCCCTCCGGGGCCATGCCTGAGGGTGGTTCCTCGGCCACCATGCCCGAAGGTTCAAGTCAGTCTCAGCCTGCTGCCGCTGCATCATAGATTTCAGAGAGGCGGACACCTCCTGCTGGGAGCCAGTCTCCGGGTACTCAAGGGACGCCAAAACGACAACGGGTTTCGAGCGTGGAGATCGTCGACCTAGGCCACGAAGACAGCCCCCCACCTCCTTCAAGGTTTGAACTTCCACCATGCCATCAAAAGCCTCACTTCTTCTCCGACGTCATCTACCCTCGTGTCCCTCCCTCTGAAGTCCAAGCTGTGCTGGGTGCCGCCGCGGAGGCGAGGAGGAAGACGATCTTCGAGGACCTGTTTGCGGTCATGCGGCTTTGCTCGACCGTCATTGTCCTGAACGACGAGACTCGCCCTGCTGCTGAGTTTTCTCGACTGCAAGAGAAGCTCGAGAAATTGGATGCTGAGATGCTCGACCTGCGCAAGGAGTTGAAGGAGTGCAGGGACCTGAACAAAGAACAAGGCGAACAGCAGCAGCGGGCTGAGAGGAAGCTAAAGGAAGTCGAGGAGAAGGAGAAAGGCCACCTTTCCCGAATCTCTGAGCTGGAGGCAGAGGAGAAGCGACTCAAGGAGAGGATCGCCGAGTTGGAGGATGCTGTGCGGCCAGCCGATGGGGAAACCGAGGAGGACAGGCTCCTAACCACTCGAGCAGCGCTGGTGGGTCAGCTCAGGAAACTCGAGCAGGATCTCCGGCTATCTGAGGATGATGCTCTTGAAACTGCGGGCATAGGGTTCCGGAATGCGGTGGCGCAGCTTTGGGTCCTAAACCCCGACCTGGTGACCGAGGGGGCAGATGCTGATTTTGAAGTGGTCGACGGACGGATAGTGCCGCCCGGGCAAGGAGGAGACGCCAACGAGGGAGGTGGGCCGGACGCCACCGAGACTGCCGCAGAGTAGGGACATAGTTTGCTTGGCCTGCGTGCCATTTTGTTTTTGCCCGGCTTGTGGGATTTTTTGATGTACTTATTAGCACAATGGTTATTTTCGCCCGACTTGTGGGCTTGTACCCGTGACATTTTGTACTAAGGCTTTTGCCCGATTTTCCTACTTCGTTATGCCTCTTTATTAATTTTGCTTGTGTGTGATATTTTATGCATTACTTATTTTTGTCTAAGTAGTTGAGATCACTGGCGCCTTGGGCTTTTGCTCGACTCTGATAATGCTCGACTGCGTAGAGAGCTTAGCCGAGTGGTCAGGGGTTGTACCCCGACCTTCGACGAGGCTAAGAAAGTGGTCGATTTCTTAGCTTCGCGGCATGAACGTCCCATCGCGAGCTGGGTGTTTCGCCTATTTGGTACGTCGACGACGGAGCTCGGTTGAGGACTCCTCGCCTGGCTAAAAAGTCCCACGCACATAATTTGTGGTTTTTGGCCGCCGTGTGCTATACAGAGGTGTCGCGCATGTACCGTTGCACGCCCCCGTGTTCACGACGTTGTATTGTCCCGGGCAGTGTCTAACTGTAGTATTGCTTGAGCTTCTCAGCATTCCATGGTCGAGCAAGTTGTTCACCATGGAGGTTCTCGAGGTAATAGGCACCCGTCCCCGTCTTAGCAGTGACGCGGTACGGGCCCTCCCAGTTTGCGGCCAGCTTTCCTTCGCGTGAATCTTTTTGATTTCTTCGCAGGACAAGACTGCCTACTTGGAAGTCTCGTTTGATAACTTTGTCATTATAACGCAAAGTTATTTTTTGTTTTAAAGAGGCTTCTCGGAGGGAAGCGCCGGTCCTTATCTCTTCGACAAGGTCGAGTTCCTCGCGCAGGGCTTCGTCGTTCGTTTCATCGTCGAAGGGAGCTTCTGTTCTCCTCGAGGGTTCCCTGATCTCGACGGGGATAACCGCTTTGGTTCCATACGTTAGGCGAAACGGGGTCTCCCCGGTCGTGGAGTGTGGGGTCGTTCGATACGCCCAGAGGACGCTGTACAACTCCTCGACCCACCGTTGTTTGGCCTCGCCGAGTCGTCGCTTGAGCCCCTGGAGTATCACTATGTTTGCTGCTTCGGCCTGCCCGTTAGTTTGAGGGTGTTCGACCGACGTGAAGTGCTGCTTTGTGCCTAATTTGGTGACGAAGTCTTGGAAGTTCCTGTCGGTGAACTGTGTCCCGTTGTCGGTGACAATGGCTTGGGGCACCCCGAATCGGGCGAGGATGTTTTTCTTGAAGAAACGGAGTATGTTGAAAGCGGTGATTTTGGCCAGCGCCTCGGCCTCAATCCACTTCGTGAAGTAATCCACTCCCACTATGAGGTACTTGTTTTGGTACGACCCCACGATGAAGGGTCCGAGGATATCCATTCCCCACCACGCGAACGGCCACGGGGAGGACAATCACTTAAGCTCGTTTGGGGGAGCGAGGTGCATGTCCCCGTGTCTTTGGCAGCGGTCACATTTCTTAACGTGCTCCTTTGCACCCTGCTGCATAGTGGGCCAATAATACCCTGCTCGGAGTGCTTTTCGGGCTAAGGACCTCCCGCCGAGGTTTTGGGCGTTGATCCCTTCGTGGATCTCTTGGAGGATCCCAGACACTTTGCCTTCTTCGATGTACCGGAGCAAGGGAATGGAGAATCCTTGACGGTATAGCTTACCTTCGATGACGGTATACGCACATGCCCGCCTCTTGACTACCCCTGCTTCTTTAGGATCGTCGGGCAGTTTGCCCATCGTCAAATATTCATAAACTGGGGTCATCCAACAGTTTGCGTCCCCTATGGCGTTGACTTCGGTTGTTGGTGCAGTTCTGTTAATGCTCGACTGTGTCAGTATCTCCTGGATAACTGATTTGTTTCCTCCTTTTTTCTTGGTGCTCGCAAGCTTGGAGAGCACGTCTGCTCGAGTGTTGTGCTCGCGCGGTATGTGAACCACCTCCGCGGAGACGAATTTCTTCAACCTTTCTTGCACCAAGGTCAGGTACTCGATGAGACTGTCGTTTTTGGCCTGGAATTCTCCCCGCACCTGCGATACCACGAGCTGGGAGTCTGTAAAGATTTTGACTTCTCTTGCGCCGAGGTCTTCTGCGAGTCGAAGTCCCGCGAGGAAAGCCTCGTATTCGGCTTGGTTATTCGATGTCTTGAAGGACAGTTCAAGGGAGACCTCTATCAGGATGCCCTGTTCGTTTTCGAGGATGATGCCCGCTCCGCTGCCTTTTGTGCTGGAGGCCCCGTCGACGTAAATCGTCCATTTCTGGGAGCCGTTGGTCGAGGATTCCGGTACGATCATCTCTGCTACGAAGTCGGCCAGTACTTGGGCTTTCAAGGCTTTTCTTTTTTCGTATCATAGGTCGAGCTCGGATAGCTCGAGAGACCATCAGAGCATTCTCCCCGCCATATCTGGCCGGCTGAGGAGCTGTCAGATAGGCTGCTCTGTCCTTACCACGATTGTGTGGGCCAGGAAGTAATGACGTAATCTTCTGGCTGCGGATACGAGGGCCAAGGCGACCTTTTCAATCTACTGGTATCTGAGCTCGGGGCCCTAAAGAGCTCTGCTCGTGAAGTAAATCGGTTTCTGTCCGTCGGCGGTCTCCCGTATAAGGACAACGCTAACCGCTTCGCCGCTGACGGCCAAGTATAAGAAAAGTGTTTCCCCGGTATCTGGTCGGGATAAGACCGGGGGTTGAGACAAGACTTGCTTTAGATGGAGGAGGGCTTGTTCGCATTCCTCACTCCATTCAAAGGTCGCCTTCTGTCGGAGAAGCTTGAAGAAGGGGAATGCGTATTGAGCGGGTTTGGCTACGAAGCGGGAGAGAGATGTCAGCATTCCGTTAAGTGACTGGATCGACTTATTCGAGTTCGGGGTGGGGATTTCGGAGAACGCCCTACATTTGTCGGGGTTCGCCTTGATGCCCCTCTCCGTGAGGTAGAAGCCGAGGAATTTCCCTGCGCGAACACCGAAGGTGCATTTGTCGGGGTTGAATCTCATGCGACATTTCCTCGCCGTGTCGAACACTTTCTGGAGATGAGCGGCATGGTCGATTTCCTCTGCGGATTTGACAATCATGTCGTCCATGTAAACCTCGAGCACGTCGTCGATATCTGCCCGGAAGACCTTGTTCATCATCCGTTGGTAGGTGGCGCCGGCATTTTTCAAGCCGAAGGGCATTACGTTATAGTAGTAATTACCCGACTCGGTCATGAAGGCGGTATGCCACTTGTCGGCCTCGTCCATGGGGATTTGGTTGTATCCCGAATAAGCATCCATAAAGGATAGTAATTTAAATCCTACAGAATTATCGACTAGTTGGTCGATGTTAGGTAAGGGATAAGAGTCCTTCGGGCATGCCCGGTTAAGATCCGTGTAGTCAACGCACATCCTCCATTTTCCATTACTTTTCTTAACGAGTACAACATTTGAGAGCCAAGTTGTGTACTTGGCCTCGGAAATAAAATTTGCCTCTAGGAGGTCTTTTACAGCTTTTTGAGCAGCCTCCATTTTTTTCGGAGACTGCCTACGCCTACGTTGAGCTACGGCCCTAGCGGTCGAATCTATAGTCAACTGATGACAGGGTCCAGTCCGGGCATCTCCGTAGCACTCCAGGCGAACAAATCTGCATTTTCGCGGAGACACGCCTTCAGTTGCCTCTTCGCTAGGTCGGGGAGTCCGGAGCCAATCTTCACGCTTCGGTCTGGGCTGTCGCCGAGAGGAACCAACTCGAAATCTCCATCTGGAACGGGGTGCGTTGGGTGGAGTGGCTGCCTGTTGACTTCAAGTGGGAGGTCACCGCCAGCAGTTTCTTCCTGCTCCCCGGGAAATCGGCTGTCAAGGTCGACCGCGCTGACCGGCGGGAGTGGAGCCTGCACGACGTCTGAAGGTGTCTCGGCCTGAGTCTTAGATTTGATGCCGCCAACGACGCTCAGACCCCTGATTGCTGCATCGAAACATCTTCTGGCCGCGTTGATGTCTCCGTGGAGGGTGACCACACGTCTGCGCTTCGTGTAGTATTTCATCTTCAGGTGAACCGTTGATGGTACTGCCGTTAGCTCCGCCAACGTGGTCCTCCCCATTATACAGTTGTAGAGGGACGGGCAGTCCACCACTAAGAAACACGTCTTCACCTGTCGAGCAGTTTCCTCAATCCCGAAGGTGACCATCAATTCCACGAAACCCCACGGTCTGGTGGTCGCGCCATTGAAACCTTGTAGGTCTGATCCTACGTACGGGGACAAGTGTTGCTTGGTCAGCTGGAGGGTCTCGAAAAGGTGGACGTACATGATGTCCACCGAGCTCCCCTGGTCGACCAAAATTCTGTGGATGTCGAAGTTGGCCATCTGCGCCCGGATCAGGAGGGGGATGTTAGCGTTCGGTGCCCCGCCGGGCAGTTCCTCGAGGTAGAAGGTAATCGGATTTGATCGTCCTTTGACCCTCTCGAAGGTAGGAGCTCGAGGTGTTGTTGCTTTCATCTCGTCAAACTTCCTCTTTATTGACCCCACGGTCAAGCGGTCAGGGGCTCCGCCCGATATGACCAGGGCTTGGGGGAAAGACTCCCAGGTGCTTCGGGCACTTATCGAGTCTTCAGCCGGGAAGTTCTTCCACATGTCCCGGACAGCTTCAGGGCTGTCGAGTTCTCCCGAAAAACCGAAGTCTTCAGGTCGCGTGACGCTCAACGCGACTTGCAGCGATCCGTTGTTGGGAGAGGGAGTTGACTCCTCGACATTCTGAGCCTCCTGGCCGCTGGGGCGGGGGGGCTCTTGCTGTTTGGCGTACTTCTTCAGGTACCCTTCTTTAATCAGCGTTTTGATTGCGTCCTTAAGGTGGACGCAATCTTCAGTCACGTGTCCGTGACTGCGATGAAACTGGCAATACTTGGACTTGTCAGCATTTGGTTTGGAAGCTGTCGGTTTCGGGAAGCGGATTCCCCCTTTGACGAACTCCGAATTGGCACAGTCGCTGAAGATGCGCGAGCGGGACACGTTCAGCGGTGTGTAATCTTTGAAAAGGCCAGACGGTCCCCGCGATTCGCGTGGCTCTTTGGTCCGGGCTTCCTTCTTTCTTTCTCCGCCTCGCCTGGGTGGAGGGGAGTCTCCTCTTCTCCTGTCTCCACCTCGCCTGGGTGGAGGGGAGTCTTCTTCCTTGTTGTCGCGGGGGCCTTCTCTGCGCCTCGAGTCAAGAGCAATTTGTGCAGCCTCAGCTTCCTCGAACTCAATATGCGACTGAGCCCTCTCGAGGAGGCCTTCAAAGTTGCGGGGACGGTGCAGCCCAACGGATTCTGCGAACTTGGATCCTATCCTCAATCCCTTGATGATGAGATACATTTTGATGTGGTCGGTCACGTGGATCTCGACCGCCTCTTTGTTGAACCTCTCTATGTAGCTCCGGAGAGGTTCATCCTTCCCCTAAAAGATGGCTTCTAGGGAGGCTATCGTCTTTGGATGTCGACGAGAGGCCGTAAAGTGTTTTCTGAAGCGCTCCCTCAGGACCCTCCACGACGTAATTGACTCAGAAGCTAGGTTTTTATACCAAGCTATGGCCCCTTTCCGAAGAGTTGTAGGAAATAGTCGACATTTGATGGCGCCGGAGACGTTCCTGAAATCGAGCAGAGCTTCAAAACTCTCGACATGGTCATTAGGATCGGATGTCCCGTCATAGGTTCCTAAGGTTGGGGGCCTCTCCAGGCCCTTAGGAATAGGGGCGTCCATGATGTGCCTGGCCAGAGGGGTCCGGTAGTCGTCGTCCTCGCTGGCCACCGGCGATACAGAGGGAGAGTGTCGGCCATGAGCATAGTGACGTCTCGGGGAGTGGTCTCTTGGACGTTCTCTCAGCTCCTCAGTTTCCGTCTTGTTCCTTTTATTCTTCGAGGATCGAACTGGTCCCTTCGGTGGCGAGGAGCGGTGGCGTTTCTGAGGCTGTTCCGGCTGGGTACGCTCTAACCGTGGCCTGCGACCTCTGGGAACCGGGGAAGGACTGCGCGATGCCTCCGGGGACTGCGAACGTCTTGGGAATGGAGGTGGTCGGTGCCTTCGCGGGGAAGACCGACCACGGCTTTTCTCCAGCGCCTCGATCCGGACGTTCTGGTTGAAGATCATCTGGTTTGTCTGATTGACCAACGCAAACAGGGCGACAGTGCTTGGATCCGCATTTGGCGGCGGGTCCACGGGCTGAAATACGGGTTGGAGGGTTGTTTCCTGTCCGTCTTGGTGAGCTGTCTCGTACTCCACTTCGTCGGAAGACGGGGAGGCGGTGAGTCCGTCTCTGACGTCGTTTTCCACGACGGGTCGGGCGAAGCTGTTGTCGGCGTGGTTGTCAGTGCTGAGCTGTGCAATAACGTTGTCTAGAGCTTGATTCGCCGACGGGTTGGCCATGATAGTTGTTGAACGGAGAAAGCTTTGGTTTATCAAACAGAAAAACGGGGAAGCTTATGTTGTTCCCACAGACGGCGCCACTGATCGTACCTGGATCAGACAGTGATGGTGGCCAACGGCGTCTGGAATGGCAGCTCCGGTGATGGTGAGAGACGGTGGGGGGTGTACCTGCAAGGTACTCCGACGCTCAAGTGAGAGAGTGTACAGAATATCAGCAAATACAAGAAGTGAGAATGGTGGGAAGAAAAGTGTCTAACCTGACCCTCTCAAATGAGAGGGTATTTATAGAGAGCCCCCAGCGTGGGGCCAACGGTTACCTGCAATGGGCTTGATCAACTAGGCCCACTCCAAGTAACTGCTAGGGCTTACGTGTAGTAGTGAAGACCAGCACGTGGTCTTCGCCCTAGAGTAACTGCTCCTAGATTTTCGGAAGTAGGGCAGACCGAATCTTTCGGAAGTGGGAGGTTACTTGGAACGTGTCCACGCGGGATGAACCGTTGGGTACTCCTCGCGGGGAGGAGCCTTCTGTGTCGAGGAGATGTGAAGCCCGCAGAATGGACATGGCCTCGCGGGGAGGAGCCTTATGTGTCGAGGAGGGACGATGCATCGTGGAACGGATATGGCCTCGCGGGGAGGAGCCATGGTAGTCGAGGAGCGTTGCATAGCATTCTCGTGGGGAGAAGCTAAACACCAAGTGCCCGACACACCTTAAGTGCCCGGCGAAACTGTGGCTTGCACGTGGCAGTTACGTGTCTTGCAGAAGGGCCTTATTGGGCCTCCCCATGCAGTATGGGTTGGGCCTGCTCGACTGTAGGGCAGCCTCGGCCCAGTCTAGAACACAAACAATTATAATCATTATATATATATATATATATATATATATATATATATCCCATGGTATCTATTATAAATAAATTTTTACTTTTAAAATTCATTGAATAATCGATCTATTTGGTGTGGATATAGATCAAATACATTTGTTATTCAATGAATTTAAAAAAATAAATTATGAGGGGTTAGACTATGGGCCAGTTTGTTTTAACTTTAAAAAAATGGATTTTTTCTTTGTATTTTTAAAAATGGATTCTACAAAAACGTTTTTCAAAATATTACAAATTTTTTTAAATTTGTTTTTTAAAAATTAAAAGACTAATTTTGACATTCTATAACATTAATATACATTATTAAAGATCAAAACATAATCAAAATCTCAATTTTTTCAAAAAGTTGTATTTCAAAAATGATTTTCATCAAAAGCGATTTGAAATAGCTTCAAAATTAAGTAATTTTTTGAAATTTTGATATCCAAAAAAAGTTTTGATAAAATGATGAAATACCTAAAATAACATTTTAAGAATAACTATTCAAATCAAATTTTTATTTGAAGTTTTTATGAAAAGTTTTTTTGTAAGATTTTTTTCCACAAAATTATGTTAAACTATAAAAATCATTTTTAAAAAAAGTCAAAACAAACGGGCCCTATATATTATATGCATCTCTTTATTTTTAGTTGTGTTGTGACCTTCTCCAAAAAATGTTTGGCGCTCAATTAATTCAACGATACATCGTTGTTTCACAAGAATTTGATTTATTTTCTTAATTCAAATTCTATTGAATTTTCATCATAAATTTATTCATTATTCAACTTGCAATATTTTTCAAATAACATGTAAGAATTAAAATAAGTCACATATTCAAAATGTGTTTACCAAACGACATGAAAAACCATAATAATTCATAGTAAAAAAACAAAACTATTAAAACCTTAATACTAAAAAAGGTTTATGATGAAACTAACCTTAAATAATGATAGAAGTTTCTCCTTTAATAATTTACATATGAATTATTACTAGTCTATATAATCATATATCAGTGATTTGTCTTGATTCAGAAAGAAAAAATCTTTTTTTACCCCACCAAATAGAAATGATGAACAACAATATACAACCTGAGAGTGTGCCACCAACTGTGGCCCAAAATTGATGAGGCTGGCCATCAAAGAGATCAATATGAACATTCATGCCAAACAATCCAACAACCACAATACCTGCACCGATTATCACGTTCATTGTGCTGAATATTATTGTTACTTGTAGTAGCTGATTTCGCTTATCATCCAACATTATGTTGATGTGGTCCTCAGTATCATCTACATACTCACTCAACTTAACAAAGTAACAAAAACATGTATCATTTACATTTTGAATAAATCATAATCATTAAATCATAAAAAATATTTGACTTTAATTATGTCCAATGAAATACATACGCTGGACAATCTTTGCAAAATTCCATTTATCTGTGCAAAATATGCTTCTAAAAGCATCTCTAATTCTTCCACATCAGGCTTAGACTCATAGAATTTGTATTGAAACGTATTTGATTCATCACTACAAATTAAGGAACAAATTGTGAGTATGGATCTTATAATTAATATGATTTATGTTTCAAGATAAAGTATTTGTTTAATAATAGACTAGTGTTAATAATTTGCACCTTTCATCTATATCTTCATCAATAGTTGGATTGTATCCTTTTTTTAATGATGCTTGGTCTATTAGGAAATCATCAATTTTTTTTGTCAAGTACATTTCAGCCATGTCATTATCATCATCTAACAAGTTTTCTAGCTGACCTGCTACCTGTTAAATGCAAGAGTATTATTAGTAATATTTTGAGAACAACATTGTTTTATTAAACAAACAGAAACTTTCATAAGTATATACTCTAGCTATGAAGCACGAACGCCCCGAACATGACTCCGACAGTGACACGAAAACACCGATAATAATTTGAAAAAAAGAATAAATAAATGTAATCACAAGTGTTGGTGCAGGTACTCAACACCAACACGGACATAAACACCTCTTTTTTTTAGAGGTGTCGATATTGCATAGTACTCAAGTTGGTAACAAATAATTATTGATAGATACTTGTGAGACATGTCCACAAATTGTTCTTCAACTTGTTTAATTATGTTTTTTTTAATCAAAATATTGCATTCCAAGATAAAGAAAGCCACAACTCTAGACATCTTACATTTTCTTGGAGGTATGTTTAAATGTAAAGTTAAAAGGAGAATGAAAAACTTACTTTTCTAATAAGAGATCAAAACTAAACTCATGAAAAAATCATCACAAATATTTGAGTTTGACTATTTATTTACCTTCTGCACACGACCAGAAAGAGCAACCAAACGATTCTTTATATGCCTTACACGTTCAAGATTCAGAGTACTGATTTGAGAGGCTAATTCATCTAAAGCTGGGTAGGCCTCCTCTTCCAATCTTTGATTCTAACATAAACACACAATACAAGTTGTAAACCTCATCATAATAAGCATATAAAATGTGTGTAATTCTATATTGTTACTAACAAAAGTCTTTGAGTCTTCAATTTTGAAATATCAATACATACAACAAATAAACACCATAGATTGAATAAGAACAAGTTACATAATAGATGAACACAATAATTTATAAATCATAATTATCATTTAACGCATTTTTCCGTGTGCATATATTGTACATGCTTTAACTATAGATGCATACCTCATATTCAAGACATGCACATGCAGATTCAATACAAGTCTCAAGAGCTTTAAACTCAAACGGTAACTGCTTATGATCTGATGTTTCCGCTACATCAATCAATGTACCATCCACAAAACTCCCCTTTGATGCATTATTCATAGAATCAACACGACTTTGTAACAACGGTGACCCTTCCTCCACTAAATTTTTTGATTCACAATCACCATCCATGCCATTATCAATCGATGTAACCTTATGAATATTATTAGAACGAGGAACACGCGCTTGAAGATCTTGAAGGAACAGAATAAAAAAAGGGCTAGAAGAATTAATTATAAGCACCTCATTTGAAGTGATGATGGCTTTAATGTGTTCTAAGTTAACAACAATGGATTTCTCTCGTCCTATAATAGAAGAAGGGTAAAAAAGTGTTGGATCAAGAGCTCTAAGATCACGCGCCGGTAAACCTGTCCGTCGCATGAGGGTGTGTTTGTCGAGATCCTCAGTGATGGATTCACCTGTTTCTGAAAATACCGTCCAACTCTTTGGATCCGTTGCAATAGCCTTTCGTCTACCTCTTATCGCCATACTTGATGTCTTTTCCTTTTTTTCCTCCATAATGTTTCTCAACTTATCCATTTGTGCATTAATGTATTTACTTCAATACAAATTAATTTAATACTTTTTCTTAAAACAAAATAACGACATTTGACTATGATGAATAACACTCATTATAGTTAGTTATTTTATGTATATTTATGTATCTATTTTTTTCTTTTTCTTTGTCGTAACAAATTAGCAATATATTTGCATAACTTCGCTCGATCTTCACATTTGTTTGAAGAATGTATTTTAATTATAAATAAACTAATATTTAAAATATTTAGGCATTAGAGCAAATTATTTATGAATATTAAAGATCAAATAACAAACACGAAATATAAAGGAATAAATAAAAATCGAAAACCTATTTTTAAAAACCAAGAGATCTAACAAACTTTATATAAGAAATAACTCTAACAATAATTAAATTATTTACATTACTTGAGAAGTTAAACTTGATTTAATTTCTAAGTTAATTGTTCAATTTTATTGGCGAAAACTTATCTCATAAATGTGTTATATGTCTTTTTTAATGTTAATCAATAAAACACATTTATTCTATATTTTATATAGGGTATTTCTTATCACACCACCCTTCTTTCTTAGGCACCAACTGAATTTTCGGTTTTGCCTCTTGATTTCGGATGTGCACATCCGGACGCACCATTTTTTTTTAATTTTCATTTTTTCCCGGATGTGCACATCCGGTAAAAGTTCGTATTTGTAAATCCGGAAAAAATACTGAAGCAGAACACCAAAACCACAAATGTTCTCACATTCTTAAAATAAAATCGGGATTACATTGAGAAAATCGGCATGGCATCGACAGAAATTTAAATATAACAAGATCAATAGCCCAGTGGACGCTTGCACATCTCTAAGATGTCATCGACCGTTCTTCGGATTGTGACGGTCGCCTCGAACTCGAACGGGAATTGTTCCTCGTAACCCAAATAAGTTTGCCACACCGCTCTAACATCGTCTTGATTCTTGAGCTCAACAAGGATGTAAGCGACGTTCCCTTCGTTGTCAACCGAAGGTGAACGATACTGAAGCTTCGCAACCTTCCGCTTGTCTCCGTAAGGTAGGAGATGTTCGATGTCGTCAATGATTTGGTCGAAGGGGATGTCCCTCATTATCGTAAACTTTTGACCGCGTGTTTTGCCGTCGGTGAAGGAGACACTTGCGGCATACCAACGGATTTTGATTTGATACAATTGAGACATTTTGAGGTTTTGTGAAAGATATCAAATGAAACCCCTAATTTAAAGAAAAGTTAGGGTAAAGTTATTTCTGCCCAAGTTCGTTCCGGATGTGCAGATCCGGACAAACCCTGCAAATATTATTTCCGGATGTGCACATCCGGAAATTGCCCGGATCTGCAAATCAGAATGTTTTACTGATACAATTTTAAAACAGAATTGACAGCTTATGCAGTCACTTGGAATACTTTCAGTGCAATAAAATTCGTAAGTGTATTAAAAAGACATATGGATAAAAGTACAATATATTTCACTTCAATAATGTACATTGTGTCGTATGATTATACAAAAGAGTTAAAGCAAAATTCTCCGTCTAAATCTATTGGAGCTAGAACTTTCGATTTTTCCGCATTTGATGCCTTTTCAATTGCGTGCAATCTTTCGAATTCAACCGTCCTTTCGACAAAATTATCCGGCCAAGACTCGGCAATTGCGGTTGCATGCGTCGCTCATTGCGGTGATTTAGGTGGTATCGGGCATCCGGGTTTCAAGATAACTTGTACGAAATGTCTTGATTTCGCAAGCCATCTGATGCACATGATGCGATCATTTGGATTCGACGGAGGTGCGGTGTGTAGTGGAAAAAAGGTTTCCGAAAATCCGTATCTCGTCAAGTCGATACACACCATATCGTAGGCGCATGCTATAAGATGACCCATCTCGGGGAAGCTCATCCATTTCGATACCGGTGTCGGACCACTCAACCACGGAACAAGTGACTCGTGAACCTTGTTGTAATTTTCTTGATTTTCATAGAGACGCAAGTATGCTTCTTTATGCGTCTCCAACTCTAGGATAAGTTGATGACGTACAAGTGCATGACCTTCCTCTCCTTTACCGAGTAGAGCCGACACGGCTCGGTAACCGCAATTACCATCCCCTACAACATCGATTATACCGTCGATATGCTTGTGCATAAAAACCGGCATCTCGTCAATAAAGGAAATCATACGTGTAGTTGGAGTCGGAGTCGGAACTCGTGGAATCGGTGTCGGAGCCGGTTTGGAAATGCGAGCTCCTTTCACAACACTTTGTAGAGATTTAGGAGTCGGAGACTCCGAAAAGATTTGGTCAACGTGCTCATAATACGAAGGATACCGAGTTGTTGAGTTGTCATTTGGTGTAGGCTTCAACTTCTTCGGAGCACCCTTTGTCTTAACCGGTTGATACGGAGGTATCATTGCGGTTGTTTCGGGGAAGGCAATCTTCCTCAAATCTTCTTTGATGTGTAGCTTCATATTGTCGTCGGCCTTCGAAAATCTCATTTGAATCGCTTCCAATTCGGCCAAAATAGAGATATCGGGTTTATCTTCTTCCTTACAAGCATCATCATCAAAACTAAGTCTCATCCAATGAGGGCAAACTTCGTCAATTTGTATTGGGTCACCTAGTTTCAACTTTTTAGCAATGGCACAAGCACAAGGAAGACCGTAGGTTTTCACAATAGTGCAACCACACTTTGCACTATCGGAACCTACCGTTTCGGCTCGGTTGGCCTCGTGAAAAATATAGCCCAACCCCGCCCGAGACATGTTGCCGATCAATTGAGAGTAGAGGAAGTTACCTTTAAACCGATGTTCCAAAACTGTGATGCTCCGACCGAAAGTGGTTTGTATCTCATTGTGTTGGTTTTTTATCATTAGATGCACGGAGTCCCAATCCCGACATAAATCCCCCTTGCTATTTCCCAACCAATTCTTCAAAGTGGCATGTGCCGACTCAACTCTATTGGTGGTAGTGTTTCCAAGATGTCGTACGTTATCGGTCCACGCACAAACAATCTTTTCTTTCACTTGATCAAGAATGGTGGATTCAACATATTTCAACAAAGCGGGGTACCGTTCACACACTTTCCGGAATTTAATGACCGAATCGGCATATAATTCCATTGTGGAAGAATTTAGAATATGAGTCCATGCATCCATAATTTTCTCTACAATGACACCCGACTTGACCATTTTTCCGTCTTCCGAATCCACTTGCTTCGCACCCACCGCGGTCTTAACTCGACTTCGGACATTGTTTGTTATGTGAAATCGACAAAGTAGTGCATTGGAAGACGAAAAGACCTTCGCAACCGCATTCATCAAGGCGTTGTCGCGGTCCGTAACAACTGCTTTTGGCATTTGAACATGTTTCTTCAAAAGTGACCGACACGTCTCCAACGCCCACGTGAAATTGTCCTCTTTCTCACACTCCAAAAAGGCAAAGCCGACGGCATATGTCTTATCCGTAGACGTAACGCCAACCATCTCAAACAATGGAAGACGATACTTATTTGTCTTGTAGGTGCTATCGAGAATGAGCACTGTCGAGAACGTGTTGAACAACTTGATGGAATTCGGATGAGTCCAAAAAATATCTCGTACCGTAATTCCATCATCGCGACATCTGTACCGAGACACGTAATCGTTGTCCTCCAACACTTTCAACAGATGTTGCATCTCATTCCCATCTCCCCTAATTGCCTTGTTCATTTGATACCGCATGTTATACACTTGCTTTATGTTTGCAACATTTTCGGGTTCTTTCCGTTTCAACGTCGCAAGTATATTCTTCGGTGGGACAAGGTTCAAGGTCATGTCGGCTATACATGTCATCTCTTTCGCCTTGAGCCGGCATACACTTGGATGACCTTCTAGCTTTGAGCACATTTCGTGGTTATGTATACCACAACGAACGGTAAATCTCCATTTCTTGGAAACTAACATGTAACCACCAATCTTAAAAGGGCACTCACATCTTCTAGTACCGGTCTCGTCTTTCTTTAACTTCCGTAGAGGTGCTTGATATTTGCCGCTTCTTTCGCACCCCAAAATTACAAAAGCTTTTCTTCTATCCGACCCATTATCCGATCTCCCGATATTTACACCGAAGCCGAGCTCAATAGCCGTCCTACGAATGTATGCGATCATGCTTTCACGATCATCAAAGTCTTGCTTGTTGTTAAAGTTACCGCCGACATCAACTGACTTTACGAGCATACCTTAATCTTTCGAGGAAATCGGCGCAACTAATTCTTTTGCCATGTTATCGGGATGCACCATCTCTATTTATAAAAAAGAATAGAACAATTAATATGTATAAATAAGATTTATTCAAAAATGCTGAAAACTTAAATTAATTAGCTTCAGGCATTTTTCCGGATGTGCACATCCGGAAAAGTTCATGCTAAATTCTTTCCGGATGTGCACATCCGGAAGTAGCGTAACTTGTTTTTTCAAAAATGTAGATTGATAATGTGAGCAATGTAGTGGATGAAGTTGAATGTTTACCTGAAATTCAGTCTTTCCTTGCTCCCTTTGATTTGTTGCACCAAAAATTTGAACTTTTTGAGTGAGAAATGGAATTGATGAAGTAGGGTTTTTTGACTTGGTGAGAGTGAGTGTGGAAGAAGAAGGTTGATTATGGGAAGGGAGGAGTGATCATGCAGCTTTAAATATTTCAGAATGTCTTCCGGATATACAGATCCGGAGACATTCCGGATATGCACATCCGAAAAAAGTTTTTAATTCTTAAGGATCTGGTGCGTCCGGATGTGCACATCCGAAATTAAGGAGCAAAAAAATAATTTCACATGGTGCCTAAGAAACTTGGGTGGTGCATTAAGAAACTCCCTTTTATATATGAGTGACTAATGTTTGTCTAACTTTTTTTTTACATTCATCGATAATAAATATTTATTTTGTTTTTAAATATTTATCAATAATTATGATTTGTTTTAATTTTATATGTATCAATACTAAATATGTGTCCTATATTTTGTTTTGTTTTATATGACAAATACTTATTTTGTTTAATTTCATATTTATGAACGAAAACATTTTTATTGTCTCTTTTTATGTATCAATGACTTACATTTGAGAAGTATTTTTTATATTTTCAATGTGATAAATGTTTGATTCTTTTTTATTTATATTTTTTTATTATAAATATGTGCATGGTATTTTTTTTGTATTAAAGATAAATACTTGACAGCGAAATAAATTAACGATTTATAATTAAAAGTAAAATTAAAAATATTACTTTTAATTTATAAAAAAAATATTATCGTTAAAAACAATTTCATGTATTTCTCATCTTTTCTCAACACATTAAAAACTCAAAGTTTTCAATTTTCATTTTTATATATTAAAGAGATTATAAATATCTTTGTTTTTATGTGAGTGAGTGATATATTTAATTTTTTTTATAATTATTAATGATAAATACTTGTTTCATTTTTAAAAACTATTTATTAGTAATAAATATTTATTTCGTGTTGTCTATATATTTATAATTCAAAATTATAGTGAAAATATTTGTGAAGTATTTTTTTATTTATCAATATAACTTTTGTATGACAGTTATTTTTAAAATTTTATCAAGAAGACTTCTCTTTATATGGCCTCAATCCAAGGAGGATGCACGTTATGAAGCCTCTTAGATCTCAAAATATTTAAGGTATCAAATTTGTATTTTTAACTTAATTAATTATATTCATTTTATTAGTATATTATACAACAAATAGAAAAATATTATTTGAGGGGTAGTGCTATTTGAAATGAAAAATATGTTTAAGTAAGTCAGATTTCCTTGCAGCAGTGAATATTAATTGGCAGTAATCTTTAAGGGGTAGTGCAATGTATGTCTTGTGGAAGAAATTGCAAAGATTGCAACAAGTAATCAAGGAAAAAAGTAAGCTTTTTAGTGGTATCATGCAACAAATAGAGAAAGCCATGGAAGATCTTAAGAAAGCTCAACTTAACCTCTTGCAAGACATAATGAATTCGTAGAAGAGAGATATGACAAAATAATGCATTGTTGAAGTCTTTAAGCTGAGCAACATTGAGGAACAAATACTGAGACAAAGTCAAGATTGAATGGTTGAGGCATGGAGACAATAACAATGTATATTTTCATGCTTCCTTAAAAAGTAAACTGAAATAGACCTAAATGAACACTTTGCACAAGGATGATGGTTCTGTGATAGCAAATCAAACTCAGACGGAGAAAGAAATTTTAAGGTTTTACGACAACCTGGTTAGTTCTGCTGCTAATAGTCTAAATCGTATAGATATTGAAGCCATGAGACAAGGTAATCAATTGACCCATAGTCACACGGTTCGCAATTCACTTTGGTACGTGGTACGAATTCGGGTATGCGGTTCGCAACTCTCAAAGAATTAGGTACGCGGAGGATATATAGAGTTGATACGCAATTTGGATTCGTGGTACGTTCAAAAATAATAACCGGTACGGTATTATTAAAAAATGATTTACTTAATGACATAAAAATTAATTTGAAAATATTTCTTCATCACTTGAATGTTTACTCTCACAAGTTTCATCTGAAAGTGGTGGTTCAAAGGATTTTCTTTTTGCCAAACACCATAGTAACTAAGAGTTAAAAAGAAAAAGTTCAAAAGAAGAGTGAATTGCAGACAAAGAACCCGTGATTTCACTGCCCAATGTCATTTTGTTTGGTAATAAAGTAAAATTAAATAATTTAATAATGCAACCATTGTACAAAGAAATTTTGAAATATGGAAAAGTTATTCACGTGTGTAGCTGGAAGGTCATGATATGATTTCATTTCCATTTTAATTATAATAATTTAATTCAACCAACAAATATCATAAAAGATGATATTGAAAGATGGAAAAGACATTAACATTCTATAAAGTTATATGATATGATTTCATTTCCATTTTAATTATAATAATTTAATTCAACCAACAAATATCGAGTTTTTGCTTGTCCTGCCACAAAAATGAAAAGAATATCCCATAATGCCACACATTGAAAAAATAGTCTCAAAATGCCACTTTTTTTGGACTGTTGTGGCTATTTTATATTATTATTATGCCACCTCCATCTCAGCTGGCAATGGGACAGAGAGTGTAGTAATGGTCCGCCATCTGAGATGGAGGACCCCTTTTTTTTTTTTTTTTTTTCGTTTTATATTTTCTGATTTAATTTTAATTGTTTTAAAATGTTATTTTAATATTTTAATTATTAAAATAATATATAAATTAAGAAATTAAAAAAAAAAAAATTATATTATAAATTATATTATATTTTTTTAATTGTTTTAAAATAATTTTTTTTTATGGAAATATTTAATGAAATATTTAAATTAAGATATTTAACCAGTAATTATTTAATAAAATTGACTATTAAATAATTTTTAAAGATGCATTATGAAAAAAATAATTGAATTTTTTTTTATATTATAAATTATATTATATTTAAGTAGAATTTTTTTGAATATTAATGAGTTGTTTAATTGCATGAATTTAATTAATTCTGATTAATTTAAATTGAATAAATTAAGAATATTAAATTATGGTTTTCCCGCCAATACCGAAGTGAAAAAATTTTTTCCCTCCCTTTGAGCCACACTATAAATAGAGATGTTGAGGACTCAACAAATCATTCTCCTTTTTTCCTTCTGCCAAATTGTTTCGTGTATTTCTTAATCATGTCTGTGGCGTATGTTATTTTTTTTGAAATAGACAAACACATGAGGGTGTCTTTGAATCCACAATGGAAGTTCCGGCAATTGGTTGCTGCCATCAATGCAGGGTTTCGACAGTTAGGTGGTCCAATTCGATGCGTCAGAAAAATTGAATATTATTGTCCCTACATAACTCTAACAGATGCTAGCCCAGATGGTACATACCTTCATTACTGGGACCGGGTTGAAAATGATCTGGATGTCCAATGTATGTTTTCCACACATAGCGGAGAAGTAAACCGCGGCGTTGTAGGTCCACTTGTTTTAGCTGTTGTTGTTTAATACGTCAAGATGATCAATCATAATGGTTTGTTGTATTAGTAATCGTGTAGTGTTTGTTTTTGGATTATGTTTTGGTTTGGTTATGTTGTCATCCTGAACTAGTTGTATCATTATTGTGTTACGCTCCGTATAAAAGATGGTGTTGTTGTTAGGGAAAAACATACAAGAGTTTAATAAATAAAAGTACAACAAAATAAAATAAAACTCGTTCCACAACTAACTAGAAGGTCCAGCCCTATTTGGACATTTTCTGCGCATATGTCCGATTTCGCGACAAATGCCGCAGCGCCTTTTTTCTTTTTCAATGTTGTCCATTTCAGTTCTTATTCGGCTACTGTTTGGACGACCTTTCTAGTTTCCGAAAATTCATCACCCGATGAACTTTCTTTGTATACAAAACAATATATATTATTATCCATTGCGCTCGTGTTGTTTCCTGACAAAGGTGGGAAAAGTATTAATTCTATGTGGGTTCAATTTATTAAAGACTTGGAAAAATGTGGTACTTATAGTTGGGGATCAGCTGTGTTGGCATTTTTATATAGAGAAATGTGCAAAGCAGTTAATATTACTGTTGATGGAATGGGAGGTTGTGTTATTCTTTTACAAGCGTGGGGATTTTCAAGGATGCCATTTATCGCACCCATCACTTCAAACCCACTACGACACCCGTACGCATCATTGTAAGTTTCTATTTACTTTTCAATCTCTATTATTTATATTTTTTAGTTACGCTAATTTTTTTTCTTTTACTTATTAGATGGGCTACAGACCGCGCACGGAAGAAAAATTGCTCTAACAACCCTCGCCATTACCTCAACGGTTATCGTCGCGTCATAGATCAAATGTTACCACACAACGTAATTTCACCACCATTAACTATTTTTATTTATTTCAATAAATTTTTTGCTTTAACTAAAATTTTTTTTTTTTCATTTACAGTTTATATGGAGGCCATATCTTGCGTATCCACCAATTCAAACTGACGACCATCTGATTTGGAATGCAACCACCCCTATCTTGTGTTTCTGGATTACTGAGATGCATCAGTCCGATAGGGTAAAATTGCAGTTTGGGTATTATCAAGAAATACCCAACCCTCCAAAATGCCTCCAAAATCAACATAACATGACAATGCAAGAGTCAAGGAGGTACCACTACACAAGTCTAAATAAATCTGAACGTAGACTTTGGAATCACAGACAACGGTTATGCTTGACTGGGGTACAGTTCCAGGGAGAAATGAAACCAACTCAAGAATACTTGAATTGGTTTCATACCCTCCCATTTCAATACGCATCACTTGAACAATTTTTAATTGACCCCCGTGAACGATATCCCACACAGCAGGTGCCAAATCATCCACAACATAATTTCCAAAATCATCAGACATCCACGTCATATCAACCACAAGACTACCAAACACATACTCAGCATACACCTGCACATTACAACTTCCAAACTCCTCAACAACACCCACCCTTCAGCTATCAAAGCCAACAACAACAACTCCACCGGCCACCAAGACACCACACACCAATTCCACAACCAAACTTCGACTTCTCATTCACAAACCGACCATCCTCATCCCTCGATGTGTCAGACTATTATGTCGCAACCATCCAGGCTACTGCCCCTAACCCGACTCAATTCTCACAAGAATTTAGCGGAATTCCTACAAATGATTTTTTTGAGAATTTCGAGCCGTTTCAAATTTTTCCAAACCAAACTCCTGTGATACCTACCTCTGCCAATCAGCCCACAACTTCAACCACTCTTCCTCCTAATCCAACGGAAAATGTAGGTCGTGGTTGCAGAGTTCGTTTTTCTGCCAGATGTGGAACCGACAGTCATTTACTTGACGAAGATTCTGGTGACGAGGAAAATTAATTTTTTTTGGCACAATCCTGTTGTAATCCTTTTGTAAATAATAATAGTATATATGATATTATTTTTTTCATAATGCATCTTTAAAAATTATTTAATAGTCAATTTTATTAAATAATTACTGGTTAAATATCTTAATTTAAATATTTCATTAAATATTTCCATAAAAAAAAATTATTTTAAAACAATTAAAAAAATATAATATAATTTATAATATAATTTTTTTTTTTTTAATTTCTTAATTTATATATTATTTTAATAATTAAAATATTAAAATAACATTTTAAAACAATTAAAATTAAATCAGAAAATATAAAACGAAAAAAAAAAAAAAAAAAAGGGGTCCTCCATCTCAGATGGCGGACCATTACTACACTCTCTGTCCCATTGCCAGCTGAGATGGAGGTGGCATAATAATAATATAAAATAGCCACAACAGTCCAAAAAAAGTGGCATTTTGAGACTATTTTTTCAATGTGTGGCATTATGGGATATTCTTTTCATTTTTGTGGCAGGACAAGCAAAAACTCACAAATATCATAAAAGATGATATTGAAAGATGGAAAAGACATTAACCGTAGCATTCTATAAAGTTATGAAATGATTGCATTTCTATTTTAATTATAATATTCTCTCCGTCTCATAAAAGTGTCTTAATTGAGCAATGTGCAGTTCTTAAGAAAATGATTGGATGTGTTAGTTTTAGTGAAAAAAACTAATGACATTTACTAAAATACCCCTATTAAATGTAGTTAATAAAATAATTGAATAAAGTGAAAGCTAATTAATAGGAGTAAGTAGTGGAAAAATAATAATAAGGCTTAAATGCATTTTTGGTCCCCAAAGTATCATTTTTCTGAACTTTTGATCCCCCTTTAAAAAAACCCAGGTTTTGGGTCCCTTCTTTTGATTTTTTTTGGGATGTTTTTGGTTCCCCTTCCAAATTAGGGTATGTGGCATATTTGTTGCTGATGTGGATCAGGTGACTAGGATGATTTATTTTATATTCATTTACATAATTAATATTTCTATCTTTATTTTAATTAAAATAAGTATATTGAAAGTTTAATAATTAAAAACATTTTTAATAACAGAATATTAAAAGTCAATTGGATTAAATACCAATGTTAATGTCAAAACGTGTTCTTCCCCAAATTCTTGCTCAGAACGCTCGTAACCCTAGCTTTCGTAATCTCCCCAGAACGTGTTGTTGAATCCAGAAATCCAAATCCCGTGCGTGCTTGTGCTTTTTCTTGCAATGGAGAATCCCAATCACGGTTCCAGTTCCGAGAAGACAAATGGAGTGAAATTTTGTCTCAGGTACGTCCAATGTTTTAGGGTTAGTTTAATGTTAATGGTGGTCCCCTAATGCTTTAGGGTTTCTTTTGTTGTATTGTAATGTACAAGGGGGACCCCCAATGTTTTAGGGTTTGCATTCTGTGTGGTTTGTTTTAGGGTTTAATGTTAATGGGGACCCACGATACTTCTTTGTTCATTTTTAATGTGTGGTTGGTGGTCCCATTCTGACTTTCATGTTGTCTTTGATATAAAACAGGCCAACCAAGTGTCACGCAATTAGGTTTAGGATTCATCATGGAGGTGATTTAGTTGATACTCCTGTAAGACTTTATATTTGTGGGTTTGTGTTAGAAATGAACTGGAAGTATGATGTTGATTATCTTTCCTACATGGAATTGTTGGCACTGATTAAGAAAGAGGGATATGTGGACATTAAGTTTATCTGGTATTTGAACCCTAGGAAAAGCTTTAGTCTTGGGCTTAGACCACTTAATTCTGACAAGGATGTGTTGCAAATGATAAAGGAGGTTGAGGGCTGTGAACTTGTAGATCTCTATGTTGAACATAGTGTTAGTGTACCTGACATTGTAGAAGAGACAGAAGTAGGACATGAATTATTTTCTGATGATGATGTTGTTGAGGTGACATTTGAAGAGGGTGGGGATAAGACTGCTGAGGGTGGGGAGAAGGATGAAGAGGGTGAGGAGGTGGACAATGTTGAAGAGGGTGAGGAGGTGGACAATGTTGAAGAGGGTAGGGAGAAGGATGAAGAGGGTGAGGAGGTGGACAATGTTGAAGAGGGTGGGGAGAAGGTATCTGATGTGAATGGTGAAGAGGAAGGTGGGGTTGGCAATCAAGTGGATGATGAAATGGATGATGTAATGGATGATGAAGTGGAGGATGAAGTGGAGGATGAAGTGGTTAGTGATCATGAGTTAGATTGGACAAGTGTTTTACCTAATGACAAAGTTAACTCAAATGTTAAGGACTTTGACATTGGGGAGGATTCTGACCAACTGCACACCCCAAATGAAAGTGAAGATGATGAGGAATGTGTGAGTTTCCCTGCTTATAAAGTTGGTGAGGGAACAAAGTTTGAGCTAGGGATGAGATTTAATGCCATGATGGAGAAAAAGAATGTCTACCTTCATAAGAATGATGAAAAGAGAATGGTTGTTAAGTGTATCACTGACTGTAAATTCTATATGAGAATAGGAAGGAGGGTTGGTAAACAGTATTGGCAGGTAGTGTCCTTGTATGATGAGCATACATGTCATAGAACTGCTCAAAATAGACAGGCTAAGACTGAATGGCTGGGGAAGCAGTTTAGCTATATATTAAGGCATAGTCCTGATTTGAAACCAGCTGGTTTAGTGGCTATGAGTTTTGAGAAATGGGGTGTTAAACTTTTAACTGACCAGGCTTATAGGGCTAAGAGAAGAGCAATGCAAATCATTCAAGGTGCTGGTAGGGATCAGTTCAGTCATCTAAGAACCTATGCTAATGAGCTCCTTGCATCAAACCCTAATAGTAACATAAAGTTGCAATGCTGTGACTCTCCTGCTGGACCAGTTTTTGAGAGAATCTACATCTGTTTAGAGGCATGTAAGGTTGGGTTTGCATGCTATTGTAGGCCACTTATTGGTCTTGATGCATGTTTTCTAAAAGGGGAGTATGGTGGGCAGTTGATGTCAGCTGTAGGTAGGGATGGAAATAATCAAATATTTCCTATAGCTTATGCTATTGTGGAGGCAGAAACAAAGGACTCTTGGGAGTGGTTTCTAAATTTGCTACTTGATGACTTGCAAGGAAAAAATCAAAGGGCATATGCTTTCATATCTGATCAGCAAAAGGTAAATGATACTTCATATGCTTTCCATACTTTGATTGTCTGTTGACTTAATCTAATATGATCTTTAATTGTAAACTGCAGGGTCTTGTTCCAGCTGTTCAAGGTTTGAGTGAGTATGTGGAGCAAAGGCTATGTGTCAAACATTTGTATGGGAATTGGAAAAAAAAATATCCTGGGATGGAATTGAAGGAAGCATTGTGGAGTGATGCAAGGGCAACCACTGTTCAGGGGTGGGAGAGGGCAATGTTGAGGATAAAAGGATTGAATGAAGCTGCTTGGGAGGACATGAAAAAGGTGCCAGCTGAATATTGGAGCAGGTCACATTTTAAAACTTATTCTAACTGTGACCTCCAGGTGAACAATATGTGTGAGGCTTTTAATAGGGCTATCCTAGAATATAGGGATAAACCAATTATCACCCTCTTAGAAGGGATTAAGCATTACCTGACTAAGAGGATCATACAGCAAAAGGAAATGATGGTTAAGTATGCTGGTGATCTTTGCCCAAGAATTCAACTTGTACTTGAGAAGAATAAGAGATTAGCTGAAAGATGGACTCCAACCTGGCATGGTGATGATGAAATGGCAATATTTGGTGTAACTAATGGTGTAGAAACATATTGTGTGAACCTTAGGGAAAGAACATGTGCTTGTAGGAAATGGAACCTGACTGGTATCCCTTGTAGTCATGCAATATCGTGCATGTGGCATAACAAAACACAACCAGAAGAATTCACTTCTGATTATTATAGGTATGGAATGCTACTTTGTATTATTGTTGCTACTTGTGTTATAGTTCTGATTTTTTGTGTTTTATATGTGCAGGAAAACTACTTTTCAAAAGACCTACTCACATATCATATTCCCAACTAATGGACCACAGCTCTGGCCTGTGAATGATGCACTAGTAATCAACCCCCTGTGATGAGAAGGGCAATTGGACGCCCAAAGAAAATGAGGAACAAAACCAATGATGAACCCAAAAATCCACATGTGCTACCAAGGAAATTCCAAACTGTGACATGCCACAAGTGTGGTTCCCTTGGCCATAACATGAGAACTTGCAAGGGGAAGAGAGCAGCTGATAGAATGATGCCTAAGGGAGGGAACAAAAAGCAGAAAACTGTCAGTAAGCAGAAGAAGCATAAGGATGGAAAGGGTGCAAAGGCAAAGAAGGCAAAGAAGCAAAAGAAGCAAAATGAGTCAACTCAAGAGATTGGATCATGTTCTCAAGCTCCACAGCCTACCCAAGAATAAGATTATGTATTTACCTAAGTTGTCATTTTGTAACTGTCATGACCTAAGATGTCATTTTGTAATTGTCATGACATAGGCTGTCATTTTGTTATGCTGAATTAAGTATTTTGTAACTTTCATGACCTAAGTGTTATGTTGAATTATGTAGCCATTACTGGCTGTACTGAAATTTGATTAAGTATTTTGTTATGAAGCTAGCATTTTGTGTTGTTGAATTAATGTTTGGAATCACAAAGCTGATATTGATATTTACAAGGCTTTATAGGTCTATTAATTATAGGTCTGTACTAATATTTACAAAGCTTGAATCACAAAGCTGTTATTGTTGTACTAATGTTACAAAGCTTTATAGGTCTCTTAATTATAGGTCTGTACTAATATTTACAAAACTATGCATGCAAAAATTATAGGTATGTTAATTCAACCCAAAATTATAGGTCTGTTAATTCAACCCAAAATTACAGGTCATTAACTCAAAATTACAGGTCATTATAGGTCTGATATTGCAGGTCATTATAGGTCTGATATTGCAGGTCTGTATAGGTCATTATCTCTATTAATTGAACCAAACATTACATGTCATTATAGGTCTGATATTAACATGTTTTTAAAGGTATATGCTTATTACTTCAACCAAACATTACAGGTCATTGTTGTACTGATATAGGCACCAAATACATAACAAGCACATACATAATAATCAAACACAATATGTTACACGACAGGTCTGATTGCAAGTTAACATTTTCATTATACATTAATGGTATCAAATTACAAACTACTGAAGATTTTGTTTGAGATTATAACCAAACCTAACACTTAACCATTACAAACTACTTTGTTACATTAGATACAACCCATCCAATCAACACCACTATTGTCATTCCCATAATAACTTTGTTCAACATCTTCAAATATTTGATCTCTAACTTAAGCTCTTCTTCTCTAACAGTAGCTTCAATAACCTTAACCTTTTCTTGGTTCAATTTTTGATGCAGAGAAGATATAACTTCCTTGGACCGTTGAGACATTTCTTCATCAAACCAGACAAAGTGAGAACATCTCTTGTATCTATGACTCTAGCAAAATAGATGAAGAAATTAGGGATTTACTTGATTATAAGACAAACAATGGAAGAAATGAGGGATTTCAAGACAAACCTTGTACATCCCACAACCAAAAAAGCGACGACCTGGGTTTTGATCCGTCCAGGCCGTCATCAATGGCGACAAAATCCCACACTTGCATTCAACGTCAATGGAGCGAGACACAGTGTGCTTGCTGGTAGAAGAATACGCAGACATCCTGCTGAGGGTTGAATGGTGAGGATTGAAACGAATGATTATAGATTTAGGGTTTCTGAAATTTCAAGATTGGGGAAGAACAAATGATTTAGGGTTCGTGCTTTTCCTCTTCAACAATGTCACGGTGGAGGATTTGGTTCATATATTAAACATTCAGCATAATAATAATAATAATATAATTATTAATTAGTTATTTATTAAAGTTATATATTAATTATATCAATGAATATAAAATAATACATCATCCTAGTCACCTGGTCCACATCAGCAATAAATATGCCACATACCCTAATTTGGAGGGGGGACCAAAAAAATCCCAAAAAAAATCAAAAGAAGGGACCCAAAACCTGGGTTTTTTTAAAGGGGGGTCAAAAGTTTAGAAAATTGATACTTTGGGGACCAAAAGTGCATTTAAGCCTAATAATAAATGTTACATTGATAATGTAAATGGACAATTATTTTGAGACAAAAAAAAATGCAAATGAGACAATTTTTATGAGACGGAGAGAATAATTTTAAGGGGACAACTTCGTTACCCATCACAAAAAGTTAGGTAGTCTACCTTCAACCAATTCACTAATGCCATATCATTTTATTATATTTAATTATTTATTTAATGATTTAAATTTTGTAGATTTCCAATGCAATGTAATCTAATTTATTTTATGGATAACTCTACCCAACTTTTTAAAGTGGGTAGATAAGAATTCACTTAATTTTAATACAACCAAGAAAAGTCATAAAAAAAATGAAACGATTTAGTTTAAAAATTAAACAATAGTTAATGCATTTTTTTAATTCTACTTTAATTTTAATTTATTGAATAATTTAATTCTAATTTATTGAATAATGGTTAGCTGGTACTCCATTTTTGACGAATTTTGTGGGAATTTGGACGAACCAATTAGCAAAAGTATCGCGAACCGGTACGCACGAACCAATTCGCGGTTCGCAGGGGGTACCTGCGAATTATGTGACTATGAATTGACCACTGAGCAATGTGACTACTTAACAAACCCTGTGACTAAAGAGGAAATTCTCAAAGCTCTTAAGGGAATCAGTGATATAACAACTCCAGGGGTAGATAAATCATAGATATGGGGCTAAGTTATTTAAAGCCACATGGAAATTACCAAGAAGAGGGTTATTGATGCAACGAAGGAGTTTTTTTTTTTTAAAAGAGAAGATCTATAGAGCAATCAACAACACATTAGTGACTTTCATTCCTAAAATCAATGTTGTCAAAATGGTGAAAATTTATAGGCCTATTTCTTGTTGCACAACAATATACAGGGTAATATCTAAAATAATGACCAATAGATTGGGAAAAGTCCTCAGTAGAATTATTCATTAAAGTCAAGTTGCCTTTGTCTAAGGTCAACACATCCAGGACCACATATTGTTAGCTTATGAGCTTATTAAAGGATATAGTACAAAGGGTAGAACTCTTAGGAATATTATTCAAATGTATCTTCAAAAGGCATATGATACTATGGAGTGGGGTGTTATGGAAGCCATCTTGAAAGAACTTGCTTTTCCTCATAAATTCATAAATTGGATAATGCTCACTGTTACAATTGTCTCTTACGGGTACAGAGTCAATGGAAAACATATTAACATTTTGAAGGCAAAAAGGGGTTTGAGGCAAAGGGATCCCTTATCCCTCACGCTCATTGTTATTGTTATGGAATATCTCCATAGGATTTTGCAAAAACTGAAGACTAATCCTAATTTCAATTTTCACTCCAAGTGTGAGAAGATGAATATAATCAATCTGAGTTTTACTAATGAGATTTTATTGTTTGCTAGAGGGGATGTCAAGTCTATTGAGCTTATAATGAAGGCGTTTGGCGAGTTCTCTAATTCTACATGTTTGTCTGTGAACCCTACTAAATGTCAGGTTTATTTTTGGGAATGTGGATAAGACAACCAAACACGAGATTTTTACTCTTACAACATTTTTTGAAGGACCCCTTCCATTTAGATACCTTGACATTCCACTAACTAGTAAAAAACTCTTTGTGAACCACTACTTAATTCTGGTTGATAAGATTGTATCTAGGGTCAAACACAATAGTGCAAAACTTCTTAGTTTTACATGGAGAATCCAACTAATCAGGAGTGTCATTTTTGCTATTACCAATTATTGGATGCAATGTCTTCCCCTCCCTAAATAGGTTATTAAGAAAGTAAGACATTTGCAAATCTTTCCTATGGTGTGGCAGTGAGGTAGTCACTAGAAAATCTCCAGTAGCTTGGAACAAAATGTATTCTCCCAAGAAGCAGGGTGGTCTCAATCTCATATCCCTTAAGGAGTGAAACCAAGATAATATGATAAAGCTATTATGGAACCTCAGTGGAAAAGATGAAAACTTGTGGATTAAGTGGATTCACTGTTACTACATTAATGATGATAATATTATGACAGTTTCCATTAGAAGTTCATTCTCATGAATTCTTAAAACTATCCTCAAACATAGACAAGAAGTTTATCACTCTAAGGTCAGGAATACTATGTTGAACCAACCAAGATTCCAAACTAGAAAGGTGTATTATACTCTGAAAGATCAATATCAGGAAGTAAATTGGTGGAAGATCATGCAGGGGAATGTTGCTAGGCCTAAAACCATATTTGTCCTTTGGATGTCATGTAAAGATATACTAGCCACTAAGGAAAAGATGCATATATTTGGGTTAATTGATAATGATATTTGTTGTCTTTGTAGGAGCCAAGGGACACTACATCATTCTTGTTTGCACGTACAAAAATGAAAAAAATCTGGGATTATGTTTTGGTTTGGCTGAAGATTAATCATAGTCCAACTAGTTGGCAAGAAGAACTCAAGTGGATCATAGAAAATTGTAAAGGAAGGGTTTGAGAGCTAAGATTTTGAAATGTGCATTTGCATTTGCATAAATTGTTTGAGTGATGGAAATTTAGGAATTTAATCAGTTTTGGCAACAAGGTTGAAAGTTCTACCATAGGACCTCATATTATAGAATATATTGTGTATAGGAGTTGGATCAAACCAAAACTTAGACACCATATAGGAAAACTTATGTTACCCTAATGCGTATTTAGGATTTTAGTTGTGTTGATCTTTTGTTTAGCTGGATCCATTGTGATCGCTTTGGTTGTATTGTTTTTTGGTATTTCAATAAAAGTATCTTAATTCAAAAAAATAAAAAAAATAAAACTAAAAATCATTTGCTCGGGTTCCATCGAATACAGTCTCTATAAATCTTAAGAATACTAATGAATTTTAGAAATGTGTTTATACTAGAATGAGGATTTTATCTCATTTCCTTATATTTATAACTTCACTTAAACAAAGTTTTAAAAAAATATTAACTTTTTTTTTTAATTCAGAATTTTTTTCACCCTTGCTCAATATTTTTGGATAATCTAAAATAAAAAATAAAAAATTTTACTCCGAATTTATCCGTAGTTAATCTAAATTTTTGTGTGCAATAATTATTTACCATATAACTTATAAAAAAGATTTCCTTAACTTCATTCGCGATTTATGCATATAGGTAAATCTACGTTTTCATTAATAAATTTGTTTAATGGATTAATAAGGTTTTTTGAATTGTTTATAATATAAATTCTAAAAATTTATCTGCCCCTTATTCATGGATAAACTTATGTGATATTTGACAAAAAATCATACATTAAATAATTTTAACCACAAAAATATAAATTGACTCAATAAACCGCAAGTAAAATTTTGAAAACGGTTTAAATAAATTTATCACAAAAAGTTATATTTATCCACAAGTAAACATGACATTGATCATAATTTTTCCGCTCCAAGAACTCCTCAACAAAATGGAGTGGTGGAACGTAAAAATCGTATTTTAGAAGAGCTAGGAAGAACTAAGATCAATGAAAGTGGCCTTCCTAAATGTTTTTGGGCCGATGCTATTAGTACGGCATGTTATGTGTTGAATAGGGTACTTATATGTCTTATTCTCAACAAAACACCCTATGAACTTTTAAAAGGTAGGAAGCCAAATGTATCACATCTTAATGTTTTCAGATGTAAATGCTTTGTTTTAAATAATGGAAAAGAAAATCTTGGAAAATTTGACTAAAAAACCGATGAAGGTATCTTTCTTGGATACTCTCAATCTAGCAAAGCATATAGAGTGTACAATAAAAGATTATTTATTGTGGAAGAATCTGTGCATGTTACTTTTCATGAATCTTGTCCAAAAATTGTCAGGAAAGGTTCTTTTCATGGTGCATGTGTTTCTTCGAAAGACATATTCAAAGACACTAGAGAAGGGATTGATCAACCTGAATTGGTGAAAGTTGAGGAAGAGGAAGATCACAACTCTGAAAAGATTGAGGAGGATCATCCAATTAGCAACAATGACCTTCCTTTTGCATTGAAATCCTCTAAGGATCATCCAATTAATAATATTCTCGGAGATATTACAAAAGGAGTAACTACACGGTATAAGATAAGTAATTTTTGTTATCATTTTGCTTTCGTCTCTCAAATTAAGCCTAAAAACTCCAAAGAGGCCTTACTTGATGAACATTGGTTTTTGGCAATGCAAGAGGAATTAAATCAATTCAAAAGAAATGAGGTTTGGGACCTTGTCCCCCCTCCGCGAGGCCATCGAGTAATTGGTACAAAATGGGTATTTAGGAACAAACTAGACGAAAAACGGAGCAATAACTCGTAATAAAGCTCGATTAGTGGCTTAAGGTTATAACCAAGAGGAGGGCATTAACTATGAGGAGACTTATGCTCTGGTTGCCCGCCTTGAGGCTATACGCCTTTTGCTAGCCTATGCTTGTTCAAAGAATTTCAAATTATATCAAATGGATGTTAAGAGTGTTTTCTTAAACAGATATATTAATGAAGAGGTTTATGTATCTCAACCTCCCGATTTTGAGAGTCATGAGTATCCAAATTACGCTTATAAACTTAAATGTGTTTTGTATGGTCTCAAACAAGCCCCTAGGGCTTGGTATGAGTGACTTAGAAAATTTTTACTCGATCAAGGATACTCAAGAGGGAAGGTTGATACTACACTCTTTATTAAGCGTCAAGGAAATCACTCTATTCTAGTTCAAGTTTATGTAGATGACATTATTTTTGGATCTACTAATATGCACTTGGTCAAGGAATTTTCAAAGCTAATGCAGGGTGAGTTTGAGATGAGTATGATGGGGGAGCTGACCTACTTCCTTGGACTTCAAATCAAACAACTCGAAGAAGGAATTTTGTGAGCCAAACAAAGTATTGCTATGATCTACTCAAGCGCTTTGCTATGGCAAACGCAAAATCTATTGACACTCCAATGGCCACAAGTGTGAATTTAGATCGAGATGAAAACGGTAAGGTCGTCGATGTAAATAAGTATAGAGATATGATAGGTTCTCTTCTATATCTCACTGTATCTCGACCAGATATCATGTTTAGTGTTTGTATGTGTGCTAGATATCAATCATGTCCCGAGGAATCACATTTAAAAGCGGTAAAGCGTATACTTATATACCTTTGTAGTACATTCAAGTTTGGGCTTTGGTTTTCCAAGGGAATTGATTGTAATTTGGTTGGTTATTCCGATTCCGATTTCGTCAGTTGCAAATCGGATAGGAAGAGCACTAGTGGCACTTGTCATTTCTTTTCAAATTCCTTAGTATGTTGGCATAGCAAGAAGCAAGTTTCCGTTGCTTTGTCAACTACCAAGGTGGAATACGTCGCAGCCGGTAGTTGTTGTGCCCAAATTCTGTGGCTTAAACAACAACTATTCAATTTCAATGTTAAACTTCATCTTATTCCTATTCTTTGTGATAATACGAGTTCCATCTATCTAACCAAGAATCTAGTGCTACATTCTCGCACCAAACATATTGAGATTCGCCACCACTTCCTTAGGGATCATGTTGAAAAATGAGATGTCGTATTCGAGCATGTTGATAGTAAAAATCAACTTGTCGATATTTTTACAAAACCTCTTGCGACGGAACCTTTCTTTAACATTCGTAGGTAACTTGGTGTTCTCGATATCTCGGATCGTGTCTAATGAATTATTGCATGCTCTCTATCTATGCTTATTTATATATTGCTTAACCATGCTTGAAAGTTTAAGCTATGTGAGGGAATTCTTCTTTCATCATCATTGGAGGTAATATTGTTCCTATCTAATTGCTTTATCTTGGCTAAATATATGTTTTCTATTATGTGTTGAGTGCAATTTTGATGCTTAAATGATGGTTGTAGTTTTCAATCTTCTTCCATATTGATGTTTGAAATGGTATAGGCTTGTTATTTATACTTCTCTGCATCATTCATATCATTTTTTTCTATTTTTTATTTATTTTTCAATAGCATGCATCGACCTGTCTAGTTTGTAGGTCGACTCATGATCATTAAAACTCAAGCTTGAAAGTCACTGCCTATCATGCGTCGACCTGAGGGTCCCCCTTGCTTCGACTCATACTGATGCTTTAAAAATTTTGAAAAATTTATTCGCATGCGTCGACACATCACTTCTGGAGGTCGACGCATTGCTTGTGTTTTCTGATTTTTTTTTTAAATAAAACATTTCATGCTTGTGGTTTTGTCTTGCATCTCATGTGCATTTTGTTTTGTTTTGTTTTGTTATTTTGTTTTTCTCAAGACTTGTGTTGAACTATGTATTTTGTGTAATGCATTACTATTTCTCTATAGTTCTTGAGTTATTTATTTCTTTATTGTTTGCATTGACAACATTATATGTGGATGATTGTTAATGTCGTATCTGTTGCAATAACATATGTTTGTGTTGTTATGTGTATGGTATGTTTACAAATGATTGGTTGCTTTACTCTTTTTGATGTTGTCAAAGGGGGAGAAAGCAAAAGTGAGTTCACAAAGTTGAGAATTCTATGGAAGTGCATATAGTCAGGGGGAGAATGCCCTTCAAGTACTTGATGTTTGGGAAGGTTTTGCAAGGTTTTGCCATCATAAAAAAGGGGGAGTATGTGAGGGAAAAGTTCTTTTTTACTATGTTTTAATGATGTCAAAACTAGGATATTTCATACTTATGTATTTTGGACGATCTCACCTTGTCTAAGCCTGCATTCATCTTTTACAAACGTGCATAAAGATCCTTATACATATATTTAGACATATAGGATCATACGCATGTCAAAAATGGGGTTTTGAGTTATTTTTAAAGCCTTAGGTCGACTCACATAGGTCATAGGTCAATTCACACTAAAGAGAAATGGTTTTTGAAACTTCCTGTCATGCTTGCGTCGACCCACGACTTCTACAAGTCGACGCACACTGTAAGAAAAATGTTTGAAATTTTTCTGTCTTACATGCGTCGACGCATGGCCTGCCGTAGGTCGACGCATGAACCCCTTTTATGTGCAGTTTTGATTTCTGTCTTGCTCAGATCGACTCACAGCTCCTACAGGTCGACCTCTCGCGTGTGTTTGTCCATTTTTCTATGTCTTTGTGTTTCCAAACTCAGTTTTTCTTTACTCATTCATGTACATACATATATACTCATGTGCATTACTATGAAAAAGAAGAAGAAAATTAAAAGATACATTGTTTGCTCTTCATCTTCACTCTCACAATTGCATTCATCAATAATCACACATAATTATCTTTATTGATTGTGCTTTGTCAAGAGTGATAACGTCCAAATATAGGATTTGTAAATCAAGTTTGGGTAGAGATTCATTGGGATTTTCTTTGAATAAAACCATTGGGGTTTTGTCCTCCAAGATCTTGATAGATTTGGGGGGGGGGGGGGGGGGGGTTGCACAATCTTTGCATCACAGATTCAGTCGAGTGAAAGCCTTGAAGAACTATGAGTTTGGTCAAGGGAGTAACGGTAACCGGAGGATTGTTTTGAAAGATTTGGGGTCAAATATCTTGCGATCGAAATTAGCCGAGTGAAATACTTGAAGAACGGAAGGTTCGGTCAAGTGAGTAGCGGTAACCGGAGGTTTGTTCGAATTGTTTGATGCACTTGATTCAGCTGGAATCAAGGGGAGAGAAGTGGTTAGATTCAACCTCAACAATTGGGTTAGATTGTTGGTTAGCTAGGACTTCTCTTGTAATTGAATATTGCATACAAATATTATACATATCTCAATTCTATTTTAGAATTGAGGGCAGACGTACCCGAAGCGAGGACGAAATGGGAACTGCCTAAACAAATTGGGTGTTGTTCTCTCTCTCTCTCTCTCTCTCTATCTATCTATCTCTCTCTCCCTCTCTCTATCTATCTATCTATCTATCTATCTATCTATCTATCTATCTATCTATCTATCTATCTCTTTACTTTATATTGTTGAAGTTTGTGTAAAATCAATTGTTAGAAATATTTCGATTGAATTTGTAGTGTTTCAAACAACTTTGTAAAACCATTATAATCACTTTGATTGTAAGTGTGAAAAATTATGCACTACAAATTCAAAGGAAATTTGGCTTGGTGTGTTTCGCACGCCAAGTGTGTGACATATTGATAACATACAAACTGTTTTATATATTGTCAATTCAAATTTTATCCTCTATTAAGCATTGGAAACTGATTCACCTTAAGTGGCTTTTATTTGAATTGTTGATTGGGAACCTTATTGATTCTACTATCTCATCAATATCATTTCATTCGGTTTCGCATATTCGATCTTTCTAATAATGGTTCGTTTAGACGAGTTTTGATCCGAGGCCACTTTCACATATTTTTAAAACAATTTTTAAGCGCAAATTATTAAAAATTAGTGATCTATTCAACCCCCTTCTAGATCAGTGTCATCGTTTAACATATGATACTGTGGACTGGGGTGCTATGAAAGCCATCTTGAAAGAACTCAGTTTTCCTCGTAAATTCATAAATTGGATAATGCTCACTGTTACAACTGTCTTTTACAGGTATAAAGTCAATGAAAAACACACTAACATTTTGAAGGAAAAAAGGGGTTTGAGGCAAGGGGATCCCCTATCTCTCATGCTCATTGTTATTGTCATGGAATATCTCCATAGGATTTTGCAAAAACTGAAGACTAATCCTAATTTTAATTTTCACTCCAAGTGGGAGAAGAGGAATATAATCAATATGAGTTTTGCTGATGATATTTTGTTATTTGCTAGAGGGGATACCAAGTCTATTGAGCTTATTATGAAGGCGTTTGGCGAGTTCTCTAATTCTATAGGTTTTTCTGTGAACCCTACTAAATGTCAGTTTTATTTTGGGAATGTGGATGAGACAACCAAACATGAGATTCTTACTCTAACAACATTCTCTAAAGGACCCCTTCCATTTAGATACCTTGGCATTCTACTAACTAGTAAAAAACTCTTTGTGAACCACTATTTAATTCTGGTTGATAAAATTGTAGCTAGGGTCAAACACAATAGTGTAAAACTTCTTAGTTTTGCATAGAGAATCCAACTGATCCGGAGTGTCAGTTTTCTATTACTAATTATTGAATGCAATGTCTCCCCTACCTAAATAGGTTATTAAGAAAGTAGAAGCCATTTACAGATATTTCCTATGGTATGGCAGTGCGGTAGTCACCAGGAAATCACCAGTAGCTTGGAACAAAATGTGTTCTCTTAAGAAGTAGGGTGGTCTCAATCTCATACCCCTTGAAGAGTGAAACCAAGCTAATATGATAAAACTATTATGGAACTTTATTGGCAAAGCTGACAGCTTGTGGATTAAGTGGATACATTGTTACTACATTAAAGATGATAATATTGTGATAGTTTCCATTAGGAGTTCATTCTCATGGATTCTTAAAACTATCGTCAAACACAACAAGCAGTTTATCATTCTAAGGTCTGGAATACTATGCTGAACCAACCAGAATTCCAAACTAGAAAGGTGTATTATGCTCTAAAAGATCAATATCAAGAAGTAAATTGGTGGAAGATCCTGTAGGGGAATGTTGCTAGGCCTAAAACCATATTTGTCCTTTGGATGTCATGTAAAGATATACTTGCCACTAAGGAAAGAATGCATAGATTTGGGTTAATTGATAATGATATTTGTTGTCTTTGTAGGAACCAGGGGACGTTACATCAATCTTGTTTGCATGTGCAAAAATGAAAAAAAATCTGGGATTATGTTTTGGTTTGGATGAAGATTAATCATAGCCCAACTGGTTGGTAAGAAGAACTCAAGTGGATCATAGAAAATTGTAAAAGGAAGGGTTTGAGAGTTGAGATTTTGAAATGTGCATTTCCATATGCATAAACTGTTTATGAGTGATGGTAATTTAGAAATTCAATCAGTTTTGGTAACAAGGTTGAAAGTTCTACCATAGGACCTCATATTATAGATTATATTGTGTATAGGAGTTGGATCAAACTAAAACTTAGACACCATATAGGAAAACTTATGTTATCCTAATGTGGATTCATTATGATCACTTTGGTTGTATTGTTTTTTTTTTTGTATTGCAATAAAAATATCTTAATTAAAAAAAAAACTAAAAATTATTTGCTTGTGTTCCATCGAATAGAGTCTCTATATAATTCTTAAAAACCCTAATGAAATTTTAGAAATGTGTTTATAATAGAATGAGGATTTTATCTCATTCCCTTATATTTATAATTTCACTTATACAGAGTTTAAAAAAATATTATTTTTTTTAATTCAGAAATTTTTTATCTTTACTCAATATTTTTGGATCATTAAAAAAAAAATTACTCACATTTTAATCATAGATAATCGAAATTTTTGTGTGTATTAATTATTTACCATATAACTTATAAAAAAGATTTCCTTAACTTCATTCGCGATTTATGCATATAGGTAAATCTATGTTTTCATAGATAAATTTGTTTAACATATTAATAAGATTTTTTTGAATTGTGTATCAAATAACTTATAATATAAATTTCTAAAAATTTATCTGCACCTTATTCATAGATAAATTTACAATGTTTGACAAAAATCATACATTGAATAACTTTAAAATTTTGAAAAACTCTGTTTAAATTAACCGACATACAATTCAAAAAATCTAATAATTCAATAAATAAATTCATCCAGAAAAAGTTACTCCATAAATATCCATAAATAAGCCACCAGCCAAAGGATTCTCTTAAATGAATGTATACAATTCAATAAATAGAAAAAAACCTAATTTTCAAATTTTATTGAGTCGCTACATTGGGTTGGACAAGATTGGACCACGAACCCAAACCAGCTCATCCATCGCGTATCGCAAAGGGTACATTTGTAATTTACCAACGACCTACCACATCTAGAACGTAGCACGCTTACTAATTGCTCCGACAATTCAAACTTTATCATTGACTAATCATAGCGTCTTCATTTATTTAATATTTCTATGATGACGTTAGTCATAATACTATTAATAGTACCATATAAAAAAATAAAGAATCTTACTAGTACAATTTAAAAATAAGGAACTCAACAAGTTGCGGCGAGGTTTGGGTTAGGAGAAAGAAAAAAATATGGAGTTGATGTGTCATTCTTCTTCTTTTCTTCTTCCGCCGGAAAATCCAAACACCGCTTCATCTTCCTCTTCGTCCTCTTCTCTTTCTCTAACGTACGCTCTTGTTGTTCTCAACCAAAATCTCCCCAAATTCACTCCTCTGCTTTGGGACCACGGTAACTTTCCTGCACCCTCATCGATATTTTATATTATAATATTTAGGTTAATTGATTGATTCATGCATTGGTTGTTGGTTGTTGATTTTTGTAGCACGTATACGAGTTTGCGCTGATGGAGGTGCCAACCGCGTGTATGATGAAATGCCTCTTTTGTTTCCTCAACTAAATCCTTCACATGTTCGCTCAAGGTACTACTTTTTTTTCTTCTTCTTTTCAAATTTTGATTTCTAATTTGGTTTTTAGCTTTATGTTTACAACACTGTATCGCTTTTTTGGGCATTACCATTCTGTGGTCCCTAAATTATCATTTTCTCTTGGATTTAGTCTTCATTAGTAAAAAATCACTAAATTATATGAAATATTGAAATCTGTCTATTTAGTCATTAAAATTAATATAAATCCATCAATTTAATTCTAAAATATAGTTTGGTTCTGCAAAAGTCGAACTAAAATAGAGTTTTTGTAATTAAAAATAATATTAATTCGGCACAAGGTTGCAAAACTTCTCTAGTAGGTATTTGTTGTGGGTAATGTAGTCAAGCACGAGATTTTAAGTAGGATCGGTCGGCTTGTGAAAGATCGTAAAACATGGATTGTTAGCACGGCATGTAAGATCCTACCTAAGGGAAAAAAGGTAATTTCATAAACACGAAAACATGAAAATCATAATACAGGCCAAAAGAAAAGACCTATCACGTGTTTTTTTATGATTTTGCTTCAAAAAGCTCGATCTTGACCACACCGGTGACGAAAATAATCTTTCTTTGATCGTAGCACTCCAGTGTTATCAAATTGCGGCGCCATGGCCGCAATGACCGATATACATGGCGGGTTTTTGGCTCGCCGCAATAATAAATATTGGCCGCTATTGCGGGGTTTTCCGCCATAATCCGCAATAACGGCGCTGCAAAGAGGCCGGTATGGCGGGATTTCGGCTCTCTGCCATGGACCGCCATCCGCCATCGACAACACTGTAGCACTCTCAAGAATCCTTAGCACGTAAGATTTTACAATATTATGATCTAGCACTCGATCTTGACTACGCTGGTTGTGGGGACGGGTATTTAAGTTATCAGTAGCTGTAACTGTGTTAATTGTTTTTGAGAGTAAATAGAATCAGAAAAGGATTTCAATATTTAACTAGTAATGATAGATGAATTTAATTTTGATACAATGTGACTGGAAAAAGTTTTACATTGTCATCAAATCAGAATCGATTGTATGTGCGGCTTTTTAGTTATTATTATGAGATATTTTTCATGATATAACAAGATTATGGTTGATTAGCAGTATAAACAATCTTCACACTGATAATGTATATAGATTACATTGCACATTACGATACTAATACTTCTGATACTATAGTGCTTAGTGCTTGTTTGTTTATGCTCATAGTGGCAATCTGATGTACTGTATTTATCTATTTGTTACTGTCTTTATTAACAATATGTAACCGTGTTATGCTTCCTAAGGTTCTGTTTACTTACAGATCCAATGTTTTCTGTTTTTATTTTTACTTCAAGTGATATATAAATATACGAGAATATAGATCCAATAAATTTCTCACCATTTTCTTTTACAATCTTTGAAAACAAATCTATCATTTTCCAGAAATTTTGAAAATGTCAAAACAATATTTCCCTTGTTTCTAAAATGTATTCTTTTAAGCTTGTCTTCCATATCCTCTTTATCACAATTTCCCATTACACGGGTCTTCCATCTCCTTGGTAGTAATTTCAACCAAACACAAATTTCAAAAAATGAAAACTGAAAATATTTTCATAAAGTAAATGAGGCCTTATTTATGATTCCAGTTCTCAAATGTGTCGCAGTGGAGTTCCTGGTTTTTTCCATATTTTATTAATGTAATTGCAGTTACTATTTCATTCATCGGTATATGTGGAAAATAGTACGCACATACAGTGGTAGTCAATCATAGCTTTCAATGTGCTGGTTTAACTTTTCTCACAACAAACTTCTTTATACATTACATTATTCCCACTTTTGAAGTTCATTTATTGGAGGATTGGGTTGGACTAAATGCTCTGTAACATTGCTTGTTTTGCTGAGCTACTGGAAGTAATTGTTTTTGTTTTCGTTGGTGACTTAGAGAGCTTGGTTTCTCATTTTGAATCTACAGTTAGTCAGTTACAGGTTTCCTATTATCTAACTTTCAAGGTTTCTGTCAGGTACAAGCCTGATGCAATCAAAGGAGACATGGACTCAATCAGGACAGAGGTGCTTGATTTCTATGCAAACCTGGTATCCCTCTCTATCTACATCTTTTCTCATTTTTGCTTGCCAATCTCCATGTAATGGAGAAAATTATTTCAGAACTAAACTTTCTGGTTCACACCAAATCGCCATTATTATTAAGTTCCTATGTTACTGCTAGTATATAGTCTTCCTTTCATAAATCATGCCGAGGGTCTTATACTCTTTTGCTTCCTGCAGGGAACAAAGATAATTGACGAGTCTCAAGATCAGGACACCACAGATTTACACAAATGTGTTGCATACATACGTGACCTTGTACCAAATACTGATAAATCAGAAGTAAGTTAAATATCTGATGATACTTTTGCAAGGATGTGGCATGAGAATGAACTGATGTCAATATCAATTCTAGGCTTAGATAGTTTTTGGATAAATGAAATGAATTGAATCTTGTGTAGAATGATCCCTTAACCCTGCTTGATTGTAAAGAATTACTATAATGCTGTGTATTTTGTTCTATCTTTTGGAATTAATCTCGGCTTCCCTTATCACTCAACATGATGACAGCTATGCATTCTCGCTACTGGAGCACTTGGTGGGAGATTTGATCACGAGATGGGAAATATTAATGTGCTCTGTCGATTCTCCAACACTCGTATTATCCTTCTATCTGATGATTGCCTGATTCATCTTCTTCCAAAGAATCACTCACATAAGATCTTTATTCAAGCTTCTGTTGAGGGTCCACATTGTGGTCTCGTTCCCATTGGGATGCCATCAGGAAGTTCTACAACCACGGGACTCCGGTGGGACCTCAGTAAGTATTGCATATTGTGCTCCTAATGAGTAAATAAATACACTAGTTATCAGTTTATTTGAATATCAACACATGACAGTATATACATGACGCTTTACAGAATCATCCTCTTCAATTTCTTTCACAATCATCCAGATGTGATCTTATTTGGCAGTGCAGTCTGATGATTAATTAACAATCTATTTTGACCATTTCAGATGACACGGAGATGAGATTTGGCGGTTTAGTAAGCACATCAAATATTGTAAAAGGAGATATAGTAACAGTACAGTCTGATTCAGATCTTCTTTGGACTATTTCTATCAAGAAGCTCTAGGTTTTACTTGTGCATTCGACCCCAAATTTTCATATCATCCATGTTTAGTAACTAGACGGGTCTTGTTCAGGCCAGGCTTTCTCCTGACCTCTGTTTATGTTTCATTTTCTTTTCATTTACCGTGTGAATTATGGGACGGTAGAAGGAAATTATTCATTAATTTGGGAAGTTCTATTCCTAATAACTAATAAAAATCATGGAAGTTCAAGTGCAAAGAAGTTACATAAATTATATGGCTCCATTTTATGTTTTTGTTGCGCTTATTGTAATAAGCAAAATAAGTTGACAGAAGAATGTTGGGAAACAAAGAAAGTTGCTACTGGCTGTTTCTTATTCTGGAATCATACACTAAAAAAACCCATTTTTAGAAGTGTTATTTGTGTTAAAGGTTTCTTTTAATTACGAATTGAACAAATAGTTATGGTTTCATCTCTAAAAGCATGCAAAGCAAGTTACTTAAGTTGTTTGACGAGAAACATGGGCGACTGAATTCAGCTATTTGTTTGGATGTATTTATATGACTAGTTTATGTAAAAATCACCATTTTTGGTTGTTACTCTCTTCAATCCTCTACCGTGTTGGGTGCAAGTCTGAGTGGTTAAAGTTCACATTATTATGAATGGGTAGAATCTTTGTTTTATAAGAGAGAACTCATTTATCTAACACTTTAAGATTTTGAGTTAAGATGTGACGCCTTCCTCTCTTTCGGATCCCCAACGGTGGTCCTGTTATAAGATGTAGGAGACTCACACTTATGGAGAGGATGTTGGATGTAAATAGGTAATCTAACAAATCTGCTTCAAAGTATTTTAAAAATTTTAACATCGCACATTCATATTAAACCTATCAAACAATGATATTTCACTAGAAAAATAAAAGAATGAATAAGAATAAGATATAATCTTTTGCACTAGAAGTAATTTTCATATACTTCTATGCCTCAAATGTTTTTATTTACAGAAAAATTTGTATCTATTAGAATTAATGTTAATGGTTTTAACAATGGTCATTCTTGAACAATTATCTTGTTCAAAATATGAACAAATAAAACATGAAAATATTAACAAAAAACTTGAACACAAGACATCAATATTACTACAATCTATTATAACCACTTTGCCATTGCTACTCTTTATGAGCTTTCCCCCTAAAACATAGTATAAAAATTTATATTCAAGATATTTTGGAAATTCTTGTTCAATTTATCTTCAAAATATTTTGGAAATTCTTGTTCAATTTATCTTCAAAATATTTTGGAAATTCTTCAAAACTATTTTTTCTGCTAAATGTCTCCAGTTTTTTATTTTGTATGATCACTAATGCAAATGCCACATCCTGCTGAAATTGAGGTTTTGAGGAATGTTGATTTCAACCAGGCCAACTTATGGTTTGCATGGGTCAAGCGGACCAGTATTGCAACAATTGACTAAAGGAAAAGAAAAATGCTAATCAGGATAGGTATAAGCGGAACAGAAAAAAATCAATTAAATTTACAATGCAAATCAAACCGAATTGAAAAAAAATTAATTCTTTTTTGTTCGGTTAAAAAATCGAACCAAATCAATAAAAATCAAGGACGTTTGGTTCGATTTTCAATTTTAATTTTTAGAAACCGTGAAACCAATGAACCGAACGAAGATTATAAATATCTTATTTATCTTTTATTTAGTCTATTATTAAGCCCAAATTGTATATCGATCCAACTCTTATTCATCTTTGTTTACACTTTTTTCCTTTCAATAAAACATGTGGTAAAAACCAAATTCTAAACATAAAAAATAGAAATCATAAATCACAAAAATTTACTCTCACCAAACTGTTGTTCTGGCTGTCTGCCACCAATATTTCTCTCGCAACCGTCATTCTTATAGGTTATGGTTGTTTTATTCGTGTTCAAGTTCTCTTTGTTAGTTTTCATCTTTCAATTTTTTTTTTTATTTACCTTTTTTGTTTCTTCTTCTTCAATGATTTTTTTTCAAGTCTTGTTACAATATAGTTTTGATGTGTTTTTGAGGTGTGAAACATGTTAATTTATGTGTATTAAAACCTTTTATTTTTATTGTTGTGTTTTATTTGTTAATCTTTCAAATCTCTTCATAACCCTTTCCTGCCAAATGCCAATTTTTGTATTCGATGGTGAACTTATTTCTCGATGCAATGAAAATCATACCAATGCTTCGTATTGATTAAGAACACCTTGTAAGTTGTTTGAAAAGTAGAGCAAGAAATATATTAAATGAAATGTATTATTTGAAATAATAATAGCATAAAATACACTAAAAACATGATAACAAAGAATACACAGATGTATATAATGTTTGGAAGAAAAGTGTTCTAAACCGATCGACCAAACCAGTTAGTTTGATTTGGTTCTATTTTAAAAAAAACATAAAAACCGAACTAAAGCAAACTGATGGAGACATCATGGGCTCAGACAATTTTTTGGACAAAAAATGGGTCCAAACCAAAGCGATAACACCCTTACTCTTCCCACCCTTAGTGGTGCTCCCCCACTATGTGAAAGGTCACAACTATCCATAGCATTCGGATATGCATCTTCGAACACACTTTTTTTACACACTCCTTAGCGATAATGGATGGGAAACCCTTACTTTGTTAAAAAAAATAGTCTGAAGATACATCTCCGTATAAACCCATCATGATCCGGAGATGCATCTCCGGAATATGTCCTGTTAGTTCAAACCATAAACAACCAGTAACAATGGCAGAAGGGAAAAACAACATAAATTAATATCAAAATAAACACTACATAGATAGTCGTTAACGTTAACATAAATTTAACATTACATTCCATTAAAAACGGGTGGTTTAGGACATTGCAACATCCTTATAAATTTTTGTTCGGGCATTGCAAAATTTAGAAACACAAAAATTATCCAAAAATTACCACCCAATTTTTTTAACATTATGAATAACATTACATATAAAAAACGAGTTACATTGTTAGATTAAAACTAAAATATATCAAAATATGTGTCACTACCTAAATCTATCAGTGGTTCCTTCTTTGACATTTCCTTATTTGTTTCTCTTTCAATGTCGCTCAACTTGGTGAACTCTTCCATCCTTTCCAGAAAGTGATCTGACCAAGTTTCACCATCTTGTGTGAGATGTTTCGTCCACTCCAGTGACATATTTATTATAGGACATCACATTTTCAAATAAACCTAAACACAATTTTGTGTTTTTGATAGCCAACCAATACACTTGATGTGTTCGAATAGATTTTGAGGTGACTTGCTCCGAAGTGGAAAGAATGTTTATAAGAAACCATATTGTGTAAATCAATACACACCCTATCATAAGCACTTTATATAAGATGTCTCGTTTCTAGGAAGCGCGTCCATTTGTCAAACAGTGTCAGACCACTAACACAAAAAACAAGAGCATTGAGAATCGCATCGTAATTTTCTTTTTTCCCGTATAGCCTTTTGTATGATTCCTTATGCGTTGTCATCTCTTGTATAATATGGTGGTGCACAAATTGGTGGTCATCCTCTCCTTTACCCATTAAACCCGAAATAACTCGAAAACCATAGTTGCCACCACCTTTAACACTTACAATTTGTTCAATGTATTTGTCCATAAAAATGACATCTTTTAAATGTGTTTGATTTTTGGTAATGGTGGTGGAGGAGATGGTTTCCTAATGAGAGCACTCTTGAAAACACTTTTTTGGGATTTTGGAGTTAGAGAATTAAAAAAATGTGAGTTAACATGTTCAAAGTATGAAGGAGACCATCTCGTGGAGTTGTCACTTTGTGTCAGTTTGACCTTTTTAAGGACACCCTTTGTTTTAACCGGTTCCAATGGTGGTTTCAAATTCGCTTTTTCTGGATAGACAATCTTCCTCGGTTTCTATTTGATGTGCAATTTCATGATGTCATCAACTTTCATGAATCTCTCTTGGATCACTTGCCACTCAGTAATGATAAATATGTTTGATTTATGATCCTTTATCACAACATCATCATCAAAACGGAGCCTTTTCCAGTGAGTGCAAATTTCATCCATATGTATTGATTTTTCAAGCTTCACCTTCTTTGAAATTAAACATGCACACGGAAGAGCGTACGTCTTCCTAAGTGTACATCCACACTTTGAGCTATCTGAACCTGCTTTATCTGCTCGTTTGGCTTCATGAAAAGTAAAATTCAATGCTACCTGAGATTCGTTGCCAACCAACTGTGAATAAATGATGTTATCTTTGAATCAGTGTTCTAACACAATAATGCTCCGACCAAAATATGTGTGTATCTCATTATGTTAGTTTCGGAGCATTTGGTTCACGACGTATGAATCTTGACAAAAATCACCTTTACAGTTTCCCCACAAATTCTTCAGTCTAGCATGTGGAAATTCAACTATGTTAGTTGTTATATTGCTTGATAATTGAAACATTTAGAGGTCTTTCTGTTTCAAAGATGCGAGTGTGTTTTTAAGCACCACCATGTTTAGTGTCATGTCCGAAACAAGTTTTCTCTCCTCTAGAACAAGGCAACATACAATGGAATGACTGACTAGCTTGTCAGTCAAGGCATGATTATGTATAGTAGAAATTACATTAAATTTCCACGTGTCATTAGCCATCGATATCCTCCCAATTTAAATGAACACTCATACTTTCTCGATCCTATGACATATCATTTTAACTTCCTAATATGTGGTTGGTACGTGCCAATTCTTTCACATCTCATTGTTATAAATGTTTGTCTTCTATCTAAACCATTGTCAGACCTTCCGATTAGAACGTCAAACCCCAATTTCTCGGTCTTCATGTGGACCCATTGTAGCATATGTTCATGAATAATAAACTTTTCTTTCTTTGTAAATTATGCACAAACATCTACCTCGACAACAATCGCTCGAGCACCCAGTTTGACATCATCATTCATTTCATCTATTTAACATCAAGCTTCACTTCAAATGGTTTAACATCCACACTCTCAATAGCTTTGGGAAACATGTTCGGGTGCACCATATCTATTACCAATAATAACAGAAAAACAGCTTTAAAACTCAAACTATTAGGAAAATCTGGAGATGCATATTCGGACCACACCAAAATTTGTCTGGAGATACATATTCGGACCAGACATTAATTTTTTATCTTAAGAAACACATTAATGCAAGGAATGAAGGATGGAATGAATGAACTTTACCTACAATTCTAGCTTCTTTTTGCTCCCTATGATATGATGAAATACAAAAGTGATAATTTGGTGTTGAAAAGTTGATTGAGAATGAAATAATCTTTTTTAAGGGTTTTGAAAATGAAGTGTAGTTTCAGCATGAAGAAGAAGATCATGCAAGGTGGTGTTTTATCCAATTTCTCACTTGACATTTCCAGATATGCATCTCCGAAAACATCACTGAGTTGTTAATTAAACTAGCTCAGTGAATAAAAACACCAAAAATGAGTACTTGGGGTATTTCAGATATGCATCTCCGTAAAGACCCTTTATTTTTAAACTGTAACAATTGAAGGCCAAAGAGAATTCTTGTCTGAGTATCACAGTTAGTAATGGAGGTTGACACGACAATTTACCTTAGTGAAATTGTTACATAGATCTGAAGAACGAGAGAGCTTTAAATTATCCTTGATTGAATCTCGGTGGAGCAAGATCTTATTATGAAATATTAAAGTGAGATGATACTAGGATTGGATCCTCCTCTTCTTGAGAATGAGGAAGAGGAAAAGCTCTAACAACTTCAATGGTTACAGTGACTTTTTCATTGAACAATAAATTGAGTGACTTTTGGACGCTGCCATGGTTGAATAATCTGAGGATGGATATGTTGTTGGAGGAAGTTGAAACTTCAAGGAAGAAGATCAAGAAACAAATATCCAAACCTTATAGGAAATAATATATGGATCTCTGGACCAAAGGAGTTATGCACGTGGAAATACGCGGGAATCAGATTTCGAATTTTCATAGATGACGTCAATGTTCCATGGTGGAACTAGAATTATTTAGTGAACGATGAAGTAGTGCTTCATTATAGTGGATTTGAGCTTATGGTGCGGTGGATAGGGAACTGACCTACAAGGTTAAGACCCCGACACCAGAGTCACTGAGAGAATGATAAATAATGTGAGAGTGAAAATGAATTTGAATACTTGAGAATGACGTACTTTCTCTCTTATATAATGGGAGGAGTTTAACATTATACTAGTAAAAAATTATAGGTGTGCATGTTACCCCTGCAAGGGCAGGGGCACTCAGAGGCCTTATTAGGTGTATAACAAATTGTGGTGGTTAGAGCTTTCCCACGACGGTGAGAAGCCCTATACAGTGGTGTTAATGGTGGTTTAGAGGACCTGTTCATGTGAGGTGAGAGGTTCTGTATATGTGTTGGTTGCTTAGGTATAAACATATGGGTTAGGATTTATCCTCCTCCCCTTGGGAGAGAAGTATTCATAGAGGCTTTTTGGGTCTATGGTTTAGGAAACCCTTAAGGGGAAAACCGCTCTCTCGTGACTAGGGGAGATTGTTAACCACTTATTCTCTAAGGAATCATGGTGGAATCCATGTCATCTTACTAATAGGAGATAACGGTATTGTATATGTCATCAGTCTCTAATGCGAGCCCCCATTTTTTGTGTGGATGTCGCTTAGGAAACATCACTCTTAGGCGGGGACGCCAGAGCCTTCCTTGTCTAGGACTCTCATAAATATAACACTACACAATCCCTCAAGAATCAGGGCTTTGTTAAGGGAGAAGTGTTTTCAAGACTTATTCCATTTGTGAGGCACGTCCCTCGTCTTGGGGCGAGTCCCTCAGATGAAGACGACCTTATTAAGATGTGAGTCCCTCATATTGGGGCGAGTCCCTCAACTAAAGGTGATTTTTTTCTTTATGTGAGCTCTTAATTGAGGGGTGAGTTACTGCCTTTCCAGATGTCCCCTGATTAGCTAATAATGTCAGATGGGAATTTCAGTCAAGTATTCAAATAGTCACGCTTACTTCCATTTAATGTAAGTAATGATGGCATATTTTTTAGACCTTAAACGCTAGTGGCATGTGTCAAAAACGTGCTGAGTTTTAAAAAATCACGTGGGAGTCTAAAAGGTACCTTGTGGTTCCAACTCCCTTATAAAATCTTTCTTCTTCAATCTCATTTGCTCCATTTTTCTCTCTACTTCTGCAAGCTCAACTGAACTTACCCAAATCTCATCTCTCTTGATTCCTCGTTTAAAACCTTCTTCCAAGTATGAATATTCCTTTCTCTCGCCTTTTGTAGTGAGTATGGATTATGAAGAAACATTTGAAATAAAGCTTATGTTAGCGTAAAGTCGTAGGTTTTAAGGGTAATAGTTGCCCTATTTTATGATTGTGATAGTGGCAGTGATTTCTTTTTGTCCTACTATTTTCCTATGAACAAATAAACAATGGCTACCCCCTTCTTCGTGTCCAAGGACGTCAAAGATATTGGACGATATTATACTTCTGATGAACAAATCCTCCATTTACGATAAGAAGTAAAGTTTTCCTCTTTATAAGATGAAGATATGGTTATTCTAGAGGCTTGTTCACCATCGAAGAGGGCGACCACACTTGTCTCCTCTGATCCTCCATCTCCATACTTTTAATTCTGCCTCCCTTTTATCAAGGATATGAGGGTTCTTTTCCATTTCCCCTTTTTCCATGGTGGTTTTAAGGAATCTTAACATGGCGCCCTCCTAGTTGCTCCATAGCAGTTGGGGTTATATTATAGCCTTTGAGATGGTCTGTTAGGACCTGGACGTTACTCCAACTGTGGGAGTCTTTTTTTCTCTTTTGACACCACCAGACAAGCGAATAGTAGATGGGTGTCCTTAGCGATCAGCTGGGGAAAACACTTTTTTATATCCCACTCCAATCACTATAAATGTTGGAAGGACAATATCGCTCATGTGAGGGGGTAAAAGGACACCCTCGGGGTGTTAGGGGTTGATGGAGCCCCCACTTTCCCATATCCTAGACAAATGATCTTGTTGCTATCACATGATATGCCAAATAGTTCCTTACCCTCCAAGAGGAGAGGATTGTCCTCCTTTTGAAAGTTCGAGGTTATGAACTTTTGTGAAGTGATTAAACTTTGGTTAGACGACGACAAACACCTCGTCGCTTATTTATGTAAATTTCAAATATCCTTTTTTCTTTTGTAGGTATTGTTAGACGGTATCCATGACCCCTGTGCATTATTTTATAGATCAGATGGTGAAGATTACTGTTGAAGAGAAGAGGAAGAGGTAGGAAAAGATCCAGGATGTTCGTTCGGACACCAACAACCCCCAGAGTCACCCAACGGGTTTTCTCGTCAAAAGGAGGAAGAGGCAAGCTGAAGACCCGACTCTAAACTCACCCTTTGTGAAAGCTCAAATGCTAGGGGAGCGTTCTTCTCCCGCTATTGATATCATCTCGTCTACTTATGGAAAAATTGAGTACTCAGACGCCTTCGACGAGCGAGGCTCCCCCACCTTCTACTAAGTTATGGAGTGATGTTAGTTTTGACACTCTCCCATTCAATAGTTTCCACCTTCTCTAGGGAGTTTCATGCCGACTACCAGGCTCTTCGCTCTAAATCGACATCTGCCATTGTAAGCCTAAAGGACAACCTTCTGGTGAGGGTTTTAATGTTGCAGGATGTTGACCAGGAGAGGAAAGATAAGGCTGAGAAAGAGTTGGAGGAGAAGCTCCAGAAGTATGTTGACGCCTATAATGAGAGCCAAAGGGTGACGAAGGCCCTCCAAAAAGACAAGGAGAAGTGGGCGAAGAAGATGAAGGATATGAAGACTAAGGTTAAAAATATTTCCAATGAGGTGAAATCCTTGTAGGAATCCTTGAATGTCACCCTCCTTCTCCAACATGAGATGGAGAAAAAGGTGTTAGAGCTTACCGATGAGGTGGTGTCTACTTCTGGAGTCTACTTTGAGCGCGACAAAAATAGGGTTTCCTTCCTCTACCCCAATCTGGATCTTCAAGTGGATTTCCACAAATTCGTCTAAGGTGGCTAGTTGGTGTATAAGGAGGAGGTGGTCTCCTCAAAGCTTTAAAGTCCTGCTCACATCGGGGACACCCATAACACATGAGGGGAAACGAAAGACGGTGAATGTGGAGTCTCTCAGCTTGAGAATGCTATCGAGAAGAAGATGATACATGAGGAGAATTGATGGTTTGGTTGTAGTGTTTCTTGGCCCTTAGTGGAAATTTTGCTGTATTTTTTCTCCCCTTTAGGGGCTTTTAGTAATTTTTAGAACAGTGACGCCCCTTAGAGGTGCCTTTATGTTAATTTCCTTTACTACTATTCTCTTTCGTAGTCATTTTTATACGATTAATTCTTTAGCGGTTGGTTGAGGACGTCTGTTATCATTGCCCCCATTGCAATATTTTGTGTTTTTTTAAGAACTGCAAGGGGACCCAATGTTTTGTCCATCCCAAGAGGTGGAAATAATCCTGTTTAGGGATCCAACATTTTGATCACCCCTATCGGCGACATGGATCCTTCTTTAGGGATCCACCACTTTGATTGTCTCTATGGGAGATAAGGATCCCATTTAGGGTGTCAGCGTTTTGATCACTTCTAAGGACGACAAAGATCCCACATAGGGGTCCAACATTTTGATCGCTTCTATGGACGGTAATGATCCCACTTAGGGATCCAGCATTTTGATTGCCTCAATGGGCACAAAGGATCCCACTTAGAGATCTAACGTTTTTATTTCCTCTATGGGCGACAAGGATCAAACTTAGGGATCCAACACTTCGATCGCCTCTATTGGCGAAAAGGATCCCACTTAGAGATCCAACATTTTAATCACCTCTATGGGTGGCAAGGATCCCATATAGAGATCCAAAATTTTGATTGCCACTATGGGCAGCAAGGATCCCATTTAAGGATCTAGCATTTTGATCGCCTCTATGGGCATAAATGATCCCACTTAGGGATCCAACATTTTGATTGCCTCTATGTGGCAATCTTATTTTGAGCTTAAATTTTATAAGATAATAAATTAACGGGGCTCATTAAAAACCCCCGGCCTGGGAAAAGTGCAAAGGTTAAAGAGTGCGCCCCAGAAAATAACCTGTCCTTACAATCGGCAGAAATGTAATACTCGCCTATAAAAAAATTGACAATGAAATGGCTAAACAATGGTATAGAAATACAAATAAACGAAAAACATTGTAGGTGGCTTTAGAGGGCATTCTTTCCAGGCCTTCAATCTTTAATCTCCTTGCTAGTTGGAGGGGGCCTCCTCGCCCTTACAGGTTCCTCTAGGAAGATTTGTTCCCAAACCCACTTTTCCAGCTTTCACACCTAAAGTGTGGACCCTTTTCAGCTTGAGGCTCTATACATATTATTTTTTGGCGATATCTTGATCTTCCTAGATAACTCCCATTAACTCATTTGGGAGCGGGTACTTCATGCATAAATATAAAGTGGACAAGGCGGCACCCAGCTGGTTAAAATTTAGTCGCCCTATAACCATATTATAAGAAGATTAGGCGTTAATAACCAAATACATTACCTTTATTTCTTTGGCCTAGCCTTACCCTCGTTCTGGGATGCTTCTTTTGCTTTGTCCTGCCCTCCAAGCCACTTGCCTAAAGTATCCGGAAGTAATCCACCACACCCAACTTTCCCATTATTCCTAACGACTCCATCAACACTGATCAAGATCCAATCCTCCTAAGGGGGTCTCCAACTTATGTGGATCAAAGCCTGATTCATAGTACTCAGACGTTGTTGGAAATTTAGACTCATGTTGTAAAGATGAAACCTACTTCTAATTTCATCAGATGACATAACTTGCATTACATAATTGTCACCATGAAGCTTTTTGTTTCTCCAAAACCATAAGGAATGGAAAATGTTGGCCCACAACGCTTTATAATCCTCAAGATTTCCATGCCCATAGTTATTATGCAGATTCATCCGCATCCAGTCCTGCAAACCCGCATCAAAGAAAATGTTCCAGTGTGAAGCTCTAACAAGAGAGTACCATACTGGTTTAGCAGCAACACAATTCCCTAGAGCATGAATGGTTCAAATTGATGGTTGTCTTAAATTTTCTGATATCTTGTGTAGATTTACTATGAATTAACGGTAGAAAAACAAATAGGACTTCTATTTTATTAAGACTTGACTATGACAAATATTTTATGTAATCTTTCTTAGCCACGATTTAAATGTGATAAATTTTAAATCATGTGCGGTAATTCTCATTAAAAAACAACCATATTAGATTTAGTTAATTTTTTTAAATAAAAATGTTAATATGTGCTTTAAAACAAAATATTAAAAAAAAACTCAAAATAAAAATATTCTATTATATTTCGTACATTCAATTATTCAAAAATTTAAACATTATATTTTTGAATTTTATTTTATTTTTGACTTTTGGAATAAATTATACTACTATGAGTATCTTAACTATGAAAGCAACATACTAGCTGACCATCATAACTATAGTTGGTGTGTGGAGGAAAAAACTAGCGTGTAACATAATTAATTATTCATTCACCTTTATGATGGCAACTTACTCGTTGACCATCATAACTATTAATAATGAAGTAAAATATCACACACATACATCCCATCAATATTGACCTGCATTGAAAAAAGTGATGACTCCTATATTTATAAAGAAGAAGATTATTTATAATACACTGTCTTTATAAAATATTTTTTATTGTTAAAATGAATTACTTTGACAAAATAAAAAGAGAAAAACATAAAAAAATTAGTTATTAAAATAAATTAAGACAAAAATTTAATTCCGACAATTTTAAATTAGAGTGTCTAATTCATCTCTATAAAATTGAATTGTGAGATGAGGGATCTGTGAATTTTTTTACAACAAATTTTTAAATATCATGAGTTTTTGTTGGGTACAGATATATTTAGACAAAATTTATTTAAAATTTAAATTTAAATTAAAATAAATTATTATTATACAATAATATAACATTTTATAAATGAACGGTGATATGTATTCAATTAAACATTATAAATATAGGACTCATCACCTTTTTTTATAGTCTAATTATCTTTGTCATGAATCAAAATTTTAAGATCTTCTTTAATCTTAACTCTAGAAACTATCACAGACAATTGACCATGACTAAACATCTTTTGGTAAGTATAAACTAACATTGTCTAAAGATTGACCATAAAATTTGTTAATTGTCATAACAAAAGAAACAATAATGTAGAATTGTCTTTTCACCAATTTAAATGCTTATGGTGAGTGTGATGGGGGCAAAGACATTTTAGGAATATAAATTACGTTACCAATATTCTTTGCAGAAATGATCTTAACTTCAATAACATTATTAGTAAGTCTTGTTACAGTGAGTCGTGTACCATTGCATAGGCCTTCAGATTGATCCAAGTTGCGCAATAGTATAATAATGGTCCCGATTTTCAACTCGATTGAATGATTAGACAATCCAAATGTTTTAAGAGCATTCAGGAATCTGAGAGTCAAGTGCTCAAATGCATCAAAGTCAGTTGATTCAGATCTATCAATAGAATCACTTTTGAAGTATTCCTTTTCTTCTCCTTAAATTTTTATTATAAAAAAGAGTCTATTGTAAAAACAATATAAATAGAAGATATACATTAGTAATCGCATTAAAATAATTTAAATGCATGTTTAGTACCTTGAAGAAGTAGGCATGGCAACGGGGCGGGTCGGGGGCAGGTTTAGCTAACCCCGCACCCGCACTCGCCTCCCTGTTATAGACCCGTCCCCGCCCTTAAACCCAGTCGGGGGTAAAAATTTACCACCCAGACCCGCCCCCGATAGAAACGGGTTTGCCCGGACCCGCACCCGCCCCCACCCGCAAAAAATTATTTTTTTAAATAGTAATAAAAATTAACAATTTTATTAAAAACTTAACCATTTTAATAATAAACTTGTTTCTAAAGATGTGAGTTTGAGTGAATGGTGAGAAATGACTAATGATGATTTTTAATTACTTCTTCAAAAGTGAATAAATGTGATATAAAATAATTTAAATATGGGTATTAAAGTAAATATTATAAGACCGGGCGGGGGCGGGGGCGGGGGCGGGTGCGGGCGGGTAGCAGCATCCCGTCGCCCCCGCACCCGCACCTGCAATTACAAACCGGGTTTTACCCGCACTCGCACCCGCACCCGCACCCAATTAAATCGGGTTTTCCCGTTAATTTCTGGCCGGGTCCGGGCGGGCCCCGGCGGGCCCGTGTTTTCTTGCCATGCCTATGAAGAAGGCTTGTGATGTATTAATTGATATTATCAACTAGCTCAATTTTTGAAGTTAAAATTGCACGACTTTGAAGATAGTTGGAATCATGGTAATTATGAATGAGATCAAAATATGTAATTTCAATAATAACCTCAATTGGATTTGAAAAATTTAAAATTAGAAACTCATCCAAAATTAAAATATCAACATAATCATTATTAGGCTCAAACATGGTCTCATCTAATTTAAATTGTTATAAAACAATAATATAACATTTTATAAATGAACGACGATAGGAATTCAATCAAACTTTATATTGCTTTATAAAGAGATTAATTGGATAACAAGTTCTGAACCTTTGTTTGGAATTTGAACTCTATTCAGAAGTAATAACGATTTTGGAGAACACAATTCAACTCCCCCTTCTTGTGTATTTTTCTTACCTTCAAGATGACCCTAACTCAACAACCTCATTAGCATGAGGTGGCACTGACTCATTAACATGAGGTTCCTCTGGTGTCTGGAGTGGCACTTGTGCCTCAGGTACCTCCAGTGACTCGGGTACCTATGGCACCTGAATAGGTGAAACCTTTCGCCGACAGAAATATGGAGGCACTGTTGCGTCAGCAGGTGACACCCATCTCTTACGGGAAGAAGAAGATGGAGAATCATGATCCCCAGAGTCGACGCCTCTGCATGAACCGGGCTAGTGTGTACAGGAGCCTCCGAACCTGACTTTTCTCCCTATGGATTGATGCATGTTGTGCAATCCTCCCGTGCCCCAGTCTGTTGTTTCTATAAGCCATAATGCATGTAAGTAAATCAGAAAAGTGTCAGGCAATTACTACAAGCAACCCAACACACAAGAAAACCAAAAACAAAATAGACAGATAAATTTTGGAGATGCATCTTCGGTTACTGGCAATCCAAACATTGAAAAATTCCGAAGATGCATCTCCAGAATTTTCTGCAATTTTTAAGTTTGCCAATGGCGGTAATGCAGATCCTCAAACCGCTAAAAATAATGTTTTGATCATTATCTTTAACCATCAAACACGTTTTTCAGTATGTATAAACTATCATTCATGCAAAAACTCTGTATTTCTTAACCTAATAATCAATTTCTACTCATTTATATAAAAAATCAAAAAAATTTACAAAAATTAAAAACTTACAAATTAAGAGTTTTTTCAATGTTGAATGATGTCTTTGATGTACTTGATGTTGATGGAAGAAGCTTTGAACTTGTTTGATTGATTTTGAGAGAATGTGAGTTTAGAGAGTTTGAGAAAAATTTTAGAGTGTTTTTTTAGAAATGAAGAAGGAGAAAGGTTCTGGTGCATTTTAGAATCAATACCATCCGAAGATGCATCTCTGTAATATTTACGAAGATGCATTTCTAGAGTTTTTTTAACGTTAAGTTAAAAATGTATTTACTCAGTGTGCGTCCGAAGATGCATCTCTAAAAATTGAAGATATTTTTGTATTATCATGTGATGTTCTAATAATACATATGATGCATTAAAAATCCCCTCAAATAGTTGCAATGTAGCCCAATTAGTTATAGAGCAAGTTTTGAGAGGGATGATCTGTGTTCAACTTTTGATTAGGTTAAAATTTTGTATCTTTTAAGTTTTCTAAAATACTAATAATTATATATAATAAAAAATAAAATAAAAAAGTCAATGTGACATTTAAAAAAAATAAACTTAAAAACAAAGTTAACTTGTCATTCCACGTTATTTAAAAAAAAAAAAAAAGACAACAATTTTACATCATTTTTTCAAATGATTGAGGTTCACGATGAACTAAAACAAAATAATCTTTATAAATTAAAGAAGGAATACAAACCTTTTTTTAATGAATTTTTTTCAAATTTCGTTCAAATGTTCATATAAAAAATAGGTATTAATTTTAAATTAAATTCCTCAATTTTTCTTTTTTGTTTATAGGCTTAATTACAATTTTAGTCCTCCTGTTTTGCTTGATTCACAAAATTAGTCTCTCTATTTTAAATTTAAATAGTTTTGATCCCTCTATTTTGAATTTAAATATTTTTGATCCCCTCTCATATTTTTGAGCTTAAAATTAACGATGTTTTTATTTTTTAAATGACAATTTACATGTAAAACATAACAACCCATCGTATATAAGTCTATTATTGAACTTTGTAGATAAAAAATATAAGTTAAAAAATGAAATTTTTATCGATTTTCTATGAAAAAAAATTTAAGAGGGAGACTAAAACTGTTTGAATTTAAAATAGAGGGACTAGAATTGTTTAAATTTAAAATAAGAGGATTAATTTCGTGAATCAGCCAAAATAGGAAGACCAAAATTGTAATTAACCCTTGTTTATATTTGTCATTTGAGAAAGCACGATTCTTACATAATCATATCAAGAAATGTGTTATAGTATGTAATAATGAGTTTTGAAGAGTCGTATGTTATATTTTAATGGCTTCAAAACTAAGGTTATGGGTGTAGATAGATCGATTTGGATTGGGTTATGTCAAATCCAATATTCAATTTATATAGGATATTATAATTTAGGTGAGGTAAAATAACTAAGGGTGTACACAGGTTGGATTGAATTAGGTTCGATCTAACTCGTTATCTAACCCATTTAAACTTTAATAAGTTAGATTCGTCGTCCAATCCACAATTTTATTGTCAAAAATCAACCTGAACCAACACGTTCATTTATGGGTTGGGTTGAGTTGAATTTGCGAGTTGTGTTCAAATAAAAAAGATTAATAAATTTTTTTAATTTAAAAAAAATATAACACAATTTAATATAATTATACTTATTTCTAACACTCAAATTGGATGAAACACATTATATAATATCTAATAAAATTCATCAACACCACACAACACTTGATATTAGTATAAAATTCCACATGACATGTTATTTCCATAAAATAAGTAATTTGAAAATGATTCAAAAATAAATAAAAAATAACATTTAGTGTCACAGTTCACCAAAATAATAAATGTTTAAAAGAATAAAATTATAAAAATTAAGTAAATATTTAAAATTATTAAAATTATAATAATAAATATTTGATTAGTGGGTCAATAGATTTTTTAGGTTCGGATCCAATTCTACTCGTAATTCAATTTTTTTAATGAGTTTTTTAATTTTTAAACACATTCACATCCAATTATTTGACTCAATCTATTTTTTTTTGGAGTTTTTAAATAGATTCATAATTTGTAAAAAAATAATAGAAATGACATTTTTAACCATCCTTAATTTGGAAACGAAACCTATTATTTTAAGTTTTGTACATGATTTGTTGTTGAAAAATGTTCAAAAGAAGATTTTTAAACAAATTTTTGTGAGATTATAAAATGTATCATTCTGGCAATTTTAATGCTCTAAAAAAATTGCAAGTTGAAGTTTGTGGCGTCACATCATAACTTAACTTGCTCATTTGTCTAATACGAGACTCGTTCAATCAAATTGTGTTTGCGGTCGAAATTGAACCTTCAAATGATAGACTCAAATTTATTTATACAATGGAAAAAGAGATTGTGAATTAGTCAAATCCAACAACCACGAGCTACTCTTATTTTTCTTTAGTCGAAATTTTAGAATCTAAAATAAATTACTAGCATAACAAAATTTTAAGAAAAAAAATAGTTCATAAAAATACTTTTAAATTTTTTAAGAATTTCTAAAAATTTACATGAAAATAATATTTACAATCAATGTTTTAAAAACACCATTGAACCAACAAGGTCACACGCTGTTAAGCTATACAGGGAGGATTCAATTGGTCAAGAGCATCTCTTGTGCTATTGCCTAATATTGGATGCAATGTTTTTTCATTCCTAAATTTGTCATTTAGAAAATTGATTCCTTGTGTAGAAGTTTCATTTGGACTGGAAGTTCTGAAGTGAGCAGAAAAAGTCAAGTGGCTTAGAAGAGAGTTTGTAGCACTGTCAAGCAAGGTGGCCTACAGGTTTTCAACCTGAATGTGTGGAACAATGTGTTGCTTATGAAGTGCTTATGGAATCTGTGTAGAAAGAAGGACACCTTGTGGGTTAAGTGGGTGAGTACTTACTACCTAAAAGGTATGTCAGTCATGGATTATGAGGAAAAGAAGCACAATTCTTGAATTCTCAAAGGTATCCTGAAGCAAAGGGAAAAGGTGGGCAATATGCAGCAGATGTGGGAGCAAGCTTTGCTTCAACAAAAATTCAAGATGAAGCCTTTCTATAATAGTTTGATTGATGATGGTAACCGTGTAGCTTGGAGGAATCTAGTTAAATTCAACAAGGCTAGGCCTAGAGCAGTGGTTTATTTATTTATGGTTAGTGTGTCATGGCAAACTTGCTACCAAGGATAGATGAAGAGGTTTGGGTTGCTGCAAAATAGCACTTGTAGCCTATGCAAATAGGAAGAAGAAACGGTTGTTCACTTGTTTTTTGACTGCAAGAAGACGAATGAAGTGTGGGCCAATATCCTTAATTGGTTGGAAGTTAGTCATAAGCCAACTAATTGGGAGGACGAACTTGCGTGAATAATAGCTAGAACTAAAGGTAAAGGGTGGAGGGCAACCATCTTGAAGATGTCGTTTGCTGAAACTATATACAATATTTGAAAGTATAGAAACAATGTGTGCTTTGAAAGAGGTGTAGATAATATTTGCATAGATAATAATATCATAAATAGTGTGGTTTATAGAGGGTGGAACAATGTAAAGATGCGAAACCACCTTGCGAGATTGATGATGTAATGCCCCTTGTAGACTTTTTGTCTTGTTTATTTGGTTGGATCCTAAAGATCACCTTGAGTTTGTATTGGTTTTTTTGAATTAATAAATGTTATCTTGATTAAAAAAAAAACAAGGTCACACGCTCAATGAGACAATATTTGAAACACATAATAAATTATGACAAAATCGAATGACTCACATAACTCCATTTCAAAAACAAAATTGCATAAGTATTAAATTTATCAAAGAAATTTGTTACATATAAAAAAAAAAGGTGATGCACCCCGAGTTAAACTTAAAATTTTAAATTACTTATATGATATAGCATAATAATATATTTTTATTGGACCGTCAATACATCTCCATTAATTCATAAATAAAAAATAAAAAAATAATAGATTAAATAAATTTTTGTGTCTATTAACTATTTTTTCATTTTCTTTTGTGAGTGAGATAAAAATTGTATTAATGAAAATTTTATTTTCTACTACTCTCTAAATTTTAGTTTAAAAATTTGTTTTTTTTTTTATCTTGAAGTATTGTTAGTTAATTTAAATTAAAAATAATTATTATAAAAAACATCATTTTTAATTTTAAAAAGGAAAAAAAAGTAATTATTAACTTCTTCAATTTGCACATACACTCCGTCACCAATAAAAAAAAAACTAAAAATTAAATATGCAATCTCAAAATCATTAAATATGTTTGAATAAATTTTTGCTAATAGGTACGGACATGTATTCTAATCTTGAATTTGATTTAACAAGGTGATTTCATTGTTATAGCATATGGGACTGATTTGAGGCATGAGCAAGATTTTCAAGAGAAAATTTCAAAAAAATAAATATAAAAATAAAATAAAAGAGCAATTGAATAAAAAGCCTAAATTTTTTATATTTTTTTCAAAGATAAAATATGAATTTTATAAAAAAAATTAAGGTTAATTTTGTCAATATAATTAATTATATTTTAACATTCATTTTTTTCAAGGCCAATTTGCTATTAAGAAGATTTGATGAAGTTGACATCAAACATGTTCCTCGAATCAAAAACCAAAAAGCTGATGATTTAGCACAAATTACTTCGGGTTATAGAGTTTCTAAGAAAGGGTTAGAAGAATTTATTAAGGTAAAAGAGAAATTGATTTCCACCAATATCTTCCCATTTGAGTTGTTGTCAAACCCAAAACTGGTGGAGGTAGAAGGGTTAGATAAATTACAAAACTCTATAGAAAATTTTGCCGTTGATAATCTCTCGACTAATGATTGGCGAAAACCAATTTTTAATTTTCTGGAAAATTCAACAGGGGTGACAGATCGAAAAATCAAATATAAGGCATTAAGTTATGTGATTATTAGGAACAAATTGTTTAAAAATACTCCTGATAGAATCTTGCTTAAACACTTTAATGTGAGTGAAACTCATTTGACAACTTCTATTGTCCATAATGGGTCATGTGGAAAAACAGTATCGAATTTACGAAGGGTTGTGAAGAGTGTTAAAATCATGCATGTATTCAATATGTTCCTGTGAGTGAGTTACACTTCATTGTGAAGCCTTGGCCATTTAGAGGTTGAACTTTAGATTTAATTGGTGATATTCGACCTACATCATCCAAAGGTCACAAGTACATTTTGGTTGGTATAGATTATTTTACCAAGTGGGTAGAGGTTGTTCCTTTGATTAATGTTGAACATGAAGCAATAATAATTTTTTTTCAAAATCACATTATCTATAAGTCTGGAATTCCTGAAACTTTAACCACTAATCAAGGCACTATCTTCACTGGTCAAAAGATGGTTGAGTTTGCTTCAAACACAGGACTTAAAATTTTAACTTTTACTCCTTATTATGCTTAAGCAAATGGCCAAGTAAAATGGTATTAGACTTTAGACCAAATATTACGGGCTTGTCGAAATTCCCCTAAAGAGGCAATTAATGCTACTCCATTTCGACTAACATTTGGTCACGATGTAGTTTTACATGTCAAAATTTATTTACAATCAATTAGAATTCAAAGGCAAGTTGAAATTCCTTCTAACCATTGTTGGAATAAGATATTAGATAAATTATTTGATTTAGATGAGGAAATACTAGCTGCCCTAAAAGTTCTCATAATACAAAAAGAACGAATAGCTAAGGCCTATAACAAGAAGGTTAAGTTGAAAGCACATTTGGAAAGTTATTTTGCATATGGATTAAAAAGATAGAACTTTAGGTAAATAGTCACCAAATTAGGAAGGACCATTTCAAATCATTCAAGCATTTTCAAATAATGCTTATGAAGTTAAATAATTATGTCCTGAAGGTCGAACTCTGAATATAAATGGTAAGTACTTAAAGTACAAACCTATGTTGCTTGAGATTTGAATAATAGAAGAATAATGAATAGGGAAAGAAATGCTAAAATGGCATCAAATTTAAAAGTGCCAAAATGGCATATTGTCATTGCATATTCATACAGTAGACAAAAACATGAAAATTTAGAATGGAAAATCAGCCTTGATCTTTTCAAAATACTGCATTGCAAGTATGATTTTTGTGTCATTCATAAAGCCTTCAGATTTTAGGGCTTGAACCTCTTCCTCCAACATACAAGCGAGATCTGCATATTGAATAACAATCTTGGCCTCTTTAAATAATTTGTTTTCAAGAGAAGCTAGCCTAGAGTTTTAGATTTAAGTTTTCTTGCATCACGCTTCCTCAACTTTCGTTGCAGTTCTTCAACATGTTTCACCCAGTCTGCAATTTCTTCATTGTAAGCTGATACTTGATTGCTACCCTTTCTAGCTTGCACTTCCAACTCACAAACTCGACTATGAGATTGAGCAACTAGGTTTAGTTGTTGGGATATGACATCATTATTTTAACTTAAGCTTGATAGCAGACTCTTTCTTCATGTTGACATTTTGAGAGGTTTGGTCGAGAAATGATTTGAACTCTAGTATGAAACCAAATTTAGGATCAAGCAAATCTTGACCACAAAGTCGCTTCAACAAGTTCTTAATTTCAGGAACATCATAAGCATTTTCTTCAAGGTTATTAAATATATCTACTTTGAAAACCTTTGCTCTCAATTGTTGAATCAGCAAAACAACAAAGTTACTACAGGGCTCATTGTCTGAAGCCGTTGAAGAGCTTGGGAACTTTCAACATAGCCAATACCTTGATTACTAATAAGCTTCTTTATAGCCTCTACATGATCCCTCTCTTTTATGACTTTTAGTTCCTCACGACTGAGAGATGTGATGGAGGTGTTGGTTTAAGAATCTCCAATTTAAGGATGAACAATAATAGCCATAGTCGAAAAAGGCATCTCAATGGTACCTAATGAACCTGGTAAAGTTTGAACAACCCGTGGGTGTTCTTTTCCAAAAGTAGCATCCCGAGGTTCTCTTTGACTGTGACCTTCTGGTGTTCAATAAACTTCTTGGTCCTTTTTTGTTTGATCAACATCCTGATCCTCTTGTGTTTGATCGATAAGTTCTTAGCCTTCTGGTGTTTGAAAATTATTGTATGGACCAGTCGAGTGTTGTCCAGGGTCTTGATTCTCTGGACCAGTTGATTTTTGTTCAGGATCTTGATCTTCAACTACTTTTTTTAATGGCTCAATAACTATCTCTCCTACTGGATGTTCAGTTATTGGTTGTTGTGATGGAAAATTTTCTAGAGGATGGTTGGATGTTAGAACCCCGTGAACATATGAGGCATTATCTATTAGAGGTGGAGTAAAATAACTAAGAGTTTCCTATAAGAAGATAGAAGTGGATGAACATTATGATGTGTTGATGTACATTGGAAAGAAAGTATGGATAAAACTCAAAATACCTAGGGCATCTTCTGGCTAGGGCTGGAATCCTCACTCTCTGAACGTTCACCAGGAGTAGGTTGATTAGGAATAGGTTGCCTTTATCGAGTTAATTCCTTTCATGTTAGTTGAGCACCTTCTTCTTCTTCTTCTTCTTCCTACTCTTCATCGTCAATAGTAAGAGCCAATTTTATTTTTGGTATCTTTGGTGTACTAGACTTGTGAACTCAGATTTTTTGTTTGGCTTTTCGAGGTTTTGCAGCGTCTTCCTGCCAGCTTCTTTGATATTTGTGAGGTATAGGTCGAGTGGAAACCTCACTTTCATCACTCACATCATTACCTTCAAATACTTTTTCCTTTTCTTGAACTCTTTGTTTAGACTGAAGCATTTTATAATTATTAGTCTAATAAGAGTTAAGTTAGAGAAATAGAAGAAGGTCGAAGAGTAGGTGAAACCTGAATTCCTTCACTATCAAGAGGGGTGGTTGGTGCCTCTTTTCATGTCTTTTTTTTACCTAGAGAAGTAGTAGATCTACTTATCCTTTTTCAAATCTGAAATACAAGAGTTAAGGTAAATAAATAGTATATAATCTGACATAAAGAGGACAAAGGGTTAGAAATGTACTTGTTTCTTCTCTTTTGACTGGTCAAGTATTGGGCCAGACTCTTCACCTTGTTCAGCGAGGTTGGATTTATTCTTTTTTGGCCCTTTCGAAGTAATAAGAGCTTGAGCTACAAACTTTAGACACAAGTAAATAATATGAACACAAAAAAAGAGTTAGTAAGGTTTTGAGAGCCCTCCTATCTCACCTTCTAGAATGGTGGATCTGACTCGAATGTGTTGTTCGATATCAACTCTCAAAGGCCATGGAAAATTGTACATATCATACTTAGTAAAAATTACTCTATGGGTAGGTTTTTTCAACTCATTATCTAAGGCTGACAAATGTCGTCAAGGAAACCATTTTGGAAGTGGCAGCTAAAAAGCTAAGCCAAATTTAGAAGTTGGTAATGGTGGGAATTTGGGAAGATGACACTCCAAAGGAAATTCATAGTTATCTTTTACGTAAGAAGGAAAATTAAGTTTTGTAAATTTTTCAATAATTTTATGTTTTAAAGTAAGAGCTACCTTATAAATAGTTTGACTAAGTTGGAAAGGATTATACACAATTTTGAAGTAGTTGAAAAGCTCGAATCTCCTTGATGTGCATACCTCAACTTTTCTTCATGGTCTATTTCTGCAGAGAAGAAAAACATCTATTAGACATTGCAAAAGAGTTAATTGATCCACGACAATATTCTAAAGGTGTGAAAAGTACACAAGAAGGGGGGTTGAATTGTGTTTCACATTTTCTTATTATTTAGCTTATAATCAGAGTTTCAGAATCAGAACTAATGTTTAGATTCTGAGTTAATTTAGTTGGTAGCGGATACAGCAGAAGTAAATAAAATAACAACAGAAGACACAAAATATATATATATTGGTTCCTCCCCTAATTGAGAGTAGTCCAGTCCCCTTGCCTCTCAAGAGCTTTTCATTATAACCACTTCATGATTACAATTGCTTATACTTCTGCATAAGACTTTTACAACTGCTTAGACCAACTGTATGAGACTTCACTTGCTTAGAGCGCATGTCTAAGACTTACCCTTCGCTCACACCGTCAGACTGAGTCGCCTGCTCATCTGCCCTCTGGTTGAGACCTCCCTTTGCTTAAAGCTCATGTCTAAGACTTTCCTCTGCTCAAACCATCAGACTGGGCCGTCTGCTCATCTGCCTTCTGGCTGAGACTTTCCTTTGCTTAGAGCATATGTCTAAGACTTTACATTGCTCACACCATCAGACTAAGACGCCTGCTCATCTGTCTTCTGGATGAGACTTACCTTTGCTTATAGCACATGTCTAAGACTTTACTTTTCCTCAATAAGACTAGCTGAATAAGACTTTCACAGCTTAAGCACTTAAGCAATGAGACTTACGTGGCTTAAGCCTCTTGGCTCAAGACTTGTTGCTTGAATCCCAACGAGACAAGACTTTTTGCTCTAGCACATAGCAGGAGACTTAATCTAAACTACTAAGGCTCAGCAAAATAGAGAACAAGGTGTACATGATGCAAGCATCAGAGGTACGGGAGATCACCATAACAAATACCTAAAGCACTTAAGATTTCTAAATATATACAGGGGTAAGAAATCTTAAGGCTTTTACAATTACAGCCTATAACATAAAATCTGCCTATTACATAGAGTTGATAATTGCTTGATCTTGCTACTCCTTCAACAGAAGAATCCTTGTTAAAAATTCAGTCTTGAATCTTCAGCCATATATATAGCCTTTTTAGAAACTAGCCGTTGAGAAGGTGACTTGATCAAGTGTCTTTGCTTTTGCTCCATAGTACAAGAGACGTTAAAGATGGATGCACAGCAGATTTCTGAATCCTTTATGTAACACGTTTAACCTTTGAGTCTTCAAGAGGTTTTGTACTGATAGAGCCATTGGGAGTATACATCCATAGAACGTACCACCTTTTCTTGAGCCTTGCAATCCTGTAGACTTGAGCTGACAGGATGATAAGACAATACGACATGCTTTCAGTAGTACAGATAGTCCATAGCTTTATCACCAAATCTAAATGATACCAGAAGCTGATATATAATTACTAACTGTAGAAACTCATCTGAATGCTGAGGCCTTCAGCTCAGAGTCTGCGTCAAGCCACACTAGAAAATGTTCTTCAGACTCTGCCACCAGAAGCTAGCAATGAAGCAACTCCAAGTGTATCTTAGATAAACAGATTTTGATTATTTATGTACAAGAACAAGAACATGCATAAATAAAACACACATCAAATAAACCATTGTTCTTTTAATACTTTTGTTATCATCAAAACTAAAAGAGAAAATATCAAGAACAAATCTTGTTCTAACATACTCTTGAAATAAGTTGACCACCATTCGTCGTATTCTTTGGTGCATAGAAAAGAAGCTTCAAATTTGAGAGGACTCAAATTAAAAAAAAAATTAGTTTGAAAGCTTAAATACACATTATAAGACTTATCCGTCAAGGTAGTATTAGCCAAACAAATTTCAAATTCTTTGGTGAAGAGTGATCATGGCAAGAATTGGCCGAAGCCAAGTTATCTAGCCACCAAATTGGGCTGATATCCAACAAGCCCAAGTCCAGCTTCACCATTTGGTCAATATGACAGTGGGTTTGAGGAATTCTACCTAGATGTCGAGGGTTTCAGATTGATTCTCAGGTGATGGAGTGGGAAATTATCTCTGGAACCAATATGTCCCGTGATTTCAACTAGAGAAAGGTGCCATAAAAAAGATAAAATTGACATGATGCATAAACATGAAGAAATACTTATTAAAAGTGTCTTCATTTGATACATTATTATCCTTTAAGTCTAGTGCCTTCGATCCATATTGCCAATTCTGGTGAAACATCAGCCTTTAAGGAAGGTTCAAAAGTAGCATTGAGCCAAAGTTATAGAAGTAAAATAGGGCCAGATATGAGGAAGTTTACATCAAGGTTGTCTCGCTCTTTAAGTTCAAAATAGGAAAGTACTAAAGATTGGTAGAGATAACCTACGATCAATTTGTTGAGATAAATATTCACCTGTTCATGGAGTTGAGTGGCAAGCGGGATAAACCTCTTGGCTACCTAGAGAGAACTAGAACAGAAAATGAAGTGAGATAGCCAGAGGTGAGAAAAGCAATGTATTCGTAGTCGGAAACCTCCCCTTCTTGTTCACGATGATCTTAGATGTAGACGTGAAAACGAGCATGGGTGAAGGAGTAACTGTGTTTAATCTTGGTGTTAGTGTTGGGGTCTAAGGTCTCCCCAATTGGTCAAAGATGAATGATGGCACCCATGTCGAAAAGGGTGGTAGTCACCATCCCACAGAGGAGCTGAAATGTGTTAGTCGAAGCTTCCCAGAAACAAAGAGCGGTGATAAGTATGTTGGCATTGTATCTTGGCCCAGTCCTTGACAACTAAATCAAGTCAAAAATACCTTGCTTATTCCAGATTTGTCTTTTCTCCTTCTTTACTCTATTTATCCAGATGATATAAGGTTCAATATAAGTAGAAGGAGTGGAACGAAAAACACAGTGGGGTTGCTCTATGAACCCTAATTTAAAACCTTCATCTTGAAATGCGCAAGGTTTACATTTAGGTAAACTGAGGAAAATACCCTTTAATTTATTAGGCTTCATAGATGATTTAGGCAGAGAACCTAAAAATGCATGTTTAGTACCTGCAAGAGAAAAGGGAATTAGTGCATGGGAAACCCAAATGGCAATTTTTTCTTTCTCCATGGGTGGTTCCAGAATGTAGGAGCGAAACAGAGAAATCAGAGCGATCGTAGTTCCTCCTATTCTATGGGAGGAAATGGTGTTTTGGTGTCTTGTTCAAAGTCCAAGACGTGAAGCTGAAAAGGGGGTTTATATCTTGTTCAAAGCCCAAGATGTGAAGCTGAAGGGTCTATTTGTATCTTGTTCGAAGCCCAAGATGTGAAGCTAAAAAGGGGTTGTCTTTTAGAGAGAATTTGTCATCTCTAATGGGGGTCTGTTTGTCACAACTGTTGGGTGACTGATTATAAAGGAGGATTACTTTAAACGGGATATGTGAATCCTAGAAATGCCATAATTTCCTCTATAGGGGGTTTTAACCTGAAGGAGAAGACTTTAACTCAGTGTAGAGCAATGCTATCTTTCCTTAGGAATTTCTCATGCTAAAAGAGGGACAGTGGCGTGGATGTAAATAATCCAGAGGCTTGCCACTTACAGCAATTAGATGAAAGGAGTTGTTGATATTTGTATCATGTGAATGAGGCACAGTTTTGATGCTAAAAGGTTGATTGACTCAACCAGGGTTTTTCTTATACAAATCCTAAGAGGAGGCTATTGACCCAACAAGAGGATGCCTTTTTGTGTCTCGTACGAAGCCCGAGAGAGAGGCTAAAAGGGATTGACTCAACAAGAGAGTCTTTTATACTCAACAAGAGAGTGATTTAGTATCTCGTATGAAGCCCGAGATGGAGGCTATTGGGAGATTGACTCAACAAGAGAGTATTTTTGTATCTCGTACGAAGCCCGAGATAGAGACTAAAAATGTTTGACTCAACAAGAGAGTCTTTTATACTCAACAAGAGAGTGTTTTTGTATCTCGTACAAAGGCCGAGATGAAGGCTAAAAGGATGGCTGTTTCAGTTGAGTGACAGGTCCAGTAGGGTAGTTAAAAGAGAAAATCAGTTCTTATAAAGAGACTGATTAAAGGGAAGGCTATGCTTTGGGATTGATCAGAGGATCAAGGTTATTTCCTGTTCTTTAAGGAAATGGGGAATCCAGAGGGTATTGGAGACTGTCCGAGTCTACTGGTGTTTTCCCTACTTGAGAATGCCTTCGAGACTCAAGGAGGTTAGACTGTCCAAGTCTAGAGTTTTATCTTTTGTACTATGCTTAAAGAAACAGTAGTAGTACGTTCACGGTAGAAAGATCTAGACTCTTTGAAAGACTGTTCTATTAAGATGACTAATTTATGTTCCTACACCTCTAGGAGGTCGTCGGGATAATTTGTACAAAGCCAAAGAGGAGGCTGGAAACTTTTAAGAAGCCGAGGGACAATTTGTACGAAGCCCAAGAGGAGGCTCTCTTCCTGAAGGAAGAATCCTTATACGAAGCCTAAGAGGAGGTTGTGAATACTTCTAAGAAGCCGTAGGGTCCTTGTACAACGCCCAAGAGGAGGCGAGGATGCTTTTAGGAAGCCTGTAGGTCCCCAAACCCCCGAGAAGTTCAAGACATACCATTCACCGAGAATGGATCAAGCCAGGAAAGTTCGAGAATTTGGAAGAAACTCAAGAGATGCCATTCACAGAGAAAAGATCATCTCTGGGGAGTAGAGTTTCTTTGACAATTAAGGGTGACAGTCTGAGAAAGGGTTCAAAAAGAATCTGCCTTTCACATCTCCATATTGTTTAACCCCAAGAGGAGGGAAGACTGTGTCTGGTAATCCTGTGGGGATCTATTTTTGTCTATTTAAGAGTGATCAACAGGGCTTAGTGTTAGACGTAGTTGCCGGGGAAACTCTAAACATCTATACTAGTATTACACAGTTGATATGAGTTTATGAAAGAAGACTTACAGTGAAACAACCCCACAATACAATTATATGTATATGAAAGCGGATAAAGAAAGTATATAAACACTTACTCGGTTGTAGAGCTTCAATGTTGTTTGGTCAGTTGTTCAACAAAGAAAGATTGAAAACAACAGTATATTCAAAATTAAAGGAGAAAGTATTTTGAAAAGATGTTGGGGCTTACAGCTCAAGGAGAGGCCCAAGGTTTATCAGTGATCGCACTGTCATTTTGTACAGAGGGACTTATACAAGTGACTGAGGCCCAAGAAAGGTTTTCTGTACAAGGGGATGGGTCTTACACTCTCTCAAGAGGCCCAAGTGTTTAAAGAAAAATAATGGGGCTTACAACACGAGGGTAGGCCCAGATGATTGGTTTTTTTAAATATTGGCGATCTCGCCGAAGTTTTCTTTTAACGCAGGGGGACTTATACAATGTCTGAGGCCCAAAAGTTTTGGTTAAAAGGGGATTGGGTCTTACACTCTAATAGAGGCCCAAAAGATTTATTTTTGAACAAGTGGTGGGGCTTACAGCTCAAGGAGAGGCCCATGGTCATTTGTTTGAAAATGGCGATCGCGCCGAGATTTTTGAAAACGCGATGGGTCTTATACAATGAATTGAGGCCCAAAATGGTTTGTTTTTCAAAGGGGGTTGGGTCTTACACTCTAATAGAGGCCCAAAAGATTTTGAATGGGTTTTATAGCTCGAGGAGAGGCCCAAGGTTTGTTTTTCAACAGACGATGATCGCGTCGAACTTTTTGAAATACAACGGGACTTATACAATAAGTGAGGCCCAAAATAGGTTTGTATTTACAAAGGATTGGGTCTTACACTCTATTAGAGGCCCAAAATATTTTGAATGGGTCTTATAGCTCGAGGAGAGGCCCAAGGTTTATTTTTCAACGGACGATGATCGCGTCGAACTTTTTGAAATACAACGGGACTTATACAATAAGTGAGGCCCAAAATACGTTTGTATTTACAAAGGATTGAGTCTTACACTCTATTAGAGGCCCAAAAGATTTGAAAGAGTTTGATGAGGGTTGAATTAATAAAAAAACCCTAATTTGTTTTCAAAATGTATTTTAATTAAATAATAAATTCAATTAAAATTATCAAAATTGTTTAACATGTGGAAAACAAATTGTGATCTTGGATTAATGTTTCAAAAATCATGTTTTGACCTACAGAATGATTAGAAGTCATTAAAATTTACAAAATCAAGAGGGAAAAAATATTTTAAATGTAAAAAACAATTAAAATATTAATTCTTTGCAAAAATATCAATTATATGAAATAAATAATATTTTTGGGAATTTTTGGTAAAATAAAATATTTTAACATTTTTGTAAATTATCAAAAAAAGAATCAACTCAAAATCATTAAAACTCAGAGAGAAATTAATTTTTGAATCAATTAAATAAAATCACAAAATTCAAATATTCAAATTTTCAAAAAATGGCGCCAAGAACAAGGGCAAGAACACGCGCCACCCTCTGTTTCTGCAAATTTGTGTTTTCTATCCAATCTCACTGAATACTTAATTATAACATGCAATCTACATATCAATCTACTCGTTTTAACCTCACGATCATGTCTATGGTCTTTAATTTCATTTATTTTTAACATGGAATAAGAAATCAAAGAGAAACCTCAAGAACCCTAATTTCTGCATGAAGGTTCAGAAATTCTACACACGATTCAAACAATGCAATTAATTGAGGGAAAACATTCCATGCATGATTATGAACATATGGCCAAATTATTGTGCAGCAAAAATTGCATAGATCATAGAGTTAGAAGAGATCATGCTTACCTTTTGCAGCTGGTGATCGTGTTTTGTGTTAGAGGTGTTACAGCTAGGTTCCAATGATCTGGATAGCTTCCCTAGGTGCCATGGAGTGTGTCTGGATGCTTGGAATGGATTGAAATGATCTGGAACTTGAGATGGTACCCCAACTGCAAATCTGTCAAGAACTTGAGCAACTGGCTGGTGATTTTGTGATTTTGGTGTTCCAGATGTTATGTGAGTGTTTGGATCACTTCTATATGATGTATGTTATGTGTGTGAGTGATTGGTTTGATTGGAAAAGCTCTCAAACTCAAAACCCGATAGTGACTTGCCTTAGAAGGAAAAATTGGAGTGAAAGAAGAGATTTTGAGGAAAGCATCTGTTTGATGGCTTTGGTGTACTCAAACTGATCACAAATGAGCTCTATTTATAGTAGAGCAAGTTTGTTTTGCAAGCAATAGTGAATGGCAACTGCAGCAGAGGTTTGGCCAATGTTGGCAAATGAGAATCCAAGTCTCCTCAAGCCATTGACTAGAGGTTAGGGCACAGGGTTGTGGTTCCCTTGGTCTTGGATAAGTCTTGACTAAATTCAGTTACAAATGGCTCAGTCCATGCCACCTTGATGTATGCATTGAATGCTCCAATCCAAAATTGGAGTCTTGTCCCTCTTTTAGGCAATTCTAGGTTTGGCATGCTACTTCTTATTCCAAGGACTTTGGAGGCTTCGCTCAGTGTTTGTCCCCTTTAGATTTGATCCTCAGATGTGTCCAAGATGATGACAAGGCTTGGAATTATCTGATTTTTCCAAATCGAGCAAAAATGCAAAATTCTGCCTAGCCTTGGCAGTTTTCAGCAAGGCATATTGCCATTGTCATATCTCTTGGCCCAAGTGGAATTTGGTGATGTTCTTGGCCATTTTGGAAAGCCCTCATATGATACAACAACTGTCTGATCATATTTGGTTTTGATACCTTTTGGATCCAAGTGAAAAATCCCCCTACATTTGGAAAAAAGTGAAGGCAGATTCTGACTTAGTGAAAATTTCACCAAGTGTTGGAAAAAAGTGACATTTTCACTTTTTGTGATTTTGATCATTCCATAACTCAAAATCCATGATGAATTTGGAGGGAGGTCAGTTCTAAGCTTTTGTAGAGGGTAATGAGATCTACAAATCAAGCTTTGGATGGGGAAAAATGGCTTTGTGGTTTAGGAGTTATGATCCTCCAAAGTTGGTACCCTTGCCACTTTGTTCATAACTTAGAAAATTTTCTAAGTTTTTATGGTTACCCCTTTTACAAGTTATCCCACTTTTCTTGATTTTTCTTGATGAATGATGATTCAAATCATACATTAACATCATTTTAGAGTTAAAAAACCATTTTTGTGAAAAATCTCAAAAAGTCAAAGTTGACTTTTGTGCACAGTTGACTTTTTGTCAGATGAATTCCAAACTGTGCGATCCTATATGAAATCAAGTCCTTTACCTAAATCAAACTTGATGGACATGTTCCATAGGTGTCATAGGGTGTATTGAATCATGTCCTAGGGTTTGGGAGCTTGTCCTGGTCAAAAGTCAAAGCTACAGTTGACTTTTCTCGCGAAACCCTAATTGTGGTACTGATGAAATTGAGACTTGTTGCTCAAGCTTCCTGGATCAATCCATTGTTACAAATGGATCAATGTGGTATGTTGGAGACCCTCAAATCATGTCTTGAGTCCTCTTGATCCTTAAAGTGACCAGCCTTGTGCTTAATCCTTAAAGTGGGAGTCCTCTTGATCCCTTGTAGATATTTGGGAGGTTAGACAAGTTGAAGATCATGTCATTTCTTGATTGATCCTTTGTCTAAGAACTCTGAGAGGGCTTGAAACCCTAATTTTGACTATAGTAAGTGTTCACCCATCTTTGGGGGACTGATGAGGCAAGGTGGTTCATCCATATTGTGATGATGATTTGCACAATGATGGGAAATCTTAGCGGTCAAAATTTGGGGTATGACAATAAGGCGTCGAGCTTACAACGTGAAACAAACGCTTGTTAGGAGGCAACCCAACGGTTTTTGAGTTTGTACATTTTATATTTAGTAGTATAGTTAAAATAAGGTGAGAGTGGATGGATTGAATGAGAGAAAGAACTTGAAAAACTCAGCAAGCCTGTGCACGCTTAGCGCGCACAGAGGGCGACTTGCTTTTTGTGGAAAAACTCTCTTATTCTCTTATCCATATTCACCCATTTTGGTAGTATATGTTTATTAGTTTTCATTTGACTTTGTTAGTTTTAGAAATTTTGTGTTTTTTCTCAAGTTTTGTTTTTTATTAGCTTGAGGATGCATTGTGTGATTTTTCAATTTTGATTGTTTCAACAAAAAAATGTTATGGTAGTGTGAAAAGTTTAAAGAAAGTTGCATTGCTATGGTTTGTGTTTATTGCTTTTCTAGAACATAATATGTTTATGAACCTTAGGATCTGTACAACTTATATGCCATTCATTCTCTTTCAATTTTTGTTCATTTGTGAATCATTTTAGTTCATAGCCCATTGTGAGAAACCTCTATTGTTTACTAAATGGTTGGATGAATGATAACTTTGTTTAATTCTTTTGATTCATGCTTAATCTTTTAATTATTCTGATTTTGTGGAAGTACTAGAAATGATCAAGGAATTTGTTTATATTGAGCACAACCATATCCAAAAGTAACTTACTCGTGAGTAGTGAGTATTCGTTAACCCCTTTGAGACTTAACAAATTAGATCCTGATTTGGTGATGAACTTGGTGTGTGTACACAAATTAAAAGTTAAGTTCATCATTGAATTTTGTGGGATTCTAATTTTTTTTCTTGAAACCTTTGAACAATGTTTTAAATTGATTTCCTTGCCATAAAAAGCAAGGAGCATTCACTCGATGTTTGATGGTATTCAAGTTGGGGAGAATGAAAAGAAGTGGTAGGTCACTAAAATTTTTGAAAAATTTTGAACAAGCATAAGAAAATTGTGAATATGAATGTGAAAAACAAAAGAAAAGGATGCTTGTTTAAAAAGAAAAAAAAATAGAGAATAGAAAATAATTGTGCAAAGGATGTTTGGAAAAGGGTAATCAATAGAGAAAAGAAATTGGTTTATGAAGTTGTGATGTGTAAATACCATATATAGTGAATGTTTCTTTTGCGTGGCAACTTTGATTCAATAGCCTAAGAAATGACCCTTTGTTGTGAAACCCGGCCAAGCTACAACCTTTCAAACCCTTAGTGATCTTTTTACTTCCATGATTTCATTTATGATTGTTTGATGAATGTATGAATTGAACTGTTGTTAGCATTATTTTCAGAAGAGAGTAATTGTCCCGCGGTTGCATGCACGTAAATTTCTTCATCCTTATTCTGAAGAGGAGGGTTAGGTGTGATTCATTCTTGAACATTTGTATTTCTTTAGAATTTTTTACATGTGTTTTGTGCTTATACTTTGTTTCATAATCGTGGTGTCGTTGTAGTTTAATGGTAAGCATTGCTTTGCGTGTACTTTTGATTTGTGTACCATACATTTGTTTTCCATTTGTAAAAACTTGTTGAGCATGATTTCTTGATAATTGCTTTTGTTTCTTTGAGTTGATCGATTCTTTTTTGAGGACAAACAAGTTTAAGTTGGGGAGAGTTGATAAGTGCTAAATTGTACCGATTTTGAGTGTGAATAATTGGCACTTATTGGCTTGATTCGTTTATTTTCCTTTAATAATCCCCCGTTTTTGTATACATTTTGTATAATTTACATACTGTTGTATTTTTTGTGATATTGTGTACATATTATTGAGCTTGATAGTTTTTCATCTATTTTTATAGGTAATAATGCATGGTTGAAGTATGGACTTATTTGAGCCAAGAATGATGCTTCAAAATGCAGTTTTGACCAACAAAATGTTGGCATTCGCGCTTAGCGCAACTTTTAGCGCGCTGGGAACTGGATGACAGTAGCTGGAGTATTTTTGTTTTCCTGGCCGCGCTTAATGCACTTTAAGGCGGTTTAAGGGTACTTTAAGTGAGATCGCGCTTAGCCATATCTAAGGGCGCTTAGAGCGGTTATAATAAATACCATTCGTTTAATAATTTGTTTATCTCATTTTTGTAGGTATTTAAGTGAGGATATTTGGTCATTGTCATATAGAGCATTGAATAAGCTTTCCAACGCTTCCAACCGTGCGTCAATCGGAGTTACGGTTCAAAAGTTATGAAGAAAACAAGAAACTTGATTTTGCTGATGGCACTAAGCGCCCTCATAACGCGCTAAGCGCGGTTCGCCTGTTCCGGCCCCTATTTAAGTCATTTTTTCAGCATTTATTAGATTATTTGTTGGGAACTTTTAACCCCAACTTCATCAAACACATTCTTTGTGTAGAGTAGCTTAGAAACAACATTGGAGGTTGCATAGCGATGATCCGGAGTTGGAATTGCGTCACTTTGCTCGACACGGCGAGAGATTCCTCTTCATCTTCCTTCTTCTCTATGTATTTTTCATTTGTTGGGGTTTGTATGTAAGTTTATTTTGATAGTACGTACATTTATTGATCATGGCGTTGTATACAATCTATTTCATGAATTTATATAGATGTCATCTTTGTTTACCTGTTTATCTTTGATTTGAACCGTTATAGACATATACTCTTCAGATCTGGATCTAGGATGAACATCTATTAGGTTCTGAAATCTAGAGATATATTTAGATCTAACATTCACCGTGGGTATCGATCCTTAATGCTCCGTGTTGTCGAGTTGCGTGAGACATTATCGATGAGGCAATGTGGTTGTTCTCTCAACTTTGCGTTAGACATAACCTTTGTTGTGAGTGATACGTGGGGGTTTTGACGAGTGATTTAGGTTGTATACAACTGATTAGTAGATTTGTGTATTAGATAGGTGAATGAACGTCATTCCTAACGAGTTTTCTATCGTACTTTATTTATTTGTTCATATGTTTTCTTTTTGCATTTTACTCTGATACCATTAAAACCAAGCTTAGAAAGATAGAGATTGTCGAACAACATTCTTTCCCTTGCACCGATCACTCTGGAGACAATATAAATCCTGGAGGGAATTCTTATGAAAATAATATTTTTTCTTGCCGCTTTACTACTTCAACAACAAATTAGAAGACAAAAGCCCACATAATAGTATACGTGTCAAATTCTGAAAAAATAATCGTTGTTGACAGTTACTGATGTGCTTGGTATATAAAGAGATTTTGTTTTCTCAAATAGGATTCATAATTCATTCTATTTTTTGTAAAATTCACACATCCAAGTCACAGAGATACAAAACTTGTGAGAAATGTATGAATACGCGTCTCATTCTTAATTCAAGCATTTTTATCTAATTGTTTTGTCATTTACCTTTATTTAACTTACCAAATTTAACAGTTATGCATTTGTTTCTTTGAACTTTTATTCAATTACTCTAAATTCAAACATAAAACCTTACAACACTATCACACTTTCTCAAACATTGCACACAAAATGTCCTTAGGTTTTTCTAGTTTAATCTTTCAAGTGAATTAAAACTCGTGATTTGTTTATCAAAAACACAGTAAACAATACTCAACTAAAGGGTCCAGGAGGGTTATTTAAAGAAAAATTAGATATCCAAGTAATGGTAGCATTATTAACTTTGACATTCCTAATGTGGCAAAGAGGCCTAATGTGACCTTTGTCACCACAATAATGACATGTTGCTTTAAATGAAATATTCTTTCTACTTCTAGAAAAATGAGGGCTTTTCTCAAAACTGATCCCTCTTTCACTTAAAGAAGTAAAACTAGTAATAGATAGTTAAATAGCTTGTGTTAATTGTCCTTTAATATTTTCATTTTCAAGTTTTGAAATTGGACAAGTAATGAAATCCATTTTTACTACCCTTTTAGATAAAGAATTAGAAACATTAAAAAGCTCATCAATGAGAGATGCATGCTCTTCCTGTAAGAAATATAAAACACTATTAAGATCATTAATCTCCTTTTCAAGTTTTTAAATAAGTTTTCTTTGGAGAGAATTTTTCATAAAAGCACTTAAAGCGTCTGAATGCATTTCACGAAACACTTTCAAAAATTGTTTATAACAAGGTTTAACTTCATGATCAAAACTATATACCTCCGGGTCTTCACTTTTCTTGTGTTCCATTAAGGACATGTTGGAACATTCATCATTTGAAATTGACCTAGAAGATTTCACATCTTTTTATTCCCAAGCGATATAGGATCTAAAACCTTTGACATGTTTGGCCTTCGTCTTGAAGAACTCCTTATACCTTTTCTTATGATGTCTGTTAAGACCCAGACACGTTGTTCGATAATGACCTGACTTTTCGCATTCAAAGCATGTGATATTTTCTTCCTTTCTCTTATGTTCCTTCTTGTGTGGATGAGATTTCTTGAAATTAATCAGATTTTTGTTAGAATGCTTGAGCTTATGTTTCTTCAAATAATGGTTATAATGTTTGATGGATAACCCCATATTTTCTTCTTAAGAAGATTCTTCGTCAGAACTATCATTTCCATCCTTGGATTTATTTGTCTTAATTTGACAACGAAGCTTTCAAGGAAATGTCACGCTTTTCTTCTTTGACCTTATCTTTATTTTTCGAGCTTACTACGCTTGTAGTGAGCCATTTTAATTCATTCGTATGTTTGGTCATCTTTCCAAACAATTTTGTGATATCCAAATTAGTAAGATCATTTGATTCTTTGATGGTTGTAATCTTCGATTGCAATTCCCTACACATAGACCATAAAATTTTGTTAGCGCATTATTTGTTATAAAAGGACTTTCCCAAGTTGTCTAACTTGTTGATTAAATAGAAAAAACAAGTCTACATCGATTTCACGAATTCATCAAGTCCCATATGAAAAAGTTTATACTTCTTTGTCAACATATTAATTTTAGAATCCTGAACGTCTTCAGTTCCCTTGTAAAGATAAATATATTTCTTTGTGCACTCTTATGATGTGAGATAGAGTAATATACTTTAACACTCAACACAAAGATAAATATATTTCTCACCTTCAAATCATGTGATTCCTTTTTGGTTTCATCTTTTGTCCACTCTTTGGGGAGTTTAACATAATTATCAACTTCGTTTTTGGGAATAAAATGTCTAGGGATGTCAAAGGGGAAGATAACGTGCGGAGGATACTTCCCCGATCCCCGTCCCACCCCCCAATGTTTCCCCATCCTCGTCCCCGGTCACCGCCACAGGGGAATATTTTCCCCCATCCTCATCCCCACAAATCTCCACGGAGAATCTGAGATGCGCGGAGACTGAATCTTAACAAAATTTATATATTTTTCGATCAAAACTATGACATTAGTATTTCATTATTTTTTTCCTTTTTTTAAAAACATATACTTTGCGCATTTCTTTTAAAATAAAAAATAAAAACACATCTTGTATCAATATCAAAAAATACAAAAACACTTGTAGTTACAAAAACATAATCACTAATTTACTAATTGAATGAAAAATAGGTTACTAATTGAAGCACAGTGAAGTTGAAGAGTAACTACCATAAGCACAATGAACAAAGAAGAGTGGTTGTTGTGATGATGATGAGAGCAGAGGAGATGAGAAATGGAAGAGACAAAGAGAATTGAGAAAAGAAGAGGAGATAATGTGTACATTGTATGTAATAGGTGCAGTTTTTAGAGTTGTGTACTTGGATAGTGAAATAATACATTATACAATGAAATAAAAAAATAAAATGATCCATTGATAACTCTTCATTTTATAATATATTAATTATATTTTTGATAAAAAAAATATACAAAATTATATAATTATATAATATGTCATATATAAAAGTTAAATAATATGGCCGGGATCGGGGAATCTGCGGGGCGGAGCATACTTCCCTGATCCATGCCCCGAAATGTCATCGGGGGAACTTTTCCCTCCATCCTCATCTGCATGGGGGAAAAATCCCCGACTTCGAAGCTCTGCAAAAATAATCCCCACGAGAATCCTGTAACACCCCGACTTTGAATTAATATTTTATTTAATGATTGGAGTGTTTATGTGTGTGGTTTGATTTATTTAAATTATTCTAGATTATTTGTGTTATTTTGGTGTTTTGGGGAATTTAGGGCTATTTTAGTAATTTAATAATTACTAGAAATATATAGTTTCAGAGCGGAGAAATAAAATAGAAATTATTTAAATTATTAGAGATAATTAGATAAGTTTAATTATTTAGTAATAATTGCAGTAATTAGAATTATTAGAAATAATTCTTAATTTTGTGGGTTTTCATTAAATATTTATTTAAGTGCAATGTTTATTTAAATCAAATAAAAGTATTATATTTATTTGGAAAATATAATTTTTGGGAATAAAATAAAACTTGAGTTCTTACATTAGAAATTATCAGAGTTAGAGGGGGTGTGAAGCCCAATTGAGATATTTTAGGGTAATATAAATTCTAACATGAGGGGCTGAGTTAGGGTACGAGGAAAAAATTAGAAAAATTTAGGAAGCGGACGATCTGAAAATTTGAAATACGCAGAGTCTTGGGGAGCGATCATAGGAACGTGAAGGTTTTGTTATAAAGTTTCAAATTCGAGGTAAGGGGGGATTGCTTTACCTATGAGTGATAATTAGGCAGCCATGATGGTGAAGGGTCCTTACCCTCTATTTACACTAAAATTTGATAAACAACCGCTAGTCTCTTATTTAAGATTACTTACAGGATCAACTAGAGAATCCCTGAACATAGTGCTAACACTACTACAAATAACACTTTTAATGTCACACGCGAAAGAGAAGTAACTTCGGCTACCGAGGTGACATAACAAAGGGTGACATGAAAGAATGCCACTTAACACCTTGGTTAACGAAACATTGAGGGGTAAAGTTATATGATCATGGGTTCGAATCTCAACATCTGCATTTTTATTATTTACAAAAATAGTGCCTCATTCCTCTCAGTTTATCCACAAACCAAGAGGTAAGATAGATTGCTTTTTTAATTACAACTTGTTACATTGTTTAAACATAATATTAATAAAATAATTTGTTTACAAACTACAATGTTAACCCAAAATATTACAATGTTTACACAAAATATTAAAATAAAAATTAATTAGTCCATGAAGATCATATGTTAGATCTTCGAATCCCTGATATTTGGGCAAGATCAAATATTGGGTGCGACTATATTCTCAATGGCTTTACCTCGCATGGATTTGTTTCTGATATAAAACATAAAAATGGTTGATAAAAAAATGTTAGATAAATAAATGATCTTTGCTCAAATAAATAGTTAAGAACACAACCCTTAAACCCAAATAATTTTCTGCTTTTACATCCATCTTAGCGATATTTTTATGGAAAATGATCTTGCAAACCCAAAGAGGTGGATGTAGATAGTTTCTAGTGCTTCATGATGCTTCACTTGCTTCTTCATATTCAGAAATATGCTTATATAATGGAAGTTTTGTATGTTTCACGTAGACCACTCATGAAATAAACGATATATATTTGATCAACATAATCTCTAATGGTTTTTTATGTTTAGTTTATGTAAAATACTTTAACCCTCATTTTAATAGAAGACCAAGGTAAATAACCTTTGATTTTTTTTATTAAATTTCATTTATTACAAAAAATATTTAAAAATAAAAAATATAATAAAAAATAAAGGTTCCTGGATTGTTGGTTCCTGGTTTTTCCCCTCGGTTATACGAAAAAACCGAGGTAATAATGTGTTTTTATATTTTTAAAAAATAGTAATGAACATCGCGCCTTGGAATCATATCACTAGAAGAGTAATGATCATCGCGCCTTGGAATCATATCACTAGAATAGTAATGATCATCGCGCCTTGGAATCATATCACTAGAATAGTAATGATCATCCCTATTCAAAACGTAAAGTATCTTTTGGATTTTCAAGGAGACGTTTGAGCTTCTCTGATTGTTTCACTTCCTCTTTTCCAATTACTTATACATTATTCAGGTCTCATTTCATTTCCATCTCTTTGTATCTTCAATTCTTGTTTAAAAGTCTTTTCTTTTTATTCTTAAAATGTCTACAAAAACCTTCAACGAAGATGAAAATCTTTTGTTCCTTATCAATAAAAAGTTTGTTGATTTCGAAGAGTTGAAAGACCAAGATTTTGATCTAATGAAAACTATTTCCAAACATAAGTTAAAAGGTTACTTTGACATGCTTCATGGACCCATCTACACTAATATTGTAATAATGTTCTGGTTAAATGCATCCGTTAGGCAATCTTGTGAGGATTCTAAGTCAATACAGTCTAATGTATATGGCTTTCCTATCACCATTAGTCCATCACTTATTGCTCAGACAATAAAGTGTGAAGAGAAAGATAGTTGTGTTGAACAATATAGATTCAACAATGTCTTCTCAAACCACCTTTTCCTAATTTATGCCAACTACAATAACCTCACCAGTCCTGCTACTCTCATCCCAATTGCAAAAGTTTGGCATCAACTTCTAGTGTCAAATCTCCGTCTAAGAGAGAAACAATTAGAAATTCTTACTTTAGATGACAAACATCTTTTGTACTTCCTTATTCACAATGTCAAAATTAATATTCCTCTTACTATTTTTAACTTCTTAATGGAAATGGTTGTGACCTCTCGCGAGGAAATAACTTTCCTCATACCATAGGGAAGAGTTCTTTTTTTATTTTTCTCTCAGTTAGGATAGTTAAAAAAGAGCAGGATTAACTGTTAAAGTTAAGTGAAGTCAAAAGTTTGAATATGCCGAATAGTTTTCCGTTGTCCTGTTTTTTTGTTATCGGCTGTCTCGCTTCTCTGATTATCAATGAACTTTTTCCTTTCCTTTTCAATTGTATTATTGCGTAATCTTTTTTGTTGATGACAAAAATTTTGAGTTTTATTAATTAACTTAGAAAAAAATGAAGAAAAAAAATTTAACAAAGAAAAAATGGAATCTGGAAAGGCGCCAAGTGAGAAATACTAATTAAACCATTGAAAAAAACATAAAAATGAAGTAACAGGGATTCGAAGAGTCCCTAACAGTTATATTCCCTTAGTTTTTTCAAAATACCGCAGTATTAGGTTATATTAAAAATAAAATAGCGCTTATTATAGATATAATACCTCGGTTTTATGGATAACCGAGGTAAAAGGTTGTTAGCATGACGCTACAAGGAACTATACTCTCGGTTTTTAGAATTTCGAGGTGAAAGCTTCAGCATATAAAGTGTTATTTGTAGTAGCGTAAAGATTTTACTCTATAACTTTGGGTAGAAAGAAGAAAGATTTTGACATGGTTGAAATCATGGTGAAAAAGAGTGTAATAATGCAACTTCGACAATATTTAAAAGGTGAAAATATTGTAAAGCAAATATAAAGAAATAATACTGTTTAAAGTAAAGATGAAAGAACTGGGCATAAATTATAAACTGAAGTGAAAACGTTGCATTGAAATAAAAGTGGTGTTTCAAGGTTCATACGTTCTCTTAGAGAAACTTTTTTCTCTAACGCTGGTACTTTGAGTATAAATGATATTTTGTAATGAAATGAACACCCTGAATCCTAACAATAGAATCTCTATTTATACTAGTATGAAATAACTGCTTCCTTACATTCACTTCTTCAGCTTTCTCCATGTAGACCTCTACATGCACTTTGTTTCTGCATTCCCTCCATGTGTCCTTCAGGAAGAAACAAAGAAGTAGTTACTTATTTTGAAAGAAACATCTTTGCGTGCCTAAATAACTGACAACCCAACGCGCCTGATGCTGTCGAAATGTCTCACAAAAACATTCCTAAAAAAATACTAAGTCCTCTTTTCCTTCACTTGAGACTTCAAGAATGTACATGTTGTAACACCCAAATTCCCATCGCGGATAAATAATACATAAATAAATCAGATTAAATAAAATTTTTATTCTTAGACAGAAACAAGGATGCCACATTTAAAGAAAGAAAACACAATCCCTACTCATAAATTTGATACATAACACAAAATGGAATAAACATAAAAGGGAAACTTTTTCCAACAAAAGGAAAGTTCAATTATGGAATAAAGCGGAAAGATCCATAACTGACTCGTTTTACAAAATAAATTGTTTTATAACATCAAAATATCCATACAAAGGTAATACAACATAGATCCAACAAATGTATACATATATAACAAAAGCGTTCCCCAACTTCCGTGTTATGTATTAGAGCAGACAGACCGACAAAAGGATGGATAACTAATCTTCACAAAAGCCTCCAAGATACTAATCTTCAATTGCCTCATAGAGCAACAAACCACCGCAGAAGAGTGAGAAATAACAACTAAATCAAGATTCCATAATAATATGCAAACACGTATAAATTCACATGCATAATTATTCTCACCCCAAGCATCACATACTAATACATATAGCATGCCACAGATACATAACATATTTCTAATAATCCAACCACATAGCATATATCAATTATACCAACATAATCACATATTCACACATAAGGCATATCAAAGTTACGACATATGTAAACACACCACCACATCACATATATTCATATATAACATATCATAGATAATTAATACAATCATTGTAATGTACAACATCCCCACATAACATAGCATATGCCTATACATAAAACATATCATCCGTAACCAATGCATATCAAATTATCAATGCTATCACGAGCTCAACACATACACAATCAATTCATAATTTCCCACACATAATCAATCCATTCATGACTTATGCAAATGCACAGAGACCGACACAACGACTCTATGTATACGGTACCATTCCATCCATCATTCTCATAATCATTAATTCACTCAGGAATTATTGGAATCATCGCTTGTTACTTAGTGTAACTCCCCGTCGGGCAAACGATGTTCCCTGTCGCTTTAGGTCCTCTTGGTATAAGGCTCACGACGTTTATGGATCGCTTTAGGTCCTCTTTGTATAAGGCTCACGATCCGATCGCTTTAGGTCCTCTTTGTATAAGGCTCACGATCGTCTATAACGTCGCTTTAGGTCCTCTTTGTATAAGGCTCACGCCCGTTACAGCAGATTCCCTCTGGAATCGTTTCGTCGCTCACACCCCACAAGGGCACACGACATCACAAGGTGCATATCATGATGCATGTCATATCAACAACTCATGACAATCAAATGCACATTCACAAATTAACAATATGAATTATCTCATCATCATTATTCATGCATTGGAAATCAATTCAAACAATGCCTTTACTTGCCATAAGGCCGCCAAATAACACACATTGAATTTCACATAAACAATGCATTTCATCATAATCCACAAACCATAAAAATTATCATTTTAGAATATACACTCATATCAATTCACATCAAGAATTACTCACCATCAGCCACAACAATCCTGCAATCATACAATGATACTCACAACACTAGGATTCACGCCACGAAGGCTACACAACAACATACATTAATACCATACATTTGTATTCAAGTCAGCAAAGTATTTTGCCATAAGGCCACAACAAATACAATAACTTATCACATGGTTCACATCATATAACAGCACACAAGCTATACGTTATATATCAAAAGCATATCGCATGATAACACATCAATCGCACACAATTAAGACGAAAAAAGTCGACAAAACAACACGTTTCCAAATTCCTGACATAATTAAATCGGCCACAAATCTCAAAACCATTTTTATAAGAAAGAACATCTCATTAGCTTTCCAACGGTACTAAGAATGTCTCGATCCGAGTTACGGATCAAAAGTTATGAATTTTCAAAGAAAATAATTTATTTAGAAACAGCCAGATTCGCCTGGCGACTTAGGATTTCGCCTGGCGAATACCCCTTCGCCAGCACTTCGCCTGGAGAACTAGTGGCGAACCACCATTTTGGAAAAACCCAAAAGTTCCAGTAGCTAAACATTTCTGTCTCCCCGTTTTCGCCTGGCGACTTACGATTTCGCCTGGCGAATCCCCCTTCGCCAGCACTTCGCCTGGCGAACTAATGGCGAGACCTAATTCGCCTGGCGAATCCCTAATTCACCTGGCGAATCGCATCAGAACCAGAATTTTCTGCTGCGGGTTACATGGTTCCAAAACCCCAAAATCCAACTTTTCCCAACCAAAACGTTTCCAATCAATCAAAACAAGTATTAACAATGCTCATACATATAATACGATCATACTACGTGATTCATATCGATTTCCAACCGTGAAAACATCGATTTCTATCTAATTGATCACAAATTATCAATAAGAAAAAGTTGTGAAACAAACAAAACAATTACAACAAATAACACATATACATAAATAAGCAAGATATAATCGAAACTTCTCACCCTTATCCGATTAATCGCGCTTGAAACGGAGTTTTGAAGATTTCCTCTTCTCCTCTCTTTCTCTCCTCTTCCTTTCTTTCCTTTCTCTTTCTTTCTTTTTCTCCCTTTTTCTTTCCCCTCTAATTCTACTTATATAAAAATATCTAATTTTTCTAAAATATCTCCCCCTCAAAATGACCATTTTACCCCTTAGCTCAAATATCTCGCAAACGCTCTCAAAACGCGATCAAACATAATAACGATGAAAAATAATATATTGTCAAATAAAAGTCAATAATAAAATAATATAAAAACGAAAATAATTAAATAGACTCGATTAAATAAATTAGACAAAACGGGGCGTTACAATTCTCCCCCACTTAGACATTTTCGTCCTCGAAAATATACTTGGTGCAAACAACTCCGGATACGACTCTCGCATCTGACTAACCCACTCTCATGCCATTAAAGGCAACACCATGAATAATACAAACCGACAAAACACCTCGCTCACAGCAACTACTACAGCAACACGACAACAGTAAGATGCAATGCCCATACAATGCACTTGACGGCCAACTAACAACTCAAAGAATACCCAAGTTACGAACACACGGGTTCACTCTTAAACCGAAACACAACAAGATTGTTACCCTCACCATAGGTAACACTCCCCTAATTCCCCACAAGGAATTAGCTACTCGCACTCGAACCATCACCATGGGAACGAGGCAACAACAAAGACAAGAACCTAAAGTCCCACGACACAACAACGTCTTAACAACAATGCTACGATTCACCAATCGAACATACAACCAAAACATCCATCTACATAGTAGCCCATGAATAATATTTAAACCTTTCACCTAACACTTCCATTCTGAAACGTCGAATGGTCTCATCATTCCTACATGTTTCCAATGTTCAACCTCTGAACTCTTACAAGTCACACACTCATATACGAATTGTGCCACATCACGCTTCCGCTACGCACTCTGATTACTCGTAACCATCAAAACTATCAATCCCACGTCCAAAGTCTAACTCTTTCTCATATTCGCCAAGAATCACTGTTCACTTTTAATATATCCAACCTCACACTCTGCTGTGTTAGCTTACACCCTAGATAAAAGTCTCTGAACTGCTCAACCAACTCTAATTCTCTGACTATCAAAATAGACATATGTAAAATCTTTTGACTCAACTCATCAGGCACGACATTAACTTCCCCAATAGGATAATTCGAGCCAAGGTCATAACTAATCAGGAATTCCAACCATCCTCGTTGTCTCCTACTTTATTCCTTCTGACCAAACAAGTACTCTAAACCCTTGTGATTACCAAACACCTTGAACCTAAAACCCTCAAAATAATACCTCTAGATTCTTCAACACAAAAGTAACTGCAACCATCTAGAAATCATGAATCCTCAATTGTCGTAAAGCATAAGAAATGACTTTACCCTCTCGCATTAACACACTAACTACACTCAACAAGGACGCATCCCAATATTCCATAAACAATTTATTAGGATCAGGCAGAATTAAAATTGGAGCCGTAGTCAAATTCTACTTTAGCCCACTAAAACTTACTCACAACGAACATCCAAAACAAACGACTCACCCTTTGCAAGTCAACTGAGATAACAGAAGCACTAACTTAGAAAAGTCTTCCATAACCTCCGGTAATAACCAACTAAAGTCCAAAAAGCTTCTAATCACCTTAACCGACTTCGGAGCCTCTCATTGTAGACCTGCATCTACTCCCGATGGATCCATAAAAATACCATCATCAGTAATAACATATCCAAGGAAACTAACCTTTTTCAACCAAAATTCTCACTTCGATAATTTAGTAGAAAGCTCCCTCTCTTTCAGCCCTTGTAACTCAATCCTCAAATACACTACATGTTTATCCTTTGATTTAAAATAAATCAGAATATCATCCAATAAAATCACCATGAACTTATCCAAACAAGTATGGAAGATACGATTTATATACTCCACAACCATAACATATACAACCTTCAAAATTCATTCTGGGCTCGAAACAATTTATCCAAAATAGCTTAACAATCTCTGGTTACCACATTCTATATCAATTCTTCTTACGGGGTTCCAACTCACTCAAGGTTTCTGTTTACACGAGATCTCAACCCATAGCAAAAGTAATACCATCAAGGAACTTCAAATCGTTCGCAATTCGTCACAATTCAAAATTCAAGCTATCCAGAACACAACCGCAAGTTTCCATACTACTCACTAATTAACACGTAACCTCATGCTATCATCCTTTTCCTTACCAACCATGTTGGACCTCTTCAAGTCGACACACTAATGTTTCATCCGAAAACACATCTGAAAACCATGCATAACTGACGGCCCATCACTGTGGCTTCCTGCCAATTTCCAAAACACTATCATCACAAACATGACAAACATCTGAGTTTCACTTCCTAAAAGTTCTTCTACTTACTTAGCAGATCCAACCTCAAATTTTCACCTTCGTCAAATTTGAGTTCACACTCTACTCTCTGAGAACAACCATTAACGATACCCAATCGTTCTCTCTCAATGACTTCCCAACTGAACCAACATACTAAAACCTCTAATCCACCTCATCTTCCTGATATTAAAATCCCCATCGACTCAATAAAACAATCTGTACTCACTGGCTTAGCTCCAAACGATTCACAAAACATATTATCAAAGCTGGAAAGACATGTCTATTCCATCCAACATAATTCCGTCTACTATCAACAAGAGATTAAGGGTGATCAGTTCCTCAATTTGTCAATAGATAGGCGACAATCATGATGGGGGCATAAACCATCTTTACCAGACTATAATAGCATTTCTTGCATCTTGTGCACAAAACTACCTAAGGCACAAATCCTTAGTCGACAGAAACCTTACCTCCGCATTCCCTCCAGAACCGGGAACAACACTGTCCAAACAACACTTACAATCATGCAATCCCCACCACACTGAGCCAAGCTCTCTACCTGAAGCAACTTGGAGAAGCACAAGCTCCTCCCCCACTTAACTCATTCTAAATCCTGAAGACAAAGGATTAGAAAACCAGAAAGTACTGACAGTGTTTCACACACATATCACGTACTAAGGAACAAACAACATCGACAGTATTCAACTGTCACACAAACTGACTCAATAACTTGGCCGGACGGACCGACCTGCTCTGATACCACTAATGTAACACCTCAATTCCCATCGCGGATAAATAATACATAAATAAATCAGAGTAAATAAAATTTTTATTCTTAGACAGAAACAAGGATGCCACATTTAAAGAAAGAAAACACAATCTCTGCTCATAAATTTGATACATAACACAAAATGGAATAAACATAAAAGGGAAACTTTTTCCAACAAAAGGAAAGTTCAATTATGGAATAAAGCTGAAAGATCCATAACTGACTCGTTTTACAAAATAAATTGTTTTATAACATCAAAGTATCCATACAAAGGTAATACAACATAGATCCAACAAATGTATACATATATAACAAAAATGTTCCCCGACTCCTGTGTTACGTATCAGAGTAGACAGACCGACAAAAGGATGGATAACTAATCTTCACAAAAGCCTCCAAGATACTAATCTGCAATTGCCTCATAGAGCAACAAACCACAGCAGAAGGGTGAGAAATAACAACTAAATCAAGATTGCATAATAATATGCAAACACATATAAATTCACATGCATAATTATTCTCACCCCAAGCATCACATACTAATACCTATAGCATGCCACAGATACATAACATATTTCTAATAATCCAACCACATAGCATATATCAATTATACCAACATAGTCACATATTATCATAGATAATTAATACAATCATTGTAATGTACAACATCCCCACAGAACATAGCATATGTCTATACATAAAACATATCATCCGTAACCAATGCATATCAAATTACCAATGCTATCACGAGCTCAACACATACTCAATTAATTCACAATTTCCCACACATAATCAATCCATTCATGACTTATGCAAATGCACAGAGACCGACACAACGACTCTATGCATGCGGTACCATTCCATCCATCATTCTCATCATCATTAATTCACTCAGGAATTATTGGAATCATCGCTTGTTACTTAGTGTAACTCCTCGTCGGGCAAACGACGTTCCCCGTCACTTTAGGTCCTCTTGGTATAAGGCTCACAACGTTTATGGATAGCTTTAGGTCCTCTTTGTATAAGGCTCACGATCCGATCACTTTAGGTCCTCTTTGTATAAGGCTCACGATCGTCAATAACGTCGCTTTAGGTCCTTTTTGTATAAGGTTCACGACCGTTACAGCAGATTCTCTCTGGAATCGTTTCGTCGCTCACACCCCACAAGGGCACACGACATCACAAGGTGCATATCATGACGCATGTCATATCAACGACTCATGACAATCAAATGCACATTCACAAATCAACAATATGAATTATCTCATCATCATTATTCATGCATTGGAAATCAATTCAAACAATGCTTTTACTTGCCATAAGGCCACCAAATAACACACATTGAATTTCACATAAACAATGGATTTCATCATAATCCACAAACCACAAATTAGCCTTTTAGCATATACACTCATATCAATTCACATCAAGAATTACTCACCATCAGCCACAACAATCCTGCAATCATACAATGATACTCACAACACTAGGATTCACGCCACGAAGGCTACCCACAACAACATACATTAATACCATACATTTGTATTCAAGTCAACAAAGTATTTTGCCATAAGGCCACAACAATTAAAACAACTTATCACATGCTTCACATTATATAACAACACACAAGCTATACGTTATATATCAAAAGCATATCGCATGATAACACATCAATCGCACACAATTACGACGATAAAAGTCGACAAAACGACACGTTTCCAAATTCCTGACACAATTAAATCGGCCACAAATCTCAAAACCATTTTTATAAGAAAGAACATATCATTAGCTTTCCAACGATACTAAGAATGTCTCGATCCGAGTTACAGATCAAAAGTTATGAATTTTCAAAGAACTAATTTATTTAGAAACAGCCAGACTCGCCTGGCGACTTAGGATTTCGCCTGGCGAATACCCCTTCGCCAACACTTCGCCTGGCGAACTAGTGGCGAACCACCATTTTGGAAAAACCCAAAAGTTCCAGTAGCTAACACATTTCTGTCTCCCCGTTTTCGCCTGGCGACTTACGATTTCGCCTAGCGAATCCCCCTTCGCCGGCACTTCGCCTGGCGAACTAGTGGCGAGACCTAATTCGCCTGGCGAATCGCATCAGAACCAAAATTTTCTGATGCGGGTTACATGGTTCCAAAACCCCAAAATCCAACTTTTCCCAACCAAAACATTTCCAATCAATCAAAACAAGTATTAACAATGTTCATACATATAATACGATCATACTACGTGATTCATATCGATTTCCAAACGTGAAAACATTGATTTCTATCTAATTGATCACAAATTATCAATAAGAAAAAGTTGTGAAACAAACAAAACAATTACAACAAACAACACATATACATACATAAGCAAGATATAATCGAAACTTCTCACCCTTATCCGACTAATTGCGCTTGAAACGGAGTATTGAAGATTTCCTCTTCTCCTCTCTTTCTCTCCTCTTCCTTTCTTTCCTTTCTCTTTCTTTCTTTTTCTCCCTTTTTCTTTCCCCTCTAATTCTACTTATATAAAAATATCTAATTTTTCTAAAATATCTACCCCTCAAAATGACCATTTTACCCCTCAGCTCAAATATCTCGTAAACGCGATCAAACATAATAACGATGAAAAATAATATATTGTCAAATAAAAGTCAAGAATAAAATAATATAAAAACGGAAATAATTAAATCGACTCGATTAAATAAATTGGACAAAACGGGGCGTTACACATGTTATCAATACGCCCAGTTACCCTTAACTTTGACTTATTCTGAGATTTTTTTCCATTGTCGAAAATCTCAGCTAACACCTTCCCATTAGTGCCATGAGTGATTTTTGTACTCTCTTCAATTTCCTGTAATTTATGTAATGTGTTTAGCCAAATAGGGTTTGGGCAAAACCCCACTGGCATCGATCAAATAAATAATTTTGTTTCTGTATGTTACTATAGTGACCAAATGAGATTTGGGTTAAATCTCATATGATCACCGTAAGATGGTTTGTTATTGATGATAATATATATATATATATATATATATATATATATATATATATATATATATATATATAACTGTAACGTTTTGTTATAACATGTGTTGATATGAGATGTGATGTAATATGATTGTTTTGTGTATTTTTGTGATGAAATTTACACTCATTATGATGAGATTGTGAAATTACGATATTTTATAATTGTGTTTTGGTATCTGTGATTTTGGCCAATTTTCCCAAGTTCTATAAAACTGTGTGATTTGTGATTTTTCCCAAAATTTCCAAAAAGTAAGAAAAACTTGATTTTTTCCAAATTTTCAAAAACAAAAAAAAATTATATTTTTTAAGGGGGAAGGGCGACGGGGCGGCGGCGATTACGAGATTGTGGGATGGATGGCCACGATGACGCCGAAACGTGATGCGTTAGCAGAGCTGCGGTGGCGGCGGCCAGCGATCAAAGGCACGTCGTGATTACAACGACCGATTTCTAGGATGGTCGTGTGGTGAAGATTGTTGTTGCAGCAGCGGCACACAATCTGTGCCAAAAGCGTGTCGTGCGGCGGCGGAGGCACCGTACGACGGTTGGTTGTCGGCGGCGAGGGATCGGAAGAAAGTGGAGATTCGGGTTCGACGACGGGTCAGGGCGTTTTATTACCTTAGGTCAATTTTGATTAGATTGAGTAGATTGAGCTTTTTTAGTAGTGTTATCACCTGTGAAAATTGTCAGTGGAGCATTTTCGAGTACTTTGAGTACTCAAGGGTCACCCTAGAGTTGTCAAATTTCGTTGGAGAGTTATTTAGAGTTCCCTTGAGAACTCTGTGGAATTATTTAAATTATTTGAGTTGAGAGTATATAATATGAAATATACTCTTTTGAGATATTTTTGAGTTTATTGGCCGAGTCGAGGTGAATTCTTGAGTAACAACATAGTTTTACTCTATGGTTGATTTTAGAGTTGTTAAGTAATAACATACCTTTACTCAATTTGAGGTGTAATATAATTATTTGAATAAATTATATTTTTGGAGTTAATTAATTCATTGGAATTACAGTGAGGTTTGTTGTTGGCAAACTTATGGTTCAAGAGTGGAACCTATTTTAAGTATGATTTTTTTAGATGATTTTGATGATTGCTTGAGTTGCATGCATGTTTTCTATACATGATAATGCATGTATATATTTTGGAGTTGGGTAGAACTTTGGTCCAGTGAGGTCAGGTTCAGAGAGGAACCATGACGATCTCATGTCCAGAGAGGGACACAGTTCACAAAGGAACCAGAGATAGGGGTAATTAGTAACATACATCTGATCCCAAAAACCCAATACCACATGCACATTGAATGAGAAGTTGGTGCATTATAATTTGCATTATAAATTGGAATAGTGTTTTGTGAGAATAATATACTTGTTATTATTTTGTTTACCATCCTACAGTTATATTTCACCATTAACATTTGCAAGGTGTACTCTCACCCCTTTCTTGTTTGTTTTGTTTGGCTTTGTGAATGTTGTACATATACTCACTAGGAGTGATTGCTTGTGAGATGGAAAATGGCCCTGTAGCTTTATTTCTTATTGAGTTATTTACGCTATTAGATGGACATTATTGTTGGAATTAACCCAAAACTTTGAGTAATTCTGAACCAATCTTGATGAACAAGATTCAATCAACCGATCAAAATCCCTTGTTATTCACTCTTCACTTGAGTGAATCAATCACACCTTGATTGCAAGATTGATTCTGCGCAGCAATTGTTAATGGAAGAAGAAAAAAGAAAATTGAATAAGAAAGAAGATTAGGGTTTAACAAAAATTGGGGAAGAAGAATATGATTTCTGCATAGTAACTCTCTGCTCTCAAACTGAGAAAATATTATTCAACAGTGCAACTGCACTTTCTGTTGTGTGTTAAAATTCATAATAGGGTTACTCCCTATTTATAATTGAGCTAGCTTGCTCCCTAAGGTTAAGCCCAAAATTACAAAAGCCCAAAATTTCTATTTTGGTCTAAGTCAAAATCTTCTGTTAAGCAACCTGCTTCGACACTTTGACATCTAACACAACTCGACACACACTACACTAGGCTAATTTCAACACATCCTTGTTTCTGTTGAGCTACACATGCTTCGACACAAGGAATTACATTCTTAATGCACCATCTAATTCATTGTGTCTAAGCTATTTATATTCATCATAGATCTTAGCTTCTTGAACACTTCGACTTGCACTCCTTTCGTCATGATATCTGCAATCTGATTCTCAGTTCTGTAGTGTTCCAAGTTCATCTTCCCTTATGTTACCTACTCTTGAATATAATGGAACCTCATTTCGATGTGCTTGTTTCGTCCATGTGCTATCGTATTTTTTTCCAGATTGATAGCTGACATACTGTCGATCTTCATGGTAATTGCTTCATGACTTTTTGCAGTAATCTCTTCGACCAGATTCACCATCTACTTTGCTTGACATGCATAGAGAGAAGCAACTATGTACTCTGCTTCGCACGATGACAATGCCACTACTGGCTACTTTTTCAAACTCTAAGCAACTAGTGCACCACCTAGCATAAACACATAGCCAGCTGTGGATTTTCTATCCTCAGCATCACTACACCAACTTGAGTCGGTGTATCCCACTAACTTGCATTCTTTTCCTTCATAAACTGCTGGAAATACAATGTCATAGTCGAGATTTCCTTTTAGATACCTTAGTATCATTATCGTTACTGCTAGGTGTGATACCTTTGGCTTCTGCATGAATCTACTCACCATACCTACACTGTATGCTAGATCAGGCCTTGTGTGACAAAGGTATATTAATGACCCAATAAGTCTTCTGTACTGAGTTAGGTCGACATCATCTTCTTCTGATTCTTTCAACAGCAGCAATCTGGGCTTAGCTGGAGTCGAAGTTGGGTTGCAATCTTGCATCTCAAATCTCTTGAGTATTTCACAAGCATATCTTCTTTGATGCATCATCAAACCTCTATCACTCTTTTAGAACTCAATGCCAAGGAAATATGAGAGATTTCCCAAGTCTGACATTTTAAACTCCTCACTTAGGTCATGTTTGAAGTCTTCGATCTCCTTCTTACAACTTCATGTTATCAACATGTCATCGACATGGAGACATAGTATAAGCAATTCACTATTACTTCTCCTTACAAATACTCCATACTCAGTTGTACACTTCACAAATTACTTCTCCCTTAGGAAGCTATCTATCTTCTTATTCCAAGCTCTAGGAGCTTACTTGAGTCCATATAGGGCTTTATGCAGTATGTATACCTTGCTTTCTTTGCCTTCTTCCACAAACCCAATTGGTGCTGCAACATAAGCTTCTTCATCTAATGGGCCATTTAGGAATGCACATTTCACATCCATTTAACATACCTGCCAGTTGTTCATGTTTGCTAGACCAACAACCAACCTGATTGTTTTGATCCTAGCAACAGGTTCAAAAACTTCGTCGAAGTCGATTCCTTCTTTCTGAAGAAATCCTTTCGCCACAAGTCTCGCCTTATGTCGATTTACTTCTACTTTGGGATTCATCTTCACCTTGTATACCCACTTTGTAACACCCGAATTCCCATCGCGAATAAATAATACATAAATAAATCAGAGTAAATAAAAATTTATTATTCTTAGATAGAAACAAGGATGCCACATTTGAAGAAAGAAAACACAATCCCTGCTCATAAATTTGATACATAACACAAAATGGAATAAACATAAAAGGGAGACTTTTTCCATACAAAAGGAAAGTTCAATTATGGAATAAAGCGGAAAGATCCATAACTGAATTGTTTTACAAAATAAATTGTTTTATAACATCAAAATATACATACAAAGGTAACACAAATTAGATCCAACAAAGATATACATATAACAAAAGCGTTCCCTGACTCCCGTGTTACGTATCAGAGCAGACAGACCGACAAAAGGGTGGAGAACTAATCTTCCCAAAAGCCTCCAAGACACTAATCTGCAATTTCCACATAGGGCAACAAACCACAGCAGAAGGGTGAGAAATAACAACTAGATCAAGATTGCATAATAATATGCAAACACATATAAATTCACATGCATAGTTATTCTCACCACAAGCATCACATACCAATACATATAGCATATATCAATTATACCAATATAATCATATATTCACACATAAGGCATACCAAGGTTATGACATATGGAAACACACCACCACATCACATATATTCATATATAGCATACCATAGATAATTAATACAATCATTGTAATGTACAACATCCCCACAAAACATAGCATATGTCTATACATAAAACATATCATCTATAACCAATGCATTTATCATAATTGCATATCAAATCACCAATGTTATCACAAGCTCAACACATAATCAATCAATTCACAATTTCCACACATAATCAATCCATTCATGATTTTCCACACATAATCAATCCATTCATGATTTATGCAAATACAAAGAGACCGACACAACGACTCTATGCAAATGCAATGCGGTACCGTTCCATCCATCATTCTTATCATTAATTCACTCAGGAATTATTGGAATTATCGCTTGTTACTTAGTGTAACTCCCCGTCGGGCAAACGATGTTCCCCGTCACTTTCGGTCCTCTTGGTATAAGGCTCACGACGTTTATGGATCGCTTTCGGTCCTCTTTGTATAAGGCTCACGATCCTATCGCTTTCGGTCCTCTTTGTATAAGACTCACGATCGTCTATAACGTCGCTTTTGGTCCTCTTTGTATAAGGCTCACGACCGTTATAGCAGATTCCCTCGGGAATCGTTTTGTCGCTCACACCCACTAGGGCACACGATATCACAAGAATGCATATCATGATGCTTGGCATACAATGACTCATGACAATCAAATGCACATTCACAAATCAATAATATGAATTATCTCATCATCATTATTTAGCATTGGAAATCAATTCAAACAATGCATTTACTTGCCATAAGGCCACCAAATAACACACATTGAATTTCACATAAACAATGCATTTCATCATAATCCACAAACCACAACAATTAGCATTTTAGCATATACACTCATATCAATTCACATCAAGAATTACTCACCATCAACCACAACAACCCTACAATCAAGCAATGATACTCACAACACTAGGATTCACGCCACAAAGGCTACCCACAACAACATACATTAATACCATACATTTGTATTCAATTCAACAAGGTATTTTGCCATAAGGCCACAACAATTACTACAACTTATCACATGCTTCAACATCATATAACAGCACACAAGCTATACGTTATATATCAAGAACATATCACATGATAACACATCAATCGTACACAATTACGACGGTAAAAGTCGACAAAACGACACGTTTTCAAATTCCCGACACAATTAAATCGGCCACCAATCTCAAAAACCCATTTTTATAAGAAAGAACATCTCATTAGCTTTTCAACGGTACTAAGAACGTCCCGATCCAAAGTACGGATCAAAAGTTATGCATTTTCAAAGAAAACAAAAGTATTGAAAAATCCCCAGGAGCGCCCGGCGGTACATATTTTCGCCCGGCGGTGCTCCCTTCGCCTCGGCGTCGCCCGGCGGTGCTCCCTTCGCCTCTGCGTCGCCCAGCGAAGCAGCGACATACATTCCCCAACCAAAACTTTAAAAGAGTCAGCAGCGTGACAAGCTGCGCCTCTTGGGTATCGCCCGGCGGAGCAGCGACGCAACACATGCGTCGCCCGGCGCTCAAAGCATCGCCCGACGCTTCGTATCAGATGCAAAATTTCTTTGCTGCGTTTTACACGATTCCACATCCCAAAAATCCCATTTTTCATCCCAAATCAATTCCAACAGCAAAACAAGTATCAGCAATTATTCATAAACACATTGTGATCATACAACGCGATTTATATCGAATTCCGACCGTGAAAACATCGATTTCTATCAATTGATCACAAATTCAACCAAATGGGAAAACATGTATTTTTCAACCAAACATTCAAACAAATACATACATATACATATACAAGCAAGATATAATCGAAACTTCTCACCCTTACCCGATTAATCGCGCTTGAAACGGAGTTATGTTGATTTCCACCTCTTTCCATGTTCTCCATTTCTTTCCTCTCCTTTTTTCCTTCTTTCTCTCTTTCTTTCCTTTCCTTTTCTTTTCTCTCTTTTTCTTTCTTATAATAACAAATATCTAAACCCCTAAAAAGACTATTTTACCCCTCAGCTCAAATATCTCGCAAACGCTCTCAAAACGTGATAAAACATAAACATACCGATGAAAAACATATCGTGCAATAAAAGTTAAAATGGAAAATATAATTTAATGCAAATATTTTACCTATCAGAGAAATTAACCAATTAACTCAATTAGCAGGTAAAATAGAATAAATTCACACATTTCACAAAATTCACATAAATGAAGTAAATAAATACAATTAAACAAATCGGGGCGTTACACACTTCACATCGATTTCCTTCTTGCCTTGAGGTAATTCGACAAGTGACCAAATGTTGTTGACTTCGATGAACTCTAGTTCCTCATTCATTGCTTTCTTCCACTTTGAATCTTTCGATGCCTCAGCTGCATTGACTGGTTTAATATCTGCGTAGAAAACATAGTGTATCATCTCACCTTCTTCATTAACCACATCATCTGATGTAATCACACATTCTTGTAACCTTGTAGGCATGTGTCTTATTCGTTGAGGTCTGCTTGGGCCTGCTTTACCTCTGACTTCTTCTTGTCGAACTTCTCTTTCGACTTCACTAGTTAGTTCTTCACATAAGATTCTCACTGAATCCTTCTTAACATTCTCAGTCTAATCTCATTGTAGCGCGAATTTTTGCGTGGTTGCGAAGCACTATCGCTTTGGGCTACTACAGTTTGATTCATTTTTTATCCTATTGAAGCTGATGAAGGAAGGGAAATAGATGTCTCCAATTAACCCTGCTTGCATACTGAGTTTTAACAGATGACTGTTGGTTTACAGATGCTATTAAGATTGTGGGTCTCTCTTAGGTTATTTTGTTAAAAAAAATAGTGTCTGGGCAATTGGTAGGATGTTAGGACTGATGCTTTTTTATTGATGTATGAAGGTAAGGGATTTTGGGTTTTTGATTAGTATGCTCGCTAAGATTTTTTCCAATCTTATGCCTACGTATTCCCGTTTAACGAAACAGGGAAATCAAAGCGATCGTAGTTCCTCCTATTCTATGGGAGGAAAAATGTTGTTTTGGTGTCTTGTTCAAAGCCCAAGACGTGAAGCTAAATGTGGTTTGTATCTTGTTCAAAGCCCAAGATGTGAAGCTGAGGGGTCTATTTGTATCTTGTTCGAAGCCCAAGATGTGAAGCTGAAGGGGTCTGACTTTAGAGAGAATTTGTCATCTCTAAAGGGGGATATTTGGTTTGTTTGTCACAACTGTTGGGGTGACTGATTATAAAGGAGAATTACTTTAACTGGGATGTGTGAATCCAGTAATGCCATAATTTCCTTTATAGGGGATTTTTAACCTGAAGGAGAAGACTTTAACTCAGTGTAGAGCAATGTCATCTTTCCTTAGGAATTTCTCATGCTAAAAGAGGGACAGTGGCGTGGATGTAAATAATCCATTAGGCTTGCCGCTTACAGCAATTAGATGAAGGAAAGGGAGTTGTTGATGTTTGTATACTGTGAACGAGGCACAGATTTTGATGCTAAAAGGTTGATTGACTCAACCGGGGTTTCCTTATACAAAGCCTAAGAGGAGGCTATTGACCCAACAAGAGGGTGTTTTTATGTGTCTCGCACGAAGCCCGAGAGAGAGGCTAAAAGGGGTTGACTCAACAAGAGAGTGCTAATAAGTGACTGACTCAACAAGAGAGTGCTTTTATATGTGTCTTGTACGAAGCCCAAGAAGGAGGCTAAAAGATTTTGACTCCACATGAGGGTCTTTTATACTCAACAAGAGAGTGATTTTGTATCTCGTACAAATCCCGAGATGGAGGCTGAGAGGGAAGTGACTCAACAAGAGAGTATTTTATACTCAACAAGAGAGTGTTTTTGTATCTCGTACGAAGCCCGAGATGGAGGCTGAACAGGTTTGACCCAACAAGAGAGTCTTTTGTACTCAATAAGAGAGTGATTTTGTATCTCGTATGAAGCCCGAGATGGTGGCTAAACGGTTTTGACTCAACAAGAGAGTCTTTTATACTCAACAAGAGAGTGTTTTAGTATCTCGTACGAAGCCCGAGATGGAGGCTAAAATTGGGTTGACTCAACAAGAGAGTCTGAAAAGGTTAGCTCCGCTGGGGAGAATCATTGTACAAAGCCCAAGAGGAGGCTATTGTGCTGGTGACCGTTTCAGTTTAGTGACAGGTCCAGTATGTTGGATAAAAGAGAAAATTAGTTCTTATGAAGGGAACGATTAAAGGTATTGTTGTGCTTTGGCACAGATCAGAGGATTGGGGTTATTTCCTGTTCTTTAAGGAAATGGGAAATCCAAAGGGTATTGAGACTGTCCAAGTCTACTGGTGTTGTGAGAATTTGATTCTCAGGTAGAGAATGATCTTTGTATGATGCCCAAGAGAAGGCGGGTATCTTAAGGGATGAATTCAACCCATTAACAGGTCTGACACTTGACTCAGAAAGACAGCTCTAGCAAATTGATGACTAGGTTCTGTTCCTATACCTGTAGAGGTCTCTAGGTCCTTGTACTAAGCCCAAGAGAAGGCATGAGAGCTTTTAAGAAGCCGAAGGGTCCTTGTACAATGCCCAAGAGGAGGCGGGGATGCTTTTAAGAAGCCTGTGGGTCCCCAAACCCCGAGAAGTTCAAGACATGCCATTCATCGAGAATAGATCAAGCCAGGAAAGTCCGAGAATTTGGAAGAAACTCAAGAGATGCCATTCACGGAGAAAAGATCATCCCTGGGGAGTAGAGTCTCTTTGACAATGTCTAAGGGTGACAGTCTGAGAAAGGGTTCACAGAGAATGCTGCCTTTCATGTCTCTATATTGTTTAATCCCAAGAGGAGGGAAGACAGTGTCTGGTAATCCTATGGGGATCTAGTTTTGTTTATATTTAAGAATGACCAACAGGGCTTTACCTAGTGCTAGACGTAGTTGCCGGGGAAAACTCTAAATAACTATACTAGTATTACACAGTGGATATTTAACAAGTATATAAAAGTTTGTGAAAGAAGACTTATAGTGAACAGCCCCACAATACAGTTATATATATATATATATATATATATATATATATATATTTATTTATTTATATATATATATATATATATATATATATATATATATATATATATATATATATATATATATATATGAAAGCGGGTAAACACTTACTCGGTTGTAGAGCTTCCATGCTGTTTTGTTAGTTGTTTAACAAAGAAAGCTTTGATAACAATATTATATTCTAAATCAAAGGAGAAAGTGCTTTGAAAAGATTGTTGGGGCTTACAGCTCAAGGAGAGGCCCAAGATTTTATCAGTGATTGCACTGTTGTTTTGAAATTGTACAGGGACTTATACAAGTGACTGAGGCCCAAAAAGGTTTTCTGTAGAAAGGGATGGGTCTTACACTCTCTCAAGAGGCCCAAAGGTGTTTAAAGAAAAAGAATGGGGCTTATAACATGAGGGTAGGCCCGGATGATTTGTTTTTTTGAATTGGCGATCACGCCGAGGTTTCTTTTAACGCAGAGGGACTTATACAATATCTGAGGCCCAAAAATAGTGTTGGTTAAAAGGGGGTTGGGTCTTACACTCTATTAGAGGCCCAATGATTTATTTTTGTACAAGTGGTGGGGCTTACAGCTCAAGGAGAGGCCCAAAATGGTCTTTGTTTGAGAATGACGATCACGCAGTTGTTTTAAAAATGTACAGAGGGACTTATACGATAAGTGAGGCCCAAAAAGGTTTATGTACAAAAGGGTTAGGACTTACACACTATTAGAGGCCCAATGATTAAAGATGGGTCTTATATCTCAAGGAGAAGCCCAAAGATTTTTTTTAAAAAGGCGACGATCGTGTCGAACCTTTTGACGGTATCGGGACTTATACAACACACTGAGGCCCAAAAAGGTTTGTATTTACAAAGGGTTGGGTCTTACACTCTACCAAGAGGCCCATAGAGTTTGAAAAAGTTTGGTGAGGGTTGAATTAATCAAAAACCCTAATTTGTTTTCAAAACGTATTTTAATTGAATAAAAATTCAATTAAAATTATCAAAATTGTTAAACATGTGTGGAAACAAATTGTGATCTTGGATTAATGTTTCAAAAATCATGTTTCTATCCACAAAATGATTGGAAATCACTAAAATTTGAAAAATCAAGAGGGGGAAAATATTTTAAATGTCAAAAAACAATTAAAATATTAATTCTTTACAAAAATATCAAGTATATGAAATAAATAATATTTTTGGGATTTTTTGGGAAAATAAAATATTTTAACATTTTTGTGAATTATTAAAAAAAGAATCAACTCAAAATCATTAAAACTCAGAGAGAAATTAATTTTTGAATCAATTAAATAAAATCACAAAATTCAAATATTCAAATGTTCAAAAATGGCGCCAAGAACATGGCAAGAACACGCGCCACCCTCTGTTTCTGCAGATTTGTGTTTTCTATCCAATCTTACTGAATACTTGATGATATCATGCAATCTACATATCAATCTACTCGTTTTCACCTCACGATCATGTCTATGGTCTTTAATTTCATTTATTTTAAACATAGAATAAGAAATCAAAGAGAAACCTCAAGAACCCTAAAATTTGCATGAAGGTTCAGAAATTCCATACACGATTTAAACAAAGCAATTGATTGAGGGAAAACACTCTATGCATGATTATGAACATATGGCCAAATTATTGTGCAGCAAAAACTGCATGGATCATAGAGTTAGAAGAGCTCATGCTTACCTCTTGCAGCTGGTGATCGTGTTTTGTGTTAGAGGTGTTACAGCTAGGTTCCAATGATGTGGATAACTTCCCTAGGTGCCAAGTGATGTGCCTGAGTGCTTGGAATGGTTTGAAACAAGCTGGAACTGAAGATGGTATCCCAACTGCAACTTGGTTAAAACCTTGAGCAGCTGGCTGGTGATTATGAGAAATCAGTGTTCCAGATGTTGTTTAAGTGTTTGGATCACTTCTATATGATGTTTATGAGGTGTGTGTGTGATTGGTTTGGTTGGAATAGCTCTCAAACTCAAAACCCGATAGTGACTTGCTTTGGAAGGCAATTTTGGAGTGAAGGAAGAGATTTTGAGGAAAGTATATGTTTGATGGCTTTGGTGTACTCAAACTGATCACAAATGAGCTCTATTTATAGTAGAACAAGTTTGTTTTGCAAGGAATAGTGAATGGCAATTGCTGCATAGGTTTGGCCAATGTTGATCAATGAGAATCCAGGTCTCCTCTAGCCATTGACTAGAGGTTAGGGCATAGGCTACTGGTTCCCTTGGTATTGGATAAGTCTTGACTGAATTCAATTGGAAATGGCTCAGTCCATGCCACCTTGGTGTATCCATTAAATGCTCCAAAACAAAATTGGAGTCTTGTCCCCTCTTTAGGGATTTCTAGGTTTGGCATGCTATTTTTAGTTCCAAGGACTTGGGAGGCTTGGGATCAGAGTTGGTTCCTCCTTGGTCTCCCCTTGAGGTGTTCATATGGATAAGTGTGTTTGTTATTTGCACAAATTTGGCAAATCAAGCAAAATGCACAAATCTGCCTTGCTTTGACAGTTTTCAGCAAGGCATATTGCCATTGTCATATCTCATGGCTCAGGTGGAATTTTATGGGGTTCTTGGCCATTTTGGAAAGCCCTCATATGATACAACAACTGTTTGATCATAGTTGGTTTTGATACTTTTTGGATCCAAGTGAAAAATGCTCCTACATTTGGAAAAAAGTGAAGGCAGATTCTGACTTGGTGAAAATTTCACTAAGTGTTGGAAAAAAGTGACATTTTCACTTTTTGTGATTTTGATCATTCCATAACTTAAAATTCATGAGGAATTGGAATGAGTTATGGTTGAAGCTTTTGTAGAGGGTCATGAGAGATACAAATCCAGCTTTGGATGGGGAAAAATGGCCTTATGGTTTAGGAGTTATGATCCTCCAAAGTTGGTACCCTAGCCACTTTGTTCCATAACTTAGAAAATTTTCTAAGTTTTTATGGTTACCCCTTTTACAAGTTATCCCACTTTTCTTGATTTTTCTTGATGAATGATGATTCCAATCACACATTAACATCATTTTAGGGTTAAAGAACCATAATTGTGAAAAATCTTAAAAAGTCAAAGTTGACTTTTGTGCATAGTTGACTTTTTATTAGATGAATTCCAAACTATGCGATCCTCTATGAAATCAAGTCCTTGACCTAAATCAAACTTGATGGATTGATTTCATAGGTGTTATAGGGTGTATTGAATCATGTCCTAGGGTTTGGGAGCATGTCCTTGTCAAAAGTCAAAGGCACAGTTGACTTTTCTCGCGAAACCCTAATTGTGGTTCTGATGCATTTGAAACTTACTGCTCAAGCTTCTGGGATTAATCCATTGTTGCAAATGGATCAATGTGGTTTATTAGAGACCCTCAAATCATTTCTTGAGGTCTTGGCTCATGATTTGTCCCAAAAGTCAACTTAGGGGTGAATTAGGTCAAGAAACCCTAATTCCTGATTTTTGGTGAATGCATCCCCTGAGGCTAAATTGACTTGATGATTGGGTCCATGAGGTTCCATGGGGTATATTAGGTTATGCTTTGAAGCATTGGCTCATGCCCATAGGAAACATTCCATCTGGAGGCCTTGGTTGACCAAACCCTAATTTGGTGACACTGGCGATCTTGAGGCTTGATTCACTCAGAATGCTGCAACCTTGTGCTTGATTCTTGATGTGGGAGTCCTCTTGATCCATTGTGGATGTTTGAGAGGTTAGACAAGTTGAAGATAATGTCATTCCTTGATTGATCCTTTGTCTAAGGCTCAAAGAGGGCTTGAAACCCTAATTATTGTTTGTAGTGAGTGCTCACCCTTCTTTGGGGAGGCTGATGGTTCATCCATATTGAGATGATGATTTTCACAATGATGGGAAAACTTAGTGGTCAAAATTTGGGGTATGACAGATGCCCTTATTTAATCTTCTTGGACCCGAAGGTGTGAATGGCGAAGGTATTCGGGCATTCGGGGTGCAAGAGGATTAAATATCGGAATACCCGAAATTTTGATGGTGGTTATGCATGGTAGCTTGCTCATCCATCTTCTTTTGCTAAGCAATGATGCTTAGAAAAGGTAAACTTCCCCTAGATCCTGGTCTTCTGCCACAAAACTGGTCTCAGTTTCTGATACAAACATCCCCTCGATCCTAGTTTCCTACCAAAGAACTGGTCTAAGTTTCTAATTTAAACTTCCCCACGATCCTAGTTTCCTACCAAGGAACTGGTCTTAGTTTCTGATACAAACTTCCCCTCGATCCTGGTTTCCTACCAAGGAACTGGTATTAGTTTCTTTTGTCAATAAACTTCTTGACAAGGGATGCTATGCGTAGCGGTTATCCTCAAACTTCTCGCTAAATTTTCCCGGGGAGATGTCATTTGATGGAAAAAAAATTTGATGTCAGAGTTGCTGGGGAACCCATCCGTCTGAATTATAGAGGGGTACAAACTTCTCTGTTGGAGATGCCATTTGTTGACTCTATATGGGGAAAATAAGTCTCTTGAGAGACTGCTATCGCTTGGGGATGTTACATCATACTTTTCTCGGAGATCTTCTCGTAGAAATGCCATATGATGTGATCCAATTTTGAGGTACTGATGACTTCATTAACATCGAATCTCCGGGGAGCAAAATCGATGTGTTACTGAAATTCTTTAGTTGTGAGGCTTTCTCTGGGGATTTTCCTTAATCTGGGAAAGCGAAGATATCATCATCAATGGCAAAGAGTGACATCTGTCAAAAGTTTCTCTGGTCTTCTCAGAGGTTCAAGTTATCAAAGTGGTCAAGGGCCAACTCTAATCCAGAAATAAATTGGAGGAGAGAGATTATTTAGACGCAACATTTCCTGACGACGAAAGGAACGACAACTCGATTGAGAGGACTTTTATCACTAGGGGATTAGACCGACTAAAGTGATAGTGATGCAATATGAATGCGAATGTAAATCAACCATGCATGATGTATGTATGTTTATGCTGACAAAACTGACGCGACATACGGACTAATATATGAACATGACTGGATACTTAGCCACGGTGGGAGATGAAAAGTATCGCTGGTTCAAGATAGCAATTCTGCCTTGCTTAGGAGAGGTAGTCCCTGTGGGGAACAACTGTTGGTCGGGCTTAGGAGGTAAGAACTCTGCCAAAGATGTCAGATGGAATATTCGCATCTGACACAACTGATCCTTCATTTAGGCGCACTGGTTTAGAAGGAGTACTTTGATTCTGCATTTTGAAGCTCGATTACTTCTAGCGAAGCGATCGATGTTCTTTCGATGTTCAACAGTCAAAAGAAATTGCCCTCTTTATTTTAAAACCAGAAAAGTTTTAACAAGTAAATTCATTTTTGTTTTATTTCAAGAATCGTTGATCATGTTAAAACGTCGTTCTGTAAAGCTAAAACAAATAAGAATTGCAAACAAAAGCACAAGGGCTCAAATTTTATTGATAGGATGGAAATCAGCCAAACACGTGATTCCATAGAGTATTTACAAAGTTAGAAAATGGTAATTTAAAGGAAAAGGGCTACATTGAAACATAACGACCACTATCCTTCTACCAACTTTGAATTCGGGGCATCCTGAGCTTCTGTCTAAGATGACCGTGACTAGAGTTTTTCTTCTGATGGATGGCATTACTGCTGAGGAGTTGAACTGATCAAACGTAGTTACTTGCCATAAATCCCTAATTTTTTCCTGGATCGTACTTTGAGATTTCCAATCCACCGGGATGATTTTTTTGATTATGTCTCTAATTTTTGCCTGGACCGCCCTTTCGGGTTTTCAATCCACCGAGACTTTTTTTTTTATTTAGGCGAAGTATTTCTTGACTACGTCAACATTTGTGGGGTAGTTAAATTCTTCTCCGTCCATGGTTGCAAGTCTCAAGGCACCGCCTGAGAAAGCTTTCTTGACCACATAGGGGTCGTCATAATTCGGAGTCCATTTGCCCCGGGAATCAGTGAGAAAGGATTGTATCTTTTTTAGCACAAGATCTCCTTTCCTGAAGATGCGAGGTCAAACCTTTTTGTCAAATGCCTTCTTCATTCTTTACTGATACAACTGACCGTGGCATAGTGTTGTTATTCGTTTTTCTTCGATCAAATCCAGTTCTTCGTGTCGATTTTGACACCATTCAGCCTCTGTTAGCATAGCTTCCATCAATACCCGGATTGATGGGATCTTTACTTCTATGGGGAGCACTGCTTCCATGCCATACACTAGAGAGAAAGGGGTTGCCCCTGTTGAAGTGTGGACAGATGTGCGATAACCGTGAAGAGCAAAGGGTAGCATCTCATGCCAATCTTTGTAGGTTACAACCATTTTTTGAACAATCTTCTTGATGTTCTTGTTAGCCGCTTCTACCGCCCCGTTCATCTTGGGTCGGTAGGGAGATGAGTTATGGTGTTCGATCTTAAAATCTATGCATAACTCTTTCATCATCTTGTTATTCAAGTTAGATCCATTATCTGTAATGATCTGGCTCGGAACACTATAACGGCAGATGATATTATTTTTGATAAATCGGACCACCACTTGTCAGGTTACATTGGTGTATGACGCTGCTTCGACCCACTTGGTGAAGTAGTCAATGGCTACCAGGATGAACCGATGTCCGTTCAAAACTTTGGGTTCAATTATGCCAATCATGTCGATTCCCCGTATGGAAAAAGGCCATGGGGAAGAAAGAACTTTGAGATGTGTTGGCGGTACATGGATTTTGTCGGAGTATATCTGACACTTGTGACACTTCCTCGTGTACTTGTAGCAGTCGGATTCCATGGTCAACCAGTAGTACCCTGCTCTGAGAATTTTTCTCGCCATTGTGTGTCCGTTGGCATGAGTGCCAAAGGATCCTTCGTGAATTTCTTTTATCAGCATGTCTGCTTCTGGTCTGTCTACGCATCAGAGCAAGACCATGTCAAAGCTTCTCTTATAGAGTGTATCACCGCTCAGGAAGAAGCTTCCTGCTAGCCTTCTGAGGGTTTTCTTGTCTTTCCTTAGTGCCCCAGGTGGGTACTCTTGTTTCTGAAGGAAGCATTTGATATCGCGATACCAAGGTCTGTCATCTATGACTGCTTCAATCATGAAGATGTAAGCGGGCCGTTCAAGGCGCATTATGTCAATCTTAAGTAAGTTGTTCCATTGACCTACACTAATCATGGAAGAGAGAGTGGCTAATGCATCAGCCATGTGATTCTCATCACAAGGGATGTGATGAAACTCGATTCTGTTAAAGAATGGTAACAACCTTCTTGCATAATTTTTGTAACTAATCAATCCGGATTGGTATGTGTTCCAATCTCCTTTGATCTAATTGATAACTAGGGCTAGTCTCTATATACATCCAAGTTCTTGATCCTCAAATCAATCGCTTCTTCGAGACCCATAATACAAGCTTCGTATTCGGCTTCGTTGTTTGTACACTAGAATGTAAGTCTGGCGGTGAAAGAAATGTGGGTACCCTGAGGTGTTATGATGATTGCCCAAATTCCATTTTCGTAATGATTGACAACTCCGTCAAAGATTAGTCCCCATTGGGAACCTGGTTCTGGCCCTTCACTAGGTAGTGGTTCATCGCAGTCTTTCATTTTTAGGTACATGAAATCTTCGTCTGGGAATTCAAATCCGACTGATTCTTGATCGTCAATCGGTTGATGAGCCAAATGATCGGCTAAAATACTTCCTTTAATGGCTTTCTGAGCGTGGTACTCGATGTCGTATTCTGATAACAACATCTACCAACGGGCAATTCTTCCCGTGAGAGCAGGTTTTTCAAAGATATACTTGATTGGATCCATTTCTGAGATTAATCAAGTAGTGTGATGAATCATATACTGGCGAAGACGTTTGGCTGCCCAAGCCAGAGCACAACAAGTTTTCTCATGCATAGTGTACCGAGTCTCGCAGTCGGTGAATTTCTTGCTCAAATAGTAGATGGCAGACTCTTTCTATTTCGTTTCATCTTGTTGACCAAGCACACAACCTATTGAGTCCTCCAAGACTGTTAAGTAGATGATCAGTGGCCTTCCTTCCACTGGAGGTGATAGAATCAGTGGGTTCAACAAATATTCCTTAATACTGTTGAAGGCGGTTCGGCAGTCATCTGTCCAAATGCAGTCCTGATTCTTTTTGAGTAATTTGAAGATTGGCGCGCATGTCGCGGTCATGAGGAATATGAATCTGGAGATGTAGTTCAAACGTCCCAGGAATCCTCTGACTTGTTTTTCAGTTTTCAGAGAAGGCATTTCTTGAATGGCCTTGACCTTGTCAGGATCAACCTCAATTCCTTTTTGGCTGACGATGAACCCTAAAAGTTTCCCTGAATGGACACCGAAGGTGCACTTGTTAGGATTCAAGCGGAGTTTGTACTTTCTCAACCGCTCGAATAGTTTTGACAGGTAGGTCACTTGCTCCTCTTCCGTCTTAGATTTGGCAATCATATCATCGACATATACCTCGATTTCCTTGTTTATCATGTCATGAAACAGAGTAGTCATGGCCCTTTGATAGGTTGCCCCGGCGTTCTTCAAACCGAACGACATTACCTTGTAACAAAAGGTACCCCATGGGGTAATGAACGAAGTTTTCTCCATGTCTTTCGGCACCATTTTGATTTGGTTATAGCCCGAGAATCCATCCATGAAGGAAAAAATTTTGAACTTTGTTGTACTGTCAACCAGCATGTCAATGTGTGGTAAAGGAAAGTCGTCCTTTGGACTAGCCTTATTTAGATCTCTGTAATCGACACACATTCTGACTTTTCCGTCCTTTTTTGGAACGGGTACGATATTGGCTAACCATTGAGGATATTTTGACGTGGCGAGGAAACCCGCGTCAATCTGTTTCTGTACCTCCTCTTTGATTTTGACGGCCATGTCCGGGTGAGTCCTTCTCAACCTCTGTTTTACTGGCGGACATTCCAATTTTAATAGTAAATGATGTTCCATGATGCTGGTGTCATACCTCGAAAAAATATGATCCTCGCGATGGACGCGGAAAAACTGTTCGAAACAGAGTCGCCATCGAACTTTATTCATTCCTAGGAAGGAATAGGAAAATATCGATAAAACCTTTAAAGGATAAGAAAATGGTCATCGCAACCAAATTCGGGTTCGAGAGTCGATTACGCAAAGGGAAGGTATTAACACCCTCTACGTCCATTGTACTCAACGGGAACCTCTTGATTCGATTCGTGAGAAAGTTAGATACGTTTGTTAGTTATCTTCTAAGGTAAAAGGGTTCGTTTTTAAAAGGGGAAATGGGGTGGTTTTTTTATTAGTGTGCTCGGCAAGGATTAGAACCCTTGTGCCTACGTATTCCCTCGTGCAATGTGAAAGTTAGAGCATTCGTAGTTCGTGGGACTACGGTTGTTTGGTTTGTATTTTTATAGGCGCCAATTATCCACACACGAGTAAGAGAACTCGCACCCAAACAATTGAGGAGAAAGGTCAAAGACTTGGCCCCCCTCACATCACCTTTTAGAAATTTGTTTGAATATATGATTAAGTATATTAAAGAGTTTGATTAAGAAAAGAATTTGATTTGCGTGTGTTTTAGGGTTTCGACCGCACAAGGTGAGAAAAGAGAGTTTTAATCATATTGGATGTTTTAGAGGTGACAATTGCCCACACACGAGTAAGAAAACTCGCACCCAAACAATTAAGGAGAAGGGTCAAAGACTCGACCACCCTCACTTCAACTTTTAGTAAAAATGTGTTTAGATATGGATTAAATGTTTTAATGATTGCTTAGAAAATGGTTTGAATGTCGTCGAGTTACAAGTATTTTAGAGGCGTCAATTGTCCACACACGAGTAAGAGAACTCGCACCCAAACAATTGAAGAGAAATACCAAAGACTTGATCCCCCTCCTTTTTACCTTTTAAAATTTAAATAGAGATTACGTGCTTTAATAATCGATACGGAAAAAGAAATTTGAGTGTTGTCAGATTACAAGTGTTTTAAAGGCGTCAATTGTCCACACACGAGTAAGAGAACTCGCACCCAAACAATTGAGGAAAAGGACCAAAGACTTGATCCCCCTCTTTTTCACCTTTTAAGAAATGATATTTAGTATAATTAAATGTATTAATTTGATTTAAGAAAAATACTCGACGTTGGATCGAGGTTTGGATTTACGTGCGAAATGGTTTGAGAACTAATGGAAATGAGATCCTATGGTTTAAGGTAAGGTCGATTGCGAGGCAAAAGCGCTCGACTTACAAGAGGTAAAGGGACTTGATATGTGGATCAAGTGAATGTCGAAGATTAATTGAATTTGATTTGGAAAATACTTGACGTTGGATCAAGGTTGTTTATTGTTGTAAAAAGGGGTTGATTTTAATCTTATGGGAGAGGGGTGTAATTAATCAAGTGGGAATAATCGAGCCATGATTAAAGCGAGCCACTCACATACACGCATACAAACCAAAGTGAAATGTGCAACAATTATCGTTGTATAAAGCCCAAGAGGAGGCATCGTGAGGTCGATTGCGATCGTGAAAACGATCGGCTTACAAGGTATGAAAATGGTTTGACATAAAGTCACAATATTAGTTTGAAAAAGATTTTTTGGTTTGGACAATCATAATATGAATAGCATACATATAATTAAAGCATGAAATAAAATCCACATGAATAAAGTACACACATAATAACTATAAAATAAAATGGTGGGATAAAAAAATCAAGCACATTAGTAACCTAGTCTTAAGGTTAATTCTAAGGAGGGAAGTCCTACACTAAAATTAATTTCTAGGTTTTTTAGAAATAAAATAAAGTTCAAATAATTAATTAGATTAAATCAAAATATTTAATAAAATTAATTATCAAAATTAATTAATCTTAAATAAAATAATTTAATACAATTAATTAAATAAGAATTGGGAATTAATTAGAAAGAGTATTTTTTTAGATTTTTTTTAGAATAAAAACTAAATTAATAATTAATTAAATTAAAATTCAATATTTAATAAAATTAATCATAAATAGATTAATTAATATTAAATAAAATTTTTTAATAAAATTAACTAACTTGTTTTAATAATATTGTTTTCAAAAGTTTGCTTTTAAATAAAAAAACCTTAAGAAAAAAAACAAAACTAGAATGGGCCAGAAAAACAGAAATTAGGCAGGTGTGTTTAAGAAAACTGCCAGGGCCCAAATGATGCAAGCCCAGCGTGAGTTTGAGGGTTCACGGTGAACCCTAATCAACTTCTGTTGACTGAAGAAAGAAATCTGGGACGTCCATTCACTGTAGAGTCAAAGATGACTCTTGATCCAGTGGCCGAAAACAACATGCATGTGATGGGGAGTCAGGGTGTCACCGGTGGATATGGCCACCCAACCAAGTCACAATATTCAGACGATAAAACAAGGAAAAAGAAAAAAAAACGTTACAAATCCACCCTCGTTTCTCTCTCTATGCTATTTTTCTTCTCTCACACCTATCTCTCTCTCACAAAAACGACCTGGCTGGAAACCTAATTCTCACCGGAGAAGAAGGCGTTGCCGCCCCTCTTCTCCGGCCAACCACCAAATCAAAACCCTAAACCCACATAAATCCACCTTCCGAGTTCAAATTCAAGCTCAAATCAACCTAAAACCTCCTCAAAACCCTAAAATTGAACCTCACAGAAAAAAACTTAAATCTACAAACACAACTCAGATGTAGCAATTGAAAGAGGAATCCAAATCATAACATAAAGGAGAGCAAGAATCAGGTTTCAAAACTACGAAAGGGAAAAGAAGACTTACAAAATCGGAGCAAGTCCGAGTTCGCTTTTCTGATGAAGGTAAGCCTTTGACCTCTCTTAACTCTTTTCCTTTTTTGCTTCTATTTCTCCGGATGTAGTACCTTTTTTCCTCTAAAATCTTGAACGGTGATGCAAAGTTTAGCTCATCTTTACAAAATTTCAATGTGAAATTATGTAGAGATCTTAGAATGTGAGCTTTAGTGTTTTTCTGGGTTTGGGAAAATTCTTGCAGAAAAAGATTAGGGTTTTTTTTGGTGTTCTCCTTTGAATGAACAGTGTAGCATTTATAGGATGCTTGATACGTGTGAAGAAAAAGAATTCGTGTGAGTTTGTTAGAAAATAGGATGAGGTGTAATTCTGAGAGAATCAATTCATTAGAATGTTTTTGATGATTTTGTGGGATGCTGAGAAAATGGAATTGTGAAAATATCTCCTATTTTGTCTGTAGTGAGCTTCTAGAATGTGTATTTTATTTTATTTTCACTGCGTGAATTTAGGATTTTCACTGCTTGTAAAGTTATTGTTTTTGAAACTTTTACCACTCTTGACTTTATGCTGATATGGCCTTTTGTTGACTCAAGTTGACTCTTGCTTGTGGATATTTGCAGTGAATAACCTTTCATGAATGATTATGCATTGTGTTTTTTATCCTGGTATTTCTTCTTTGTGGTGACATGTTGTTTCATTCCTTATGAATCATGCTTTTAACATGGATGTGCCTCTGACTTGAATTCTTGCTGTCAAAAATTTTCACTTTATCTGATACATATGACTGCTGTTACATGAAATGGTGCGTGAATTTTGATTAATTAGGAACACTCATGATTAATGATCTCGCAGGGTATAAGATCAGAGGTTTGGATAGAGCCTGTTTGTGATTTTCATATTGTTTTATTTAGACTGTTAAGGATCTCCTTTGATGTGTATGACTGACTTTGTGGCTCTGCTTATGATTTTGCAGGTACTTACCCTCACTTGGCACAGAGTGATGTGATAATCTCCATGACGTTATAAGGGAATATGATCAGGGTGCATCAAAGGTTGTCATGCTTGGAGCTTGGTGCCTTAATGTTGAAGATGGAATATGGAGAGCTTGAGAAATTTTTTGACAAAAGGATTCATGTCTTGGCTTGGGAGCTTCTTGGATTGATGAAAGCTTGAAAGATGCGCATTGGTAAGACTTTAGTAATATCAGTATAATATTTGTCACAGGCCTAATTTTTTGAACTTCTTCTCTTTGAAATCATGGCCTAACTACAAAGTCCATGTTTATTTTTACTGCTTGCCGCGCTTCCTCATGTTCATCATTTGAGCAACCCGTTGTTTTTTTATCATTTCTCTATGAATTAGGCAGTTGTATGGTCCCTTTAATCGTGACTTGCATTGTTTGCTTCATGTTCACATTTGAGTATGGAGAGACAAAACATTATGAATTTGAAATCATGGTTGTTGATGGTTGTCAAATTTTGTGCAGTTTGCTGAATTGTGGCAGCTAAGTGAAATGCCTTTGGTATCTTGATGTCATCAAACAGGCCTTGATTTAATAAGACAGACATCAGCCTCATCCATCTTCATGAACTGTCAGAAATCTTCAACCCATCTCTAAGGGTAAGAATGAAATCACTTGAATCCTTGTAATGAGTCCCTACTGAACATACTTTGTGTTTTTTCATCACTTCATTATCACTACTATGAGTTGTCATGAATTTATTTGAACTCTGTTGGAAATTAAACAGCATTAATATATTTCATCCTGGATTGACTCTGTGATCATCACTTCCTTTTATGCTATGCATGGCAGGGTCATCCTTAGGTGCAACAGCAATGTAAAAGGTGTGGCAGTCAAGCCTTGGTCCATTTCCAACCTATCCAAAATAGTTCATGGTAATATCTTGGAATGTGAAGTTGGCAGCTCCCTTGGCGTGAAGGTAAAAACTTGGAATTTTAAGGTTATTCATTGAAATTGGTGGTGTTTTTTTTTGTAGACATTTCCATCTAGTTTTGTATATGGTTGTAACAAGAGTTATTGTACATTCTTTTATGACCTGTTACCTTGTGCATGCTTGGATGCTTTGTGAGGTAACTGATGTACTGACCTGTTTTCTGTCTGCCTTTTTTAATGTAGGTACTGCCCTTGATTTAGCATAGCAACTCTAGCATGACGATAACTTGGAGTTATAGAGAGGATTGGTAGCAAGCTTGTACGACATATGCATGAATGAGGAACAAAACTTGGAGATTTTGACAAAAAACTTGTAGAAACTTATAGGATCATTAGCTCTAGTTTTAAGTGTTGTAGAATTTCAAATCTTGTAAACTGATCAAACAAATTTTAAAACACACACTTGTAATTTCTGGTCTTGAATGAACTCATAGCCCTTTTTTACTTTCAAGATTATTTGAACACAAACTTGGAAGCTTCTCATGTTTTGAGAAAGTTGTGGCTTTGAGAACTAATTGGCAATGCTTTGGGAATATTTCCAATATTGAACAACACAACAAGCTATGTCTGATGAGTGGGAACAACTTGGATTATTTTGAAACGACATGAAACCACTCTTTAAACTAGTAGAGTCAAATCTTTGCCACGACATGATCTTAAAACCAAACACCACGAAACTAAAACTTAATTCCTCCATACGCCTTGATCACAACTTGACTCTTCCATGAATTTCTTGAAACTTCTCCAAATTTGGATTTTAAAGCACAAAGGATTTTGGACAAATTTAACCAAGGCTTAATTTGTTTTCTTTACGACTTTAGGTTCAATCTTGAAAACATGACTCATAGTGATTTGAAATGAGACTTGTGAGCATCTTTAAATATGGTTCAAAAACTACTTGACCATTTGATCATGCCTTGAAATGAACCAATTGACTATGTCTTGGAAATGAATTACCTTAGAATCACATTGAATCCATTTGAATAATTTGGCTTATTTATTCTCCACTTGAAACAAATTAAATCAAGTTTTGCCATAAATGGACCTTGAACCTTGAGATAACCTCAAGCATGGATTGAGGCAAAGAATTCTAATCAAGGCATCAAATCAACTCGAAATACGACTTAGAATCATCTTGAAACCACTTGAACTCAACACACTTGCAAGAGCCTATAAGTACAAACCAAATCTCCAAAATCTAAACTTTAGAGGATTATGGCCAAAATCCATATGATGATCTTGAGAAAAGTCCAGGGAGCAACAACATGCTTGGCATAAGAAAAATGAGAGGTGTAGTACCCCAAAATTTGCCCTCCTTACTTTAGTACTAACTGGCTTATGTTTCATTTCATTTTGTATTATCATACATGCATATCATTTGGCTATGCGGTTATGGGATCAAGGTTCTCTGTTTAAGCATCGTCAGGTTGCAACAGACGTTTATTTCGTCACTCGACATAGGCGTAAAGTATGTCTCCGGGTTACGTAATCAACGGGTCAGCAAAGCTCTTATCAAACATAATTTTTCATGTCAAGAATCTCAGAGGAAGTTGAAGTTTTCAGCCGATTCAGAACAGTTTGAGCAGAAAATCAGTTTGCTGTGCAAATTTGCAAAATTCATAGCTCTTGCTCTGGAACTCGTTTTGGCTGGATATTCAACAGTTAGAACCGTCTTGGTATTCTCTACAACCTTTATGTTCGGCTCAGAAGTCAATTCATCAAGGAAAGTGGTGGGAATTATTTGTTTCTGGAATTTCGATTTCGCTGGATAATTGCGTCAGTGGCATTCAAAAAGGCTTAGCTTCTAATTGGATCATCATTTTTGAGCGATTCTTATTCCAAAAGTTCCGTCTGGATATCCTCTCCAACTTTCGTGTTTTGGCCAAAAGTTAATTCTTTGAGGAAGATCTCCGAATACGCGAATTCTCTGAGTCGATACAGCAGAAGAACAACTGAAAATAGTGCTGAACCGGTGTATTTCGGACACTAAAAAATTCATAACTCTCAGCTCGTTCGTCAGATTGATGCCGTTCTGGTGCCTAAAATTCCGTTTAGATGTTATCTTCGTGCCGTGAATTCAGTTTGGGTCAGGTCCGAGCGGAAGGACCCCGAAAATGTGATTTACCAGTGGGGTTCTTTGATGCAGTGCACTGTCTGTCAGATTTTGTAAAATTCATAACTCGGCCAATTTTCATTGGATTGCGTCCGTTCTCGAAGCATTGGTTCACAAATTTTATCATCTTCAAGTTCCAAGACAAGCTCGAGTTCGAACGATGCTCCGAAGATCATCGTTTTGGTTTATTTCGCAAAACGGAAGTGCTGAACCGAAGAAAAAGGCTGAAAGTTGTTTCACGGGAAAATTCATATCTCACTCGTTTTTTGTCCGATTGCGCTCATCTTTTGACACGAGGTCACTGACTCATAGATCTACAACTTTGCTGACAAAGTCGAGTCGAAATTATGCTCCGAAGAGGTTGACCTCGTCACATTTTCGAGTAGCGGACACCAAATAAGCTGAAAAAACGACTTATTCAGTGACGTCTTGCTGCTTAAACATATCGATCGCACTCGATTTTGATCGTATGACGTCCGTTATTTTTGCGTTGCGACCGTGATTCAGAGGCGGACGATGTTGTGGAAGGCTCAGAGTCGAAATTCCTTGCTGAAGACGGTGTTATTTTCACTTAAGCCAAAATTCTACCTTTTGCCCTTCATTTTAGACTCCACTGTATATTCAAAACTCTCCCAAATTTTTCTCAAAAACTCTCACAAGATCAAAAAAACCAAAACTCACACACTCATTTGAGAGAACACGTGATTTTGAGGAGAACAAAGTTTGCAACCCTAAAACTTCAATCATTCGAATCTCATCATCCACAAGAGCTTTTCCAAAAATTCCTTCACCATCTGAACCCTTGGGATCCCTAGAGCACGAAGCAACCATCATTGGAGGCTAATAGCAAAGGCAAAGGTTGCATATTCTCAGGTCAGTGATACTTTTCATGATCCTAAAACTCTTCTTTTAAACGTGCATAATGTTGTGTGATTGTCACTGATGAATCTGATGTAATTTGTTTGGTGTTTGGACGTGTATATTGCTTGCTACGTGAGTTTCAAAGTTTTGAACCCTATTTTATTTCATTCGTATTTCATGATGCGTTGATTGTTTATGATTTTGGATTGGATATTTGGAATCCTCATAAAATTCTGGACGGGAAGGTGTGCCTTTTTGCATTTTCTGGGTTGTTTTAGGTTGCAGGTGGCGGCCGAAACTAGGGTTCCGGCGACTGGTGCGGTGGTCCGGCGGCCAAGGGTTCCAACGAGGAAGATGAAACCATCACCCTCCATTCTCTCGATCCAACGGCCATCATGAGGCCACGCGTCTCTCTTTTATTCCAAATTTTATTTTTATTTTTATTTTATTTTTTTATCATCTAAATGAAATATTTGCTTATCTTCTTTTTGAATTACTCATATCTTGCATACTTAAAATTGTTTATTTTATTTCTCTGCGTCCATAAAACATTTTCAATCCATTCTTTTTGCATTCGTTAGATAACACTCTGAAGTGCATTAAAAAATTTTTCTATCATTTTTAAAATTATTTCATCTTGCATTTTGATCCTTTCCTTTGGCATATTGAGTCATATTTCTCATCTGAGCCTTGCATAATTGTTTGAGTGACTAACATCTTGAATTTTTGCAAGAATTTTTGATATGTTGTTTGTCTCTGGTTGAGTAACTTTGATATTTAATTTGGTGATTTTAGAATTTGTTTTACTATTTGTTCAATTGCTCTTTGTGTGAGATTTTCTTGTATACGCATTCTTGATCTCGTCTGATTATCTGTTTGAAAAGGCACTTGTGCCATTGTTTTGGGGTTGTTTATTTGACTTCTTAATTCATGTTTGGATTGTTATCACTATTATATGCCATTGGTTGGTTTTCATTTGTCTCATTTCCTTTGCTTATGTCTGTTTCTTACTAACCTTTTATGCAGGGGTTGAGGTAAGTTCTTTGAGGGTGTGGATAATCATCCATATTCTCCCTTACTCTTTCCTTCTCTCTTCCTTTCCTTTCTTTAGGCTTAGGTTGTCGTCAAACCTCACTAACCGTAGGTCACCCATGCATGATAACATTAGGACTCTTAGTATCCCTTTTAGAGTTTCCCTTGTGTCTTCTCTTCTCATCTCAAAACCTTCTTGAAAACACTTAATAAGTATAAAGTGTATTGCGCACGAGCCTTAAGCGTGGGGAATGAGAAATGAGGGGCTTTCTCTCATCTTTCTAGAGTGCTTAGCGAGCGTCCTGTCTTGGGACGATGCGTTAAGTATCCGCCCCTATGCCCTAGACTTTGGTGCAATGCAACTTAGGAACTAACTTAAGCCACTTCTGTCCTAAAAAACACAAACCAACTTCAAACCTTTTTGTCCTTTGGGATTTCCAAACTTAAAGGCTATTTTTAAAAAGGGCACGTTACCTTCCGTCTGAGTCGCAAACAGGCATCGACCCTAACTGCCGGACGCGAACTTAACGTCGCTCATAAAAAAACACAAAAAGAACTTGGTCCGAACTACGTTGACTCTAAATTCCCCATTGCACAAAGGGGGTACGTAGGCCTAGGGCGTTGACGTCCTACCGACTCGGTCTCTGTCTTCCCCTCCCCATCTTAGTACAGCCCTAGATGATAGTATGACTCACCCTTAGAATAGACAACAAGCGTGGATCCCATCGAGTACGATGGACGCGTGGGGTGCTAGTACCTTCCCCTCGCGTAACCGACTCCCGAACCCAGGTTATGGTTGCGATGACCATTCCTTTCCCTCTTCCTCAGGTTTATGCGGTGTTCCCTTTCCCTCTCTTGGGATAAATTTACACGGCTGACGACTCTGTTTTTTCCGCGCCACTCTCGCGTTTGTACCTGGATGAAAATCCTGGGAGCGACAGCTGGCGACTCTGCTGGGGACCTGGTTGACCTATGCTGGTCCATCCCTAAGCGAGTCAATCCTAGCGCTTGCTTGTCTTTGTTCTCTTTGAGGGTTTTTGTTTTTGTTTGCTTTATTTGTTGTATTTTATTTTTACCGCATTTTCTGCATTGCATTTCATTGTTATTACTGTCATACTAGATACTGCTGTGTTGTGCTGGCTGTTTCTGTTTTGCAGGTTGGGTTGTTCTGAGAGATAAGCCCAATACCCAGGCTTGAGTACACCCTAGGACTAGAGTGGAAAGTAGTGGGACCTACGTGCCCGCTTGGTACGTTTGTGTGTTCACGAAATTCACAACCAGACGAGGCTATCTTGGGATGCATTCTAACGTGTGTGTCTTGCGCATGTTGGGATGTTGATCTAGAGAGCTGTCGACTCTGGTGACCGATCATTGAGGACCTTAGTGGAAACATCCCTCTTTAGTGGTGATAGTGGCAGACCACATCCTGTGGCAAACCCATTCGCACCCGAGGGCCCGCTTTGGAACTCGCATAGGATGGCCCCTACATTTTGAAGAGAATCAGTGGAGGCACTCCTCGATTGACGATAGTATTGTACCCCGAGGGATGAATGTACTATTGTTTCTCGACCTCAGTGCCAAAGCTGAGGACCTTCCGCTTTGGAGAATCAGTTGAGGCCTCCTCGAGTGATGATGATGCCAAACTAGAAATGGTGAACGTATCATAATTTCTCGACCTGAGAGCCCGGGATACTGAATATCCTAGTACCCACACGTGAGAGGGGATGGGTGTTTGCAGGTTTGCAGGTAACCGAAACCTTCAACCTACCCGGTTTTCTGGATTTCTCATCAGTGCTTGATTATCTGGGTTTCTGGTTATCTCAGTGGTTTGATATTTTGGAATTCCGGTTTTCTGGGTTGTGGTTCTCGTTCAGCTAACAGCACAACACACCCAGCAGCATCCTTGATCCCATGTGTGCATTTGCATCATCATTTTGCATCCTAACATGTTTGTTCATTTGCAGGGTTGCATCCTAACTTTGATTCTGGTTTCCGAAGACTATTAAGAATGAGTACCGAGAAGAAGAAGGATATCACAGCGTACAAGTTCCCATCATTTATTCTAGATCCCGTTCACAAGATTGTTTCTATGGCAGAACCTGGGGAATCGGCACTTGTGGACTGTGATGACATGCCATAGTTCTCTTTCTATCTATTGTATTTGGACCACCGCCAGGCGTGTTGGTTGGGATCCACGATTATTGTGTTCAGACTTATTATCGTGAGTTATGATTGTTGACATTTGGTTTCCTCTGGTTTTCTTAATATATGAGCAGAAGTTCCGTTCTATCTTGTTATTAAACTGGAATCAAGGGGTGGATCGCCTTGCGAATTTTTAAAACATGTTTGTTTGCATTTGCATATTCATAATCATTTTGCATTGCATTTGCATCTTGCATCATTTTTGCATATCTGTCTCCGACCGGATCAGAGAGCTCATCAATCCTTTGTCTAAACCGCAGTTGATTTCTAGACTTTCTCATCAGACTTGAATCAGCTTTAGGGGAGATCATCATGAATTCAGGGGAACAAAATCAGTTTGTAACTAGGGCCGATGTTGAATTGATGAAGAGTCAGTTGGATCAACTTGTGGAAGCTATGACAGCCATGAATAGGGGAGAGGCCAATGTTCAGAGGACTTCAGTTACTGGGAATGGCATTCCACCTCCAGTGAACAATGTTACTCAAGCTCAGCCTGTGCAAGTACCTGTTGAGAATCATATTATACACGAGCGTACCATCGCCCGAGATGGACATTCTTCTTCTCTTGATGCCACGGACTATCAGCGCTTTGCCTTCTCTGTGCCAAATTTCCAAGGGGTAATTCCAAAGGCGAAGCCTAAGGACCCACGGGATGTTCAGTTTGATGAAAGATGTCGTGTGTTGGAAGAGAAGCTGGATGCCCTAGTGAAGCGTGATACTCTTGACCTGAATGCTGCGAGCATGTCTTTGGTGCCCGACCTTGTGTTACCTCCGAAATTTGAGATGCCGAATTTTGAGAAATACAAAGGGGATAGTTGTCCGAAGCTACATTTGGTGATGTTTAGCCGAAGAATGACCTCACATGTCTATAATGACGAGCTTATGATTCACTGTTTCCAGGACAGTCTGAGTGGGGCATCATTGAGTTGGTATATGCAGTTGGAAAGTGGTAGCATCCGATCATGGTCAGATCTAGCCAATGCCTTTGTAAAGCAGTACAGTTATGATCTTGACATGGCTCCCAGCCGCCTGCAGTTGCAAGGTTTATCTAAAGCGCATAACGAATCATTCAGAGAGTATGCTCAGAGATGGAGAGAGTTAGCTGCTCGCGTTCAACCACCACTTTTGGAAAGAGAATTGGTTAATATGTTCAAGGATACTTTGCAAGGACCGTACTTCGATAAGTTGATTACTGTATTAAAATTCTCTGACTTGGTGATACTTGGAGAACACGTCGAGTTCGATATCAAGAGGGGAAAAATCCAAAGCGCCTCGAACTTCCCGGCTATTGAAAGTGGATCAGTTGTCAGTTCTCAAGAAGAATTGGTGGAAGAATATCCCCCACCTCAGTGTTCAGGTGTTTCAACGGTTCAGAGTCAACAATCTTCTGGGCTTTCGTATCAGGGATCCCCTAAGAATCAACGGTCATACCGCCGTCAGCCGCGTCAGCACGCCCGACAAAGACCCTGGAAGCCAGAGAGGCATTTCACTCAGTTGCCAATGTCGTTTAGTCAGATGTTGCCAGATTTAATCAGAGGTGGACTTATAGTGCCGAAGGAAATGAAACCAGTGCCTTTTCCGTACCCACCAGGTTTTGATGTCAACGCCCATTGCGATTACCATGCTGGGGCACAGGGGCATTCAACTGAAGACTGTAAGGTGCTTAGGAGCAAGATTCAGACTCTGATTGACTCCAACATGTTTTCATTCATGCCTCAGGGTATTCAGATCAACAATTCTCCTTCATCCAATCATGTGGGTTTATCAGTTCAGGTTATGGAAGAAGACACCGAGAGCAGTGGTGCAAGTTTTTATCAGACTGACTTCGATGAGCAATTCTGAAGATGACTAGTTCAGCAGCAAGTCAAGCTTGGAAAGCCCAGTTCCCCGGAGCTGACAATCTTTTAGATCATGTCATTTCTTTGCATTTGTAGTTTCTTTTCTGTTAAAGGGCAAACTCATTTGTAAAACTCGTATGTTTTCAGTTGGTAACGATAATGAAATGAATATGCATGTTTTGATTAAATCCATCTGTGTTCACTCATATTTTCTTTATTGATACCTAACCCTTGTTTAAGCAGGATCTGAGGGAGGATGATGAAATTCAAAGACGCAGAACTTCTGATGGTATGCTTTTGGGACAAAACCTTGCTGATGATGTACGGACATTGTTTCAAATCCCTAAACACCGGAGATATAAGGAAGATAATCCTTTGTCAACCCCTTTGAGCCTAGAAGTAGGAGTTTCTTTCTGAAAACGAAAATACCCTCAGTCTTAACCTGGGGCAGGGTAAGTGTCAATTAATTTGACCGAGCGTTCAAGTCTATGGTTATCCCTCACCAACCGAAGAGTGAGGCAGTCACATCCCTTTCAAGCAAGTCAGACAAGCTGGTGTCACACGATTTGTTCAAAAAAAAAGAATCAAAAGAAAAATAAAGCCTGCTAAGTCGAGACTTGAAGACAAGTGACTTAGGCAAAAGTTAGGGCATCCCGATGGACTTCGAAATCGAAAAATTCAAAAGAGTTAGTCCAGGCAAAATCAGGGAAAAGCAAAAAGCGAAAAAATGGAAAAAGAAAAATCCTCAAATAAAGAACAAGTCGTGTGTTTACAGACACCAAAGGCAAAAGGGGTGGCTGTCACTCCGAAAACCGTGTGGGTCCTTTCTATCATCATACTATTCATTAACCTTGTTGAAAGGTGAGCATTTATGTCGAGTTAGCTGAACGTAGGACAGGAGAACATCAAGGAGAATGGGTGGGTTAAAACAAAACTTTGAGCCTTATATCCTTTCTTTCTCAAACCGTGAACCAAGCCACGTTACAACCTTTAAAAGACCTAATTGAAGCAAGGTTGTTTCGAAAGCATACTTCGGTAAAGATCGCGTCGAACCTGACTCGTAAAAGGATCTTCTTACCATTCATGTTGGTATCAACGACACTTTGATTAGTGATTCATTCACTATATCTCACAACTTTTCTCCAGTGAACAGACTTGGATTTCAAAGCTGTCATATGCATTGCATTAAAATTGTCATTTTCAAAACAAATTGTTTTACTTGCGAGTAAGTGCTTGATCAGGGTAGTTTCTGCAATGAAAAGATTGATTGATATAAGTGCAGAGTGCCTAAGTACTCCGTTGAGTAGGGGCAAGCCATCAAATAGTCATATCAAATGCGCGATTCATTCCAAGATTCAGCCAATCTGGGGCAATCAGGTCGAGATTCGACAAATCTCTCGAAGGTCAGTCAGTCAGAGGTACTCCTTCACAGATCAGCCAGTCAAGGGCAAAATCACTTCAAGGCTGGGGCAGGTCACCCCAAAAGCAAAAGGGTTTTTCTCAAGAGAACGGTTAATCAAGATCATGGGGCAAGATATATAAGATCTTCATAAGACCTCTCGAAGACAGGTTCCTTTATGGGCTATGCTGTATCAGGGCATATTTTGGTCATATCACATCTGCAGGGTTCATGTTGATGCTCGACACGTGACGTCCCCAGTAGAGTTTCTCTCCCCAGCAGAGTAAGGGTAGAAAGTAAGCAGAGGAGTAAGCTCAATGTTGTCCCCTAGCAGAGTGGATATCATCAACCGTCGTTCCCCGAGCAGAGTTGTTAGTGATGGCTGGTATTCCCCAGTAGGTTAAGGGTGTTTCCCCGACTACAGGCTAAGTTCAATGATATTCTCTGGCAGGTTCGGTGTTATTGAATTCATTCCCCAAACAGTGTTTGGTGCTAGTCATCTCAACGGTTTGATCAACAGTGGTTGACATCCCCGGCAGATTCCAAGTCCAATGGTTATTGGCGCCTTTTCTGTAGCAGTTCTCTTCGGGCTCATCTTCAGCAGTAGTTATATCAGGAAGGCCGTTCAGTGTGACTTCCTCAGCAGGGTTTGTGACGTCGGAGACAGTTCAGTGTGTCATCCCCAGCGGAGTTGGCCTCTTTTCTTCAGCATTTATTTTGCTGGAGTGGTCCTTTTGCATATAGTAAGCATGTTTACATTGCATCCTCAAAACGCGTAGCATTTCCATTTCGTATGGAGCATTACGCCATAGAAAGAAATTCAAACATATACATGCGAAGCATAAGCCAGATTTGGTACCTTGCGCGAAAGCCCGAATCAAATTCCAATCAAGACGGTGACATATCCCCAGCAGACATTACAATTAACCCCTCTTCTTACCTTTCTTTTGGGTCGTAGGTCATACGTCGATCTTACCCTCAACCAGTCTTTGTCCATCAACCCCTTGATGATGACATTTTGGTCAGATTTTCTTTCCGTCAAACCCTATTGACGACGTGTTCCCTTTTCAGCTTTCTTTTCGTCAAACCCCTTTGACGATGCGTTTCCTCGGCCAGGTTTTCTTTCTGTTATCCCCATGACAATGTGTTACCCTCGGTCATCTTTCTGTCATCCCCATGACAATGTGCTTTCTTCGGTCGAGTCTCCTTTCTGTCATCTCCATGACAATGTGTTTCCTTCGTGCAGGTTTCCTTTCTGTCATCCCCATGACAATGTGCTTTCTACGGTGGAATTTTCTTTCTGTCATCCCTATGACAATGTGTTATCTCCGTTCAGATTTTCTTTCTGTCATCCCCATGACAATGTACTTTCTTCGGTCGAGCCTCCTTTCTGTCATCTCCATGACAATGTGTTTCCTTCGTGCAAATTTCCTTTCTGTCATCCCCATGACAATGTGTTTTCTACGGTAGAACTTTCTTTCTGTCATCCCTATGACAATGTGTTATCTTCGTTCAAATTTTCTTTCTGTCATCCCTATGACAATGTGTCTCATTCGTTCAGGTCTTCTTTCTGTCATCCCTATGACGATGTGTTCCTACGGTGGAATTTTCTTTCGGCCATCCCTATGACGATGTGTTCTCTTCGGTCAGATTGCCTTACCATCAACCCTTTAACGAGATGTTCCTTGGGGTTCATCTTCTTTCTGTCATCCCTATGACAATGTGTTATCTTCGTTCAGATTTTCTTTCCGTCAATTCTTTGATGATGTGGTCCGTTAGGTATCTTTTCTTCCCGTCAACCCTTTGACGAGGTGTTTCATGGGTTTCATGTTTTCTCTCCGTCAATTCTTTGGGGTTCACTTTTCTTTCTTGGGTATGTTGTCTTTCCGTCAAATCTTATTAATGAGGTGTGGCTGGGCTCTAATCATCTTTTCTCCCCACAGTTTGCAAATTTCGTGGTTCTTTTTGTATTCAATCACCTTCTACCGTGAATGTCTGAAAGCCGTTGCTATCATCCTTTCAGGTCCAAGAAGATTGAATAGGGGCAGCTGTAGCACCCCAAAATTTGCCCTCCTTACTTTAGTACTAACTGGCTTATGTTTCATTTCATTTTGTATTATCATACATGCATATCATTTGGCTATGCGGTTATGGGATCAAGGTTCTCTGTTTAAGCATCGTCAGGTTGCAACAGACGTTTATTTCGTCACTCGACATAGGCGTAAAGTATGTCTCCGGGTTACGTAATCAACGGGCCAGCAAAGCTCTTATCAAACATAATTTTTCATGTCAAGAATCTCAGAGGAAGTTGAAGTTTTCAGCCGATTCAGAACAGTTTGAGCAGAAAATCAGTTTGCTGTGCAAATTTGCAAAATTCATAGCTCTTGCTCTGGAACTCGTTTTGGCTGGATATTCAACAGTTAGAACCGTCTTGGTATTCTCTACAACCTTTATGTTCGGCTCGGAAGTCAATTCATCAAGGAAAGTGGTGGGAATTATTTGTTTCTGGAATTTCGGTTTCGCTGGATAATTGCGTCAGTGGCATTCAAAAGGGCTTAGCTTCTAATTGGATCATCATTTTTGAGCGATTCTTATTTCAAAAGTTCCGTCTGGATATCCTCTCCAACTTTCATGTTTTGGCCAAAAGCTAATTCTTTGAGGAAGATCTCCGAATACGCGAATTCTCTGAGTCGATACAGCAGAAGAACAACTGAAAATAGTGCTGAACCGGTGTATTTCGGACACTAAAAAATTCATAACTCTCAACTCGTTCGTCAGATTGCTGCCGTTCTGGTGCCTAAAATTCCGTTTAGATGTTATCTTCGTGCCTTGAATTCAGTTTGGGCCAGGTCCGAGCGGAAGGACCCCGAAAATGTGATTTACCAGTGGGGTTCTTTGATGCAGTGCACTGTCTGTCAGATTTTGTAAAATTCATAACTCGGCCAATTTTCATCGGATTGCGTCCGTTCTCGAAGCGTTGGTTCACAAATTTTATCATCTTCAAGTTCCAAGACAAGCTCGAGTTCGAACGATGCTCCGAAGATCATCGTTTTGGTTTATTTCACAAAACGGAAGTGCTGAACCGAAGAAAAAGGCTGAAAGTTGTTTCACGGGAAAATTCATATCTCACTCGTTTTTTGTCCGATTGCGCTCATCTTTTGACACGAGGTCACTGAGTCATAGATCTACAACTTTGCTGACAAAGTCGAGTCGAAATTATGCTCCAAAGAGGTTGACCTCGTCACGTTTTCGAGTAGCGGACACCAAATAAGCTGAAAAAATGACTTATTCAGTGACGTCTTGCAGCTTAAACATATCGATCGCACTCGATTTTGATCGTATGACGTCCGTTATTTTTGCATTGCGACCGCGATTCAGAGGCGGACGATGTTGTGGAAGGCTCAGAGTCGAAATTCCTTGCTGAAGACGGTGTTATTTTCACTTAAGCCAAAATTCTACCTTTTGCCCTTCATTTTAGACTCCACTATATATTCAAAACTCTCCCAAATTTTTCTCAAAAACTCTCACAAGATCAGAAAAACCAAAACTCACACACTCATTTGAGAGAACACGTGATTTTGAGGAGAACAAAGTTTGCAACCCTAAAACTTCAATCATTCGAATCTCATCATCCACAAGAGCTTTTCCAAAAATTCCTTCACCATCTGAACCCTTGGGATCCCTAGAGCACGAAGCAACCATCATTGGAGGCTAATAGCAAAGGCAAAGGTTGCATATTCTCAGGTCAGTGATACTTTTCATGATCCTAAAACTCTTCTTTTAAACGTGCATAATGTTGTGTGATTGTCACTGATGAATCTGATGTAATTTGTTTGGTGTTTGGACGTGTACATTGCTTGCTACGTGAGTTTCAAAGTTTTGAACCCTATTTTATTTCATTCGTATTTCATGATGCGTTGATTGTTTATGATTTTGGATTGGATATTTGGAATCCTCATAAAATTCTGGACGGGAAGGTGTGCCTTTTTGCATTTTCTGGGTTGTTTTAGGTTGCAGGTGGCGGCCGAAACTAGGGTTCCGGTGACTGGTGCGGTGGTCCGGCGGCCAAGGGTTCCAACGAGGAAGATGAAACCATCACCCTCCATTCTCTCGATCCAACGGCCATCATGAGGCCACGCGTCTCTCTTTTATTCCAAATTTTATTTTTATTTTATTTTATTTTTTTATCATCTAAATGAAATATTTGTTTATCTTCTTTTTGAATTACTCATATCTTGCATACTTAAAATTGTTTATTTTATCTCTCTGCGTCCATAAAACATTTTCAATCCATTCTTTTTGCATTCGTTAGATAACACTCTGAAGTGCATTAAAATTTTTTTCTATCATTTTTAAAATTATTTCATCTTGCATTTTGATCCTTTCCTTTGGCATATTGAGTCATATTTCTCATCTGAGCCTTGCATAATTGTTTGAGTGACTAACATCTTGAATTTTTACAGGAATTTTTGATATGTTGTTTGTCTCTGGTTGAGCAACTTTGATATTTAATTTGGTGATTTTAGAATTTGTTTTACTATTTGTTCAATTGCTCTTTGTGTGAGATTTTCTTGTATGCGCATCCTTGATCTCGTCTGATTATCTGTTTGAAAAGGCACTTGTGCCATTGTTTTGGGGTTGTTTATTTGACTTCTTAATTCATGTTTGGATTGTTATCACTATTATATGCCATTGGTTGGTTTTCATTTGTCTCATTTCCTTTGCTTATGTCTGTTTCTTACTAACCTTTTATGCAGGGGTTGAGGTAAGTTCTTTGAGGGTGTGGATAATCATCCATATTCTCCCTTACTCTTTCCTTCTCTCTTCCTTTCCTTTCTTTAGGCTTAGGTTGTCGTCAAACCTCACTAACCGTAGGTCACCCATGCATGATAACATTGGGACTCTTAGTCTCCCTTTTAGAGTTTCCCTTGTGTCTTCTCTTCTCATCTCAAAACCTTCTTGAAAACACTTAATAAGTATAAAGTGTATTGCGCACGAGCCTTAAGCGTGGGGAATGAGAAATGAGGGGCTTTCTCTCATCTTTCTAGAGTGCTTAGCGAGCGTCCTGTCTTGGGACGATGCGTTAAGTATCCGCCCCTATGCCCTAGACTTTGGTGCAATGCAACTTAGGAACTAACTTAAGCCACTTCTGTCCTAAAAAACACAAACCAACTTCAAACCTTTTTGTCCTTCGGGATTTCCAAACTTAAAGGCTATTTTCAAAAAGGGCACGTTACCTTCCGTCTGAGTCGCAAACAGGCATCGACCCTAACTGCCGGACACGAACTTAACGTCTCTCATAAAAAAACACAAAAAGAACTTGGTCCGAACTACATTGACTCTGAATTCCCCATTGCACAAAGGGGGTACGTAGGCCTAGGGCGTTGATGTCCTACCGAGTCGGTCTCTGTCTTCCCATCCCCGTCTTAGTACAACCCTAGATGATAGTATGACTCACCCTTAGAATAGACAACAAGCGTGGATCCCATTGAGTACGAAGGACGCGTGGGGTGCTAGTACCTTCCCCTCGCGTAACCGACTCCCGAACCCAGGTTATGGTTGCGATGACCATTCCTTTCCCTCTTCCTCAGGTTTATGCGGTGTTCCCTTTCCCTCTCTTAGGATAAATTTACACGGCTGGCGACTCTGTTTTTTCCGCGCCACTCTCGCGTTTGTACCTGGATGAAAATCTTGGGAGCGACAAGAGGGTAGGACAAATTTGGGGTATGACAGATGCCCCTATCTAATTGTCTTGAACCCGAGAAAATGAGCTGCTGCATGGCGTTCATTTTTAGGGTAGAAGTCAATTAGATATAAGAAGACCCCAAAATTTGTCTGACGAAAGGTAAAATGCTATAGAGTAAGAGTGGACAAAATGAAGTAGCGGGGTTCAAACTGAACAACATAACTTGAGATTCTTTGGGTGGTCGAAGCAGTCCCTTATCTACTAAGTTTCTCCGATGATACCAAAGTTGTATCTTTGAAGGGGTAGAGGATTCTCTGGGTGGTCGAAGCAGTCCCTTATCCACTAAGGTTCCTCGATGATACCAAAGCAGTATCTCTGGAAGGCAGAAGACTCTCTGGATTGTCGAAGCAGTACCTTATCCGTTAAGGTTCCTCGATGATACCAAAGCAGTATCTCTGAAGGCAGGCGATTCTCTGGGTCGTCGAAGCAGTCCCTTATCCATTAAGGTTCCTCGATGATACCAAAGCAGTATCTCTGAAGGCAGACGATTCTCTGGGTCGTCGAAGCAGTCCCTTATCCATTAAGGTTCCTCGATGATACCGAAGCAGTATCTCTGAAGGCAGACGATTCTCTGGGTCGTCGAAGCAGTCCCTTATCCATTAAGGTTCCTCGATGATACCAAAGCAGTATCTCTACGGTAAATTTGCTGAGGGATAGTTGAGCAAGATTCCTGTTGGAGGAAATGTTCTGGCTCTACAGGGGAAACTCACAAGAAACTTTCTAGGATATCCTCTGCTTGGGGAGTAAAAATAGCAACAGCTGCTGGGGATTATCATTATCAACTGTATGGCTGAAGAATGACTTGCTGGGGAATACAATTCCATGAGCACGTGCGAGGTATCAACTCTTTTTAGGGGAATACTGCCGACTTTGATGGAAGACTGGCCAAGATGCTTGTGAACTGATCCTGGATCCTGTTATGTTATGTTGCTGGGGATGGATATTGTCGCTCCCGAAAAGATTCGCATCCAACGGTACAAACGCGAAAGTGGCGGAAAAGACACACAGTCGCCAACAAAGTGTATTTATCCCAAGAGAGGGAAAGGAAACACTGCGTAAACCTGAAAGAGAGGAAAGAGCATGGTCACGCGACCAAGAGAACGGGTACGGGAGTCGGTTACGCGAAGGGAAGGTGTTAGCACCCAACACGTCTATCGTACTCGATGGGATCCACGCTTGCTGTCTGCATCAAAGGGTGTCGTCGCCTGGAACCCAGCTGCTACTGGACCGGCGAAAGGAACGAAAACGGAAAAAAACGAAGAAAACAAATGTAGGGAAAATAAAAGAAGTGCTCGCATGGGCCCTACCCCACTGCCTACGTATCTCATCGGGAGCATGAGAATCAGAGCGACGTAGTTCCCCTCACTAGGGGTGGATTGTGTTGTTTAGGGAACGGCTTACGTTCTAGCTCAGGTGTTGCAGCTCGCTGAATCGAGACTTAGGCGTTACCGTCTTGCAAGAGAACGAGTAGGAGCACGTTCGTACGTTGAGAGTGAGTGAGATGAGAAAAGAATTCCCGAAGGAAAGATGTTGTTGTTTGTTGAAGTTTTTTAGACAGAAATGTTTTTTTAGTTAGCTTGTAACTTGCATTGCACCAAAGTCTATCGTGCGGGAACGAGTGAATCGCATGGTCGCCCCCAAATGGAACGTATGCTAAACACTCTAGAAGAGGAGGGGGGACCCCTCGTTCTTCATTTCCTACATTTAAGGCTCGGACGCAATACTCGTTAACTTTTATTACGTGTTTTGAAGAAGTTTTGAGATGAGAAGAGAGAAGACACAAAGGAAACTCTAAAGGGATACTAAGAGTCCTAATGTTATCATGCATGGAGATCCTAGGGTTAGTGAAGTTTAGGAGAGAAGCAACTACCTAAGACCTAATGCTAATCCTACTCCAAGCTTAATCAGAAATTAAGTTGGACTAGGTAGCTCTAAGGGGGAAGGAATCCAAGACTTAATCAAGTCTTGAGATTCATGGGGTGAGAAAGAGTGAAAGAGAAGAAGAAAAAAGAGAAAAATAAGATGAGAAGCAAGATGGGGCAGCAAGTACATCATGTCCAACTCAAGTCAATCAATATGTTTCAAAGATCAAACAAACACCTCTCAAACATACAAGTGAAAGCACACAAGAAAGGATGCAAGTAAACTTGAATTAAGATTCACAAATTCACACACTAAGGCCTCATACAAAGATAACATGAACAATATAAGATGAAAGTGAAACCAAGTCAGAATTTAATTCACATCATGATCATCCAATACAAACATGCAAGAATGTTTCATATTATGATGCATTATGAGCCAAAGAAACCACAAAACCAATGATGATGATATGCATCACATAATTCAAACCATGAAGACAAAGTGAGATGAAAACCAAGCAATGAACTCAAGAGGCTGTAGCATACACATTAACATCATGCCAAGATCAAACTCAAGTCATACAAGATTAATCACCAAGCAACACATCCAAAGTGTGTATCAAAATTTATCAAAGCAACCACTTACTATTCATGCAAGCAAGCAAAGAAACATGTGAAGCAAGGAGTGAGAACATGTCACATAGAGCACCTTAAACCAAGAGGGTCAGAACCTCTAGCATGTCATACAAATCAAACAAAAGGTTTCATTCATGAATGGATTCACACAAAGAAGCAATCACAAGATTAGGTTGAGCATTCCACAGAGTTCAAGTCCAAAACAACATCCACTTAGAAAATCAAGAACAAATTGGAAAATGATCAAATGAGGATGATTCTAAAGCCACAAGTAAGCTCAAACAGAATGTGATCATACCATAAAAACATCCTAAGCATCATTCCATTACAAGTAAACAAATGCACTCAAACTAGGTCAAGTGTCTAAGCATGCCTCAACCAAATTCAAACCACAAGTGAAAATCAACAAAAAATAGCAAAGTGGTCCAATAAATTCCCAAAAAATAATCAAAGGTAAGTTTAAACATCCAATTAACAAGTGAAAAAGAATCGGAACAGAACTAGATCAATAGCATGTTCAAAAGAGCTTCACAAGATAAGGTATGCAAGTGATCGTGTATGAATCGAGGAGCATCAAAAATCACATGAAAAACAATTAAAGGTGATCACCAAGGCAGCAAGATAACAATAAAACATTTCTCATCCACATGTCAATACAAGGAAAAAAAATCGGCTCAAGAAGGCACGGCAAAGTCATCAAACATGAGTATTAATCACAAGGGCTAACATGAAAGACACTTTGGAAAAGAAAATCGGAATTAATTATTAAAACAAATGGAAAATAAAAATAAAATTCATAGAAAATTAAATAAGACATTAAAATACGTTCATGAATTTTTTTTTAGATTTTTTTGATAAAATAAAGTATTTTTTAATAATTAAAAAAAGTAACGAAAATAAAAAAAGAAAATAAAAAGTAAGTGTTAACATGGAGGGTGCATTAGTAATGGAAACAAAGAAGCTACGAGTTGGGCCGGTACAGGGGGGTGCAAGGAGAAATTTCGGAGGCCCATGAAGAGAAGTCACATGTTCAGAATTTATTTTATGAAAAGAAACAATTGGAATAAGTTGTAACAAGTGTTATGTAGACTAGATATCAATAGGTCACTTTTTTTTTTAAGACACTAAAAGACAAAATAAAACACCAACCAACCAAACGCCGCCACGCGTCCTTCTTCTTCCTTTCTCATGCAAAAATGCAGCAATATAACATGTAAAAATGCAGAATTTCGGATTTCCAACAAGAGCAACCATCAAACTTCAAATCTCCATAACTCACTCAATTCTCAACGAAATCAAACGAAATTTAAACCAAAATTGAAGTACAAAGAACAAGGAACATCATTGTACCATTAGTTTCTCAAAATACACAATTAAACACAAAGAAAAATGGATCCAAAGTCATGAGTTCAACATGATTTCAAGTATTCAACAAATTCAACGAACTCAGATTCAAACAAACAAACAAATGCCATCATTTCAGGCTCCTCCAGATGCATGATCAAGATTAACGCATTTAGATCTACATGATGATGGATCAAAAGTTTGAGGAAAGTTTACCTAGTGGAGGCAAGTCCACTGCTTCTTCAATGCTTCAAACAAGATCACTAAAAGCTGCAGAATACCTCATTGAACCTTGTAGATTATGAATCGAGACTCAAATTACTCAGAATGTGTTGAATGTAATCCATTGTTGTCGAAGTCGAAGTCGAAGACAACAGGTTGTTGTCTAGTGTCGAAGTCGAAGTCGAATTGCTTAGTGTCGAATTGTCGAAAGTGTTTCGACAGATTCATTTAGATGGGATTCAGATTTTGCTTTTATTAGATTAGATTTGATTTGATATCATTTAGATTAGATTTGATATTTTGGGCTTTTATAGTTTGGGCTTTGTCTTGAGATGCAAGCAAACCTAATTCTATAAATAGGGAGTTGCCCTCATTATTTTGTATTAATCGATCAATCAATTACAACACTTTGTAATTTCTCACAGAATTCTGCAGTTGCAGAGTGAGTAATAAGAAGAGAGAAAGTCCCACAGTTTGTGGGCAGCAAGAACACTATTCATCTTCTTCTTCCCTATTCTCTTTCTACTTTCTGTATAATTGCTGCGTGATAGTAGGAATTCCCATAGTCTTTGGGTTGATTCCAACATCTGGTATCTAGAGCTCCGGTTTAAGAGATTCAAGGGCAAGAAATCGCAAGAACGCGATGGCTACGAATCATCCAAACGGCCATTTTCCAGCAAACCTTCCAATTCTCAAGAAAGATAATTATGAGAATTGGTGCAAGCAAATCAAGGTTGTTTTCTGTTATCAAGATTTGTGGGATCTTGTGAAGGAAGGAATAACAACTCTTGAAGAAGGTGCGACGGATCAAGAAAAGGCTGCATTCAAAGAATTGAAGAAGAAAGATTATAAAGCTCTCTTTATAATCCATCAATGTGTTGATGCAGATAACTTTGAGAAAGTTAGTGATGCAGAAACAGCGAAGGATGCATGGGAGATTCTGGAAAAATCGTTTGGAGGCGCAGAGAAGGTGAAAGAGGTGAGGTTACAAACTCACAAAAGGGCGTATGAATTGCTTCAGATGGAAGACAATGAGAGCATAACAGATTTCTTCACAAGAGTTACGAAACTTGTGAATCAAATCAAAGTGTGTGGAGAAGTGTTGACGACGAAAGCAGTTGTCTCAAAGATTTTGAGATCGTTGGCTCCAAAATTTGATCACGTGGTAGTAGCCATAGAAGAATCAAAAGATTTGTCGAAGGTGACGAAAGAAGAGCTTCAAGGGACGCTTGAATCTCATGAACAAAGAATGGCTGAAAGAGCTGCAAGCAAGTCGAAGAATGATGTGGCCTTGCAAGCTCAATCAGTGAAAGATAAGAAGGGTAAAGAAAAGATGGTCGACAAAGGTAGAGGAAGCTACAACAATTCGACAGGCAGAGGAAATCAGCAAGAGGCGAATTGGTCGAACCATAGAAGGACCCAGAACCAAGGCAACCAAAGAGGTGGTGCTGCAGGTAGAGGAAGAGGTGGTGGTCGAAAGCCTGACAAAAGCCACATTCAGTGTTTTAATTGTCACCAGTATGGTCACTATTCGACAAAATGTCCTGAAAGAAAGAATCAAGAAGATGATGCAAAGTTGGCGAAGCATGAAGAAGAAGAAGGTATGATGCTGATGGTTACAACCAGAGATAATGAGAGTTTCAAGGACCAGTGGTACTTGGACTCAGGATGCTCATCACACATGACTGGAAGGAAAGATTGGGTTGTCAACATGAAGCCCTCAATGAAGAACACAGTGAAATTTGCAAATGACAATACTCTAGCAGCTGAAGGTATTGGTGATGTTCTGATTAAGAGGAAGGATGACAAGAGGTCAGTAATTTCCAATGTTTTGTACATACCAGGCATGAAGAGCAATTTGCTCAGCATAGGGCAGTTGGTCGAAAAGAACTACAAGGTGTTGGTCGAAGACAAGGTGATGAGAGTTCTCGACGCAAGTGGTAGGTTGATCTTGAAAGCTCCAATGTCTCAGAATAGAACCTTCAAGATTGAACTAAATGTGATGGAGCACAAGTGTCTTGCAACTGCAGCTAGCAGAGATGAGTGGATATGGCATTATAGGCTTGGGCATCTCAACTTCAAAGACATCAGAGATCTGAAGAGAAAGAACATGGTTTCAGGTTTGCCAGAAATTAACATTCCAGATGAAGTTTGTGAGGAATGTGTGCAGGCAAAGCAACACAAGAATTGCTTCAGTAAGGATGCAGGAAGCAGGTCGAAGGGAATTCTTGATGTTGTGTACTCTGATGTATGTGGTCCAATCCAGGTCGATTCTATGGGAGGTAACAAATACTTTGTCACATTCATAGATGATTTCAGTCGAAAACTGTGGACCTACCTGATCAAGAAGAAAAGTGAAGTGATTGAGGTATTTGCCAAGTTCAAATCTATGGTCGAAAGACAAAGTGGTCGTAAGCTCAAGGTTTTGAGAACTGATGGTGGTGGAGAATATGTGTCAAAAGATTTCGACAGACTATGTGAGAAAGAAGGGATTGTGCATGAGGTGGTGCCACCCTACACTCCACAGCAGAATGGAATTGCAGAAAGGAAGAATCGAACCATCATGAACATGGTTCGAAGTATGTTGAAGGGCAAACATCTTCCTAAAGAATTATGGGGAGAAGCTGTTTCGACTTCGACATATCTTCTGAACAGGTGTCCGACGAAGAAGCTAAATGGGATTACGCCAGAAGAATGTTGGTCTGGTGTGAAGCCAAGCTTAAGTCATCTTAAGGTCTTCGGATCGATTGCACATAGGCATGTGCCAGATCAGTTGAGACGAAAGTTAGATGACAAGTCAAGTCAAATGATCCTGGTGGGATATCATTCGACAGGTGGATACAAACTGTTCGACCCAGTGAACAAGCAGATTGTGATCAGCAGAGACGTGATCATTGATGAGCTTAAGGAGTGGGACTGGACAGAAAATGTCAACAAAGATTCAGTAAGAATCAGTTGTGAAGAACCAGCTAGAGAAGCTGAGAGAGAAGTTCGACAAGAAAGTGTCGAAGACCAAGCAGGACCAAGTAGACCTCGTCGATCAAGACAAATGCCAGCAAGATTGCAGGAATGTGTGATTACATCAGATGATGTTGTCGATGAAGAAGGTGAACTGGTACACTATGCTTTCTATGCAGATGTCGAACCTGTCAATGCAGCTGAGGCATTGAAAGATTCGAAGTGGGTGAAAGCAATGAATGAAGAAATAAAATCCATTGAAGTCAACAACACCTGGTCACTTGTCGAATTGCCTGAAGGCAAGAAGGCAATTGATGTGAAGTGGGTTTACAAAGTAAAGTTGAATCCAAAAGGTGAAGTAGTTCGACACAAAGCAAGACTCGTAGCAAAAGGATTTCTTCAGAAGGAAGGAATTGATTATGACGAAGTCTTTGCACCAGTTGCTAGGATCGAAACAATCAGGTTGGTTGTTGGTCTAGCAAATATGAATAATTGGCACACATGTCAGATGGACGTGAAGTGTGCATTCCTGAATGGCCCCTTAGACGAAGAAGTTTATGTTGCACAACCAGTTGGGTTTGTGAAACAAGGCAAAGAGAGAAAGGTGTACAGGCTGCATAAAGCCCTGTATGGACTTAAGCAAGCTCCAAGAGCTTGGAATAAGAAAATCGACAGCTTCTTAAGGGAGAAGGAATTTGTGAAGTGCACAACTGAGCATGGAGTATATGTAAGAAGAAGCAATGGTGAATTGCTTATACTATGTCTCTATGTCGATGATCTGTTGATAACAGGAAGTTGCAAGAAGGAGATCGAAGATTTCAAACGTAACCTGAGTGAAGAGTTTGAAATGTCAGACTTGGGAAATCTTTCATATTTCCTTGGCATCGAATTCTACAAGAGTAGTAGAGGTTTAATGATGCATCAAAGAAGATATGCAGGCGAAATATTGAAGAGATTTGAGATGCAAGATTGCAACCCAACTTCGACTCCAGCTGAGCCCAGACAGCAACTGTCGAAAAATTCAGATGAAGATGATGTCGACCCAACCCAATACAGAAGACTTATTGGGTCACTTCGATACCTTTGTCACACAAGGCCTGACTTAGCATACAGTGTTGGTATGGTAAGTAGATTTATGCAGAAGCCAAAGGTATCACACCTAGCAGCGGTGAAGAGGATACTAAGGTATCTGAAAGGAACTCTCGACTATGGCATTTTGTTTCCAGCAGCTGATGAAGGGAAAGAATGCAAGTTAGTGGGATACACAGACTCTAGCTGGTGTAGTGATGCAGAGGATAGAAAATCCACAGCTGGATATGTGTTTATGTTAGGTGGTGCACCAGTTGCTTGGAGTTCGAGAAAGGAGCCAGTAGTGGCATTGTCATCATGCGAAGCAGAATACATTGCTGCTTCTCTTTGTGCATGTCAAGCAACATGGATGGTGAATCTGGTCGAAGAAATTACATCAATGAGTCATGGAGCAATTACCATGAAGATCGACAGCATGTCAGCTATCAACTTGGCGAAGAATCCAATAGCTCATGGTCGAAGCAAGCACATCGAGATGAGGTTCCATTATCTTCGAGAGCAGGTAGCAGAAGGGAAGATGAATTTGGAACACTGCAGAACTGAGAATCAGATTGCAGATATCATGACGAAGGGAGTGCAAGTCGAAGGATTCAGAAGGCTAAGGTCTATGATGAACATATATAGTTTAGACACAATGTATTAGGTGGTGTGTTGAATGTAATCCATTGTTGTCGAAGTCGAAGTCGAAGACAACAGGTTGTTGTCTAGTGTCGAAGTCGAAGTCGAATTGCTTAGTGTCGAATTGTCGAAAGTGTTTCGACAGATTCATTTAGATGGGATTCAGATTTTGCTTTTATTAGATTAGATTTGATTTGATATCATTTAGATTAGATTTGATATTTTGGGCTTTTATAGTTTGGGCTTTGTCTTGAGATGCAAGCAAACCTAATTCTATAAATAGGGAGTTGCCCTCATTATTTTGTATTAATCGATCAATCAATTACAACACTTTGTAATTTCTCACAGAATTCTGCAGTTGCAGAGTGAGTAATAAGAAGAGAGAAAGTCCCACAGTTTGTGGGCAGCAAGAACACTATTCATCTTCTTCTTCCCTATTCTCTTTCTACTTTCTGTATAATTGCTGCGTGATAGTAGGAATTCCCATAGTCTTTGGGTTGATTCCAACAGAATGTAGCTACAATTTCTCTACCAGATTCGAGTTAGTGATGAAGAAATATGAAGTTGCAGAACCTCCAATGGTGGATTCAGATGGTGATTCTTGCAAACAGAAGCAAGATAATGCTTGATGGATGATGATTCAGCCAAAGAAAACTCAAAATCTCTCAGGAATTGCAGGATTCGAAAATGAGAAGTTGAGAGAAAAGTTGATTCAGATCTGAAAAGTGTGGTGAATGAGGTGATTTTTGGAGTGAATTAGCTTATATATGGTGCATTTAGGGTTGGAAAATGGTTTGGCAACAAAGCAGAGGATTAAAGTTTGGTTGTTGTGGTTTGGAGAAAGAAAATGAGAAATGGCACATGTGTGAGGTAGGTTCGGGTAAGCTCTTGGCAAGGGTGGTTTTTGCTTTGGATTTTGGAGTTGGAATCAGGTGTGAAGTTTGTGATGTGAGCTGGACAAAAAGAGGACGTGCTGAGCAAGTTTTTTCTCAATGTACAAATCTCATTTTTGGTACATATTTGAAATTGGTCATGTGCATAGCATGTGTGCTTAGCCATTTTTAGCAAAAAAAATCACAAGTGGGACCAAGAGAAAATCATATGATAATGCACATCAGTTTTGGCACGATTTCACAAACTTTCAAACATGAATTTGAGAAACAATACAACCTCCATGGAAGCCACTTTTGACAAGCTATTACTTGGTGTACAAGGGTCCATATCCTACAAACTTGGTAACAAATGAAAGCATGGAATGTGATGAGCAAGTTTGGTGCCCAAAACATTTTGAAATAGGGCCTGTACAATCATGCAAAATCCCTTTGAAATCGTGTCCACAAACTGGTCCAAAGACTTGGAGAAAATTTCTAATTGTTGGAACTTTGTAAGTTGCAAGTGTCTCACTTTAATCAACCATAACTTAATGTATAATGATTCAAATGAAGCAAACTTGGACTCTTTGGAAAGGTGAGATTTCCCTCTACAATTCTTATGTTAGAAGTTTCTCAATCCAAGGCTTGGAAGTCACTCGAAATTGGCCATGAACATTGATGTACCAAGCTGTCAAAAGTAACTTAGAAAAAAAATTCTAAGTTTTCCAAATTTCCAACTTGAAACCTCCATCTTCAAAACATCATAACTCTCTCAAAAATAATCCAAATGAGACAAACTTTACATGGTTGGAAAGCTTGGAACAAGCTCTAAAACTTTCATGTTTGAAGAAAAATGAAATGAACCTTTTATCATTATGGAAATTGGCTTGGAAGATGGCTGAATTCATGTTAGAACTTTCCAAAAATAGCAACTCCTTAAAAACCTAGATTTCCAAAAAATAGCAACTTTTCCACATTTTTGATTTTTCATGAATCCTTGAACATTTATTGATCAAATCTTGTCCATGGACCATATTTGACTTGAGAATCATGATGTTGACCTCAAAAAAGTCAGGGGTTGACTTTTTCCCTGCACAGTTGACTTTATTCCCAATTCTCCTGATTTTGAAATTTCTGATCAATTGAAAACCTTCTGAAACAAATTAATGGGCAATCTTTCATCCTTAGACACTTAAAGACATAAGGAAAACCATGAAATCAAGTCTTGCCCAAAAAATCAGAAATAAACTGATTTTATGGCAAACCCTAATTTTGGCTCCTCTGGTTAGGAGAAATCAGCACATCCTCCAAATTCAAATTCCTCTGAGTATGATGTGTGTCATGTCCACCAATGATGATATGTGCCATTTGGAGATAATAAACAATCAAAGAGCTTGCTCATTAGAGGGTTAGATCTCAGAATCTCCAAAACCCTAATTTAGGAAATCAGGTTAGGAGAGTGTGATTCCTTTGAATTCTCTTGCCAATCTTGATCTTGTGATGAGATGATGGACCAATTAAGACACCTTGAGGCTTAAGGCTCCTTTGTGGTTCAAAAGCTGATAGCATCAAGAATTTTCTCTCCTCTTAGCCCCTTGGACAATACACATGAACTGTTGCTTGAAACCCTGAAAACCTCTTCTTCCCTTGAGTTAAGCCAAGTACCTTGATCCCATGCTAAGAACCAATGATATACACAAATGCTAATGCAAGAAATGGAAAGAAACAAAAGCCAGTTAGTATCAAAACAAAAGGGCAAATTTTGAGGTGCAACAGATATGCCATGTGTCGCGGTGAGAATCGGATGTCAAGCTATTATATTAACTTGAATCACAAATTTTAAAGTTCACCACCGGTCTTTGATTTATCCAAAGGAAAGATTAAAGATCGAAAAAACATACGTTTAAGAGAATCTAGGTTCGGGGGTTGGTTACGCTTAGGGAAGGTGTTAGCATCCTAAACGTCTGTAGTACTCTACAGGAACCTCTTGTTATTATTTATGTTATTTACTACTCGCTTGCTAAGCTTATCTGCTAAGGGAAAGACCTAGGGGTTAGTATCTAAGTATACTCGCCAAGACGTCGCATCTTGTGCCTACGTATCCTGACGAGAGTGGAATCAGAGTATCCGTAGTTCCCCTCAATGAGGGTGAGGAACTCTTGACGGTGGTCAATGTTCCAGGGGGAGGTAGCGTCTATGTCAAGGCGCTACATAGAATGCAGTGACTCTAAAGTTAAAGTTAGGTTGAAATAGAGGGAAGATTAAGTGTGCATGGTAGAACACAAGAATAGAGTACGGTGACTTCGATCCTAAGGATATGATAAAAAGGGAGGTCTTAAAATTTTCCTAAGTTGTGACATAGCAGTCAACAATGGAACCTTTCCTTTAGAATGGATTAAAGGGACAATGCTAACTTGATATTATCATGCAATACTTAATTAAATTCAAAATGAATTTCTAACCTGAAACTAATTAGAACCAAACAAGATTCAAAATCTAATTAATATAAAATATTTAAATTTTTAAAATTATAATTAGCAAAAACATACAAAGAAATAACATAATAAATAAAAGAAAAATAAGTAAATCAACAAAAACATAAATATGTGTGGGTCGGTGGGACTCAGCAAACCCACACGGACCCACCAACAAACAACACATCAGGTCTTGTTAAGAGAAGAAAAAGACCAGAACAATCGACCTTCTCCATCATTCTCAATTGTTCTCACTCCTTTCATCCTTTTTTCATCCTCGCACGTCTCTCTCTCTCTATATCATGAACAAACAGCGAACAAACCACACCTACAACAATATCATCAAAGGAAAAAGAGGAAAAGTGTACCTGCGGCGGAAGGTTGCAATTGGAGCGGTCTCGTGGAGTTTCTTGTTGTAGGTCGATCGACGGTTGCGATTGAGGGGAATCTCCGAAGTTGTTCACGGCGGCAACGCGATTGATAGGAATCAGCTGTAACGTTTGACAGAGCTTTGTGCATGGCATCAGAGGTTTGCGATGGTGATGTCGGTGTCGCGCAAGGGTGTCTGATGGTGGCTTTGATATAGCTGCGGAAAGGTACGAGTTGACGTCGACGTAGTGTTTGTGAATTGGATTTCTTCCTCTGCGTATGCGTATGAATTCTTTGAGTTGATGCTGTTCTTGATGGGAATTCTTGTGTGTGAATGTTTCTGAATGATTTTTCCTTTGTGTGATATTCTGACCTCTGTGATTTTTCAACTCTTATTCAAAAGCTGTGAATATGTGATACTGTATGTGTGGTATCTTTTTTTTGAATTTCTCTTCCGATCTCTTTGCGTGTTCGTTGTTACTGTTGTTGTTGTGATGATGCTCTTTCAATTCGTGTATGTGAATTTTGAATTGCCTTTGCAATGTGTGTACCTAAGGTATGTGTGTAAGTTTAAACCGTGTGCTCCTCTCTGTGTGATTACCTCTCTATTTTTAGAGTGTGTTGGGATTGTATGATATTTTCTGAGATTTTTCACTGATGTTTTGCTCTTCCAGTTGTGTGAATCTGTCCGTCTTTTTATAGGAATTTGGGATCAAATGTGTTGATTCTGGCATTAAATCGTGAGATCATGGTGTTGATTCTGGCTTGATAAAGCTTCCCGTTTTGATTCTGACATGTCTGATTTAGTATTGAGCAAATTCGAGACTTGCCGTAAATGCGTGATTGTGTCTGAGAATGGTTGGAAATTGATTATCGCTTTTGATTCTTTGCCATTTTGGTTTTGGGCATTATTGGGAACTTATTCCTTTCATTTATCTCATGATCCCTGAATTAATTTTGATTGATGATTCAGATTTTTCCTTATGCAGGCTCGTGTTTTGGAAAGAAATAACCTTGTCTGAATCGTGTTTTTGATTGTGTTAGAACCATAACAACACTTGATTCTTTCATTGATACATGATTTTATTTCCCCTTAAACATGTGATTTTGTTCTTTGATGTGATGATTGTGAAATGATGAAGTTTCCTTTTTGTTTTGGTCAGGTTTGTAATTGAGCATTCAAGGAGGGTAGCCCCGCCGATGCTAATGGTAGGCGGCGATAATTTTGGAATGCTTTGCTGGAATATGAAGTGGCTTGTAGTACAGCTGGCCGTGTGAAATTGATAAGGGATAACAATATCAAGACCCTTTGCAGTACAGTCCGTGGCAACAAGCTTGAAAGTTTAGGATCTTGACTTTTGGGAGTTTAAACTTGGAGTCCTTGAGATTTTGGAGTTAATTTGAGATTAATTGGAAACCTTGAAGTTTAGAATCAAACTTGATGCAAAACACACAAAACTCCTTGAATAATGAATGAATCACTTGCCAAAATTCAAAAAAATGGGGCACATTGTAACTTGATTGAATTCTAACATGACTGAAGCTTGAAAAATTGAACATGGACCTTACATATTCATGGTGAAGTATGGACCGTTATTTGCCAAATTCGAAAGTAGAAAACATTGTAATTTGACTTTGCACATTTGTAGCAAACACGGTGAACTAATTTGAATTTTTGTAAGGAACATGATCACGAACTTCGCTATAAGAACTCCTCGCCAAATCTTGATTCAATAAAGTTTACCACTCCAACACATACTGATCGCAAACTACTAAAGTCCAAACTCTTTCACTTGACAACTAATGATCCGACTTTGCAAGTAAGACCAAACTATGCCCTGAAAAATCCTTTAAAAGTGAGGATACCACTTACAAAGCAACACACCACAAAATTCCAACCAATCCTCTAATGACCAGCACCAAATGGACAAAGAACCCTAATCTCCTTGAGACACACTGAAGCCTTTGATGGGAAGATACCCAGGATGATGATAAGAACCAGCTGAAAATTCAACCAGTAGAAAACCATAGGGTCTCTTGAATCAGAATCTATTGGTCACATCTTGAAACACTGAATCGTGAGAAAACAAAACAATCTCCACTTGAAATTAAAATTCCTGCACAAACCCATTAGTGATAAAGCATGCAGATATGCAAAAAGATTGTGGGATCTTATGGTCAAAAATTAGGGTATGACAGATGCCCCTATTTAAGTTTCTTCTATCCGGAGATATGGAGATTGAAATCTTCGTCTCGACGAGATATGAGGGACTTAAATACAAACATGCATAATTTTTGGCCCTAAGATGCCACAAGATGCACATGATATGCCAATGAAATGATATGAAATGAATACAAAGACAAAGATCCTATGGGGGATGGTACCACAGGGGAAAAATGTTACAGTTAGAAACAAATTGAAGACATAGCAAAGTATCTGGAAAACATCATCCAAGAATGGCATTGGATGAAAAAAAGCACCAAACATCCAATAATGGCTTTGAACGAAAGGTACACTCACAATATCTGATAATGGTTTTAGATGAAAGTGAACAAGGTAAAGAAACCAGACATCCAATAATGGCTTTGAATGAAGGTACAATCACAATATCTAATAATGGCTTTAGATGAATGTGACACAAAGAAACCAATCATCCAATAATGGCTTTGAATGAAGGTACAATCACAATATCTAATAATGGCTTTAGATGAATGTGACACAAAGAAACCAGTCATCCAATAATGGCTTTGAATGAAAGGTATAACCACAGTATCTAATAATGGCTTTAGATGAATGTGAACAAAGACTACATTCAAGAATGGAATTGAATGCAAAGAAACCAGTCATCCAATAATGGCTTTGAATGAGAGGTATAATCACAGTATCTAATAATGGCTTTAGATGAATGTGAACAAAGACTACATTCAAGAATGGCATTGAATGCAAAGAAACCAGTCATCCAATAATGGCTTTGAATGAGAGGCGAAATCACAATATCTAATAATGGCTTTAGATGACTGTGAACAAAGACTCGATCTAGAAGAATATTAGAAAGAGGGACCCATCCGAAAAAGCATCAGATGGTAAAGAAACCAGACATCCAATAATGGCTTTGAATGAAAGGTATAATCACAATATCTAATAATGGCTTTAGACAAAGTGAACAAAATAAAGAAACCAAGAAAGCAGTGGACAAATAAAAAACCACAACGTCCAAGAAAGCATTGAACGAATATGAACAATGAGATACCCAAGAAGGCATTGGATACAAAGAAATCTCAACGTTCAAGAAAGCATTGAACGAATATGAACAAGGAGATACCCAAGAAAGCATTGGACAAACGCGAAAATATATGTTTGGTAGGTGCCAAGTGAGTTGGACTTAGACGACAAGGTAAGACGTGGATAACATCACGACCTCTGAAGAATGCAAATGAGTGCAAATAAGGATGACACTCTTGCTATGCATATGTATATGAAATATGCAGATGATATATGATCAAATGCAAATGTAAATGTAATGCAGATGACACAGATCGACTCTTTTATGGAGAAGACAAGACTGAAAGACGAATTCCTCAACACGGATATCATTTCCATTCTACTTAGGGACTACAGATGCTACTGAACACAATCTCTGCCACACTGGTAAATTGTATCAATTTGCTGATCCTTGTAGGAATAATGGAAAGCTGTATGGGGATTCTTCAAGTTAATTGCCCCTGATTAGTTGACTGTTGTAGATGAACTGATCACTGCTTCAGCTTGTTTGATTCTGTAAATGACTGAACTACTGTGCACTTGGAAAGCTCGCCCCAGTATGAGTCTTGAAAAATCTTCTGAATAAACCAATTCTAAGAAGGACTGCACCTGAACAATAAATCTTGAACTGATTCTTCAACAAGATATGGAAGGAACTTGCCCCTGATTGGATCGCCGACCAAGTTTCTCAAATGTTTGAAAATTCCTTAAGAGGAAGCCAGTTTGCAAACAAAAGTGCTCATACAAACATAGTAAATGCAAAGTTCATGCAACTTTTGAAATCAAAATTATTTTTGGAATGAAAAACATAGGAGTCATTGGCCTGAACACGACGGTTCGAGCCATTTAAAGGTAAAAGGTAAAGCAAAAGGCGTGATGCCAAAACAAATGATCCGCATATATCTTTAGGAGTCAGTTTACGCAACCTTGCTGTAGTATGCTTTCAAAATAACATTGCTTTAATTAGGTCTTTTGAGGGTTATAACGTGTCCTGGTTCACGGTTTAAGAAACAAAAGATAAAGGCTCAAAGTTTATTTGTATCCACCCAATCTTCATGATGATCTTCAGTCCTACGCTCAGTTAATTCAGACCATGCACTCGGGTTCCCCTAGGTTGGAAATTGCGCTGATGATAATAATGATGGTTCAGAAGTCAAGAGACTTGAAATGACAGTCACTACTTCCTTACAACTTTTGATTGTTATACAAGCTTGTTCTCATCTCTCTGTATAAGGTAAGGTCATGAGCTTCCCATCTTTCTTAGCTTTTGCCTCGAAAGGGACTCGGCTCATTTTTTTTTAGTAAGGATTTATTGACGATCCTTCTTTATTTGTCACTTTGGGAATAGCTTGTACAACATTTATTCATTTATTTGGAAGAGTTGAAAGGTTGTGAATGCCTGGCTTAATGATTACAGTGGACCATCATTGGCTTCCGATTTGAAAGACATCTTCGACACTTGCTTGCTGTGCGCGAAGCAAAATTTGTGAATGCAAACTTTTGTTGAAAGGTGTCTTGCATGAATGCACAACCAAGTTAACTGAGAACTACCCTGCCCCAGGTTAAGATTGCGGGTTTTATTCGTAAAGAAAAGAAACTCCTACTTCAAGGCTCAAAGGGTTTGATGAGGTATTATCTTCCTTATGTCTCCAGTGTTTGGGATTTAAACAATGCCTTACATCGTCAGCAAAGTTTTGATTTGAAAGCATACCAACAACAATTATGAGTATAACGTTTTCATCATCCTCCCTCCAATCTTTGCATAATCGAAAAGAAAGCGAAAAAGAAATAAAATATTTTTGTTTTTGTTTTTGTTTGTTTGTTTTTTTTTTAAAAGGAAGGCATAAAGACGTAAATAGCAAACACAAATGAATTGAATCCAAAAGTCGCAATGCTCATTTTATTAATTATGAAAGTACAAACATAATTTGAAAGCAAACAGCTAATACAAGATAAGGAAAATGCAAACAATAAGAAACAAAAGCCTAGTGACTAATCAGAAGCAAGAGTGAGTTGTCCTGTCTGAAACACTAAAGTCTGCTGAAGTCAGCTGAAGCTTCACTTAGCGTGCTCTGGCAAAGGATTGTTTTTGACATTCGGATTGGTGTCACGAAATGAGAGAATACCAATTCTGATAAGCTCTTGTACTCTAGGCTTCAACACAAAGCAACCTTCAAAGTTATGACCTACACCACCCTGATGGTATTCACAATGAAGATCGGTCCTATAGCCGACTGGAAGAGGATTTGGAGGAGGAGGCAGAGGCCTTGTGGTAACCAAACCTTTCTGAACCAGACCAGGATAAAGTTCAGTGTATGTTATTGGAATAGGATCAAAATTATTCCTATTATGGTACTGATTCTGTCCTACAGCCAGACGTTAAGGAGCTTGAGCTGGTCGTGGAGCAGTAACCACAGGAGTAACAACAGCAATAGTGGAGTGATCAATATACTGGGGTCGAGGACGAGGCCTTCTGGTTTCAGTCATGACATCATTGGTATAGTCTTCTCTCTTCTTCTGGAAATTCCCAAAGGATTTCTTAGCACCATTAGAAGATTCAGCAGCCTTGGATACTTTACCATTCTTAAGTCCTTCCTCGAGTCTCTGACCAATAGTAACCAAATCAATGAAATTGGAGGAAACACTACCAATCATCTTCTCCCAGTAGAATGGGGATAAGGTATCCATAAACATTCTAGTCAATTCCTTCTCTGCCAAAGGAGGTTCAACTTGAGAAGCCAATTCTCTCCAACGCTGAGCATATTCCTTGAAAGACTCTTTCTCATTCTGAGACATATTTTGAAGCTGACGGCGATCTGGAGCCATGTCGAGGTTATATTTATATTGCTTCATGAAGGCATTAATAAGATCCTGGAAACAGTGAATGTTGTTCTGTTCAAGATTCATATACCATTTATGAGAAGCTCCACTCAGACTGTCTTGAAAACAATGGATAAGCAACTTCTGATTCTTGGCATGAGCAGCCATCTTTCGGGTATACATGACCATATGAGCTCTTGGACAAGAATCACCTTTGTACTTCACAAAATCGAGAGTCTTGAATTTAGCAGGCATAACAATGTCAGAAACCAAACCCATGTTTTCTGCATCAATGTTGAAGAAATCAGTACCCTCTACGGCTTTAAGTCTCTTGTCTATAGTTTGAAAATGTTCACGGACAATCGCGGGTTCAACAAAATCTTCATGGTCTTCACCCTGAGCATTGGCAGCATTGCACTCATAAAGAGGGTTCTCAAATGGAGGTCGAGTGGTCTGGGCAACAACATGAACCACAGGTCTAGGCTCGGAGAAAACAGGAGCTTGAAATGTTGGTCCAACAGTCTGACCAATCATACCAGTAGATGCAAGAGGTGGTGAGTAGTTGCGTGGCAAACCAAACTCTAGACAAGTTGAAGGTGGCACCTGAACAGGCTGAGGATCAGCATTTGAAACTTCCTGAATGACAGTCCTTTAGGGCTGCTCTCCTCTAGCAATCAAGAATTAGAGCATTTCAGTGAGCTTGGTCATGCTTGACTTAAGTTCATCGATATCCATTCGGACCTCTGCATTGTGTGCTTCTTGCTCTGACATTATGCGTCTGTAGTTAGCTCTAGTCTGATATTTGTGTTGAGGAATCAGCTTGATGACTCACAGGTGACACTGGAAGATAGAGACAGCTGGAAATGAGTTGCTGGACAAACGGATGTATGCAATGATATGCAATGCAAATGATATGCAATGCGATGCAATGGTTTCAAGGAACTCAAAAGTAGGTTGCAAACATTTCGGAAAAAAAAAGGGTTCATTTTATAATCCATGATTTTATTGATTTTGCCAGGGATAGAACAATTGAGTTCCTTGAAACCAGAGGGTTATTCACGAATGCATGAATGGATGGATGCATAAACACAAGCAAAGCACACAGGAAAAGGGCCCTAGGTTTGAAAGGTCACAGCATGGAGCCAAGGTCTAACCATCCCAATAGGTGTGCACTATGGTTTCAAATGTACCTGCCGAACGGGTTCTACAAAGTTCCCAGAGTCTACAATCTATCTTTCGGATATTATCGATTTTCCAAATCACTTGATAGTCAATAATATTCTCAAGAGAATCTCTTCTGAGTGTAGTATCGCGTAGCAACTAATTCAGGAATAGACTCCCTCATAGTCCCCGCACTACATCCTAATAGGCCAAGTTGGGTTAAAGGTAACTACGGTCCTTAGTCTCGATGGCCTTTAGTTCGAAATAATATCGTCTTCACGAATGGACTCGTTGGACAATATTAAATTCGAGAGGGCCTAAACTGAGTGATGATGTCTCAATTCAACTTCTTCAGGAATCGACTCCCTCAAAGTCTCCTTGAATTATCATCGTCATATCATAATTTACGCTCAAGTCCGGGTGTAGGACTTATCTCACCACACAAATAGTAACCCTGCACATAGAAAACCCAAGCAGAACAGGTATATATACATATATAAAGATATATAGGCAAACAAGAAAATAAATAACATAGATATAAAAAAGTTAGGGGAAACCCTCAAAAAGTCCCCAGCAGAGTCGCCATTTCTGTCGCGGTGAGAATCGGATGTCAAGCTATTATATTAACTTGAATCACAAATTTTAAATTTCACCACCGGTCTTTGATTTATCCAAAGGAAAGGTTAAAGATCAAAAAAACCTACGTTTAAGAGAATCTAGGTTCGGGGGTTGGTTACGCTTAGGGAAGGTGTTAGCATCCTAAACGTCTGTAGTACTCTACAGGAACCTCTTGTTATTATTTATGTTATTTATTGCTCGCTTGCTAAGGGTATCTGCTAAGGGAAAGACCTAGGGGTTAGTATCTAAGTATACTCGCCAAGACGTCGCATCTTGTGCCTACGTATCCTGACGGGAGTGGAATCAGAGTATCCGTAATTCCCCTCAATGAGGGAAAGAAACTCTTGACGGTGGTCAACGTTCCAGGGGGAGGTAGCGTCTATGTCAAGGTGCTACATAGAATGCAGTGACTCTAAAGTTAAAGTTAGGTTGAGATGGAGGGAAGATTAAGTGTGCATGGTAGAACACATGAATAGAGTACGGTGACTCCGATCCTAAGGATATGATAAAAAGGGAGGTCTTAAAATTTTCCTAAGTTGTGACATAGCAGTCAACAATGGAACCTTTCCTTTAGAATGGATTAAAGGGACAATGCTAACTTGATATTATCATGCAATACTTAATTAAATCCAAAATGAATTTCTAACCTGAAACTAATTAGAACCAAACAAGATTCAAAATCTAATTAATATAAAATATTTAAATTTTTAAAATTATAATTAGCAAAAACATACAAAGAAATAACATAATAAATAAAAGAAAAATAAGTAAATCAACAAAAACATAAATATGTGTGGGCCGGTGGGACTCAGCAAACCCACACGGACCCACCAACAAACAACACATCAGGTCTTGTTAAGAGAAGAAAAAGACCAGAACAATCGACCTTCTCCATCATTCTCAATTGTTCTCACTCCTTTCATCCTTTTTTCATCCTCGCACGTCTCTCTCTCTATATCATGAACAAACAGCGAACAAACCACACCTACAACAATATCATCAAAGGAAAAAGAGGAAAAGTGTACCTGCGGCGGAAGGTTGCAATTGGAGCGGTCTCGTGGAGTTTCTTGCTGTAGGTCAATCGACGGTTGCGATTGAGGGAAATCTCCGAAGTTGTTCACGGCGGCAACGCGATTGACAGGAATCAGCTGTAACGTTTGACAGAGCTTTAGGCGTGGCATCAGAGGTTTGTGATGGTGATGTCGGCGTCGCGCAAGGGTGTCTGATGGTGGCTTTGACGTAGCTGCGAAAAGGTACGAGTTGACGTCGACGTAGTGTTTGTGAATTGGATTTCTTCCTCTGAGTATGCGTATGAATTCTTTGAGTTGACGCTGTTCTTGATGGGAATTCTTGTGTGTGAATGTTTCTGAATGATTTTTCCTTTGTGTGATATTCTGACCTCTGTGATTTTTCAGCTCTTATTCAAAACCTGTGAATATGTGATACTGTATGTGTGGTATCTTTTTTGTGAATTTCTCTTCCAATCTCCTTGCGTGTTCGTTGTTACTGTTGTTGTCGTGATGATGCTCTTTCAATTCGTGTATGTGAATTTTGAATTGCCTTTGCAATGTGTGTACCTGAGGTATGTGTGTGAGTTTAAACCGTGTGCTCCTCTCTGTGTGATTACGTCTCTATTTTCTGAGTGTGTTGGTATTGTATGATATTTTCTGGGATTTTTCACTGATGTTTTGCTCTTCCAGTTGTGTGAATCTGTCCGTCTTTTTATAGGAATTTGGGATCAAATGTGTTGATTCTGGCATTAAATCGTGAGATCGTGGTGTTGATTCTGGCTTGATAAAGCTTCCCGTTTTGATTCCAACATGTCTGATTTAGTATTGAGCGAATTCGAGACTTGCCGTAAATGCGTGATTGTGTCTGAGAATGGTTGGAAATTGATTATCGCTTTTGATTCTTTGCCATTTTGGTTTTGGACATTATTGGGAACTTATTCCTTTCATTTATCTCATGATCCTTGAATTAATTTTGGTTGATGATTCAGATTTTTCCTTATGCAGGCTCGTGTTTTGGAAAGAAATAACCTTGTCTGAATCGTGTTTTTGATTGTGTTAGAACCATAACAACACTTGATTCTTTCATTGATACATGATTTTATTTCCCCTTGAACGTGTGATTTTGTTCTTTGATGTGATGATTGTGAAATGATGAAGTTTCCTTTTTGTTTTGGTCAGGTTTGTAATTGAGAATTCAAGGAGGGTGGCCCCGCCGATGCTAATATTAGGCGGCGATAATTTTGGAATGCTTTGCTGGAATATGAAGTGGCTTGTAGTACAGCTGGCCGTGTGAAATTGATAAGGGATAACAATATCAAGACCCTTTGCAGTACAGTCCGTGGAAACAAGCTTGAAAGTTTAGGATCTTGACTTTTGGGAATTTAAACTTAGAGTTCTTGAGATTTTGGAGTTAATTTGAGATTAATTGGAAACCTTGAAGTTTAGAATCAAACTTGATGCAAAACACACAAAACTCCTTGAATAATGAATGAATCACTTGCCAAAATTCAAAAAAATGGGGCACATTGTAACTTGATTGAATTCTAACATGACTAAAGCTTGAAAAATTGAACATGGACCTTACATATTCATGGTGAAGTATGGACCGTTATTTGCCAAATTCGAAAGTAGAAAACATTGTAATTTGACTTTGCACATTTGTAGCAAACATAGTGAACTAATTTGAATTTTTGTAAGGAACATGGTCACGAACTTCGCTATATGAACTCCTCGCCAAATCTTGATTCAAGAAAGTTTACCACTCCAACACATACTGATCGCAAACTACTAAAATTCCTAACTCTTTCAATTGACAACTAATGATCCGACTTTGCAAGTAAGACCAAACTATGCCCTGAAAAATCCTTTAAAAGTGAGGATACCACTTACAAAGCAACACACCACAAAACTCCAACCAATCCTGTAATGACCAGCACCTAATGGACAAAGAACCCTAATCTCCTTGAGACACACTAAAGCCTTTGATGGGAAGATACCCAGGATGATGATAAGAACCAGCTGAAAATTCAACCAGTAGAAAACCATAGGGTCTCTTGAATCAGAATCTATTGGTCACATCTTGAAACACTGAATCGTGAGAAAACAAAACAATCTCCACTTGAAATTAAAATTCCTGCACAAACCCGTTAGTGATAAAGCATGCAGATATGCAAAAAGAATGTGGGATCTTATGGTCAAAAATTAGGGTATGACACCATGCACTACATGATGCACTGAAACATATATTAAAATACAACTGCTAGGGAATCTAATGCACGTACGAATGCACAAGACTAATATGCTAATGATCGATATGATGTTATGATTGCATGTCATGCGTATGACGATGCAAATGATTAGGCAGGCTGGGGATAGGTTTCCTTGTCGAGAGTATCACCAGGGATTGGATTTGATAATTGCCAAATGAAATTGGACTTTGGTTATTTTGTGTTTGCCAATAAATTGGACTTTCAGGTATGATGAGGATGCCAACAACGGTGGACTTTTAGTAGTTGCCAATGAAGAATGAACTTTAAAGGGTATTTTTGAAGTTGCCAACGAGTGTGGACTTTTGATTAGTTGCCAATAAAGGATTGGACTTTGGGTTTTATGGGGGTGGTGAGAGTTCTTTGGAGACTATTTGTTCCCCTTTAGTTCTCCCAACACCAAAATAAATTTTATTGCTCTCAAATATTGTCTTTATTAACCGAAGTTTCAAAACATAATTTATCAAAAACAAAATTAATTTGCAAGCAATCAGATAAAGTAAAAAAAAATTGAGCACAATTTTTGTGAGAAATCTCTCTTTGTATTGATTTGCCCCTGGAATGGGTAAGTATGTACAAGGATGCAATTCCTTAATGAGGTAATTGCGGTGCAAGAAAAAACGTAATGGCAATACAAATTAATGAGGTTCCATTGAGTTTCAACACTGCTATGGTCCCTATGACTTTGATAACTTCAACACCTTGCTTCGTAGGAAGATGGCTGGGTTGAATTCTCTCTTCAGCGGTACATCAGGATCAAGTGGACGTGCGTACTAGATACTTTGCCTTGGAATCTATCCCTAACTTTTGCCTGGATCGCCCTTTCGGGTTTTCAATCCACCGGGACGCCCTTTTTTGCCTGAACCGCCCTTTCGGGTTTTCAATTCAGCGGGCCTATTTCTTTTATTTTATCCCTAATTTTTTCCTGGACTGATTTTGTTTTTTCAGGTCCAACGGGATTGCCATTTTTGCCTAAGTCGCCTTTTCAGGTTTTCGACTTAGCGGCTTTATTATTCCACTTTTTTAGGCATAGTATCGCTTAACGTACTCTGCATTCACCGAGTATGGTAATTCATCACCGTCCATAGTTGTGAGCTTCAAGGCACCACCAGAAAATGCTTCTTTTACCACATATGGGCCTTCGTAATTTGGCGTCCACTTGCCCCTGGATTCATTATACATAGTCATGATCCTCTTGAGCACAAGTCTCCTTCCTGGAATGTCTGAGGATGCACTTTCTTGTCAAAAGCTTTCTTCATGCGTCTTTGATAGAGCTGGCCATGGCATATTGCTGCCAAGCATTTTTCTTCGAGAAAGTTGAGTTCATCAAACCTCGTCTTCACCCACTCTGCTTCACCAAGCTGAGCTTCCATCAATACTCTCAATGAGGGGATTTCGACTTCTATCAGAAGGACCGCTTCCATGCCATAAACCAATGAGTAAGGAGTTGCCCCTGTTGAAGTTCGCACTGAGGTATGCTAGCCGTGCAGCGTAAAAGGTAGCATCTCATGCCAATCCTTATAAGTGACCACCATTTTCTGAATGATCTTTTTGATGTTTTTGTTGGCTGCCTCAACGGCTCCATTCATCTTGGGTCTGTATGGTGTTGAATTATGGTGCTCAATCTTGAAACTAGCACACAGTTCATCCATCATTTTGTTATTGAGATTAGACCCATTGTCAGTGATGATACGGTTAGGCACTCCATATCTGCATATAATGTTATGTTTCAAGAAGCGAGCGACCACTTGCTTGGTAACGTTCATATACGATGCAGCCTCAACCCATTTAGTAAAGTAGTCTATGGTAACCAATATGAAGCAGTGTCCATTTGAGGCCTTTGGCTCGATCATCCCAATCATATCTATTCCCCACATGGAAAATGGCCATGGTGAAGTCAAGAAGTTCAAAGGAGTGGGAGGTACATGAATCTTATCAGAGTATATCTAGCATTTATGGCATGTTCGGGCATGATGGTAGCAATCAGCCTCCATGGTAAGCCAATAATAGCCTGCTCTCAATATCTTCTTTGCCATAGTATGCCCATTTGCATGGGTACCAAAACAACCTTCATGAATGTCTTTCAGAATCTGCTCAGCTTCATGCTTTTCCACACATCTGAGTAGTACAATATCATGATTACGCTTGTATAGTACATTCCCATTGAGGAAGAAATTTGATGCCAATCTACGCAAAGTTCTCTTATCCACCACCAAAGCGCCCTCTGGATATTCTTGTTTTTCCAGATAACGTTTGATATCATAGAACTATGGCTTTTCATCTGACTCTTCATCGGCAACCAAACAGTGAGCGGGCTCTTCAAATCGCTGTAGATCAATATGTGGCTGATGGTTGGGCCATTTCAGTTTATACATAGAAGCCAAAGTTGCCAGAGCGTCTGCCATATGATTTTCTTCTCTAGGCACATGGGTAAAGGTGATATCATCAAATCTGGGAAGTAGCTTTGCCACATAATCCCCGTATGGAACTAAGTTGGCATGTTTGGCATCCCAGTCACCTCTAATCTGGTGTATTACTAGAGCAGAATCTCCAAACACATTAAGAGTCTTGATTCTTAAGTTGATGGCTTCTTCCAACCCGAGTATACAAGCTTCGTATTCAGCCATGTTATTGGTGCATGGAAAGCAAAGCTTAGCGGTAAATGGCAAGTGGAAATTCTTGGGTGATGTAATCACGGCCCCAATTCCACTCCCATGATCATTTGAGGCACCATCGAACATAAGAGTCCATCGTTCCCCTGGTTCGGGCCCTTCATATGGACCTAGCTCTTCATAATCTTTTAGTACCATTATGTCTTCGTCTAGAAAATCGAACTTCAAGGGCTGATAATCATCCATCGGTTGATGGGCAAGATGGTCCGCCAGTATGCTACCCTTGATGGCTTTTTGAGTGACGTATTGAATGTCGTACTTAGACAAAAGCATTTTCCATCGGGCTATTCTGCCGGTGAGAGCAGGTTTCTCAAATATGTATTTAATAGGATCCATCTTGGAAATCAGATAAGTAGTGTGGGCCAACATGTATTTCCTAAGACGTCGAGCAGCCCATGCTAATGCGCATCAAGTCTTCTCGAGTAAGGAATATCTTGTCTCCCAGTCATTGAACTTCTTGCTGAGGTAATAGATGGCATGTTCTTTCTTTCCCGTCTCATCTTGTTGCCCCAACACAGAACCCATAGATTCTTCAAGTACAGTCAGGTACATAATGAGTGGCCTTTCAGAAAGAGGCGGTATCAGGATCGGTGGTTCTTACAGATACTCTTTGATTTTATCAAATGCCCCTTGGCAATCATCATCCCACGCAATTGACTGATTCTTTCTTAGCAGCTTGAAGATAGGTTTGCAGGTGGCAGTAAGATGTGAAATAAATCTGGCGATGTAGTTCAATCTTCCCAGAAAGCCACAAACCTATTTCTCCGTCCTAGGCGCAGGCATATTCTGAATTGCCCTCACCTTATCAGGATCCACTTTGATTCCTTTCTGACTTATAATGAAGCCCAACCATTTTCCAGATCGTACCCCAAATGTGCACTTGTTGGGGTTGAGTCTCAGTCAAAACTTCCTCAATCGAACAAACAGCTTTTGCAGATTGATCAAGTGCTCTTCCTCGATTTGAGACTTGGCAATCATATCGTCGACGTACACTTTAATCTCTTTATGTATCATGTCATGAAAGAGCATTACCATTGCACGTTGATACGTTGCCCCAGCATTCTTAAGTCCGAATGGCATCACCTTATAGCAGAAGGTGCCCCATGGTGAAATAAATGTGGTCTTCTCCATATCCTCTGGATCCATCTTAATTTGATTATACCCAGAAAATCCGTCCATAAAAGAGAACACGGAGAACTGAGTTGTGTTGTCAACCAATACATCCATGTGAGGTAATGGGAAGTCGTCCTTAGGACTAGCTCTGTTCAAATCTCTGTAATCCACACACATGCGAACCTTTCCATCTTTCTTGGGTACCGGCACAATGTTGGCAACCCATTGTGGGTACTTTGTTACTGCCAGGAATCCAGCATCAAGCTGCTTTCGGACTTCTTCATGAATTTTGAGAGCCATATCCGGATGGGTCCTTCTTAACTTCTGTTTGACGGTATGGCATTCCTCCTTGAGTGGTAACTTGTGTACAACCATATCAGTATCCAACTCAGGCATGTCTTGATACGACCAGGCGAATACGTTAGCATACTCATGGAGGAGCTCTATCAACTTGGTCTTGACTTAAACTTGAAGAGATGCACCTATCTTTACCTCTCTTCTGTCTTCCTCAGTACCCAGGTTGATGAATTCCATGTTTTCTTGGTGCGGCAGGATGACTTTCTCCTCTTGCTTGAGTAGCCATGCCAACTCATCGGGGAGTTCACAATCTTTCGCGCCTTCCTCTTCAGCTTGGTAGATTGGGCAATCAAAGTCATATAGGCCCGTAGCAGTGTCTATATCAAGGACCTCGGTGGTGTTTCTGCATGTTTATGATTTATGAAGTTTATTTAGGAAAGTGTGTGCATAAAAATATTACCATCTATTGTAAAGTAAAAAATGAAAGAAAGTGAGCGAAAATTGAATGAAAACTGAAATTCATTAATGATAATCAAAGTTTTAAAACATCAGGTGGCCCATACAATGCTTCACTACGCCTTGCGCAGAGCGTAGGATTTTTGATAAACAGTAAAATTACGTTTGGTGTGTGAAGAACTGAGGGACTTCAACGGTCTTCCATTTCTGGAGCTCTTCACCAGGCTTTGCTTGTCGAATCCAGCTTGCAGAAGCTTGCTCATCACCAACATGGTCTTCAATGATCATTGCTACTGGAGAACCAAAGATGTGCCCAACACTTGTAAAAATCTTCTCAACAGGAAGGATCTGATTTCCGTTGTATGGAACAAAGGCTGAATTGCAGGATGGCCGATAACCTATCCCAAACTTATCAAACTTTTCAGTAACCTCAACCATTTTGCCCCATCCTTGGGCACTTCCCTCTTCCACCACAGCTTTAGCTTCCTCGTATGAGGCCATCGATGATCTTAATTCTTGGTGCTCTGGTACCTGTTGCACAGCCAGTGTACTTACCACTTCAAAAGACTGGAAAGGTGTCTCAACCATTTCACCTTCAACATCAATGTAGCGGAACGATGTCAAATGGCTTACCAGGATATCTTCTTCACCGCCTATTACAACCATTTTGTCATTGGTAATAAACTTCAGCTTCTAATGAAGGGTGGACGTAACTGCCCCTGCTGAGTGAATCCAGGGCCTTCCTAGCAAGCAACTGTAACCAGGATAAATGTCCATTACTTAAAAAGTAACGGTAAAGATAGTAGGTCCAATCTTAATTAGCAAGTCCACCTCACCAATAACCGCACGCCTAGATCCATCAAACGCCTTCACTATGAGAGTACTTGGCTTCATGCTTACTCCCCTTATAGGCATCTTTTCCAGAGTAGTCTTAGGGAGCACATTCAAAGAGGATCCAGTATCCACCAAGACCCTAGACAACAAAGTATCTTCGCACCTAATGGAAATGTGAAGAGCCTTGTTATGGTTCTTCTTTTCAGCAGTCAGATCATCATCATTAAACCCAAGAAAATTGCCAGTAGTGACGCTGGCTATCACATCATCAAATTGAGCTACAGTGATACCTTTGGTGATATGTGCGGCACTCAATACTTTCAACAGGGAAGATCTGTGCGCCTCAGAACTGAGCAGTAAGGAGAGCATAGATATCTTGGTGGGAGTTTGATTCAATTGATCGACTACCTTGTAGTCGCTCTTCTTTATAATCTTCAGAAACTCTTCAGCCTCTTTCTGTGTGAATGCCCCCCTTGGAGACGATAACCCTTCTTGTAATTCAGCACTCGGAGTTTCCGCTGGTATAGCAATCGCCTTACCTTTGTCATTGTTTGGCATATCTGCTTGTTTTGCTGCAAAGATTCGACCACTACGGGTCATTCCACTTGGTCCTACTACAGCGCACACTTAGCACCACCATATTCAACGACTGCCTTTTCTGGCCCTTGTTTAAAAACTTCAGACTCAGGAACACTAACAGGATACTCAATAGTTATCGGAACCGAGCGTACTTGCCTTGGTTTGCTAACATCCGCCTCATCAAACTGAATAACCACAGGTGCAGGACGAACTGGTCTTTGTTGGAAAACATTAGCTCCATCATATTCAATGATTACCGGAGCAGGACAAACTTGTCTTTGTTGACAACCTTCAGGTGCATCATACTGAATGTTAATGGCAGCCACACTTTGCTCTCTTGCATCCCGGCGTTCAACCTGAATCAAACCTTGATCCAGGAATTTCTGCAAATGTTTTTTAACCACCTCATCAGTCAAATTATCAAGCTCATCTTCAGGAATCATCCCACATCTCTTCAATTTTTCTCCTATAACCGTCATAGGAGTACGAATATCTTCAACCCTTGTAACCAACCTCTGTCCGCTGCCTTCTTCCACAGCATTAACAGACGGTCCTCCATGCGGGGGCATGGGATTGTGTTTAACATTAGCGCCTCGCTGAGTGAAAGTAAGATCTTTGGACTCAACCAAATCTTGAACTCTGTTCTGAAATGCATAACAGTTTTCTATATTATGCCCGGGAGCACCCTTATGAAACTCACAATGGGCGTTGGCATCGTATCCGGGAGGATATGGGAAGACTGCTGGCCTCAAATCTCTGAGTTTCATATGACCACTCTGATACAAGTGAGAAAAAATATGGTTATACGGTATTGGCACAGGATCGATATGCCTTCTTGGTCTTGGCTGCCTCTATGGTGGGGCATTCTGATATTGCGGCGGAGGAACGTTTTGATAATTCGGTTGTTGAGTAGGCTGTTGAGGTGGGGCTTGTGCAACTGCAGCCACTTGCTGATATGGTATATTCACTGGGGCTCTACCCCCTCGTCCTCTCATGACAGCATTGGTCTCTTCATCCTTCCTCTTCACAAAAGGCTTTTTAACTCCACTTGTAGAAGCAATAGCAGCTTTTTCTTCAACTAGCTCTCGATTCTTTCTCCTACTGACACAATCTCAACAAAGTTAGGGAAGCTAGATCCCAGCATACGGTCCAAATACTGAGGCTGCAAAGTTCCCATGAACATATCCATCAATTCTTTGTCCAACAAGGGTGGTTGAACACGAGAAACCAAGTCCCGCCAACGTTGAGCATATTCTTTGAATGACTCATTGTTACGCTGAGTCATATCTTGTAATTGAGTACGGTTTGGCGCTAAATCAGTGTTGTACTGGTAATGTTTGAGGAACGCCTCAGAGATATCCCTCCAGGTATTAATCTGTCTCTTCTCTAGTTGCATGTACCATTCCAGCGATGCCCCACTGAGGCTATCCTGAAAGTAGTGAATTAGAAGAGGGTCGTCCTTAACGTGGGTAGCCATTTGCGATAGTATGCTCGCAAATGAGTCTTAGGGCAGCTAAGTCCCTTGTATTTGTCAAACGTCGACACTTGAAACTTATGAGGGATTACCAGTCCAAGGACCAAACACATGTCGACAGCATCCAAGCCGGGAGTTGTCTGAACCTCCAAGGCCTTGAATTTCTCTTCTAGTACATGCAATCGGTCAGCAGATGGATCAGATCCAGCAAGCTGAAGAGGTGGAGGTGGTACATAGAAGGCATCGAATTGCTCATCCACATCACTCACAGACCCGTCTGAGTGTTCTGACACATCAGAGGTAGGGATTCCTTTGACTCCAGAAGTTCTTATCTTTTCAACCAGCTTCTTGGCATTGGCCACTGTTTCAGCATCTTTCTCTTTCTGGGCAAGCAACATCATAGTTTCCAGTAGCTGATCCATTTTACCCTTCAGCTAATTGATATCATTCCTTATTGTGTTTTGGTTCTCCTCGATCTGTTCCAGCGTCATCTTGAAGCTTTGACGAGTCTCGTATCGGTGTCGAGTAGTCAGATTTTCTGTTTGGAGAAATGATAGAGTAAATGAGTTTATTGCTGGGTGTTTGTGGAGAATGCAATGATATGTATGCAGCATGGTATGCATTTGTTTTCAGGGAATCGTTCGAATTAATCATTATTTATACATGAATATTAAGAAACAAACTGTTGCAAAGGAAATTAAGTCTCATTCATTCATAAGATTGTAATAATCAAGTGATGCATAATCATCCAGACATTAGTACTATTCATAAAGCAAGAAAGTACAAAAGTAACATAAAGATTCAAAACTTGGGCCTTCGAGCCCCGCGCTCCTTCAACTCTTCTTTAAACCTCTTCAACATCTCCCTACAAAGGCAAACAAAATTGACAATTGCTTGAGGGGTAGATTTGTCGAGAGCCTCCAAAGCATCTCTATGCTTCCACACCAAGTCTTCAGCCAACCAGTTACAAAAATCGGCTAGCCCATTAAGCTTGTTGCGGTACATATCCCTATCAGCTATTAGAATGTGAATGGAGCGTTCATAACCAGTACATTCATCAAGCACCTTCTTCCTCGCAGAGGCCTAAATATATTTATCTGCAAGGACAGCCTCAAGATGATTCTTCTACTCTTCTGCAAGCCTTTTGAGATTATTCAGCTCGCCACACACTCTGTCCCAATCCGCTGGCCCCACATAAGCAACTCTCATGAGATCCTCTTTAAGTTGGCGTTCCAATGCTTCTGAAGCCTTTGACTGGTGTAGAGCTGAACTTAATTTTATTATTTTCGCTCCCATCTCTTCCCTAAGTGCATTTTTCCTCTTAGTGGCAAGGAGCCAAGCTTTCCTATTTTTGGCACACTTCTTGTAAGCTTGATCCAATTCCTCCTTAAGCCTATCTATTGCTCCATTAGCTTGGTTCAGACACACCTTAACCTTATTTTTTTGCTGCTCTTCTTCATTTGCCCAACTTCCTATTGCTTCAAGTTGAGTGTTCTTGCGCTGAAGCTCCCACTTTAAGTCATTCTTCTCCTTAGTAACATTCTGAAGCTTCGACTCAAGTTGCTCATTTTCCTTTACTAATCTGTCTATCGTTGCCTTGAGATCCTCGGCCTCCTCAATCGGGACGTGAGTAGGCTTTGGCTCAGGCAAAGGCTCGGACACCTTAATGGCAAAGGGCATCTTGATTCTTTCCACTCTTTCTCTGACCCATATGAAGTAAGGCTCTTTAGTAATGTTGTTCCTTCTCCCCAACTCAGCTTTTCCTTTCCTATGGACCTCCTTCCATGCCTTTGGGATTCTTTTGAGTAGGCCAGGGTTCTCAGCTTTCAAACCATGCACTAAGAATGCCTCCAAAGCCTTCTTATCAGGTGGCCCACTCATCGGATACCCCAACTGCCTCATGGACAATATAGGATTAGATTTAATATAGCTGCGGTTTTCGATGAGGGGAACATTAGGGAACTGACCAAAACTGGATATGACTGCATCGTAGTCTAGGGAGTACCAAGATAAGTCATCTGATCTGAGGGTTCCCAACCTTTGGGCCCAACTTTCGTCCACTTGTTCTATGAAGGGTCCCTTCTCCGGAAGGTGCATTTGGGTCCATTGGTACAACAGAGGAGCACAACACGCAATCATACCACCTTTCTTAACGTGTCTCCAACTCAGGTAATAACATACGTCAGCTAGAAGGGTAGGCACCGGGTTTCCTTTGAGGAAAACATGGATGGCAGTAACATCTATGAAATCATCTACATCCACATTAGGAAACAGAACAATCCCATAGATGGCCAATGCTACAGCAGCATAGCAGGCTTCCCAACTTTCAGCTTTCAACAGAGTGTTGGCCCTTTCCAAAAGAAATTAGAGGAAGAAACCCTTGACCCCTCCCTTAGTCTTCCAATTGTTGGTGATGTCCTGTTTGGTCATGTGGAGAGCTTTTGCAATGATTTCATCCTTCAAAGTCACATCAACCCCTTCAAATAGCAACTTGCCCTTCATTGGGATACCCACCAGTTTCTCATACTCTTCAAGTGTTGGTGCTAACTGGAAGTCTTGAAATGTGAAACATCTTAAGGGAGCATCATAGAACTGTACGAAGGTGCTTAGCATGGCAAAGTCTACGTCTTGATTCAGAATACACAACAGTTTACCAAAGTTCTTCCCAAAGTTGATTCGGTAAACAGCAGGCATACGTGAAACCAACCCACGTAAAGCAGTCAGATTAGGCTTCTTGAACTTGAAAGAATGAGGGCATCGAAAGTCAGTTTCCATAATTCCTATCTGTAGCAAATGACAATTCTTAGATTCCCTGAAAACAAAAAGGTGTGAAAATGTTATGGTCATGCGATGCTCATGCAAGGGTACAGGATTAAAAGCACCATCTGATTCTGAGGAAGGAGCCAGACACAGAATATCACTGATCACAAGACCCCCCCCATAGGTAGGCTCTAACCGGGTAGGTGCCTAGAGTTATGGATATCTTTCAAAGACATTATAGCCATGACGAAGGAACATCAGACGATAATATCTTTGAAAGGATCTCGTCTAGGTGAGGTCTTCGTTTCTTCCCCACGAGAAAGACTCCTCGGAGGCGCCCATTACACAACCATCGACACACGGGTTCTAAGTAGGGTTCTCAAAATCCTAGATCGAGGTCGAAAATATTACTGTCAGGAAGTAATACGTTCGAGGGATCTCATCTGATTGTGGCGTTCGCATTAACCCACAAAGAGTTAACACTACCAACCACCATGGATAAATGGGTTAATGGTCCTTGGGATCGACGATTCAGGCTCAAAAACATTATCATCGTGACGAAGTAAAGTCAAAACGATAACATTTCCAAGGGAATCTACTCCAAGCGGGGTCTTTGCTTTGGCTCACGTGGAAGAAACCATGCAAGCCTCCACTACACAACCACCATCCTAATCCTAGGGTTATACTCGGACTCGGGTGTAGAGTCATCTCACAAAGCACCAATGATCAGAGAACCCCAACAGTGTCATACAAGAAAATAATAGGATATAATAACAATAAGCAAGCAAATAGATAATAGATAGTTAAGCAAGCAAGCAAACAAATAAGAGAAGATAAACACACAAGCGGATCTAACACTCATGAATCGAGTCAAGTTAGGCTTGACTCTCTCTAGCATAGGGCAATGCAAATCCCCAACAGAGTCGCCATCTGTTGTACCTCAAAAAAATACGATCCTCGCGATGGACGCGGAAAAACTGTTCGAAACAGAGTCGCCACCGAACTTTATTCATTCCTAGGAAGGAATAGGAAAATATCGATAAAACCTTTAAAGGATAAGAAAATGGTCATCACAACCAAATTCGGGTTCGGAAGTCGATTACGCAAAAGGAATGTATTAGCACCCTCTACGTCCGTTGTACTCAACGGGAACCTCTTGATTCGATTCGTGAGAAAGTTAGATACGTTTGTTTGCTACCTTCTAAGGTAAAAGGGTTGGTTTTTAAAAGGGAAAATGGGGTGGTTTTTTTTATTAGTGTGCTCGGCAAGGATTAGAACCCTTGTGCCTACGTATTCCCTCGTGCAATGGGAAAGTCAGAGCATTCGTAGTTCGTGGGACTACGGTTGTTTGGTTTGTATTTTTATAGGCGCCAATTGTCCACACACGAGTAAGAGAACTTGCACTCAAACAATTGAGGAGAAAGGTCAAAGACTTGGCCCCCTCACATCACCTTTTAGAAAATTGTTTGAATATATGATTAAGTATATTAAAGAGTTTGATTAAGAAAAGAATTTGACTTGCGTGTGTTTTAGGGTTTCGACTGCACAAGGTGAGAAAAAAGAGTTTTAATCGTATTGGATGTTTTAGAGGTGACAATTGCCCACACACGAGTAAGAAAACTCGCACCCAAACAATTGAGGAGAAGGGTCAAAGACTCGACCACCCTCACTTCACCTTTTAGTAAAAATGTGTTTAGATATGGATTAAATGTTTTAATGATTGCTTAGAAAATGGTTTAAATGTCGTCGAGTTACAAGTGTTTTAGAGGCGTCAATTGTCTACACACGAGTAAGAGAACTCGCACCCAAACAATTGAAGAGAAAGACCAAAGACTTGATCCCCCTCCTTTTCACCTTTTAAAATTTAAATAGAGATTACGTGCTTTAATAATCGATACGGAAAAAGAAATTTGAGTGTTGTCGGATTACAAGTGTTTTAAAGGCGTCAATTGTCCACACACGAGTAAGAGAACTCGCACCCAAACAATTGAGGAAAAAGGCCAAAGACTTGATCCCCCTCTTTTTCACCTTTTAAGAAATGATATTTAGTATAATTAAATGCATTAATTTGATTTAAGAAAAATACTCGACGTTGGATCGAGGTTTGGATTTGCGTGCGAAATGGTTTGAGAACTAATGGAAATGAGGTCCTATGGTTTAAGGTAAGGTCGATTGCAAGGCAAACGCGCTCGACTTACAAGAGGTAAAGGGACTTGATATGTGGATCAAGTGAATGTCGGAGATTAATTGAATTTGATTTGGAAAATACTTGACGTTGGATCAAGCTTGTTTATTGTTGTAAAAAGGGGTTGATTTTAATCTTATGGGAGAGGGGTGTAATTAATCAAGTGGGAATAATCGAGCCATGATTAAAGTGAGCCAATCACATACACGCATACAAACCAAAGTGAAATGTGCAATAATTATCGTTGTATAAAGCCCAAGAGGAGGCATCGTGAGGTCGATTGCGATCGTGAAAACGATCGGCTTACAAGGTATGAAAATGGTTTGACATAAAGTCACAATATTAGTTTGAAAAAGATTTTTTGGTTTGGACAATCATAATATGAATAGCATACATATAATTAAAGCATGAAATAAAATCCACATGAATAAAGTACACACATAATAACTATAAAATAAAATGGTGGGATAAAAAAATCAAGCACATTAGTAACCTAGTCTTAAGGATAATTCTAAGGAGGGAAGTCCTACACTAAAATTAATTTCTAGGGTTTTTAGAAATAAAATAAAGTTCAAATAATTAATTAGATTAAATCAAAATATTTAATAAAATTAATTATCAAAATTAATTAATATTAAATAAAATAATTTAATAAAATTAATTAAATAAGAATTGGGAATTAATTAGAAAGAGTATTTTTTAGATTTTTTTTAGAATTAAAACTAAATTAATAATTAATTAAATTAAAATTCAATATTTAATAAATTAATCATAAATAGATTAATTAATATTAAATAAAAAATTTTAATAAAATTAACAAACTTGTTTTAATAATATTGTTTTCAAAAGTTTGCTTTTAAATAAAAAAAAACTTAAGAAAAAAACAAAACTAGAATGGGCCAGAAAAACAGAAATTAGGCGGGTGTGTTTAAGAAAACTGCCAGGGCCCAAATGATGCAAGCCCAACGTGAGTTTGAGGGTTCACGGTGAACCCTAGTCAACTTCTGTTAACTGAAGAAAGAAATCTGGGACGTCCATTCACTGTAGAGTCAAAGATGACTCTTGATCCAGTGGCCGAAAACAACACGCGTGTGATGGGGAGTCAGGGAGCACGCAGGCAAATAGAAAAGGGTGACCGGTGACACTTGTCACCGGTGGATATGGCCACCCAACCAAGTCACAATATTCAGACGATAAAACAAGGAAAAAGAAAAAAAAACGTTACAAATCCACCCTCGTTTCTCTCTCTATGCTATTTTTCTTCTCTCACGCCTCTCTCTCTCTCTCTCTCACAAAAACGACCTGGCCGGAAACCTAATTCTCACTGGAGAAGAAGGTGGTTGGCGGCAGCGCCCCCCTCTTCTCCGGCCAACCACCAAATCAAAACCCCAAACCCACATAAATCCACCTTCCGAGTTCAAATCCAAGCTCAAATCAACCTAAAACCTCCTCAAAACCCTAAAATCGAACCTCACAGAAAAAAACCTAAATCTACAAACACAACTAAGATGTAGCAATTGAAAGAGGAATCTAAATCAGAACATAAAGGCGAGCAAGAATCAGGTTTCAAAACTACGAAAGGGAAAATAAGACTTACAAAATCGGAGTAAGTCCGAGTTCGCTTTTCTGATGAAGGTAAGCCTTTGACCTCTTTTAACTCTTTTCCTTTTTTGCTTCCATTTCTCCGGATGTAGTGCCTTTTTTCCTCTAAAATCTTGAACGGTGATGCAAAATTTAGCTCATCTTTACAAAATTTCAATGTGAAATTATGTAGAGATCTTAGAATGTGAGCTTTAGTGTTTTTCTGGGTTTGGGAAAATTCTTGCAGAAAAAGATTAGGGTTTTTTTGTGTGTCCTCCTTTGAATGAACAGTGTAGCATTTATAGGATGCTTGATACGTGTGAAGAAAAAGAATTCGTGTGAGTTTGTTAGAAAATAGGATGAGGTGTAATTCTGAGAGAATCAATCTGTTAGAATGTTTTTGCTGATTTTGTGGGATGCTGAGAAAATGGAATTGTGAAAATATCTCCTATTTTGTCTGTAGTGAGCTTCTAGAACGTGTATTTTATTTGATTTTCACTGCGTGAATTTATGATTTTCACTGCTTGTAAAGTTATTGTTTTTGAAACTTTTACCACTCTTGACTTTATGCTGACGTGGCCTTTTGTTGACTCAAGTTGACTCTTGCCTGTGGATATTTGCAGTGAATAACCTTTCATGAATGATTATGCATTGTATTTTTTATCCTGGTATTTCTTCTTTGTGATGACATGTTGTTTCATTCCTTATGAATCCTGCTTTTAACATGGATGTACCTCTGACTTGAATTCTTGCTGTCAAAAATTTTCACTTTATCTGATACATATGACTGCTGTTACATGAAATTGTGCGTGAATTTTGATTAATTGGGAACACTCATGATTAATGATCTCGCAGGGTATAAGATCAGAGGTTTGGATAAAGCCTGTTTGTGATTTTCATATTATTTTATTCAGACTGTTAAGGATCTCCTTTGATGTGTATGACTGACTTTGTGGCTCAACTTATGATTTTGCAGGTACTTACCCTCACTTGGCACAGAGTGATGTGATAATCTCCATGACGTTATAAGGGAATACGATCAGGGTGCATCAAAGGCTGTCATGCTTGGAGCTTGGTGCCTTGATGTTGAAGATGGAATATGGAGAGCTTGAGAAATTTTTTGACAAAAGGATTCATGTCTTGGCTTGGGAGCTTCTTGGATTGATGAAGGCTTGAAAGATGCGCATTGGTAAGACTTTAGTAATATCAGCATAATATTTGTCACAGGCCTAATTTTTTGAACTTCTTCTCTTTGAAATCATGGCCTAACTACACTGTCCATGTTTATTTTTACTGCTTGTTGCGCTTCCTCATGTTCATGATTTGAGCAACCCGTTGTTTTTTTATCATTTCTCTATGAATTAGGCAGTTGTATGCTCCCTTTAATCGTGACTTGCATTGTTTCCTTCATGTTCACATTTGAGTATGGAGAGACAAAATATTATGAATTTGAAATCATGGTTGTTGATGGTTGTCAAATTTTGTGCAGTTTGCTGAATTGTGGCAGCTACGTGTAATGCCTTTGGTATCTTGATGTCATCAAACAGGCCTTGATTTAATAAGACAGACATCAGCCTCATCCATCTTCATGACCTGTCAGAAATCTTCAACCCATCTCTAAGGGTAAGAATGAAATCACTTGAATCCTTGTAATGAGTCCCTACTGAACATACTTTGTGTTTTTTCATCACTTCATTATCACTACTATGAGCTATCATGAATTTATTTGAACTCTGTTGGAAATTGAACAGCATTAATATATTTCATCCTGGATTGACTCTGTGATCATCACTTCCTTTTATGCTATGCATGGCAGGGTCATCCTTAGGTGCAACAACAATGTAAAAGGTGTGGCAGTCAAGCCTTGGTCCATTTCCAACCTATCCAAAATAGTTCATGGTAATATCTTGGAATGTGAAGTTGGCAGCTCCCTTGGCGTGAAGGTAAAAACTTGGAATTTTAAGGTTATTCATTGAAGTTGGTGGTGTTTTTTATTTGTAGATATTTCAATCTAGTTTTGTATATGGTTGTAACAAGAGTTATTGTACATTCTTTTATGACCTGTTACCTTGTGCATGCTTGGATGCTTTGTGAGGTAACTGATGTACTGACCTGATCTTAAAACCAAACACCACGAAACTAAAACTTAATTCCTCCATACGCCTTGATCACAACTTGACTCTTCCATGAATTTCTTGAAACTTCTCCAAATTTGGATTTTAAAGCACAAAGGATTTTGGACAAATTTAACCAAGGCTTAATTTGTTTTCTTCACGACTTTAGGTTCAATCTTGAAAACATGACTCATAGTGATTTGAAATGAGACTTGTGAGCATCTTTAAATATGGTTCAATAACTACTTGACCATTTGATCATGCCTTGAATTGAACTAATTGACTATGTCTTGGAAATGAATTACCTTAGAATCACATTGAATCCATTTGAATAATTTGGCTTATTTGTTCTCCACTTGAAACAAATTAAATCAAGTTTTGCCATAAATGGACCTTGAACCTTGAGATAACCTCAAGCATGGATTGAGGCAAAGAATTCTAATCAAGGCATCAAATCAACTCGAAATACGACTTAGGATCATCTTGAAACCACTTGAACTCAACACACTTACAAGAGCCTATAAGTACAAACCAAATCTCCAAAATCTAAACTTTAGAGGATTATGGCCAAAAGCCATATGATGATCTTGAGAAAAGTCCAGGGAGCAACAACATGCTTGGCATAATAAAAATGAAAGGGTAGGATAAATTTGGGGTATGACAGCTGGTATCTAACCCTGGCATGTCCTGGTAGGACCAAGCAAACACATCGGGAAATTCTGTGAGAAGCTTTGTCAAACTCTCTTTGGCAGTTGGACTGAGCAGTGCCCCAATCCTGATTTCTTTTCTCTCTTTTTATGAACCCACGTTGATAATTTCCAACGGCTCTTTGTGAGGTTCAATGGACCTTTCCTCTTGTTTAAGTAGTCGGGAGATCCCTTCTGGAATTTCTTCGTCAACTTCTTCTTCATCCCCAAATACCGGGAACTCAAAGTTGGGAGAAGGCATCTGATCGTATGTTTCAACGGGGTTTAAAACAAGCAATCTGCATGACAGTATGATTTGTGTTTAGAAGAGATAGAGAAAATGCAAGTGTGGGCAGTGTATTTTTTTTTAAAACTGCTTGCTTATTTTGAATTATTTTTTAGGATTACCATTTTCTGAGAAAAGCAAAAAGAGAATACAACAATTAATGTGGAGATCACAGAACGACGTTATTTTATTTATGAACAAGTCGATTCTTGAAACCACAGCCCTATAAAACAAAACTCTGTCACTTTGGGTGAAGCGAAGAGGGAAATTTATAGAAAGTGAGCCCTATCAAAACATCCGTTTCACCTGGTAAGGGTGAAAGGTTAAAGATGGCGATTACTTTGACTTATGAGCGATCTTCGGAACATCGACTGCAACCCATTGGCGGTGAACTCCTCGGTGAATCACAAATTCTGGTACTTTCCTTGATTTGTCTTCAGAAATAACGCTGATTTCTGGCGGAGCAGGATCATTGGAATCTGTCTCCCAGGCAGAGTTGTCGTAGGAGGATTCCTCTGTTGTATTTTGCATAATATTTGTGCTCTCATGCATATCTCCCTATCCAGTTGGCTGGATGTCTTCGAGCCTGATACGAGAGCTTTCAGGAGTAGTGTACTTGCCCATGAAGTCGTATTTTCCACTTGGTTGTCCTAACGTGTTCCACACTTCTTTGGAACTGGAGGAGTCATCCCTTTTGATGACGTTGACCTCGGGAAAAGCATAGTTGATGAATTCTAGTCTGGTGAACTTTGTGAATTCATCGTCGTGCGGGATATTTTCTAAGTGACCTGAGTGTTGATCACATGACATGGTGGGGATGCAGGTATTCTATTCAATGATACTCAGCTGATTTTCCTTGTTCGGCTGATTTTCTTGCCCCAAGTCTCCTGGGTACGGTTGCCAAATAGGCAGGCCATCCATTGGGCCATAATAGTCGTGGTCAAAGTTGTCCTTCATCAGAGTGTCCTCCTCTAATGAGTTTGGTGGAGCACAGCATCCTTCAGGATCACAATCTCTGTATATCATTTCGACATCTGACCTCGGTATAAATCTCAAACTCTGTGCGGGATAGCAAAACGGCGTAGGCACCTCTTCCTGAGACATATAACCGTCCTTGTTGAAATATGACTTCCATTCCTCATCCGTATCGGAGGAATCTCCCTCGTTGATAGTATGGACTGTTTGAGGCACTAGGTGAAGGAAACCTCCAGTGTGGAAGAAGTCCTGAATGGGATGAAGACTTTCATCGTTAGCAACTGTCCGGGTGCAGGTCGCAGAATAACCAAGACCCTTCTTTGTTTTCTTATCAGTATGAATAACAAGATGTCCCTGTCCTTTTGCGTTGTTATTCTCGATTACTTCGAGAGTATCTCTGTATGAGGAAATCGAGGTTCCTTTCTCTGATTGATTCTCATTGCTCACAGAAAGTGCCTGGAACTAAGTCCCAACAACCTCCTCGGGTTTTACACAAGTAGATAATGACAAGTTAATCACGAGCAAGGCTTTCTCCCCACAGACCGTGACGAGTTGATCGTTCTTGAAGAACTTCAGTTTCTGGTTCAGTGTCGAAGTGACTGCCCTAGCCTGGTGTATCCAAGGTCTTCCTAATAAACAGTTGTACGCTGCCCGGACGTCCATGACCTGGAAAGTGATTAGGAAAGTGTGAGGACCGATAGTTATGGGAAGGTCAACTTCCCCGATAACTGCCTTCCGAGACCCGTCAAATGCTTTGACGATGACCTCACTGCCCCGCATCGGGGGTCCTTTGAATGATAGTCGCATTAAAGTGGACTTTGGCATAACATTGATGGTCGATCTTGTGTCTACCAGTACGCTGGCTAAAGCATCGTCCTGGCAGTTGACTGTGATATTGAGCGCCATATTGTGGCTTTTGCCCCTTTCTGGCAAATCCTCATCACTGAATCCTAAGTTGTTGCAGGAAGTGATGTTAGAGATGATGCTATCGAACTGTCGTATTGACACATCCTGTTCCATAAAGGCCTGCTCGAAGACTTTCTGTAGAGCCTCTCTGTGGGCTTCGGAACTGAGTAAAAGTGATAGCGCTGAGATCTTTGAAAGAGTTTGTAACAGTTGATCAACAATGTTATATTCATTCCTTTGGATGAGCTTCAACATCTCATCGTCGTTCTTTGAAAGGTCGGGATTATTGGATTGACCGACTGGTGGATTAGGAGCTTCTGTCTGAAGTTCCTTTTCTATGTTAGGTTCTCCAACCCCTCGGTTAAAAATTCGACCCTCCGTGTTACTTGACTGATGTCTGCAATATTCACGATGGAGGGTAATGGAATTTCCTTTCCATTCTCAATCATTGTGGCACCGTATTTGTAAGGGATCACCTTAGATGATTCATACGGTAATGGTCCCGGTAAATAGATAACTACAGGAGCCTTCTGCTTTTTCTGACTGTCATAAGTAACTTCAATCAGTTCCTGGCTAAGAACCTTTGATTTATCCAGTAGAGGGATGATGGTACAAACATCTTTGTTCTGTTGATGATTAGAGATTATGACAACGTCTCTGATTTGATCAGCAAAGTAGTCCGGCGTCCAGTTGATTGGCTCGGGACTTGGACACGGGTGAATCTCTTTACGATCAACCTGACCTTGAAGGGCTGCCCGCACAAGGTAGCATCCTTGGTTATTCTCCGAGCATACTCTACAACGTTCATAGTTGTGTGGTGGCACCTGGCCACACCCTCTTTGAATGCAGTGCAACCTTACCAAGTTTGTTTCCATAGATCGGACATCCTGACTTTGACGCCGAGTAGGGTTTCCATTAAGCACACTGATTTGTTGTGTGTCTTCATCCAGATAGATTGGAAGCCACCAGTGGTTTAATAAGTGTTGTAAAGTTCTATGAACGAGAGTGCACCCTTGGTTACTCTCACAACATCCTTTACAGTTCAGATAATCGTGAAAAGTGAGAAAATCGAGTTGGACCTGCCTGGCATGTAACTCCACCAAGCTGGTATTCATCAGACGAATATCAAAGATTTGAGTCATGTTGATCTGATAAGGATTTCTATCATGGTAGTCCTGGATCCATCCACGATCCATCTGACGCTGGAGGGCCTCTTGTACAAAATAGCATCCCTGTTTGTTTACCGAGCAAGTCAGACAGGAATTATAATTGTGTCGTGGCAGATTATGATACTGGCTTTGCCTTGAGTGCATCGCCACCAAGTTGACATTCATTGTACGGATGTCGTGGTTCTGAATGATGTTGGAATTCGTATAGGTCATGTTGACTCCACGAACTCGATGCTCTTAGATCCACCCGAGATCTAATTGTTCCTGTAGAGCTTATTGCACCACAGAACATCCCTGATTGTTTTTAGAGCAGATATCACACTGGTGATAATTATGAGGTGGCACATGGTCGTATCCACTCAGTCAACAATGCATTTTGACCAAGTTGGCCCTTAATAAGAGTACATCATGAATTTGATAGATGTTTTTAGACTCTCCCAAAATCAAATTGACTGCAGCTTTCTCATGTTGAGGTAGCGGGTTTGTGAGAACATTCGGATTCGTATCCTTGAAAGATGAGACCCCGCTCCTAACAAGCTTTTGTACGTCGGATTTGAAACTGAGACAGTTTTCTATGTTATGCCCTGGTCCTCCTTGATGGTAAGGGCAAGTCTGATCCGTTCTGAACCAAAAAGGCGGATTTTTCGGTACTGTAAGAGGAGACTTAGTTTGGACATGCCCCTTGACCAGTAATAATGGAAATAGTTCTGCGTACAACATCGGTATAGGGTCGAACCCTGATGGTCGTATAGTATGATTGTTGTTGTATGGAGGATGAGTCTGCTGAAGAGACTGTTGTGTCCTTTGCTGATATTGCAGTTGATTAGGTTGGCTCTGAGCAACCTGAGGTTGATACGTAGGAACAGGCATGGGAATGATAGCAAGAGTTACAGCTGCTACTGGTTGATATCGTCGCCTTTGCTTTTCGAGAGAGATATTTCTGATATCTTGCTCTTTTTTTAGGGAGAGCACTACCGTATCTTTTTGTACTACTTGATGATCCAACATCTTTTACTAAACGTCCTTCTCGGACCGCTTCCTCAAGACGAACCCCCATGCCCACCATTTCGGTGAAGTCACTAGGCGCACTGGCGACCATTCTGTTGTAGTAAAATGAGCTTAAGATTTTCAAGAAGATCTTTGTCATCTCTTTTTCCTCAAGAGGTGGACAAATCTGAGCAAAAATTTCACGCCATCTCTAAGCGTATTCCTTAAAGGTTTCCTTGTCCTTTTGTGACATTGATCTAAGTTGATCTCTGTCCGGTGCCATGTCCAAATTGTATTTATATTGTTGAACGAAAGCAGTGCCAAGATCTCTGAATGTGCCGATCGTAGCGCGGTTTAAACCCATGTACCATTTTAATGCGTCACCGGTTAAACTATCCTGAAAGTAGTGAATCAGTAGCTCCTGGTTCTTTGTCTGAGCAGACATTCGCCGAGCGTACATCACCAAGTGGCTTTGAGGGCAAGAGTTACCCTTGTACTTTTCAAAATCGGGAACTTGGAACTTGTGCGGAACTTTCACATTTGGGACCAAACAAAGGTCCACGACGTCCTTTCCAAATAGATCCTGACCGCGAAGGGCTTGCAGTTCATTCTGCATCTCCAGGAATTGTTCCTGGAATTCATTCATTCTGTCGAATATGCTGTCGTTTCCACCAGAAGGTATCTGTGGAATCTGTCCTTCCGGGACAGTGTGTACCACGGGTGGTGGTATAGTCATTATGGCCAAGACTCTCGTATCTCCCGAAGTTTGTAACCTTTAGGAGTTGCTGCCATGCCCCTGGCATCTTCTCTTTCCCGAAGTTTGTAACCTTCAGGCCTAGCGGTTCCTGATGCGGTTCCCTGATCCTCAGCAATCGGCGGAACATATCCTTCTGGGATATAGTTGATAGGCATACCCCAGGGACGATCTTTCAGCATTTTGTGCCTAGGATCATACTTCTCCATTATGGGCGTTGATGTGATCTCTGAGATCACAGTCCTTTGTTGTTGCATCTGAGCTTCTACTAGAGCTTGCATGTCGTTACGAAGCTTTCTCAGATCCTCTTTTAGAGTGTCGATCTCTTCCCTCAACTCTCTGTTCTCTTCCTCGAGATCATCCATCTTTTTCTGACGATTGGCCCGAGTAATGTACGAATGAGACAGTTTGACTCTAGAATCGAGACGCAAACGTGAGATTCGTAGGTAAGAAGAATGCATTTATGAGAATGATGAATGCAATGATTATTAATTATTTTTGTTTATTCAAAGACAATTGGATTGCAAATATCAAATAGTGGGGAAACCCCGTTTTATTGAATTCAAAGATTGCGGAAATGGAAATACAGCAGATTACAAAGTGCTATAAAAGGAAATCTAAACTAATTGGTCCTGAGTCCTCTCTGAAGAGAGCTCAGGTGCTGGTTCGGGTACTTTCCTTTTCTTTGACCGGGGCTCTAGGGCCATTGTCGGGTTGTCATTCCCTTGCCAAGTGAAAGGAGCGAGCAAATTTCTTTGGTCATCCTGATTTTCTACAGCATGTTGCTCTAAAATCTCAATCAGAGCATCTTTTTCTTTTAATAGTTGTTGTATTTTCTTGCACTCCACATCGAGAATACGGTACTTGTTCCTCCAAGACCTCTTCTCCTGCTGAACTTTGCTGAGAGTAACTTGAAGTTTTTCCGTCTCAGACATGAAATAAAGGGCAGAGTCCCTTAATGGAAGAACTTCCTGACGAGGGTAAGGCATCCTCAGGTTGAGAGCTCTAGTTTGTACCCAATGGAGATAAGGCTCCATCGAGACACAGTCTGGTTTTCCTAGAGACTCTCGTCCTTTCCTATGAACGTGTTTCCAGGCGTGCACTATTTCCGTCTTTAGTGCCCTGTCATTTTCTCCTTCCTTGAAGAAAAGACCTTCCAGATGAGCATTTCGCGGGACATGCCTCATCGGGTATCCAAATTGACGACGAACTAACGTTGGATGATAGTTGATTCCCCCCTTAGTTCCTATAAGGGGTACATTTGGGAAATTTCCACAACGGTCAATAATTTTGATCCCGTCGTAGATTCGATTGTACCAATCAATGTCAGAGTTGGTAAGAGACATGATTCTCTATGACCAACGTAAAGTATTCTTTTGATCCCAAAATGCAGTAGACTTGGGCAAATGGGAAGTGAACCATTTATAAAGCAGGGGTACACAGCACGTGATCATTCCTCCGCTGTATAAATTCCTTAAATGTACCGAATGATACGCATTTGCGAGTAAGGTCGGTACGGGGTTTCCAATCAGAAAAATCTTAATGGCGTTGACATCTACGAAGTTATCAATGTTGGGAAACAAAAATAACCCGTAGGTGAGCAAAACAAAGATGCTATCAAAGGCGGCCACGTTCCCTATACTAGCAAAGTATAGAGCTTTCTTTATCAAGAATTGGGCTGGCAAACCTTGGATGCCACCCTTAGTGGTCATGTGAGTCCTGGCTTCTGACTCGTCCAAATAAATTGCTCTTGCAATGGTTTGATCCTTTGGAATATCTTCCAGTCCAGAAAAGGGAGCTTGATCAGTGATATGTAAATCAGTCAGGTGAGAGTACTCCTCCAGCGTTGGTGCTAGCTGATAATCCAGGAATGTGAAACAGTGATAAACCGGATCGTAGAACTGGATTAGCGTGGACAGGATTCCTTCGATTACATGAACCCTTAACAAGGACAACAGTCCTCCATACTTGGCCCTGAAAGCCTTGTGGTTGGTGATCATTCTTGCCAAACCTCTCAAATCCTCTAACTTTGGAACCTTGAAGGTGTACTTATGAGTTTTCCTTCTACCGAAATCCATTAGCGCAATCTCCTTCTCTAACATTTGCAATCATTGTCTTAGTTTAATTTGAAAAAGAGAGACTAGAAGAGAAGATTCCTTTTTTGAATGTTTTTATGTTTTTTAAATGAATGTATGAATGCAGCACACAAAAACATAGAAAAAACATGGGGTCAAAGGGTCGGTGTCATGAAGTCAAGGCTCTACCCCCCCCCCCCCCAAGGTTTATACTGGTGATTTTTTTGTACCTGTCCGCAAAATCATTGACCCCTCTGGGATAACAACAGCAAGCAAATCGCCAGCAAGCTGATGTATCCTAGAGTGATCTCAGATGAGGGTAGTATCACGTGACAACTATTTCCGATAGCTTCCGCACTATAAAATGGCTTAAGTCTACTAAAAACCTCAGCTTCTCAGATAACCCAGTCGACCACACTACTTTCAACAACCGAAGTCGTATAGGCAATGTATCTGCAAAGGGAGTCTCCACTGAGTTTGATGGTCGATCGGGGGCTCTTAACTGGAAATCACTCCCAGTAAGATTATCTGCATTTCCATCACCTATCTTAGGTGTATACTCAATCTTTCCACATGCGGCATCACACACATTCCCATTAGCTAAAAAATAAACACAGATATTAATTAGGAAAAGCAGTATATATATTTGTCTTAATCATCCTAGACCTCTAGTCTTATGATCCTATACAGATAATGACTCCTCAGCAGAGCTGTCATTTCTGTGATGCGAATTTAGGGTTTCATCCCTTGGGAAAGCAAGCAAGAATATCTCCCACTGTGGTCGTCCTTCTGCTGTGGCATTTTTTAAGGTTTCTACCTAAGAGATGGGAAGAGATATGATGTAACGTTAATCTTCCCCAGCAGAGTCGCCATTTTTCTGTAGCGCGAATTTTTGCGTGGTTGCGAAGCACTATCGCTTTGGGGTACTACAGTTTGATTCATTTTTTATCCTATTGAAGCTGATGAAGGAAGGGAAATAGATGTCTTCAATTAACCCTGCTTGCATACTGAGTTTAAACAGATGACTATTGGTTTACAGATGCTATTAAGATTGTGGGTCTCTCTTAGGTTATTTTGTTAAAAAAAATAGTGTCTGGGCTATTGGTAGGATGTTAGGACTGATGCTTTTTTATTGATGTATGAAGGTATGGGATTTTGGGTTTTTGATTAGTATGCTCGCTAAGATTTTTTCCAATCTTATGCCTACATATTCCCATTTAACGAAACAGGGAAATCAGAGCGATCGTAGTTTCTCCTATTCTATGGGAGGAAAAAGGTTGTTTTGGTGTCTTATTCAAAGCCCAAGATGTGAAGCTAAATGTGGTTTGTATCTTGTTTAAAGCCTAAGATGTGAAGCTGAAGGGTCTATTTGTATCTTGATCGAAGCCCAGGATATGAAGCTGAAGGGGTTTGACTTTAGAGAGAATTTGTCATCTCTAAAGGGGGATATTTGGTCTGTTTGTCACAACTGTTGGGGTGACTGATTATAAAGGAGAATTACTTTAACTAGGATGTGTGAATCCAGCAATGCCATAATTTCCTTTATAGGTGATTTTTAACCTGAAGGAGAAGACTTTTACTCAGTGTAGAGCAATGCCATCTTTCCTTAGGAATTTCTCATGCTAAAAGAGGGACAGTGGCGTGGATGTAAATAATCCAGAGGCTTGCCGCTTACAGCAATTAGATGAAGGAAAATGAGTTGTTGATGTTTGTATACTGTGAACGAGGCACAGATTTTGATGCTAAAAGGTTGATTGACTCAACCGGGGTTTCCTTATACAAAGCCTAAGAGGAGGCTATTGACCCAACAAGAGGGTGTTTTTATGTGTCTCGTACGAAGCCCGAGAGAGAGGCTAAAAGGGGTTGACTCAACAAGAGAGTGCTAACAAGTGACTGACTAACAAGAGAGTGCTTTTATATGTGTCTTGTACGAAGCCCAAGACGGAGGCTAAAAGGTTTTGACTCCATATGAGGGTCTTTTATACTCAACAAGAGAGTGATTTTGTATCTCGTACGAAGCTCGAGATGGAGGCTGAGAGGGAAGTGACTCAACAAGAGAGTCTTTTATACTCAACAAGAGAGTGTTTTTATATCTCGTACGAAGCCCGAGATGGAGGCTGAACAGGTTTGACCCAACAAGAGAGTCATTTGTACTCAACAAGGGAGTGATTTTGTATCTCGTACGAAGCCCAAGATGGAGGCTAAAAGGCTTTGACTCAACAAGAGAGTCTTTTATACTCAACAAGAGAGTGTATTAGTATCTCGTACGAAGCCCGAGATAGAGGCTAAAATTGGGTTGACTCAACAAGAGAGTCTGAAAAGGTTAGCTCCGCCGGGGAGAATCATTGTACAAAGCCCAAGAGGAGGCTATTGTGCTGGTGACCATTTCAGTTTAGTGACAGGTCCAGTATATTGGGTAAAAGAGAAAATCAGTTCTTATAAAGGGAACGATTAAAGGTATTGTTATGCTTTGGCACTGATCAGAGGATCAGGTTTATTTCCTGTTCTTTAAGGAAATGGAAAATCCAAAGGGTATTGAGACTGTCCAAGTCTACTGGTGTTGTGAGAATTTGATTCTCAGGTAGAGAATGATCTTTGTATGATGCCCAAGAGAAGGCGGGTATCTTAAGGGATGAAGGTCAACCCATTAACAGGTCTGACACTTGACTCAGAAAGACAGCTCTAGCAAATTGATGACTAGGTTCTGTTCTTATACCTGTTGAGGTCTCTGGGTCCTTGTACTAAGCCCAAGAGAAGGCATGAGAGCTTTTAAGAAGCCGAAGGGTCCTTGTACAATGCCTAAGAGGAGGCAGGGATGCTTTTAAGAAGCCTGTGGGTCCCCAAACCCCGAGAAGTTCAAGACATGCCATTCACCGAAAATAGATCAAGCCAGCAAAGTCCGAGAATTTGGAAGAAACTCAATAGATGCCATTCACGGAGAAAAGATCATCCCTGGGGAGTAGAGTCTCTTTGACAATGTCTAAGGGTGACAGTCTGAGAAAGGGTTCACAGAGAATACTGTCTTTCACGTCTCCATATTGTTTAACCCCAAGAGGAGGGAAGAGTGTGTCTGGTAATCCTATGGGGATCTAGTTTTGTTTATATTTAAGAGTGACCAACAGGGCTTTACCTAGTGCTAGACGTAGTTGTCGGGGAAAACTCTAAATAACTATACTAGTATTACACAGTAGATATTTGACAAGTATATAAAAGTTTGTGAAAGAAGACTTACAGTGAACAGCCCCACAATACAGTTATTTATATATGAAAGCGGATAAAGAAAGCGGGTAAACACTTACTCGGTTGTAGATCTTCCATGCTGTTTTGTTAGTTGTTTAACAAAGAAAGCTTTGATAATAATATTATATCCTAAATCAAAGGAGAAAGTGCTTTGAAAAGATTGTTGGGGCTTACAGCTCAAGGAGAGGTACAAGATTTTATCAGTGATTACACTGTTGTTTTGAAATTGTACAGGGACTTATACAAGTGACTGAGGCCCAAAAAGGTTTTCTGCACAAAGGGATGGGTCTTACACTCTCTCAAGAGGCCCAAAGGTGTTTAAAGAAAAAGAATGGGGCTTATAACACGAGGGTAGGCCCAAATGATTTGTTTTTTTTAATTGGCGATCACACCGAGGTTTCTTTTAACGCAGAGGGACTTCTACAATATCTGAGGCTCAAAAATAGTGTTGGTTAAAAGGGGGTTGGATCTTACACTCTATTAGATGCCCAATGATTTATTTTTGTACAAGTGGTGGGGCTTACAGCTCAAGGAGAGGCCCAAAATGGTCTTTGTTTGAGAATGATGATCGCGCCGTTGTTTTAAAAATGTACAGAGGGACTTATACGATAAGTGATGCCCAAAAAGGTTTATGTACAAAAAGGGTTGAGACTTACACTCTATTAGAGGTCAAATGATTAAAGATGGGTCTTATAGCTCAAGGAGAAGCCCAAATATTTTTGTTAAAAAGGCGACGATCGTGTCGAACCTTTTGACGGTATCGGGACTTATACAACACACTGAGGCCCAAAAAGGTTTGTATTTACAAAGGGTTGGGTCTTAGACTCTACCAAGAGGCCCAAAGAGTTTGAAAAAGTTTGATGAGGGTTGAATTAATCAAAAACCCTAATTTGTTTTCAAAATGTATTTTAATTAAATAAAAATTCAATTAAAATGATCAAAATTGTTAAACATGTGTGGAAACAAATTGTGATCTTGGATTAATGTTTCAAAAATCATGTTTCTATCCACAAAATGATTGGAAATCACTACAATTTGAAAAATCAAGAGGGAGAAAATACTTTAAATGTCAAAAAACAATTAAAATATTAATTCTTTACAAAAATATCATGTATGTGAAATAAATAATATTTTTGGGATTTTTTGGGAAAATAAAATATTTTAACATTTTTGTGAATTATTAAAAAAAGAATCAACTCAAAATCATTAAAACTCAGAGAGAAATTAATTTTTGAATCAATTAAATAAAATCACAAAATTCAAATATTCAAATGTTCAAAAATGGCGCCAAGAACATGGCAAGAACACACGCCACCCTCTGTTTCTGCAGATTTACGTTTTCTATCCAATCTTACTGAATACTTGATGATATCATGCAATTTACATATCAATCTACTCGTTTTCACCTCACGATCATGTCTATGGTCTTTAATTTCATTTATTTTAAACATAGAATAAGAAATCAAAGAGAAACCTCAAAAACCCTAAAATTTGCATGAAGGTTCAGAAATTCCATACACGATTTAAACAAAGCAATTGATTGAGGGAAAACACTATGCATGATTATGAACATATGGCCAAATTATTGTGCAGCAAAAACTGCATGGATCATAGAGTTAGAAGAGCTCATGCTTACCTCTTGCAGGTGGTGATCGTGTTTTGTGTTAGAGGTGTTACAGCTAGGTTCCAATGATGTGGATAACTTCCCTAGGTGCCAAGTGATGTGCCTGAGTGCTTGGAATGGTTTGAAACAAGCTGGAACTGAAGATGGTATCCCAACTGCAACTTGGTTAAAACCTTGAGCAGCTGGCTGGTGATTTTGAGAAATCAGTGTTCCAGATGTTGTTTAAGTGTTTGGATCACTTCTATATGATGTTTATGAGGTGTGTGTGTGTGTGATTGGTTTGGTTGGAATATCTCTCAAACTCAAAACCCGATAGTGACTTGCTTTGGAAGGCAATTTTGGAGTGAAGGAAGAGATTTTGAGGAAAGCATATGTTTTATGGCTTTGGTGTACTCAAACTGATCACAAATGAGCTCTATTTATAGTAGAGCAAGTTTGTTTTGCAAGGAATAGTGAATGGCAACTGCTGCATAGGTTTGGCCAATGTTGATCAATGAGAATCCAAGTTTCCTCTAGCCATTGACTAGAGGTTAGGGCACAGGCTGCTGGTTCCCTTGGTCTTGGATAAGTCTTGACTGAATTCAGTTGGAAATGGCTCAGTCCATGCCACCTTGGTGCATCCATTGAATGCTCCAAAACAAAATTGGAGTCTTGTCCCCTCTTTAGGGATTTCTAGGTTTGGCATGCTATTTTTAGTTCCAAGGACTTGGGAGGCTTGGGATCAGAGTTGGTTCCTCCTTGGTCTCCCCTTGAGGTGTTCAGATGGATAAGTGTATTTGTCATTTGCACAAATTTGGAAAATCGAGCAAAATGCACAAATCTGCCTTGCTTTGACAGTTTTCAGCAAGGCATATTGCCATTGTCATATCTCATGGCTCAAGTGAAATTTGATGGGGTTCTTGGCCATTTTGGAAAGCCCTCATATGATACAACAACTGTTTGATCATAATTGGTTTTGATACTTTTTGGATCCAAGTGAAAAATGCTCCTACATTTGGAAAAAAGTGAAGGCAGATTCTGACTTAGTGAAAATTTCACTAAGTGTTGGAAAAAAGTGACATTTTCACTTTTTGTGATTTTGATCATTCCATAACTTAAAATCTATGAGGAATTGGAATGAGTTATGTTTGAAGCTTTTGTAGAGGGTCATGAGAGCTACAAATCCAGCTTTGGATGGGGAAAAATGGCCTTATGGTTTAGGAGTTATGATCCTCCAAAGTTGGTACCCTAGCCACTTTGTTCCATAACTTAGAAAAATTTCTAAGTTTTTATGGTTACCCCTTTTACAAGTTATCCCACTTTTCTTGATTTTTCTTGATGAATGATGATTCCAATCACAGATTAACATCATTTTAGGGTTAAAGAACCATAATTGTGAAAAATCTCAAAAAGTCAAAGTTGACTTTTGTGCACAGTTGACTTTTTATCAGATGAATTCCAAACTGTGCGATCCTCTATGAAATCAAGTCCTTGACCTAAATCAAACTTGATGGATTGATTTCATAGGTGTTATAGGTTGTATTGAATCGTGTCCTAGGGTTTGGGAGCATGTCCTGGTCAAAAGTCAAAGGCACATATGACTTTTCTCGCGAAACCCTAATTGTGGTTCTGATGAATTTGAAACTTACTGCTCAAGCTTCTTGGATCAATCCATTGTTGCAAATGGATCAATGTGGTTTATTAGAGACCCTCAAATCATGTCTTGAGGTCTTGGCTCATGATTTGTCTTAAAAGTCAACTTAGGGGTGAATTAGGTCAAGAAACCCTAATTCCTGATTTTTGGTGAATGCATCCCCTGAGGCTAAATTGACTTGATGATTGGGTCCATGAGGATCCATGGGGTATATTAGGTTATGCTTTGAAGCATTGGCTCATGCCCAGAGGAAAAATTCCATCTGGAGGCCTTGGTTGACCAAACCCTAATTTGGTGACACTGGCGATCTTGAGGCTTGATTCACTCAGAATGCAGCAACCATGTGCTTGATTCTTGATGTGGGAGTCCTCTTAATCCATTGTGGATGTTTGAGAGGTTAGACAAGTTGAAGATCATGTCATTCCTTGATTGATCCTTTGTCTAAGGCTTAAAGAGGGCTTGAAACCCTAATTATTGTTTGTAGTGAGTGCTCACCCATCTTTGGGGAGTCTGATGGTTCATCCATATTGTGATGATGATTTACACAATGATGGGAAATATTAGTGGTCAAAATTTGGGGTATGACACTCATTCTTTAAGCTCATCTATGATCACGTCCCTGTTGACCACAACTTGCTTGTTCACTGGGTCGAACAACTTGTATCCTCTAGTCGAATGATATCCTATCAAGATCATTTGACTCGACTTGTCATCAAGTTTTCTTCTCAACTGATCTGGCACATGTCTATGTGCTATAGATCCAAACACCTTTAAATGACTTAGGCTAGGCTTGACACCAGACCAACACTCTTCTGGTGTAATTCCTTCTAGCCTTTTTGTCGGACATATGTTCAAGATGTATGTTGCAGTCGACACAGCTTCTCCCCATAATTCTTTGGGTAGATGTCTGCCTTTCAACATACTTCTCACCATATTCATGATGGTTCTATTCTTCCTTTCTGAAGGTCCATTATGCTGTGGAGTGTAAAGTGGCACCACCTCATGCACAATCCCTTCTTTCACACATAATTCATTGAAATCTTTCGACACATACTCTCCACCACCATCAGTCCTTAGAATCTTTAGCTTTCGACCACTTTCTTTTTCGACCATAGATTTAAATTTGGAAAATACCTCGATCACTTCACTTTTATTCTTGATCAGGTAAGTAAACAGTTTTCGACTGAAATCATCTATGAAAGTGACAAAGTATCGGTTACCTCCAATCGAATCAACCTGGATAGGGCCACATACATCAGAGTATATCACTTCAAGAATTGCCTTCGACTTGCTTCCTGCATCCTTGCTTAAGTTGTACTTGTGCTGCTTCGCCTGCACACACTCTTCACATACTTCGTTTGGGATGTAAATTTCTGGTAATCGTAAAACCATATTTCTTCTCTTCAAATCTCTGATGTTTTTGAAATTGAGATGGCCAAGTCTATAATGTCATATCCATTCATCTCTGTTGGCTGCAGTTGCAAGGCACTTATGCTCCATCACATTAAGCTCAATCTTGAAGGTTCTATTCTGAGACATTAGTGCCTTCAAGATTAACCTACCACCTAAGTCGAGAACTCTCATCATCTTGTCATCAATCGACACCTTGTAATTCTTTTCGACCAACTGCCCTATATTGAGCAAATTGTTGTTCACGCCTGGTATGTACAATACATTGGAAATTACTAACCTCTTGCCATTTTTCCTCATAATCAGAACATCACCAATACCTTCAGCTGCTAGAGTATTGTCATTTGCAAATTTCACCATGTTCTTCATTGAGGGTTTTATATTTACAAACCAATCTTTCCCACCAGTCATGTGTGATGAGCATCCTGAGTCCAAGTATCATTGGTCCTAGAATGTTTCTTCATCTCTTGTTGTGACCATCAACAACATCTCTTATTCTTCATGTTTCGCCAACTTTGCATTAGTTTCTCGATTCTTCTCCTTTTCAGGACAATCACTAGAATGGTGACCATATTTTTGTCAAGTGTAACACTGAATGTGACTTTTGTCTGGTTTTCTACCACCACCTCTTCCTCTACCTGCAGCACCACCTCTTTGGTTTCCATGGTTCCAGGGTTTTCTCTGATTTGACCAGTTTCCTTCTTGCTGATTTCGACCAGTCGAGTTGTTGTAGCCTCATCTGCCTTTGTTTCCATTCCAACTTCCTTTGCCTTTCTTTTCTTTTCCTGATTGCGCCTGCAAAGCCATATCACTCTTTGACTTGCCTGCAGCTCTTTTAGTCATCCTTTGTTCATGAGATTCAAGCGTCTTTGAAGCTCTTCCTATGTCAATGTTGACAAATCTTTCGACTCTTCTATGGCTACTATCACGTGGTCGAACTTTGGGGCCAATGGCCTCAAGATCTTTGCAACAACTGATCTTGATGTCAACACTTCTCCACATACCATGATTTAATTCCCCAGCTTTGTAACCCTTCTGAAAAAATTAGTTATGCTTTCACTTTCTTCCATCTGAAGCAATTCATACGTCCTTTTGTGAGTTTGTAACCTCACCTTTTTTACCTTCTCCGCGCTCCCAAAGATTTCTCCAAGATTTCCCATGCTTCTTTTGCTAATTCTACATCACTGGTCTTTTCAAAATTGTCTGGATCAACACATTGATGAATTATAAAGAGAGCTTTATAGTCTTTCTTCTTCAATTCTTTGTATGCAGCCTTTTCTTGATCCGACGCATTTTCTGATGCGGTGTTACTCCTTCCTTCACAAGATCTCAAAGATCTTGATAACAGAAAACCACCTTCATCTGCTTGCACCAATTCTCATAATTCTGACCCTTCACAATTAGGAGACTAGCCGAAAAATGCCCGTTTGGATGATTCACCGCCATCTCGTCTATGAATCATAACCGGAGCTCTATACCAGATGTTGGAATTAACCCAAAACTTTGAGTAATTATTAACCAATCTTGATGAACAAGATTCAATCAACCGATCAAAATCCCTTGTTCTTCACTTTTCACTTGAGTGAATCAATCACACCTTGATTTCAAGAATGATTCTGTGCAGCAATTGTTAATGGAAGAAGAAGAAAGAAAATTGAATAAGAAAGAAGATTAGGGTTTAACAAAAAATTGAGGAAGAAGAAGATGATTTTTGCAAAGTAACTCTCTGCTCTCAAACTGAGAAAATATTATTCAATTGTTCAACTACACTTTCTGTTGTGTGTTACAATTCATAATAGGGTTACTTCTTATTTATAATTGAGATAGCTTGCTCCCTAAGGTAAAGTCCAAAATTACAAAAGCCCAAAATTTTCTATTTTGGTCTAAGTCAACATCCCGTGTCAACCAACCTGCTTCGATACTTCGACATCTAACACAACTCGACACACACTACACTAGGCTAATTTCGACACATCCTTGTTTTTGTCAAGCTACACCTGCTTCGACACAAGGAATTACATTCTCAAAAATTGCTCTGATTTTGTAACATCATGGAATGAGACATATTTGTCTTGATTTGATGTTGGATTTTATTTCCTTGAGTATTTTCCTTTGAAAAAATATTTGAAGTTATGCCATAACTTGAATTCCACTGCAAGTATGTTGACTTTTTCTAAATAAAGTTTGTATGTTTGTTGGAGTAAGATCCTAAAAAGTGATTTTTTTTTCTTTTATAATTAAGAGTTGACATTTAGGGTGTTACAAATCCCGGTTAACATATGTTAATTGACATCCCTAAAAAGGTCTGTTGGTAATTACTACCCACAGATGCTTGTCAACTGACATTAAGTGTAAATACATGTTTTCCTTCCAACATGTATAATTCTCATCTTTAAAAAGTGGTGCTCTATTATACACTCTCTTTGATGGTCGTCACCCATATTCTCAAACTTTTGGTCGATTAGATCTGAGACCAATTATTGGACGCGAATAAGAAGTATTTATGGTCTAAAAGGGGGTGAATAAACCTCCCAACTAAAAGTTTCGTTGAAAATAGTTTGAAAAACTTTTATCAGAGTTTTAAAACAAAAATAATTTTGCGCGGCGAAAACAAATTTTAGCGTAAAAGAGATAATGCTTATAGATTGGAATTGACACGTAATGACTTAAATAGTTCACAACATAATAAAGGTTGAACCATAAATTCAACCAAATATACAAACTATTTAGTTACCTCGAATAATTGTCAAAATTAAATAAGAAGTGTGATTTTACAACACCAATACTATGTGGATTCTACAATCACAATTTTCAGTTTAATCTTCAACAAGACAATATCAAAGGTCCAATTCTAACAAAACTTACGCCTTATGAGTAAATTTCTACCAAAAGAAATCCTAATGGCATGCAATTCTAAAAATCAATAAAGAACAAACTAACATGCAACGTCAACGAAAATAAAAAGGAGAGAGAGAGAGAGAGAGAGAGAGAGAGAGAGAGACAGACAGACAGAGAGAGAGAGAGAGAAAGAGACAAAGAGGGAGAGAGAGACAGAGACAGAGACAGAGAGTGAGAGAGAGAGAGAGGTGTTCATCAGGATTTATAGTGGTTCAACTATCATCTTCGTTAAGCTGAACCACTCTCTAATGGTTGCCCATTGAAAATTGTTTTCTTCCACTATGATATGCCAACTTTTACAGAAGTGTTTTGTACAATCACAATTCAAATACTGAAAATGTAAACAATCTTTTAGTCGAATAGTCGATGACTTACACACAATAATAAAATCGAACTCTTGCGAAATCTTTACTCGTAGTTGACTTAAAGCTTCCAGCTTCAAGAACCTACTCCAAAGTCTCTGTTATGTAGTGATCGTTCCTTGATCCTACTGGTATCTTGAGCCTTGAATTGTGTGAAGATTTAGAACAACTCCAACTTTGTTTGTAAGATTCATACATCTCTATCTAAGCAATCTTGGAGAGAAAAACTTCCTTCTTTTCCTACTGGATTTGTCAAAACCATCCACAACACATACATCTTGCAAAATCCTGAAATCATAAGGAATCTTCCAAGAAAACATTAATCACAAACAACCTCCTCACAGATCTAACACCTTACTAATGAAATATTTAATCCATGCGAAATGAATGAAGAAAAAGGTAGAAGATTAAAGATTTTGTTTGCAAGAACACCCAAAAACTATATCCAAGACAATTTTGAAAGTTAGAGAGAAAAAGTGCGTTGTGAATCTTAGATCAATAATGGACGTACATTATCATACTTTACCGAAGGTTTTGATAGAAAAATACTTTTTATAAGTGTTGTAAATCTAGTACAAAAATGAGTGAAAATGATGTTTGATTCGAGTCATACCAAAAACTGTGATTCAAAGTGATTTAAATCAAGATTTAAACTATATAAGAAGCTCATTTGTGTGATTCGAGTCATTAAACATGTGATTTGAATCAAAGGAGACATTGGAAAACCATTGAAATGCGGTATTGCATGATTTTAATCAAGTGCAAATTGTGACTTGAATCAAGGGTGCTATGAGTCGAATCAAGCACAAGGTGTGATTCGAGTCATGATAGCTCAAACATTTCCTAAAAGTACCTGTTTCATTTGATTCGAGTTATGGGATGTGTGATTTGAATCACGCTTCTAGAATCTCAATTTTTTTTTTTAAATTTAAAGAGGTTTTGAGATTCTATCAATGTCATGACTTGAACAAATCTCAAATATAATTATTGATCAAAATGCTCGATAAAATGACTTGAAGCATATTGCTTATACTATAATCAAACGGTTTGACTTATGCATGCAAAACTATGGATCAAAAATATAATAAGTGAGGAGACTCGATGAAATATAAACTAGACCAAAAGTTTCAAAATCAAGCAATCAAAGCATAACCTTGGAGGCAAAGGCAATGCCATTTCACAACTAACCACTTAATCAATAATAATTTAATCAACAACCAATCACTTAGTCAACACCTATTCACTTAATCAACATATAATCACTCAATCAACACCTATTTCCTTAATGTTGAAGTAATTAGGGCAAACAGCATTATGAAGGTCATGAACAAGGTATACTTCATCTAGCTCTTCATCAACTTCATCTTCATCTTCATTTCATCATTGAATTTGACATCATTGACTTTTTTTCCTTCATTTAATTTCTAAAATAACAAAGAAATTAATTATTTTGCTTTATGATTCATTTCTTCATCAAATCAAATAAAATGTCTACATTTTTTGTAGCCTTACATATAAAAAATAAATAAAAATGAAAGTAGATTCATGAGTGAAGAATATAGTCTATAATTAAGTCAAACTTTGCAAAAAAAATATAAAAACATAACAAACCTAACTACCTCATACATCCTACATTCATAAAACAAAGGGTGATTTGAATTTGAATCAGTCAATACCATCATCAATAGAGCATTAAGATCACTGGTGAACTTGACGAAATTGTTTGGATGTTCCAAAAACTAAAGGCTTAAATAGTTTGTTGGTCTTTGTAAGTTAACGAGTTTTTAAGTTAGGTCCTATAACTTATTTATTTATTTTTGTTTGAGTCTCTATATCTCACTTTTTGTGTGCTTTTTAGTTCATAAAGCCAAAGAAAAATCTGCAGAACTAAACTCAAAAACTCACTAATATTTATGTGGTGATTATTTAATATTTGAACTTCTCTAAGGACGAAAAATCTACTCTTAAAAACAATATCTTTATATATATATATATATATATATAATAGGTGAAATGAGGAGATCATTTAACATTTACCACTCCACTATGGAATAGGATCCCCTCCTGCCTTTGTTTGTACTGCTATCTCTCCTGCCCAATCCAAGGGTTGAAAAACAAAAACGAAAATTGGATTAAAAGAGATATTTAAGAAGAGAGAGAAAAATCATTCATGAATTTAGAGAAATCTTCCTCTATTAAAACTTGAAATCAAAACATTACAAATCTTTTAATAAATTGTTTCAATTCATCTATTAATTGAAAATTAGTAAAACGTGTTACGAGAAGTTTTTTTCCGAAGCAATAACAAAAACAACAATGGTATTATAAGAATTATATCATATCTATGTGACCATGTTTCCATCTCTCGTCTTCTTCGTGATTACTGTGTCTTCCATTTTCTTCCTAATCACGGCTGCAACAAATGAGTTTTTATAATTACTATGTGGAATGGATTTTCGTAAATACCGGTAACTACTTAAAATACAGCATTGGATTAGACAGAGACTGTGGACAAAATGGTGTTGCGGTGTTTATACAAAGATTGAGAAGGAAATCAATTTTTCTTTTCCAAAGCGGTGGTGCACTGTGAGAGAAGAGAAAGAAAATCTATTTGATTATACTAATAAACATTTAAACTCAAAAAGATGATTAACACAAGTTCTCTCTTCTGACTGCTTTTTTCCTCTTTGACCAGTAAACCATTGGATTAATCCAACAGCTAAAACGCGCGCAGCAGAAACGACAGGAGAGAAAATCGCAGCAGATGATCCTATTCCCTCGACTATATAAAGTTGAGAGCTGTTCTGACTCTCTCCTGCCCCTGTATAAAACTATTCTATCTTTATCATTGACTATCCATCCCAACTAGTAGTATAAACTATGAAGCTTGCAAATTAGGGCCTAGAAGGGAAGATATTAGCGTGTAATGTGTTTCATTCATTATTAAACTTTATAATGACGTAAAATGATAGTATAGTTATAGTAGTATATAAAAAATAATGAAATAAAATATCATATACATATGTTATAAGAAGAAGGAGGAGAAACAAGAACTTCCATTGAAACCCAACAAGAAGTTAAGTAAGGTTTGAGAGAATGGAATTCATGTCTCATTCCTCAACCTTCCTTCTTGAGCCGGAGAATCCAAACGCAGCTTCCTCTTCTGTCTCTCTAACATACGCTCTCATTGTTCTCAATCAACCCCTCCCCAAACTCACTCCTCTGTTTTGGGACCACGGTAATCTTCCTGCGACCATCCTTCAACTATTATATAGTTTTTATTAGATTAACTAATGCATTGGTGGTTACTTGTTGGTTGTTTGCAGCCCATATACGAGTGTGCGCAGATGGAGGTGCCAACTGTCTGTATGATGAAATGCCTCTTTTACTTCCTGGACAAGATCCTTTTCAAATTCGCTCAGAGTACTGATTTTTTTTTTCTTTCAATTTCGTTCTAAATTTAGTTGATGTCGTGTACGGAATTTTTAAAATAATATTTACCTGTGTGTTTACTATTATAAACTATAAACTATAAACTCAAAAATCAAAAATATATTTTACCAAATAACGTCTAAATAATACACACAAGTTAAGTTGACAAAATAAATAAATTATAATTGTAAAAAATAATTATAGGCGGAAAGTCTAGAGATATAAAGCATAGTTACGTCTTAATCTTTTATATTTTATCTTATTTATAAAATAATTTGTTATTTTATTTTAAATTTAAATAATTTTGTTTTTTTTAACATTTTTGCACTTTAAAATTATACTATCTAACTTATATTTTTCATTTTTTTAAATCTATAAATAAATTATAAGATAATTTATCACTTTTGATAAGTGAAACATAATTTAAAAATATACATGTCACTAATTTTAAGTGTATAAATATGAAAAGAATTAAAATTAGCGTTAATTGATATGCTTTGTGTAAAATAATTTTACACTTTATCTAATTGGAATTCATCAATTTGTCATTTCATATTAATAAGTTAAAATTTACAGTTTAATACGATGAGATATATGAAAATGAAAATTTTACCCCATACCCATCATTTATTCCTCTATCCCTACTACCTTATATATTTTTTACTAAAATATCCTTATATAAATAATTGTAAAATCTTCCCGATTTAATTATTTAATTCAGAATTTAATATATAAATCTATCTTTAAATATTATTGATTAATATTCTCAACAAACATAGTAAGTATTATATACTTTCTAATAAATTGATTATGTTAAATATTAAAAAATTATTTCCAAATATATGTATTTTTTATTTTAACATATTTTTTTTATAGTAATGTTCTAATATGTTGTAGAAGTTAAAGTATTTAATTAAGATTTATTTTTATATTCACGTATAATTATTAAATAATTTATTTTATAAATTTTAGTATGCTAAAAATAAATAAATAAAATTTATAAAAAGGTGAAATATAGTATATTTAAAAAATTTCTCATTAGAATATTTTTTAAAATTTTTTTGTTTATTTGACAATCTTATTTTATCTCATTCATAAAAATAATTTCTATATTTTAAATTCCAATAGTTTTGACATTTTTCTCACATTTTAAAATTGATGTTATGTCTATTTTTTAATGATATTTTATTTATTTATTTTATATTTAAAATTCTTTAAATGTTGATAAACTTCATTATCATAATTTTTTAATGTATAATTTATAGTCTTTATCTTTAAAGTTACACAAAGATTATTATATGTTGATTTGTAATGTTTTACAAATGATATATGGTTAAAAATTGAATACATAATCGATTTTAAGCAAAAATAAGTGACCGAGAACAAAATTATTTGAATTTTAAATAAACCATTAATTTAATGAATGAGGTAAAAAATAGGAGACAAAATTATAATTAAATACTTTGAATTTTTTTTTATTGAATTGTTTTTGCTCCCACAGAATAGAATTTCTCAATCTGTCATTGTGTGCACGTCAATTAAATTTTCGAATAGTATTAGTAAAAGGAAAATTATACTTAAAAAATATTTCGTGGGAGCAAAAACAATTCAATAAAAAAAATTTAAAATATTTAATTATAATGTTGTCTCCTATTTTTTTACCTCATTCATTAAATTAGTTTTTTTATTTAAAATTCAAATAATTTTGTTCTCGGTCTCTTAGTTTTGCTTAAAATCGATTATGTATTTAATTTTTAACCATATATCATTTGTAATACATTACAAATCAACATATACTAATCTTTGTATAACTTTAAAGATAAAAGCTATAAATTATACATTAAAAAATCATGAGAATGAAGTCTATCAACATTCAAAAAAATTTAAATATAAAATATATAAATTAAATGTCATTAAAAAATAGACATAACATCAATTTTAAAATGTAAGAAAAATGTCAAAACTATTTAAATTTAAAATATAGACATTATTTCTATGAATGAGATAAAATAAGATTGTCAAATAAACCAAAAAATTTAAAAATATATTTTAATGAGCATTTTTTTAAATATACAATATTTCACCTTTTTTAAAAGAATTCTTTATTTTTAGCATACTAAAATTTATAAAATAAATTATTTAATAATTATACGTGAACATAAAAATAAATATTAATTAAATACTTTAACTTCTATAACACATTAGAACACATATATAAAAAGAATATCTTAAAATAAAAAATATATATATTTGAAAATAATTTTTTAATATTTAACATAACCAATTTATTAGAAAGTATATAATACTTACCATGTTTGTTGAGAATATTAATCAATAATATTTAAAAATAGATTTATATATTAAATTCCAAATCAAATAATTAAATCAAGAAAATTTTACACTTATTTATATAAGGATATTTTGGTCCAAAAAAATATAAGGTAGGGGTAGACGAATAAATGATGGGGTATGAGGTAAAATTTTCTATGAAAATAATTAATTGATTGTGTAAAAATTTTACACTATCCATGCATATCCCATTTTCTCTTAAATTTTTTAAATTTAAAATAAATTCATAATTTTTGATAAAACAACTACAATAAATGTACGAGTAATTAAAAGGAGACACGGTGAATAAAATTTTATGTAAAATAATAGGATTTTCTCATATGTATTTACTTGTGAATTCTTTATCCCCGTGTCTTATATTTTATAAATTATAATAAAGGAATTTTGATTTTAAAAAGAAATTAATGTATTATTATAAATAAAAATTCCATTTATAGTAATTAAAAGAATAATTTCATTTAATCTAAACTATTCAATATTCCTTTAATAAATTTTCTTTTTACAATTACAGCTAATATTCAATAGTTTATTATTTCATAGTTTTTTTTTTTTTCATTTTAAATTATTATTTTTATTAATTTTAAATTTTATATATATATATATATATATATATATATATATATATATATATATATATATATATATATATATGACGTATCATATAAGAATGTCATTTTTATGTGAGAACATGATAGTGAATCTGAACCATTAGATTTTAAAAAGTAAATGGGAGAGATTATTTGTCAGTTTTTTTTTTCTCCTCCATCATTTATTTTAATAAAGGAGAAGAGAGAAAAACAAAAACCACAAATAATCTCTACCATTTATTTTAAAATCTAATGATTCAGATTTATTCTCATATTTTCACATGAAAATGACATTCTCATATGATATGTTCTCATATATAAAACGTATCATATGAAAATGTCATTATATATATATATATATATATATATATATATATGGAAAATGTTAACACACACTCAAAATTAATGAGCTCCACACAAAAATATACTACATCTATTTTTTTTTTCATTTTTCTAATGTGGGTTCCACTCAAAATTGGTGGATCCCACACAAAAATACACTATGATATATGTTGCTAATGCACACCTACATGGGTGTGTATTAGCATGACCATATATATATATATATATATATATATATATATATATATATATATATATATATATATATATATATATATTGCTGACATATTATTTTGATGAATAATTTCATTAATCATAATACTGACATATCATTTAATCAAAATATTTTTAAGTGTGTCACATTCATTTAATCAAAATATTTTAAAGTTAAATTATATAAGTAATTTAAATTTTACACGTTGATTTATCGGGATATATGATTATCATTGATTGAGAGTGTGATTTATTGCAAGTGTACCATCATTTTTCCATTTGGATTTACTAATAGATTGTGATATTTGTTAATACTATTTGTTTTACTGAAAATTTTTATTTATCTAACAGTTATAATTGATTAACAAAAGATCTTTATGCTATAAAAGATTAGAGTTGTTGAGGCGTAAAAAATTTAAATGAACACTTTTTATCTATTAGTAATAAACTATTTGTTTTATCTTTTCATTGTTTTACATGAAACTTCATGAATATATTCTAGTAAGAGATGATTGGTTTGCTATTTTAAATTGTTTCTTATTATCTGACTGTCATGGTTTCTGTCAGGTACAAGCCTGATGTAATCAAAGGTGACTTGGATTCAATCAGGACAGAAGTTCTTGATTTCTATGCAAAACTGGTACTATCTTTATAGTTTTTGTCTGTCAATCTCAATGTCCTATGTTTTTTTTCTACTTTTGTATTTACTTATTTAGTCTTCATACTATAAATCATTTTGAAGATTTTATGCGCTTTGATTACCTGTAGGGAACGGAGATAATTGACGAGTCTCAAGATCAGGATACTACAGATTTGCACAAATGTGTTGCATACTTACGTGACCTTTCACAAAATACTGGTAAATCAGAAGTAAGTTTAATATCTGGTGATACCTCTATATATATGCATTTATAGGTGTAGCATTGGAATTAATCTCCACATGATGACAGCTATGTATTCTTGTTGCTGGAGCACTTGGAGGGAGATTTGATCACGAGATTGGAAATATCAATGTGTTGTGTCTATTCTCAGACACACGTATTATCCTTCTATCTGATGATTGTCTCATTCATCTTCTTCCAAAGAATCACTCGCATAAGATCTTCATTCAAAATTCTGTCGAGGGTCCACACTGTGGACTAGTTCCCATTGGGATACCATGTGGAAGTTCTACAACCACCGGACTTGAGTGGGACCTCAGTAAGTATTGAATGTTTTGTTGAATGATAATGCTATTTGATATTTTAGTTACAAACCTGTAAATTTTTTATTCTTGTTTAGCTATTGTTGAATGAAATACTTTTCATGTGCTTCATTTGCCTTTGACACTTTAAAGAGAGAGTGCAAAGACTCGTGCATAACAATGTTAATGTTATGTCACTAGAACAATGAATGCAGTGTTTAAGAATATTGATTTTGCCATCCAAAAAGGGATAGCGGCGCAATTTGTTGTCTGGTTGCCTGCAATTTCTATATAATATTTATTATATAATAGAATCACATAAATGTTTGTCATAGCTAAAAATTTATACACAATGCTTTGACGAATCATTAACTTTAATATATTTTTCAATCATCCAATAGGATCTCATAAAATGTTTGTCATAGCTAAAAGTTTATACACGATGCTTTGACGAATCATTATCTTTAATATCTTTTTCAATCATCCAATTGTGATCTTGTTTGCAGTGGAGTCTGATGATTAACAATCTATTTTGACAATTTCAGATGACACGGAGATGAAATTTGGCGGTTTAATAAGTACATCAAATATTCTAAAAGGAGATATTGTAACAGTACAGTCTGAGTCAGATCTTCTTTGGACAGTTTCTATCAAAAAGCCCTAAACAGAACATATTTTATACTATTTATTATTATTAAATAAATATTATATTTTATAATAGACGTTATGGTCGTGATTGTGTAAGTTATTATGTAATGTGTGCGAATAAATTCGTAAATTTTGTAGACCGTTTTGGATTAGAAAGTGGTTATTTAAGAGGAGAGACTTAACTCTTGAATTCTTGAGAGGAAGAGATCCTAAACTTTCAAATTTATTTAAAAACCATTGTGTAATTGTATCAAGAATGCCGCGAAGGAGAGAGATACGACTGACACATTCTAGAAGATGCAAGTGCAACTAATTCGATTATGGATCCACAAAATCAGGAAGTGAGGAGAGGAAGGTGTTTGAGGATAGCATCACTTAGGCCAAATGATTTATATGTTTAGTTGAGTATTTATAGGAATTGGATTGAGAATGTGAGTCATGGATGTTTTGTGAGAAATCTTATTCTCTTCTTCCTTACTCTAGAGTTCTCTCCTATACTCTTATATATCATTCATCAACTGTAATTTTCCAATTCTCTATTATTTCATACACTGGAAGTGAATTGAGTCTGCCATAAATAAATTTGTTCCTCAATTTAAATTGTCACTCATTACATTACAATGGTGCTTTCATTATCATCATGTATGATCAAGCACATTTTAAGAAGATTCAAGGTGCAATTAAGAAATATGTGCAAACCCAGCTCAAGAAATCCATGGTTGCCATGGATATTAAGAATTGTGACTATGCACAATGAATGACAAAACTGAAATGAAAGTGAATACCGATAACTCAGATTGAGACGGTTGTAGAGTCGTTGTTATAGCGTGCAGCGGTATCACAACATGATGACAAGAACTCATATATCGATCGTAATCACTCTCTGTTTCAAGTTCAAAATGTGAAATTTGAATTTTCCATATTCGATGATACTCATGTAATTGAATGTGTATTTAAAGCAGAGTAGTTCTTTAAATACTACAACACTAGGCCATGGTACCGGATGATGTAGAGAACAAACCTGTTTTAGATATGGCAACTCTTCGTACGAGCAATTGAGGTAGATTTTGACCCTTCTTGATAAGAATTGTTGGACATGTGACTTCATACACAAGAGAGATGTGAATTGTGTGTTTTAGAAAAAATTGAGTTTTCAAACTTTTTCGAATTAAAAGCAGAGTTTAAAAACATTTTTAGAAAAGATCTAAAATTGAGTAGTGGCAAAATAAATAGTGGAAAGTAAAGTGCGAAAATAAAGAGTTTGAGGGAAGAGAGCAGAACACCATGAATGATACAAGTTTAGTTAAAAAAATGACTTATTCTTGTCCCTAAGATTTTATCTTGAGAGTATTCCATAAACCTAAGAGTTTTTAGTAAGTTGACCTCTCGAACCTCCTATACAAGAAAAATGAAGTTTGTGGCTAACTTCCAACCAAACAGCAAAACAGAGAGAGAATCAATGTGTCTTTCTTTCAAATGATGGACCGAATCGGTTAGTCTCCTTTCCACATGAAACTTGGAACAGTTAGTCTTCAAACTTTAAACAAATATTTTATCACGCGTTGATCTTGAACCTTGGAGAGCTTTTAACACTAGGATGAGCTCAAACAGAAACTTGGATTTTTACCATGCTAACGAAAAACCTATGAGATTTTACCACCGAGCTAATCTTGAACTGAAACAAGCTTTTATCACGGGCTAAGATTTAACCGAAGCTTGGTTTTATATCCGGCTAACCAAGAATCTATGAGATTTTGATAGCAGACTGATCTCGAACCTAATTAGAGACTTGATCACACAATCCCCAAACCAAAGCTTCTCACGAGTTAAACTTCGAACCCAAAAATATAATTCTTAAATGAGTAAAATGTTCAACCAACACTACTACAAATAACACATCTCAGGTCGGCCGCGAAACGCATTTAACCTCGGCAACACAGCCGAGGTAATAAACGGGGACATGAAAAGAAATCATTTATCACCTCGACTTTAAAAAAGCAGAGATTACATATTAAAAGGTTATGAGTTCGATCCTTAACAACTGCATTTTTTTTATTTTCTAAATTTTGTTGCGCGCACAATTTACCTCTCGGATTTATTTTAAAAATGAGGTAATACGTTATTTATTGGCATAGGTTTTAAGTAATAACGAGGGATAAAATCTCATACTTTTTCCTGTATCATTTTCACTGCCTATATCATTTTTGCTTGCCTGTATATTTTTGCATGTATCATTTTCACTAGCCTGTATCATATCATTATAAATCTATTAACCCGCATGTATCATTTTTTACACATAAACTACAAAATATGCGACAGAATTGGAATTTATCATATTATTTACATTGTACTGATCATCAAGGCAAAATACACACTTTTACATATTTACACAAAACAAATTAATGAAATTTACACATTTACAACCAAGAAAACCTATTGTTTTAGAGAATCATAACAAGATAAAAAGACTCTGGCCCAACGTGATCGGATGTCATCCATATCTTCTTTAGACTAGGTTTTTGGTTGTTAAACTCCTATAATTAGAACAAATATTAAATTATGATAAGCTAACAACAACAACAACGTGAACTTAGAAGATATAGATTAAGTTAATACTTTATGCTTCATCCATCCATATGTAATGCCTGTGGAGACAATATATAGCATATATCTCATAACATAGTATCCACATGAATGGCCTTCGGGTTGTTTTCACCACTACAAATAATTATCATATATTTATATTACACTAATACACACAAATAATATAATGTCAATAAATGCACAAGTAACATACTTACTTTTAGGGAAACATAGATTGACTTTTTACCAAGTACACTATGTTTGAGTGCATTATACTCCTTCATCGCTCTACACATATAGGTTTAAATTAAACATGAATAAAAACCAAGGGAATTAATATCAATAAGGTTATTGATAGATTTCTTGAGGCTGAGAAAAATAAGACCAATGGAGTTGATTCCACTTCTTCTGCAAATATTGTGGATACACATGGTGGACAATCAATTGAAGAATTTGTTACTCGGAAGACATCTGTCACAAATATGAAGACCTTGAAGAAGAAACATATGCAAGAGGGTGACTCAGATGCTGATGAGGATTGGATTACCTTCATTGATTTTGGTGGTTGGTCTAGAGATCAAATCTGAAGATAGATTTTCCAAGTGTTTTAGTATCATTGGTTTTCTTTGTTTTGTTGATGGATCTGTAATAACTCCTAAACAAACCTAGATCTATAATGGCTTGATTGCCTTATGGTTTTTTTAAACTGTCATTATGCCCTAGCATCATAATCAACATATGTTCTCATGATTGTTGATATTTGTCTACTCTTGTTCAGATGTGTGTATGTGCTAACATATTGACCTCTATGATGACTGGGCTGATTTTTCTGAGAAACACTGTTGCCAAATTATGGAAAAAAAGGGGAAGAAATGGTGTGTAGGGTAGTGTTCGTTGACTAATACTGACTCCACTGACAGTGTGATTGGTACTAACTAATGTGCTTGGTACTAACTATTCTGGTTTTATTTGTGTGGACACATGTTAAAGCATCTGACCTAACGTATGGCTCTGAACTTTATGTGTTGATCTATTGTGTGTTACAAGTATTTTCTGAATCATGATCTGACTACTAACTGTGTGTGCATTCATGACTAACTGATCATGAATGATTGCATGTCTTGACTGTTATGGAGCATTGACTATTGTGTAGCAACTTTTTTACTTCTGACTAATGCTACTGTTTTGTGTTGTCTAATTTTTGTTACTGCTGTTGTTTGCTTTGTGTGCTTGTGTGATTGTGTGTTGTGTACTTAATGCTCAACTTATGCTGCACATGTTTGTTTTTTTTAAGAATGTTGTTTTGCCAAAATTTTCCAAAGGGGGAGATTATTATTCCTTTTAAATTAGCTATATTATGAAAAAAAACATAGTTTGTTCAAACTGATTCTGTGAAGAAGTTCACATGTAGGAACAAATGTCCCAGCATGTGTGCATCATCTGTCCCTTGTCTGTAGGATAAGGTTGTTGATGTATGTGTTGGCTCTCAATTTCGACGTCTGGTTTGATTCATGTAACAAATGAAGAAAAACGAAATTTTTTGCCAAGTTATGATGCATTTCAACTAGGCAAGTTCGATGATGGATGCTCAGTCGAAGTCATTCCTTACAAAAGGAATGATGACCAGGTGGACTTAGGAAAATTTTCTAAGTATTGAATTAGTGTTTCGACAGAATGTTACGGATGGTGTTTTAGACTTGAGTTTTGAATTTAAATCAATGAGGGAATATTGTCCTTATCCAGTTTTTAAACAAAGACACGTGGAGTATGCTGGAGAATCGAAGACATGTCGAGCACCACTTGTATTAATTTAAGAGAAAGGCAGTTAGAAGCAGTTATTTCGATTCATTATAAATCGGCAATCTTAGTGATAGGATTGTGTGTGTTCAAAGTTGTACAAAATCTCTAAATTACTCAAAGTACCCGTGTGCAGAGAAAATAGTGTGTTAAGAAAATGTATGTTTGATGTAAACACCATACTTTTACATTTTAATTCAAGTTTATCTTCTTTATTGCCCAAGTTATTTTTAATAAATTTACTCGCTTTTTGATTAAGTTCTGCAATTTACTTTCTTTGGAATTCTTAAAAGTTGCTAACTTTTAAATCATAAATGTTGTCAAAGTATTCGTCATTTTCCAAACTTTATTTTAATTACTAGCACACGTTCCAGGATTTAGTATGGTCGATCCTGCAAGTAATTCAATCCCTTATTGATTTGGAAGACCAGCGGTTGTTTACTAATTTTCACAGTAAACAAATTGGCACACCCGGTGGGACAAAGCTAAGTGATTTTCTTTAAAAAAATTGTTTTGGTCATTGTTCTCTTTGAAAACTTCATTGTATGTTATTGAGAAGTGGCAAAGTAGGCACCACTAACGAAGATAGACCAAGGAGAAGATATACGAGGAGAATGGCGAATTCAAATCAGCCAAATGTTTTGATTCCTCAAAGTAACAATGGAGAACTGCCCCAAGTATCTTCGACCAGGGGAACCACGGTTCCAGCGACTGTGTCAGAACCAATGTCATCCATGGCAAGTTCGATACCCACGCAGTCGATTACCCATACTGAGCCCATTTCAACTTATACTAGGCCAACGGGTCCTCCAGTAACCCCTCCACCAATAAGGAATGCATCGAATAGGCCCTTCATGCCTCTAGGTTTCTCTATGCCCTTAGGTGGTCGAGAGCAACCCTATGGAATGCCAATATCTATGGTGGCGAATTTGCACAACGATGTCTCAACATTACCAGAATCAGTAATGAATGTTACTTCACCATTACAAGGATCAGGATCTGGGATAAACATGGGTCGAAGTAGTCAACCCTTAGGAATGGGTTATTCCACCCAAATACCAAACTTGACTAATAATTCTACAACGGTTATGAGGCAACAAATGGATGAGAGTAATCACGAAATAGTCTAAATGTTGGCCCAAACAATGGGGATGATTTTTAATCCCTTAATCCAAAGTACTACTCAATCCAACCAACAAATGACAGCGCAGATGACACGCCTTGCGGATTTTTTTGGAGTACCACAGCCTCTTCGACATCCACAGAGATAATACATATTGGAGAATCAAGGAGTATCCCTCGAAGAAGATCCTACCATTAATCAAGTCCATAAAAACCAAGAACAGCCTAGGGTCGAACCCCTCAGAGCCCAGGTGTAGCGGTCAAACAGCCTAGGGTCGAACCCCCCAGAGCCCAACCTCAAATTCTAATTGAGGAGAGACCAAGGGTAGTAATGGTAAATAGGAATCAAAATGCTGATAACATTGTACAGCAGATTCGATGTGTTGATATGGTCGCAGATAATAACCTAGTAGCCATGGTCGAAAGGGTAATGGCGTGAAATGGGGTAAACTTTGGTCTTCAAAGACCAAACTATACTTTGTCATTGTCAGAGTATATTTTACAATCAGATCTACCCCCTAGATGGAAAGTTCCTAAATGCACTAAATTTCTAGGGATACCACTGAATCCACTGTCGAACATGTGGCTAGGTACTTGATAGAGGCTGGAGAGATTTCGAATAATGAAAACCTTAAGGTAAAATATTTCCCAAACTCTCTCACCAAAAACACTTTTACATGGTTTACAACCTTGCCACCAAATTCGATCCATAATTGGACTCAGTTAGAAAGATTGTTCCATGAACAATTTTATACGTGACAAACCAAGATTAGCCTGAAGGAATTGGCTAATATCAAATGAAAGTTTACTGAGCCAATAGATGATTACCTGAATATGTTTCGATTACTTAAAGCAAGATGTTTTACTCAAGTGCTTGAACATGAGTTGGTCGAATAGGCCGCTGGTGGTGTCGACTACTCAATAATAAAGAAATTGGATACCCAGTACTTGAGAGATATGGCCCAATTGGCTGACAGAGTTCGACAGGTCGAGCGATTGAAAGCTAAAAAAGTTAGGGCAAACAAAAATAGAAAAGAGGGGGTAGCCTACGTCAGAATTAGTGAAGACGACGAAGAAACATATAATGAGTCTTTAGACTTCGACGAAAATGAGGTCGACCTTGCTGAACTAAAGCAGGGACCACCTTATGCCTGTAAAGTCTTGGCCCCTTCGAACGGGAAAAGCCCAGTCGAACCAGAAAAGAACGATAGATTTCCTTAGAAAACTTACACATTCGATGTCACCAAATGTGACGAAATCTTCGACTTGTTAGTTAAGGATGGTCAAATGATAGTGCCTCCTGGTGCTAAAGTGCCTCCTTTTGAGCAAAGGAAGAAGAGAGGTTTTTATAAGTATCACAATTTCTTGGGTCATAAAACATCTCAATGTTTTCTTTTCAAGGACCTCATTCAAAATTCCATCAAGGATGGAAGACTAAGGTTTGGAGAAAAAGTGAAGGCTCAGATGAAAATTGATGCTGACCTTTTCAAGTGGTTGATGCTCATTTCACTGAACCAGCTGTTGTCAATATGATCGAAGTTGCTAATGACTTCGCTCACAACATCAACATGATCGAAGTCACTGACGACTTTATCAATAATGTTGTCATGGTTATGATCACTGAGGATCTTGACGAGAAGGTTATGAAAGATTACATGTGTAAGGTTACTGATGGCCTCACCAAAGAAATCATCGAAGACAGTAACAATGAAACTGCTTATGGTTTCGATACTATAGGAATCACTGAGGATTCTAATTTGGCGATGGTAAAAAAAGAAACCGCTGATGGTTTCATGCGGATGGATAACTTAAACAAGGCTACTGATGGCCATACAATGAAGTTTCAAAGTTTGGACATTACTGAGGATGTCGCTATGGATGTTAACATGGTCGAAGTTTCACAAGAGACTTCGATGGAGATTGTTGAAGAGCAACGACAAAAGGAATATAACAAATTGGCTTTCCCGAAGAAAGAGGAAAGCCTGGTTGATTTCATACATATGTGTCAGAAGAAAAAGTCGGAGGTTATGCTCTGTCCAAGGTGCAGTGTCATGTTCAATAAGAAAGCGGCCCAAAATATGGAGGGAGTTCGATTGGCAAAAGGCCAGAGGAAACTGGAGAGACTCTGATAGCCACCAAATTTTCGACAAAAAGAGGCCATACAGAGGGCAGGATCAAGCGAAGCCAGGATTCCCAGGTGCCAAACCCACCACTTTCAAACCAACTGCAGAGGCTTCTAGAGAAAAGTGGGCAAAGCCAGTCGAAGACAGAAAGAGAGGCCAACAAAAGTGGCAGAACTTTGAGGTTAACATATCGTTGAGAACTACAAAGGTAAGAATTCAATTACTAGATCTCAATGGAGAAGGGAGCAAAGGAGAAGGAAGGCAGAAAGGGAGACTAGAGAGAATCAGAAAGCTGAACCAAGCACCAATGTACCTGCTAAAAAAAGTGAGAAAAAGGAGGTGAAATCCATCGAAAAGATGCCTGTAGAGGAGAAGGTGTTTCTCACTCAATAAGAAGAGGCTAAAAAGGAGTGTGATCGCTTGATCGCTGAAGACGAGATGCTCACTAATGACTTTGATACAAATTCATAAGAATCTTTATATATCATGGTTAATGTAGTATTTGTGTTACCAAGGGAGTTCGACCAAGTTATTGAGGTCGAAGAGCTGGAAAATAATATCGACATAGAGATGGCGACTGATAGGCCAGTTTGTTACTATGTTATGAACAACGGTTGTGTAGAAGAACAAAATGCATTCTTCGAAAGGCCTAATGAGGCTATGAAAAGTCACTTAAAGCCTCTTTTTATTACACGAAAAATTGAAGATGTGTCAGTCAACAAGATCCTGGTAGATTGCGGTGCAACAGTAAACCTGATGCCGCATTTCATGCTAAAAAAGATAGGGAAGTTTGACACGGACATAAAGCCCGACAATATGGTGTTATCCAACTATGAAAGAAAAGTTGGCACCACATTAGGAGTGATTCAAGTTGACTTGACGGTAGGAACCATTACTAGATCAACCATGTTCATGGTTGTGGAGACTAAGGCTAACTACAATTTATTGTTAGGACGTGAATGAATTCACGGCATAGGAGTCGTACCATCATCAATGCATCAGAGGATTACCATCTGGCGAACGGATGGTATTGTGGAAAATTCGAAGCCAATCAGAGCTATTTTATGGCTTCGGTTAATCATGTCGATAAACGCAGTTTCGACAAACATTTGGCTAATGTTACTCCTTTTTTAACAGCCAGTTTTGCATTTACTCCAGATGATAATGCATATTGCTCTTTGCAATTGCATCCCACCAACGGTTTTCAGTGGGATCGAGAGGTTGTGGGCGAAGACGACCTTGCATACACAGGGACATCTGGAATCGACCCAACAGGTTAGGGGAGCGAGTTTGGCGATGATGACTGAGTTGCCAGCGCTCAAAATTTTTTTGCCTTATATAGCCAAAATAAGCTAAAACGGCATGGTGGCTGAGGTAAAATTCATGGCTTTCGAAGCCAAGAAGGAATCATGTCAGGAAAGTCTTGGTAAGGACTTCGACCCAGAGCCACCTGATAAGGTTCGGGATGAAGTGCAAGGCCAAAGGCTCGACGTCATTTACGATGACGAGCCTTTGGGATTCGAGAAGGATCCGCTGGCAACCAACATCAAAGTGCTAGCGCAAGATCCACTTGAAGAGATCGACTTGGGAGATGGGGCGATAAAAATGCCAATGTACATCAGTGCCAATATCAACCCTCAACTCAAAGTCAAACTGATCCAATTGCTAAAGGAGTTCAGAGACTGCTTCGCATGGGATTATGATGAGATGCCTGGTTTGAATAGAGAGCTGGTTGAATTAAAATTGCCAATCAAGCCTGGGAAGAAGCCCATTAAGCAGAATCCAAGGCGGGTTGCACCTAAAATTCTCGTGAAGATTAAAAAGGAGGTCGAAAGACTTCTGCGATGCAAATTCATCCGTACAACCAGGTATGTTGAATGGCATTCAAATATCGTGCCAGTTATTAAGAAAAATGATACTTTGAAGGTTTGTATAGATTTTAGAGATTTAAATCATGCAACCCCAAAGGATGAATATTCGATGCAAGTGGCAGAAATGTTAATTGATTCTGCCGCGGGACATGAATACCTTAGTATGCTCGATAGATATTCAGGGTATAATCTGATATTCATTGCTGAAGAGGATGTCCCAAAAACAACATTTCGATGTCCTGGAGCATTAGAAACTTATGAGTGGGTGGTGATGCCTTTCGGCTTAAAAAATGTTGGGGAAACTTACCAAAGGGCAATGAATTCGATTTTCCATGATTTTATTGAGACTTTTATGCAGATCTATATTGATGATATTGTTGTAAAGTCAATTTCAGGGGAAAATCACATAGATCATCTTCGACACTCCTTTGAAAGGATGAGGAGACATGGTTTGAAAATGAATCCTCTCAATTTCGACGCCTGGTTTGATTCATGTAGTAAATAAAGAAAAGGAAATTTTTTGCCAAGTTATGATGCATTTCGACTAGGCAAGTTCGATGATGGATGCTCAGTCGAAGTCATTCCTTACGAAAGGAAGGATGATCAGGTGGACTTATGAAAATTTTCTAAGTATTGAATTGGTGTTTCGACGGGACGTTACGGATGGTGTTTTCGACTTGAGTTTTGAATTTGAATCAAAGAGGGAATATTGTCCTTATCTAGTTTTTAAACAAAGACACGTGGAGTATGCTGGAGAATCGAAGACATGTCGAACACCACTTATATTGATTTAAGACAAAGGCCGTTATAAGCAGTTATTTCGATGCATTATAAATAGGCAGTCTTAGTGATAAGATTGTTTGTGTTCAAAGTTGTACAAAATCTCTAAATTACTCAAAGTACCCGCGTGCAGAGAAAATAGTGTGTTGAGAAAATGTACATTTGATGTAAACACCATACTTTTATATTTTAATTCAAGTTTATCGTCTTTATTGCCCAAGTTATTTTTAATACATTTACTTGTTTTTTGATTAAGTTCTGCAATTTACTTTCTTTGGAATTCTTAAAAGTTGTTAACTTTAAAATCATAAATGCTGTCAAGGTATTCGTCATTTTCCAAACTTTATTTTAATTACTAGCACACGTTCTAGGATTTAGTATAGTCGATCCTGCAAGTAACCCAATCCCTTATTAATTTGGAAGACCAACAATTGTTTACTAATTTTCACTGTAAATAGTGTGTGCTTATTTTCCAACTGTCTATAGTGCATTTTATGTTACTTGTGCAACCAGGGTTGTTGCTATCTTTTAGCAATCTGATTTGATTGTTAATTTAATTAGGTTAAATATAAATCACTGAGATTTAAATTTGAATTCAAATCAAATCAAATTTTTTTAGTGGAGCTGATTTAAAGAATCAAACCTAATTATATCTCCTATAATTCTGGACGCAATCATGAGCTGTTAATGCCCATTGGAAAAGCTCATAATTGGATTTCTATATATAGATACTCATTCCATGCCTTGATGACCATGAGCCTTAGTGATAATTTTAGGTTTAGGTCGAGTCTTTTGTTTATGTTAAGTGTACACCTCGTTATTGCTTCATTCATAACGCATAGTAGTTGGTTTGTTTCATTAAGTTGTAATTCAACATTCATTATTGTGTTTATTGATGTTGATCACTTGGGATTAGTGATAGAGAGAAAGTGAGAAGGGATTCTCATATTTAGAGGGAGTACTAAATAGAAATACACTGAGGGTAGAATTAAGAAGAGGGGCATTGAACAATGGGCTTGTTCATCTAAGACACCTGGTACTAATTCTATTAAAGATTGGATTTTCTTTGTTGGGTAGAATGCCCCCAAACTTAGGTGTTGTTTGCACTGAACTGGGTTAACAATCCTTGTATGTTCTTTATTGTTTTTGCTTTGTTTCATTCTTGCTGTCATATTATGTTAAATCTGGTTTAACAAGTTAGACAAGTTGTCCCAGACATTTGGTTTAACATATGTTCCCTAGGGAACAGAAGTTCAGAATCAAAGGTCTAATCGGAGGCAGTTGGATCGATCTATCTATCTGATGATCCTGGACTAGATCTGGATGCAACAAGACATATGCTCATAGATTCGTAACACCTTATGGAGAAGATGGTTGATTGATCGTTGCTTGAGAAGCGAAAATGACCACGACTTTTCACGCATCGGCGGAACAAGTAGCTTTGGATCCATCCTTTACTTAGATGTGTATAGATCAGAGATCTAGAAATTCAGGAAATCGAAGTTGAAATGTTACTTAATTGGATCGAACACTACAGATCTTCATGTTCTATTTCGAGTGCTCTTCATTTAATGACCTGAGAAAGTTTCAAACTGACGAATCGAAGAGCTAACGTGAAATCCTAGAAAATGTAGGAATCAGAAGTTGATTCCCCCAGACGATGCCACTATTTTGTACTAGAACCAAAAATGGAGAGAGGATCAGAGATAATGACAGATATGAGCTTTTGGTGCAGCGGAGAAGGGAGTTGGCCTGCACCGTTAGCACTTGAACGCTCAAGTCAGTATGTGAGAGAGAAAACTGAATTGAAATTGAATTTGAAACTAAGTACCTGAATTAACGCGCACTCTATATGTAGTATAGAAGAAATGACAAACTTGCTACTTGTTATAAGTGGATTGCAGAGAGTCGTTAGATGCAACGGGAGACTAAGTCTCCTATGTACTTATCTGCAAGGTAGTTCCAGTATACTGAGAAGATTTTAGAAGGAATAAAGTTTCTTTACAATAGTCGATCAGTGATCGATATAGTCGGACAGAATAATACTATTACAAGTCATATTTACATATGGTTTATTATTTTATCTAATACTAATAGAACTTTTTAATAAATATAATGTATATTAAATATATGATTCTAAATAAACTGCAATATATTAGATTTATATAAGGCATTCAAACTGAACCAATAGGAGCTAACCTAAAATAAATTAAGAATTAAAAAAAAAAGTGAAAAGTATATAATATTAAGAGGTTTGAGAGGATGCTATCATTTTCCTATTCAACATCATGTCTTTTATATATGATTTATTAATAAATTAATTAAACTTTTAAACTAATTTTTCTTAAAATATGGATATTCAATCAAATTTAAATATACTAATATTTTATTTAAAAATATTATAAAAAGTAAATTATAATTTTTGTCCCACAATTTGATTTGAGAAATTAATCTTTTTATTTTAAATTCAAACAGTTTTGGTTTCACCTTCACATTTTTTTAATAAAAAATCGTTGAGAAGTATATTTTTTAATTTATATTTTATAATAAATTTATATACATGATATGTTATGTTTCACACAAAAAAAATTATTATTTAAAAAATAAATATGTAATTAATTTTAAATGTAAAAAGATGAAAAAATAAAAATATTTAAATTTAAAATAAAAAATTAATTTCATGAATCATTAATTAAATTCTTTAATAGGTCAAAAAGTATAATTAACATATAGAAAAATTAAAAAGAAATTAAAGATGCAGTTTTTCTCCTTTTTACACTACTAACTACATATGGTAAGTAATTTACCTAAAATTGCCAAAGTAATATATAATTTAGATATAATTTTATTTTAATTTATTATCATTAAAATATTTAATAAATATTTTTATTCTAATTATTTTTTAATATTAGTTTATGGTGACTTTAATATCCTTTAATTTAGTTGGGTATTGATATCCAACTTAAGCTCATGAATAGAGTACTAAATAATTTATTTTAGGCTAAAATACAGTTTTGGTCGCCCTGTTTTTCAAAATTCACAGTTTTGGTCCCCTGTTTTTTTTTTTAACAGTTTTGGTCCCCCACCCCTCACTGTTCATGTACGGACGTGTACTGTTCATGTACGGACAAGTTACTGTTCATCACTTTTTTTGGGCCAAAATTGGGGTGGGGGACCAAAACTGTTAAAAAAAAAACAGGGGGACCAAAACTGTGAATTTTGATAAACAGGGGAACCAAAACTGTATTTTAGCCTTTATTTTAAAATAAATTAAAAATTTTAAATAATTTATATGAAAGATATGATATCCATTTTAAACTAATGGATACTAAATAATTTACCTTATTTTATACTTACATTATTGTTTCTTTTTGGGTAGAGAAACTTTAAATTTTATGAAAAATAATACTAGTATACTATTATGAGAAAAATAAATATATTATTACAAACTCTCCAAAACCAGACTGTTTATTTGTGTTATACGAATAGAATATGCTGTCTTTCGCCAACCTTTGACTGTTTTTGTTATCTCTTCATTCATCAACAACGCAATATTATAAACAAACAAACAAACAAACGCGCTTCTGCATTAATCGCGTTTGACACCAACTTTAATTATATCACCTTTCTGGATTTTTCATTCATTCATTCATTCCTTTTTTCACCAAAAACCACATTGGTGACAACAAAAAATGTTACACAAGCTTTTGGGAGCTCAAAGGGCTAGAAAATTCTACAGATTTCTCAGACATTGTAAGGTTACAATCCTCTGTCTTGTCCTCACCATTGTTGTCCTACGTGGCACAATCGGCGCCGGTAAATTCGGTACGCCGGAGCAAGATTTTGTTGACATTCGCAACCGCTTCACCTCTCGTAAGCTACCTGAATCTCATCGCATTCTCGCCGAGATTCATTCTTCTTCGTCGTCTTCTTCCTCTCGTTCAGACATTTCTACAAACAATTACAATGCATTCGACATCAACACAATATTGGTCGATGAAGAAGAAGAACAAGAGGACAAAAAACCCAGCTCCGACGAGGCTTATCGTTTAGGACCGAAGATTTCGAATTGGGATAAGCAGAGATCAAAATGGCTTATTGAAAACCCTGATTTTCCGAATTTCATTCGACCCGGAAAGCCTCGTGTGCTTTTGGTAACTGGGTCGTCGCCAAAACCGTGTGAGAATCCGGTGGGTGATCATTACTTGTTGAAGTCTATTAAGAACAAGATTGATTATTGTCGTTTACATGGTATTGAAGTGTTTTACAATATGGCTCTTTTGGATGCTGAAATGGCGGGTTTTTGGGCGAAGCTTCCTTTGATTCGTAAGCTTCTTTTGTCACACCCTGAAGTAGAGTTTTTGTGGTGGATGGATAGTGATGCCATGTTTACGGATATGGCTTTTGAAGTTCCGTGGGAGAGGTATAAAGACTCTAATTTGGTGATGCATGGTTGGGATGAGATGGTGTATGATGAGAAGAATTGGATTGGGTTGAATACTGGGAGTTTTTTGTTGAGAAACTGTCAATGGTCATTTGATATTCTTGATGTTTGGGCACCAATGGGACCAAAAGGGAAAGTTAGGGAAGAAGCTGGGAAAATACTTACGCGCGAACTCAAAGATCGGCCGGTTTTCGAAGCAGATGATCAATCTGCTATGGTTTATTTGTTGGCTAAGGAGAAGGAGAAATGGGGTGACAAGGTTTATCTTGAGAATGGTTATTACTTGCATGGATATTGGGGGATTTTGGTTGATAGATATGAGGAAATGATTGAGAATTATCATCCTGGTTTTGGTGATCATAGATGGCCGTTGGTGACTCATTTTGTGGGATGTAAGCCTTGTGGGAAGTTTGGTGATTATCCTGTTGAGAGATGCTTGAAGCAGATGGATAGAGCTTTCAATTTTGGGGATAATCAGATATTGCAGATTTATGGATTCACGCATAAGTCATTGGTTAGTAGGAGAGTTAGGAGAATAAGGAATGAGACTAGTAATCCTCTTGAAGTTAAAGATGAACTTGGTTTGCTTCATCCTACTTTTAAAGCTGTTAAGGTATCTTCTTCTCGCTGAGATGTTTTAGATTTGAAATGTGTTGCATATTTAGCTGCAGAAATAGAAATTTAGTCTCCTTATCATTATTTTTTAGGTAGAAAGTACATTGTGAGAAACAGGAAAGTGGGATATGCAGTTTTTGGTCTGATATTCTTGTGTAACCTCTCACTCTCCTTAAAGCATCTGAACTTAAAATGTTTTGTAGAATTGTATTTGAACACACATTTTCATGTAGTAATGGAAATGTGTTATGACGAATTTGCATATAAAATACGTGTTTGTGTATGATTCCTTGTTTTTTTAGGTTTGTGGTTACTACCATGTTCTTAAATTGTGGCCTGCAACCGCAATATTGCTAACGTGGTAATCTCTGCAACCGCATCGGACCGCGTGATACACGCCCTTGCACATTAGGAACCGGTGTGATAAATGTCGCCACAATATTGTTGATGCAATAGTCTTCGCAACCGCATCAGACCGCGTGATAGACGCCCTTTCATATTAGTAATCGGTGTGATACACGTCTTTTGACATTAGAAACCATGTCAAACAACTGAAATTTCTTTAAATATTTTCTTCAAAAGAAATCCAAAAACTAATATATATTTTTGAAAAATCTTGACTACTGTCTTGGTTTCTGATCGTACTTATGAAAGGAAAATAGTTTCTGACTTAACTAACTATCAGTTGGCTAGACCTTAATTTTACAATATACTGTATTCCAAGCATTTTGAAATTTTCTTGTATATGGTGGAGTTAAGTATGAGAGTTGGCTAGACCTTGATTTTAGTGTTCCAAGCATTTCGAAGTTTTCTTGTAATAGGTGGAGTTAAGTATGACAGTTGGCTAGACCTTAATTTTGCAATATATTGTATTCCAAGCGTAACAAATTGTATGGAGTGCTTGTTGTTTCGGCCCTTAGACCATCTCCGGCGGTGGTAATTTTGAAAGTGTACCGCCGGCTGGCAAAAAAAAAACAACTTTTGTGTACCGCCATTTCATTCAACGTTGCATTCTATTGCAACGGTACTATTCATTAAAAAACAATAAAATTTAATGCAAATGTTAATGCACATTCTGTTAATGGAAAATAAAATTTAATATGAATAATATATTAATATATTAAGTAAAGTGGTGGGATCCAATATGAATTTTTTAAAATTGCACTATTAAAGTGAAAATTGGATGAGTTGCTTGAAAATGATTTGTATTTATGGGTTCCACAAAAAACTCAAAAGTGAGTTGCACCATTGGAGATGCTCCTATAAAATAAAAATTGGTATGGAATGTTGTAAAAGGTGGAGTTAAGTATGAAAACAAGATTTGAAGAGGTTTATAAGAGTGACTATTTCTGATTGATCAGTCATTGGAATTCAATCTCAATTGTGTTTTTACTAGTTGAAAATTTAGTCATTGGATTTCAATCTCAATTGTGTTTTTATTAGTTGAAAATTTGTTTAATGGAATTTTCCGCAAAACTGTATGGGTCTATCTTTTAGAAAAGCTTACATGCGAGATACATATCAATATCACTATCCAAGTAGTCAGACTCGAGATCCTACGCAAGATCGGATTAGAATAATTAAATTGTAAATTGGGAGATCGTAACACGGATAGTAAGATTCTATCAAATTTAAAAATTCATATATATTTTGCATGTAGATTAATAATACGCATATGACACAACACAATATAAATAAATAAAAAATAAAAAAACACCAAAATTACTCTAAAAAGTTGAAATTTCATAAGATAATATTCATTGAAACTAACTTAAACCAATTCAAAACAGTAGCAAATAACAATTGAAAATTTCTAAACAAAACTTAATGAAAATTCACTCAATTTTCAAACAATTCATGTTGGAGTTGGTCATAATAATTCAATGGATCACCATTGTCTTCTCCATTATCTCCTTCATCTTCATTTTCACCCTCAAATTCATTTTCATGACAAATACAACATCATTCATCATTTTTTGTTTCAAACGGTTCCTTCTTTTTGTATGGACCTTGATTACAATAAATGAAAAAAAAAAAAAAAGATAAGCAAGATGAAAGTCTTTTACAGTTAATTATAAATTCTTAAAGTCTTACCATCTATAAAGCACTCCAGTTCCGCTCACAACCCGATGAACTGCATGTCAAGTTGAGTATGCGGATTGCGAATCTTTTGAGATCTGAACACTCAAACCCAACTAAATCTCACCAATCTTTCAGAGTAGATTTCTCAAGTGTTAGTTTGGCTAATTGTGTGCCAAAATACCCCAATTGTTTCTTGAAGTCATGCATTTGAACTTCAATCTTAGCTTGTTCTTCATGACCATCCACCATTTTAGTTAATCTTCACGATCATCCATCATTTTAGTTAAACAGACCATTAAATCTTTTCTAACCTCAATATCAGCTTTGAATCTAGGACTATAAGGCATTTATGGGTTGAGATAATAAGTTGCAGCATGCAGTGGCCTATGTAGCATTTTGTCCCACCTTTTTTTACACCATTAAAATTCTTTTGAATTTCCTCATTTGTTCGGTCTATTGCCTCATAGATTAATCTCATGGCTGAATTTTTATCCGAATCAACTAAACGAAGCACTTTAATGAGAGGTGTAACTGTAGGTTGCTAATTTCGACGTCAGGAAAATGGTTCAAAAGCAAATGGAAAATTTCGACAGGGTGATTCGACAGGACATTTCAATTAGAAGGTTTTTGATGAGAAATGGCAAGTCGAAAGAAAATGGAACTTAAGGGAAGCATTGGCAGATGTTTCTGAGTAAGAAGGATGATTTCGACACAAGAGAAATAGGCCCATTCGACGGGTGTTTGAATTTCAAATTCAAGAGGGAGTTTCACTTTTGAAATTGGATGCGTGGAACGCATCTAGGAGGCGAATGCATGCAGAGTGACATTTGTCGCCATTAGGAGAAATAGCTGTTATGGGTAGTTATTTCGTTTGTATATAAATAGGAGATCTTGGTGTTAGATGGGGTGTGTTCCAAACTTTGTACAAATTACCGCAAATACTCAAAGTAACCGTGTGAGAGAAACGAGTGTTCTGGAAAATGTATGTATAGAAAACACCAGTTTACATTTATGCATTTTAATAAAATTCCAAGCTTTTCTTCATTTCTTTACATTCAAGTCATTTCCTTTATCTCAGCAATTTACTTTGTTTCCAGTTTAAGTTTATCTTCAATTAGTTTTTCGCCATTATCGCTTCCTTGTTCTATTAGTCGAAGAAACTATTAGAAGAAACCTTAGAAAACACAAAACGAATACATTCCTTTTCAAATCAAAGACATTCTCAAAAGCACTTTGTCCTAGGATTTGTTTGGTTGGTCCTGTTAGTGAACTAATTTTTCATAAATTAGGAAACCAGAGGTTGTTCGCCAAATTCACCAGTGAACAAATTGGCACGCCCAGTGGGACCTAGTGCATTTGTTTAGTTTATCCTTTTCTTCTTATAGCAAATTCTTAGAAAAAAAAGTTTTTATTTCGTTGTATGATTCTAAGGAGTGGCAAGTTAGCCGTGAACAACGAAGAAAGACCAAAAAGAACAAGAACAAGAAGAATGGCGAATCAAAGTGCGCCTAATAATCAAAATGTTAACAACCCAACGCCTATTCCTTAGACAAGAGACAATACGGCGTCAGTTTCTGTGTCAGAAGCAATACCATCATCAACGGGGTCAATCCCAGCGTTTTCGGCATCCCAAAACGCGCCTAGTGTCTCTACAGTGGGACCCCAAATGCCTCAGATGACCCCTCCTCCTTTAGGGGGTGTTCATAGGCCTTTTGTGACAAATTTTTAGATGCCTCCACACAATAGAGAACAACCTTATGGAATGCCAACAACGGTGATGGCAAGTTTGCACAATGCGCCGTCATTATATTCTGATCCTTTGGTTAATGTTACTTCGCCCTTACAAAGATCAGGGTCTGGTGCGAACCATATAGGCAGAATGGGTCAGCCCGTGCCAGCGGGATACCAAACTTATATGCCTGCAATAACTAACAATTCTGCACAAGTCATTAGGCAACAAATTGACGAAAGCAACCATGATATGGTGCAAATGCTAACGCAACAAATAGGGGTTGTGTTTAATCCTTTAATCTAAAATACCACCCAAACGAACCAATTATTAGCAGCAAATGACGCGCATTGCTGACTTCTTTGGTGTTCCTCAAACCCAACCAAGGGAACAAATAGTTCAGAATCCCAGAGTAGTTGTCGAAGAGGAACCCACAATAAACCAGAGGCCAGCGGATGTTCCTCAAGAAAACCCTAGAAACCAATAGGCAGTGGTCGAACAGCCTCATGTCGAAATTCCTGTCCAACAAGAACCTAGAAGGGTGTTAGTCCATAGAGACCAAGATGATGACGATGTTATGCAACAATTGCGTCATAACAACATGCCAGCAGAAAACAATTTAGCAGCCATGGTCGAAAGGATTATGGCCAGAAATGGTGTGAATGTGGGGCTGCAAAGGCCCAGTTATACATCCCCATTGTCTGAGTATATTTTGCAACAAGAATTACCCCCAAGATGGAAAGTCCCCAAGTTTACCAAATTTTCAGGGGACACTAGCGAATCCACTGTCGAACATGTGGCCCGTTACTTGATCGAAGCAGGAGAAATTGCACGCAATGAAAATTTAAAAATGAAATATTTTCCAAGTTCTTTAACGAAAAATGTTTTTACTTGGTTCACATCTTTGCCTGCAAATTCGATCCACACCTGGGTCCAGTTAGAAAGGTTGTTCCATGAAAATTTTTACATGGGACAAACAAAAATAAGTTTGAAGGAGTTGGCTAATGTTAAAATAAAATTCTCTGAGCCAATTGATGATTATTTAAATAGGTTTAGGTTACTCAAGGCGAGATGTTTCACGCAAGTGCCTGAGCACGAATTAGTCGAAATGGCAGCAGGTGCTCTTGACTATTCAATTAGAAAGAAATTAGATACTCAATATCTGAGGGATATGGCACAATTGGCGGATAGGGTGAGACAGGTCGAACGTTTAAAAGCCTAAAAGGCTAGAGTAACTAAAAATAAGAAAGAAAGAGTGGCTTATGTGGGGGTATGTCAAGAGGATGATGATGACGAGAGCGAATCATTTAGTTTCGACGAACAAGAAGTTGACTTAGCAGAATTGAAACAGGGTCCGCCATACTCTTGTAAAGTATTGGCTCCATCGAATGGAAAAAACCCAGTCGAACCTGAGAAGAATGATAAGTTTCCTAAAAGGACTTATACATTCGATGTCACTAAGTGTGACGAAATATTTGACTTGTTGGTTAAAGATGTCCAAATGATAGTGCCACCTGGCACCAAAGTGCCTCCTAGAGAGGTTTTTGTAAGTACCATAATTTTTTAGGTCATAAAACATCTCAATGTTTCCTTTTCAGGGATCTGGTGCAAAATGTCATTCGTGACGGAAGATTGAAGTTCGGCGACAGGTCGAAGCCACCAATGAAGGTTGACTCAAATCCAATGCAAATGGTCGAAGCCCACTATGCTGAACCATCCACAGTAAACATGGTGGATGTCGAAGAGGTTTCTGACTGCAGCTTTGGGATGATAGAAGCCACTGAAGGTTTCGACACAAATGTGAACATGGTAGAGATCGCTGAGATCCCTACAGACGAAAGTAATGTGGAGGAAATATCTGAAGATTTCGTCAATAAACCAGTGATGATCAAGGTTACTGAACACCTTGGTGAAGGAAGCTCGAAGAATTGTATCAACAAAGAGGCCACTGAAGGCCTCAACAATGTGAACAAGGATGAAACCACTGAGGGTTCCAACAATGCAAAGAATGACGAAACTACTGAAAGTTCCGTCGAGAAAGAGAAGGAGGCCACCGAGGGTCTCAACTTTGTGAAGAATGACGAAGCTACTGAAGGCTTTTTCGAAAACAAGAATAAGGCTACTGAGGGCCTTAATGGAGACAACATGGAGTTCGGTGTTACTGTCGATCAAGCCAATACTAAGATTGGCGAAGGTGTCTCTAAGATGAACGCAAAGACTACTGATGGTCCTGCGAAGCCAACTGTCTATGGGATTCTACGAAGAACAACAGAGGATCCCAGAGAGAAATATGTGGGTTTTTGTTGCCAACATTACATTGAGAGGCCATCGCCAGAAGGGGATTTCGACCTGGCAAAGAAGAAACATGAGATTGAGGAGGGACTCACTCTGAAGATGAACAAGTTAAGTATTGGAGATGCGCAAACAGCCAATGTTAATATGGTAGAAGTATCCCAGAAAGCTCCAATGCTGACTGACGAAGAGCGCCGTAGAGAGGAATATCAAAAAGTGGCGTATCCTAAAGAGGAAGAGAATCTGATTGAGTTCCTTCAAAGGTGTCAGAAGAAAAAATCTGAGGTTATGCTGTGCCCCCGCTGTAGCGCCGTGTTCGACAAAAAGGCAGCAGACAACTTGGAGGGAATGGAAAAAGCCAAAAGGAAAGGAAACTGGGGGGCAGTTCCACATGCGAGAACGGAGACGTTCAACCCAAGGCGAAATGATCAAAACCGGCAAAAGTTTGGACGAAGGTACCCAAATACCTTCAAACCTACCAACAAAGCTCCTAATGACAAATGGGTTCAACCAATAAGGGAAGCCCAGGGACAGAGAAAGTGGAAAATTTTCAAAGTTCAGAGGGGTTCTTCTATGGCTGGCAACAAGGAAGGCGAAAGGCCAAAACCAAGGCCTTATCCCTCAGAGAATTATAAAGGCAAGAATCCCATGTCGAGGTCCTAATGGAGGCGATTCCAAAGGCAAAAAAGGGCAGAAAAGGAAGCTACTGAGAAAGGGGTTGCTGAGGAAGTTGTCGTCGAAAGAAGCAAGCCAGAGTCAAGTAGCAACGCCGAAGTAGTGAATCGAAAAGAGGTATCTTACAGCATCAATTCCTGCAATGCAATAGAACCAGTGTCATCTAAAGAAAAAGTGGGAGAGGATGACGAAATGACTGATGACTTAAGGTCTGAGTCGGACGCGTCCCTCGACATCGTGTGCAACGTGGTCTCTGTCCTTCCAAAAGAATACGACCAAATTATGGAGGTCGAAGAAGATGAGGGTGTTATGGAAAGTGAAGTTATAGGGCACAGGCTAGTAAGTTACTATATTATGAATAACGGCTGTGTCGAGGAACAAAATGCCTTTTTCGAAAGGCCAGATGACTCCATGTGTGGCCACCTCAAGCCCCTATTCATAAAGGGGAAAGTGGAGAATGTGGGAGTGAACAAAATCCTGGTTGATGGAGGGGCTGCAGTTAACTTAATGCCCCACTATATGTTGAAGCGAATTGGGAAAGACGATTCTGATGCAAAGCCCCACAACATGGTATTATCGAACTATGAAGGTAAAATGGGAACTACTTTGGGTGTTATCCAAGTGGATTTAACTGTTGGAACTATAACTAGACCAACGATGTTCATGGTCATAGCCTCAAAGGCTAATTACAACTTACTTCTGGGTAGAGAATGGATCCTTGGTGTGGGTGTTGTGCCCTCGTCGATGCATCAGCGTATAGCTATTTGGCGATCTGATGGAATTGTCGAAAACATAGAGGCGGATCAAAGTTATTTCATGGCTGAGGTAAACCATGTGGATCGATGCAGTTTCGACAAACACTTGGCCCACATAGCTCCATGCAGTCCAGTGACTTTCGACCTGAAGGCTACTGATAATGCTTTCTGTTCGCTGTATCTCCACCCCACATATGGTTTCCAGTGGGATATGGAAGTGGTCGACGAGGCAAACTATGTCTTTGGGACTGCACATATAGAGCCAACGGGCTGGGAAAGTGAGTTTGGTGATGATGAGTGAGTCATCAGCGCTCGAAAGGATTACGGCTTATGTAGCCGAAAATAAACTCAAGGCGGCTCTCGAAGCCGAAGTAAAATACATGGCTGCCAAAGCTAATGGAAGTGATTTCAACAAACAATGTCCTCAAAGGGAGAGGATCTGTTCAACGCAGAAGTTGGCGAATGGCAACATCAAAAGTTAGACGCCATTTATGATGACGAACCCTTGGGGTTTGAAAAGGATCCAGCTTTGACAGATATGAAGATGGTGGCGCAGGATCCATTGGAAGAAGTCGATTTAGGACTGGGGGCAGAAAAAAGGCCAACCTACATAAGCGCCAAGATGAACCCTCAGTTAAAAGTCAAAATAGTCCAACTGCTGAAAGAGTTTAAAGATTGTTTCGTGTGGGACTACGACGAAATGCCTGGTCTCGACAAGAGTTTGGTCGAATTGAAGTTGCCCATAATAGCAGGAAAGAAGCCTGTAAAGCAAACTCCCAGACGCTTCGCACCAGAGATTTTGTCGAAGATTAAAGAGGAGGTCGAAAGACTTCTGAAATGTAAGTTCATCCGTACAACGAGGTATGTCGAATGGATTGCAAATATTGTTCCTGTAATAAAGAAAAATGGCAAACTAAGGGTATGCATTGACTTTCGAGATTTGAATTCAGCTACCCCTAAGGACGAATATCCTATGCCAGTAGCGGAAATGCTTATAGATTCTGCTGCAGGCCATGAGTATCTAAGTATGTTAGATGGATACTCTGGCTATAATCAAATTTTTATTGCTGAAGAAGATGTCCCTAAGACGGCATTTCGTTGCACTGGAGCCATAGGCACCTATGAATGGACGGTAATGCCTTTTGGTTTAAAAAATGCTGGGGCAACTTATCAGCGAGCCATGAATTTGATTTTTCAAGATTTTATCGAAACTTTTATGCAAATCTATATAGATGACATTGTAATTAAGTCTGTTTCAGGCGAAAATCATATTGACCATCTTCGACAGTCATTCGAAAGGATGAGGAAGTTTGGTTTAAAAATGAACCCTCTCAAATGTGCCTTTGGTGTGCAGGCGGGAGATTTCCTTGGATTTGTGGTCCACAAGAAGGGGATCAAAATCAATGAAAACAAAGCCAAAGCAATAATGGAGGTGAAAGCGCCATCGACAAAGAAGGAGTTACAGTCTCTGCTTGGGAAGATCAACTTTCTCAGAAGGTTCATCTCCAACCTCAGTGGAAAAACGCAAGCCTTATCTCCTCTACTTTGACTGAAGAAGGAAGATTTCGTGTGGGGGCAGGATCAACAAGTTGCGTTCGACAAAATCAAGGAATACTTGACCCATCCTCCAATCTTGATGTCTCCTTGTAGAAGTAAAAGTATGAGGTTGTATATAACGGCATCAGATAGGACATTAGGAAGTATGTTATGTCAAGAGGATGAGAATGGCGTCGAAAGAGCCATCTACTACCTCAGTAGAGTCTTAAATGATGCCGAAACTAGGTATAGTGTAATAGAAAAGCTATGTTTGTGTGTTTACTTTTCATGTATGAAGTTAAAACACTACATAAAGCCAGTCGATGTATATATTTCCTCTCATTTTGACGTAATAAAGCATATGTTATCAAAATCAATTTTACATAGTCGAATTGGGAAGTGGGCTTTGGCATTGACTGAATATTCCTTAATGTATTTGCCTTTGAAGGCTGTTAAGGGACAAGTGGTGGCTGACTTTATAGCTGACCATGCCATAAATGAAGATCATATTGAATATGTCAAAATAGAGCCATGGAAACTATACTTCGACGGTTCTAGTCATAAGAATGGAACTGGTATTGGGCTATTGATTATTTCTCCTAATAGAATTCCAACAAAATTCAAGTACAAAGTCGAAGGCTTATGTTCGAACAATGAAGCAGAATATGAAGCTTTGATAACTGGACATGAAATTTTATTGGAATTGGGGGCAACTAGAGTTGAAATAATGGGAGACTCTGAGTTAGTAATAAAGCAAGTGACCAAGGAGTACAAGTGTGTTAAAGAAAATTTAATTATGTACTTCGTAATAGCTAACAGGCTCTTGAAGAAATTCTACAATGTAACTATCAGACATATTCCTCGGATGGAAAATCAAGTGGCGAATGATTTGGCACAACTCGCATCTGGTTATAAAGTGTCGAAAGAAAAGTTGGAAAAGGCCATTGAAGTAAGAGGAAGAGTTGTATCAACTAAGTTATCCCCGTCAGATTTGGAGACAATAAAGTTAGGGTATGGTGACGAAGAGAGTCTTGAGATATTTAATATAGACGATTCAAGAGTCGAAGATTGGAGAAAGCCCATCAAGGATTATTTACAAGACCCAAATCAGAAAGTCGAAAGGAAAGTGAAGTAGAGAGCGTTAAGTTATGTGCTTTTTGGAAATGAGTTGTTTAAAAAGACTTCAGAGGGAGTTTTGTTAAAACGTCTGGGTGAAGATGAAGCTTTTATAGCATTGTCGAATGTGCACAGTGGAGCATGTGGTGCTCATCAAGCAGGCCATAAAATGAAATGGTTATTGTTTCGACAAGGAATGTATTGGCCAACAATGTTGAAGGACTGCGTCGAATTTGCAAAAGGTTGCCAGGAATGTCAAGTACATGCAGGAATACCACACGTTCCTGCAAGTGAGTTACATTATATTGTGAAGCCTTGGCCATTTAGGGGTTGGGCTTTAGATTTGATTGGAGAAATTCGGCCAGCATCGTCGAAAGGCCAAAGATACATCTTGGTTGGGATAGATTATTTCACAAAATGGATAAAAGCCATATCTTTGGTAAATGTTGATCAAGAAGCAGTCATAGAGTTCATTCGAAAGCATATCATCTATAGATATGGGATACCTGAGACAATAACGACAGATCAAGGATCTGTGTTTACTGGGAAGAGTATGCAAACATTTTCAAAGGAGATGGGATTTAAGCTTCTCACTTCGACACCTTATTACGCTCAAGCAAATGGACAAGTCGAAGCAGCAAATAAAGTGGTGATAAGTTTGATTAAAAAGCACGTGGGGACAAAGCCTAAGAATTGGCATAAGACTTTGGATCAAATCTTATGGGCTTGTCGAACGTCCCCTAAAGAAGCAACAAATACTACTCCATTTAGATTGACATATGGACATGATGCAGTTTTACCAGTTGAGGTTTATTTGCAGTCGATTCAAATTCAGAGGCATCATGAAATTCCATCAGATACATATTGGAGTATGATGATGGACGAATTAGTTTATTTGGACGAAGTAAGATTAAATGCATTGGATTTATTAAAAAGGCAAAAAGAAAGAGTCGAAAAGTTTTACAATAAGAAAGTTAAATGTAAGGCTTTCCTAATTGGTGAGTTGGTTTGGAAAGTAATTCTCCCCATGGATCGAAAAGACAGACTTATGGGAAAATGGTCCCCTAAGTGGGAAGGACCTTTTCAAATTATACGAGTATTTTCCAATGGCGCATATGAAGTCGAAGAAGTGGATAAAGATAAGCGTATATTAAAAATAAACGGGAAATATTTGAAAAAATATAGGCCCACATTACAAGAAGTTAAAATAACAGTCGAATAATTATGCAAAGAAAAGTAATATGGCGGATTGAAAATCTTCTCGCCAAAATAATATAGATCCAATGTCATTACAAAAAGGCCTTAAAAGGCCAAACAAAAAATATTACAAATATTCAAACAGGAAAAGATTCTTTTAGCTTCTCAAATTTTGACCTCTGGATTTGGAGACGACGCTCACAAAGTGCCTTGCCTTTCGAAAGCTCCTCAATTTCCTCACCAAGCTTTCGGGCCCGATCAACATGATGCACACCAACTTCAAGCTCTTTACGGATTTCCTCTTGGTCGATCTGTTGCAGTTCTGCTTGACGCTTTTTTGCCTGGGAAATTTTGCTTTGAAGAGCAGCAATTTGCTTCTTCCACTTGAGGATATTCTCACCACACAAAATTGCTTCCTGCTTATTTTGTTCAGACACTTTCTCTAGTTCAGTTACTTTGTTGGACGAATTGGAAGCAGCATCCCACTCAGCAAGTTGGGTTTCTGTCTTGTTTTTTAGCTTCTTGGAGTACTCTCGAAGTCGATTAAAGTCAGTTACCATAAGATCTATCAAGGTAATGAGGTCCAACACCACATCAGTGACTTCAGGGGGAGCTTCCAGGACGTTGATTTGCTTCAGGATTTTATTTAGGTCAAATTGAGCAGATGAGTCATTCTCTAGAAGTTGAAATAAGTCAATATCAAGAACTTTCTGTCGAATATTTGCCAGCGATTCGTCCACTGATTTGGCATCAGAAGTAGTCATTGAGGTTGTCGAACTACTAATGGTAGTATCAGCAAAATTGTAGCGGGAACTAAGCATGGTCTTTAGGTACTCAAAAGGTCTTTGCACCTTCAGATTTTCAAGCTCCTCGTGAGAAAGTCGGGTCGAAGTTGTTGTGGTCGAAGCAGTTTTATTTGCTTTACCAAGGTCTTCTTTGTCGCTTTCTTTCTCTTCGTCCGTAGTAGCTGTGGGAGTTGGCGGCTTTTCATTTTCTTTTTCTTCCTCCTCTTCGGTATCCGTTGCAACCTCCTCATCCTTCTCGTCGTCAGCAACTGGTGAGTTAAGGGGAGATTGATCTTCAGGTTCATTACTTGTGATAATCGTTGCAGTAGGCATCACAGTATCCCCACCAGTGTCGACTAAGTCGTCAGTCTCGGGACCAGCTTCTTCTTCCACTACGTCTGGAATTCGTGTAGAAATAACAGTGGGTTGATTTACTTCAGTAGCTGACTCCTTCGCCGAATTCTTAGGAGAAGATTTGGAGGCGCTGGTTGGTTTGTAGGTGGGATCACTGCTGGTCTTTGGGAGAACTTGGACCATGGGATGCCCATGAGTATCGACAGGTACCTGAAAGATAAATAGATCAAGAAAGGTAACACAAGTAAACAGCCTTTTTCAGAGTCGAAAGAAAAGAAAAATTATACCCTTGGAGTTCTAGTCTTCAGGCTAGAGCTTTCGCTTTCTGCTGGAGCAGGGGTAGCTTCCTCGCCTGGATTTTTGGGTAGAGTTTTTCTAAAATTCTGGGAGTAGGAGGTTTTTGTGGTGGAGGTTTGGTTGTCTTCTTTTTCTTTTTGGTAGGTTTTACTTGGTCTGGTGACTCGTCACCATCATCAGTATCGGCAACTTTGACTTCTTGTTCTTTCGCTTTTCTTTTCTTAGGCGTCGATGGCGGTCTTTGTAACACCCCCTTTCTATACCCCCAAATAATCAAATAATCATTTAGGCACATATTAAAAATTTCGTCAGAGTATAATTATAACATGGCATAGAAGAGGCATGTCACGTCATACACAATTTTACAACATACAACACCTGCTCGAAACATTGATATGCAACAATGGGGTAACTTTGCAACAGAGGAACTTTGTCCTTACACCCACATTTCAATATTTAGAATAAAAGCGGAAAATCTAAACATTGGACCACATTCAAACATATATACAGGGATATATATACTTCACCAAGTATTATCCACCAACATAATTCATGTTTACATCAACATTTATCCACAAGATACATGTACAAATGTATCACAAAAGAATAATATACATCATAGCTACCCGGTGCTACATATCAGAGCCAACCGACCAAAAGAATGAAGACATGCTCCACAAAAAGACCTCCAGCATACCTACTCTGCAATGCCTCATAGAGCATTATAAAACAGCAGAAGGGTGAGAAATATTATCATAATAACAATGCCTAGAATTATATATATCTTAGCATAAAAATACACATATTCATCATTCTCACCACAATTCACCCAAACTCACCCGTATACATCACAATGTATATATATATATATATATATATATATATATATATATATATATATCAACCAAGCATATTCATCATGCATAATTTCACGATTCCCAATCATTCCACATAAACATACACAAATATGTTTACTCAACAACACATCATTATAAAGATGATAAATGCAAATCATAGAGACCGACTCACGACTCTATGCAAATGCAATGCGGGTACCGACTCAATCATCTCAAGTTCACTCAGGAACTTCTACTGGAACCATCGCTCGTTACCAAAGTAACTCCCCGTCGGGCCTACGATGTTCACCCATTGCTCACACCCCACATGGGCACACAATGTTTATGGATCGCTCACACCCCACCTGGGCACACGACCCGATCGCTCACACCCCACACGCGGGCACACGATCCGATTGCTCACACCTCACATAAGCACACAATCGTTCGTAACCATCGCTCACACCTCACATAGGCACACGATGTTACCACGGATTCTCATTAGAATCGCTCAACACAAGAATGTATTTCATGATGCCTCACATGCAAAATGACACAAGACATTCTTGAAATGCATACATATTCACAATATATTCATGCATTCATCTCATACAATCACGTACAATCTATATACATTCACATCAATGCACTATTGTACGATTCGCATTCAAACACACAGTCAAAATGGTAAAAGTCGCTACATAGCACTATTCCCGACTTTCCGACATAATAAAATCGGCCAACATTTTCCACACCATCATAATCACAATGTACAGCTCAATGGCTTTCCAACGATATAAAGAACGCCTAAATCGGAGTTACGGCTCGAGAATTATGAATTTTAAAAGAAAAGAAAATTATATGAAAAAAAACAAAAGCGCCCGGCGACAGGAAAGTTTCGCCCGGCGACGCTTCATTTTCGCCTTCGCTTCGCCCGGCGAAGAAGGGGCGAAGGAAATTCCCCCAAACCTAAACCAAACCAGTAGCTTGGCACCCTCACGCCTCTCAATTTTGCCCGACGAAGGCTCGAACCGCCCGACGCTCTGGGCCTTTCGCCCGACGCTCTGCACCAGAAGCAGAAATTCTGCTTCGTTTTCACTGTTCCAAAACCCCCAAAATCTCCATTTTCTCCCCCAAATCACTTCCAACAGCAAAACAATTCATATCAATGATTCATAAACATAGGGAGATTATACAACACAAATTATATCGATTTCTATCCGCGAAAACATCGATTTCTACCATTTTCTACTCAAATGGGTTTACACCCCAAAACTCATGAAAATCAACAAAATCAACAATACAATCACACATAATCATACACATTGCTAAGATAACAAGATTTCACACCCTTACCCGGATTCCAACTTGCTCTGTGATTGATCTTGATGAATTTTCCTAGTTTTCCTCTTTTCCTCTTCTTTTCTCTTCCTCCTCTTTCTTTTTCTTCTTCTTTTCTCTAATTCCCTTTTCTTACTATTTTTTTTTCTTCTATTTTTCCTTTCTATCTCTTTTCTTTCTATTTCTTTCTTTTCTATTTCTTTCTCTCAATTTCCAAACAATCAATTAATTCATTTTTCTCACAAATTCTAATTCCACTTAATTTCTAATTTATCATTAATTGAGAAAAGTCTAAAATACTCTCCATTCTAATTTCCCCGATAACTCTCAAAACGGTAAAATAACATTTAACACACCAAATTCACAATTAAAATAATTTATCATCCAATTAAAATAAAAGACTCCACATAATTGGGAAATATTCAAAATCGGGGCGTTACAACTCTCCCCCACTTTAGAAATTTTCGTCCTCGAAAATAATACCTGATTCAAACAACTCCGGATACGACTCTCGCATCCTACTATCTAGCTCCCAAGTCATATCGCCTTCCGCAGCGTCTCCCCACGCTACTTTCACAAGCGCAATATCCTTGCCTCTTAGCTTCTTAACTTCACGATCCAAAATCCTAATCGGTAAAGCTTCAACCGTAAGGTTATCTTTCACTTCAACCTCGTCCATAGGAATAACATGTGACGGATCCGGAACATACTTCCGAAGTTGCGAAACATGGAAAACGTCATGCAAATTTGAAAGATTCGGAGGCAACGCCACACGGTAAGCCACAACACCAACTCGTGCAGAAATCTGATACGGACCAATAAAACGAGAAGTCAACTTCTTCGATTTCAAAGCACGACCCACACCCGTAATCGGCGTAACTCTCAAAAACACATGGTCGCCCTCTTGAAACTCAAGATCTTTTCTCCTCTTGTCATGATAACTCTTTTGTCTACTTTGAGAAGCTTTCATCTTCTTACGGATAAACTTCACTTTCTCCGTCGTTTGTTGTACCATCTCCGGTCCAACTACCGTCCTCTCACCTGTTTCATGCCAACACAAAGGTGTTCGACATCTCCGACCATATAAAGCCCCAAATGGTGCCATACCTATACTTGAATGAAAACTATTATTGTAAGTGAATTCAATCAACGCCAAATAACTATCCCAAGCACCACTTTGCTCGAGCACACAAGCACGCAACAAATCCTCCAACGATTGAATTGTCCTCTCGGTTTGACCATCCGTTTGCGGATGATAGGCCGAACTCAATCTTAGCTTAGAACCCAAAGCCTTTTGTAAACTCTCCCAAAACCTCGATGTGAATCTAGGATCTCTATCCGATACAATACTCTTAGGAACTCCATGTAGCTTCACAACCACAAGAACATAAATCTCGGCTAACCTCTCCAAAGGATAACTAATATCAATTGGAATGAAATGAGCAGATTTAGTAAGCCTATCAACAATTACCCAAATAGTATTATGTCCTCTTTGCGTATTTGGCAATCCCGTGACAAAATCCATCGATATACTATCCCATTTCCACTCCGGAATGTCCAACGGTTGCATCAATCCACTAGGCTTTTGATGTTCTACCTTCGACTTTTGACAAGTTAAGCACGCATACACAAATTGAGCCACATCTCTCTTTAATCCGGACCACCAAAAGAGTTTCTTCAAATCTTGATACATTTTATTCGCTCCCGGATGAATACTTAAGTTACTTCGGTGTCCTTCTTCCAATATCATCTTTTTCAACTCCGCATCATCGGGAATACAGATACGACCACGGAATCTCAAAACTCCAAAGTTATCAACCTTGAAATCCTCATTTTCATTCATTATCAAATCAACAAACTTCAAGTCCAACTTTTGCTTTTCACACACGGTTGCAAGAAAATCATTTGTAACATGTAGCATACCAAGTCTCACACTTCTCGGCGTCATTTCACAAACCAAACTCAAGTCTCTAAAATTCTCCAAAAGTTCCCATTCTCTCATCATCAATGAGGACATATGTAACGACTTCCGACTCAAAGCATCGGCCACCACGTTTGCCTTACCCGGATGGTAATTCAAACCAAAATCATAATCCTTCAAAAGCTCCAACCACCTTCTTTGTCTCATGTTCAATTCTTTTTTATCAAATAAATATTTTAAGCTTTTGTGATCACTAAAAACTTCAAATCTTGCACCATAAAGATAGTGTCTCCAAATTTTCAAAACAAACACCACGGCCGCCAACTCCAAGTCATGCGTAGGATAATTCTTTTCATGCACTCTCAATTGTCTTGAAGCATAAGCCACAACTTTTCCATCTTGCATCAAAACACCACCTAAACCAACCAATGAAGCATCACAATACACAACAAATGGTTCCGTAGGATTTGGCAAAATCAAGATCGGAGCCGTTGTCAGCCTTCTTTTTAACTCATTGAAACTCTCTTCACAATGAATATCCCAAATGAAAGCCTTTTCCTTACAAGTCAATTGCGTTAACGGAAGTGCCAACTTTGAAAATCCCTCAATAAACCTCCGATAATAACCCGCCAAGCCTAAAAAGCTTCGAATCTCCGTAACCGATCTAGGAGCCTCCCATTGCATCACCGCATCAATCTTGGATGGATCAGCACTAATACCACTACCGGAAATAACATGTCCGAGGAAACTTACTTTCGACAACCAAAATTCACATTTTGACAACTTAGCATACAATTGTTTCTCTTTCAAGATTTGCAACACAATTCTCAAATGCTCTTCATGCTCCTCTTGAGACTTAGAATAAATCAAAATATCATTGATGAACACAACCACAAAACGATCTAACTGTTCATGAAAGATACGATTCATGTATTCCATGAACACACCCGGCGCATTAGAAACCCCGAATGGCATCACGGAATATTCGTAATGGCCATACCGTGTCCTAAAGGCCGTCTTTTGAATATCCTCTTCTTTCACACGAATCTGGTGATATCCCGATCTCAAATCAATCTTGCTAAACACACACGCACCAACCAATTGGTCCATCAAATCATCGATCCTTGGAAGCGGATACTTGTTCTTAATTGTCACCTTGTCAATTGTCGATAATCAATGCATAACCGCATACTCCCATCCTTTTTCTTTACCAACAATACCGGAGCACCCCAAGGAGAAACACTTGGCCTTACAAATCTCTTGTCCAACAAGTCATTCAATTGCTTCTTCAATTCTACCAACTCCGATGCCGACATACGATACGGTGCCATCGAAATCGGTCTAGTACCCGGAACTAGATCAATGGAAAACTCAACTTCTCTTTTCGGCGGTACATCCTTAATGTCCTCAGGAAACACCTCAGGAAAATCACAAACAACAGGAAACACATCAAGGGACACTTGACTATCCACAGACAATGATGCAAACAAACAAAACAATTGAGCTTCGTCCGCTAAAAGTTTCTTCAATTCTTTAGTGGAGAGGAAACTCTCTAATTCATCATCTTCCAAAGAAGGAAACCTTACTAACTTGTGATAGAAATCTATATGAACTCGATTAAATCGCAACCAGTTCATACCCAAGATTACGTCTGAACCTTCCAACGGCAAACACACTAAATCCATCTCGAAGTCTTTACCATAAATGGTCAAAGGACAACTTAAACAAACCAACGAAGTAGTTACTGACCCCATTGCTGGAGTATCAATAACCATCTTACCATTCATCAGAGACAACACAAGATTCAAACGCTTCGCGCACTCAGACGAAACAAACGAATGAGTCGCTCCCGTATCAATAATAGCAACTAAAGGCATACTATTAATAAAGCATGTACCTTTAATCAAACGGTCTGCACTAGTAGTTTGAGTCCCCGCCAATGCAAACACCTTTCCGCCCGCTTGAGCTTGTTTCGGCTTAGTACACTTAGTACTAATGTGACCAACTTCTCCACAATTATAGCACTTCACCATATTCCTTCTACAATCTGTAGCAATATGCCCAAGGCCCCCACAGTTAGAACATTTTACCACAGTCTTCCCACACTCAAATGATTTATGACCTATTTCACCACACTTATAACACTTAATGGGATCGGAACCTCCTCCTCCAGATCTCTTCTCAAAGTTTCCCTTATGCTTGCCCTTATCAGCGGGTGTCACATACGGTCCACTTCTAGCTTGTTGCTTTCCCTTCCTCTCATTCAAACATTTATAATGTGTAGAACGAGCCTTGCTATCTTCCTCGAAGATTCTACAACATTCTGTCAAGTCCAAAAACCTTCTTATCCTTTGATATCCCACAGCCTGTTTAATCTCAGGACGCAAACCATTCTCATATTTAATACACTTTGAGAACTCAGCAGTAATTGAAGCATAGTGAGGATGGAATTGAACCAACTCCACGAACTTAGCAGTATAGTCCACCACAGACATACTACCTTGTTTCAATTCAAGGAACTCCATCTCCTTCTTCCCTTTCACACTTTCAGGGTAATACTTCCTTAAGAACTCAGTACGAAATAAATCCCAAGTTACCTCTTCATCATCCACCTCAAGAATTTGACGCATACCGACCCACCAATCGTCGGCTTCTTCCTTCAGCATGTGATACCCAAGCCTCACTTTATTCTCTTCCACACAGTCCATGATTCTGAAGATCCTTTCAATCTCTTTCAACCAAAGTTGAGCACCATCGGGATCAAATCTTCCTTTGAAAACCGGTGGTTGATTCTTCCTGAACTCGTCATTAGCATTCACATTTGGCGCACCTTGCACCGCCCTAGCCATTGCTTCCAAAGCAGCAGCCATCACATTGTCATTTCTACCAGCCATATTCTAATCATTCCCAAAAATAACAACAAAGTTAAACAACAATTCAAACAATACGACAACAAGACAGACACAACTGACTCAACTCTGACTCTGATACCACTTAATGTAACACCCCCTTTCTATACCCCCAAATAATCAAATAATCATTTAGGCACATATTAAAAATTTCATCAGAGTATAATTATAACATGGCATAGAAGAGGCATGTCACATCATACACAATTTTACAACATATAACACATGCTCGAAACATTGATATGCAACAGTGGGGTAACTTTGCAACAGAGGAACTTTGTCCTTACACCCACATTTCAATATTTAGAATAAAAGCGGAAAATCTAAACATTGGACCACATTCAAACATATATACAGGGATATATACTTCACCAAGTATTATCCACCAACATAATTCATGTTTACATCAACATTTATCCACAAGATACATGTACAAATGTATCACAAAAGAATAATATACATCCTAGCTACCCGGTGCTACATATCAGAGCCAACCGACCAAAAGAATGAAGACACGCTCCACAAAAAGACCTCCAGCATACCTACTCTGCAATGCCTCATAGAGCATTATAAAACAGCAGAAGGGTGAGAAATATTATCATAATAACAATGCCTAGAATTATATATATCTTAGCATAAAAATACACATATTCATCATTCTCACCACAATTCACCCAAACTCACCCGTATACATCACAATGAATATATATATATATATATCAACCAAGCATATTCATCATGCATAATTTCACGATTCCCAATCATTCCACATAAACATACACAAATATGTTTACTCAACAACACATCATTATAAAGATGATAAATGCAAATCATAGAGACCGACTCACGACTCTATGCAAATGCAATGCGGTACCGACTCAATCATCTCAAGTTCACTCAGGAACTTCTACTGGAACCATCGCTCGTTACCAAAGTAACTCCCCGTCGGGCCTACGATGTTCACCCATTGCTCACACCCCATATGGGCACACAATGTTTATGGATCGCTCACACCCCACCTGGGCACACGACCCGATCGCTCACACCCCACACGCGGGCACACGATCCGATTGCTCATACCTCACATAGGCACACAATCGTTCGTAACCATCGCTCACACCTCACATAGGCACACGATGTTACCACAGATTCTCATTAGAATCGCTCAACACAAGAATGTATTTCATGATGCCTCACATGCAAAATGACACAAGACATTCTTGAAATGCATACATATTCACAATATATTCATGCATTCATCTCATACAATCACATACAATCTATATACATTCACATCAATGCACTATTGTACGATTCGCATTCAAACACACAGTCAAAACGGTAAAAGTCGCTACATAGCACTATTCCCGACTTTCCGACATAATAAAATCGGCCAACATTTTCCACACCATCATAATCACAATGTACAGCTCAATGGCTTTCCAACGATATAAAGAACGCCTAAATCGGAGTTACGGCTCGAGAATTATGAATTTTAAATGAAAAGAAAATTATATGAAAAAAAATAAAAGCGCCCGGCGACAGGAAAGATTCGCCCGGCGACGCTTCATTTTCGCCTTCGCTTCGCCCGACGAAGAAGGGGCGAAGGAAATTCCCCCAAACCTGAACCAAACCAGTAGCTTGGCACCCTCACGCCTCTCAATTTCGCCCGACGAAGGCTCGAACCGCCCGGCGCTCTGGGCCTTTCGCCCGGCGCTCTGCACCAGAAGCAGAAATTCTGCTTCGTTTTCACTGTTCCAAAACCCCCAAAATCTCCATTTTCTCCCCCAAATCACTTTCAACAGCAAAACAATTCATAGCAATGATTCATAAACATAGGGAGATTATACAACACAAATTATATCGATTTCTATCCGCGAAAACATCGATTTCTACCATTTTCTACTCAAATGGGTTTACACCCCAAAACTCATGAAAATCAACAAAATCAACAATACAATCACACATAATCATACACATTGCTAAGATAACAAGATTTCACACCCTTACCCGAATTCCAACTTGCTCTGTGATTGATCTTGATGAATTTTCCTAGTTTTCCTCTTTTCCTCTTCTTTTCTCTTCCTCCTCTTTCTTTTTCTTCTTCTTTTCTCTAATTCCCTTTCCTTACTAATTTTTTTTCTTCTATTTTTCCTTTCTATCTCTTTTCTTTCTATTTCTTTCTTTTCTATTTCTTTCTCTCATTTTCCAAACAATCAATTAATTCATTTTTCTCACAAATTCTAATTCCACTTAATTTCTAATTTATCATTAATTGAGAAAAGTCTAAAATACTCTCCATTCTAATTTCCCCGATAACTCTCAAAATGGTAAAATAACATTTAACACACCAAATTCACAATTAAAATAATTTATCATCCAATTAAAATAAAAGACTCCACATAATTGGGAAATATTCAAAATCGGGGCGTTACAGTCTTCGACTGCCCTGTGGATCAAGAGAGATTTTATTAGTATTTCAGAAAATAAAACATTGGGTGACTTAAAAAGAAAAGTAAAGTGATACCTTCGCCAAAGGTGTCTTGGCAGTGTCTTTTTGGGGCTCTGCATCTCCAGCAGTTGTTGCTTCGCCTGTGGCGGGTTTTTTGGTCGAAATCTTGATAGCTAGAGAAGAAAAGAAGAAAAGAGTCAAGCATAAAGTAACATATACGTGAGTAAATAAAATTGAGATTGAACTTCTTCCCATTGTCCACACCTTCATATATAGGAGTTTCCACGCGAACGTGTTCTATGCCAATATGAAGGTGGCCTTTGAAATTGTCCAAGGTGTACTTAGTCGGAACCACTCGCTTGGCACGTTTCTGGTTTTCTTGGCGAAGAATTTTCAGAGAATCCCCACAGATGAACCAATCTGGAAATGAAGGGCTAAGAGCCACGCCAAATTCAGCAGATGGTAGAGGGGGAAATTTTGGGCGATAAAGTTTAAAAGCTACCTCATAACGTTGTTCTGGTCGAACATACGTAGGTAGTTTTAACTCATCAAGTTTTTCTGTAAACTTTTGTTTCAAAGTAACTGCTGCTTCGTGTATGGTTCGACTAAGATCATTAGGCCTGTAGGCAGTTTCAAAGTATTTCTGGAAAGCTTGGATTTCTTTGACGTGTCGAGAAGTACCTTTCTTGGTTTTGTCCTACACAAGGGCAAAGGCTCTGGTCAGTTGAATGGTGAAAGAATCCACGTTAAAAATTTAAGAATCATAGTAGGCTCTCCACCATTCGTTAAACTCGTGAGTACAGAGGAAGCTGGGTCGAAAGACCACTGGTTGGATTTCGACTAGATTAGAATACTTCGCCAACAACTCAGAGCATTCATCTTCAGTGTGAGTCATATTATAATGAATTAAAGAGCCTTTTCTGGAAAAGAGAGGTTTTGGTATTATTTGTATTAACCCAAACTGTCGAGAAACCAAATTGGGCTGATAGTTGACAAGGGAAACTTTGAGTTTCGAAGGGCCAAGTTTGGAAACTAGAAGTCTAGGAGTAAGAAAAGATTCCCAGACGTTGAGGAATTCGTCTTCCAGAGACTTCGACTCAAGGGGAAGTTTTCTGGTAAACCATGAGGGTTCAACCTTCCTATCAGCAAAGGGAGCCATGTTGGGTGTAAAATTGTAACGTTTAGCGAACATCATGACGTAGCTGGTAAAGGTTTGTTGGAGGCTCAAACCTTCGTCATGGGGGGTTAGTTGCGCCAAGCGTAGACCTTCGACTCTTCGGTCCCCTAGAGCAGCTACGTCTATAGTTGGCTTGTTGGGAAGAGAGGCTTCGAAAGTGGCATTGTGCCACAATTGTAAGAGCCAGAAGGGTCCTGATAACAGCAAAGTTTTCTTTTCCTTAATATTCTTCAAGATGGTAACTCCTTCGCCCAGGGATTCGTAGAGATTCGCCAAAATCATCTCGCTAAGACAAAGCCGGTGCCCAGCGTGAAGCTGATTTGCTATGGTGATGTAGCGCTTCGCCACTTAGAGAGATCTGGAGCAAAAAAAGCATCTCGATAGCCAAAGGGCCAGGAAGGCTACATGCTTTTGATCAGATACTTCTTTGGTTTCCTTGTCATGATAGTTGGCAATGTAGGCTGTAAAGGTGGCTTTGTTGGTGTCGAAGCCTATTGAATCATCAGCTAGCAAGTTTGGATCATAATCGACTCCTAAGGGGCTTAAGCCAGTAATGGCAGCTATATCGAAAAGGGTAGGAGTAATCATCCCACAAGGAATGTGGAAGTTGTTGTAAGTGTTGTCCCAGAAATAAAGGGTAGCTAGAAGCATGGAAGGACAATATCCTGGCCCTACTTTCGACAGCTAAATAAGATCATAAATACCCATAGTTTTCCAATCATTGCTTTTAACCTTTTCTATCTTGTCCAACCAAGCTAAATAATCAGAGGGATCTTTCGACAAAGGGCAGGATCTAAAGATTCTGAAATTATTTATGTACTCTAGGTTTATGACTTCGTCAGAAGGGGTCCCTTGGCCATCTACTTTGGACTTTTCGTCTATAATTTTCTCCTTATCCGTTCTAGGTCTAACCCCATTCGCTATGGGTTTGTAACGATGATAGGTTGAGAAGAATTCTCGTACCTTAACTGGGTCTAATTTCAAATCAGGCAAAGGTCATAACATGGCGTGGGATTTACCAGAAATTAAGATAGGAATGAGTACCTGAGATTGGTAGATGCAGCGTTTTTCCTCTTCATTGGGAGGTTCCGGAACGTATTCTTGATTTCACACCACTTTGGGACCAAAGATCCTTTCTACTGGTGCTAAGCTGTTGGATTTCCGGGACTCTTTACCTGTGACTTTTGGAGTAGCAGAAGACGCCATTGTTGATTACAAAGAAATAGAGAGAAAAATGGAGAAGATGAAGTTTGAAGAGAGTTTTGGAAAGAGGAAACGTAAAAGGTGAAAAAATGAGGTCTTTAACTTATATATAAGTGGAAAAATGGAAGCGGTTGGTATTCAGAAATCGTAATGGGAAAAAGTAGTGGAAAAATTGTGGGACACGTGGAGAGTGTGAAGTGGATGATTCTGACGGTGGCAGTTAGGGTTTTAACCCACGATGTGATAGGGGTTAGAGTAGGGATGATGAAAATCTCAAAACGTGGGCTGAAAAGACGTTTGGGGAAAAGCGTAATGATGATTCTGACATTTCTAACGTCTAAATCATATGAACGGTCACTAGTCGAATGATTCATGGCGTCGAATTGCATTGGCAAAAAATGTTTTTCTCCATCGGTCGAAAATGCATTTTTTGGGGGGCAATTTGTAGGTTGCTAATTTCGACGCCAGGAAAATGGTTCAAAAGCAAATGGAAAATTTCAACAGGGTGATTCGACAGGACATTTCAATTAGAAGGTTTTTGATGAGAAAAGGCAAGTCGAAAGAAAATGGAACTTAAGGGAAGCATTGGCAGATGTTTCTGAGTAAGAAGGGTGATTTCGACACAAGAGAAATAGGCCCATTCAACGGGTGTTTGAATTTCAAATTCAAGAGGGAGTTTCACTTTTGAAATTGGACGCGTGGAACGCATCTAGGAGGCGAATGCGTGCAGAATGACATTTGTCGCCATTAGGAGAAATAGCTGTTATGGGTAGTTATTTCGTTTGTATATAAATAGGAGATCTTGGTGTTAGATGAGGTGTGTTCCAAACTTTGTACAAATTACCGCAAATACTCAAAGTAACCGTGTGAGAGAAACGAGTGTTCTGGAAAATGTATGTATGGAAAACACCAGTTTACATTTATGCATTTTAATAAAATTCCAAGCTTTTCTTCATTTCTTTACATTCAAGTCATTTCCTTTATCTCAACAATTTACTTTGTTTCCAGTTTAAGTTTATCTTCAATTACTTTTTCGCCATTATCGCGTCCTTGTTCTATTAGTCGAAGAAACTATTAGAAGAAACCTTAGAAAACACAAAACGAATACATTCCTTTTCAAATTAAAAACATTCTCAAACGCACTTTGTCCTAGGATTTGTTTGGTTGGTCCTGTTAGTGAACTAATTTTTCATAAATTAGGAAACCAGAGGTTGTTCGCCAAATTCACCAGCGAACAGTAACACCCCTCAAACAAGTAACAATATTCTTCCGATTTTTTTTCAAACCCACATCTTCAATGGATTTTCCATCTCTTAACTTTTGCACATTTGTTCGACTTCCATTTTTTGGAAGTGAACATTCTTATCAAAGTTTCCTTGCTTTCATACAAGCACCCTAAAGTAAGGTAAGATGTGGCAAATTGAATAGTGTCTGACCTCATCAAATCTTTGTTTTTTGTGTGATGATGCAAAATAGAAATGAGAGAAGTTCTTGAATAAATAAAAGTTGTAACTTTTTTACGCTATGGAATTGTCTCTTTATGAACCAATATCCTCTTTTCCAAATTTTCAAGCATCAAATCAAAACAGTGTGCGGCACAAAGTATCCAATATAATTTGTTTCTCTTTCGCATCAGCATCTCTCTGGCAGCCTTGTAGTTTGCCACATTATCTGTCACAACCTGAACGACATTATCTTCTCCAACCTCTTTAACAACAGCATTAATCATTTCAAAGATTTTTTCGATTGTTTTGCATATGTTTGATGCATCAACATATTTTAAAAATACAGTATCCTTTGGATTGTTAACCAAAAAATTCAAAATTTTCCTCCTATTCCGATCTTTCCATCCATCGGTCATTATGGTGCAATCAATGTTCCTCCATTCCTTTCTATGTTCTTCTAAATCTTCGTGTGTCAGCTTCACTTCTTGATTTAACAACTTAATTCTCAAGTCATGATAAGATGGTGGTTTGAATCCATTACCATGTTTTGAAATCATATCACACATGATAGTGAACTCCTCACACCTTGCTACATTGAATGGTATGACATTATTGTAAAAAAAAATAAACCTTACAATTGCTTGACATGCATCATCTCTTAAACCCTTCTTTAGAACTACATTGATGTTAGGTTTGAGCTGAAACACCTTTTTTTTAATATGTTTTCAGAATTGTTAATGATCATTCTTTTTTAGCTCACCTCTTACTTCTCTTCCTTTACCATTGCCTCTGATTATCAAATTTTCTTACAATCTTGAACAAACTTGCAGTATTTCTCTCTTGATTTTATTTGGGACAGCCTTACATGCTTCAAAAAAAATTTGAGTTTCAGCCAGGTGATGCTTTACCCTATAAACACCTCTAGTTACCCTTTTTTTTTACGATACTTGCATTAGATTTTTCTTCAATTATCAGGATTAACAATGTCATGTTTCCACCCTTTTTTTTACGATACTTGCATTAGATTTTTCTTGAATTATCAGGATTAACAATGTCATATTTCCATACTATATCAGTTCAGTTACCAGGAGAATTTTTTGGGAAGTTTTTCCATCGTGGTGATGGTGCAATTGCAAGGGACAGTGCGAGCACTAATAACTAAAGTTCCAATGGCAAAACTTGAAATCATTGAAGAAATGTTGAAATTGTTTTTAATAGAGAAGAAAAGGTTTTTTCTTATCGTGAAAGTGAAAGAAAAGATGGAGAATAAAATATTGAGTGAGATAAGACTTTATTTAACAGGAGAGATTTAAGGTGATAGAATTGAAGAATTGAAATAAATAAATATATTTTAGAAAGTTACACTAATAAATAAATCCTTAATTATTTTTCTGAACTGAGTTGCAAACCCGGCGAACTCAAAAAACAAAAACAATATTTTTCAGCAGAAACGGCTATTCTAACATTTTCACGATGATTCTGTCCATACCTACCAAATACAGGTTCTGATCATTTTCTAACACGGTGGAAAGTTACAAGATCGTAAAATCGTACAAGGATCACGATTTTAACTACCATGTCACTACCTACAGACAGAAAAAAAAAATTGTCTGGTTGATCTTACAAATTTTATCAAGGGTTAAATATGTTTAAGGTCCCTATAAATATCCCACCTTTGAAGATTGGTCCCTCAAAAATTTTCCTTCAAACATTGATCCTCATAAAGTTTTTCGTTTCCAAATGTAGTCCTGCCGTTAATTTCAAGTAACGGAAGGTGATGTGGCACGCCTACTGTGTGATTTCATTTGATGAAGTGTTATTTTTTTGCCACGGTGGAATATCTGTAAAACCAATAAGTTAAGAGTCAATGGTAATTCAAAGAGACACATTTCATCTCTTTCACTCGTGCCCTAGCTTTCATACTCTTTCATCCTTTTTCTACTTCGTTTTGCATAGTCCAAAGAAGAAAGCGACCGTTGAAGTGGTCCCAAGGAGTCATCGTGCGTATCGTAGCAGCGGTGGTCCCAGGTTAGTAACATTGTCTGCCATTGTTATATTGTTTATTCGTGGTCCCAGCTTAGTGTTTGTGTTGTATTATTGGTAAAAAAAAAGCTTGAACTTAATGCGTTTTGTTACTGTGAGTAAAAATTAGGGTTAGTATAAATTAGAGTAAGTATGCATTTCGTGTATTTTGTTGTATACTTGGTAAAAAGTTAGGGTTAATGTGCTTGTTCCAGAAATGGTAAATGAAATTAAACTTAGGTTAATCTATGTCTACAGGGTAATGGATGTAATGGATAAGTTCAAGATAGTTTTTTACTCAAAGGGTAACGCTTTTGTGATGTCTGTATTCTTATGTTGTTGTTTACTTTGTAATAAGTCTTTTGTGATGTCTGTGTTGTTATAGTGTTGTTTAATTATGTTTTGCAGGGGAGGCCTAAGGGCTCCACAAACAAAGAACCTAAGAAGGTAAAGACCAATGAGGCCTCAATTGCTAAAGGAGTATCAAATGCCAAGGGAGCATCAACTAGCAAAGGAGCATCAAAATTTTCTGTTAAGGCAACAACCAAGGCAGCATCAAATACTCAGAATGCAACAACCAATGAAGCTTCAACTACTCATAATGCACCAACCAATGAAGCATCAAGTATTCAGAATGCAACAACTATCAATGAAGGTATTATGAAGAAGGCATCAACTATCAAGAAAGGAGTAATCAAGAAGGTTTCAACTGTCAAAGATAAACCAATTGCCATTGTGAAGGAAACTTTAGTTGTGCAGGAAGGATCCATTGGTGATACAAGAGGATGACTGTACTAGTAAGGGTCAAACTGAATGAAGGCAAACAATCTTATGAGCAACTTTTTTTTTTGTTTTTTTTAAGTAATTAAGTTACAATTATGGTGTAATGTACTGATGTGTTGTTTTGAATGTACTGTACTGATGATGTGTTATGAGCATCTGATTTTTTGTTGTACTGTTCTTACATTTTGGTATGCAAAGAAATAAAAACTCTTTTGGTCTTCTTACTGATCTTACAACCATTATTGTTCACATCATTGTTGGTATTTGACTATTGTAAACATTACAACAATTTCACACAATCTGATAGCACAAATGGCATCAATTAATAGGATATTTCAAAACAACAACAAACTTAACTTAACTTTGTAGATCATAACTTAACCAAATTGATTGCACATTACATTTCATAACAACTTAATATTACAAAAGGACTTGTTCATAACAAAACAACATAACAACTTAATATTACAAAAGGACTTATTCATAACAAAACAACATAACAACTTATCAATTCAACAATTACATCTAACAACAAAATGCAAGTTGACCAACACTGAAATTACAACACATATGGTCTTCAACTTTCCATAAAATTCCTCCATCTTTAGCTTCATCTTCAACCTATGGTTCTTCTTCATTGATGCTTCATAAAGCTCCTTAAAAGTTTCCACAAATTGATTATCCCTCTCATCCTTGCTGCATTCTGATTCCACCACTTTAACATCTTCCTTCCTTAAAGCAAACTCATCATCCCAAACGAACATATTACAAGTATCCTCATTCTTCCAAAAAGGGCATCTCCAAAACAATCTCCTTTGGTTTTTTCCTTTCTTGCACATGTATGAAATCAAGGTACCCTTGCATCCACACTTTTTCCCTTCACTGTTGGTAGCAATATTGAAATGTTGTAACACGAAATTGCTAATCCTGGATGAAGAAGACATGACGAAATAGGAGGAGTAGAATGAAATACATGATGAGAGATGAAAAGATACGATAAAAGAGAATAAATAAAGAGAAAAGAACAATTTGGGGAAGAATAATATTAGAGTTTATTATAAAAATTGTGGAAGTGAAAATTGAGAAGAAATAATGTCAAAATTCATTTCAGACGTGAATTACACAATTGGCGACTCATTTCTACATACTTGACATGCCACATCACTTTCCGTTACTTGAAATTAACGGCAAGAACTACATTTGAAAACGAAAAACTTTAGAATCAATGTTTGAAGAAAAATTTTTGAGAGACTAATCTTTAAAGGTGGAATATTAACCCTTTTATCAATATCCAATGATTCTTTAATCTTAATCTTTAAGTTCTGTTATTTATCAACATTAAATATTATTTTTGAAGACCCACAAAATATGACACAAACAACCAAATAGAAGATTCAAAATTTTGCTATTTCTGATTCATAGTTTTTAGTTTGTCTCTCTCTTTCAAGTGCCTGTGTTAGAAAGTTAGAATCCTCTCATAATATCTTATTTCACACTGAGATGTTTCTGTTTCTATTTCTGATATCAAATGACATGATATCATATAACAAAAATGCAATCTATTAATATTTGAACTAAAAACAGTACAAAATAGTGGGAACTATTTACACCTGGTGTTTCTAAGATAACCTTGTTTATGATTCCTTCCATTACAAGATCTGTATACTACAACACAAACATGTATGTAATCAAAGGTTTCAGATATAAATAAGCTTCAGATTTACAATGGAAATAAAAGAAACGACAGCCAAACACGGCTTTATCAAATCACTAGCAACAGGATTAACCTTCCCAAACACATACATACACCCAATCAAGCTTCCCAAAATTCCCAAACAAAGCATCAAACCAAAACTCGTTGCCCCAACTCCAAAAACCACAGGCTCCCACAACACAGTGAAGAGAAGCTGAACCAGGTAAAGCAAAAAAGCAGTCGGGTCTCTATGAAAGCCACCTTCCGCCCACACCAACCAAGCCGAAAGACCCATCACGAAGCTGGAAGAAGGTAACATGAGATGCAGGAGCCACGATGGTGGAAACCAGAAAGGCTTTCTTGAAGAGGTTATGGATTCGTTGTTGTGGTTGGAGAAGTTGAAGGAAGAGGCTACGTAGATGGATAGAAGGGTTATTGAGAGAGGGAGTGAAACCGCTATTATGAGTGATCTGAGACCGCGTCTGGCCATTGCCATACGTTTGGCTCTTTTGTGGGTAGTTGTTTCATTTTTGTCGTCGTCGTTTGTTGTGGTTGGGTTGGTGGTGGTGGTTTGGTCGGGTGTGATGAATCGTTGTTTGAGGTCTGCGGTGGAAGAAGCCATGGGAGAAGATGAGATGAGAAGAGAAGGGGAAGAGGTTGAGAGAGGAAAGTGATGAGTGTTGGAGAGGAAGTGAAGGAGTGTTTTGGTTTTAAAGGAGAGAGCGTAAAAATCTCGAGTATGGGGAACACGTGGAGGAGAGAGAAAGTGTGTTAGCGTGAAACATTACGCGTGTTTGATAAGTTGTCTGTGTTTGGTGTGGGAGCTGGTACTCGCTACACGTGGCTATTTCTTTTTCTTCCAAACCATTAGCACTTGGATTTTTTTTGCCGACACACGATAACACGATAAGAAAGAGAGCAAAACAATATATACGGACTAATCTTAAATTTGATTTTTTTTTTTAAGAAAGCAAAAAAATTTTAGGTTTAAATGCATTTTTGGTCTTTTTAGTTTGATATTTTTACACTTTTGATCTCTCTATTACAAAATATGTGTTTTTGGTCCCTTTAGTTTGATGCGCTTTGCATTTACTTGGTCCCCCTCCAATTTTGCATACGTGGCATTGATGATTAGGATTAAAAAATTATATTTTAATGAATTGTTATTGATGACTAGGATATTTTAAACTAAATAAATATTTATTAATTAAGGTTTTTTTAGCAAATTATTAAGAAATTAAATAATACATAGTTTTAAAGCAATATGTTGGGCCATAAGCCCATATAGTTTAGTTCAATTGCAGTCTAGAACAAGTTATTATTTCAATACATGTGTGAGTTATATAAACACCAATATTGTTTCAAGGCAAAACAATGTGGGACTTGCTTTCCATAAATAAATAATCTGTAATATTCTCATATGAAGTAAATAAAAGCAGCATTGTTTTCTGGTACAATAGACATAACTATCTCCAAAACAATCACCTTTTCATCATCAGGAATAGCACCATACCAATTCTTCAAAAGCTTCAAGTACTGCTCATCACTCTAGTATTTTTATTTATACAATAACATGTGAGGCACTTCAGTGTAATAGTGAATTATGTTGCATCTGATGCTGTTTTTTCAACGTGTTATCGTGTTCAGGTTGGTGATTGGTTTCAAGGAAAAGATTCTACACATTGTTCTAGCATATTTGCTTTATGCTTTTATTTTTCTTTTTTATTTTATTTGCTTTTATCTTTCTTGTTTCTGGTTATTATTTATAGTTTAGCTTTTTGCAATATATCTTTTGAAGTGGAATCAAAATGTGAGGCACTTCAGTATAATGTGAGGCATTTAAGTATAATTCACCCTTAGAAATTCATTTCTAATGTGAGGCACTTCAGTATAATGTGAGGCACCTCAGTATAATGTGGGAATTTCTGGTTGTTTCTGGACGAAATCCATTGTTTCTGGTGGTTTATGCAAGTGTAATTTTCACATCGGTTGTTTCTAGTTAATTTGTTTTCTTTGCAGAACTTTGAAGTGTCGTTTAACGTTGTGAAGAAAAATGAAGGTGAAGGTTGAATTGAGGAAGAGTTTTGAGGGATTGAAGCTTGGAGTTTATGAGGTGATTATTTGGTGAAAATTTTGCAGAGATTTGCTGGTTGTTTAAGCTTGGAAGAAATGAGTGAGATTTGTTGGCTGTTTAGTGGGAATTATCTTTGTGTTCACTGCAGTCCCACATCGGTTTACTATAAAATGGTACAAGTGTTTATATAGTACATGAGATCTAATAATTTACAAATGAAGCACGTGAGTGAGAGAATGTTAGTGAGTGATGTGTCATCCTCACATGTTTCAATTATTAATTTTAATAGTTTAAATTATTAAATAATAATTTAAACTATTAATTCTCTAATAAAAAATATTAAAAATATTAAATTAATAAAAAATATCCTAATCATCATTTCCACCTAATTAAAATATAATTTTTTAATCCTAATCATCAATACCACGTATGCCAAAGTGGAGGGGGACCAAGTAAATGCAAAGCGCACCAAACTAAAGGGACCAAAAACACAGGTTTTGTAATAGGGGGATCAAAAGTGTAAAAACGCCAAATTAAGGGGACCAAAAGTGCATTTAAATTTAAGCCAAAATTTTATTAAACTAGCATGAGACATGCTAAGAAAAACCAACTGATACACCATATTCTAAGTTTTCAAATACAGACCACATTCAAAAAGCTAAACGGGCCAAATTAAAAACTAAACTCTGACACTCCAAATACTAGACACCCCAGACCATGTCCATACATCAAATCCTCCGTACCAGCATCCTCCACAACAACCAAAACCTGAAACAGTGAAACTATTCCATAATACAATTGATGCCTAGCAAAATAGAGACTTTAAATCCTCTGCACGCTAAATAAAGCTGCCCAAACAATACATTACAAATTACACTTCACTAATCCCCTCATGATACTACAATATTATCTTCTTTCAATGTAAATCCCTGCCCACAACAATTCCACTTTCTCTCCTATCTCAGAAGGGACTAGGAATATACCAGATGACAAAAACTCAAACAAAGGACAACCTGCCACAATCTCCATATATTGCTGCTCTTATCAGGAAGTGATCTAACCACCACCCATGCCTGGACATAAGATCTACCATCTCTGCTACTACTCTAACATAATCGATCCAAGATTTTTCAGATGAATGAATACTACAGTGTTTTTGCTACCAAAACGATACACATCACGAATACATAGGATATGTCAAAAATCACTCATCCTCTCTCCAGAAACTCCCACATTCTGCGCACCCCCTGCACCAAATTAACAAAACCAGTGCATAATATATGCCCTCTGTCGAACCAGGTGCAGCAAATAAACTCCCAATAAACTCCAAAGAAATTGCCCACTGCTACGTTCCTCCAGCAGCACAAAACACACAAAGCCTGCAGACCAACCACCCTCCACTAAAAGGCGACAGTACAAAAAAACACCCGCACCCTCATAACCGCTGAACATGAAACACCACCAGACTCCCTTAACTAACAAAGATAACCACCCCAAAGTACACCAGCACTCTGATAAATGATAAAAACACCAGCCAAACTCCAGACAGCCAGATGAAACAGCGCCAGTGAATCCTACGAGTTTGGTGAATACCTGACCAACAATACCAAGCCAGCTGAGCCGACAACCGCACCGATACCGCGAACCAACCTCTAACTCAGATTAGATGAAATGCCTAGGCAGGCCATTGGGTTTATGAGCCATACGCCCAGATCCTCCGAGATAGAATTTGATTTCACTTTCAGCTATTTCCATGCTGCCACTATCGATTCCTCCCCGATTTTCTCGATGATGGCTTCCTCATTCCTGAAAATTTTGTTATTCCTGCTCTTCCAAATATTCCAAATACAGGCTGACCAGATAACCAACATCTTCGATCTTTCCATTCCACTTCCTGCTGTCAAATTTTTAAACTGTTCCATATGGCTCCAACCGTTGTTATGAAATGCCGACTGCACTCCGATCCAATTGCTGATGAAACTCCAAACCCCTGCAAAAGAAGGACACTCGAAAAAAATGTGAGAAACCGACTCTTCCCTCCCGCAATTTCCGGAGCACTCCCCATGGCACGGATGCAAAACTCCCCTCTTGATAAGGTTGTCTTTTGAAGGGATTCTGTTTTGAAGAATCCTCCAAATTAAACATGAAACCTTTGTCGGAATTGCCTTTGTCCAAATCTTTTTCCAATTATGGTGCGAATCAGAAGGGACATTTGACGATAAGCTAAGGTACACTTCTTTCACCGAATATTCATTCGATGACGCAATGTTAGATATGCCTAGACCTTTTAAAATCTTCCACCATTTGGAGCCACCCTCACCTCCCATGCTCACCACCCCGTTACTTATATCGTATTTACTCGCTAAAGCCTCGAACCAGATTCCTTTCTTCTCATTTCTGACTTTCCAAATCCATTTACCTAGTAGAGCTATGTTAAATAGCCTTAAGTTTCTAATTCCTAAGCCTCTTTTTTCAACTGGTCTACTAATATTTTCCCATTTAATCCAACTGATTTTTCTAATATCCTCACTCCCCCCCCCCCAATAAAAACATTTTGCATATAGATTCGAGTTTATTGATTATACCTGACGGAGCCTTGAAAAAAGAGAGGAAGTATACCGGGATCGCGTAAAGGACCGACTTCAATAACACAACCCTTCCACCTATGGATAGAGCGTTGTTCTTCCATCTAGACAGCCTGGACTAGACCGAGATAACTCATCGAGAGGGCCTCCACTTTGCAATTCAAAATCCTAGCTGCTTCCGCTATCCAATTGCTATGGACATTGATCCCTACTATCGAGCTTTTGTTGAAATTGACTTTCAGGTCAAATGTCAACTCGAATAACAGGAGAATGTATTTTATAGCTTGGATATTATACCAACTCTTTTCACACAATATCAATGTGTTGTCCGCATACTGTAAGTGAGAGAAGTGCCTAGTCCCATTATCAAACTTGAAGCCAACCAATTTTTTGGAAGACACTGCTTTCTCCATCAATGCACTAAATCCTTCCGACGCGATAAGAAATAGGAATAGAGAAAGAGGGTCTCCTTGTTTTAGACCTCGTCTCATCATGAATTCCTTCGTTGGGCTTCCATTTACTAACACCGACACTGAAGAAGTCCTAAGGCATTCTGTAATCCAGTTACGCCATTTTTCTTGGAATCCCATTTTTTCCATGACATACATCAAGTACTTCCAGTCTACTGAATCGAATGCTTTCTCAAAGTCTACTTTGAAAAGAACGGCTTATTTCCTTTTCCTCCTCGCCTCGTCCACCATTTTATTCGCCACCAATATCCCGTCAAGAATCTGTCTGCCCGAAATGAATGTGGACTGAGATTCTGAAATAATGTTGTCCAACACCTTTTTCAGTCTATTTGCGAGAACCTTCGAAATGGTTTTATAAATGCACCCAATCAAAGATACCGGTCTGTAATCTTCGATCTTTGATGGGTTACTCTTTTTTGGTATGAGCACAATGAACGAGCAGTTTGCGCCTTTAACTATGCACCCAAATTTGTGAAATTCGACCATTACCCTCATGAGATCATCTTTGATTATGCTCCAGAACTCCTTAATGAAACCGAAATTGACTCCGTCCGGACCTGGGCTTTTTGAGTTATCGCAGTCCCAGACTGCCCTGCGCACCTTATCTTCTGAAAATTCTGCTATCAAAGATCTGTTGTCTGCCTCTGTCAACTTCTTGAAATCCATATTAGCCGGAATGAGCCTCGTGCCTCTATTCTCAAACTTGATACGGAAGTGATCAAATACTTTATCTTTAATCTCTGTGGCTTCTTTAAATGTTCTTCCATTTATTTCCAGAGCCTGAATTTCGTTTGTTTTCCTTCGCCTATTAATACATCCGTGGAAGTATTTTGTGTTGGCGTCGCCTTCTTGCAACCACCTAATGCGAGACCTTTGACAATTGATGCTGCAGTTGAGGTTCGTATACTTGTGAAGGTTTGCCGTCAGCTCTCTCTTACGGTCCTACTCTACTGAAGATAGCCCCTTTGATTCGCCTTCGATTTTGATTCTATTTAATTCATCTTTTGTTTCTTTGATTTTCCTGTCCAGATTTCGAGTGTGCGAATTATGCCATTATTTTAGCTTACCCTTAATCATCTTCAATTTCTCTTTTAGAACAAACATCCCCCAACCATCCACTTTATAATTCAGCCAGTGATCTTTGACGAAGTTGTGATAACCATCTGTATATTTCCAGCACTCAAGCATCCTAAATGGCTTCGGCCCCCACTCTTGAGGATTGGTGTCGAGCAGAATCGGGCAGTGGTCAGAAAGGCCCTTTTCTAGAGCCCATTGAGTACTATTTGGCCATACACTAAGCCATTCGTCTGAAATCAAGAATCTGTCTAACCGACTCATTGTTGAATCTCCAAGCCTAGACCAGGTATATTTCCTCCCATGAAGCGGCAAATCTATTAGGGCGAGCAAATCTACTAGACCAGGTATAAATTCCTCGAAATCTTCCATTTCCTCACGGCGATTGTTTCCGGCTGATCCAATTCTCTCTTCTTTCGACCTGATAGTATTAAAGTCTCCGACAATGTAGACACGATCTCGGCTGCTGCTTTTGATTTTTGCAGATATATCAACCCAAAAGTTTCTTTTCTTTCTAATGTCGCACGGCGCATAGACGTTTACTAACATTACAAGCGGCTTGTCTTCTCCCCATTCCCCTTTAATCCAAATGGCTGATTCCAGAATCTGAATGTTTTGAACATAGAAGTTTTTTGAATCCCACAGTGTGAGAATTCCCCCCGATCTCCCTTCAGAGGGTTTGTAAGCAAAATCGAAGTCGTTAGATCCCTACATCATGCCGCAGGTCATTCTATCCACTCTTTCCATTTTAGTTTCTTGAATACAGATGAATATCGGTTTATGTTTCTTAGACAGAATGTTGGGTCTTTCTTAATTCATGTTATGACATGCATTTCAGCCATAAGTCAAGAGATTGAAAAATAAAGAGCAAAGTTATTTTAACAAACAAACAAAAAAATTGACATTAAATTTAAGACCGATCCAAGAGACATCGAGGATTAAAGCAATTTTTAAAAAGATGTGGTATTTTAAAATAGTCAAAAGAACCCAATTACGAAATCCTACAGGAACTAGAAGTTAAAGTGAGGAGGGAGGAAACAAAACTGTAAGGTGCGGTTTTCGTTTCAGGGGGTTTACAATTCCATCAAGATGATTTTGATAAGCTATAATGTGAGGGGGTTGGGGGGTTTAGCTAAGAAGAACGAAGTTCAGAACCTAAGCCAAACGCACAAACCAGAAGTGATGTGTATTCAAGAAACAAAGCAGGAAAATGTCGAAAGGAGTATGTGTTCAGGTTTATGGCGATCATGAGATTTCGAATTTAAGTACAAGTCATCAGTAGGGAGTTCAGGCGGAATCCTCACCATTTGGGATAAAAACAGCTTCAACGTTAAAGAGAAAATAATTAGAGGACATTTCATTTGGATAATTAGTGAATGGGTGGAATCAAAAAAGTCAGGTTAACATCGTGAATGTCTACGCCCCGTGTGATCCAAACATGAATAAGGCATTGTGGAACGAACTTAAAGTAGAGATACAATAAAAAACGCACAAGAGATTGTGCGTAGTCGGCAATTTTAACGCGGTTAGGGATTCGTCTGAAAGAAAAGGCAGAAGTGGGAATTCAAGAGAGAGGGAGATGGTAGATTTTGACGAGTTTATTTCCGAGATAGATCTTATAGATATCCCTTTTCACGGCAGAAGATTTACCTGGTTTAGATCGGGAGGATCCGCTATGAGCAGGTTAGACAGATTTTTGGTGTCGGAAGCTTGGATGATAGACTGGCCAGAGTATAAACAGAGTTGTATAGATAGAGGTTTGTCTGACCACTGTCCAATCATAATGAGGAGAAGCAACCAGAATTAGGGCCCGAAACCGTTCCGAATGTTATTATGTTGGAAGGATATAGAAGGTTATAACACTTTTATGAGAGAGAAATGGGAAAAATTCAAATAGAAGGTTGGGGCATGTTTGCTCTAAAAGAAAAGTTTAAGCAAATAAAGAGAGAGCTAAAGGAATGGCATATAAATCATTCTCAAAATCTAGGAGAAAAGATCAACAGTAAAAGAAGAAATTAACAGGTTGGACAGGAAAGAAGAAACAGAAGGATTGACTCAGGGAAAACTGAACGATAAAAGGGCGAAATCGTCGGAACTGTACAAGCTGTCAAACTTAAATTGTAGCATTCATTGGCAAAAATCTAGAGTTAAGTGGTTAAAGAAGGGGACGCGAATACCAAATTTTTCCCCGGGTGGATCAACAAGCGGAGGCGAGATAACGAGATTATGTTCATAAAAGACAATGGAAAGAGGGTGACTGAAGCGGAAGAGGTAAAGAAGACAATATTTGAGCACTTCCGTCAATAATATGAAGCCAGAAGAACTAGCAGCATCAAAATAAATCTAAATTTCAATAGACTTACAGAAGAGGAGATGACAAACATGGTTAAAGAATTCACTGAGGAAGAAATCTGGATCGCAGTCTGGGACTGCGACAGTTCGAAAAGCCTCGGCCCGGACGGTGTAAACATGGGGTTCATAAAAGATTTTTGGGAAGTAGTCGAAGACGACTTCCTAAGAGTTATGTCCGAGTTCCACGAGCACGGGAGAATGGTTGGAGGCGCCAATTCTTCGTTCATAGTTATAATTCCAAATAGGAGAAATCCTTCAAAATTAGAAGATTTTCTACCAATCTCATTGGTAGGATGCATTTACAAAGTAATCGCAAAGGTGTTAGCTAATAGACTCAGAAGTCTAATGCACTCAGTCATAGCAGAGACGCAATCAACATTTATATCTGGGAGGCATATTCTAGACAGCATCCTAATTGCTAACGAAGTTGTGGACGAAGCAAAGCGGAAGAAAAAGGAGGTAATATTGTTCAAGGTAGACTTTGAAAATGCGTATGACTCGGTGGATTGGAACTATCTCGATTCAGTGATGGATAGGATGGGTTTCCACGCAAAATGGAGAAGATGGATCGTGGAATGTCTGAAATCATCAATGGTATCAGTGTTGGTAAATGGCAGCCCCACAAAGGAGTTCGGGATTGGTAGAGGCCTGAAGCAAGGAGATCCATTATCTCCTTTCTTGTTCCTTATGGCGGCTGTAACGCCCCAAATTCATATTTTAATTGTTTATTAATTATTAGTGAATATAAGGCAATTTGACGGCATGTTGTTGGATTACATGGACATTTTTTGTGGAAATTATTTTAATGATATTAATAGTGAGAATAATCATATAATATTGTTCGAATTATTATTTGTTTTTAAAATAATAGAAGTACGAGTATTGAGGGTATGTTGGTCATTAGAGAAGAATAAGTGAGGGTGTAATTGGAAGAGCACATTTAGGGGTATTTTAAGGGAGAATAGTGAAAGGGATTCGTTATTCGTATTATTTTGAGGAAGAGGCAAAAATGCTCTGAAGAACAAGTGAAAAGGAGGCTAGGGCATAGAAGAATTTCGGCGAAATTTCAAGAGAAGTCGAGGGAATCGATATTCTAAGGTATGAGGAGTGTCGCTTTTCAATATGTTTGAAATAGGGATTAGATATTGATGGGTGATTGGGGTTTTGGGGGAAAATCTATGAATTTGAGGGTAGGGGTGATGAATTGTAATGATTTAATATGAGATGATTGATGTATTTGATGTATGTGTGATAGATATAGGCTTTGATGACATAATATGTGATTAATTGGAAGATAAAACTTGTTTTTGGGGTATAGGATCGCAGGAGGAAAGTGTTGTTATTGCAGGGTTTTTCTGCAGAATTCGCACAGCCCGTTTAGCGCGGTCGAGCGCGCTTAGCGCGGTCTGGAAGATTTTCGCCTTCTCAAGGCAGTGAGTAGTGCGCTTAGTGCGGTGGGGTGGCCGCTTAGCGCGACCTGGAAGTTGAAAACATCATTTTTAATTCCTGAAAAATTCTGAGAAAATGTCCGTTTCATGTGGTATTAAGGCAGTGATGTTTCCGTAACTTGTTGCCACTTATTGATGTGTTATACAATGATTATTTGGTGATTATAATATGATGATCTACATGATGTTTGATGATGTTTGTTAAATTGATGATGACATGATTAGTATGATGTTTTGGTGAATGATGATGCACGTAATGACCTTGTTGACTATTGATGATTATGATGTTGTGCATCATGCATTCATAGCATTTTAGGACTTCGGTATAGTAAAAATGATAGGACTTCGGTCCAATGGTGGCTTCAATCCCATCGTGCGGATTGGAGTATTTTGTGACGTGCTCCCTAGTGGAGGGTTGATGGCCTGGTGTCCATTACTATGACGATTTGGTACCACATGCATGCTAGGAAGTTGCATTACATTCTTGGTGGCATTACATGATTGCATTTTTATGATGTTGACGACTTGATGATTTATATGATGTTTTTGGTGAGTTGCTATGATGTTTGTTTGTGACAAATGATGACTTGTTAATGTCTTTTCTTTATATGATTTATATTGAATTGTGATTACTCACCCTGCCTGTTTGAATGTTACCTCTACGTGGGTAACATGCAGATAACCAAGAATAGCTCACGGTGCGTGAAGAGTTAGCTTGGAGTAGTTTCCTTTTCTAGTAGAGTAGAGGGTGTGTCTTGCTCTGATTATGTAACATCGGGGTTGGGAATATTTTTCGTTTGATTTGTTATGTTCTTTTAATTAACATATTCTGTGAGGATTTTTGAAGATGTTGAGTTGTTTTAAATTTCGATTTTTGGATGAAACGATATTATCATGAGTTATTTTAAAAAAGGAGATTCTTTTAAAAGTGATGATTCCGCTGTGATGTCTTGTTTTAAATTTTAAGTGTTGATCTAAATGAGTTGTTATCATGATATGTTGTAACCCGTGTTACGGAGCAGGAAAATGATTTGTATGAATTTTTGTGAAGTGTGACACCCTTGAGTGGTGATTTTACGCGATTTAATTCCCTTTTGTATGAAAAATATTTGTGGGGTTAGAAGGGTGTTACATTAGTGGTATCAAAGCAGGTCGGTCCGTCCGACCAGGTTTTTACTTGATGTCTATCCCTGTCAGTCGACGAGTATGTGTACACTATCGATGTTTTAGTTCTTCTAACCTTGTTGGTGGTGTGCAGATGGCTTGAAGAAATGATTGTGCAATTGCTGATGCGTTGGAATCGGTTGCTAATGTGGTGGCGCAGTTGAACCCAAATGGTGGAGCTCCGGACGAGTTTCGTGCTTTGGGAAAGTTTCAAAGGAACAATTCGCCGACTTTTGTGGGTACGCATGATCCAGCAAGTACACACAAGTGGATGAAGGCAGTCGAGAAGATTTTCTGGGTAATGGGGTATTCTGATGAGCAACAGGTTCAGTTTGGAACACATATGCTAGAAGAGGAAGCTAAGGACTGGTGGGATAACGCCCGTCAGAGACTCACAGATGTTGGTGCTATGATAACTTGGGATGTGTTTAAGGAAGAGTTTCTGGGCAAGTATTTTCCAGAGGATTCTCGTGGCAAAAGAGAAGTGGAATTCCTTGAGCTGAAACAAGGAGATATGACTGTGCAGAGTATGCCGCGAAATTTGAGAAGTTGGTAAAGTTTTGTCCGCACTACAATCGTGTTGATGCTGAGGCGTCCAAGTGTCTCAAGTTCGAGAATGGGCTGAGACCAGAGATTAAGCAGGGCATTGGGTATCAGCAGATCCGCAGGTATGCTGAGTTAGTTGACAAGAGCAGAATTTATGATGAAGACAGCTGAGCTGGATCTGCTCACTACAAGCAGTTGAGCGAGAAGAAAAGGCAGTATAGGGGTAAGCCTTATACGACTTCAGCTGACAAGGAGAAGCAGTAGGCTTTGGATGGGAAGAAGACAAGTGGGGGAGCAGCCTTCGCTCCTATTAACTGCCATAAGTGTGGTGGACAAGGTCACCGTGCCGACGCGTGCACCAATAATGTGGTGAGATGCTATCGATGAGGTAGGAAGGGACATAGAGCTACTGAATGCAAGGATGAGGGTCCGACTTGTTTCAATTGTGGTGAGAAAGGCCATATCAGTACTCAATGTCAAAAGTCGAAGAAGACTGCTACTGCTGCTCAGACTAGTGGCCGAGTGTTTGCTCTGAGTGGTGCAGAAGTTCCGGAGAAGGACAACCTAATTAGAGGTACTTGTTTTATTAATAATATCGAGTTGGTTGCTATTATAGATACTGGTGCTACTTATTCTTTTATCTCGCGTGAATGTGCTAATAGATTGGGTTTAAAGTTATCTGATATGAATGAGAATATGGTAATAGAAACTCCAGCTAATGGTTCTGTTACTACTACCTTTGTGTGTTTGAGATGTCCTGTGATGATTTTTTAGAAGAACTTTGTGATGGATTTGGTGTGCCTGCCCTTGCACCAAATTGACGTGATCTTTGGAATAAACTTGTTAGAGTTCAACCATGTTCGTATCAATTGTTATAACAAGACTGTAGAGTTTCCTGAGATTGATGATAGTGGGGATTTGATGTTCTTGTCTGCTAAGCAAGTGGACGAACTGATGGAAGACGAAGCTTTAGTGTTTGCAATGTTTGCTTCGTTGCAAATTGATCGTGAAGCTCCGAGTGTGGAGTTGTCGGTTGTCTGTAAATTCCCAGATATGTTTCCAGATGACATCAGTGATTTGCCTCCAAAGCGTGAGGTGGAGTTTGTGGTGGACTTAATACCAGGTATGAGTCCAGTGTCGATGGCTCCTTATCGGATGTCAGCTTCTGAGCTAAGTGAATTGAAGAAATAGTTGGAAGAACTACTTGAGAATAGGTTTGTTCGACCAAGTGTTTCTCCGTGGGGTGCTCCTGTGTTGTTAGTGAAGAAGAAAGATGGAAGTATGAGATTGTGTGTTGATTATCGGCAGCTGAATAAAGTGACTCTCAAGAATAAGTATCCGCTACTGAGAATTGATGACTTGATGGATCAACTAGTAGGTGCTTGTGTGTTCAGCAAGATTGATTTGAGGTCGGGTTATCATCAGATTCGAGTTAAGCCTGATGATATTCCGAAAACGGCTTTCAGGACAAGGTATCTAAGATTGATGTTGTATTGCAGTGGGAGACTCTGAAGTCTGCTACTGAGATACAAAGTTTTCTGGGGTTAGCCGGTTATTACCGCAAGTTTATCCAAGGCTTTTCTAAGTTGGCGTTACCTTTGACTCAGTTGACTCGAAAGGGTCAAGCTTTTGTGTGGGATGTAGCTTGTGAAGAGAGTTTTGTAGAATTAAAGAGATTGACTACCGCTCAAGTGTTGATTTTGCCTAACCCGAGCGAATCTTTTGTGGTGTATTGTGATGCGTCGAAGATGGGTATTGGTGGAGTATTGATGCAGAATGGACAAGTTGTTGCCTATGCTTCAAGACAATTACGAGTTCAAGAGAGGAATTATCCTACACATGACTTGAAATTAGTCGTTGTGGTGTTTATGTTGAAGATTTGGAGACATTACATGTTTGGCTCTACATTTGAGGTATTCAGTGATCATAAGAGTTTGAAGTACTTATTTGATCAGAAAGAATTGAATATGAGGCAGAGAAGGTGGTTAGAGCTGTTGAAAGATTTCGATTTTGATTTGAGTTATCATCCAGGCAAAGCAAATGTAGTGGCCGATGCGTTGAGCAGAAAGTCATTGCATATGTCGATGCTTATGGTGAAAGAGTTAGAGTTAATCGAGCAATTCAGAGATTTGAGTTTAGTTTGTGAAGCGACTCCTGACAGTATGAAGTTGGGAATGTTGAAGTTGACTAGTGGTATTCTGAAAGAAATCAGAGTGGGACAACAATCCGATTAAAGATTGGTTGACCAATTGACTTTGATTAACCAAGGTAACGAAGGTGACTTCAGGATTGGTGAAGAGGGTGTGATGAGGTTTCGAGACCGAGTGTGTGTTCCAGATGTTCCAGGAATCAAGAAGAGTATTTTAGAAGAGGGACATCGGAGTAGACTGAGTATCCATCCTGGTGCTACGAAGATGTATCAGGACCTGAAGAAGTTGTTTTGGTGGTCGGGTATGAAGAAGGATGTTGCGGAGTTTTTTTGTGCGTGTTTGACTTGTCAGAAGTCGAAGGTTGAGCATCAGAAGCCTTTAGGTATGATGCAGCCGTTGAGGATTCCAGAATGGAAATGGGATAGTATTTCCATGGATTTTGTGGTGGGGTTGCCGAAGACTACTAAGGGCAATGATTCAATTTGGGTGATCTTGGATAGATTAACTAAGTCGGCTCATTTCTTACCGATGAAGATTAATCATTCCATGCAGAAACTAACAGAGTTGTACATTGATGAGATTGTGAAGTTACATGGGGTACCTTCGAGTATTGTGTCAGATAGAGATCTGCGGTTTACATCGAGGTTTTAGAAGAGTTTGCAAGATGCTTTGGGTACTAAGTTGAGGATGAGTTCTGCCTATCATCCGCAGACGGACGGTCAGACGGAAAAAACTATTCAATCTTTAGAGGATTTGTTGAGGGCTTGTTTGCTGGATCATGCAGGATCGTGGGATAGCCATTTACCGTTGATTGAGTTCACGTACAATAATAGTTTTCATGCTAGTATTGGAATGGCGCCTTATGAAGCTTTGTATGGGAGAAGGTGTAGAACTCCGTTGTGTTGGTATGAATCAGGCGAGAGTGTTGTACTCGGACCTGAAATTATGCAAGAGACGACTGAGAAGATTAGGAAGATCCAAGAGAGGATGAAAGCTTCGCAGAGTCGTCAAAAGAGCTACCATGATAAGAGAAGGAAAGCACTTGAATTCCAAGAGGGAGATCACGTGTTTCTGAGAGTGATGCCAGTAACTAGTGTGGGTCGAGATTTGAAGTCTAGGAAGCTCACTCCACGTTTTGTTGGTCCGTATCAGATATCGCAGAGGATGTGAGAGGTTGCCTATCGAGTTACTTTACCGCCGTCACTTGCGAATTTGCATGACGTGTTCCATGTGTCTCAATTGAGGAAGTATAATCCGGATCCGTCGCATGTGATTCAGATGGATGATGTACAAGTAAGGGATAATCTGACTGTGGAAGCTTTACCGGTGTGTGTTGATGGACGAGAAATGAAGCAACTACGAGGAAAAGAGATTGCTTTGGTGAAAGTTCTGCGGGGAGGACCAGCTGGTGAAAGTTGGACTTGGGAGCGTGAAGATCAGATGAGAGAGTTGTATCCGACTCTTTTTGCTTCAGGTAAATTTTCGAGGACGAAAATTCCTTAAGTGGGGGAGAGTTATAACGCCCCAATTTCATATTTTAATTGTTTATTAATTATTATTAAATATAAGGCAATTTGACAGCATGTTGTTGGATTACATGGACATTTTTTGTGGAAATTATTTTAATGATATTAATAGTGAGAATAATCATATAATATTATTCGAATTATTATTTGTTTTTAAAATAATAAAAGTAGGAGTATTGACGGTATGTTGGTCATTAGAGAAGAATAAGTGAGGGTATAATTGGAAAAGCACATTTAGGGGTATTTTAAGGGAGAATAGTGAAAGGGATTCATTATTCGTATTATTTTGAGGAAGAGGCAAAAGTGCTCTGAAGAACAAGTGAGAAGGAGGCTAAGGCATAGAAGAATTTCGGCGAAATTTCAAGAGAAGTCGAGGGAATCGATATTCTAAGGTATGTGGAGTGTCGTTTTTCAATATGTTTGATATAGGGATTAGATATTGATGGGTGATTGGGGTTTTTGGGGAAAATCTATGAATTTGAGGGTAGGGGTGATGAATTGTAATGATTTAATATGAGATGATTGACGTATTTGATGTATGTGTGATAGATATAGGCTTTGATGACATAATCTGCGATTAATTGGAAGATAAAACCTGTTTTTGGGGTATGGGATTGCAGGAGGAAAGTGATGTTATCGCAGGGTTTTTCTGTAGAATTCGCAGAGCCCGCTTAGCGCGGTCGAGCGCGCTTAGCGCGGTCTGGAAGATTTTCGCCTTCTCAAGGCAGTGAGTAGCGCACTTAACGCGGTGGGGTGGCCGCTTAGCGCGACCTGGAAGTTGAAAACATCATTTTTAATTCCTGAAAATTCTGAGAAATTATCCGTTTCATGTGGTATTAAGCCAGTGATGTTTCCGTAACTTGTTGCCACTTATTGATGTGTTATACGATGATTATTTGGTGATTATAATATGATGATCTACATGATGTTTGATGATGTTTGTTAAATTGATGATGACATGATTAGTATGATGTTTTGGTGAATGACGATGCACGTAATGATGACCTTGTTGACTATTGATGGTTATGATGTTGTGCATTCATAGCATTTTAGGACTTCGGTCCAGTGAAGATGATAGGACTTCGGTCCAGTGGTGGCTTCAATCCCATCGTGCGGATTGGAGTATTTTGTGACGTGCTCCCTAGTGGAGGGTTGATGGCCTGGTGTCCATTACTATGACGATTTGGTACCACATGCATGCTAGGAAGTTGCATTACATTCTTCGTGGCATTACATGATTGCATTTTTGTGATGTTGACGACTTGATGATTTATATAATGTTTTGGGTGAGTTGTTATGATGTTTATTTGTGACAAATGACGACTTGTTAATGTCTTTTCTTTATATGATTTATATTGAATTGTGATTACTCACCCTGCCTGTTTGAATGTTACCTCTACGTGGGTAACATGCAGATAACTAGGAATAGCTCGCGGTGCGTGAAGAGTTAGCTTGGAGTAGTTTCCTTTTCCAGCAGAGTAGAAGGCGTGTCTTGCTCTGATTATGTAACATCGGGGTTGAGAACATTTTTCATTTGATTTGTTATGTTCTTTTAATTAACATATTCTATGAGGATTTTTGAAGATGTTGAGTTGTTTTAAATCTTGATTTTTGGATGAAACGATATTAACATGAGTTATTTTAAAAAAGGAGATTCTTTTAAAAGTGATAATTCCACTGCGATGTCTTGTTTTAAATTTGAAGTGTTGATCCAAATGAGTTGTTATCATGATATGTTGTAACCCGTGTTACGGAGCAAGAAAATGATTTGTATGAATTCTTCTGAAGTGTGACACCCTTGAGTGGTGGGTTTACGTGATTTAATTCCCTTTTGTATAAAAAATATCTGTGGGGTTAGAAGGGTGTTACAGCGGCAGAAGGTTTCAACATTCTTATGAACAAAGCAATGGAATTGGGTAGGTTCAGCGGATTCAAATTCGAAAGCAGGAAGGAAAGGTATTCTCATATAGATGACACAATAATAATTGGCGCGAAAAATTGGGGGAATATAAGGTGCATAAAGGCAAATCTGGCCTTATTTGAATTGATGTTGGGTTTAAAAGTGAACTACAAGAAAAGCTGTTTAGTTGGTATTAATATCTGCCAATGCTGGCTTAGAGTAGCAGCCAAGACTCTAAGGTGTAAGGTCGGAATGTTACCGTTCAACTATTTAGGATTACCGATAGGAGCTAATCATAAAATCGAGAAGACGTGGAAACCGGTGGTGGACTTAATTAGAGCTAGATTATCAAACTGGAAACACAAGAACTTATCCATTGGAGGCAGAGTTATTGTGTTAAAATCAGTCCTGTCGGCAATACCGATATATTTCTTTTCCTTCTTCAAAGCTCCTGCAGGAATTATTTCGAAAATTGAATCGCTTTTTAAACATTTCCTCTAGGGAGGAGACGAGACCGGAAGGAAGATAAATTAGATCAAATGGGAGTTAATTTGCAGACCCGTAGCAGAGGGAGGGTTGGGTATTAAGAAATTAAATGAGTTCAATAAGGTGTTAATAGGAAAATGGGCCTGGAAAATAAGCAAGGAAAGATCAGATCTGTGGTTCAAGGTCTTGTCGGAAAGATATGGCAGCAGCGAGGGCCTGTCAAGAACATTTGACTATCAAAGTTCATTATGGTGGAGAGATTTATGCAGTATTGACATAGGAGAATTAGAAAAATCAGAGGTGTATTCGGTTAAGGAGAATTACCAGATATTGAGGGCAGTAGACAGGCCAGAGGTTAGAGATGAGTGGTCGAAGGTTTGGCACAGGTCCTCTAAAAGTATCGTGTTTAGCGTGGAGAGTATTTCATGACAGGCTTCCAACCAAAATTAATTTAGAAAGAAGAGGCGTTTTAAGTGGCGAAAACACTCTCTGTGTTGGTGGGTGTGGTTTGGCCGAGACGGCATCTCATCTGTTCTTGGAGTGCTCATTGTTCGCAGGTACTTGGCAACGTGCTCTTAGATGGTTCGGAGTGAGCACCGTGTTACCTAGAGACTGCTGGAATCATATCAGGCAGTTTGAAACTATACCGGGGTTCAGAAGAAAAGCAATCAACTTGGTCAGGGATGTTTGGTTAGCGTGTATATGGAGCATTTGGAAAGCTCGAAATAACAGAATTTTCAGAAACAAAGCCGACACTGCCGATCAAATCTCCGGGAATGCTCAAAGACTATCATGGAATTGGTTGAGAGGTAAACAAATTGATCTAAGATGTAACCAGCAGCAGTGGCACTTGAATCCTAGGAATCTTATTGAATAGGAGTAGGGTTTAGGCCTTAGATTGTTGGCTTTGGCATTTGGTGATTGGCTCCCTGTGGCATCAAGAGTTTGCTATCAAGTTGCAGCCTATAGTTGTTGAGTGGTGATTTTCGTGTGGGTGTTTTAATCTTGGGTTAGGCTCCTCGTAAGAGTGCTTCAGTGAAAGGCAGTAGTTGTGTGGTGGTGTTCCATAGTTTGCACTTGTCTCTGTTTGGAATTCACCAACTGGTGCGTACGCCCCTCATATGTGGGCTCACATTTTGCATCTGGAATCAGGTCTTTCGTTTTTTCTGTAGAGCGGGGTCTGTACCGCAGAGGTAGCAAGGTTGTTTTCTCAATCGTCAGCAGAGTTCTAAACGTTTCTGAGATGAATCGGGTGTAGATTGGTTTTTAGTGGTCACCATAATGTTGGTCCCTGCAACTCACTGTGCAAAATTATCGAAAGTGTCATCCAACTATCGTTCCTCCGTACAGTTTTTGCCGGCTTCGGTTCTTTCGTTCGAGTAGAGTTTCGAGAGTCAATGCTTTCTGCAGAACTCTCCAGTTAGTTTTAATCGTTTGCGGAGTAAGGCAATTGTGGCGGGTCTGGTGGTTTTTAGTTTGGTAGCTTGTCTCTATTGGGTTGGATTCGCGCTTCTGGGGATTAGAGATCAGTTAGTTACTCCTGCAGGTCAGGTGTCGGCATTTTCTTCTACAATCTCAGCTGGAATCTAGCTTTGGCTCTCTTTAGTCATTTTCAGAAATGTCGCGTATCAGGCTCATAACTTTATTGGGATTACAGGAGGTGCGAGCTACTATAGAATCAGGTTGGGAGGAGTTGTATATTGCTGCGTTATTAGTTGTGCTGGCTTTTGAATTGCATGCTACTGAGGCAAATTGTCGGATTCTCATCTCAGAGTTCGTTGAAGCTCATTGCATCGGGTGGCTGGCATTTTTCTTTTTATTTAGTCTTTGGAGCAGCCGTGTCTTTATCGACTTGGATTAGGCTTGTGGATAGCGTATATACTTGTTGTTTCGTTTCAGTTTTTCAGCAGCAGGTTGAGTAATGTTTTTCGTCTTGGTACATCTGGCTCTCAAATATATAATATTGGATGTCTCATTCAAACTTGAATTCGGCACATAGACGCGTTCTAGAAATATATTTTTACACGAATTATTGGAAGTCTGGTATAGTTATCCATCTTGAAGTCATCCTTGTCAAGTGAAATTCTGGTATCAGACGTGTGATGTTAAGGTACGATGTCACAACAACACACTCTGCACAATGGACAGCAATAACAGTAAAATAACACCAAGAATTGTTGACCCAGTTCGATTACAACCAACCTACTCTGGGGGCTACCAAGCCAGGGATGGAATTCACTACTTGTAGATATAATTTACAGACTCAACAACCCGTTGACAATCTCCTAAACTTATACTCTACTAATGACTTCCTACCTAAGAAACCACTTAGGTATGAGAACACCACTCAATCCCTTACAAACACTCAAAGAAACCACTTTGAGTAACCTTGATCTTACTTCACAGCTTCGATCAAGCAACCACTCTCTATTGCTTCACAGCTTCTAGAGAGGACAGAAACGCAACTCAGCAATTCACCCTAGAATTCTGGTTATACAACTCGTACAAAATACTTAAGACACTCAGCCTATGCTCTTGATCTTCTTTCTGTATTTCTGTACCTTTTCCTTTGGTCTTGTGCGCTTTATATAGCTCCTGAATTAGTCTTGGACTTGCTACAATATCTCCCAGATTTGTTATTTAAAACTGAATATTTAAAACAGATTTTCTCCTAAAATCTTTTTAAATCTTCAACCTTTTAAATCTCCTACAAATCTGCACCAGATCTCCTATGCAGCAGCAAACATCTATCCCAAGATATTCGCATCCAATGAGATAGCTTGCTCTCCACAATTCCAGCTAATACGTGTAGCGAGCGATTTTGGACGCGGTTCTTAAGCGCTGGTCGCTCTCTGTGGTTTGAGCTTTGACTACAGGTCGATTCATTTTTTATCCTATTGTGAGCTAAATAAGGAAGGGAAATAGATGTCTCCAATTAACCCTGCTTGCATACTGAGTTTAAACAGCGGTCTGTTAGGTTACGGATGCTATCAATGTGGGGGGCCTTTGTACTGGTTATTTGTATTTTCGCCAATACAGTTTTCTTTCTTTCTAGGACTTTCTAGCGGGGAACAAGGATTAGGATGTTAGGACTGATGCTTCTGAATTACTGCTCTTGATTGATGGAGATATGAGATTTGGGTTTTTTGTTGATTGCGCTCGCTAAGATCTTTTCTTTCGATCTTATGCCTACGTATTCCCGTTTACCGAAACAGGGAAATCAGAGCGTTCGTAGTTCCTCCTATTCTATGGGAGGAAATTGGTTTTTGGTGTCTTGTTCAAAGCCCAAGACGTGAAGCGAAAGGTGGTTTGTATCTTGTTCAAAGCCCAAGATGTGAAGCTGAAAGGTCTATTTGTGTCTTGTTCAAAGCCCAAGACGTGAAGCTGAAAGACCTCGGCTTTAGAGAGAATTTGTCATCTCTAAATAGGGGAGAAGGAGAATTACTTTAACTGGGATACGCGGATCCGAGCAATGCCATAATTTCTGAAGAAAGGGTTTTAACCTGAAGGAGAAGACTTTAACTCAGTGTAGAGCAATGCCATCTTTCCTTAGGAATTTCTCATGCTAAAAGAGGGACAGTGGCATGGATATAGATGATCCAGAGGCTTGCCGCTTACAGCGATTAGATGGGGGAAAGAGTTGTTGATGTTTGTGTACTGTGAATGAGGCACAGCTTTGATGCTAAAAGGTTAATTGGATTAACCAGTAGTTTTCTTATACGAAGCCTAAGAGAAGGCTAATTTCCGCTAGGAAAATCATTATACAAAGCCTAAGAGGAGGCTATTTTGTGTCCCGTACAAAGCCCGAGAGATAGGCTAAAAGGGTTGACTCAATAGGAGAATCTTTTATACTCAACAAGAGAGTGATTTTGTATCTCGTATGAAGCCCGAGATGGAGGCGAAAGGGGTAATTGACTCAACGGGGGAGTCTCTTATGTGTCTCGTACGAAGCCCGAGAGAGAGGCGAAAAGGTTGTTTTGACTCCGCTAGGGAGAATTTTGGTATCTCATACGAAGCCCGAGATGGAGGCTATTGTAACTGTTTCAGTTGAGTGACAGATCCAATATACTGATTTTAAAAGAGAAAATCAGTTCTTATATGAATAACACTGTACACAGGGATTTGATTTGAGGATCAGGGATATTTCCTTCTCTTTAAGGAAACGGGAAATCCAAAGGGTGTCGAGACTGTCCGAGTCTGCGGGTTTCCTTCCTATTTAACGAAGGGGTCGCTTGAGAATGTCTTTGAGACTCAAGGCAGTTAGACTGTCCGTGTCTAGGGTTTTATCTTTTGTACTATGCTTTGAGAAACAGTAGTAGACTCTATGAAAGGACTGTTCTATGCAGATGACTATGTTCTGTTCCTATACCTCTAGGAGGTCGTCGGGACAATTTGTACAAAGCCCAAGAGGAGGCTGGAAACTTTTAAGAAGCCGACGGGTCCTTGTACGAAGCCCAAGAGGAGGCTATCATTCCCGGAGGAAGAGATCATTATACGAAGCCTAAGAGGAGGCTGTGAATACTTCTAAGAAGCCGTAGTGTCCTTGAATAATGCCCAAGAGGATGCCGATGCTTTTAAGAAGCCCGTGGGTCTATCATCTCCTTTCCATTAGGAGAGATAACTCTTTTAAAGATAAAAACCACTGGTAAACGTGCGAGGTTTACTATCCAGCGACTTTTAGCTTTTAAAGAGGGTTCCTTAGTTAAGGTCCAAGATTATGACCGTAGTGGGTACCCAAACCCCGAGACATTCAAGGCATGCTATCCACAAGGAATAGATCAAGTCAGGAAAGTTTGAGAATTTGGAAGAAACTCAAAGATGCCATTCACGGAGAATACATTCATCTTGGGGAGTAGAGCTTCTTGACGATTCCTAAGGAGGACAGCCGAAGAGAAGACTGTATCTGGTGCTCCTATTGGGAATCTAGGCGTCTATTTCTACGAATAAATGAAACGGCGTCACCTAGTTCTAGACGTAGTTGCCGGGGAAACTCGAAATATCTATACTATTATTACACAGTAGATATGAGTTTATGAAAGGAGACTTACAGTGAGCAGCCCCACAGTACAGTTTATAATATGAAAGCGGTAAACGAAAGCGATAACCACTTACTCGGTTGGAGTGCTTCCATGCTGTTTGGTTAGTTGTTCAACAAAGAAAGATTGAAAATAACAGTATATTCAAAATCAAAGGAGAAAGTGCTTTGAAAAAGAAAGATTTGGGGCTTACAGCTCAAGGAGAGGCCCAGGGTTTTATCAGTGAACGCACTGTTCGAATTTGTACAGATGGGACTTATACAAGTGACTGGGGCCCAAAAAGGTTTTTTGTACAAAGGGATGGGTCTTACACTCTCTCAAGAGGCCCAAAAAGGTTTAAAGGAAAAAGAGTGGGGCTTATAACACGAGGGTAGGCCCAGATGATTTTTCGTTTAAAAATGGCGATCGCGCCGAGGTTTTCTTTTAACGCGGAGGGACTTATACAATAAGTGAGGCCCAAAATGTTTTGGTTAAAAGGGGGATTGGGTCTTACACTCTAATAGAGGCCCACAATGTTTTTGAATGGGTCTTATAGCTCAAGGAGAGGCCCAGATGAGTTTTATTTTTAAACGGGCGACGATCGCGCCGTTTACTTGTACAGAGGGACTTATACAATGAGTGAGGCCCAAAAAGTTTTTGTACAAGGGGGGATGGGTCTTACACTCTCTCAAGAGGCCCAAAGAGTTTTGAAAATGATTTATGAGGGTTGAATTAATCCGAAACCCTAATTTGTTTTCAAAATGTATTTAATTGAATAAAAATTCAATTAAAATGATCAAAAAATTGTTTAACACATGGAAAACAAATTGTGATCTTGGATTAATGCTTCAAAAATTAAGTATTGACCTACAAAATAATTAGAAAGCATTAAAAGTTGCAAAATCAATGTGGAAAAAATATTTAAAATGCCAAAAACAATTAAAATATTAATTCTTTGCAAAAATATCAATTATATGAAATAAATAATATTTTTGGGATTTTTTGTGAAAATAAAATATTTTGACATTTTTGTGAATTATTAAAAAAAGAATCAACTCAAAATCATTAAAACTCAGAGAGAAATTAATTTTTTAATCAATTAAACAAAATCACAAAATTCAAATATTTGAATTATTCAAAAATGGCGCCAAGAACAGCTGAAGAACACGCGCGTGTTCTTGGTTTCTCAGATTTGCATTTTCTATCCAATCTCCATGAATACGTAATCATATCATGCAATCCACATATCATTATGCTCGTCTCAACCTCACGATCATGTTTATGTACTTTAATTTCATTTAAATTAAACATACAACAAGAAATCACGAAGAAACCTCAAGAACCCTAATTTATGCATGAAGGCTAGGATTTTTGATACACGATTCAAACAATGCAATTAATTGAGGGAAAACATTCCATGCATGATTATGAACATATGGCCAAATTATTGTGCGAGGAAATATGCATAGATTGAGAGATGACCAAGTATGTGCTTACCTCCAAGTCGTGACAGCAAGTTCAAAGTGATTTTTGATTTGGAGGTGTTACAGATGAGTAGTGATGATCTGAACAGCTTCCCTACACCCTATGGATTGTGTTTAGATGGTTGGACTTGATTGAAATTGGCTGGATCATTTTGTGGTACCTCAGTTGCACTTTGGTTAAAACCTTGAGCAACCAGCTGGTGATTTTGTGAAATTGATGTTTCAGAAGTAATCTAAGTGTTTGATCAGCTCATATGTGATTAATGTGAGGTGTGTGAGTGATTGGTTTGATTGGAATTGCTCTCAAACTCAAAACCTGATAGTGACTTGCCTTAGAAGGCAAAATTGGAGTGAAAGAAGAGATTTTGAGGAAAGCATATGTTAGATGGCTTTCGTGTACTCAAACTGACCACAATTGAGCTCTATTTATAGTAGAGCAAGTTTGTTTTGCAAGGAATAGTGAATGGCAGCTGGTAAGTAGGTTTGGCCAATGTTGGCAAATGAAAATCCAAGTCTCCTCTAGCCATTGACTAGAGGTTAGGGCACAGAGCTTTGGTCCCCTTGGTCTTGGATAAGTCTTGACTGATTTCAGATGAGAATGGCTCAGTCCATGCCACCTTGATGGTTCCATTGAATGCCTCATTCCAAATTTGAAGTCTTGTCCCTATTTTGGCCATTCTAGGTTCAACATGCTATTTCTTGTTCCATGGACTTTGGAGGCTTGGCTCAGTGATTGTCCTCTTTAGATTCAATCGTCTGAGGTGTCCAAGTGGATAGGAGCAATTTAATTTGGCTGATTTTGGCAAATCGACCAAAGTTGCAAATTCTGCCTTGCCTTGACAGATTTCAGCAAGGCAACTTGGCAATGGTGTATCTCATGGTGTAGGTTGAATTTGGCAATGTTTTTGACCATTTTGGAAAGCTCTTACATGATACAACAACTGTTTGAACAAGTTTGGTTTTGATCTCTTTTGATTCCAAGTGAAAAATCCCCCTACATTTGGCAAAAAGTGAGGCAGAATCTGACTTAGTGAAAATTTCACTAAGTGTTGGAAAAAGTGACTTTTTCACTTTTCAGCCACTTTGATCACTCCATAACTCAAAATCCTTAATGAATTGGAATGACTTGTAGTTGAAGTTTTTGTAGGTGATAATGAGGGCTACAAATCCATCTTTGGATGAGAAAAAATGGCCTTGTGGTTTAGGAGTTATGGTCCTCCAAAGTTGGTACCTTTGCCACTTTATTTTTAACTTAGAAAAATTTCTAAGTTTTATGGTTACCCCTTTTACAAGTTATCCCACTTTTCTTGATTTTTCTTGATGAATGATGATTCAAATCATACATTAACATCATTTTAGGGTTAAAAATCCATTTTGGTGAAAAATCTCAAAAAGTCAAAGTTGACTTTTGTGCACAGTTGACTTTTTATCAGATGAATTCCAAACTGTGCAATTCTTCAGGAAATCATGTCCTTGACCTAAATCAAACTTGATGGGCATGTTCCATGGGTGTCATAGGGTATATTCAATCATGTATTAGGGTTTGGGAGCATGTCCTGGTCAAAAGTCAAAGTTACAGTTGACTTTTCTCTTAAAACCCTAATTGTGGTGCAGATGAAATTGAGACTTATTGCTCAAGCTTCATGGATCAATCCATTGTTCCAAATGGATCAATATGGTATATTAGAGACCCTAAAATCATCTCTTGAGGTCTTGGCTCATGGTTTGTCCCAAAAGTCAACTTAGGGGTGAATTAGGTCAAGAAACCCTAATTCCTGATTTTTGATGAATGCATCCCCTGAGGCAAAATTGACTTGATGCATGGGTTCATGAGGTTCCATGAAGTATATTAGGTTATGTTTTGGATCATTGCCTTGTGCCCAGATGAAAATTTCCATCTGGAGGCCCTGGTCGACCAAAACCCTAATTTGGTGACACTGTCGATCTTGAGACTTGATCCACCTAGAAGGGAGCAGCCTTGTGCTTAATCCTTGAAGTGGGAGTCCTTTTTGATCCATTGTGGATGTTTAAAAGATTAGACAAGTTGAAGATCATGTCATTTCTTGATTGATCCTTTGTCTAAGCACTCAGAGAGGGCTTGAAACCCTAATTTTGATTGTAGTGGATGCTCACCCATCCTTGGGGAGACTAATGAAGCATAAAGGTACATCCATATTGTGATGATGATTTTCACAATGATGGGAAATCTAAGTGGTCAAAATTTGGGGTATTACAGATGCCCCTATTTAATCTTCTTGGACCCGAAGGTGTGAATGACGAAGGGATTCGGGCATTCGGGGTGCAAGAGGATTAAATATCGGAATACCCGAAATTTTGATGGTGGTTATGAATGGTAGCTTACGCATTCATCTTCTTTAGCTAAGCAATGATGCTTAGAAAAGGTAAACTTCCCCTCGATCCTGGTTTCCTACCAAGGAACTGGTCTCAGTCTCTTTTGAAATAAACTTCCCCTCGATCCTGGTTTCCTACCAAGGAACTGGTCTTAGTTTCTTTTGTCAATAAACTTTATTGACAAGGGACGCTATGTGTAGCGGTTTTCCTTCAAACTTTTCGCCGAATTTTCCTGGGGAGACGCCATTTGAGTGGGAAAAGATTTGATGTTAGACTTGCTGGGGAACCCAACGTCTGAGTTGTAGAGGTACACAAACTTCTCTGTTTTGGAGACGTCATTTGTCGATTCTACTGGGTAAAGCAAGTCTCTTGAGAGACTATTTTCATTTGGGATCTTTCATCATACTTTTCTCGGGATCTTCCCGGAGAAACGCCATATGATGGGGTCCAATTTTGAGGTGCCAATGACCTTCTCATCAGTGGTTTTTCGGAGCAAAACTGGCGTGCTGCCGAATCTCTGATCACGAGGCTTTCTCTGTGGATTTTCCTTAATCCGGGAAAGCAAGGATATCATCTTCAATGGCGAAGAGTGATGTTTATTAAAAGTTTTCTCTGGCTTTTCAGAGGTTCAAGTTATCAAAGTGGTCACGGACCAACTTCTTTCCAGAATTAAACTGGAAGCGAGGTTGTTCAGACACAGTATTCCTGACGAGGCAAGAACTGACAACTCGATTGAGAGGACTTCTACCACTAGGGGACAAGACCGACTAGAGTGATAGTGATGCAATATGAAATGTGAATGCAAATAAAAAATGCATGATGTATGTATGTATATGCTGACAAAACAGACGCGACATACAGACTAATGGATGAACACAATTGGATACTCGGCCATCGCGGGGCGAAGAAGTACCGTTGATTCAAAATAGCAATTCCACCTTGCTTAGGAGAGATAGTCCCGTTGGGAGCTATGTTGATCGGGCTTAGGAGATGAGAACTCGGCCGAGGCGTGTCAGACGAAACAAGGTCTCTGACATAATTGATCCCTTCATTCAGGCATACTGGCTTAGAAGGAGTACTTTGATTCTGCACTTTGAAGTCTGCTTACTTCGGGAGAAGCGAACAATGTTCTTCTGATGTTCAACAGTCAAAAGAAATGCCATCTTTAATTTAAAAGCAGAAAAAGTTTAACAAGTAAATTTATTTTTGTTTTATTTCAAGAATCGCTGATTAAGTTTAAACAACGTCGTTCTGTAAAGCTAAAACAAGTAAAGAATTACAAACAAAAGCACGAGGGCTCAAATTTTATTGATAAGACGGAGATCAACCAAACGCGTGATTCCAAAGAGTATATACAAAGTTAGAAAATGGTAATTTACAGGGAAAAGGGCTACGTTGAAACATAACGACCACTATCCTTCTACCAACTTTGAATTCGGGACATCCTGAGCTTCTGTCAAAGATGACCTTTGACTGGAGATTTCCTCCGATAGATGATGCAACTGCTGCTGAGGGACTTGCCTCTGTTGAACATAATTACTTGCCATTATCCCTAACTTTTGCCTGGATTGTACTATGAGATTTCCAATCCATCGGGATGATTCTTTTCATGTCTCTAACTTTTACCTGGACCGCCCTTTCGGGTTTTCAATCCACCGAGACGTTTTTTTTTTAGTTTTAGGCGAAGTATTTCTTGACTACATCAACATTCGTGGGGTAGGCAAATTCTTCTCCGTCCATGGTTGCAAGTCTCAAGGCGCCGCCTGAGAAAGCTTTCGTGACCACATAGGGGCCATCATAATTTGGGGTCCATTTGCCCCGAGAATCAGTGAGAAATGATTGTATCTTCTTGAGCACAAGGTCTCCTTTCCTGAAGACACGAGGTCGGACCTTTTTGTCAAACGCCCTCTTCATTCTCTGTTGGTACAACTGACCGTGGCATAGTGCCGTGATTCGCTTCTCTTCGATCAGGTTCAGTTCGTCGTGTCGACTTTGACACCATTCAGCTTCGGTGAGCTTCGCTTCCATCAATACCCGGATTGATGGGATCTCTACTTCTATGGGGAGCACTGCCTCCTTGCCATATACTAGAGAGAAAGGGGTTGCCCCTGTTGAAGTACGGACAGACGTGCGATAACCATGAAGAGCAAAGGGTAGCATTTCGTGCCAATCTTTATAGGTTACAACCATCTTTTGAACAATCTTTTTGATGTTCTTGTTAGCCGCTTCTACCGCTCCGTTCATCTTGGGTCGGTAGGGAGATGAGTTATGGTGTTCGATCTTGAACTCTGCACACAACTCTTTCATCATCTTATTGTTCAAGTTAGATCCATTATCAGTAATGATCTCGCTCGGAACACCATAACGGCAGATGATATTGTTTTTGATAAATCGGACCACCACTTGTCGGGTTACATTGGCGAATGACGCTGCTTCGACCCACTTGGTGAAATAGTCAATGGCTACAAGGATAAACCGATGTCCGTTTGAAGCCTTGGGTTCAATCATGCCAATCATGTCGATTCCCCATATGGAAAATGGCCACGGGGAAGAAAGAACTTTGAGATGTGATGGCGGTACATGAATTTTGTCGGAGTATATCTGACACTTGTGACACCTCCTCATGTACTTGTAGCAGTCAGATTCCATGGTCAACCAATAATACCCGGCCCTGAGAATTTTTCTCGCCATTGTGTGTCCTTTGGCATGAGTGCCAGAGGATCCTTCATGAATTTCTTTCATGAGCATGTCTGCTTCTGGTCTGTCGACGCATCGGAGCAAGACCATGTCAAAATTTCTCTTATAAAGAGTGTCACCGCTCAGGAAGAAGTTTCCAGCCAATCTTCTGAGGGTCTTTCTATCTTTTCTAAGTGCCCCAGATGGGTACTCTTGTTTCTGAAGGAAGCATTTGATATCGTGATACCAAGGTCTGTCGTCTATGACTGCTTCAATCGCGAAGATGTAAGCGGGCCGTTCAAGGCGCATTATGTCGATCTTAGGTATGTCATTCCATTGACCTACACTAATCATTGAAGAGAGAGTGGCTAATGCGTCAGCCATGTGATTCTCATCACGAGGGATGTGATGAAAGTCGACTCTGTTGAAGAAAGGTAACAACCTTCTTGCATAGTCTTTGTAAGGAATTAATCCTGATTGGTATGTATTCCAATCTCCTGTGATCTGGTTGATAACCAAGGCTGAGTCGCTGTATACGTACAAGTTTTTGATCCTTAAATCAATCGCTTCTTCGAGACCCATGATACATGCTTCGTATTCGGCCTCGTTGTTCGTACATTTGAACGTAAGTCTGGCAGTGAAAGGAATGTGGGAACCCTGAGGGGTAACAATGATTGCCCCAATTCCATTTCCATAATGATTGACTGCTCCGTCAAAGATAAGTCCCCACTGGGAACCTGGTTCTGGCCCTTCACTGGGTAGCGGTTCATCGCAATCTTTCATCTTTAGATACATGACATCTTCGTCTGGGAAGTCAAACCCGATTGATTCTTGATCGTCAATCGATTAATGAGCCAAATGATCGGCTAAAATACTTCCTTTAACGGCTTTTTGAGCATGGTACTCTATGTCATATTCTGATAGTAACATCTACCAACGGGCAATCCTTCCCGTGAGAGCAGGTTTTTCGAAAACGTACTTGATTGGATCCATTTCGGAGACCAACCAAGTAGTATGACGAATCATGTACTGGCGAAGACGTTTGGCTACCCAAGCCAAAGCGCAACAAGTTTTCTCAAGCATTGTGTACCGAGTCTCGCAGTCGGTGAATTTCTTGCTTAGATAGTAAATGGCAGACTCTTTCCGTTTAGTTTCGTCTTGTTGGCCAAGTACACATCCCATTGAGTCCTCTAGGACTGTGAGGTAAATGATCAGTGGTCTTTCTTCCACTGGAGGTGATAGAATCGGAGGATTCAACAGATATTCCTTGATACTGTCGAAGGCGGTTTGGCAATCTTCTGACCAAACGCAATCCTAGTTCTTTTTGAGTAATTTGAAAATCGGCGCACACGTCGCGGTCATAAGGAATATGAATCTGGAGATATAGTTCAAACGTCCCAGGAATCCTCTGACTTGTTTTTCAGTTTTCGGAGAAGGCATTTCTTGAATGGCCTTGACCTTGTCAGGATCAACCTCAATTCCTTTCTGGCTGACGATGAACCCTAGTAGTTTCCCCGAACGGACACCGAAGGTGCACTTGTTGGGATTCAAGCGGAGCTTGAATTTTCTTAGACGTTCGAACAATTTTGACAGATGTTCAACGTGCTCATCCTCTATTCTTGATTTTGCAATCAAATCATCGACATATATCTCGATTTCTTTGTGTATCATGTCATGAAACAGAGTAGTCATGGCCCTTTGATAGGTTGCCCCGGCATTCTTCAAACCAAGCGGCATTACCTTGTAACAAAAGGTACCCCATGGGGTAATGAACGAAGTTTTCTCCATGTCTTTCGGTGCCATTTTGATCTGGTTATAGCCCGAGAATCCATCCATGAAGGAGAATACTTTGAACTTTGTTGTGCTGTCAACCAGCATGTTAATGTGTGGTAAAGGAAAGTCGTCCTTTGGACTTTCCTTGTTCAGATCCCTGTAATCAACACAAATTCTGACCTTTCCATCCTTTTTGGGAACAGGTACGATGTTGGCTAACCATTGAGGATATTCAGATGTAGCGAGGAAACCCGCGTCAACCTGTTTCTGTACTTCCTCCTTGATTTTGATGGCCATGTCCGGGTGAGTCCGTCTCAACCTTTGCTTTACTGGCGGACATTCTGATCTCAACGGTAAGTGATGTTCCACGATGCTGGTATCCAACCCTGGCATGTCCTGATAGGACCAAGCGAATACATCGGGGAATTCTTTGTGAAGCTTTATCAAACCTTCTTTGGCAGTTGGACTGAGCAATGCTTCGATCCTGATTTCTTTTCTCTCTTTTTCTGAACCCAAGTTTACCGTTTCCAACGGCTCTTTGTGAGGTTCGATGGACCTTTCCTCTTGTCTGAGTAGTCGGGAGATCTCTTCTGGAATTTGGTCGTCATTTTCTTCTTCAGCCTCGAATACCGGGAACTCAACGTTGGAAGAAGGCATCGGATCGTATGTTTCAACGGGGTATAAAACAAACAATCTGCATGACGTGATGATTCGTGTTTAGAAGAGATAGAGAAAATGTAAGTGTGTGCAGTGTTTTGATTTTACTGCTTGTTTTTATTATTGAATGTTTTTTTAGGATTACCATTTTCTGAAAAAGCAAAAAGAGAAAACAAAAATTAATGCAGAAATTACAGAACGGCGTTATTTTATTAATGAATAAGTCGAATCTTGAAACTACAGCCCTATAAAACAAAACTCTGTCGCTTTGGGCAAAGCGAAGAGGGAAATTTACAGAAAATGAGCCCTATCAAAATATCCATTTCACCTGGGCAGGGTGAAAGGTTTAAAGATGGCAATTACTTTGAATGACGAACGACCTTCGGAATCTCGGCGGTAACCCATTGGCGGCGAACTCCTCGGTGAATCACAAAGTCTGGCACCTTCCTTGATTTGTCTTCAGAAATGACGCTGATTTCTGGTGGAGCAGGATCGTTGGAATCTGTCTCCCAAGCAGAATTGTCGTAGGAGGATTCCTCTGTTGTATTTTGCATAGTATTTGTGCTCTCAGTTGTATCTCCCCATCCAGTTGGCTGGATATCTTCGAGCCTGATACGAGAGCTTTCGGGAGCGGTGTATTTGACCATATAGTCGAATTTTCCACTCGGTTGTCCCAAGGTGTCCCACACTTCTGTGGAACTGGAGGAGTCATTTCTCTCGATGACGTTGACCTCGGGAAAAGCATAGTTGATGAATTCTAGTCCTGCAAACGTTGCAAATTCATCTTCATGTTGAGTAGTTTCTGAATGACCTGAGTGTTGATCCCATAACATGGTGGGGACACAGGTATTCTGTTCAATGATGCTCAGCTGAGTTTCATTACTCGACTGACTTTCTTGCCCCAAGTTTCCTGGGTAAGGCTGCCACATTGGCAGACCATCCATTGGGCCATAGTAGTTGTAGTCAAAATTGTCTTTCATCAGAGTGTCTTCCTCTAATGAATTTGGCGGAGCACGGCATCCTTCCGGATCACAATCCCCGTAGATCATTTCGACGTCTGATCTGGGTATAAATCTCGGACTCTCTGTAGGAAAGCAAAAAGGCATAGGCACCTCTTCCTGAGACATATAACCGTCCTCATTAAGGTAGGACTTCCATTCTTCATCTGTGTCAGAGGGATCTTCCTCATTGATAGCATGAACTGTCTGAGACACTGGGTGAAGAAAACCTCCACTGTGGAAGAAGTTTTGAAGGGGATGAAGACTTTCATCGTTAGCAGCTGTCTGGGTACAGGTTGCAGAAAAACCAAGACCCTTCTTTATTTTATTGTCAATGGGAATGACAAGCTGTCCCCATCCTGTCATATCGGTACTCTCGACCGCTTTGATAGCATCTTTGTATGAGGAAATTGAGGTTCCTCCTTTGAACTGATTGTCCTTGCTCACTGATAGTGCTTGGAACTGAGTTCCAATAACCTCCTCGGGTTCCACACAAGTAGATGATGATAAGTTGCTCACAAGCAAGGCTTGTTCCCCACAAACCGTGACAAGTTGATCGTTCTTGACGAACTTTAGCTTTTGGTGAAGGGTTGAAGTAACCGCTCCAGCCTGATGTATCCAAGGTCTTCCTAATAAACAACTGTATGTTGCCCGGATGTCCATAACCTGGAAAGTGATTTGGAAAGTGTGAGGACCAATAGTTATGGGAAGATCAACTTCGTCGATAACTGTTTTTCTGGATCCGTCGAACGCTTTGACGACGACCTCGCTGACTCTAATCGGAGGGCCCTTGAATGATAATTGCATCAAAGTGGACTTCGGCATAACATTCAGGGCTGACCCTGTGTCTACCAGTACGCTAGCTAAAGCATCGTCCTGGCAGTTAACTGTAATGTTGAGCGCCATGTTATGACGACAACCCTCTTCAGGTAATTCCTCATCACTAAATCCCAAATTATTGCAGGAAGTGATGTTAGAGACAATACTATCGAACTGTCTGATTGTTACATCCTGTTCCACAAAGGCTTGCTCCAAGACTTTCTGTAGAGCCTCTCTGTGTGCTTCTGAACTGAGTAACAGTGATAATACTGAGATCTTTGAAGGAGTCTGTAACAGTTGATCAACAATGTTGTATTCACTCCTTTGGATGAGCTTTAGCATCTCATCTTTGTCTTTTGAAAAGTCTGGATTACTAGATTGACCGACTGGCGGATCAGGAATTTCTGCCTGAAGTTCCTTTTCTTTGTTGGATTCTCCAACCCCTCGGTTGAAGATTCGACCGCTCCGTGTTACACGACTGATGTCTGCAATATTCACGACGGAGGGTAATGGAATTTCCTTTCCATTCTCGATTATTGTTGCACCGTATTTGTAAGGGATTGCCTTAGCTGATTCATACGGTAGTGGCCCCGGTAGATAGATGACTATGGGAACCTTCTGATTTTTCTGACCATCATGAGTAACCTCGATACGTTCCTGGTTGGGAACTTTAGATTCATCAAATAGAGGGACGATGGCAAAAACATCCCTGGTCTGGTGACGACCAGAGATGGTGACAACATCCTCAACTTGCTCGGCAAGGTAGTTCAGCGACCAAATGATGGGTCCTGAACCTGGATATGGACGAATTTCTCCGTGATCGACCTGACCCTGGAGAGCTGCTCTCACAAGGTAACACCCTTGGTTACTTTCCGAACAGACGCTACAACTGTCATAGTTGTGTGGTGGCACCTGGCCACGCCCACTTTGAATACAATGTAACCTCACTAGGTTACCTTCCATTGATCGGACATCCTGACTTTGACGACGAGTAGGATTCCTGTTATTGATACTAATTTGCTGAGTATCTTCGTCCATATAGATTGGCATCCACCAGTGATTTAACAAGTGCTGAAGTGCCTCCTGGACAAGGGTACAACCTCGATCGTTTTCGCAACCCGCTTTACAATTTTGATAGTCATGTGATATTAAGAATCCAAGTCGGACCTGCTCAGCATGTAACTCTACCAGGTTGGTATTCATTACGCGGATATCGAAGATCTGAACCATATTGATTTGATAGGAGTTCCTATCATGGTAGTCTTGGATCCATCCAAGATCCATCTGACGCTGGAGGGCCTCTTGTATGAAAGAGCATCCCTGTTTGTTTACCGAGCAAATCAGACAGGAACTGTAATCGTGCCGCGGCAGATTATGATACTGGCTTTGCCTTGAGTGCATCGCCACTAAGTTGACATTCATCGCACGGACGTCGTGGTTCTGAATGACGTTGGAATTTGTGTAAACCATGTTAACTCCACGAACTCGGTGCTCCTGGATCCATCCGAGATCCATTTGTTCCTGTAGAGCTGCTTGCACTACAGAACATCCCTGGTTGTCTTTAGAGCAGCTATCACACTAGTGATAGCTATGAGGTGGCACATGGCCATATCCGCTCTGTCTACAATGCATCTTAACCAGATTGGTCTTCAACAAGAGTACATCGTGAATTTGATAGACATCATTAGTCTCTTTCTCAATCAGATTGACTGCAGCCTTCTCATGTTGAGGCAGCGGGTTCGTAAGAACATTAGGGTTCGTATATTTGAAAGATAAGAGCCCGCTCCTAACAAGCTTTTGCACGTCGGATTTGAAATTGAGACAAGTCTCAATGTTATGCCCTGAACCTCCTTGATGATAAGGGCATGTCTGATCCACCTTAAACCAAAAAGGCAGATTTTCCAGAACTGAAAGGGGAGACTTAGTCTGGATGTGCCCCTTAGCCAGCAGTAACGGAAACAGCTCTGCGTATAACATGGGTATAGGATCAAACCCTGATGGTCGTGTTGTACGGTTGTTGTTATATGGAGGACGAGCCTGCTGAAGAGGTTGTTGTGTCCTTTGTTGGTCAGGTTGGCTCTGCGCAACCTGAGGTTGATACATAGGAACAGGCGCGGGGCCGATAGCAGGAGTAACAGCTGCTACTGGCTGATAACGTCGCCTTTGCTTTCCGAGAGAGATATTCCCAATGTCTTGCTCTTTTTTCTTAGGGAGAGCACTACCGTATTTTTTAGTACCACTCGTTGATCCAGTGTCTTTTACCAAACATCCTTCTCGGACGGCTTCCTCAAGACGTACACCCATGCCGACCATTTCGGTGAAATCACTGGGTGCACTGGCGATCATTCGGTCATAGTAAAATGAGCTTAAGGTCTTTAAGAAGATTTTTGTCATCTCTTTTTCCTCAAGAGGTGGACAAATTTGAGCGGCAATTTCACGCCACCTTTGAGCATACTCCTTAAAGGTTTCCTTGTCCTTTTGTGACATTGATCTGAGTTGATCTCTGTCGGGTGCCATGTCCAAATTGTACTTGTATTGTTGGACGAAGGCAGTACCAAGATCTCTGAATGTACTGATCATAGTACGGTTTAAACCCATGTACCATTTGAGTGCGGCACCGGTTAAACTATCCTGAAAGTAATGAATCAGCAGGTCCTGATTCTCCGTCTGAGCTGACATCCGCCGAGCGTACATCACCAGATGGCTTTGAGGGCAAGAGTTACCCTTGTATTTTTCAAAGTCGAGCACTTGGAACTTGTGCGGGACTTTCACATTTGGGACCAAGCAGAGGTCTGCGGCGTCCTTTCCAAATAGATCCTGACCGCGAATGGCTTGCAGCTCTTTCTGCATTTCCGAGAACTGCTCCTGGAATTCATCCATTCTGTCAAACATAGTTTCCTTCTTATCAGAAGATGTCTGTGGAATCTGTCCTTCCGGGACAGTGTGCACCACAGGGGGTGGTACCGTGACTACGGTAGTAAGTCTTGGCGCCTCCCGAAGTTTGTAACCTTCAGGAGTCTTGAGTATGCCCCTGGCATCTTCGCTTTCCTGAAGTTTGTAACCTTCAGGCCCAGCGGCTTCTGTTGCGATTCCCTGATCTTCAGTGATCGGCGGAACATATCCTTCCGGGATATAGTTAACAGGCATGCCCCAAGGATGATCTTTCGGCATCTGATACCTAGGATCATACTTTTCTATGATGGGCGTTGAGGTGATCTCTGAGATCACAGTTCTTTGTAGCTGAGCTTCTGCCATGGCTTGCATGTCGTTACAAAGCTTTCTCATATCCTCTCTCAGAGCGTCGATCTCTTCTTTCAACTCTCTGTTTTCTTCCTCAAGATCATCCATCCTTTTCTGACGATTGGCCCGAGTATTATACGAATGAGACAGTTTGACTCTAGAATCGAGACACAAACGTGAGATTCGTAGGGAAGAAGAATACGCGATGTGAGAATGATGAATGCAATGATTATATTAATTGTTGTTTTCTTGTTTAATCAAAATAAACTTCGACAATTAGATTGTAAATATCAAACAGTGGGGAAACCCCTTTTTATTGAATTCCAAAGGATTACAGAAATGGAAATACAATAGATTACAAAGTGCAGAAACAGAAACCTAAACTAATGGGTCCCTAGTCCTCTTCTTTGACCGGGGCGCTTGGGCCATTGTCGGGTTGTCATTCCTTTGCCAGGTGAAAGGAGCGAGCAAATTCCTTTGGTCATCTTGATTCTCCACAGCATGCTGCTCCAAAATTTCAATCAGAGCATCTTTCTCTTTTAGTAGCTGCTGTATTTAGACACACTCTACGTCGAGGGTGCGATATTTGTTCTTCCAAGATCTTCTTTCCTTTTGAACTTTGTTGAGAGTAACCTGAAGCTTTTCAGTTTCCGTCATGAAGTACATAACAGATTCCCTCGGCGGAAGAATCCCGTAACGAGGATAAGGCGTCTTTAGCTTAAGAGCTCTAGTTTGTACCCAATGGAGATAAGGCTCCACCGAGACACAATCCGATTTTCCCAGAGACTCTCGTCCTTTCTTATGAACCTGTTTCCAAGCATGCACTATTTCCATCTTTAGTGCTCTGTCATTTTCTCCTTCCTTGAAGAAAAGACCTTCCAGATGAACACCCAGTGGGATGTGTCTCATCGGGTATCCAAATTGACGGCGAACCAATACCGGATGGTAGTTGATTCCTCCTTTAGTTCCTATGAGGGGTACGCTGGGGAAGTTTCCACAACGGTCAATGATTCTAATTCCCTCATAAATCCTATTACACCAATCTATATCAGAGTTGGTAAGAGACATGATCTTCTGCGACCAACGTAAGACACTCTTGCAATCCCAAAAAGCAGCAGACTTGGGCAAGTGAGAGATAAACCATTTGTAGAGCAAAGGTACACAGCATGTGATCTCTCCTCTGCTGTACAAATTTCCCAAGTGTACAGAATGATACGCATCTGCGAGCAAAGTCGGCACAGGGTTTCCAATGAGAAAAACCTTAATAGCGTTGATATCGACGAAGTTATTGATGTTGGGAAACAAAAATAACCCGTAGGTGAGCAAGACAAAGATGCTTTCAAAAGCAGTCCCGTTCCCTATACTAGCGAAGTACAGAGCTTTCTTTGTCAAGAACTAGGCTGGCAAACCTTGGATGCCACCCTTAGTGGTTAAGTGAGTCCTGACCTCAGACTCGTCCAAATGAATTGCTATTGCAATAGTCTGATTCTTTGGAATTTCTTCCAGTCCAGAAAATGGAGCTCGATCAGTGATATGTAAATCAGTCAGATGAGAATACTCCTCCAGCGTTGGTGATAGCTGGTAATCCGGGAATGTGAAACAGTGATAAACCGGATCGTAGAACTGAATGAGCGCGTCCATGATCCCCTTAATCACATGGACTCTTAACAGTGGTAGCAAACCACCGTGCTTGGCTCTGAAAGCCTCTGGGTTAGCGATCATCCTCGCTAACTTTCTCAAATCCGCTAGCTTTGGAACCTTGAAGGTATACTGGTGAGTTCTCCTTCTACCAAAATCCATTAGCGTAATCCTCTTCTCTGATATTTGCAATCACAGTCTTAGTTTAATTTGAAAAACAGAGAGACTAGAAGAGAAGTTTTTTGAATGTTTTAATGTTTTATTAAATGAATGCATGAATGCAGCACACAAAAACATAGAAAAAACATGGGGTCAGAGGGTCGTTGTCATGAAGTCAAGGCTCTACCCATCCCCAAAGGTTTATACTAGGGTGATTTTTGTACCTGTACTCATTATCATCAGCTCCTCCCAGGAAAGCAAAACAACAAGCGGATCGCCAGCGAGTTGTAGAGCAATCTTAGAGTAAGTGCCATTCACCGAGAATAGATCACCAGCCTCAAATGAGGGTAGTATCGCGTAACAACTATTTCCGATAGTTTCTGCACTACGAAAGGGTTTGGCTCCTCAGCTTCTCAGACTTAACAACCGGCCCATTGGCTAGAAGAGTGAATGGGTTGCGTTGGTCAGCCTCCACTGAGGTTGATGGTCGACCCCGTCGCCATCACTTATCTTAAGTGTATACTCATTCTCACCACATGCGGCATCACACGCATTCCCAGTAGCAGGAAAATAAACACGTATAGCAATTAAGAAAAGCAGTATATATATTTGTCCTAATCATCCTAGACTTATAAAGCTATGATTCCTAAGTTCCTGACAGAAATGGGTTCCCCGGCGGAAGCCCCAATCTGTGGTTTTCACATAAGTGAAGAGAAGGAAGACCGTGACTAGATCTAACTTTGATTGGCCCCACGGTGGGTGCCACTTCTTTTCTGTAGCGAGCGATTTTGGACGCGGTTCTTAAGCGCTGGTCGCTCTCTGCGGTTTGAGCTTTGACTACAGGTCGATTCATTTTTTATCCTATTATGAGCTGAATAAGGAAGGGAAATAGATGTCTCCAATTAACCCTGCTTGCATACTGAGTTTAAACAGCGGTCTGTTAGGTTACGGATGCTATCAATGTGGGGGGCCTTTGTACTGGTTATTTGTATTTTCGCCAATACGGTTTTCTTTCTTTCTAGGACTTTCTAGCGGGGAACAAGGATTAGGATGTTAGGACTGATGCTTCTGAATTACTGCTTTTGATTGATGGAGATATGAGATTTGGGTTTTTTGTTGATTGCGCTCGCTAAGATCTTTTCTTTCGATCTTATGCCTACGTATTCCCGTTTACCGAAACAGGGAAATCAAAGCGTTCGTAGTTCCTCCTATTCTATGGGAGGAAATTGGTTTTTGGTGTCTTGTTCAAAGCCCAAGACGTGAAGCGAAAGGTGGTTTGTATCTTGTTCAAAGCCCAAGATGTGAAGCTGAAAGGTCTATTTGTGTCTTGTTCAAAACCCAAGACGTGAAGCTGAAAGACCTTGGCTTTAGAGAGAATTTGTCATCTCTAAAGAGGGGAGAAGGAGAATTACTTTAACTGGGATACGCGGATCCGAGCAATGCCATAATTTTCGAAGAAAGGGTTTTAACCTGAAGGAGAAGACTTTAACTCAGTGTAGAGCAATGCCATATTTCCTTAGGAATTTCTCATGCTAAAAGAGGGACAGTGGCATGGATATAGATGATCCAGAGGCTTGCCGCTTACAGGGATTAGATGGGGGAAAGAGTTGTTGATGTTTGTGTACTGTGAACGAGGCACAACTTTGATGCTAAAAGGTTAATTGGATTAACCAGTGGTTTTCTTATACGAAGCCTAAGAGGAGGCTAATTTCCGCTAGGAAAATCATTATACAAAGCCTAAGAGAAGGCTATTTTGTGTCCCGTACAAAGCCCGAGAGATAGGCTAAAAGGGTTAACTCAATAGGAGAATCTTTTATACTCAACAAGAGAGTGATTTTGTATCTCGTATGAAGCCCGAGATGGAGGCGAAAGGGGTAATTGACTCAACGGAGGAGTCTCTTATGTGTCTCGTACAAAGCCCGAGAGAGAGGCGAAAAGGTTGTTTTGACTCCGCTAGGGAGAATTTTGGTATCTCGTACGAAGCCCGAGATGGAGGCTATTGTAACTGTTTCAGTTGAGTGATAGATCCAATATACTGATTTTAAAAGAGAAAATCAGTTCTTATATGAATAACACTGTACACAGGGATTTGATTTGAGGATCAGGGATATTTCCTTCTCTTTGAGGAAACGGGAAATCCAAAGGGTGTCGAGACTGTCCGAGTCTGCGGGTTTCCTTCCTATTTAACGAAGGGGTCGCTTGAGAATGTCTTTGAGACTCAAGGCATTTAGACTGTCCGTGTCTAGAGTTTTATCTTTTGTACTATGTTTTGAGAAACAGTAGTAGACTCTATGAAAGGACTGTTCTATGCAGATGATTATGTTCTGTTCCTATACCTCTAGGAGGTCGTCGGGACAATTTGTACGAAGCCCAAGAGGAGGCTGGAAACTTTTAAGAAGCCGACGGGTCCTTGTACGAAGCCCAAGAGGAGACTATCATTCCCGGAGGAAGAGATCATTATACGAAGCCTAAGAGGAGGCTGTGAATACTTCTAAGAAGCCGTAGTGTCCTTGAATAATGCCCAAGAGGAGGCCGATGCTTTTAAGAAGCCCATGGGTCTATCATCTCCTTTCCATTAGGAGAGATAACTCTTTTAAAGATAAAAACCACTGGTAAACGTGCGAGGTTTACTATCCAGCAACTTTTAGCTTTTAAAGAGGGTTCCTTAGTTAAGGTCCAAGATTATGACCGTAGTGGGTACCCAAACCCCGAGACATTCAAGGCATGCTATCCACAAGGAATAGATCAAGTCAGGAAAGTTCGAGAATTTGGAAGAAACTCAAAGATGCCATTCACGGAGAATATATTCATCTTGGGGAGTAGAGCTTCTTGACGATTCCTAAGGAGGACAGCCGAAGAGAAGACTGTATCTGGTGCTCCTATTGGGGATCTAGGCGTCTATTTCTACGAATAAATGAAACGGCGTCACTTAGTTCTAGACGTAGTTGCCGGGGAAACTCGAAATATCTATATTATTATTACACAGTAGATATGAGTTTGTGAAAGGAGACTTACAGTGAGCAGCCCCACAGTACAGTTTATAATATGAAAGCGGTAAACGAAAGCGATAACCACTTACTCGGTTGGAGTGCTTCCATGCTGTTTGGTTAGTTGTTCAACAAAGAAAGATTGAAAACAACAGTATATTCAAAATCAAAGGAGAAAGTGCTTTGAAAAAGAAAGATTTGGGGCTTACAGCTCAAGGAGAGGCCCAGGGTTTTATCAGTGAACGCACTGCTCGAATTTGTACAGATGGGACTTATACAAGTGACTGGGGCCCAAAAAGGTTTTTTGTACAAAGGGATGGGTCTTACACTCTCTCAAGAGGCCCAAAAAGGTTTAAAGGAAAAAGAGTGGGGCTTATAACACGAGGGTAGGCCCAGATGATTTTTCGTTTAAAAATGGCGATCGCGCCGAGGTTTTCTTTTAACGCGGAGGGACTTATACAATAAGTGAGGCCCAAAATGTTTTGGTTAAAAGGGGGATTGGGTCTTACACTCTAATAGAGGCCCACAGTGTTTTTGAATGGGTCTTATAGCTCAAGGAGAGGCCCAGATGAGTTTTATTTTTAAACGGGCGACAATCGCGCCGTTTACTTGTACAGAGGGACTTATACAATGAGTGAGGCCCAAAAAGTTTTTGTACAAGGGGGGATGGGTCTTACACTCTCTCAAGAGGCCCAAAGAGTTTTGAAAATGATTTATGAGGGTTGAATTAATCTGAAACCCTAATTTGTTTTCAAAATGTATTTAATTGAATAAAAATTCAATTAAAATGATCAAAAAATTGTTTAACACTTGGAAAACAAATTGTGATATTGGATTAATGCTTCAAAAATTAAGTATTGACCTACAAAATAATTAGAAAGCATTAAAAGTTGCAAAATCAATGTGGAAAAAATATTTAAAATGCCAAAAACAATTAAAATATTAATTCTTTGCAAAAATATCAATTATATGAAATAAATAATATTTTTTGGATTTTTTGTGAAAATAAAATATTTTGACATTTTTGTGAATTATTAAAAAAAGAATCAACTCAAAATCATTAAAACTCAGAGAGAAATTAATTTTTGAATCAATTAAACAAAATCACAAAATTCAAATATTTGAATTATTCAAAAATGGCGCCAAGAACAGCTGAAGAACACGCGCGTGTTCTTGGTTTCTCAGATTTGCATTTTCTATCCAATCTCCATGAATACGTAATCATATCATGCAATCCACATATCATTATGCTCGTCTCAACCTCACGATCATGTCTATGTACTTTAATTTCATTTAAATTAAACATACAACAAGAAATCACGAAGAAACCTCAAGAACCCTAATTTCTGCATGAAGGCTAGGATTTTTGATACACGATTCAAACAATGTAATTAATTGAGGGAAAACATTCCATGCATGATTATGAACATATGGCCAAATTATTGTGCGAGGAAATATGCATAGATTGAGAGATGACCAAGTATGTGCTTACCTCCAAGTCGTGACAGCAAGTTCAAAGTGATTTTTGATTTGGAGGTGTTACAGATGAGTAGTGATGATCTGAACAGCTTCCCTACACCCTATGGATTGTGTTTGGATGGTTGGACTTGATTGAAATTGGCTGGATCATTTTGTGGTACCTCAGCTGCACTTTGGTTAAAACCTTGAGCAACCAGCTGGTGATTTTGTGAAATTGATGTTTCAGAAGTAATCTAAGTGTTTGATCAGCTCATATGTGATGTATGTGAGGTGTGTGAGTGATTGGTTTGATTGGAATTGCTCTCAAACTCAAAACCCGATAGTGACTTGCCTTAGAAGGCAAAATTGGAGTGAAAGAAGAGATTTTGAGGAAAGCATCTGTTAGATGGCTTTGGTGTACAAAAACTGACCACAATTGAGCTCTATTTATAGTAGAGCAAGTTTGTTTTGCAAGAAATAGTGAATGGCAGCTGGTAAGTAGGTTTGGCCAATGTTGGCAAATGAAAATCCAAGTCTCCTCTAGCCATTGACTAGAGGTTAGGGCACAGAGCTTTGGTCCCCTTGGTCTTGGATAAGTCTTGACTGATTTCAGATGAGAATGGCTCAGTCCATGCCACCTTGATGGTTCCATTGAATGCCTCATTCCAAATTTGAAGTCTTGTCCCTATTTTGGCCATTCTAGGTTCAACATGTTATTTCTTGTTCCATGGACTTTAGAGGCTTGGCTCAGTGATTGTCCCCTTTAGATTCAATCCTCTGAGGTGTCCAAGTGGATAGGAGCAATTGAATTTGGCTGATTTTGGCAAATCGACCAAAGTTGCAAATTCTGCCTTGCCTTGACAGATTTCAGCAAAACAACTTGGCAATGTTGTATCTCATGGTGTAGGTTGAATTTGGCAATGTTTTTGACCATTTTGGAAAGCTCTTACATGATACAACAACTGTTTGAACACGTTTGGTTTTGATCTCTTTTGATTCCAAGTGAAAAATCCCCCTACATTTGGCAAAAAGTGAGGCAGAATCTGACTTAGTGAAAATTTCACTAAGTGTTGGAAAAAGTGACTTTTTCACTTTTCAGCCACTTTGATCACTCCATAACTCAAAATCCTTAATGAATTAGAATGACTTGTAGTTGAAGTTTTTGTAGGTGATAATGAGGGCTACAAATCCATCTTTGGATGAGAAAAAATGGCCTTGTGGTTTTGGAGTTATGGTCCTCCAAAGTTGGTACCTTTGCCACTTTATTTTTAACTTAGAAAAATTTCTAAGTTTTATGGTTACCCCTTTTACAAGTTATCCCACTTTTCTTGATTTTTCTTGATGAATGATGATTCAAATCATACATTAACATCATTTTAGGGTTAAAAATCCATTTTGGTGAAAAATCTCAAAAAGTCAAAGTTGACTTTTGTGCACAGTTGACTTTTTATCAGATGAATTCCAAACTGTGCAATTCTTCAGGAAATCATGTCCTTGACCTAAATCAAACTTGATGGGCATGTCCCATGGGTGTCATAGGGTATATTCAATCATGTATTAGGGTTTGGGAGCATGTCCTGGTCAAAATTCAAAGTTACAGTTGACTTTTCTCTTAAAACCCTAATTGTGGTGCAGATGAAATTGAGACTTGTTGCTCAAGCTTCTTGGATCAATCCATTGTTCCAAATGGATCAATATGGTATATTAGAGACCCTCAAATCATCTCTTGAGGTCTTGGCTCATGGTTTGTCCCAAAAGTCAACTTAGGGGTGAATTTGGTCAAGAAACCCTAATTCCTGATTTTTGATGAATGCATCCCCTGAGGCAAAATTGACTTGATGCATGGGTTCATGAGGTTCCATGAAGTATATTAGGTTATGTTTTGGATCATTGCCTTGTGCCCAGATGAAAATTTCCATTTGGAGGCCCTGGTCGACCAAAACCCTAATTTGGTGACACTGTCGATCTTGAGACTTGATCCACCTAGAAGGGAGCAGCCTTGTGCTTAATCCTTGAAGTGGGAGTCCTTTTTGATCCATTGTGGATGTTTAAAAGATTAGACAAGTTGAATATCATGTCATTTCTTGATTGATCCTTTGTCTAAGCACTCAGAGAGGGCTTGAAACCCTAATTTTGATTGTAGTGGATGCTCACCCATCCTTGGGGAGACTAATGAAGCATAAAGGTACATCCATATTGTGATGATGATTTTCACAATGATGGGAAATCTAAGTGGTCAAAATTTGGGGTATTACAATACGCAACCCTAACAACATCATAACCTGCTGTTGTTAATTCTGCAGGTCTGATGTTACAACATCGCCTATGTGACATCAGACATCCAACTTCAGCAATTAATTACTTAACACATCCCAGTGTTAAGATTTCAATGTTGCAACATCAGCACCTTGACATCAACATTGAACATACTTTGTTTTACCAAAATTCCAGCCAATCCAAGAACTAACAATCTCCCCCTTTGGCTAATTTTGGCTAAAACAATCTCTGCACTCTGCACCTTCAGAGACTTCAGCAGCGGAAAACTTCAATCACTAACTCATTTTGAAACTCTTCTCATCAACAGCAGTTTGACAATTTACATAGTCTTCATCACTTGATCTGCTGCAGCACCATCTTCATTATTGACAACAGCCAATTGGTGCTCCCCCTCAAAAATATGAACCAGCATCACAGCTGTTCAGTAGCTCACAATGTGCAGCACTTCTCTCCCCCTTGATGTCTGCTTGGCTGCACTCTTCAAATGCTATGATATCTTCACTAGCTCAGTCAAAACTCCCCCTTAATATCTGCATCACATTAGCAGCATTTGGCAGTAACACTCTTTGATACTCTTCTTGACTCTCTTGGCTATTTTCTCCCCCTTTTTAGCCACAATTATGCAAACTTCAGTTAGAAGCCCTATTAACTATAGTCAGAACAACCTAGCTCTCATTGTTAGCCTCATAATTAGCAACCAGGCAAAACAAATCATAGAAAACAAAACTAGTGCATATAACAACACAATATTCAAATTACAAAACCAAGCACATTAAGTGCTGAAACAAAGACATAAAATAAAGCTAACACTACTAAATAAGAAGGCAAACATTAAGAGCTTGAATTATCTGAGCTGAGATCATCATTATCTTCTTCATCACTAGGTCCATCATCAACATCCTTCCTTGTGTTGGCTGCTTCACCTTCCTTTACTGCCAATCTCAGTGTCATGACAAGTCTTTCAAATTTTAGTTTCCTTTCAGTACTAACTCTTATGACTTCATCTAACTCCTTGCAAGCCTTCTCTAGTTCTGTAATCAACCCAGTCTTGGCTGGTGACTGTTGTGATGTTGAAGCAGATGTCTTGACACTGTCAGGAACATGTTTTACTTCGAACAACTTGGAATAGACTGACAAGGCAGGCTTCCTTTTGCAAGCAACATCTGAATGCTGTAGAATTTCAGGATGTTGAGACAAGATAATCCCACAAATGAGAGATGGAAAAGCAATGGTCATCTTCACAACATTTGTAGCAGCATGCTTAATAGTATGATCATAGATGTATGAGCCATAGTCAATCTTTTGCTTTGTCCCAACTGCATAAATTATCTTCCCCAATCCAACAGAAATTGTGGTCTTGTGACTAGTAGGAACCCAATTGACAACACCTATTATGTGCAGAATGGCATATTTGACACTCAACCAACTGGCTAACAGCTTTCCTTTTTTGGGCCAAACATCTACCTGACCACCAGTGATTTTTTTGCATATAACATTATTGGAGACTTCTAATTCTCCATAATCTTCCTCACTTCTTCCTAAGTAGGCATTGATCACTTTAGGAGAGAACCAGACACACTTACCCCTGATGGTAACCCTTCTGAAGGTTAGGCTCTTGCTGTCATTTATAGATTCAGGGATATTAACTATGAATTCTCTGACCAGTCTATCATAGCAATTAGTCAACCCTGACATAGTCCTTATGAGACCAACACACTTAATTAGGTCTACAATTTCAGTAGACTCTAAGTCTTCTGCTACTACCTCTCTTTCCAGTGCTATCCTTCTTTGGCTCACACAATTCCACATGGATGCACAGTGAGATGAGATGAGATGTGATCAGGCACTTGATTAGTAGTTGGGTTGATGTCTTGAGCATCACTCTCAGAATCTGACTCTTCCCTGATTCTCCTCTTCTTGCCAGACCTGGTAACTTTGGTCCACGATTTGGGAGAGTCTGTAACTGAAGTCCTTTTCTTATCCTTCCTTCTTCCAATTCTATCATCATCAGATGAGTCCTCAATCTCTATAACCTCAACATGTTCCTTCCCTTTACCCCTGTGACTTTCATTCCTAGGGGACGATGTTCTGACATCAAAGCTGACATCAGTGTCATCAGGATCTTCACCTTCAACTTCTTGATTCAGGGCCTGACTTTGAAGATTTTTATCCTCATTTTGAGAGTCGACTTGTTCAGTAGGCATTTGCCTTAAAGGGACAGAAATCCCTTTCACCCGTATCCCCTTCTCAAGGATTTTGGTGGCAAGCTGTTCCAAATGCATGTCTACATCAAACTTCTCCTCAACAGTTTGAGAGGATGATGACCTAGCTTCAGTTTTATTCACCGTGGTTGAGGGTTTAGGGTTACCTGACTCGGGAAGAGCAATAGAAGTGTGTTCTTCGGAAGAACCCCTAGTTCGTACCTGCTCAGAGTTCTTGGAAGGGAAAGACATCGTTCCTTTGTAACAGACTAGGTTTAGAGAAGAACTTTCTATTCTGTTGAGATTTAGGGAGATGAAATGTTGCGATGAGAATGCTTTGGTAAGTCTTGATGTAGTATCAATATGGTAAGGCGCCTGATTTTGAATACTCTTTAAAGACCAATTACTAATTTTCTCCCTCCATAAAGACTTTCCTTTTAAACAATTCACATCAGGACTCATTAACTTTGAGTGACCTTTCAGCATCCTGATGTCATAGTCTGATGTTATAACATCAACTTGAACATCATTAGTTGAATTTCCTTCAAGAGAAATCCACTGATAGCAGTTGTCTTTGGTTCTGGCACCCTTCATGACAATTTGATTATGCTCATCAGAAACCACACACTCATGCTTAGTGTAGTTTACCTTGTAACCTTCATCACACAACTGGCTTATGCTGATCAAATTTGCATTTAAACCACTGACAAACACAACATTGTCAAGTTCAGGTCTACCATCACCTTGCACCTTCCCAACTCCTGCAACAACACCTATTTCTCCATTGCCAAATATAACCTCATGAGAGGGACAATGACTGACTTCAGCAAACATGGATCTACATCCAGATATGTGTTTGAAACACCCACTGTCAAAATACCATGTTCCTTCTTTAAACTCTCTATCAGCCATGTGAGCCAATAAGCACTTCACCTTCTCCTTAGGTACCCATTGTTTAACAACTTTGGGCTTATACTCTCTTCATCTGTTTTGAGGCTGAGGGAATCCATGCAGCTTGTAGCACGAGTACTGCATATGTCCAATCCTTCCACAATAATAGCATCTCACCCTTTCATCTCTGAATCTTTTGCCATGATGAGATTGCTTAGGCTGCCATCCATAATGTGGTCTCCTCCTGCCATAACTGGCTTGCCTTCTATTATGTTGATATCTTCTCCCATAAGAAGGCTGAGAATACTGTTTCCTGGATTGTCTCCCATGATGGTGTGGCTTTCTTCTTCCATAGAAATGAGGAACAGCATTGGTGTATCCATATCCACAACCATACCAGTTGTCCTGATGTTGAGACACCTGATGAGACATGTACTGTTTGAACTGAGTAGCTTGCATGCTCTTGCGGTATTGTGGGGGCATATCCTGACTAGCTCCTTGTGGCTGTTTTCTCTTCTGATAAGGACCAGTCTTCTTCTCAATCTTCTTAGGTTGTGAAACATCAGCTTTCTTAGGGGTAGGATCCTGCTTCTTTGGCTGATGTTGAGATAAAAGTTGTGACACTTCCTTCTTTGAACCTGAAGTTCCCTTATCCTCAGCCATATAACCTATCCCAGCTTTGTCTCCAGCAGCTTTTTTTGACTGAAGGATCTTGTCAAGTGTGTCTGTACCACAGCTCAGCATCCTAACAGACTTGGTCATTTGATCAAGGTGAGCTCTAACTAGCACCACTTCATTTTCCAGATCAGTCTTTTCATTCTCTAGTTGAGCAATCTGTTGCTTGTGGCACTTGTTTTCTTGACAAATCTCATCACTTTTTAAACACAACTCTTGATAGGTAGATGCTAACTCCTCATAAGTTACTTCTCCATCACTAGAATCATCATCAGAAACCACAGCTCCTATTAAAGCTCTCACATGCTTTGCTGACTCGCCTTCACTTTCACTATCAGAGTCAGACCAGGAAACTGTCATGCCCTTCTTCTGCTTTTTCAAGAAGGTGGGACATTCTTTCTTGACATGTTCATACCCTTCACACTCAAAGCACTGAACTCCTTTATCTTGGGTAGTTTTCTCTTCATCCTTCTTGCTGGTGTCAGAAGTCATGTTCTTGACATTAAGCCTGGAGTTATTATTTATTCACTTGAATACTTTGGTGAACTGTCTTCCCAACATCACTATGGCCTGAGATAGATCCTCCTGCGATTCAGAAGTCTTTCCTTTTTCCTCTGCATCATTTGACACCAAGGCTATACTCTTTGACTTCTTTTCTGGTTCTTCCTCATTCAACCTCAGCTCAAAAGTTTGAAGAGATCCAATGAGTTCATCTACTCTCATCTTGCTAATGTCTTGTGATTCTTCAATGGTAGTAACCTTTATCTTATACTTCTTAGGAAGGGATCTAAGGATCTTCCTTACAAGCTTTTCATCTGACATTTTCTCACCAAGAGCACTGGATGCATTAGCCAGCTCCAGAACATTCATGTGGAAGTCATGAATAGTCTCATCATCCTTCATCTTCAGGCTTTCAAATTTTGATGTTAAAATCTGAAGTCTTGACATCTTGACTCTAGATGTTCCTTCATGTGTAGCCTGCAAAATATCCCACGCTTCCTTAGCAACTTCACAGGTATTGATTAACCTGAAGATATTCTTATCCACTCCATTGAAGATGGCATTTAGAGCTTTCGAATTTCCAAGAGCAAGCTCATCTTCCTCCTTGGTCCACTCTTCTTCAGGCTTAGGCTTAGAGGTGCCTTCTTTATCTTTGCCGGCATCATCTTTCTCACACATGACCGGTGCTTTCCATTCTTTAATAACAGCCTTCCAAGCCCTGCTGTCCAAGGATTTTAAGAAGGTGGTCATCCTTGGCTTCCAATAATCATAATTGGATCCATCCAAAATAGGGGGTCTGTTGACGAATCCTCCAACTTCTTTGTCCATCTTTACACTAGAAAGTAACTTCCCTAGATCTCACCCAGAGACAGACAGGATGCCTGCTCTGATACCCATTGAAATTCTGGTATCAGACGCGTGATGTTAAGGTGCGATGTCACAACAACACACTCTGCACAATGGACAGCAATAACAGTAAAATAACACCAAGAATTGTTGACCCAGTTCGGTTACAACCAACCTACTCTGGGGGCTACCAAGCCAGGGATGGAATTCACTACTTGTAGATATAATTTACAGACTCAACAACCCGTTGACAATCTCCTAAACTTATACTCTACTAATGACTTCCTACCTAAGAAACCACTTAGGTATGAGAACACCACTCAATCCCTTACAAACACTCAAAGAAACCACTTTGAGTAACCTTGATCTTACTTTACAGCTTCGATCAAGCAACCACTCTCTATTGCTTCACAGCTTCTAGAGAGGACAGAAACGCAACTCAGCAATTCACCCTAGAATTCTGGTTATACAACTCGTACAAAATACTTAAGACACTCAGCCTATGCTCTTGATCTTCTTTCTGTATTTATGTACCTTTTCCTTTGGTCTTGTGCGCTTTATATAGCTCCTGAATTGGTCTTGGACTTGCTACAATATCTCCCAGATTTGTTATTTAAAACTGAATATTTAAAACAGATTTTCACCTAAAATCTTTTTAAATCTTCAACCTTTTAAATCTCCTACAAATCTGCACCAGATCTCCTATGCAGCAGCAAATATCTATCCCAAGATATTCGCATCCAATAAGACAGCTTGCTCTCCACAATTCTAGCTAATACGCAACCCTAACAACATCACAGCCTGTTGTTGTTAATTCTGCAGGTCTGATGTTACAACATCACCTATGTGACATCAGACATCCAACTTCAGCAATTAATTACTTAACACAGCCCAGTGTTAAGACTTCAATGTTGCAACATCAGCACCTTGACATCAACATTGAACATACTTTGTTTTACCAAAATTCCAGCCAATCCAAGAACTAACATCAAGTGTATGGGGCTGGTGGGATGTTTGATATTGATTATCTGTCTGCAAGAAGTTGGTTGCCTCTCTTCCAAGTGATTAGCTTATTCTGAGTTAGGATAGTGGCTCTTCGGGCTGGTTTTTGTGTGGGGTAGGGTGTAGTTTATGGGTGTCTCATTGTCTTTGTTGTAGCAGTCTCCTTGTTGGCTGTAGTGGTGTAATGAGATTTCTCTCAGGTGACATTTTGTACTATATGGCATTTCTTATGCCATTTTTTTATCAATATAAATCTTTTTTGTTGTTTAAAAAAAATGAAAATATGAGATTTTTTTATCAATTCAACTAAATATTTGTAACAAACTTGACATATTATATTTGAATATAGTATATTTATTTTTTTTAGAAAAGATTGTATTCGATATAGGTGTGTTCGATTAAGTCGAAGTAATGAGTCTAGTAGAAGTTAATTCTATTTGATTGAGTCGAATGCAATATGTAGTTGTCAAATTGTGTTAGTATGTATTTGATTGAGTCGAATGATGCAGTTTGTAAGCTTGTATGTTTTGCGTTGCCTATGTATATCGGTAACATTGTAAATTGAAGTAGGCAACTTTCATTTCAATAAATTCCCTTTTCATAATATCATTTTTCTCTCGTCTTTTCTTCTTCTTCTTCATTATTCTTGAATATCCTAATTGTTCTAACAAATTGGTATTAGAGTCTTGTTGCGATTCAGGAAGAATCTGTGATGGTGAACGATAATACAACATCAACGTAATTTCCAACGAATTTACCATTTTTCAAAGGAGAGAACTACGAGAGGTGGGTTGCGCAAATGAAGGTAATCTTCAGGTCTCAAGATGTATCAGAAATTGTGAGTGATGGAGTACATGCATTAGAAGCGAATGCAGATGATGTTCAGAAGGATGCGCACAAGGAACAAAGAAAGAAAGATGGAAAAACTATGTCTTTTATTCATCAATGTGTGGATCCTAACGTATTCGAGAAGAATATTGAAGAAGAAACGTTCAAATGAGCATGAGACAGGTTAAAGAACTTGTACGGCGGGGATGAAAAACTAAAGAGGGTGAAGTTTTAAATGCTGAGAAAGCAGTTTGAGATAACACAGATGAAAGAAGATAAAATTAGTTGCTGATTTCTTCTCAAGAATATTGTTACTCTTGAACCAGATAAAGGTGTATGGTGAATCATCAATGATCTGTAGAAGATTGAGAAAGTGTTGAGATCTCTGACTGTAAACTTTGATTATATTGTAATGTCTATTAAAGAGTCCAAGAACCTAGCACAACTACAAATAATGCTTATAACGTTGCACGCAAAAGAGATGTAACCTCGGCTAGCAAGCCGACGTAACGAATGGTGACATGAAAAGTTGTCATTTAACACTTCGGTTAATGAAAAATAGAGGGTAAAGTTATATGATCATGGGTTCAAACCACAACATATGCATTTTTATTATTTACACAAACAACGCCTCATACCTCTCGGTTTATTTAAAAACTGAGGGTTAGATAACTTTAAAAAAAAACTCATTACATTGTTTACACAAAATATTAATAAATTAATTTATTTACAAACTATATTGTTTACACAGAATATTACATTGTTTACACAAAATATTAAAGTAAAAATAATATTCTTCATTGTTGTCGGTGAAGAACATATAATGGATATCTTGGAGAAGATCAAATGTTAGGGATCCTCGTTTCATAGATCAAACGCAATATATTCTTTATGACTTGCAATCATTGATTTTTGATATTAAACAAAAAAATGTTAGCTAAATAAAATAAATATTCAGTTATATGATTATTAAAGAACACAAACCTTGAACCCGTGATAATTTTATGCACTTGCAACCCATCACATAAACCTTTGGCAAAGTAATACACTCTCACCAGCCAAATATTAAATAAACCTAACTTTTTTCTGCTCTTGCAATCTATCACATTGATACTTTTACTTTGTAAAATCTCATGGTGCTCTAACTAAACATAGAGTTTCATAAAAACGTTTCTTGTGGATTCACTACTATCTAATTTAAATATTCATAATGCTTTTATAATAAGTGTTTTAGGTTTCACGAGAATCACTAATGACAGTGTTTTGAGCGTTGATAATCATTAAATGGACAATGAAGATTTGTTTATGAACGGTAAAGAAATCGAAAAAAACACGTTAATATGTTACCTCGGTTATTACTCAAAATCGAGGTAAATTGTGTTTCTTTTTAAAAATATAAAATAAAATATGTTTCATTCCAAGCCACATACCTCTCGGTTTCTGTTTAAAACCGATGTGAATTTTTTTATAAGTTCTTCAGCATATTCGGATAGCGACGAATGTGCAAATCTAGCATTGATGGCTTCACACCATTCTGATGATGAAAAAGAGGTTAGTACTGAATTTTCCATTTATGATAAGATGCTCAAGGGACTATTAATGAACTTCTTAATGAATGCAAAATTCTCTACAAAACAATATCATCTCAAAAGAAAGAAATTACGTCTCTAGAAAATAAAATTGAGACAATGGAAAAAGATTACAAAGATGAAAAACAAAAGATAATTAGTGAACAAAAACATAATTTTGTATGTAAAGAATGTGAATCTCTTTCTTTTCAAATTGTCCAACTAAAAAGAGTTTTAGAAAGATATGAAAAACGACAAATTGGTTTGGAAGGTGTTCTTAGTCAACAAAAATATTCTAACGATAAAAGCGGTCTTAGTTATTCAAAATTTAGTAAACCAAGTTCAAGTAAAACTATCTTTGTTTAAGCTAGTGATCAAACTCCAAAAGAGAATGTTAACAAATCCAAAATTGTTCATTCTTATCCTAAAAGGAAAATATTTGTTAAAAAGAAATCATATGTTCCTAGATATAAAAACAATTTTGTTTCTACATGTTTTTATTATGGTATTGTTGGCCATACACCTAATGCTTGCTATGTTAGAAACTTTAGTGTTACAAGTGGGTATTATGTGTGGGTAAAGAAAGGTATTAATTATGAAGGACCCAAGGCAATTTGGGTACCTAACAAAGCTTAATTTGTTTTGTAGGTATGCTTGAAGACCACTTCTAATTTATGGTATCTTGATAGTGGTTGTTTGAAGCATATGATGGGAAACATTGACAAATTTTCAAATCTAGTGCTTAAGGCCAGAAGTTATGTTACTTATGGAGATAATAACAAAGGAAAGATTCTTGGCATAGGCAAATTTGGAGCACTATCTTTCACATTCATTTAAGATGTTCTTTATGTTGAAGGACTAAAGCACAATCTTTTAAGTATTAGCCAACTTTGTGACAAAGGTTTCAAGATCAAGTTCACCAAGGATGAATGCTTGATAGAAGATGAAGTCACACGTGAGGTAAAACTCAAAGGTAAAATAATTAATAATATATTCATGATTTCCCTTGATGATTTGTCTTTGAAGGTAAAATGTCTTATGGAAAACAATAATGATTCATGGCTCTGGCTAGGGCTGGCAATGAACCGAACTAACTCGAAAATAGTTCAGAACTCGGTTCGACAATTAAACCATTAAACTAAGTTCATGAACAAAATGAGCGGAATATGAGCGAAAAACTATGTTCGTTAACTAAATGAGCTGAACTTGAATTATACATAGCTCGATTCGTTAGGTTCATGGGTCAACTCGATTATATATGAGAATGATTGTTTTATTTTTAAGTGTAGGTTTAAAGATTTATTCCAAAAGTTAACCCTATATTGTCCCTTATGTACTAGTTATGGCAATAAAGCCGACAATTACATTTAGAGTCATCCTTGTTGGAGACATTATGACATTTGCTAAAATAACATGTGCAATGAAGGTTGCAAGTGGAGTAATCATTATGTGATGAAAATGTATCGATTTCTAATAATTTTTTGTGTATAATTCATAAATATTTGACGAAGTTATGGATTTTTTAGATTAATTTCTACTTCAATTGAGTGTTTTTTGAATTAGCCTTTCAAATGTGTCTCTTGAAATTTGTGTAATTTTTGAATTACTGGATTTTTGAAACAAAGTTAAATTCCATACTCATAACTTATATTTTATTTCAATATTTTCTTTTTTAAAAAATATAATTTAAAATGTCAAACATATAAAAATAAAATAGACTTAAAAATGGCTTTTAAGTCCGTGAACCAAGTGAGATGAACCTAACGAGATGAATCGAATAGTTCGCGAACTTTTAACGAGTCGAGTTTGAGCTTAAAAAAAGTTTGTGTCGAACTCGAACAGAGATTTGAGCTAAACCAATTCTTAACGAGTCGAGCCGAGCTAAGGCGAGTTTGACTCGACTCGACTCATTTCATCCCTAGCTCTGGCATAAAAGATTTGCTCATATTCACATGGAACATTTAAATAAATTAGTCAAGCATGATCTCGTCATTAGATTGCCTAAGATAAAGTTTCTCAAAGATAGATTATGTGATGCTTGTCAAAAGGGAAAACAAACCAAATCAACTTTCAAATCTAAGAATGTGGTGTCAACTACAAGGCCACTACAATTGTTGCATATGGACTTATTTTGTCCATCAAGAACAAGAAGCTTTAGAGGTAATGTATATGCATTAGTCATTATTGATGAATTTTCTAGATTTTGTTGGACATTCTTTTTAGTGCAGAAAAGTGACGTTTTCAAAGCATTCAAGAAGTATGCAAAGCAAATTCAAAATGAGAAATCTCTAAAAAATTGCCTCCACAAGAAGCAACTATGGTGGAGAATTTCAAAATGCCTCCTTTGAAGAATTCCTTACTCATAATTTTTCAGCACCTAGAACTCCTCAACAAAAAGGAGTGGTGGAAAGAAATAATAGGTCGCTTGTGGAACTTGCAAGAACAATGCTAAGCGACTCAAATCTTCCAAAGTATTTTTGGAAGGATGCGGTGAGAACGTCATGCTATGTGAGTAATAGAGCTATTATTATACCTATTTTGAAAAAGACCCCCTATGAACTCTTCAAAGGAAGGAAACCAAACATTACCTACTTTCACATATTTGGATGCAAGTGCTTTGTTTTAAACAATGACAAAGACAATCTCGGTAAGTTTGATGAAAAATCCGATGAAGGTATTTTTCTTGGCTATTCTCTTTCTAGTAAAGCATATAGAGTATATAACAAACGAACTTTAACAATTAAAGAATCTATGCATGTTTCATTTGATGAATCTAACCCCTCTAAGGGGGACATTGTTTTGTGTGATGATGATGATGATATTATATATGTTCCTAAATAAGATACTTCCAAAGCAAATAATGATGATTAACCAGAGCATCAAGAAGAACAAATCCAACAAGAGTCAAATGATAATGATCTGCCTAAGGAATGGAGAACTCATAGAGATCATCCAATTGATAAAGTCATTGGTGATACTAGTCAAGGCGTTACAAGAAGACTAAGTCTCAAAGATGCGTGCTTGAATATGGCGTTTGTCTCACAAATTGAACCTTCCAAAGTTGATGAAGCCTTAGGAGACGACCAATGGATAATTGCTATGCAAGAAGAGTTAAACCAATTATAAAGGAATCAAGTTTAAGAACTTGTTCTTAGGCCAAGTGGTAAGAACAATCAAGAGGAATGCATTGATTTTGAAGAAACATTCGCTCCAGTTGCAAGGTTAAAAGATATCCATTTATTACTTGCTTATGTGTGTTTATTAAATTTTCAGTTATACCAAATGGATGTTAAGAGCGCATTCTTGAATGGCTACATTAATGAAGAAGTCTATGTCAAACAACCCCCAAATTTTGAAGAGTTCAAGAATCCTTCGCATGTCTTCAAGTTGAAGAAATCTCTTTATAGCTTAAAGCAAGCACCAAGGGCGTAGTATAATCGACTTAGCAACTTTCTTTGTGAAAGAGGATTTGATAAAGGTAAAGTTGACAAGACCTTGTTCATTAAGAGAATAAAAGATAACACTTTATTAGTCCAAGTTTATGTTGATGACATCATATTCGGATCAACAAACAAAGACCTTTGTGAAGAATTCTCATTGATGATGCAAGGAGAATTCGAGATGTCCATGATGGGAAAGATGAATTACTTTCTTGGATTACAAATTAAGAAACTAAAGGATGGCATCTTCATCAACCAAGCCAAGTATTGCAAAGAGTTATTAAAAAGATTCGACATGGATAGTTGCAAAGAAATGTCTACACCTATGGGATCTGAAACTTATGTTGATCAGGATGAATCGGGTGTTTTAGTTGATATCACAAAATATTGAGGTATGATTGGTTCATTATTATATTTGACGACAAGCCGTCCTGACATTATTTTTAGTGTTTGTCTTTGTGCGTGGTTTCAAGCCAATCCAAAGTAATCACATCTTGCCTCGGTTAAGAGAATCATGAAGTGCCTAAAGAGGACAACGAACGTCAGTTTATGGTATCCAAAACGTAGTGTATGTGATTTAGTTGGTTTAACATAGACTAGTAAATTTTGAAGGATTCTTGAAGTCTTCATCCTAGGAAATGTACAAAGTGGAACCTGTCACATCCTAGGAAAAATGCATTAGTTTATTGATCTTGTAAGAAACAATCATGTGTTGCTTTTAGCACCGTAAAAGCATAATACATAGTAGCGGGAAGTTGTTGTGCTCGAATTCTTTGGCTAAAGAAACAATTGAGTGGTTACGGACTAAATCTCGGATGTATACCACTTCGATGCGACAACACAAGTGCAATAAATCTTACAAAAAATCTAGTCATGCATTCTCGTACTAAACACATAGACATTCGACATCATTTTCTATGAGATCATGTGCTTAAAGGCGATGTTGAAGTCTCATTCGTGGATACACATAACCAATTAGCGGACATTTTCACAAAACCTCTCGCAAAGGAATCGTTTTACAAAATTCGGCGGGAGCTTAGAATTTTGGATGAATGTGATGTATGATTATTCAACATTTATTCATTATACTCAATAATGAATCAAAGGTACACTTAAAATTTAATTTTTAAAATTTTATTAAATTTTTAAAATTTGTGAGTTTTTCATAAAAATTAAAAGTTCTCATTTTACATGTTGTTTCAAATATTTTTATGACATATTTTGATGATTCAAAGTTGCATTATGATACATAAAAACATGTCAAAGTGGTAGGTTATGTTATTTCAATGCATGATGTTAAATATGTAGCTACTGTTTTTTTGTATGTGTTAATCGGTTAACACATATTGGTTAACCGATTACATGCCTGATAACCTGCGTATTTTCAGCTTTTGTGAACGCTGTAATCGATTAACTCATATTGGTTAATCGATTACCATTGTAACGAAATAACAATACATTTATTTTATTTATGCTGCATATTTATCTTTTAATATATTTGTCTTATGTACTTAAGTGATTTTTTGGATAAGTCAAAATTCACTTTCCAACATCTCCATTGAAACTCTTCATTCTACACTCCCTTCAACTCTCATTACTCACTCCTTCCAAATTCTCCCTCTCACATTAACTCTCTTCAACCAAAATTAAAATCCCACTCACCCATCTTCTCATTATAAACCTTTCTCATCTCAAAACTATTATCACAAAAATCTCTTATCTCCAAAATCTGAAAATCACATCTCAAACCCCAACTTTCATTTTTCTTCAACTCCATTCATGTTTCCTTCAAGGAAAGAAAAAGGCAAGTTGAAAATGGAAGAAACCAGTTATGATCAAGCTGAGATTGAAGAATATGCACCATCAACAAAGTTAAGGAGGCTGAACTTTGATTTTAGAAAACGACCATTGATGTCAGTAAAGTATAAACTCACTTCCTTTCCTGACCATAGTTTTAATTTTCTGGAACTGTTGAAGTATCAAGGGATAGATAAGTTAGTGACAGGGTCCCTATTACCCTGACCTTGTTAAAGATTTCTTTTCAAATCTGCATGTTGGTGTTGATGAATTTAAGGACCATATGTTAATATCTAAGGTCCAGAACACAGAGATCTGTATGGATTTGGAATCTTTTGGGAAATGTTCAGGAATTCCTTATAAGGGTCTGTGTATCCGACACAGGCTTACATCAGATTCTGAAGGTTGGAAAGATTATAATAAAATGGAGTATTTTTTCAAATCTGTCGGGGCAGTCAAGATGATGTTCTGAGTCGACCGAATATTTCATCCTCTCGTGTCCTGTTATATGCAAAAAACTTGACCGTGAGTGATTGTATGCTCCGCTATGTTATTGCGTATATGTTGTTGCCAAAGCATTCCAATCATGCTCAAATTTGTGGGGTGGAGATGCAAATGATTTTTGCTATGAAGAATTGAATTAAGATTAATTAGGCTTATACTATAATGTATCATATGCTTTATCAACAATCTTTGAGTGGCGGACTTCCATATGCAAGGTTTGTCTCAAGAGTTTTAGAATCAAGTGGTGTAGCCTTGAAGAGGGAACCAAGAAAGATTATGAATTCTAAGGATTGTGAAATAAATAATTCTACATGTCTCCGGAATACCAGTATTATCATGAATAGGAATGGTATCTTTGTATACAAGGATGATTCTTCAACCAACCCACCTCCACCGGCAAAAGGCGGATACTCAAATGAAGTCTTATACAACAAGATGTGCTCTATTGAATAAAAAATGAATCATAATCATCAGGAACATAAGTTAGAGATGGCATCCATTAAACGTATTTTGCAAAATCTAACCATGTCCTGTAACCAAGAGCCACAAGAGGAGAAGGAAAGTGAAGGAGGAGAAGAAGATGAAGATAAAGGAAATGAAGACATGTCCGAAAGTGATTAATTTTTCTTTGCAGTGCTTAATATTATGTCTTTCCTTGTTTTAGGTTCTTAGTAATTCTAGTTTTCCTGAAGTTTACTTTATGCTAGAACAAATATTATGGTGTGTAATGTTCTTACATTTGTGTGTTTCCTTTTCGTAAGCTAATTATGCAATATGTTTTCCTATTTGTGTGGAATGTTTTCATATTATACATTTGTGTGTTTCTCTTATGTGTTAAATATCTTTTATGCTTATTTCATACAACTTATGAAATTTCAATGTCTAAGTATTTTCTCATCCTTTTTGGTAATGACAAAGGGGGAGAAATATATTATTGTTGTATGGATGTTTCTCTAACAAAAAAATGAAGCTAGCAAAATTGTTTTAAACTCTCAATCATGGATCAAGGAGGAATCTCATGTGTTAGAGAAAAAAAGATTGGATCAAAATTTCAAGATAGTGTTGTCATCATCAAAATGGGGGAGAATGTGAAGACAAGCGTCTCTAAGTGTTTTGATGAAGACAAGACTCTACAAGCAAGTTTAAGTATTGAAAAAAAGGAAATGGTTCAAGACTCCTAGCACAATTCAAGTTTCAAGTTTAAATCAGGTCTTGAAGATTCTCTTAGTGATTGATCTTATATGTTAAGGTATATAGCTCTCAACTTCTCTTTGTGTATACAAGTGTTCAAGTTATCATTCAATCATGCCATGAACCATTAAAAGTTTTGGTTGCATTAAAACATAGCTTTTCCTCTTCATTCTAAACCATAATCAATTAACCATTATATGTTAATCGATTAACATGCATAAATTTTGAATATTTTGGTACGTTGGGAAGGTGTTAAGCGATTAACCATTATATGTTAATCGATTACCACTGTATCAGTGGCAGAAAAAAATTGCATTTTTTCATTCAAATGATTTTCAAATTTGGTTGTGAAGCTTGTCACCCTTTCATTTGTTGCAATCATTTGTAGAGGTGTATTGTGGCTATATATATACATCTTTTTTTTTTTCAGATTTTAAACTCACCTCCTTTGCAAAAATTTAAACATTCAAAAATTCTCTTCATCTTTCAAAATCTCTTAAGTGTTCCAAAAGTGAATTTTCATTGAAACTTTCAGCACTTAATTTTCATTGAAAAATTTTCATAAGTTTCATTCTATACATTATGAACACTTGTATATCATTGAAGAATTTGTTTGCTTAAAGGGGAAGATTAATCAATAGATTGATAAGTGTAAAATTCATATCAAACTCTTGTATAAAAATTCAGAATTATTGTTGTATCCTTGTTGTCCAGGATTGTTGGAAGCAAGAGGTTCATTAACAAGAGGATTGTTCTCTTATGGGACTTAGTGAAAAATCCAAGAGGATTATTCTTGGTATTTTGGTTGTTAATGTCTATATAGGAAGACTAGGATAGTCTTGTATAAGTCCTAACAATAGAAAAATCTCTTTCATGTTGAAAGGGGACTGGAGTACTCTTGGACTGTGAGGGGAATCGGGATATCTCTCAGTGTTCTTTACTTTCTGCACTTTACCGCTTTCATCACTTAGTAATTAATCAGGAAAGTAATCGCAACATAAGTTAAAAACTGGAAAAATTTCAAAGTACCTAATTCACCCCTCTCTCAGGTGCAATCTCTTCTTACAGGACCCTTCATGAATCAGCGACATGCAACAGGCTAGCTAGTTTATAACGAGATCTACAAACATGTCTACTCTAGAGGAGCCTTCATGTTAGTTGCTACAAGGAGCTTGTCATTGAAGTCTAACACTACTAACTACCAAATCTAACCTTATATTTTTCTCTCTGCTTTTTACAAAACTCGGGTTTAGAGCTTTATTCAAGATATCAGATCCCCAAAGCCCACACATGATGTATATAGAGACATATAAATGCCATAAAGCGAAGATAAACATATAATCAAAGAAGAAAAGGAAACAAACATATCTAACACACATATAACACCTAACTAAACTAGGCTTGACTCACTTAGGGATGGGAAAGTCCTCAAAAAATGAGAACGACCTTGCGGAGCGCAATCGCACGCTCGTGGGATGGACTTAACAGAGTCGCCACCGATCTTAATCTATTCCCATAGAGGGAAAGGGAAAATATAGAATAAGACCCCTAAAAGAAAAGACAAGGATATGGTCATCGCAACCAATGTCTGAGTTTGGGAGTCGGTTACGCAAGGGGAAGGTATTAGCACCCCCTCACGTCCGTTGTACTCAATGGGAACCACTTAGTTAAGGTTAAATGAATGTTAGCTTAAGGATTGTTTCTAATATTATACTTATTGAGTGGGAAAAGGGAGAGAAATGATTATTATTATTATTATTAAGAGAGGGGAAACCTAAAGATGTTTTTATTATTAGGGTGCTCGCCAAGACTTCGTAGTCTTGTGCCAGCGTATCCTTACAAGGATGGAATCAGAGCAATCATAGTTCGGATTAAAGTTTATTGGTTGATTTTGGCGAAAGCTAAGTTGTATTAATTAACGTAAGAATTTTATTTTACCCAAAACAAGTGAGGAGTGAACATTTTTACCACATTGAATGGATTTACAAATCTCATTCATGCCACTTATCTCAACTCAATGGTTGTAGGCAAAACATTTCCCTAGTGTTTATTAAGACAACCTCTTTCATTTGAAAAGAGTCTTTGATCTTATTAGATGTTTTAAAGTTTTGCTTAAGAAAATACACATGATGATAATCAAGGTTTGCTCATAACTGAGTAGGTATTTTGGTCTCTTGATGAGAGTCAAGATTAGTCCATAGAAATGGAGGTTCGAGCATAGTTTGGATATATTTTAAGAATGATAAACTTTGATGATGATCAAATGTTTAAGAGTTTGTGCTAGAGTTTCAAACTCTAATGGTCTCTTTCATTCAAGATTGATTAAGAAAGTTGTTTGTAGACCATGAACATTGATAGTGATCAATGGTTCAAAGAGTTATGTTAAAGTGCTTGGCCCTAACACCTCTTGGTCCAAGTTATTTATTAAATGTTTTACAGATGAAAGAGTGAAATAATTGGCTACCTCAATGTGCAATACTTGAAACCAATCCTTCAAGGGTTTTGCTAGAATACTAGATTCCAACAATCCTTTTCTTTAAAGTTTATTTTATAGAAGTATTTGTGTACTTTGAAGTATTTTAGCTATCCTTGAAGAAAGAAGAAGTCTTGAGGTGGCACTTGACAAAAGGCCAAAGTTGAAGAGGGCACTTGATAAAGGGCCTAAGGTTGAAAAAGGCACTTGACAAAGGGCCAAAGGTTTATTAAGATGTTTGATAAATAGTCAAAGGTTTGTTAGGGCACTTGATGAATGGCCAAGGATTTGCTTATGAATAGTTTAAATTTGTAGGGTTAAGTTTGGATTGAGTTGTTTGATGTTTGAGATATGGATTGGGACTTGAAGAAAGTATCATAATCTTGATGAAGGTCAGGGTTTTATGAAAATTTCATGATCTTGATGAAGATTAGGTTTGATGGGAGGTGATAATCTTGATGAAGATTAGGGTTTATGAGAGGTGGGGGTGTTGTGAGAAGTTATAATCTTGATGAAGATTAGGGTTTGATGAAAAGTTGGAATCTTGATTAAGATTATGGTTTGATGAGAGGTTGGTTATGACAATACCACATACTCATATATGGTTTATAAATCAAAGAAGTTATAACTTATTCCCTAAGATTAGGTTAGGATGGAGTATCTTGACAAAGTCATGGGGGGATGTTTGTGGTAATGATCAATTTGGGGTAACAAAGAGCTTACACGTTATTTAGATGAAACATCATCTAAGGGTGACTTGACAAAGTCACAAGGGAGAGGTATGATAATCAATCAAGGTGAACACAAGTTCACAAGTTATATAGATGAAAACAACATCTAAGGATGACTTGACAAAGTCATAGGGAAACAATCAACTGAACCACAAAATATACACACACATACATTCACAAAGAGGAGACATCATCAAGTTTAATGGCATATTAACAATTATGGTTCAAAACTTCATACTCATGGTATAACATGCATTAGGTTCATGTTTATCACAAAGATCCATCTCACCAAGTTGATTTAAACATGGTAAAGAAAGTCAAACATGCTTCTTAAACAAATTAAGGAAACAAAACATTTAACCCTCATATATGTCATTTATCAATCCAAATTTTCAACTTAAACCTAAAGTGATCATACATTCACAATTTCACATCATACATGGATTGAACAAATATCATGTTTTAACCAAAGAACCTTCATCAATCATTTAATCAAAAGTATTTACAAATTATGAACAAATCAAAATCATTTACAAATTAATTGCATAATTAACAAAATAAACAAATAAACCACTCAAAGATTAAAGAAATAAAAATTAAATAGAAAATAAATAATATTTGATAAATAAATAAAATATTAGGAATAAAAAGATAAAGAAGAAAATGAAAGTATTAATTTTTTTAAGGTTTTAATAATTAATTAATTAACTAATATTACTTCTAAAAATTTAATATTGGAATAAATAAACAAAGTATGACAAATAAAAAAATTGAATTTTTAATATGAGAGAATAATATGGAATAAATATTTATTATTTTTTCCTAAAGAATAAAATAAGAAATTAAAAGAATAAATGAAATAAAAAAATAATTAATAAAAGAAAAAAAAATGAAAGAAAGAGAGAAAAAAAGAGAAAAAGAGAGGAGGATGCAAAATATGGGGAGGTTGGGATTCAAACCCTCCCCTCTCCCTCCACACACGAAACCAACATATTGGCCACAAGGACAAGGCACGCGCTTTGTCAAAAGTGCCACTTCATATCATAATATAAAAAAATGGAAAACAGAAAAATGCGCCAAACCCTATGGTCGTCTTCCTCCTTGAGCTCTCAAATTTTGAAAATGTAAAAATCTTATTTCTCAGCCAAAACTGACAAATCAATATACCATTTTGATTAGAATTTCCTAAGAAACTCAACCATGCCATTCAATTTCATTTATATTCATCCTAGCTCATGAATTCAATGAAAAACCAGAAGAACCGTAATTTTTCTAACAAAAATTAAATTTCATACAAGCATGATCAATTAACACAAGCATGGAGCTTTCAATCCTCACATTATGGCAAGCATACTGGTAACAAGAATGAATCAAAATGATGCTCAAAACATGGAGTTTCAGAAGTGACCACTTACCTTAATGAAGTGAAATCGTGATTCTGCCTTAGAGTACTTCCAGATACAATTTGATGACTCCTACAACTTCCTTGGACCTCAAGGAATGTGTTTCAATGCCTGGTCTGCCTTGAAACCTTCTGGAGTTCTATATCCAAACCAACTTGCTAAGTGGGAAAAGTGAGATAGTGATATGTTGTTTGAGAGGTTTCTGGTTGATTCTAATGGATATAGAAATTTGTATGAGGTGTATGGAGTGTGTTTGGATGGAAAAATGATGAGGAAAGGGGCTGGTTTGTGAAATTCGAATTTCACTTCAATGGAGTTTGTAACTTTTCAAAAACTTGTGATTCTGAGATTGTGGAGTTCTTACAGTGTTTTTGTGTGTGTTTTCTGAGGAATCAAGGCCTCTATTTATAGTGTGGATGATCTGAAGCAAGAACATTGGACAATGTCAAATTTTGGAAGATCTTGGAGGAAAACCAAAAAGTGGACAAGAAGGTACAAAAATGGATTTGCTTTTGGGAGGCTCCTAGTTGACTTTGCAAGTGGGATGTGAATTGTGTACCAACTCCATCTGATGTTAAGATCATGTTCTTGCCTTTTCCAACAAGTCAACATGATTAAATTGCTTAATCATGTTTTAGCCAAAACCATTTCAAGTTAACATGTTGGATCAAAACTTTATACCATGAATGACTATCCAAACTTGTTGAATTGGCCACCTACTTGAAGATTTCATGATAATGAACAAGTTCCAAGTTGATCACATGATAAAAAGAAACCTAAAAAAGTGGCTAAAAGATCCCTCCAAATCGTGCACAACCAACTTGATGCAATTCTATCTTGGAAAATCAACATTGACATGGTTACTTCTCAATTTTGTAACTTCATGCTCAAGCAAAAGAAATTCATGCTCTTGGTACCATTGGAAAGAAGGCATCACATACTACAACTTTGATGTTCACCTTTAATAAATGAGAAAACTGGCCATCAAAATTAGTTTTTTTCAACCGTTTGACACTTAGAAAAAAATCTAAGTACTTGGCAATTTTCACAACTAGGAAATCTCAACTTTGATCATTCATAACTTCCAATCCTTGTGAGCTTTTGATTCAATTCTTCTATAATGTTGAAGTATGTAATGTCATCTTTAAGTGCATACCTCGGGCATGAAAAGTGGTTACTTGAATTGGTCACAAAGTGGTCCTAAAGTCATGTACTTGTTAAGGTGAAAAACTTAGAACAAAATTCTAAGTGTTTGAATTTTCAGCAAATTGGAAAATCTCAACTTTGAACACCAATAACTTCCACTCTAAGAAAGCTTTAGGCTTGCAATTTTCATCAAATTGAAGTATCAAATTCCATCTTTAAGAAGAGTCCTCAAGTGTTTTCAATGGATGCTTGAGGAAGAAGTTATGATCTTGGAAAGTTGGGCACTTGATCATGCATTTCCATAACTTAGAAAAAATCCAAAACCCTAATTTTATAACTTTGAATCTTTTTCTTGATTTTCTTGATTAATCATGATCCAATTCACTTATCTTTCATATTTTCATGATTATTGACTCGAGGAAGTCATGTTTGACCTAAAAAGTCAAAAGTCAAACTTTGACTTTGATCAGGTTAACTTTGAATCAGATGAATCCAAATCTTGCACTTGCCAACAAATCAAACATCTTGAGCTATTTAGATCATGTGAAAGGGCTACGAAAATGTATTTGATGGACTTGAATCATGTTCCTAAACATGGGATCATATCTTGGTCAAAAATCAATATCCAGTTGACTTTGACCAAAAAACCCTAATTTGGTGCACTTGAGGAATTGAGGCTTGATGATCTTGATTTTATGCCAACTCAAATATGATTGTTGATGGAGGAGAAACTTGATCCATAGTTGGAGTAGTTGAGATGTTGATGAACACCACAAACCTTGATTGATCAACCACATAGTCTTCTTGATGTTATGCAAATGATGCAACTAATGATGATGGAATCAAGGGGAAAATTTTTGGGGTATGACAGCAGGCAAGCTGGGCAAGTGGAAATGGGCATAAAAATCTAGCTCGCCCCACCAAGGTGGCGGGCTTGCCCGCCTACTTTTTTATTTTATTTTTATATTTTTAATATATTAATAGGCTTGTTTTTACATTTCAATTAGATTTTTCACTTATTTTTTAGAATAATTTTTATAAAGCATCTTTTTAACAAATTTTACTTCAAAAAATATTGCATATATTCTCAAATAAATGTATAAAATAAAACCATCAAGAATTGGAATTACTAGAGTTAACTAAAAAATGACGGATATAAGTTGGGACAAGGCGAACGAATAGGTGTGGCGGGCTTTCACGGGCGGCGGGTTTTGGCGGGTGGCGGTCTTTAGCGAGTGACGGTCTTTAGCGGGGCAGGCTTTTGTGGGCGGTGGACCCAAAATCCCAACCCAACCCAACCCGCTATTTTTTGGCGGGTGCGCGGGTAGGGCTGGCATGTCACAACCCGTTTTGCCACCCCTAATTTGGTGTCTTGTGTTATGTTATGCAACCAAAATTGATATATAATTAAATAGCAATTTATTCATTGCACGTGTTAAATCAAATTTGGTAGATTTATTTCAATAGTTTGGATGATTTTAATTTCAAATTATTCTAATGGTTTTGAGTTTATTTTTTCTTAAATGATTATCCTAAATATTTGTCATAAACCATGAAGTATTTTACCAAAATAAATTTGCCTTATGTGAAAATTCTCATTAAGGAGTTTTTTTTTTTTTAATTATAGTATTAGACTAATAAAAAATTAAATGTAATTTCGATCATAAAGAAGCAACTAATTTTTTAAAAATAGAGTCATTATGAAATTATTGATAAATTTTATTACTTTTTATGAAATTTATTCACTATTTCTTTTAATAATAATTGATACATTTATATTCGAAAAATACTAGAATAAATAAATTACAGAACGAGTATTTATGTTCTAAAAGACTCACTGTTACCTGAAATTGATAAATCATATCCCTTATGTATCACACACGATTTCTTCCTAAAAATGATAAATCATTTCTAAATACATATTTTATACAATATTAAATAATTTTTATTTTTAACAATACTTAATTATTTTATATAATTGATTTTAATGTGATATATATTTTTATTATTATTTTATATGATATATATATATATATATATATATATATATATATATATATATATATCCAACTGTTACACCCACATAAAATACATAACCACCTTGTATAAGGGGTAATCCAATCGCAAAGTCCATTGAAATACTATCTGTAACACCCCAAGTTTCGTAAGAATATTTATTTAATTTATTTAAATATTATATTCGTGGATTTTTATGAATTTTGGTGTTTCGTGTTGATGTCGGTGTTTTTGTGAAGTTTTGGTTATTTAATTAAATAATAGTATATATTACGGAATATATTGTATTATTATTTATTTTAAATAATATTAGAGGAATTAAGGGTAAGGTGGACATTTTGAGGAGGATTAGTGAGGGCATTATGGAGAAAGCCCAATTTTGAGGCCCAAGGGTTAGGGTGAATATAAAAGGAGGATTTTGAGAATTTGGTTCACTTTTGTTTAACCGTGAAAAGAAGGAAAGAATGGAGAGCTCTGAGGAAAAAGGGGAAAAAGGCGAGGAGTTCATGAAGGTTTCCAAAGGCTCAAGAGAGAACACATCGGATCGACAATCTAAGGTATGAGGGGTAATTACCTTTCATTATTTTCATTATAGGATTCGGTGTAATTGAAGTGGATGTTTTGTGTTTGAGGGTTTGTGGGATTTTGTGACAAATTGATGATTTGAGGGTATTTTGTGAATCGATTAATAAGAGTTGAATTTAATCGGATAAAAATAGACCTTGGGACTGATTTCCCCGTTGTTGTGGTTTTAACCTTGTGGTGAAGGGATTTATGGAGTTTATGGGAAGCTTGAGAGTTTTGAAGGTTTAGGGGATTTAAGGTTCCCGTAGTGTCCCGAATCGACCTAATAGACTTAGGTTTTATGCCTTTGATTTCCGTGATGCATTAGGATTGTTGTAGGGATGTTTTTGGGTCATTTGGGGGTGTAATCGCAGGTACCTTTGAGGTTGTGAAGCTACTGATGCGTAGCAGCGATTTGCCATAATCGCAGGTTCGCTAAGCGAACCATTCCTTCGCAAGGCGAATGTTCGCCAAGGCTCACAAAGCGAGCAGCGCAGCGAATGCGCGATAACATGATTGTGGGTACTGAGATGATTCTGGAGTGGAATTAGGGATTTGCTGGAAGTCTCGCAAAGCGAATAAACCAGCGATAAGGACAAATGGTGTTTTCTGGTGTTTCAGTATAGTGACTATGGGACTCGCTGACCGCTTCGCAAAGCGAATGTCCCAGCGAACTGGTTCGCCTAGCGAACCCTGAAGCGAACTGCTGTTGTTCGCGAAATTTTGTTATGCTGTTGTGCTGTTTAGAATGCCTTGATGCTGTGATTTTTATGATAATTTTCTGTGACGTTACTGATGATTATATGATGATGTTTTGGTGATTATTTGATGAATATGTGATGACATGACGTATATGAGAATTGATGAATGATGATGCACATTATGATGTTTATCTAATGATGATGATTAATGATGTTGTGTATCATACATTCATATGCATACTCTGTGAAGATGCTTCATTCCCATTGTGCGGATATGAGGTAATTATGACGTGCTCCAGTTCCAATTGCGGGATCGATCCTATTGACGGGGATCTTTAGAGGGGTGATGGCCTAGTGTCTATCTGTTATGACGATTGGTACCATATGCATGAGTCTTATTGTGCATTTGTATTTAATTGGCATTGGTGTATTTTATGACGTTGTTTGTGATTTTGATGTTTCCTTGTGATGACCCTGAAGATGTTGTATACGAAGATAATGCCATTTTATGTATATCTTGTTTTATAATGATTATTATGAATTGTGATTACTCACCCTGCCTGTTTGAATGTTGCCTCCACGTGGGTAACGTGCAGGTGATCAGGTTTAGCTGTGGATGCCTTCGAGGACCTTGAAGTTTATTTGCTTTTGGTCAATTTAGAGGGTCTTGCTCTGATAGTATAACACTGGGTTGGGTCATTTTAGTCGAACTATGTTGTTTCCTTATTTGTTGTCATTTGATGATGTGGTTTTATATTTTACTATTACGATGTTTGTTGAAAACCCTTTAATTGAGAATTTTGAGTTCCACTGCCATGTGAAGGCTTTTGATTTATTTTGAGGAAAAGCCCTTTGTTTATAGGGCAAGTGTATTATTTTGAATTAATTGAGAAATGTGCACCCTTTGAGGTGGTTTTTGATGCTTACTCTGATAATTGAGTTATTTCTGCTGCAACATTTGTGGGGGTAGAAAAGGGTGTTACATTAGTGGTATCAGAGCAGGTCAGTCCGTCTGGCCAGATTTTTACATGATGTCAATCCCCTGTTAGTCGACGAGTGTGTGTACACTGTCGATGTTTTAGTTCTTCTAACCTTGTTGGTGGTGAGCAGGATGGCTGGAAGAAATGATTGTGATATTGCTGATGCTTTGGAATCGGTTGCTAATGTGGTGGCGCAACTCAATCCAAATGGTAGAGCTCCTGATGAGTTTCGTGCTTTGGGGAAGTTTCAGAGGAACAATCCACCGACTTTTGTGGGTACGCATGATCTAACAAGTGGCTGAAGGCAATCGAGAAAATTTTCCGAGTTATGGGGTGTTCTGATGAACAACAGGTTCAGTTTGGAATACATATACTGGAAGAGGAAGCTGAGGACTGGTGGGATAACACCCGTCAGAGACTCACGGATGTTGGCACTGTGATAACCTGGGTTGTGTTTAAGCAGGAGTTTCTGGGGAAGTATTTTCTAGAGGATACTCATGGCAAGAGGGAAGTGGAGTTCCTTGAGCTGGAGCAAGGAGATATGACTGCGGCGGAGTATGCCACGAAGTTCGAGGCTTTGGTGAAGTTCTGTCCGCATTACAACCGTGCTGATGTCGAGATGTCTAAATGTCTCAAGTTCGAGAATGGGCTGAGACCAGAGATTAAGCAGGGTATTGGGTATCAGCAGATTCGCAGGTATGCTGAGTTGGTTGACAAGAGCAGAATTTACGATGAGGATAGCCGAGCTCGATCTGCTCACTACAAGCAGTTAAGTGAGAAGAAAGGGCAGTATATGGGTAAGCCTTATACGTCTTTAGCTGACAAAGAGAGGCAAAAGGCTTCAGATGGGAAAAAGACAAGTGGGGGAGCAGCTCCCACTTCTGGAAAGTGTCATAAGTGTGGCGAGCAAGGTCACCGTGCTGATGTGTGCACCAATATTGTGCTGAGGTGTTATAGATGTGGCAAGAAGGGTCATCGAGCTACTAATTGCAAAGATGAGGGTCCGACCTGTTTCAATTGTGGAGAGAAAGGTCATATCAGTACTCAATATCAGAAGCCGAAGAAGACTACGACTGCTGCTCAGACCAGTGGCAGAGTGTTTGCTTTGAGTGGTGCAGAGGCGTCAGAGAAGGACAACCTGATTCGAGGTACTTGTTTTATTAATAATATCGAGTTGGTTGCTATTATTGATACTGGTGCTACCCATTCTTTTATCTCGCTTGAATGTGCTAATAGATTGGGTTTGAAGTTATCTGATATGAATGGTAATATGGTAATAGAAACTCCAGCTAATGGTTCTATTACTACTACCCTTGTGTGTTTGAGATGTCCTGCGACGATTTTTGAGAAGAGCTTTGTGATGGATTTGGTGTGCCTACCCTTGCACCAAATTGACGTGATCTTTGGGATGAACTGGTTAGAGTTCAACCGAGTTCATATCAATTGCTATAACAATACTGTAGAGTTTCCTGAGATTGATGATAGTGGGGAGTTGATGTTCTTATCTGCTAAGCAAGTAGACGAACTTCTAGAAGATGAAGCCTTAGTGTTTGCAATGTTTGCATCATTGCAAATTGATCGTGAAGCTGCGAGTGTGGAGTTGCCTGTTGTCTGTGAATTTCCAGATGTGTTTCTAGATGACATTAGTGATTTGCCTCAAGAGCGTGAAGTAGAGTTCGCAGTGGACTTAATACCCGGTACGAGTCCAGTGTTGATGGCTCCTTATCGGATGACAGCTTTTGATTTAAGTGAATTGAAGAAACAGTTGGAAGAGCTGCTTGAGAAGAGGTTTGTTCGACCAAGTGTTTCCCCGTGGGGTACTCCTGTGCTGTTAATGAAAAAGAAAGATGGAAGTATGAGGTTGTGTGTTGACTATCGGCAGTTGAATAAGGTGACTATTAAGAATAAGTATCCACTTCTGAGAATCGACGATTTGATGGATCAGTTAGTAAGTGCTTGTGTGTTTAGTAAGATTGATTTAAGGTCTGGTTATCATCAGATTTGAGTTAAGCCTGATGATATTTCGAAGACAGCCTTCTGGACGAGGTATGATCACTATGAATACACTGTGATGTCGTTTGGTGTATCCAATGCACCTGGTGTGTTCATGGAGTATATGAATCAGATCTTTAACGAGTATTTGGATAAGCTTGTGGTGGTGTTTATCGATGATATCTTGATATATTCTAGATCTGAAGAAGAACATGTCGAGCATTTGAGGACTGGGTTGCAAGTGTTAAAAGAAAAGAAGTTGTATGCAAAGCTGTCCAAGTTTGAGTTTTGGTTGAAGGAAGTGAGTTTCCTTGGCCATGTGATTTCAAGTGGTGGGATTGTTGTTGATCCCTCTAAGATTGATGTTGTATTACAGTGGGAGACTCCGAAGTCTGCGACTGAGATACGAAGTTTTTTGGGACTAGCAGGTTATTGCCGCAAGTTTATTAAAGGCTTTTCTAAGTTGGCATTACCTTTGACTCAGTTGACTCGAAAGGGTCAAGCTTTTGTGTGGGATGTAACTTATAAAGAGAGCTTCGTGGAATTGAAGAAGAGATTGACTACTGCTCCAGTGTTGATTTTGCCTAATCCGAGCGAATCTTTTGTGGTGTATTGTGATGCGTCGAAGATGGGTCTTGGTGGAGTATTGATGCAGAATGAACAAGTTGTTGCCTATGCTTCGAGACAATTGCGAGTTCATGAGAGGAATTATCCTACACATGACTTGGAGTTGGTCGCAGTGGTGTTTGTTTTGAAAATTTGGAGACATTATCTGTTTGGCTCTAAATTTGAAGTGTTCAATGATCATAAAAGTCTGAAGTACTTATTTGATCAGAAGGAATTGAATATGAGGCAGAGGAGGTGGTTAGAGTTGTTGAAGGATTTTGATTTTGATTTGAGTTATCACCTAGGCAAAGCAAATATAGTGGCCGATGCATTGAGCAGAAAGTCATTACATATGTCGATGATTATGGTGAAATAATTGGAATTAATTGAACAATTCAGAGATTTAAGTCTGGTATGTGAAGCGACTCCTGACAGTGTAAAGTTGGGGATGTTGAAGTTCACTAGTAGTATTCTGGAAGAAATCAGAGTGGGACAGCAATCTGATTTAAAGTTGGTTGACCAATTGACTTTGATTAACCAAGGTAACAGAGGTGACTTCCGGATTGACGAGAATGGTGTGATGATGTTTATAGACTGGGTGTGTGTCCCAGATGGCCCAGATATTAAGAAGGGCACTCTTGAAGAAGGACATCGAAGTAGGTTGAGCATTCATCCCGGTCCTACGAAGATGTACCAGGATTTGAAGAAGTTGTTTTAGTGGCCAGGTATGAAGGAGGATGTTGCGGAGTTTGTTTATGCGTGTTCGACTTGTCAGAAGTCGAAGGTTGAGCATCAGAAGCCTTTAGGTATGATGCATCCGTTGAGGATTCTAGAGTGGAAATGGGATAGTATTTCCATGGATTTTGTGGTGGGATTGCTGAAGACTGCTAAGGGAAATGATTCAATTTGGGTGATCGTGGATAGATTAACTAAGTCGGCTCATTTCTTGCTGATGAAGATTAATCATTCCATGCAGAAGCTATCTGAGACGTATATTGAGGAGATTGTGAAGTTACATAGGGTATCTTCGAGTATTGTGTCGGATAGAGATCCGAGGTTTATGTCGAGGTTCTGGAAGAGTTTGCAAGATGCTTTGGGTACTAAGTTGAGGATGAGTTCTACTTACCATCCGCAGACGGACGATCAGATAGAAAGGACTATCCAATCTTTAGAGGATTTGCTGAGGGCTTGTGTGTATGATCATGGAGGATCGTGGGATAGCCATTTACCGTTGATTGAGTTCACGTACAATAATAGTTTTCATGCTAGTATTGGAATGGCGCCCTATGGAGCTTTGTATGGGAGAAGGTGTAGGACTTTGTTGTGTTGGTATGAATCAGGCGAGAGTGTTGTACTCAAATCTGAAATTGTGCAAGAGACTACTGAGAAGATTAAGACGATACAAGAGAGAATGAAAGCTTCGCAGAGTCGTCAAAAGAGTTATCATGATAAGAGGAGGAAAGCACTTAAATTCCAAGAGGGAAATCACGTGTTTTTAAGGGTGACGCCAGTGACTGGTGTGGGTCGAGCTTTGAAGTCTAGGAAGCTTACTCCACGTTTTGTTGGTCCATATCAGATATCGCAGAAAATATGAGAGGTTGCCTACCAAATTGCTTTACCGCCGTCACTTGCGAATTTGCATGATGTGTTCCATGTGTCTTAGTTGAGGAAGTACATTTCGGATCTGTCGTATGTGATTCAGATGGATGATGTACAAGTAAGGGATAACCTGACAGTGAAAGCATTGCGTGTGCGTGTCGATGGTCGAGAGATGAAGCAATTGCGGGGTAAAGACATAACTTTGGTGAAGGTGTTGTGGGGTGGACCAGCTGGCGAAAGTTGGACTTGGGAACGTGAAGATTAGATGAGGGAGTCGTATCCGACTCTATTTCCTTGAGGTAATTTTCGAGGGCGAAAATCCTTTAAGTGGGGGAGAGTTGTAACACCCCAAATTTCGTAAGAATATTTATTTAATTTATTTAAATTTTATATTCGTGAATTTCTATGAATTTTTGTGTTTCGTGTCGATGTCGGTGTTTTTGTGAAGTTTTGGTTATTTAATTAAATAATAGTATATATTACGGAATATATTGTATTATTATTTATTTTAAATAATATTAGAGGAATTAAGGGTAAGGTGGACATTTTGAAGAGGATTAGTGAGGGCATTATGGAGAAAGCCCAATTTTGAGGCCCAAGGGTTAGGGTGAATATAAAAGGAGGATTTTGAGAATAGGGTTCACTTTTGGTTAACCGTGAAAAGAAGGAAAGAAGGGAGAGCTCTGAGGAAAAAAGGGAAAAAGGGGAAAAAGGCGAGGAGTTCGTGAAGGTTTCCAAAGGCTCAAGAGAGAACACATCAGATCGACAATCTAAGGTATGTGGGGTAATTACCTTTCATTATTTTCATTATAGGATTCGATGCAATTGAAGTGGATGTTTTGTGTTTGAGGGTTTGTGGGATTTTGTGACAAATTGATGATTTGAGGGTATTTTGTGAATCGATTAATAAGAGTTGAATTTAATCAGATAAAAATAGACCTTGGGGCTGATTTCCCCGTTGTTGTGGTTTCAACCTTGTGGTGAAGGAATTTATGGAGTTTATGGGAAGCTTGAGAGTTTTGAAGGTTTAGGGGATTTAAGGTTCCCTTAGTGTCCTGAATCGACCTAATAGACTTAGGTTTTATGCCTTTGATTTCCGTGATGCATTAGGATTGTTGTAGGGATGTTTTTGGGTCATTTGGGGTTGTAATCGCAGGTACCTTTGAGGCTGTGGAGCTACTGATGCGTAGCAGCGATTTGCTATAATCGCAGGTTCGCTAAGCGAACCATTCCTTCGAAAGGCGAATGTTCGCCAAGGCTCGCAAAGTGAGCAGCGCAGCGAATGCGCGATAACATGAGTGTAGATACTGAGATGATTCTAGAGTGGAGTTGGGGATTCGCTGGAAGTCTCGCAAAGCAAATAAACCAGCGAGTATGACAGATGGTGTTTTCTGGTGTTTCAGTGTGGTGACTGTGGGACTTGCTGACCGCTTCACAAAGCGAAGGTCCCATTGAACTGGTTCGCCTAGCGAACCCTGGAGCGAACTGCTGTTGTTCGCGAAATTTTGTTATGCTGCTGTGTTGTTTAGAATGCCTTGATGCTGTGATTTTTATGATGATTTTCCGTGACGTTACTCATGATTATATGATGATGTTTTGGTGATTATTTGATGAATATGTGATAACATGACGTATATGAGAATTGATGAATGATGATGCACATTATGATGTTTATCTGAAGATGATGATTAGTGATGTTGTGTATCATACATTCATATGCATACTCTGTGACGACGCTTCATTCCCATTGTGCGGATATGAGGTAATTATGACGTGCTCCGGTTCTAATTGCGGGATCGATCCTATTGACGGGGATCTTTGGAGGGGTGATAACCTAGTGTCCATCTATTATGACGATTGGTACCACATGCATGAGTCTTGTTATGCATTTGCATTTAATTGGCATTGGTGTATTTTATGACGTTGTTTGTGATTTTGATGTTTCCTTGTGATGACCCTGGAGATGTTGTATACGAAGATAATGCCATTTTATGTATATCTTGTTTTATAATGATTATTATGAAGTGTAATTACTCACCCTGCCTATTTGAATGTTGCCTCAACGTGGGTAACGTGCAGGTGATCAGGTTTAGCTGTGGATGCCTTCGAGGACCTTGAAGTTTATTTGGTTTTGGTCGATTTAGAGGGTCTTGCTCTGATAGTGTAACATTGGGTTGGGGTCCTTTGAGTTGAAATATGTTGTTTCCTTATTTTGTTGTCATTTGATGATGTGGTTTTATTTTGTACTATTACGATGTTTGTTGAAAACCCTTTAATTGAGAACTTTGAGTTCCGCTGCCATGTGAAGGCTTTTGATTTATTTTGAGGAAAAACCCTTTGTTTATAGGGCAAGTATATTATTTTGAATTATTTGAGAAATGTGCACCTTTTGAGGTGGTTTTTGATGCTTACTCTAATAATTGAGTTGTTTCTGCTGCAACATTTGTGGGGGTAGAAAAGGGTGTTACACTATCCCATTTCCATATTGGAATCTCTAACGGTTGTAACAAACCACTCAGACTTTGGTGTTCAATCTTCACTTGTTGGCACACCGCACATTCCGACACAAACACCGCAATATCTTTCTTCATTCCAGACCACCAATAGTCCCTTTTTAAATCTTGATACATCTTCGAGGAACCAGGGTGTATAGTAAATGCGCCCTTATGTGCTTCTTCCCAAATCTTCCTTTTTAGTACCGCATCATCCGGAACACAAATCCTTTGATTAAATAGAATAACTTCATCTATGGCTCGTGTGAAACTCGGTTGAACCAAAATGTCTTACAACTTAGCATCTAGCACTTGCCCTTGTTGGATTTCATCTCTCAAAATAGAATTAATATTCAAGTTTCCCATTATCACACCATCTGGAGTCAAAACAAATTAAAGATTAAGATCTCGAAACTTTTCCAACAATGCATACTCATACATCATCAACTCTGCCTTATGTACTTCCTTCCGACTTAATGCATCTTTCACTTTGTTTGCCTTACATGGATGGTACTTCAACTTAAAGTCGAAATCTTTCAAGTACTCCATCCATCTCCTTTGACGCATGCTCAACTCCTTCTGATCAAACAAATATTTTAAACTCTTGTGATCGCTGAACATTTCAAAACTCACTCCATACAAGTAATGGCGCCACACCTTCAGTGTAAAAACAATAACCGCTAACTCCAAATCATGAGTTGGATAATTCTCTTCATGAACTTTCAACTAACGTGAGGCATAAGCTATAACTTGACCACCTTGCATTAACACACCTCCCAATCCCCTCTTAGAAGCATCACAAAATACTTCATATGACTTACTAGGGTCAGGAATAATCAAAACAGGAGCAATTGTCAATTTTTCCTTCAAACTCATAAAACTTTGTTCGTAACTTGAATCCCAACTATACGGAAACTCCTTTCGGGTAAGTCTAGTCATCGGTAAAGCCAACTGAGAAAAGCCTTTGATGAACCTCCTATAGTAACCTGTCAATCCTAAGAAACTTCCGACTTCTGAAGCATTCTTCAGTCTTTCCCAATTAAATATGATTTTGTTTTAAAATATATTTGACTAGATCTTTAAAAAAGAATTTAAAGTAAAATTTATAACTTTTAAATTTAAATATGATTTTTAGTGCTGAAGAAGAATTGATGGAAAAAGTAAGTAATTGTAAATACAATTAATAGTGCTTTTTTTTCCAGTTATTTCTATAAACATGAACAAATTTACTATTTATTCAAATATTTTTATAAATAATGAAAAAATAATAATATTTATATACAGAAAAAATATACTATTTATTTAAATATTTTTATATAGGGAAAAAATTATAGGCACTAGTTTATTATCTGTTTTAAAAATAATAAACACTTTTGGTTAATCAATTTTGTCATTCTTTCATTTTATTTTTATTATATTTTAAAAACAATTGCGCGTATTATAACAATACCCGTGGATAGACACATATATTTTACTAGTTATATCATTAAAATTTAACCTCACACTAAAAGAGGGGCTAAAATAAAATAAAAATCTAGATTTTAAAATGGAGAAATTAAAACTTAAACAAAAATAAAAATAAAAGAACTATAATTACAATTAAGTTTTAGAAAAAACACACATTGCACTTATGTGAAAAAAGACATGCACATTTCAATCAATTTCAGAATAATTAATCCTCTTATAGCATAAAGCATATGTTCTGATCACATAAATTGTTTGAAATTGTAGTTTTAAGTGAAAACAAATGCTTTAATAAAGAAAATATATTTTTAAATGAAAAATTACATTTCTAATCCATCTATTTTGCTCTACTAACGAAATTAGTCTTCTGTTTTATTTTAAATAGTTTTGCTCCTTCATCCCCAATTTTGTGTCGGAAAACACTTATGTGAATTTTTTTTAAATACGTGCTATATTAGTTTATGCTATGTAATTTATAAATAATAAAATCTAATTATTTAATTTAATATAATATTTAAACTTGATCATAAAAAGGGATAAAAACTTAAGAGTGTAGTCGTCGTTTTTTTCCGTTGCTCTAACTCTCGTACTTTCTCTGCGTTTCAAAAGCATCGTTGGCCCTTCTATGCATTTGAAAAGTTTTATGCATTAGCAAATACGAAACTTTTATGGATTTCAAGCTGTTATGGGTTCGAGTTTGTGCAAATACCATGTTTTTCTTCTCATTCTAGGATAAGAAGGATGCACTGTTATTGTGGCTTGGATTCACCACTTGTGATTGCGTAAACATATCATAATCTAAGGCAGAGGTTCTATGGTTGTGGGTTTATGTTAGGAAGCAAAATTGATAACCCTAACAAGATATAAAATAACTACAAATCTAGAAGCAACTAAGAAAATAAAAGGATAAAGATAACATTAGATTTCTTTTATTGATGCCTAAAATGTGTCCAAGACACTTACATATATAGTGTTCATAATGGGTAATGAATTAAAAGCCCAATTACACAATAGTCCATTAACACTAGTAACTAATAACACTAAACATAAAAGACTAATTAAATTGATATTCTAATTAAACAAAACTATTAAATTATAACTAATGATACTCTCTATCATTGCCGCGGGATTCACTTGAACCTTGTCCTCAAGGTTCTAAAATATAATAGAGATATATTCCGGGATCCCACTTCTTGAACGGAGACAAATTAGAATTTGGAGTAACATCTCCAAATGAATAAACATCACTCTTTTCAGAAAGTTGCCTTGTTCTCATGTAATCAGGATCCAAGTAACCAGTTGTTCCTTTAACTTTAGTCGAAATATGAGTTGCATTAGGGTCCTCTGGAGCCAACCTAGCAAAACCAAAATCTGCTACTTTGGCCCTTAAACTGTCTGTTATTAAGATATTGAATGCTTTTATATCTCTATGAATGATTGGATGATCTGAGTACATGTGAAGGTATGTAACTGCATGAGCTACATCAATTGCTACATCTAGACGCTCACCAATTTCAAGTGCATTTCCTCTCACACCATCTAGATGTTCCCTAAGAGTTCCATTATTAACATATTCAATAACAATAACCTATTCATCTCCATGCTCCAAATATCCATGCCATTTCACAAGATTCAGATGCTCAATTTTTGATAACGTGTTTATCTCATTCTTGAACTCAGCCAAGTGCTTCTTTTGTACATCCTTCCTAGCATACTTTACAGCCACAACGGTTCCATCATAAAGCTTTCCCTTATACAAAACTTGGAGAAGAGTGTTGAATACTGATGTATGTGCCTTCTCAACTTCATCAAAAAGTACCACACTATATGGCCTTCTCCTTACAGCTTAAATTAATTGACCTCCTTCTTCATGCCCAACATACCCTGGTGGTGCACCAATCAATCTTGATACGGAGTGTTGTTCCATGTATTCCAACATGTCAATTCTAACTAGCTGATTTTCATCATCAAAGAGTTGTTCGGCCAGAGCCTTTGCAAGTTCAGTTTTACCAACACCAGTTGGACCAAGGAATAGGAAGGAACCAGTTGGTTGTTGAGGTCTTCCTAAACCAGCTCTTGATCTCAATACAGCCTCAGCAACAACATTAACTGCTTGATCTTGTCCCACAACTCTAGTGTGCAATCTGTCACCAAGTCCAACCAACCTTGCTTTCTCATTTTGGCCTAGCCTAGTCACCGGAATACCTGTCCATCGGCTAACAACCTCGGCTATTTGGTCAGGTCCAACTGTTTCTGTCAACACTAAGTTCTCATCGGTATTAGCATCAGTGCTGCCTTCAAGGTTTTTTATTGCAGTTTCCACCTCTTCAATTGCACCATATCGTAGGTCTGCAGCTCTGGCTAGATCACACCGCCTCTCAGCCTCCTGCAGTGCAAATAAGAGCTCTTCACGTTTCTGCTTCAGCCTTCGAATTTCATCAATCCTCTCTTTTTCTTTGCTATACTTCATCTTCAGAGGTTGAAGCTTGTCTCTTAAATCGTCAAGTTCTCTCCGCACATCTACAAGACGGGCTTTGCTAGCTTTGTCCTTCTCTTTCTCTAGAGCATGAAACTCCACTTCTAGTTGCATTCTCTTCCTTTCAAGATTGTCAATTTCTTCTGGCTGACTATCAAGTTGAACTCTCACATTTGCACATGCCTCATCAATTAAATCAATTGCCTTGTCAGGAAGATGTCGCCCAGTTATGTACCGACTAGAAAACTGAACTGCAACAACAATAACACGGTCTTGAATTCTAACACCATGATGACCCTCATATCTCTCTTTCAGCCCACGAAGGATGCTAATAGTATCAGACACACTAGGTTCAGCCACATAAACCTGTTGAAGCCTCCTTTCAAATGCTGCATCCTTTTCAACATATTTTCTGTACTCTTCGAGTGTTGTAGCACCAATGCATCTGAGTTGTCCACGAGCAAGCATAGGTTTGAAAAGATTAGCAGCATCCATTGATCCTTCCGTACGCCCGGCACCAAGAACAAGATGAATTTCATCAATGAAAAGAATAACTTTTCCTTCAACTTCCTCCACCTCCTTCAAAACAGACTTCAACCTCTCTTCAAATCTTCCTCTATACTTAGCACCAACAACTAATGCACCCGTATCCAAAGCAACTAACCTAACATTAGCTAGATTATTAGGGACATCGCCTCTCAATGAAATCACCAATTGTTAGGAAGCAAAATTGCTAACCCTAACAAGATATAAAATAACTACAAATCTAGAAGCAACTAAGAAAATAAAAGGATAAAGATAACATTTGATTTCTTTGATTGATACCTAAAATGTGTCCAAGACACTTACATATATAGTGTTCATAATGGGTAATGAATTAAAAGCCCAATTACACAATAGCCCAATAACACTAGTAACTAATAACACTAAACATAAAAGACTAATTAAATTGATATTCTAATTAAACAAAACTATTAAATTATAACTAATGATACTCTCTATCAGTTTACAAGGTACATATAAATCCCTAATTTTTAGTTTGTATAATCATATTCTAAATTCAAGAATTTCTAGGTAATTCCTAACTTCCACATTTTTTCTTGTATTATTCAGCTACAAGAAAGGAAATAATGATCATTTTTTAACTTATATGATAAGAAAATTCCAGACCTTTCATAGAAAGTGATTAACTCACTTTTGAAGAAGGTTAATGATTGAAGAGGAATGATGAGAATGATGGTTTAGCTAAGAAGATTGACGATGGCCTAAAAATGAATATCAAGATTTTTATTATTTTGTTGGATTTGTCATAGGTTTTGATTATCCTATTAATCACAAAAAACTTGATTGGATAATGTAGTTCTATTGTAACCACTTTGATGATGTTATAGTAATGTTATTGTTATTGTAATGAGGTTATGTTGTAATGTTACTGTTACTATCATCGTAATGAGGTTATGTTGTGAACGCATTGAATAATGAGGCTGTGTTGTAACGTTACTGTTATTTTAATGAAGTTATGATGTAAACTAATTGGATAATGAGGTTATGTTGTAAACTTATTTGTTATGAAATGGAATGTTAGCTAATAACTGTTACTATTATTGTAAACTTATTTGTTACGAGGTTATGTTATATTTGTATATTCTGTTTCTATTAAGTGACAAACCATAAACCATAAGACATAATAAGTGAGAAAATACTAATATTTCATTAATAATAGATATATTACAAAAAGTCATAGGTTTCACACAAAAAACATGTGATCAATTACACAAAAAGTGATGCAACATGCACAGTCAACTTGATTATAAAGTAGTCAAACCATTACATGCACAAAAAAGAAGGAAATTTTACGACATGTTCAATCAATTAGTTTCTTGTGTTTGTGGCACTTGTGATCCGTGTGTCAACCCAGTGAGTGATTCCTTAGTTGATGCATTTCTTTTCTTCTTAACCTTGTGACTGCCTTTTTCTAATTGTTAATCAGTAACTATTTTCACTTTGCAAGTTTTTGAGTTGTGCCCTAAAGTCCGACAACTTTAACACTTAACGGTGGTCAAATTTCTTTGTAGTACATTGGTTGAAGTTGGTTCATCATGAGCTTTGTTTCTTTTATTCTTGAGTCTACATGGAACTCTTCTCATGACCGTTGGATGAATTATATCCTCATTAGTTGCAGGCCATAGTACTGGCCCATTGGATGGCAACATTATATACGAGTAAGTTGCCAAAAGCTTGATTTCCGGTTGAAATATGCATATATCAATTTCCAACATATACCAGTAAATTCATCACAGTTCCACACAAGCCCACACTCAAATAAAAACTTCGAGTGATGATACCACATGCATTTAATTCTTACATAACCCAATTTGTTGATAATCTTGATAAACTCTATATATAACATAAAATCCACATCACATTTCCAATTCATTTCATCTACCTTTCCATTTACATAAATCTTGCAAGGATAATGAACTAAATCTCCCTCATGATTAATCCTCTATCTAACTGCATTTGTACCAACTAACCTAGAACAAACCAATAAAATACAGCTCATCTTGGTAACCAACGCAAAATAATTTAGCATTTTACATTCAGAACAACAAATATTCAGTTCAGTTCCGTAGAATTAATGATTTCAAAACGACACATATTGAGTTCAGTTCAAGTTAATTTAACATTTCAAAACAACGCAAACTCAGTTTATAATCAATAATCAACATACCTAGAACAAAACTTAGGATCTTCCTTAGTCAAAGACGAAGGTTGGCTGTGAGAGTTAAACAGTTCTTCCATTGAAATCAAATGAAATTTAGGGTTTTCGAAATTCCTAAACAAAAGAATAAAAAATCAAAATTTAGGATACCCGTATTACCTGAAAATGAAATAAATGTTTTCAAAATCTCCGTTTGATGCGTTTATGACTAAATCTTCTTTGTTCTACCTTAGTGTCTTCTTAGTTCGCCCATTCGCGTTCGTCACGTTTGTCACCTTATTTATGGCTTTAGTTTGTTTCTAGCTTTTAACAAAAACAGTTTAAAAATTGAGATGAAACCAAAATTGTTTAAAAACTAAGAGTGTGTTTGGATGAAGCATTTTAATGTGAAAAATTAATTTTTTGAGGGAATTTAAAATGACTTGACCAAAATCCATTGTTTGAATTAAAAAATATAGAGAATTGTTAAAATGATGTGAATTTATGAAATATTTTATTCAATTTAAACTTAAAAAATTTCAAGTAAAAAATTTGAAATTGCTCTTGACTTTCACTTTATATGATGCAAATGTTAATTTGTTTATTATTATTTTTTCAAAATTTGCGAGATGGTCCTTATATTTTATGAAAATTTCAAATTCACTCATATTTTTTTAAAATTGTAAATAAGTCCCTAATAATTTTCAAAATTTACAAATTAGTCCCTTCAAATTTTTAAAAATTGCTAATTGGTTCCTATTTTTCATATTTTAAATTTGTCTCTAAAGTTTTAAAATTTATAAAAATGACCCTAAAAATTTAACAATAAATCATTTTAATACTCCATCGATCCATTCAAACAAAATAATTTAAAAATGAATAGATTTCAATTGAATCAGTTAAATTGCTTAGAATTTTGAATTTTTTAAAAATCTCAATTATCTCATCCAAACACCCTCTAAATGAAGATTAAATTCATGAGCCGAGCAAAATAAGAGACAAAATTATAATTTTGTTTTTTGTTTTTTAAATAAAAAACACAAAATAATGTTTCTCTTTCCAAAGCGGCAAAGCCCATCTAGTTGAGCCCAAAACCAACAAGTAAACTGAAAGAGTAGCTCACTTCCGACCGAGATCGTTGATCGTTGATTGTTTTCGTTGCGGTGCGGTGGACGTCGTAAAAATGGAAATCGGAGGCAGAAAATTGAAAAACACCGAAACAATGGCCGTCGAATCGGTTACACAATCAGCACCACCACCGAGATCAAAATCAAGCAACCTTTATTTCGAAAACCCCAAAATACCCATAGCAGTTGCTCTTCTCATTGCCGATGCCATCTTCGTCTTCCTCATTATCGCATTTGTCCCCTGTAAGTCTCTTTCGAAGCTTCAATTTCATTATTGTTTCATGAATCGAATCAATGCATATGCGGATTGATATATGAGCTTGAAATGATTTATTCAGTTTAATAATTTCAGATACAAAGATAGATTGGGATGCTTACATGTCACAGGTTAAGGGGTTTCTAGGAGGTGAGAGAGATTACAGGAACCTGAAGGGTGATACTGGTCCTCTTGTATACCCTGCTGGTTTTCTGTATATTTACTCTGCGTTTCTTTATCTTACCGGAGGAGAAGTTTACCCTGCTCAGGTCATTTTCATTCTTTGTTTTTATCTTTTTATTTGCAGGATTGTAATGTTTTGTTATTTATTTGTTAACGCATGCAATTATTTATAGCTTATTACTTGAACACGACACCGACACAAGTAATAGTTTGAAAAAATGAATACATTGAGCTTAATCACAAGTGTAGGTGTTATGTACTACCTCTGTCCCAAATTATAAGTCACTTTGCAAAAAATATTTATCCCAAATTATAAGTCACTTTACAATCCCAATACAACATTAATGACATTTTTTCTAATATACCCTTAACTATTTATTTCTCTTTCTTCTTTTGATTCTATTAATTTCTCTTTCCTCTGTAATTAATAAATGACAATAGTGTAAAGTCATACATAATTTCTCTTTTCCATACAACAATGATTACTTTTCTTAAACTGTGTGAAATGCCCAAAACGTCTTATAATTTGGGACGGAGGGAGTAGTTGTCACGGACACGGACACACATTTTTGAGAGGTGTCAGTGCTACAACGCTCATTAACCTCTATCTTTTCTCATTGCAGATTTTGTTCGGAGTTTTGTATATTATTAATCTTGCAATTGTTCTCTTCATCTATGTCAAGACTGATGTGGTAAGCAGGAGAATCCCTCTATAGCAAGTGAATAATTGCTAGTTTGTTCCATAAACTATAAGAATCCGGTCCTTTTTATAAGGAACATTTCACCTGTCTAGATTCATTAAATAATTGATGTACCTGGTCTGTATTGCAGACCAAATACATTAATTATTTAATGAATCTAGAAAAGTGAAGTGTTTCTTATAAAAAGGACCGAAGGTAGTATTAAGTAGTTCTAGAACTATTCTCATTCTATCAAGCTAGTCTTTGAATTATTACTTTATCTCCTATTTTGAAAGTAACTAATGGGCTAAGTTGTCGCCGAAGGTGTAGTCTAGAATTATGAGTTGGGACCTTATGGAGTATTAATGAGGTATAGGATTTGATCCTTGAGGCTAACAAATAATGGATGGACTAACTTGATCGATGGAGAATAGTTTAGAGACTATTTAATATTTATTATACTTCTATAGTTTTTGAACCGATTAGAACCAGTGGCGGAGCCAGGACCCTGAACTAAGGGGTGCAAATATTTAAAATTTAAGTTATGGGTGCAAAAAAAATTTTTCAGGGGGTTCAAAATTAAAAATCAATAGGGGTACTGGTGCAAATATTTTAACTCCAGGGGGTTCAATTGAACCCCCTCAAGATACTCTGCCTCCGCCCCTGATTAGAACATGATGTGATAGTTTGAGGACTAAATTGAAGGCTTATTCAAAGTTAATCTTAACTTGGCCTTAGTCTTTGCTGACACGCGGCGATGGTTCAAGGATCTTGTTTTATTCAATGCATGTTTTGTGCTTCACTTTGGTTTTTATTCCATAATTTTTACGAGCCATTTCATCCAATCTGCAAAAATTCAATTTGGATACCAACGGGTCTTTGTTACTGATGTTAATTTAGTTGTTCTTGAAATTCCTAACAGCTTCCATGGTGGGCTCTTTGCTTGCTTTCTCTGTCAAAACGAGTCCATTCAATCTTTGTTCTTCGTCTCTTTAATGATTGCGCGGCTATGACTCTTCTTCACGCTGCATTGCTTTTACTCATGCACAGAAGATGGAATCTGGGTTTGATAGTGTTTAGGTAAAGGCTACATTCCTAACTTTTCTTTCTATAATATTAAAATCTGTACATGACTATGTATAATTATTTGTTAGTGCGGCTGTTTCGGTAAAGATGAATGTACTTCTTTATGCTCCCCCTTTATTGCTCCTCATGCTAAAGGTATACACAATTTTTGCAATCGAGTATGTAGCATTTGTAAACTAATGTTATTATGCACTGACAACAACAATAGTTCTCATGTACCCTCATCTTCTTTTCACACATGCAGGCTATGGATATCGGTGGTGTGTTATTGGCCTTAGCTAGTGCAGCACTGGTTCAGGTCTCTTAGCATTCTGTTTCCTTAATATATTTGTGATGCTATAACTGCATAAATGTTTTGTGGCATTAGGCTTTCTTCTGTATTATTATTTTTTTTTGAGAGGATCATTATGTATTCTTAATGCTTTGGTATTTAATTTCCTTATACGAAATGATCTACGGGGTGAACAAATCTTTTGTTTCCTGATGGCTGGTATATTTTTTTCTCAAATACTCTTTTCCGATTTTCAGGTGAGCTTCTCTTCTTGGGCTTCATGATTGATTGGTTCTCAAGGGTGAGCTATGTCTAATTGTAGTGACATTATTTAACTACTGTCCTGATGAATTACTGTTACACAGATATTATTGGGGCTTCCTTTCTTGGTTTCATATCCAGTTGCATACATATCAGGAGCCTTCAATCTTGGCCGTGTCTTCATTCATTTCTGGTATGTATGTTAGTTTTCCGTTTAATCCGCTTTACGCTGAGGGGAAGATTTAAGTAAAAGTTTGTGTTAGGAGTTTCTGGGTTTGGAGCGGATTGAGTGATTTATGGAATATTGATGAACACCTTCATGGTGTTCTTCCCTTAATGAGACTTTTGATTTATTATTATTATTTTTTAGAATGCGTGTGTTTTACTCGTTTAAGAGGGAGAGAGAAGGTCTGTTAGAATTATAAAGGAAATGTTTTTTTCTCAAATGAACCCTTGTTTTGCTTTAATGGGTGGAGGGTTCTTTAATATTTCATTGCCACGTGTTTGAGTGGTCAGAGACTGCAGAGAGTGGTATATTGAGTAGTTTTTTTTTTTGGTGGGGGCGGGAGGGTAAACTGTATTTTTCCTTTATTTTGTTTGGTTCAGTTCAATATTCTGATATATCATTTCCATTGCATGTTATCAGGTCTGTTAACTTCAAATTCATCCCTGAACCAGTATTTGTATCCAAGGGATTTGCGATCTTTTTGTTGGCTGCTCACCTCATAACACTTGCTTCATTTGCACATTATAGATGGTGCAAGTAGGTATAAAAGTTATATTTTGCTACTTTCTAAAATAGGTTCTAATTTTGTTTGGACAAAGTACAAGGACCCCCATCAACTACAAGTCAATGGGAAAAAACCTTGTGGTTTAAGAAACCACAATTTGATTTCTTGAATTTATGGAGGTTTTCTCCCTTTGACCTGTAGTACTAGTAGGAGTAGGTTATGTGCGTTTTAGCTAAAATAATTCTTAATTAATCGTGTCAAGTTATACATTTGATAAATTCTTTATCCTTTTTTTTTTTGCAATAAATAATATGAACTTGCAACAAGCAACGCTTTGTGGTGTTGTATGTTGTGCAGCAAAGTTCCAACTTACAACCAGATTTAAAAGCTGAGTGTTATGGAGATGAAAATATTGCGGTGGTTTAGTGAACATATAAGAGTAGATAAGATGATGAAGAATGGACATACATAAAAAGTAGGAGTATCACCTATTGATGAAAAGATGGAAGAATTGTGTCTAAAAGATGGTTTGGTCATGTGAGAATATAAGACCAATAAAAACCGCAGTGAGAAGAGTTGAGTGGATGAATGATAACCCAATATTTAGAGGTAGAAGACTAACTGTAACTAAAACTGTTAAAAATGAATGAGATTGTTTGACTGAAGACACGGTTTTTGATAGAACGTAACCATGTTATTTGTTCCATATAGTTGAGTTGACTAGGCTTGGTGTAAATTGTTTTCGTCTTGTATGATTAATGTTTTAGTTTTGGCCATGCCACTGAAAACTCCTATTGTAATTAAAATATACGGGATGCCAAAATGATCTGATTGAAATATTGATGCAGATGGATTATATTGTTCACTAATTTAGTTGCTTACAGACATGAAGGAGGGCTTCTCAAGTTTCTGCATTCAAAATATGTGTTCATGAGGCTGAGGTTTGCACTTTTCTTCTCCTCCTCTTTTAAGAAGTTTGACAAGAGCAGTTCATCGTCCGTCAAGATCCTTACTAAAGAACGTAAGAAATCACTCTCATGTCGAATTAAAAAGATAAGGGTACTTCCTTTTTTTTTGTGATAAGTGATGCTTATATTGCCTTTCGCTCAGATATTGTGACGACTATGTTTGTTGGAAACTTCATTGGCATTGTATGCGCTCGGTCGTTGCACTATCAGTTCTATTCATGGTAAGTATGCTGAGAATGTCCTTTTTGCAGATGTATCGTGAGTTAACCTACCTTTTCTGTTGACAAATACTGATTCTCTTATGTCACATTTTCTCATAAATTCTTACCTTTATGCTGAGCTTTCTTGAACTATTTCTGGTATTATGCAAATAATAACTCAGATGTGTGGTCTTGTATTCTAACAAACACAATGGTGCTAATTCTTGTAATTTGGCATACGGCACAGGTACTTCTACACCTTACCATACTTATTGTGGAGAACACACTATCCAACATTGATCCGGTAAGTTACTCGCATCCTTGCTTTTGGTTGATTTTTTCTTTTTTAATGATTTTATGTTCTATTGAATTCATAAATGATTCTTCTCTATACAATCGAGTAGATTGGTTTTGTTCGTGGGAGTGGAGGTGTGCTGGAATATCTATCCGTCAAACAACATTTCGTCAGCTTTACTTCTCTGCCTTCACTTAATTATTCTCTGGGGTTTATGGTCTGCTCCACCTGAGAATCCTTATGCAGAAAAAGAACCATCATCCCACAAAGACAAATAGAAAGTTCAAAGGTTCCTCTCGAATGACCCGGGAAAGTGATTTTCCCTTATCACGCCTTCACCTCCTTCACCTTTGATCAAAATGTTTGTTTGTGGTGTATCTGGAAGCTAGTTTAAGAATTACTATTTGCCTAACAGGTTTGTAAAACAGAATATAGGATCACCAATCAGAATAGATCATGGTTGCCACATTTTCATAAGTTTTTGTTTTATTTTCCTTATTTATTTGAAAATCTTGTACTTAGTAATTATGTTTGGTGTATTTTAAAAGGAATTATAGGTGTTTGATATCATAGTTGTGTTATTAAAAAAAAAATAGTTGGTTGTTTATATTGACACAATACATACATTCTGGGGATTAATGCACCACAATACTAGTACATCTTAGGGTTAAAATCCTAAATTTCAATTTGAAATACGTAAAAAAAAGACACTATTTTTCAAGGAAATATATAATTTTTTTTTCTTTTTAAATGTGAGATTAAAAAACGTTAGATTCTAAGTTTTTTTATTTATTATTATTATTATTATTGTTTTTTTTTTTTAAGAATCACTCGCACAAAATTATTAATTGAACAAACATTACAAATCTTTAAGAGACGATTGACCTCGGCCTGAAAAAGAAAATTCAATTTACGTAATACAATCATTTTTTACATTCATTTGGTATTACTTATCAAAGCACAAAGTATAACAATTTTATTTACCAATTAAAGAGATATTAATTATGCTTCTGCTTAATTTTAAAAATATAATAGGTAGAGAGGACCAATGGATCTCGCAATTGTAATTGGTAGGGGTTGAAATTATTTAATGTCAGAATTAATTTTAAACTGAATTAATTGGTCTAATAAATGAGATATTTGGTGATGAAAAAATCGGTCAAATAGATCAGATATCGGTAATGAAAAAAAAAATAGAGTTGTGTAATTGTTTAGGGTGATTTTGCATGTGGTTAACAACCTTGTGCACACACAACTAAAGCACTAGAACTTTGCGAATTTTTTTCCATACTTTCGCATTATTAGGAAATAAAATCCCTTTTGTCACAGGCGGCATGCGGCAATGACCAAATTGTTTTTATTTTTATTTTTTTATTATTGACATTAATTCTATATTAATATTAATAATATTAATTAATATATATTAATATTACTAATATTAATAATATTAATATTAATAATATTAATTAATATTAATTAATAATATTAATATTAATAAAATTAATTAATATATATTAATATTAATTTAGTTTTAATATTAAGATATATTAATTAATATTATATAATAAAATTAATTAATAATATTAATTAATATATAATTATGTTAATATAATTATTATTAATATATTAACAATTAATATTATTATGAATATATTCACAATTATTGTAATTAATATTAATTATTAATATAATTAACAATAAATAATATAAACTATTATTAATAATAAAATTTTATTATTTTAGTATTGTAGTACATTGTTGGCACTGCAATAGGCGGAACCTTTTAGTATTTTATTATTTATGTACAATGTCGGCACTGCAATAGACGGAACCTTTTAATATTTGATTATTTTTGTACAGTGCCGACACTGCAATGGGCGAAACCTTTTAATATTTTATTATTTTTGTACAGTGCCGGCACTGCAATGAGCAGAACTTTTTAATATTTTACTATTTTTGTACAGTGCCGACATTGATATAAATAGAGGTGTGGTGTGAACAAATTTTGACATTTATTTTAAATTCCTTTTATTATTTTGAAGATGTATCCTTGCCGCTGGGGGAAAGTAATTTTTTCGAGAGAAAAATCGGCTATGGATATGCTTTTCTGGAACATCTGTAGTTTAAAGCAACTACAGAGGGAGTTGAAGCGTTGGTTAGAAGGAGACATACCGGAAGGGGAAAAAATCAGAAGTATTGAGAGTACGATGCCCGTCGTGGGTGGGTGCGAATCAAGAGTGATAAGGAAGCGAGGGAAATGATGTTTGGACAAAATGAAATCAGACTGATAGTTGTGATGAATTAGAGAAGTTGTGTTAAGTATTGTGTTAAATATTGTGTTAAATGTTGTTTTTAAGTATTTTTATCTATGTTGATTTATGTTTTGTTATTTATGTATGTGTTGTGTTATTTAATGAAGCATAAAGTTGTTTGGTTTGTGATATTTGATTTTTTGCTATTGATATTTGGTTCTCAATGATTAATGGTCCAGAAAATTGAGAAGTTTGATAGTAATATGAAAATAATACATGATAATAAAATAAAACACTAACGATTACTTGTTCCCACATTGGGACACCGGATTCGGTTGTGGCCCGTTTGACGACACATGGAACATTTTCTCTCTAGCTTATCAAAGTTATCAATTTCTGTTCTAATACGTGTGCTCACTGGGCGACCTTTCTTGTTCCTCCTCATTCTTGGGTTATGGCAAATTTGATCTCCTTCATAAACGGGCCAATATTCATCATAAGACAACACTGAAAAGCTTGCGCTGTAAACCCCAAATAGGTTTGCAACCCTGTAAACATCGGACAAAAGAGCGTAAGTGTCGTGGCACACATTAGAACATGTAGCGATAACATGTGTGTGAGGGCTAAGGTCTTTCATCTATTTCGGTTTTAATGATGTCAACAAATAAGATAGTCATTAGATTGTAATTTGAGCGGTATCACTTCATTGTCGGGCAAATTGCATCTAACCATCGATTTTCATGTGTCTAAACATATAGGAAGAGGTCTACATAATTTCTACATGTGCATGATCATAATATTGATGTTTGGTATACTTATTTCGAGTCTTGGTCAACAAAAACGCACAGAAAAATGATTTTTTGAAAATCTGCAGGTCTTGGGTCGACCCAAGGTAAGCATGAGTCGACTCATGCTGTTTTGAACAATTTTTGTGAAATGTTCGGGTTAGCGCACGCTGACCTCCCTGTTGCATGCGGTCGACGCATGCTTCTGGACATTTGAATTTCTGCAAAATCAGCATGTTTGCGTCGACGCAAGGTGTTGATGGGTCGACGCATGGTCGTTTATTTTGTGTAGTCATTCCCACGGGTTAGCTCACGCCGACCCCTATATGTGGGGCGGTCGACCGCATGCTGCCTGGGCTATTTTTTTCTGCATTTAATTTTTCTGTTATTTCTGTTATTTCATATTGTTGGTCATTTTATTCATTATATATAGTTGGTTCATCTCATTTTAAAGAAATAACAACGAGAAACGTGAAAATATATACCAATCTTTCTCTTCATCTTCATCTTCAACCTTGAGTAAACAAACAGTTACACATAATCATTTTTGTTTGTGTCACCCATTGTTTTGAAGTGATAACGTTCAGAATTAGGAGTGTTGTGATCTTCTGTTCTGGGTTGAGAATTGGTAGGTGTTTCTTAAATAAAACCTCAGGTTTTGTCCTCCAAGAATCGACCGAGTGAAGGTGATTGAAGAGCTGCAGGTTCTTTCAATCTAGTAGCGTGAGACAGTGGTTTTAGGGGGTTTTTGCACAAATCGTTTCGTTCTATAGGGATTCAGCCGTGCGAACGTAACCAAAGAACAGAGTATTCATTCGGTTTAGTAGCTACAGTCGGAGGATCATAGAAGAAAGATTTTGGATCAAATTGTGGAAGATCGAAATCGACCGAGTGAAGGTAACTGAAGAACGGTGGGTTATTGTAGTTTAGTAGCGTGAGACGATGATTTGTTCAACCAGATTCGAGGCACTTGATTCATCTTGAATCAAGGGGAGAGAAGACTCTGCATTAACATCAAAGACGTTTGAGAGTTTGGATGTTCATTGTTCTTCTCTTGTATAAACAATTTGCAAACGACAATTTATATATATCTCAATTCCATTTGTGGAATTGGGGGCAGAGGTACCCATAGCGAGGACGATTGGGGAACTGCCTAATCAAATCGTGTTTATCCTCTCTTTCCCTACTCTTTTATGTTTTAATATTATTCGAATTTTTGAAGTATCAAGTGATTGAAATTTCTGAGATAGTGTAAGTTAGAGCTGAGAAATTGTTTTGTTGAATTGATACAATCCCTTGGATTGTATTTAGAATCAGCTTAACGTTCACATTATTTAGAAATCTGCACTTAGTGTGTTTGCACACACCAAGTGCTCGATAACTTGTTTCAAAGCAAAATCGAACGCATTTGCAATTAATTTTTGTCGACCTATCTCGTTGGATTGGATTAACATCAAACAAACAAAAACATTGTTGATTGTGTTTAAACTTGGTTGATTAATCTGAATTTTTTCTTATCCGTATTTCATTCCTAATATTGTCATGCATATCCGATCCTTTTAGTAGAGGTTATTGAATACGTGTGATTCAGTGCTTTCTTCCGTAAAAACTTTTTAAACCAATTTTTGGTAACCATTTGCGTGTATAAAATTATGGGATCTATTCAATCCCCTTCTAGATCCTAGCCATCGTCTAACAAGTGGTATCACGAGCTTCGGTTTATCTGGTGGTTCGGTAAAACTTATTGGAATATGGCAAACGAACCTAAAGAGGCTTATAATAGAGCTCTAGTTTTTACAGGCGAGAATTACAGCTACTGGAAGGATTGTATACGCGTCCATATAAATTCCATAGATCGGAAGGTTTGGAACATTATTTTAAAAGGTCCCATGGAAATTACTATGACAAATGCTGAAGGCGTTGTCGTTCCCAAACCCGAAGCTCAATGGAATGAGGAGGACGAGAAAAAGTACAGCTATGACTGGAAGGCTCGAAATATATTGATCTCCTCTTTGGGAGTTGACGAATATTATCGAGTCTCTCATTGTGAAACGGCCAAAGCCATGTGGGATGCTTTATAAGTAGCTTACGAAGGCACTAATGATGTTAAAATGGCCCGTATCAACACACTAACGCAAGAGTTCGATCTTTTTTACATGAAGCAAGGGGAAACCACTGCGGATATGCGAAAATGATTTACTCACATTATCAACAAATTGCATGTACTTGGTAAACCAATTCCCAACGAGGTTGCTACTAATAAGATTTTGAGGTGTCTTAACAGGGAATGGCAGCCGAAGGTCACCGCGACCAAGGAGGCCAATGATCTAGCTACTCTAGACCTCACGACATTATTTGGCAAACTCGATGAGCATGAGCAAGTGCTCATTAGCTTGGATAAACATGAAAAGAGTATAAAGAAGGAGAAAACAAAAGATACGTAAAAGAAGTTTATTGATCTTAAGGCTTATTGTTCAAAGTCCACATCTCAAGAGCAAAGTGATGATGAAATCAACAATGACGAAGATGATGACTCCGATGATGACATGAGCCTATTTGTGAAGAGATACAATAGATACGTTCGGAAGAATGAGATTCAACACTCGGATAAAAATCTTGTCAAATTTAGGAGGCAATCTAAAAAGGAAGGCAACAAGAATGGAAAGGTTAAAGGAACATGTTACAATTGTGGAAAATCCGGGCACTACAAGCCGAATTGTCCATCACTCAAGAAAGACAAAGACAAGGATAAGAATAAGATTCATCAACACAAAAAGTCAAATAAATCTAAACGAGCATACATCACTTGGGATAGCGATAGCGAGTCGGAAAAAAATGACAGCTCAAGTGACAAAAGTGAATCCGTCAATATTTGTCTTACGACACATCCAAACAAGAAGAAAGAAGTAAAACACTCTAAATACGATCACTCTAATAATATTTCTCATTTAGAATTACAAAAAGCTTTTGATATGTTACACCATGAGGCTAAGGAAGCTTTTCAACGCTTAGCCTCGAACAAAAAGATTTTTTCATATTTGGAGAAAAAGGTTTCCGATTCCGAAAAGGAATTGGAAGCTCTTAAAAACTCCATGGTGGATGCATCAAAAGCTAAGAATGATGAGAATAAGTCTCCATGGTTCAATTTTGGGGGATGTGATACTTGTCATATTTGGCAAAAAGAGGTGAGAACCCTTAAGGCCAAATTAGACAAGGCTCTTAAGCCTAAAGTTACGTTTGCTATTGATCGATCACATTATCGAGAAAGTATGAATAATCCGTATCAAAGGTATACGTATGTGATTCGAGATAGAGATAGCAAAGGTAAATTCCAAATGAACCGTGATTGCCTATATTGTTGCAAACCTGGTCATACTATTGGTAATTGTCGTTTTAGAAGATTTCTTGTTCCAAAAGGCATTTATCAATGGTTGCCCAAATGCAACCTTGGTTTCACTTACCGTAAAGGACCCAATGAGAATTTGGTACTTACTCTCCCTTGATTTTTTTTGTAGGTACAAAGTCTTGAGACCACCGAAAGAAGATGGGTTCTGGATAGTGGCTTCTCAAGACATATGACAGGCGACATATCTCTTTTTATCGACTTTGTGGCGAAGAAAAAGGGGTGTGTCACCTACGGAGATAACAATAAGGGACAGATTCTCGGCAAAGATAGTGTAGGTAACCCCTCATCTACTACTATATCTGATGTGCTTCTTGTGGAAGGTCTTAGACATAACCTTTTAAGCATTAGTCAACTATGTGACAAGAATTATAAAGTAAATTTTTCAAAGGATTGTTGCATGGTTGAAGATAGTGATAAAAAGGATGTGTTTAAGGGCTTGAGGGTGAATAACGTCTATATGCTAGACTTAAATGAGGTATTGTTAAATGGCGACAAGTGTCTAGTCACTATGAATGAAGATTCATGGTTATGGCATAGACGGTTGGCGCATATCAATTTTGATTTGCTTAACAAAATAGTCTCTAAAGACCTAGTCATCGGTTTACCCAAAATCAAATTCACAAAGGATCACCTTTGTGATGCTTGTCAAATGGGGAAGCAAACAAGGATCTCTTTCAAATCTAAAAATATTGTTTCAACTATGAGACCCCTTGAGCTCCTCCATATGGACCTCTTTGGACCATCTAGGGTTAAAAGCCTAGGTGGTAACTATTATGGTTTTGTAATAGTCGATGACTTTTCTAGATTTTGCTGGACCATTATCTTAGCAAACAAGAGTGATACCTTTTCGGCCTTTGAAAGATTTGCTAAGTTATCTCAAAACAAGTTAAACACGAACATTGTGTCAATTAGAAGTGATCATGGGGGTGAGTTTGAAAATCATTTGTTTGAAGAATTTTGTGAATCCCATGGAATTGATCATAATTTTTCTGCACCACGTACCCCTCAACAAAATGGGGTGGTGGAACGTAAAAATAGAATTTTGGAGGAACTTGGAAGGACTATAATCAATGAAAGTGGACTTCCAAAATACTTTTGGGCCGACGCCATTAGTACGGCTTGTTATGTTTTGAATAGGGTGCTCATCCGGCCTATTCTAAACAAGTCACCGTATGAACTTTTAAAAGGGCGTAAGCCAAATATCTCTCACCTTCATGTCTTTGGTTGCAAGTGTTTCGTGTTGAACAATGGAAAAGAGACACTTGGTAAGTTTGATGCCAAGGCCGACGAGGGTATTTTCTTGGATATTCTCAGTCAAGTAAAGCTTATAGAATTTATAATAAAAGGTTACGAATTGTTGAAGAGTCAGTACACGTTACTTTTGACGAGTCTTATCCGAAAAATGTCGGAGAAGGTAGTTCTTTTCATGGTGCAGGTGTATCTTCAGAAGACATACTCAAGGACACTGAAAAAGGAACTGATCAGCCTGAAGCAGTGCGTATTGAGGAGGAAAATGATCACCAACCTATGAAGAGTGAGGAGGATCATCCAACTAATGAAGATGACCTTCCTCCAGCATGGAAGTCTTCCAAAGACCATCCAATCGAAAATATCATCGGTGACATCTCTAAGGGAGTAACCACCCGCTCTAAACTTAGTAACTTTTGTTATTACTCCACTTTTGTGTCACAAGTTGAACCTAAAAACGCAAAGGAGACGTTACTCGATGAGCATTGGTTTTTATCAATGCAAGATGAACTAAATTAATTCAGGAGAAATGAGGTTTGGGACCTTGTCCCCCCTCCGCGAGATCATCGAGTTATCGGCACCCGATGGGTGTTTAGGAATAAACTTGATGAAAACAGAGTTATAACATGAAACAAAGCGCGGCTTGTAGCACAAGGCTATAACCAAGAGGAAGGAATCGACTATGAGGAAACTTATGCGCCGGTTGCCCGACTCGAGGCTATATGCCTTTTACTTGCTTATGCTTGCACTAAAAATTTCAAACTATTTCAGATGGACGTTAAAAGTGCTTTCCTTAACGGATACATCAATGAAGAGGTTTATGTGGCCCAACCTCCGGGTTTTGAATCCCATGAATATCCTGATCATGTCTACAAACTTAAACGTGCTTTATACGGACTTAAACAAGCCCCTAGGGCTTGGTATGAACGTCTAAGCAAATTTTTACTTGATCAAGGGTATTCAAGAGGAAAGGTTGACACAACCCTCTTTATTAAACGTCAAGGAAAACACTTAATCTTGGTACAAATTTATGTTGACGATATTATATTTGGGTCTACTAACATGACCTTGGTCAAGGAGTTTTCTAGTCTGATGCAGGGGGAGTTTGAGATGAGCATGATGGGGGAGCTCAACTATTTCCTCGGATTGCAAATCAAACAACTCGAAGAGGGCACATTCGTGAGTCAATCGGAATATTGTCTTGAGCTTCTCAAACGTTTCGACATGCTAAACTGCAAAGCAATAGATACTCCTATGCCTACATGTGCCAATCTTGATCGTGATGAAAATGGTAAGGATGTTGAGGTAAAGAAGTATCGAGGTATGATTGGGTCTCTTCTTTATCTTACCGCATCACGACCCGACATTATGTTCAGTGTATGCATGTGTGCGAGGTATCAAGCACGTCCCAAGGAATCCCACCTAAAAGCAGTTAAGCGCATACTTTGATACCTTTTCGGTACTCCAAAGTATGGGTTGTGGTATTCTAAAGGTAGTGTTTGTTCCTTAGTTGGCTATTTCGATTCCGACTTTGCTGGGTGTAAATCGGATAGGAAAAGCACTAGTGGCACGTGTCACTTTTTCGCAAATTCCTTGGTGAGTTGGCATAGCAAGAAACAAGTTTTTGTTGTCTTGTCAACAGTCGAGGCGAAATACGTTGCCGCCGGCAGTTGTTGTGCTCAAGTCATATGGCTTAAGCAATAATTGCTCGATTTCAATTTAAAACTTGAGCGTATTCCCATTCTATGCGATAACACTAGTGCTATTAACCTAACTAAGAACCCCGTATTACATTCACGCACCAAGCATATCGAAATACGTCATCATTTCCTCAGGGATCATGTAGAGAAAGGTGATGTGGTCTTTGAGCATGTTGATACTAAAAATCAACTTGCTGACATCTTTACAAAATCACTAGCCACCGAGCCTTTCTTTCACATCCGTAGGGAACTAGGCGTTCTCGATATTTCGGATCGTGTTTGATAATTCTTTAAGAAAGTAGCTCTTTACACACACACACACACACACACACACACACACACACACACACACACACACACACACACACACATATATATATATATATGCTTGTTTATGGTTTTGACTAACTATGCCAAGAGTTATTGAGCAATATGTGAGGGTTCTCATTATCGTTCATGGTCAAGGTAATATTGTTCCGCTTCATAAGTTTTCTTTAATATATGTACCATGTTGGATGTTCAAAATTGATGTTTATTACACATTTTAAGCATATATGATTCATTTGGATGTTTGAATTATGTGTTAGCATGTTTATTTATCGTTTATGGGTGCACTTATATGATAAAATATGATTTTTTTTCCATTTTTCACTTGGATGAGTCGACCAAAGAATGCCATGGGTCGACTCATGAACTGATAATTTTTTAAGGAAAGGAACCGGGTTAGCGCGCGCCTACCATAGGTCGACGCGTCTCAAAAATTTCAAAAAATTTTCTAAGTTTCGTCAGCATGCACCGACGCATGACCTAATTAAGTCGACACATGGTCGGCGAACCCAGAATCTTCTTTTCTTGGGAACGCGTGCGCCGCCTGGGTGTCTAAAAAAGAAACAACATCATATCAATACACTTTAATTTTTATGTTTGCATGTCATCAGTTCTAGTCTTGGGTCTTCTCCTCTCCTACCCTTTCAAACCTCCATTACTCTCAAACTCCACAAAACCCTTGAAATCCCTATCACAAAGGCTTTACAAAGGCGTTTCTCATTCTACATCAAAATTAACATTCTCTCAATCCTCTCATCTGCGAACTGTTCATATTTCCTCACTGTTCATCACTCAACAATGGCTTCTAAACGTGCAACTGGTAAACGAACCTCAAGAACATCAACATCAAGGGGTGAAACTTCAATTCCGGTAAATGCTCTATCTATGTTATCTGATGAATTATCTGAGTCTTACAATAAAGATTTTCGAATTCGTTCTGTCATTTGACAACATGCATACTACCCATTGATGGCTCCATACTATCATATTGCAGAAATTAGGTACATACTGGCTGTTCATAAATTTGATGAATTTCTAGAATGCGATGATAAGTACAGTACTGATTTGGTTCGATTGTTCTATACCGGCATTCAGGATAAGTTCCAAGGTACAGATTTTACTTATTCTATGAATAACAAATCTTATTCTATGAATGATGCTGTCTGGCATAGTTTGTTCAAATTGGAAACCCAAAATCTTCCTGAAGTAACTGACACAAAATTTGTCCATGGATATATGAGTTTAAAACTGCTTTGAATTCCATGTTGCGTGAGCCCTATTCGGATGCTGTTGTGGCAAGTAATCTGTTTCCCAAAAACGTCACAACAGGCCATCTGAACTTTGTTGAGCGCATCTTACAATGGATTGTCGCACACATATTGAAGCCTAAGAAAGGTGGCTTTTCTAGAGTTGATCAAGCCGAGGTTCACCTAATATATTTGCTGAGGGAGCAAATTCCTATCAACTGGCCCTATTACTTCACATATTGTATGTTTACACTGCGAGACTCTACAAGGGGTACATCTTTATGCTATGCCTCGTGTATTCAAAATATTTCGAATAAGGCTGGGATTCAGGTTCAAAATACTCGATATCTTAACATTTCAACCGAGCATCGATTTCAACAAAAGACTCTAACTATGATGGGGTATACTTGGGATCCGGTTACCAATGAGTATAAATACAGAAGCAAAGCAACTCAACCTCCTCATAATGTTCCTGACGACCAAGATATTGCAGAAGGACATGAAAATGAAAACCAAGGTGGTAACAATGGTGATGTGAATATGGAAGACGAAGATAATGAGGCATGGATGGGCAATTCTCAACCAGAGGAGAATTATGATAATCAGGGCTGGGGACAATGGCAATACAATAGTTGGACTGCTCTTGGGGATGGATATGTACCTCCTACCTATGGTGATTATGACTGGCATCAGCCTGACTATTCCATACCTCCAACTCCTCAACCACAGCCACATCAAGCCTTCTAAGACTCTGAAGAAATTCAGGCCATGTTGAACCAGATGAACCTCGAACATAAGGAATTCCAGGACTTGCAAGAACAGCGATACAATTCTCAGGAAGAAAGGTTGACTACTCTTTCAAACCAGTTGGCTGCTCACACAGAGAACATCAATAGGTTTACTGATGCCTCGATGACCAGATTTACCAATTTGGAAAATGCTATGGCAATTCAGACCCATAATCTATCCAACAGCCTAGGCATTCTCAACAGCACTGTGATCGAATTGAATCATACCCTAGAGGAACTGCCACCACCAGACCACCATTACCGGGGACGACGTCACCCATTTAGGGGAAGGAGACCATAGGGATTAACATCATTCTTAGTGCATGATATTATTTGTGTTTTTGATTGTTTGTTTTGTTCTTTGATTGCATTTTGTTTCAGTTTACTTTTAATTTGAACTATTACGGAATGAATTGTGTTTGCTTCTTGTGTTACGTATTTATCTGTTTATAGTATCGCATTAACTGTATCATATGTGGATGCTTGTTAGTGTCGCTGTTTTGCAAATTGGTGAATGAACCATTACTTGTTATGATGCTATCTCTTTGACCACCTTCTTTTCCTCTTTTTGATGTTGTCAAAAGGGGAGAAAGATACCAGCAGCAGAAAATATTAAAGTGTTAAGGATAGGGGGACTTTTTCCGTCCTCAAATTACAAATCAAGAGAAAGACAAACAGTGTTGCCACCATAAAAAAGGGGGAGTATGTGAGGGCTAAGGTATTTCATCTATTTCAATTTTAATGATGTCAACAAATAAGATAGTCATTAGATTGTAATTTGAGTGGTATCACTTCATTGTCAGGCAAATTGCATCTAACCATCGATTTTCATGTGTCTAAACATATAGGAAGAGGTCTACATAATTTCTACATGTGCATGATCATAATATTGATGTTTGGTATACTTGTTTCAAGTCTTGGTCAACAAAAACGCACAGAAAAATGATTTTCTAAAAATCTGCAGGTCTTGGGTCGACCCAAGGTAAGCATGAGTCGACTCATGCTGTTTTGAACAATTTTTGTGAAATGTTCGGGTTAGCGCACGCTGACCTCCCTGTTGCATGCGGTCGACGCATGCTTCTGGGCATTTGAATTTCTGCAAAATTAGCATGCTTGCGTCGATGCAAGGTGTTGATGGGTCGACGCATGGTCGTTTATTTTGAGTAGTCATTCCCATGGGTTAGCTTACGCCGACCCCTATATGTGGGCCGGTCGACCGCACGCTGCCTGTGCTATTTTTTTTCTGCATTTAATTTTTCTGTTATTTCTGTTATTTCATATTGTTGGTCATTTTATCCATTATATATAGTTGGTTCATCTCATTTTAAAAAAAATAACAACGAGAAACGTGAAAATATATACCAATCTTTCTCTTCATCTTCAACCTTGAGTAAACAAACAATTACACATAATCATTTTTGTTTGTGTCGCCCATTGTTTTGAAGTGATAACGTTCAGAATTAGGAGTGTTGTGATCTTCTGTTCTGGGTTGAGAATTGGTAGGTGTTTCTTGAATAAAACCTTAGGTTTTGTCCTCCAAGAATCGACCGAGTGAAGGTGATTGAAGAGCTGCGGGTTCTTTCAATCTAGTAGCGTGAGACGGTGATTTTGGGGGGTTTTTGCACAAGTCATTTCGATCTACAGGGATTCAGTCGTGCGAAGGTAACCGAAGAATAGAGTATTCATTCGGTTTAGTAGATACAGTCGGAGGATCGTAGAAGAAAGATTTGGGATTAAATTGTGAAAGATGGAAATCGACCGAGTGAAGGTAAATGAAGAACGGTGGGTTCTTGCAGTTTAGTAGTGTGAGACGGTGATTTGTTCAACCAGATTCGAGGCACTTGATTCATCTTGAATCAAAGGGAGAGAAGACTCTGCATCAACAATCAAAGACGTTTAAGGGTTTGGATGTTCATTGTTCTTCTCTTGTATAAACAATTTGCAAACGGCAATTTATATATATCTCAATTCCATTTGTAGAATTGGGGGCAGAGGTACCCATAGCGAGGACAATCGGGGAACTGCCTAATCAAATCGTGTTTGTCCTTTCTTTCCCTACTCTTTTTTATTTCAATATTATTTGAATTTGTGAAGTATCAAGTAATCGAAATTTCTGAGATAGTGTAAGTTAGAGCTGATAAATTGTTTTGTTAAATTGATACAATCCCTTGGATTGTATTTAGAACCAGCTTAACATTCACATTATTTGGAAATCTGCACTTAGTGTGTTTGCACACACCAAGTGTTTGATAATTTGTTTCAAAGTAAAATCGAACGCATTTACAATTAATTTTTGTCGACCTATCTCGTTGGAGTGGATTAACATCAAGCAAACAAAAACATTGTTGATTGCGTTTAAACTTGGTTGGTTAATCTAAATTTTTTCTTATCCGTATTTCATTCCTAATATTGTCGTGCATATCCGATCCTTTTAGTAGAGGTTCGTTGTAGACGTGTGATTCAGTGGTTGCTTCCGTAAAAGCTTTTAAAACCAATTTTTGGTAACCATTTGCGTGTATAAAATTGTGGGATCTATTCAACCCCCCTTCTAGATCCTAGCCATCGTCTAACAATGTGAACAAGGGACACAATATGCCTGAAACTTTCTGCAGTCACACCAACCATTTAGTAGGTTGACCTTATAATGTCCCATAGGCTTTCCCTCACTATGGTCCATTATCTCCTTCACACTGAAAATATTGTTAGTGTAGTTAAAAATTCTGACTTGATGTGTGCTGGATTTTGTTGTTTCTTCTTTCATCACCTTGAGGCAGTTGTTTGTAAATGTCTGGCCAGAATTCAACACAACTCTCCAATTTGCACCTCTTTCAGCAAATAATGATCCCAGTTTATAATATGTTGTACTTACCAATGCTGCAATGGGGAAATTACAGGTGCCTTTAAAGACAACATTCAATGACTCAACAAGGTTAGTAGTCATGTGACCCCAATGTCGACCCCCGTCAAATGCCCTCGTCCATTTTTCGGCTAGAATATTGTCAAGCCACCTTAGAGCATCAACATTCGCCATGCCAATTTCAGACTGGTAGTAATGAAATGTTGGTTGATTTAAAGCATACCCTACATAAAAAAAATTATTCGTTAATTTTATAATATCTACAATGGACAAAGATATAATATATGTTATTGACAAAGGTTTAATGTTATCAAATATACTTACCCACGTTCATTACTTTTTCCGTAGGTTCCTGTCCTTAGTTTCTCTCATAAAATTTTGCGCAATGTGTTGGATACAATAAACATGCACCGATGGGGGATTATGCCAACCATTTTCTGGATTGTTGTATACACTTTCAATCGATGCATGTCGGTCTGAAATCAAACTTAGGTCTGGTTGTGGCGCAACATGCCTCCTCAAGTTCCATAGAAAAAACCCCCAACCTTCAGCCATCTCACCTTCCACAAGGGCAAAAGTAACTGGGAAAATATTGATGTTGTCATCCTGTGCCACCACCATAAGCAATGTGCCTTGTACTTACCGTATAACCAGGTTCCATCAATTTGAAGTATAGGCTTGCAATATGCAAAACCTCTGATGCATGGTTGGAATGCCCAGAATATCCGGTGTGTCATACCCTAAATTTTGACCACTAAGATTTCCCATCATTGTTCAAATCATCATCACAATATGGATGAACCATCATGCCTCATCAAATGCCTCAAGGGTTGTTGAGCATTCACTACAATCAAAATTAGGGTTTTAAGCCCTCTCAGAGCCTTAGACAAAGGATCAATCAAGGAATGACATGATCTTCAACTTGTCTAACCTCTCAAACATCCACAATGGATCAAGAGGACTCCCACTTCAAGGATTAAGCACAAGGCTGCTCCCTTCTAGGTGGATCAAGTCTCAAGATCGACAGTGTCACCAAATTAGGGTTTTGGTCGACCAGGGCCTCCAGATGGAAATTTTTCATCTGGGCACAAGCCAATGATCCAAAACACAACCTAATATACGCCATGGAACCTCATGGACCCAATCATCAAGTCAATTTGGCCTCAGGGGATGCATTAATAAAAAATCAGGAATTAGGGTTTCTTGACCTAATTCACCCCTAAGTTGACTTTTAGGGCAAATCAAGAGCCAAGACCTCAAGAGAGGGTTTGAGGGTCTCTAATGAGCCATATTGATCCATTTGTAACAATGGATTAATTCAAGAAGCTTGAGCAACAAGTCTCAATTTCATCTGCACCACAATTAGGGTTTTAAGGAAAAAGTCAACTGTAACTTTGACTTTTGACCAGGACATGCTCCCAAGCCCTAGGACATGCCCCAATATACCCTATGACACCCATGGAATATGTCCATCAAGTTTGATTTAGGTCAAGGACATGATTTCCTGAAGAATTGCACAGTTTGGAATTCATCTGATAAAAAGTCAACTGTGCACAAAAGTCAACTTTGACTTTTTGAGATTTTTCACCAAAATGGATTTTTAACCCTAAAATGATGTTAATGTATGATTTGAATCATCATTCATCAAGAAAAATCAAGAAAAGTGGGATAACTTGTAAAAGGGGTAACCATAAAAACTTAGAAAATTTTCTAAGTTAAAAATAAAGTGACAAGGGTACCAACTTTGAAGGATCATAACTCCTAAACCACAAAACCATTTTTTCTTATCCAAAGATGGATTTGTAGCCCTCATTACCCTCTACAAAAGCTTCAACTAGACCTAAGTCCAATTCATTAAGGATTTTGAGTTATGGAGTGATCAAAATGGCTGAAAAGTGAAAATGTCACTTTTCCAACACTTAGTGAAATTTTGGGCCTTTTGAAAAATAACCTTGGGCCTCTCCTTGAGCTATAAGACCCATTAAAAAACACTTTGGGCCTCTAATAGAGTGTAAGACCCAATCCCCTTTTAACCAAAACATTTTGGGCCTCATTTATTGTATAAGTCCCTCCGCGTTAAAAGAAAACCTCGTCGCGATCGCCATTTCAAACGGAAAAATCATCTGGGCCTACCCTCGTGTTATAAGCCCCATTCTTTTTCTTTAAACCCTTTGGGCCTCTTGAAAGAGTGTAAGACCCATCCCTTTGTACAGAAAACCTTTTTTGGCCTCAGTCACTTGTATAAGTCCCTCTGTACAAATTCAAACAGTGCGCTCACTGATAAAACGCTGGGCCTCTCCTAGAGCTGTAAGCCCCAAATCTTTCTTTTTCAAAGCACTTTCTCCTTTGATTTTGAATATACTGTTGTTTTTAATCTTTCTTTGTTGAACAACTAACCAAACAGCATGGAAGCTCTACAACCGAGTAAGTGGTTATACGCTTTCATTTACTGCTTTCATATACATACAACTGTATTGTGGGGCTGTTTCACTGTAAGTCTTCTTTCATAAACTCATATCGACTGTGTAATAATAGTATAGATATTTAGAGTTTCCCCGGTAACTACGTCTAGAACTAGGTGACGCCGTTTCGTTTATTCGTAGAAATAGACAACTAGATCCCCCAATAGGATCACCAGATACAGTCTTCTCTTCGGTTGTCCTCATTAGGAATTGTCAAGAAGCTCTACTCCCCAAGATGAATGTATTCTCCGTGAATGGCATCTTTGAGTTTCTTCCAAATTCTCGAACTTTTTTGACTTTGATCTATTCTCGGTGAATAGCATTGCCTTGAATTTCTCGGGATTTGGGGACCCATCGGTATCTTAAAAAGCATTGGCCTCCTCTTGGGCATCGTACAAGGACCCACAGGCTTCCTAAAAGCAACCCTGCCTCCTCTTGGGCTTAGTACAAGGACCATACGGCTTCTTAGAAGTATTCACAGCCTCCTCTTAGGCTTCGTATAATGATCTCTTCCTCCGGGAATGATAGCCTTCTCTTGGGCTTAGTACAAGGACCCGCCGGCTTCTTAAAAGTTTCCAGCCTCCTCTTGGGCTTCATACAAATTGTCCCGACGACCTCCTAGAGGTATAGGAACATAACTTAGTCATCTGCATAGAACAGTCCTTTCAAAGAGTCTACTACTGTTTCTCAAAGCATAGTACAAAAGATGAAACCCTAGACTTGGACAGTCTAACTTCCTTGAGTCTCAAAGACATTCTCAAGTGACCCCTTCATTAAATAGGAAGGAAACCCGCAGACTCGGACATTCTCAATACCCTTCGAATTTCCCGCTTCCTTAAAGAACATGAATAACCCGGATCCTTGAATCAAATCCATGAGTACAGTATTGCTCATATAAGAACTGATTTTCTCTTTCAAAATCAGTATACTGAACCTGTCACTCAACTGAAACAGTCACCCTAGCCTCCCCTTGGGCTTTGTACAATGATTCTCCTCAGCGGAGTCAAACAACGTTTAGCCTCTCTCTCGGGCTTTGTACGAGACACATAAGAGACTCCCTCGTTGAGTCAATCACCCCTTTCGCCTCCATCTCGGGCTTTATACGAGATACAAAAAGGTTCTTATTGAGCCAAACAAGCAACAACCTCCATCTCGGGCTTCATACGAGATACAAAAAACTCCCTTGTTGAGTCAAATAGCCTCCATCTCGGGCTTTATACGAGATACCAAAAGATTCCCTCGTTGAGTCAAAACCTTTTAGCCTCTCTCTCGGGCTTTGTACGAGACACATAATAGCCTCCTCTTAGGCTTTGTATAAGAAAACCACTGGTTAATCCAATTAACCTTTTAGCATCAAAGTTGTGCCTCGTTCACAGTACACAAACATCAACAACTCCTTCCTCTTCATCTAATCGCTGTAAGCGGCAAGCCTCTGGATCAGCTATATCCATTGCCACTGTCCCTCTTTTAGCATGAGCAATTCCTAAGGAAAGATATCATTGCTCTATACTGAGTTAAAGTCTTCTCCTTCAGGTTAAAACCCCCTATAAAAGAAATTATGGCATTGCCGGATTCACAAATCCTGGTTAAAGTAATTCTCCTTTATAAAACAGTTGTGACATACAACCCCCTCTTTAGAGATGACAAATTCTCTCTAAAGTTGGGACCTTCAGCTTCACATCTTGGGCTTTGAACAAGATACAAATAGACCTTTCAGCTTCACATCTTGGGCATTGAACAAGATACAAACCACCTTTTCGCTTCACGTCTTGGGCTTTGAACAAGACACCAAAACAACCATTTCCTCCCATAGAATAGGAGGAACTACGAACTCTCTGATTTTCCTGTTTCGGTAAACAGGAATACGTAGGCATAAGATCGAAAGAAAAGATCTTAGCGAGCACACTAAACAAAATCTCATACTCCCATGTATCTATCAAAAGTACCAGTCCTAACATCCTAATCCTTGTTCCCCGCCCGAAACCTTCTGTCTAGATAAAAACCAGTATTGGCAAAAATACAAATAACCAGTACAAAGGCCCCCCCACATTGATAGCATCCGTAACCTAACAGACCGCTGTTTAAACTCAATATGCAAAGCAGGGTTAATTGGAGACATCTATTTCCCTTCCTTCATCAGCTTTAATAGGATAAAAAATGAATCGACCTGTAGTTTTAAGCTCAACCGCAGAGAGCGACCAGCGCTTAAGAACCGCGTCCAAAATCGCTCGCTACACGGTGGAAGATGTGTTTCCCTTCAACAATTGTTCCATCATCTGTGTTTCCCTTCGACGTCTTCTTCTTCAACATCTTCGTGTGGAATTATGGTTGGCGTTTCTTCTACTGATGCATTGATGACCTGAGGAATTCAGGTTTGTTGACATTGTTCAAATGTTATATATAAATCAATGTACGAAAATACCGAACATTCATGATTTGAGAACATCATTTCAACATCCTCGTCATCACGAACCTTTAATGGAACAAATTTAAATTGATTATTCACGAAATGGACATCATTTCTGTAAGTAATCTGTAGAACTGATCCTGCTTGAACCTTCATCTCTACCCTTTATTTAAAATGTTGGAATGGCGACCTTCTATTAATATTGAAACGACTAATGTCAGTATTTTCAAAGATCAAACTCACTTCATTAGATACAATAACACTCCCATTGTAATGGGCATTAACAGTATATTTAAGAATGTTAGACATTATATAAGAATATGTGATGAAAATGATGTGTGTTTGTGTAAAAGATGTTGAATTTGTGATATGAAAATGTTTGAAGATGTTGAAAAATTATTAGAACTCATACAAGTTATAAAGGAAATGATAGCATTTTTGGCATTTTCCTCACACCCAGCCATGTTGTGCGTACGTTGATTTTGGTCAAAACGACCATAATACAGTGCCGCCCATTGAAAGGACAGAATAGACAAATATTTAATGCTGCCGCCCATTCAGGACCCGACAGACCAGTAAAGTTGCAAAATAATTACACATTGCCGCCCATTCAGGTGTCGGCAGTCAGACAGAGAATAATAGTGTCACCCATTGAGATGTCGGCAGTCAGACAACACATAATGCTGCCGCCCATTGAAAAGACGGAAGTCAACATGCATTAATATTTTGCCATGCATGCAAGATACACGTCCCAACATGCATTAATAATGTTTACCAACATACATTAATAATACCTCATCACATTTATCCTATAAATACCTTATCAATTCTAACAATACCTCATCACAAAAAACATCTATCAATCTTACAAAATTCTTTACTACCAATCTTACATATAATGGCTTTGTTAACATTAGGAGAAGATCATCGAGGAACACCTACAAACATTGCATCATATGTAAGTTTTATTATGTTTTGTTATAATGAATCATATATTTTGTTATAATGTATATATCTTTATAAAATTATAATTCTAATGTTTATAATTTATATCTTTATATCTTTATATATATATATATATATATATATGTATGTATATATATATATATATATATATATATATATATATAAGTGATCGTACCTGGATCAGACAGTATCTGGTGGCCAACAACGTCGTCTGGACTTCAGCGCTGGTGAGGTTGAAAGACGGCGAGGGGGTGTACCTGCAAGGTACTCCGACGCTCAAGTAAGGCAAGGGTCACAAGTAAAAGCAAGTACAATGTTAGAGTAAGAAAGTGTGTATGTAACCTGACCCTCTCAAGTGAGAGGCTATTTATAGAGAGCCCCCAGCGCGGGGCTAACGATTACTTGCATTAGGCTGGATTGCCAGGCCCAATCCAAGTAACTGCCAGGGATTACGTGGCATAGTGAAGACCAGCACGTGGTCTTCGCCCTGGGGTAACCGTTCCTAGATCTCCGAAATTAGGGCAGACCGATTCCATCGGGAGTGGGTGGTTACATGAGAACGTGTCCTTGTGGGGAGGAGTCTTGCGTGTTGGGGAGAGACGTGTCCTCGCGGGGAGGACTCTTATGTGAGAAGGAGATTGCTCCCCGCAGGGAGGAGCACATGAGTGTCGAGGAAGGGCGAGCCCTGAGGGGCTTGATGCCTCTGCTCGACGGACTCTGCTGAGCCCGACAATGTTGAGGGGGTGGCACGTGCCCGACGCTGTTGGGGCGTGTATGTGCCTGACAGTGGCCTAGTAAAGAGGTCCTTGTTGGGCCATCTCATGTCCTGTGGGTTGGGCCTTCTCGACTGAGGGGCAGACCCTGGCCTAGTCCAGAACAGGAGCCCCCCAAGTCGTTGATCCGAAGTGTCGGAGTAATGACTTAAGGGCCAACAAGCATGTCGGGGAAGTATCGATCGCGTGACCGCGATGAGGGGAACTTGTTTGAGATCCACTGGCCGTATCGTCGGGGATCCAAATGTTTTTCGGGTAGAAATCAGCAAGCAGACTCAAGCGTGGGAGTTCGCGGATGGTCGACCCAGCGGGGATGCGAGAAGTTTGAACTTGGATGTCAAAGCAAATGGAGAGACGTGTGTTGGGGATCGAATAGTCGCATGTATGCCACGTGTCAGACGCCATCATTGCCTAGGGGCAACTAGGCTAGGGTAGTGTACTCTAGTAGTCTAAAACCCTTCGAATTCCGTGAGGATCCTATAAATAGGCCCCACCTCGTTTCATTTGCACCGTTTGCTCTTTTCCTCTCAGACTCTTCCTCTATTCTTCTCCGTTTTTCCGCCGCTGCCTTCCACCGTTTTCCGCCGTTATCCACCGACGATCGCCGTGCCGGAACCCTAAAAAGCGTATTTCAAGTAAGTTTCTTTCTTTTTTCTCCTTTCGTCTGCATTTGTAGGGTGAGACTTATGGTGAACTGATGAAGTTCCCATGGAAGTCACGAAATATCCGGCGAAAACGGCGGAATTTCATAGTTTAGTTGTTGAATCTCGCGGGGAGAGACGATGAAATCCCCGAGGACACGAAGAATATCTTGGGGTCATGAGATGAACGTATCTCAGTTCTTTTGTTGAACATTCTGGGGATCAAGGACGGAATCCCCAGGGAGCCGACGTTTATCTCGGGGATATGGGTCGAATATCCCGGGGTCCCGCCCAATTACGCTCCCCGCGGACCTAAGGATGGCCGCGGGTTCACGTTCCCCGACGTTCCCTCCTCGCCCTTTCACTTGATCAGCGGTGGAAGGGGTGAATTTGATATGGGTCATCGAATTCACCATTTCCTTCTTCTTTTCAGGTAAATGGATGTATTGCCCGTGGCTGAGGGATCTTTGGATATTTACGACGGGCCCGATTCGCCTATGGCAGAGACAACCAGTGCCGGGGAGAGGCTTCTCGACGAGTGGGCCTGCGAAGAGGCAGTGAACATGATCTCTGAGTTTGTCGACCTGAACGAGGCCGACATATTTTGTACCGTCGAGCACCGCCTAATAGGTTCACAGAAGTTGTGGAACGTGTTCAGGCCTTTGCCACATCATCGAATATGCTCGACATATAGCGAGATGCGGTTTCCCGTATATGATTTTATGTTCGACGAGGTGGGGTGGCGTTTTCCCTTCACGGATTTTCAACAGTCAGTGTTTGCCCACCTGCGTTTGGCCCCTTCTCAACTCCACCCCAACTTTCTTGCTTTCATTAGGGCCTTCGAGCTAGTGTGCAAGTACCTGCAGGTCGGGGCGACCGTGCCCTTGTTTTTCTGCATTTTCCATCTTCAATGGTAGGCCGTCGATGGTAAGCATGGCTGGGTGTCCTTCAAGCAGGTGAGCAGCCTGTTTCACACTTATCTGGACTCCGTGCGAGACTTCAAGTATCGGTACTACCTCGTGAGGCCGGTCACACATGAGGCCGTAAATACAGTGTACCGTCAGGTCGTCGAAGAAGTAGATGGGCGGCGAGAGGAGGCCCTTGTGCCCAGGTTCCCGTTGTTCTGGACTGAAGAACACTTCAAGAGGAGAACAGACAGCTACATCGTCAGCCCTGGAAAACTCTGCGAAGGGGATCGCTTGGCTCACGAGGCCATAGTCAAGTTCGTCAGTGAGTTTAACAAGGCCAAGTTTGTGACGCCGAACGGGGACTTCCTTCTGGGCGACGATGGGAAGGTCTTAACGAAGCGTCGATTGATCAACACTAGGGCTCTCCTCGAGACATTTTCTGACGAGGAGGCTCTCGAGATATTAGGTGGGGTACCTCCCTGACCTGCCTTTCCCTTCGTCTTTCTTTTCGAATTACTGACCTCTTTGTTTTCTGTACAGGTAAGATTTCGTCTGCCGAGGAACGCCTCAAAAAGTTAAAGGCTAACCGCGCTACGAGGAAGGGAGGCAAAATCTGTCTCGAGCAGATCCGGGTGTAGGAACCCGTTCCCACTTAGACAACCGGGGGTTATTCTGGCTCTCACCAGGATAGCGATTCTCCCAGCCCCCAGGTCTCCCCGAAGAGGCGGCGGGTTGCAGACACAATAGCCATCGACCTCACTGAGAACGAGGGACCTCCTGCTGTAAAATTCGTGCTCTCGCCTTGTCACTCGAGGCCGAACTTTTTCATGGGGAATAATTCCCTTTGCGTGGGTGCCCCCAAAGTTCAGGCCATCTTAGGCGTCAACAAGATCTCTCGGAGAAAGGCGCTGGTGGAGGATGTGTCCGCTGTGATGCGGGTTTGTGCGGCTGCCCTGGTTCTGAACGATGAGGCGTGCCCGGAAGGCGAACTGAACAGGTTGCACGAGAGTTTCCAGTCTATCTCAGCCGAAATGGAGAAGGTGGCCAAGGAGCTGGCCGACTACAAAAGCCAGAATCAGGCCCAAGTCGAGCTTCAAGGGAAGTTGGAAGAAAAGTTGAAGAGTGCTGAGGAAGAGCGGAGACATCTCGTCGGGATTAAAGAGGAGAGGGATCGTCTCTTGGCGAGGAATGCCGATTTGGAGGAGGCTGTCCGCCCCGCTGATGATGAAACCGAGGAAGATAGGTTGCTGACCTCGCGGGCAGCGCTCATAGCGAAGCTTCAGGAATCCGAGGAGGACAACCTCGAGGCGGCCGACATAGGATTCAGAAACGCCGTGCAACAGCTTCGGGTTCTCAACCCCGACCTCATAACCGAAGGGATTGACCCCGACTCCGAGGTGGTCGATGGTCAAATCGTGCAGCCGATGCGGGTGGACGAGGTTCACGAATGCGAGGAGCCCGAAGGGACTGTCGCCGAGTAGGCTTCTCTTCTTCGTTCTGTTTGGCCTGCGAGCCATGTTATTTATTTCTTTTTGATTCTTATGCTTGGCCTGCGTGTCCGGGGCTTTTGGATACTTATTTGTAATATCTGTACAATGGGCTTGTGCCCGCTTCAATGCATTTTTGCTTATCTGCTCGTGTATGGTTTATACTGTGTGTGATGTTATAGCATTTGTTATACTTTGTTTGTTTCTGTCCGAGTAATAGAGATTTATATACTTTGTTTTTGTCTAAGTAATAGACTTTGGGATCTGCTCGACCTTGATAGTCCTTGACCGCGTGGAGAGCTGGTCAGGTGGTCGGAGACGTATTCAGACCGTCAACGAGGCTAAGAGCTCGGTCGAGGTCTTAGCTTCGTGGCGTGAACTTCCCATCGCGAGCTGGGTGTTCTGCCTAATTGGAACAACGACGGCAGAGCTCGATCGAGGTATCCCTGTCAGATCAAAGTCCTCGCGCACACACAACACGACCTTCGATCATCGTGTTCTGTATAGGGGTGTCGTGCTCGTACCTTAATGCATCCCCATAGTTGCGGTGTTCGTGAGTCACGGGCAGTGCTTAACTGTAGTACTGTTTGAGCTTCTCAGCATTCTATGGTCGAGCAAGTTCTTCCCCGTGCAGATTTTTGAGGAAATAGGCTCCTGTCTCCGTTTTTGCACGGACGCGGTACGGGCCCTCCCAGTTCGCGGCGAGTTTGCCTTCTCGTGAGTCTTTCTGGTTCCTCCGTAGGACGAGGGTGCCCACCTGAAAATCACGTTTGATAACTTTGTTGTTATAACGCAGTGTTATTTTCTATTTTAATGAAGCTTCTCGGAGAGAAGCGCCCGAACGTGTCTCCTCGACGAAATCGAGTTCTTCCTTCAGGGCTTCGTTGTTCGCGTCTCCATCGAGGGGGGCTTCCGTCCTCCTCGAGGGTTCCCTGATCTCCACGAGTATCACCGCTTCCATTCCGTAGGTTAGACGAAAAGGGGTCTCCCCGGTCGTGGAATGCGGGGTTGTCCGGTAGGCCCAGAGGACGCTGTGTAGCTCCTCGACCCACCGTTGTTTGGCGTCGCCTAGTCGACGTTTCAATCCTCGGAGGATTACTCTGTTCGCTGCTTCAGCCTGCCAGTTCGTTTGATGGTGCTCGACTGACGTGAAGTGCTACTTCGTGCCCAGCTTGGTGACGAAGTCATGGAAGTTCCTGTCGGTGAACTGTGATCCGTTGTCGGTAACAATAGCTTGAGGCACGTTGAATCGGGCGAGGATGTTCCTTTTGTAAAAACGCAGTATGTTGAAGGCCGTGATTTTGGCCAATGCTTCCGCCTCAATCCACTTCGTGAAGTAGTCCACCCCGACGATGGGGTATTTGTTTTGATATGACCCCTGGACGAAAGGTTCGAGGATATCCATCCCCCACCACGCAAACGGCCATGGGGAGGACAGTGTTTTGAGCTCGTTGGGAGGAGCAAGGTGCATGTCCCCATGTCGTTGGCATCTGTCGCACTTCTTGACGTGTTCCTTGGTGTCCTGTTGCATGGTGGGCCAGTAGTACCCTGCTCGAAGCGCCTTACGGGCTAACGATCTCCCGCCGAGGTGCTGTGCATTGATTCCTTCGTGGATTTCTTGGAGGATATCGGGGACCTTGGTCTCCTCGACGCACCTGAGGAGGGGGATAGAGAACCCTCGCTGGTATAGCTTGTCCTCGACTATCATGTATGAGCATGCCTGCAGTTTGACCATTCCGGCTTCCTTGGGATTTTCGGGCAGTTTGCCCGTCGTGAGGTACTCGTACACGAGGTCATCCAGCAATTGCTGTCACCAATGGCGTTTACGTCCGCCACTGGAGTGGGTTTGTCGATGCTCGGCCGGGAAAGCACTTCTTGTATGACAGATTTATTCTCGCCTTTCTTCTTTGTGCTTGCCAATTTGGACAAGACATCTGCTTGGGCATTGTGCTCGCGGGGGATGTGAGTTACTTCCGCGGAGGTGAACTTTTTCATCTTTTATTTCACCAAGGCCAAGTATTCTATGAGGTTGTCGTTCTTAGTCTGGTACTCTCCTCTGCAAGGATTCAACGGAACCACCACCAGACCATGGGGTTACATTGAGCTGATGGTCACGTTCGGGGCCGAAGACACTGCCCGACAGGTGAAGATCCGCTTCCTAGTGGTCGAATGTCCATCCCTCTACAACTGTATCCTCGGGAGGACCACCCTGGCTGAACTCACTGCAGTACCATCAATGGTTCACCTCAAGATGAAGTACTACACGACCAGGGGACGTGTAGTTACGATGCACGGGGACATAGACGCGACCAGGAGGTGCTTCAATGCTGTGATCAAAGGCATGAGTTCCATCGGCACCAAGCCCAAGACCAGAGTAAAGCCATCCACGGACACCGTGCAGAGACCTCTCCCGCCCGTCAACGCGGTCGACCTCGACAGCAGGTTCATGGACGAGCACGAAGAGGACAGAGTAGAGGACCTCAACCCCCAGAAAGAAAACAACGTGCGGCCTCTCCACCCAATGCGCCCCATCCCTGACAGAGACTTTGAGCTCGTTTCCCTCGGGGACGACCCAAACTGTAATGTGAAGATTAGCACCGGGATCCCCGACCTGGCGAAGAAGCAGCTGAAGGCATGTCTCCGGGAGAACGCTGATCTGTTTGCGTGGAGCGCCTCCGAGATGCTTGGCCTTGACCCAGACGTGGCTTGCCACCAGCTCGCAGTAGATCCGGCCGCTAGGGCCATAACTCAACGTAGGCGTAAGCAGTCCCCTAAAAAAGCGAAGGCTGCTGAAAAAGCTGTAAAAGACCTCCTAGAGGCAAATTTTATTTCAGAGGCCAGGTACACAACCTGGCTGTCCAATGTTGTACTCGTCAAAAAGAATAATGGAAAATGGAGGATGTGTGTTGATTATACTGATCTTAATCGGGCTTGCCCGAAAGACTGCTATCCTTTGCCTAACATCAACCAACTGGTCGATAATTCTGCAGGTTACAAACTATTATCCTTCATAGACGCTTACTCGGGATACAACCAAATTCCAATGGACAAGGTCGACAAACAGCACACGACTTTCATGACCGCATCGGGCAACTACTATTACAACGTGATGCCCTTCGGTCTGAAGAACGCCTGTGCGACCTACCAACAGATGATGAATAAGGTTTTTCGGGCTGAAATCGGCGATATGCTCGAGGTCTACATGGACGACATAATCGTCAAATCAGCGGAAGAAGTTGACCATGCCGCGCACCTCAAGAAGATCTTCGACACAGCGAGGAGGTGCCACATGAGGTTCAATCCTGACAAATGTACCTTCGGCGTTCGGGCAGGTAAGTTCCTTGGCTATTACCTCACAGAGCGAGGAATCGAAGCCAACCCCGACAAGTGTAGGGCCTTTTCTGAGATCCCTACTCCGGACTCGAAGAGGTCGATACAATCATTGAGCGGGATGCTCACCGCTCTCTCCAGCTTCGTCGCCAAGTATGCACAGTACGCACTTCCATTTTTCAAACTTCTTCGACAAAAAGCAGAGTTTGAATGGAGCGAAGAATGCGAGCAGGTGCTCCTCCACCTAAAACAGGTCCTATCGCAACCCCCGGTCCTCTCACGGCCTGAGGGCGGGGAGACACTTTTCTTGTATCTTGCAATCACGAGTGAAGCAGTCAGCGCCGTCCTCATTCGGGAAACCCCGGACGGGCAGAAGCCAATTTACTTCACGAGCAAAGCCCTCCAAGGCCCCGAGCTCAGGTATCAGCAGATAGAGAAAGTTGCCCTGGCCCTCGTTACCGCGGCCAAGAGGCTACGCCACTACTTCCTTGCCCACACCATCGTCGTAAGGACCGAACAGCCTATAAGGCAGCTCCTTGGACGACCGGACATGGCGGGGAGGATGCTCAGGTGGTCACTCGAACTCGCTGAGTTTGACATCCAATACGAAGGGAGGAAAACCCTGAAGGCTCAGGTATTGGCCGACTTTGTAGCGGAGATGTCCGTCCCGAAACCTTCGGCCAACGGATCCCAGAAATGGACGATCTATGTCGACGGATCATCCAGCCCGAAGGGAAGCGGGGCAGGAATCATCCTCAAAAATGAGGAAGGCATCCTGATCGAGGTATCCCTCGAACTATCCTTCCCGACGTCGAACAACCAAGCGGAGTACGAGGCCTTCCTCGCCGGACTTCGCCTGGCCGAGGATCTCAGCGCCAAGGAGGTCAAACTCTTCACCGACTCCCAGCTCGTGGCCTCGCAAGTCCGAGGAGAGTACCAGGCCAAGAACGACAACCTCATAGAATACTTGGCCTTGGTGAAAGAAAAGATGAAAAAGTTCACCTCCGCGGAAGTAACTCACATCCCCCGCGAGAACAATGCCCGAGCAGATGTCTTGTCCAAATTGGCAAGCACAAAGAAGAAAGGCGGGAACAAATCCGTCATACAAGAAGTTCTTTCCCGGCCGAGCATCGACAAACCCACTCCAGTGGCAGACGTAAATGCCATTGGTGACAGCAATTGCTGGATGACCCCCATGTACGAGTACCTCACGATGGGCAAACTGCCCGAAAATCCCAAGGAAGCCGGAATGGTCAAACTGCGGGCATACTCATACACGATAGTCGAGGACAAGCTATACCGGCGAGGGTTCTCTATCCCCCTCCTCAGGTGCGTCGAGGAGACCAAGGTCCCCGGTATCCTCCAAGAAATCCACGAAGGAATCAATGCACAACACCTCGGCAGGAGATCGGTAGCCCGTAAGGCGCTTTGAACAGGGTACTACTGGCTCACCATGCAACAGGACACCAAGGAACACGTCAAGAAGTGCGACAGATGCCAACGACACGGGGACATGCACCTTACTCCTCCCAATGAGCTTAAAACACTGTCCTCCCCATGGCCGTTTGCGTGGTGGGGGATGGATATCCTCGGACCTTTCGTCCAGGGGTCATATCAAAACAAATACCTCATCGTCGGGGTGGACTACTTCACGAAGTGGATTGAGGCGGAAGCATTGGCCAAAATTACGGCCTTCAACATACTGCGTTTTTACAAAAGGAACATCCTCGCCCGATTCGACGTGCCTCAAGCTATTGTCACCAACAACGGATCACAGTTCACCGACAGGAACTTCCAAGACTTCGTCACCATGCTGGGCACGAAGCAGCACTTCACATCGGTTGAGCACCATCAAACGAACGGGCAGGCTGAAGCAGCGAACAGAGTAATCCTCCGAGGATTGAAACGTCGACTAGGCGATGCCAAACAATGGTGGGTCGAGGAGCTACACAGCGTCCTCTAGGCCTACCGGACAACCCCGCATTCCACGACCGGGGAGACCCCTTTTCGTCTAACCTACGGAATGGAAGCGGTGATACCCGTGGAGATCAGGGAACCCTCGAGGAGGACGGAAGCCCCCCTCGACAGAGATACGAACAACGAAGCGCTGAGGGAAGAACTCGATTTTGTCGAGGAGACACGTTCGGGTGCTTCTCTCCGAGGAGCTACACTAAAATAGAAAATAACACTGCGTTATAATGACAAAGTTATCAAACGTGATTTTCAGGTGGGCACCCTCGTCCTACGGAGGAACCAGAAAGACTCGCGAGAAGGCAAACTCGTCGCGAACTGGGAGGGCCCGTACCGCGTCCTCGCAAAAACGGGGACATGAGCCTATTTCCTCAAAAATCTGCACGGGGAAGAACTTGCTCGACCATGGAACGCTGAGAAGCTCAAACAGTACTACAGTTAAGCACTGCCCGCGACTCACAAACACCGCGACTACGGGGACGCACTAAGGTACGAGCGCGACACCCCTATACAGAACACGATGATCGAAGGTCGCGTTGTGTGTGCGCGAGGACTTTGATCCGACAGGGATACCTCGATCGAGCTCCACCGTCGTTGTGCTAATTAGGCAGAACACCCAGCTCGCGATGGGAAGTTCACGCCACGAAGCTAAGACCTCGACCAAGCTCTTAGCCTCGTTGAAGGTCGGAATACGTCTCCGACCACCTGACCAGCTCTCCACGCGGTCAGGGACTATCAAGGTCGAGCAGATCCCAAAGTCAATTACTTAGACAAAAACAAAGTATAGAAATCTTTATTACTCGGACAGAAACAAACAAAGTATAACAAATACTATAACATCACATACAGTATAACACATACACGAGCAGATAAGCAAAAATGCATTGAAGCGGGCACAAGCCCATTATACATATATTACAAATAAGTATCCAAAAGCCCCGGGCACGCAGACCAGGCATAAGAATAAAAAAGAAATAAATAACATGGCTCGCAGGCCAAACAGAACGAAGAAGAGAAGCCTACTCGGCGACAGTCCCTTCGGGCTCCTCGCGTTCGTGAACCTCGTCCACCCGCATCGCCTGCACGATTTGACCATCGACCACCTCGGAGTCGGGGTCAATCCCTTCGGTTATGAGGTCGGGGTTGAGAACCCGAAGCTGCTGCATGGCGTTTCTGAATCCTATGTCGGCCACCTCGAGGTTGTCCTCCTCGGATTCCCGGAGCTTCGCTACGAGCGATGCCCGCGAGGTCAGCAACTTATCTTCCTCGGTTTCCTCATCAGTGGGGCAGACAACCTCCTCCAACTCGGCATTCCTCGCCAAGAGACGATCCCTCTCCTCTTCAATCCTGACGAGACGTCTCCGCTCTTCCTCAGCACTCTTCAACTTTTCTTCCAACTTCCCTTGAAGCTCGACTTGGGCCTGATTCTGGCTTTTGCAGTCGGCCAGCTCCTTGCCCACCTTCTCCATTTCAGTTGAGATATACTGGAAACTCTCGCGCAACCTATTCAGTTCGCCTTCCGGGCACGCCTCGTCGTTCAGAACCAGGGCAGCCGCACAAACCCACATCACAACAGACACATCCTCCACCAGCGCCTTTCTCCGAGAGATCTTGTCGACGCCTAAGATGGCCTGAACTTCTGGGGCACCCACGCAAAGGGAATTATTCCCCATGAAAAAGTTAGGCCTCGAGTGACAAGGCGAGAGCACAAATTTTACAGCAGAAGGTCCCTCGTTCTCAGTGAGGTCGATAGCCACTGTGTTCGCAACCCGCCGCCTCTTCGGGGAGACCTGGGGGCTGGGAGAATCGCTATCCTGGTGAGAGCCAGAAGAACCCCCGGTTGTCTGAGTGGGAACGGGTTCCTGCGCCCGGATCTGCTCGAGACGACTTTTGCCTCCCTTCCTCGTAGCGCGGTTAGCCTTCAACTTTTTGAGGCATTCCTCGGCAGACGACATCTTACCTGCACAGAAAACAAAGAGGTCAGTAATTCGAAAAGAAAGACGAAGGGAAAGGCAGGTCGGGGACCCCACCTAACAGCTCGAGAGCCTCCTCGTCAGAAAACGTCTCAAGGAGAGCCCTAGTGTTGATCAATCGATGCTTCGTTAAGACCTCCCCATCGTCGTCCAGAAGGAAGTCCCCGTTCGGCGTCACGAACTTGGCCTTGTTAAACCCACTGACGAACTTGACTATGGCCTCGTGAGCCAAGCGATCCCCTTCGCAGAGTTTGCCAGGGCTGACGATGTAGCTGTCCGTTACCCTCTTGAAGTGTTCTTCAGTCCAGAACAACGGGAACCTGGGCACAAGGGTCTCCTCTCGCCGCCCATCTACTTCTTCGACGACCCAACGGTACACTGTATTTACGGCCTCATGTGTGACCGGCCTCACGAGGTAGTACCGATACTTGAAGTCTCGCACGGAGTCCAGATAAGTGTGAAACAGGCTGCTCACCTACTTGAAGGACACCCAGCCATGCTTACCGTCGACGACCTGCCGCTGAAGATGGTAAATGCGGAAAAACAAGGGCACGGTCGCCCCGACCTGCAGGTACTTGCACACTAGCTCGAAGGCCCTAATGAAAGCAAGAGAGTTGGGGTGGAGTTGAGAAGGGGCCAAATGCAGGTGGACAAACACTAACTATTGAAAATCTGTGAAGGGCAAATGCCACCCCGCCTCGTCGAACATAAACTCATATACGGGAAACCGCAACCCGCTATATGTCGAGCATATTCGATGATGTGGCAAAGGCCTGAACACGTTCCACGACTTCTGTGAGCCTATTAGGCGGTGCTCGACGGTACAAAATATGTCGGCCTCGTTCAGGTCGACAAACTCAGAGATCATGTTCACTGCCTCTTCGCAGGCCCACTCGTCGGGAAGCCTCTCCCCGGCACTGGTTGTCTCCGCCATAGGCGAATCGGGCCCGTCGTAAATATCCAAAGATCCCTCAGCCACAGGAAATACGTCCATTTATCTGAAAAGCAGAAGGAAATGATGAATTCGATGACCCATATCAAATCCACCCCTTCCACCGCTGATCAAGTGAAAGGGCGAGGAGGGAACGTCGGGGAACGCGAACCCGCGACCATCCTTAGGTCCGCGGGGAGCGTAATTGGACGAGACCCCGGGATATTCGACCCATATCCCCGAGATAAACGCCGGCTCCCCGGGGATTCCGTCCTTGATCCCCGGAATGTTCAACAAAAGAACTGAGATACGTTCATCTCATGACCCTGAGATATTCTTCGTGTCCTCGGGGATTTCATCGTCTCTCCCCACGAGATTCAACAACTAAACTATGAAATTCCGCCGTTTTCGCCGGATATTTCGTGACTTCCATGGGAACTTCATCAGTTCACCATAAGTCTCACCCTACAAATGCAGGCGAAAGGAGAAAAAAGAAAGAAACTTACTTGAAATACGCTTTTTAGGGTTCCGGAACGGCGATCGTCGGTGGAGAACGGCGGAGAAAGGTGGAAGGCAGCGGCGGAAAAACAGAGAAGAATAGAGGGAGAGTCTGAGAGGAAAAGAGAAAACGGTGCAAATGAAACGAGGTGGGGCCTATTTATAGGATCCTCACGGAATTCGAAGGGTTTTAGACTACTAGAGTACACTACCCTAGCCTAGTCACCCCTAGGCAATGATGGCGTCTGACACGTGGCATACATGTGACCGTTCTCTCCCCAACACGCGTCTCTCCATTTGCTTCGACACCCAAGTTTAAACTTCTCGCATCCCCGCTGGGTCGACCATCCGCGAACTCCCACGCTCGAGTCTGCTCGCTGATTTCTACCCAAAAAACATTTGGATCCCCGACGATACAGCCAGTGGATCTCAAACAAGTTCCCCTCATCGCGGTCACGCGATCGATACTTCCCCGATATGCTTATTGGCCCTTAAGTCATTACTCCGACACTTCGGAGCAACGACTTGGGGGCTCCTGTTTCGGACTGGGCCAGGGTCTGCCCCTCAGTCGAGAAGGCCCAACCCACAGGACATGAGATGGCCCAACAAGGACCTCTTTACCAGGCCACTGTCGGGCACATACACGCCCCAACAGCGTCGAGCACGTGCCACCCCCTCAACATTGTCGGGCTCAGCAGAGTCTGTCGAGCAGAGGAATCAAGCCCCTCAGGGCTCGCCCTTCCTCGACACTCATGTGCTCCTCCCTGCGGGGAGCCATCTCCATCTCACATAAGAGTCCTCCCCGCGAGGACACGTCTCTCCCCGACACGCAAGACTCCTCCCCGCGAGGACACGTTCTCATGTAACCACCCATTCCCGATGGAATCGGTCTGCCCTAATTCCGGAGATCTAGGAACGGTTACCCCAGGGCGAAGACCACGTGCTGGTCTTCACTACACCACGTAAGCTCTGGCAGTTACTTGGATTGGGCCTGGCAATCCAGCCCAATGCAAGTAACCGTTGGCCCCGCGCTGGGAGCTCTCTATAAATACCCTATCACTTGAGAGGGTCAGGTTACACACACACTTTCTTACTCTAACCTTGTACTTACTTTTACTTGTGACCCTTGCCTTACTTGAGCGTCGGAGTACCTTGCAGGTACACCCCCCTCCGTCTTTCAACCTCACCGGAGCTGAAGTCCAGACGACGTTGTTGGCCACCAGATACTGTCTGATCCAGGTACGATCACTATCCATCTTCAATTTTTACCATTATTAGAAGATTTAAATCAAATAAGTAGATATAGTTGGGGCGCTACTACCTTAACGCATCTATATAGAAATTTGTGTAGATGCGCTAAAAAAATGTGCATAATTTTGCTGGTTGTGGCGTTTTGATTTAAGCTTGAGGATGGTCCAGAATGCCCAGACTGGCACCAACAAACCTCAATCCATACCACTTTCCATATGCGACCAAGTAAGTATACAAAATTTATTTCTTTATATTTTTTATCTATAATTTTTACTAACTATTTATTTTATAAGTGGTCCGCATATGGGATGAATTACGACAAAATCCCCCATCATTGTGCTCCTGGATATTGGACGTTCTTTGATCATTTCGAGAAAGATGATCTATTATCTCTAAGACTTATACTACTACCATTAACATTTATTTATAATTTTTTAAACTAATCCTTTTTTGAACTAAATTACAGTTTCTATGGAGGCCATATCTTGGACTTAAGGATGAGGATCCGACTGAAAGCGACATGTGGAGTTCTACAACATTCATTTTTTGTTTCACATATATTGAAATGCATCATTCGGATAGGGTGAAACTCCAATTAGGCATTCAACAAGACATTCCTGGTCCACCTAGGTGCATGGATAAGTACCACAAGAGTATTACGACCGAGCAATGGAAATTCGATAATTGGAGAGATCATAATAGACAAGAACGTCAACAATGGATAAATCCAGTAGGGAGTACCTACAAGGAAATGTCATGGACACCAAATGTAAACTTAGTAGGCAGTAGGGAATACATGAATTGGTATAGATCTGTGACCATTTTGTATCTATCACAAAATAGATACTTATTTGACCCTCATAACTAACCTACTTCTTTAAACTTCTAACACACCAGACCACCATGTAACACCCAACCACAAACATTTTACACCCCACAACAAATATTTAACACCCAACCATAAATATTTAACACCCCACAACAAATATTTAATACCCAACAACAAAGACTTATCACTCAACAACCTTTCAACCCAACACAACAACCTTATACCCCAAGCCAACACTACCATCAACCATACCTATCATTTAACCCAACCCCTTTAAACACCCAACAACAAAACCCATAGTCTCCATACACCAAACAACAAACATAATCCATCACCCAATATAACCAATACTCATTCTCTCAACCTACCCCACAAGAACACAACTACCAAACACCCAAACCACAAGTCCCTTTTTACCCCTCACAAAACTTCACCCATAATTCATCTCAAGACCAACATCCATACACCCCCTACATGACTAACACAATGCCACCTACCAACCTACCAAGTTGAAGTAATGAGGAAATAAAATTAAGTTATGGCAGTGCGGCGACGATACCAACTGTGGACGATTTGAGTGATGATATAGTTGCTGAATTCATGAATCCTAGGAATGATGCAAGACCTTCTACTCAGCCCCCAAATGTTGATGTTGATCGTAGAAGGTCCACCAGAAATTTACAAGCTCCTGCTTGTGGAATCCACCAACGCTTACGTCGACCGGGTCAAAATCAAGGGTAGATAGGGGTTTAATGTACTTTTTTAAATTTCATGAATAAATAAATATTTATTTCAATTAATTTTTATTATTTTATTTTTTAATTATATATAGTCTTAATTACAAAATTAGTTAATTACATAATTAAATTATTCATAATTTCATAATTATTATTTATAATTTTATAATTATTATTTATAATTATTATTTAGTATTATTATTTAGGCTTAAATAGTGTTTTCGTCTCTGTAAGTTAGCGAGCTTTTGGTTTTCGTCCCTGTAATTTTTTTTTTGGGTTTTAGTCCCTATATCTTACTTTTTGCTTGCTATTTAGTCCCTAAAGCCAAAATCCGCAGGAAAATCCGAAGGTTTCCTGCGAATTTTCCTGCAAATTTTCCTGCGGATTTTGGTTTTAAGGACTAAAACGAACGCGAATTTGAAATATAGGGACTAAAACAAAAAAAAAAATTACAGGGACGAAAACACTATTTAAGCCTATTATTTATTATTATTATTATTCATAATTATTAATTATAATAATTTAATTTAATTTAATTTAATTTAATTTAATTTAATTTAAACATTATTTTTATAAACAATTAATTAATTATGAAATTCTGGTTAAGCAGATCACTAAGATGTCAGACAGGATGTCGTGACACTTGATCTCTGCTTCTCACAAGGATTAAGGAAGAACAGAAACAACCAGCAGAAAGAAAAACAACACACAGAAATTGTTAACCCAGTTCGGTGATCAATAACACCTACGTCTGGGGGCTACCAAGCCAGGAATGAAATTAACTAAGTAAAATTGGTTCTAAGCTAAACTCCAACGTTTACACCTTAGTACCTAGGAGCTACCCTTCCTAAATTTTTACCTAAGACACTCCTAGGTATGAGACCCTTCTCAATTCCCTTCCAATCACAGCAGTGACTAAAAATATTACAACTCAACAAACTGTCATTCTCTGGTATTCACACAATACACGAGAGGCTCACAAAAGTACAAACCCTAGTACTCTATAACAGCAGCAATATCCAACACAAATACTAGGTTAAATCCATCCTATTTATATTGCAAAACAGAACTGGATTTGGGCTTCAAAAATGCAGCAATTCTGCTCCACAGAATCTGCGACCTATTCTTTTCTTCAATCCCAAGTTTCCAAAAATGTCTCCTTGCATGGAAACCGCATATTCCTTTTGGAAGATGCCACCTGGGATCTAGTCATATTCCAATCACACATGGAACCTAAATACAGTTATTCCAAAACTGTAACAGACAAAGATGTCGAATCCACCTAATAGGACATCTTGTCTAACATCTTTAACCTGCAGTTAAATCATCATGTCAGGACATTTTGTCCAACATCTTTCTGCTAAGTTAGTTTTACCAAAATTGATGCCAACCTCAAGGGCTTGGACTCATCAATCTCCCCCTTTGGCAGATTTTGGCTAAAACTAACTTTCATTGACCTACAGAAGCATATCAGGGAGATCACCATCAGAACAGCAGCGGAAAAATAACTTTGTCTCCCCCTCAATCAGTACCTCCTGCAAGCAGTATAGATCTACTCCCCCTCAGTGATTAGTGTAGCGAGCGATTTTGGACGCGGTTGCGAAGCACTATCGCTCTTTGGTGTCTACAGCTCGATTCATTTTTTATCCTATTAAAGCTGATGAAGGAAGGGAAATAGATGTCTCAAATTAACCCTGCTTGCAAACTGAGGTTAAACAGCGGTCTGTTAGGTTACAGATGCTACAAAGATTCGGGGTCTCTATTGGGTGTATTTTTTTAAAAGTGGCGTCGGGTTAGATGTTTAGGACAAATGCTTCTTGATAGATATGTGAGAGTATGGGATTTGGGGTTTTTGTTTAGTGTGCTCGCTAAGATTTTTCTTTCAATTTTATGCCTACGTATTCCCGTTTACCGAAACAGGGAAATCAGAGCGTTCGTAGTTCCTCCTATTCTATGGGAGGAAATGGTTCCTTTGGTGTCTTGTTCAAAGCCCAAGACGTGAAGCGAAAGGTGGTTTGTATCTTGTTCAAAGCCCAAGATGTGAAGTTAAAAGGGTTTGACTTTAGAGAGGATTTGTCATCTCTAAAGGGGGTCTGTTTGTCACAACTGTTGGGTGACGGGTTATAAAGGAGGATTACTTTAACTAGGATTTGTGAATCCGGCAATGCCATAATTTCCTTTATAGGGGATTTCCAACCTGAAGGAGAAGACTTTAACCCAGTTTAGAGCAATGCCATCTTTCCTTAGGAATTTCTCATGCTAAAAGAGGGACAGTGGCATGGATGCAGATGATCCAGAGGCTTGCCGCTTACATCGATTAGATGAAAGGGAAGGAGTTGTTGGTGTTTGTGTACTGTGAACGAGGCACAACTTTGATGCTAAAAGGTTGATTGGACCAACCAGTGGTTTTCTTATATAAAGCCTAAGATGAGGCTATTATGTGTCTCGTACAAAGCCCGAGAGAGAAGCTAAAAGGTTTTGACTCAACGAGGGAGTCTTGTAGTATCTCGTATAAAGCCCGAGATGAAGGCTATTTGACTCAACAAGAGAGTTTTTTGTATCTCATACAAAGCCCGAGATGGAGGCTAAAATTTGTTTGGCTCAATAAGAACCTTTTTGTATCTCGTATAAAGCCCGAGATGGAGGCGAAATGGGTGATTGACTCAACGAGGGAGTCTCTTATGTGTCTCGTACAAAGCCCGAGAGAGAGGCTAAACGTTGTTTGACTCCGCTGGGGAGAATCATTGTATAAAGCCCAAGAGAGAGGCTAACTTCACTGGAGAAGGATCATTATACAAAGCCTAAGAGGAGGCTATGGTTACTGTTTCAGTTGAGTGACAGGTCCAGTATACTGATTTTGAAAGAGAAAATCAGTTCTTATATGAGCAACACTGTACTCAAGGATTTGATTCGAGGATCCGGGTTATTCATGTTCTTTAAGGAAGTGGGGAATCCGAAGGGTATTGAGACTGTCCGAGTCTACGGGTTTTCTTCCTATTTAACGAAGGGGTCACTTGAGAATGTCTTTGAGACTCAAGGATATTAGACTGTCCAAGTCTGGAGTTTCATCTTTTGTACTATGCTTTGAGAATCAGTAGTAGACTCTTTGAAAGGACTGTTCTATGAAGATGACTAGGTTCTGTTCCTATACCTCTAGGAGGTCGTTGGGACAATTTGTACGAAGCCCAAGAGGAGGCTAGAAACTTTTAAGAAGCCGAGTGGTCCTTGTACTAAGCCCAAGAGGAAGCTATCATTCCCGGAGGAAGAAATCATTATACGAAGCCTAAGAGTAGGCTGTGAATACTTCTAAGAAGCCGAAGGGTCCTTGTACTAAGCCCAAGAGGAGGCAGGGTTGCTTTTAGGAAGCCTGTGGGTCCTTGTACGATGCCCAAGAGGAGGCCGATGCTTTTAAGAAGCCGATGGGTCCCCAAACCCCAAGAAATTCAAGACAGGCTATTCACGAGGAATAGATCAAGCCAGGAAAGTTCGAGAATTTGGAAGAAACTCAAGAGATGCCATTCACGGAGAAAAGATCATCTCTGGGGAATAGAATTTCTTGACAAGTGTTTTTAAGAAGCCTGTGGGTCCCCAAACCCCGAGAAGTTCTAGACATGCCATTCACCGAGAATAGATCAAGCCAGGAAAGTTTGAGAATTTGGAAGAAACTCAAGAGATGCCATTCACGGAGAAAAGATCATCTCTGGGGAATAGAGTTTCTTTGACAACTTCTACGAGTGACAGTCTATGAAAGGGTTCACCAGGAATGCTGCCTTTCATGTCTCCATATTGTTTAACCCCAAGAGGAGGGAAGACTGTGTCTGGTAATCCTATGGGGATCTACTTTTGACTATTTAAGAGTGATCAATGGGCTTAATGCTAAACGTAGTTGCCGGGGAAACTCTAAATATCTATACTATTATTACACAGTTGATATGAGTTTATGAAAGAAGACTTACAGTGAAACAGCCCTACAATACAGTTATATGTATATGAAAGCGGTAAATGAAAGCATATAAACACTTACTCGGTTGTAGAGCTTCCATGCTGTTGGTTAGTTGTTCAACAAAGACAGATTGAAAACAACAGTATATTCAAAATCAAAGGAGAAAGTGCTTTGAAAAAGAAAGATTTGGGGCTTACAGCTCAAGGAGAGGCCCAGGGTTTTATCAGTGAGCGCACTGTTTGAATTTGTACAGAGGGACTTATACAAGTGACTAAGGCCCAAAAAGGTTTTCTGTACAAAGGGATGGGTCTTACACTCTCTCAAGAGGCCAAAAAGGTTTAAAGAAAAAGAGTGGGGCTTATAACACGAGGGTAGGCCCAATTGATTTTTCGTTAAAAATGGCGATCACGCCAAAGTTTTATTTTAACGCAGAGGGACTTATACAATAAGTGAGGCCCAAGATTGTTTTTGGTTAAAAGGGGGTCAGGTCTTACACTCTATTAGAGGCCCAAAAGTTTTGAATGGGTCTTATAGCTCAAGGAGAGGCCCAGATGGTTTATCTTTAAACTGGTGACGATCGTGCCAAATTTAAAAATGTACAGAGGGACTTATACAATAAGTGAGGCCCAAAATATTTCTGTACAAGTGGGTTGGGTCTTACACTCTAATAGAGGCCCAAATGAGTTTTAAGAAAAGAAATGGGTCTTACTACTCGAGGGTAGGCCCAAGGTTTTTTGTTTTGAAAAGGCGACGATCGCGTCGTTTGTTTTTTACGGTATCGGGACTTATACAATGCACTGAGGCCAAAAAATGATTTGGTCAAAAAAGGATTGGGTCTTACACTCTATTAGAGGCCCAAAGTGTTTTGAAAATGATTTATGAGGGTTGAATTAATCCAAAACCTTAATTTGTTTTCAAAAATGTATTTAATTGAATAAAAATTCAATTAAAATGATCAAAATTGTTTAACATATGGAAAACAAATTGTGATCTTGGATTAATGCTTCAAAAATTAAGTATTGACCTACAAAATAATTAGAAGGCATTAAAAGTTGCAAAATCAAGGTGGAAAAAAATATTTTAAATGTTAAAAACAATTAAAACATTAATTCTTTGCAAAAATATCAATTATACAAAATAAATAATATTTTTGGGATTTTTTGAGAAATTACAATATTTTAACATTTTTGTGAATTATTAAAAAAAGAATCAACTCAAAATCATTAAAACTCAGAGAGAAATTAATTTTTGAATCAATTAAATAAAAACACAAAATTCAAATATTTGAATTTTCAAAAAATGGCGCCAAGAACACACCAAGAACACGCGCGTGTTCTGGGTTTGCCCAGATTTGCATTTTCTCTCCAATCTCACTGAATACTTAATCATATCATGTAATCCACATACCAATCAACTCGTTTCAACCTTACGATCATGTCTATGACAATTAATTTCATTTAAATTAAGCATAAAACAAGAAATCACGAAAAATCCTCAAGAACCCTAATTTCTGCATGAAGGCTAGGATTTTTGATACACGATTCAAACAATGCAATTAATTGAGGGGAAACATTCCATGCATGATTATGAACATATGGCCAAATTATTGTGCAGCAAAAATTGCATGGATCATAGAGTTAGAAGAGCTCATGCTTACCACTTGCAGCTGGTGATCGTGATTTGTGTTGGAGGTGTTACAGCTAGGTTCCAATGATCTGGATAGCTTCCCTAGGTGCCATGGAGTGTGTATGAATGCTTGGAATGGATTGAAATGATCTGGAACTTGAGATGGTACCCCAACTGCAAATCTGTCAAGAACTTGAGCAATTGGCCGGTGATTTTGTGAAATATGTGTTCCAGATGTTATGTGAGTGTTTGGATCACTTCTATATGATGTATGTGAGGTGTGTGAGTGATTGGTTTGGTTGGAAAAGCTCTCAAACTCAAAACCCGATAGTGACTTGCCTTAGAAGGCAAAATTGGAGTGAAAGAAGAGATTTTGAGGAAAGCATCTGTTTGATGGCTTTGATGTACTCAAACTGATCACAATTGAGCTCTATTTATAGTAGAGCAAGTTTGTTTTGCAAGGAATAGTGAATGGCAACTGCTGAATAGGTTTGGCCAATGTTGGCAAATGAAAATCCAAGTCTCCTCTAGCCATTGACTAGAGGTTAGGGCACAGGCTGCTGGTCCCCTTGGTCTTGGATAAGTCTTGGCTGAATTCAGTTGAGAATGGCTCAGTCCATGCTACCTTGATGCTTCCATTGAATGCTCCAATCCAAAATTGGAGTCTTGTCCCTATTTTGGCAATTCTAGGTTCAACATGCTATTTCTTGTTCCAAAGACTTTGGAGGCTTGGCTCAGTGATTGTCCCCTTTAGATTCAATCCTCAGAGGTGTCCAAGTGGATAGGAGCATTTGTATTTGGATTATTTTGGCAAATCGACCAAATGTGTAAAAATCTGCCTTGCCTTGGCAGATTTCAGCAAGGCAACTTGCCAATGTCATATCTCATGACTCAAATTGAATTTGGTAACGTTCTTGGCCATTTTGGAAAGCCCTTACATGATACAACAACTGTTTGAACATGTTTGGTTTTGATCTCTTTTGAATCCAAGTGAAAAATCCTCCTACATTTGGAAAAAAAGTAAGGCAAAATCTGACTTAGTGAAATTTTCATTAAGTGTTGGAACAAAGTGACTTTTCTTGATTTTGATCACTCCATAACTCAAAATCCATGAGGAATTTGGACATAGGTCAGTATGAAGCTTTTGTAGAGGGCAATGAGATCTACAAATCAAGCTTTGAATGGGGAACAATGGCCTTGTGGTTTAGGAGTTATGGTCCTCCAAAGTTGGCACATTAGTGTTACTTTTTCCATAACTTAGAAATTTTTCTAAGTTTTTATGGTTACCCCTTTTACAAGTTATCCCACTTTCTTTGATTTTTCTTGATGAATGATGATTCAAATCATACATTAACATCATTTTAGGGTTAAAAATCCATTTTGGTGAAAAATCTCAAAAAGTCAAAGTTGACTTTTGTGCACAGTTGACTTTTTATCAGATGAATTCCAAACTGTGCAATTCTTCATTAAATCATGTCCTTGACCTAAATCAAACTTGATGAACATGTTCCATGGGTGTCATAGGGTATATTGAATCATGTCTTAGGGCTTGGGAGCATGTCCTGGTCAAAAGTCAAAGTTACAGTTGACTTTCCTCGCGAAACCCTAATTGTGGTGCAGATGAAATTGAGACTTGTTGCTCAAGCTTCTTGGATTAATCCATTGTTCCAAATGGATAAATATAGTTCATTAGAGACCCTCAAACCCTCTCTTGAGGTCTTGGCTCATGATTTACCCTAAAAGTCAACTTAGGGGTGAATTAGGTCAAGAAACCCTAATTCTTGATTTTTGATGAATGCATCCCCTGAGGCAAAATTGACTTGATGATTGGGTCCATGAGGTCCCATGAAGTATATTAGGTTATGTTTTGGATCATTGGCTTGTGCCCAGATGAAAAATTTCCATCTGGAGGCCCTGGTCGACCAAAACCTTAATTTGGTGACACTGTCGATCTTGAGACTTGATCCACCTAGAAGGGAGCAGCCTTGTGCTTAATCCTTAAAGTGGGAGTCCTTTTGATCCATTGTGGATATTTTAGAGGTTAGACAAGTTGAAGATCAAGTCATTCCTTGATTGATCCTTTGTCTAAAGCTCTGAGAGGGCTTAAAACCCTAATTTTGATTGTAGTGGATGCTCACCCATCTTTGGGGAGACTGATGAAGTATGATGGTTCCTCCATATTGTGATGATGATTTTCACAATAATGGGAAATCTTAGTGGTCAAAATTTGGGGTATGACAGATGCCCCTATTTAATCTTCTTGGACACGAAGGTGTGAATGACGAAGGTATTCGGGCATTCGGGGTGCAAGAGGATTAAATATCGGACTACCCAAAATTTTGATGGTGGTTATGAATGGTAGCTTACCCATTCATCTTCTTTAGCTAAGCGATGATGCTTAGAAAAGGTAAACTTCCCCTCGATCCTGGTCTTCAGCCAAGGAGCTGGTCTCAGTTTCCTTTTGGGATAAACCTCCCCTCGATCCTGGTTTCCTACCAAGGAACTGGTCTAAAATTCTGATTTAAACCTCCCCTCGATCCTGGTTTCCTACCAAGGAACTGGTCTTAGTTGCCGTTGTAAACTTCCCCTCGATCCTGGTTTCCTACCAAGGAACTGGTCTCAGTTGTCGTTGTAAACTTCCCCTCGATCCTGGTTTCCTACCAAGGAACTGGTCTCAGTTTCTTCCGTCAAAAAACTTTATTGACAAGGGATACTATTTGTAGCAGTTTTCCTCAAACTTCTCGCTGGTTTTCCTGGGGAGATGCCATTTGACGAAAAAAATTTGATGTCAGAGTTGCTGGGGAACCCAGTCGTCTGAGTTGTAGAGTTGCACAAACTTCTCTGTTGGAGACGCCATTTGCCGACTCTATCTGGGGAAAGCGAGTCTCTTGAGAGGCTGCTTCTGCGTGGGATCTTACATCATACTTTTCTCGGGATCTTCCCGGAGAAATGCCATATGATGGGGTCCAATTTTGAGGTGTCGCTGACCTTTTCATCAGCGGTCTTTTCGGAGCGAAACTGGCATGCTGCCGAATCTCTGATTACGAGGCTTTCTCTGTGGATTTTCCTTAATCCGGGAAAGCAAGGATATCATCTTCAATGGCGAAGAGTGATGCTGACTAAAAGTTCCTCTGGTTTTTTAGAGGTTCAAGTTATCAAAGTGGTCAAGGGCCAACTTCCTTCCAGAAATAAACTGGAGGTGAGGTTGTTCAAACGCAGCGTTTCCTGACGAGGCAAGAACTGACAACTCGATTGAGAGAACTTCTATCACTAGGGGACAAGACCGACTAGAGTGATAGTGATGCAATATGAAATGTGAATGCAAATCAATAATGCATGATGTATGTATATATATGCTGACAAAATTGACGCGACATACAAACTAAAAGATGAACATGACTGGATACGCGGCCATCACGGGGCGAAAAAGTATCGCTGGTTCAAGATATCAATTCCACCTTGCTTAGGAAAGATAGTCCCTGTTGGGGAGCTATGTTGGTCGAGCTTAGGAGATGAGAACTCGGCCGAGGCGTGTTAGATGAAACAAGGTCTCTGACACAGTTGATCCTTCATTTAGGCGTACTGGCTTTTTAGAAGGAGTACTTTGATTCTGCACTTTGAGGTTCGATTACTTCTGGAGAAGCGACCGATGTTCTTCTGATGTTCAATAGTCAAAATAAATTGCCGTCTTTATTAAAAAGAAGAAAATTTTTTAACAAGTAAATTCATTTTTGTTTTATTTCAAGAATCGTTAATCATGTTAACAACGTCGCTCTGTAAAGCTAAACCAAATAAGAATTACAAACAAAAGCACAAAGGCTCAAATTTCATTGATAAGATGGAGATCAACCGAACGCGTGATTCCAAAGAGTATATACAAAGCTAGAAAATGGTAATTTACAAGGAAAAGGGCTACGTTGAAACATAACGACCACTATCCTTCTACCAACTTTGAATTCTGGGCATCCTGAGCTTCTGTCAAAGATGACCTTGAGTGGAGTTTTCTGACGGATGATGTAACTGCTGCTGAGGGACCTGCCTCAGTTGAACATAGTTACTTGCCATTATCCCTAATTTTTGCCTGGATTGTACTGTGATGTTTCCAATCCACCGGGATGATTTTTTTTCATGTCTCTAATTTTTGCCTGGACCGCCCTTTTCGGGTTTTCAATCCACCGAGACGTTTTTTTTTTTTTAGTTTAGGCGAAGTATTTCTTGACTACATCAACATTTGTGGGGTAGGCAAATTCCTCTCTGTCCATGGTTGCAAGTCTCAAGTCGCCGCCTGAGAAAGCTTTCGTGACCACATAGGGGCCATCATAATTTGGAGTCCACTTGCCCCGAGAATCAGTGAGAAATGATTGTATCTTCTTGAGCACAAGGTCTCCTTTCCTGAAGATGCGAGGTCGAACCTTTTTGTCGAACGCCTTCTTCATTCTCTATTGATATAATTGACCATGGCATAGTGTCGTTATTCTCTTTTCTTCGATCAGATTCAGTTCGTCGTGTCAGCTTTGACACCATTCAGCTTCGGTAAGCTTAGCTTCCATCAATACTCAGATTGACGGGATCTCTACTTCTATGGGGAGCACTGCTTCCATGCCATACACTAGAGAGAAAGGGGTTGCCCCTGTTGAAGTGCGGACAGATGTGCGATAACCGTGAAGAGCAAATGGTAGCATCTCGTGCCAGTCTTTGTAGGTTACAACCATCTTTTGAACGATCTTCTTAATGTTTTTGTTAGCCGCTTCTACCGCTCAGTTCATCTTGGGTCGGTAGGGAGATGAGTTATGATGTTCGATCTTGAACTCTGTGCATAACTCTTTCATCATCTTGTTGTTTAAGCTAGATCCATTATCAGTAATGATCTCGCTTGGAACACCATAACGGCAGATGATATTGTTTTTGATAAAGCGGACCACCACTTGTCGAGTTACATTGGCGAATGACGCTGCTTCGACCCACTTGGTGAAATAGTCAATGGCTACTAAAATGAACCGATGTCCGTTTGAAGCCTTAGGTTCGATCAAGCCAATCATGTCGATTCCCCATATGGAAAAAGGCCACGGGGAAGATAGAACTTTGAGATATGATGGTGGTACATGAATTTTGTCGGAGTATATCTGACACTTGTGACACCTCCTCATGTACTTGTAGCAATCGGATTCCATGGTCAACCAATAGTACCCTACTCTCAGAATTTTTCTCGCCATTGTGTGTCCGTTGGCATGAGTGCCAAAGGATCCTTCATGAATTTCTTTCATAAGCATGTCTGCTTCTGGTCTGTCTACGCATCAGAGCAAGACCATGTCAAAATTTCTCTTATAGAGAGTGTCACCGCTCCGGAAGAAGTTTCCAACCAATCTTTTGAGGGTTTTTCTGTCTTTCCTGGATGCCCCAGATGGGTACTCTTGTTTCTGAAGGAAGCATTTGATATCGTGATACCAAGGTTTGTCGTTTATGACTGCTTCGATCGTGAAGACGTAGGCGGGCCGTTCAAGGCGCATTATGTCGATCTTAGGTAGGTCATTTCATTGACCTACGCTAATCATGGAAGAGAGAGTGGCTAAAGAGTCAGCCATGTGATTCTCATTACGAGGGACGTGATGAAACTCGACTCTGTTAAAGAAAGGTAACAACCTTCTTGCATAGTCTTTGTAAGGAATCAACCCTGATTGGCATGTGTTCCAATCTCCTTTTATCTGATTGATAACCAGGGCTGAGTCGCCGTATACGTCCAAGTTTTTGATCCTTAAATCAATCGCTTCTTCGAGACCCATAATACAAGCTTCGTATTCGGCCTCGTTGTTCGTACATTTGAACCTAAGTCTGGCAGTGAAAGGAATGTGGGTACCCTGAGGGGTAACAATGATTGCCCCAATTCTGTTCCCATAATGATTAACTGCTCCGTCAAAGATAAGTCCCCATTGGGAACCTGGTTTTGGCCCTTCACTGGGTAACGGTTCATCGCAATCTTTCATTTTTAGATACATGACATCTTCGTCTGGGAAGTCAAACCCGGTTGATTCTTGATCGTCAATCGGTTGATGAACCAAATGATCGGCTAAAATACTCCCCTCAACGGCTTTCTGAGCGTGGTACTCTTTGTCATATTCTGATAACAGCATCTGCCAACGGGCAATTCTTCCCGTAAGAGCAGGTTTTTCGAAGACATACTTGATTGGATCCATTTCTGAGATTAACCAAGTAGTATGACGAATTATGTATTGGCGAAGACGTTTGGCTGCCCAAGCCGAAGCGCAACAAGTTTTCTCAAGCATCGTGTACCGAGTTTCGCAGTCGGTGAATTTCTTGCTCAAATAGTAAATGGCAGACTCTTTCCTTTTGGTTTCGTCCTGTTGGCCCAGTACACATCCCATTGAGTCCTCTAGAACTGTGAGGTAAATGATCAGTGGTCTTCCTTCCACTGGAGGTGATAGAATCGGAGGATTCAACAGATATTCCTTGATACTGTCGAAGGCGGTTTGGCAATCTTCTGACCAAACACAATCCTGGTTCTTTTTTAGTAATTTGAAAATCGGCGCACAGGTCGCGGTCATGAGGAATATGAATCTGGAGATGTAGTTCAAACGTCCCAAGAATCCCCTGACTTGTTTTTTAGTTTTTGGAGAAGGCATTTCTCGAATGGCCTTGACCTTGTCAGGATCGACCTCAATTCCTTTCTGGCTGACGATGAACCCTAAGAGTTTCCCTGAACGGACATCGAAGGTGCAGTTGTTGGGATTTAAGCGGAGCTTGAATTTTCTTAAACGTTCGAACAATTTTGACAGATGTTCAACGTGCTCACTCTCTGTTTTTTATTTTGCAATCATATCATCGACATATACCTCGATTTCTTTGTGTATCATGTCATGAAACAAAGTAGTCATGGCCCTTTGATAGGTTGCCCTGGCGTTCTTCAAACCGAACGACAACACCTTGTAACAAAATGTACCCCATGGGGTAATGAACGAAGTTTTCTCCATGTCTTTCAGCGCCATCTTGATTTGGTTATAGCCCGAGAATCCATCCATGAAGGAGAAAATTTTGAACTTTGCTGTACTGTCAACCAGCATGTCAATGTATGGTAAAGGAAAGTCATCCTTTGGACTAGCCTTGTTCAGATCCCTATAATCGACACACATTCTGACCTTTCCGTCCTTTTTCGGAACGGGGACGATGTTGGCTAACCATTGAGGATATTCAGATGTAGCGAGGAAACCTGCGTCGATCTGTTTCTGTACCTCCTCTTTGATTTTGATGGCCATGTCCGGGTGAGTGCGTCTCAACCTCTGCTTTACTGGCGGACATTCCAATCTTAACGGTAAATGATGTTCCACGATGCTGGTATCCAACCCTGGCATATCCTGATAGGACCAAGCAAATACATCGGGGAATTCTTTGAGAAGCTTTATCAAACCCTCTCTGGCAGTGGGACTGAGCAGTGCCCCAATCCTGATTTCTTTTCTCTCTTTTTCTGAACCCAAGTTTACCGTTTCCAACGGCTCTTTGTGAGGTTCAATGGACCTTTCCTCTTGTCTGAGTAATCAGGAGATCTCTTCTGGAATTTCGTTGTCAGATTCTTCTTCAGCCTCGAATACCGGGAACTCAAAGTTGGGAGAAGGCATCGGATCGTATGTTTCAACAGGGTTTAAAACAAGAAATCTGCATGACGTGATGGTTCGTGTTTAGAAGAGATAGAGAAAATGCAAGTGTGTGCAGTGTATTTATTTTACTGCTTGTTTTTATTTGAATTGTTTTTTTAGGATTACCATTTTTTGAAAAACGAAAAGAGAAAACAGCAATTAATGCGGGAATTACAGAACGACGTTATTTTATTAATGAACAAGTCGATCCTTGAAACTACAACCCTATAAAACAAAACTCTGCCGCTTTGGGCAAAGCGGAGAGCGAAATTTACAGAAAGCGAGCCCTATCAAAACATCCATTTCACCTGGGCAGGGTGAAAGGTTAAAGATCGCAATTACTTTGCCTGATGAACGATCTTCAGACCATCAACAGCGACCCACTGGCGGCGAACTCCTCGGTGAATCACAAAGTCTGGCACCTTCCTTGATTTGTCTTCAGAAATTACGCTGATTTCTGGTGGAGCAGGATCATTGGAATCTGTCTCCCAGGCAGAGTTGTCGTAGGAGAATTCCTCTGTTGCATTTTGCAGAGTAGTTGTGCTCTCAGCTGTATCTCCCCATCCAGTTGGCTGGATATCTTCGAGCCTGATACGAGAGCTTTCGGGAGCGATGTACATGACCGTATAGTCAAATTTTCCACTTGGTTGTCCCAAGGTGTCCCACACCTCTCTGGAACTGGAGGGGTCATCCCTCTCGATGACGTTGACCTCGGGAAATGCATAGTTGATGAATTCTAGTCCTGTAAACATTGCAAATTCATCGTCATGTTGAGTAGTTTCTGAATGACCTAAGTGTTGATCCCATGACATGGTGGGACACAGGTATTCTGTTCAATGACGGTCAACTGATTTTCATTGTTCGGCTGACTCTCTTGCCCCAAGTTTCCTGGATAAGGTTGCCACATTGGCAAACCATCCATTGGGCCATAGTAGTCGTGGTCAAAGTTATCTTTCATCGGAGTATCTTCCTCTAATGAATTTGGCAAAGCACGGCATCCTTCCGGATCACAATCCCCGTATATCTTTTCGACATCTGATCGTGGTATAAATCTCGGACTCTGTGCAGGATAGAAAAATGGCGTAGGCACCTCTTCCTGAGACATATAACCGTCCTCGTTAAGATAGGACTTCCATTCTTCATCTGTGTCAGAGGGATCTTCCTCATTGATAGCTTGGACTGCTTGAGACACTGGGTGAAGGAAACCTCCACTGTGGAAGAAGTTCTGAATGGGATGAAGACTTCCATCGCTGGCAGCTGTCTGGGTACAACTTGCAGAAAAACCAAGACCCTTCTTTGTTTTATTATCAATAGGAATGACAAGCTGTCCCCATCCGGTTGTATCGGTACTCTCGACCGCTTTGATAGCATCTTTGTATGAGGAAATCGAGGTTCCTCCTTGGGATTGATTGTCCTTGCTCACCGATAGTGCTTGGAACTGAGTTCCAATAACCTCCTCGGGTTCTATACCAGTAGATGATGATAATCTACTCACGAGCAAGGCCTGTTCTCCATAGACTGTGACAAGTTGACCGTTCTGAACGAACTTTAGCTTTTGGTGGAGGGTCGAAGTGACCGCTCCAGCCTGATGTATCCAAGGTCTTCCTAATAAACAACTGTATGTTGCCCGGATGTCCATGACTTGGAAAGTGACTTGGAAAGTGTGAGGACCAATAGTTATGGGAAGATCAACTTCGCTGATAACTGTTTTTCTAGATCCGTCGAACGCTTTGACGACAACCTCGCTGGTTCTCATCGGAGGGCCTTTGAATGATAATTGCATTAAAGTGGACTTCGACATAACATTCAGGGCTGACCCTGTGTCTACCAGTACGCTGGCTAAAGCATCGTCCTGGCAGTTAACTGTAATGTTGAGCGCCATGTTATGACGGCGACCCTCTTCAGGTAATTCCTCATCACTAAATCCCAAATTATTGCAGGAAGTGATGTTAGAGACAATGCTATCGAACTGTCTGATCGTTACATCCTATTCCACAAAGGCTTGCTCCAAGACTTTCTGTAGAGCCTCCCTGTGGGCTTCTGAACTGAGTAACAGTGATAATACCGAGATCTTTGAAGGAGTCTGTAACAGCTGATCGACAATGTTATATTCACTCCTTTGGATGAGCTTCAGCATCTCATCATTATTTTTCGAAAGGTCGGGATTACTGGATTGACCGACTGATGGATCGGGAGTTTCTGTCTGAAGTTCCTTTCCCTTGTTAGGTTCCCCAACCCCTCGGTTGAAGATTCGGCCACTCCATGTTACACGACTGATGTCTGCAATATTCACGACGGAGGGTAACGGAATTTCCTTTCCATTTTCAACTGTCGTTGCACCGTATTTGTAAGGGATTGCCTTAGTTGATTCATACGGTAGTGGTCCCAGTAGATAGATGACTATGGGAACCTTCTGATTTTTCTGATCATCATAAGTAATCTCGATTCGTTCCTGGTTGGGAATTCTTGATTCGTCAAGTAGAGGGATGATGGCAAAAACATCCCTGGTTCTATGATGACCAGAGATTGTGACAACGTCCTCGACTTGATCGACAAGGTAGTTCGGCGTCCAGTTGATGGGTCCAGAACCCGGATATGGGCGAATCTCTCCACGATCCACCTGACCCTGAAGAGTTGCTCTCACAAGGTAACACCCTTGGTTACTTTCCGAACAGACACTACAACGGTCATAGTTATGTGGTGGCACCTGACCACGCCCACTTTGAATACAATGTAACCTCACTAGGTTAGCTTCCACAAATCAGACATCCTGACTTTGACGCCGAGTGCGACTCCTGTTATTGATACTAATCTGCTGAGTATCTTCATCCATGTAGATTGGCATCCACCAATGATTTAACAAGTGCTGAAGTGCCTCCTGGACAAGGGTACAACCTCGATCGTTTTCGCAACCTGCTTTACAGCTTTGATAGTCATGTGATATTAAGAATCCGAGTCGAACCTGTTCAGCATGTAACTCTACCAGGTTGGTATTCATCACGCGAATTCAAAGATTTGAACCATATTGATCTGATAAGGATCCCTATCATGGTAGTCTTGGATCCATCCAAGATCCATCTGACGCTGGAGGGCCTCCTGTATGAAAGAGCATCCCTGTTTGTTTACCGAACAAGTCAGACAGGAACTGTAATTGTGCCGCGGCAGATTATGATACTGGCTTTGCCTTGAGTGCATTGCCACCAGATTGACATTCATTGCATGGATGTCGTGGTTCTGAATGACGTTGGAGTTCGTATAAACCATGCTAACTCCACGAACTCGGTGCTCTTGGATCCATCCGAGATCCATTTGTTCCTGTAGAGCTGATTGCACCACAGAACATCCCTGATTGTCTTTAGAGCAGATATCACACTGATGATAGTTATGAGGTGGCACATGGCCATATCCACTCTGTCTACAATGCATCTTGAATTGACTGCAGCCTTCTCATGTTGAGGCAGCGGGTTCGTGAGAACATTAGGATTTGTATCTTTGAAGGATAAGACCCCGCTCCTAACAAGTTTTTGCACGTCGGACTTGAAATTGAGACAAGTCTCTATGTTATGCCCTGATCCTCCTTGGTGGTAAGGGCAAGTTTGATCCACCTTAAACCAAAAAGGCAGATTTTTCAGTACTGTAAGAGGAGATTTAGTCTGAATGTGCCCCTTAGCCAGTAGTAATGGAAATAGTTCTGCGTACAACATGGGTATAGGATCAAACCCTGATGGTCGTGTTGTACGGTTGTTGTTATATGGAGGACGAGCCTGCTGAAGAGGCTATTGTGTCCTTTGCTGATCAGGTTGGCTCTGCGCAACCTGAGGTTGATACGTAGGAATAGGCGCAGGGCTGATAGCAGGAGTTACAGCTGCTACCGACTGATAACGTCGCCTTTGCTTTCCGAGAGAGATATTCCCAATATCTTGCTTTTTTTTCTTAGGGAGAGCACTACCGTATTTTTTAGTACCGCTCGTCGATCCAGTGTCTTTTACCAAACGTCCTTCTTAGACGGCTTCCTCAAGACGTACGCCCATGCCCACCATCTCGGTGAAATCACTGGGTGCACTGGCAACCATTCGGTCATAGTAAAATGAGCTTAAGGTCTTTAAGAAGATCTTTGTCATCTCTTTTTCCTCAAGAGGTGGACAAATTTGAGCGGAAATTTCACGTCACCTTTGAGCATACTCCTTAAAAGTTTCCTTGTCCTTTTGCGACATCGATCTGAGTTGATCTCTGTCGGGTTCCATGTCCAAATTGTATTTGTATTGTTGGACGAAGGCAGTACCAAGATCTCTGAAAGTGCTGATCGTAGTACGGTTTAAACCCATGTACCATTTTAATGCGGCACCGGTTAAACTATCCTGGAAGTAGTGAATCAGTAGGTCCTGATTCTCCGTCTGAGCTGACATCCGCCAAGCGTACATCACCAGATGGCTCTGAGGGCAAGAGTTACCCTTGTATTTTTCAAAGTCGGGCACTTGAAACTTGTGCGGGACTTTCACATTAGGGACCAGACAAAGGTCTGCGGCGTCCTTTCCAAATAGATCCTGACTGCGGATGGCTTGCAGTTCCTTCTGCATTTCCAAGAACTGTTCCTGGAATTCATCCATTCGGTCAAACATAGTTTCTTTTTTACCAGAAGGTATCTGTGGAATCTCTCCTTTCGGGACAGTGTGCACCACAGGGGGTGGTACCGTGACTAAGGCAGTGAATCTTGGCATTTCCCAAAGTTTGTAACCTTCAGGAGTCTTCAATATGCCTCTGGCATCTTCGCTTTCCCGAAGTTTGTAACCTTCAGGCCCAGCGGCTTCTATTATGATTCCCTGATCCTCAGTGATCGGCGGAACATATCCTTCCGGGATATAGTTAACAGGCATGCCCCAAGGACAATCTTTTGGCATTTGATACCTAGGATCATACTTCTCCACTATGGGCGTTGAGGTGATCTCTGAGATCACAGTCCTTTGTAGCTGAGCTTTTGCCATGGCTTGCATGTCGTTACGAAGCTTTCTCAGAGCGTCGATCTTTTCCTTCAACTCTCTGTTTTCTTCCTCAAGATCATCCATCTTTTTCTGACGATTGGCCCGAGTATTGTATGAATGAGACAGTTTGACTCTAGAATCGAGACACAAACGTGAGATTCGTAGGTAAGAAGAATACGCGATGTGAGAATGATGAATGCAATGATTATATTAATCGTTCTTTTGGTTTAATCAAAATAAACTTCGACAATTAGATTGCAAATATCAAACAGTGGGGAAACCCCTTTTTATTGAATTCAAAGGATTACACAAATGGAAATACAGTAGATTACAATGTGCAGAAACAGAAACCTAAGCTAATGGGTCCCGAGTCCTCTCTGAAGAGAAATCGGGTGCTGATTCTGGTATCTTCCTTTTCTTTGACCGGGGCTCTTGGGCCGTTGTCGCGTTGTCATTCCTTTGCCAGGTGAAAGGAGTGAGCAAATTCCTTTGGTCATCTTGATTCTCTATAGCATGTTGCTCCAAAATCTCAATTAGAGCGTCCTTATCTTTCAACAGTTGATGTATTTTGATGCACTCTATGTTGAGGGTGCGGTACTTGTTCTTCCAAGACCTTCTCTCCTTTTGAACTTTGTTGAGAGTAACCTAAAGCTTTTCAGTTTCCGTCATGAAGTACATGACAGATTCCCTCGGCAGAAGAATTCCGTAATGAGGATAAGGCATCTTTAGCTTGAGAGCTCTAGTTTGTACCCAATGGAGATAAGGCTCCACCGAGACACAGTCCGGTTTTCCTAGAGACTCCCGTCCTTTCTTATGAACATGCTTCCAGGCCTGCACTATTTCTGTCTTTAGTGCTCTGTCATTTTCTCCTTCCTTGAAGAAAAGACCTTCCAGATGAGCATTCCGTGGGACGTGCCTCATCGGGTATCCAAATTGACGACGAACGAGAACTGGATGGTAATTGATTCCTCCCTTAATTCCTATAAGGGGTACGTTGGGGAAGTTTCCACAACGATCAATGATTCTGATTCCATCATAGATCATATTACATCAATCTACATCAGAGTTGGTAAGAGACATGATCTTCTGCGACCAACGTAAGACACTCTTACAATCCCAAAAAGCAGCAGACTTGGGCAAGTGGGAGATAAACCATTTGTAAAGAAAAGGTACACAGCATGTGATCTCCCCTCCGCTGTACAAATTTCCCAAGTGTACAGAATGATACGCATCTGCGAGCAAAGTCGGCACAGGGTTTCCAATGAGAAAAACCTTAATGGAGTTGATATCGACGAAGTTATTGATGTTGGGAAACAAAAATAACCCGTAGGTGAGCAAGACAAAGATGCTTTCAAAAGCAGTCACGTTTCCTATACTGGCAAAATACAGGGCTTTCTTTGTCAAGAACTGGGCTGGCAAACCTTGGATGCCACCCTTAGCGGTCATGTGAGTCTTGACCTCTGACTCGTCCAAATGAATTGCTTTTGCAATGGTCTGATTCTTTGGAATTTCTTCCAGTCTAGAAAATGGAGCTCGATCAGTGATATGTAAATCAATCAGATGAGAATACTCCTCCAGCGTTGGTGTGAGCTGGTAATCCGGGAATATGAAGCAGTGATAAACTGGATCGTAGAATTGAACAAGCGCGTCCATGATTCCCTCAATCACATGGACCCTTAACAGTGGTAGCAGACCTCCGTACTTGGCTCTGAAAGCCTCTTGGTTTGTGATCATCCCTGCTAACCTTCTCAAATCCTCTAGCTTTGGAACCTTGAAGGTATACCTATGGGTTCTCCTTCTACCGAAATCCATTAGCGCAATCCTTTTCTCTGATATTTGCAATCACGCTCTTAGTTTAATTTGAAAAACAGAGAGACTAGAAGAGAAATTTTTTTGAATGTTTTAATGTTTTTTAAATGAATGCATGAATGCAGCACACAAAAACATAGAAAAAACATGGGGTCAAAGGGTCGTTGTCATGAAGTCAAGGCTCTACCCATCCCCAAAGGTTTATACTAGGGTGATTTTTGTACCTGTACTCATTATCATCAGCTCCTCCCAGGAAAGCAAAACAACAAGCGGATCGCCAGCGAGTTGTAGAGCAATCTTAGAGTAAGTTCCATTCACCGAGAATAGATCACCAGCCTCAAATGAGGGTAGTATCGCGTGATAACTATTTCCGATAGTTTCCGCACTACAAAAGGGTTTGGCTCCTCAGCTTCTCAGACATCACAATCGGCCCATTGCCTATGAGAGGGAATGGGTTTCATTGGTCAGCCTCCACTGAGGTTGATGGTCGACCTCGTCGCCATCACTTATCTTAAGTGTATACTCAATCTTTCCACATGCGGCATCACACGCATTCCCATTAGCAGAAAAATAAACAGGTATAGCAATTAGGAAAAGCAGTATATATATTTATCCTAAACATCCTAGACCTTTAAAGCTATGAATCCTAAGTTCCTGACAGAAAATGGGTTCCCCGGCGGAAGCCCTAATCTGTGGTTTTCACACAAGAGAAGAGAAAAAAGGTTAGAAGGGCCCCAGAGTGGGCGCCACTTTTAAAGTTTCCACCTAATAGATGGGAAGAGAACAAGATCTTGCTACAAAGGTGAGATAGATCCTAATGACACTCCCCAGCAGAGTCGCCATTTGTCCCCAGTGAAGTCGCCATTTTTCTGTAGCGAGCGATTTTGGACGCGGTTGCGAAGCGCTATCGCTCTTTGGTGTCTATAGCTCGATTCATTTTTTATCCTATTAAAGCTGATGAAGGAAGGGAAATAGATGTCTCAAATTAACCCTGCTTGCAAACTGAGGTTAAACAGCGGTCTGTTAGGTTACAGATGCTACAAAGATTCGGGGTCTCTATTGGGTGTATTTTTTTAAAAGTGGCGTCGGTTTAGATGTTTAGGATGGATGCTTCTTGATAGATATGTGAGAGTATGGGATTTTGGGTTTTTGTTTAGTGTGCTCGCTAAGATTTTTCTTTCAATCTTATGCCTACGTATTCCCGTTTACCGAAACAGGGAAATCAGAGCGTTCGTAGTTCCTCCTATTCTATGGGAGGAAATGGTTGCTTTGGTGTCTTGTTCAAAGCCCAAGACGTGAAGCGAAAGGTAGTTTGTATCTTGTTCAAAGCCCAAGATGCGAAGCTAAAAGGGTTTGACTTTAGAGAGGATTTATCATCTCTAAAGGGGGTCTGTTTGTCACAATTGTTGGGTGACTGGTTATAAAGGAGGATTACTTTAACTGGGATTTGTGAATCCGGTAATGCCATAATTTCCTTTATAGGGGATTTCCAACCTGAAGGAGAAGACTTTAACCCAGTTTAGAGCAATGAAATCTTTCCTTAGGAATTTCTCATGCTAAAAGAGGGACAGTGGCATGGATGTAGATGATCCAGAGGCTTGCCGCTTACAGCGATTAGATGAAGGGGAAGAAGTTGTTGATGTTTGTGTACTGTGAACGAGGCACAACTTTGATGCTAAAAGGTTGATTGGACCAACCAGTGGTTTTCTTATATAAAACCTTAGATGAGGCTATTATGTGTCTCGTACAAAGCCCGAGAGAGAAGCTAAAAGGTTTTGACTCAACGAGGGAGTCTTTTAGTATCTCATATAAAGCCCGAGATGAAGGCTATTTGACTCAACAAGAGAGTTTTTTGTATCTCGTACAAAGCCCGAGATGGAGACTAAAATTTGTTTGGCTCAATAAGAACCTTTTTGTATCTCGTATAAAGCCCGAGATGGAGGCGAAAGGGGTGATTGACTCAACGAGGGAGTCTCTTATGTGTCTCGTACAAAGCCCAAGAGAGAGGCTAAACGTTGTTTGACTCCGCTGGGGAGAATCATTGTATAAAGCCCAAGAGAGAGGCTAACTTCACTGGAGAAGGATCATTATACAAAGCCTAAGAGGAGGTTATGGTTACTGTTTCAGTTGAGTGACAGGTCCAGTATACTGATTTTGAAAGAGAAAACCAGTTCTTATATGAGCAACACTGTACTCAAGGATTTGATTCGAGGATCCGAGTTATTCCTGTTCTTTAAGGAAGTGGCGAATCCGAAGGGTATTGAGACTGTCCGAGTCTACGAGTTTTCTTCCTATTTAACAAAGGGGTCACTTGAGAATGTCTTTGAGACTCAAGGATATTAGACTGTCCAAGTCTGGAGTTTCATCTTTTGTACTATGCTTTGAGAATCAGTAGTAGACTCTTTGAAAGGACCGTTCTATGAAGATTACTAGGTTCTGTTCCTATACCTCTAGGAGGTCGTCGGGACAATTTGTACGAAGCCCAAGAGGAGGCTAGAAACTTTTAAGAAGCCGAGTGGTCCTTGTACTAAGCCCAAGAGGAAGCTATCATTCCCGGAGGAAGAAATCATTATACGAAGCCTAAGAGGAGGCTGTGAATACTTCTAAGAAGCCGACGGGTCCTTGTACTAAGCCCAGGAGGAGGCAGGGTTGCTTTTAGGAAGTCTGTGGATCCTTGTACGATGCCCAAGAGGAGGCCAATGCTTTTAAGAAGCCGATGGGTCCCCAAACCCCGAGTAATTCAAGACAGGCTATTCACGAGGAATAGATCAAGCCAGGAAAGTTCGAGAATTTGGAAGAAACTCAAGAGATGCCATTCACGGAGAAAAGATCATCTCTGGGGAATAGAGTTTTGTTGACAAGTGCTTTTAAGAAGCCTGTGGGTCCCCAAACCCCGAGAAGTTCAAGACATGCCATTCACCGAGAATAGATCAAGCCAGGAAAGTTCGAGAATTTCGAAGAAACTCAAGAGATGCCATTCACGGAGAAAATATCATCTCTGGGGAATAGAGTTTCTTTGACAACTTCTACGAGTGATAGTCTATGAAAGGGTTCATCGAGAATGCTGCCTTTCATGTCTCCATATTGTTTAACCCCAAGAGGAGGGAAGACTGTGTCTGGTAATCCTATAGGGATCTATTTTTGACTATTTAAGAGTGATCAACGGGCTTAATGCTAAACGTAGTTGCCGGGGAAACTCTAAATATCTATACTATTATTACACAGTTGATATGAGTTTATGAAAGAAGACTTACAGTGAAACAACCCCACAATACAGTTATATGTATATGAAAGCGGTAAATGAAAGCATATAAACACTTACTCAGTTATAGAGCTTCCATGCTGTTGGTTAGTTGTTCAACAAAGATAGATTGAAAACAATAGTATATTCAAAATCAAAGGAGAAAGTGCTTTGAAAAAGAAAGATTTGGGGCTTACAGCTCAAGGAGAGGCCCAGGGTTTTATCAGTGAGCGCACTGTTTGAATTTGTACAGAGGGACTTATACAAGTGACTGAGGTCCAAAAAGGTTTTCTGTACAAAGGGATGGGTCTTACACTCTCTCAAGAGGCCAAAAAAGGTTTAAAGAAAAAGAGTGGGGCTTATAACACGAGGGTAGGCCCAATTGATTTTTCGTTAAAAATGGCGATCGCGCCGAGGTTTTCTTTTAACGCAGAGGGACTTATACAATAAGTGAGGCCCAAGATTGTTTTTGGTTAAAAGGGGGTCGGGTCTTACACTCTATTAGAGGCCCAAAAGTTTTGAATGGGTCTTATAGCTCAAGGAGAGGCCCAGATGGTTTATCTTTAAACTGGCGACGATCGTGCCGAATTTAAAAATGTACAGAGGGACTTATACAATAAGTGAGGCCCAAAATATTTCTGTACAAGTGGGTTGGGTCTTACACTCTAATAGAGGCCCAAATGAGTTTTAAGAAAAGAAATGGGTCTTACTACTCGAGGGTAGGCCCAAGGTTTTTTGTTTTGAAAAGGCGACGATCGCGCCGTTTGTTTTTGACGGTATCGGGACTTATACAATGCACTGAGGCCCAAAAATGATTTGGTCAAAAAAGGATTGGGTCTTACACTCTATTAGAGGCCCAAAGTGTTTTGAAAATGATTTATGAGGGTTGAATTAATCCAAAACCCTAATTTGTTTTCAAAAATGTATTTAATTGAATAAAAATTCAATTAAAATGATCAAAATTGTTTAACATATGGAAAAAAAATTGTGATCTTGGATTAATGCTTCAAAAATTAAGTATTGACCTACAAAATAATTAGAAGGCATTAAAAGTTGCAAAATCAAGGTGGAAAAAAATATTTTAAATGTTAAAAACAATTAAAACATTAATTCTTTGCAAAAATATCAATTATACAAAATAAATAATATTTTTGGGATTTTTTGAGAAAATAAAATATTTTAACATTTTTGTGAATTATTAAAAAAAGAATCAACTCAAAATCATTAAAACTCAGAGAGAAATTAATTTTTGAATCAATTAAATAAAATCACAAAATTCAATCAAAAAATGGCGCCAAGAACACACCAAGAACACGCGCGTGTTCTGGGTTTGCCCAGATTTGCATTTTCTCTCCAATCTCACTGAATACTAAATCATATCATGTAATCCACATACCAATCAACTCGTTTCAACCTCACGATCATGTCTATGATAATTAATTTCATTTAAATTAAGCATAAAACAAGAAATCACGAAAAATCCTCAAGAACCCTAATTTCTGCATGAAGGCTAGGATTTTTGATACACTATTCAAACAATGCAATTAATTGAGGGGAAACATTCCAAGCATGATTATGAACATATGACCAAATTATTGTGCAGCAAAAATTGCATGGATCATAGAGTTAGAAGAGCTCATGCTTACCACTTGCAGCTGGTGATCGTGATTTGTGTTGGAGGTGTTACAGCTAGGTTCCAATGATCTGGATAGCTTCCCTAGGTGCCATGGAGTGTGTATGAATGCTTGGAATGGATTGAAATGATCTGGAACTTGAGATGGTACCCCAACTGCAAATCTGTCAAGAACTTGAGCAATTGGCTGGTGATTTTGTGAAATCTGTGTTCCAGATGTTATGTGAGTATTTGGATCACTTCTATATGATGTATGTGAGGTGTGTAAGTGATTGGTTTGGTTGGAAAAGCTCTCAAACTCAAAACCCGATAGTGACTTGCCTTAGAAGGCAAAATTGGAGTGAAAGAAGAGATTTTGAGGAAAACATCTGTTTGATGGCTTTGGTGTACTCAAACTGATCACAATTGAGCTCTATTTATAGTAGAGCAAGTTTGTTTTGCAAGGAATAGTGAATGGCAACTGCTGAGTAGGTTTGGCCAATGTTGGCAAATGAAAATCCAAGTCTCCTCTAGCCATTGACTAGAGGTTAGGGTACAAGTTGCTGGTCCCCTTGGTCTTGGATAAGTCTTGACTGAATTCAGTTGAGAATGGCTCAGTCCATGCCACCTTGATGCTTCCATTGAATGCTCCAATCCAAAATTGGAGTCTTGTCCCTATTTTGGCAATTCTAGGTTCAACATGCTATTTCTTGTTCCAAAGACTTTGGAGGCTTGGCTCAGTGATTGTCCCCTTTAGATTCAATCCTCAGAGGTGTCCAAGTGGATAGGAGCATTTTTATTTGGATGATTTTGGCAAATCGACCAAATGTGTAAAAATCTGCCTTGCCTTGGCAGATTTCAGCAAGGCAACTTGCCAATGTCATATCTCATGACTCAAATTGAATTTGGTAATGTTCTTAGCCATTTTGGAAAGCCCTTACATGATACAACAACTGTTTGAACATGTTTGGTTTTGATCTCTTTTGAATCCAAGTGAAAAATCCTCCTACATTTGGAAAAAAAGTAAGGCAAAATTTGACTTAGTGAAATTTTCATTAAGTGTTGGAACAAAGTGACTTTTCTTGATTTTGATCACTCCATAACTCAAAATCCATGAGGAATTTGGACATAGGTCAGTATGAAGCTTTTGTAGAGGGCAATGAGATCTACAAATCAAGCTTTGAATGGGGAACAATGGCCTTGTGGTTTAGGAGTTATGGTCCTCCAAAGTTGGCACATTAGTGTTACTTTTTCCATAACTTAGAAATTTTTCTAAGTTTTTATGGTTACCCCTTTTACAAGTTATCCCACTTTCTTTGATTTTTCTTGATGAATGATGATTCAAATCATACATTAACATCATTTTAGGGTTAAAAATCCATTTTGGTGAAAAATCTCAAAAAGTCAAAGTTGACTTTTGTGCACAGTTGACTTTTTATCAGATGAATTCCAAACTGTGCAATTCTTCATGAAATCATGTCCTTGACCTAAATCAAACTTGATGGACATGTTCCATGGGTGTCATAGGGTATATTGAATCATGTCTTAGGGCTTGGGAGCATGTCCTGGTCAAAAGTCAAAGTTACAGTTGACTTTCCTCGCGAAACCCTAATTGTGGTGCAGATGAAATTGAGACTTGTTGCTCAAGCTTCTTGGATTAATCCATTGTTCCAAATGGATCAATATAGTTCATTAGAGACCCTCAAACCCTCTCTTGAGGTCTTGGCTCATGATTTACCCTAAAAGTCAACTTAGGGGTGAATTAGGTCAAGAAACCCTAATTCCTGATTTTTGATAAATGCATCCCCTGAGGCAAAATTGACTTGATGATTGGGTCCATGAGGTCCCATGAAGTATATTAGGTTATGTTTTGGATCATTGGCTTGTGCCCAGATGAAAAATTTCCATCTGGAGGCCCTGGTCGACCAAAACCCTAATTTGGTGACACTGTCGATCTTGAGACTTGATCCACCTAGAAGGGAGCAGCCTTGTGCTTAATCCTTGAAGTGGGAATCCTTTTGATCCATTGTGGATATTTTAGAGGTTATACAAGTTAAAGATCAAGTCATTCCTTGATTGATCCTTTGTCTAAAGCTCTGAGAGGGCTTAAAACCCTAATTTTGATTGTAGTGGATGCTCACCCATCTTTGGGGAGACTGATGAAGTATGATGGTTCCTCCATATTGTGATGATGATTTTCACAATAATGGGAAATCTTAGTGGTCAAAATTTGGGGTATGACAGTTAGTAGAATATCAGCAGTGGTTAGTGATGTTAGTATTTCTCCCCCTTTTTAGACACAATATGACAAAGGCAGAAGGACTAACTCAAAAACCAATTAAACAGTTCATAGTAATTAAATTACACACCCAACAAAAAGAAAAATTATCCTGGGCATTCAGCCCTTACACAACCAAAAACAAAAACCATAAAAGAAGAAAAGACAACTATCAAAAGTCATCTTCTGTTTCCTCCTCATCTTCTTCTTCTCCTGCACTTTTACCAGAGCCATTATCAGCATCTTCTTCACCTGCATCACTGTTCTCCTTAGCTGCCATCTCAGCATCACCAGTGTTGACTCCAATATCCTTGTTTTGCTCGGCAGACAAGGTTTGTATCAGTTTTTCTAGCTTCTCCTTTCTGGCAGTGCTGACCTTGATAATATCATCAAGCTCTTTGCAGGTTGCCTTCAGCTGAACAATGGTGTCCTCCTCTGAGGGTGTAGCTGCAGATGTCGAAGTAGATGTTGAGGCAATATCTAAGACATGCTTGCCAGCAAATAGCTATGATGTAGAGTTAGAGCTAGCTTCCTTCTCATGATAACTTCACCAGAAAAAGTTATCCCCGAATATTATTGAAGAATTATGCCACAGATGAGAGATGGAAAGCAAATTGGCAGCTTAACAGCTGAAGAGGCAGCTTGTTTCAGAATTTGATCAAAGATATATTCACCAAAATCAAAAGGCTTTCTTTTTCCAATCGCATAGATAAACTTTCCAAGTCCAGTTGAAATGGTTGAAGTGTAATTAGTAGGGACCCAGTTCACAGAACCAATTCTATGAAGAATGGCATATTTAACAGTTAGCTTCCCAACTGACAGTTTCTTTTTGCTGGGCCAATGTTCACAATGTTTCCAGTAATTATCCTGCAAATTTGATCATCTGATTCTTCAATTTCAGCCTGAGAAAGTTCAGATCTGCCAAGGTACTTGTTAATATCAGTAGGAAAAAATGTCACAACATTTCCCCTGACATACACCTTTAAGTAGTCCCCACTTTTTCTGTCATTGCATCCTTCTGGAATGTTTACAACAAATTCTTTAATCAGCTGCTCATAGCATAAGTTAAAATAAAAGAAGGTCTTTAACAACCGAACTTCTTTGATCAAATTCATTACTTCTTCACACTGGAGGGCATTCTATCCCAGTTCTCTCTCCAAAGTAATTCTTATGTGATAAACATGCGTCCACCTGTTAACACTTACAACATCATGAAAGGAGATGTTGTCCATGGGGGCCTTAGGAAGTGTGACAGACGTCTTCTTAGAGGCTGGTTTCTTTATGACACTCTGTCCATCCTTTGTCCCATCATAGTCTGATTCAGACTCTGCCTTCCTTTTCTTGGTTCCAACAACAACCTTGCTCCAGGACCTATGGGGTCCAACTACTGATTTCTTGGTTTACTTGTTAGAGATGTCTACACCTTTTTCTTTCCTTCTTCTTAATAGTTCAGACACACTGGGCTTGAGGCTTGTCCCAATGACCTCATCATCAGAGGGAAAATCATCTAAATTGATAATTTTGTCAGCTTGTTCTGAAACCCCTTGTGTAGATGAAGATGTTTCATCATCTGTCTCAACATTTTAACCACAGAGTCAGCAAGGGTGTGCGAATTCCCTTCTGACACTTCAACATCATCTCCTCTTTTATCAGCATTTCTCTTAGTCACATCTGGACTCTGAGGTGAGTTGGGTGGCATAATCTGTGCAACGGGTCTGGTGATTCCAGCAACACTCATTCTATCCCCCTGACTTATGAGTTTCTCTACTATTTTATCAATCATTTCATCTGTGTTGAACTTTTCTATTCCTTTCTTAGGACTAACAAAGGCATCAGAGGTATTCGAAGGGTTACCTGGTGGGATAGTTTTGGATCTTCTAACCGGAAGTTTGTCCGTTCTACGTGGCATGATAGCAAGCGGTGCAACATCAATTACATCTTCAGTGTGTAGCTCCTTATACTTTGACCTAGAATCAGATGTCGATGCATAGTCCTTCTTGGTTGCTCGTGTTGGTGATTATTGTTGAGACTTCTTCACATAAACACGATATGCCTGTTCTTCAATCTGAAGGGTGAACGAGTTTGAGAGGATTAGAGCAGAGTGAGAGTATGTATTGTTGAAGCGATTTTGGGTGAATTGATTTTTAAACCATACGAACCCTTGAATAGTGTTCCCACAAACCCAGTAAAACCCTAATTTATCCTTCAGAATTTTTCTTTGTACTTCTGTAACACTTGAGGAGTTCAAGATGTCGCAGTCGGATGTCATGACATCTAGTATGACATTATGGCATAGCAAGACGCTTTCAGTTCTAATGGTCTGAAGACAATTATCCTTAGTACTTGTTTCATCGATTTTTATGATTGAGTCTGTTGTGACAGCATAAGAGCATTTATTTTCAGCAATTTCCCTAATCATTCAGGCCTTTTAAAGAATATTATCAATCCTTGTGATAGTCTGACGTTGCATTCTCCTATGTGTCATATTGGTTAATCTTTCAATGTTCGGATCTGAGGATGGTTTCTGATGTTTCTCCATCTGCAAGGCAGTCCATACATAATAGTTGTTCCTTGATCTGACACCTTTCATGATAACTCTATCTTTATCATCCACAACTCGACATTCAGATATGGTGAAATTGACCTTTAGACCTCGGTCACAAAGCTGACTGATGCTAATCAAATTAGCAGTTAATCCCTTGACAAGCAGCATATTGTCTAGTCTAGGATTCCCAGCGTGATCCAATCTTCCGACTCCTCTAATCTTTTCTTTGGATCCATCCCCAAAGGTGACATAGTTGGAGGAATGAGGCTCTATATCCACCAGATAGTTCTTGACACCAGTCATGTGTCTTGAACATCCACTATCGAAGTACCACTTTTCTTCGGTGCACTCCTCTTGAGAGGAATGGGCCACCAGAGCCATAGACTCATTCTTGGAACTCCTTCTCTTTCCAGCACTCCTACTTTTAGGATATCCATGTAGCTTGTAGCAATAGCATTTAATGTGGCCATACTTGCCACAATGATGAAATTTCCAGTCTTGTCTCCTCTGATGTCTATAATGATGTTGAGACATTCTTTTTGGCATTGTCTATTTTCTGTTGATCTGATTGAGGCTACATTCTAGATTTCTTTTCTTGCTTGGCATTTCCTGATTATTGTAACCAAGTCCTCTGACATCTCCAGCATTCGTACCAACTTGAAGAATTTCATCTAGTATATCAGAACTGCTGTTGAGCATCCTAACATTTTTTGTCACATTTTCAAGCTTGGAATTTAACACAACAACTTCCTCCTCAAGATCAGAGATAACACCAAGATGGTTTACTCTTTCAGCCTCAAGCTGCATAATAATCTTGTGTTACCCTTCTCCTAGCTGGCAGATTTCAGCACATCTCTTGTAAAGTTCCTTGAAGGATTTGATTAGATCATTATAAGATAGATCACCAATCTCTGATTCTATATCAGAATCAAATATTCCTGTAAGAGCCAAAACTTGTTTAGGTGATTCTAACTCATTTGTTGATTCATCTTCAGACCAGGATGTAATGAGCCTTTTCTTCTCTCTCTCTTCAGAAAGGTAGGACACTCATATCTGATGTGTCCATATCCCTCACACTCATAGCATTTGATCCCTTTTCCTTTGTCATCCTTTTCTTCATACTTAGACTTTCTTCCAAGGTTACTTCTTTTATAGTGGTTGAATGATTGAGGCTTAGAATTCGATCTTGATTCCCCCTCCATTTTCTTCAGCAATTGTCTGTACTGCTTTCCTAGAAACACAACAGCCTTAGACATCACTTCATTGGAGTTTGTCTTTCCTTCATCATGGTCTGACACCAAGGCTAAGTTTTTCTTTTTCTCAGATTTTTCATTCAATCCCATTTCAAAAGTTTGTAGAGAACCCATGAGCTCATCAACTTTCATAGTAGCTATATCCTGAGCTTCCTCTATAGCAGTCACCTTCATGTCAAATCTCTTCGGAAGTGACCTTAGAATTTTATGGACCAACTTGACTTTAGGAATTTTCTCTCCAAGGTCACTAGATGTGTTGGCAATATCAACAATGTTCATGTGAAAGTCATGTATACTTTCATCTTCTCTCATTCTCAAGTTCTCAAACTTAGTGGTGAGAAGCTGGAGTCTTGAAGATTTAACCCGAGATGTACCTTCATGAGCAGTCTTCAGGATTTCCCAAGCATCCTTTGCAACAATGCAGTTCTTGATGAGTCTGAAGATGTTCTTGTCCACCCCATTGAACAAGCCATTCAAGGCTTTTGAGTTTCCATGAGCAAGCTTATCATCTTCATCGTCCCAATCTTCTTCAGGTTTTAGCTCATCAGTGAGCTTCCCGTCTTTGTCTTTGATCTTTGGTGGATCCCACCCTTTAACCACAGACTTCCAAGCTTTACCATCCATGGACTTGATAAACTCCACTATGCGTACTTTCCAGTATTCATAATTTGACGCATCAAGTATAGGTGGTCTATTCAGAATTCCTCCTTCTTTATCCATCGAACCAGAAAATATCGTCCCTGAATCTCACCAAGATATAGAGCAGGATGCCTACTCTGATACCAATTGAAATTCTGGTTAAGCAGATCACTAAGATGTCAGACAGGATGTCGTGACACTTGATATCTGCTTCTCACAAGGATTAAGGAAGAACAGAAACAACCAGCAGAAAGAATAACAACACACAGAAATTGTTAACCCAGTTCGGTGATCAACAACACCTACGTTAGGGGGCTACCAAGCTAGGAATGAAATCAACTAAGTAGAATTGGTTCTAAGCTAAACTCCAACGTTTACACCTTAGTACCTAGAAGCTACCCTTCCTAGATTTCTACCTAAGACACACCTAGGTATGAGACTCTTCTCAATTCCCTTCCAATCACAGCAGTGACTAAAAATATTACAACTCAACAAACTGTCTTTCTCTGGTATTCACACAATACACGAGAGGCTCACAAAAGTACAAACCCTAGTACTCTATAACAGCTGCAATATTCAACACAAATACTAGGTTAAATCCATCCTATTTATATTGCAAAACAGAACTGGATTTGAGCTTCAAAAACGCAGCAATTCTGCTCCATAGAATCTGTGACCTATTCATTTCTTCAATCCTAAGTTTCCAAAAATGTCTCCTTGCATGGAAATCGCATATTCCTTTTGGAATCAGAATCCTGATTCCTCAATCTCAGATGCCAACTGGGATCTAGTCATATTCCAATCACACCTGGAACCTAAATACAATTATTTCAAAACTGTAACAGACAAAGATGTCGAATTCACCTGATAGGACATCTTGTCTAACATCTTTAACCTGCAGTTAAATCATCATGTCAGGACATCTTGTCCAACATCTTTCTGCTAAGTTAGTTTTACCAAAATTGATGTCAACCTCAAGGGCTTGGACTCATCAAATTAAAACTTAATTAACCAAATAAATATAATAAAAAAACTAAAAAAAAAAACAAAACGTATACAGTGCCTCCCATTGAAAGGGCGACACCTTTAATATTTAAGCTCTTCCGCCCATTGAAAGGACGGCAACCTTGTATCAAAAATTGAGTTTTTTTTTTAAACATAACATTATGGTATATTTGTTGAAAATGATGGGCATTATGGAAAAATTTTTGTAATAGTATCGCAGGGCAGAAAAAATTCAAACTTTGCATACCCGAGATCTTGACTTGTGTACACGTGTACATGAGACTTCTCAACTCTGAATTCAAAGGCACTTACTTCACACACGTGAGACTACTCTACACGTGAGACTATCCTACACACACGTGGAAAAAAGGCAGGAATCGCAGGATGTGGTTAAATTTTCCACTTTGTTACTTGATTAAATTTTCTTTATCGAAATCCTTAATTTCTCACATTCTCTCTTCACTTCTATAAACATTCAAACCATAATGATAATCGCTACACAAGTCTTTTAATGAACTAAATAAAATCAATTGTGTTAACATATAAATCTAAAAAGTAACAAACTTTTATCTTGAAATTTTACTGATCAAGAGTAATGAAGGGATGACTTATTTTTTATTATACGAAATAAATGATATGCAGAAAAATAAAGTAGCTAGTAAAGAAAATTGACACACACACACACACACACACACATATATATATATATATATATATATATATATATATATATATATATATATATATATATATATATATATATATTAGTTTCTCTTTCCAATCAATGGTACATCTAGTTCCTTTATATTTCGTAAGAAATTTTTACTATTATTATATCTTTGTATAAGTCTCACACCACAAGAACTTTCTTACACTCTTCTAGCAACAAAGAAATAAATCACTTCCTTGATTTTCAACAACATCAACAATTATGATAGACTTCGAATCACTCAAATTCAAAGGATTTTTCCAACAAACAGAAAAAACATCATTTCCTACTTGCAACAACCTGTAATAAGAAAAATACTTTCTTATAGATAAAAAATCACCACACACTTGGTAGAAAATTACATGTAGACAAATAATGTGTAATAATCAGACTTTGCAACAATTTTGATAATTTGATAACGTTGTTTTTTTTATATATTGACAATTTCAATGCTGTCCTTCAATTAACAAATTAATAGAATATAAATATTTAAATGCTAAGAACTTTTTTACATATGATTTGAAAATTATGCAGAATTTTTTTCTTTCTGCCAAAGTATTTGCTGATACTTAAAATAGACAAAAAATTTCATGAATAAGGTAATTTTAAATTCTAAAAATTATTCTATTTATAATGAACCATGCACATCTTGATTTTTAAGAAACAACCTTTGAAAAATGTTTATGATCAAATGCAATGATATGAAGTTTCTATGATCATTAGAGGTGTACATGTGATACAATGATATAATATTTTTCAATTTGAAATAGAGGTTAATCGATTAACCCATGTGGGGTAATCAATTACCTTTCATTTAACGTGCAAAAATCACTATGCCAAACAAGGGCTACGACAACCCTTTTTTGGCCTTTAACAGCGCTTAAAAGCGCTGCCTAAGGTGGCGCTGTCGTAGATAAAGACGGCGTTTTTTTTATGACAAAGCGCTGCTAAAGGCCTACTTTAGGCAGCGCTTTACCTTTAAAAGCGCTTTCTAAAGTAGATCTTTAGCAGCGTTTTTTCCTTTAAAAGCGCTCTCTAAAGTGGGCCTTTAGACAGCGCTTTTGAAAGCGCTGTCTAATGTATATGTATTAAATTTTAATGAATTTTTTTATATATCTTTAGAGAGCGCTTTTACAGGAAAAAACGCTTTCTTTTTTCCCCCTTTAGACAGCGCTTTTTAAAGCGCTCTCTAATGTAAACCTATAATTTTAATGAATTTATTTCTATACCTTTAGAGAGCGCTTTTTAGAAAAAGCGCTTTCTTTTGTGAACTATAGGCAGCGCTTTTTCTAGAAAGCGCTGTCTTTTCTATACGTATAATTTTAATGAATTTTTTAAAAAATCCCATTTTAACTGTTTTTTTATGCAGAAACTTGTATAATTCAAGCCATTTCAATAAACCTGTATAATTCACATTTCCATTAACAATTTCTAGTATGATTCATTAACCATTTCCACTAATCCCATAAATCACATAAATCACATAAATCACATAAACCACATAAACCATTTCCATTATAATTCAAGTCATTTACATTAACCATTCACAAAACTATACAATTACAATCCAAAATCACATAAATAACATAAACCATTCACAAAACTATACAATCCCATAAAATAAAACATTCACAAAACTATACATTCATATAATCCCATAATCCTATACCTTATATGATTCTTTTTCCAATAAGGTATTTGCACAATTCCTCCTTAATTTATTGCAATTTATCCTTCGTGTAATGAGAACACGCGTATTCATCAAAGTACTGCATAACAAAACAAAATATGCATTATTTAGTTTAAAATAATAAATTATATGACATATCCGATAAATATTAAAATAAATCCTAAGTTATAAATCCATGCATACCATGATAGGAATCTCTAATCGATCCATTTGAAGGATTTGTCTCATAAACCTCAAAACAAAATACCCGCAGTCTATGCCATTACGCTGACGGGGACACTACACATAGACAAACAAATAAGAATTAATATATAGTTGTTTTGTGTTATCAAGTAGCATCACTAATAAGCAACATTGTGAAAATTAATATACCTCCACTTTGACCCATGTAACGCTGGTTGCTTTAGCCCGTGTTACTCGAGCTTCTCTTTGTGCTCGGTATACTAGGATTGCCCTATAAAAGAAAAACGTAAATATAGAACAATCTCACAGAAATAATTAAATATACAAATACACACGAATATTTCGAACAATCTCACTTATGTATCAACCACATCCTTCATACTCTCATATGTTGACCAATCATGATCCAATGAATTCAGATAATAGACCACTTGTCTTGTAGGATTAATGACAACCAACAACCAGTGTCCACTATAAAATATAACAAAAGTTTAGATGGATAATTTCTATGCAAAAGATACAAAGATTAGAATGAAATTAGAATGAAAATCTTACCCATTTCCAGTATTATACGGTAAAAGAAACAAACTTTCTATCTTGCTGGCCATAAATCTCTCAATTAAGTGGTCTCTTACTGAAAGTGGATTCATACCAATTGTCGGTGCATTGACACAGGTGCAAGACAAGAAATGGAATCTGTTTGACAATTGCGTCACGCGCATCTATTTTTCATACAAGCACCTTAAATAAAAACATAATAAACATTAGACTATTTTCATTGAAATGTGTAAATAAAATGTTCAACTAAATAAATAATAGATTGATCGGAGTACCAGATGTATGAATGCATAACACCGATGCCTAACTCAAGATGCTTGAAAATCTGCTCCATGTCATCTTTTCCGATTATCTCGGAATGAGGAAAACCAAAAACACCTTCGTCCATGTTTATTTGACGAATAACACCATCCATCATATCCGATGTTGCCACAAGTGTTTCAAGACACGACTGAAAGCGAGGAGGAGCTCTTTTTGCCTGCACGACTCAACATCCTTGTGCATTTCAACATACGGCTCAACCTCATTCTCATTGTGCAGAACATACAAATGCACTTGATCCCGTTCGACCCTTGATACTGTCACAACTTCATTTCCAATTAACTTTTTTCCTTCTTTTTTTTTTCCGACAATATGAGATTTGGGGAGTCCAATTGATTGTACATTGGACAGATATTCAGTACAAAACTCAATGGCTTCTTCAACAATGTATCGTTCGGCAATACAACCCTCTGGTCGACTTCAGTTTTTCACATACCCTTTTAATATTTTCATATAACGTTCAGCAGGGTACATCCATCTCATATAAGTCGGTCCACACAATTGTGTCTCTTTCACCAAATAAACAACTAGATGAACCATTATGTCAAAAAACGAGGGAGGAAAATACATTTCAAAATCACACAAAGTAATAACTATTTCTTTTTGCAATGTTGGTAAGATCGCAGGATCGATCACCTTACTGCAAATTGACTTGAAGAAAAAACACAATTTAGTTATTGCGCTTCTTACTTTTTCTGGCAGAATAGAATGTATACCTATTGGTAGAAAATGTTCCATTATAACATGGCAGTCATGCGTCTTTAAACTCTTTAACTTGAGGTCTTTCATAGACACAAGTCTTCTAATATCTGAAGAGTATCCTTCTGGAACTTTAACTTCACTTTGAAAATTACACAATACTTTTTTCTCCTTTCTAGATAGAGTATACGCAGCAGGTGGTAGATATGTTCATTTTCCTTTCTTCAATGGTCTTAATTCAGTTCTTATCCCCATCGCTATCAAGTCCTTTCTTGCTTTAAGGCCATCCTTAGACTTTCCTTGTATATTGAGTAACGTACCAATAACACTGTCAAATACATTTTTTTCAATATGCATAACATCGATAAAATGTCTTACATACAACGACTTCCAATATGGCAGTTCAAAAAAAATTGACCTCTTCTTCCACCCACTATTGACAAGTGTATGTGCAAAAAGCTTTCCAAACTGAGTACTCACATCTTTCACCTTTTCAAAAATTTGATCACCTGTCAATATAGTTGGAGCTCTACCTTGTTCTGGCTCTCCATTGAATGCTTTTCTCCACCCACGATAGTGATGATTAGAATTTAAGAATCTACGATGATCGAGAAAGACATTCTTTTGTCCAATCGCGTCCAATCTGTTTTATCTTCACAAATAGGACACGCACATTGACCTTTTATGCTGTACCCTGATAGATTTCCGTATGCTGGAAAATCATTAATTATGCCAAACAACATCACCCTCAAGTTGAAACTTTCTTTCCTATACCCATCATAAACCTCCACACCGTTCTCCCACAAAAACTTTAAATCTTCGATTAAGGGTGCCAAGTATACGTCTATGTCATTCCCTGGTTGTCTAGGCCCAGAAATTAACATAGATAACATCATGTACTTACGCTTCATACATAGCCATGGAGGTAGGTTATAAATCATTATGATCACAGGCCAAGTGCTATGTGAGATACTTTGAAGACCGTGTGGGTTCATTCCATCAGTAGATAATGTCAAGCGAAGGTTTCTTGCTTCTTTTCCAAATTTAGGATAATCATCATCAATTTTCATCCACTGTGGTGAATCTTTCGGATATCGAAACTTTCCATCAATAATTCTTTCATCTGCATGCCAAGTCAAGTGTCTTGAATCGGTCTCACTACGAAACATGCGTCTAAATCTCGGAATTATAGGAAAATACCATAAGACTTTTGTTGGAGACAACTTTTTCTTATATCGAGAGACACCGCATTTAGGACACTTATTTAACGATGCATACTCATTTCGAAACAAAACGCAATCGTTTGGACATGCATGTATCTTATCATAGTTCATGCCAATAGAGCACAACATCTTTTTGGCCTCATATGTTCGATTGGGAAGAACATTATCCTCTGGAAGCATATCTTTCATAAGGGCCAATAACTCTGTGAAACTTTTATCCGGCCATCCATTGCCCGCCTTTAAGTTGTACAACTTTAATACCGCAAACAATCTTGTGAATTTAGTGCAACCATTATACAACGGTTTCTCTGCATCACTTACCAACCTCTCAAACATTTTGGGACAATCCTTAAGATCTTGTTCAAGTGCTTCTGCAATCTCTTCGACTCGATCAGAATAGCATGTATCTGTGCCATTGTCGTTTGAAGCATAGGTCGTATTATCCCCCGGTTCAACATTCCCGTTAATCTTCTCACCATACAAATTCTAACATGTATAACTTCTATCAATTCCACGCCTCATTAAATGCGATGCCAACTGAACCGCGTCAACCCGACTCCCAAAACAGCAACCCAAGCAAGGACATATCATTCGACTGGGGTCTTTGGCGTGCGCAACAACAAACTTAACGAATTCTGATACCCCATTCTCGTACTCTTTCGACAATCGACTTGAAGACATCCATTTTTTATCTATAGTTATACTAATTAAACTAAACAAAAACAAAAATAAAAAATATTTACCTGTAGGGAAACGATCCAACTTTCCCACTTTGATCACAAGTAACCCCTATATATAGCAAATTCAATAAGTTAGTAACCCCATCATATCAGTTCATTCAAAGCACTACTAATTACAGTGGCGAGAGAGAACAACTAATTACCTGTAGAGATGTAAACAACTTCTAGACCTACACAGTGTCCAGATAGGTTAGAATTACCAAGATCCCCCTGTACACGTATCATAAAATGAAATATCATTAATTGACCAATTATGAGTCATAACTTGATAAGTGGCAACATGTAATCACAAACAAGCAACAATTAGAGGTAAACACCTACATATCCCAAGTACTTGACCAAATACTCAAGAGCAATCATACTTAAACAAGTAACCAAGCATTAGAGCAATTCGTCCTAAACCTAATGCAAGTTATCACTTATAAATATAATCAAACTAAAATTTAGAAACAAATCCAACTTTTGTTTGAAAGCTACCCAACACTTTAAACTAAAATTAGAGATATAATCAACTCTAATACTTTGAATACTGAAACTAGACTCAAACCTATAATAACAACTGCATTGATGTGATATTTTATATAATTATTCCTACAAATATTCAAGTCCAAATTCTAAACACATTAGACCAAAAATTCTTTGATCAACTCCATATGCAGCCAGAGGTTAGGGACAAGTTTTGTAAGCTACGATCCAACGAGTCAGCAAATAGAGACATGGTTGAATGTTCTTATATGTAACAGTAACTTTTAATGCCTAAGTTCATTTGATTAATGAGCGCATTAGGCATAAACAAAGATTTCAACTTAATATGATGCTTCTGCGAAGGTACTCACATTAGGCATAAACAAAGTCTTGTAAGCTACGACAACAACAGCAAGAACGACCTAACTATAACAGAATGATGACAACAACAACAACAGAACGACGGCAAGAATGTAAGAAACAAGAACAATGTAAGAAACAAGAACAATGTAAGAATCAAGAACAACAACAACGTACCTCTTCTTCGTTTTCGTCTTCATCTTCACAACGGCAAGGGACGATGGCAATGAAAATGGCAAGGGTTTCAGAATGACGGCAATGGCAATGGAAAGGGTTTCAGAACGACGACAATGGCAATGGCAAGGGTTTCAGAACGAAAGCAAGAATGAACGAAAGCAAGGGTTTCAGAAAGAAACGGTCGAGAGAAGAAAATGAAAAGAAGTTTCTGAAAATGATTAGAAATGTGTTTTATATTTTAATTCATAATTGACCTTAGAGAGCGCTTTTCAAAAAGCGTTTTCTTAAGTGCTACCTCTAAGAGCGCTTTCCTTAGAAAGCGCTTTCTTAAGTGGGGAGAATTTAAGACCTATAGCAGCGCTTTCTAAGGTTAACCTATAGCAACGCTTTTTTAAAGCGCTTTTTAAGGTAATACCTATAGCAGCGCTTTTCAAAAAGCGCTTTCTAAGGTAGCTTCAATTTAGGGCATTTAGCAGCGCTTTTAAAAAGTACTTTCTAAAGGCTGTCTTTTGCAGCGCTTTTTTTTAGCGAAATTTTTTAAAGACTTATAGCAGCGCTTTTTGCAAAAAGCGCTGTCTTTGTGGCGATGCGAAAAGCCAATTTTGGCGTAGTGAATATGAAGGATTTGTAATGGTTAATTGATTAACCAAAAAGGCTAATCGATTATCCTTAGAGAAACTACAATTTTCGCTTGAATAGAAACATGGTTAATAGATTGACTCATATATATATATATATATATATATATATATATATATATATATATATATATATTAATGGATTAACTTGTCTTATACTTAGAAAAATTCATAAGTTAAAAATGCCAATGTTTGTCATTTTGAAAACAATGTATACAGTTATTTTTAAACTTTTTCTTTGAGCATTTAAGGTTTATAATAACTATTGAATTTAACACTATACATTTGTCTATGATCCAAAATCATTGAAATTCAAATATTGACATAAACTTGATACTTAATATTTGTTTTTTTTTCTTCTTTGATCTTTTTTCTTAAGATAGTCTTTTGTCTTTATCAAAATCAAGCTAAGATGAATGAACATATCTTCTTCACACTTTACAAATCAACGTGTTTCGGAGTGCAACTCAAGATCTCTCATTAATGGGAGGTGCAAATTGCAACCTTCCGTAGTCTTGCTTACAAATTCAACAATATATTCCTAAATAGATTTTGGTCAAGACTTTTGATCTAGTTTTGAAGACTTCAAGCAAATTTTGAAGAACGCTTGCGACATACCTCTAAGGAAACTTTCAACACATTGTTTTAAAGGGGATGTAATAGCCATAAAAATTCGGGAATAGGAATATGTTGATTGTTTTCATAGCTGCGAAAGTTTTAATCATGAAAGGATAATGTTGAAAAAAAGGAGAATCTTCTCCAACAATTAATGCATTGCATGGAAAGTTAAATGCTTTTTAGAATCATCTGGACAAATGCCCTCTCACACCTATTGAATATGGTTTTTCATTTTCATCTATTGATGATCTTAGGAGGATTTTGACAATAGGGTCGTGGACTATGTCTCAAGGTATCCTTCGCGTGTTCACCTAGACATCAGACTTCAATTCAAATTTGGTTAGAAATACTAACGTACAATGTTGGATTAAAATACAGGGTCTTTCTATTGAACATTGGATACCACAAATTCTCTTTTAATCGCAAGAGGTATCAGTGTCCCTATAGTCTTAGATGAAATAAATAACAGTAAAAAAATTTGGATATTATGTTAAAATTTTGGTGGACCTTGCTTTTTTAGAGTTCTTGTCCAATTTTCTTCTTGTTGAAAGAAAAGATTATGCTTTTAATGTTGATGTTGTGTACAAAAAACTAGTTCGTTATGTTGTTTGTTTTGTTTTATTATTGGTCACTCATTAGAACGTTATCATGCAAGACCGATGAAGGAAAAGATGACAGAGGGCATTTTATATTCCAATAAAATATAATCATCACGTAGAAAATGTTACTACGTCAAAATAGATAATCTACCAAGAAATGATATAATCATTATGTTGAAATACCTGCTTGTGAACGAGACTACACAATTTGTTTTTGATGATACTAGGAGACTAGTGGGATATATAAATTCCTTTATTAGATTTATGTCAAAATGTTAAAAAAATGACAATCATGAAATGAAAGACAAAGAAGAAGTATCTTAAGAAATTGAGATTCATAATTCTCAAACAATTAAGAGTTTAGTGGAGAATCAAAAAATGAACCTAACTGTGAGATTTTCGTTCGAACTCTAGCTTTGTCGAGGAATAACTTTCATGTGTTTCGACAGGAGATGAGCATGAAGTCGAAGCTGGGTCACATGCTAATGTCAAATGGTTGCATACTGTAGTCGAAGCTATTTCTAGTATGTAATGTTGAAATATATATTGTTGACTTATTATGTCGAATTGGGCCTTGTGTTAAGGATCTAATTGTTTAGTTAACTTGTATTGTAAGTTAGCTAGTTAGTCTATAAATGGGCTAGATCACTCAGGTTGTTGAGTGAGACCAATTGTGATATTCATTTGTAATCATTTGTAAACCCTTATAAGAAAGTGAATAGTAAATAATTTTCCCTAATCCTTATTCCTTCATTCTTCTTTATCCTTTCTTCTTTCTCTCTTTGTTCTAACTATTTTCATTGTTGACCCAAGAACTCCATTTTCTAAATCTTTATTTGTTGAAATGTATCGTTTGTGATCACAACAAGCTAGTGTGGTGAGCGTGGAGAAGATGTCGTTAACAAAGTTTGAAATTGAGAAGTTAATCGGAGTTAATGATTTCAGTTTGTGGCGTTTGAAAATGCGAGCCCTTCTTGTTCAACAGAGTTTGCTAGAAACGTTAAAGGGAAGAGATGCCATGGATGCTGCATTGACGGAGAAGGAAAAGACAATGATGATCGAGAAAGCCCACAATGCAATTGTTCTAAGTCTTGGTGATAAGGTTCTCAGGTAGGTTTCAAAGGAGACGACGACAACTGGTGTTTGGATGAAACTCGAAGGATTGTATATGACAAAATCCTTGGTGAATTGTTTGTACTTGAAGCAAGATTTGTATTCATTCAAGATGACTGAAGATAAAGCATTCATGGAGCAGCTGGATGTGTTCAGCAAGCTGATTCTTGATCTTAAAAATATTGATGTTACCATCAATGATGAAGGTCAAGCGTTGTTATTGTTGTGTTCTTTACCTAAGTCCCATGCTCACTTCAAAGAAACCCACTTGTATGGAAGATAGTCCCTGACCTTTGAAGAAGTTCAATCAACCTTGTATTCGAAGGATTTGAACGAAAGAAAGGAGCATAAACCATCGTCATCAGTTGGCGAAGGGTTGTCCGTGAAGGGGAAATCCTTGAAGAAAGATGGTAGGTTTGAGAAGAAGAAAGGTAAAACTCAACATAAGTCTTATGGTGGTGATATTTATGGGATTAAGTGTTATCATTGTAAGAAGGGGGGTCACACAAGAAAGATATGTCTTGAGCATCTGAATAATCATGGAGGTAGGGACAATGGCAATGCAGCTATTGTGCAAGATGATTATGAATCATCTGATGTCCTTGTGGTGTCCAACAACAACTCTTGCAACTAGTGGATTATGGATTCTGGATGTACTTGGCATATGACTCCAAACAAGATTGTGTTTGAAGAATTATGTGATCAAGATGGTGGATCAGTTCAGGTATTAGATCTGTGAGATTCAAGCTCTATGATGAGTCAACAAGGCTATTGATTGGGGTTAGGTATGTACCTGACCTTAAGAGGAATTTAATTTCTCTTGGTGAATTCGACAAGAAAGGATATGTATTCAAAGGAGAGCAAGGTATCCTAAAAGTCATGTAGAGGTCAAAGGAAGTCTTGAGAGGCGTGAAGAAATAAGGCTTGTATACCCTTGAGGTTGAGGTTGTAAGTGGTTCGACAAATATTGCATCCACGAAACCTGTGTCGAAGACAGAATTATGGCACATGAGATTGGGCCATGTCAGTGAAAGAGGCCTGGTCGAATTGGGGAAACTGAACTTGTTAGGTGGTGACAAAGTCGAGAATTTGGAGTTTTGTTAACCTTGTGTATTTGGAAAATCTTGTAGGACAAAGTTTAACAAAGGTAAACAAAGAATACGTGGATCTCTTGATTACATCCATGCTGATCTTTAGGGGTCTGCAAGGAATCCTTCATATGCAGGTGCAAGGTATTTTCTATCTATAGTTGATGACTATTCCAGAAAATTATGGGTATTCATTTAAAAGTTGGAAGGTTGTGGTCGAAACTCAAACTGGCAGAAAGGTTAAGAGGTTGAGAACCGATTATGGGACATTTACTGTGTTGAGTCTCTGAAGAGGAGATGGAATAGGTAGAGATGCCTGTTGAGGTGGAGCATAGTGATGCTGAAGTGCATAACCCAGATGAAGTCAAAGAAGAAGAGCAAGATGCAGAAGAGACTGAGGAAACTGTCGATGACTACCTACTGGCAGGAGATAGGTTGAGAAGAGTCATTAAGCCACCTCAGAGACTTGGTTATGCAGATCTTATAGCGTTTATCTTAATATCTGCAAGTGAGGTACTTGAGGAAGAATCTAGAGATTACAAGAAAGCTATGAGGAGTCGAAATCAGACTGAATGGAGAAAATCCATGGATGACGAGATGAAATCTCTTCATGATATTAACACTTGGGAGCTGATTGAGAAACCTGCAGGAGCAAGGTTAGTCAGTTGTAAGTGGATTTTCAAGGTCAAGGAAGGAATCAAATGAGTGATGTCGAAGCGCTTTAAGGCAAGACTGGTTGATAGGGGGTTCACTCAAAAGGAAGCTGTTGACTTCAATGATGTGTTATCACCTATTGTAAAGCATACGTCCATTAGAATATTGTTGGCCATGGTGGCGAAGTTCGACTTGGAACTTGAGCAAATGGATGTGAAGACAGCATTTATGTATGGTGACCTTGACGAAACGATCCTGATGCGTCAAACTGAAGGGTATGCATAAAAGGATAAGGAAGATTATGTGTGCAAGCTTAATAGGTCTTTATATGACCTGAAACAATCTCCACGACAGTGGAACAGGAGATTCGACAAGTTCATGACACACATTGGTTTCACTAGGAGGCAGTTCGACCACTGTGTTTACTTCTGATTTCGACCTGGAAACTCACTTGTTATTTTGTTGTTATATGTGGATGATATCCTCATAGCTAGCAACAGTGTCGAAGATGTAATAGAGGTGAAGGATGAACTCAGTAAGGAGTTCGAAATAAAGGATCTGGGAGCTGCCACCAGGATTCTTGGGATTGACATCCGTAGAGATAGAAAATAGTCAGAGTTGTGCTTATCTTCAGAGACATACCTACGTAAGCTTCTCAACAAGTTTGGTATGTCGAATTCAAAGCCTGTTGTGACTCCAACAAATCCTTAGTTTAAGCTTAGTACTACTCAAAGTCCAAGTACTGAAGCTGAAATAATATATATGAGTAATATTCCATATGCTAGAGTAGTGGTGTCATACCCCAAATTTTGACCACCAAGATTTCCCATCATTGTGAAGATCATTACCACAATATGGATGTACCATCATAATTCATCAATCTCCTCAAGGATTATTGAGCATTCACTAAAATCAAGAATTAGGGTTTTGAAACCTCTCAGAGCACTTAGACAAAGGATCAATCAAGAATTGACATGATCTTCAACTTGTCTAGCCTCCTAAACACCCATAAAGGATCAATAATACTCCCACGTCAAGAATCAAGCACAAGATTGCAACATTCCAAGTGGATCAAGCCTTAAGATCGCCAGTGTCACCAAATTAGGGTTTTGGTCGACCAGGGCCTCCAGATGAAAATTTTCCTCAGGGTATGAGCCAATACTTCAAAACATGATCCAAAATTCTCAAAGGAACCTTATGAGTCCTATCATCAAGTCAAAATGGCCTCAGAGGAAGCATTCATCAAAAATCAGGAATTAGGGTTCCTTGACCAAATTCACCCCTAAGTTGACTTTTAAGGCAAGACATGAGCCAAGACCTCAAGACATGATTTGAGGGCCTCAAATACACCATATTGATCCATTTGCAATAATGGATTGATCCAAGAAGCTTGATTCACAAGTTTCAATTTCAGCTGGAACACAATTAGGGTTTTGAAGAAAAAAGTCAACTGTACCTTTGACTTTGGACCAAGACATGTTCCTAAACCTTGGGACATGATTCAAGACACCCTAAAACACCTATGGAATTTATTCATTAGGTTTGATTTAGGTCAAGAACTTGATTGCATAGAGGATCACACAGTTTGGAATTCATCTGACAAAAAGTCAACTGTGCCCAAAATCAAGTTTGACTTTTTGATTTTTTTCACAAATATGGCTCCCCTAAGTCAAAAATAATTTTAATGCATGGTTTTGATCATCATCCATCAATAAAAACCAAGGAAAATAGGGTTACTTGCAAAAGGGGCAACCATAAGAAACTTAAATTTTTCTAAGTTATGGAACAAAATGGATTTGGTACCAACTTTGTAAGGTCATAACTCCCAAACCCCAAGGCCTTTTTCTTCCATCCAAAGCTCAAATGAAATTTCACATGACATACTTCAAAAGTGTCTACTACAAAAGATTCCAAATCCTCATGGATTTTGAGTTATGGATTGATCAAAATAACAAAAACATGAAAATGACCACTTTTTCCAAGACTTAGTGAAAATTTTGGACAGAATTTGTCTTGAATTTTCACCAACTTTGAGGCCATTTTTCACCTTGATCCAAGCTGAACCAGATCCATTGGTAGACATCAAAGTTAAAGTATGTCATGAGAGCTTTCCAACAAGTACCAGATCATCTCCAAATTCAATTTGAGCAAGGAGTTACAACCCTTGGAACATGGCACCAAAAATTGGTTTTTTTCCCAAGGCAGATTATAGGTCATTTGCTTGAATTAGCTAATTTGTGCAATTACAAGTCTTGTAATCCTTCTAGAAACCTTAAGGATCAGATCAAGGCAAAAGATCTCTAAGCCACAAGCCTCCCAAGACAAAATATCATCATGTATGCATGTGATATCTAATGATGCAAAAGCCAAAAACTTCAAAGTGTTCATGGAGCATTCAATGGATGCATCAAGGTGGCATGAAGTGGAGTAAATACAACTGAATGAGTCAAGCCTTATCCTTGCAACAGAAGACCATAGGCCTGCAAGATTGACTCAAGTCAATGGCTAGAGGATACTTGAGATTCCTTTTGAAGACCAATGGACAATGGACTGTACCAGCCACCATTCACTATTGCTGCCAAAACAAACTTGACACACTATAAATAAAGGTCATTTATGGTCAGTTTGAGTACACCAAAGCACCATAACACACGCTTTCATCAAAATCACTCTCAAAAAACCACATTTTGCTTCTCATTCAAGTAACATTCAAATTTTTCATTTGAGAGCAATTCTATCAAAACCAATCATGCCAACACCTCACATACATCATATATGAGTGATCCATGACCATAAAAATAATCTGGAACACCTGAATCACAAAGTCACCCCATTTGCTCAAGCTTTTTGGCCTGTTTGTAGTTGAGGTGCCACAATAAGTTCTGAGCTGATTCAATCCATTCCAAGCCTTCAAACACATTACTTGAGGTCCATTGAAGCTGTCCAGATCATTACACAACATCTGTAACACCTCCGACATAGAATTCGATCACCAGCTGCAAGAGGTAAGCCTGACACTCTCAAACTCTATGATTCATGCATCATAAATGTGTTTTCAAGTTACAAACATGTTTCTGCACTTATGTAGAGTGTTTTCCCTCAATCAATTGCTATGTATGAATCGTGTATAGGATTTCATAGTGTTCTTGCAGAAATTAGGGTTCTTGAGTTCATATTCTGATTTCTCACTCCACACTTAATATAAATGCAATTAATGTATATGGTTGTAATCCTTGTTCAAAAACGAGCAAGTTTCATGTTTACAAAAGTCATTTTCATTGAGTAATCAGAGAGATATGAGAGGTTTTACAAATATGCAAAAACACAGCTCGCGCGAACCACACAAGTTGTTCTTGGCGCCTTTTTCAAATTTTTGAATATTTAAATATTTTGATATTTTTATTAATTGATTCAAAAATTAATTTCTCTCTGAATTTTAATGATTTTGAATTGATTTTTTTTTCAAAATTCACAAAAATGTTAAAATATTTTATTCTACAAAAATTTCACAAAAATATTATTTATTTTATATATTTAATATTTTTGTAAAGAATTTATTTTTATTTGTTTTTAAGCATTTAAAAATATTTCTTTCTCTTGATTTTTCAAATTCAAATGATTTTCAAATCATTCTATGGATAAAACATAATTTTTCAAACATTAATCCAAGATCACAACTTGTTTTTCATACATGTTTGTTAATTTTGATCATTTTAATTAATTTTTATTCAAATTAAAATGCATTTTTGAAATCAAATTAGGGTTTTGATTGTGTTCACCCTCACAAACATTTTTCAAACACTTTTTGGGCCTCTTGGTAGAGTGTAAGTCCCATCCATTTGTACAGAAACCTTTTTGGGCCTTAGTCATTGTATAAGTCCCGATACGATATTAAAAATCTTGGCGCGATCGCCGTTTTCAAAAACAATTTTCGTCTGGGCCTCCCTTTGGTTGTAAGTCCTATTTTCCTTCTTTTTCAAACACTTTTTGGGCCTCTTGATAGAGTGTAAGTCTCATCCCTTTGTAAATAAACCTTTTTTGGGCCTTAATCATGGTATAAGTCCCGATGCAATTTTAAAAATCTCAGCGCGATCGCCGTTTTAAAAATAATTCATTTGGGCCTCCCCTTTGGTTGTAAGTCCTATCTATCTTTTTTTAACACTTTTGGGCCTCTAATAGAGTGTAATACCCAACCCCCTTTGTACATAAATAATTTGGGCTTCAGTCATTGTATAAGTCCCTACGCAATTTCCAAAATAAACGGTACGATCGTTGTTTTTCATCTGGGCCTCTCCTTGAGCTATAAGTCTCATCTCTTGTATAAAAATAAACTTTTGGGTCTCTAATAGAGTGTAAGACCCATCTTCTTTGTAAATATAATAATTTGGGCCTCAGTCATTGTATAAGCCCCTCTGTGGTTTTCAAAACTACGACGCGATCATCGCTTTTTTTTTCCAAAAGAGATCATCAGGGCATCTCCTTGAGTATAAGCCTCAAACTTCCTTTTAAAACAACTTTATTTTTTATTCAAATTCAAATTTAAAATGTTATCAAAACTTTCTTCAATTTATTAAAAATCTAACCATACATCTGTGGTTAAAATGCTTGGGCTTGCACAACTGTAAGTTCCACTATCTCTTCAATACATACCTATTTATATATTCCATCTGTATATACACATGCTTGTACATACTTGCTTAGATTTTTACCCAGCAGTTTGGTCTAGATTTAGGTCAAACCAGTGGTTACTCTTTCAACACAGTCAAAACTAGTTCCCCGTAGGAAATTCCAGATACAGTCTTGCCTCCTCTTAGGCTTCTACAATATGGAACAGAGAAAGACATTATTCCCGGTGAAACTTTTCTCAAGACTGTCCTAACTTAGAAATATATGAGTACAAGAAATTCATCTATCCATAGAGGATTAATTCCCGGTTAAACCTATTTTGAATTTCTTCAAACCTTGGAACTGTTCTAAAAAGAAAGGATTAATTCCCGGTGAAACCTTTTTTGAACTTTTCTTAGGTTTGGACCACAGGCTTCCTAAAAGCATCCCCAGCCTCCTCTTGGGGTTAGTACAAGGACCCCCAAGCTTCTTAGAAGTTCCTCAACCTTCTTTTGGGCTTAGTACAAGGACCCGAAGACCTCCTACAGGTATAGGACAGAACTTAGTCATCTCTACTAGTTCAATCCTCAAGAGAGTCAGAGTTCCAAAACATCAGACCATTTTAGGGTTGATCTTCATCCCTTAAAACCTCAGCCTTCTCTTGGACATCATACAAAGATTTCTCTCTACACTAGAGCTTATCATTTCTTAAGAGACTTGGACAGTCTCAGCCTCCTCTTGGGCTTCATACAAATAAACTTGGAAAGTCTCCTCTCCTTTTGAATCTCACACAGAGATCCTCAAGTTTCGTAAAAACACAGGAAAAACCCTGATCATTTCATCAACATACAAATCTCCAGCAGAGTTAAAACCTCCATAGGTTTTCAAACTCAATCTTTAAGCTTTCATTTTAAGAAATTCCCCAGCTAGGGTCAAATTACCACCAACAAATCCTCAGTAGAATCAGAGTCTCATGGTCGCTGATATTTCAACTCTTCTTCAAATCCCCAGAAAGAGTAAAACCTTTGGATTCCCCACCACATACAATTTGGACTTGCTCTTCTTCATATAAGAATTTCCCCAACCAGCCTCCTCTTAGGCATTGTATAATGATTTTCCTCAATAGAGTCAGCCTCAATCTTGGGCTTTGTACAAGATAGATCATACTCTCCAGCTGATTCAATCTCTTTTCCGCCTCATTGTTGGGCTTTGTACAAGACAGATAAAACCTCCCCAGTGGAGTCAATCTCTTTTCAGCCTCAATCTTGGGCTTTGTACAAGACAGATATAAAGCTCCCCTAGTAGAGTCAAACTTTTAGCTTCAACCTTGGGCTTCGATCAAGGCATACAAAAACCAACATCCCCTCAGATCATACAACAAAACAGACAACCAAAATCTTTTTCCCAGATAATTGCTGTAAGTGGCACACTTGTTGATTCAAAATCCAAGCTTGAGTCCTTCTTTTATCCTGGTTAAAATTTATCTTTCATCTAACAGTTGTAAGTGGCAAGCCTCTGGATTATTTACATTCATGTCAATGTCCCTCTCTTAGCATGAAAGATTCTTAAGGAAATTGCTCAATACTGAGTTAAAGTTTCTTCCTTCATGACATCACCCTTATAAAGGAAATTATGACATTGCTGGATTCTCATATCCCAGTTAAATTAATTTTCTTTTATAATCAAGTACCCAATATTTTGTGATGAATAGGTGAGATATCTCCTTTTAGAGATGACAAATTCTCTCTTAGTCAAACCTTTAGCTTCAATTTTGGGCTTTGAACAAGACACAAATACTCATCTAGCTTCAATCTTGGGCTTTAAACAAGACACCAAACATTTTCCTCCCATAGAATAGGAGGAACTACGATTTCTCAGATTTCCTGCTTATCTTTACGGGAATACGTAGGCATATGATTGCGAAATCTTAGCGAGCACACAAATCAAAAACTTTAGGTCCAGTACCTTACCAAAAACAATGGAAAACCCAAAAACAACAAAAATACTCTCTCGACACTCCCAAAGGAGAAACTTTCCCAACCTACAACAGATAAACACCAGAAAGTATTTAAACCAATAGAAAAACATGCCATGCAAAGTCTATGGATAACCATATACACACTGGGTGATTGGCAACTTCCCTTTCTATAACCTGACCCCGACCCCCCAATCTCTTAGCATTTGTTAAAGAAAACAATTGCGTGCAAGGTTAGTTTTAGATATCTTCCCTTTCCTTTTCAGCTTCATAGGATAAATAAGAAATCAGAAAGTAGCACCCAATTCCAACCATTGCGGTAAGCTGGTCGTGTCACCGACAAAAATCGCACACTATAGAAAAATGGCGACTCTGATGAGGAGTCCTAGGATTAGAGTTCCTAAGACGTCTAGGCATTGCTTGGCATTTATTTACATACTTTCTAATATATATATATATATCATTTACTGTTATACTACTTGATACCCGTGTTTAAATTTCTGTTAACTGGGAATGCGATTAATACGCATGTGGAAATTTTGAGAGAACATTAAGATAAGTGGTGGCATATCCGGGAAACGCTTATAGGGAGTGAATCCCGACCATGCTAACTTGGCAGTCCACCAAATCAGGCGAGGTACCCGTGTGGAAATATTGATGTTGAACGACCGATTGTAGTGAAAGCATCGTTTATCCCAGTGGGGTACCCATGACCCTGAGGATTTAGTAGACATTTAACCATATGGCCATTTGGTAGTGCGGTGACTATCGAGAATAGTTGATACACGATACTACACTCTGTAGGTTGCTAATTTCGACGCCAGGACATTTCGACCAGAAGGTTTCTGGTGGGAAAAAAAAAGCAAGTCGAAGACAAATGGTACTTAGGGAAAGCATTGGCAGATATTTCTAAGTATGAGGAATATTTCAACAAAAGAGGAATCAGTTCGACAGGTGTTTGAAATTCAAATTTATGAGGGAGTTTATTTTTGAAATAGGACGCGTGGAACACATCTATGTTGTGAAAAACGATATCTTTAAGCAAAGTATAAAACGGTTTCTTGATAATCAAGAACCAAAACAAGGGTTAGGGTTTAACGAAAAAAGGAAAAACAAGAAGAAGAAGAAATAACAACAAGGATTGGGCAAATATAAATTTTGTTTACTATTCACTTTCTCATTAAAGTCACAAATGATTACAAGTGAATATCACAATTTGCCACACTCAACAAACTTAGTGTACTAGCCTATTTATAGACTAACTAGGTAACTTGCAGCCCAAGAAACCTAAACAATTGGATCCTTAACACAAGGCCCAATTCGACAGAATATAAACATTTTGACAGAATACATATAAGAACAGACTTCGACTACTATATGTAACTAACAGGCATCAGCATGTGAACAAGCTTCGACTGCATGCTTGCCTCCTGTCGAAATACATGAAAGCTTTCCTTTGACATAGATGAGTTCGACCCAAATCTCACAAATCTCCACCTTGGATCTAACTCAGCAACAAAGGGAAAATAACTAGTTTTCATCATGCAGCTTTATCAACTGCATACAGTAGAAGAACTTGCAACTTGGCAACGTCTTGGTGATCATATCAGTAGCATTGTCTTCAGTCGAAACCTTCAGCACCTGGACTTCACCATGCTTGATTATCTCTCTGACGAAATGCAGCCTCACATCAATGTGCTTAGTTCGCTCATGATAGGCTGAATTCTTCGACAGGTGTATTGCACTTTAACTATCACATTTAACAGTGATACTTCGGCCTTGAAGTTTCAGCTCCTTTGCAAAACCTTCAAGCCACAATGCTTCCTTCACAGCTTCAGTGAGGGCAATATATTCAGCTTCAGTGATTGATAAGGCAACAACCTTCTGAAGCGTCGCTTTCCAACTGATTGTTGTGCCAAACATTGTGAAAACATATCCAGAAATAGACTTTCTGGAATCCATACAACCTGCATAATCAGAGTCAACAAATCCTTCGATTTCAACTATACTATCACCATCACAAGCTCCACCATAAATCAAGACTCTTTTCAGAGACCCATTTATGTACCTGAGAATCCACTTTATAGCTTGACAGTGCGTTTTTCCAGGATTGGCCATATACCTGCTCATAAGGCTCACTCCATATGCTATGTCTGGCCTCGTACAGACCATAGCATACATCAAAGAACCCACTACACTAGCATATGGAATGCTATTCATATAGATTCTTTCAGCTTCAGTACTCGGACTTTGAGTAGTACTAAGCTTAAACTGAGGATTTGTAGGTGTCACAACAGGCTTTGAATTCGACATACCAAACTTGCCGAGAAGCTTCCGTAGGTATGTCTCTTGAGATAAGCACAACTTCGACTGCTTTCTATCTCTCCGGATGTCAATCCCAAGAATCCTAGCTGCAGCTCCCAGATCCTTCATTTCGAACTCCGTACTGAGTTCAGCCTTCACCTTCGTTACATCCTCAACACTGTTGCTAGCTATGAGGATATCATCCGCATACAGCAGAAACATAACAAGTGAGTTTCCAGGTCGAAATTTGAAGTAAACACAGTGATCGAACTGACTTCTAGTGAAACCAAAATGTGTGCCATGAACTTGTCGAATCTCCTGTTCCACTGTCGAGGAGATTGTTTCAGGCCATACAAAGACCTATTCAGCTTGCACACATAATCTTCTTTACCCTTTTCTGCATACCCTTCAGGTTGACGCATCAGGATCGTTTCATCTAGATCAGCATACAGAAATGCTGTCTTCACATCTATTTGCTCAAGTTCCAAGTCGAACTTTGCCACCATGGCCAACAGTATTCGAATGGATCTATGCTTTACAACAGGTGAGAACACATCATTGAAGTCGACTCCTTCTTTCTGAGTGAACCCCCTAGCAACCAGCCTCGCCTTAAAGCGCTTCGACATCACTCCTTCGATTCCTTCCTTGACCTTGAAAATCCACTTACAACTGACTAACCTTGCTCTTGCAGGTTTCTCAATCAGCTCCCAAGTGTTATTATCATGAAGAGATTTCATCTCGTCATCCATGGCTTTTCGCCATTCACTCTTGTTTCAACTCCTTATAGCTTCCTTGTAATCTCTAGGTTCTTCGTCAAGTACCTCACTTGCAGAGATTAAGGCAAAAGCTATAAGATCTGCATAACCAAGTCTCTGATGTGGCTTGATGACTCTTCTCGACCTATCTCTTGCCAGTAGGTAGTCATCAACAGTTTCTTCAACCTCATCAGCATCTTGGTCTTCGACTTCATCAGGGCTATACACTTCAGCATCACTATGCTCCACCTCAACAGGCATCTCTACCTGTTCCAGCTCCTCTTCATAGATTTATGCACTTCGACTAACATCACCAGTTTTCTTGAAAGCCATTTCGACCTCATTGAAAACTACATCACGACTTGTGATACATCTTCTGTGACCTGGTTCTAGGCACCACAGTCTATAACCCTTGACTCCCTCAGGATATCCAAGGAACATGCATCTCAAAGCTCTAGGTTCGAATTTGTCTTGCCTAATGTGAGCATAGGCTAAACAACCAAATACCCTCAGTTTGTCGAGATCTGGTGGATAACCCGACCAAACTTCTTCAGGTGTCTTCATTCTCAGCGCAGTCGAGGGACATCTATTTATCAGATAAGCTGCTGTCAAAACAGCCTCCGCCCAAAACACCTTCTTCAATCCAGCACTAACCAATATGCATCTAACCCTTTCAAGGATTGTTCGATTGAATCTCTCAGCTAAGCCATTTTGTTGAGGAGTACCTGCTACAGTCTTATGCCTTGCAATCCCAGACTCAACACAGTAACTGTCGAACCCTTTGTTGCAGAATTCAAGGCCATTGTTGGTTCTCAACCTCTTAACCTTTCTGCCAGTTTGAGTTTCGACCAGAACCTTCCAACTTTTGAAATTATCAAAAGTTTAATCCTTCGTCTTCTGAATGAATACCCATAGCTTTCTGGAATAGTCATCAACAATGGATAGAAAATACCTTGCACCTGAGTGTGAAGGATTCCTTGCAGGCCCCCAAAGATCAGCATGAATGTAATCAAGGGATCCATGTGTTCTTTGCTTGCCTCTGTTAAACTTTGCCCTACAGGATTTACCAAATACACAAGATTCACAAAACTCCAGCTTTTCGACTTTGTCACCTCCTAGCAGGTTCTGCTTCCCCAATTCGACCAGGCCTCTTTCACTGACATGGCCCAATCTCATGTACCATAATTCTCTCTTCGACATAGGTTTCGTGGATACAACATTTGTCGAACCACTTACAACCTCAGCCTAAAGGGTATACAACCCTTGGTTTTTCACGCCTCTCAAGACTTCCTTCGACCCTTTCATGACTTTCAGGATACCTTGCTCTCCTTTGAAAACATATCCCTTTCTGTCGAATTCACCAAGAGAAATTAAATTCCTCTTAAGATCAGGTACATACCTAACCCCAGTCAATAGCTTTATTGACTCATCATGGAGCTTGAATCTAACAGATCCAATACCTGCAATCTTGCAAAATTTATTGTTCCCCAGTAGCACTGATCCTCCATCTTGATCACATAATTCTTCAAACACATTCTTATTTGGAGTCATATGCCAAGTACATCCAGAATCCATAATCCACTCTTCGCAAGAGTTGCTGCTCGACACCACAAGGACATCAGATGATTCATAACCATCTTGCACAATAGTTGCATTCCCATTGTCCTTACCTCCATGATTATTCAGGCGCTTAGGGCACACCTTTCTTGTATTACCCTCCTTCTTATAGTGATAACATTTGATACCAAACATATCACCACCATAAGACTTCTGCTGAATCTTTCCTTTCTTCTTGTCAAACCTACCATCTTTCTTCGACGATCTTCCTTTCACGGACAACCCTTCGCCAACTGATGAAGGTTTCTGCTCCTTTCTTTCGTTCAAGTCCTTTGAATACAAGGCTGCTTAAACTTCTTCAAAGGTCAGGGAGTCTCTTCCATACAAGAGAGTTTCTTTGAAGTGAGCATGTGATCTTGGCAAAGCACACAACAACAACAATGCTTGATCTTCATCATCAATCTTCACATCAATGTTTTCAAGATCAAGAATCAGCTTGTTGAAAGAATCCAGCTGCTCACCCAAAGCTTTGTCTTCATTCATCTTGAACGAATACAAGGCTTGCTTCAGGTAAAGACGATTCACCAACGAATTGGTCATGTACAAGCTTTCAAGCTTCACCCATAATCCCGACGCCGTCGTCTCCTTTGACACCTGCCAGAGAACCTTATCACCAAGGCTCAACAGAATTGTGTTGTGTGCTTTCTCGATCACTGTCATTTTTTCTCTTTCCGTCAACACAACATCCATGGCTGCCATTCCCTTCAACGCTTCCAAACATCCCTGCTGCACCAGTAGGGCTTTCATCTTCAAGCGCCACAGACCGAAATCGTTCACTCCGGTGAACTTTTCAATCTCATACTTTGTTGAAGCCATCTTCTCCACGCTCACCGCACCAATTTGTTGTGAAAAACGATATCTTTAAGCAAAGTATAAAACGGTTTCTTGATAATCAAGAACCAAAACAAGGGTTAGGGTTTAACGAAAAAAGGAAAAACAAGAAGAAGAAGAAATAACAACAAGGATTGGGCAAATATAAATTCTGTTTACTATTCACTTTCTCATTAAAGTCACAAATGATTACAAGTGAATATCACAATTTGCCACACTCAACAAACTGAGTGTACTAGCCTATTTATAGACTAACTAGGTAACTTGCAGCCCATGAAACCTAAACAATTAGATCCTTAACACAAGGCCCAATTCGACAGAATATAAACATTTCGACAGAATACATATAAGAACAGACTTCGACTACTATATGTAACTAACAGGCATCAACATGTGAACAAGCTTCGACTGCATGCTTGCCTCCTGTCGAAATACATGAAAGCTCTTCTTTGACACAGATGAGTTCGACCAAAATCTCACAATCTAGTTGACGAATGCATGCAGAATGCCATTTGTCGCCATTAAGAGAAGTAGTTCTTATTGGTGGTTATTTCGTTTGTATATAAATAGGGAGTCTTAGTGTTAGATTTCGGTGTGTGTTCAGAATTTGTACAAATCACTCAAGAAATACTCAAAGTAACCGTGAGAGAGAAAAGAGTAGTTACTGAGAAAATGTACGTTTGAAAAACACCAGTTTTCATTCCTTGCATTTTAATAAAAGTTTTAAGTTCTTCATTTACAATTTCCTTTACTTTTCTGCCATTTTCTTACTTGCAAGTTATTTACATTTCGCCATTTATTTAAAGGAGCAAAGTTTTGTTACTTTTGTCGAAAAATACAAAATTGGTGAAAACTATTATGAATTCAATAAACAAAAGGTTTTCTAACGCAAATTTCCAAAATTGTTAAAGCACATTGTCCTAGGATTTGTTTGACCAGTCCTGTAAGTAAACTAATTTTTCATAAATTAGGAGATCAGCGGTTGTTTGCGAATTTTCCAAGCAAACAAATTGGCACGCCCAGTGGGACCTTGTGCTATTTACATTTGAAAACCTTCATTTTATACTGTACTCGAAAAAAAAAATTCTTTGTTTTGTTTTATGAGACTAAGAAGTGGTAAAATAGCCATAAGTAACGAAGAAAGACCCAGAAGAAGACGAGTACGCAGAATAGAGAATCCAAATCCGCCTAACAATCAGAATCCTATGAATAATGAAATACCACCCCCTAATCCTTCGACCGGGGGCAATACGGCCTCAATATCAGTGTCAGAGGCTAATCCATCAACAGCGGGTTCGACGCCTGCACTTTTAATTCCCCAGAGTGCTCCTAGTTTTTCAACTATGGGGCCTCGAATGACTCCTCCCCCTTCAGGTGGTATATACAGACCCTTTATATCTAGGTTTTCGATGCCTCTAAATCGAGAACAACCATATGGAATGCCAACTTTAGTAATGGAAAGTTTGCATAACACACCATCAGCATTTACAGATCCAACAATGAACATAACTTCGCCCTTGCAAGGGTCCGGTTCTGGTGTGAACCATATGGGCCGAATGAGCCAGCCTTTAGGAACGGGGTATCAAACTTACATGCCAAACATTACCAATAACTCTGTACAAGTGATCAGGAAACAAATGGATGAGAGTAACCATGATATGGTCCAGATGTTAGCCCAACAAATGGGGGTTATATTCAACCCTTTAATCCAAAACACGACATAAACGAATCAATAATTGGCAGCACAGATGACGTGCATTGCTGATTTCTTCGGTGTCCCCTAACCTCCCCCAAGGGAACAAGTAGTTCAGGCCCCAAGGGTAGCGGTCGAAGAAGAACCTACCATAAACCAAAGGCAACCAAACGTCCCTCAGGCGGAAGTTCTGAACCAAGGAGGGACAGTCGAAATCCTTGTTCAACAAGAATCAAGAGTGTTGCTAATAAATCGAAACCAAAATGCTGACAATATTATACAACAAATGCGTTGTAATGATATGCCGGCAGAGAATAATTTGGCTGCCATGGTCGAAAGAATTATGGCGCGAAATGGCATTAATTTGGGATTACAAAGACCCAGTTATACCTCCCCTTTATCGGAATATATTTTGCAGCAAGAATTGCCCCATAGATGGAAAGTTCCCAAGTTCACAAAATTTTCAGGGGATACCAGTGAATCGACAGTCGAACATGTGGCGCGATACTTAATGGAAGCAGGAAAAATAGCGCAAAATGAGAATTTGAGAATAAAATATTTTCCTAGTTCCTTTACGAAGAATGCTTTCACTTGGTTCACCACATTGCCCGCGAATTCGATACATACCTGGACCTAGTTGGAGAGGTTATTCCATGAACAATTTTACATGGGGCAGACCAAGATAAGTCTGAAAGAACTGGCTAGCGTAAAGAGAAAATTCTCAGAACCAATTGATAACTATTTGAGTAGGTTTAGATTGCTCAAGGCAAGGTGTTTCACACAAGTTCCAGAGCATGAGTTAGTCAAAATGGCCGCTGGTGGCCTCGACTATTCCATCAGGAAGAAATTAGACACCTAATATTTAAGAGACATGGCCCAATTGGCTGATAGGGTTAGACAGGTCGAACGACTAAAAGCCGAAAAACTAGGGTTAATAAAAATAGGAAAGAAAAGGTAGCATATGTCGGAGTTTATGAGGATGATGATGAGGAGGAATCATCAAATTTCGACGAACAAGAGGTAGATTTGGCGGAGTTAAAACAAGGTCCACCTTATGCCTGCAAAGTCTTGGCTCCGTCGAATGGAAAAAATCCAACCGAATCGGAGAAGGACGACAAGTTCCCTAAGAGAACTTATACGTTCGACGTTACAAAATGTGACGAAATATTTGATTTATTGGTCAAGGATGGCCAAATGATATTGCCTCCTGGTACTAAGGTGCCTCCTTTAGAGCAACAGAAAAAGAGAGGTTTTTGCAAATATCACAATTTTTGGGGTCATAAAACGTCTCAATGTTTCCTTTTCAAGGATCTAGTGCAGAATGCAATAAGAGATGGAAGGCTCAAATTCGGCGACAAGTCGAAATCCCAGGCGAAGGTGGATTCAAACTCCTTGCAGGTGGTGAAGGCCCACTATGCTGAGCCATCCGTAGTGAATATGGTTGAAGTTGCTGAAGGCTTCGACGATAGGATGGATATGATGAAGGTTCCTGATGGCTTCGATAACAACGTGAATATGGTGGAGGTTACTGAAGACCCCGTTAACAAAGGTGACATGGTCGAAGTCACAACTGATTGCGTGGACCAGTCAGTGATGGTCAAGGGTACTGAAGACCTTGGCACAAAGATCATCGAGAACTACATCAACGAAACTACTGAGGGTTTTGACAAAGTCAACACTGAAGCCACTGAGGGCATCAACAACGAAGCTACTGAGGGTTTCGACATAGTCAACAACGAAGCTACTGAGGGTTTCGAAATAGTCAGTAATGAAAATACTGAGGGTTTCGACATAGTCAATAATGAAACTACTGAGGGTTTCGACATAGTCAATAATGAAACTACTGAGGGTTTCGCCAAAATCAACGAAGGAACTGCTGAAGGTTTTTGCAAACAAGCTGCTGTTGGTATTCTCCGAAGAACCATGGAGGATCCAAAAGACAAAGCTATCGGATTCGTCAGCCCACAAGTTGCCAGGAGTCCACTCCCAAAGTTTCTGACAAAGAAAATATCTGAGGACTTTAATTGAATGAAGAAGGAACACGAGGTCAATGAAGGCCTTAGCTTGAAGATGAATAAGTTGAGCCTGGACACAGGATCACCTGCCAATATAAACATGGTCGACGTGGCTCAGAACGCATCGATGCAAGTTGACGAAGAACGTCGATGGGAGGAATACCAGAAAGTGGCTTACCCTAGGGAGGAAGAAAATCTGGCAGATTTTATTCATAGATGCCAGAGGAAAAGGTCTGAGGTGATGCTTTGCCCTCGCTGTAGTGTCATCTTCGACAAAAAGGCAGCACAAAACTTAGAGGGAATGGAGAGGGCAAGGAGAAGAGGAAATTAGAGGCCTTCTGGAGAAAGATTCGATCCCAGAAGAGGAGACCAAAATAGGGAGAGGTTAGGCGAAAGACGCCTTAACACATTCAAACCAACAATCAAAGCTCCAGATGATATGTGGGTTAATCCAATCCGACAAGCCCAGGGGCAAGGAAAATGGAAGGACTTCGAAGTACAGCAGGGATCCTCTATGTCATACAGAAAAGAATTCCAGAAGTCCAAAAGGGTGACTTACCCTTCTGAAAATTATAAGGTCAAGAATCCTATGACGAAGTCACAATAGAAGAGATACCAACGTCGAAAGAAGGCTGAGAAGGAAGCTGTAGGGAAAGACAAGCCAGAAACCAGCAGCAACGTTCAGACTTCGACTCAGATAGAAGGAGTGAAGTTTGAAAAGCCACCTGCCGCTCCAGTGCAAGAAGCGTCAAAGGAGGCAGTGAACAAGGATGATGAAATGACAGACGATTTTAACTCAGAGTCAGAGTCAGAGTCAGTGACCTAACATGTAATGTTGTTTCAGTTCTCCCTAGGGAGTATGATCAAATAATGGAAGTCGAAGAGGAAGAGGAAGCTTTGGAGGTCGAAACGGCCAGACACAAGCCCGTTTGCTACTATATCATGAACAATGGATGCGTTGAAAAACAAAACGCATTTTTCAAAAGGCCAGATGACTCAATGAGGAACCACGTGAACCCCTTATTTATAAAAGGAAAAGTGGGTAACGTAGGGGTGAATAAGATTTTGGTCGATGCAGGAGCGGCCATCAACTTGATGCCGCATTATATGCTTAAGAAAATTGGAAAAGTCGATTCCGACACCAAACCTCACAACATGGTGTTGTCAAATTCTGAAGGGAAAGTAGAAACCACTATGGGTGTGATACAGGTAGATTTAACTGTCGGAACCATCACGAGGCCGACAATGTTTATGGTGATTGCGTCGAAAGCGAATTATAACATTCTCTTAGGTAGGGAATGGATACATGGCGTTGGTGACGTCCCTTAGTCAATGCATCAGCGAATAACAATTTGGCGCGTAGACGGGATTGTCGAAAATATAGAGGCTGACCAGAGTTATTTTTTGGCTGAAGTGAACTAGGTGGATGGAGAAGTTTCGACAGGAATCTAGCTCACATAGCTCCTTGTAGCCCAGCCACCTTCGACATGACGCCAAAGGATAATGCTTTTTGCTCATTATACCTTCATCCTACCCACGAGTTTCAGTGAGACAGAGAGGTAGTTGGCGAAGAAGACTGCATTTTTGGAACCTCACACATCCGGCCAACTGGCTGGGGCAGCGAATTCAGTGACAATGAGTGAGTCACTAGTTCTCGAAAAGATCGCGACTTATATGGCCGAGAACAAACTCAAAGCGGCCTTGGAGGCCGAAGTAAAGTATATGGCTGTCGAAGCCAACCAAATCGAAGCAGATCAACAAGGTCTTGAAAAGGATTCTAATAGGGATCCTCTAGATAAAGATATAGGAGATTTGCAAAACCAGAGGCTTGACGCGATTTATGACAATGAGCCATTGGGCTTCGAAAAGGATCATTTAGCAGCAAATATCAAGATGATGGCACAAGATCCACTCGAAGAAATTGACTTGGGGTCAGAAGCATAGAAACGACCAACTTATATAAGTGCAAAAATAAGCCCCCAACTCAAGATCGAAATAGTCCAGTTGCTAAAAGAATTCAAAGATTGTTTCGCATGGGATTACGACGAAATGCCCGGGATGGATAGGAGCTTGGTCGAATTAAGGTTGCCAATAAAACCTGAGAGGAAACCTGTTAAGCAAACTCCAAGGAGATTCGCCCCAGAAATCCTCTCGAAGATTAAAGAAGAAGTTAAAAGACTCCTCAGGTGCAAGTTCATCCGTCCAACCAGGTATGTTGAATGGATTGCTAACATAGTTCCTATAATAAAGAAAAATGGCAAGTTGAGGGTATGCATTGATTTTCGAGATTTGAATTCAGCTACCCCAAAGGATGAATATCCTATTCCAGTGGCGGAAATGCTTGTCGATTCTGCCACAGGACATGAGTACCTTAGTATGCTTGATGGGTACTCTGGTTATAATCAAATTTTTATTGCTGAGGAAGATGTTCCAAAAACGGCATTTCGATGCCCTGGAGCCTTAGGCACTTACGAATAGGTGGTAATGCCTTTTGGTTTAAAAAATGCTGGGGCAACATATCAGCGAGCAATGAATTTGATTTTTCATGATTTCATTGAGGATTTTATGCAGATTTACATTGACGATATTGTTGTAAAGTCCATTTCAAGGAAAAGTCATATAGACCATCTTCGACAATCCTTTGAAAGGATGAGGAAGTTTGGTCTGAAAATGAATCCTCTCAAATGTGCATTTTGTGTGCAGGCGGGAGACTTCCTAGGCTTTGTGGTCCACAAGAAAGGGATCGAAATCAATCAAAATAAGGCCAAGGCAATAATGGAGGCAAAAACGCCATGTACAAAGAAGGAGTTGCAGTCTTTGCTTGGCAAGATCAACTTTCTCAGAAGGTTTATCTCCAACCTTAGTGGGAAGATGCAAGCCTTTTCCCCTCTACTTCGACTAAAGAAGGAAGACTTCGAATGGGGGCAGGAGCAGCAGGATGCCTTCGACAAGATTAAGGAGTACCTGACGCATCCTCCAATTTTAGTGTCACCTTGTAGAAGTAGAAGTACGAGGTTGTACATATCTGCGTCGGGCAAGACTTTGGGGAGCATGTTGGGTCAGGAGGATGAGAATGGCGTCGAAAGAGCCATTTACTACCTCAGTTGGGTCTTAAACAATGCGGAAACTAGGTATAGTGGGATTGAAAAGTTGTGTTTATGTGTATACTTTTCTTGTATGAAATTGAAGCACTATATAAAACCAGTTGATGTTTACGTTTCTTCTCATTTCGACGTTATAAAATACATGTTATCTAAACCAATCTTGCACAGTCGAATTGGAAAATGGGCATTAGCATTGACTGAGTATTCTTTGACATATTTGCCTTTAAAGGATGTCAAAGGACAAGTAGTGGCTAATTTTATAGTCGACCACGCACTAAACGAAAAGTCTTCGGACTATATTGAACTGGAACCCTGGAAGTTGTACTTCGACGGTTCTAGTCATAAAAATGGAACTGGAATAGGGGTTCTTGTTATTTCTCCTAACAAAATTCCAACAAAATTCAAGTACAAAGTCGAAGGCCTCTGCTCGAATAACGAGGCATGATATGAGGCTTTGATAGTAGGACTTGAAATCTTGTTGGAATTGGGGGCAACTCGGGTCGAAATAATTGGCGACTCTGAGTTAGTCATAAAGCAGATAATAAAGGAATACAAATGTGTTAAGGAAAATTTAATCATGTACTTTGTAATAGCTAATCGACTCTTAAAGAAGTTTGATATGGTTACGATTCGACATGTCCCGCGAATAGAAAATCAAGAAGCAAATGATTTAGCACAGATAGCTTCAGGGTACAAAGTGTTGAAGGAAAAGTTGCAGAAAGCTATTGAAGTTAGAGGAAGAGTTGTGGTAGCTAGATTATCTCCGTCAGATTTGGAGACGATAAACCTTGGATATGCTGACAAAGAAAATTTCGAAATTTTTAACATAGACGATTCAATGACTGGAGATTGGAGAAAGCCTATAATAGAGTACCTGCAAAACCCAACAGGACCAGTTGAACGAAAAGTCAAGTATCGAGCTTTGAGTTATGTGATTTTGGAAAATGAACTATTTAAGAAAACTCCAGAAGGAGTACTACTGAAGTGTTTAGGCGAATCTGAGGCATACATAGCTTTGTCGAATGTACACAGCGGGGCATGTGGTGCACACCAGGTAGGCCATAAGATGAAGTGGTTATTATTCCGACAGGGAATGTATTGGTCAACCATGTTAAAAGATTGCGTCGAATACGCTAAGGGATGTCAAGAGTGCCAGATACACGCAGGGATACCACATGTTCCTGTAAGTGAATTACATTCGATAATAAAGCCTTGGCCTTTTAGAGGTTGGGCTTTGGATTTGATTGGAGAAATTCGACCGGCCTCTTCAAAAAGCCAAAAGTTTATTTTGGTTGGGATAGATTATTTTACGAAATGGATCAAAGCCATACCCTTAGTAAACGTGGATCAAGAAGCAGTAATCGAAAGCACGTCATTTACAGGTTTGGTATCCCAGAGACAGTAACAACGGATCAAGGATCTATTTTCACTGGAAAAAATATGCAAGCATTCGCGAAGGAAATGGGTTTCAAACTTCTCACATCAACGCCTTACTACGCTCAAGCCAATGGTCAGGTCGAAGCAGCAAACAAGGTTATAATTGGTTAATAAAGAAGCACGTGGGTAGAAAACCAAAGAGCTGGCACAAAACTTTGGACCAAATTCTATGGGCTTGTCGAACCTCTCCTAAGGAAGCTACAAATGCTACACCTTTTCGATTAACGTATGGCCATGATGCGGTCTTACCAGTCGAAATATATTTGCAGTCAATAAGGGTTCAGAGACATCATGAAATTCCATCAGATGCATATTGGAAAATGATGATAGATGAATTAGTGGATTTAGATGAAGAAAGATTAAAAGCGTTGGACTTATTGAAAAGGAAAAAGGAAAGAGTGGAGAAATTCTACAATAAAAAAGTAAAAAATAAAGCCTTTTCGATTGGTGACTTTGTGTGGAAAGTGATTCTCCCCATGGATCGAAAAGATAGGCTTATGGGAAAATGGTCCCCTAAGTGGGAAGGACCTTTTCAAATCATACGAGTATTTTCCAATGGCGCTTATGAAGTCGAAGATTTGGATAAAGATAAGCGAATATTAAAAATAAATGGGAAATATTTGAAAAAATACAAGCCCACATTACAAGAAGTGAAAATAGCAGTCGAATAGTCATGCAGAAAAAATAAGCAACATGATGGATTGTAATTCTTTCCGCCAAATAAAATAGCTCCAATTTCATTACAAAAAAGGCCTTAAAAAGGCCAAATAAAAAAAATTATTACAAATATTTAAACTGGGAAAGATTCTTTCAGCTTTTCAAACTTGGATTTCTGAATTTGAAGACAGCGCTCACAAAGTGCCTTGCCTTCCGAAAGCTCCTCGATTTCCTCACCAAGTTTTTGGGCCCTATCAACATGGTGCACCCCAACTTCAAGCTCTTTAGTTATTTCCTCTTGATTGATTTGTTACAGTTCTTCTTGGCACTTCTCCGCCTGAGAAATTTTGTTTTGAAGAACAACAATCTGCTTCTTCCACTTGAGAATGTTTTCGTCACACAAAGTTGCTTCTTTCTTGTTTTGCTCAGATGCTCTTTCCAGTTTAGTTACTTTGTTGGACGAACTTGAAGCAGCATCCCACTCAGCAAGTTGGGTTTCTGTCTTATTTTCGAGCTTCTTGAAGTAATCTCGAAGCCGGTTAAAGTCTGTCACTACAAGATCTATTAGAGTAGTTAGGTCCAGCACAACATCAGTAACTTCAGGAGGAGCCTCCGGAACATTAATTTGCTTTAAGATCTTTTTTAGGTCAAAATGAGCAGAAGAGTCATTCTCCAAAAGTTGAAATAAGTCAATATTGAGGATTTTTTGGCGAATATGGGTCAGCATTTCGTCCATGGATTTGGCGTCAGAAGTAGTTCCTGAGGTGGTCGAACTACTGACGGTAGTGTCAGCAAAATTATAGCGGGAACTAAGCATGGCCTTTAGGTACTCAAATGGTCTTTGCACCTTCAGATTATCAAGCTCCTCTTGAGAGAGTCAGGTCGAAGTTGTAGCGGTCGAAGCAGTTTTGTTTGGATCACCAAGGTCCTCTTTGTCGCTGTCTCCTTGTTCGTCCGTAGCAGCTGTGGGAGTTGGTGGCTCTTCGTCTACTTTCTCTTCCTCCTCTTCGCCATCAGTTTCAACCTCCTCATCCTTCTCTTCGTTAGCACCTTGTAAGTTCAGGGGAGAATGGTCTTGAGGATCATTATCTGTGGTGAGCGCTGCAGTAGGCATCACAGTGTCCCCACCGATGTCGACTAAGTCGTCAGCCTCATGACCAGTTTCTTCTTCCACTACGTCTTGAATTTGTTTAGAGACAGCGGTGGGCTGATTCACTTCAGTGGCTGTTTCCTTTGTCGAATCCTTAGGAGAAGGTTTGGAGACGCTGGTTGGCTTGTAGGTAGGATCACTGCTAGTCTTTGGGAGAACTTGGACCATGGGATGCCCGTGAGTATCGACAAGGACCTGGAAGATAAATGAGTTAAGAGAGGTAACATAAGTAAACTGCCTTTCAGCGTCGAACTATAAAAAAAAAAAGAAAAAAATCCATGCCTTGGGAATCTTAGTCCTAAGACTAGAGCTTTCGCTTTCTGCTGGAGCAGGGGTAACTTTCTCGTCAGGATTTTTTAGGGGAGTTTTTTCCAATATTCTAGGAGCAGGAGGTTTTTGTGGTTGAGGTTTGGTTGTTTTCTTTTTCTTCCTTGAAGGCTTCACTTGGTCTGGTGATTCGTCGCCATCATCGGTGTCGACAGCTTTGACTTCAGGTTTTTTTTCCTTTCTTTTCTTTGGCGTTGATGGAGGTCTTCGACTTCCCTGTGGAACAAAAGAGATTTTATTAGTATATCAGAAAATGAGAAAATATGTGTTGACCTAAAAGAGAAGTAAAGTAATACCTTCGCCACAGGTGTCTTGGTAGTATCTTTTTGGGTCTCTGCATCTCCGGTAGTTGACGCTTCGCCAGTAGCTAACTTCTTGGTCGTAATCTTGATAGCTAGAAAAGAAAGGAAGAAAAGGGTCAAACATAAATTAACATATGCGCGTATAGGTAAATGAAAAGTGAGGTCGAACATCTTCCCATTCCACACCTTCATATATAGGAGTTTCCACGCAAACGTGTTCTATGCCAATATGAAGGTGGCCTTTGAAATTGTCCAAGGTGTACTTAGTCGGAACCACTCACTTAGCACGTTTTTGGTATTCTTGGCGAAGAAGTTTCATAGAATCCCCACAAGTGAACCAATCTGGAAATGGAGGGCTAAAAGCCACGCCAAATTCAGCAGATGGTAGAGGAGGAAATTTTGGTCGATAGAGTTTAAAGGCTACCTCATAACGTTGTTCTGGTCAAACATATGCAGGTAGTTTTAACTCATCCAGTTTTTTGGTAAATTTCTGTTTCAAAGTAACTGCTGCTTCGCTTATGGTTCGACTAAGTTCATTAGGCCTATAGGCAGTTTCAAAGTATCTTTGGAATGCTTGGATTTCTTTGACGTGTGTTGAAATACCTTTTTTGGTCCTGTCCTACACAAGTGCAAAAGCTTTAGTTAGAAGAGTGTTGAAGGAAGGCACGTCGAAAAACTGGGAGGTGTAGTAATCTTTCCATCATTCGTCGAATTCCTGAGTACAAAGGAAGGATGGTCGGAAGACCACTGGTTGAATCTCAACCAGGTTAGAATAATTCTCCAGTAATTCTGAGCATTTGTCTTCATTGTTAAACATGTTGTAGTGAATGAGGGACCCTTTTCTGGAAAAGAGGGGTTTAGGTTGTATCTGAATTAACCCAAACTGTCGAGAGACACAGTTGGGCTGGTAAGCAACCAAAGAGATCTTTGATTTCCCAGGACTAATTCTGGAAGCCAGAAGTCTAGGTGTCAGAAAGGATTCCCAGACATTGAGGAAGTCATCTTCTTTAGTCTTCGACTCCACAGGCAATTTTTTGGTGAACCATTCTGGTCCAATCACCCTATTGGCGAAAGGGGCCATACTGGGAGTGAAGTTGTAGCGTTTGGCGAACATCATGACATAGCTAGTAAAGGCTTGTTAGAGGCTTAGCCCTTCGTCAGTAGGAGTTAATTGCACCAATATGGTCCCTTTGACCCTCCTGTCCCTCAAAGAATCTTCCTTCACAGCATTTTTAATAGGGAGAGAGGTTTCAAAGGTGGCATTTAGCCATAATTGCAGAAGCCAAAACGGTCCTGACAAAAGAAGGTTGCCTTTATTCTTGGCAGTCTTCAGGAAAGTAACACCTTCGCCTAGGGATTCATAGAGATTGGCTAAGATCATCTCACTCAGGCACAATCGACGCCCAACATGAAGTTGATTAGCTATAGTGATGTAGCGTTTGGCTACTTGGAGCGGCCTGGAACAAAAGACACACCTCGATAGCCAGAGGGTCAGGAAAGCTACATGCTCTTGGTTGGAAACTTCCTTAGTCTCTTGATCATGATAGTTGGCAATGTAAGCTGTGAAGGTTGCTTTATTTGTGTTGAATCCTATAGAATCTTCAGACAACACGTTGGGGTCATAATCTACTCCTAAAGGGCTAAGGCCAGTAATGGCAGCTACGTCGAAAAGGGTAGGAGTAACCATCCCACAAGGAAGTTGGAAATTGTTATAGGTACTGTCCCAGAAGTAGAGGGAAGCCAAGAGCATATTGGGACAATAACCTGGTCCTACTTTTGACAGTTGAATTAAGTCGAATATACCTATCTCTTTCCAAAAGCCAGCTTTAACTTTTTCAATCTTCGCCAACCAAGCTAAGTAGTCAGAAGGATCTTTCGACAGGGGACAAGATCTAAAAATTCTAGCATGATCCAGGTATTCTAAACTTATGGGTTCTTTAGAAGGTGAACCTTGACCATCAACGGTGGATTTCTCATCTATGGCTTTTTATTTTTCAGTTCTAGGTCTGACCCCACTAGCTATGGGTTTGTAACGGTGATAGGCTGGGAAAAATTCGTTTACTTTCACCGGGTCTAATTTTAAGTCAGGTAAAGGTCCTAGCATTGCATGGGATTTACCAGAAATTAAGATAGGAATTAGTACCTGAGACTGATAAATGATGTGTTTCTCCTCTTCATTCGGAGGCTCCGATATGCACTGTTGGTTCCCCACCACCTTTGGCCCAAGGATCTTGTGGACAGGAGGTAAGCTTTTGGATTTTTTGGAATCTTGACTTACAATTTGGGGAGCAGTGGAAGACGCCATTGTTGATTGCAGAAGAGATGAAGAAAAATGGAGAAGATGAAGTTTGAAGAAAGTTCTTGTTTTGGAAAGAGGAAACGTAAAAAGCGTGAAATAAAGTTTTTAACTTATTTATAGGAAGAAAGATGGAAGCGGTTGGAATTCAGAAGTTTTGATGGAAAGGTAATGAAAAGATTATGGGACACGTGGAGGTTACGAAGTGGATGGTTTCAGACGGTGCAGTTACGTTTTGACCCATGATCTACTAGGGGCTAGAGTAGTGATGATGGGAGATCTTAAAAACATGGGCTGAAAAGACGTTTGAGAAAAGCGCAATGATGATTCTGACATTTCCAACCTCTAGTCATGTGAACAGTCACTAGTCGAATTATTGGTGGCATCGAATTGCATTGGAAAAAAATGCTTTTCTCCCTTTATCGAAAATGCATTTTCTGGGGGGCAATTTGTAGGTTGCTAATTTCGACGCCAGGACATTTCGACCAGAAGGTTTCTGGTGGAAAAAAAAAAGCAAGTCGAAGACAAATGGTACTTAGGGAAAGCATTGGCAGATATTTCTAAATATGAGGAATATTTCGACAGAAGAGGAATCAGTTCGACAGGTGTTTGAAATTCAAATTTAGGAGGGAGTTTCATTTTAAAATAGGATGCGTGGAATGTATCTAGTTGACAAATGCATGCAGAATGCCATTTTTCGCCATTAAGAGAAGTAGGTGTTATTAGTGGTTATTTTGTTTGTATATAAATAGGGAGTCTTAGTGTTAGATTTCGGTGTGTGTTCAGAATTTGTACAAATCACTCAAGAAATACTCAAAGTAACCGTGAGAGAGAAAAGAGTAGTTGCTGAGAAAATGTACGTTTGAAAAACACCAGTTTGGAATGTACCAAGATTCAGGAACTACTAAAGGAGAAGGATGCTCTGACTGAGATATTAGAGCATCATGCTATAGAAAGTCAAGAAGACCGAAGAAATTTACTCACCCCTTTCACTTGGCAAAGGATCTTCGACCCGACAACAGCTGAAGAGGCCCGATCAAAGAAAAGGAAAATACAGGAACCAGCGTCTGAGCTCTCTTCAGAGAGAACTCAGGATCCATGAGCTTAGACATTTTCCTTACAACACTTTGTAAAATACTGTACTTTTCTTTGTAAAATACTGCAATCTTTCAAATTCAATAAAAAGGGTCTCCACCCCCACTGTGTGATATTTGCAATCTATTTGTTGAAGTTTCTTTTGAAAATAAAAACTAAAAAAATATGTCATTGCATATCATTCATCATTCTCTCATAACACATTTTTGTAATCCTTGAGTCTCACGTATGTGTCGCAATCCTAGAGTCAAATTGTCTCACTCATACAATACTCGGGCCAATCGACAAAAGAAAATGGACGATCTCAAGGAAGAGAACAGAGATCTAAGAGAAGAAATCAACGCTCTAAAGGAAAGTTTGGAAAAACTTCACAGCAACCTGCAAACCCTGGCAGCAGCCCAGGAGCAACAACATCAAAGGACTGTGATCTCAGAGATTACATCAACACCCATATTGGAGATACATGATAATCATCCTCGGTACAACATGCCTAAGGGTCGCCCTTGGGGCATGCCTTTCAACTTTATACCTGAAGAATATGTCCCACCGGTCACTGAAGACCCAAAAGCCGTAGCAGGAGCTGTTGGGCCTAAAGGTTACGAACTTTGGGAAAAAGAAGATGCAAGGGTTACAAACTTCATGGCACTGAAGCGCCAAGAATCGCCGTTGTAATGTCTATACCACAACCAGTGGTACACACTGTCCCGGAAGGACAGATTCCGCAAGTAATTTCTGGTGGAAACAATGACATGTACGAAAGGATGAATGAATTCCAGGAACAATTCTTGGAAATACAGAAGGAACTACATGTCATTCGTGGTCAAGACTTATTTGGGAAGGACGCCGCTGACCTCTGTTTGGTCCCTAATGTAAAGATCCCACACAAATTCAAGGTGTTTGACTTTGAAAAATACAAAGGCAACTCTTGCCCTCAAAGTCATTTGGTGATGTACGCTCGAAAAATGTCTACTCAGGGAGACAATCAACAGCTACTGATCCATTACTTCTAAGACAGTTTAACCGGTGCTGCACTCAAATGGTACATGGGTTTAACCCACGCCAAGATCAGTACTTTCAGAAATCTCGGAGCAGCCTTCGTTCAGCAGTATAAGTACAAGTTGGACATGGCACCAGATAGGGATCAACTCAGAGCAATGTCACAAAAGGATAAGGAAACCTTCAAAGAATATGCTCAGAGATGGCGTGAAATTACTACTCAGATCTGTCCCCCTCTTGAGGAAAAGGAGATGGCCAAGATCTTCTTGAAAACCTTAAGCTTGCTCTATTACGACCGAATGGTTGCCAGTGCGCCCAGTGACTTCACTGAAATGGTGAACATGGGAGTACGCCTTGAAGAAGCAGTCTGAGAAGAATGATTGGTCAAAGATGCAGAGCCATCTAGCAGTACCAAGAGATACGGTAGTGCTTTCCAAAATAAAAAGAGCAAGATATCAGTAATATCTCTCTGGGAAAACAAAGGCGAAGGTATCAACCGGTAGCAGCAATAACTCCTGCTATCAACCCAGCGCCAGCTCCAACTTATCAACCTCAGGTTGCTCAGAGCCAACCAAATCAACAACAGTATCAGCAAAGGCCACAACAACCTTTTCACCAAGCTCGCCTGCAGTACAACAACAATAATCGTACTACACGACCATCAGGGTTCGACCCTATACTGATGTTTTACGTAGAATTATTTCCATTTCTACTGGCCAAGGGGCATGTTCAGACCAGGACACCTCTCGCAGTACCAGAAAATCCACCTTTTTGGTTCGAAGCAGATCAAACTTGTCCTTACCATCAAGGAGGATCGGGACACAACATTGAGAATTATCTCAGTTTCAAGTCTGATGTACAGAAGCTTGTCAGGAACAGGGTTTTATCTTTCAAGGATACAAATCCAAATGTTCAGACGAACCCATTACCGCAACATGAGAAGACTACAGTGAATTTAATAGAGGAGGAATCTAGCAGCAGTTATCAAATTCACAATGTACTCTTACTAGGAACAAATCTAGTAAGGATCACTACTACAAATTTGATCAATAATAGCAGATTATTAATAGCGCTTATTTGTAAAATGCTATTAAATATTTTACCCTTAAACCTATAATAGCGCTTTTGTTACGGGCGCTATTATATATTATAATAGATTAAAAATTATTCATACCTATAATAGCGCTTTATTAAAAAATGCTATTATAAGTAGAAAAAATTAAATTAAGAAAAAAGAGGTTCAGACTTATGATAGCGCTTGTAATAAAGCGCTATCATAGAGGCGGATAAATAAACAATAAAATTACAGTTTTTGCATGCCTATCGAATTCGAACTCGAGACCTTCACTATAATTGAAAATCAAAAATAGCTTTTGCGTGCCATGAGGAGTCGAACTCTCAACCTCAGAGTTCACAAAAGTTATTTTCTCCACTGGGCTATTCAACCAACACATTATTTTTTTGAAACATATTATTATTATAGACCAAACGTCACAACAAAAAACATTTAAAGGAAACACATATTCCTCGAGCGAAAACATCTCGTGCCTTTCATCTAGGGGTGTTCGCGGTGCGGTTTGGGCGGTTTTGATGCTAAAAATCATCTGAACCGCAAGGGAAAAAAACATGCGGTTTGGTTTGGTTTGGTTGGCTTTTAAAAAAAATATAAACCAAACCAAACCAAACAAATGTGGTTTGGATTGGTTCGGTTGGTTCGGTTATTTACAAGATTTTTATTCAGTGATATTTACATATATAGAGAACAACATAAATTTGTGCTTAGTCATTCATACATTGCCAAATAACAACAAAACTCATCATATTTAGACAAAAAGTTCTCATTCAATATACAAAAATCAATTTAAACAAAAGTGAAAAAAATAGTAGCATAAAACAATATCAAAATATTATAATAAAACAGAAAATATAAGAGAAGGGAGATTAGAGAAGATGAAAATGAAAGAACATAACAGATGTGAGATTAGAGAAGAAATGTGCGATAAAAATATAATTAGAAGAGAAAATAGTAACATAGAAATGAGAAGATGAAAAAGAAAGAACATGTGAGATGAGAGATTAGTGTAGAAGAGGCGAGACGTACATGACAAAGAAGATGAGAAGAATGCACAATACTATTAGGAGAGATTTGAGAAGATTAAAACTGAAAATTTAAGTGTGAGTAAGAGAAAATATTTCGTAATTGTAAGGTTAAGGCATAATGGATTTGAGTTTTGGGTTAGATGCGAGATAAGTGAAGTTTGGTTGTAACATAATGCGGATTGGTTTGGTTTAGTTCGGTTTGTAAAATACAAACCGCAAACCAAACCGAACCATGCGGTTTTTTTAAAAGATGGTCCGAACAAATCCGAACCAAATGCGGTTTTTTGCGGTTTTGGTTCGGTTTGGTTTGGTTTGCGGTTTTTTATTTGGTTGATTCGGTTTTGAACACCCCTACTTTCATCTGCTTTTCTACAAAATAAAGTCGATGCTCAGCTAACAACAAATCAGTGCAATCTTTGAAGAAATTTCAATTTTTTTTCTTTCAATTCAAAATTCATTTCCAATGAATCTTTAATTTGTTGCGTGTCTCCTCTGTGGAACCATAAAAATCAATAAATTCCTTTGTCCCATCTCCTTCGAACCCTAAAACACCAATGATTTATTGAGTGACCTATTCCTAATCCTACATTCAGAAATCTACGGTTTTGCTACAACGTCATCGGAAGAAGAAGAACACTCTACATCTTTCCCTTTATATCTGTTTGTCTCTCGTCAAAGTTTCGGAATCACCGTTTTAAAGAAAAACACTGGTATTTCTTCAAAGCTTAAGCATATTAGAATTGATATTTTTGTTCTTATAATTAATATGGATGTTAGGTGTTCGATTAAATGGCTCATAGAAACAAGATATTAATTGTTCAAAATGACTGTAATTTTGTTTCACCGATGTAGCTAGAGAAAGACAAATTGTGATTGGTAGCAGTAGAGTCATATATAGTGAAAACTAGGTTAGGGTCATTGACTAGTTTATCCTAACTCTGGAGCTCGTCGGTGTTGGAAGTTGAACCGGAGCCATAGCTGGTGAAGTAGAAGTGAGTTAAAATGGAAGGCCTATGAAATGTTTATCCATTAACAAGAAGCTTTGATTTGTACTTTGTTTTATACTTTAAGATCCACTGATGGGTATAACTAATGAGATTTAATTAAATATAGTAAGGATGATAGTGAAATAGAAGAAATACTGCAATTGTATTCAATATGGCTTGACAATTACAGAGATAATGAGACGGCGAGAACGGTTAGCAGCAGAGAAAGTATGCAACATCTGTCAACAAAACATGATTCCTGGTAAAGATGTAGCAATATTTTTTAATTTGAGGACTGGGAGAGTAGCTTGCTGCAGCCGGAATCCAACTAGGGTAAAATCATTTCATTAATGCTCTGATCTTGTTTTGCTATATATTTATTTGTTAGTAATAAAGCAAGCACGTGTAGAAACTTAAGAAATTGAAAGTGGAAACTACATTTTATTCACAATACATGTATTTAACTCTGGAAAAGAGTTAGATTCAATTTTCAATTATCAAAACAGAAGTTATATTTGGTTTTATACCCAGGCGTTTCATGTGTTTCATACGGCCTGCGTGATACACTGGATACTCTTGTGTGAATATGAAATAATCACAAATCACTTAGTTAATCAAAATGGTAGTCAAGAAGGGAAGATAAAGACTTTATCAGGCAGTGGTAAAGAAGACATGGATATCAAACATGTTTTTGTCCAGAGTGTCAAGGTGCTGGTGTGATCATTGTAGATGAGTTGGAGCATCCGAAATTTTGTTTACTGTCCCAGGTTTGTTTATTATGTGGATAATCCTTTCCTAATCCATCATCTTAGATAACCTCTCTTCCAAGTTGGTCTTGTGTTAAAATTATTTATTTTGAATTAATAATCTTTGTGCAGATGTTTAGAGTGAAATTAAAGATAAATCTACAACGCAGAGAATGGATAAAAAATTCTGAAGATTTGCATAATTACTCAATTGGGTTTGATTTTCCTATGGAATATGAAGAGATAATTGAGGTATTTTACAAGCTATGAAGCACAGACACCTCTAAGAATAGGCGTGTCGTGGTGCGGACACACGTCGGTGTCCGACACGTGTCAGAAAAGTCAAAGAAGTGTCGGAAAAGTCAGACAAGTGTCCCACTAAAAAATGTTTTTTTTCTTTATTTCGACACTCTTTGAATCAATAGTTGACAACCGTATGACACTTATAACACATATGTCAGACAATTCAGACAAGTGTTTCAACCAAAAATTTGTTTTTTCTTTGCTTCAACGCACCTTTATACATATTTTGTACAAATTTCACACAAATTTAAAATTGTTAAACTTGTTTTTAAGTTATGCTATCAATAAAAAATTAAAGATATTAATTTTGATTATAATATTTTCAATTTTTTTAATCATAGACGGATAACTAAAGCTTAAATACTCTCTTATATATAGCGGTGTCGGTGTCCTATGTTTTAATATTATTGGTGTCGGAGTGTCTGTGTCATGTCGTGTCCCGATGTCCGTGTCGGAGTCCATGCTTCATAGTTTACAAGTCTACATTGATTTTCGTCTAAACTTAGATGTTAAAGAGTGTTTGGTTCTTCAATTTTGCGACACTTATAGTGCTGAGTGAACTCACTCACCTCGATACTCAAGAGAAATTAATCATACCCAATAGTTTCTCAAGACAATTCTTTAAACATGTAAGGATTGGGCAGAGGTCACACAACAAATCAATGTTGTTTTAGGGTTCCAGATAACATAAAGAATTGTAATTTGATCACAAAGTAGCTGCTCATAGTTCCATTTGCATTGCAATCACCATTTCAAAGAAAATCACAGGTATTTCTTCAAAAATTAAGCATACTAGAATATATATTTTTTTGTTCTTATAACTGATATGAATGTTAGATGTTCGATTAGATGCCTCATGAAATAAGTTGTTAATTACTCAAGATGATTGTGATCTTGTTTCAATGTTGTAACATGTGAAATAGAGTTTGTGGTTGCTAGTAACAAAGTTGTATGTAATGAAAAATAAGTTAGTGTCATTGACAAATTTATCGCAGGTTTTGAACTCACCGATACCAAAAGTTAAGTCAGAACCGTAGCTGATGAAGGTATTTCTCAAATTCTCAACATATATATTTGAATTTGCTAAAGTACATTTTTCACACAACAAAATGAATTTTCAAGTCTTACAGTACCAGAAGCAGGAACTTTAGCAGACATACACATGTGTCTAAAGAAACATTGATGGCTTACAGTATAACTTCTTTGCCACCTTGAACTGTCTGGCATAAACTGTTGGAGTTTTCTATTATAAGACAACTTGGTGGTTTGAGTGGTGGCATGTGAGCTTCTATTGTAAGCATTAGTCATCCCTCTTCCCACCGGGTAGTTTGATGTTTAAAACATGTGATCTGACTATAAACTTAATTATGATTTTGATATAAGATCATGAAAATGTTGTTGAACTGTTACTGTAATACTAACATTAAATTATTATTGAATATTTGCTACTACAAAGACAAAAATTTAAGTGTTTTACTTCGTAGACTATGTGGTTTTACTTTTCTATTTTTGCCAATGCTCTTTACCAAATTTAAATTTTTTGATTCTGTTTTCCAGCACTTCTAGATTTTGATATCCATGGTCTTCTTTATTGCTGCCACAATGTTCACTCTTTTAAAGATATGTGGTAAGCTTTAATTTAATTTCTAAAACAATTATTCACTATTTGAATGTGATTGATATTTGATATGCTAACAATTTGTTACTCATAATTTTGCAATTACCTGCAGGTGATGTTGCTGCCCTAGGATGGTGGAACTTGTTTATCAACTATGGGTATGATTAATTTCTCTTGAGAAACTATTTTAATCATTTGGTGTTAGGCTTGTGCATTTTCCATCATGAAATTATTTTCTCCTTTTGAAGAATTGTGCAATGCTTAACTGGTTGTAGCTCTCAAGGAGAGGTATGACGTTGGGTGATATTCTACAGTGGAATGATAGCAATTGCTTTTGGCTCTGCTTATTATCATTTGAAGTCCGATAATCATTGCGTCATTCGGGACACTTTAGCGGTTAGTATTATATTACAACTCATCTAAGCTGTAGTGTTAAGTTTGGGTCGAATCAATTTGACGAAAATTGATTCAAGCGATTGAATCTAAAAGCTATAAATGTTTCTATTTGATTCAAGTGTTAGAATCTTAAATTATTATATTTAGTTTAGATATTAGAACTTATTTTGGAATATAATATAATTTTTTAAAACTATTTTTCGTGTCATGAATGCTAAATCAGGACGGCTGACGCAGTGTGTTCAAGTTTTGTTCTAAATACCTTGTATTACTACTAGATATAAAATTAGAAGTATGCATAATTTGACTGGAAATAATGGTGGCAAAATAATTAGGTTCTGCATGTTCTCTTATTTCAATTGACTCCTATATGAACTTGGAGTAAAGTTTTAGATGCATTCATTTGTTCTATTATGTTGGAAGTTAATATTCAAAATATTTAGTGTAAAAAAAGAATTTGAAATTTTTCCCCTATAGAGGCAGAATATACTATCCTCATCTTTATCATAATGATTTTTCTTAGCATGTATGTCCTTTTGTAATGGTCACAACTTCCTGTGATTGACTAATGCCTATTAAAAATCTACTTATATGCATGTGCAGGAAGAACTTGATGGTCTTGCTAGTAACTATCTTAAACGATTCAAAATATACTATATGTATCTTATCAAGGTAATTTCTATGTCATGTAGAATTACAAACCTGCATATTGCACCAATTATACCATCATAACAACTAATTTTGCATTAGTCTAAAGAGGATTTTGTTTGTTGATTTTGTTATGTAATCATTTTAGCCTCTCGAGAAATGGGATGACGGTGTCTGATTTGTATCGAAGAAACCCATTTGCCAAGGTGTCTATTGCCAAGAGTAAACAGAATTTTTGGAATAAAGTATATTCTAAGTTATTCGAAGAATCAACTCCATGAATGCATGATGTGAATGTTTTCATAGTTGGAGAGAATTCAATGGATAATGACATATATATTTGGTTGATAGGTTCTTTTAATATGAATAAACTATGACATGTATTATCTTTTTAATGAATAATGGGATTTTAACATAATTCCTTTTAATATGAATAAACTGTGACATGTATCATCTTTTTAATGAATAATGGGATTTTAACATAATTCCTTTTAATATTGCTGAAAATATTTTTTTTACTTCAAATAAGTTCTATAATAGCGCTTATTTTTTGAAAGGCTATTAAATCATGGTAGGTTACGATAGCGCTTTTTAAAGAAAGCGCTACCAAATGAGATTCTTTTAATTGCACTTTTAAGCGCTATCTTAGGTAGCACACCTTTAATAGCAAGAGCTTTCATAGCACTTTTAAGCGCTATTAAAGCCCAAAAAAATGTTATTAAATTCCTTTTTTGGTGTAGTGGATGCATTGCAAACATAGTGGGTACGGTCATGTGCCATCTCACAACTATCATCAGTGTGATATCTTCTCCAAGGACAATCAAGGGTGTGCCATATTACAAGCAGCTTGGCAAGAACAAATGGATTTGGGTTGGATTCAGGATCACAGGATTTGTGAAGTAAACATGGCCCATGCACACCCCAACATTGTTCAGAACCACGACATCCGTGCAATGAACGTCAATTTAGTGGCGATGCATTTGAGACAAAGTCAGTATTAAAATCTGCCATGGCACGATTACAGCACTTGTCCAATCTGCTCAACAGACAATCAGGGATGCTTTTTTATACAAGAGGCCTTCCAACGTCAGATGGATCTCGGATGGATCTATGACTACCGTGAAAGAAATGAGCATCAAGTCAATATGGTTCAAATCTTTGACATCCACTTAATGAATACCAGTCTAGTGGAATTACATGCTAAACAAGCAAGACTTGGTTTTCTGGCTTCACATGATTATCTAGACTATAAAGAATGCTGCGAAGACGACCAAGGGTGTGCGCTTGTGCAAAGGACTCTTCAACATATGTTGGATCACTGGTGGCTTCTGATTTGCTTAGATGAAGATACACAACAGATTAGCATGACTGATGAGAATCCTGGTAGACATCAAAGTCATGACATCCCCTCAATAGAAACAGATTTGGTAAAGACGCATTACTTACAAAGCGGGTATGGTCGGGTACCACCACACAATTATGAGCGTTGTAGAGTATGCTCGGAAAATAACCAAGGATGTTATCTAGTGCGAGCAGTTCTCCAGAATCAGTTGGACCGGAAGGAGATTCGACCATGTTCGAGTTTTGAGTCGATCAACATGATACAAGAGTACCTCCCTGGTTAGAACAAAAACACTATCGTAATCTCCGATCATGGAATAACCAAGGACGTTTGTGCCATAATCCCTCTACTCTATGAATCAAAGATCCCTCTTGATGGTAGAAAAGTTCCCAACTAGGAACCAATCGAGGCTGCCTACGATGGTCAGAAAAACCAAAAAGCCCCTGTGGTTATCTACCTGCCAGGTCAAATACCGTACAAATCAGATAATGATATCCCTAACAAGTATTGTGCAACGACCATCAAAAATGGAAAAGAAACTCCACTACCCTCCATCGTGAACATTGCCGACATCAGTCGAGTTACCCGGAGCGGTCGGATCTTCAACAGAGGAATTGGAGAACCTTCCAAAAAAAAGGAACCTCAAACGGAAGTTCCTAATCAATAAGTCGGTCAATCCAGTAAAAGCCAAAATCAACTCTGGTACGACTTTCATTTCAAGGAGCTCCGATGAGAGGTAGTGAGATCATCGTCAAAGCCTTTGATGAATCTAGAAAAATAGTTATCGGTGAAGTCGATCTTCCCATAACCATCGGTCCTCACACTTTCCAAGTCACTTTCCAGGTCATGGACACCCGAGCGGCATACATTTGTTTATTAGGAAGACCTTGGATACACGAAGCTGGGGCAGTCACTTCGACACTTCACCAAAAATTGAAGTTCGTCAAGAATGACAAATTGGTCACGGTATGTAGAGAGCAAGCCTTAATAGTGAGCAACTTTTCATCATTCTCTTGTGTAGAACCAGAAGAGGTTGTTGGAACCCAGTTCCAAGCACTCTCAGTGAGCAATGAGAATCAACCAGAAAGAGGAACTTCGATTTCCTCATACAAAGACGCTCTCAAAGTGATCAGGAGTAATGACATAAAAGGATGGGGACAGATAGTAACTCATACTGATAACAAAACAAGAAAAGGTCTTGGTTTCTCTCCGACCTGTGCCCAGACTACAAAGAAGGACGAAAGTTTTCGTCCCATTCAGGATTTCTTCCACAGTGGAGGCTTCCTCCACCCAGTATCTTAAGAAGTACACACCATCGATTGGAACAAATCTTCTGATACAGAAGAAGAGTGGAAGTCTTATCTTAACCATGACGGTTATATGTCTCTGGAAGAAGCGCACATGCCATTCTGTTTTCCAAAGCAGAGTCCGAGATATATACCAAGATCAGACGTCCAGATGATCTTTAGAGATTGTGATCCTGAAGGATGTCGTGCTCCACCCAATTCATTAGAGGAAGACAATCTAATGAAAGACAACTTTGACTACGATTATTATGATCCCCCGGATGATTTGCCTATCTGGAAGCCATACACAGAAGACTTGGGACAAAAGAGTCAGCCAGACAATGTCTATCAGCTGAATGATCTCGAAAAGAATACACCTGCTCCCCCAGAGTCATGGATTCATTACCCAGCACACTCCAAGAGTGTCCAAAACCATGCTAATGAATTCACCAGGATCGCAGGACAATAGTTCATTAACTACGCGATTCCTAAAATCATCATCATTGAGGAAGATGACTCATCCATTCCCACAGAAACATGGGACACTTTGGGGCAGCCAAGCGGCAAGTATGACTTCCTAGTCAAATACACTGCTCCCGAAAGCTCTCGTATCAGGCTTGAGGATATCCAGCCAATAGGTTGGGAAGATTCCCTTGAGAGTGAAAATACCATAGAAAGTACAACAGAAGAGTTCGTTTATGACAACTCTGCATGGGAAGAAGACTCCAATGATCCTACTCCGCCAGAAATCAGCGTTGTTTCTGAAGACAACCCAAGAAGGAAGGTACCAGACTTTGTGATTCACAGAGGAGTTCGTCGCCATTAGGTTGCAGTCGATGTCCCGAAAGTCGTCCATAAATCTAAGTAATTATCATCTTTGTTTTAACCTTTCACCTTGCCCGAGTGAAATTGATTTTTTATAGGGCTCACTTTTCTGTAAATGTTCCTCTTCGCTTCGCCCAAAGCGGTAGAGTTTTGTTTTATAGTGTCGTGTTTCAAGAATCGATAAATCATGAATAAATAATGTCATTATGAATTCCCGCATTTATTGTTGTTTTCACTTTTTCATTTTTTTAAAAAATGGTAATCCTAAAAACAACCCAAAATAAAAAAACAACAAGCATTTTCAGAAAATACACTGCACACACTCTTGCATTCTCTCTGTCTTTGCTAAAAACGAATCATCACGTCATGCAGATTGCTTGTTTTAAACCCCATTGAAACATATGATCCAATGCCTTCTTCCAACTTTGAATTCCCGGTATTTGAAGCTGAAGAAGAAGAGGACGAAGAAATTCCAGAAGAAATCTCCCGATTACTCAAACAAGAGGAAAAGTCCATTGAGCCTCACAAAGAGCCGTTGGAAACGGTCAACTTAGGTTCAGAAGAAGAGAGGAAATAAGTTAAGATTGGAGCGCTGCTCTGTCCAACTGTCAGAGAAGGGTTGATAAAACTTCTTAAAGAGTTTCCATATATGTTTGCTTGGTCCTACCAGGACATGCCAGGGTTGGATACCAGCATCGTGGAACAACACTTACCACTGAAACCAGAATGTCCTCCAGTAAAACAAAGACTGAGAAAGATTCATCCAGATATGGCCATCAAGATTAAGGAGGAAGTGCAGAAACAGATCGACGCAGGTTTCCTCGCCACCTCAGAATATCCTCAATGGTTAGCCAACATAGTGCCAGTTCCGAAGAAAGATGGAAAAGTTAGAATGTGTGTAGACTATAGGGATCTGAACAAAGCAAGTCCGAAGGATGACTTCCCCCTACCACACATTATCATGCTGATAGACAACACAACAAAATTCAAAGTCTTCTCCTTCATGGATGGATTCTCAGGCTATAATCAAATCAAAATGGCGCTGGAAGACATGGAGAAAACTTCATTCATCACCCCATGGGGCATCTTTTGTTACAAGGTAATGTTGTTCGGTCTGAAGAACGCAGGAGCAACCTATCAAAGGGCCATGACGACTCTGTTTCATGACATGATGCATAAAGAGATTGAAGCGTATGTCGATGACATGATTGTCAAATCTAAAACAGAAGAAGAGCATGTGGAGCACCTATCAAAGTTATTCGAGCGTTTGAGAAAATACGAACTCCGCTTGAATTCTAATAAATGCACTTCGGTGTCCGCTTAGAAAAACTCTTAGGATTCATCGTCAGCCAAAAAGGAATTGAGGTTAATCCCGACAAGGTCAAGGCCATTCAAGAAATGCCTTCACCGAAGACTGAAAAACAGGTCAGAGGATTTTTGCGACGTCTGAATTACATCTCAAGATTCATATCCCTCATGACCGCGACATGTGCGCCGATCTTCAAACTACTCAGAAAGAATCAAAGCTGCGTATGGACAAAAGACTGCCAAAAAGCTTTCGACAGCATCAAAGAATATATGTTAAATCCACCAATTTTGTCTCCTCCAGTGGAGGGAAGACCATTGATCATCTACCTAACAGTCTTGGAAGACTCCATAGGTTGTGTACTTGGCCAGCAAGACGAGACAAAAAGAAAAGAGTCTATCATTTACTACTTGAGCAAGAAGTTCTCGGACTGTGAAACTCAATACACTATGCTCGAGAAAACTTGTTGCGCTCTGGCTTGGGCAGCCAAGTGTCTTCGCCAGTACATTATTTGCTACACTATTGGTTAATCTCCGAAATGGATCCAATCAAGTACGTCTTTTAAAAGCCTGTTCTCACGGGAAGGATTTCCCGTTGGCAGATGTTGTTATCAGAGTACGACATCGAATATCATGCTCAAAAAGTCATCAAAATGAGTATTTTAGCCGATCATTTGGCTCATCAACCGATTGACGATCAGGAATCAGTTGAATTTGACTTCCTAGACAAAGTTGTCATGTAATTGAAAATGAAAGATTGCGATGAACCGCTACCCAGTGAAGGGCCAGAACCAGGTTCCCAATGGGGATTAATATTCGACGGAGCTATCAATACTTAGGGAAACAGAATTGGGGCAATCATCCTAACACCTCAGGGTACCTATATTCCTTTCACTGCCATACTGGCGTTCATATGCACAAACAACGAGGCCGAATACGAAGCTTGTATCATGGGTCTCGAAGAAGCAATTAACTTAAGGATAAAGAACTTGGATGTGTATGGAGACTCAGCCCTGGTTATCAATTATATCAAAGGAGAGTGGAACACATATCAATCAGATTGATTCCTTACAAAGATTACGCGAGAAGGTTGTTACCATTCTTCAACAGAATCGAGTTTCATCACATTCCTCGTGAAGAAAATCACATGGCTGATGCATTAGCCACTTTATCCTCCATGATTAGTGTAAGTCAATGGAATGGCGTACCTAAGATTGAAATAATGCACCTTGAAAGGCCCGCTTATATCTTCACAATTGAAGTAGTAATAGATGACAAACCATGGTATCATGATATCAAGTGCTTCCTTCAAAGACAAGAGTACCCGCCTGGGGTATTAAGAAAAGACAGGAAGACTCTCAGAAGACTGGCAGGCAACTTCTTCCTAAACGGTGATACACTCTACAAAAGGAACTTTGACATGGTTTTGCTCAGATGCATAGACAGACAAGAAGCAAACATGCTGATGAAAGAAATCCACGAAGGATCCTTTAGTACTCATGCCAATGGACACACGATGGCAAGAAAAATTCTGAGAGCAGGATATTATTGGATGACAATGGAATCCGATTGCTACAAATACATGAGGATATGTCACAAGTGTCAAATATACGCTGACAAAATTCATGTACCACCAACGCATCTCAAAGTTCTTTCTTCTCCGTGGCCTTTTTCTATATGGGGAATTGACACAATTGGCATGATTGAACCCAAAGCTTAGAACGGAAATCGGTTCATTCTAGTAGCCATCGACTACTTCACCAAGTGAGTTGAAGCAGTATCATACACCAATGTGACCAGACAAGTGGTGGTCCAATTTATCAAGAACAATATCATCTGTCGTTATGGTGTTCCAAGCCATATCATTACCGATAATGGATCCAATTTGAACAACAAGATGATGAAAGAGTTATGTGCTGAGTTCAAGATCGAACACCATAACTCATCTCCCTACCGGCCTAAAATGAATGGAGCGGTAGAAGCGGCTAACAAGAACATCAAGAAGATCGTTCAAAAGATGGTTGTAACCTACAAAGACTGGCACGAGATGCTACCCTTTGCTCTTCATGGTTATCGCACATTTGTCCGCACTTCAACAAGGGAACCCCCTTTCTCTCTAGTATATGGCATGAAGCAGTGCTCCCCATAGAAGTAGAGATACCATCAATCAGGGTATTGATGGAAGCCAAGCTAACAGAAGCTGAATGGTGTCAAAGTCGGCATGATGAACTAAGTATGATCGAAGAAAAGAGAATGACGGCTTTATGCCATGGTCAGTTATATATTAAGGGATGAAGAAAGCGTTCGAAAAAAGAGTCCGACCCCGTGTCTTCAGAAAAGGAGACCTCGTGCTCAAGAAGATACAATCATTCCTCACTGATTCCAGGGGCAAATGGACTCCGAATTATGACGGCCCCTACGTAGTCAAGAAAGCCTTTTCAGGCGGCGCCTTGAGACTTGAAACCATGGATGAAGAGGAGTTTACCTACCCCACAAATATTGATGTAGTCAAGAAATACTTTGCCTAATAAAAAAAACGTCTCGGTGGATTGAAAACCCGAAATGGCGGTCCAGGCAAAAATTAGAGACATAAGCAAAAATTATCCCGATAGATTGAAAACCTCAAAAGACAATCTAGGCAAAAATTAGGGATTCACGGCAAGTAACTACATCTGACAAAGTTCAGATCCCCAACGGTAACACCATCCGTCGAAAGACTTCAGTCAAGGTCACCTTCGACAGAAGCTCAGAATGTCCAAAATTCAAAGTTGGTAGAAGGATAACGGTCGTTATGTTTCAATATAGCCCCTTTTCCATTAAATTACCATTTTCTAAATTTTGTAATGCTCTATGGGATCATGCGCTTGGCTGATTACCATTCTATCAATAAAATTTGAGCTCAGTGCTTTTGTTTGCAATTCTCATTTATTTTGCTTTACAGAATGACATTTCTAATATGATCAACGATTCTTGAAACAAAAAAATGAATTTTACTTGTAAAATTTTCTCCTGCTTTTAAAAATAAATATGGCAATTCTTTTTTACTATTGAACACAAAAAGGAACATCGATGGCTTCTCCGGAAGTGATTAAACCTCAAAGTGCAGAATCAAAGTATTCCTTTTTAAACCAGTACACCTGAATGGAGGATCAACTATTTCAGATGTAATGACTCGTCTGATATCCCCGGCAGAGCTCTTACCTCTGAAGACCAATTGATGGTTCTTTCACCCCTAGTAGGGTCTACCCCCTCCTAAGCAAGAAAAAATTACCATCACTGAACCAATGATACTCTTTATTCCCCGCAGTGGCCGAGTATCTAGTCGTGTTTTTCCACCAGTCTGTATGTCGCGTCTGTTTTGTCAGCATAAACATACATACATCATGCATAATTGATTCATATTCATATTCATATTCATATTGCATTAATATCACTCTGGTCATACTCACTCCCAAGTGATAAACGTCCTCCCGTTGATAAAGTTGTCAGTGTTTCCCTCATCCGGAAATGTATCATCTGAGCCACCTCTCCCAAGTTTATTTTTGGATTGGAGACTGTCCTCGACCACTTTGATAACTTGAACCTCTGAAAGGAAAGAAGGTGTTCGGTTGACACCTTTGGAACATCACTCTTCACCATTAAAGATGATATGTTCGCTTTCCCGAATTAAGGGAAATTCCCAGGGAAAGTTCCTCCGCTAAAAGACTCTCGGCAATACATCGGCTTTTCTCCCAAGAAATTCGATGATCAGTGAAGTCATCAGCACCTCAAATCACATCACATGGAATTTCTCCGAGAAAGATCTCGAAGAAAAGTATGATGTAACCTCACAAAGTGAAAAACAGTCTCTCAAGAGACTCGTTTTCCCCAGTAGAATCGACAAATGGCATCTCCAACAGAGAAGTTTGCACACCTCTACAACTCAGGATATTGGGATTCCCCAACAAGTCTGACCACAGACTTTTTCCATTAAATGGTGTCTCCCCAATAAAACTCGGTGAGAAGTTTGATGAAGACCACTACAAATAGCGTTCCTTGTCAAGAAAGAAACTCGACAAGAAGAAACTGAGACCAGTTCTGTGGCTGAAGACCAGAATCGAGGGGAAGTTTATTTCAAAAGAAACTAAGACCATTTCTGTGGCTGAAAACCAGGATCGAGGGGAAGTTTATTTAAAAAGAAACTGAGACCAGTTTCGTGGCTGAAGACTAGGATCGAGGGGAAGTTTATTTCAAAAGAAAATAAGACCAGTTTCGTGGCTGAAGACCAGGATCGAAGGGAAATTTTACCCTTTTCTAAGTAAAATTGCTTAGCAAAAGAAGATGGGTGAGCAAACCGCTACCATTCATAACCACAATCAAAATTTTGGGTATTCCGATATTTAATCCTCTTGCACCCAGAATGTCCGAATATCTCTGCCATTCACACCTTCGGGTCCAAGAAGATTAAATAGAGGCATCTGTCATACCCTAAATTTTGACCACTAAGATTTCCCATCATTGTGAAGATAATTACCACAATATGGATGTATCATCATACCTCATTAATCTCCTCAAGGATTGTTGAGCATTCACTACAATCAAGAATTAGAGTTTTGAACCCTCTCAGAGCACTTAGACAAATGATCAATCAAGAATTGACATGATCTTCAACTTGTCTAGCCTCTTAAATACCCATAAAGGATCAAGAGGACTCCCACATCAAGAATCAAGCACAATATTGCAACATTCTAAGTGGATTAAGCCTCAAGATTGCCAGTGTCACCAAATTAGGTTTTGGTCGACCAGGGCCTCCAGACGAAAATTTTCCTCAGGGTATGAGCCAATACTTCAAAACATGATCCAAAATTCTCAAAGGAACCTTATGAGTCCCATCATCAAGTCAAAATGGCCTCAAAGGAAGCATTCATCAAAAATCAGGAATTAGGGTTCCTTGACCTAATTCACCCCTAAGTTGACTTTTAAGGCAAGACATGAGCCAAGACCTCAAGACATGATTTGAGGGCCTCAAATATACTATATTGATCCATTTGCAACAATGGATTAATCCAAGAAGCTTGATTCACAAGTTTCAATTTCATCTGGACCACAATTAGGGTTTTGAAGAAAAAAGTCAACTGTACCTTTGACTTTGGACCAAGACATGTTCCCAAACCTTGGGACATGATTCAGGACACCCTAAAACACCTATAGAATTCATCCATTAGGTTTGATTTAGGTCAAGAACTTGATTGCATAGAGGATCACACAGTCTGGAATTCATCTGACAAAAAGTCAACTGTGCCTAAAATCAAGTTTGACTTTTTGAATTTTTTCACAAATGTGGCTCCCCTAAGTCAAAACCAATGTTAATGCATGGTTTTGATCATCATCCATCAAGAAAAACCAAGGAAAATAGGGTTACTTGCAAAAGGGGCAACCATAAGAAACTTAAATTTTTTCTAAGTTATGGAACAAAATGGATTTGGTACCAACTTTGCCAGGTCATAACTCCCAAACCCCAAGGCCTTTTTCTTCCTTCCAAAGCTCAAATGAAAGTTCACATGACATACTTCAAAAGTGTCAACTACAAAAGATTCCAAATCCTCGTGGATTTTGGGTTATGGATTTATCAAAATCACAAAAACATAAAAATGACCACTTTTTCCAACACTTAGTGAAAATTTTGGACAAAACCTGTCTTCAATTTTCACCAACTTTGAGGCCATTTTTCACCTTGATCCAAGCTAAACCAGGTCCATTGGTAGATATCAAAGTTAAAGTATGTCATGAGAGCTTTCCAACAAGTATCGGATAATCTCCAAATTCAATTTGAGCAAGGAGTTACAACCCTTGGAACATGGCACCAAAAACTGATTTTTTTCCCAAGGCAGATTATAGGTCATTTGCTCAAATGGGATGATTTATGCAATTACAAGTCTTATAATCCTTCTAGAAACATTAAGGATCAGATCAAGGCAAAAGATCTCTAAGCCACAAGCCTCCCAAGACAAAAGATCATCGTGTATGCATGTGATATCTAATGATGCAAAAGCCAAAAACTTTAAAGTAGTCATGGAGCATTCAATGGATGCATCAAGGTGGCATGGACTGAAGCAAATACAACTGAATGAGTCAAGCCTTATCCCTGCAACAGAATACCGTAGGCCTGTAAGATTGACTCAAGTCAATGGCTAGAGGAGACTTGAGATTCCTTTTGAAAACCAATGAACAATGGACTGTACCAGCCACCATTCATTATTGTTGCCAAAACAAACTTGACACACTATAAATAGAGGTCATTTATGGTCAGTTTGAGTACACCAAAGCACCATAACACATGCTTTCCTCAAAATCACTCTCAAAAAACCAGATTTTGCTTCTCATTCAAGTAACATTCAAAATTTTCATTTGAGAGCAATTCTATCAAAACCAATCATGCCAACATCTCACATACATCATATATGAGTGATCCATGACCTTAAAATTCATCTGGAACACCTGAATCACAAAGTCACCCCCCATTTGCTCAAGCTTTTTGGCCTGTTTGCAGTTGAGGTGCCACAACAAGTTCTGAGTTGATTCAATCCATTCCAACCCTTCAAACACATTACTTGAGGTCCATTGAAGCTGTCCTGATCATTACATAACATCTGTAACATCTCCAACATAGAATTCGATCACCAGCTGCAAGAGGTAAGCCTGACACTCTCAAACTCTATGATTCATGCATCATAAATGTGTTTTCAAGTTACAAACATGTTTCTGCACTTATGTAGAGTGTTTCCCCTCAATCAATTGCTATGTATAAATCGTGTATAGGATTTCATAGTGTTCTTCCAGAAATTAAGGTTCTTGAGTTCATCTTCTGATTTCTCACTCCACACTTAATATAAATGCAATTAATTTATATGGTTGTAATCCTTGTTCAAAAAAGAGCAAGTTTCATGTTTACAAAAGTTATTTTCATTGAGTAATCAGAGAGATATGAGAGGTTTTGCAAATATGCAAGAACAGAGCTCGCGCGAACCACATAAGGTGTTCTTGGCGCCTTTTTCAAATTTTTGAATATTTGAATATTTTGATATTTTTTATTAATTGATTCAAAAATTAATTTCTCTCTGAATTTTAATGTTTTTGAATTGATTTTTTTTTAAATTCACAAAAATATTAAAATATTTTATTCTACAAAAATTTCACAAAAATATTATTTATTTTATATATTTAATATTTTTGTAAAGAATTTATTTTTATTTGTTTTTAAGCATTTAAAATATTTCTTTCTCTTGATTTTTCAAATTCAAATGATTTTCAAATCATTCTATGGATAAAACATAATTTTTCAAACATCAATCCAAGATCACAACGTGTTTGTCATACATGTTTGTTAAATTTGATCATTTTAATTAATTTTTATTCAAATTAAAATGCATTTTTGAAATCAAATTAGGGTTTTGATTGTGTTCACCCTCACAATTATTTTTCAAACACTTTTTGGGCCTCTTGGTAGAGTGTAAGTCTCATCCCTTTGTACAGAAATCTTTTTGGGCCTCAGTCATTGTATAAGTCCCGATACGATATTAAAAATCTCGACGCGATCGTCGTTTTCAAAAACAATTTTCATCTGGGCCTCCCTTTGGTTGTAAGTCCCATTTCCTTCTTTTTCAAACACTTTTTGGGCCTCTTGATAGAGTGTAAGTCCCATCCTTTTGTAAATAAACATTTTTTGGGTCTCAGTCATTGTATAAGTCCCAATGCGATTTTAAAAATCCCGGCGCGATCGCCGTTTTCAAAACAATTCATCTGGGCCATCCCTTTGGTTGTAAGTCCCATCTATCTTTTTTTTTAACACTTTTGGGCCTCTAATATAGTGTAAGACCCAACCCCCTTTGTACATAAATAATTTGGGCCTCAGACATTGTATAAGTCCCTAAGCGATTTCCAAAATAAACAGTACGATCGTTGTTTTTCATCTGGGCCTCTCCTTGAGCTATAAGTCCCATATCTTGTATAAAAATAAACTTTTAGGCCTCTAATAAAGTGTAAGACCCATCTTCTTTGAAAATACAATAATTTGGGTCTCAGTCATTGTATAAGTCCCTCTGTGGTTTTCAAAACTACGACGCGATCGTCGCTTTTTTTTTCAAAAGAGATCATCAGGGCCTCTCCTTGAGTATAAGCCTCAAACTTCATTTTAAAACAAATTTCTTTTTGATTCAAATTCAAATTCAAAATGTTATCAAAACTTTCTTCAATTTCTTGAAAATCTAACGATACAGTTGTGGTTAAAATGCTTGGGCTTGCACAACTGTAAGTTCCACTATCTCTTTAATACATACCTATTTATATATTTCATCTGTATATACACATGCTTGTACATACTTGCTTAGAGTTTTCCCCAGCAGTTTGGTCTAGATTTAGGTTAAACCAGTGGTTACTCTTTCAACACAGTCAAAACTAGTTCCCCGTAGGAAATTCCAGATACAGTCTTGCCTCCTCTTGGGCTTATATAATATGGAACAGAGAAAGACATTAATCCTGGTGAAACTTTTCTCAAGACTGTCCTAACTTAGAAATATATGTGTACAAGAAATTCATCTCCCCAGAGAGGATTAATTCCCGGTGAAACCTATTTTGAATTTCTTCAAACCTTGGAACTGTTCTGCAAAGAAAGGATTAATTCCCGGTGAAACATTTTTTTTAACTTTTCTTAGGTTTAGACCCACAGGCTTCCTAAAAGCATCCCCAGCCTCCTCTTGGGCTTAGTACAAGGACCCCCAGGCTTCTTAGAAGTTCCTCAGCCTCCTCTTGGGCTTAGTACAAGGACCCGAAGGCCTCCTACAGGTATAGGACAAAACTTAGTCATCTCTACTAGTTCAATCCTCAGGAGAGTCAGAGTTCCAAAACATCAGACCATTTTAGAGTTAATCTTCATACCTTAAAACCTCAGTCTTATCTTGGGCATCATACAAAGATCTCTCTCAACACTAGATCCTACCACTTCTTAAGAGACTTGGACAGTCTCAACCTCCTCTTGGGCTTCATACAAATAGACTTGGAAAGTCTCCTCTCCTTTTGAATCTCACGCAGAGACCCTCAAGTTTCCGAAAAACACAGGAAAAACCCTGATCATTTCATCAACAATACCAATCTCCAGCAGAGTTAAAACCTCTATAGGTTTTCAAACTCAATCTTTAAGCTTTCATTTTAAGAAATTCCCCAGCTAGGGTCAAATTACCACCAACAAATCCTCAGTAGAATCAGAGCCTCATGGTCTCTGATATTTCAACTCTTCTTCAAATCCCCAGAAAGAGTAAAACTTTTGGATTCCCCACCACATACAATTTGGACCTGCTCTTGGATTTCAATAATCCTCAGCACAAGCCAGCCTCCTCTTAGGCTTCATATAAGAATTTCTCCAACCAGCCTCCTCTTAGGCATTGTATAATGATTTTCCTCAGTAGAGTCAGCCTCAATCTTGGGCTTTGTATAAGACAGATCATACTCTCCAGCTGAGTCAATCTCTTTTCAGCCTCAATCTTGGGCTTTGTACAAGACAGATAAAACCTCCCCAGTGGAGTCAATCTCTTTTCAGCCTCAATCTTGGGCTTTGTACAAGACAGATATAAAGCTCCCCTAGTAGAGTCAAACTTTTAGATTCAACCTTGGGCTTCGATCAAGGCATACAAAAACCAACATCCCCTCAGATGAGACCATGAGTCCACTCTGCAGGAGGATATTTTCTTTATACATCACATATCAAAACAGACAACCAAAATCTTTTTCCCAGATAATTGTTGTAAGTGGCACACTTGTTGATTCAAAATCCAAGCTAGAGTCCTTCTTTTATCCTGGTCAAAATTCATCTTTCATCTAACAGCTATAAGTGGAAAGCCTCTGGATTATTTACATCCATGCCAATGTCCCTCTCTTAGCATGAAAGATTCATAAGGAAAAATGGCATTGCTCAATACTGAGTTAAAGTTTCTTCTTTCATGACATCACCCTTATAAAGGAAGTTATGGCATTGCTGAATTCTCATATCCCACCTAAAGTAATTTTTCTTTATAATCAAGTACCCAACATTTTGTGATGAATAGGTGAGATATCTCCTTTTAGAGATGACAAATTCTCTCTCAGTCAAACCTTTAGCTTCAATCTTGGGCTTTGAACAAGACACAAATACTCATCTAGCTTCAACTCTTGAGCTTTAAACAAGACACCAAACATTTTCCTCCCATAGAATAGGAGGAACTACGATTTCTCTGATTTCTCGGTTATCTTTACGGGAATACATAGGCATAAGATTGCGAAATCTTAGCGAGCACACAAATAAAAAACTTTAGGTCCAGTACCTTACCAAAAACAACGGAAAACTCAAAAATAACAAAAATACTCTCTTAACACTCCCAAAGGAGAAACTTTCCCAACCCACAACAGATGAACACCAGAAAGTATTTAAACTAATAGAAAAACATGTCATGCAAAGTCTATGAATAACCACATATACACTGGGTGATTGACAACTTCCCTTTGTATAACCTAACCCCGACCCCCCAATCTCTTAGCATTTGTTAAAGAAAACATTTGCGTGAAAGGTTAATATTAGATATCTTCCCTTTCCTTTCTAGCTTCATAGGATAAATAAGAAATCTGAAAGTATCAGCCAATTCTAACCATTGCGGTAAGGTGGTCGCGTCACCGACAAAAATCGCATGATGCAAGTGGGTTCTTTGATGTATGTTATGGTATGTATGAGGCCAGACATAGCGTATGGTGTGAGCCTTGTAAGGAGGTATATGGCCAATCCTGGAAAGGCGCACTGGCAAACTTTGAAGTGGATTCTCAGGTACATAAATGAGTCTCTGAAAAGAGTCCTGAATTATGGCGGAGTCTGTGGTGATGATAGCAAAGTCAAAATCGAAGGGTTTGTCGTCTCTGATTATCCAGGTTGTATGAATTCCAGAAAGTCTATTTTTGGATATGTGTTCACTATGTTCGGCACAACAATCAGTTAGAAAGCAACACTTCAGAAGATTGTTTCCTTATCAACCACTGAAGCGGAATATATCGCCCTAACTGAAGCTGTGAAAGAAGCATTGTGGCTTGAAGGTTTTGTAAAGGAGCTGAAACTTCAAGGTCGAAGTATCACTGTTAAATGTGATAGTCAAAGTACAATACACCTGTCGAAGAACTCAACCTATCATGAGCGAGTAAAGCATATCGATGTGAGGCTGCACTTCATCAGAGAGATAATCAAGCGTGGTGAAGTCCAGGTGCTGAAGGTTTCGAATGATGACAATGCTGCTGATATGATCACCAAGACGTTGCCAAGTTGCAAGTTTTTCCACTGTATGCAGTTGATAAAGTTGCATGCTGAAAGGTAGTTTATTCCCTTGTTGTTTGTAGAGTTAGATCTAAGGTGGAGATTTGTGAGATTTTGGGTCGAACTCTAGCTCTGTCGAGGAATAACTTTTATGTGTTTCGACAGGAGACGAGCATGAAATCGAAGCTGGGTCACATGCTAATGTCAAATGGTTGCATACTGTAGTCGAAACTAGTTCGAGTATGTAATGTCGAAATATATGTTGTTGACTTATTATGTCGAATTGGACCTTGTGTTAAGGATCCAATTATTTAGTTAGCTTGTATTGTAAGTTAGCTAGTTAGTCTATAAATAAGCTAGATCACGCAGGTTGTTAAGTGAAACCAATTGTGATATTCATTTGTAAAGCCTTATGAAAAAGTGAATAGTAAACAATTTGTCATATAGTATAATTAAAATGCATCCAAATAATATAAAGATTTTGAATAGTTAAATGATGCAATATACACTAAGATGCGACTCATAGATGAGAAAGAAAATTCTTTTATAAAAATGATATATAAGACAACAAAGAAAAACATTTACTTCAATTACATAATATTCTATCAAAGATAATAAACTTATATAATTGATTGAATTCTCTATTTATTTATTTCAATTTTATTTTTTTTATTTTTATTTTTTATTTTTTTCTCTATTTTTTTTGGTCAGATCTAGCCCCCAATTTTATATATTTTTTCTTTTAAAATTTACTTTATCTTAATTTTTTTTAATAATTTAATTGAACTCTCATCCATAAAATACACCAAAACTTTAAATTTATCAGTTAAATTATTTTGGAATAATTTCAAATTTTGAAAAGTGTTAAATTTGTAATTATTACACCATGTTCTCTTGGATTTAACATGAATATATCTTTGGACCTAAAGCCAGAGAGTCCTTTTATTGCTAGCAAAGTTCCGATTTTGAAATTTGTTGACAGAGTTCCACTTGAAGCGTTGTTCAAATCATGGTGAGTTTCCCTCTCTCAATTTTCCTCTTATGCTTTCTCTCACGCAAACCCCCTTTTTTCAATTTTCAAGCAATTAGGGTTTCCAAAATCTAAGATGAGTAACCTAGAATTTCCATTTTTAACTTTTCGTTGCTTGATTAGGGATCTTCCGCGGAATCAATGTATTTGAGTCTTTTGCATTGAATTGAATTGAATGGTTATGTGCTATTTTGTTAAACTTTTGTTCATCGCATGGTTCGTTTCATTTCTTCTTGTTTGATGGCAGGATGGACATGACTCAGAAGATCCAAAACAAAGCACTGCTGATATGACTGTTTTTGTAAGTTTTCAAGCATCTTAAAGACTAATCCTTTTTGTCCTATGATTGCATTTGCATCTGTTTGTATCAATGAGTGCTAGTAATTTAGTTTGGACGCCACCGTGATTTCGGATCGTTCATATTCTATCATTCTATGTCATTTTGGATAGCTTGTTGTCCATTGCGAGAGGGGAATGATATACAAATTGGTGTCTATAGATGAATAATAAAGGTTCCAAACCAACAATATATGTTTAAACCATGTCTTCTTATATTTTGTAGCAACCTTTATAGTATATTGGTATTTGAACAAGTCAATAATGTTCCGTGATACACTATTTAGTAATTAAAGTATTATTGTTATGTCAAGTAGAGCAGTGTTAGCTACGCTATAGTACTATAGTGTAGCGGATTTGAGTAAACTGTTGTTTTCTGTGATCTGCGATTGTCAACACTGATTTTATCTCTAGCTTATATTTTTGAGCCATTTCTCACTGGTTGGCCCAAAGTCTGAGGTTGGCGTAGGAGTATGCTAATTGGTGTTCCTGCTGTATTACCGGAGGATATGTTTTAATCAGAAAATTAATTAATTTTTTTTGTGTGTATGTCAACTACATTTAACCTTTGTCTCCATTCTCTCTTTTCAGGTGCAAAATCTTCTTCAGCAGATGGTGAGTTATATATGTTCATTGAGCTGCATTACTTATTTTGAATATGTAATTAACTGCTTCTAACAAGAATTTTGTTTCCAGCAAACTAGGTTCCAGACAATGTCTGACTCCATCATTTCAAAGAATATCCTTTTTCAGCTCTCTTCAAGTTGTTATTATGATAAAGTAATACATTATTATTAAATAGATATCTGCTAAGGAAACTAATTTCAGAAATGGTAAAGCATGATATTGATCTAGCTTTTTCCCCATAAATGTTGTCATTCAAATAAGTAAAATCACAAAAGATCTAAAGTTTCTTAATATCACCAACCTGTATTATTGCATAACTCAAACCTATATCATGAGGATATACTTACACAACAGCACCAGTGGTAAATTATTTGTGCCCACTGATGCACCTTGAACTTTTTCTTTTTAGATTCAGTACATACACCATACAGTTTTGTTGTGCATGATTTGTGACCGATGGTTTGTCTATGGGATTGGTTTGTATATATTGTATATTAGCTAAAATCAGGATGAGTATAGTGATGCCAGTTCTATTAATGAGTTTTGCTGAGTTTCCTGTTGTTCAAATTGTTGAGAAAATGTTCTCCTTGACTTCATTGCACTTGACGATATGGGAGGCCGTATAAATGAGTTGGAGCAAAGCATCAATGAACTAAGAGCAGAGATGGGAGTGGAGAGCTCTCCATCACCTGTGGCCCCTGCTAAGCCAGAGGAAGAAGAGTCAAACAAAGAAGGTTCGGCATAAGTAGCATACAACTACCTTATTTGTTGTCTCATGATACATCATGATTTGGTCCCTGTATCTTTTGAGTGTAGAATTGATTCAGAATTCAGATACTTGTCATGGAACATGAGTGCACTCTCTTTTGTAGCTAAAGTTTATCTTTCTGTTAAATTATAGTACTGCTGAATAATTTTTCTTTTTCTGATTTGAGTGAGTTAGACTGGTTCCTATTGATGGAGGAAAATTTGTTATATTATTACTTTTGTTCCTTCCCTGCCCGTTTTATTTGAACGCTCTCGCTTTTTAATCATTTGTTTTAGATATCACAAACATGGCAATTCTTGTCCCTAGATCCAAGGCCCCTATCATGTGTACTGCATTCAAAATATTACGAACCATGGTTACTCGAATGTAGTTCCTGGAAAAAATAATGATTTGTTTTTTGTGGCTTTCAATTTCACATCTACTATCCACATGCTGGCACAACTGAGTCAATAGCCTAACTTGTTTACACATTCACCCAGTTAAACAGCTCCATTACATTTAGCTGTTAATAGTGTTTCGAGAAGATTGGCGCACATTTCAACACGGACTGCAATCTCATGGAGCAGGGTCCAATATTGGGAGTAGGGTTACTTTCCAATACAGAAAAGATGGAGAGCTCCACAGTTTGAGTTTAAAGAATTGGTTCAGGTGATAAAAGATCTGACTTGTATTAGTGGGGTCTATAAGTTAAGTTAGTACACCGGAAACTGATTTCTTTTTCACGTAAACGAGCTTCTGTAAGTAGCAAGAGGAGTCAGAGTTGGAGAATATCATTGTTTCGATTCCAGTTTTATACGAGAACAAGTAGTTGAGAGAAGATAGTCCATTTAAAAGATCAACAATACCAGTTTTAAGTTAAGTTTACATAAACTTTTGGAAACTAAGGGAGGAAACAAACACCATAACATAAGAGGTAAAACATACATAACCTGAAATCATCATACTATATAGGAATCATAGTAAGAAAGTTAAGCTGCTTCTAAGAGCTGTTAAGGCAACAGGTGATGGTGGCTGCACTAAGAACTATTACGGCAACGGGTGATGGTGGCGCAGCCGCGGGTGTAAGGATTAGCTTCTGCACCTGGCTTGCAGTTGTAATAGGATGCACCTTTATGAGAGCATGGCACAGTGTTTCTCTGCAGTGCTCTGTAGCTTATATACTTTGTGGTTGCTAGGATACGCCGGTGAGACTCAAAATCCATTCCAAACTCATTTTCTTCTATGCACTCTTCTATGGAGCCTTGGCATGTTGGTGTTGTCGTTGTCGCCTCCCACCTTAGACGGTCGCCTGTTGCGCCGTTTGTGGTGGCGACAAAGATGGAGATGGAAACCATAAACCAGTAGAAAGCTGGTAGGAGAAAAGAAGCATTTGACATTGTTTTTGTGGAGATGGTGGTGAATGGTGAAGGTGTTCTTATTCTTTATGCTTTCAAGTCTTCATTCATTTTAATTCCACCATTTTATAGAAGCTAACTCGAGGAGTGAGAGTGGGTAAGTAACTTGTTTATCAAGTATTAGATGACAAAAATCCACAAATGGAGAAAGTTGATACTCCACATAGGTAGATTTACAAGTTCAAATGTGATATAATTACTGAGAAGAATGTTTGGTAAAAGATAAGAGTACAAAACCTACCAAGAAAATGATGTTGAGAATGAATGGGCATGGATGATACTAGGTTCAGATTCAAAGCATTAACTGAAAGTTGATAATGAAAGTTTAATATGTATGAGTTACGCAAATGTCTAATTCAACATTGTGTTTGTGTCTGAGCCCTTAAAAAACTTGATGTTGGGTTTGAATTCATGTTGTCCACTAAGAGTGTTTTTTATCCCTAAGATTCCATTGGCCAATTGACATTGAGAACCAGCTTCTGGAAGGAGTAGCTTGTGGCTTGTGCTTATCCATGTCAAGTTTCTTCAGAGGGAAAATTAACACAACAACATAGAGCAAACATTAATATTATAGCTTGAATGCTTAAGGTTTAATTACTTTTCTAAAATCATTTGAATAATCCAAGGGAATATCATAATCAATGATTCAAGGGTTGGTTGGTTTATTCACTACTACGAGAATGAAGGTGCGTCATTATAAATAGTGCAACTGAAGAGTTCAATATCTCATCAATCTAACTATATGTATAACTTAAAAAATTGTGTGTTCTAGCCTGAGTAAGTTGAATCCAGTTGATAGAGGTAGTTGGGATATACACCCGCCCTAGAGACAAACTAGATTGAAGCCTTCCAACCATTGAGTCATCAGATAATAGCTGATAGATGCAGTTAGGATATGCACTCGCCCTAGAGATACACTAGATTGAAGCCGCCCAACCATTATGGACCGTTATCATGTAATTTGTTGACAACGGTCCTTTGAAGAAGGTTATAAGACCTCAACCCTAGTGACCTATTATAAAGACTAAGAGCTAAGCCAGTCTCAAATACACACAATTCTAATATAAACTTTACACTTAACTCGTCATTGAGTTGAATGTCAGAGTGTCTCAAAATCAGTCCTTACTACCCGATCAGAGCATAAGATTGTTTAAGGGTTTGCCATTAGATCTTGAGTTACCAACAACATGGGAAGAAGAAAGTTCATTATTTGTTTAGTTAATAAGTCAAATGTTTATAACTATTGAATGGTTATGACTGATTGTTAGCAAGGTTGTCAAACTCGTGCGTCTACTAAGACTCGTAAAATGTCTGTAAACTCGACTCGCATACTCGTACGACGAGTCTATGAAAAATTTAAAACGACTTTTAAAAATCTGTATGTGACACATACATGGTACACAGATATATTTTTAAACTTGTAAATGTCTCATATACGATACAAATATATATAATAGAACACCAATTAACATCAAAATTTAAATTTCATACTCCATAATAAATTGCTTAACAAAAAAACTCAATAACAAAACAAACAAAATAGCAAAGTATGTAGTTAAAGACCTTAAACATATATGCTTATGGCTTTAAACATCCAAAACTCCACTTCAATCATCACCACCAATATTATTACCATCGTCGTCATCGGTATCTTGAACATCATCGTCAAACTCTGCCCTAGATGAAACATTTTCGTCATCATTAACCAAAGTTGAATTGCTTGACGTTCCACTTCCACCTAATTCAACATTTCCGCCACCACTACCACTTTGCACAACATTAGTGACAACAACATCAACTTCCACAACATTGTTAACAATAACATCATCTTTCTCAATATTAACATCAGTTTGCACATTTTCTTCTTTATGATCTTCAACTTTACAAGAGAAACTACAAGAGAAACATATAAGAAAATACGTACACAACAAAGAATTGATTTACAGGAACAAACACAAACAAAGCAAGAGATAAAACAAACGCACATCGTCGATGAAAGGAGAAATAAATTTTGTTAAAACAGAAGACTAGGAGAGAGGCTTTCTAATTCCCGTACAAGCAAAAAAGTTTTTTTTTTAAATAAAACAAAATATTTGGTGGTGTTTGGGCCTTTTTGGGTTTTAAAAAATATTCAAGAAAACTTATAGACTCGTAAACTCGCCATAGACGCGGGTTTATATGACTTTGTGTGATTCTACTCGAGTCTATGAAAAACGATTCTATTTGCGATTCTATGCGCAAGTCTACCCGTGAGTTTGAGAACCATGATTGTTAGTATAAAATTAATCTCTAGATTTAAACGAGATTTCTTTAAATGTTTCAAACTGCATTTCACCATTCAATTTCACCTTCAACAAGAATATATTTTCACCATATGAATTGTATTAGGAAATCATTCTATCAAAAGAAATGGAATCTCCAAATAAATCTGATCTTAGGCTAGGATAGGATAGGAGATGGAGGAGGTAACAGAGGCAGCATAAGGGAGAATGCACAGTGTTACAATTGTAACATTTTCTTTGCAATTGTAATTGTTTATCTCAGTTGTAACATTTACTTTGCAACTGTCTATTGTTGTGATAGTAGAGGAGTGAATGTACAGTGCTTAGTTTAGTAGCACAGATAAATATTGCATTGTGAAATGATAAAATAAGATAAAATTGCACCCTCCAAGTTCTAGAAGAATAGTATGCAACATAATACTACTTGTCATCTTTCCAGTTTGCTTAAAATTGCATCCATTTCCGGCAGCTCCAGCGCAATTTGCGCCCAATCAGGTATACCCTGCAAATGCATTAGCATATATTAGTGCATATAGATTGCTGATAATGGTGAGTTTCTCTGAAATCACACTTACTTTCCCTGATCTTCGAACTCGCCCGTCTAGGCGCAGTATTATGTACACGTCTTCGCCAACTGGAACTCCTTCAGACTTCTGCTGATCTCTTATCCACCTAGTTAAGTTAGCACACATTAGCAATTCTTTGTTGACATCAATCCTCACTTTCAATATGTTGATGACTAGGCAATTCATTTGTATAAACAAGATATCGGAACTAAGTACCGTTCCCATTCGGCTGGCGATACAACCTCAGCCTTGAACCTAACTTCAGCTTTCAGTTTTGATTGAGCAGTTATGGACTGTGTCCGCTTCTCAAAATCTTCCTAGCAAAATTCTCTAGTTACTTTTCGTTTCGCCAAAGAAACAAAAGCTTTGGATAAAAGAAAAGGATTCATGAAGGTGCATGGTTATATCAAATCTTACTCCAATAGATGGAAGTGCCTGAGCAGCCTTTGGTCGAAGGCCAAAACCTTTCTTTTCAATTTTACCTTCTCCCCAGATGACAGGAACTAACAAAACACCGCGTCTAACAAGATCAGTGCGAAATCTATCTGCTCTTTGCAAAGCCAAAGTCACTGATTCTTTTTTCCCAGCTATTATAACCTAAAGTCCAAACCTATGTTAAACATAGAACATTCACAATACCAAGATAAAGAGCAGAAGGGGAGGAACGTTTATTATACTAACCGGCCTAACTGTGTCCCTTAGCTGCACGAGTTCAACTACGCGATTAGTTGACAGGCGCAAAGGCAACCTTGATAGTGTCTCATTTCGGGATATTTGCGCAAGCTGTTCCTCCTCTTTTTTATTTTCCCAAAGGAATAATGCCACAAAAACAACAATACCTGCACATTGTTGATTCAATTGCTTAGTTGTTTATTGAAGCAATATGGAAGGTGTTTTTTTTAAGGTTTTTACACAGAAATCGCCTTATAAGGAAAATCACGGACACGAGAATACGTAAAAACATACAGAGTAAGACACTAAGTTTAACAAATGTATAAACTGAACCTGAATTGTTTTTATCAGGAAGTTAAATAGGTCACTTTCACCTCCAATGTTAACGGCGGCATTGCCAGCAGTATCCAAGAGATCAGGAGCACCGTCACCACCTTGTATTACACGCAATATCCTTGGTACATTAAACAACAATGATGTTCCTGCAGCAGCTGTAAATGCAACGTAAAAGAATCTCCTAATCCCACGAAACGGTGCTTGAACTTCACTGATAAGTTTTAAATCTCTTCGAAAACTGGAGCCGACATCTTCCCCACCCAGCCTCGCCTGGTCACGTGGCAGAAAAGCATTAAGAAACAATGTAGTTCTTGACAACTAAAATAAAGCACAGAAAGATGGTAGAACTTAGCAAAACAAAATCCTTGGGAACTAATTAGAAAGAACCTCTTCTTGTAGTTCTTTGAATTCAGGAAAAGCTCTGAAAGAGGCCAAGTCTGGATCATTGAGAATTGTGCCGAATTTTAGATTGTATTCTCTTAAAGCAGTGCGAAGAGATTCAGCAGCTTTCTTTCCTTCTCCTCTTCATGAAAATAATCACCAAACAATATCCATGTTAGAAAGAAAAGATGAAAAATCAAAAGCTTAATCAAACCAGCTTTCTGTAAATCAATTGATTTTATTTCTATCATTTATCATATCTAGAAAGTTCAAGCAATAGAGAAAATTTAGTAATGTTATATGTGCCCATGCCAAAAACACCACAAACTTCGCAGAATTATGAATTAAAATTCATCAATGACATCTAGAGATAGCAAGTAGGTTCCTTGCCTTACCATCTCACTTTATAAAATCCCATGACTCAAGTAATTTGTTTAATCTGAATGAACTAGAACAACTACCATACAACAACAGAGCCTTATCCCACTAAAAAGGGTCGGCTATATGGATCAAAATCATTAATATTGAGATTTTTCTTAATAACTTCTCATATAGTTTTTCTAGGTCTTCCTCTAACTCTAGCTGTTTCACTCCTCTATAGAATCTACACGTCTTCTCTCAACATGTCCAAACCACCTAAGCCTATTTTCTACAGTTTTTTCTACTATAGGTGCTACCCCAACACTCTCTCTAATATTGCCTTTTCTAATCTTTTCCTGTCTAATTTTATCACACATCAAACGCAACATCTTCATCTCTGCCACACATAACGCAACATCCTAATCTTATCTCGTATTGATTCTAAACCGCCCAACATTATATCTAGTACAACATCTCAGGTCTTATCACAGTCAGATAAAAATTTTCCCTTTAGTTTGAGCGGTATCTTTTATATTACAGACACAAGATATGGTCTACCTAGTTTTCTATTTCCCTTTCTATTTAAACCACATGACTTGTGAGATGATATAATCTCCAACTCAAATTTCAAAGACTAACCTCCGTGCCCACAAACATAATTTCTACTCATAAACTCAGTAATTTATGAAAGCAATGGAAATCATAATGACAAACTCAAATGCCATAATATGCAGACTAGTATAGGAGCAGTTTCAAGAAATTTGTGAAACCAATGGAATTAATAACTACCTACCAAAAAGTGAAAACTATGGAATCCACATTCATTCATTGTAACAAGATAGTATTAGTACTACCTCCATCCACAACATAAGTTATACGTATGGAGAGAGCATTATACCTGTATGCATGGCAGCAAGCTTTGTTATAGAAAGCAGCTTGGGCCTCTACAGGATTTGGATTCAAAGAAAGCGCTGTTTCAAACTGAGTCAAAGCATCTTTAACCTGAACAATCCACAACAAAAAAGAATCCACTCAAACATCATTGTTTGAATACTATAAATAAAATTCTGAAGGTAATAAACCATACCTTTCCTTTGGAGAATAGTTGAAGACCCAAATTGACACAAGATTCAGCAGTTTGAGTTTCAGTTTCTGGGGTTTGTGAAGAAGAGCATGAAATGAGTGGAAACTGAATCTTAGTATTGGGTGAGAGTTTAAGAATGGAGATGAATCGAGGAAGGGGAAGACATGGTCTTGTTGTTGTTGTTGTTGTTGTTGTTGAGATTCTGGAATTTGATTCTGATGAGAAGAACAGGAACTGTTGCGCTGCAACCATGGCCATTGCCACCATGTTTCATATCTTGTTTTTGTTAATGTTGTTTTTGTTCTTTCTATTATCCAAACGTTGTCACAATCTTAACCATTCGGTTATTGCCAAATTTCAACTTAGAAATGGACGGTCAAGATTTTAAGATACAAAACTGAAAATTTTCATTTTTAAAAAATTTATAATGTATTCAAACACAAATAAATTTATAAGTTAATAGGTCTTTACGATCTTGCCATATGAAGATTGTGGCAAGTGTGTTGACTGAATCTAAAAAATGATTGCCGCATGTATCAAATGTTTGTCATATTAGTTGACCTAATTCTTCTACCTTTCACGCATAACTTAGGTCATCTTTTTCCATATTCGTTCACGCATAATCTAGGTCATCTTCGCTCACGCGTATTAGGGGTTGCAAATGACATGCATCAAATCGTCTCAATCCGTACTTCGAATGGAAGACAAATGCCTAGATGTGGTTGCAATCAAGTCATGAAGATCTAGGTCTCAAATACGTCGGAAAATCCCAAGAGAAAATTTTGGAGATGCAGGAATCGACAAAAGGTATGAAAATCATGTAACAGTGTTTCTTATTTTTCGTTCTTCCCTAAATGCACGTTTCCTTTTATTCTTAAATGCAGACAGGGATTAGCTACGATTTATTTATTTGGTTGGAAAGGAATTCACAAAGGAGTTTAGGAAAGAGTATGTATGTTAGAAGAAAATTTGATTCTGTAAGATATCTCTTTGTTTTGATAATAACAAAGTTGTATTTGTGTGAGAATAATTTTGGTACTCTAACGTGTATCTTTTTAAGAATTGACAAACAGGTTCTGACTCTGATAGAGAAAGTTCTGACTCTGATAGAGATTGTCTACGTCACTCTGATGTTCTCAATGGTCGCTTCTGCGTCAAGAAGCAAGGTTGCTTCTGATCTACTGTGCATCAGAAAGACTCCAAGAAGACACTATGTTGTTGTTGCAATGTTCTTTTGGATTCTGGCTCTGAATTTAACTCTGATACTCATCTTCTGAAGACTAAGTGCTGAAGACTCTGAAGACAAGGTTCTGATGAATGGCGTTCTGAAGACTCTAAAGACTTAAGTTTTTGAAGACCAAGTTCTGAAGACTCTAAAGACAAGGTTCTGCTGAACAAGTTCAGAAGACTCTGAAGACTTATGTTTTGATAACCAAGAGTTCTGAAGAAGGAGTGCTGAAGACTCTAATGACAAGGTTCTGCTGAACAAGTTCTGAAGACTCTGAAGACTCAAGACTCTGAAGACCCAATGATTCATTCTTCTAATCATGCTTCAATCATTTCAACTCAGAAGTCACTGATGAACAGAAGAAGATAAAACGTTTGCGTGGGAAAATAGTACATAGTACAGATCAAACACGTTCCTTTCCACTACCATTCCACTACCCTGATTAGGTGGTACAAAGGACAATTTCAGTATACGATTTTCATCCCAGCACAACGACATTATTTCAAGTCGCCAGTATTTTTTTGATATTACTGATCTGCCCTTCAACGGATCTTTTTCTGGCTATATAAAGACTTGATCATTCAACGAATCATGTGTGACACTGAGTGTGAAAAAGAGAAATATTCAAAACACTGATTCATACAAAGAAAGAACTCAAGAAATCGAGAAATACTTGAGTGAACAGTAAAGCACCACAATACAAAGAAGAAAATTGTTCTTACTGTGTAGATTCGCTCTAAGTTAGATTGAGCTAGAAATAATGTTTATATCAGCTTATGTAAGAAACATTTCATTGTAAACATTTTATTTGATCAAACAGTTGTTTGAATTCTTTAAGGGACCAGTTAGGTCAGAAGCCTTAAAAAGAGATGGTTAGTCTGTGTATTGTTAGTCACCAGTAGTTGCTAGTGCAGTTGTAATCAGTTTGGTTATAGTGGATTAAGTTCTTGTGTATAAGGAGAAATTACCTTGGCGAGTGGACTGGATTAACTTGATAGTTTTCAAGTGAACCAGGATATATCGTGTGTATTTCTCTATTGTTAGTCTATTTGTGATCTTTGTTTGAGTTTCACAAAAAGCTTTCATTTTGAAAACCCAATTCAAACCCCCCATTTCTTGTGTTTTTCTCACACCTTCAATTGGTATCAGAGCCTGGTTCTGATTGTGATAAACGTTTTATCAACACTTAACAGTGTTCAGTACCGATCCAGTATTTGTGTGAGATATCATGGCAGCTCCTGCTAATACCACTGAAGAGAAAGATAATTACAGTGCCAAATCACCAGTCTTTGATGGTGAAAAGTTTGACTACTGGAAAGATAGAATAGAAAGTTTCTTTCTTGGTTATGATGTAGATCTTTGGGATTTGGTAGTCGATGGCTACAATCACCCAGTTGATGCTACAGGTGCTAAAATATTCATAAGTGATATGACCAACCAACAGAAGAAAGATTATAAGAATCATCATAAGGCAAGAACCATTTTGTTAAATGCTATCTCTTATACTGAGTATGAGAAGATAACAAATAAAGATACTGCCAAATTTATCTTTGATTCTCTAAGAATGACTCATGAAGGTAATGCTCAAGTCAAGGAGACAAAGGCGTTAGCCTTAATCCAAAAATATGAGGTATTCAGAATAGAGGATGATGAGACAGTTGAGACCATGTTTTCAAGGTTTTAAATACTAGTCGCAGGACTCAAAGTTCTGGACAAAGGTTACTCAACTGCTGATCATGTGAAAAAGATCATCAGATGTCTTCCTAAGAAATAGAGACCTATGGTAACAGCTCTAAAGCTATCAAAAGATCTCAATAGCATAAGTCTTAAAGAGCTTGTTAGTTCTTTGAGAAGTCATGAGATAGAGCTTGAAGAAGATGAACCTCAGAAGAAAAAGCAAATCTTTCGCTCTTAAGTCTAAACCTGAAAAGTCAAAGGCTTATAAAGCCGAGGAAGAATCAGAAGATTCTGGTGAAGAATCAGAAGATGAGCTGTCGTTAATCTCCAGAAGAATCAATAAACTCTGGAAGCATAGGCAAGGAAACTTCAGAGGATCTAGAAGAAACCAAGGTCGCTATGAGTCATCATCTGGACAGAAGAAGCAGAACTCTAGAAAGAAGGTTATCTACTACGAGTGTAATGAGCCAGGTCATTACAAGAACGAGTGTCCAAAGATCAAGAAGGACAAGAAGCCTAAGAAGAACTTCTCCAAAGCGAAGAAAGATCTAATGGCACCTTGGGACGACTCTGATTCTGAAGAAGAGGAATCTGATGAAGAACAAGCAAATGTTGCACTGGTAGCAACAACTGAAGATGAAGTTTCTGGAGAACCAAAAGACAAAATATCATCAGAACCAGAATCAGACTCAGACTCAGACTCAGACTCAGACTCAGAGGTATTATCTAAACTCTCTCGCTGTTAATTAGAGTCATGTCTATCAGAAATGCTGGAAAAATATTAAACTCTTTAGAGTAAATGCAAAGATCTTAAAAAATCTCTTGTAATTGCTTCTGAGGAAAAAGATAAGCTTGAGCAGAATAACTTTTCTCTAAATGAAAACATTTTTTTGCTTAAAAAATAGTAATTATGCCTTAAAAAGCAAAGTTGCTAAATTAGAAGAAGAATTAATCTCCAATGTCTCTGACACAAGCTGTATCTACAAGTATGATAGAGAATTCCAGTATTTTCTTGCTAAAAGCATAGATAGAAGCAAGATTGCTTCCATGATCTATGGAGTAAGCAGAAATGGTAAGAAAGGTTTAGGATGTACAGAATCATCTGACATTGACGAAATTCAAAGTGTTAAACCAAAACCTCTCTATGACCATTTTGTGCCTTCTGGCACTGAGATTGTTTGCTCTGAGCTTGCATAAAAACCCCCACCGACACAGAAGTCTGTTTCTAAAGTTAAATATCATGCACAAATTCCACTTGATTATCCTGTTGCACAAAAGCCCAAAGTTGTGAAACACTCTGGGAAAGCTAACAAGAAAGGACCCAGAAAGTGTACCTAAGGACAAGATAATCTATGTTGCAGATATCCTTAGCAGCTCAGTTGAAACACCAGTCATGGCACCTGGACAGTGGTTGCTCGCGACACATGACAGAAAGAAGGCATATGTTCCAAAGTCTGGAACTTAAGCCTGGAGGCTTCGTCGGTTTCGGAGGAAACCTGAAAGGAAAAATCATTGGCTCTGGAACTGTTGGTAATGGTAACCTTCCCTCTATTATTGATGTTCTTTTAGTTGATGGTTTGATGCATAACCTGTTGTCAATTAGTCAACTTAGTGACAATGGTTATGATATCATCTTTAATCAAAAGTTATGTAAGGCTGTAAGTCAGAAAGACGGTTCAATCATATTTGTCGGAAAGAGGAAAAATAATATTTATAAGATTAGACTTTCTGATCTTCGTGAACAGAATGTCAAATGCTTAATGTCTGTTAATGAAGAGCAATGGGTATGGCATAGACGTTTAGGCCATATTAGCATAAGAGGAATTTCTCAGCTAAATAAGTTTGAACTTATCAGAGGCTTGCCAAATCTGAAGTATTCTTCAGATGCTCTTTGTGAAGCATGTCAGAAAGGAAAGTTCTCCAAAACTTCCTTTAAAGCAAAGAATGTTGTGTCCACCTCTAGACCGTTAGAACTTCTGCATATTGACTTGTTTGGACCAGTGAAAACGGCGTCAATCAGTGGAAAGAAGTATGGATTAATAATCATTGATGATTATAGTCGTTGGACATGGGTAAAATTCTTGAAACACAAGGATGAGTCTTATTTTGTGTTCTTTACCTTTTGCTCTCAAGTGCAAACAGAAAAGGATTGCAAAATAGTCAAAGTCAGAAGTGATCATGGCAGAGAATTTGAGAACAGATACTTTGAGAATCTTTTTTATTCTTATGGCATTTCCCATGATTTCTCATGTCCCAGAACTCCACAGCAAAATGGAGTAGTGGAAAGGAAGAATAGGACTTTGCAAGAAATGGCTTGAACTATGATCCAAGAAACTGACATGGATAAACACTTCTGGGCAGAGGCAGTAAATACAACATGTTACATTCAGAACAAGACTTCAATAAGACCTATTCTGGGTAATACTCCTTATGAATTGTGGAAGAATAGAAAACCCAACATTTCATATTTTCATCCTTTTGGATGTGTTTGTTTTATGTTGAACACTAAAGAGAATTTTGGCAAGTTTGACTCCAAAGCTCAAAAGGGTTTATTGTTAGGATATTGTGAACGTTCTAAAGGCTACCGAATCTATAACACAGAAACACGAATTGTTGAGGAATCAATTCATGTCAGATTCAATGATAAGCTTGACCCTGAAAAGTCAAAGCTAGTTGAAAAGTTTGCAGATCTAAAGATCACATTATCAGAATCTAAAGAAATAGAAGATTCAAGAGAAGCAGACAAAGATGCAAATTCTCCAGATCCAGATACAACCTTACCAGAAGCTGAGAACAACTCATCTCATCAGAAGAAGAATAGATTAAAGACTTCTCATTCTGAAGAACTGATTCTGGGAGATAAGGATGATCCAGTCAGAACCCGTTCATCCTTCAGACATTCCAAAGAAACTCTTCTGGGTCTAGTGTCTCTGATATAGCCAACAACAGTTGATGAAGCTCTAAAAGAAAATGAATGGATTCTGGCCATGCAAGAAGAACTGAATCAATTCACCAGAAATGACGCTTGGATCTTGTTCAGAAACCCAAAGATGTCCACGTCATTGGAACTAAATGGGTGTTTAGAAATAAGTTAGATGAGAAAGGTGAGGTCTTAAGAAACAAAGCACGACTGGTTGCACAATGTTATAGTCAACAAGAAGGGATAAACTATACTGAAACCTTTGCACCAGTTTCCAGGTTAGAATTTATTCGCATTTTAATCTCATTTGCAGTAAATCATGACATTACTTTATATTTGATGGATGTAAAGAGTGCATTCTTAAATGGATATATTTCTGAAGAAGTGTATGTACACCAACCTCCTGGTTTTAAGAGTTCTGAAAACCCAGATTTTGTTTTCAAACTTAAAAAAATTGTTATATTGTCTGAAACAGGCTCCCAGAGCTTGGTATGAAAGGCTAAGTAACTTTCTTTTGGAAAATAACTTTACCAGAGGAAAAGTGGATACAACACTCTTTTGTAAAACCTTTAAGAATGACATTCTGATCGTTCAAATCTATGTTGATGATATTATATTTGGTTCTGCTAATATTTCCTTGTGCAAGGAATTTTCTAAGTTAATGCAGGCTGAATTCGAAATGAGCCTGATGGAAGAACTCAGATTCTTTCTGGGAATTCAAATTGATCAAAGATCAGAAGGAACGTACATTTATCCGAGCAAGTATGCAAAAAAACTTCTGAAGAAATTCAACATGTCAGAAAGTAAACCTGTTAAGACTCCTATGCATCCGACATGCATTCTGGAGAAAGAAGAAGTAAGTAAAAAGGTTTGTCAGAAGCTATATCGTGGTATGATATGATCTCTCCTATACTTGACAACTTCACGTCCAGATATTCTGTTCAGCGTATCTCTTTATGCTCGTTTCCAATTAGGTCAAAGGGAAACTCACTTAACTGTTGTTAAGAGAATCCTAAGGTATATTAAAGGAACAACTAACCATGGCTTGATGTATAAGAAAACATCAGAGTACAAACTTTCTGGTTACTGTGATGCATATTATGCTGGAGACAGATTAGAAAGGAAGAGTACTTCTGGAAACTGTCAGTTTTTGGGAAGTAACCTCGTCTCATGGGGAAGAAAGAGACAATCAATAATTGCTCTCTCCACTGTAGAAGCAGAATACATATCAGTATCTCTGTGCAGTACTCAGATACTCTGGATGAAGAATCAACTTGAAGATTATCAGATACACGGGTGTAACATTCCTATCTTCTGTGATAATACTTCTGCCATTTCTTTATCTAAGAATCCTATTCTACATTCTAGGGCAAAACATATTTAAATAAAACATCACTTTTTGCGTGACTATGTTCAGAAGGGTACTTTTCAGTTAAAATTTGTGGATACAGATCACCAGTGGGCTGATATTTTCACAAAAACCCCTTGTTGAAGATAGATTCGTATTCATTATGGAAAACTTATTTATCAAACCTTGTCCAGAATAAGATGATAATATTTTTAATATGTCAAGCTATCAGAATGCGTGATATCAGATTCTAATGACTAAACAAATAGTGTCATTATTTATTTATTGATCTTTTGATTCATGATACTTCTACAAGTTAAAAAATATCTTGGTCGGAATTTAGTCTAGTCAGATACCTCTTGGTATTCTAGACGTTGGAAACATCAAAACGAGATCTCTTGAAAAAAAACGGCTATGATTATTTGTGACACGTGTCCAAAATCAAATCATATCTACTGCTGAAGAGACTCCTCGAGCGTTGTGAGTTCGTGTGACTAGATTTCAAGTAATTTTTTTAATCATGTTTAACTCATTGGATTTGAAAATTTACTTGATAACTGTTTAAATCTTTACGTCTTTCTTCCTTATTTGGTATTCATAAAGATGTATGTAAGACAAAGATTTCTTAGAACTTATCACTTGTATTCCTTCCTTTATTCTTTGTCAGTTTTTGCCCTCTTTTTTTCAAGTATACATTTATTAACTGAAGTCATAATACAAATAACGTATACTGCTCCGTGATCTTTTGGAGACTGATACATTCCTTCATCATTCCTTATTCTTGTTTGTATCCCTTGTATTGAAAATGATGAATTTCTCGTCTCAATTCATCTAGTCTTTATTGCTATTTATTGCTATCACTCTTTGTTCTCTTTATATACCACACTTCTCCTCTCAACTATTCATCTATTTCTATTTGATGTTCACTTCTATTCCTCTTGCTTTCATCATGTCCTCTAAAACCATTAGGGGAGAGATCTCTGATTTGGATCTCTTGAAAGAATACTCCATTGATCTCAATGATCTTGTTGAAAATGGTTATACCAACAGTCTCTCAGACATCATCTACCAAAATTGGGACATATATCTTGAAATTCTAAATGGACCTATCTATCCAGCTCTTGTAAAAGAATTTTGGGCCAATGCTCGCATTCTTGCTTATGAGTCCGATACTTGTTACATTCTGTCTTCTGTTTATGGCTTTCCCATCATGATTAACCCCTCAATCATCTCTCAAGCTATTGAATGCAAAGAAGATGGTGAATGTGTTGAATACTACAGAGGAAATAACTGGTTTGCTAAACATATTCACATCATCTATCTTCAAGAAAGACCTGCTGACAGTCCCTCTTCTCTTACTCCTGAGGCTAAAATTTGGTACCAAATAATGGGAACAAATCTTAGACCCAGGAAAAGGGAACAGGAAGACTCTCTGCAATGGATAAGCTCTTCATTTTCTTCTTAATCTCCAATATTAAGATTAGTCTGCCTCAGTCCATCTTCAACTACTTGAAAAGAGAAATTCTTTCGTCAAGAGCGGAGTTATCGTTTTAGATTCCTTACAGTAGAGTTATCTCTCACATTCTTGATCTTCAAGGAGTTGTTGCTCATTTAAAACAAATCGGAATGAATGAGAAACTCTATACTGAATGGTGTTCTCCCATGAACTATTTTGAAACCATCACCAGGGAACAAAATAGCTGGTTGGAGTATGTTTCATCATTGTTGGTCCCTTGGGTGCTGGATGCTTGTTTTTCTTCCGTTTGTCATTGTTTTTCTTGTCCGTTGTCCTTGTTCTTGTTGTTTTTCTTTTCTGTTCTGTGATTTTGTTCTTGTACTGCGCCTTCGGTGTTTTGTTGCTTTATCAATGAAGTTTTCTATCCTTATTTGCATTTATCTTGTCTTACTGCATTCCATTATGATTATCATAAAAAGGAAGAAAATGACTAGATTTAACTTATCTAAATTCATTCAAATCAAAATGATTTAGTTAAATCTTGGTTACCCTTTTTTATTATGACAAAAAGGGGGAGTTAATATGGAAAAATTATTTTGATATAAATATCTTGTCTCCAATCATATCTCTAAACATTCTAACACTTTAAAATTCATATATTTATAGAATGTTTTTCAGGAAAAGATATTATATTGGTAAAATAACTCTGATATCAATCAGGCTCTGATTTAGTTAATCAAGTTCTGTTATCAAAATGCATCACCATTATAATCAAGCTCTGTTATCAGAATACATCACCACTATAATCAAGCTATGATATTTTGGATCTATCTAAGATCTCTCCAATCAGGCTCTATATCCCAAATCTTATAAGATTTTGCTAAGTCTTAAATTCAGGGGGAGCTTGACAAAAGGAAGTTTACTTTGAACTTATCTGAGTCAATTCTGATTATCTTCGTACAAAATTGTGATATCAAAATACATTGTTTTGTCATTATCAAAAAGGGAAGATTGTTAGAACAAGATTTGGTTCTGCAAGATATCTCTTTGTTTTGATAATAACAAAGTTGTATTTGTGTGAGAATAATTTTGGTACTCTAACGTGTATCTTTTTAAGAATTGACAAATAGGTTCTGACTCTGATAGAGAAAGTTCTGACTCTGATAGAGAAAGTACTGACTCTGATAAAGAAAGTTCTGACTCTGTAAGAGGTACTTCAACCGCACCAACTGCAAGAGGTATTTCAACTGCACCTGCTGCTAAGGGTACTTCAACTACCATTATTGACGTTTTATTCCTTTGTATAGTGTTTAAGGGTCTTTCTCCACAAATTACATAAGAAAACTAAGTACATGACAATATGGTCCATTTTGACAAAATTAAGTACACAAGAAAATTATGACAATCTTACCTTTCTTTTCAAAGTCTCTGGATTCTGAACTGCTTCCTTGCATTTTCTTGAGTTATGGTCCATTTTGTCGCATTTGGTGCATCTATAAGTCACTCCAACTCTCCTCATTCATGATCCACCTTCACCTTACTCTCTAAACCTAAGATTTTTGGTCTCCCGGGTCCTTTGTTGTACAAAGGAGGATTTAATTCATCTGCATCAACTTCAGGCCACATGTCTATTCCATTTATGAGACTCACAACATAACTATAACAAATGGCATACATCTGCCTTGAATAACATTCATCCACAAAGTCCTTCATTTTTTGTGTGTGTGTATAAGCTAATGTTGCACACGCGTGCCTACAAGGAATACCTATAACCCCTAAATTCCCCCGTGATATTTAATCGAAAAAATCAGAGTAAAATGAAATAATTCGGAATAAAAGGGTATTACTTTCAACAAGAACTTGATCACAAATAAGACATGTAACATATAATAAATATTAATGTAACTTTAATCCAAAAATCATCTTTATTACACAACAGAAATTCTTCATTGTGATCAACAAATTATAACGGTTTCAATTAATCAAAATATTAGTTTTCAAAAATGTAAAGGCAACTGTAATTCTTTAACAAAGTAAAATCATGCATAAAGCGTTCCCGACTCCCAATGTTACATATCAGAGCAGACTCCAAACTAAAGTGAAGCACCTCGTCTTCACCGACCACGACTTCCACACTACTCCTGATTACCTGCACGTTACCCACGTGGAGGCAACATTCAAACAGAAGGGGTGAGATTCTCAAATCAAACAAAAGAGAAAGATGATATAAATATAAGAGCATAAATTATTAAGTATATCACCCACAACACCACTTCCAACACAATTTGCACAATTTAACATAACACAGATAATCAATCCAATCACAATGCAACACAACTATCAAAAGAAATACAAAGAGACACCAACTAGACTCAATGCATGTGGTACCATAATCGATCCCTGTTTCATAATCACAGTTCCCGTCGGAACTCTCAACCCTTGTTTCATGGTCAAGTATGACCCCTATTTCATGATCACACCAACGACCCCTGTTTCATGGTCACGTACGACCCCTATTTCATGATCGCACCAACAACTGTGATTTCTTACACCCCATCTGGGCACACAATCATGCCAACAACAACGATTCCTTCAAGGAATTCGGATAGACGATAACACCCTACCTGGGCACGCCATCCCACAACTATGCACATGTCATGCACCATCAATGACAACATGCAACAACGACTCATGCATACACATAGCATATTCATCATCATGCCAATACCACTCGACAATAAACACACATTTATCGAAACATGCATATAGCTCATCAAAACATGCCTACCACATAACATGCCGTAACAACTCAACGTCATCATCATACTACCACATAAGTAACAGCTAGTGCATTTACAAGTTACGTCACAACAACTCAACAACAACATCATGCAACTTCATAAACAACAACTATTGCATTTATCAGTTAAGTCACAACACATCATACCATAACTAGTCAATAATATCATCACACAATATTATAAGCAACAACGATTACAATTACATGGTATGCTACAACAACTTCTCAACAACCTCACGCAACATCATAAGCAACAATCACAACACACATTCCTACGACTAACTCCCACATTTCACATTTCAACACATCGGAACCTACACGGAAACTCATATGGGACGTCGGATACTTGGAAATCTATCATTGGAAATAATTTAAACATAAAGTACATAAATTCAGTTTTCCAACGATTGGAACGACGACCCAAACGGACTTACGAGTCAAAAGTTATGAATTTTCGAAGTTTTTAAAATAAGCTGCCCGAGGGGACCGCGCTAAGCACCAAAAACCCGGGCTAAGCGCGCTCTGCGATTCAGCCAAAAGTGCCTGCGATGACATCACTTCTCCCACTACAATTTCACATCCTTAAATTGCATTTTTAACCCCAATAACCCTAGTTTAAGTCATTAAAATCCATTTATACCACATATACATTCTTCCTAAAAACCCCAATTAATCCACAAACAATAATCCATGGCATCAACCTAATGATTCCTACCCACATACCTACATCATCTAACCCTTGAGTGATTAAAGAAATCCCACCCTTGCCTTGTATTGATGAGCTTCCCTCTTCCTCAATGGGTTTCTCTCCTTCTTCTTGCCCTAGCCTCTTCTCCCTCTTTCTCCCTTTAGCTCTTCAACTTTCTTTCACTTTTACGTATAATGAGAATAACTTTCATTCCCCACTCTTTACATACCCCTAAATATGATTCGCCTCTTTTACCCTTACTTATTCCTACGAATTTACCACATTACCCTTCCACTATCCACACTTCTAATATTCCAACTTATTCTATTTATTTTATTTTCATTATATTATTATTATTATCACTTCCACTCATGAAATAATTCTAACAATAATAATTTCCACCACAACTCTAATTAAATATATATTCTACACTATGCTTAACAAATATTAAATTAAAGTAATTGAGTTAGTCTTTACTCTCCACACCACCAATTTCTACATTATTAGCCATACACCCCTACTACCCCCAAGACTCACTTCTTAAGGCAACTACCCTCACTACGGGTACACAAAACACAATGAAAACACACCAAAACACACAATCAATTACATCAATTCAAAGTTATTTCACAAATAATAATTAAAATAAAAACGGGGCGTTACAACTCTCCCCCACTTAGAATATTTTCGTCCTCGAAAATTTACTCGATGCAAACTACTCCAGATACGTTCTCGCATCCGACTAATCAACTCCTATGCCCTGAATGGCAACATCATGGATAACACAAGACAATAATACACCTTATCAACGACAACAACAACACGATGCAATGCTCACACAATGCACTCGACGACCAACTCAAGACACAAAGAATAACCAAGTTAAGAACACACAGGTTCACTATGAACCAGAACACAACACAATCGTTAGCATCACCATTGGCAACACCCCCTAATTCCCCATCATGGAATTAACTACTCGCATTCGAACCATCACCATATGTAACGAGGCAACAACAAAGATAAAACCACAAAAGTCCATAATACAACCTCAATGTAACCAAACTACCAACATCGTTGTTACACACGTACGAACAAACTGCACTACACGACGCTTTCGCTGCACACTCAAATTACTCGTAACTATCAAATCTACCAAGTTCACATCCAACTTCCGACCATCAAAGCATACATAAGAAACGACTTTCGACTTAACTCATCGGGAATTCCGACCAAAGAGGTATTCTACACTCTTGTGATTACTAAACACTTCGGACCTAGATTCATAAAAATAATTCCTCCGGATACTTAACATAATTACAACCTCAGCTAATTCCAAATCTTGAATAGGATAGATACTTTCATGAATCTCCAACTATCGTAAAACATAAGCTACAACTTCACCATCTTATATTATCACACTGTCTAAACTCATCTTAAACACATAACATCATCCCAATACCATAACCGCATAAGGATACATTTTTCCAATTAATTTCGACAAGAAAAATCACCTTTTCCACTCCCAGACCACGCTAAGCGGGATCCGACTCACGCTAAGCGCGCTCACTTCTGCCTTGAGAGAGCGAGAGTCTTCCAGACCGCGCTGGGCGCGCTCAACGGCGCTAAGCGCCCTTCGCGGTTCCTGCTACAAAACTTCGTGATAATAACCAACTAAGTCCAAGAATATTATACTCCCCTTAATCCACTGCAGAGCTTCCTCATTGTAGAACTACATCTACTCGGATGGATCCACAACAATACCCTCATCTAAATTAACACAACCAAGTAAAATCATCTCTACTAACCAAAAATCACACTTTGGTAACTTAACATATGACTCCGTTTCTTTCAATACTTGTAACTCAATTCTCAATTACTCTACATGTTCTTCTTCCGATTTTTATAATAGATCCGAACATCCACAATGAACAATAGTTCTAACTTATCCAAATAAGTATGGAAGATACGATCCATACTCCCTACACACACAGTTTAAGGCGTACTAGTAACTACTATCCTCTACCAACCATCCTTGGTTAAATCATGGTCTCGCATTTCCATTTATTCCCTCACTGGATCATCTTTCCAATGCTTCAAGTATCATGTCTATCGGATTCTCGATTCATCTCAAATCAAAACTCAAGCTACCCCGGACACAACTGTGAGTTTCCATACTACTCACTGATCCACATGCAACCTCATGCTGTCATCCTTTTCTTTACTAATAATAATAAGGCTCTCCACGACGACATCCTTGGCATATCTTTAGTCAGCACATTGTTCTCTGCTTTTGATAAGTAACTATCAACATCATCTGATCAACATACAAAAGCCTCGAATCCGCCTCATCTTCAGATATAGGAATCTGCATCGACTATTCAAACAATCCACAAGGACTTGGCTCGACTTCAAATAATTCAATGTACATACTATACCAGCTGGCAAGACACATCTATCCCATCCAACATGATCCCGTCTACTATCAACAAGAGATTAAGGGTGATCAGTTCCTCAATTTTTCAATAGGTAGTCGGCAACCATAACGGTGGCATAAATCGTCATTATCCAACTACAATAGCGTCCTTTACTTCGTGGCCAAAGTTACCTAAGCATAATGCTCCACCATCTCTCTAAGGCTTACAACCGTTTTCTTAATTTACTTCTTTTCAACCTCGTCAATGATATATAAACGCCCAAAATCCATTACATATTCTCCTATACACGCTTGTAACACAGCACAATTGTTAAATATTCTCCCAAAATCGGAAATGCTACTACTTCTAGTACAATCCAAATCGGTCCGCTCTAAATGAAACATTTATCCAAATAGAGGACTTTAACAATACTAATAAATCCTTCGTCCTTTCTTTAATTTCACAATCTCGATGATCCGTATAGTTTCACATTTGGCCTCATCCTAATCACAATCTTAACAGTACCATCTCATCATCTGGTTGGTGATAGAAACTTTCCAAAGTCTTCCCGACACATGTTGACACTATGTCATCAATGACATATAATCCACTTTACTATTTAACCTTCTTCCTTCCTCAAAAATCTCTCCACTCTACTCATTCTATATTGGCATACGCCACACGTCCATGTGCTTCTCTGATACCCTCACCTCCTTCCTATTACCAAACATCTTATACCTGACCTCATCACAACCATTTCAGCAAGACTCGCTCAACTTCAAACACAATTATGTCCTTCGATACAGACCTTCTTGATACAAAATTATATTCCAAAATGAAGGGAATTTCCTGTAGATTCTAGAAATTCAAGAATCGCTTTAATCCAAGTTTTGATTAAAAAGTTATCACCTGCGCAATGGAGGCTGGTCAAGGAATCCCGTATACCTGTCCTCACCAAATTCAGCATCAGACCCAAATCTTCAAATACGTTTTTCTCCTTCTTCAAAAACATGTAGAAGATAAAGTTTATATGCAAAGTGTAGGAAATTTCTCCAGCTTTCCAAAAAGTCCAGAATCGCTCCCATCCGAGTTACTAACGAAAAGTTATCACCTGTTTAGTGTAGGTTGTTCCTTAAGTGCGAAAATGAAGATTGGAAATGGTGAACATGAGTTTCACCTCTTTCTCTTACTTCTAAGATTCTCCAACTATCCTCACTTTTCATCCAAATCTGAAGGTAATCCGACTTCAATTCCATTATACCGAAAACACACTAGCCCACCAGTTGCTCCATCAAATCATCAATCCCGTTGAAATGGATATTTATTCTCAACCGTCGGTAATCCCCACACCATCTCGTACTACCTTCTTCCTTCTTAACTAATAACACCGGAGCTACACTTGTCTCAACAACACACTACCCCACTCATCTAAATAATTGGTAAACACATGGTTTATCTCCACTTATTTGTCCAAAAATGACATCATCTTGTTCTAACTAAAGATAACTGTGCACCTCCTAAGGAAACACGTCAGGATACTCCACGCCTCACCGGCCCATCTCTAGCCACAACATCGCCTCCCCCCTCACAAGGAAGCGAACAACGAAAACACCTGACCGTCTTCCCTCAAGGATCACACCATTCTCAAACAGTAGGACAATCCAACACTGCACTCCCTCATGTGACAACATGATATCCAAACCCTCAACCACTGGAATATCCAAGAGAAGCAGATACTTCTCCCCCACTTGTTTCATTCCCAACCTACAAATGGAAAATAAAACAAGCACCGACAATGTTTTCACACACATGTCACATACTAGGGAACAACATAATTAGACAACCTGGCCGGACGGACCGACCTGCTCTGATACCACTATATAACACCCTAAATTCCCCCATAATATTTAATCGAAAAAATCAGAGTAAAATGAAACAATTCAGAATAAAAGGGTATTACTTTTAACAAGAACTTGCTCACAAATAAGACATGTAACATATAATAAATATTAATGCAACTTTAATCCAAAAATCATCTTTATTACACAACGGAAATTCTTCATTATGATCAACAAAATATAACGGTTTCAATTAATTGAAATATTGATTTTAAAAAATGTAAAGGCAACTGTAATTCTTTAACAAAGTAAAATCATGCATAAAGTGTTCTCGACTCCCAATGTTACATATCAGAGCAGACTCCAAACTAAAGTGAAGCACCTCTTCTTCACCAACCACGACTTCCACACTACTCTTGATTACCTGCACGTTACCCACGTGGAGGCAACATTCAAACAGAAGGGGTGAGATTCTCAAATCAAATAAAAGAGAAAGATGATATAAATATAAGAGCATAAATTATTAAGTATATCACCCACAACACCACTTCCAACACAATTCGCACAATTCAACATAACACAGATAATCAATCCAATCACAATGCAACACAACTATAAAAAGAAATACAAAGAGACACCAACTAGACTCAATGCATCTGGTACCATAATCGATCCCTATTTCATGATCACAGTTCCCGTCGGAAATCTCGACCCTTGTTTCATGGTCAAGTATGACCCCTATTTCATGATCACACCAACGACCTCTGTTTCATGCTCGCACCAACAACTGTGATTGCTTACACCCCATCTGGGCACACAATCACGCCAACAACAACGATTCCATCAAGGAATTCGGATAGATGATAACACCCCACCTGGGCACGCCATCCCACAACTATGCACATGCCATGCACCATCAATGGCAACATGCAACAACGACTCATGCATACCATAGCATATTCATCATCATGCCAATACCACTCGACAATCAACAACATTTATCGAAACATGCATATAGCTCATCAAAACATGCCTACCACATAACATGCCGTAACAACTCAACGTCATCATCATACCACCACATAAGTAACAACTAGTGCATTTACAAGTTACGGCACAACAACTCAACAACAACATCATGCAACTTCATAAACAACAACTATTGCATTTATCAGTTAAGTCACAACACATCATACCATAACTAGTCAACAATATCATCACATAATATTATAAGCAACAACAATTACAATTACATGGTATGCTACAACAACTTCTCAATAACCTCACGCAACATCATAAGCAACAATCACAACACACATTCCTACGACTAACTCCCACATTTCACATTTCAACACATCGGAACCTACACGGAAACTCATATGGGGCGTCGGATACTTGGAAATCTATCATTGGAAATAATTTTAACATAAAGTACATAAAGTCAGCTTTCCAACGATTGGAACGGCGACCCAAACGGACTTACAAGTCAAAAGTTATGAATTTTCGAAGTTTTTAAAATAAGCTACCGGAGGGGACCGCGCTAAGCGCCAAAAACTCGAGCTAAGCGTACTCTGTGATTCAGCCAAAAGTTCCTGCGATGACAACACTTCTCCCACTGCGATTTCACATCCTTAAATTGCATTTTTAACCCCAATAACCCCAGTTTAATTCATTAAAACCCATTTATACCACATATACATTCTTCCCAAAAACCCCAATTAATCCACAAACAACAATCCATGACATCAACCTAATGATTCCTACCCACATACCTACATTATCTAACTCTTGAGTGATTAAAGAAATCCCACCCTTACCTTGTATTGATGAGCTTCCCTCTTCCTCAATGGGTTCCTCTCCTTCTTCTTGCCCTAGCCTCTTCTCCCTCTTTCTCCCTTTAGCTCTTCAACTTTCTTTCACTTTTACGTATAATGAGAATAACTTTCATTCCCTACTCTTTACATACCCATAAATATGATTCGCCTCTTCTACCCTTACTTATTCCTACGAATTTACCACATTACCCTTCCACTCTCCACACTTCTAATATTCTAACTTATTCTATTTATTTTATTTTCATTATATTATTATTATCACTCTCACTCATGAAATAATTCTAACAAAAATAATTTCCACCACAACTCTAATTAAATATATATTCTACACTATGCTTAACAAATATTAAATTAAAGTAATTGAGTTAGTCTTTACTCTCCACACCACCAATTTCTACATTATTAGCCATACACCCCTACTACCCCCAAGACTCACTTCTTAAGGCCACTACCCCTCACTACGGGTACACAAACACACAACGAAAAAACACCAAAACACACAATCAATTACATCAATTCACAATTATTTCATAAATAATAATTAAAATAAAAACGGGGCGTTACAATACCCACCAAATCCCAAAACCTACATGTGCAAGTTCTCTTGCCTATATCAACAACAAACTATTGAGTGTTGTAGACATGTTTTACCTCCCATTCATCATTCATAGACCATGTTGGGATCCATTGACCACTTTTATAAACCTCTTTATCTAGCCTCTTCCTAGGTATTGGCATAATCCTATGTTCCCAGTTGTCTAGTTTCTTTTTGGTAGAGTTTGACATCCTATTCATTAGGTTGCTTCTAATTCATTCACACATGGTTAGAATAGGTTTATCCCTTGCAGCCAATATTGTGGAATTAAATGATTCAGAAATGTTGTTCATTAATACATCACACTTAGGATAAAAGTTAAAAGCATGCTTACACCAAGTCTTAGTTGGAACTTTCATCAGCCATTCACATGCATTTGTGTCAAGCAACTTCAGTTCCTGCATTTTTTCATGCCAACCTTGGTAATATGTGCCTTTGGCTGCACCCATCATCAAATTTCTAATTAAAGTACCTCCACCAAATTTCTTTTTGAAGTTAGCATAAAGGTGTCTCAAGCATAACCTATGTCCTATCCTTTTAAACATCTCATCAAACACACTTACCAATCCCTGTAATTATTAAACCATATAAGTTAAATCACACTAAAAAGACATATCCATTAAAACATACTATGGAGAGTATACCTCCTGTTGAAATAAACATGCTAACAACATATCCGTTAAAATAAACACGCTAACAACATATCAGTTAAAACAAACATGCTAACAACATATCACTTAAAACATACTAACAAATAAAAGCGATACCTTATGTTGGTCAGATATGAAAACATATCTTCTTTCTTGCCCTATGTCCTCCATTAGTAGTTGTAGAAACCATCTCTAGCTTTCTTTGGTTTCTGTCTCAACAACTCCAAAGGCTAATGGAAAGTATTGGTCATTTGGATCTTTTCCCACAACTATTAATAACTATCCACCATATGTTGTCTTCAAATGAAAACCATCAACACCTACAAATGGTCTACAACCCTTTGTGAAACCCTGTTTGCAACCCTCAAAGCAAAAGTAGAAAGAACCAAACCTAGGTTGAATTGAAGGATTGGGTTTGTCCACATTAATCTTTGCAGTATTCCCTGCACAAACTCTTTTTTAACTCAACTGCATACCTCTAAATCATGGCATATTGTCTAGCAGTATCTCCTTCAACTATTCCCTTTGCTATTTCCTTTTCCTTTCATGCCCTATCTGGTGTTATCCCAATTAAGTAATTCTTCCTCATATCATGCATGATGTCAGCAATTATAACCTTCTCACATGTTTGCATCTTATTAACCACAACTTTTACAACCCACTTGGATTTGGCACTTCTATTGTTCAAAACCCTAGCGCAAGTGTGGGTGCCCACCCATGTTTTTATTTGATAAGATAGAGACCCACAAATTTTAGAGCATATGGCCTAAAAACCATATTTGCCCTTACATTCTATCCTTACCCTATAACTTTCATTCTTGACGAGTGTAATTTCCCTTCCATTTAATACCAACCATTCAATTATGACATCTTTGAAATCAGTCAATAAATTAAATTCCATACCAAGCTTGAATTCATAGTCTTTCCCAAGTTGATCCTTTCTAAACTTTTCATATTTAGGTAACTTCACATCTTCAGAAGCATTTGGGTCTGAGCTACCTAATTCATCACACACATATTGGTCTTCCCCATCATCCTTGGGTTTATGGTCTTTTACTTCAGGAGCATTTTTTGATTTCTTAACATGTGACCTAATCTTCACCTTGACTTTCTTCTTCTTCATAGGTGACTTACTTCCACACATCTTAATCTTATATGACTTTCCATTTATGTCAACTCTGTTTGAACCTTCTTTGGGCCTGTCGACTTCAACAACTTCAAATCCATCATTCAATATAATCCAGTTGTTATATCCTCCTCACTGTCATCAAACCTAACATTCCTTGCATCATCGTCACTTTCATCTTCATCTTCATCACTTGATTAATTCCTAACAGTAACATCAATGCATTAAGGCTTAACTACTTTGACCTTGATGTCCTTCACATTGTGTTCAACATAGAAATGACCTTCAGTGGAGTTTCCAACAACATAGGTAGCAACATCAATAGCACGATGGTCCTTGTTAATTTCAAAATAAGTCACTTATACCTTCAAGTTTTCTCCTTACCCTAAACTTGTTTCTTTCATAACCTCACTCAAGAACGATATTCATCACCTCATATAAACCCCATTTTCAATATTTTGTTTATGGGCAGTGCTTTGAACCCCACCCTTGTAAAACATTGTTTTCTCTCTAACAAACTCTCCACCGTGATGGAAAACCACACTAAACATGATCAACTACGGAAATGAGAAACTTGACCGAGAAAGTTTACCTGCCAATGAAGCTTCATTTCCAGAACATGAACCCTATCGTCACCTCATCAATGCCGCTTTCACTGCAACCTCTTCAGCACTTCAATGGAGTTTCTATTTTAGGGCAAATGTGAAAGACGAAAAACAAGGAAAATTCCCAATTATAAGTGGTCAACTGATGTAGCAAACATTTAATACATGTGGCAATCATTTTTTACATTCAGTCAACACCCACTTGCCACATCAGCTCCACATCAGCTCCTCAAGTGAATTTGTACACTAAAAGTTTTAAGTCAAGGAAATCTTCATGTGGCAAAGTTTTTTTTTAAAGTATTTTAAAGGGGGGAAACTAGAAAACCCCTAAATGGGAGAGGGTAAAGACCTATTAACCCTAAATTTATTTTAAATTTACTTTTAAATAAAATCAATTTAATGAAATAAGTAATTGTAGTCATCTATTCATTTTGTTTAATTATTTATTAAAATATTTATTTAGAATGAATTTGAATATAAAATAATATATTTTTGATTGCATTCATATAAATTAAAGTAGAGGTAAAAACACCAATAAGAATCAATTATGAAAGTAAAATCAATTATATTCAAAAACATCTAAACTCATAAAAACTATTTCTACAATTTTATAGTCAATTTTACCTTTCCAAAAGTCAATTAAACCAAAACATAGTCACATACTCATTCACTTTTTAAAACTAAAATGCAAACACAATTCTTTTTGGTAAAAAAAGTATCTCCTTAAAAAACATTGAAGTTGCAAGCATAGTAGATGGGGAAGAATAAAATGGCTTAATGAAGATTGAAATTTTGACATTAACATCAGAATAGTTCCCTTATATTTTGGTGTTCTAAAGATAACATATATTTCTGAAGCCTTATCAGACTTAACGACATTCCAATATAAGTCTACAAGAAAGAGAACAAGGTAACACAATAAGGGTATAGACTAAAACAATAAACGAGAAGAACTAAAACAACTTTCAATACCAATTCTTAAAGTTTTATAAAAACACATTAATCTTTCAACAAAAATTGATTTTCAAAAGAAGATTAACTTCTATTGGACAAGAAGGTAGATGCAATAACGTCTAGATGGGGTTTTAAAAAATAATTACTTTTTACAAAATCAAAGTTAAAGCACGGAAGCAAAAGATAATGAGCGGAAGCAAAACGTGGTGAATGGATTTAATATCACATGTTTCCTTATTATCATATAAACAAGTATTCGAACAATATTATTAACTCAAGTATGCTTGAAGTTACTTTAACAAGCAATTTAAATCCAGTAGAGTTAATACAAAATTAATTCAAGAGATGAATATTCATCAAATTAAATGAATCACAGACCTATCCCTACATGATAAAACACAATAACTAAGATATAATTCTATAGGATATTTCGATGAAGAATTATGTCTGTCATATATGATACAATGTAGAATATTAAAAAGATAATGAGAGAAAAATGTACACCGAATATATAATGGTTCAGAAATTCTTCCTCGCTATGCCCACTCCACTCTTCGATGAATTTCACCTTCGAGAATGGTAACATCATTCACTATGATTAAAGTTAAAGATACAAGTATTTTGGTACACCGAATTTTATCAAATCCAACACTTACAGCTCAATGCTTTAGACAACACGGATCTAAAATAATAATTCCTCCTGTTGTTGCATATTACTCAACTACGAACATTCAAGATATTCAATGATCTTGATCCACCAAACTTGATAGACCTTATGACATGCTTTAATATTCAATCATGCAGCCTTCTTTCCTCGAATCTGACAAAAACTTATCAAAGCGATTGTTCTATCACCGAATTAGGACAACTCCCAACTTTGTTCTACGATAACATTTAATCAGATCCACCAAAGTTTTCCTTGGAGTATGAAGAAAACTCTTCCCTTGTTTAACAAACACCAGTCAATAATGTAAATAAGAAACAATCCTTTATCTTGATACAACAAATAAAACTTCACACAACAAACATTAGATTCGCTAATGTACATCAATCTACCTCTTACGCTCAATCTTTAGAGTTGGGACCCATCACAATGATTTCTTTGTATAAGGTTGAAGATGATGAATATTATCTAAAGGATCTCAAACAACATAATTCTATAATTCTAACATTCTCAACATTCTAGGAGATTTCTCACAAAGTTAAATTTAGGAGATAGTTGTGGGTGAATGAAGAAATCTTTTAATGGTTTCTTTTAAGACTATTGAAAAAGAAAGATTGGGTTTCGATGAATTTTCTGAGTACACAAACCAGAAAGATTCAATGGCTTATCAAAGAGTTTCTCTCATTTTGATCACCACTTATGATTGCAGCGTCATCAATCATTAATTATTTTCAACAACTATTTGGGAGACAAATAAAAAAAGTTTAAATAGGTGCTAGAGGTAAGAAGGGGGAAAGAACAATGTGATTTGAGTCAAATCATGAATTTTTGTGATTTTAATCAAATAAAGAATGAAATGAATCAAAGATGGTGATAAATGGAAGAGGGCACATCAATGACCCGATGTGGCTAAAAAGATTATAAGGAGATATTTTTCTCAACATTACTTATTTTAGTTAATTCAATTTTATTTATTAATTCAATGTGTTGTAGGGTGTACTGGTTGAACAAGCCAAAGTTAGTAGCTTCATTCCACAAGCCTGTCATGACATCTTGATAGAAGTGATTGGAACCGAGGAACATGTTGGGTGTGTCCGTGGTCTTGGAAGAGGTGTCGGCTTGAAGCTACATTTTCGACCATCACAACCAATTAAAGAAGTAAACACTGGAAGAGAAATTGAAGAGATAGTTGCTGAAAATATATGGGAGGTATTAGTATAGGAGCGGTAGAAGTGGAATCAGGAGGAGCGAGAGAGGATGTTTTAGGAGGAGTGGGAGAGGATTTTGTAGGAGATGCGGGAGAAGCGAAAGAGTTTGGCCGCGGTTGAACGAGAGAAGTATACCCGTAATGTGATTGAGGTATAAGTATAATTTAAAATATTTGTGTTGTATGTTGTAGTTATTGTTTCTATATTTTAATTTTTGTATTTTATTCGGTTGTTTTTATGATGCATAAATTGAAATCAAGGGGTGTACTCAACCATTCAAATCCAGATCAGTTGGAGATGCCCGAGAAAGTAGTTATGGGTGGTGCAAGCACTAGAGATTGGTGTTCTACCTTGGTTCACAATATTGAGACCACACCACCTCAACTAGTTAATATTCAAATACTATTTGGTATGATAGACGAGATTCCACACCTTTGCGTGTTTAAATTAAAACATGAACCAACACAAGAATATATGCTTCATAAGAGTTGTGTTCTGTAATTTTTGAATGGAGATTATTGGCTAGATATACCCATAATACAATTGTGGTGCTCGTAAGTATACTTCTTACGGTGATTTCAATTTATATTCATTGTGCTTATACTTTAACATAAAGTTTTGACATTTGCATTACCTTTTGATTAGGGTCCGACATGATATGTGTGCTGAAAGGAAATTGAAAAAGTATTGTTTCATAGATCCATTGAACATTCAATTTCAAGGTAATTCAGCAAACACTGTCATGATGAACTACAAAACAAGATGGTTAAAGAGAATAAAAATTGTTACATGGTACCGTTTATTCATAAGTAAGTATATGCTTTAATTCGTGTTTTCATTTATAAATAAATTTCATACACATTATTACTTATTCTTAGTGTTTATGCAAGGAACATTGGCAACTAATTATTTTATGTCTGAAGAAAAATATTGTAGTTATGTTATGCTCATTACACTATCATATTGATGAAGAAATGCAAAAGATTATGAGCGGGTAATTGGTATTATTTGTAGTAATCAAATTTTACCTTTAGTTTTGAATAGTTTTAATTCATATTTAATTTTTACCGATATGTAGAGTTATGGAGAAATACACTATTGTGAAGCATAATTTACAAGGTAAAAAGCCAAAGTTCATAGAACCACATGTAAGTATTACTAGTGTTTTTTAACATTATTTTATTTTTTGTTAATGTATCACTTGTGTATTAATTAGTGACTATATGAAAATTATTTGTAGTCGTATAGACAACCCAACGGCTATGAATGTGGATAATATGTGATGAGACATATGTTTAATATTGTTGTTGTTAGCTTATCATAACTTAAATTTTGTTCAAATTATAGGGGCTTAGAAGCAAATCACCATTCTCACAAGAATATATAGATGAAATTCGATCACGTTGGGCCGATGTCTTCCTATATTATCATGAATCTCGTTATAAACACTAGTTTTTCTTGATTTGCATCTATACACTAGCATTGTAAAGAGATTTTATCATTATAAGTGCAAATATGTATAGGTCCATATATGTATTGGTTCTCTTGATAAAGTGTTTTTATGTCCCAAATATCATTATAAGTATTGTAAGAATTGTACATTTGATTTTGTAAACAATGTATCTGAGTTTGTCAAATTATTATGTAGGTTCTGTGTAAAAAATAAACCAGGTTCAATGAAAATGAGATTTAAAACAAAAAATATTGGTTATACCCCTTGGTTATTTACAAAATACGACGTAAATAGGTGAATATTTCCCTTGGTTATTAATAAAAACCAAGAGGTATGCGGCGAACGCTACATTGTTATGAAAATAAAAAAAATGTTGTTGTTGGGGATCAAACTAATGAGCTTTTCACTTGTCCCCTCGGTTATTGAGAATCGAGGGGTAAGGTGGAGGTTTTCATGACACCCTATGTTACCTCACCTCTATAACCGAGGTAAACTCTTTTTTACGTTCAAGGTAAAATGGATATATTTGTAGTAGTGAATATAAACGTGATATATTAAATTATATACACACAAAAATCAAATAATTTAGAGAACATTAAAATAACGATATCGACTGCAATGCAATTTCAACTTCCTTTTTATTAAAATTAAAGGAATATTTAGTTATTTTGCTCAATGTTACACTTAGCACCCTCCGAAGTAATCTTTAGCAACATTGTGAATTTCATTGGACCCACACCACCAGGAATATGAGTAATCTAACTAGCAACTTTAGATTCTTCCTTAAAATATGCATCTCCAATAAGTCTATAACCTTGTGGGAATTACTCTTTCCACCCTTATGTCTTATCCCCCACCAACATGAAAAGTATAGGCTACTCCTAGTGTTCAGAGATGCATCTCCGGACGCACATATTTTAGCCATTTCTCAGACAAAATGAAGAGATACCCCTTTTACATTGAAATTTAATCCGAAGATGCATCTCTGTATGTTTAAAAGTGCGTCCGAAGATGCATATTTTTAAACACCATTTATTCAAACATTTATGAGTGGTCTAGAGATGCATCTCTGAGCGCTTTTCTTTCATATCCCACATCAGACCCTTCCCTCTTCCTCCTTTTTCATTTTCTCAAAAGTTCTCACAAGATTGGCACCTGTTTGGTCTCCCTGTACTCGAAGTTAGGCATGGGTTGTCTTTGGAAGACAAAGCAGATGACAGAGAGTTGCACACTTTTTACGATAATTTCTTGTTACTAATATTGTCATAATTCATTTGTTACATTTGTTATTAATATTGTATTTGAACCATTTGCAGGGATAGATCATCTCCCACTTACCTCACATCATTGGGTGGGAAGTTGCGTCTGCCTACGATGAGGACAGGCCAAGTGTAGCCATTTTTTTCCATACCAAGGGAATGGTGTGGGCAAGCCATTCAGAGTCTCTTTTGACCGTATGGTGCCAAATGAGGTTTGCTTCTGTCAATACGAGGGTCACCATCAAACACGTCAGATTGACGTCATTTACTTATGCTTTGGATGGTTGACATATGGGTCATCTCTTATGTATCCCTATCTTCCCGAGAGAGTGATGTGCCAATTTGGCTACTTGCAGATTATTCTGAGACCTCTCCATGAGTTTGCTCCTCCTGGCATCCGCCATAGAGATCTACAGGCAATACTGGATGATTTCTAGAGTCATATGGTACCAGAGAAATATCGTCGGGAGCCAGCTCATGTACACTGGGCTTATGTTGAGGGCTACATGAAATGGTTCTATAGGGTGTCACACCATATCATGACACAAAACTCTCCTAGAATACCACCTAGGCCATCTAATCAGGAGGTACTTGAGGTTCTTAATGAACATACCAAGAGCGTGACGACGGTCTATCAACGTCCCTAGTTGGCCCTAGTGGAAAGCATGGTTGCCAAGCTATGGCATGTCGTGCAGTACAGACGGAGGAGGAGGCGGGAGATTAGACATACCCAGTAGTTAGTTTATGTTTGGATGTATTACTTTTTAGTATTTTCGGATAAATGTTATTTATGGTCTTGACTTTTTGATTATGTATGACTTTTTGCTTTCATTTAACTTCAATATAACTTCCTTTTACTTTGATTTTAATTTGTTTTTTTTTTCACCCTCTGGTTCCTAGGGGAAAAGGGGCCCAGGTAATCTAGAGTTCGACCTGAGAGGTCATAAGCTTGGCCAAACATTGTTCCTATTAGGAATCGAACTCGGTATTTCCCAAACCTTCGTTCCTTAATAGGAGCTTGTTTATCACTCGAGCCCAAGTGCTTGGTTGATTTTAATTTGCTTTTAATTTAATATAAGTTGACCTAAAATATTTATGGTGTTAGGACAATGGGGATGTTCTGAAATGATTCAGGGGGTTATTCAGAGATTCATCTTCATGAAACCCAATACGCATAAGTTTGACGTGAGAGGGCTAGACTTCACAATAAGCAGGCCAGGGCTAGGAGGGGAACCTTTTTTAAGCCTCATGACAGGGAAACATCGACTTCTAGGAGCCGCCTGTCACAGGGGTCCTCATCCTAGGGGCACGTCCTCCTGCTCACGAAGACTGGGAGAAATCTCCTGTTCCACATGATGGTGTCCCTACACCCACAATCCTTTATCCATGAGGGACCTCTAACACTTCCTTACTGATATATTATATAGATCATGTTGTTGGGCATGTTCGAGTCAGAGAGGTATATTTGTTAACAAGTGTTATTTATATGTTTTAAACAAAATCCCTATGACTGATATTGTTATATTTTTTAACAGGAGCGTGAATGTTTGAAGTCTGTTAACCACAACATAAAGATTTTACAGCTTTATCACCCTAAGGCTGAATGGTTCTGAAGTGTCATATGATACTCCGGTCTGATCGTGCCTATGTTGCTCTGGGTACAAGACCATTAGTCATGGCATGCAGGGGACTTTTGAGAGATGACATAAAGAAAATTCATTTTTCCACTTCCCCATTGGCAAGATGGAGATTACACTATATGACGTCGCTTGCCTTCTACACCTTCTCATCAGGGGAAGTTACTTGATTATTCTAGTATCAAACGTGATGAAGCCCATGAGATGATGGTGATTTATTTGGGAGCTGGCCCGATGGATGCTCTGATGCACTTTGATAGCACCAAAGGTGCTCATGCCAAATATTCATACTTGAAGAAGCTTTACGAAGAAAACTCGGAGTTGGCCGAAGATGTCGACGCCAATGAACAACATGTTACTTACCACGGGGAGTATGCTTTGAGGTGTTTCCTTCTATTCTTGGTTAGCACGTCCATGTTTGTGGACAAAAGTGCAACCTACGTTGATGTTGAATACTTTAAGTACTTCATAGACTTGTCGTCCATTCACGAGTGGAACTGGGGGGCTGCCTATTTGGTATACGTATACTCTAAGTTGAGTGAAGGATCTATTTGGATGACAAGGCAAATGCCGGTCTCTTGCACCCCGCTGACGGTAATTTTCATAGCCACTATTAATTTTAAAGTACTTTTTTTACACTTGTTACTAATATTTTTTCTTATTCATTTTCAGGGATGGATCCTATCCCACTTTCACTGCATACACGAGTTGATCTTGTGGTAGACTATACTAAGGATTTGCCATGTGCTTGCATGTATTGCCTGCACAGAGGGAATGATGTTGTGCAACAGTTCTGTGTGTATATTAGTCGGAATCAATATGATGACATCGACTAGGACATTGTTGCCTTCTACCACATTTCACTGGGACACTGTTACCTTCGACCCCATTTCGTTTTACTCCGGATGGCTGGAATGTGGGAGGAATATGATGCGCGGGTATCTACTGAAGCGATGCATGCGTCAATTTAGATATGTGCAGATCATTCCAGTACCCCCTTTCGAGTCTGTTCCTAACACCATTATCCGCAGACATCTTAATGACATACTGCCGGATTACGAGAGTCATTTGGCACCATAGGAGTATCGAAGTATGTCAGCCACATCTTAGTGGTCTTATGTGGACGATTACATGACTTGGTTCTATAGTGTGTCACACTGTGTCATGACACCAGACGCTCTTGGACGTCCACCTTGGCCTGCTCATGAGGAGATCCTGGAGAATGAGCAGGTCAAGGTTGACCATGTCATTGATGTGTTGTCGATCTGTCAAAATATTATGCGAATTACGTTTGAGGACATAGAGTAGCTGTTTAAGAAAGGTGGTGATGATGCGGTTTTCCTCACACGTATCATTCTTACCAAGTCACATAATGCCTTAGGTTACCGGCAGTAGAGGAGGAGCCAGGGGTTAGGACTAGGCATACGTGGTAGGTTATGTTTTTTTTTGTATTTTGGGATGTTTTAGTTTTATTTTCCATACTTTGAGAACAATGTTTGTAATATTATGAGATGTTTTTTTTAATTAATACATTACCTTGTTCTATGGATGTTCGTGTTTATTAATGTTTGAATCAAATTATGACACTGTTAGTCGGATGAAAATGACTTTTGATTAAAAAATGCAAACTTAGGACAATGTTTATGTCCAAAATGCATGCAGATAAAATTTTAGAGATGCATATCCGAAATAATGTTGTTTAAATAGCTTAAAAATACACTTAGTGGAATTTTTGGAGATGCATCACCGAATATACCCTAGAAAGTTTCGCAGATGCAACATCAGACTAGTTTTGACAAAAAAACTGGGGGGAAGGTGTGTTCGGAGATGCATCTTCGAAATACCTGAGGGAAATTTTGAGTTTTCAGAGGTGTGAGCCACACTATGAGACCTGAAGAACATTTTTTTATGGAAATTTCTTAATGTACCCTATATATTACTAGTACACCACGTGAAAATATTAAAATTCCTTCGAATTTCGGAGATGCATCTCCGAACGTATCCAATACACACACAACCTAGGTCATTCTCAGTGACGCCCTAGAAGTTGAGTGTTTTTAGACCCAGACATGCATTTTCAGATGAGTTCATACTCGTTCCGGAAATGTATCTCTGGAATAAACGCACGCTTTTCAGACTAAAATCAAGATTAACGTAGGCAATGAGGTTTGAAATAAATGATCTTTACCTGAAATTCCAACTTCTTTTGTTCTATTTGATGTGATGAAACATAAGATTAGATTTGGAGTGAAAATGTGGATTGCGAATGTAAGAGTTTTTGGTGAGAGTTTGTAGTGGAAAACAAGTATGGTTGTATGATCATAAAGTTCAATGTTTTATCAAATTATTCTGGAGATACATCTCCGAAAATATCTGACATGCAAAGGTCACAGAAATTTCAAAATCCTGTCTCAAACCTCCAAAGATGCATCTTCAAAATGTCTACTGGACAGATCAACTATCAATATATTTGTTGAAAATACCCGGAGTTTCATCCCCGAAATATATTTTAATATTCATTTAGAGTGACATTCATTTGGTGCACCGTAACATTGGTGCATGATATCTCCGAAAATGTATATCCAAAATTTAAAAAATAATTTTAATTTTTCATAAATTGTTTTTCCATAAATTTCTTTTATTTCTTATGTTGTTTGCCGACGTTTTTTTTTAGATAAACAAGTGGATGATATGCTTGTGTATGTGTTGTGTGGTGCATAAAAAGAGAACGTGTGATTTTGGTTCATAATTAAATATTTTGGTAAATTATAATTGGAATGCTCGGTACAATAACTTCAAATTTACAGTGAGTTGAATAATTGTTCGAACATCAATAGTAATCAATTATGAAAATAAAATCAATTATATCCAAAACATAAAAAAATTATCAAAATTATATCCAAAACATCAGAAGATATCAAAATTCATGCTCCAATTTTATAGTAATCAATTTTATATCTCCAAAAGTTAATCAATCAAAATAAAGTCACATACTCGTTCTTTTTTTAGGACTTGAATGCAAACCTTTTTTTTTGGGTTTTAAAAACTAACTCTTTAGAAAACATTGAAGTTGCAACCATAGTAGAGGGGAAGAAAAAACGGCTTAAAAGAAGATCAAATTTTGACATTAACATGAGAATTAAGTTCCCTTATTTTGGGTACCAAAGATAGCATATTTCTGAAGCCTTACCAGACTCAAGGATATTCCAATATAAGTCTACAAGAACATACACAGAACAAGGTTACACAAGGGGGAAGCTAAATAATGAATGAGAAGAACCAAAAACAACTTTCAATACCAATTCTTACGGTTTTATAAAAATACATTAATCTACCGGCAGAAACTGATTCTCAAATGAAGAGTTCCTTTTTATTAAAACTAAAGAAATATTTAGTTATTCTGTTCAATGGTGCGCTTAGCGCCCTCCAAAGTATTCTTCAGCAACATTGTGACTGTCATTGGACCCACGCCACCAGGAACAGGAGTAATCCAACCAGCAACTTTAGATGCTTCCTCAAAATCTACATCTCCAACAAGTCTATAACCTGATTTCCTAGTTGGGTCATCGACAGAATTTGTGCCAACATCTATCACTGCAGCTCCAGGTTTTATCCAGCTTCCCTTGATCTAGAAACAAAGAAAAATATATTATTATGAATTAAACGAACTATATATCAGTGAAGACGATGAACTGTAGATATATTTGATGGAGTGTGAGGCCCTGAACAACATTCTTTTTTCAAAATTGTTTGCAGACTGGCATTGTATACCAATGTCGTTAAAGGAAATATCTTGTAAGTTTAAAAAATGTTGGGCAGTCCGGAAAGCATCAACGAGTTAAATACTAGGATCAAGGGAAAAACCATCTAAATTTGAAAGTTGACAAAAACTTCACATAGATGCACAATAGATATGAAGATAAAGTAAAATTTGTTAAGCTAGTTACCATCTTTGCCTGTCCTGCTGCTGCAATAACAATGTCTGCTTCACGTATGATATTTTCTGGTTGACTTGTGTGCGAATGAACAATGGTTACTGTAGCATCTGCTTTCAAAAGAAGCAATGAAGCTGGTAATCCAACTATGTTGCTTCTACCAACCACAACTGCCCTTTTCCCCTTTATACTTACACCACTTCGTGATAGTAGTTCAAGACATGCCTGCATAATAGTAGCATATGTAAATAAGATACACGATGTCAAGAAAATCATTCAAAAGCTAACTTGTAATTTTATGTCCTTGATCAGCATGAACTTTTAAATTCAAGAGTAGTGAAATCATAAACTGCAACAATCTTCCCCCAGGTTTTAGGGGATAACAGATGGTTGTATCTTACTATATCTTTGTGCAAAGCTTTTTTTTTCTTTCTTATCCAACTCATAAATTTGCAAATATTTCTAATATAAATTACTCTTAGCATGAGTAGGATAAAAATCTCTCATCAAACACCAATGTCTCAGCTGAAGCTATCTCATACTTAAAAATTGTGCTTTAGACCAATAAAAATAAAAATTGCCGCCACCAATAAAATTTTCACACTAAATTTCAGTCAATAGAAAATTACCAACACCTTTATGAAAACTATAAATCAATGACATGTTAGTTTGACTAAAAAACAAACCAATATATTTGAATAGATTTGCCTCTTTTTTTTATCCCCTAGTAGTAATTTAACCAATCCAAAACTCAAAATCATCTTTTAAGAACATATACCCTATAATTTTAACTAGTCCAAACATCAAAATCATCTTTTTAAACATCTTTTATTTTAAGAATGTAATTAAAAAAAAAAAAAAATAGGTGTGCAGAATTCCTGGAATCATTGTCTTACTTACACAATTGAGTTCTTTCCAAAATATTTCAAAATCAAGAGTATTTACCTTGGGAGTGCATGGAAGAAACAGAGGGTCTCTTCCTTTCATTGCAAGCTTGCCAATGTTCAAAGGATGGAAGCCATCTACATCCTTTGAAATGCTGATTTCAGTCAAAACTTTCTCTTCATTTACGTGCTTAGGCAAAGGAAGTTGAACCAATATACCTGCAGATATAACAACACAACAAACCAAAAGCCTTTAAATAACAAGGCCTATCTTTTCTACGTAATTGGATCTTAATGTTTACCAATTTCATTCATAAAGTAACTCATTCACTATACAACATCAACACTTCAAATCAAAGGTGTGTACCAACATGTGGTTATATTCAGTTTCATTTCTTTAGGCAATGTTTTGAATATCATAAAATTAGCCGAGCAGAGTGGAATGGAACATAGCGGAATGAAGATTTCATTTCATTGTTTGAAAATTTTATGACGGAACAAGGCAAATTCTTCATTCCGTACAAATCAGAGGGAAATAAATATGGTGGTAAGTCATGGAATGAAATGGAATCCATACCACTCCAATCCATGTCATACCGCTCCGCTCTGATTCCATCAATCCAAAGCCTAAATCATGACTAGCGTGTATGTGTTTGTGATTCATAGCACATATATGATGAATATAAAGCTATTAATTGAGGAATTCTGAAAAAGAGTAGTTAATAATGACTGACAAACCATGTACTTCGGGGTTAGCGTTCAAATCGTGAACATTTTTTATAATTTCAGCTTCAGAAACATCTTCTGGAAGGTCGATGTCGAAGGATTTGATTCCCAATTCAGCACATGCTTTTCTCTTCATTCCAACGTAGCTTTGAGAGTCCTTTCGGTTTCCTACTATCACCACAGCAAGTCCTGGAACCTACAACGCTTAACGTGATTATGATGATGATGATGATGATGATGATGAGAATTTAGCGATAAATTGGGAATATATCGCGAGAGAATAGGAAAATAAGGAGAATTGGGATGGGGTAACTTACCTTGCCGTACTTTTGTGAGAGGAGACGAACTTCGTCGCCGATTTCAGATCGGATAGTATGTGCAACGGCTTTGCCGTCGATAACGGTGGCCATTTGATCGGTGAAACTGAGGTCGTGCGGTGTGGTTTTCTGTTAAAATGCAACTTCACGACTTTTCCTTTGTTGCGATTGCGATGGACTAATTTGTGTATTCATTGAACGTTAAAAAAGAAGCAGCAAGAATTTAGATAAACAAGTGGATAATATGCTTGTACTTGTATTCTGTTTGTGTGGTGCTCAAAATAAACATGTGATTGTGATGAATTAAAATTAGCCCTACAATGAGGTGAATTAATTCGAAAATAATCTGAAATTTGATTTGATAATTAAATTATTAAACAAGATTAATGATTAAATAAACTGAATATAACTAAAAGTTACTCCTTCCGTCTCATAAAAAGTGTCTTATTTGTACTTTTTCTTTGTCTCAAAATAATTGTCCATTTACATTACCAATGTTGTAATTATTATTATTTTTCCACTACAATATCCCTATTCATTAAATTTTATTTTATTCAACTACTTTATCAATTACATTTAATAGGGGTATTTTTGTAAATGACATTAACTTTTCTACTACAACCAACACATCTAATCATTTTCTTAAGAACCGCGCATTGCTCAAATATGACACTTTTTATGAGACGGAGGAAGTAAGTTTTTTAATTAAATGAGCTGAATTTTATAGTTGAATCGTTAGTTTAATGAATCAATTTGAATAAGAATGATTATATTGTCTATAAAAATAGATGTAAAGATTTAAACCAATTCTTAACTCTAAATTTGTCTCTTCTATACTAATTATAAAAGTAAATATAAAAATTATATTTAGAGTCATCTTTGTTGGAGATAAAATGACATTTGCTAAAATAATATGTGTAATGAATATTACAAGTGGTAGAATTATTTTGGTATTTAAATGTATCAATTTTTAGTAATTTTTGGATATTATTTCATTAAATTGGTATGATTCTTAAATATTTAGATGAAGAATGGATTTTTTAGACAAATTTAAATTTTAATTAAATAGTTTTTGAATTAGAGTTTATGACATATTTTTTGAAAAAGTTGTATAGTTTTGAAATTAGTAGATTTGTGAGACAAAGTAAAATTTCAATCTAATAATTTTTATTTTATTTTGTTATTTAAAAAAAAATTAATTTCAAATTCAAATATATATAAAAAAAATAAACTTAAAAAAATGACTATTAAATTTGTGAGTCAAGTGGGCTGAATCTAACAAGATGCACGAGTTGAACTGAATCGTTCCGAAATTTATAACAAGTCTAGTTTAAGTTTTAAAAATGTTTGTGTCATATTTAAACTAAGATTTAAACTAATCCATTTCTTAATAAGTTAAACTAACCTAAAGCGAGTTCGAATTATTTTTAACCTTAATTAAAATTGAATGATAAACGTGTTTTGAGATATAAATGCTCAACAGAAAAAATGTGTTATACAAAGTAGTTTAATAAACAAGAGTGTGGTGCAGAATAAATCAATTTTAATGCAAATAATTGAAGTATTCAATTTAAAATAAAAGTATTAATAAGTCGATTTGATTTAGATGATTTATAAAAAAAAATATTCTATTTAATTTAATGTGGTTTTATTTAAAATGAACTTTGAACATTTAAACTATAGTTATAAATAAATTAATATTAATATTATAAAAATACATTAAAATGCTGCAAGATGTGCTTGAATATATTTGGGGAATACAATATTTATTGCAAAGAGTTTTCAAGATTCAAATACTGACATGATTTTGTTAGGGATGCCCTATTTGATATATTTAGGTGTGCAGGGATATTTGTGAAGAAAAAAGTGTTTGTGAATATCTTGAGTGACCCACATAAGAGAAGATTGATTCTTAAGCCAGCAGATGTTCTGGTGTATGGATGGGTAGGATATAAACATGCATGTGTAGATTTGACTGGAGGAACTCCATTGGTGGGACTGGAGACTGAAGGTTTTACTATGGGACATGCAGCTTTCATACCATTTGTCTTTGACACTTTTGATTTTTACGCACTAGAAGCAGTTGATCTTTTACAGAGAGTGCAAAGATTCATGCATAACAATGTTGTATTGCCTAGTAGTAAGATACATGTGCTCCTGCATGAGTAACTTTATTTTGATATTGTAGAAATAATTTTTTAAATATACCTCTTAAAAGTGTTGGAAATTCAACCACAACCTATGGAGAATTCTCCTATTCAATCTTGATCTCAAGATTGTTAACAATCACACAATGGCAATGAAAAGAAAATGGTTGAGAAAGAGAAAAAAAAACGTTGGAAAAGAAGATAAACAATTTTCTACATAGAACTCTCTACCCACAAACTGTGGAAATTATGTTATTTCACTTGCAACTGCAAACTGTGAATACAAGTTCTCAATTCCGAGTTATTACAAAAATAAGGGTTTCTCCCTATTTATAGGTTTATGTTAGCTTGCACCCCAAGCCAAAGCCCAAAACTATGGAAGCCCAAAATAGCTAACATTACTAAAATAGGCCTAAGTCGAAATCTTGTGTGAAACAACTTGCTTCAACACTTCGACACACACACATTATAACAATTCGACTACTCCTTGTTTTTGTCGAGCTACACTGCTTCGACATAAGGAATTACAACTCAACACACCACCTAATTCATTGTGTCTAAGCTGTCTACATTCATCATGGCTCTTAGTCTTCTGAAAACTTCGACCTGCACTCCCTTCGTCATGATATCTGCAATCTGATTCTCAGTTCTGCAGTGTTCCAAGTTCATCTTCCCTTCTACTAACTGCTCTCGAAGATAATGGAATCTCATTTCGATGTGCATGCTTTGACCGTGTGCTATTGGATTCTTCACCAAGTTGATAGCTGATATGCTGTCGATCTTCATGATAATTGCTCCATGACTCTTCCCTATAATCTCTTCGACCAGTTTCATCATCCAGGTTGCTTGACATGCACAAAGAGAAGTAGCTATGTACTCTGCTTCGCATGATGACAATGCCACTACTGGCTCCTTTCTCGAACTCCAAGCAACTGGTGCACCACCTAACATAAACACATAGCCAACTGTGGATTTTCGATCCTCAACATCACTGCACCAACTTGAGTCAGTGTATCCCACTAGCTTGCATTCTTTTCTTTCATCAGCTGCAGGAAACAAAATGTCGTAGTCGAGAGTTCCTTTCAGATACCTCAGTATCCTCTTCTTTGCTGTTAGGCGTGATACCTTTGGCTTCTGCATGAATTTACTTACCATACCCATAATGTATGCTAAGTCAGGCCTTGTGTGACAAAGGTATCGAAGTGACCCAATAAGTCTTCTATATTGGGTTGGGTCGACATCATCTTCATTTGTCTGCTTCAACAGTCGCAGTCTGGTCTCAGCTGGAGTCGAAGTTAGGTTGCAATCTTACATCTCAAATCTCTTGAGTATTTCGTCTGCATATCTTCTTTGGTGCATCATCAAACCTCTACTAGTCTTCTAGAATTCGATGCCAAGAAAATATGAGAGATTTCCCAAGTCTGGCATTTCAAACTCCTCACTTAGGTCATGTTTGAAATCTTCGATCTCCTTCTTGAAACTTCCTGTTATCAACAGGTCATCGACATAGAGGCACAGTATAAGTAATTCACTACTGCTTCTTCTTACATACACTACATGCTCAGTCGTACACTTCACAAATTCCTTCTCCCTTAAGAAGATGTCGATTTTCTTATTCCAAACTCTTGGAGCTTGCTTAAGTCCATTCAGGGCTTTATGCAGCCTGTACACCTTTCTTTCTTCGCCTCGTTTAACATATCCAGCTGGTTGTGCGACATAAACTTCTTCTTCTAAGGGGCCATTAAGGAATGCACATTTCACGTCCATCTTACATGTGTGTCAATTGTTCATATTTGCTAGACCAACAACTAACCTGATTGTTTCGATCCTAGCAACAGGTGCAAACACTTCGTCAAAGTCGATTCCTTCCTTCTAAAGAAATCCTTTTGCCACAAGTGTCGCCTCGTGTCGAGTTACTTCTCCTTTAGGGTTCACCTTCACCTTGTAAACCCACTTCACATCAATTACCTTTTTTCCTTGAGGCAATTTGACAAGTGACCATGTGTTGTTGACTTCGATAGAGTCTAACTCCTCATTCATTGCTTTCACCCACTTCGAATCTTTCAATGCCTCAGCTGCATTGACTGGTTCGACATCTGCGTAGAAAGCATAATGTACCAGCTCACCCTCTTCATCGACCACATCATCTGATGTAATCACACATTCTTGCAACCTTGTAGGCATGTGTCTTGTTCGTCGAGGTCTGCTTAGGCATGCTTCATCTCTGACTTATTCCTGTTGAACTTCTCTTTCGACTGACTCAGTGGCTGGTTCTTCACAAGAGATTCTCACTGAATCCTTCTTGACATTCTCAGTCCAATCTCATTCTTTAAGCTCATCTATGATCACGTCCCTGCTGATCACTACCTTCTTATTCACTGGGTTGAACAACTTGTAACCTCCAGTCAAATGATATCCTATCAAGATCATTTGATTTGACTTGTCATCAAACTTCCTTCTCAACTGATCTAGCACATGTCTATGTGCTATAGATCCAAACACCTTCAAGTGACTGAGATTAGGCTTGACACCAGACTAACATTCTTTTGGTGTGATTCCTTCAAGCTTCTTCGTCGGACATCTATTTAATATGTATGTTGTTGTCAAAACCACTTCTCCCCATAATTCTTTGGGTAGATGTTTTCCATTCAACACACTTCTCACCATGTTCATGATGGTTCTGTTCTTTTTTTCTGCAATTCCGTTTTGCTGTGGAGTGTAGGGTGGCACCACCTCATGCACAATCCCTTCCTTTTCACATAATGCATCAAACTCTTTCGATACATATTCTCCACCACCATCAGTCCTCAGAATTTCAACTTTCGACCACTCTATCTTTCGACCATAGATTTGAATCTGGAAAATACCTCGATCACATCACTTTTCTTCTTGATGAGGTAAGTCCAAGCTTTCGACTGTAATCATCTATGAACGTGACAAAGTATCTATTGCCTGCAATCGAATCCACCTGGATTGGACCACATACATCAGAGTATATGACTTCCAGAATTGTATTCGACTTCCTTCCTACATCCTTGCTGAAGTTATTCTTGTGTAGTTTCGACTGAACACACTATTCATAAACTTCACTTGGAATGTCGATTTCAGGTAATCCTGAAGCCATATTTCTTCTCTTTAGCTCTCTGATGTCATTGAAGTTGAGATGGCCTAGTCGAAAATTCTATAACCACTCATCTCTACTGGCTGTAGTTGCTAGGCACTTGTGCTCTATCACATTGAGTTCAATCTTGAAGTTCCTATTCTGAGACATTGGAGCCTTTAAGATTTACCTACCACTTGAGTCGAGAACTCTCATCATCCTGTCTTCGACTGACACCTTGTAGTTCTTTTCGACCAGCTGCCCCATACTGAGCAAATTACTCTTCATGCCTGGTATGTACAACACATTGGAAATTGTTGACCTCTTGCCATCTTTCCTCATAATCAAAACATCACTAACACCTTCAGCTGCTAGAGTGTTGTCATTTGAAAATGTCACCATGTTCTTCGACAAGGGCTTCATGTTGACAAACCAATCTTTCCTTCCAGTCATGTGTGATGAGCATCCTGAGTCCAAGTACCACTGGTCCTGGAATCTCTCTTCATCTCTTGTTGTGACCATCAGCAACATCTCTTTTTCTTCATGTTTCGCCAGCTTTGCATCAGTTTCTTGATTCTTCTTCTTTTCTGGACAATCACTAAAATAGTGACCATACTTCTGACAATTGAAACACTTAATGTGACTGTTGTCAGGCTTTCGACCACCACCTCTTCCTCTACCTGCAGTACCACCTCTTTGGTTGCCTTGGTTCCAGGGTTTTCTGTGATTCGACCAGTTTCCTTCCTGCTGATTTCGACCAGCCGAATTGGTGTAGCCTCCTCTACCTTTATTTCCATTCCAGCTTCCTTTGCCTTTCCTTTCTTTTTCTGACTGCGCCTACAAAGCCATATCACTCTTCGACTTTCCTGCAGCTATTTCAGCCATCCTTTGTTCATGATACTCAAACGTCCCTTGAAGCTCTTCCTTCGTCAATACTGACAAGTATTTTGACTCTTCTATGGCTACTACCACGTGGTCGAATTTTGGAGCCAATGACCTCAAGATCTTTGACATAACTGATCTTGATGTCAACACTTCTCCACATACCTTGATTTGATTCACCAGCTTTGTAACTCTGGTGAAGAAAGTTGTTATACTTTCATTGTCTTCCATCTGAAGCAATTCATAAGTCCTTTTGTGAGTTTGTAGCCTCACCTCTTTCACCTTCTCCGTACCTCCGAACAATTTTTCAAGAATCTCCCAAGCTTCTTTTGCTGATTCTGCATCACTAACCTTTTCAAAATTATCCGAATCAACACATTGATGGATTATAAAGAGAGCTTTATAATCTTTCTTCTTCAATTCTTTGTGTGCAGCCTTTTCTTGATCTGCCACGTCTTCTGCAAGCGGTGCTACTCCATCCCGCACAACATCCCAAAGATCTTGATAAAAGAAAACCACCTTGATCTGCTTGCACCAATTCTCATAATTGTCTTTCTTGAGAATCGGAAGGCTCGCCGAAAAGTGCCCGTTCGAAGCAGCTACCCCAATACCTTATTCTCTATAATTCTAAGGTCACTACCCCATACTAAGGGTAACCCAAACACAACCAAAACATGCATAGTCACACACATATACACAACATCATATAATTTTAATTACGAAAAATAAATAAAATAAATCGGGGCATTACAACTCTCCCCATGCTTAGAATATTTTCGTCCTCGAAAATTTACCTCATACGAATAACTCCGGATACAACTCTCGCATCCTGCTCTCTAACTCCCAAGTCATATTTCCACCGGCAGCGCCTCCCCACACTACCTTCACAAGAGTGATCTCTTTACCTCTCAATTACTTCACTTCGCAGTCTTCAATCCGTATTGGTAAAGCCTCAACCGTAAGGTTATCCCTTACCTCTACTTCATCCATCGAAATCACGTGTGACGGATCCAGAACATAATTCCAAAGCTGTGACACATGGAACACAACATGCAAGTTCGACAAATTGGGTGGCAACGCCACTCTATAGGAAACAGGTCCAACTCTTGCAGAAATATGATATGGACCAATAAACCAAGGAGTAAGCTTCCTCGACTTCAATGCACGTCCAACACCGGTCACCGTAGCGACTCTCAAGAACACATGGTCTCCTTCTTGAAACTCAAGATCTTTCCTCCTCTTATCATGGTAGCTCTTCTGCCTACTCTCTGAAGCTTTCATCTTTTCCTGAATCAGCCTCACCTTTTCAGTAGTCTACTGAGCAATCTCAGGTCCAAGTACTACACTCTCACCAGATTCATGCCAACACAACGGCGTCCGACACCTCCGATCATACAAAGCTTCAAAAGGCGCCATTTCAATATTAGAATGATAAATGTTACTATAAGTGAACTCAATCAATGGCAAGTGGATATCCCATGCACCTCCCTGTTCCAGCACACAAGCCCTCAACAAATCCTCCAAAGATTGTATAGTTATCTCCGTCTGTCCATCCGTCTGCGGGTGATAAGCCGAACTCAATCTCAGTTTTGATCCCAAAGCTTCTTGCAAACTCTCCCAAAATCTGGAAGTGAACCTTGGATCTCTATCTGACACAATACTCAACGGAACTCCATGCAACTTCACAATCACCTGAATATAAATCTCTACCAGCCTCTGCAAAGGAAAACTGATATTAATCGGAATAAAATGCGTCGACTTCTTCAGTCTATCCACCACTACCCAAATGACATCATGCCCTCTTGGAGTATTAGACAACCCAGTCACAAATTCCATAGAAATGTTGTCTCACTTCCACTCTGGAATATCTAACGGTTGCATCAAACCAACAGGTTTCTGATGTTCTACCTTCGTCTTTTGGCAAGTCAAACAAGCGTATACAAACTTGGCCACATCACGCTTCAATCCAAGCCACCAAAATATCTTCTTCAAGCCTTGATACATCTTTGTAGCTCCTAGATGGATACTCAAGCTACTCTTGTGGCTTTCTTCTAGAATCATTCTTTTCAACTCAGAATCATCAGGAATACAAATCCTATCACAGAACCTCAACACACCTTGTTCATCCACTATGAATTCGTTACTTTCTGTCTGTTCATTTCCAACCATCAAATCCACCAGTTTCACATCCAACTTCTGACCCTCACTGATACTATTAAGAAATTCATTGTTAATCTTCAGCATACCCAACATCACACTATGCGGTGTCTGTTCGCAAGCTAAACTCATATCTCTGAACTGCTCAATCAATTCCAACTCTTTAACCATTATAGCAAACATATGCAAGGTCTTCAGACTCAAAGCATCAGCCACGACATTAGCTTTACCGGGATGATAATTCAAGCCGAAATCATAATCCTTTAAGAATTCTAACCACCTTCTTTGTCTCATATTCAACTCCTTCTGATCAAACAGATACCTTAAGCTCTTATGATCACTATACACTTCAAATCTGGAACCATAAAGATAGTGCCTCCAAATTTTCAGTACGAACACCACTGCAACTAATTCTGAATCATGGGTTGGATAATTCCTCTCATGGACCCTTAACTGTCACGAAGCATAAGCCATAACCTTACCATCCTGCATTAACACACCTCCTAAACCCATCAAAGAAGCGTCACAATACACCACAAACGGTTCATTTGGTTCGGGTAGAATCAAAACTTGAGCTGTAGTCAATCTCTTCTTCAGCTCAATGAAACTATTCTCTTAGTGAACATCCCACACAAACGCTTTACCTTTGCAAGTAAACTGAGTCAACGTAAGTGCCAACTTTGGAAAGCCTTCAATAAACCTACGGTAATAACCAGCTAAGCCTAAAAAGCTTCTAATCTCAGTTACCGACTTCGGAGTCTCCCACTGTAGAACTGCATCTACCTTGGAGGGATCCACAACAATACCATCACCTAAAATAACATGACCAAGAAAAATTACCTCTCTCAACCAAAATTCACACTTAGATAACTTAGCATAGAGCTTCTTTTCTTTTAACACTTGCAGCACGATCCGCAAATGCTCAGCATGTTCCTCTTCTGACTTAGAATAGATTAGAATGTCGTCAATAAAGACAACCACAAATTGGTCCAAGTTGTTAGAACAAGATTTGGTTCTACAAGATATCTCTTTGTTTTAATAATAACAAAGTTGTATTTGTGTGAGAACAATTTTGGTACTCTAATGTTTGTTTTCTTAAGTATTGACAAACATATGCTGACGATGTTAAAGATAATTCTGACTCTGATAAAGATAGCTCTAACTCTGATAGAGATAATGTGAAACGTCACTCTCAAATTCCCAAATAGTCGCTTCTGTGTCAAAGAAGCAAGATTGCTTCTGATATACCGTGCTTCAGAAAGACTCTAAGAAGACAATATATTGCTGCTGCAATGTTCTCTTGGATTCTGGCTCTGAATTTAACTCTGATACTTATCTTCTGAAGACTAAGTGCTAATGACTCTGAAGACAAGGTTCTTATGAACAACGTTCTGAAGACTCTGAAGACCAAGTTTTGAAGACTCTAAAGACAAGGTTCTGCTGAACAAGTTCTGAAGACTCTGAAGACTTATGTTTCTGATAACTAAGGGTTATGAAGAAGGAGTTCTGAAGACTCTGAAGACAAGGTTCTGCTGAACAAGTTCTAAAGACTCTGAAGACTCAGGACTCTGAAGACCCAGTGATTCATTCTTTTGATCATGCTTCAATCATATCAATTCAGAAGCCTCTGATGGATAGAAGAAGATGAAACGTTTGCGAGGGAAAATAATACATAGTACAGATCAAACACGTTCTTTTCCACTACCCTGATTTGGTGGTACAAAGGACAATTTCAATGTACGATTTTCATCCCAGCATAACGACATTATTTCAAGTCGCCAGTATTTTACTGATATTCCTTATCTGCCCTTCAACGGATCTTTTTCTGGCTATATAAAGACTTGATATCAAAGAATCATGTGTGACACTAAGTGAAAAGAGAGATATTCAAAACACTGATTCATATGAGAAAGAACTCAAAAAATAGAGAAATCCATGAGTGAACAGTAAAGCACCTCAATACAAAGAAGAAGATTGTTCCTACTGTATAGATTCTCTCTAAGTTAGATTGAGCTAGAAATTATGTTTATATCAGCTTATGTAAGAAGCATTTCATTGTAAACATTTTATTTGATCAAACAGTTGTTTGAATTCCTTAAGGGACCAGTTGGGTCAGAATCCTTAAGAAGATACGGTTAGTCTGTGTATTGTTAGTCATCAGTAGTTGCAAATGCAATTGTAATCAGTTTGGTTATAGTGGATTAAGTCCTTGTGTATAAGGCGAAATCACTTTAGGGGGTGGACTGGATTAACTTGATAGTTTTCAAGTGAACCAGGATATATCATGTGTCTTTCTCTATTGTTAGTCTATTTGTGATATTTGTTTGAGTTTCACAAAAATCTTTCATTTTGAAAACCCAATTCAAACCCCCCATTTCTTGTGTTTTTCTCACACCTTCAATTGACATCAGAGCTCCGGTTCTGATTGTGATAAAACAATTTATCAACACTTCAACGTGTTCAGTACCGATCCAGTATTTGTGTGAGATATTATGGCTGCTGCAGCTAATGTTAATACTGTTGTAGAAAAGAAAGATCATTACAGTGCCAAACCACCAATCTTTGATGGTGAAAAGTTTGACTACTGGAAAGACAGAATAAAAAGTTTCTTTCTTGGTTATGATGTAGATCTTTGGGATCTGTTAGTCGATGGCTAAACTCACCCAGTTGATGCTACAGGTGCTAAAATATCCAAAAGTGATATGACCAACCAACAGAAGAAAGATTATAAGAATCATCACAAGGCAAGAACCATATTGCTAAATGTTATCTCTTATACTGAGTATGAGAAGATAACAAATAGAGACACTGCCAAATCTATTTTTGATTCTCTAAGAATGACTCATGAAGGAAATGCTCAAGTTAAGGAGACAAAGGCGCTGGCCCTAATCCAAAAATATGAGGCATTCAGAATGGAGGATGATGAGACAGTTGAGACCATATTTTCAAGGTTTCAAATGCTAGTCGCGGGACTTAAAGTTCTGGACAAAGGTTACTCAACTGTTGATCATGTTAAAAAGATCATCAGAAGTCTTCCTAAGAAATGGAGACCTATGGTAACAACTTTAAAGCTATCCAAGGATCTTAACAGCATAAGTCTTGAAGAGCTTGTTAGTTCTTTAAGAAGTCATGAGATAGAGCTAGAAGAAGATGAACCTCAGAAGAGAAACAAATCTAGCTCTTAAGTCTAAACCTGAAAAGGCAAAGGCTTATCAAGCTGAGGAAGAATCAGAAGATTCTGGTGAAGAATCAGAAGATGAGTTGTCGCTAATCTCCAGAAGGATCAACAAACTCTGGAAGCATAGGCAAGGAAACTTCAGAGGATCTAGAAGAAACAAAGGTCACTCTGAGTCATCATCTGGACAGAAGAAGCAGAACTCTGGAAAGGAAGTTATCTGCTATGAGTGTAATGAGCCATGTCATTACAAAAACGAGTATCCAAAGATCAAGAAAGACAAGAATCCTAAGAAGAACTTCTCCAAAGTGAAGAAAGGACTGATGGAAACTTGGGACGACTCCGATTCTGAAGAAGAAGACTCTGATGAAGAACAAGCAAATGTTGCGCTAGTGGCAACAATTGACGAGTAAGTTTCTGGAGAACCAGAAGACATAATATCATCAGAATCAGAATCAGACTTAGACTCTGACTCAGAGGTATTATCTAAACTCTCTCGTTGTGAATTAGAGTCTTGTCTTTCGGAAATGCTGGAAAAGTTTCAAACTCTTCAGATTAAATACAAAGATCTTAAAAGATCGCATATAATTGCTTCTGAGGAAAAAGATAAGCTTGAGAAGAATAATTCTTCTCTAAATGAAAATATTTTTTTCTTAAAAAATAATAATTATGCCTTGAAAAGCAAAGTTGCTAAATTAGAAGAAGAATTAATCTCCAATGTCTCTAACACAAGCTGTACCAACAAGTATGATAGAGCATTCCAGTATTTTCTTGCTAAAGCATAGATAAAAGAAGAATAACTTCCATGATCTATGGAGTAAGCAGAAGTGGTAAGAAAGGTTTGGGATGTACAGAATCATCTGAAATTGACGAAAGTTAAACTCTTAAACCAAAACCTCTCTATGACCATTTTGTGCCTTCTGGCACCGAGATTGTTTGCTCTGAGCTTGCATAAGAACCCCCACCGACACAGAAATTTGTTTCTAAAGTTAAATATCATGCACAAATTCCACATGATTATCCTGTTGCAAAAAAGCCCAAAGTTGTGAAACACTCGGGGAAAGCTAACAAGAGAGGACCCAGAAAATGGGTACCTAAGGACAAGATAATCTATGTTGCAGATATCCTTAGCAGCTCAGTTGAAACAACAATCATGGTACCTGGACAATGGTTGCTCGCGACACATGACGGGAAGAAGGCATATGTTCTAAATCCTGGAATTTAAGCCTGGAGGTTTCGTCGGTTTCGGAGGAAACCAGAAAGGAAAAATCACTGGCTCTGGAACCGTTGGTAATGGTAACCTTCCTTTTATTACTGATGTTCTTTTAGTAGATGGTTTGATGCATAACTTGTTGTCAATTCGTCAACTTAGTGACAATGGTTATGATATCATCTTTAATCAAAAGTCTTGTAAGGCTGTAAGTCAGAAAGATGGTCCAATCCTATTTGTCAGAAAGAGGAAAAACAACATCTATAAGATTAGACTTTCTGATCTTCGTGAACAGAATGTCAAATGGTTAATGTCTGTTAATGAAGAGCAATGGGTATGGCATAGACGTTTAGGCCATATTAACATGAAGATGATTTCTCTGCTAAATAAGCTTGAACTCGTCAGAGGCTTGCCAAATATGAAGTATTCTTCAGATGCTCTTTGTGAAGCGTGTCAGAAATGAAAGTTTTCTAAAACTTCCTTTAAAGCAAAGAACTTTGTGTCCACCTCTAGACCGTTAGAACTTCTACAAATTGAATTATTTGGACCAGTGAAAATTCCTCAATCAGTGGAAAGAAGTATGGATTAGTAATCGTTGATGATTATAGTCGTTGGACATGGGTAAAATTCTTGAAACACAAGGATGAGTCTCATTCTGTATTTTCTACCTTTTGCTCTCAAGTGCAAACAGAAAAGGATTGTAAAATAGTCAAAGTCAGAAGTGATCATGGCGGAGAATTTGAGAACAGATACTTTGAGAATCTTTTTTGATTCCCATGGCATTTCCCATGATTTCTCCTGTCCCAGAACTCCACAACAAAATGGAGTAGTGGAAAGGAAGAATAAGACTTTGCAAGAAATGACTCGTACCATGATCCAAGAAACTGACATGGCTAAGCACTTCTGGGCAGAGGCAGTAAATACAATATGTTATATTCAGAACAGGGTTTCAATAAGGCCTATTCTGGGTAAGACAACTTATGAATTGTAGAAGAATAGAAAACCCAACATTTCATATTTTCATCCTTTTGGTTGTATTTGTTTTATGTTAAACACTAAAGAGAACCTTGGGAAGTTTGACTCCAAAGCTCAAAAGTGTTTACTGTTAGGATACTCTGAATGCTTTAAAGGCTACATAATCTATAACACAGAAACACGAATTGTTGAGGAATCAATTCATGTTAGATTTGTAGCGAGCGATTTTGGACGCGGTTCTTAAGTGCTGGTCGCTCTCTGCGGTTAAGCTTACTACAGGTCGATTCATTTTTTATCCTATTGTGAGCTGATGAAGGAAGGGAAATAGATGTCTCCAATTAACCCTGCTTTGCATACTGAGTTTAAACAGCGGTATGTTAGGTTATGAATGCTATCAATGTGGGGGGCCTTTGTACTGGTTATTTGTATTTTCGCCAATACTGATTTCTTTCTTTTCACCTTGACAGAAGGTTTCTGGCGGGGAACAAGGATTAGGATGTTAGGACTGATGCTTTTAATGAGAGTATGGGATTTTGGGTTTTTGTTTAGTGTGCTCGCTAAGATTTTTTCTTTCGATCTTATGCCTACGTATTCCCGTTTACCGAAACAGGGAAATCAGAGCTTTCGTAGTTCCTCTTATTCTATGGGAGGAAATGGGTGTTTTTGGTGTCTTGTTCAAAGCCCAAGACGTGAAGAGGAAGGTGGTTTATACCTTGTTCAAAGCCCAAGATGTGAAGCTGAAAGGTCTATTTGTATCTTGTTCAAAGCCCAAGATATGAAGCTAAAAAGTCTCCACTTTAGAGAGAATTTGTCATCTCTAAAGAGGGGGTTGTTTGTCACAACTGTTGGGTGACTGACTGTAAAGAAGGATTACTTTAACCGGGATACGCGGGTCCTAGCAATGCCATAATTTCCTTTATAGGGGATTTTAACCTGAAGGAGAAGACTTTAACTCAGTGTAGAGCAATGCTATCTTTACTTAGGAATTTCTCATGCTAAAAGAGGGACAGTGGCATGGATGTAGATGATCCAGAGGCTTGCCGCTTACAGCGATTAGATGAAAGGGAAGAAGTTGTTGATGTTTGTGTACTGTGAACGAGGCACAACTTTGATGCTAAAAGGTTGATTGGATCAACCAGTGGTTTTCTTATACAAAGCCTAAGAGGAGGCTAATATGTGTCTCATACAAAGCCCGAGAGAGAGGCTAAAAGGTTTTTGACTCAGCGAGGGAGTCTTTTCATATCTCGTATAAAGCCCGAGATGAAGGCTATTATTTGTTTGGCTCAATAAGAACCCTTTTGTATCTCGTACAAAGCCCGAGATGGAGGCTAAAGGGGTGATTGTCTCAACAAGGGAGTCTCTTATGTGTCTCGTACAAAGCCCGAGAGAGAGGCTAAACGTTGTTTGACTCTGCCGAGGAGAATCATTGTACAAAGCCCAAGAGGAGGCTAAGGTAACTGTTTAAGTGACAGGTCCAGTATACTGATTTTGAAAGAGAAAATCAGTTCTTATATGAGCAACACTGTACTCATGGATTTGATTTAAGGATCCAGGTTATTCCTGTTCTTTAAGGAAGCGGGAAATCCGAAGGGTATTGAGACTGTCTGAGTCTACGGTTTTCCTTCATATTCTTGAAGGGTGCTTGAGAATGTCTTTGAGACTCAAGGAGATTAGACCGTCCAAGTCTAGAGTTTCATCTTTTGTACTATGCTTTGAGAAACAGTAGGAGACTCTATGAAAGGACTGTTCTATGAGGATGACTAGGTTCTGTTCCTATACCTCTAGGAGGTCGTCAGGACAATTTGGACGAAGCCCAAGAGGAGGCTGGAAACTTTTAAGAAGCCGACGGGTCCTTGTACTAAGCCCAAGAGGAGGCTATCATTCCCGGAGGAAGAGATCATTATACGAAGCCTAAGAGGAGGCTGTGAATACTTCTAAGAAGCCGTAGGGTCCTTGTACTAAGCCCAAGAGGAGGCGGGGTTGCTTTTAGGAAGCCTGTGGGTCCTTGTACGATGCCCAAGAGGAGGCCGATTGCTTTTAAGAAGCCGATGGGTCCCCAAACCATGAGAAATTCAAGGCAAGCTATTCACAAGGAATAGATCAAGTCAGGAAAGTTCGAGAATTTGGAAGAAACTCAAGAGATGCAATTCACGGAGAAAAGATCATCTCTGGAGAGTAGAGTTTCTTTGACAAGTGCTTTTAAGAAGCCTGTGGGTCCTTGTACGATGCCCAAGAGGAGGCCGATTGCTTTTAAGAAGCCGATGGGTCCCCAAACCCCGAGAAATTCAAGGCAAACTATTCACAAGGAATAGATCAAGTCAGGAAAGTTTGAGAATTTGGAAGAAACTCAAGAGATGCAATTCACGGAGAAGAGATCATCTCTGGGGAGTAGAGTTTCTTTGACAACTTCTACGAGTGACAGTCTATGAAAGGGTTCACAGAGAATGCTGCCTTTCATGTCTCCATATTGTTTAACCCCAAGAGGAGGGAAGACTGTGTCTGGTAATCCTATGGGGATCTAGTTTAGACTATTTCTAAGAGTGATCAACGGGCTTAATGCTAGACGTAGTTGTCGGGGAAACTCTAAATATCTATACTATTATTACACAGTTGATATGAGTTTATGAAAGAAGACTTACAGCAAAACAGCCCCACAATACAGTTATATGTATATGAAAGCGGTAAATGAAAGCGTATAAACACTTACTCGGTTTTAGAGCTTCCATGCTGTTTGGTTAGTTGTTCAACAAAGAAAGATTGAAAACAACAGTATATTAAAAATCAAAGGAGAAAGTGCTTTGAAATAAAAAGATTTGGGGCTTACAGCTCAAGGAGAGGCCCAGGGTTTTATCAGTGAACGCACTGTTTGAATTTATACAGAGGGACTTATACAAGTGACTGATGCCCAAAAAGGTTTTCTGTACAAAGGGGTGGGTCTTACACTCTCTCAAGAGGCCCAAGTGAGTTTTAAGAAAAGAAATGGGTCTTACTACTCGAGGGTAGGCCCAATGGTTAATTTTGAAAAGGGCAACGATCGCGCCGAGTTTTTGGAAACACCGTGGGACTTATACAAGTGACTGAGGCCCAAAATTTTGGTATTTACAAAGGGATTGGGTCTTACACTCTATTAGAGGCCCAAAGAGTCTTGAAACATTTGAGTATGATTAAAAATCAAAGAAACCCCAATTTTCACTTTTTAAAAGTAATTTTTCAAAGAAAATTAATAAAAAATGACAAAAAAATCAAATAAGTTTAAATAAACCACTTACGATTTTTGGTTAAGGTTTGAAAAATGAGGTTTTAATCACAAGATGATTTAAAACTTATTTAGTTTTGATTTTCAAGATGAATATTCACTTTTAAAATGTTTAAAAACAATTAAAAATGAATTTATTCACAAAAATACCAACTATATTAAATAAATAATATAAATTTGATTTTTTTGTAGAATAAAATATTTTACTATTTTTCTGATTTTTCAGAAAAAGATCCAATAAAAAATAATCAAAATTGAGGGAGTTATTAATTTTTCAAATCATTAAAAAATAATATGAAAAATGAGAAAATATGAAAAAGTGATAAAAAAGAGGGGTTTGGGTCTTACACTCTATTTGAGGGTCAAAAATGTATTTTTGTACAAAAGATGAGGCTTACAACTCAGGGAGAGGCCCAATAGTCTTTTTGTTTGAAAATGGCGATCGCGCCGAGATTTTTAACGTATCGGGACTTATACAATAACTGAGGCCCAAAATTGTTTTGTTAAAAAAGATTTGGGTCTTACACTCTAATAGAGGCCCAAGTGTTTAAAAATAAAAAGAAATGAGACTTACAGCTCAAAGAGAAGCCCAGTTGATTTTCGTTTGAAAATGGCGATCGCGCCGAGGTTTTCTTTTAACGCAGAGGGACTTATACAATAAGTGAGGCCCAAAATTGTTTTGGTTAAAAGGGGATTGGGTCTTACACTCTAATAGAGGCCCAAAGTGTTTGAAAAAGATTTGTTAGGGTGAAAATCAAAGAAACCCCAATTTCATTTTTTTAAGGCATTTTTCCAAGAAAAATTAAGTAAAAAAATGATAAAAATATCAAATAAAAATCATTAAATAATGATTAAAGTTTATGAAAAAAATATTTTATCCAAATAAATATTTAAAATCATTTTGGTTTTAAAAATCAAGAAAAAAGAAATCATTTTAAAAGCATTTAAAACAATTTAAAACACTATTTTTAAATATATTAAAAATAATCTAAAAATAATACTTTTTTTGTGATTTTTTTGTGGATTAAAATATTATGGGGTATGAATTGGAAAATGATGATTTTTTGCTATGTAAAAAAAATTGGTTGAGTTTTGAAAATAAAAAGTAAGAAAAAGAGGAAAGATGTCACAATATCATCTCCGACATCTCTTATGGGGTAAAAACTAGTACCGAAACTTTAATTTTCAACACGTTTTTTTATCAAATTTCAAACACTCATAACTCTCTCAATTTTTATCGGAATCAAAATCCGGAAGTACCTATCTTGACCGATTTTTCGCAAGGAATCCGATGGTACCACACATACACACTGAAACTCGACGTACGAAACACACAAATCGAAAAACCAGAACTGCTATTAATTCGAAATATCGTTCCGCGTCGAATTTCCAACACGCGTAACTCTCTCAATTTTCATCGGAATTGAAATTCGTAAAAACCTATCTTGACCGATTTTTCGCAAGGAATCCAATGGTATTACTCACGCACATGGAAAATCAACATACAAAATGCAGAAATAAAAAAAAAACCAGAACTGCACGTTGTTTTCGGCGCCGTTTCGCGTCAAATTTCCAACGCGCGTAACTCTCTCAATTTTCATCGGAATTGAAATCCGTAAAAACCTATCTTGAACGATTTTTCGCAAGGAATCCAATGGTGTTACTCATGCACACTAAAACTTAATGTACAGAACACACCAATCAAAAAACCAGAACTGGACATGATTTTGAAACAACCAAAATTCCACATAAAAACATGTTAAAATGCAAACAGTGGGAGGATCACAACATACACATTAAGGACTACATTCTTGCCCCAAGAATTGTTCAATATGATGCATGTATGTGGACAACAAAGGAAAGCATGATTCAAAGAATTCAAGTTGTGAATTTTACCTCTTTTTTGGAGATTTTGGGCAACCTACCAAGTGCTTTGTTCCATAAATGATTTGATGCTTTGGACAACCTCAAATGACCTCTTAGAAGCTTTTAGGATGGTTGGAATCGGTTGGAAACCTCTGGAGCAAGTTCGAGCACTTTCTCGCAAAATGGTCAAAAGTGGCCAAAATGCCAACTCTCTCAAATGGTGTTCCAGATGTGTGGCACCATTTGGGACAGTTCAAGGATGATATTTAGAGTGTGTTTGAGTTTTTATCTGGTTTGGAAAGTGACTAAATCAAGACATTTGAGTTTTTATCTAGTTTGGAAAGTGACTGAATCAAGACATGGCTTAAAAAATGCAAAATAGTGCCATTTTGAGGTTTTGAGAGGTGACTTTGTGATGTTGGTGTTATAGGTCACTTGTGAGAGTTTGGATCACCTACATATGATGTTTATGAGGTGTTAGGATCATGAGCTGTGATGGAAATGCTCTCTAACTCAAAAACTCAGAATTTCCTTACTAAAGAAGGCATTTTGGAGTGAAAGAGAGAATTTGAGGAAAGCATCTGTTTGATGGCTTTGGTTTACTCAAACTGAGCACAAATGAGCTCTATTTATAGTAGAGCAAGTTTGTTTTGTAAGCAATAGTGAATGGTGGTTGCAGCAGAGGTTTGTCCAATGTTGGCCAATGAAAATCCAAGTCTCCTCTAGCCATTGACTAGAGGTTAGAGCACAGGCTGCTGGTTCCCTAGTTGTTGGAGGAATCTTGACTGAATTCAATTGGAGGAAGATCAGTTCATGCCACCTCTAAGCATCCATTAAATGCTCCAAACCAAAATTGGAGTTTTGTCCCTCTTTTAGGGATTTCTAGGTTTTGGCATGCTTTTTTTTTGTTCCTTGGACTTGGGAGGTTCATGGATCAGATCATTCCACTTGGATTTGATCCTTAGATGTGTCCAAAATGATGACAAGGCTTGAAAATTCGCGTGGCACAAAAAATGTACAAATCTGCCCTGAAAAATTCAGCTGCAGCAAGCCTTTTTGTATGATCCATAACTCCCTGCTCGAGTATGCTACATGGACGTTCTAGGACTTTCCGGAAAGCTTAGATGACGTACTTCAACTTTGATGTTTGACACTAGACCTGGTTCAACTTGGATCATGGAGAAAAACAGCCATGAAATTGGGACATTGTACTGAAATTACAAGGCAGATTTTTGGCTAAGTGCTGAAAAATGTCAATTTTAGGTTTTTAGCCATTTTGATCCAACCATAACTCAAAATCCATGATGAATTGGGATGAAGTGTAGTTGACACTTTTGTAGAGGGCCATGAGGGCTACAAATCCATCTTTGGATGGGGAAAAATGGCTTTTTGGTTTAGGAGTTATGATCCTCCAAAGTTGGTACCCTTGCCACTTTATTCCAAAACTTAGAAAAATTTCTAAGTTTTTATGGTTACCCCTTTTACAAGTTATCCCACTTTCTTTGATTTTTCTTGATGAATGATGATTCCAATCACACATTAACATCATTTTAGGGTTAAAAAACCATTTTTATGAAAAATCTCAAAAAGTCAAAGTTTGACTTTTGTGCACAGTTGACTTTTTATCAGATGAATTCCAAACTGTGCGATCCTTTAGGAAATCATGTCCTTGACCTAAATCAAAATTGATGGACATATTCCATGGGTGTTATAGGGTATATTTAATCGTGTCCCACGGCTTGGGAGCATGTCCTGGTCAAAAGTCAAAGCTACAGTTGACTTTTCTCGCGAAACCCTAATTGTGGTTCAGATGAAATTGAAACTTGTTGCTCAAGCTTCTTGGATCAATCCATTGTTGCAAATGGATCAACGTGGTATGTTGGAGACCCTCAAATCATGTCTTGAGGTCTTGGCTCATGATTTGTCCCAAAAGTCAACTTAGGGGTGAATTAGGTCAAGAAACCCTAATTCCTGATATTTGATGTATGCATCCCCTGAGGCTAAATTGACTTGATGATGGGGTTTATGATGTTCCATGGAGTATTTTAGGTTATGCTTTGAAGTATTGGCTCATGCCCAGGGGAAAATTTCCATCTGAAGGCCCTAGTCGACCAAACCCTAATTTGGTGACACTGGCGATCCTGAGGCTTGATCCACCTATAAGGGAGCAAACTTTTGCTTAATCCTTGAAGTGGGAGTCCTCTTGATCCATTGTGGATATTTGAGAGGCTAGACAAGTTGAAGATCAAGTCATTCCTTGATTGATCCTTTGTCTAAGAGCTCTGAGAGGGTTTGAAACCCTAGTTTTGATTGTAGTGAATGCTCACCCATCTTTGGGGAGACTGATGAGGTACAAAGGTACATCCATATTATGCTGATGATTTGCACAATGATGGGAAATCTTAGTGGTCAAAATTTGGGGTATGACAGATGCCCCTATTTAATCTTCTTGGACCCGAAGATGTGAATGACGAAGGTATTCGGGCATTCGGGGTGCAAGAGGATTAAATATCGGAATACCCGAAATTTTGATGGTGGTTATGAATGGTAGCTTACGCATTCATCTTCTTTAGCTAAGCGAAGATGCTTAGAAAAGGTAAACTTCCCCTCGATCCTGGTCTTCAGCCAAGGAGCTGGTCTCAGTTTTCTTTTGAAATAAACTTCCCCTCGATCCTGGTTTCCTACCAAGGAACTGGTCTTAGTTTCTTTTGTAAACTTCCCCTCGATCTTGGTTTCCTACCAAGGAACTGGTCTCAGTTTCTAAAGTAAACTTCCCCTCGATCCTGGTTTCCTACCAAGGATCTGGTCTCGGTTTCTGATATAAACTTCCCCTCGATCCTAGTTTCCTACCAAGGACCTGGTCTTAGTTGCTGAAATAAACTTCCCCTCGATCCTGGTTTCCTACCAAGGAACTGGTCTCAGTTTCTTTTGTCAATAAACTTTCTTGACAAGGAACGCTGTTAGTAGCAGTTTTCCTTCAAACTTCTCGCCGAATTTTCCTGGGGAGATGCCATTTGAGTGGAAAAAGTTTTGATGTCAGACTTGCTGGGGAACCCATTCGTCTAAATTGTAGAGGTACACAAACTTCTCTGTTTTGGAGACGCCATTTGTCGATTCTACTAGGGAAAGCGAGTCTCTTGAGAGACTATTTTCATTTGGGGGCTTACATCATACTTTTCTCGGGATCTTTCCGGAGAAATGCCATATGATGGGATCCAATTTTGAGGTGCCGATGACCTTTTCATCAGTGGTTTTTTCGGAGAAAAACTGCCGTACCGCCGAATCTTTGATTAAGAGGCTTTCTCTGGGGATTTTCCTTAATCCGGGAAAGCAAGGATATCATCTTCAATGGCGAAGAGTGATATTTGTTGAAAGTTTTCTTGTTTCTCAGAGGTTCAAGTTATCAAAGTGGTCAAGGACAGTCTCTAATCCAGAGATAAACGGGAGAGAGATTGTCCAGACGCAACACTTCCTGATGAGGAAAAGGCTGACAACTCGATTGAGAGGACTTTTATCACTAGGGGACACGACCGACTAGAGTGATAGTGATGTAATATGAAATGTGAATGCAAATCAAATGCATGATGCATGTATGTATATGCTGACAAAACAGACGCAATATACAGACTAGAGGATGAACACGACTGGATACTCGGCCACAGTGGGGCATGTAGAAATATCGCTGGTTCAAGATAGCAATTCTGCCTTGCTTAGGAGAAACGGTCCCTGTTGGGGGCGACGCCGATCGAGCTTAGGAGATGAGAACTCGGCCGAGGATGTCAGACGAAACATGGTCTCTGACATTGTTGATCCTTCATTCAGGCGTACTGGTCTAGAAGGAGTACTTTGATTCTGCACTTTGAAGTTCAAACTCCTTTGGAGACGCAATCGATGCTCTTTCGATGTTCAACAGTCAAAAGAAATTGCCATCTTTATTAAAAAGCAGAAAAAGTTTTAACAAGTAAATTCATTTTTGTTTTATTTCAAGAATCGTTAATCATGTTAACAACGTCGTTCTGTAAAGCTAAAACAAATAAGAATTATAAACAAAAGCACAAGGGCTCAAATTTTATTGATAGGATGAAAATCAGCCAAACGCGTGATTCCAAAGAGTATTTACAAAGTTTGAAAATGGTAATTTACAAGGAAAGGGGCTACGTTGAAACATAACGACCACTATCCTTCTACCAACTTTGAATTCGGGGCATCCTGAGCTTCTGTCGAAGATGACCTTGACTGGAGTTTTCCTCCAATGGATGGTATAACTGCTGCTGCTGCTGAGGGACTTGCCTCTGTTGAACATAGTTACTTGCCATTATCCCTAATTTTTGCTTGGATTGTACTACGATGTTTCCAATCCACCGGGATGATTTTTTTCATGTCTCTAACTTTTGCCTGGACCGCCCTTTCGGGTTTTCAATTCACAGAGACGTTTTTTTTTTTTTTTAGTTTAGGCGAAGTATTTCTTGACTACATCAACATTCGTGGGGTAGGCAAATTCCTCTCCGTCCATGGTTGCAAGTCTCAAGGCGCCGCCTAAGAAAACTTTCGTGACCACATAGGGGCCATCATAATTCGGGGTCCACTTGCCCCGAGAGTCAGTGAGAAATGATTGTATCTTCTTGAGCACGAGGTCTCCTTTTATGAAGACACGAGGTCGGACCTTTTTGTCAAACGCCCTCTTCATTCTTTGTTGATACAGCTGACCATGGCATAGTGCCGTGATTCGCCTCTCTTCGATCAGATTCAGTTCGTCGTGTCGACTTTGACACCATTCTGCTTCTGAAAGCTTGGCTTCCATCAATACCCGGATTGATGGGATCTCTACTTCTATGGGAAGTACTGCTTCCATGCCATATACTAGAGAGAAAGGGGTTGCCCCTGTTTAAGTGCGAACAGATGTGCGATAACCGTGAAGAGCAAAGGGTAGCATCTCGTGCCATTCTTTGTAGGTTACAACCATCTTTTGAACGATCTTCTTGATGTTCTTATTAGCCGCTTCTACCGCTCCGTTCATCTTGGGTCGGTAGGGAGATGAGTTATGGTGTTCAATCTTGAACTCTGCACACAACTCTTTCATCATCTTATTGTTCAAGTTAGATCCATTATCAGTAATGATCTCGCTTGGAACACCATAACAGCAGATGATATTGTTTTTGATAAATCGGACCACCACTTGTCGGGTTACATTAGCATACGACGCTGCTTCGACCCACTTGGTGAAGTAATCAATGGCTACCAAGATGAACCGATGTCCGTTCGAAGCCTTGGGCTCAATCATGCCAATCATGTCGATTCCCCATATGGAAAAAGGCCATGGGGAAGAAAGAACTCTGAGATGTGATGGCGGTACATGAATTTTGTCGGAGTATATCTGACACTTGTGACACCTCCTCATGTACTTGTAGCAGTCGGATTCCATGGTCAACCAGTAATACCCTGCCCTCAGAATCTTTCTCGCCATTGTGTGTCCGTTGGCATGAGTGCCAAAGGACCCTTCGTGAATTTCTTTCATAAGCATGTCTGCTTCCGGTTTGTCGACGCATCGAAGCAAAACCATGTCAAAATTTCTCTTATAGGGAGTGTCACCGCTCAGGAAGAAGTTTCCAGCCAGTCTTCTGAGGGTATTTTTGTCTTTTCTGAGTGCCCCAGATGGGTACTCTTGTTTCTGAAGGAAGCATTTGATATCGTGATACCAAGGTTTGTCATCTATGACTGCTTCGATCGTGAAGACGTAAGCGGGCCGTTCAAGGCGCATTATGTCGATCTTAGGTATGTTATTCCATTGACCTACACTAATCATGGAAGCAATAGTGGCTAATGCATCAGCCATGTGATTCTCCTCACGAGGGATATGATGAAACTCAACTCTGTTGAAGAAAGGTAACAACCTTCTTGCATAGTCTTTGTAAGGAATCAATCCTGATTGGTATGTGTTCTAATCTCCTTTTATCTGATTGATAACCAGGGCTGAGTCACCGTATACGTCCAAGTTTTTTATCCTTAAATCAATTGCTTCTTCAAGACCCATAATACAAGCTTCGTATTCGGCCTCGTTGTTCGTACATTTGAACGTAAGTCTGGCAGTGAAAGGAATGTGGGTACCCTGAGAGGTAACAATGATTGCCCCAATTCTGTTTCCGTAATGATTAACTGCTCCGTCAAAGATAAGTCCCCATTGGGAACCTGGTTCTGGCCTTTCATTTTTAGATACATGACATCTTCGTCTGGGAAGTCAAACCCGATTGATTCTTTATCATCAATCGATTGATGAGCCAAATGATCGGCTAAAATACTCCCCTTAACGGCTTTCTGAGCGTGGTACTCTATGTCATATTCTGATAGCAACATCTGCCAACGGGCAATTCTTCCCGTAAGAGCAGGCTTTTCATATACGTACTTGATTGGATCCATTTCGGAGACCAACCAAGTAGTATGATGAATCATGTCCTGGCGAAGACATTTGGCTGCCCAAGCCAAAGCACAACAAGTTTTCTCGAGCATCGTGTACCGAGTTTCACAGTCGGTGAATTTCTTGCTTAGATAGTAAATGGCAGACTCTTTCCTTTTGGTTTCGTCTTGTTAGCCAAGTACACACCCCATTAAGTCCTCTAGAACCGTGAGGTAAATGATCAGTGGTCTTCCTTCCACTAGAGGTGATAGAATCGGGGGATTCAACAGATATTCCTTAATACTGTCGAAGGCAGTTTGGCAATCTTCTAACCAAATGCAGTCCTGGTTCTTTTTGAGTAATTTGAAAATCGGCGCACATGTGGCGGTCATAAAGAATATGAATCTGGAGATGTAGTTCAAACGTCCCAAGAATCCTCTGACTTATTTTTCAATTTTCGGAGAAGGCATTTCTTAAATGGCCTTGACCTTGTCAGGATCAACCTCAATTCCTTTCTGGCTGACGATGAACCCTAAGAGTTTCCCTGAACGAACACCGAAGGTGCACTTGTTGGGATTCAAGCGGAGTTTGTACTTTCTCAACCGCTCGAATAGTTTTGACAGGTGGGTCACATGCTCCTCTTCTGTTCTAGATTTAGCAATCATATCATCGACATATACCTCGATTTCTTTGTGTATCATGTCATGAAACAGAGTAGTCATGGCCCTTTGATAGGTTGCCCCGGCATTCTTCAAACCGAACGGCATTACCTTGTAACAAAAGGTACCCCATGGGGTAATGAACGAAGTTTTCTCCATGTCTTTTGGCGCCATTTTGATCTGATTATAGCCCGAGAATCCATCCATGAAGGAGAAAACTTTGAACTTTGCTGTACTGTCAACCAGCATGTCAATGCGTGGTAAAGGAAAGTCGTCCTTTGGAATTGCCTTGTTTAGATCTCTGTAGTAGACACACATTCTGACCTTTCCGTCCTTTTTGGGAACAGGAACTATGTTGGCTAACCATTGAGGATATCCTGATGTGGCGAGGAAACCCACGTTAATCTGTTTCTGTACCTCCTCTTTGATTTTGATAGCCATGTCCGGGTGAGTCCGTCTCAACCTTTGCTTTACTGGCGGACATTCCGATCTCAACGGTAAGTGATGTTCCACGATGCTGGTATCCAACCCTGGCATATCCTGATAGGACCAAGCGAACACATCGGGAAATTCTTTGAGAAGCTTTATCAAACCCTCTCTGGCAGTTGGACTGAGCAGTGCCCCAATCCTGATTTCTTTTCTCTCTTGCTCTGAACCCAAGTTTACCGTTTCCAACGGTTCTTTGTGACGTTCAATGGACCTTTCCTATTGTCTGAGTAATCGAGAGATTTCTTCTGGAATTTCGTTATCATTTTCTTCTTCAGCCTCGAATACCGGGAACTCAAAGTTGGGAGAAGGCATCGGATCGTATGTTTCAACGGGGTTTAAAATAAGCAATCTGCATGACGTGATGATTTGTGTTTAGAAGAGATAGAGAAAATGCAAGTGTGTGCAGTGTATTTATTTTATTACTGCTTGTTTTTATTATTTGTTTTGTTTTTTAGGATTACCATTTTCTGAAAAACCAAAAGAGAAAATAGCAATTAATGTGGAAATTACAGAACGACGTTATTTTATTAATGAACAAGTCGACTCTTGAAACTACAGCCCTATAAAACAAAACTCTGTCGCTTCGGGCAAAGCGAAGAGGGAAATTTACAGAAAGCGAGCCCTATCAAAACATCCATTTCACCCGGGCAGGGTGAAAGGTTAAAGATGGCAATTACTTTGACTGATGAACGACCTTCGGAACCTCGACGGCAACCCATTGACGGTGAACTCCTGGGTGAATCACAAAGTCTGGCACCTTCCTTAATTTGTCCTCAGAAATGACGCTGATTTCTGGTGGAGCTGGATCATTGGAATCTGTCTCCTAAGCAGAGTTGTCGTAGGAGAATTCCTCTGTTGCATTTTGCATAGCATTTGTGCTCTCAGCTGTATCTCCCCATCCAGTTGGCTGGATATCTTCGAGCCTGATACGAGAGCTTTCAGGAGCGGTGTATTTGACCATGAAGTCGTATTTTCCACTTGGCTCTCCCAGGGTGTCCCACACTTCTTTCGAACTGGAGGAGTCATCTCTCTCGATGACGTTGACCTCGGGAAAAGCATAGTTGATGAATTGAAGTCCTGCGAATGTTGCGAATTCATCGTCATGTTGAGTAGTTTCTGAATGACCTGAGTGTTGATCCCATGACATGGTGGGGACACAGGTATTTTGTTCGATGAGACTCAGCTGATTTTCATTGTTCGGCTGACTTTCTTGCCCCAAGTCTTCGGGGTAAGGCTGCCACATCGGCAGGCCATCCATCGGGCCATAGTAATTGTGGTCAAAGTTGTCTTTCATCGGAGTGTCTTCCTCTAATGAATTTGGCGGAGCACGGCATCCTTCCGGATCACAATCTCCATATATCATTTCGACGTCTGACCGGGGTATAAATCTCGGACTCTGTACGGGATAGCAAAGTGGCGTAGGCACCTCTTCCTGGGACATATAACCGTCCTTGTTAAGTTAGGACTTCCATTCTTCATCTGTGTCAGAGGGATCTTCCTCATTGATAGCATGTACTGCTTGAAACACTGGGTGAAGGAAACCTCCACTGTGGAAGAAGTTTTGAAGGGGATGAAGACTTTCATCGTTGGCTGCTGTCTGGGTACAGGTTGCAGAAAAACCAAGACCCTTCTTTGTTTTATTGTCAATGGGAATGACAAGCTGTCCCCATCCGGTTGTATCGGTACTCTCGACCACTTTGATAGCATCTTTGTATGAGGAAATCGAGGTTCCTCCTTTGAACTGATTGTCTTTGCTTACCGACAGTGCTTGGAACTGCGTTCCAATAATCTCCTCGGGTTCTACACAAGTAGATGATGATAGGTTACTCACAAGCAAGGCTTGTTCCCCACAAACCGTGACAAGTTGATCGTTCTGAACGAACTTTAGCTTTTGGTGGATGGTTGAAGTAACCGCTCCAGCCTGATGTATCCAAGGTCTTCCTAATAAACAACTGTACGTTGCCCGAATGTCCATGACCTGGAAAGTGACCTGGAAAGTGTGAGGACCAATAGTTATGGGAAGATCAACTTCGCCGATAACCATTTTTCTGGATTCGTCGATTGCTTTGACGACAACCTCGCTGATTCTCATCGGAGGTCCTTTGAATGATAATTGCATTAAAGTGGACTTCGACATAACATTCAGGGCAGACCCTGTGTCTACCAGTACGCTGGCTAAAGCATCGTCCTGGCAGTTAACTGTGATATTGAGCGCCATGTTATGACGACGACCCTCTTCAGGTAATTCCTCATCACTAAATCCCAAATTATTGCAGGAAGTGATGTTAGAGACAATGCTATCGAACTGTCTGATTGTTACATCCTGTTCCACAAAGGCTTGCTCCAAGACTTTCTGTAGAGCCTCCCTATGCGCTTCTGAACTGAGTAACAGTGATAATACTGAGATCTTTGAAGGAGTTTGTAACAGTTGATCAACAATGTTGTATTCACTCCTTTGGATGAGCTTCAGCATCTCATCGTTGTTTTTCGAAAGGTAGGGATTACTGGATTGACCGACTGGTGGATCAGGAGCTTCCGTCTGAAGTTCTTTTTCTTTGTTATGTTCCCCAACCCCTCGGTTGAAGATTCTACCACTCCGTGTTACCCGACTGATGTCTGCAATATTCACGACGGAGGGTAATGGAATTTCTTTTCCATTTTCAATTATTGTTGCACCGTATTTGTAAGGGATAACCTTAGTTGATTCATACGGTAATGGTCCCGGCAGATAGATGACTATGGGAGTCCTCTGATTTTTCTGACCATCGTAAGTAATCTCGATCCGTTCCCGGTTGGGAACTTTAGATTCGTCAAGTAGAGGGATGATGGCAAAAACATCCCTGGTCCTATGATGACCGGAGATGGTGACAACATCCTCAATTTGATCGGTAAGGTAGTTCGGCGTCCCGTTGATGGGTCCAGAACCCGGATATGGACGAATTTCTCCACGATCCACCTGACCCTGAAGAGCTGCTCTCACAAGGTAACACCCTTGGTTACTTTCTGAACAGATGCTACAACGGTCGTAATTGTGTGGTGGCACCTGGCCACGCCCACTTTGAATACAATGTAACCTCACTAGGTTACCTTCCACTGATCAGACATCCTGACTTTGACGCCGAGTAGGATTCCTGTTACTGATACTAATTTGCTGAGTATCTTCATCCATGTAGATTGGCATCCACCAATGATTTAACAAGTGCTGAAGTGCCTCCTGGACAAGGGTACAACCCTGATCATTTTTGCAACCCGCTTTACAGCTTTGATAGTCATGTGATATTAAGAATCCGAGTCGGACCTGCTCAGCATGTAACTCTACCAGGTTGGTATTCATCACGCAAATATCGAAGATCTGAACCATGTTGATCTGATAGGAATTCCTATCACGGTAGTCTTGGATCCATCCAAGATTCGTCTGACGCTGGAGGGCTTCTTGTATGAAAGAGCAACCCTGTTTGTTTACCGAGCAAGTCAGACAAGAACTGTAATCGTGTCGTGGCAGATTATGATACTGGCTTTGCCTTGAGTGCATTGCCACCAAGTTGGCATTCATCGCACGGATGTCGTGGTTTTGAATGACGTTAGAATTCGTATAGACCATGTTAACTCCACGAACTCGGTGCTCTTGGATCCATCCGAGATCCATTTGTTCCTGTAGAGCTGCTTGCACCACAGAACATCCCTGGTTGTCTTTAGAGCAGATATCACACTGGTGATAATTATGAGGTGGCACATGGCCATATCCACTCTGTCTACAATGCATCTTAACCAGATTGCTTTTTAACAAGAGTACATCGTGAATTTGATAGACATTGTTAAATTATCCTTCTATCAAATTGACTACAACCTTCTCGTGTTAAGGCAGCGAGTTCGTAAGAACATTGAGATTCGTATCCTTGAAAGATAAGAGCCCGCTCCTAACAAGTTTTTGCACGTCGGATTTGAAATTGAGACAATTCTCAATGTTATGCCGTGAGCCTCCTTGGTGGTAAGGGCATGTCTGATCCACCTTAAACCAAAAAGGCAGATTTTCCGGTACTGTAAGAGGGGACTTAGTCTGAATGTGCCCCTTAGCCAGTAGTAACGAAAATAGCTCTGCGTACTGTAATACCCCAAATTTTGACCACTTAGATTTCCCATCATTGTGAAAATCATCATCACAATATGGATGTACCTTTATGCTTCATCAGTCTCCCCAAAGATGGGTGAGCATCCAATACAATCAAAATTAGGGTTTCAAGCCCTCTCTGAGCTTTAGACAAAGGATCAATCAAGAAATGACATGATCTTCAACTTGTCTAATCTCTCAAACATCCACAATGGATCAAAAAGGACTCCGACTTCAAGGATTAAGCACAAGGTTGCTCCCTTCTAGGTGGATCAAGTCTCAAGATCGACAGTGTCACCAAATTAGAGTTTTGGTCGACCAGGGCCTCCAGATGGAAATTTTCATCTGGGCACAAGCCATTGATCCAAAACATAACCTAATATACTCCATGGAACCTCATGAACCCATGCATCAAGTCAATTTTGCCTCAGGGGATGCATTCATAAAAAATCAGGAATTAGGGTTTCTTGACCTAATTCACCCCTAAGTTGACTTTTGGGATAAACCATGAGCCAAGACCTCAAGAGATGATTTGAGGGTCTCTAATACACCATGTTGATCCATTTGGAACAATGGATTGATCCAAGAAGCTTGAGCAACAAGTTTCATTTTCATCTGCACCACAATTAGGGTTTTAAGGGAAAAGTCAACTGTAACTTTGACTTTTGACCAAGGCATGCTCCCAAACCCTAATACATGATTGAATATACCCTATGACACCCATGGAACATGTCTATCAAGTTTGATTTAGGTCAAGGACATGATTTCCTGAAGAATTGCACAGTTTGGAATTCATCTGATAAAAAGTCAACTGTGCACAAAAGTCAACTTTGACTTTTTGAGATTTTTCACCAAAATGGATTTTCAACCCTAAAATGATGTTAATGTATGATTTGAATCATCATTCATCAAGAAAAATCAAGAAAAGTGAGATAACTTGTAAAAGGGGTAACCATAAAACTTAGAAATTTTTCTAAGTTAAAAATAAAGTGGCAAAGGTACCAACTTTGGAGGACCATAACTCCTAAACCACAAGGCCATTTTTTCTCATCCAAAGATGGATTTGTAGCCCTCACTATCACCTACAAAAACTTCAACTACAAGTCATTCCAATTCATTAAGGATTTTGAGTTATGGAGTGATCAAAGTGGCTGAAAAGTGAAAATGTCACTTTTTCCAACACTTAGTGAAATTTTCACTAAGTCAGAATTCTGCTTCACTTTTTGCCAAATGTAGGGGGATTTTTCACTTGGAATCAAAAGAGATCAAAACCAAACTTGTTCAAACAGTTGTTGTATCATGTTAGGGCTTTCCAAAATGGCCAAGAACATTGCCAAATTCAACCTACATAATGAGATACAACATTGGCAAGTTGCCTTGCTGAAATCTGTCAAGGCAAGGCAGAATTTGCATTTTGGCTCGATTTGCCAAAATCAGCCAATTGCAATTTCTTAGCAAGGTAGCTATCGGGTTTTGAGTTTGAGAGCAATTCTGCACAAACCAATCACTCACACACCTCACATACATCACATATGAGCTGATCAAACACTCACATAACTTCTGAAACATCAAAATATCAAAATCACTTGCCATCCACACAAGTTTGAAGTGAAGTTGCAGCTGAGATGCCATAAACTGATCCAGTCCATTTCAATTCAATCCAAGTGTTCAAACACACTCCATATGGTGTAGGGAAGCTGTTCAGATCATCACAACTCATCTGTAACACCTCCAACCCAGAATTTGATTTGCTCTTGCTGTCACGACTTGGAGGTAAGCACATACTTGGTCATCTCTCAATCTATGCATATTTCCTCGCACAATAATTTGGCCATATGTTCATAATCATGCATGGAATGTTTTCCCTCAATTAATTGCATTGTTTGAATCGTGTATCAAAAATCCTAGCCTTCATGCAGAAATTAGGGTTCTTGAGGTCTCTTCGTGATTTCTTGTTGTATGTTTAATTTAAATGAAATTAAAGTACATAGACATGATCGTGAGGTTGAGACGAGCATAATGATATGTGGATTGTATGATATGGTTACGTATTCATGGAGATTGGATAGAAAATGCAAATCTGGGCAAACTGAAAAACGCGCGTGTTCTTGGTGTTGTTCTTGGCGCCATTTTCATATATTTGAATATTTGAATTTTGTGATTTTTGTTTAATTGATTCAAAAATTAATTTCTCTCTGAGTTTTAATGATTTTGAGTTGATTCTTTTTTTAATAATTCACAAAAATGTTAAAATATTTTATTTTCACAAAAAATCCCAAAAATATTATTTATTTCATATAACTGATATTTTTGTAGAGAATTAATATTTTGATTGTTTTTGGCATTTTAAATATATTTTCTACATTGATTTTGCAACTTTTAATGCTTTCTAATTATTTTGTAGGTCAATACTTAATTTTTGAAGCATTAATCCAAGATCACAATTTGTTTTCCATGTGTTAAACAATTTTTGATCATTTTAATTGAATTTTTATTCAATTAAATACATTTTTGAAAACAAATTAGGGTTTTGGATTAATTCAACCCTTATAAATCATTTTCAAAATACTTTGGGCCTCTATTAGAGTGTAAGACCCAATCCTTTTTTTGACCAAATCATCTTTGGGCCTCACTTATTGTATAAGTCCCGATACCGTCAAAAAACAAACGGCGCGATCGTCGCCTTTTCAAAAATCATCTGGGCCTACCCTCGAGTAGTAAGACCCATTTATTTTTCTTCAAAACTTTTTGGGCCTCTTGAGAGAGTGTAAGACCCATCCCCCCTTGTACAAAAACTTTTTGGGCCTCACTCATTGTATAAGTCCCTCTGTACAAGTAAACGGCGCGATCGTCGCCCGTTTAAAATTAAAAACCATCTGGGCCTACCCTCGTGTTATAAGCCCCACTCTTTTCTTTAAACCTTTTTGGGCCTCTTGAGAGAGTGTAAGACCCATCCCTTTGTACAGAAAACCTTTTTGGGCCCCAGTCACTTGTATAAGTCCCGATGTACAAAGTCAAACAGTGCGCTCACTGATAAAACCCTGGGCCTCTCCTTGAGCTGTAAGCCCCAAATCTTTCTTTTTCAAAGCACTTTCTCCTTTGATTTTGAATATACTGTTGTTTTTATCTTTCTTTGTTGAACAACTAACCAAACAACATGGAAGCACTACAACCGAGTAAGTGGTTATCGCTTTCATTTACTGCTTTCATATTATAAACTGTATTGTGGGGCTGCTCACTGTAAGTCTCCTTTCATAAACTCATATCTACTATGTAATAATAGTATAGATATTTAGAGTTTCCCAGGCAATTACGTCTAGAACTAGGTGACGCCGTTTCACTTATTCGTAGAAATAGACGCCTAGATCCCCAATAGGAGCACCAGATACAGTCTTCTCTTCGGCTGTCCTCCTTAGGAATCGTCAAGAAATTCTATTCCCCAGAGATGAATTATTCTCGGTGAAACTTCTCTTGAATTTCTTCAAACCTCCGAACTGTTCAAACTCTCTTGAAAAGATAAAAGTTGCTGGATAGTAAACCTAGCACGTTTACCAGTGGTTTTATCTTTAAAAGAGTTTTCTTGAACTTTTCTTTGGTTTGGGACCCACGGGCTTCTTAAAAGCATCGGCCTCCTCTTGGGCATTATTCAGGGACCCTACGGCTTCTTAGAAGTATTCACAGCCTCCTCTTAGGCTTCGTATAATGATATCTTCCTCCGGGAATGATAGCCTCCTCTTGGGCATCGTACAAGGACCCGTCGGCTTCTTAAAAGTTTCCAGCCTCCTCTTGGGCTTCGTACAAATTGTCCCGACGACCTCCTAGAGGTATAGGAATAGAACCTAGTCATCCTCATAGAACAGTCCTTTCATAGAGTCTACTACTGTTTCTCGAAGCATAGTACAAAAGATAAAACTCTAGACTTGGACAGTCTAACTTCCTTGAGTCTCAAAGACATTCTCAAGCACCCTTCGTTAAATAGGAAGGAAACCCGCAGACTCGGATAGTCTCAATACCCTTTGGATTTCCCGTTTCCTCAAAAAGAAGGAAATATCCCTGATCCTCAAATCAAATCCCTGAGTACAGTGTTGCTCATATAAGAACTGATTTTCTCTTTTTAAATCAGTATATTGGATATGTCACTCAACTGAAACAGTTACAATAGCCTCCATCTCGGGCTTTATACGAGATACCAAAAGACTCCATCGTCGGGTCAAAACCTTTTCGCCTCTCTCTCGGGCTTTGTACGAGATACAAAAACACTCTCTTACTGAGTATAAAAGATTCTCCAACTGAGTCAACTCTTTGCTAGCCTCCTCTTAGGCTTTGTATAACGATATGCCCCACTGGGTCAAAAACTTTTAGCCTCTCTCTCGGGCTTTGTACGAGACACAAAATAGCCTCCTCTTAGGCTTTGTATAATGATTTTCCTAGCGGAAATTAGCCTCCTCTCAGGCTTTGTATAAGAAAACCACTGGTTGATCCAATCGACCTTTTAGCATCAAAGCTGTGCCTCGTTCACAGTACACAAACATCAACAACTCCTTTCCCTTCATCTAATCGCTGTAAGCGGCAAGCCTCTGGATCATCTATATCCATGCCACTATCCCTCTTTTAGCATGAGAAATTCCTAAGGAAAGATGGCATTGCTCTACACTGAGTTAAAGTCTTCTCCTTCAGGTTAAAACCCTTTCTTCGGAAATTATGGCATTGCTCAGATCCGCGTATCCCAGTTAAAGTAATTCTCCTTCTCCCCTCTTAAGAGATGACAAATTCTCTCTAAAGTCGAGGTCTTTCAGCTTCACGTCTTGGGCTTTGAACAAGACACAAATAGACCTTTCAGCTTCACATCTTGGGCTTTGAACAATATACAAACCACATTTCGCTTCACATCTTGGGCTTTGAACAAGACACCAAAACACCAATTTCCTCCCACAGAATAGGAGGAACTACGAACGCTCTGATTTCCCTGTTTCGGTAAACGGGAATACGTAGGTATAAGATCGAAAGAAAAGATCTTAGCGAGCGCAATCAACAAAAAACCCAAATCCCATATCTCCATCAATTAAAAGCAGTAATTCAAAAGCATCAGTCCTAAACATCCTAATCCTTATTCCCCGCCAGAAACCCTTTGCCTAGAAAAAAGAAAGAAAGAACTGTATTGGCGAAATACGAATAACCAGTACAAAGGCCCCCCACATTGATAGCATCTGTAACCTAACAGACCGCTGTTTAAACTCAGTATGCAAGCAGGGTTAATTGGAGACATCTATTTCCCTTCCTTATTCAGCTCACAATAGGATAAAAAATGAATCGACCTGTAGTTTTAAGCTCAACCGCAGAGAGCGGCCATCGCTTAAGAACCGCGTCCAAAATCGCTCGCTACAGAAAAGTGGCGCCCACCGTGGGGCCAGTTTTTATTTCTGTCTGTTTTCCTTGTAAAATGGCGACTCTGCTGGGGAGTCTCCTTTTCTGCCTTAGGGCATCATCCCCGTTTTCTACGGAAAATGGGAACTCTACCGAAGAGAAAGATTGACCTATGCTGGTCCATCTCTTAGGCAGGGAACCACAGATTGGGGCTTCCGCCGGGGAACCCATTTCTGTCAGGAACTTAAGATTCATAGCTTTATAAGTCTAGGATGATTAGGACAAATATATATATACTGCTTTTCCTAATTGCTATACGTGTTTATTTTTCTGCTACTGGGAATGCGTGTGATGCCGCATGTGGTGAGATTGAGTATACACTTAAGAAAAGCCAACCTTTTTCGTAGTGCGGAAGCTATCGGAAATAGTTGTTACACAATACTACCCTCATTTGAGGCTGGTGATCTATTCTCGATGAATAGCACTTACTCTAAGATTGCACACAACTCGCTGGTGATCCGCTTGTTGTCTGCCTTCCTGGGAGGAGCTGATGATAATGAGTACAGGTACAAAAATCACCCTAGTATAAACCTTTGGGGATGGGTAGAGCCTTGACTTCATGACAACGACCCTTTGACCCCATGTTTTTTCTATGTTTTTGTGTGCTGCATTCATGCATTCATTTAATAAAACATTAAAACATTCAAAAAACTTTCTCTTCTAGTCTCTCTGTTTTTCAAATTAAACTAAGACTGTGATTGCAAATATCAGAGAAAAGGATTGCATTAATGGATTTCGGTAGAAGGAGAACTCACCAGTATACCTTCAAGGTTCCAAAACTAGGGGATTTGAGAAAGTTAGCGAGGATGGTCGTTAACCCAGAGGCTTTCAGAGCCAAGCACGGTGGTTTGCTACCACTGTTAAGAGTCCATGTGATTAAGGGGATCATGGACGCGCTCATTCAGTTCTACGATCCGGTTTATCATTGTTTCACATTCTCGGATTACCAGCTATCACCAACGCTGGAAGAGTATTCTCATCTGACTGATTTACATATCACTGATCGAGCTCCATTTTTTGGACTGGAAGAAATTCCAAAGAATCAGACTATTGCAAGAGCAATTCATTTGGACGAGTCTGAGGTCAGGACTCACATGACCACTAAGGGTGGCATCCAAGGTTTGCCAGCCCAGTTCTTGACCAAGAAAGCTCTGTACTTCGCTAGTATAGGGAACGGGACTGCTTTTGAAAGCATCTTTGTCTTGCTCACCTACGGGTTATTTTTGTTTCCCAACATCAATAACTTCGTCGATATCAACGCTATTAAGGTTTTTCTCATTGGAAACCCTGTGCCGACTTTGCTCGCAGATGCGTATCATTCTGTACACTTGGGAAATTTGTACAGCGGAGGGGAGATCACATGCTGTGTACCTTTGCTCTATAAATGGTTTATCTCTCACTTGCCCAAGTCTGCTGCTTTTTGGGATTGCAAGAGTGTCTTACGTTGGTCGCAGAAGATCATGTCCCTCACCAACTCTGATATAGATTGGTGTAATAGGATTTATGAGGGAATCAGAATCATTGACCGTTGTGGAAACTTCCCCAGCGTACCCCTCATAAGAACTAAAGGAGAAATCAACTATCATCCGATATTAGTTCTTCGTCAATTTGGATACCCGATGAGACACATCCCACTGGGTGTTCATCTGGAAGGTCTTTTCTTCAAAGAAGGAGAAAATGACAGAGCACTAAAGATGGAAATAGTGCATGCTTGGAAACAGGTTCATAAGAAAGGACGAGAGTCTCTGGGAAAACCGGACTGTATCTCGGTGGAGCCTTATCTCCATTGGGTACAAACTAGAGCTCTCAAGCTAAAGATGCCTTATCCTCATTACGGAATTCTTCCGCCGAGGGAAATTGTCATGTACTTCATGACGGAAACTGAAAGGCTTCAGGTTACTCTCAACAAAGTTCAAAAGGAAAGAAGGTCTTGGAAGAACAAGTACCGCACCCTCGACGTAGAGTGTATCCAAATACAGCAATTACTGAAAGAGAAAGATGCTCTGATTGAAATTTTGGAGCGGCATGCTGTAGAGAATCAAGATGACCAAAGGAATTTGCTCACTCCTTTCACTTGGCAAAGGAATGACAACCCGACAACGGCCCAAGCACCCCGGTCAAAGAAAAGGAAAGTACCAGAGTCAGCACCCGGTTTCTCCTCAGAGAGGACTCGGGACCCATTAGTTTAGGTTTCTGTTTATGCACTTTGTAATCTACTGTATTTCCATTTCTGTAATCCTTTGAATTTCAATAAAAAGGGATTTCCCCACTGTTTGATATTTGCAATCTAATTGTCGAAGTTTATTTTAATTAAACCTAAAAACAACAATTAATATAATCATTGCATTCATTATTCTCACATCGCGTATTCTCCTTACCTACGAATCTCACGTTTGTGTCTCGATTCTAGAGTCAAACTGTCTCATTCGTATAATACTCGGGCCAATCGTCAGAAAAAGATGGATGATCTTGAGGAAGAAAACAGAGAGTTGAAAGAAGAGATCGACGCTCTGAGAGAGGATATAAGAAAGCTTCGTAACGACATGCAAGCCATGGCAGAAGCTCAGCTACAAAGAACTGTGATCTCAGAGATCACCTCAACGCCCATCATAGAAAAGTATGATCCTAGGTATCAGATACCGAAAGATCGTCCTTGGGGCATGCCTGTTAACTATATCCCGGAAGGATATGTTCCGCCGATCACTGAAGATCAGGGAATCGCAACAGAAGCCGCTGGGCCTGAAGGTTACAAACTTCGGGAAAGCGAAGATGCCAGGGGCATACTCAAGACTCCTGAAGGTTACAAACTTCGGGAAACGCCAAGACTTATTGCCGTAGTTACGGTACCACCCCCTGTGATGCACACTGTCCCGGAAGGACAGATTCCACCAACACCTTCTGGTAAGAAGGAAACTATGTTTGACAGAATGGAGGAATTCCAGGAACAGTTCTTGGAAATGCAGAAAGAGCTGCAAGCCATTCGCGGTCAGGATCTATTTGGAAAGGACGCCGCAACCTCTGCTTGGTCCCAAATGTGAAAGTCCCGCACAAGTTCCAAGTGCCCGACTTTGAAAAATACAAGGGTAACTCTTGCCCTCAGAGCCATCTGGTGATGTACGCTCGGCGGATGTCAGCTCAGACGGAGAATCAGGACCTGCTGATTCACTACTTCCAGGATAGTTTAACCGGTGCCGCACTCAAATGGTACATGGGTTTAAACCGTACTACGATTAGTACATTCAGAGATCTTGGTACTGCCTTCGTCCAACAATACAAATACAATTTGGACATGGCACCCGACAGAGATCAACTCAGATCAATGTCGCAAAAGGAAAAGGAAACCTTTAAGGAGTATGCTCAAAGGTGGCGTGAAATTGCCGCTCAAATTTGTCCACCTCTTGAGGAAAAAGAGATGACAAAAATCTTCTTAAAGACCTTAAGCTCATTTTACTATGACCGAATGGTTGCCAGTGCACCCAGTGATTTCACCGAAATGGTCGCTATGGGTGTACGTCTTGAGGAAGCCGTCCGAGAAGGACGTTTGGTAAAAGACACTGGATCAACGAGCGGTGCTAAAAAATACGGTAGTGCTCTCCCTAAGAAAAAAGAGCAAGATATTGGGAATATCTCTCTCGGAAAGCAAAGGCGTCGTTATCAGCCAGTAGCAGCTGTTACTCCTACTATCGGCCCCGCGCCCGTTCCTATGTATCAACCTCAGGTTGCGCAGAGCCAGCCTGATCAACAAAGGACACAACAGCCTCTTCAGCAGGCTCGTCCTCCATACAACAACAACCGTACAACACGGCCACCAGGATTTGATCCTATACCTGTAACGTACGCAGAACTGTTTCTGTTACTGCTGGCTAAGGGGCACATTCAGACTAAGTCTCCCCTTTCAGTTCTGGAAAATCCGCCTTTTTGGTTTAAAGCGGATCAAACATGCCCTTATCATCAAGGAGGTTCAGGGAATAACATTGAGACTTGCCTTAATTTCAAATCCGACGAGCAAAAGCTTGTTAGGAGCGGGCTCTTATCTTTCAAAAATACGAACCCTAATGTTCTTACGAACCCGCTGCCTCAACATGAGAAGGCTGCAGTCAATCTGATTGAGAAAGAGACTAACAATGTCTATCAAATTCACGATGTACTCTTATTGGGGACCAATCTGGTCAAGATGCATTGTAGACAGAGTGGATATGGCCATGTGCCACCTCATAATTATCACCAGTGTGATATCTGCTCTAAAGATAACCAAGGATGTTCTGTGGTGCAAGCAGCTCTGCAGGAACAGATGGATCTCGGATGGATCCAAGAGCACCGAGTTCGTGGAGTTAACATGGTCTCTACGAATTCTAACGTCATTCAAAACCACGACATCCGTGTGATGAATGTCAACTTGGTGGCGATGCACTCAAGGCAAAGCCAGTATCATAATCTGCCGCGGCACGATTACAGTTCCTGTCTGATTTGCTCGGTAAACAAACAGGGATGCTCTTTCATACAAGAGGCCCTCCAGCATCAGATGGATCTTGGATGGATCTAAGACTACCATGATAGGAACTCCTATCAAATCAATATGGTTCAGATCTTCGACATCCGCGTGATGAATACCAATCTGGTAGAGTTACATGCTGAGCAGGTCCGACTTGGATTCTTAATATCACATGATTACCAAAACTGTAAAGCAGGTTGCGAAAACGATCGAGGTTGTACCCTTGTCCAGGAGGCACTTCAGCACTTGTTAAATCACTGGTGGATGCCAATCTATATGGATGAAGATACTGAGCAGATTAGTATCAATAACAGGAATCCTACTCGTCGTCAAAGTCAGGATGTCCGATCAATGGAAGGTAACCTAGTGAGGTTACATTGTATTCAAAGTGGGCGTGGCCAGGTGCCACCACACAACTATGACAGTTGTAACGTCTGTTCGGAAAGTAACCAAGGGTGTTACCTTGTGAGAGCTGCTCTTCAGGGCCAGGTCGATCATGGAAAGATTCGTCCATATCCGGGTTCTGGACCCATCAACTGGACGCCGAACTACCTTACCGATCAAGTTGAGGATGTTGTCACGATCTCTGGTCATCACCAGATCAGGGATGTTTTTGCCATCATTCCTCTACTTGACGAATCTAGAGTTCCCAACCGGGAACGGATCGAGATTACTTATGACGGTCAGAAAAATCAGAAGGTTCCCATAGTCATCTATCTACCGGGGCCACTACCGTATAAATCAGCTAAGGCAATCCCTTACAAATACGGTGCAACAATAATCGAGAATGGAAAGGAAATTCCATTACCCTCCGTCGTGAATATTGCAGACATCAGTCGTGTAACACGGAGCGGTCGAGTCTTCAACCGAGGGGTTGGAGAATCCAACAAAGAAAAGGAACTTCAGGCGGAAATTCCTGATCCACCAGTCGGTCAATCTGATAATCCTGACTTTTCAAAAGACAAAGATGAGATGCTAAAGCTCATCCAAAGGAGTGAATATAACATTGTTGATCAACTGTTACAGACTCCTTCAAAAATCTCAGTATTATCACTGTTACTCAGTTCAGAAGCACACAGAGAGGCTCTACAGAAAGTCTTGGAGCAAGCCTTTGTGGAACAGGATGTAACAATCAGACAATTTGATAGCATTGTCTCTAACATCACTTCCTGCAATAATTTGGGATTTAGTGATAAGGAATTACCTGAAGGGGGTCGTCGTCATAACATGGCGCTCAACATTACGGTTAACTGCCAGGGCGATGCTTTAGCCAACGTACTGGTAGACACAGGGTCAGCCCTGAATGTTATGCTGAAGTCCACTTTGACGCAATTATCATTTAAGGGCCCTCCGATGAGAGTCAGCGAGGTCATCGTCAAATCATTCGACGGATCCAGAAAAGCAGTTATCGGCGAAGTTGATCTTCCCACAACTATTGGTCCTCACACTTTCCAAGTCACTTTCCAGGTCATGGACATCCGGGCAACATACAGTTGTTTATTAGGAAGACCTTGGATACATCAGGCTGGAGCGGTCACTTCGACCCTCCACCAAAAGCTAAAGTTCGTCCAGAACGATCAACTTGTCACGGTTTATGGGGAACAAGCCTTGCTCGTGAGTAACTTATCATCATCTACTTGTGTGGAACCCGAGGAGGTTATTGGAACTCAGTTCCAAGCACTATCGGTGAGCAAGAACGATCAATTCAAAGAAGGAAATTCAATTTCTTCATACAAAGATGCTATCAAAGTGGTCGAGAGTACCGATACGACAGGATGGGGACGGCTTGTCATTCCTATTGACAATAAAACAAAGAAGGGTCTTGGTTTTTCTACGACCTGTACCCAGACAGCCGCCAACGATGAAAGTCTTCATCCCCTTCAAAACTTCTTCCACAGTGGAGGTTTTCTTCACCCAGTGTCTCAGACAGTTCATGCTATCAATGAGGAAGATCCCTCTGACACAGATGAAGAATGGAAGTCCTACCTTAACAAGGACGGCTATATGTCTCAGGAAGAGGTGCCTATGCCTTTTTGCTTTTCTACAGAAAGTCCGAGATTTATACCAAGATCAGATGTCGAAATGATCTACGGGGATTGTGATCCGGAAGGATGCCGTGCTCGGCCAAATTCATTAGAGGAAGACACTCTGATGAAAGAAAACTTTGATAGCAACTACTATGGCCCGATGGATGGTCTGCCAATGTGGCAGCCTTACCCAGGAAACTTGGGGCAAGAAAGTAAGCCGAGTAATGAAACTCAGTTGACCATCATTGAACAGAATACCTGTGTCCCTGCCATGTCATGGGATCAACACTCAGGTCATTCAGAGACTACTCAACATGAAGATGAATTCGCAACGTTCGCAGGACTTGAATTCATCAACTATACTTTTCCTGAGGTCAACGGCATCGAGAGGGATGATTTCTCCAGTTCCAAAGAAGTTTGGGACACTTTGGGACAACCAAGTGGAAAATACGACTTTATGGTCAAGTACACCGCTCCCGAAAGCTCTCGTATCAGGCTCGAAGATATCCAGCCAACTGGATGAGGAGATACAGCTGAGAGCACAAATGCTATGCAAAATGCAACAGAGGAATCCTCCTACGACAACTCTGCTTGGGAGACAGATTCCAACGATCCTACTCCACCAGAAATCAGCGTCATTTCTAAAGACAAATCAAGGAAGGTGCCAGACTTTGTGATTCACCGAGGAGTTCGCCGCCAATGGGTTGCCGTCGAGGTTCCGAAGGTCGTTCGTCAGTCAAAGTAATTGCCATCTTTAACCTTTCACCCTGCCCAGGTGAAACGGATGTTTTGATAGGGCTCGCTTTCTGTAAATTTCCCTCTTCGCTTTGCCCGAAGCGAGTGAGTTTTGTTTTATAGGGCTGTAGTTTCAAGATTCGACTTGTTCATTAATAAAATAACGTCGTTCTGTAATTTCCGCATTAATTGTTGTTTTCTCTTTTTGCTTTTTCAGAAAATGGTAATCCTAAAAAAAAAACATTCAATAATAAAAACAAGCAGTAAAATCAAAACACTGCACACACTTGCATTTTCTCTATCTTTTCTAAACACGAATCATCACGTCATGCAGATTGCTTGTTTTATACCCCGTTGAAACATACGATCCGATGCCTTCTTCCAACTTTGAGTTCCCGGTATTCGAGGCTGAAGAAGAAAATGACGACCAAATTCCAGAAGAGATCTCCCGACTACTCAGACAAGAGGAAAGGTCCATCGAACCTCACAAAGAGCCGTTGGAAACGGTAAACTTGGGTTCAGAAAAAGAGAGAAAAGAAATCAGGATCGGAGCATTGCTCAGTCCAACTGCCAGAGAGGGTTTGATAAAGCTTCTCAAAGAATTCCCCGATGTATTCGCTTGGTCCTATCAGGATATGCCAGGGTTGGATACCAGCATCGTGGAACATCACTTACCGCTAAGATCGGAATGTCCGCCAGTAAAGCAAAGGTTGAGACACACTCACCCGGACATGGCCATCAAAATCAAAGAGGAGGTACAGAAACAGATCGACGCGGGTTTCCTCGCTACATCTGAATATCCTCAATGGCTAGCCAACATCGTACCCATTCCCAAAAAGGACGGAAGGGTCAGAATGTGTGTTGATTACAGAGATCTAAACAAGGCAAGTCCAAAGGACGACTTTCCTTTACCACACATTGACATGCTGGTTGACAGCACAACAATGTTCAAAGTATTCTCCTTCATGGATGGATTCTCGGGCTATAACCAGATCAAAATGGCGCCGAAAGACATGGAGAAAACTTCATTCATTACCCCATGGGGTACCTTTTGTTACAAGGTAATGCCGTTCGGTTTGAAGAACGCCGGGGCAACCTATCAAAGGGCCATGACTACTCTGTTTCATGACATGATACACAAAGAAATCGAGGTATATGTCGATGATTTGATTGCAAAATCAAGAACAGAGGATGAGCACGTTGAACATCTGTCAAAATTGTTCGAACGTCTAAGAAAATTCAAGCTCCGCTTGAATCCCAACAAGTGCACCTTCGGTGTCCGTTCAGGGAAACTGCTAGGGTTCATCGTCAGCCAGAAAGGAATTGAGGTTGATCCTGACAAGGTCAGGGCCATTCAAGAAATGCCTTCTCCGAAAACTGAAAAACAAGTCAGAGGATTCCTGGGACGTTTGAACTACATCTCCAGATTCATATTCCTTATGACCGCCACTTGTGCGCCGATTTTCAAGTTACTGAAAAAGAACCAGGATTGCGTTTGGTCGGAAGACTGCCAAACTGCCTTCGACAGTATTAAGGAATATCTGTTGAATCCTCCGATTCTATCACCTCCAGTGGAAGGAAGACCACTGATCATTTACCTCACAGTCCTAGAGGACTCAATAGGATGTGTACTTGGCCAACAAGACGAAACTAAAAGGAAAGAGTCTGCCATTTACTATCTAAGCAAGAAATTCACCGACTGCGAGACTCGGTACACAATGCTTGAGAAAACTTGTTGCGCTTTGGCTTGGGCAGCCAAACGTCTTCACCAATACATGATTCGTCATACTACTTGGTTGGTCTCCGAAATGGATCCAATCAAGTACGTTTTCGAAAAGCCTGCTCTCACGGGAAGAATTGCCCGTTGGCAGATGTTGTTATCAGAATATGACATAGAGTACCACACTCAGAAATCCGTTAAGGGAAGTATTTTAGCCGATCATTTGGCTCATCAACCGATTGACGATCAAGAATCAATCAGGTTTGACTTCCCAGACGAAGATGTCATGTATCTAAAGATGAAAGATTGCGATGAACCGCTACCCAGTGAAGGGCCAGAACCAGGTTCCCAGTGGGGACTTATCTTTGACGGCGCATTTAATCATTATGGAAATGGAATTGGGGCAATCATTGTTACCCCTCAGGGTTCCCACATTCCTTTCACTGCCAGACTTACGTTCAAATGTACGAACAACGAGGCCGAATACGAAGCTTGTATTATGGGTCTCGAAGAAGCAATTGATTTAAGGATCAAAAACTTGGATGTATACGGCGACTCAGCTCTGGTTATTAACCAGATAAAAGGAGATTGGAACATATACCAATTAGGATTGATTCCTTACAAAGACTATGCAAGGAGGTTGTTACCCTTCTTCAACAGAGTCGACTTTCATCACATCCCTCGTGATGAGAATCACATGGCTGATGCATTGGCCACTCTCTCTTCCATGATTAGTGTAGGTCGATGGAATGACATACCTAAGATTGACGTTATGCGCCTTGAACGGCCCACTTACATCTTCACGATTGAAGCAGTCATAGACGACAGACCTTGGTATCACGATATCAAATGCTTCCTTCAGAAACAAGAGTACCCATCTGGGGCACTCAGAAAAGACAGGAAAACCCTCAGAAGATTGGCTGGAAACTTCTTCCTGAGCGGTGACACTCTTTATAAGAGAAATTTTGACATGGTCTTGCTCCGATGCGTCGACAGACCAGAAGCAGACATGCTCATGAAAGAAATTCATGAAGGATCCTTTGGCACTCATGCCAACGGACACACAATGGCGAGAAAAATTCTCAGGGCCGGGTATTATTGGTTGACAATGGAATCCGACTGCTACAAGTACATGAGGAGGTGTCACAAGTGTCAGATATACTCCGACAAAATTCATGTATCGCCATCACATCTCAAAGTTCTTTCTTCCCCGTGGCCTTTTTCCATATGGGGAATCGACATGATTGGCATGATTGAGCCCAAGGCTTCAAACGGACATCGGTTCATTCTGGTAGCCATTGACTACTTCACCAAGTGGGTCGAAGCAGCGTCATTCGCCAATGTAACCCGACAAGTGGTGGTCCGATTTATCAAAAACAATATCATCTACCGTTATGGTGTTCCAAGCCAGATCATTACTGATAATGGATCTAACTTGAACAATAAGATGATGAAAGAGTTGTGCGCTGAGTTCAAGATCGAACACCATAACTCATCTCCCTACCGACCCAAGATGAACGAAGCGGTAGAAGCGGCTAACAAGAACATCAAGAAGATTGTTCAAAAAATGGTTGTAACCTACAAATATTGGCACGAGATGCTACCCTTTGCTCTTCATGGTTATCGCACATCTGTCCGTACTTCAACAGGGGCTACCCCTTTCTCTCTAGTATATGGCATGGAGGCAGTTCTCCCCATAGAAGTAGAGATCCCATCAATCTGGGTATTGATGGAAGCTCAGCTCACTGAAGCTGAATGGTGTCAAAGTCGACACGACGAACTGAACCTGATCGAAGAGAAGAGAATCACGGCACTATGCCACGGTCAGTTGTATCAACAAAGAATGAAGAGGGCGTTCGACAAAAAGGTCCGACCTCGTGTCTTCAGAAAAGGAGACCTCGTGCTCAAGAAGATACAATCATTTCTCACTGACTCTCGGGGCAAATGGACCCCGAATTATGATGGCCCCTATGTGGTCACGAAAGCTTTCTCAGGCGGCGCCTTGAGACTTGCAACCATGGACGGAGAGGAATTTGCCTACCCCACGAATGTTGATGTAGTCAAGAAATACTTCGCCTAAACTAAAAAAAAAAAACGTCTCGGTGGATTGAAAACCCGAAAGGGCGGTCCAAGCAAAAGTTAGAGACATGAAAAAAATCATCCCGATGGATTGGAAATCTCATAGTACAATCCAGGCAAAAATTAGGGATAATGGCAAGTAACTATGTTCAACAGAGGAAAATCCCTCAGCAGCAGTTACAACATCATCTATCGGAGGAAATCTCCAGTCAAAGATCATCTTCGACGGAAGCTCAGGATGCCCCGAATTCAAAGTTGGTAGAAGGATAGTGGTCGTTATGTTTCAACGTAGCCCTTTTCCCTGTAAATTACCATTTTCTAACTTTGTATATACTCTTTGGAATCACGCATTTGGCTGATCTCCATCTTATCAATAAAATTTGAGCCTTTGTGCTTTTGTTTGTAATTCTTAGCTTGTTTTAGCTTTACAGAACGACGTTGTTTAAACTTAATCAGCGATTCTTGAAATAAAACAAAAATGAATTTACTTGTTAAAACTTTTTCTGCTTTTAAATTAAAGATGGCAATTTCTTTTAACTGTTGAACATCAGAAGAACATCGATCGCTTCTCCCGAAGTAAGTGGATTTCAAAGTGCAGAATCAAAGTACTCCTTCTAAGCCAGTATGCCTGAATGAAGGGATCAACTGTGTCAGAGACCTTGTTTCGTCTGACACTCCTCGGCCGAGTTCTCATCTCCTAAGCCCGATCGACATAGCTCCCCGCGTGGACTATCTCTCCTAAGCAAGGTGGAATTGCTATTTTGAATCAACGGTACTTCTTCGCCCCGCGATGGCCGAGTATCCAATTGTGTTCATCCATTAGTCTGTATGTCGCGTCTGTTTTGTCAGCATAAACATACATACTTCATGCATTTTATTTGCGTTCGCATTTCGTATTGCATCACTATCACTTGAGTCGGTCTTGTCCCCTAGTGATAAACAATTTTCTCAATCGAGTTTGTCAGTTTTTTCCTCGTCAGGAAGTGTTGCGTCTGCACAATCTCGCCACCAGTGTATCTTTAGATCAGAGTCGGCACTTGGCCACTTTGATAACTTGAACCTCTGAAAGATCAGAGAACCTTCACCAAATGTCACTCTTCGCCATTGAAGATGATATCCTCGTTTTCCCGGATTAAGGAAAATCCACAGAGAAAGCCTCGTGATCAGAGATTCGGCAGCATGCCAGTTTTGCTCCGAAAGGATCGCTGATGAAAAGGTCATCGGCCCCACAAAATCAGACCCCATCATATGGCGTTTCTCTGGGAAGATCCCGAGAAAAGTATGATGAAAGATCCCAAACGAAAACAGTCTCTCAAGAGACTCGCTTTCCCCAGTAGAATCGACAGATGGCGTCTCCAACAGAGAAGTTTGTACACCTCTACAACTCAGACGAATGGGTTCCCCAGCAAGTCTGACATCAAAACTTTTTCCACTCAAATGGCATCTCCCCAGGAAAATTCGGCGAGAAGTTTGAGGAAAGCCACTACGAATAGCGTCCCTTGTCAGTAAAGTTTGTTTATAAAAGAAACTAAGACCAGTTCTTGGTAAGGAACCAGGATCGAGGGGAAGTTTAAATCAGAAACTAAGACCAGTTCTAGGTAGGAAACCAGGATCGAGGGGAAGTTCAAATCAGAAACTAAGACCAGTTCCTTGGTAGGAAACCAAGAACGATGGGAGGTTTATTTCAAAAGAAAACTGAGACCAGTTCCTTGGCTGAAGACCAGGATCGAGGGGAAGTTTACCTTTTCTAAGCATTATTGCTTAGTTAAAGAAGATGAATGTGTAAGCTACCATTCATAACCACCATCAAAATTTCGGATATTCCGATATTTAATCCTCTTGCACCCCGAATGCTCGAATCCCTTCGTCATTCATACCTTCGGGTCCAAGAAGATTAAATAGGGGCATCTGTAATACCCCAAATTTTGACCACTTAGATTTCCCATCATTGTGAAAATCATCATCACAATATGGATGTACCTTTATGCTTCATCAGTCTCCCCAAAGATGGGTGAGCATCCAATACAATCAAAATTAGGGTTTCAAGCCCTCTCTGAGCTTTAGACAAAGGATCAATCAAGAAATGACATGATCTTAAACTTGTCTAATCTCTCAAACATCCACAATGGATCAAAAAGGACTCCGACTTCAAGGATTAAGCACAAGGCTGCTCCCTTCTAGGTGGATCAAGTCTCAAGATCGACAGTGTCACCAAATTAGGGTTTTGGTCGACCAGGGCCTCCAGATGGAAATTTCATCTGGACACAAGCCATTGATCCAAAACATAACCTAATATACTCCATGAAACCTCATGAACCCATGCATCAAGTCAATTTTGCCTCAGGGGATGCATTCATCAAAAATCAGGAATTAAGGTTTCTTGACCTAATTCACCCCTAAGTTGACTTTTGGGATAAACCATGAGCCAAGACCTCAAGAGATGATTTGAGGGTCTCTAATACACCATGTTGATCCATTTGGAACAATGGATTGATCCAAGAAGCTTGAGCAACAAGTTTCATTTTCATCTGCACCACAATTAGGGTTTTAAGGGAAAAGTCAACTGTAACTTTGACTTTTGACCAAGGCATGCTCCCAAACCCTAATACATGATTGAATATACCCTATGACACCCATGGAACATGTCCATCAAGTTTGATTTAGGTCAAGGACATGATTTCCTGAAGAATTGCACAGTTTGGAATTCATTTGATAAAAAGTCAACTGTGCACAAAAGTCAACTTTGACTTTTTGAGATTTTTCACCAAAATGGATTTTCAACCCTAAAATGATGTTAATGTATGATTTGAAACAACATTCATCAAGAAAAATCAAGAAAAGTGAGATAACTTGTAAAAGGGGTAACCATAAAACTTAGAAATTTTTCTAAGTTAAAAATAAAGTGGCAAAGGTACCAACTTTGGAGGACTATAACTCCTAAACCACAAGGCCATTTTTTCTCATCCAAAGATGGATTTGTAGCCCTCACTATCACCTACAAAAACTTCAACTACAAGTCATTCCAATTCATTAAGGATTTTGAGTTATGGAGTGATCAAAGTGGCTGAAAAGTGAAAATGTCACTTTTTCCAACACTTAGTGAAATTTTCACTAAGTCAGAATTCTGCTTCACTTTTTGCCAAATGTAGGGGGATTTTTCACTTGGAATCAAAAGAGATCAAAACCAAACTTGTTCAAACAGTTGTTGTATCATGTTAGGGCTTTCCAAAATGGCCAAGAACATTGCCAAATTCAACCTACATCATGAGATACAACATTGGCAAGTTGCCTTGCTGAAATCTGTCAAGGCAAGGCAGAATTTGCATTTTGGCTCGATTTGCCAAAATCAGCCAATTGCAATTGCTCCAATCCACTTGGACACCTCAGAGGATTGAATCCAAAGGGGACAATCACTGAGCCAAGCCTCCAAGGTCCAAGGAACAAGGAATAGCATGTTGAACCTAGAATGGCCAAAATAGGGACAAGACTTCAAATTTGGAATGAGGCATTCAATGGAACCATCAAGGTGGCATGGACTGAGCCATTCTCATCTGAAATCAGTCAAGACTTATCCAAGACCAAGGGGACCAAAGCTCTGTGCCCTAACCTCTAGTCAATGGCTAGAGGAGACTTTCATTTCCATTGGCCAACATTGAGGAAACCTACTTACCAGCTGCCATGCACTATTCCTTGCAGAACAAACTTGCTCTACTATAAATAGAGCTCAATTGTGGTCAGTTTAAGTACACCAAAGCCATCTAACAGATGTTTTCCTCAAAATCTCTTTCTCTTGGCAAAAATGCCTTTCTTAGCAAGGTAGCTATCGGGTTTTGAGTTTGAGAGCAATTCTGCACAAACCAATCACTCACACACCTCACATACATCACATATGAGCTGATCAAACACTCACATAACTTCTGAAACATCAAAATCTCAAAATCACTTGCCATCCACACAAGTTTGAAGTGAAGTTGCAGCTGAGATGCCATAAACTGATCCAGTCCATTTCAATTCAATCCAAGTGTTCAAACACACTCCATATGGTGTAGGGAAGCTGTTCAGATCATCACAACTCATCTGTAACACCTCCAACCCAGAATTTGATTTGCTCTTGCTGTCACGACTTGGAGGTAAGCACATACTTGGTCGTCTCTCAATCTATGCATATTTCCTCGCACAATAATTTGGCCATATGTTCATAATCATGCATGGAATGTTTTCCCTCAATTAATTGCATTGTTTGAATCGTGTATCAAAAATCCTAGCCTTCATGCAGAAATTAAGGTTCTTGAGGTCTCTTCGTGATTTCTTGTTGTATGTTTAATTTAAATGAAATTAAAGTACATAGACATGATCGTGAGGTTGAGACGAGCATAATGATATGTGGATTGTATGATATGGTTACGTATTCATGGAGATTGGATAGAAAATGCATATCTGGGCAAACTGAAAAACGCGCGTGTTCTTGGTGTTGTTCTTGGCGCCATTTTCATATATTTGAATATTTGAATTTTGTGATTTTTGTTTAATTGATTCAAAAATTAATTTCTCTCTGAGCTTTAATGATTTTGAGTTGATTCTTTTTTTAATAATTCACAAAAATGTTAAAATATTTTATTTTCACAAAAAATCCCAAAAATATTATTTATTTCATATAATTGATATTTTTGTAGAGAATTAATATTTTGATTGTTTTTGGCATTTTAAATATTTTTTCTACATTGATTTTGCAACTTTTAATGCTTTCTAATTATTTTGTAGGCCAATACTTAATTTTTGAAGCATTAATCCAAGATCACAATTTGTTTTCCATGTGTTAAACAATTTTTGATCATTTTAATTGAATTTTTATTCAATTAAATACATTTTTGAAAACAAATTAGGGTTTTGGATTAATTCAACCCTTATAAATCATTTTCAAAACACTTTGGGCCTCTATTAGAGTGTAAGACCCAATCCTTTTTTTGACCAAATCATCTTTGGGCCTCACTTATTGTATAAGTCCCGATACCGTCAAAAAACAAACGGCGCGATCGTCGCCATTTCAAAAATCATCTGGGCCTACCCTCGAGTAGTAAGACCCATTTATTTTTCTTCAAAACTTTTTGGGCCTCTTGAGAGAGTGTAAGACCCATCCCCCCCTTGTACAAAAACTTTTTGGGCCTCACTCATGGTATAAGTCCCTCTGTACAAGTAAACGGCGCGATCGTCGCCCGTTTAAAATTAAAAACCATCTGGGCCTACCCTCGTGTTATAAGCCCCACTCTTTTCTTTAAACCTTTTTGGGCCTCTTGAGAGAGTGTAAGACCCATCCCTTTGTACAGAAAACCTTTTTGGGCCCCAGTCACTTGTATAAGTCCCGATGTACAAAGTCAAACAGTGCGCTCACTGATAAAACCCTGGGCCTCTCCTTGAGCTGTAAGCCCCAAATATTTCTTTTTCAAAGCACTTTCTCCTTTGATTTTGAATATACTGTTGTTTTTATCTTTCTTTGTTGAACAACTAACCAAACAGCATGGAAGCACTACAACCGAGTAAGTGGTTATCGCTTTCATTTACTGCTTTCATATTATAAACTGTATTGTGGGGCTGCTCACTGTAAGTCTCCTTTCATAAACTCATATCTATTGTGTAATAATAGTATAGATATTTAGAGTTTCCCAGGAAATTACGTCTAGAACTAGGTGACGCCGTTTCAATTATTCGTAGAAATAGACGCCTAGATCCCCAATAGGAGCACCAGATACAGTATTCTCTTCGGCTGTCCTCCTTAGGAATCGTCAAGAAATTCTATTCCCCAGAGATGAATTATTCTCGGTGAAACTTCTCTTGAATTTCTTCAAACCTCCAAACTGTTCAAACTCTCTTGAAAAGATAAAAGTTGCTGGATAGTAAACCTAGCACGTTTACCAGTGGTTTTATCTTTAAAAGAGTTTTCTTGAACTTTTCTTTGGTTTGGGACCCACGGGCTTCTTAAAAGCACCGGCCTCCTCTTGGGCATTATTCAAGGACCCTACGGCTTCTTAGAAGTATTCACAGCCTCCTCTTAGGCTTCGTATAATGATCTCTTCCTCCGGGAATGATAACCTCCTCTTGGGCATCGTACAAGGACCCGTCGGCTTCTTAAAAGTTTCCAGCCTCCTCTTGGGCTTCGTACAAATTGTCCCGACGACTTCCTAGAGGTATAGGAATAGAACCTAGTCATCCTCATAGAACAGTCCTTTCATAGAGTCTACTACTATTTCTCGAAGCATAGTACAAAAGATAAAACTCTAGACTTGGACAATCTAACTTCCTTGAGTCTCAAAGACTTTCTCAAGCACCCTTCGTTAAATAGAAAGGAAACCCGCAGACTCGGATAGTCTCAATACCCTTTGGATTTCCCGTTTCCTCAAAAAGAAGGAAATATCCCTGATCCTCAAATCAAATCCCTGAGTACAGTGTTGCTCATATAAGAACTGATTTTCTCTTTTTAAATTAGTATATTGGATCTGTCACTCAACTGAAACAGTTACAATAGCCTCTATCTCGGGCTTTATACGAGATACCAAAAGACTCCATCGTCGGGTCAAAACCTTTTCGCCTCTCTCTCGGGCTTTGTACGAGATACAAAAACACTCTCTTACTGAGTATAAAAGATTCTCCAACTTAGTCAACTCTTTGCTAGCCTCCTCTTAGGCTTTGTATAACGATATGCCCCACTGGGTCAAAAACTTTTAGCCTCTCTCTCGGGCTTTGTACGAGACACAAAATAGCCTCCTCTTAGGCTTTGTATAATGATTTTCCTAGCGGAAATTAGCCTCCTCTCAGGCTTTGTATAAGAAAACCACTGGTTGATCCAATCGACCTTTTAGCATCAAAGTTGTGCCTCGTTCACAGTACACAAACATCAACAACTCCTTTCCCTTCATCTAATCGCTGTAAGCGGCAAGCCTCTGGATCATCTATATCCATGCCACTGTCCCTCTTTTAGCATGAGAAATTCCTAAGGAAAGATGGCATTGCTCTACACTGAGTTAAAGTCTTCTCCTTCAGGTTAAAACCCTTTCTTCGGAAATTATGGCATTGCTCGGATCCGCGTATCCCAGTTAAAGTAATTCTCCTTCTCCCCTCTTTAGAGATGACAAATTCTCTCTAAAGTCGAGGTCTTTCAGCTTCACGTCTTGGGCTTTGAACAAGACACAAATAGACCTTTCAGCTTCACATCTTGGGCTTTGAACAAGATACAAACCACCTTTCGCTTCACGTCTTGGGCTTTGAACAAGACACCAAAACACCAATTTCCTCCCATAGAATAGGAGGAACTACGAACGCTCTGATTTCCCTGTTTCGGTAAACGGGAATACGTAGGCATAAAATCGAAAGAAAAGATCTTAGCGAGCGCAATCAACAAAAAACCCAAATCCCATATCTCCATCAATTAAAAGCAGTAATTCAAAAGCATCAGTCCTAAACATCCTAATCCTTATTCCCCGCCAGAAACCCTTTGCCTAGAAAAAAGAAAGAAAGAACTGTATTGGCGAAATACGAATAACCAGTACAAAGGCCCCCCCACATTGATAGCATCCGTAACCTAACACACCGCTGTTTAAACTCAGTATGCAAGCAGGGTTAATTGGAGACATCTATTTCCCTTCCTTATTCAGCTCACAATAGGATAAAAAATGAATCGACCTGTAGTTTTAAGCTCAACCGCAGAGAGCGACCAGCGCTTAAGAACCGCGTCCAAAATCGCTCGCTACAGAAAAGTGGCGCCCACCGTGGGGCCAGTTTTTATTTCACCAAGACCCGGAAGGACAGATTCCACCAAGACCTTCTTTCCCGTTGAACTTTGTTGAGAGTAACCTGAAGCTTTTCAGTTTTCGTCATGAAGTACATGACAGATTCCCTCGGCGGAAGAATTCCGTAACGAGGATAAGGCATCTTTAGCTTGAGAGCTCTAGTTTGTACCCAATGGAGATAAGGCTCCACCGAGACACAGTCCAGTTTTCCCAGAGACTCTCGTCCTTTCTTATGAACGTGTTTCCAAGCGTGCACTATTTTCATCTTTAGTGCTCTGTCACTTTCTCCTTCCTTGAAGAAAAGACCTTCCAGATGAACACCCAGTGGGATGTGTCTCATCGGGTATCCAAATTGACGAAGAACCAATATCGGATGGTAGTTGATTCCTCCCTTAGTTCCTATAAGGGGTACGTTGGGGAAGTTTCCACAACGATCAATGATTCTGATTCCATCATAGATCCTATTACACCAATCTATATCAGAGTTGGTGAGGGACATGATTTTCTGCGACCAACGTAAGGCACTCTTGCAATCCCAAAAAGCAGCAGACTTGGGCAAGTGGGAAATGAACCATTTGTAAAGAAGAGGTACACAACACGTGATCTCCCCTCTGCTGTACAAATTTCCCAAGTGTACAGAATGATACGCATCTGCGAGCAAAGTCGGCACAGGGTTTCCAATGAGAAAAACCTTAATGGAATTAATATCGACGAAGTTATTGATGTTGGGAAACAAAAATAACCCGTAGGTGAGCAAGACAAAGATGCTTTCAAAAGCAGTCACGTTCCCTATACTGGCAAAATACAGGGCTTTCTTCGTCAAGAACTGGGCTGGCAAACCTTGGATGCCACCCTTAGCGGTCATGTGAGTCCTGACCTCAGACTCATCCAAATGAATTGCTCTTGCAATGGCCTGATTCTTTGGAATTTCTTCCAGTCCAGAAAATGGAGATCGATCAGTGATATGTAGATCGATCAGATGAGAATACTCCTCCAGCGTTGGTGCTAGCTGGTAATCCGGGAATGTGAAACAGTGATAAACCGGATCGTAAAACTGAATGAACGCATCCATGATTCCCTCAATCACATGGACTCTTAACAGAGGTAGCAGACCTCCATACTTGGCTCTGAAAGCCTCAGGGTTAGTGATCATACTTGCTAACCTTCTCAAATCCTCAAACTTTGGAACCTTGAAGGTATACGTATGAGTTCTCCTTCTACCGAAATCCATTAGTGCAATCCCTTTCTCTGATATTTGCAATCACAATCTTAGTTTAATTTGAAAAACAGAGAGACTAGAAGAGAAATTTTTTGAATGTTTTAATGTTTTTTAAATGAATGCATGAATGCAGCACACAAAAACATAGAAAAAACATGGGGTCAAAGGGTCGTTGTCATGAAGTCAAGGCTCTACCCATCCCCAAAGGTTTATACTAAGGTGATTTTTGTACCTGTACTCATTATCATCAGCTCATCTCAGGAAAGTAAAACAACAAGCGGATCGCCAACGAGTTGTAGAGCAATCTTAGAGTAAGTGCCATTCACCGAGAATAGATCACCAGCCTCAAATGAGGGTAGTATCGCGTAACAACTATTCCCGATAGTTTCCGCACTACAAAAGGGTTTGGCTCCTCAGCTTCTCAGACATCACAATCGGCCCATTGTCTAGGTGAGAGAATGGGTTGCATTGGTCAGCCTCCACTGAGGTTGATGGTCGACCTCGTCGCCATCACTTATCTTAAGTGTATACTCAATCTTTCCACATGCGGCATCACACGCATTCCCATTAGCAGAAAAATAAACATGTATAGCAATTAGGAAAAGCAGTATATATATTTGTACTAAACATCCTAGACCTTTAAAGCTATGAATCCTAAGTTCCTGACAGAAATGGGTTCCCCGGCGGAAGCCCCAATCTGTGGTATCACACAAGAGATGAAAAAGGAAGAAGGAAAACAGAGACGGGCCCCACGGTGGGTGCCATTTTTCTGTTGGCGGCCACCGCCATGAAAATGACTTACCCAAGGTTTAAATTGTAAGAAAGAAAGAACCGGCCCCATGGTGGGCGCCATTTTTCTGTAGCGAGCGATTTTGGACGCGGTTCTTAAGCGCTGGTCGCTCTCTGCGGTTGAGCTTACTACAGGCGATTCATTTTTTATCCTATTGTGAGCTGATGAAGGAAGGGAAATAGATGTCTCCAATTAACCCTGCTTTGCATACTGAGTTTAAACAGCGGTCTGTTAGGTTACGAATGCTATCAATGTGGGGGGCCTTTATACTGGTTATTTGTATTTTCGCCAATACTGATTTCTTTCTTTTCACATTGACAGAAGGTTTCTGGAGGGGAACAAGGATTAGGATGTTAGGACTGATGCTTTTGATGAGAGTATGGGATTTTGGGTTTTTGTTTAGTGTGCTCGCTAAGATTTTTTCTTTCGATCTTATGCCTACGTATTCCCGTTTACCGAAATAGGGAAATCAGAGCGTTCGTAGTTCCTCCTATTCTATGGGAGGAAATGGGTGTTTTTGGTGTCTTGTTCAAAGCCCAAGACGTGAAGCAGAAGGTGGTTTGTATCTTGTTCAAAGCCCAAGATGTGAAGCTGAAAGGTCTATTTGTATCTTGTTCAAAGCCCAAGATATGAAGCTAAAAAGTCTTCACTTTAGAGAGAATTTGTCATCTCTAAAGAGGGGGTTGTTTGTCACAATTGTTGGGTGACTGACTGTAAAGGAGGATTACTTTAACCGGGATACGCGGGTCCTAGCAATGCCATAATTTGCTTTATAGGGGATTTTAACCTGAAGGAGAAGACTTTAACTCAGTGTAGAGCAATGCTATCTGTCCTTAGGAATTTCTCATGCTAAAAGAGGGACAGTGGCATGGATGTAGATGATCCAGAGGCTTGCCGCTTATAGCGATTAGATGAAGGGGAAGGAGTTGTTGATGTTTGTGTACTATGAACGAGGCACAACTTTGATGCTAAAAGGTTGATTGGATCAACCAGTGGTTTTCTTATACAAAGCCTAAGAGGAGGCTAATATGTGTCTCGTACAAAGCCCGAGAGAGAGGCTAAAAGGTTTTTGACTCAGCGAGGGAGTCTTTTCGTATCTCATATAAAGCCCGAGATGGAGGCTATGGTTTGTTTGGCTCAATAAGAACCCTTTTGTATCTCGTACAAAGCCCGAGATGGAGGCTAAAGGGGTGATTGACTCAACAAGGGAGTCTCTTATGTGCCTCGTACAAAGCCCGAGAGAGAGGCTAAACGTTGTTTGACTCCGCCGGGGAGAATCATTGTACAAAGCCCAAGAGGAGGCTAAGGTAACTGTTTAAGTGACAGGTCCAGTATACTGATTTTGAAAGAGAAAATCAGTTCTTATATGTGCAACACTGTACTCATGGATTTGATTCAAGGATCCAGGTTATTCCTGTTCTTTAAGGAAGCGGGAAATCCGAAGGGTATTGAGACTGTCCGAGTCTATGGGTTTCCTTCCTATTCTTGAAGGGTGCTTAAGAATGTCTTTGAGACTCAAGGAGATTAGACCGTCCAAGTCTAGAGTTTCATCTTTTGTACTATGCTTTGAGAAACAGTAGTAGACTCTATGAAAGGACTGTTCTATGAGGATGACTAGGTTCTGTTCCTATACCTCTAGGAGGTCGTCGGGACAATTTGTACAGAGCCCAAGAGGAGGCTGGAAACTTTCAAGAAGTCGATGGGTCCTTGTACTAAGCCCAAGAGGAGGCTATCATTCCCGGAGGAAGAGATCATTATACGAAGCCTAAGAGGAGGCTGTGAATACTTCTAAGAAGCCGTAGGGTCCTTGTACTAAGCCCAAGAGGAGGAGGGGTTGCTTTTAGGAAGCCTGTGGGTCCTTGTACGATGCCCAAGAGGAGGCCGATTGCTTTTAAGAAGCCGATGGGTCCCCAAACCACGAGAAATTCAAGGCAAGCTATTCACAAGGAACAGATCAAGTCAGGAAAGTTCGAAAATTTGGAAGAAACTAAAGAGATGCAATTCACAGAGAAGAGATCATCTCTGGGGAGTAGAGTTTCTTTGACAAGTGCTTTTAAGAAGCCTGTGGGTCCTTGTACGATGCCCAAGAGGAGGGCGATTGCTTTTAAGAAGCCGATGGGTCCCCAAACCCCGAGAAATTCAAGGCAAGCTATTCACAAGGAATAGATTAAGTCAGGAAAGTTCGAGAATTTGGAAGAAACTCAAGAGATGCAATTCACGGAGAAGAGAACATCTCTGGGGAGTAGAGTTTCTTTGACAACTTCTACGAGTGACAGTCTATGAAAGGGTTCACAAAGAATGCTGCCTTTCATGTCTCCATATTGTTTAACCCCAAGAGGAGGGAAGATTGTGTCTGGTAATCCTATGGGGATCTAGTTTATACTATTTCTAAGAGTGATCAACGGGCTTAATGCTAGACGTAGTTGCCGGGGAAACTCTAAATATCTATACTATTATTACACAGTTGATATGAGTTTATGAAAGAAGACTTACAGCGAAACAACCCCACCATACAATTATATGTATATGAAAGCGGTAAATGAAATCGTATAAACACTTACTCGGTTGTAGAGCTTCCATGCTGTTTGGTTAGTTGTTCAACAAAGAAAGATTGAAAACAACAGTATATTCAAAATCAAAGGATAAAGTGCTTTGAAATAAAAAGATTTGGGGCTTACAGCTCAAGGAGAGGCCCAGGGTTTTATCAGTGAGCGCACTGTTTGAATTTATACATAGGGACTTATACAAGTGACTGAGGCCCAAAAAGGTTTTCTGTACAAAGGGGTGGGTCTTACACTCTCTCAAGAGGCCCAAGTGAGTTTTAATAAAAGAAATGAGTCTTACTACTCGAGGGTAGGCCCAATGGTTAATTTTGAAAATGGCGACGATCGCGCCGAGTTTTTGGAAACACCGTGGGACTTATACAAGTGACTGAGGCCCAAAATTTTGGTATTTACAAAGGGATTGGGTCTTACACTCTATTAGAGGCCCAAAGAGTCTTGAAACATTTGAGTATGATTAAAAATCAAAGAAACCCCAATTTTCACTTTTTAAAAGTAATTTTTCAAAGAAAATTAATAAAAAATGACAAAAAAAATCAAATAAGTTTAAATAAACCACTTGAGATTTTTGGTTAAGGTTTGAAAAATGAGGTTTTAATCACAAGATGATTTAAAACTTATTTAGTTTTGATTTTCAAGATGAATATTCACTTTTAAAATGTTTAAAAACAATTAAAAATGAATTTATTCACAAAAATACCAACTATATTAAATAAATAATATAAATTTGATTTTTTTGTAGAATAAAATATTTTACTATTTTTGTGATTTTTCAGAAAAAGAACCAATAAAAAATAATCAAAATTGAGGGAGTTATTAATTTTCCAAATCATTAAAAAATAATATGAAAAATGAGAAAATATGAAAAAGTGATAAAAAAAAGAGGGGTTTGGGTCTTACACTCTATTAGAGGCCCAAAAATGTATTTTTGTACAAAATATGGGGCTTACAACTCAGGGAGAGGCCCAATAGTTTTTTTGTTTGAAAATGGCGATCGCGCCGAGATTTTTAACGTATCGGGACTTATACAATAACTGGGGCCCAAAATTGTTTTGTTAAAAAAGAGTTGGGTCTTACACTCTAATAGATGCCCAAGTGTTTAAAAATGAAAAGAAATGAGACTTACAGCTCAAAGAGAAGCCCAGTTGATTTTCGTTTGAAAATGGCGATCGCGCCGAGGTTTTCTTTTAACGCAGAGGGACTTATACAATAAGTGAGGCCCAAAATTGTTTTGGTTAAAAGGGGATTGGGTCTTACACTCTAATAGAGGCCCAAAGTGTTTGAAAAAGATTTGTTAGGGTGAAAATCAAAGAAACCCCAATTTCATATTTTTAAGGCATTTTTCCAAGAAAAATTAAGTAAAAAAATGATAAAAATATCAAATAAAAATCATTAAATAATGATTAAAGTTTATGAAAAAAATATTTTATCCACATAAATATTTAAAATCATTTTGGTTTTAAAAATCAAGAAAAAAGAAATCATTTTAAAAGCATTTAAAACAATTTAAAACACTATTTTTAAATATATTAAAAATAATCTAAAAATAATACTTTTTTTGTGATTTTTTTGTGGATTAAAATATTAGGGGGTATGAATTGGAAAATGATGATTTTTTGCTATGTAAAAAAAATTGGTTGAGTTTTGAAAATAAAAAGTAAGAAAAAGATGAAAGATGTCACAATATCATCTCCGACATCTCTTATGGGGTAAAAACTAGTACCGAAACTTTAATTTTCAACACGTTTTTTTATCAAATTTCAAACACTCATAACTCTCTCAATTTTTATCGGAATCAAAATCCGGAAGTACCTATCTTGACTGATTTTTCGCAAGGAATCTGATGGTACCACACATACACACTGAAACTCGACGTACGAAACACGCAAATCGAAAAACCAGAACTGCTATTAATTCGAAATATCGTTCCGCGTCGAATTTCCAACACGCGTAACTCTCTCAATTTTCATCGGAATTGAAATCCGTAAAAATCTATCTTGACTGATTTTTCTCCAGGAATCCAATGGTATTATTCACGTACATGGAAAATCAACACACAAAACGCAGAAAAAAAAAAAAACAGAACTGCACGTTGTTTTCGGCGCCGTTTCGCGTCAAATTTCCAACGCGCGTAACTCTCTCAATTTTCATCGGAATTGAAATCCGTAAAAACCTATCTTGACCGATTTTTCGCAAGGAATCCAATGGTGTTACTCATGCACACTAAAACTTAATGTACAGAACACACCAATCAAAAAACCAGAACTGGACATGATTTTGAAACAACCAAAATTCCACATAAAAACATGTTAAAATGCAAACAGTGGGAGGATCACAACATACACATTAAGGACTACATTCTTGCCTCAAGAATTGTTCAATATGATGCATGTATGTGGACAACAAAGGAAAGCATGATTCAAAGAATTCAAGTTGTGAATTTTACCTCTTTTTTGGAGATTTTGGGCAACCTACCAAGTGCTTTGTTCCAAAAATGATTTGATGCTTTGGACAACCTCAAATGACCTCTTAGAAGCTTTTAGGATGGTTGGAATCGGCTGGAAACCTCTGGAGCAAGTTTGAGCACTTTCTCGCAAAATGGTCAAAAGTGGCCAAAATGCCAACTCTCTCAAATGGTGTTCCAGATGTGTGGCACCATTTGGGACAGTTCAAGGATGATATTTAGAGTGTGTTTGAGGTTTTATCTGGTTTGGAAAGTGACTGAATCAAGACATGGTTTAAAAAATGCAAAAAGTGCCATTTTGAGGTTTTGAGAGGTGACTTTGTGATGTTGGTGTTATAGGTCACTTGTGAGAGTTTGGATCACCTACATATGATGTTTATGAGGTGCTAGGATCATGAGCTGTGATGGAAATGCTCTCTAACTCAAAAACTCAGAATTTCCATACTAAAGAAGGCATTTTGGAGTGAAAGAGAGAATTTGAGGAAAGCATCTGTTTGATGGCTTTGGTATACTCAAACTGAGCACAAATGAGCTCTATTTATAGTAGAGCAAGTTTGTTTTGCAAGCAATAGTGAATGGTGGCTGCAGCAGAGGTTTGGCCAATGTTGGCCAATGAAAATCCAAGTCTCCTCTAGCCATTGACTAGAGGTTAGAGCACAGACTGCTGGTTCCCTAGTTGTTGGAGAAATCTTGACTGAATTCAGTTGGAGGAAGATCAATTCATGCCACCTTTAAGCATCCATTAAATGCTCCAAACCAAAATTGGAGTTTTGTCCCTCTTTTAGGGATTTCTAGGTTTTGGCATGCTTTTTTTTTTGTTCCTTGGACTTGGGAGGTTCATGGATCAGATCATCCCACTTGGATTTGATCCTTAGATGTTTCCAAAATGATGACAAGGCTTGAAAATTCGTGTGGCACAAAAAATGTGCAAATCTGCCCTGAAAAATTCAGCTGCAGCAAGCCTTTTTGTAAGATCCATAACTCCCTGCTCGAGTATGCTACATGGACATTCTAGGACTTTTCGGAAAGCTTAGATGACGTACTTCAACTTTGATGTTTGACACTAGACCTGGTTCAACTTGGATCATGGATAAAAACAGCCTTGAAGTTGGGACATTGTGCTGAAATTACAAAGCAGATTTTTGGCTAAGTGTTGAAAAATGTCAATTTTAGGTTTTTAGCCATTTTGATCCAACCATAACTCAAAATCCATGATGAATTGGGATGAAGTGTAGTTGACACTTTTGTAGATGGCCATGAGGGCTACAAATCCATCTTTGGATGGGGAAAAATGGCTTTGTGGTTTAGGAGTTATGATCCTCCAAAGTTGGTACCCTTGCCACTTTATTCCATAACTTAGAAAAATTTCTAAGTTTTTATGGTTACCCCTTTTACAAGTTATCCCACTTTCTTTGATTTTTCTTGATGAATGATGATTCCAATCACACATTAACATCATTTTAGGGTTAAAAAACCATTTTTATGAAAAATCTCAAAAAGTCAAAGTTTGACTTTTGTGCACAGTTGACTTTTTATCAGATGAATTCCAAACTGTGCGATCCTTTAGGAAATCATGTCCTTGACCTAAATCAAAATTGATGGACATGTTCCATGGGTGTTATAGGGTATATTTAATCGTGTCCCACGGCTTGGGAGCATGTCCTGGTCAAAAGTCAAAGCTACAGTTGACTTTTCTCGCGAAACCCTAACTGTGGTTCAGATGAAATTGAAACTTGTTGCTTAAGTTTCTTGGGTCAATCCATTGTTGCAAATGGATCAACGTGGTATGTTGGAGACCCTCAAATCATGTCTTGAGGTCTTGGCTCATAATTTGTCCCAAAAGTCAACTTAGGGGTGAATTAGGTCAAGAAACCCTAATTCCTGATTTTTTATGTATGCATCCCCTGAGGCTAAATTGACTTGATGATGGGGTTTATGATGTTCCATGGAGCATTTTAGGTTATGCTTTGAAGCATTGGCTCATGCACAGGGGAAAATTTCCATCTGGAGGCCCTAGTCGACCAAACCCTAATTTGGTGACACTAGCGATCCTGAGGCTTGATCCACCTAGAAGGGAGCAAACTTGTGCTTAATCCTTGAAGTGGGAGTCCTCTTGATCCATTGTGGATATTTGAGAGGCTAGACAAGTTGAAGATCATGTTATTCCTTGATTGATCCTTTGTCTAAGAGCTCTGAGAGGGTTTGAAACCCTAGTTTTGATTATAGTGAATGCGCACCCATCTTTGGGGAGACTGATGAGGTACAAAGGTACATCCATATTGTGCTGATGATTTGCACAATGATGGGAAATCTTAGTGGTCAAAATTTGGGGTATGACAAGATTCAATGATAAGCTTGACCCTGAAAAGTCAAAGTTAGTTGAAAAGTTTACAGATCTGAATATCACCTTATCAGAATCTAAAGAATAAGAAGATTCAAGAGAAGTAGACAAAGATGTAGATTCTCCAGATTCAGATACAACCTTACCAGAAACTGAAAATAACCCAGCTCATCATAAGAAGAATCGATTAAATACTTCTCATTCTGAAGAATTAATTATGGGAGATAAAGTTGATCCAGTCAGAACTCGTTCATCATTCAGACATTCTGAAGAAACCCTTCTGGGTTTGGTTTCTCTGATAGAACCAACAACAGTTGATGAAGCTCTTAGGGAGAATGAGTGGATTTTGGCCATGCAAGAAGAACTGAATCAATTCACCATAAATGACATCTAGGATCTTGTTCAGAAATCCAAAAGTGTCCACGTCATTGGAACTAAATGGGTATTCAGAAACAAGTTAGATGAGAAAGGTGAGGTCGTAAGAAATAAAGCACGACTGGTTGCACAAGGTTATAGTCAACAAGAAGGGATAGACTATACATAAACCTTTGCACCAGTTTCCAGGTTAGAATCTATTCGCATTTTAATCTCATTTGCTATGAATCATGACATTACTTTATATCAAATGGATGTAAAGAGTGCATTTTTAAATGGATATATTTCTGAAGAAGTGTATGTGCACCAACCTCCTGGTTTTGAGAGTTCTGAAAACCCAGATTTTGTTTTCAAACTTAAAAAATCGTTATATGGTCTGAAACAGGCTCCTAGAGCTTGGTATGAAAGGCTAAGTAAATTTCTTTTGGAAAATGACTTTACCAGAGGAAAAGTGGATACAACACTCTTTTGTAAAACCTTTAAAAATGACATTCTGATTATTCAAATCTACGTTGATGATATTATATTTGGTTCTGCTAATATTTCCTTGTGCAAGGAATTTTCCAAGTTAATGCAGGTTGAATTTGAAATGAGTCTGATGGGAGAACTCGGATTCTTTATGGGAATTCAAATTGATCAACGATCAGAAGGAACATACATTCATCAGAGTAAGTATGCAAAAGAACTTCTGAAGAAATTCAATATGTCAGAAAGCAAACCTGCTAAGACTCCTATGCATCCGATATGCATTTTGGAGAAAAAAGAAGTAAGTAAAAAGGTTTGTCAGAAGCTCTATCATGGTATGATAGGATCTCTTCTGTATTTGACAGCTTCTCATCTAGATATTCTATTCAGCGTATGTCTTTGTGCTCGTTTCCAATCAGATCCAAGGGAAACTCACTTAATTGTTGTTAAGAGAATCATAAGGTATCTAAAAAGAACAACTAACCATGGCTTGATGTATAAGAAAACATCAGAGTATAAGCTTTATAGTTACTGTGATGCAAATTATGCTGGAGACAGATTGGAAAGAAAAAGTACTTCTGGAAACTGTCAGTTTCTGGGAAGTAACCTCGTCTCCTGGGTAAGCAAGAGACAATCAACAATTACTCTCTCAACTGCAGAAGCAGAATACATATCAACATCTTTGTGCAGTACTCAGATACTCTGGATGAAGAATCAACTTGAAGATTATCAGATACATGAGTGTAACATTCCTATCTTCTGTGATAATACTTTTGCCATTTGTTTATCTAAGAATCCTATTCTACATTCTCGGGCAAAATATATTGAAATAACACATCACTTTTTACGTGACTATGTTCAGAAGGGTACTTTTCAGTTAAAATTTATGGATACAGATCACCAGTGGGTTGATATTTTCACAAAACCCCTTGCTGAAGATAGATTCGTATTCATTCTGGAAAACTTATTTATCAAACCTTGTCTAGAATGAGATGATAATGTTTTAATGTGTCAGGCTACCAGAATGACTGATATAAGATTCTGATGTTAAGCAAAGTGTGTCAATTATTTTCTTATTGACTTTTTGATTCATGATACTTCTACAAGTTAGAAAATGTCCTGATCAGAAATTAGTCCAGTCAGATACCTCTTGGTATTCTTGACGTTGGAAACATCAAAACGTACTCTCTTGAAAACAAACGGCCATGATTATTTATGACACATATCCAAAATCAAATCATACCTACTGTTGAAGAGACACCTCGAGCGTTGTGATTTTGTGAGACTAGGTTTCAAGTAATTATTTCCTATAATCATGTTTAACACATTGGATTTGAAAATTTACTTGATAACTGTTTAAATCTTTACGTCTTCCTCCTATATTATGCATTCATAAAGATATGTGTAAGACAAAGATTTCTTGGAACTAAACACTTGTCTACCTTCCTTTATTCTTTGTCAGTTTCTGCTTTCTCTCTTTAGATTATACATTTATTTGTATTTATTGACTGATGTCATAATATTAATAACGTATACTGATCTGTGATCTTTTGGAGACTGATACACTCCTTTATCATTCTTTGCTCTTGTTTGTATCCCTTGTATTGGAAATGATGAATTACTCATCTCAATTCATCTTGTCTTTATTGCTACTTATTTCTATCACTCTTTGTTTTCTTTATATACCACACTTCTCCTCATAACCATTCATTTGTTTCTAAACTTGTTTTTCACTCTTATCCTTCTTGTTTCACTATGTCTATCAAAACATTTGCTGGCAATGATGAAATTATGGAGGTCATTAACGAGAAAAGACCAAATCTCCCAAGACTAAGAGACTCCGGTGTTTACATTTCCACCAGCATGCAAATTCAAGGTTGGTCAGGATACTATGCTATTCTGCATGGACCCATTTATCCTGTCATGGTGAAAGAATTCTGGAAATACGCACGGATTGGAGAAGACAACAATTTTGTCTGGTCTTCTGTTTTCGGTGTTCCAGTCATCATAACACCTACCTCCATCGCCCAAGCCATCAATTGTGTTCAATCTGGAGTGACTGTTGAAGACTTTCATATGAACTATTTCTTTGTTGAGGATCTCATTGGAATTCATGATGTGTCTTGAGACAGGTATGAACCCTATAATCCTGAAGGACTTCTTCCTGATGGAAATTTGTGGTTTCAACTCCTACTTACCATCTTTCACCCCAGAGGATTGGACAAAAGCACCTTGACTCATGATGATAAACTGTTTATCTATTTCATGATGTACAACGTCCGGGTGAATATTCAGCAAACCATCTTCAATCATCTGAAGAACTGTGTTGAAATCTCTAGAAATCAATACAAGTCCTTCATACCTTATGGAAGAATTCTGTCTTAGTTATTCTACAGGGCTGAAATCATCACTTTAGCCAAAAAACTTGGACCAGAGGATGCTAGAGATGAAAAAAGGTGTGAAATGGTTGATGAGGTGGAGGATTTCTGATAGCTGGTTGGCGGGTGTTTCATCATTGTTGGTCTCTTGGTTTCTTGGCCTCTCTTTCTCTTATCATTACTGTTCCTGTCCGTTGTTCTTGTTGTTTGTTTGTTTTCCTATTTTGGGATTTTGTTCCTGTACTGCGCCCATGGTGTTTTGCTTTTATCAATGAAGAATTTTCCTTATTTTCATTTATCAAGTTTTACTGCATTCCATTATGATTGCCATAAAAAGGAAGAAAAGTACTGAATTTAACTTATCTAAATTCTCTCAAATCAAAATGCTTTAGTTAATCTTTTGATTACCCTTTTTGATTATGACAAAAAGGGGGAGTATTAATATGGAAAAATTATTTTGATAAATATCTTGTTTCTAATCATAGCTCTAACATTCTAACACTTTAAATGGTATATCTTTTTATAATGTTTTTCAGGAAAAATATTTATATTGGCAAAATGACTCTGATATCAATCAGGCTCTGATTTACTTAATCAAGCCCTGTTATCAGAAAGCATTACCACTATAATCCAGCTTTAATATTTTGGATCTGTCTAGATCTTTGCAATCAGGCTCTATATCCCAAATCTTATAGGATTTTGTTAAGTCTTAGATTCAGGGGGAGCTTGATAAAGGGAAGTTTACTTTGAACTTATCTGAGTCAATTCTTATTATCTTCGTACAAAATTGTGTTATCAAAATACATTGTTTTGTCATTATCAAAAAGGGGGAGATTGTTAGAACAAGATTTAGTTCTGCAAGATATCTCTTTGTTTTGATAATAACAAAGTTGTATTTGTGTGATAACAATTTTGGTACACTAACGTTTGTTTTCTTAAGTATTGACAAACAGATGTTGACGCTGTTAAAGATAATTCTGACTATGATAAAGATAGCTTTGACTCTGATAGAGATCATGTGAAACATCACTCTCAAATTCTTAAATAGTCGCTTCTACGTCAAAGAAGCAAGATTGCTTCTGATCTACCGTGCTTCAAAAAGACTCTAAGAAGACAATATGTTGCTGCTACAATGTTCTCTTGGATTCTGGTTCTGAATTTAACTCTGATACTTATCTTCTGAAGACTAAGTGCTAACGACTCTGAAGACAAGGTTTTGATGAACAACGTTCTGAAGACTTTGAAGACTTAAGTTTCTGAAGACCAAGTTCTGAAGACTCTGAAGACAAGGTTTTGCAGAACAAGTTCTGAAGACTCTGAAGACTTATGTTTCTGATAACCAAGGGTTCTGAAGAAGGAGTGCTAAAGACTCTGAAGACAAGGTTCTGCTGAACAAGTTCTAAAGACTCTAAAGACTCAAGACTCTGAAGACTCTGAAGACTCAGTGATTCATTCTTCTGATCATGCTTCAATCATATCAATTCAGAAGCCTCTGATGGATATAAGAAGATGAAACGTTTGCGAGGGAAAATAGTACATAGTTCAGATCAAACACGTTCTTTTCCACTACCATTCCACTACCCTGATTTGGGGGTACAAAGGACAATTTCAATGTATGATTTTCATCCCAGCATAACGACATTATTTCAAGTCGCCAGTATTTTACTGATATTCCTGATCTGCCCTTCAACAGATCTTTTTCTGGCTATATATAGACTAGATCATTCAAAGAATCATGTGTGACACTAAGTGAAAAAGAGAGATATTCAAAATACTGATTCCTACGAGAAAGAACTCAAGAAATAGAGAAATCCATGAGTGAACAGTAAAGCACCTCAATACAAAGAAGAAGATTGTTCTTACTGTATAGACTCTCTCTAAGTTAGATTGAGCTAGAAATTATGTTTATATCAACTTATATAAGAAGCATTTCATTGTAAATATTTTATTTGATCAAATAGTTATTTGAATTCCTTAAGGGACCAGTTGTGTCAGAATCCTTAAGAAGAGACGGTTAGTCTGTGTATTGTTAGTCACCAGCAGTTGCTAGTGCAGTTGTAATCAGTTTGGTTATAGTGGATTAAGTCCTTGTGTATAAGGCGAAATCACCTTGGCGGGTGGACTGGATTAACTTGATAGATTTCAAGTGAACCATGATATATCGCGTGTCTTTCTCTATTGTTAGTCTATTTGTGATCTTTGTTTGAGTTTCACAAAAGCTTTCATTTTGAAAACCCAATTCAACCCCCCCCCCCCTAATTTCTTGTGTTTTTCTCACACCTTCACAAGTAAGCATGAAAAATTCGATTCATATACTCCATGAATACACCAGGTGCATTAGTAACTCCGAACGACATCACCACATACTCATAATGTCCATATCGGGTCCTGAAAGCCGTCTTCTGAATATCTTCATCTTTTACTCGTATCTGATGATAACCAGACCTCAAGTCAATCTTGCTAAACACACTGGCACCCACTAACTGATCCATCAAGTCATCTATTCTTGGAAGTGGATACTTTTTCTTAATTGTCACTTTATTCAGCTGTCTGTAATCGATACATAACCTCATATTGCCATCCTTTTTCTTCACCAACAAAACCGGAGCTCCCCAAGGCGATACACTTGGTCTCACAAATTTCTTTTCTAACAACTCTTCCAGTTGCTTCTTTAGCTCTGTTAATTCTGATGCCGACATACTGTATGGTGCCATAGAAATAGGTCTGGTACCAGGGACAAGATCGATAGTAAACTCCACTTCTCTCTCTGGCGGTACATCCATAATATCATCCGGAAACACTTTTGGAAATTCACGCACTATTTGCAATTCATTAATCACCGACTCACTCTTCATTGACAAGTATGCAAACAATGCAAGCACTTGAGCTTCTTCCTCTAAGAGATCTCTCAACTTTATACCAGATAGAAAACCATCTTCTTCCTCTTCCTCACGAGCAAGAAATCACACCGACTTGTTAAAACAATTAATATGAACATTATTGAACTCCAACCAGTTCATACCCAAGATTACATCAAGATTTCCCAACGACAAGCAAATAAGATCCACACCAAAGTCCTTATCAAAGATTGATAGTGGACAATTCAAACAAACTAAGGAAGTGGTCACTGATCCCTTTGCAGGAGTTTCGACAACCATCTCTCCCTTCATAGGAGAAACAACAAGGCCTAGCCTTCTCACACAATCAGCAGCAATAAAAGAGTGAGTAACACCATCGTCAATAATAGCAATCAAAGGCGTATTATTAATGTAACATGTACCTCTGATCAGTCTGTCATCACTGGAAGTCTGAGTCCTTGTCAAAGCGAACACTTTTCCTCCAGTTGAAGCTTGCTTCGACTTCTGGCAACGAGTACTAATATGGCCCTGTTCTCCACAGTTGTAACAAGTCACCATCTTAACTTTGCAGTCAGCAATCAGATGTCCTGCCTGCCCACACTTGAAGCATTTCTTTACATCACTCGTGCACTCACTGACACGATGACCTAGCTTACTACACCTGTAACACTTAAAAGGAGTAGGGGCACCTCCCCCACTCAGCTTCTTTCCATCAGCGTGTTTCTGTTTACCTTTCTCAGCTGGAGCTGCATAAGGCTTCCCACGGTTCATCAGTTGTTTTCCCCTCCTCTCGGCCAACCCTTTATAGTGAGTCGATCGAGCCTTGCTATCTTCCTCAAAGATCCTACAACAATCCACCAAATATGGAAACCTTCTGATTCGCTGATAACCAATCGCCTGCTTGATCTCAGGTCTCAATCCATTCTCAAACTTGACATATTTCGAGAACTCAGCAGTTGCCGCACTGTAGTGAGGGTAAAACTTAGCCAGATCTGCGAATTTGGCAGCATACTCCGTAACCGTCATGTTACCCTGCTTCAATTCCAGAATCTCAATCTCTTTCTTCCCTCGGACATCTTCAGGAAAATACTTCCTCAAGAACTCCCTGCTGAACACAGCCCAAGTGATTACCTCTCCTGTTGCTCCCAACAATTGACGAGTGCTAACCCACCAGTCATTAGCATCCTTAGCCAGGATGTGAGTACCTAACCGTACCTTCTGTGCCTCATAACATTCCATAATCTGGAAGATTCTCTCGATTTCCTTGAGCCAAGCCTGCGCTCCATCCGGATCATATCTTCCCTTGAAGGTAGGCAGTTTGTTCTTTTGAAACTCATAATTCTCACCAGCATGAGGCGGGTTTTGTACCGCCTGAGCAACAACCTACAAAGCAGTAGCAATAGTAGCATCGTTCCTTCCAACCATTCTAAATCTATTACGCATCAACAACAGAATACAATGGTTAAGGAATCGACATCGACAGTAATCAACTGTCACACAACAATGACTCGACAACTTGGTCGGACAGACCGACCTGCTCTAATACCACAATGTAACACCTTAAAACCCTGCATTAAATTATAATAAAATATCAGAGTAAAATAAAACATACAGCATCTAGGATGTCACATTCACCATAAACCTGCTCATACATTGTGATATGTAACACATGTCACCTATTAAAAATTACTAACAGTAATAATAATAATAAAACATGTCTGAAAATTCAACTCTTATTGCAGCGGAACATTAACAACTAGACAGTTTAATGATTCAAAGCATAATCATATTTTAAAGTAATTGTAAGAAACATCATATGAAAAGATATCCAAAATAACATAAAGGACATAAAAGCGTTCCATATCCCCAATATTACACATCAGAGCAGACGCCGACTCTAAACATAAAGTGAAGGACTTCGTCTTCACAAACCACAACTCCGCATTATTCTTGATTATCTGCACGTTACCCACGTGGAGGCAACATTCAAACAGAAGGGCACTACTACGAAAAACCCATTTAACGACGCCAGGTTTACAATGGACTCGTATCCCACCGTTGTAATAGGTTAAAAAATTTGCAGCTGATTTATAACGCCATATTTAACGACGGCCGATTTAGAAAATCGTTGTAATACATGGTGTGTAACAAGCTTCGATTCCTAGCAACTACATTTTTTTTCCATATTTTTACATTTTAAACACGCTTGTATTAAAACACCGTTGTAATACATGATGTGTAACAAGCTTCGATTCCCAACAACTACATTTTTTCCATATTTTTAGATTTTAAACATATATTTTATTTATTTTGTTAGTGTTACGGGGATTTATCCTCAAAACTCAAAACTCAAAATTCATCTTTGTTTTTCTATTTTTAAGTGCAAGAGAATATATAAAAATAAAAGAAAACTTCTTTAAAAATAAGCAAAATATATAATATATAAAAGAAAACTTTATTAAGATTTCAGATAAGAAGAGTACATTGATAATCATATATTACATATATTTATCAATGTCAGAGCCCATAGCTACAAATGCATCTTCATAATCCAGGACTCTCTCCTCATTTTCCTCATTAGAATCATAATAAACAGTCCTCATTTTCGTCTTTTTCTTTTTCTTCTTTAGCTTCTTGATCTTCTTCTTCTTCTTCTCCTTCCTTACCCTTAACGCATCCCTGACGTTGGCCGCTGGTTGGACCTCCTCATTTGGCGGCTGGCGTTGTTCATTTGTGCCCTCATTGGTGATGTTTCTAGCATTCTCATTTGTAGAACTCATTGTTACGAAGAATATATTATGAAGAAATGTAAAATTGTCTATTTATAGATGAGGTTGAAGATGAAAAGTCGGATAGTTTAATGCTTGCAATGATGATAACTTGTAAATGGTTGATATTCTGGAACGATATATTTTAAAAAATGGAGAAAATTTTAAATCATTATTATACTTGGCCAGAGTGTTCTCTACTCCGGGAAGAGCAAGAGTTATAATATTACAATGGTTAGTAATATTAACCGTAGCGATACCCCTTATACTTGGTACAAGGTGTCATACCCCAAATTTTGACCACTAAGATTTCCCATCATTGTGAAACTCATCATCACAATATGGATGTGCCATCATACTTCATCAGTCTCCCCAAAGATGGGTGAGCATCCACTACAATCAGACTTAGGGTTTCAAGCCCTCTCAGAGCTTTTAGGCAAAGGATCAATCAAGGAATGACATGATCTTCAACTTGTCTAACCTCTCAAACATCCACAATGGATCAAAAGGACTCCCATTTCAAGGATCAAGCACAAGGCTGCTCCCTTCTAGGTGGATCAAGTCTCAAGATCGCCAGTATCACCAAATTAGGGTTTTGGTCGATCAGGGCCTCCAAAGGGAAATTTTCCTCTGGGAATGAGCCAAGGATCCAAAACACAAACTAATATACTTCATGGGACCTCATGGACCCAATCATCAAGTCAATTTTACCTCAGGGGATGCATTCATCAAAAATCAGGAATTAGGGTTTCTTGACCTAATTCATCCCTAAGTTGACTTTTAGGGAAAATCATGAGCCAAGACCTAAAGAGAGGGTTTGAGGGTCTCTAATGAACTATATTGATCCATTTGGAACAATGGATTAATCCAAGAAGTTTGAGCAACAAGTCTCAATTTCATCTGCACCACAATTAGGGTTTCGCGAGAAGAGTCAACTGTAACTTTGACTTTTGACCAGGACATGCTCCCAAGCCCTAAGACATGATTCAATATACCCTATGACACCCATGGAACATGTCCATCAAGTTTGATTTAGTTCAAGGACATGATTTCATGAAGAATTGCACAGTTTGGAATTCATCTGATAAAAAGTCAACTGTGCACAAAAGTCAACTTTCACTTTTTGAGATTTTTCACCAAAATGGATTTTTAACCCTAAAATGATGTTAATGTATAATTTGAATCATCATTCATCAAGAAAAATCAAAGAAAGTGGTATAACTTGTAAAAGGGGTAACCATAAAAACTTAGAAAAATTTCTAAGTTATGGAAAAAGTGACACTAATGTGCCAACTTTGGAGGATCATAACTCCTAAACCATAAGGCCATTGTTCCCCATTCAAAGCTTGATTTGTAGATCTCATTGCCCTCTACAAAAACTTCATACTGACCTATGTCCAAATTCCTCATGGATTTTGAGTTATGGAGTGATCAAAATCAAGAAAAGTCACTTTGTTCCAACACTTAGTGAAAATTTCACTAAGTCAGATTTTACCTTACTTTTTGCCAAATGTAGGGGGATTTTTCACTTGGATTCAAAAGAGATCAAAACCAAACATGTTCAAACAGTTGTTGTATCATGTAAGGGCTTTCCAAAATGGCCAAGAACATTACCAAATTCAATTTGAGCTATGAGATATGACATTGGCAAGATGCCTTGTTGAAATCTGTCAAGGCAAGGCAGAATTTGTACTTTTGGTCGATTTGCCAAAATAAGCTAAATCCAAATGCTCCTATCCACTTGGACACCTCTGAGGATTGAATCTAAAGGGGATAATCACTGAGCCAAGCCTCCAAAGTCTTTGGAACAAGAAATAGCATGTTGAACATAGAATTGCCAAAATAGGGACAAGACTCCAATTTTGGATTGAAGCATTCAATGGAAGCATCAAGGTGGCATGGACTGAGCCATTCTCAACTAAATTCAGTCAAGACTTATCCAAGACCAAGGGAACCAGCAGCATGTGCCCTAACCTCTAGTCAATGGCTAGAGGAGACTTGGATTTTCATTTGCCAACATTGGGCAAACCTACTCAGCAGTTGCCATTCACTATTCCTTGCAAAACAAACTTGCTCTACTATAAATAGAGCTCAATTGTGATCAGTTTAAGTACACCAAAGCCATCAAACAGATGCTTTCTTCAAAATCTCTCCTTTCACTCTAATTTTGCCTTCTAAGGCAAGTCACTATCGGGTTTTGAGTTTGAGAGCTTTTCCAACCAAACCAATCACACACACACACCTCATATACATCATATAGAAGTGATCCAAACACTCACATAACATCTGGAACACAGATTTCACAAAATCACCAGCCAATTGCTCAAGTTCTTGACAGATTTGCAGTTGGGGTACCATCTCAAGTTCCAGATCATTTCAATCCATTCCAAGCATTCATACACACTCCATGGCACCTAGGGAAGCTATCCAGATCATTGGAACCTAGCTGTAACACCTCCAACACAAATCCGATCACCAGCTGCAAGTGGTAAGCATGAGCTCTTCTAATTCTATGATCCATGCAATTTTTGCTGCACAATAATTTGGCCATATGTTCATAATCATGCATGGAATGTTTCCCCTCAATTAATTGCATTGTTTGAATCGTGAATAAAAAATCCTAGCCTTCATGCAGAAATTAGGGTTCTTGAGTATTTTTCGTGATTTCTTGTTTTATGCTTAATTTAAATGAAATTAATTGTCATAGACATGATCGTGAGGTTGAAACGAGTTGATTGGTATGTGGATTACATGATATGATTAAGTATTCAGTGAGATTGGAGAGAAAATACAAATCTGGGCAAACCCAGAACACGCGCGTGTTCTTGGTGTGTTCTTGGCGCCATTTATTGAAAATTCAAATATTTGAATTTTGTGATTTTATTTAATTGATTCAAAAATTAATTTCTCTCTGAGTTTTAATGATTTTGAGTTGATTCTTTTTTTAATAATTCACAAAAATGTTGAAATATTTTATTTTCCCAAAAAATCCCAAAAATATTATTTATTTTGTATAATTGATATTTTTGCAAAGAATTAATGTTTTAATTATTTTTAACATTTAAAATATTTTTTCCACCTTGATTTTGCAACTTTTAATGCCTTCTAATTATTTTGTAGGTCAATACTTAATTTTTGAAGCATTAATCCAAGATCACAATTTTATTTCCATATGTTAAACAATTTTGATCATTTTAATTGAATTTTTATTCAATTACATAAATTTTTGAAAACAAATTAGGGTTTTTGGATTAATTCAACCCTCATAAATCTCTTTCAAAAACATTTGGGCCTCTAATAGAGTGTAAGACCCAATATTTTTTTACCAATCATTTTTGGGCCGCAGCATATTGTATAAGTCCCGATACCGTCAAAAACAAACGGCGCGATCGTCGCCTTTTTAAAACAAAAAACCTTGGGTCTACCCTCGAGTAGTAAGACCCTTTTCTTTTCTTAAAACTCATTTGGGCCTCTATTAGAGTGTAAGACCCAACCCCCTGTGTACAAAAAACTTTTTGGGCCTCATTCGTTGTATAAGTCCCTCTGTACATTTTCAAATAAACGACGCGATCGTCGCCAATTTAAAATTAACCATTTTGGGCCTCTCCTTGAGCTGTAAGACCCATTCAAAATTTTTAGGCCTCTAATAGAATGTAAGACCCAATCCCCTTTTAAACAAAACCTTTTGGGCTTCAGATATTGTATAAGCCCCTTCGCGTTAAAAGAAAATCTCGGCGCGATCGCCATTTCAAACGAAAAGTCAACTGGGCCTACCCTCGTGTTATAAGCCCCACTCTCACTCTTTTAAAACTTTTTGGGCCTCTTGAGAGAGTGTAAGACCCATCCCTTTGTACAAAAAACCTTTTGGGCCTCAGTCACTTGTATAAGTCCCTCTGTACAAATTCAAACAGTGCGCTCACTGATAAAACCTTGGGTCTCTCCTTGAGCTGTAAGCCCCAAATCTTTCTTTTTCAAAGCACTTTCTCCTTTGGTTTTGAATATACTGTTGTTTTCAATCTGTCTTTGTTGAATAACTAACCAAACAACGTGGAAGCTCTACAACCGAGTAAGTGTTTACACGCTTTCCTTTACCGCTTTCATATACATATAACTGTATTGTGGGGCTGTTTCAGTGTAAGTCTTCTTTCATAAACTCATATCAACTGTTTAATAATAGTATAGATATTTCGAGTTTCCCCGGCAACTACGTCTAGAACTAGGTGACGCCGTTTCGTTTATTCGTAGAAATAGACAACTAGATCCCCAATAGGATCACCAGAAAAAGTCTTCTCTTCGGCTGTCCTCATTAGGAATTGTTAAGAAACTCTACTCCCAGAGATGAATGTATTCTCCGTGAATGGCATCTTTGAGTTTCTTCCAGATTCTCGAACTTTCCTGGCTTGATCTATTCTCTGTGACTAGCCTGTCTTGAATTTCTCGGAGTTTGGGGACCCATCGGCTTCTTAAAAGCATAGGCCTCCTCTTGGGCATCGTACAAGGACCCACGGGCTTCCTAAAAGCAACCCTGTCTCCTCTTGGGCTTCGTACAAGGACCTGCCGGCTTCTTAGAAGTATTCACAGCCTCCTCTTAGGCTTCGTATAATGATCTCTTCCTCTAGGAATGATAGCCTCCTCTTGGGCTTCGTACAAGGACCTCTCGGCTTCTTAAAAGTTTCCAACCTCCTCTTGGGCTTCGTACAAATTGTCCCAACGACCTCCTAGAGGTATAGGAACAAAACTTAATCATCTGCATAGAACAGTCCTTTCAAAGAGTCTACTACTATTTCTCAAAGCATAGTACAAAAGATGAAACTCTAGACTTGGACAGTCTAATCTCCTTGAGTCTCAAAGACATTCTCAAGTGACCCCTTCGTTAAATAGGAAGGAAACCCGTAGACTCGGACAGTCTCAATACCCCTTTGGATTTCCCGTTTCCTCAAAGAAAAGGAAATATCTCTGGTCCTTGAATCAAATCCTTGAGTACAGTGTTACTCATATAAGAACTGATTTTCTCTTTCAAAATCAGTATACTGGACCTGTCACTCAACTGAAACAGTCACCATAGCCTCCTCTTGGGCTTTGTACAATGATCCTCCCCAGCGGAGTCAAACAACGTTTAGCCTCTCTCTCGGGCTTTGTACGAGGCACATAAGAGACTCCCTCGTTGAGTCAATCACCCCGTTCGTCTCCATCTCGGGCTTTATACGAGATACAAAAAGGTTCTTATTGAGCCAAACAAACAACAGCCTCCATCTCGGGCTTCGTACGAGATACAAAAAAACTTTCTTGTTGAGTCAGATAGCCTTCATCTCGGGCTTTATACGAGATACCAAAAGACTCCATCGTCGAGTCAAAACCTTTTAGCCTCTCTCTCGGGCTTTGTACGAGACACATATTAGCCTCCTCTTAGGCTTTGTATAAGAAAATCACTGGTTGATCCAATTAACCTTTTAGCATCAAAGTTGTGCCTCGTTCACAGTACACAAACATCAACAACTCCTTCCCCTTCATCTAATCGCTGTAAGCGGCAAGCCTCTGGATCATCTACATCCATGCCACTGTCCCTCTTTTAGCATGAAAAATTCCTAAGGAAAGATGGCATTGCTCTACACTGAGTTGAAGTCTTCTCCTTCAGGTTGGAAATCCCCTATAAAGGAAATTATGGCATTACTAGGATCCGCGTATCCCGGTTAAAGTAATTCTCCTTTACAGTCATACAGACCCCCTTTAGAGATGACAAGTTCTCTCTAAAGTCAAACCCCTTCAGCTTCACATCTTGGGCTTTGAACAAGATACAAATAGACCTTTCAGCTTCACATCTTGGGCTTTGAACAAGATACAAACCACCTTTCGCTTCACGTCTTGGGCTTTGAACAAGACACCAAAATAACCATTTCCTCCCATAGAATAGGAGGAACTATGAACGCTCTGATTTCCCTGTTTCGGTAAACGGGAATACGTAGGCATAAGATTGAAAGAAAAATCTTAGCGAGCACACTAAACAAAAACCCAAAATCCCATACTCTCACATATCTATCAAGAAGCATCCGTCCTAAACATCTAAATCGACGCCACTTAAAAAAAAATACACCCAATAGAGACCCCGAATCTTTGTAGCATCTGTAACCTAACAGACCGCTGTTTAACCTCAGTTTGCAAGCAGGGTTAATTTGAGACATCTATTTCCTTTCCTTCACCAGCTTCAATAGGATAAAAAATTAATCGAGTTGTAGATACCAAAGAGTGGTAGTGCTTCGCAACCACGTCCAAAATCGCTCGCTACACAAGGTTCGACTCCAGGCAACAACATTTTTCTATTTTACGTAATTATAGAAAAATGTTGTCGCCTGGTGTCGAACCTTGTACCAAGTATAAGGGGTATCGCTACGGTTAATATAACTAACCGTTGTGATATTATTAAAATAATATATATACTTATCATTACGGTTATTTTAGAAAACCGTTGTGAAATATTTACCTATATAAGGGAATTAACTTTCCCTTATTGGCAGTAGCGCCGTTTCCTTCACAGCGAAACCCTAGCACCCATTTTTTCTCTACATTTTTGGCAGAAAACTTCATCTTTTTTTAGAATCCGCGAAAAGAAATACAAGAAGTATGAAGCTTTTGATTTAAGCTTCTTCCTCGTATTTCTTCTTGCAGAATCTAAAACTAGATGAACATGGTGATGATGCTGGCGGTAGCAAGCGTAATGTGCATATTGTCTATGGAAAATAAGGTATTCTTCTACTTCAATATCTTGGTTACATAGTTCCCATTATCTCGTTTGATTCATGTTGTTTTTGTTGATTGGTCCTATTTTGTGCAGATTCGACTTCAATGCTTCACAAGCAAGGTAAACTTCATTGTTATGGTACAGTCCCACTTTTTAGGGTTCTGTTTCAACTTTTGCTTGTTTTGTTTTGAATACTAACTAATTTTCTTCATTGCTTCCCACTTCTTAGGGTTTGTTTCACATGGTGATGATGATGGTGGTACATATATATGAATTCATTCTGATATTTTATATGAAATTTAGTTTATTATATACTATGTATATTGTTTGTTTCACTATCCTTTTATTGAAAATGTAATCAGTTAAATTGATATAGAACATTAGTTTATTATATACTTGATAAGTGCAAAATGTAACTATTTTTGTATATAAGTTTTGTTGCACTTATCGATACTTTTTGGTTAATATCGTTTGAATAAACCCCGATTTGTTTATAAATACGTTTACTTTACTTTTTAGTGTATATATTGCGTATAGTGTAAGTATTATTGAGTTTAATTGATTTTATCTCATTTTTTGCAGGTATCCAATCAAGGATGTCTTGTCATTGTTGTATAGAGCATTGAATAAGCTTTCCAGCGCTTCAAATCTGGCGAAAAACGGAGTTACGATTCAAAAGTTACGAATAAAATAGTGCTGGATTTTTGTTGTCTACTGTCAGATGCGCCTCTGCTGCGCCGGGCAGTGCGTTTTGAGCGTCGGGCGGTACATTTTGAGTGTCGGGTGGTGCAGAGGCGGAAGAGAATTGAAATAAGACTTTCAGTAGCTTTCTAGGAATTTTGGCTAGCGCTGGCCGGTAATTCTAGCGTCGGGCGGTACTAGATATTTGTTTCCAGGCTGGCCTTTTGTATAGCTGGTGTGAGTGTAATTAAAGCCAGCGCCGGGCGGTGCCATTCTAACGCCGGGCGCTGGCGTCGTGACAGCTTTTTGTATATATCTTATTTTTAGTTCATTTGTTAGGTTATGTTGTTTGGGGGTATTTTTTCTCTCCCAACTTCATCAACCTCATTCTTTGGTAGAGGTAGCTAGAAAACATCATGGAAGCTTGCATTTGGATGATCCGGGGTGGATTTCTCATCGATCGGCTCTGACAACCCGTGAAGTGTTTGGTTCATTTCTGATTTTCTTCATGTTTTTCTTCTTTGTTGGGTTTGTATATGTTTTTACTTTGATCTTATGTACATTTGTCGCCCATGGCGTTATATTTAATTTGCTTTATGAATCTCTATTGGTGATTGTTCTTGATTTTTGCTTAAATGCGCGGGGTTTGGGTCGTGTTAGAGATAAACTTCACAAACTTCGATTAAGGATGATTATCTGTTAGTTTCTGAACTCTAGAGATAGATTTAGGGTTAACAATCCGTGTGGGTGTCGAAACTTAATGCCTCCGTGTCTTGAGTTGGGTGCGAGAGTGCCGATGAGGGTAGCATGGTTGAGTGTGCCAGAGATGGACATGTGTTGTGAATGATACCGGGTGATATTGAGGAGTATTGTAAGTTGAGTGTAACTGGTCGATAGGTTTAAGTTTGTGATGAGTGGAATATATACATGCTTGATAAGTCTTTTCTCTCTGATGAATGAATTTTCTTGTGTTAATATTTACTTTTCTGTTTGTATACTTTAAAACCATTCTAAACTCAAACTCATTAACAATTAAACTGTCGAATGGCAGTTCAATTCCAATCTCTGTGGACATGACATAAATCCCGGAGGGAATTCTTCCGAAAATAAATATTTTTGCTGCTTGCCCTATTCTGCATTCAACAAAATGGCGCCGTTGCCGGGGATTGGTTTATTGTTCTTGCATTGCGATAGTTTCGTTGTTTTTGAGTTTTGTAGATATTGCACATATTGTATATTTTCACTTGTTTATATTTATACTTGTATATTTTTAATGTTTGTTCAAGTGTTTGGTTAGGACGCTTGCTTTTGGTTGCGCGGTGAGACATCACCATGGCATGAAGAGAGGAAGTTTCTAGCTAAGCATTGTAAAGGCGTCGAGCGTACGACGTAAAATAAGCATGTTGTATTTTCTTTTGTTGTTGTTATGTTTAGTAGATAGTATGGTGCTATTGTCTAAACAAATTTAGATCGGACCAGTTCTTAAATTTCAAATCTTCACTTTTAAATTTGTTTAGACAATTTTTGCCGATTTTTAGTTTGTTTATATTAATAGTTTTTGTGTTTGCCTTTGAGTTTGTTTTGAGTAGCTTGAGGAACTTTTGGTGATGTTCCAAGTTTGATCGTTTCAACTTGCGGATGTATGGTAATGATCTTGTTAAGTTTTGTACGCATCCAAGGTATGTGTTTATCGCTTTCTAGACTTTAGCATATTCATGATACTTAGGCATTTTACAAACTTCTATGCCATTCATTCTTTTGTATACTTGTTCTTGTTGTGAACCACTTTAGTTCCCACCCTTTTTGTGAGGAAGCCTTCTATTGTTCATATATGCATGGAGTACCAACATTCTTGTTCTAACTGGATTTTATTATGTTGAATCTTTTGTTTGTGTTGATTATATGAATGCATGAAAAGGATCAAGGCATTTTTGTTTCATTTTGAGCATAACTACCTAGCCAAATAGTCATTCACCTTGTGAGCGTGTGATCATTTGTAACCCCTTTGATCTTTTTTATCCATGTTTTATTTCAACTTAATGCTTGTCTATGAGTATTTAGTTCACTTATTTTTTATTGGATTTTGTTTTTTCTTGAACCCTCAATTTTGTGTTGTTGTATGGATTTTTTCCTTGCCTTAGAAAGTAGGGAGTATTCACATGATGATGTGGTTGAATTCAAGTTGGGGAGAGAATGATTGTTTACTCATTGGTTGAATTCTATGAGGATTGAAAAAGAAAATAAAAAAGAGAAAAATATGACAAAGAAAAGAAAAGAAAAAAGTGAAAAAAAAAAAGAAAAAAGAAAATCCTTGAGAAAGGAAACAAAAAGAGTTCAAATAATTATGCTAAATAAGTATTGTGTGTTGTGTAACACTTGGGATTTTGGAAGAAGTTGATTGGAATTTTTGTGTTTGAGTCTTTATGAGTTAATCACTCCCTTAGGTTTAGGCAAGTTTTTGTTTCAATTACCTTTAGAAATTGCCCCTTGTTTGTTTACCCGACCACGTTACAACCTTGAAAGTCCTTGTGATTCTTGCCTTTATATGTTCAATGTGAATTTTTGGATGGATGCATAATTTAGTCTTTTGTTTGCATGATTGTTGTGTGAGTGATAAGTATCTCATTTTGTGTTTTTCATCTACCGATGATAGTTTTTGCTAGGTGTGATTCACATTTGAACTTGTGTTGTTTTAGAATGTTTGGCATGATTTTTGTATTTTGCATTTGTTTCGTGACTATATTTTCGTCGTAGTTTAGTGGTAAGTATTTACTTTGTGTGTACCATTTTTCATTTGAACCATACATTTGTTTCCGTTTTTCAAAACTTGTTGATTCGTGATTCTTTGGTTTTTGCGTTTGTTTCTCGAGCTAGTTGATTCTTGTTTGAGGACAAACAAGTTTAAGATGGGGAGAATTTGATAAGTGCAAAATGTAACTATTTTTGTATATAAGTTTTGTTGCGTTTATCGATACTTTTTGGTTAAAATCGTTTGAATAAACCCTGATTTGTTTATAAATACGTTTACTTTACTTTTTAGTGTATATATTGCATATAGTGTAAATATCATTGAGTTTAATTGATTTTATCTCATTTTTTGCAGGTATCTAATCAAGGATGTCTTGCCATTGTTGTATATAGCATTGAATAAGCTTTCCAGCACTTCAAACCGGGCGAAAAATAGAGTTACGGTTCAAAAGTTACGAATAAAACAGTGCTAGATTTTTGCTGTCTACTCTCAACTACGCCTCTGCTGCGCCGGACGGTGCGTTTTGAGCGTCGGGCGGTACATTTTGAGCGTCGGGCGGTGCAGAGGCGGAAGAGAATTGAAATAAGACTTCCAGTAGCTTTCTAGGAATTTTGGCTAGCGTCGGGCGGTAATTCTAGCGTCGGGCGGTAATTCTAGCGCCGGGCGGTACTAGATATTTGTTGCCAGGCTGGCCTTTTGTACAGCTGGTGTGAGTGTAATTAAAGCCAGCACTGGGCAGTGCCATTCTAGCACCGGGCGCTGGCGTCGTGACAGCTTTTTGTATATATCTTATTTTTAGTTCATTTGTTAGGTTATGTTGTTTGTGGGTGATTTTTGCTCTCCCAACTTCATCAACCTCATTCTTTGGTAGAGGTAGCTAGAAAACATCATGGAAGCTTGCATTTGGATGATCCGGGGTGGATTTCTCATCGATCGGCTATGACAACCCGTGAATTGTTTGGTTCATTTCTGATTTTCTTCATGTCTTTCTTCTTTGTTGGGTTTGTATATGTTTTTACTTTGATCTTATGTACATTTGTCGCCCATGGCGTTATATTTAATTTGCTTTATGAATCTCTATTGGTGATTGTTCTTAATTTTTGCTTAAATGTGCGGGGTTTGGGCCGTGTTAGAGATAAACTTCACAAACTTCGATTAAGGATGATTATCTGTTAGTTTCTGAACTCTAGAGATAGATTTAGGGCTAACAATCTGTATGGGTGTCGAAACTTAATGCCTCCGTGTCTTGAGTCGGGTGCGAGAGTGCCGATGAGGGTAGCATGGTTGAGTGTGCCAGAGATGGACATGTGCTGTGAACGATACCGGGTGATACTGAGGAGTATTGTAAGTTGAGTGTAACTGGTCGATAGGTTTAAGTTTGTGATGAGTGGAATATATACATGCTTGATAAGTCTTTTCACTCCGATGAATGAATTTTCTTGTGTTAATATTTACTTTTCTGTTTGTATACTTTAAAACCATTCTAAACCCAAACTCATTAATAATTAAACCGTCGAATGGCAGTTCAATTCCAATCTCTGTGGACACGACATAAATCCCAGAGGGAATTCTTCCGAAAATAAATATTTTTGCTGCTTGCCCTATTCTGCATTCAACAATACTATGTATATTGTATATAGTTAAATTGAATACTAACTAATTTTCTTCATTGCTTCCCACTTCTTAGGGTTTGTTTCACATGGTGATGATGATGGTGGTACATATATATGAATTCATTCTGATAAGGTACATATATATGAACTCATTCTGATATTGTATATGAAATTTAGTTTATTATATACTATGTATATTGTTTATTTCACTATCCTTTTATTGAAAATGCAATCAGTTAAATTGATATAGAAACTTATGATCTGAATATTAAGATGTATTTGAAAACCAACCTTTATCATGTCAATGTTTTCCGAATTGCATCCATTTCATTCAGCACATTGTATGTTCCTTAACATAAAATTTATGGTTCAATGGTCCGTTTGCTTCAATTCATCGATATCTACGATTCTACTTTACCTCATCATCGTCACTAATCATCGTGGTTGTTAAGATCATGATTGTTTTGATGATAAAATCGCGATGATTTGTGGCGATGATGAGGTAAACTATAATAACCGTTGCAATATAACGCGCACTTTCCAGAATACAACAACGGTTTCTAGACCGTTGTAGAAATAGCGAACTTATAACGACAGTCTACATAACAACGCCTTCGCCCGCGTCATTATATGTCATTCCCAACCATTGTTAAATGGGTTTTTCGTAGTAGTGGGGGTGAGATTCTCAATCAACAAAATAAATGCATAATATATATATATAAAAGCATATAATCATTATACAATTCACCCTATCATCAAATCATCAACACGATTACAATTTCCACACAAGCAAACAATCATATAATCAACAACACAACATAACACAATACAATGCAATGAGACTCATAACTCGACTCAATGCATATGGTACTAATTCAATCCCTTTTTCATGATCATAATTCCCGTCAGAATTTCCATATGAGTCGCTCACACCCCACATGGGCAAATGACATCCATGATCGCTCACACCCCACATGGGCACACGAACACCCGTAATTTCTCACACCCCACATGGGCACACGATTACCTCAACAACAACAACAATATGATTCTATTTCAAAGAATCCAGATAAGGAGCTCACACTCCACATGGGCACACGACTTATCATACAACGCATGCAACATGATATGCATTCAACAACAACATACAACGACGACCAATGCATATGACTGTCATACATCCAATACATCACTCCACAACTATCCAACACACATTATATACCTGCCAAAACATGCAACAATTGCAATCCACAGCTACAACACACATTCGCACAACCGAACTTAACATCTAAACGTTCAACACATCCCAACATACACGGGAACACCATTAACGCATTGAACAGTTGGAATTTTGGCAATGAAAATAATTTTAATAGAAAGTACACGCAGCCAGCTTTCCAACGATTCGAACGGCGACTGAAACGGACCTACGGATCAAAAGATATGAATTTTTAAAGTTTTAGAAAATTCAGTTCATTCCAGTGGCAGCCAACTACTGTCTCTGCTCGCCTGACATTCGCTCAGCGAGACACTAGCGAACTCACCTTCGCCCGGCAAAATCCTCATTCCCCCGGCAAAATTCCCATTTCACCTAATGCTCGCCTGGCGAAGCCGAAGCGAGATCTCACCCATACAAATTCCAGTAGCACCTATTTTCCACCCTTCGCTCGCCTCTCAGTTTCGCCCGGTGACCTCCAAGCGAGATCGCTTCGCCCGGCGAGACACCCCGTTCATCGAACGAAAACGTCCGAATCAGTAACCCTGCAGTTGCGATTCTGCACAGTCCAAACCCCCTAACACTTTCCAATTCCAATAGCATACAATTTGGGAATGCATATAGAATCCACATCAATTATCATACAACAGAACACACATCAATTATATAAAATCACAATTCAACCAAAATCAATTTGCACCATTTACATGTTATTTACGGACACCGACACGCAACCAAGAACAAACAAAACCATTAGAGAGATGCATAGAGATGAACCCAACAATTTATCCACCCTCATACATATATTATTCATCCCTTAAGTGATAAAAAAACCCCGCCCTTACCTTAGTGATGATTCTCCGAATGTTCTCTAAGCCCTAGCTCTGCTTCTCTCTTCCGTTCCTCTTTTCTCCAAAATACGATCGTTCTCCAAGATGATAATCTCCTTCTAATTTTCTTCTTTTTCCTACTATAACCCTTAGACCCCTAATATGCTCTTCCTTCTTTACCCTTACTAAACATCATGAATGGACCACTTAGCCCTTACTATTTCTCTACTTATATTATCCACTTTTAAATTAATAGAATAATTATAACTAATTATTTAAATAAAATAATTATCTAATTATTATTACCCATATAATATTATTCCAATAAATAATTACTAACTAATATTAATAATTACTTACTAACCACACCACTCATCTCTACACAACTGGTCACACACCCCCAATACCTTATTCTCTATAATTCTAAGGTCACTACCCCATACTAAGGGCAACCCAAACACAACCAAAACACACATAATCACACACATATACACAACATCATATAATTTTAATTATGAAAAATAAATAAAATAAATCGGGGCGTTACACCAATAACTGGATTCAGCCAATCTAGCCGTTGGGCACAATCTAGCCATTGGGCACAACATGACCGTTGGGGACGTCCACCTCACGCGCTTGACAGTTCACGAGACCAACTGCCCCTCCGAAGTTCACGAGGACAGTTGAACCAGGTCAAAAGGTCACACGCTAGACCTTCCACCTAGTAGTCTCCCATTAATCAACCAGATATTTAGGCCACATGGGAGACATTGGCCCCGCGCTGGGGGCTATCTCTATAAATACCCTCTCACTTGAGAAGGTCAGGTTTGATCACGATTCAATATTCTAACTCGTACCTAAACGCTCTGTACATGCTTTCTCTCTAGCCCAAACTTACTTTGGCATCGGAGTACCTTGCAGGTACACCCCCTCCTCTCCTACATACATCATCGTTACCCTACACGGAAGACCACGAAGATTCATTCTAATCGCCTCAGATCAAATTTGTACGTATGTTTAAATACATAATATTTTATATACTTGAGAGAAAGAAAATACAAATAGTAAATAAATGATTCAATTAAATAAAAGGTACTATTTTTTCTCACAACAATAAGTATTACTTAGTGTTAGCATGTGATTTTGGACTTAAACTGCGCTAAAATTCATTAAGTTTAGTTTGGAAGAATCTCAAGAACAGATCCACAAGATTAGTATCATCCTTTCTTTAAAACGTGTTCAGAATCTCAAAAAGATTTGCAGTGGTTTAGCATTTTGACATGAAAGTGTGGTATAAAAGTAATGAGTTCCTATCACGTGTTTTGGGACTTAGTATATGCTTTAGTCCAATGAGTAGATGGCCTAAAGACTTAATGACACTCCGCTATAAAGATTTGACAGAGAAGCTCTTCGATAGATGTGGTTAGAGTTTGTAAAGACAATTTCAATAATAGGAGCAATTTAGAGGCAGTTCAAAGACCAAAGCCACGTGGAAAGTTATTTGAAAACAAGAGCCCGCGTGGTAAGGTACGTGTCGAGCCTTAGAGAAGTAATCGCTATCGACGATTATTGATGTATTATTATATAAATTTGATTTCATTCATGTAACAAGGGTTCATAATTTTTCATTAGTATTTTATTCTCCATAGAACTCGAGTATCCAAGTTACAGAGAGAAAAGAGTTTGTGAGAAATGTATGAATTCACGTCCTTCTTTTAATTATTTAATTCAAGCATTGTATTCCATTGATCTTTACCATTTCTTTTCATTTACTTCACTGTTTGAGCAATTTTGCACTTTAATTTTGAAGCCTTTATCCAATTACCCTTCATTGTTCTTATTGGGATTTCTACCACATTTCTCTTCACCCAAACATCAAATATCCAAGCATAAAAACATTTTATCTAACTGTTTTTTGCACAATAAGTCCTAGAATTTTTTTGATTTTAATCTTGTAAGTGAATTAAAACTTGTGATTTGATTTACATAAAACAACGGTAAAAAAATTGGCACACCTAGTGGGACCCTATTGTGTAAAAAATTTAAACTGTTGTAGAAAAGTGTTTGTGCTTTTATTGTTTATTTTGTTCTTCGTACATGTAATGTTTTCAATGTCTGAGTGTTTATCTTTCAAAAAAATGTTGTGGTGTTTATGCGTCTGAGGAGTGGTAAAACTCTTGTTGAGATGGCTCGTTTAACATTAAAAAATCCTCCCCTTTCCTAGAATAACGCTCCAAATGTAGAAGAACAACCAATCGAATCAGTGACTGGTGGTGTAAGAACTTCAATGTCCGTTCACATACAAAGACTGAAAGGAAAACCCTAACACTAGGTATCTTCAAAATATTCACGCCTTGTACACCTCAAAAGTGAGGTTTGAGTCTCCTTAAATAGCAATGCAATTCTGCGTTTTTCTTCTTGTGGATCTACATTTAATTTTTTCCAGAATCTTTGCATAATCTGTTGTATATGATTTGCTCCACAAAATTCTCCAACAAAAAATATGATTTGTTATTAATTCAAATTCAAATTTAAATCTCCATTTAAATTGATTTGATCTTCAACAACTGTCCAACAAATTATATAATCATATTGCTAAATAAAAGCAATAAAATATAACTGAATCTTCAACATCAAATTTGTCTCAAAATACAACAATCTGGCCTGTTGAGCAAGGCTCAGATGTTGTCCCTGTAACACCCTTCTACCCCACAAGCAATTTTAGAAAGATAATTCATATTATCAGAGTAACGTCAATGAGAAAGGTGCCACATATAATCAAAACATCATTTAGTAATCATTATCATGTCCCGCAACACGGGTTACACATTCTTAATAATAAAATCAACAACTACGCAGCGGAAATCAACTTTTTATGTCAATTCAATAAAACACTTCATACTAACGTATCCATTTCAAATCATCACCAACAATGTAAAAATTCAACATAAAACAAAAGAACACGAGGTTCACAACAAATCCCAACCCGATGTTACATGACACAGAGCAGGACACCTCTAAACTACACAACAATAACGACACACTTCAAGGCTACATCCTCCATCGTCGCGAATCTACTCTTGGTTATCTGCAAGTTACCCACATAAGAGGCAACGTTTTCAAGCAGGCAGGGTGAGAAACCATAATTCATTATAGTAATATAAAGACTTGGAAAATAAACGGAATAAGTAACAACAACATCGTATCATCATCAAATCCTTCGCAACACCATCACAAATACTTCATAAAATGCAATGTCGAACATAATGAAATGCAAGGGATGCATGTGGTACCGATTCTCCATGTGATGGACACTGGCCATCAACCCTCCACAAGGGAGCACAACATAACAACATATCACTTCAATCCGCACAATGGGATTGAAGCTACCAATAGGCCAAAGCCCCAACATAAAATGCTATGGAATGCAATGATGCTAATTCTCCTCATTTCATCCAAACATCAACATGTGGATCATTCATTTCATATTCAACAAGTAATCATCATACAATCATGTTTGTCATCTATGCAGCGGCAAAGCAACAAGACAGTAAAAAAATTAGCACGAGAAAACATCAAAACAGCAAAAATGGAAAATACTCAGTGGCCTGACACGGCCACCCGTGTCCAGTGACACGGCCCGTGTCAAGAGGCCTGCACGAAAAACCCAAAACAGAAAAATTTTCGACAGAAACAGAGGCCTGACACGGCCGCCCGTGTCCTGTGACAAGGCCCGTGTCAGAAGCTCTGTAACAAAAATATTTATTTTCCCCAACCAGTAAGCTGACACGGGTGCCCGTGTTGTGTGACACGGCCCGTGTCAGGATGCGACAAAACCCAACTTTTCCCAAAAGTGCTTTTCTGCGTTTTTGACTTCGATTTCCCCAAAAATCAGTTTCCCCCACGAAAATTCGATAAAAGGCTCACATAATACACATATATCAACACATACCACTCAATTTCATCATATTCTCATCAAATCATTCATTCTACATTAACATTCACCACAGTCATACACAATTCATGAATACCTAATCTATTCATCGCCATGTCCTAAAGAACTATAAGAAATTATGAAATCTCCCCATACCTTTGAGTAATCTAAAGCTATTTCCTTCTTTCTCCAAGGTTCTCCTAGCAATCCTTCCAAACCCTTGGTTCTCTCTTCCTCTTCTCTCCTTCAGTGCTCATCACAAAAATACGATCGGTTAGGAAATTGATCTATCTTTTCCTTTAGTTACATTGTCCCAGTTTATGAACTTCCAACTCTACCCTTACTCCTTTTCCTTTATGACCACCTTGCCATTTTTCTTGTTATTTTTAATAATAGTAATAATCTAAATAATACATGATTATTCACTTTATTAAAATTATTTTAAAATACTCTTTTAATCCATAATTCTCCAAATTACCAAAATCTCTTAACTCCTTATAAATTAATTAAATAATTAAGTAAATGATTAATTTAGATTTTTGGGTCATTACAACTCTCCCCTACTTTAAGAATTTTCGTCCTCGAAAATTACCTGAAGTAAACAGAGTCGAATACGACTCTTTCATCTGATCTTCACGCTCCCAAGTCCAACTATCACCAGCTGGTCTGCCCCATAATACTTTCACTAAAGCAATCTCTTTACCTCACAGTTGCTTCAATTCTCGACCATTAATCCTCACAGGCAAAGCTTCTACCGTCAGGTTATCTCTCACCTGAACATCATCCGTTTGAATCACATGCGACGGATCCGGGATATACTTCCTCAACTGCGACACATGAAACACATCATGCAAATTTGCAAGCGACGGTGGTAAAGCCACCCGATACGCAACCTCTCCTATCCTCTGCATAATCTGATACGGACTAATAAAGCTCAGAGTGAGCTTCCTAGACTTCAAAGCTCGTCCCACACTAGTCATCGGAGTAACTCTTAAGAACATGTGGTCTCCCTCTTGGAATTCAAGTGTTTTTCTTCTCTTATCATGGTAACTCTTCTGACGACTCTGCGACGTCTTCATTTTATCCCGAATCATTTTAATCTTCTCTGTTGTCTCTTGAACAATCTCAGGTCCAAGTACAAAACTCTCTCCCGACTCATACCAACACAATGGAGTTCGACAACGTCTACCATACAACGCCTCGTATGGAGCCATCCCAATACTAGCATGAAAACTGTTGTTGTATGTAAACTCAATCAACGACAAGTGACTATCCCAAGATCCTCCTTGATCCAGCACACAAGCTCTCAACAAATCTTCTAAAGATTGGATTGTTCTTTCCGTCTGACCATCTGTCTACGGGTGATAAGCAGAACTCATCCTTAACTTAGTACCCAAAGCATCCTGTAGACTCTTCCAAAACCTTGACGTAAACCGCGGATCTCTATCCGATACAATACTCGAAGGTGTTCCATACAACTTCACAATTTCATTAATATAAATCTCAGCTAACTTCTGCATAGAATGATTAATTCTCATCGGCAAGAAATGCGCCGACTTAGTTAACCTATCCACAATCACCCATATCGAGTCATTACCTCTTGCAGTCTTTGGTAACCCAGTCACAAAATCCATGGAAATGCTATCCCATTTCCATTCAGGAACATTCAACGGCTGCATCATACCTGAAGGCTTCTGATGTTCATTCTTGGACTTCTGGCAAGTCAAACATGCATACACAAATTCAACAATATCTCTTTTCATACTTGGCCACCAAAATAATCTACGCAGATCTTGATACATCTTCATAGCACCAGGATGAATACTCAATCGAATTCTATGCCCTTCCTCCAAAATACTCTTTTTTATTCTAGAAATATCCGGAATACATACTCTATCTCGAAATCTCAAAACTCCATCTTCATCAGTTCGGAACTCACCTCCATTACCTTGATTAATCTTCATTAACTGGTCAACTAATTTCAAATCAGATTTCTGACTTTCCCGAATTTCCTCCAAAATTCCACTAGTCAGCTTTAGCATGCCCAATTTCACACTATCAGCGGTCGTCTCACACAACAAACTCATGTCTCTGAATTGCTCAATCATTTCAAGTTCTCTCACCATAAGCATCGAAATATGTAATGACTTTCTACTCAAAGCATCAGCCACTACATTTGCTTTACCGGGATGATAATTCAAATCGAACTCAAAATCCTTTAACAATTCTAGCCACCTTCTCTGCCTCATGTTTAACTCTTTCTGATCGAACAAGTATTTCAAACTTTTATGATCACTGAATACCTCAAATCTAGAACCAAAAAGATAATGCCTCCAAATCTTTAGCGCAAATACTACAGCAGCCAACTCTAAGTCGTGCGTAGGGTAATTCCTCTCATGGACTCTTAACTGCCTAGAAGCATAAGCGACCACTTTACCATTCTGCATTAAAACTCCACCAAGGCCCATCTTTGAAGCATCACAATAAACCACAAAGGACTCATTCGGGTCTGGCAAAACCAACACCGGAGCAATTGTTAACTTTTTCTTTAGTTCCATAAAACTTTCTTCACAAGCGACATCCCATACATACGCTTGTCCTTTTCGAGTCAATTGCGTCAACGGCAAGGCCAACTTAGAAAAACCTTCAATGAATTTACGATAATAACCAGCCAATCCAAGAAAACTACGAATCTCCGTAGCAGACTTCGGGGTCTCCCACTGCAAAACCGCATCAATCTTTGAGGGATCCACAGAAATTCCACCACTTGAAATGACATGGCCTAGGAAACTCACTTCCTTCAACCAGAACTCACACTTTGACAACTTAGCATACAATTTCTTTTCCCTCAATACTTGTAACACAATCTTCAAATGTTCCGCATGCTCTTCTTCTGATTTAGAATATACCAAGATGTCATCTATGAAAACCACCACAAACCTATCAAGATATTCATGAAAAATTCTGTTCATATACTCCATGAACACACCAGGCGCGTTAGAAACTCCAAATGGCATCACCGTATATTCATAATGACCATACCTCGTTCTGAAAGCTGTTTTTGGAATATCATCAGCTTTAACTCTAATCTAATGATAACCAGACCTCGGATCAATCTTACTGAACACACAAGCACCTACGAGTTGATCCATTAAATCGTCGATTCTCGGAAGCGGATACTTATTCTTGATGGTCATCTTATTCAACTGCCGATAATCGACACACAATCTCATAATACTATCTTTCTTCTTAACGAGCAACACCGGGGCACCCCACGGAGAAACACTAGGTCGAATGAACTTCCTTTCTAACAATTCTTCTAGTTGTTTCTTCAGCTCACTCAATTCCGAAGCAGACATCCGATAAGGAACCATCGACACTGGACTCGTACCTGGTATTAAATCCACAGCAAACTCAATTTCACGTTCTGGAGGTAAATCACTTATATCCTCAAGAAACACATCTTGAAATTTACAAACCACAGGCAACTCAACACTGACGGCTTCACCATTAACTTGCAACGATGCAAACACTGCGAACATCAACGCTTCATCTAATAAAAGTTCATCCACTTATTTACCAGATAAGAACATCAGTTCATCATCCTCACCTAACTCTGGAAACCTCACAGTCTTGCTATAATAATTAATATGAACGTAGTTGAACTCCAACCAGTTCATACCAAGGATAACATCGATTTGGTGCAAAGGTAAGCACACCAAATCCATCACAAAATTCTTCTCAAAGATTGTCAAAGGACACTTCAAACAAACAAGTATGGTAGTCACAACACCATTAGCCAGAGTCTCTATTATCATACTACCACTCATGTTAGACAAATTCAAACCCAATCTAGTAGCACACTCAAGAGAGATAAATGAATGTGTAGCTCCAGTATCAATAATAGTAATCAACTCAACATTGTTAATAAAACAAGTACCTCGAATTAAGTTGTCCTTCTTGGGAACTTCTGAGCCAACCAAAGCAAACACTCTTCTAGTAGTCCGGGAAGCAGTAACAGTCTTCTTTGGTTTCTGGCATTGAGTACTGATATGCCCCTGTTCACCACAGTTGAAACAGGTCGGACCCTCATTCGGACAATCACCAATTCTCTGCCCAGTCTTACCACAACGGTAACATCTCAGAACCTTATTAGTACACACATCAACTTTGTGATCTGACTCTCCACACTTATAGCACTTAGCAGGTGCATTAACGGCTCCCCTGCTTGATTTCTTCTCATCTGATACCCTCTGTTTCCCTTTATCACCTAGGGTCGCATAAGGTTTTCCTCTAAACTGACCCTTATCTTTCTTTTCACTTAGCTGTTTGTAGTGAGCAATCGAGCTCGGCTATCTTCATCATAGATCCTACTCTTATCCACCAGTTCTGCATACCTGCGAATCTGTTGGCATCCAATCCCTTGCTTAATCTCTAGTCTCAGCCCATTCTCAAACTTGAGACACTTAGAAAGTTAAGCATCTGCACGGTTGTAATGAGGACAAAACTTCACAAGCCTCTCAATTTTGACAGCATACTCTGCCACAGTCATATTTCCTTGCTTCAATTCAATGAATTCCACTTCCATCTTACCATGAGCATCTTCAGGAAAATACTTGCCCAGAAATTCTTGCTTGAACACATTCCAAGTCACCACAGTGCCAACATCTTCTAGCCTCTGACGGGTGTTATCCCACCAGTCCTCGGCCTCTTCTTCCAGCATATGCGTTTCGAACTACACTTGTTGTGCATCAGAGCACCCCATCACTCTAAAAATATTCTCTATCACCTTGAGCCATTTTTGTGCGTTCGCCGGGTCATGAGTTCCTTCAAACTTCGGTGGGTTGTTCCTCTGAAACTTCTCCAACGCACGAAACTCATCAGGAGCATTATTCCGAGCAAGAGCTGCAATAGCATCAGCTAGAGCACGCGTGTTGTTTCCAGCCATTCTGTACAACACTCACCACGTCAGAAAGAAACAAATAATCGTTAACAAGTAAAGACTGACAATAGACTGACAATACAAAACTCGGCCGGACAGACCGACCTGCTCTGATACCACTAATGTAACACCCTTCTACCCCACAAGCAATTTTAGAAAGATAATTCATATTAACAGAGTAACGTCAATGAGAAAGGTGCCACATATAATCAAAACATCATTTAGTAATCATTATCCTGTCCCGCAACACGGGTTACACATTCTTAATACTAAAATCAACAACTACGCAGCGAAAATCAACTTTTTATGTCAATTCAATAAAACACTTCATACTAACATATCCAAATCAAATCATCACCAACAATGTAAAAATTCAACATAAAACAAAAGAACACGAGGTTCACAACAAATCCCAACCCGATGTTACATGACACAGAGCAGGCAACCTCTAAACTACACAACGATAACAACACACTTCAAGGCTACATCCTCCATCATCGCGAATCTACTCTTGGTTATCTGCAAGTTACCCACATAAGAGGCAACGTTTCCAAGCAGGCAGGGTAAGAAACCATAATTCATTATAGTAATATAAAGACTTGGAAAATAAACGGAATAAGTAACAACAACATCGTATCATCATCAAATCCTTTGCAACACCATCACAAATACTTCATAAAATGCAATGTCGAACATAATGAAATGCAAGGGATGCATGTGGTACCGATTCTCCATGTGATGGACACTGGCCATCAACCCTCCACAAGGGAGCACAACATAACAACATATCACTTCAATCCGCACAATGGGATTGAAGCTACCAATAGGCCGAAGCCCCAACATAAAATGCTATGGAATGCAATAATGCTAATTCTCCTCATTTCATCCAAACATCAACATGTGCATCATTCATTTCATATTCAACAAGTAATAATCATACAATCATGTTTGTCATCCATACAGTGGCAAAGCAATAAGACAGTAAAAAAATCAGCACGAGAAAATGTCAAAACAGCAAAAACGAAAAATACTCAGTGGCCTGACACGGCCGCCCGTGTCCAGTGACACGGCCCGTGTCAGGAGTCCTGCACGAAAAACCCAAAACAGAAAATTTTTCGACAGAAACAGAGGCCTGACACGGCCGCCCGTGTCTTATGACACGGCCTGTGTCAGAAGCTCTGTAACAAAAATATTTATTTTCCAAATTATTTAAAATTATTTAAAAATACTCTTTTAATCCATAATTCTCCAAATTACCAAAATCTCTTAATTCCTTCTAAATTAATTAAATAATTAAGTAAATGATTAATTTAGATTTTCGAGTCGTTACAGTCCCCACATGATGTGACATCGCGTCTAACATGTGTCTCTTCTGCACCAATAGATCAAAATTCTTTCCTCTCCATAACTTGTAGATCTGCTGATTTAGAGTGATTCTTGGATATAAGTCATCTTGCAATACCATCTATTTGTTGTAAGAGATCATATGTTGCAGCTAACACTAACATATTTCTTGTTGATAGATACCTGATCTCGTACCAAACATGTTGGAGCATCGTGTTCCATATGTTACACTAGAGCATCCAAAACAACTTTTCTTCATATAAGTCTTCTTTGTAGAGTAGTTCTTTGACCAATCTTCCTTGAATGTACAATAAATCAAATCTTCTTTGACAGAAACAACTCCAAATCTTTTCCAGTTGACTTTGGATTATCAACACAATCTTCTTTCCAAAAGCCAAACTCTAGATTAATAGAAGAAGTCAACACTTCACCACTTCTGAAGGACATTAGAAGACAATCAGAATCCAAACCTTAAGTCTATTGCTTAAGGTTTTGATTTACAATGTGAGTGAGTTTTGATTTACCATCGTAATTAAAAATAAGTCATGTGGAATTTAAAAAATTTATAAAAAAAAATCACTTAGACAAGCCACGTCAACAAAAATGAAGATTTCTTGCAAAGTTGTCAACTAAGGGATCAAAACAACATCATTTTAACATTACAATGGGGAATTAAAAAAATATTACTATACCCCCATTGGGACCATTTTTTCTGTTAAGGCTATTGTGTTGGGTTCTAAACCCATTGAGATTATTATTTTTTGTTTTTTTTTTAATGTTTTAATATCCAAAGAAAAAAAATATATACTTTATCCCATGCGTAATGTGAACGAGTTTTGATTTATCATCGTAATTAAAAAAACACGTGGATTTTAAAAAATTAAAAAATAAAAAAAAAATCACATATACAAGCTGATCGGAGAGGACCAGAAGGAGATCGTCGCGACCTTCGTGTAGGGCAGGAGTTGATGCTCGTAGGAGAGGAAAATGGGGGGGGGGGGGGGGGCGTACCTGCAAGGTACTCCGATGCCAAAGTGAGAGTTTGGACAAGAGGAGAAAAGCAAGTACAAAGTAAGAATGTAAGAGATTATATACCTGACCCTCTCAAGTGAGAGGGTATTTATAATATACCCCCAGCGCGGGGCCAAGATCTCTCCTCGCGAGTAGGATGCCTGCTCAGCAAATGGGAGACTGCCAAGTGGAGGACACAGCGCGTGGTCCTCTGACTTGGTCTAACTATCCCTGCAAGATTCGGGGAGGTAGTTGGTCGCGTGAACTGACAAGCGAGGGGGGGGGGGCGTGCCCAACAGCTATATTGTGCCTATTGGGCCTGTTCACCAACTATAATGGATTGGGGCTGATCCTTAAGGGTAGGAAGCCCGGTCTAGAACAGGATCCCCCCAAGTCGTTGCTCTGCTGGAGAGTGATGACTTAAGACAGCTGTGACTACGACCGTACTGTCGAGGACGTGTTTGCTCGCGTGGAGTGTCCCATTCGTGTCCCGACCAGATGTGGTCGTTAGATGATTACGCTGAGTGTCGGCCAAGATTCGTTACATGCTCGCAGAAATTGGCGTTTTTTGCCGAGCAGCCCTGCACTAATGCGTTCATTTTTGACGAGGAGATTTGCTCGTGTGGGAGCCAATGACTTGGTGTATTTTCTGTAATAAGCCAGGCGAAGAGTTTTTGTGACACGTGGTGAGCATGCATGGCTTTTGTCAGTCCTAGGGCCGCGTAGGCTATGATGACCTTCACGATCCCCCACGATCAAATGGTTATAAAAGGTGGGGGAAGGTTTTATTTTCACATTCTCACAAGTTCTCGCTCCTTGCTCTTATTTGCTCTGCAACTAGTCCTCCCGCCGGAGTTCCTCTTCGCCACCGTTGATCCTCATCTTCTCCTTCAACTTCTTCTTCTTCCTGTAAGTTTGTTCTTCCTTTTCTGTATTTTTTATGAACCTTTGAGTTTTCTGGGTGTTGTTCATGGATTCTCCGGTGGGTTCATGAATTTTCCGGTTGAACTTCATATGTTCTTTGATGAACATATGAGTTTCTGGAAAATCCATGAAGAACATGAAGAACATGAAGATTTCTAGGATAATTGTAGAGAATGTTTTTATGTAGATCTTTGTAGATTCTGGTTAGGCGTATAGTTTAGGTTTGTAGTCGGGCACTAGGCCTGTTCAGTTCCTTGTCGTGATTTTGGGATGCGACGAGCCTGTGTCCTCGTTTTGATCCTTGCTATATTAAGTCACGGGGACTTGCCCTGCTGGTCGTTAGACAGATGAGTTAGAACGGGCTCGAGGTTGTCCTCAGCTTCATCCCCGCCCTTTCACTTGATTAGTGGTGGAAGGGTGGATTTGATCTTAGATGTCGAATTCACTTATCTTCCTCTGATTTTCAGGTGAAAATGGCTGATCCTCGGGATGAAGTTATGCCCGACCTTCAAGAGACACAAGAGGAACCGGATGCGCCCGCCGATTATTCCAACATCAAGGTCGTAGAGGGGGACTTGGACTGGATAGCGCACGAACCTCTGTCGTTCCTATCGACTTTCACCGAAGAGGAGATTCGAGAGTTCTCTCTGTTGGAGAATCGGGTAGGGGAAGCTCCTCATAAATGGAAAGCATTTCGTCCTGGGGAGAATGATAGAATTTGCTCTGGGTAACCGGGATTGCGTTTCCCAATGTACGAGTTTGCTTTTACGGAGGCCAAGATGCGTCTCCCGTTCACTGATTTTCAAGTGGCTCTCTTCACCCATTTGGCGTTGTGCCCGTCGCAGCTTCACCCTAATGCTCTGGCCTTCATTCGGGCATTTGAATTAGTCTGTCGTCATCTCAATGTCGGGGCGACCGTGGATCTCTTCTTTTGTCTCTTCTAACTTCAAAGGAGTACCACGGGGACGAAACAAAGTTGGGTTTTGTTCAAACAGCAGAGCAGGCTATTCTGGCCGTACTCTGACTCGATTCGCCACTTCAAAGATAGGTTTCTGATTGTGAAGCCTATTTTCGAGGAGGCAAAAAGATCTATCTCGACTATCGAAAAGGTGATGGTTGATGGTCGGGAGGTGGATGGAGTTGTATCCATGTTTCCTCTGGAATGGGTTTACTCCCATTTTAAGCGTAGGACCGACCAATTCTTGGTGAAACACGAACAACTCTATGAGGCCGATAAGGAGTCGTACAGGATCCTCCATGCTTATGTGGAGAGTTTTTCCCCGGCCTTCGTAGTTGATCGGGACGGGAATAAGCTGATCGGGGATGATGGGGAGCCCGTCCAAGCAGCTAGATATATTAACATCAAAGTTCTCCTCGAATACGATAATGATGATGATACGATCCAATTACTTGGTATGGTCCGCTGTTTATTTTTATTTGTTCGAATTTCTGAGTTCTGACTTGTTTTGTGTGTTCGCAGGTATGATGGCAGACATGAGGGAACGCCTGATGAGATCTCAAGCGGCGAAAGTTCACAAGAAGTCGACCGCAGGTGCCAAGGTCGGGGTGCCTAAGCAGACTATTCTAGAAAATTTTGCAGCTGGTCCTACCCCTGTCCCGGAGAGAGCCTCGACGCCGCTGACCCCGGATACCACCCATAAAAGGAAGAGAGATGTCGCAGGGACTTCTGAGGCCGCTGGCCCAGGAGGTTCTGGCGCCGACCAGTATGTTTTGCCCCCGTGTTATTCGCGTGGAAATATGTTAAATGAAGGGAACTCAATTGCCGTTCAGGATTTTGGAGTAGAGGCCATTGTGAGCGTCAATCCTCAAGCGAGGAGGAAACAACTCTGCCAGGACGCTGCGGGCATGTTCAGGGTGCTCGAAGCGGCTCTTGCCCTAGGGGACGATGAGGCGGCTTCCCGTGTTAACCTTCGTATGGCCAAGGCGAGAATTGCCGAGTTGGAAGTTGATAACAATAAGCTGTACAATGATCTGAAGCAATTCGAAGGTCACGAGGAGGCCAAAGTATTGCTTTAGCAGGAAGTTACCCAGGTGAAGTTGTAGATGACCGCGGCCGACGAGGAGAAGGCACGCTTGCAGGCCAGAATAGCTGAACTAGAGGGTTTATCAGCGGCCGTCGAGGGTGAGAATGATGATGAGAAATCCCTGAGGACCAGAGCTGAGCTGATCAGAAGGATTCAGATTCTTGGTGAGGATAACTTGAAGGCGGCTGAGTTCGGTTTCAATGCTGCTTCAGAGCAGATGAAAGCCCTTAACTCGGACGTGCAGCTTCTGACCGACAGAATGGGTTTGTTCAACAGGGTTATTAATGGTCAGGTTGTTCCTTCCGAGGATGAAAGCGAAGTTTAGGACTTGGTTGTTTTTTAAAATGTTTTGTGGGCCTGCGTGCCCATACCATTTTATATGGGTGCTGCCCCTTCTGTACTTATAACATTACCCGGTTATGAATGGTGTTTAATATACTTGGATTTTGTGTGAAAATGTTTTATCTTGGACGTTTGCTCTATTTATTCATATGTGTGTGCTCGGTGAGTTGTGAAACCTACCGAGGAGGGCAGAGTGGTTTTGCCCATGATGAGGCTAGGACTTTGTTTGAGGTACTAATCTCATAGGCTTGGACTATTCCCATCGCGATCTGGGTGTCCTGCCTGAATGGTGCGGCAACTGCGGAGCTCGGTCGAGGTATCCCCGTTGTGCACAATCCTGCTCGTACAATGAGCAGAAGCTGGCCGGCATTGTGATGCGTGTCATGCTTCACCAGGGCATGATACGATGGCCGCGCAAATATCCCCATTTTGGGTGATTACGTCGGCAATTTGTCTAGCTTTGTGGTTAAGGACTTAGCTGTAGTACTGCTTTAGTTTTTCAGCATTCCATGGTCGAGCAAGTGGTTTTTCGTCCAATGTTTCCAAGTAATATGCTCTTGTGCCCGTTTTGGACTTGACCCTATAAGGTCCTTCCCAGTTTGCTGCCAGTTTCCCTTCGTGCGAATCCTTCTAGTTTCTACGCAGGACCAGACTGCCCTCGGGGAAGTCACGTTTTATGACCCTGGCGTCATGTCGCAACGTTATCTGTTATTTTAATGTGGCCTCGTGGAGCGCAGCTCCTGATCTTATTTCTTCGACCAGGTCGAGCTCCTCGCGTAGAGCCTCGTCGTTCATTTCTTCATTGAGGGGAGCTTCTGTCATTCTGGAGGGTCCCCTTATCTTCACCGGTATTACCGCCTCTGTTCCATACACTAGTCAGAAGGGAGTTTCCCCGGTGGTGGAGTGTGGTGTTGTTCTATACGCCCAAAGGACACTGTGGAGCTCCTCACCCATCTTTTCTTGACCTCGCCTAGCCTTTGTTTTAGCCCGCGGAGGATCACCCTGTTCGCGGCCTCCGCTTGCCCGTTAGTCTGGGGGTGCTCGACGGAGGTGAAATGTTGTTTTGTCCCTCGTTTGGCGACGAAATCTTGGAAGTTTTTGTCCGTGAATTGGGTTCCATTGTCGGTCACAAGGGCCTGAGGTACCCTAAATCTTGCGAGGACGTTCCTTTTGTAGAAACGCAGTATGTTGAAGGCTGTGATCTTGGCGAGCGCTTCGGCTTCAATCCATTTTGTAAAATAATCGACGGCCATGATTAGGAATTTGTTTTGATAAGATCCTATTGTAAAGGGGCCTAGAATGTCCATCCCCCACCAGGCGAAGGGCCACGGTGAAGAGAGAGTCTTTAACTCGTTGGGGGGTGCTAAGTGCATGTCCCCATGGCGTTGGCAACGGTCGCACTTTTGTACGTGCTCTTTGGTGTCGTGTTGCATGGTTGGCCAGTAATATCCTGCTCGCAAAGCTTTCTGGGCCAAGGATCTTCCCCCTAAGTGTTGTGCGTTGATGCCCTCGTGAATCTCTTGTAAGATTTCGGGGACCTGGGCCTCATCGACACATTTCAACACGGGGATGGAAAATCCTCGTCGATATAATTTGTCCTCGACCAGTACGTATGAACAGGATCGTCGTTTAGTTACGCTGGCCTCCTAACTGTCCTCGGGGAGTTCCCCCTTGGTGAGATAATTGTACACAGGGGTCATCCAACAAAGGGGATCTCTGATGACGTTAACATCTAGCAGGTCGGGTTTTACAATGCTCGGGCGGGCCAACATTTCTTGTATGATGGATTTGTTCCCACCTTTTTTTCTGGTGCTGGCTAGTTTAGAGAGGATGTCTGCTCGGGTGTTTTGCTCGCGTGGGACGTGCTGAACTTCCCATGCTTCAAACTCCGCTATTTTTTCTTTCACCGTTGCCAAATATTCGGCTAGTTGGTCGTTCTTTGCTTAGAATTCTCCCTGTACTTGGGACGCTACGAGCTGGGAATCAGTGTAAATTTTTATTTCTTTTGCGCCAACATCTTTGGCTAATCGTAATCCTACGAGGAAGGCTTCATACTCGGCTTGATTGTTGGATGTTTTGAAGGACAGGACCAGGGATACTTCGATCAGGGTCCCTTCCTCGTTCTCGAGGATAATTCCTGCTCCGCTGCCTGATGGGCTTGAAGCGCCATCCACGTAAATGATCCACTTCCGCGTCTCACCTGGAGGGGATAGTTCCGGAGACATTTCTGCTACGAAGTCGGCCAGGACCTGTGCCTTGAGGGCTTTCCTCCCCTCGTAGTGAATGTCGAACTCGGACAATTCAAGGGACCATTTTAGCATCCTGCCCGCCATATCTGGTCGGCTTAATAGCTGCCTAATATGCTGGTCGGTTCTGACGACGATAGTGTGCGCCAGGAAGTAATATCTGAGTCTCCTCGCGGCAACTATGAGAGCAAGGGCCACTCGTTCTATATATGTACCTGACTTCGGTTCCCTGCAGGGCTTTGTTGGTGAAATAGATGGGTTTCTGCCCGTCAGTCATCTCGCAAATAAGTGCTGCACTTACTGCTTCATTGGCCACGGAGAGGTACAGGTATATGGTTTCCCCGCGGTCTGGTCGGGACAATACTGGTGGCTCGGACAAAGCTTGTTTGAAATAGGCAAGGGCCCGCTCGCATTCGTCCGTCCACTCGAAATTGGCTTCCTTCCTGAGTAATTTGAAGAAGGGCAGAGCGTGCTGGGCGGATTTGCTCACGAAGCGAGCAAGGGACGCGAGCATCCCGTTGAGGGATTGTATCGCCTTCTTCGACCGCGGAGTGGGGAACTCCACGAGTGCTCAGCATTTATCTGGGTTTGCTTCTATTCCTCTTTCAGTGAGGTAAAACCTGAGGAATCTCCCTGCTCGTACACCAAAGGTGCATTTCTCTGGATTGAAACACATTTTACACTTTTGAGCTTGGTCGAACACCTTTTGTAAGTGGGTGGTATGGTCGGATTCCTCTTGGGATTTCACAATCATATCATCCATATATACTTCGAGCATGTCCCCGATTTCTGATCGGAAGACTTTATTCATCATGCGCTGGTACGTGGCCCCGACATTCTTTAGTCCAAAGGGCATTACGTTGTAGTAATAGTTCCCCGAGGAGGTCATAAACGCCGTATACCTCTTGTTCTCGTCTGCCATTGGGATTTGGTTGTATCCCGAATAAGCGTCCATGAAGGACAAGAGCTTGAAACCTGCGGAATTATCTACGAGTTTATCTATGCTCGGTAGCGGATAAGCGTCTTTCGGGCAAGCCCGATTGAGATCAGTGTAATCAATGCACATGACCCATTTTCCATTACTTTTCTTTACAAGTACAATGTTTGAGAGCCAGGTTGCATACCTGGCCTCGGAAATAAATTTTGCCTCTAAGAGGTCTTGTACTAGTTTCTCGGCAGCTTGTGCCTTTTCCTCGGATTGCTTTCTTCTTCGTTGGACAATGACGCGAGCAACTGGATTAATTGTCAAGTGGTGACATGCAGTTTCTGGATCAAGGCCGGGCATATCCGCCGCACTCTAGGCGAACAGATCGACGTTGTCGTCAAGACATTTCTTCAGCTCCTTCTTGATCTCTTCGGGGAGACCAACACCTATCTTCACTCCCCTATTAGGGTTATTGCTGAAGGTGATGATCTCGAATTCACCATCTGGGACTGGTCACAAAAGTGCTCCTGACTGTTTGTCTTCGTCACGATCCTCTTTACCCTCTTCAGGAAGCCTGTTGTCGAAGTCGATGATATGCACGGGAAGCGTGGGCTTTTTGTCTGGCTGACCACCTTCAGCTGGAACCTCATCCTCTCTCGGGCGCTTTGCTGATATTGTCGTCATGGCGATCTGGTTCTGCCCTTTTGTTGCAGCCTCAAAGCATCTGCGAGCAGCCTCGATGTCGCCATGCAGAGTTGCGACGTGCCCTTTCTCAGTATAGTACTTGAGTTTGAGGTGGACCGTAGAGGGGACAACAATGAGTTCTGCGAGAGTTGGCCTGCCGAGGATGCACTGATAAAGTGACGAGCAATCAATGACTAAGAACTGCGTTTTGATTGTCCGCGATGCCTCTTCCTTGCCAAAAGTGACTGGTATCTCCACGTAACCCCAAGGTCGGGCTGTTGCCCCATTGAATCCTTGGAGGTCCGATCCCACGTATGGTGAGAGGTTGGCCCCGATCCAAGGAACTGCCCTGGTCGACCAGGATTCTCTGAACATCGGTAGAGGACAATTTGGCCCTGATCAGTAGAGGGATATGGGAATTTGGGGATCCCCCGGGCAGTTCTTCTCGGTAAAATGTGATTGGCTGCGAACGCCCTTTACTTTTTCCGATCGCGGATAACTGATCGGGGCTACTGTCTATCAGCTGCTCAAACTTTCATTTGATGGACCCTATTGTAAGCTCATGGTACCCCCCACATGAGATGACCATGGCCGTAGGAAAGGCTTCCCAGGTGTTGTGTATGAATACCTGGGAAGTCGTGTCGAGGTGGTCAGGAACGAAGAAGTCCTCTGGTCGGCTGATGGCCATTGCGACCTGCGGGGGAGGACTGGATTGGGCTTATTTTGCCTCCTTCTTTGAATCGGATGCGTCTCGTCGGGAGGACTTTCCCTTCTTCAGGAGGCGCCACTGATCGGAGAGGACCAGAAGGAGATCTTCGCGGCCTTCGTGTAGGGCAGGAGTTGATGCTCGTAGAATAGGAGAATGGGGGGGGGGGGGGGGAAGGGGCGTACCTGCAAGGTACTCCGATGCCAAAGTGAGAGTTTGGACAAGAGGAGAAAAGCAAGTACAAAGTAAGAATGTAAGAGATTAGATACCTGACCCTCTCAAGTGAAAGGGTATTTATAATATACCCCCAACGCGGGGCCAAGATCTCTCCACGCGAATAGGATGCCTGCTCGGCGAATGAGAGACTGCCAAGTGGAGGACACAGTGCGTGGTCCTCTGACTTGGTCCAACTATACCCGCAAGATCCAGGGAGGTAGTTGGTCACGTGAACTGACAAGCGAGTGGGGGGGACGTGCCCAACGGCTATATTGTGCCTATTGGACCTGTTCGCCAACTATAATGGATTGGGCCTGATCCTTAAGAGCAGGAAGCCCTGCCCGGTCCAGAACACAAGCCACAAAGATGAAATATTTTTGTTAATTTGTCAACTAAGGGGTCAAAACAACATAATCTTAACATTATAATGGAGAATAAAAAAAATACCACAGATGTAAATCAAAATTCGTTCATATTGCAAGGGTAAAATATATTTAACTCTTTAATTTAAAATTTTAAGTTAAAGTTTTTATTTTTTATTTTTTTAACATACATTTAGCAAGATCATATTTTAAACTTATATTCCATGGTTTGTAATTAACAAATTTTTTAAATTGCTTAATAATACTATTCTTTAATGAATTTATAGCTCACTTTTATTAATTTATTATTATTTTTTATAAATTAATTTAAATAACTTAAAATTTATAACTTATTTTTCTCTCTCTTAATTTTACTATTATTATCTTAATTGAAAAATATGGATATTAATTAAAATATTGTGTTATTTTACATTTATAATTTAGTATAATTTAAATCTATCGGTTAGAAATCCACTTGCAACAACAACAATTAAGTCTTATTTCATTAAATGAGATCGACTACATAGATCAACTTCCGTCGTAATATTCTATCAAGAATTATGTTTTTATCCAAATTGTTAATATCAAGATTTTTATTAATAATTTCTATTCTCTTATAATTTTTTTAGGTTTTTATCTATTACTAGCTATTTGACTTCTTCTATCTGATTTAATCTATTTACCATATAATCTACAAGCATTCTCTCTATATTCTCAAATCTCTTAAATATTTTTCAATAGTCTTTTCTATTATAGGTATTACCCCAACAATCTATCTAATATTGTTATTTATAATCTTTTATGTCTATTCTTGCCACACATTCAACACAACATCTTTATCTATGTTATGTTAAATATATAATGGATTTACTTTACTTAATTATTAAAATAAAATATAATTATTATATCAATCATTAATTTATTAAATAAAATAAATATTGTATTGGGCTTAATTATTGAATGACCCGTGATGGGTTGAGTCATTCTTTTGGATAGCCTGTTGAGAGGTTCCTTCCCTCATTTGGTAGTTATATATTATGGCTATCTCATTAGGTCAGATATCAAGCGTAGCCGTTCCATCAGAAAGAGGGCAGTAGCATTCTCAGTTTAGACTCAAGCAAATAGATTCAACTATGACAGATACATGTTTATTGAATAATTTATATTATAATATGCCCTACAATCATATCTATGATTTTGGTTATACTATTAAATTTCCATTAATTGGTATCAGAGCTAAATAGATATGTTGTAAGGCTATTTTTTGTAATTTATAGATTTGTGATTATGAAATTGCATGTATTGTGAGCGATACTTAATTGATAATTCATGAAATATATTTATCCATTACATATACAATTAATATCATATTTTTATTTACGTAATGTATATAGTGTTTTTAATAGATCTGTGTATATTCTGTAATACTGAACTGGTAAGATATCAAAGATGAAAAAATTACATAATAATAATTTTTTTATAACAGAAAAATTCCATAAAATCAAATTGATCAATAATGAACATATTATTATATTTTTTTATAATAATAATTTTTTTTCATAAGTAATTTGTTGGCAATAATAATTATTTGTATCAATAATGATCATATCCTATCGATATATTAATATTGATATAAATGCAAGATAAATAAAATTTTATTTATTAGTAATTATTATCTATATTATATTAGTAAGAACTATACCCTATCGGTATATTATTACTAGTGTAAATTTGTTATGTTACAAAATATTGTTGACAATTTATGCTTATTTTATCATGTTTAAATATCCAATCGATATTGAAATTTTGGTAATATAAGTTTCTGTTTATTATTGTATCTTTGATGTAAGATCATAATGATCTAGAGTTTTATTAGGAAAATATTTGGCTGGTATATATGGAATCATTTTTCTTATATTACATAATTATTCACTTAATGATTCCTTATTCTTTCATAACAATATCTTTTAACTAACTCTGTCAAAACTCTGAATGGGACCAATTATGAGGACTGGAAAGAGTCTCTCGACCTTTATTTGACTATAGCCAACCTTGACTTAGCTCTAAGAACTGAAAAGCCTGGCGCTATTACTGACGCATCTACTGAAGCTCAGAGGACTCTTTATGAAAAATGGGAACACTCCAATAGAGTGTGCTTTAAGGTGATATCTTACACTATGAAAAAAAATTATAAGACAAAGTATACCAAAAAGTGAGAGTGCTAAAGATTACCTGAAGTCTGTTGGTGAGAAGTTCACTCGTTTTGATAAGGCTAAGAAGTGTGAGTATTTCTCTCTGTTTGACAAAACTAAGTATGATGGTGTTAGTGGTGTGCGTGAGCATATTATGAAGTTGATCCACTATTATAATAAGCTTAAAACTCTCAAAGTTGAAATTGGTGAGAGCACTTTAATTTGGAGGGTTCTTGAGTCTCTGCCTCCCCAATTTGATGTTATGTAGACCTCCTATAATACCCAGAAAGTCAAATGGTTCGTGGATGAGATGATAGCCATAGTAACTCAAGAGAAAGATTCTACGAAAAAGGTGTTGCGGTGAGAATCGGATATCAAGCTATTGAATTAACTTGAATCACAAAACATAAAATTCACCGCCGAGCTTTGATTTATCCAAAGTAAAGGGTAAAGTTTGAATAAAAACCTAAGAGGATCTAGGTTCGGGGGTTGGTTATACAAAGGGAAGGTATTAGCACTCTAAGTATCTGTAGTACTCTACAGTAACCTCTTGTTTGTGTTTGTGTTATGTTATATTTGCTTGCTAAGAGAATCTGTACTAAGGTAAAGGTAAAGACCTAAGGGTATGTACACTAAGTTTGCTCGCCAAGACGTCGCATCTTGTGCCTACGTATCTGACTAAAGAATCAGAGCAACCGTAGTTCACTTAACTAAGGGTGAATTTGAGGAACCATTGACTATGGCCAAAGTTCCAAGGGGAATGAGTATGAGACATATAGAGTTTAAGAAACTCTCTAAGTCTAAGTTGTAAGATTGAATGGCTATGAGGCCAAGGGAGAATGTCTATGACTATGAGGTCAAGGCTTACCTATGACTATGAGGTCAAAGGTTTGACGAAGAGATCCTATGACTATGAGGTCAAGGGAAGAGGGCTATGACTATGAGGTCAAAGCTTACCTACAACTATGGGGTCAAAGGTTATGAGATGGCTCTATGACTATGAGGTCAAGAGGGAACCCTATGACTACGAGGTCAAAGAGGGAGATAATGAGTTTCCTATGACTTTGAGGTCAATAGAGAGGCTTTCCTTTGGAAGGAGGGGAAGATAACGTCTTATGAACAAGAGTTAAAGGGATTGAAATATGAGTGTAAGAACTCTAAGGGAATAAGCATTAATCAAGTGAAGATAACATCAAAGCATGATATATACATCCATGTATGAGCATGGCAAAAGATAATGAGATAATTCACAACAAACATGAACATAAGTATGGCAAAGTATCCAAAAACTATGGAATTAAGAATGAGACAAATATATCAACACAAATTCCAACTTTGCAAGAAAATTCTAAGAAGTGCCACAAGTTATGGACAAGGGTGATGAGCATGGTTGCATCAAAGAGGAACTCACAAATTAAGAAAATGGACACTCAATCTTAAAACCAAAGCTTGAATCCAACAAGACCCAACACAAAACAATCTCTCAAAAAAGTCCTAAAAGGTCTTAGAAAATTATCCAAAAAAGTAGAAGGAAAAGAAGTTCAAAATTAGGATTGAAACAAAGTTCTAAGACTTAAAAAATTACTAAATATTAAAGTGAAAATACAATGAAAATTGGAAAAATTAAATTAAGCATTAGAAAAATATTTATGGGAATTTTGTGTTTAAAGAAAAAATATTTTAAGTAATTAGTAATGAAAACAAAAAAAGAAAAAAAGAAATTAAAAAGTTTGAAGATAAGACAGGGGGCGCAATAATCAGACCCAAATCATGTGCTTGCAGCGTGTGGGCCTCTTGGAGGGGTGCTAAAAATAACGGCCCAATGTTGGAAAAGCCAAGAGAAAGTGAGAAAAAACAATAAAATGGTGTCTGGGGCGAGAGGGATTCGAACCCCAGACCCCTTTGTTTACAGTGTGCGCTTTATACCACTGGGGTGGCTATACATCCAATGTATAAGCCACCCCTGATAATATTTAAATCATCAGGCGTTCAGAAATACCAGTTTAAAACCACATAAAAAGAAAGGACGTAACATGCTAACAAAAAGGTATCAACCGGTCATGAATTTTTTCAAGTGACAAAAGGGCAAACAACATCTTCACTAATCACATGCTGCCACTGCAATATTTCTCCATGCAGCTCATGCAAGAAACATAATCCCCTCGTGAAAATACGCATGGCTTACCACTGCTACTTCCCAGCCATATTCCAGCCTCATTTCCTAACCATTTCCCTACTTGTAAAAAACAAAGATGATGGATTCTTTCCCAGGAACACTAACACACCTCCCTCTAGTCCTATCTCTAACCGTAACTTGACAAAAACTTGCACACAACATTGCAATCACGATAATGTGAACTTGTATCATAGTATGCATTTAATAAAAACATAACAAGCAATGCATTAAACAGATTCAAACAACATACAGACTGCAACTGGACATGACTATGCAAAGTAGTATGAGTTCAAATTTTATCTCTTACCTCTTGTAGCTTAGAAAACTCTTCTCCTTTCAAATGATAATGTGCACCTCTCCTTTCCTTCAGTGGCCTTCGAGTTCTTTCTCTGTCACTTTGATCAATGTGTGTTTATGAGTGATGGGAGCTCTGTCCGTGTTGTGTTGATGTTGTGGTTGTTGATCTGATCTTGTTGTTGTTACACCAAGAGAGAACAAGTTTATGGTGTTTTTTGCGAAAAATGTAATGAGAGAGTGTTGATAATCCCTTGTGTAGTGTATTCTGATCTTGTTGATGTTCTGATTATTGAGGTAGAAAAGAAACTCATAAGCTTTTCAGGTTTTATGGAGTGTAGTGTTGATGTTGCATTGCTCTTGTTCTGATTGTTGGTGAAAAATGAATGGGAACGATCCCCCTTTCATAGAGGAGCCTTTTGGTCCATAGCATTGATGATACAATGGTCAATGCCTTTGCATAAGAGGGAAAGCAACACAAGAGTTGCTACACGCATGATCTTCTCCCATGCCATTCTAGAGCCATGTGCAAGGAGTGGATTGCCTGCCTCAGAGCTTGAGTCAGAAAAGAAGGTGAACAAAAACCACAGGATTTGAAGTGCAAAAGCCTTTACACGGTATTCCTTGTTATTGACTTTTGTGTTTGCTGCATAAGTACAAAGTACTTGTACTTGAGGTTACTTCTTCCTACAGACTTTTAGGGCAAAGTTGCTTTGGAAACTGATGCAAGTGGTTTCAGTAGGTGCATTGTCACTTGATTAGGATCTTTGGTTCAGATTGTAATCCTAAATGAATCAAGGTTTGGGCCATGGAATAAGTTATGCTAGGTAATTCACCACATGACCACTCTTTGCCCAATGAGACCAATAGAATAGTTCTTGGTGCCATTTGAAAATTTGCACGTAAAGGGTGCTCATTGATGTGAGGGAAAGTGTGAATTTGAACTTGGAAATATGTAAGAGTTGGTGGCAAAATTTGGCGTGGCAGCATATTAGAAATTGAGTGCATGGTGTAATTCCATCGTGATAATTTCAAAGCATTATATCTTAATAACCACTCCATCAATCCTTGAAATTTTTGATCCTATGTGAAGAGGGCACTTGATAGCTCAATTTTCATGTGGAACATGGCTTGAGAAGAGGTTTGTAACATTGAAAATCAAACAGAACTCATGCACATGGGCTGTCCAAAAAGAAACTTAGAAAATTTCTAAGTCATGGAAATTTCATCATTTGAAACACCTAACTTTAAAGCATCATAACTTGAGATTGGTTTATCCAAATGAGGAGTTCTACACATGCTTGGAAAGCTTGAAGAACAAGGAACAACTTTCATGTCCAAAGATTTTTGATTTGAGGCTTGGAACTATGTGAAAAATTAAGTTAAAGGTGGATGAAAATTAGGGTGAAAATGACCAAAATTTCACTAAGTCCCAAAGGCAACTTATCTTCCAAGTCTCATAACTTAAGAATCATGCACTTTTTGGAGAAGGGTCCTCTAATACACTTTGAAGTTCATGGAAAGAGATTTCATTTGAGCTTTGAGTCACTCAATTTGGATGTGTGGTTTGAAAGTTATGGCATTCCCAATTTTGCACAAGAAATGAATTTTCCACACTTAGAAAGTTTCAAGGACCAAACATTGCCCTCTTTGCAAGAAACCTCTCAAAGTTTGACTTATCATGCCAATCTCAATCCACTGGTGAACACTTGTGAGAATTGTATGGAACCAAAGAGTATCTCAGGAGACCTTGAATCATGTGAGAGCTTAGCTTAGGAGACTTTGTGCAAACCCTATTTTTCACATAAAAGAACAAACTAGCAAGATATGGTGATTAGATAATAATGCACGGATGATTGAATCTAAATGCAAATTCAAAGTGTTATGACATCTAAGGGGTAAAATTTGGGGTACAATAGTTGCCCCTATTTAAATAGCTTTACCGAATGGCACGAGGAATGAAATCCTAGGGACATCAAGGTGAAAGGTATTTAAATATAGCAAACCAGAAATTTTTCCCTTAGATGGAATGCGGATGCTAAGGATAAGTAACAAACATGCAAATGCTGACATGCCATGAGCTTCTAGTATGATGGTATGATGCCATGATAGTGCAAAGATGCAGACAAACAAGACACCAAAGAATAAAAGAGCAAACAACCATAAGTGGACATCACCGGGGAAGGATGAAAGGTTAGCATCCACAAGGAAGACGCACTAGGGATGCAGACTAACCAACAAAAAAGACTCACTGGGGAAACTCCAAGGAAACATTGGGGATAGAAAAACAAAAGGAGAAACCCTACAGGTCCTTACTGGAGATAGGAACCAGAGAGGTATTCTCCACTGGGGAAAGATCCAGGTAGATGGGCGACAGATTCAATAGGTGACCGGACGACACTGGGGAAATAAAACACACTCTTTACTGGGCATGAAACCAGAAAGAAGATATGATCTCCACTGGGGATCAATTTGAAATAAAAGGATAGACATCCTACAAAGATTTTCTGGGGATTTCTTAAACTAAAGAGTTCAAACGGGATCTTCAAGAAAAGCCAGAAAAGACAGAGACAAACTCTGCGTGTGCCAAATGATGATCAATCACAAGGACTTTCAAAGAGATATTGATAATGACTGAACCTCTGCTGGGAACCAGATTAAAGTGCCAACAATGATTGGACTCAGAAGTGACATGTCAGTATACACCAATTTGAGTTGGATAAGATACCAATTTGAGTTGGTTTGCCAACAAAGACTGGACTTTAGACACCAATATGAGTTGGGCCTGGGTTGACGCTCACAGTTGACCTGATGTTTTGGTTCATAGCTGACCAAGATTGACATCATCAAAAAGTTTGACGGCAAGGAGCAATAGCATATCTGAAGGTACACATCATCAAAAAGTTTGACGGCAAGGAATAATCCATATCTGGAGGTACACATCATCAAAAAGTTTGACGGCAAGGAATAAGGCATATCTGAAGGTACACATCATCAAAAAGTTTGACGGCAAGGAATAAAGCATATCTGGAGGTACACATCATCAAAAAGTTTGATGGCAAAGAATAAGGCATATTTGAAGGTACACATCATCAAAAAGTTTGACGGCAAGGAATAAAGCATATCGGAAGGTTCACATCATCAAAAAATTTGACGGCAAGGAATAAGGCATATCTGAAGGTACACATCATAAAAAAGTTTGACGGCAAGGAATAAAGCATATCTGAAGGTACACATCATCAAAAAGTTTAACGGTAAGGAGTAAGGCATATCCGAAGGTATACATCATCAAAAAGTTTGACGACAAGGAATAAGGCATATCTGAAGGTACACATCATCAAAAAGTTTGACGACAAGGAATAAAGCATATCTGAAGGTACACATCATCAAAAAGTTTGACGGCAAGGAATAAACCATATCTGAAGGTACACATCATCAAAAAGTTTGATGGCAAGGAATAAGGCATATCTGAAGGTACACATCATCAAAAAGTTTGACGGCAAGGAGTAAGGCATATCCGAAGGTACACATCATCAAAAAGTTTGACGACAAGGAATAAGGCATATCTGAAGGTACACATCATCAAAAAGTTTGACGGCAAGGAATAAAGCATATCTGAAGGTACACATCATCAAAAGTTTGACGGCAAGGAATAAAGCATATCTGAAGGTACACATCATCAAAAAGTTTGATGGCAAGGAATAAGGCATATCTGAAGATACACATCATCAAAAAGTTTGACGGTAAGGAATAAAGCATATCCGAAGGTACACATCATCAAAAAGTTTGATGGCAAGGAATAAAGCATATCTGGAGATTCACATCATCAAAAGGTTTGACGGCAAGGAATAAAGCATATATGGAGATTCACCTCATCAAAAGGTTTGACGGCAAGAACTAAAGCAGGGATCACATCATCCACATCAACAGATTGACGGAATAAAGAAATTAACTTCATTGAAAAGACACCTCGTCAGAGAATTGACGGAAAGAAACGGATCACCAAACATCATCCAAATCAAAGGATTGACGGAATGAAGAAATTAACTTCATCGAAGAGACACCTCGTCAGAGAATTGACGAAAAGAAATGGATCACCAAACATCATCCACATCAAAGGATTGACGGAATGAAGAAATTAACTTCGTCAAAAAGGGTTAACGGGAAGAACACCTCAAATAGGGATCACATCAAATGGGTTGATGGAAATTGGCTGAGTGAAGTTAACAATATTGGTAACTGTGGAAGTATGAATTAAACCAAGGACGGATAAGCTTCTCACGAGAGAGATTGCCACTTATCGTTGTAGAGGTAATGATAGCAAAACAAGCTTCTCAAGGAGATTGCCACTTGTTGTTGGGTGTAAATTCCAAAGAGATGTTGATATTACAACACTGCTGGAGAAATAATTTTGTCTTCAATGAGGATCTGTAAAAGATTCTTCTGCGAGACACAGTGCAAAATAAATGCACATTCAAAGATAAGTTTGAGAACCACACCTGCCAGGGACCAAAGTTCAATCTAGGAACAAGCTAGAAAAAAATGGTCAAACAAGACTCAATTGAGGAATGAACTCAAATGGGGATATATCTGATCCAAATGTGGAAAAGATAACTGAACTAACCATCATCCACGAGAATCAAACTCTGTGGGGAATTCAGAAAGGATGGGCACTTTATGCCTAGGGCTGACAACTCTATTGAAGAGAATAGACAAACCCAGTCACTTGGGGAGATAAACGCCAAAGTGATCAAAGCAGTTAAACACCAAAAAAAGGGTAGCAAAGAGCTAAAATGCTATGCATATGGGTGAAAACGCCATACTTATGCTTATGCTGACAAAACAGACAAGAAGCAAAACTGGAGATGAAATAAACCTCTCGACAAGGATACCCAGCCAAACTTATCAGATTGGACCATCACTGGGGGTGAATAAGTAGGATCAGCAACTCTACTTCAAGGTTGTGACTCTCTCTGAGGGAAAAGAGTAATCCACTCAGGGTATAGCTTCATGATTTCACTAGGATTGCCATCATGAGCTTGATTTCTTTACCGGAGGGAAATCCATGGAGAGTTGCCGAGATCAACTGAAGTAACAACTTACTGGTAAGCTGGCAAAGGATATCACAAGAACAAAGTAGTTCTGCATAACTCATCTGCCCCAGATTACATGGTCCATCAGAAGAAAATACCAAGAGGATTTTACAGAAGAATTGGCATATAAGAAGCTTCAATATCTTCCAACTCTTGGAGGGATTCATGAACTCTGACATAACTGCCCCAGATTAACTGCATTTACACAATAAAGTCCTTGAACTTGTGCTTCAGACTGGTAGTTGACAACTGGGGAACAAAACTTGCCCCTGTCAGCTTGGTCGATATGTGGAGGAGATTGTCATTGACTTTTAGAGATTTACCGAATCTCGACTTGACTGCTTCTGAATGACGGGTCTGTGAGAATAGGTCCTCAAAATGATTTTACAGAAGAATTGGCGTACAAGGTGTTTCAATATCTTCAAACTCTTGGAGAAATTCATGAATTTTGACATAACTGCCCCTGATTAACGATGCTTACACAACAAAGTCCTTGAACTTGCTCCTCAGCCCAGCTGATTTGTGGAAGAGATTCCCTGACTGATTGACCTTTTTAGAGATTTACCGAATCTCGACCTGACTGCCTCTGATTAACTGGTCTGTAAGGATAAGTCATCAAAAGGATTTTACAGAAGAATTGGCATATCAGATGCTTCAATATCTTCAAACTTTTGAAAAAGGTACATGAGTCTCGACATAACTGCCCCAGATTAACTGTATTTGCAATACAAAGTCCTTTAGACTATGGTAGAAACAACTGGGGAACAAACTCGCCCCTGTTGGTGGGTCTTTGGAGTCCTAACTTGTCATAAGATGACCTCAAGAAGACTTGCCCCAATATTCTGAACTTTTGAAAAGTTCTGCCCCCGATTCACCAACTCTTTGGATGATCGATTTGCAAATCCTCATACTTGGTTGCCCCAGGCTGAGCTTTCTTTATCAAGTCAAATTCCCTAGCTGGTTGCGTTTGTTGGAATTCCTTTGATATTGAATTGTCTTGCAAATAGTATTGTTCATTAAAAATCGGCAATTTCAATGCAACATTAATGCAAGCTTTTGAAAACAAAGTTATTTGATGAAACACACATAATGGAGTAATTAAATAACCAAAAACAAAGTGGATCTAGTCATTTACAGATTGACAGATGAAGTGATCAACACACACAATTAGCAAAGATCATTAGGAGTCAGGTTAATCAATCTTGTTGTAGTATGTTTTCAAAACAACCTTACCTCAATTAGGTCTTTTAAGGGTTGTAACGTGGCTTGGTTCACGGTTCATGAAACAAAGAATAAAGGCTCAAAGTTTGTTTGTCCCCGCCCAATCTTCGTGATGAACTTCAATCCTACTCTCAGTTAACTCAAGCTATACATTCTAGTTCTTATAGGCTAAGAATCGAGCTGATGATACTTGATGATTATTCAGACACCTCGGATAGTCAATACTCCCTTGCAACATTTGGTTATCCTTGATTGCTGAGGTTTTGAGACCTCTTTTTTGTCTTCTGAGGTTTTGAGATCTCCTCTTGTCTTTGTTGAGGTTATGAGACCTCTTTTTTTTGTTGAGGTTATGAGATCTCGTCTTGTCTTTCGTTGAGGTTATGAGACCTCTTCTCGTTGGTTGTTGTACAAGCCCTTTTGCATAAGGTAAAGTTCAGGGCTTCCCATCTTTCTTGGCTTTTGTCTTGAAAGGGACTCGGCTCATTCTTTGATTAAGGATTTCTCAACGATCCTTCCTTATTTGTTGCTTGGAGGAACAACTTGTACAACACTTACTCATTTGATTTGTGAGAGCTGACTGGTGTCTTGCATGAAGCGCTTGCATTCGAATGCATAACCAGGTTAAACTGAGAACTACCCTGCCCCAAGGTTTGAGATTTAAGGGTCTTTTATGGAAGGAAAGAAAACTCATACTTCTACGCTCGAAGGGTTAACGAGGGATTATCTTCCTTATTTCTCCAGTGTTTAGGAATTAAAACAATGCCTTACATCATCGACAAGGTTTAATTGAAAGCATACCACAGCAATTATGGGTATAATGTTCATCATCCTCCCCAATCTTCGCTTAACAACAAATTTGATAAATGGAAAGAAACAAGATAAAGATATTTTTGTTTTTTTTATGGGCATAAAAGTAGATGAGTGAAACGAATGGCTTAATCAAAAGATGCACAAACATTTCATTAATCTTGCCAATTTGAAAGTACAACAACTCATAAGCAAATACAATTCAAACATGCAAAGAAAAATACAACAAAATGCTGAAACAGCCAAAAGATTGTCAGCTTTAGAGACTTAGGCTTTCCTTTCTTGATTTGCCAAACCGAGATGATCATTTTCAGAGTTGACTATCGAGATCAGTCTGAGAATCATCTTCACATCCACTCTCAGCAATTTCTTCCACTTCAGAGTCTGATGAATCCTCTTGATTAAGTGAAGGATTGTTGATTTGAATGCCTTGAGGCGTGAATGAGATCATATTGGAGTCAAGCAGAGCCTGAACCTTGTTTCTGACCACTCTATAATCTTCAGTTGAATGCCTCTGTGCCCCTGCATGGTAGCCACAACGGGCATCGGTGTGAGAGTCTAGCGGGTACGGAAAAGGCACTGGATCTATCTCCTCTGGCACTATCAATCCACCTTTGATTAAATCTGGCAAGAACTGACTGTATGGTATTGGCAACGGAGTGAAATTCCTTTTTGGCTTTCTTGGCCTTGGCCGTGCATGCTGACGTGGCTGACGGCGGTCTGACCGTTGATATTGAAGAGGTCTTCGATTTGGAGAAGAATATTGTCTCTGTGGAGAAATTGGTGTTTGACGCTGAGACCCAAAAGATTGCTGACTCTGAACACTTGAGTTGCATGAGCATTGAGGCTGAAGTGTCGGAGCTTCCCAAGTGGAATTACTTTCTTTCTCCCATTCTTCTTGAGAAATGACAATTGATTCACTCTCACCAGCTAGGATCTTTCTGGTGCCTTGGATTTTTCCGTTCTTGAGACCGCTCTCAATGCGCTCTCCAGCTTTTACCAAGTCAGAGAAGTTTGATGTCGCAATGCTAAAAAACTTTTCTCGGTACGGGCCTTGCAAAGTATCCATAAATCAGTCAACTAATTCCTTATCCAAAAGTGGTGGTTGAACACGAGCAACTATTTCTCTCCACCTCTGAGCATATCCTCTAAAGGATTCATTGTCTTCTTGAGATAAGTCTAGCAAATACAAACGAATGAGAGTCAAGTCAAGATTGTAGTTGTATTGCTTCACAAAGGCATGGGCTAAGTCTGACCATGATTGAATGTGATTGTGTTCTAGCTGCGTGTACCAACTCAGTGATGCCCCATTCAGACTGTCTTGGAAACAGTGGACCATAAGCTTGTCATTACGAACATGTGAAGTCATTCTTCTGCAAAACATCACCAAATGTTGTTTTGGACAGCTATCCCCTTTGTACTTCTCAAACTTCGGCATTTTGAACTTTGGTGGCATTACAAGGTCGGGTACCAAACACATGTTCAAAGCATTCAAATTAGCAGTGTCACTACCCTTAATGGCATCAAGATTTTCTTCCAAGGCACGACATTTTTCCATAATCTCAATGTCTCGTGGGTCCTGGGTTTTCATCACAGGGACTACCTCTTGGGAATCTGGCTCAGAGAATGCGAAACTACGATATTCCACAGCATCAACAGAAGAGGAACGTCCATCTCGAACAATGGCATGTTCTTGTATAATCTGATTCTCAACAGGAATCTGCACAGGTTGAGCTTGGGCAACATCATTCACAGAAGTCCTTTGAATGTTGTCATCTTTCTTTGCCAAGGCTGTCATAGCTTCCACCAACTGATTTTTCAACAAGTCAAAATCTGCTCTGGTCACAAACTGGTTCTGCTCTTCTGAGTTTATGATACTTCACAAGCTACCTTAAGTCCAATACTGGCTTTGGGAAGTCAAACTAGTTTACAGACAAAGGACGGATGAGACTCGAGGCTGAGAAATGCAAATGCAATGACATGCGCATGCAATGCTAATGCAAGCCAAATGGTTTCAAGGATGAATGAATGTATGCACAAACACACATATACAGGTATTCATAAATATGTACAAGCAAACAAAAGAGGGCTTAGGTTTAAAGATCACGAGCATGGAGCCATGGTCTACCCATCCCAAAAGGTGTGTAATAGGGTTTATCAACTGTAGCACAGGGTTCTAAGAAGTTCCCAGAGTCGACAACCCATCTTTCAGATTTTATCGACTTCCCAATTACTTGGTAATCAATAAAATTTTCAAGAGAGTCTCGTCTGAGTGTAGTATTGCATAGCAACCATTTAGGATTACTCCCTCATAGTCATCGCACTACATCCTAAATAGGTCAAGTCGGGTAAAAGGGTAACTAAAGGTCATCAGTATCCCTGGCACCAAGGTCGAAAGTGGTAACGCATTTACGATTGCTCGTTCAACATATACCACCTCCAAGAGGGCCTCAACTGAGTGTGGAACTTCAAGTCAACTCCTTTGGGATTACTCCCTTGAAGTCTCCTTGACTATGTCCACGATCCTAATCAAATGTACTCTCAAGTCCGGGTTAGGACTTATCTCACCACTCAAATAGTAGCACCCTTCCAAACAGAAAATCCAAGCACAGACATATATAGATATACAGATATGTACAAGTATATCAAAAAAACATAAATAACATAAACAAAACAAGGTGGACTTAACCCTCAAAATTGTTCCCCAGTGAGGTCGCCATTTCTGTTGCGGTGAGAATCGGATATCAAGCTATTGAATTAACTTGAATCACAAAACATAAAATTCACCACCGAGCTTTGATTTATCCAAAGGAAAGGGTAAAGTTCGAAGAAAACCCTAAGAGGATCTAGGTTCGGGGGTTAGTTATACAAAGGGAAGGTATTAGCACCCTAAGTATCTGTAGTACTCTACAGGAACCTCTTATTTGTGTTTGTGTTATGTTATGTTTGCTTGCTAAGAGAATCTGTACTAAGGTAAAGGTAAAGACCTAAGGGTATGTACACTAAGTTTGCTCACCAAGACGTCGCATCTTGTGCCTACGTATCTGACTAAAGAATCAGAGCAACCGTAGTTCACCTAACTAAGGGTAAATTTGAGGAACCATTGACTATGGCAAGTCTAAGTTGTAAGATTGAATGGCTATGAGGCCAAGGGAGAATGTCTATGACTATGAGGTCAAGGCTTACCTATGACTATAAGGTCAAAGGTTTGACGAAGAGATCCTATAACTATGAGGTCAAGGGAAGAGGGCTATGACTATGAGGTCAAAGCTTACCTATAACTATGAGGTCAAAGGTTATGAGATGGCTCTATGACTATGAGGTCAAGAGGGAACCCTATGACTATGAGGTCAAAGAGGGAGATAATGAGCTTCATATGACTTTGAGGTCAATAGAGAGGTTTTCCTTTGGAAGGAGGGGAAGATAACATCTTATGAACAAGATTTAAAGGGATTGAAATATGAGTGTAAGAACTCTAAGGGAATAAGCATTAATCAAGTGAAGATAACATCAAAGCATGATATATACATCCATGTATGAGCATGGCAAAAGATAATGAGATAATTCACAACAAACATGAACATAAGTATGGCAAAGTATCCAAGAACTATGGAATTAAGAATGAGACAAACATATCAACACAAATTCCAACTTTGCAAGAAAATTCTAAGAAGTGCCACAAGTTATGGACAAGGGTGATGAGCATGGTTGCATCAAAGAGGTGCTCACAAATTAAGAAAATGGACACTCAATCTTAAAACCAAATCTTGAATCCAACAAGACCCAACACAAAACAATCTCTCAAAAAAGTCCTAAAAGGTCTTAGAAAATTATCCAAAAAAGTAGAAGGAAAAGAAGTTCAAAATTAGGATTGAAACAAAGTTCTAAAACTTACAAAATTACTAAATATTAAAGTGAAAATAAAATGAAAATTGGAAAAATTAAATTAAGCTTTAGAAAAATATTTTTTGGGAATTTTGTGTTTAAAGAAAAAATATTTTAAGTAATTAGTAATGAAAACAAAAAAAAGAAAAAAAGAAATTAAAAAGTTTGAAGATAAGACAGTGGGGAGGGGGGGTGCAATAATCAGACCCAAATCATGTGCTTGCAACGTGTGGGCCTCTTGGAGGGGTGCTAAAAATAACGGCCCAATGTTGGAAAAGCCAAGAGAAAGTGAGAAAAAAACAATAAAAGGGTGTCTGGGGCGAGGGGGATTCGAACCCCAGACCCCTTTGTTTACAGTGAGCGCTTTATACCACTAGGGTGGCTATACATCCAATGTATAAGCCACCCCTGATAATATTTAAATCATCAGGCGTTCAGAAATACTAGTTTAAAACCACATAAAAAGAAAGGACGCAACATGCTAACAAAAAGGTATCAACCGGTCATGAATTTTTTCAAGTGACAAAAGGGAAAACAACATCCTCACTAATCACACGCTGCCACTGCAAAATTTCTCCATGCAAATCATGCAAGAAACATAATCTCCTCGTGAAAATACGCATAGCTTACCACTGCTACTTCCCAGCCATATTCCAGCCTTATTTCCTAACCATTTCCCTACTTGTAAAAAACATAGATGATGGATTCTTTCCCAGGAACATGAACACACCTCCCTCTAGTCCTATCTCTAACCGTAACTTGACAAAAACTTGCACACAACAGTGCAATCACGATAATGTGAACTTGTATCATAGTATGCATTTAATCAAAACATAACAAGCAATGCATTAAACGGATTCAAACAACATACAGACTGCAACTGGACATGACTATGCAAAGTATTATGAGTTCAAAGTTTAGCTCTTACCTCTTGTAGCTTAGAAAAATCTTCTCCTTTCAAATGATAATGTGCACCTCTCCTTTCCTTCAGTGGCCTTCAAGTTCTTTCTCTGTCACTTTGATCAATGTATGCTTATGAGTGATGGGAGCTTTGTCCGTGTTGTGTTGATGTTGTGGTTGTTGATCTGATCTTGTTGTTGTTACACCAAGAGGGAACAAGTTTATGGTGTTTTTTACGAAAAATGTAATGAGAAAGTGTTGATAATCCCTTGTGTAGTGTATTCTGATCTTGTTGATGTTCTGATTATTGAGGTAGAAAAGAAACTCACAAGCTTTTCAGGTTTGGTGGAGTGTAGTGTTGATGTTGCATTGCTCTTGTTCTGATTGTTGGTGAAAAATGAATGGGAACAATCCCCCTTTTATAGAGGAGCCTTCTGGTCCATAGCATTGATGATACAATGGTCAATGCCTTTGCATAAGAGGGAAAGCAACACAAGAGCTGCTACACGCATGATCTTCTCCCATGTCATTTTTGAGCCATGTGCAAGGAGTGGATTGCCTGCCTCAGAGCTTGAGTCAGAAAAGAAGGTGAACAAAAACCACAGGATTTGAAGTGCAAGAGCCTTTACACGACAGTCCTTGTTATTGACTTTTGTGTTTGCTGCATAAGTACAAAGTACTTGTACTTGAGGTTACTTCTTCCTACTGGCTTTTAGGACAAAGTTGCTTTGGAAACTGATGCAAGTGGTTTCAGTAGGTGCATTGTCACTTGATTAGGATCTTTGGTTCAGATTGTAATCCTAAATGAATCAAGGTTTGGGCCATGGAACAAGTTATGCTAGGTAATTCACCACATGACCACTCTTTGCCCAATGAGGCCAATAGAATAGTTCTTGGTGCCATTTGAAATTTTGCACGTAAAGGGTGCTCTTTGATATGAGGGAAAGTGTGAATTTGAACTTGGAAATATGTAAGAGTTGGTAGAAAAATTTTGCGTGGCAGCATATTATAAATTAAGTGCATGGTGTAATTCCATCGTGACAATTTCAAAGCATTATATCTTAATAACCACTCCATCAATCCTTGAAATTTTTTATCCTATGTGAAAAGGTCACTTGATAGCTCAATTTTCATGTGGAACATGGCTTGAGAAGAGGTTTGTAACATTGAAAATCAAACATGAACTCATGCACATGGGTTGTCGAAAAAGAAACTTAGATAATTTCTAAGTCATGGAAATTTCATCATTTGAAACACCTAACTTTAAAGCATCATAACTTGAGATTGGTTTATCCAAATGAGGAGTTCTACACATGCTTGGAAAGCTTGAAGAACAAGGAACAACTTTCATGTCCAAAGATTTTTTATTTGAGGCTTGGAACTATGTGAAAAATTAAGTTAAAGATGGATGAAAATTAGGGTGAAAAAGACCAAAATTTCACTAAGTCCCAAAGGCAACTTATCTTCCAAGTCTCATAACTTAAGAATCATGCACTTTTTGGAGAAGGGTCCTCTAATACACTTTGAAGTTCATGGAAATAGATTTCATTTGAGCTTTGAGTCACTCAATTTGGATGTGTGGTTTGAAAGTTATGGCATTCCCAATTTTGCACAAGAAGTGAATTTTCCACACTTAGAAAGTTTCAAGGACCAAACATTGCCCTCTTTGCAAGAAAACTCTCAAAGCTTGACTTATCAAGCCAATCTCAATCCACTGGTGAACACTTATGAGAATTGTATGGAACCAAAGAGTATCTCATGAGACCTTGAATCATGTGAGAGCTTGGCTTAGGAGACTTTGTGCAAACCCTGTTTTTCACATAAAAGAACAAACTAGCAAGATATGGTGATTAGATAATAATGCACGGATGATTGAATCTAAATGCAAATTCAAAGTGTTATGACATCTAAGGGGTAAAATGTGGGGTACAACAAAAGTCAAAAGCTCAAAGTGTTCAGTTTGTTGCTTCTACTTCAGGAACAAAGGATTTCAAGAAAAACTTCTATAAGGGAAAACATCATTTTGATGATAAGAAAGGAAAAAGGACAACACAATATCTGGAGCCTAAGGATAAGTCTTTGAAGGAAAATTTTTTTAAAGGAGAGTGCAAGTACTGCAAGAAGTATGGACATAAGGCAAATAATTGTTTTATCTTGAAAAAGAAACTTGAAAAGCAAGGTACACTCCTAGCTCTAGCTTGTTTTGAATCAAATATAGTAGATGTTCCTTCTAATACTTGGTGGTTGGACTCAGGTGCCACTATTCTTTGTAGGGGTTCACAAGCCTGAGGAAACCAAGTGATGTTGAAGCGAAGGTCATTGTGGGAGATGGAGTTAGAGTATCCGTGATGGAGATAGGAGTTGTTTCCTTGTTTTTACCTTCTGGACACATTTTGCTTTTAAAAGATGCAGTTTATGTATCTTCAATGAGAAGGAATTTGATTTCTATTTCAGCTTTGGATAAATGTAGTTACTCTTTTGTTTTTGGCAATGGAAAACTTGATGTTTGTTTTAATTCCGTTGTTGTTGATTCTGGAAATTTGCGTGATGGTTTATATATGTTGAATGTGAATGAGATGTCTGTTAATTCTGTTGTTGGGACAAAGCGCAATAGGAAAGATGAGAATTCTTCGATATTGTGACATAGACGTTTAGGGCACATTTCTAGACCTCATATTGAAAGACTAATTAAGGAGGGTATTCTGCCAAATCTTAACTTCTCTGATTTTGAAACTTGTGTTGATTGCCTCAAAGGAAAGATCACTGCCAAAACCAAGAATACAAAAGAGACTAGATGTGAAGATGTATTGCAATTGATTTACACAGACATGTGTAGACCTATTACACCCAATGCTATGGGTGGATACAGGTATTTTATCACTTTCATAGATGACTTCTCTAGATTTGGATGGATAGAACTTCTCCAAGACAAGTATAGTTCCTTGGATGCCTTCAAATCTTTTAAAGCTTCCATTGAATTGAAATTAGGAAAGAAGGTCAAATGTGTGAGGTCTGATAGAGGAGGAGAATATTATGGTAGATATGATGAGACTGTAAGAAATCCAGGACCGTTTGCTAGATTTCTATATGAATGTGGTATTGAGGTTCAATACACTATGCCAGCCACTCCTCAGCAAAACGGAGTTGCAAAGAGACGTAATTGCATGCTTATAGACATGGTTAGGTGCATGATGAGTCATTCGTCATTGCCTGATTTTATTTGGGGTGATGCTTTGAAGATTGTTGTCTACATTCTAAATCAAGTGCCTAGTAAATCAATGTCGAAGACTCCTTATGAACTATTAACAGGCGGGAAGCCAAGTTTGAGACATTTTCATGTTTGGGGTTGTAAGGCTGAAGTCAAACATTACAATCCTCAACTGAAGAAACTTGATATGAAGATTGTTAGTGGTTTCTTCATTGGATATAGTGTTGGGTCTAGAGGTTGCATATTTTATTGTCCTTCTCATTCTACACGAGTCATTGAATCTGATAGAGCAATTTTCTTTGAGGGTGATTTGGATAATGGAGTCTCTACGCCACGACTAGTTACTCTTGAAGAAGATCTTACTTTTCTCCCTATACCAACTGTTCCTTTCCCTAATGAGGTTGTGATTCCAGTAATTCAAAATAATGATCAAGTTATGGCACCACAAATAGATGAGCATGAACAAATTGATACCCTAGAGCCTATTGGTGTTGCTGAACCAAGTAACGTTGCTGAAGTTGTTCCATTAAGACGTTCTCAGAGAGCTCGAAAGCCTACAATATCAAATGACTTTGTTGTGTATCTCCAAGAGCATGAGTTTGATATTCATAATGATGATGATCCTACCACTTTTAATGAAGCAATTTGTTGTTCTCATGCTTCTGATTGGCTGCATGCTATGCATGATGAATTAAATTCTGTCTCATAATGGTGTTTGGGATCTCACAGAGTTGCCTGTTGGTTGCAAGGCCATTGGATGCAAATGGGTTTTCAAAACTAAACGTAATCCTGATGGTAAAATTGATAAATACAAAGCCAGAATAGTGGCAAAGGGCTATAGTCAAAGAGAAGGGATTGATTACAAAAAGACTTTCTCACCCGTCTCTACCAAAGATGCCTTTCGAGTTGTTATGGCTTTGGTTGCACACTTTAATTTGGAACTTCACCAGATGGATGTGAAGATAACTTTTCCAAATGGAGAACTTGTTGAAGATGTTTACGTGATTCAGCCTGAAGGTTTTATTGAAGCCGAAAAAGAGAAGTTAGTATGCAAACTGAAGAAATCCATATATGGATTAAAACAAACATCTAGACAATGGTATTTAAAGTTTGACAAAGTTGTCACTTCTTTTGGTTTCAATGAAAATGCTTCAGATCAGTGCATTTATTTAAAGACCAGTGGGAGAGATTTTATAATCTTAGTGTTATATGTCGATGATATCCTTCTTGTTAGCACTAGTGTTAGTATTTTGAATGAGACAAGAACATTGTTAAGTAACCACTTTGATATGAAGGACCTAGGTGATGCTTTTGTTGTTTTAGGCATCCAAATTTTTTGTGATAGGTCACGTGGTGTTCTTGGTTTGTCTAAAAAATGATATATTGAGAGAATCCTTAAACACTTTAATATGTAGTCTTGCTCCCCGTGCATTGTTCTTGTCCAAAAGGGTGATAAACTCTCTAAATCTGAATGTCCTCAAAATGATAAAGAAACTGCTGAAATGGAAAGAGTCCCATATACTTCTGTTTTTGGCAGTTTGATGTATGCTTAAGTTTGTACTTGTCCCAATATTGCGTATGCAGTTAATGTTTTAGGGAGATACTTGAGTAGCCCAGGACTGGGTCATTGGAAAGCTGTTAAAAAGGTCATGCGATATTTGCAGGGAACCAAGGATTACATGTTGACCTATAAGAAGTCGGATCAACTTCAGGTCATTGGTTATTCTGATTCTGATTTTGCAGGTTACCCTGACGACCGAAAGTCTACTTCCGACTTAATTTTTATGATGGCAGGAGGAGCTATTTCGTGAAAGAGTGTTAAACAGACTCTTACAGCTACCTCAACCATAGAGGCAGAATATGTAGCTTGCTATGAAGCTACTTGTCAAGCTATGTGGCTGAAGAACTTAATCCCTCGCTTCAAAGTTGTTGTAAGCATATCCAGGCCACTTGTGATATATTGCGACAATTCTGCTGCTGTACATTTCTCTCAGAACACTAAGAGCTCTTCTCGCTCAAAGCATTTTGATATTAAGTATCTATTTGTCATAGAGAAAATTCTTAAATTTCACTCGAATTGAGCATCTTGCCACAGAGAACATGTTAGCTGATCCACTGACCAAAGGCTTAACTGTTGGTGTTTTTCAAAGGCGTGTAGCCAACATGGGTGTAGTTAAGTCATTTGATATTTTGGATTAGTGGGAGTCTGATTGTTGCATTTAATTATTGTAATGAGATATGTATAAGATGACGTCAATTTAATAATCATATCTCTTATAGCATTTCAGATGCTTGGACCATTATTGGATTACATATTTCTTCATTATGTTATGTTAATTCGTATTCATTATCGTTATGTGAAATGTGAGTATTTGAAATGTGTGATTTGTTTTCCTATCGAATACAATTTATGCATTGTTAAATTTTGTGCTTTCTCACATTATTTTGATGATAAATGATCGATATATTTGTTTATTATAATTGATGTATTTTAATAATTAATTAAAGTCATCAAAGTGGGAGAATGTTAAATATATAATGGATTTACTTTAATTAATTATTAAAATATAATATAATTATTATATCAATAAAATGAATATTGTATTGGGTAGCCCGTTGGGAGGTTCCTTCCCTCATTTGGTGGTTATATATTCTGGCTAGCCGTTCCATCAGAAAGATGACAGTAGCATTCTCAATTTACACTCAAATAAATGGATTCAACTATGACAGGTACATGTTTATTGAATAATTTATATTATAATATGCCCTACAATTATATTTATGATTTTGATTATACTATTAATTTTCTATCTTGTTACACTTATTTTATTTTCGTATTGGCGTCTAGCGTTCTATCTCATATAACATAGGATGTCTTACCGCATTTCGATAAAAGAAAAATTCTTCAACTTGAGTGATACATTTATGACACCTAAAGTTCATGAAATCCTCCTCTAATTCAACCACTCAACTTGAAATTAATGATATACATCACCCTTTATTTTTCTTTCGTTTTGTATTACAAATACAAAATATTTAAATTAAAAATCTTCCTATATTACTAAAATTTTGTTATGTATAACCGATTTCAACCCCGGATAAAAAGAGAACATTATGTTAGACACTCTACCGCCAACCTAAAACATTATCGAATCTTAGTTATATGATTTATGAACATGATTTTTATTTTTATTTTACAAGAGAAACTTAGACATTTTTTTATATTTTACCTCAATCAGTCTTTCTTTGACCCAATAATTAGTCTCACAGTCATAATTATTCCATGTGACTTTATATAGAATTTGAAGTAAAGTTTGGAGGATATACTTTTATGATATGGGTTCACTGAAATAGTACACAATCACAATCACACATACTTTTATGATATGGGTTCACTGAAATATTGTCTAAAGCAGACCTCATAAATTGATGATCATGGCTGGGATCACAAGTTTTCTCCTTTTTTTTCCTTCTCTGTTAATTGATGCACATTTTTCTTATATTAAAATCTTACTAATATATCTAGAATCTAGAAAACTACACATTACCAAACCTTTATTCTGTTTATTTTAGATTCATTCCCTTTTGTTTATATCTATTCTAGAACTGTGATATTGATATATATACTTCAACTAAAGTAAGAAATGCAAAAAAAATCTATCTTTTTTTCTTCTTTTGCTTCTATTATTCACTCTTTTAAGTAATTACTTAGTAGCTAAGAATAGTTGGCCAGCTAGAACTCACTTGCATGCATGTGAATTACTAAAAGCATGGCATGTAAATAAAGATTATCAAAAAGAAAACAAAACTTTGTTCATCAAAGTATACTTTACACATAACATAGAGAGGGAAAGAGAGACTTTTAGTCCTACAAATTGCAGAGCATTATAATGCTATTGGCCTTTTTTTTACAAACCTAAAAACATACTTTTGAACAAAAAAAAAAAGTTATGCAAAGAAAAACATTAGAGACCCACCATAGGAGCAAACAAAACATCCTTAAAGAGCTTGTTGCAATCACAAATTTAAATATTCACTTCATATGTAAATTGTAAGTAAATTGATGATCGTTCGATTGAGATCAAACTGATAAAAAATCAATAAGATTTTAATATTTTTAAAATCTAAAACACTAAATCTAAAATCTAAATTCACAATATCCAAATATTGATTTTATTAACTAGTAGTTGATTTCAAATTTTGTAGCACATAATACAAATCTCAAACCTCCACTTCCCCTCAATATTAGCACTAATTAACAAGCAACAACATTATCAATTAATACACATCATCATCATCATCATCATCATCATCCACTTTGAAGTTCATGTCACATAATAGAGCAATATCCACCTTCATATTCCTCATGATCACGATGATAACCATAGTTATTGATTGGATCAGACAGTGGAGGTGGTGGTGGAGGAACTCTAGAGTAATTAGCATGCATAGGCATGATAGGTGCCCCAACATAATAAGCAGAAGTAGTGGAAACAGGATAGGATGTGTTATAGCTTAACCCATAAGGTGGTGGTGCATGAGCAAGAGGAGGGTGTGAATAGTACATATGTGGTGGATATGGACCATAACCATGCTGTTGCTGAAGTACTGGAGGGACAATAATTTCCTTGGGAGTAGCAATTTTTTCTGTACTAATAATCACTTTTTCTCCTCCATCATTATTATTAAGAGGAACAGAAGTTACAGAACCACTTTTATTCTTTTTTTTCTTTTTCTTCTTCTTTTTAGCACCCCCTTCACTTTTATTATCACCACCACCAGCACCAGCATCACCATCATCATTATGATTTGAATCTTCTTCACCACCATCATCACCTACATCATCTATACAATCTTCATGACCAGTTTCACCATCTGGTTCAATACCATTCTTTGGATCTTCATTTTCGTCCTTTGATTTTGTTGAAGGTTTTTTACCTTTCTTCTCAGGTGGTTTTTGTGGCCAAAGTTCCACTGATTTTCCTGATTTTGAAAGCTTTTTGATGAGAGTTTCAGCTTCAACGTTGCCTGTAACTGTAACCTTGTGCTGCTTAGAATCAACTTCTGTCGTGTAAACCCCTGTCACAAACATATGTAACATGATTAATAATGTTTTATTATAATTTATAACATGCATATATAATATAAGATACCATCAAGTACATTAAAAAGCATATATAATGTGTATATATATACCTTGGATTCCTTGAAGAATTTTCTTGATTCTTTTCGTGCAGCCATCGCAGTGGATCAAGACTTTCAAAACCCACGTCTGAAGAATATATAAATAATTACTAGTAAAAAAAATTGAAGTTGAGATAAGAGAGAAGATTAAAAGTATGTGTTTGATTGTGATTTTACCTGATACTTGAGAGTTTCTGATGCAGGAGGAAGTTGTGGATGATGATCATGTGGTGGTTTGGGTGCAGCCATTTGAAATGAAGTTTGGTTGGTATGTAGCTTAGTGGAGTGGAAATTAAGGGATGGAGAAAGCTTGTTTAAGTGGTTGTGGTGGGTTGGTTTTGCAATGCTTTTAAAGAGTGTGAGCAACACATGTGTGAATGTTTTTTTTTATAAAAAAAAAACAGATAATTATAGAGAGTAATCATTTGAATTGAAGAAAATTAAAATAAAATTATTTAATAAAATTATTTGAGATTTACATGATTTAATGAAATTATTTTAACCAATCAAATCATAAACTATAAGTCGTTATGTATTACAAATACAACATTGCTATTCCTACACCTACACCGTATTTCCGTACGGTACGGACGATACTGTTCATGTACGGACGGTATTATTCACTGTACGGACAGATACTACTCATATACGAAATACGCTACTGTTCATGTACGGACGATACTATTTACCGTACGGACATATACTATTCATATACGGACGTCACTATTCACCGTCCGTACATACGGTGTAGGTGTATGGTAGGTGTATGGTAGGTGTCAAAATATCATTTTCCTTACAAATAATAGTAACAAACAATAACTTATTTTATAATTCTAATTTAATATTAATATTTATTTTCTTATTGTAAAATTTGTGAATATGAAGCGAAATAATAATTATAAATTAATAAAACAAAAAAAAATGAAGAAGAAAAGTGATCGTGATCATCAAAGCACTTTTTTAGTGTTGGATGCCACATCCCCTTTAACAAGTATATCCCACAAAAGCAATCACCATTATACTATACTACATTCTTATGACATTTAAATCATCAAGTCACGTGATTCACTCACGTGACTCCAAAGAGAATATTCAGTAACTAGTATTATATTAAAATAAAAGTACCTCCAAAAAGAAGAGGCTTTCAAGTGTACATATCTGCTACTTTTATCATTTTTACTTCAAGAATGATTTGATTTTCTAGTGACTAATATTATCCAATACAACCCAAAATTAAGTTCACATCAGTAACTTGTATGATGGCAATGGCTTGATTAACAAGTAAGCCAATTGATCCTTATCTGAGACATGTATTTATTTATACTGTTGGATTGGGTGTAAAGGATAATGAAGTAATCATGCATGCACCTACTAGCTATAAGTGCAAATCTCTTCATTTTAATTTTAGTCTTCAAAATATTGAAGCCAGTCACCAAATTGTACAGCTTCTTCATAGCACAGTAAATGTATGCATGCATGTCTACACCTAATCTTTAGAAATAAAATTAAAAAAACGAAAGCAAATTGCAAAATACAATAGTGGTGCCTAAAAAAATAGTAATAATAAAACATGGATTATGACTGAAGAGTAGGAGTTGCACTTCAAATCATCAATCATTAGAAAAAGAATATTAGATGTTACTGAGTCTATTGGCAAATAGTAACATTCAACGTTAGAACAAAAACATCCATATCAATACTGCACTATATGATAATGGACACCAGGTTATCTTCCACTTAGTGCAAGCCAATGGTTTGACAGGTCCATGGACAAATTACCTGTGATTATCATTATTAATATTCCATATCTTGTCTTTTGGAGTGGCCTAACAGTAATGGTGTGCAACAAATCCTCGATTTACTGGGACACAGATTTAAACGTTTCTGCAGCCTAATGAAGATTCAAAATTCCAAGTCCAACATATTTGGCAAGAATCAAAAGGCAGTGTGCTGTTACATGAGCTTAATATAATATTCAAAGACAGTTTCATCCATGCTTCACCTTATTTGGACTTGACCGGTCATAATGCAAGAGCTAACAACAATATTTCCTTCAAAAGGCTGTAAATATATATACGTAACGATAAAGCAATAACAGTATCACCTGTAGTTTTACAACTAAATCAACTTTTAGTCATTTTCCCAACCAACGGCAATATAATGAAAATAACATGAGAATATCATCTCGAAACTTGGATTGAAGTATGGTATCTATTTGTTGGGAATTTAGAAAGAGATGCAGTGAAGCACTTCAAAAATCACAAAATAGGCGGAGTGGCTATGACGTGCTGTTGTTGAATGCTTTTGCACATAGAACAACACCTGAGGAAAGTGAAGCAAGAATGATCGAGACCCCCTGCCTAGAACGCCAAAATTCACACCATGTCAAGGGTCCAGTGACCCGGACCAAAACCTTCTGAAATTGTTCATTCAAGTCATCTAGTGAACCGGTGTTGTCTAATACTATATCAGCTTTACTCTTTTTATCATCCAGTGGCATCTGAGCATTAACCCTATTCCGACCATCCTCCTCACTAGATTTGTCTCTTGCCAAGAGTCTCTGAATCTGTGTTTCAGGATCAAGCCACACAACAATAATGGGCGTCGTGAACTTGTCTATCTTGGCCTCGAATAACAAAGGGACATCAAGAACAATGACCTTGTAACCTTTCAACCATAGCTTCCCAACTTCCCAGAAGATCCCCGATGATATATAAGGAGCCAACAATCTAAAGCAACAAGCACAACCAGAACTTCAAAGTAAAAAAATTAAATAAAACAAAATGTAATATAATTCACGCAACATAAATTTAGAATACCGGTTGAGAAATTGACGCTTATCAGGATCTGCAAAAACGATTTGGCCAAGTCTGGGTCTATTAACTTCTCCATTGTCTAGAAGAATTTCCTCCCCGAAGGCCGCAACAACTTTTTTCCATCCACCGCTACCTTTCTTCAAAGCCTCCTGGTAATTCAAATCCCAATAACCGTGAAACTTGTAAGGAGTTTGCCATTTTAAAGCAAACCTAAAAAGTAAAATAAAACACGGAAAAAGAAACATACACGAGCAACCACATCAGCATCGACAACAGGGATATCATGAGACTTGAATAAATTGGAAACAGTGCTCTTGCCACTTGCTATTCCGCCGGTCAGTCCAACGATCCTCATTCCTTCTATCGATCACTGCACCCTTCCAGCTTGTCAGCTATATATTCCGAGCTTTCTTTCCTTTGCCCAGGTGAAGCAGTCACTGTCAAGAAAACATTACATATTGGAACATATTATAGGTACACACATAAATAACTCAAATAATTATGCAAATGTAAGCATTCTGTACATAAATTTCTAATATTACAAACTACAACAGTGCAAGCGCTGAGATACAAATGTAAAAACACATATCAAATATGTTTGTTCATCAATAAAGGTGCAACACCACTAGCATAGCAGTAATTACTCAAATGAAGAAATTAGGCTACTTAAGTAACAAGTAAGGATATTAACATAAATCGAACCAAAATTTATTATCCTACGTTTATTTAACAACTGAGGAAACTTGTGCCACAAGTGATTATAATAAACCTGAAAGTGGCATCCAGACTATAAGCTCTATAATCCATCATTGCCTTTGAAATCAAAACCAAATTCATTCTTTTGTTGCATAATAGCTAATAGATTTAATATCCTTTTTCGTTGCTTATCTTTGATTCGGGGTTGAGTTCAGTCCCTTAACTTTTAAAACAACCGTTTTGGTCCTTAACTTTTCAAACGTTATATATCATTTGTTAAAAAACTGAACCCCGTAATTATATATGAATGATGCTACAGACACGAACAACGACACAATCAACGACAAAGTAGCCTCGCCGAGCATATCAGTTTTGATCAAAAGTCCACAATCTCATAAATTCAAATCCATTCTCCCAATCAGTGCATCGAGATCGCTCTGCATCTGAAGCATACCTTCATACTTCTCCTTCAAACACAACTCAACTGATTCGATCGCCTCTCAGCAAATTTGACACAGCCTGCATCTGCTCCTTGCAAAGAGCATTATTCGAGAAACACAGATGGCTTGATAAATTCGAAAATATTAACAAAGTCTGTCGTAATCTAGAAATGATTTTTCCATCTACTAGAAAAACCTTTAACCTCTTTAGCTTTATCAAGAGAAATAGGAAAAAGTTCCTTTACATGTAACACATATATACTTGTATCCGTATAATGAATCATCAAAGCAAAGAACACCAACAAAAACAAAAAGACCAACTACCCTTACAGAATCAGTAACTCTCTTATTATTCCAAAAGAGTTCAAATAATTATCAGAAAAACAGATTAGTGCGTCTTCTACAACAGACTCACCGCCAGCAACATTACACAACTTTCAGAGCAATTTTTTTAACAACATTCAAAAAAAGAGCAAAACGAAATACAGCAACATTACACCTAATCTGAATAAACTACAGCGATCAAAACTGAGATTCAAAGTGAAATTGAAGCAAAACGAAATGAGTTTTGTGGAGCAAATCATTACAAGATTGAGAACAAACAAAAAAATGGAGCAAGATTTAGAAAATGAAATGAATTTAAGATAAAACTAAAGAGTCATACCAGGGAGTCGAAATTGAGAAGGAGAAGAAGATGATATCGCAATTTGGGAATGATTCGCAGTAGGTAGGGATTTTGAATTATTGAAATTTCATCATAGAAGCATTGAAACTTCATTAAATAAGAAACGCGGCCTCTATCAACAACAAGCGCATCTGGTGTAGTGGTATCATAGTACCCTCCCACGGTACTGACCAGGGTTCGATTCCCTGGATACGCATTATTTTTCATTTCCCAACTATTTTTTATTTTGATCTACGTGAATTCGTGAAATAAGAATCAATTTTATATTTGCTTGATTCAATATTGGTTCTCCTTTTACCAAAGTTTGAATTTTGATCACTCAATTTTTAAACCTCTCAATTTATATTTTTTATTTATTAATGATTTTTATCCATTTATTTTTGGCAAAATACCATATTTGGTCCCTTAAGTATACCCTATGGTTTACTTTGGTCCCTTAATGTTTTTTCGTGCCAATTTGGTCCTTTAATTGTACAAACGTTGCAAAATAGCCACTTCCGTCCATTGGATACAGACGGACGTTTGCTTTGTCCATCTGGTATCTGAGCTGGCACGTTCATGTCTATATCATCTTCATCCTTCACCGTTTTCAGTATGCTTTATGTTCATCTTCCATTCTTTTTGTTCTTCTCCATTCATCTTCATCCCTCTAGTATTCGTCTTCTTCTTGTTCATCGTTCCATTCATTCTGTTCTTCTCCATTCATTTTGTTCTTCTCCATCGTGGTAATTGCTTTAATTGATTCAACATGAAGGTTAGCCATGGCCAGTCTATTTTGAAGGAGAACAAATCCGAAAGTGGACATTCATGTGTGCAAAGTTCGTCGCGAGTTGTACCATTGTGTGTTTGTGGAGATGAGGCAGTGCTTCGCAGGGCAAACACAGAGAAGAATTTCGGAAAGAAATTTTGGGGTTGTCCCAATTATAAGGTAAACCCTAAATGTTGTTTGAGTTAAATTATGGTAAAAATCTTATTTTGATCCATATCTATTTTGCAGGGGTCATTACAAAAAGGATGTGGTTTTTTTATTTGGTTCCATCAAGAAAAAGTGGAAGACACAAACCAAGTTTTGGTGAATAGATTGGAAAGCTTATCAAAGGATTTTGAAAAATTGAAGTGTGGAAACGAAGAACTAGGAAAGGTTGTGACTGAAATTCAAGTTGAACTGAACAAGATGTGGTGGTGGAAAATGTTGTGTGTTGTAATGTTATGTGTATGGTTTCTTAGGATGCTTTAGAAGTGAATCTAGGATGTACTGTTATGTGTCTTTGTGACAGAGATGATGTATTGAAATTTGTAACAGATGACAATGTAATGAATGTTATGAGTTATTTTGTTTGGTATATGTTAATTTCTAGCACCATGTTATTTGGTTGATAGACTTTTTGGTCAAACATATATCAAATTGGCAAAAATGATTACATTAGGCAAAGATGAACACAAACTGAGTTTGATTGATATTAGTCAAAGAAAAACATACATATAGTTTTACAGAGGTTCCAAAATGTAGTGACATGTTACATAGACATGTTCAAACTGACTTCAAAATGACTTAAAACAACATTACAAAATACCAAATGGTTCATCACACTTAAAACAATATACTAAATCAAGCCTAATTAATACTAGATCTTTCTCCTTGGTGTGATCCTCTTGGTTGGGGTTGTCCTTCTGGTTGTAGGACCAACCACATTCTTTGAAGCAGACAATCTTGTTGTTGGTCCTGGTGCTACAAATGGCCTTCTTACACCAAGCTTCTGTGGCCTTAAGCATTGTCCTGATACAGCCTTTCCTTTTGAAGACTTGGTTGCAGCCTTGTAACCTTGTGTTACTGATGATTGACTGGCATTGGTGTGAGCTGCTGCTACATTGCTAACTGTGGCCTGACTGGCATTTGGGTGAGCTGCTGATACATTGCTAACTGTGGCTTGACTGGCATTGGCCTGAGATGGTGCTACATTGCTAGCTGTGGCTTGACTGGCATTGGCCTGAGATGGTGCTACATTGCTAGTTGTGGCTTGACTGGCATTGGCCTGAGATGGTGCTACATTGCTAGCTGTGGCCTGACTGGTAATGTCCTTGCAGGTTATTTTGTTATGTCCTACCTAGCCATAAGTTTGTAAAATTGCTAGTTATCTCAAGTTTCTTTCTAATGTTGGGCAAAATATCATTACCAGCTACATCTTGGAACCTCATTCTATTGTTTGCCCAACTCTCCATAATGTAAGTCCTGATCTCCTCCAGCATTGTCACAAGTGGCTTTCCTCTAGAGTCAACAATGACACTGTTAAATGACTCAGACATGTTATTTAACACAGCATCACACTTATTGGATGTCCTGAAATATGATCTACTCCAAAATCTTGGTGGTGTCTTCATCATATGGAGACATGCTTCTTCATTTGCCAACCTCATTCTCCTCATCTCTCTTTCCCAAGCTTGAGCATAGGTTGACTTTGCAGCCCTCCAGATAATTTCCTTCAACAGCTTACCAGGGAACCTTTTCCTTAAATTGTTATACAAATGTCTAACACAAAAGCGTTGTTCAACATTGGGCAACAACTCATCCATGGCTGGTAACAGCCCCTGCAATAGCAATGTAGCACAATCAACAAGTTTACAAAACAGAAAATAGCAACATAAGTAACGAGTTTACAAAACAGTAAAAAGCAACAACTAAGTACCTTTTGTTGGTCTGAAATGAAAGTGTATGTTAGACACTCAGTAGTACCACCTAGGTCAGCAATCAACAACTCCAAGAACCAAGTCCAACTTTCCTTATTTTCACCTTCCACCACTGCAAATGCTATAGGAAGCATCTGATCATTTGGATCCCTTCCTATAGCTGCTAGAATTTGCCCTCCACAAAGCCCCTTCAAGAAACAACCATCCAGCCCTATAACATGTCTAGAAAGTCTGAAACTCTCCTTACAAGCTGCATAGCATATGTAGAGTCTTTTAAAATGTGGTCTTTGGTCAGCAACACCTTTTGGAACAGGCTCAACATTCATCTTAACAGTTGAACCTGGATTAGCTCTCAGAAGTTCATGACAATAGTCATATATCCTTGTAAAATCCCCTAAGAAAGGCCCATCAACCTTATCCCTGGCAGCCACTCTTGCTCTTATTGCCTTAGTCTTGTTTACCCCTCACCAAAATTACCATGACTAGCCCTTCTTGATCCAACACCTACTTCCTCAACAACAACATTGGTATCATTCACCCCTGCACCTCCTTCCTCCACAACAACATTGGTATCATTCACCCCTGCACCTCCTCCCTCCACAACAACATTGGCATCATTCACCCCTGCACCTACTTCCTCCACAACAACATTGGTATCATTTACCTCTTCAGTTAACTTTTTAAGCAACTCTTGAACCTCATCTACAATTATCTCAGGCTCCTCAACTCGTGTCTCCACTGGTCCATCAAAATAATCAGGCTGAGACACAGTGTGTTGAATGTAAATGTCAACCCTTCTGTGAACCCTATAAAGGTCTGCAATATCTGAAGCCCCTTTGTCATCAACTAGGGCCATCATCCCAAACTGTGGATCCTTGTAATACATCTTTTCAAAGTCAGTATAACCTAAGTCCTTCAAAACACCTACTAACTCAAAAAAACTCCACCTATCACTATCCACTTTCAGTTCAACTACCGTTCCTCCAACATACTCACTAAGTTCAGGTCCAACGAATTCACCACTGTGGTGAATACTAAGCTCCAAAAACTCTTCCATTTAGACCTAACACAGTTCAATAAGATTGTTTCAACTTAATAATTTCTAGTTTCAAAGAAATAATTTATAGTTTCAACCTAATTTCTACAGAAAATCCTAAATCAACAGAAATCCCTAAATCTATCTAAACCCTAAATCGAAACAAACTCTAACACAGTTTATGGAGCGAATACTTACCTGGAATCGTTCTTCTTCAAAGTTGCTTCGTCTTCACACTTGCTTCGTCTTCGCACTTGCTTCGTCTTCGCACTTGCTTCGTCTTCGCAGCTCCTTCTTCTTCCACTTCGCAGCTCCTTCTTCCACTTGCTTCGTCTACAATGTCGTTTCTTCTTCAACTTATTTTTGTATCACTTGTGAAATGCCAGCTTGGAAATCACTTATCCACCTAAGCACACAAACTACCAGCTGGCGGCTATTTTCTAAAATTCACTAACGTTCCATTAACGGAAGGACTAACGTGGCTACGTTTGTACAATTAAAGGACCAAATTGGCACGAAAAAACATTAAGGGACCAAAGTGAACCAGAGGGTATACTTAAGGGACCAAATAGGGTATTTTGCCTTTATTTTTTAATTTTCAATTTTAATCTAGTAGTTTTTAGTTTTTTTTGAAATTTAACTCTATACTTTTAAAAAAAAAATTGTACAATATTTATTATTTTACTAATTTGTCACGTTAGATTAGATTTATATTTATAATAGTTCAAAAAAATGAATGATGTCAAAATTATTTTAAAAATAGGAAAAATGAAGCTAATGAATTTCTTGTAAAAAATACAATAAAAACTTAACTTCAAATATGTGGTGCCAGTTGATCTGGTAATTCTCTGATAGTGTACTAGTGTCCGGAGGGTAAAGAACTGTAGTATTTTGGATCGAACTCTAGTGTCAAAAATGGTAGCTTCATGGTTCAAAAGAAGGTTTAGTATGAAGTCGAAGTCTGTTCACATACTGATCTTGTATGCTATAGTCGAAGTATGCTCAAGCATGCGGTAATTAAAATGCTAGGATTGTTAGCATGTCGAATTGGGTCTTGCCTCTAAGCCTAACTGTTAAGTTAGCTTGTAATCTAAGTTAGCTTAGTAGTCTATAAATAGACTAGTTCTCTCAGGTTGTTGGGAGAGGTTAATTGTTGGTATTCACTTGTAATCATTGAACCCTTATTGAGAAAGTGAATAGTAAAACAGATTTAACTAATTCTCTATTCTTTCTTTCTTCTTCTCATTTCCTTTGTGAAACCTAATAAAGTTTCTTGTATTTGTTCAAGAAACTCAATCTTTTTCTCATATTTTGATTAGTTCTTGACGACATCAATTCACAACAAACTGGTGCGGTGAGCGTGGAGGAGAAGATGTCGTCAACAAAGTATGAGATTGAGAAATTCAACGGTGTGAATAATTTCGGTTTGTGGCGCTTAAAGATGTAAACCCTTCTTATTCAACAGGGCTTGTTAGAAGCGTTGAAAGGATCAGAGAAGATGGATGTTGCCCTAACGGAGAAGGAGAAGACAACGATGGTCAAAAAAGCCCATAGTGTCATTGTATTGGGTCTTGGTGATAAGGTTCTCCGATAGATTTCAAAGGAGAAAACTGCAGCGGGTGTATGGACGAAACTTGAAGGTTTGTACATGACGAAATCGTTGGTTAATCGTCTCTACCTGAAGTAAGCTTTGTATTCATTCAAGATGAGTGAAGACAAAGTCTTGGCTGAGCAACTGGATATGTTCAACAAGTTAATTCTTGATCTTAAAAATAATGAGGTCAAGATTGATGATGAAGATCAATCATTGCTACTGTTGTGCTCTTTACCTAAGTCTCATGCTCACTTCAAAGAAACTTTCTTGTATGGAAGAGAGTCATTGACCTTTGAAGATGTTCAATCTGCCTTGTACTATAAGGATTTGAACGAACGAAAGGAGCATAAGTCATCTTCTGTTGGTGGAGGTTTGTCCGTTAAGGGGAAATTCTTGAAGAAAGATGGTAGGTTTGAGAGGAAGAAGGGTAAAGTTCTACAGAATTCTTATAGTGGTAATGCTCATACTATTAATTGTTATCATTGTAAGAAGGAGGGTCATACTAGAAAAGTATGCCCTGATCGACTGAACAATCGTGGTGGAAAGGATAATGGTAATGCTGCCATTATGCAAGATGGTTATGAATCATCTGATGTCCTGGTGGTTTCAAGCAGCGACTCTAGCAAGGAGTAGATTATGAATTCAGGGTGTACTTGGCACATGACTCCGAAAAAAAGATGTGTTTGAGGAATTATGTGATCAAGATTGTGGATCAGTGTTCTTGAGAAACAACAAAGCTTGCTGAATTGTAGGTATTGGATATGTGAGATTCAAGCTCCATGATGAGTCAATAAGGTTATTGACTGATGTTAGGTATGTGTCAATCTTAAGAGGAATTTGATTTTTCTTGGTGAACCCGACAAGAAAGGATATGTTTTCAAAGGAGAGCAAAGCATCCTAAGGGTAATGAAGGGGTCGAAGGAAGTCTTGAGAGGCGTGAAGAAACAAGGCTTGTATACCCTTGAGGCTGAGGTTGTAAGTGGTTCAACAGATGTGGCATCCACGAATTCTGTGTCGAAGACTGAGTTATGACACAAAAGACTTGGCCATGTCAGTGAAAGAGGCCTGGTCGAATTGTCAAAATAAAATCTGTTGGGTGGTGACAAGGTCAAAAAACTGGAGTTTTGTGAACCTTGTGTATTTGGTAAATCCTGTAGAATGAAGTTTAACAAAGGTAAACAAAAAACACATGGATCCCTTGATTGCATTCATGTTGATCTTTAGGGGCCTGCAAGGAATCCTTCACACTCAGGTGCAAAGTATTTTCTATCCATAGTTGATGATTACTCTAGAAAGATGCGGGTATTCATCCATAAGACTAAGAATGAAACTTTTGAAAATTTCAAAAGTTGGAAGACTCTGGTCGAAAATCAAACTGGCATGAAGGTCAAGAGGTTGAGGATCGACAATGGTCTTGAATTTTGTAATGAGGCGTTTGATAACTATTGTGTTGCGTCTGGTATTGCAAGACACAAAACTACTACAGGGACTCCCTAAGAAAATGGTTTGGCTGAAAGGTTTAATTGAACCATTCTAGAAAGGGTGAGGTGCATGTTGGTAAGTGCAGGATTGAATAAGGTGTTTTGGGCAGAAGCTGTTGTGACTGTAGCTTACCTGATAAATAGGAGTCCCTCAATTGCCTTGGAAATGAAGACACCTGAAGAAGTTTGGTCGAGACATCCACCTAGTCTCGACAGACTTAGAGTATTTTACTGCTTAACTTGTGCTCACATTAGGCAAGACAAGGTCTAACCTAGAGCTCTGAAATGAATGTTCCTTAGACACCCTGAAGGAGTCAAAGCTTATAGGTTGTGGTGCCTAGAGCCAGGTCACAGTAGGTGTATCACAAATCGAGATGTAGTTTTTAATGAAGCTGAGATGGATTTCAAGAAAACTGATGACATTGGTCAAGTTCAAAGATTTCTGAAAAAAGAGCTGGAACAGGGAGAAATTCCTGTTGAGGTGGAGCATAGTGATGATGAATTGCATGACTCGGATGAAGTCGAAGAAGAAGTAGAAGCTACTATCTAATACGAGAAGACTGATAATGACTACCTGCTAGTAAGAGACAGGTCGAGACGAGTCATCAAGCCACCTCAGAGACTTGGTTGTGCATGTCTCATAGCTTATGCCTTAATTTCTGCAAGTGAGTTCCTTGATGAAGAACCTAGAGATTATAAGGAAGTTATGAGAAGTCGAGACAAGACTGAATGGATGAAAGTCATGGATGATGAGATAAAATCTCTCTATGATAATAACACTTGGGAGCTGATTGAGAAACCTGTAGAAGCCAGGTTAGTCAGTTGTATGTGGATTTTTAAGGTTAAGGAAGGAATCAAATGAGTGATATCGAAGTGCTTTAAGGCAAGGTTGTTTGCTAGGGGGTTCACTCAGAAAGAAAGTGTGCACTTCAATGATGTGTTCTCACCTGTTGTAAAGCATAGATCCATTAGAATGTTGTTAGCCATGGTGACAAAGTTCGACCTAGAACTTGAATAAGTGGATGTAATGACAACCTTCCTGTATGGTGATCTAGATGAAACGATCCTGATGAGGCAACCTGAAGAGTATGTAGAAAAGGGAAAGGAATATTATGTGTGCAAGTTAAATAGGTCTTTGTATGGCCTGAAATAATCTCCTCGACAATGGAATAGGAGATTCAACAAGTTTATGACACACATTGGTTTCACTAGGAGCCAGTTTAACCACTGTGTTTATTTCAGATTTCGACTTGGAAATTCACTTGTTATTTTGTTGCTTTATGTGGATGACATCCTCATAGAAAGCAACAATGTCAAAGATGTTATGAAGGTAAAGGGTGAACTCGATAAGGAATTCGACATGAAGGATTTAGGAGTTGCCTCAAGAATTCTTGGGATTAACATCCAGAGAGATAAAAAGCAGTCGAGATTATGCTTATCTCAAGAGATATACCTGAATAAGATTCTTAACAAGTTTGGTATGTCGAATTCAAAGCTTGTTCTAACACCGACTAATTCTCAGTATAAGCTGACTACGACTCAAAGTCCTGATACTGAAGTCGAAAGAGCCTATATGAATAACATCCCATATGATAGCATATTAGGTTCTTTGATGTATGATATGGTATGTACGAGGCCATACATATTGTATGGATTGAGCCTTGTAAGTAGGTATATGGAAAATCTTGGGAAGGCATACTGGCAAGCATTAAAGTGGATTCTCAGGTACATCAATGGGTCTCTGAGAAGAGTCCTGATTTATGCTGGATCCTGTGGTGATGATAGCAAAGTCTAAATCGAAGTATTTGTCGACTATGAATATGCAGGTTGTATGGATTCCAAAAAATCTATTTTTGGATGTGTTCATTATGTTTAGCATAATAATCAGTTGGAAAGCGACACTTCAGAAGGTTGTTTCCTTATCAACCATTGAAGCAGAATATATTGCCCTCATTGAAGCTGTGAAAGAAGCATTGTGGGTTGAAGGTTTTGCTAAGAAGATGAAACTTCAAGGTCGATTTATCACTGCTAAATGTGATAGTCAAAGTGCAATACACCCGTTGAAGAATTCAGCCTATCATGAGCGAACCAAACACATCGATGTGAGGTTGCACTTCGTCAGAGAGATAATTAAGCATGGAGAATTCTAAGTTTTGAAGGTTTTGACTAATGACAATGTTGTTGATATGATCACCAAGACATTGCTGAGTAGCAAGTTTTTCCACTGTATGCAGTTGATAAAGCTGCATGATGAAAACTATTTTGTTCCCTTATTTTGTGTAGAGTTTGTTCCAAGGAGGAGATTTGTGGTATTTTGGATCGAACTCTAGTGTCGACAAGGGTAGCTTTATGGTTCGACAGAAGGTTTAATATGAACTCGAAGTCTGTTCACATACTGATCTTGTATGCTGTAGTCGAAGTATGCCTAAGCATGTCGTAGTTGAAATGCTAGGATTCTTAGCATGTCGATTTGGGCCTTGCCTGTAAGCCCAATTGTTAAATTAACTTGTAATCTAAGTTAGCTTAGTAGTCTACAAATAGACTAGTTCTCTCAGGTTGTTGAGAGTGGTTAATTGTTGGTATTTAGTTGTAATCTTTGAACCCTTATTGAGAAAGTGAATAGTAAAATAGATTTAACAAATTCTCTATTCTTCTTTCTTCTTCTCTTTTCCTTTGTGAAACCTAATAGGGTTTCTTGTGTTTGTTCAAGAAACTCAATCTTTTTCTCATATTTTGGTTTGTTCTTGATGACATCAATTCACAACAAGAACAAAATATGTGGGTCACATTTCTTGTTTTGACAAAGGATGGTACCAAGTAATTAATGATATTTTTGGCTATACATTGCTTATGTGTTTGAATTTGAAACTGATTTAAAATTTTATGGAATTTGTGTGTTTGGGTCATTACAATTGTTATATAGTGCAACAAGAAACATTTGATTTTACAATAGAAATATTATCTCTTCAAATCAAACCGTTCATAAACTTGTTGCATTATAAACACAAGTATAAAGAATTATTAGGAGGCCTGACAAAGAATATTGATAGTTTTCTTGATTTTAGGGGGATGAATATAAATCTTTAACTTCTTCAGGATACAATCCATGGAAGAGTTTGAGGCTTTACTGGTATGGGTTGCAAATCTTATAGTGTTTCTAACTATCCAAATAACGGCAAAAAGATTAACTAGACAAGCATTAAAAGTAACTATCAGCCGAGGGGATCAGACACTTCTCATGGCTTGTTTACAATCCAAGAAATTCTTGATAGGGCTTTGAATGTTAAAGGAACTCGTGAACCGATATATTTATAATTGAAAATTAATTGCATAAAATTAGACACTTATCTTCTTCACAAGGATTTGATGCCAAAGTTAATATCAATGTTGATGCTTTTCCAAAACATCTTTTTAATCAATGAAACTTTTAGAACTATCGTATCACATGGTAGCATATGACTTTCAAGTACCTACAAAACAATTAGTTACATATAGGTACCCAATTTTCTTTGGGTCTTTTTGGGTTAGATACATTCCTCACCCATACATACTCACTATAAGGAATACCATAATTTCTTATATAGCAAGCATTAGTAGTATGACCTTTTGCTTTACAATAGAAACAAATAGGTCTAAAAACAGGATTTACAATATGTTCTTTCTTTGATTCTACATTGTTGAATTCATTAGTAGCCTTTACAAATATGGTTTGACTTGTAATAGGTTTATGAAAGTTATTAATACCAATATCACATTAATCATTTGAAATTCTTTTACTAAACACATTTTCTACATCAATTTGTCCTTTTTTTCAAAATTCACAATTACTTGTTTTAATTCAACAATTTTAGACTCAAGAAATGAACAATTATTGCATTCTGAATTTTTGATTAAGTCTAACTCCACTTGAATGTTATTAGACATTCTTTCTAGATTTAAAATAGTTTTCTTTTGACTTGAACATTTTCTAAAAAGTTTCAAAAGTTAATCATGGAATTCATGAAAAGCACTTTGTAATTCATCATAAGATGGAATAGTATTAGTTTTATAATCACTAACCTCATGTTCTTCATCACTTGAATGATGTGAAACCATTAATGCCTTGTATGCATGATCTTCATCTGAAGATGAACTTATTTCATTGTTATCCCATGCTACATATGCTTTCTTTTCCTTTTTGTGATTCTTTCTTTTGAATTTTTCTTTCTTTTCACGTGTAGGACACTCACTCTTGACATGTCCCCTTTTTCCACATTCAAAATATGTAACTCTCCTAGTTAGTGCTTATTTGTGAATGATCTCATTTTTCCTTTCTTTTCTCAAGAACTTTTCAAACTTTTTTATAATATCATTATCGTCATCAGTGGATTCCTCCTCTTGATTGTTATCATGAAATTTGACTCTTGTCTTTAATACAACATCTTTTGAATCTTTTACTTGTATTTCATGTTGCTCCAATCTTTCAAGTTCTATTTCATGCTCTTGAGGTTTTCCGAATAGGGAAGCAAATGTCATGGTAGAAAGACTCTTCTTTTCTGATATTGTCGTAACCTTTAGTTTCCATTCCCTGGTTAAAGACCTAAGCAATTTAAGATTTGATTCATCATTAGTAAAAGTCTTACCGAGAGCAATCAGGTGATTGGTTAAGTGAAAAGTCTCGTTTGTAGAGCAAAGATGGATTCTCTGGGTTACATTATGAATAACTCGTACTCTTGACTCAATGTATTCAATATTATTCTCTTTACTTCAGCAGTTCCTTCATGAGTTTCCACTAATGTATCCCATATTTGTTTTGCCGTTGTACATTGAGAGACACAAAATAATTCATCCATGCTAAGTGCACTTTGAAGTATGTTTATTTCTTTCTTGTCGTAGAGTACCTTCTTCTTATCATCTTCATTCCATGAACTTTAAATCTTTGTTGTCTCAACACCATTGAAAACACTAGTAGGAGCAAACGGACCATTTTGTACAACATCCCAAATATCTTCTCCTTGTGCTTCAATATGAGCCTTCATGTGAATTTTCCAAAAATCGAAGTATTCACCACAGAATAATGGAGGCTTATTATTGCTGCCACCATCTTTGAACACCAGGTTTGTGGAAGCCATTCTGGATCACAAAAGCAGATGACTTGAACCTGCTCTGGTACCAATTGTTGGTTTATGCGTGGTCTCTAAGAGGGGGTGAATTAGATTTATTGGACTTTTTTTCAATTTAAAGCGTTTGCATTGGTTTTGTTATTTTTCAGAAATGATATAAAAATAAATATGCTGAAAAATAAATGCAGAAAGTAAAGAACACCGATATATTCTGGTTCCCTTCACAATCTGAGAGTACTCCAGTCCCCTAACTCCCTGTGAGATATTTTCCACTATGACAGATCATTGTACAAGTCTTCCACCAAGAACTATCCTAAAATCTTCTAACATAAGCAACACAATCAATAAGGATAATACCCTTATGATATTTACAAAGTTCAAAAAGAGAACAATCATCCCTTATTCACTCTCTTTCTTCCAACAATCCTGGACAGCAAGGAAATCACAACAATCTAAATTTTTACAAGTGTTTGAAGTTATATAATAATGTATATCAATTCCTAGAATTGATATTCTCTATCAAGCAGGAAATTCACAATATGTAATACAAGTGCTCAATGATTATAGTGTTGAAACTTTAAGATATGAATGAAGATGTATGCAGTAAGTTTCAAACAAAAGTTAAGTCGCAAGGCATTGTTTTGAAAATGAGAGAGTAATGAGTTTGAATTGCTATGAAGGAGAGATGAGTTTCAAATTCTGAAATGCATGGTATATATAGTGTAATAACACCTTTCTAAAAGTGTACAAATACATGAAAAGGTGTCATGGTTAAAAAATGCTTTCAAAAATTAATTTGAGGAAAAAATGAGTGAATCACTACCACTGCTTCACTGGTAACCGGTTACCAAAAAGGGCGTAACCAATTACACCTAAAACTTTATGTGAAAATTGAAATTTTTGAATGTGTAACTAGTTACCAAAAATGGTGTAACCAATTAAACCTAACACGCTTTCAAAAATGAAGTTATTTTTACATTTTGAGAAAATGGTGCAAATTGTGGCGGTTTTTAAGTGCTGTTGTGGCGGTTTCAAATGCCATAATTTACCAAAAAAAAGAATAGTTAGTTTCAAAATCATTTTAAAAGATGCATAAAAGGTTTAAGATGAATATGCATGATTTTTCTAATATATATATATATATATATAGGGTTCATATCTTATGAGAATGTCATTTTTATGTAAGAACGTGAGAATTAATCTGAATCATTAAATTTTAAAATAAATGGTGGAGATTATGTGTGATTTTTGTTTTTCTCTCTCCTCAATTATTAAAATAAATGATGGAGGAGAAAAAAAACTGACACATAATCTCCACCATTTATTTTAAAATGTAATGGTTCAGATTCATTCTCATGTTTTCATATAAAAATGTCATTCTCATATGATACGTTCCCTATATATATATATATATATATATATATATATATATATATATATATATATATATACTTGAGTTGTAATGCATATTCAACCATATTGATTCTTCCATTAATTTTCCATAACTTTTTGATAATTTGAACTTGATTGCTCTAGTCTTCAAGCTTTGACTTCTTTTTTGTTGATGTGTTTGTCTTCATCAAAACAATAACCAAGGACAAGAAGAAATCTTCTTCACAAATGAGAGGATTCGGAGGCCATGTTGGTATGAGACTGCATGGTTGAAGGAATACTTATAAGGATTAATTGGTACCACCTATACCAACAAGATGGTTTTTCTTTTTGGTAGCCTAACGAATAAGAAATTCATAGTTAAACGTGCTTGACTTCAAGTAGTATTTGGATGGGTGATCTTCTAGGAAGTTTTCTGGAAAGCCTGTGAGTGAAGACAAAGCATGTTGAAAAGACTCGTGTTGGTTTGTGGGGTTAGACGGTAATCCCGAAAGCAGTCTGAGACGTTACACTAGGAACCTTTATCAAAAAAACCTATAGCTAACCTTTGTAAGTGGTTTAGGTAGAAAATAATTAGAACCATTTTGTGATAAGAAGCCTTCCTATATAGGTTGTTCTATCACAATTACCCATACCATCCCAAATTCTTACCTTCATAAACCCACACATGACATTGCATTTCATGTTTCCTTATAAAATCTTTTCCTTAGCATACAAAATTTGTCTTTAGAGAATTTTTAAGTTTACAATTATTGACAAGTATTTGTTGAAAAGTGAAAATTTATTCATAAAAGAGGAAAACTTTGCAGCTGAAAGGCAAGTTAGGCGAATTTGGGGCAGTTTGAACTCTTTACTCTTACGAATGAAAAAGTCTTTTGACTATCTTGACTTTTGGCATTGCAATACCCCCATGGTTTATAGATGCTTGCAATAAATCATAAGTCTAAATTATTCCTCAAAAGTGAAACAAAACAAAAAAAAAAACAAAAAAAAAAGTAAAAAATCATGCATTAGAGTGCATCTGCATTCATAATATTTTCATGCCTCCATGTTTTCATCTGAACTCATTTCATTTGCATCATCAGAAAATCAACTAAACAAAGTTGATCATATGATACTCACTTGGAACTCAAAACAACTTTTTGAGAATTATGGATAAACTTGAGTGAGGCCAATAAAGGTTAAAAAAGGATATCAACCAATTGAAAAGATATATGAGGCAAGTCTTGAAAGCCTTGCAAGCTTAAGCTAAGAGAATAAACAACCTTCCACCAACTGCTGCAGCGGAAGTGATTGCTCCTTTAGCTCCGTCTGACTTCACCACAGGTTCACGACAGACCCATACGACGACCGCCCATTTTCCAATGTACGTTCTTCCTCATGATCATGAGCATCCCTCACCATAGGCAAATTTCACCGACATCTCTTATTGTCCTGCGTCAAAATCTTTTCATCCTTTGAATACCCTTTTATCCTCGAGTAAACGAACACGAAGTGTACGCCCTGTTCTAATTTGAATACTTGCCTTCTACCTAAAAAAATTAAAACCAATCAAACTCATTTTTCGCCTATGCGCGACCTAAACAATTCTTAAACAAACAATTATCGCCAAACACAAATCTTTTATTTTCAACAAACGAGTTTTACTCCACCAAGCGCAATTAATCTCATTTTCATAATTAAAATCAACCAACAAACAAACATTTGCTACCAAGAACTACGTAGCTTTGAAATTTCTATCGCATTGGGAGATATGTAGGAGCGAGATTCAATGCCTCGTCAAGCACCCTAATAAAAACCTTTTTTAGTTATTTTCTTTTCATGTAACAATTTTTAATAATTAGAAAAAACCAAACATTTATAGCTAACATTTATTTCAAATCTAATTAAATGGTTATCGTTGGTTACAACGGATGTCGAGGGTGTTAATATCTTCCCCGCGCATAATTGACCTTCGAACCTAAATTTTGTTGCGATGATCTCATTTTTGTTCTTCAAAAGTTTTATGGATGTTTCCCTTTAAAAATAAACTTCGTTGGCCACTTCATTGTCATTCGATCGTTCGTTCACTCAGGTATTTTTTGTGTTGCGACATAAAGAAAAAGCAAGTAAATGATAAAGAAGTGATGAAAATAGAACCTGGATTGCAAAACAAAATTACACAAATGTGCTTCAATGTTGTTCTCTAATGGGAGACTTTTACAGGAACGTATAATGTAGAGAAAAAGTAAATTATGCAGTAAATTGAATTTGTGTGTGTGTGTGTGTGTGTGTGTGTGTGTGTGTGTGTGAGAGAGAGAGAGAGAGAGAGAGAGAGAGAGAATTTTGAAGTTACAAGGCATTATATAGGCTTAAATCCTATAATAATAACAATAATATAAATTTAAGCTATAATTTATCAGTGCATAACAACTAGGAATCAAAACATCTAAGAAATGAAATAATTGGAAAACATAATCGTAGGAGCCACTGGTCCATTGCAGCCAGGATGTAATACCCTAAACTTTTTGTGCCCAATGAAGTGCCAATTTGAAATGTTTTGGTTCTTGTACTATTACGACCAGACCATAACTCTCATTGGTTGGTGTTAGATCTTTTATCTAGGCTTCAAGTACCTTCTTGTGTCTTTTCTATCTTATATTCTTTCCACTTGATCATGACTTGAAATCTTCAACTCTCTTTAAACCTGTGAGACAAAGTAAAAACAAGAAAATGAAAGTGAAATAAAAACAAAATGGAACAAATTAGGAAAAATTTGATAAATTCAAATGGCTATAAGCAATAAAACACACAACTTATCAAGTTCAAGGCACACCTAGTTGCCAAAGGCTTCACTATAACTAAGGTTTTAGATTATCATGAAACCTTTAGCCCTCTTACTAAAATGACTACCGTTAGATTACTCTTATCCATTGCTTCCACCTAAGGCTGGTTTTTACATCAGTTAGATATCAATACTGCCTTTATCCATGGAGATTTAGATGATGAGGTTTACATGAAAAGTCCCTCTGGTCTCAATAATACTCCAAAGAACCAGGTTTATAAACTTAAGAAATTCATTTATGGCCTCAAGCAAGTCAGTTGACAGTGGAATAATAAGTTTACTTCCACCATCATTGACTTAGGTTTCATCCAATCTAAATTTGACTATTCTTTATTTATCAAGAAACATGATACTATCTTTCACCACCATTTTAGTATATGTAGACAATTTAACTCTTGCATGCACCAATTTATCTAAAACAAATCACATTACATTTTATTTAGACAACAAATTTAGCATTAAATATTAAATATCTGGGAGACCTTAAATATTTCTTTGGATTCGAAATAGCAAGATCCTCCAAAGGTAGATCTGTTGGAAAAAATATGAGTTGTTGAGAATCAAGTGTGAGTTCTAAATTCCACATTGTTTAAAAAAGTGGAGGTTAAGCACTTTATAAGTAAACTCATACACCTATCACCTTAAGGTTTTTGGTGAATATATGGTGTCTCTCTCACTTGTTTGGGTGAGTCTTTGACCTTTAGGTGAGTCTTTGACTCAACGTGTATGCTTCCTCCTCTTGATGACCCATCAATATTTATATGCCAAAGAAAATATTGTTTGGATATTTTGCAAGAAACATGGTTATTGTAAGCCATATCAACTTTAACTCCAATGGATCCAACATGCAATCTATACTTTGATTTTGAAAAATTTATTGCAGACCCAACACAGTTCAGATGTTTAATTGGTAGGTTGATTTATCTCACATATTCACTTCTTGACACTAGTTTCTCTATATGCAGGTTGAGTCAACTTTTATATAAACTAACCATAACACACTTCAAAACAATCATTTAGATTGTAAGATATATAAAAAATTCTCTTGCAACTGACCTCTTGTTCAAAGCCAATTTCAATCTCATTCTTACAAGTTTCACAAATTTTGATTGGAGATCCTGTCCACATACTCGAAGATCAACAATAGGGATTTTACTTCTACCTTGAAAACTTCATTATCGTATGGAAAAACAAAAGCAGCACGTGCTATCCAGATCATCATTTAAGGTCGAGTATAAAGTTTTAGCCAACACCTATTATAAAGCTCAATGGATCCTTTATCTACTCAAAGACTTCCACAACCCTCGTCCTAATCCAATCTCCATCAAATGTGATAACCAAAATGCCATACACATAATCAACAACCCAGTCTTCCATGAACGAACCAAACATATAGATATGAATTGTCATCTGATTCATGATAATGTTTTATACAAAGCTATCCATCTGCAACCAATTGACTCTACTAACCAAGTTGTTGATATCTTTACAAAAATACTACATTTTATACAATTTTCTACTCTTATGTTCAAACTTAGCCTAAATTGCTTCTACTCCCGAAGAGGATGTTAAATTGTAAATTAGTTTTGATTTAGTCTCTTAGAAAGTTGGTCATTATTTAGTTACACCTACTCGTTATTGGTTCGAAAGGTTAATGGTTACTTCTTGTACCTGTTACTTATTTTTTACGGTAGTTTCATTTTTCTCCTTGTCATCGTTAAGCTGTATGAAATAAAGAGAAGATTATGAATGACATGAGTGGCTTCACAGAAAGAGTGGTGACACTGCTGAAATTTTCTTGCCGTTCTCAAATTCACGTCAAACAAATTCAAGCACAAATCATAGTTCACAACCTTCAATCAAACACCACAATCGCGTACAGCTTCATCACTGCATCTCAATCTCACAATCTTCTCAACTCTGTTACACCTCTATTCACTCTCCTCATTCCAAAACCCCATGTTTTCATCTTCAACTCCCTCATCAGAGCTTTCTCCCATTCCCACATCCCCAACACCCCTCTCTCCCTATACTCCCGCATGCACAAAAACTCCATCTTCCCCAACAATTTCACATTCCCTTTCCTCTTCAAGTCACTTTCCGACACCCGCAGCTTCGTTCAATCCCAATGTGTTTCCGCCCATGTTGTGAAACTCGGTCATGGTAATGATGTTTATGTTAATAACTCTCTTCTTGATGTATACGCTTCGTGTGGTTATGTTGCACTTTGTCGACAACTGTTTGATGAAATGCCTCAGAGAGATGTTGTGTCTTGGACTGTTTTGATTATGGGTTATCGGTTTGGTGGGATGTATGATGATGCGTTGCTTGTGTTTGAATATATGCAGTATGCGGGTGTGGTTCCGAATCGGGTTACGATGGTGAATGCTTTGGCTGCTTGTGCTAGCTCTGGTGCTGTTGAAATGGGGATTTGGATACATGATATGGTGAGGAGGAATGGGTGGGAGTTGGATGTGATTTTGGGGACGGCGTTGGTTGATATGTATGTGAAGTGTGGGAGAGTGGAAGATGGGTTGAGAGTTTTTGGTTATATGAAGGAAAAAAATGTGTTTACTTGGAATGCTGTTATTAAAGGGCTAGCTTTGGCTAAGAGTGGTGAGGAGGCTGTTTTGTGGTTTAATAGGATGGAGTTTGATGGAGTTAGAGCAGATGAAGTTACTTTGGTTGCGATTCTTTCGGCGTGCAGTCATTCGGGTTTGGTGGATACGGGTCGATTGATATTTAGTATGTTGGTTGATGGAAAGTATGGATTTTGTCCTAATGTCAAACATTATGCTTGTATGGTTGATCTCTTGGCTCGTGCTGGTCGATTGCAAGAGGCTTTTGAGATCATGAAATGTATGCCTTTTGAGCCGACAAAAGCTATGTGGGGATCGTTGTTGTTTGGCTCAAAATCTCATGGGAACTTTGAATTCAGCGAGTTTGTAGCTAGCAAACTAGTTGAGATGGAGCCAGATAACACTGCATATTATGTTCAGCTGTCGAATCTGTATGCAGAGGTGGGAAGATGGAACGATGTTGAGAGAGTAAGGGGAATGATGAAAGAGAGAGAACTGGCTAAGGATTTGGGTTGTAGTTCTGTGGAGGTTGAACACCAAAGGCCTGCCAGTGAAGTCTTGGCACTGTAACTCACTCTCCTAGCGTTATCGTGAATCTTGTAAGTTGAGATGGAATGCTCGTCTCTTCCTCTAAAGTTGATGTTCAAGGAACACCACCAAGCTAGCTGTTACTTCTGTTAGGGGGCTACTGTGCTATAATGTATATTTCTTGATGGATATTGGTGGTTATCTGTCCAGTGATATTGAAAATGGTAGGAATGTTTGTTCTGGTAAGTTCAGTTTCAAAAGTCTCTTGATAATTTAGTTTGATAACATTTTACTTAGAAAGTGGACCATGTGCAAGTCAGTATTCCTGCAGATTATCAGTATTTTGAGGTTAAGGTTCGATTGATCTTAATAAGTAGGTTGATGGAAAGTATAGATTTTGTCCTAATGGCTAACACTTTGCTTTTATGTTTGATCTCTTGGCACGTGCTGGTTGATTGCAAGAGGTTTTTGAGACCATTAGATGTATGCCTTTTGAGCCGATGAAAGCTATGTGGGGTTCGTTGTTGGTTTGTTACAAATCTCGGGTGACTTTGAATTCGGCGAGTTTGCAGCTAGGAAACTAGTTGAGATGGAGCCCGATAACACTGCTTGTTATGTTCAGCTGTCGAATTTATATGCAGAGGCGGGAAGATGAAAGAGAGAGTAAGGGGAATGATGAAAGAGAGAGAACTAACCAAGGACTTGCAGTGTAGTTTTGTGGAGGTTGAACACCAAAGGGATGCTAGTGAGTGAACTCTTGGCATAGAATTTTACAGTTGAGATACTCTGATCAGATGACAACCGTTGCAGCTTGACTTGTGGATCATTTGAGCTTGGATATTATACACGTTTACTCGCTCAACATTTTTTATTACCGCTTATGAGAAATTTGTAAATGCAGATACTTCTTATATTTGATGAAACAAAGAAGGGCAAAAGTGATGAATTGGTTAAAAGTTTGAGAAATGTGCAAGTGCAGTTGCAGATCATGCTTTTGATTCGTCTCCATGTTTGAGAAGATGCATCCAGGATAAAAGCATATGATTGTGTATAATAAGTAGACAGCCAAGAATTAAATTGTCATGAAAAAAAGGTTTTTCATTAAACAGCATTTTACAGGACTTAGACAGCATTTGTTTGTGATTTTTACATTTGCTTCTAATTTACATGGCAATGCCTATGTTATAATGGCTTCTAATTTAGTTACACAATAAAATTACGAGGTAATTTCCCGCGGTAAAAGAAACTCTAATGTTGTGTAACAGCTCCATAGTAACTACATGAATGGTATAAACAAATAGAACCTGAACTGAATTGAGGGCGTTAAAAAAGATCTCTTCTAGCAATTTTTTTAGCAAAATAAGGAAATCAGTTAACTAAGTTGGTGGCAATATCTTACAACTAGAACTGTTCAAAAATACCGCTTAACTGAACTGTCAACCAAACTGAACAACACTTAAATGAACCAAACCATTCCGTTGAGTTCAAGAACCAAAACTGTGTTTTGGTCAGTTCAGGGCAATCAATTGAACAACCAGTTCACCAAACTGTTGTGACATAACAGTTTTGGTTCAGAACAAAATCTTAAACGTTCAGTTTAGTTTCTTTTAACTATTTGTGATAGTTCGGTTTGGTTAGGTTCCATTTTCTCTCCGAACCAAACCATGAACTATGCACCACAAATATAATTGATGCATCTATAACTATAAGGGTTTTTCGTCATGCTAGAGGTTCTTTGTTCATGTATTGAAGATGTCAATCATTTGGTACTTTTTTTCCTAATTTTTTTTATATATATTTGAAAAAGAAAGTACTGTGTGAGTTGCAGGATAAACATCGACCATGTTTGATAATGACGATAAAAAACTGTTATTTGAAAGGAATGACAAGCTGTAAGGAAAGTGAGTGCTTGCTATACCACAGCTTTCAATATAAAAATTAGTGTATATAATTACAATATTACAATAGAAGCAACAAGGTCAAACCAGAGTTTACAATAATGATGTCTGTGTTACTTCAGCCTCCCATCTATTACTAATTACACTCCCCATCTATTTCTACTATTATTCCACGATGAGAACTCCTGTAGAACAACCCTGACTAAAAGATAAGCGTCAAACACTACAGGATTCATTTCATCTCACAATGCTGTTTCTGACATTAAAATGTTATGAAATTCAAGCTGGGTCATTTCACCTCCTTGAGCTGGATCGAATTGGCATTTATAGAAGCTGCACATAATAACCAATTGCAAATCATTAACATCATATAACATAAAGTTCCCCTTTTTTTGGGGAACTTTTCTTGTTCAACTTTTTCCATATTACATTTAATCTTAAAATTAAAAAGTATGACACAATAGCAGCAGACATAACAAATATCACAGTCTTTCTTCAAATCCTTAACTCAATAATACTTGAAAGCAATAACATTATCAACTATAGATTAAAAGAATTTAGACAAGATATATTATTTGTCACTTCCTCATATCATACCTTCCATCCATGCCAAGAATTATGACTGTATTCTTTTCGACACCAAATGCAACTGTGTACTGAGTGCCCTCGTGTAAATGAAACCGAGCAACTGACCACTCTGAATTGAAATACTTGGGCAACACTCCTGCAAGTGCATAGTAACATTCAAGCAACAAGAACAACAGCTAATTGAATTAACAACTATTTCGCTTTGTAACCGAGAAAAAAATAGATCATAAAACTAAAACATGATCAATATAGAAAGAAATACTCAAGTTGATAAAAATTAAAACAGCAAAAAAATTTACCTTTAAATCTAATGAAGGAGCGAGACGAGCTAGATGGGGCAATGGCGACATCTGAACTCGACGACCCATGGGAGTTTTCATTCTCAGGGACATTGGGATTAACCTTAAGGCCAAAAACATGGACAGTACCCTTGTCACTGGAAACTGCTAACCACTGAGCAGTGGAAGAAAACGCCAAACTATATATCTCTGCTGCATTTGCACCTCTTCTTACCTAAAATCAACATCCAATAAACTTATACAAGAAAACCAAAATGTCCCAAATCTCAATAGCCCACATATTAAATTCAAATCTTCAAAGCACAGAACATTAATAAAACAACAAACATAGACATTAAACCTTAATTGTATCTAATCCAATTAAAGAAACATGATTAATCAACAACAAACATCACACAATTGACTTGTCATAGCACACACCTCCTGAAGTAGTGTGCCGAGTTCTGCATCATAAATCCGAATCAGAGTACCCTTGGTGCTGGCAGTGGCGATAAACTGTCCATCAAGCGTGAGAGCGAAGCAAGCTATTCTCGAATCATGAGCAGAAATAAACTTGGTCCTCTTCTGCGAAAAATGCTCAATGCGAATTTGGCCTTTATGCAAACCAGGGCAAGCAAGAACAAGAGAATCAGTCAAGTGAGAAACTTCACAAAGCCCCTTAGGGTTCGCAATGGTTTCAATCTGATGCAACAGCTTCAAGTCAGCAAAATTATACACAAATATCTTCTGTTCCACCACAACAATTATCCGATCCCGCCGAAGCCGAACACCGCTAACCGGAGAACGGAACGAGAGTTCACCGATGCACGTACCTTGATGATCATCCCAGATCATGACTTTGGTGGGAGGGTACTGAGGGTGAGACCCACCGCCGACAAGTGCTAATATATTGCATCGGAAAAGCATCTCGACGTGGCCGATTCCTCCGCCACCGAACTCCCGGCGAAAAAGCTCGCGGAAAGGGTCGCAGTTATATATGCGAAAGCCGTTATCAGTGGCGGCAGCGAAGCAGGCGTGGTCCTGGTTAAAGGAGAGTTGAAGAAGCGACGGTGGTGTGGCGGGAGGAGACTCCGGCGACTCGATGGAAGCGTGGTGAGATTGGGGAGACATTAGGGAATCGAAGCCAAGGGTTTGAGATTGATCAGGATGGAAATTAGGGTTTGGGATTGAATTGAGATTAGGGTTAGGATTTGGCCAAGGTGGAGAAGGGGAAGCAGGAAGAGTGGCCATTGAAGTGGAAAATTGATTCGAAGCTTCGTTCTCCCGCTAAGTAAGAAAAATCAATGCTATGTGGGTCTTTTTGTTCAGTTAGTTAGTAGAAAGAAGAAGATTTAAATAATGAAAGAAAAAACAAAATTTTCGCCGTTGCCGGGGATCGAACCCGGGTCACCCGCGTGACAGGCGGCAATACTCACCACTATACTACAACGACTTGATGTTAAAGTGGCAATTTATTTAAAAAATGAAGCTTTACTTTAAACACTTCCATCATTAGTATTAATCTTAAGCTTTACTTTACCCTAAAACTCTTGTCCTTATTATTGTTTCTGACGCATGATCAGTGATACAAGAAAATTATAATCAAAGTTTCATCAAATATCAATAAGTTTGTGACACATAAAACATGTAATTGTGGCATCCTATAAATAACTTTTTTTTTTTTTATAATAAAATTAGTGTAGTTTTAAAATATAAATTTACATTGTTGGCACATTTTAAATAGGAAATTTGGAGTAACTTTTTATATTAAGATTTGACATAAATTTACATTGATGATGATGATAAGGAAATGTGTTATACCATGTTTAATTATGTAATTTAGAAAAATGTGACTCTGTGAATTTCAAAGAATGATCAAATGCTATGAAAACTTGTCATATGCTAATTTGTTGTGCACTTATCTTTTCTTGATGGTAAAAATGGTTGCAAATTTCTTGGATGAAACACTATGCATGAACGATGTGTAAATGTGAAGTTAAAAAAATAATGATTTGTATATCAATTGCTCAAAACTCATTTGTCTAAGTTGATATAATTTTGATTTCATACGGTACCAAAGCAAAAGTTGCAAAAGGAAGTGTGCAAGTCCAACACATAAATAAGGACTAGTTCTTTAAATGTGGCAATCCAATTTCAAAGTAACTTTCATGCAACCAAGTTTCCATCGATTCAAAATGATCTAGGTTGTCAGAAGAGTGGAACTGAATGCACACAGAAAATATGGTAGTATGGCCGTGTTGATTAATGATTGCAAATGAGGGACAATGGCACAACTCAATTCACAATATAACATCGAAAAGATCCATGAGTTTTACATCAATGTTATTTTTACAAAAGAAGAACTACTAGAGAGGTATTCTCAAGTCAGAGGTGTTGAGATAAGGTATGATAAGAACACTGGCAACACATACATTGGTATACCATATGAGATAGCCAGAGATATTTGTAAGCCATCCATTACCTATTAGAAGGCCAAATGTGTGTTGATCACCAACAACTCAATATGATTCCTTATACATGAATTGAAACTAAAAGCCCAACTGTGGGTGGTGTTGATCACCAACAATGTTGTCCTAAAAAGCTGTTAGTACATATGCACTTAGTGAAGAGAAAAAGAGAATATGCAAGATGTGGAAAAAGATGTCTATGACATGTGAGAGGAGAGTTTGTATTATTATTGAAAAGTTTGTACAAAATAAAACTCAACACATCACTTATATACAAATGTAGTGTGACTTGTAATGCAAGTAACCAACCTAACTAACTAACCAACCAACTAACTAACTAACCACTTTCTAACTACCTTAAATGGATTAACTAATAACATACCCCCTTATAATCCATTCTAAGTAGTACGAAAAAACATCAAAATATCAAAAACAATATAACTATTGAATTGAACCACTTCTAACTTTTGTTTAAGAGCCAAAAATGTGTCAACTTTCAATCCTTTGGTGAAGATGTCATTCAACTGAGATTCACTTGAACAATGCCTTACTTCAAGCCTTCCTTGAGTCATTTGCTCCCTCAAGAAATAAAACATGGCTTCTATGTGCTTGCTTCTGCCTTGAAGCAGAGGATTCCTTACCAAGTTGATAGCTGACATGTTATCCAAATTAAGAACAAATGGTTTTCTAGCTGTAACCTTTAATTCCTTCAGCACTGGTTCAATTCATATTGCTTGACATTCTGTGTAACACTGTTAAGTGCAAATTTTGACTTAAATTGAACCATCTTTCTTGATATTTTTCAACTTAATTCTCACGGTTTAAGAGATTTATTTCTTGTTCTTGTTTGATTCTTCAATTATATTGCAAATACCTTTGGTTTCTTTGATGTGTGTGTTATTATGCAGGATTTAGGCATAAAACATCAAAGATTAAGACACAAAAGATTGGACAAGGAAGCCAAAAAAAAGAAGAAATTTCAGCAAGTTCGTTGTGCGAACCAACAACGAGGTCAAGGTGAAAGTTCGTCGTGCCAACTCACAACGAGGACCAAGCGAAGAGGAAACCTTGGATGGCAGTAGGAAAATGGTCATAAGTTTGCTGCTGGACGAAGAAGTGTTCGCACTGCGAACTTAGATATTTTCCAATGGAAATTTAACTGTTTCTGAGGCACTTGAAGTGCCTAAAAGTGGTATTCGTTGTGCGAAGAAGGTGTTCGCTAGGCGAACAAGACAGATTTTGTAATAATTTTTTAAGTACTTTTCTTTCTTTTTAGAAACATAACGTATATTTTGTGGAACACAAACCCTAAGAGGGAGAAGGTAAGATCTTCGATCTCTTGTTGGGTTTGGATGTAATCTTTTGATACCTTATGTATTTCATCTAATATATGTTTGTGAACTAGTTTTTGATTCATTATTGATGTTGTCTTTGATTTCTTATTTGTTGGTTTTGACAAAACCTTTTTCAAATCTTTGATCTAAAATACTCATCTATCAAGCAAACTTTTGACATAGTCTTGTAAGTTAATATTCACTAGTATCATTTTTAAATTATTGTGTTGACTAGTAGCATGAGTAGCATGAGTAGCATGAGTAGGATCAATACGGTAAAGACCGCGATAGTGTTTTTGACATGAATGGTATTGTAAGGATGCGTGATAATAGTGATGAAGAACTATGTTCACATACATTTGGCAAATTAGTTGAATACATGTAAAAAAGGGATTAAGTTTATGTACGTATTCTAATCATGACATTTTATGTGAATCAATCATGAATCTGATATGGGTGTCATCTTTGAATACTTGTTAGGTTATAGACTCTAGACATAGATTTATGCTTAGTATTTACATGAGTATCAGTTCTTAATGCTCTGTGTTGTTGAGTTGCGTGAGACATCACCAATGAGATAATACGGTTGTTCTCTCGACTTTGCATTAGACATGACCCCGGTTGTGAGTGATATGTGAGGACATTTGACGAATGATTAATTTATGTTTAACTGGTTAGAAGTATGCATGTGTTATCAATTGGTGAGATCTAATTCCAACAAGGCTCCGCTTATTTTTCAGTCTTTACTTTATATTTTTCCACCTTTATATTTTCTGCCTTTATCTATTGTATCTTTGATTTTTCAACCATTTTGTAACCCCAGGCTTAGAAATGTAGAGACCATTGAACGACAATCTTTCCCTCGCACCAATCCATGTGGAGACGATATAAATCCCGGAGGGAATTCCTTCAAAACTAAATTTTTGCTTCTTTCCGCTTTACTGCAATTTGAACAAAATGGCGCCGTTGCTGGGGATTGGTGTTTAGATATTGAATCGCATTGCAATAGTTTCTATATTTTTTAGCTTTGTGCAGTTTTTTATATTGTATATATTCTTGTTTTCTTTCACATTTTTTTAGTGTTAATTACGGATGAATGATGAGAAATTCTTCTAGATTGGTTGTTATTTGTATAAAAGTATCTGTCGCAACTGCGAAAATCAACCAGCGGAAAATGACAAAAAAGTTGCCACCGAATGTTATTTATCCCGACGCATGAAAAGAAAACGATTGAAGAAAACCTAAAGAAGGGAAAGGCATGGTCGTCGCAACCATAGTCTGGGTTCGGGAGTCGGTTACACGAGAGGAATGTATTAGCACCCCCTCGCGTCCATCGTACTCGATGGGATCCACGCTTGTTGTTCTAATCAAAGGGTGTAGGTATCTAAAGCTCTAATGCTAACGGAAACGAAACGGGGGAAAAACAAAAGGTGACTCGATAGGACATTGTCGTCCTAGGCCTACGTATTCCTTCGGGAGTGGGAAAGTCAGAGTCAACATAGTTCGGAGGACTACGGGATTGTGGGGGAAGGTTTCTCGCCAAGACATTGTCGTCTTGTGCCTACATATCCTCAATCAGACAGGAGAGAGAAAGTCAGAGCAGTCGTAGTTCGACCTACAGGTCGGTTTTGTTTACTTGGTGAAAGAGTCTCCATCGCACTGGGGCAAGAGAAAAGGTTCGATTAACTGGTTGGTCTCGATCGTACGGGTGTGAGAGAAATGGGAAGTTAGTTGTTAGTGTGCTCGCCAAGACATCGTCGTCTTGTGCCTACGTATCCTTATTAGGGAATGAGGAATCAGAGCATCCGTAGTTCACACGACTACGGGAAACTGAAATGGTCTCGATCGCACGGGGGCGAGAGAAAAGAATCGGGACTCACGGAAGGTCTAAGGGAAACTCGATCCTACAAGTTATCATGCATTGTGGCCCAAAGGTCAGGATTAGGAGGGACGCCTACCTAATGTTGTCATGCTTGGATTGAAAGCCTAATGTCTCTTCTACCTCTAACTTAATCAGAAATTAAGTGGAGCTAGGAATCCTAAGGAATCATGTGAACAAACACAAGTAAACATATGACAGCTCAATCACAAAATAAACGATGTCATGATCTCAGCTAAGCAGCAAAGCTGAGTGACTCCTCGTCAACAAGGCAAATGCAACAGAAACAGACGATGTCGTGATCTCAACTATGAGGAAGTTAAGTAACTCTTCGTCAACGACAAGATGAAAACGATGTCGTGATCTCAACTATGAAGAAGTTGAGTGGCTCTTCGTCCATCACAAAGTAAGACAAACAAAGGAGCAAACAACATCGAAGTATCAGTGAATTGGCACCCAAGCCAAGTATACAAATAGGAGTGAAAACTCCTTACTCAACAACAAGTTGTAAACAGAAATGCTAAACCCTAGGCCTGCTTCATACAAGTGCGCAAGTGGTACCTAACGGAGAAGGTTCATTGCCTCTTCAAAGTGCGCAAAAAGCTCCAGACTAGGTTCTAAGGTGGAAGAGAATCAAGCTATCAAGTACTTCAAACAAGTAGGGGGATCCAACAATCCAATATATAACATCAAGTTCAAAACATGTCAGAATCTAACAAGAATCAAATGTAAGAAATCATCATCAAAAGTAATCAACAAGGAGAACCAGAATTAACATCAGGGATCGGTCCAAACGATATCGTGGACTAAGTATAATCTGCATCAAGAGATCTCATCAGTCCAAACAAGGTTATGAAAAATATTTCATACAAAATCTCCACAAGATTAATCAAAACTACAAAGAGATTAAAACTAGAGTCAAAATCTACTCCTAATTAGTAATTAATCAAAATCTAAAATACAACCTAAACAAAATTACTCTACAATTAATCAACTACTAATCAATGTTAAAAGTCAACTAAAAAAAACAAGGTTAATTTCTAATTCAAAATCAATATCAAATTCTAAAGTTAAAACTAATTCTAAAAATCTAATCCTAAAACTAATTCTATTTCTAAAATTAGGAGTAAATCTAATTCAAAAATAGGTTAGAATTAATCCTAAACTTTCATTCTAAAAATTAAATTCTAATAAAATCTAAATCAATTCTAAAAAATTCTCTAATTAAAAAAAATTCCTAATCAACAATTTTAATCAAGAATTAATCAAAGAACTAACCAACAATTAACCAACCAAAATCATCCGCACCAATCTAAATTGATCAATTAATTCTAACTAGTCATGAACTAATAAAAAGGTCATAAAGAAAATTAATTAAAAAGATAACAAAGTATATGAGCAGTAATCATGAATAATCAAACACAAAGTCATGAAACTTAGGCTCTGTTTGGTAAAACTAGCTTATAGCTGATAGCTGGTAGCTGTTAGCTGATAGCTGGTAGCTGGTGTTAGTTGGGTAATAGTGGGGGTTGTTTTTAATCGTATCCACAGGGATTGTTTGATATTTGATGCTTGCCGTTCAATAGTTGTGATATTCTAAGTTCAATGGTTTCAAAAGTTTCTCAAGTGTTGTTAACATTCAATTGTAGCAAAGATTATGGTGACAAAGATTTTGTAAAAGTTTTGATAAAAGCATGTTAAGGTTAGGTTTCGCCAATCCTTTTCACGTATAAACGATTAATCAAGCGTATGAACTCGGTTTCCGACCAATATAACCGCGTATCCTCCCGACTAAGTTTACGTCTAAAGCGAAGTCGTGAGTATTGTTGTTTAGACCGTTAGATGATGTCTCACGCTAACAATCTAAATAACGATCATTAAGATCAACACAATGCGAATAGCAAATCCCAAATCTATGTCTAGAGTTTGGTTTTTAAGAGATAAAATTGTTAGGTCATGATTTGTAGAATCTATGTCTAGACCAAAACAAATCACACATGGATCTTTAAGAGAAAACAACATCATCTATATTGATCAAAGACTTTGTTCATACACAATAGATCAAAAGCAATACATAAAATTAGTATCAACTACCTCTAACCTCAACATTGAGTGTTTAGCTACCACTTCTCATGGTAGATTGGATAACAAGAAAATAGAGGAGATGAATGAGCATCCACGACGAAAATCGAGAATGGATGCGACTTCAGCTTCTCCAAGTGAAAATACACTATTTGATGATCAAAATACTGTAAACTATGTTTTCTACTGAAAATGAACAAGAGCCCCCATTTACATAAAGTGAAATTCTATTTATACACTTCTGAATTCTGCAGGATTCGCACTGCGAGCACATCATTCGCACTGCGAATGAGAGAAAATGGCACCTCAAGTGCCTCTGAGACTTAAACTGCCCCAAGCAGAAATCGCGCGTTCGCAGTGCGAACCATTCCTTCGCACAGCGAATGATTCGCTAGCTCATTCGCACTGCGAATAAACTAGCGAGCCAGGCCAATCAAAATCCCAAACTTACTGCCTCTCTTCGCCAGCATCTTCGCACTGCGAACCAACCAGCGAGCCTTCGCTGGACCCTCGCCAGGAGTTCGCAGTGCGAACTCTTTGTCATCTCAAAACTGGAACTCACTGCCATCATTCGCTGGCGCCTTCGCTGCCGTTCGCAGTGCGAACGTTCGCTGGTCCTTCGCCATATTCTTCGCACTGCGAATGCTCTGTTGCAGCAATAATTTCAGTGGAACTTGCATCCACTCCATGTGTCTCACACTTTTGCTCCTTTTATGCCTAAACCTGCGCATTAACACACAAATTACAAGCTCCACACATATGTTCCAATGTACGCACTACAACACACTTTATCACTTAAATCACCCGATTCCGCATGGAAAGTTAATGAAAAATGCCAATTATTGTATACTAATATATAACATGTTTGACATCTAACAGCTGACAGCTGATAAGTTATAGCTTATAGCTGATGGTTGATAGCTGATAAGTTAATTTGAGTGTTTGGTAAATTAACTGTTACACTAGCTGATAATTACAAAATGACTTAAAATGACATTTTTAATTAAGAAATTGATGATTTCATTATCTTATTATATTATATTATTAAATTAATTTTTATTCGATAAAAATAAATGTATTAATAACAACATGCAAAATAATTTTAATATATATGAAAAAATTGAATATATCATCAAAATATATAAATTTGTATATAAGTTTTATCAGCTTTGCTATTTAGTATGAATATATTAACAACGAAATTCAATGAATAAAAGAACCAGCAAACCATACATGAAACAGGGGTATTTCATAAAGCCATTTATGAAGACATAAAATTAAAAATAATCCTAATAACTACAATTCTTAGTCTGGTTAACTCATTCTTTTGTAAAATATAGTTTTTTTTCTAAATTAATTATATAATTTATATTTAATAAATAAAAATAATTTTTAATAAAGTAGAAAAAATAATAAAAATCTTCTATAACATTCTTCAAAATCTCCCTGAATTCAATTTTTTAAAATCGATTTTTTAATAGTAAATTAATTATATATATATATATATATATATATATATATATATATATATATATATATATATTAAAATAATAAGGGTATAATTAGAATAAAAAGTCATAAGCTATAAGCTACAAGCTACAAGCTCAAAAACTACTTCAAATAGCTTTTGAAAAAAAAAAAAGCTAAAAGTTAGTTAAAAAGTTATAAACTAAAAGCTAAAATGAAGTTACTAAACAGAGCTTTTTAATCAAAATAAACTAAAAAGCTAAAAATTAAAAGCTCTTTTTCTGGTCTTACCAAACAGACTCTTAGTCCACATGGCCATAAAGCTCAGTCAAAAGGTCATGAGGCCCAATACACTTTCTAATGAATCTAGAATCCAGGGGTGGTGAAAAAGTAGTTGGGAGTGTGTGAGAATTGAGGTTGAAAGTCTGGATGGCACATGATGTGGGCCCTAGGCCCAAACTGTACCTGAAGGGAGAGAGGGTTTGAAAACCTGTTCAACAATAGCAAAAGGTAACACACGCATTCACTTGTCTTCCTGGATGAAGAGGTATCGCGAGGATACAAGTACCCCACCGCGCCGGCACGCCTCAAGGCGGCGGCTGCGGCGGTTCAAACCCCACAACGCTAATCACCTCTTGTTCACTTCATCGCTATTATTCGTACTTCTCAACTGTTTTCTTCAATTCTTGTACAAATCGAATCACACAAACATATGAACCCTAAGCTATCTAACGCATCGTCAACACGGTAAGGAAGAAGAAGTGAAAATACCTACATGTAATTGAAGCTTCCTCAGGTGCGTATTTAGGCTTTGATTTGTGGAAATTTCTCGTTACACTCTGATTCCGCAATTTCCTATTCTATCATTGTTGTTGATGTTGAATTTTGTCGAAGAATCTTAATGAAGATGACGACGGACACGCAACGTTTCATGTATGGTTCTTCAACTCCTTCTTCCTTTCGAATTTGTTATGCTCCGCCACGTTCAATTGTGCTTCAGATTCCTCTGCTCTTTCTGCTTCTTTTTAATCGTGATTGGAAGAATTCTCGCGTTGTAACTCAAAGTTGTTGGTGCGTTGTGAAGTTACTGATCTGTGGATTGAATTTTGAGAATTGCAGAAAGCTTCAACGATTCATTGATGCTTGGTGCTTTCTTTTGATTTTCTTGCAGGAGATGGATATTGCTTGCGAATTGATGAAGATTTGAAGGAGTTTTTGATTATCAGACTTCTTCCTCTTCCGTAACTTCGCGACGACGTCGCTGATGCTACGATTCAGGTACAATTACTCTGATTCTTTTCTCCTTTCCACTGCGAATCTGAACTCTCCTTCTTCTTCTTCTTTTGCGATTGGTGAATTGTTGAAATCGGTCTTGTGTGAGTTTGTTGAATAATTTTGCAAGTTGCAGTAAGGGAGAATGATTTGTTATAGAATTTTGTTGCAGGTTCTTTTGGACTGATGATTGATGATGAAGAAAATTGAAGATGATGAAGAGAAGATTGTGAAGAAAAAATGGAGAGAGAAGAAGAACGAATGATGAACGTATGAAGTGAGGATAGTTTGTTAGAAGTTTCTGAGAATTCTGTTAGCGAGAATTGTTATTGGAATTGTGGAAAAATCTGTTATGGGTTCACTTTGAATTAAATTCAGTTGGAGGAAGTTGTAAGTGAACTTGTTATGTAATTCTGCTGTGAGTTTTGGATTCCCTGTTGTAAATTTCCCGTACCACTCCTCACTGCTATTGTATATTTTCTGTTACTGCTATGAATTTCCTTTTTTTTGCTGCGTATCTTCCCTTTTTGTTGTATCATTTTTCTGCTGCTTTTTGTTAATCTTACGTTCGCCTGCATCGCGTTCAACATTTTTGGAAATCGTGTAAGTATTACACTTGCTGTCATTCTTAGGGTCAGCACTCAGCAGAACTATCTTTTAGGGAATTTTCCAGTTTTTCTTCTAAAACATTTTTCCTAAAACCATTTCCCACACTTTGTTTTTCAATCCTTTTTTAAAATCCTGACCGGATATAGACTCCAATGACTTCTCCTTCAATGGTTCCACAGACACCACGCTGCCTTGAACGTGATTCTCACTAGACTTTTTGGAGACATTAGAGGCTTTAGCAGTGGCTACTGCAGTTTCACCAGCATCACAAATTGAACTCGACAGAGGTGTTGATTTCATGTCAATAGAGAGAGGTTCATTGCAATCTGGTGTCCCATTTCCCACATCTCAAGCATCATAGTGTCAAGCTTTTAGAATAAGAACCACTCGAGTGCTTCTTTGGAGAGTCTTTAGTTCAGTGACCAACTATCTTGCAAGTAGAACAATATTGTGCCATAGTGCATTTTTCCAACGTCTCCAATACAACTGGTAATTGATGGTCTTTGTAATCAGTAACAACTTGAAAAGGGCCAAATATTTCTTTTGTCACAAGCCCATAATTCTTATCCTTCATAATTTCCTCAAGAGGAACATAAACTGCAGTTGGTTTAATAGCACCCTAAATTTGTGGAATTGTATGGTTTTCCAAAGGCTAACCACCAAGGCAGCTTTGATCCTGGTATCTCAAGTAAATTTTGTGCGTGTTCTAGCAACACATCAGTTGTAAAAGTAAGGACTGGCTTGTAATGTAAATTTGAGCCGTGTGGCAATTGACAATTGTAGCATACTTTCTTTCAAAAAATGGTTGAAAATAGATACTATAGTATGGAAAATTGGATATGGACTCTTGAAAGAAATCAAAACTTGGAAAAATGATTTTGGGGTAATTGGATTAAGGGATGGACATCAAATGATAAAAATAGTTAATTGGACTTAGCTTTAATAAATGGACAATTAGATTATTCGTTTAGACTTGGATTTGTATATAGACTAATGGTTTGAGAATGGATATGTGACTTGGATTTGGAAAGATGGGTAAAAATATTGTTTTAAAGTGGATAAAATGAGCAATGAATTAAAATGGATAAAAGATGGACTTGTATATTGAATTCTAAGTAATCCACATAATCAATCTTAACATATTCAAACTGAAATTCTGGTATCAGATATGTGATGTCGAGTGAGATGTCACAATATTAATATCTGCTATATGAACAAGACAATAGAGATAACAACACTTAAAAGCAAAAAGGAACACAGAGAATTGTTCACCCAGTTCGGTCTAACAACCTACGTTTGGGGGCTACCAAGCCAGGGAGGAAATTCACTATCAGTAGTATTAATTCATAGACTCTACAATCAACACACAAGTTGACAATCTATTCACTTAGTCACTACCCAATGACACTTCTACCTATGACACTCTTAGATATGAGACACCTCTCACTCCCCCTCAATCACAGCAGTGATGACAATAGAAAAATTACAAATATTAGAAGATCACACTTCAATGACAATACTTGATCTTGCTTAAAAGCTTCAATCAAGAACAAACACTCGTGCTTAAAAGCTTAGAGTGGATAACATACACCTCAAACAATCAGTCCAATTCAAGCATCTGAAAGATGAATGAATGGCTCACAAATAACAGACGAAAACACAAACCCTAACACTTGACACTCAGTCTTTAATCTTTAGTCTTCGTAACTTCCAAGTAGGGTCGAGACTCCTTTAAATAGAAACAGATTCTTGGGCTTGGGCTCTGTGAAAAACTCAGATTTGATGCACAATAAAAACAAATTTTATCTTCAAATCTTTTCGCCCTAAATATAGAAACAAACGATTGCATCTGAATAAATCTTCTCCAAGAATTCCGCTTGCAATCTCTCAAAACATAACAATTAACACGCAGGCCTAAAACAAATAACAGACTGAACATGATGTTCTGTCAACAGATGTTAAGACATCAGTCTTGACATCATGCACAAACAATGCAATGCCAAACAACATACCACATGCAGAATGTTAGAAGCACATGTTAAGACATCAGACATGACATCTTGAACAACCACATTGTTTTACCAAAATTGCTGCCAATAACAGAACTAACAATCTCCTCCTTTGGCTAATTTTGGCTAAAACAATATCAGCACACTTCAGAGATACTTGCAGCAGAAACACACCATAACACATAACACTAACATACAGCAGCTGCACACTAATCAAAACTCAAACTCCCCCTCAAGCCAAGAAACCACAAAGAAAACCAACTGCACACTTCCTTCAAGAAAACCAGCAGCAGCACACAACACAACTCTACAAAGCTACTCTCCCCCTTTTTAGCCATAATTGGCCAAAAGAACAAAAGAACACTATGTCAAACAAACATGGTCAAAAACTAAGAAAACTGTTGTAACTCAGCTTGGAAAGAGTGACACAATACTCAACAGAGAGAGGTGCACAGACACCAAACAACTTTGACTGACCAGGCGATACAAACAAGGGTTTCCATTTGAATTATAAAAACTACACCAAACTGCTTCTTACTACAGCCAAACTGAGAAGGAAACATGAGTCAGTCCTCCAAGACAGTTGAAACACACAAGGGTCAGATGAAGCAAGACCGGAAGAACAAGAGCACACAACCAAAGGAGATAAAGTCCAAAGAAATGACAACAGGCAGATCCTCTACAGGGGCAACAAGGACAGGAAGAAAAACATAAACAAGGATGAAGACAATCAAGAAGGCTCAAGTGCAACTACATGATTCTGAGGATGAAGCAGATGAAGATTGGGTTAATTTTATTAACTCAGGTGGTTGGAATGAATAGCTGAAACCAAACATGAAAACTCTTTGCTTGTAGTTTCTGTTAAAAAAAATGTAATATTGAGTACTTCCAGCAATAAAAATGTTCTTGTTTGTTTCCAAACATTCTTATTTTGTCAATTTCACCAAAGAGATAAGCCCACACACATAAGACAACTGCACCAAAAGTCACCTTCCTGCACTCCAAAAAAAAATTCTACTAATCCTCATATATGCAAATCCCTAATTTGCTTCTTAAATTTTCAAATTGATTTGCATCTAAGACCTTAGTAAAAATACCAGCTAATTGCATTTCAGTAGCAACATGTTCCAAAGCAACCACTTTATCTTCAACCAGATCTCTTATAAAGTGATGACGTATGTCAATATGCTTAGTCCTGCTATGTTGAATTAGGTTTTTGGAGATATTGATAGCACTCAAATTATCACAGTACAATGTCATGACATCTTGCTTGACATTGTATTCAGTTAACATTTGCTTCATCCTAACTAGTTGTGAACAACTACTTCCTGCTGCTATGTACTCAGCCTCAGCAGTAGAGAGAGACACACAGTTCTGCTTTTTGCTAAACCACGAGATAAGTTTGTTCCCTAAGAAGAATCATCCTCCTGAAGTACTTTTTCTATCATCAGCACTCCCTGCCCAATCAGCATCACAATATCCACTCAGTTCAGTGCCTGATCCATGACTGTATAGTATGCCATAGTCACTAGTACCATTCACGTATTTCAGAATTCTCTTCACTTGATTCATGTGGCTAACTTTAGGTTCAGATTGATATCTGGCACAAACTCCTACAGCAAAGGAGATATCAGGTCTGCTAGCTGTGAGATACAGTAGGCTTCCAATCATGCTTCTGTATAGGCTTTGATCCACACTCACTCCATGTTCATCCTTGGACAACTTCAGGTGAGTAGGAGCAGGTGTCCTATTGTGAGTAGCATTCTCCAGACCAAACTTCTTGACTATGTTCTTTGCATACTTGCTCTAAGAGATAAATATGGAGTCTTCCATTTGTCTAACTTGCAGACCCAGAAAATAGCTGAGCTCACCAACAAGACTCATCTCAAACTCAGACTGCATCTGCTTCACAAAATGTTGAACCATTGCTTCTGACATCCCACCAAACACTATGTCATCAACATATATTTGAGCTATCAACAGTTTTCCTCCTTCCTCTTTGACAAACAATGTCTTGTCAATTCCTTATTTTCTGTAACCATTCAGAGCCAAGAATTCAGTAAGCCTGTCATACCAAGTTCTAGGTGTCTGCTTTAATCCATAAAGAGCTTTCCTTAGTTTGTAGACATGGTTAGGAAATGTTAGATCAACAAACCCCTTGGGTTAATCTACATAAACTTCTTCATTTAAGTACCCATTCAAGAAAGAACTCTTTACATCCATCTGGAATAACTTGAATTTGAGATTACAAGCCACACCTAAGAGTAACCTGATAGATTCCAGTCTGGCCACAGGAGCAAAAGTCTCATCAAAATCAATTCCTTCTACCTGAGTGTAACCTCGGGCAATCAGTCTAGCCTTATTTATGGTGACCACTCCTTGTTCATCAGATTTATTCTTGTAAACCCACTTGGTGCCAATCACATTTATTCCATCAGGCCTTGGTACAAGATCCCACACTTCATTCCTTTTGAATTGTCCCAGCTCTTCTTGCATGGCATTAATCCAAAATTCATCTTTCAAGGCTTCTTTAACATTTTTGGGCTCAATTTTGGATACAAAGCAAGAATTTGACACAAATTCTATTGACCTAGTGGTAACTCCTGAGTTTGGATCACCTATGATAAGCTCTTTAGGGTGGCCCTTTTGCACTCTGATGGATGGTCTCTTGTTAGGCTGCTCTGGTTCAGGTTCAACAACAGTAGGGCTGGGATTTACACTTCTGTCTTCAGCTTCTATTGATACATCATCAACAAATGTTCCAACATCATCTAGGACATCAGCATCTTCCTTCATTCCATAGTCATCAACAACTACATTTATAGATTCCATCATGACTCTGGTTCTGGAGTTGAATACCCTATAAGCTCTGCTGTTTGTAGAGTATCCCAAAAAGATTCCCTCATCACTTTTAGGATCCATTTTCCTCCTTTGTTCACGATCTGACATAATATAACATTTACTTCCAAAGACATGAAAATACTTCACACTTGGTTTTCTTCCCTTCCACAGCTCATACAAGGTAGCTGAAGTACCTCTTCTCAAGGTAACTCTGTTGTGAATGTAGCAGGAAGTATTCATAGCTTCAGCCCATAAATGGTAAGGAAGCTTTTTGGCATGAATCATTGCTCTAGCAGATTCTTGAATGGTTCTGTTCTTCCTTTCAACAACTCCATTTTGCTGAGGGGTAATAGGTGAAGAAAACTCATGACTGATGCCTTCAGTAGAACAATATTAAGCAAACTTGCTATTTTCAAACTCTCTCCCATGATCACTTCTTATTTTGATGACATTGCTTTCCTTTTCTCGTTGGAGTCTTTGACAGAGATCTTTAAACACATCAAACACTTCTATTTTGTCTTTGATAAAATTCACCCAAGTGTACCTGGAATAATCATCCACAACTACATAAGTATATTTCTTTCCACCTAGACTTTCCACCTGCATAGGCCCCATTAAGTCCATATGAAGAAGTTCCAACACTTTAGAAGTAGTGGGATATTGAAGCTTTTGATGTGACATCTTGGTCTGCTTCCCTATCTGACAGTCTCCACAAACTCTTCCTTCTTTAATTTTGAGCTCTGGGATTCCTCTTACTGATTCTGTAGATATGATTCTCTTCATTCCCTTCAGATGTAGATGTCCCAACTTTTAATGCCATACTTTGACTTCATCTTCTTTTACAAGAACACATGTGGAGGAACTTGAGTCTTGTGACACCCATAGGTAACAGTTGTCCTTAGACCTAGCACCCTTCATGATAACTTCACCTTTCTCATTTGTGACAATGCACTCAGTTTTTGTAAAATTAACTAAGAGTCCTTGATCACATAGTTGACTAATACTGATCAAATTTGTTGTCAACCCCTTGACTAGCAGTACATCATCAAGTCTAGGTGCACCTTCACAATTCAGCTTTCCCACACCTTTGATTTCTCCTTTGACACCATCACCAAAAGTCACATGACCAGAAGAATGAAGTTTAACATCCACCAGCAAATTCTTCACTCCTGTCATGTGTCTTGAACAACCACTGTCAAAGTACCAGTCTTCTTTAGTGGAGACTCTAAGAGAAGTATGAGCTATCAAGCTAACAACATCAGTTTTGGAGACCCATTGCTTCTTTTGCTTGATGACTCAATTACCTTTATGAATGACCTGCCTGGGTGCACAATTAGGAATACTCTTAGGATACCCATGTAACTTATAACAGAAAGCCTTTATGTGTCCAAAGCTCCCACAATGATGGCATCTCCAGCGCCTGAATTTCTTCCTAGAGGGAGTCCTGTCAGGATGTTTTAACATCTGTTTCAACATCACTGGCTTGGAACTAGGAATAACATCATTTGAAGCAGATCCACTGTTGAACCCCAACCCACTTTTGTCTCCTGCAGTTCTTCTAACATTAAGAATCTTGTCTAGAACATCAGTTCCACTATTCAGTATTCTGATAGACTTGGACATAGATTCAACTTTAGAGTTTAACACATATACTTCATCTTCCAGCTTGGCAATGGTTTCCAAATGCTCTGTCTTTTCAGCCTTGAGTTGAGCAATAATCTTCTTCTGCCTCTCCCCTTCTTGACGGACTTCTTCACTTTTAATGCATAGCTCTCTATAAGAATCAGTTAGCTCATCATATGTACTCTCTTCATCCCTAGAACCATCATCAGATATATACCTTCCAGTCAATACCCTAACATGCTTGGCAGTTTCTTCATCTTGCTCACTTTCAGTATCAGACCAGGACACAGATAAGCCCTTTTTCTGCTTCTTAAGATATGTAGGGCATTCAGCTCTGATGTGACCATAACCCTCACAGCCATGACATTGGATTCCTTTGTCATTATTAGGCTTCTCCTCAGTTCTTGTTTTCTTCATTTGATCACCTGACCTGTTGATGTCAGATGTGATGTTCTTGACATTAGGTTTATAGCTCCTGTCCATTCTTTTCAAAACCTTATTAAGCTGTCTTCCCAGCAGAACAATGGCATTGGATAGCTCCTCCTGAGTTTCAGGACCACACTCTTTCTCATCATCTTCTATACTAGACACCAAAGTTATGCTTTTGACCTTCTTTTCAGATCTGTCATTCAACCCTAATTCAAATGTCTAAAGTGACCCAATCAATTCATCTACCCTCATCTGGCTGATGTCTTGAGCTTCCTCTATAGCAGTCACCTTCATTTCAAATCTCTTGGGGAGAGATCTGAGAATTTTTCTCACCAGCTTCTCATCAGACATTCTCTCTCCTAGGGCACTAGAAGCATTTGACAGTTCAAGTATATTCATGTGAAAGTCATGAATGGTCTCTTCATCTTTCATCCTCAAACTTTCAAACTTTGTTTTTAGCATCTGAAGTCTTGACATCTTGACCTTGGAAGTTCCTTCATGAGTTGTTTTCAGGATATCCCAAGCCTCTTTAGCCACTTCACATGTGTTGACCAGCCTGAAAATGTTCTTGTCAATACCATTAAATAAGGCATTCAAAGCCTTAGAATTTCCAAGAGCAAGTTCATCTTCTTCCTTGGTCCAATCTTCTTCAGGTTTCAGCTTTAACTGACCTTCTTCTCCCACAATGACAGGATGTTTCCAATGTTTCAAAACAACCTTCCAAGCCCTGATGTCTAAAGACTTCAAAAAAGTAACCATGCGAGGTTTCCAATAGTCATAATTTGATCCATCTAGAATAGGGGGTCTATTCACAAATCCACCACTCTCTTTATCCATTGCACCAGAAAGTAACAACCCTAGATCTCACCCAGATACAGAGCAGGATGCCTGCTCTGATACCAATTGAAATTCTGGTATCAGATATGTGATGTCGAGTGAGATGTCACAACATCAATATATGCTATATGAACAAGACAATAGAGATAACAACACTTAAAAGCAAAAAGGAACACAGAGAATTGTTCACCTAGTTTGGTCTAACAACCTACGTGTGGGGGCTACCAAGCCAGGGAGGAAATTCACTATCAGTAGTATTAATTCATAGACTCTACAATCAACACACAAGTTGACAATCTATTCACTTAATCACTACCCAATGACACTTCTACCTAAGACACTCTTAGATATGAGACACCTCTCACTCCCCCTCAATTACATCAGTGATGACAATAGAAAAATTACAAATATTAGAAGATCACACTTCAATGACAATACTTGATCTTGCTTAAAAGCTTCAATCAAGAACAAACACTCGTGCTTAAAAGCTTAGAGTGGACAACATACACCTCAAACAATCAGTCGAATTCAAGCATCTGAAAGATGAATGAATGGCTCACAAATAACAGACGAAAACACAAACCCTACCACTTGACACTCAGTCTTTAATCTCTAGTCTTCGTAACTTCCAAGTAGGGTTGAGACTCCTTTAAATAGAAACAGATTCTTGGGCTTGGGCTCTGTGAAAAACTCAGATTTGATGCACAATAAAAACAAATTTTATCTTCAAATCTTTTCGCCCTAAATATAGAAACAAACCATTGCATCTGAATAAATCTTCTCCAAGAATTTCGCCTGCAATCTCTCAAAACATAACAATTAACACGCAGCCCTAAAACAAATAACAGACTGAACATGATGTTCTGTCAACAGATGTTAAAACATCAGTCTTGACATCATGCACAAACACTGCAATACCAAACAATACACCACATGCAGAATGTTAGAAGCACATGTTAAGACATCAGACATGACATCTTGAACAACCACATTGTTTTACCAAAATTGCTGCCAATAACAGAACTAACACAAACCACATCAAACTTCAACTCCAAAGCCAACTTGTACTCAATCAACCCCCAACTTCAATCAATAAAACCGGTTAACCTGAATCGCAAGCAACAGGCGACAAGCAACTAATAAGATAACAATGCTTTGATCACAACATGGGTTCTCAATTTAATCTCTTGCACCATAACCAAATGCTTTACGATCCAACCCACAAATGCTCTGTCCTGATGACCACTGATCTCCTTAACATGAAACCCTAATCTCATGATCTTCAATTGATGATTGTCCTCGAACTCACCCATAAATAAGAATCATGATCCTCCTTGATATGTACACTAATGAAATGTCTTGAAGAAGATGACTTGAACTGAGGAAAAATCCAAACCCTGATTCACACCTAAGAAGCCTTGACCCGATGCTTTTGATGAATCCTCTGAATAGAAAAATCTTGGAGCCTGGTGAACCCCTAAAGAAGAAGATACTCACAATAATATGAATTCAAACCTTTATTTCAGCTTGACCTAAAATAGGAACCGACTGAATCACCCCTGAATAGGGCAAACACTGATAATAAGAAAATTCCTTTGATCCCATATCTTAGGAGACTAATGCAATGTATAATTATGAGGTTATGACCTAAGGATGATGTGAATGAATGCGAAACAAAAGCCAGAAACAGGTTAGAAAAAGGAGGAAAAATTTTGGGGTGCTACAGTATCCAATGAAGATTCGCCTAAGTTTGGATGGTGATGGTAAGATGTTGAACATGTGAATGCAAGAAAGGTAAATTGTACCGCTTTATAGAATGTTAGAATGATTTAAGAATTTTGTGCTTTGTGCAAATGTGTATTTTTGTTTCATTTTGCAACTTTGTTTGAATGCTTATCTCACTTAGGACCAAAAACCACAAATTGTGAGAAACCTCCATTGTTTACTATATGCTAGGATGACTGTTAACTTTGTTTAATTCGTTTGATTCATGCTTAATCTTGTGATTATTTTGATTTTGTGGAAGCATTAGAAATGATCAAGGCAATTGTTGATACTGAGCATAACCATATATCCAAAAGTAACTTACCTGTGAGTAGTGAGTATTTGCTAACCCCTTTGAGCTTAAAAGTTTAGATCCTAATTTAGTGATGAACTTAGTGTTTGTACATAAATCAAATGTTAGTTCATCATTGAATTGTGTAGGATTCTAAACATTTCTTCTTGAACCTTTGAACAATGTCCTAAATTGTTTTCCTTGCCATAAAAATCAAGGAGCATTCACTTGAGGTTTGGTTGAATTCAAGTGGGGGAGAGTGAAAAGAAAGTGGTAGTTTACTAAAAAAATTTTAAAAATTTCAAACAAGCATTGAAAAGAAAATTGCGAATATGAATTGTGAAAAAAAAAGAAAAAGCATGCTTGTTTGAATGAGAGAAAAAATAAAAAATGAATAATGTGCATAAAGGGCGTTGGAAGGGTGAACAATTGAGAAAAAATAGAGTTGAATGAAGTTGTACTGTGTACATAAGCTTGTATAGTGAATGTTTCTTTTGCATTAGCAACTTTGAATCCATGGCCTTATAAATATCCATTTGTTGTGAACCTAACCAGGCTACAACCTTTAAAGACCATAGTGATCTTCTTGCTTCCATGAATTCTTTGATGATTGATTAGATGAATGTATGAATTGGATTGTATTTGCATTGTTTGCCAGGTGAGTGAAATTGCTCTGCGGTTGCAGACGCGTTAATTTCTTCATTCTTATTTTGATGAGGAGTGTTAAAGTGATTCAAGTATGAGAATTTAGTTGTTATTTGAAACATTGCATGATATTTGTTTAAGAACTAAATTCTTTATCATTGTTCGATTCTATTAAGTAGTGAGCATTGTTTGTGCGCATTTCACATGTTTGATCAAATCCTCTTATTTGAGCAAATCTCTCTTGTTTTTATGAGGGACATACTTTGCTTGAGGACGAGCAAAAATATAGTTGGGGAGAGTTTGCTAAGTGAAAATTTTGACTTAAATTGAACCATCTTTCTTGGCATTTTTCAACTCAATTCTCATGGTTTAAGAGATTTATTTCTTTTTCTTATTTGATTCTTCAATTATATTGCAAATACCTTTGGATTGTTTGATGTGTGTGTTATTGTTCAGGATTTAGGCATAAAACATAAAGGATTAAGACAAAAAAGATTGAACAAGGAAGCCAAAGAAAAGAAGAAGTTTCAGCAAGTTTGCTGTGCGAACTAGCAGCGAGGTCAAGGCGAAAGTTCTTTGTCCGAACTCAAACGCGAGGACGTAGCGAAGAGGAAACCTTGGATGGCAGTAGGAAAATGACCATAAGTTCGCTGTGCGAAATTGTAGCGAGGAAGCTCGCTGGGTGAAGAAGTGTTCGCACTGCGAACTTAGATATTTTCCAAGGGCGGGTTAACTGTTTCTGAGGCACTTGCAGTGCCTAAAAGTGGTATTCACTGTACGAAGAAGGTGTTCGCTAGGCGAACAAGACATATTTTGTAATAACTATTTAAGTACTTTTCTTGATTTTCAGAAACATAACATATATTTAGGGGATCAGAACTTTATCTCTCTTCATTCCAAGCATATTCTTGAGAGAGAAACACAAACCCTAAGAGGGAGAAGGTAAGATATTCGATCTCATGTTGGGTTTGGATGTAATATTTTAATACCTTATGTATTTCATCTAATATATATTTGTGAACTAGTTTTGATTCATTATTGATGTTGTCTTTGATTTCTTATTTGTAGGTCTTGACAAAACCTTTTTATAATCTTTGATCTAAGATACTCGTCTATCAATGAGCAAACTTTTGACACAGTATTGTAAGTTGATATTCACTAGTATCACTTTTATTTTATTGTGTTGATTAGTAGCATGAGTAGAATCAATACGGTAAAGACCATGATAATGTTTTTGACGCGAACGGTATTGTGAGGATGCGTGATAATAGTGATGAAGAACTATGTTCACATAGATTTGGAAAATTAGTTGAATGCATGTAAAATGGGATTAAGTGTATGTAGGTATTCTGATCATGGCGTTTTATGTGAATCAATCATGAATCTGATTTGGGTGTCATCTTTGAATACCTTTTAGGTTCTAGACTCTAGACATAGGTTTAGGCTTAGCATTTGCATGAGTATCAGTTCTTAATGCTCTGTGTTGTTGAGTTGCGTGAGACATCACCAATGAGACAATATAGTTGCTTTCTCGACTTTACGTTAGACATATCCTCAGTTGTGCGTGATATGTGAAGATATTAGAAAAATGATTGATTTGTGTTTAACTGGTTATAAGAATACATGTGTTATCAATTGATGAAATCCAATCCCAACAGGGCTCCGCTTATATTTCAGTCTTTACTTTATATTTTTCCGCTGTAATATTTTCTGCCTTTATCTATTGTATCTTTGATTTTTCAACCATTTTGTAACCATAAGCTTAGAAATGTAGAGACCGTTGAACGATATTCTTTCCCTCGCACCGATCCCTGTGGAGACGATATAAATCCCGGGGGGAATTCCTTCAAAACTAAATTTTTTCTTCTTTCCGCTTTACTGCAGTATGAAAAAACACCCTAAAACCCCGCGCTTAATATTATAAAATAAGACATGTAGAAACATATTTTCAAAGCTTCGGATGTTACTCATCATTAAACCCATCTATTCTACAACACATATTCAATTAGATAACATCTTCACTTACACCTGTCATCACATGATCACCTTCACTTAGGTATCATCGCATTGAAATTTCATCAACCAAGCATGCATCATAATAAAATAAGCCTTATAAAATTCTTTATTGAAATTCAAAATGATTCATGGCAAAGCCTCGACAACTAACAATACTCCAAACGTCGAGAGTACAACATTCAACTCTCATTACAAAACATAAACAAAGAAATAACAATGTTCGCCTAGTGTTATAGAATCAAAGCAACGAAAATATAAAAATGTGCAAAACAGGAAAAGGAGAGGAATAACCTCAACTTTATCCTTGAACTTTAAGCATCTACTCGTCTACCTGCTTATCTGTACTCCGAAGGGAGCACAAACTACAACACAACAACAAAGGGGTGAGAATTCACATCAATAATATAAACAGTATAAACTGCAAGGTAAAATTACAAACATCTATGCATTTCATCACATCAATCACCCACATCATTCTCATCCCCAATCCATCAACATACACAACAATCATGTATTTATCATTTAATTATGCAATGAGTCTCTTAACTTCAACTAGACTCATATGCATGTGGTACCATATCATCATCAATTGGTTCACTCAGGAACTGGGTTCACCATGCTCGAACCCCAAAATCCACCCTGCTCGGATTCAGGACAAGTCACCAATCCACCATGCTCGAGTTGTAACTTGCCTCTTTTATCACCAACAATGACATAATGAATACATGTCACAACACGTCAATGAAATAACAACATAATATTTAAAGTCCCCTTCTGACAATAAACAAAACCTGCATTGACCCAACAATAATAGTTCCCATACCTAACTATCATACCGTTTTGGAAAGCTCTTACGAACATCTCTTGATTTGGATGGGAGACTTTTATGGTCTCTTCATTTAATCATGCAATATATTCTCGGAGGGTCCCTGACAGACGTTGAAAAAGCTGGTGGTAGACACCTTACTATGTTTGCTAGCAGAGAAATGTTGTACCATTTTTTCCAGGTCCTGGTAGCTGGTAATTGATAGTTCAGACAAACTCATGTACCAACATAGTGCCACATCTTTGAACGTCCCTGCCATGAGTTTGAATTTCAGGGAGTCGGAAGCCACAACTATTGCAATCTGATTATTGATTGATATTATGTGCTATTGAGGATTACTTTTTCCATCGAAGCATGGCAAGGGTGGTGGTTTGAAATTTTCTGGGACTTGATCGTCTCAAATTATTTCGTACAAAGGTTGAGGATCAAGGAGTTCTTCCCCCTCTTCTTCTTCCTTAGTACTTTGTGACATATATAATGTATGAATATTTTCCTGTAGAGATTCATTCTCTGGCGTATGTTCTCCACAATTGATAGGAGTTGTGCCATGTTTGGGGGAGTTTGAGGTTTACTCCTGCTAAGAGATGATCCAGATATCGCGTTATTGTGGTAAAATGTATGGTTTTTGTGAGGCCTAATAAAGTTTTACCCAGGCCCCACGGTGGGTGTAAAATGTTCTTGCTAAACACTATTTGGAGAAATCTCCTGAAGCTAGCCAGGCGAGATTACAATCATCCTATTTGTTAGAAGGTATTAGTTGTTTTTCTTCTTTCTCCTCGTTAGGGAAGTCTCCTTTATACTCGTACACTCATCAATGGCTCTTAAAGGGATGCCCCTTCATATCCCATGTTAAAGAAACCTTAGGTAACGACCGTCGTCATCCCTAACTAAGTAATGCTTATTCCCTTAATTTCTGTAACTCCCATGCAACCGTGGAGATGTTTCATAACATCCATCTATGGTTGTTCATGTCGCTTCCTAGCACCCTTTCTGAGATCGGGCCCGACTTGCTCATCCTCCAAAGTCATTTCGTAACCAGATCCGACTTGCTCATGCCTTGTAAGAATATTCCTTTAGACCTGGATCCGATCTACCTAGGATTTATGTAACCCGACTTGTTTACCCCTTTGTACTCGGTCTACAAAAGCTCGTTCTTCAGGAATTTTGGGATGTACAATATTTATTATTACGCCTTCTTATTGTTATACCCATTATTCTAACATTGTCTGTGACATCCTATTACCTATCAAACAAAATTCCAGTGGTAAAAATAAATGTACTTGATATAGTGAAGCACATGAGAGACAAAGAGGCATCATATAATGTTAGACATCCTTAACTCTATCATTGAAGAAACTATAGAAAAACTAAGTGTCCATATTTCCTCTAGAAAAAGTATTGAGTAGGGGTGGCAAAATGGATGGATTGGATGGATATGGATTTGAATGTTAATGGATGGATCAAAACAATCCATTAGTCCATTAACAATCCACTAAAAGTTTCTTAAAATTATCCAATCCAATTCATCCGTTAAGAATAAAATTCATCCAATCCATCCATTAACATATTTTTAATGGACGGATATCCATCCATCCAACCTTTTTTTTTGAAAAAACAAATGTTTTTTTTTATAAAATCAATTTTATTTTATTTTCGAAAAAAATTAGTTTTTTCGGGAAAAATCGACTTTTTGTGTTTTAAAAAAAATCAATTTTTTAATTTTTGAAAAAAAACTGGTTCTTTTTTTGAAAAATAGTTTTTTTTTTGGAAAAAAATGGTTTTTTTTTTGGGAATATTCGACTTTTTGTATTTTCTAAAAAATTGATATTTTAATTTTTGAAAAAAATCGGTTTTTTCCCCAAAAAAAAGTCGTTTTTTAAGGAAAAATTCAACTTTTTTGTATTTTCAAAAAATAGATATTTAATTTTTTTTTTTAAATTGTTTTTTTTTCCGAAAATAAATCGGTTTTTTTCCGAAAAAAATCATTTTTTATGGGAAAAAAATCGTTTTTTTTATGGGAAGGAAATCGTTTTTTCCGGAAAAAATTAGTTTTTTTTCCAAAAAAAAATTGATTTTTTATTTTTGTAAAAAATCGTTTTTTTCCGAAAAAAAAATTGATTTTTTTTCTGAAAAAAACCTGGTTTGTTTTTTTGACAAAAGTCAATTCTTTTCTTAAAAAAATCCATTTTTAATTATTTTTAAAAAACTAAAGCTAACGGAAATAAAAATAATCCATTGGATCCTTAAAATATGTTTTATGGATTGAATCAATCCATGCATATAAACGGATGGATTTAATCCAATCCATTAACTTACTTTTTATATGGTGGATGGATTGAATGAATTTTTTAATGAATGAATTAGATGGATTTTGTCTTAATGGATCCAATTGCCACCCCTAATATTGAGTTTTCCATCCAAAACTTTAGAATAAAACAAAGACGAAATAGTCAATGATGGAATATATACCATCATAAAACTATACACTCATGCCCGGTGAAAAGACATGAATGCACAATAGATAAATGAAGAGGTAAAAGAGTCAACCAAGGAAAAAATGGTGGAGCTTAAACAATTTTCATGCACTTTGAAGTACATGCTTTTAGCAAGGGATAATCAATGGCTCACAATAATTAGCACAATTCGAAAAAAAGAAATACCACTAGAGATTCTAAAGAAATACCAGGGGCTGTTATGGGAGGGTCCATTAAATACTTAATATGCATTATTAGAACATTATGTATGCACACGATTCTCATTGAGGATGGACAAAAATCGATAGCACAACCACATCAAAGATTCAATCCTATTATGAAAAAAGTGGTAAGAAAAGAAGTGGTGAGATTGTTATATGTCAGTATTATCTAACTTATTTTTTATAGTCCATGGGTAATTCGTGTACAAGTTGTGGAAAATTAAAAGGGAACAACTTTGATCTTGAACGACAAAAACAAGTTAATTTCAACTCACAATGTTACTGGTTTGAGAGTCTTTATCAATTACCAAAGACTAAAGATTTCTACCAAGAAGGATCCCTTAATCGACCAGATGTTAGAAAGCATGCTTACTATTGCTTCTTATATGGATACCCTAGTTACAATCAGATAGTACTTGTACCGAAAGATTATAATAAGACAACAATCACCTTCCCCATGACACATTTGTCTACAGAAGGATGTCTTTCAGACTTTGCAACACTCCTACAACATTTCAAAGATTCGTGACACTCATATTCTGTGATATGCTTGAAAAACATATTGAAGTATTTATGGTCAATTTTCCAGTTTTTGGTTCTACTTTGATAACTGCTTGCTTTACTTATCTCTTGTTTTAGAAAAGTGTCAAAAATCTAGCTTGATCCTTAATTAAGAAAAATTCATTTTATGGTGAGAAAGGGAATTGTGATGGGTCACAAAGTTTCCCATAACAAGGTTGAGGCTGACCAATAAAAAATTGAAGTAATAGAAAAACTTCCAACACTTGTCAATGAAAAATGTATTATAAGTTTTTTAGGAGATACATGTTTTATAGAAGGTTTATAAAAGACTTTTTTTCAAAAATTTTAAACCTCTTATAAATTTACTTGTGAAACACACGCCTTTAAAATTTGATAAAGAATGTAGAGAAGCTTTTGATACATTAAAAGATAAATTAGCATCTGACCCAATTGTTATAGTTCTTAATTGGTCTTAACCTTTTGAAATTATGTGTGGTGCGAGTGAATAGCTATGGGGAAAGTCTTAGGCCAAACAAAAGATAAATTATTTTATTGATATATTATGTTAGTCATGTTTTAAATCCGACATAACTAAATTATTTCACCACTGTAAAATTACTCTTGGATGTTGTTTACTCTTTTGATAATTTTAGATCCTATCTATTGGGGTTTAAAGTAATTGTTTACATTAATCATACTACTTTGAAGTATTTATTTGTCAAAAAGGAATCAAATCCAAGGTTACTAAGGTGGATTTGACTACTTAAAGAGTTTGACTTAAAAATAAGAGACAAAAAGGAATATGCTAACATTGTTGCATACCATATGTCAAGATTAAGTTAGGTAGAAGAAGTTGAAGAAGAAAGTCTATCAAGAGATGAATTTGCTAATCAACATATTATTTCTATAACAACTGCACCATGGATTGCCAACTTTGCAAACTACATGGTGGGTGATATTATACCTCAAAATTACATCTCTTAACAATAAAAGAATTTTTTACATGACTGCAAATTTTATGTTGAGGTGATCTATTCCTATACAAGAGAAGGGTACATAGTTTAATAAGAAAATGTATGCAAGTGGAAGAACACGAAAACAATTGAGGCATTGACACGTATCAAATTATGGACGCCATTTTAGTGGAGATCGTACATTTTCAAAGGTGGTCCAGTCTTGGTTATGTTTCCCATCTTTGTCAAAGATGCATTTAACTATGTAAAAAGATGTGATCATTGTCAACACACAGTATATATTTCTAAGAGAAACAAAATGCCACAAAATACTATGTTAGAGGTAGAACTCTTTGACATGCAGGGATAGAATTTATGGCACTCTTCCCACCCTTATTAAAAATCTATATCTTAATGACAATAGTGTAATTTTCTAATATATATATTATTTTTGCAATTTAGTGTACTCCGAACATTGATAAGTGTTGAAGGGTCCTCTTTTCTCAATCAAAAGATAGAAGGTTTGTTGAAAAAATACAGTGTCTTCCTTCAAGTTGTAACATCATATCATCCTCAAACAAGTGGATAAATAGAAGTAATGATCAGACAAATAAAACAAATCTTTGAAAAAATTGTGAATGTCTCTGGAAGAGGTTGGTTAATCAAATTGGATGACACATTGTAGGCGTAATGCATTGCTTTTAAAATTCCACTAAGCATGTCTCTCTATCAACTTGTTTATGGTAAAACATTTCATTTACTATTTGAATCGGAACACAAAGCATCGTAGACATATAAGTCCCTTAACTTTAGTCTTTTTAAAGTAAGGGAAAGGTGAATTCTTCAACTCCACAGGTTAGATGAATTTTGAAACTTCACTTATGAAAATACAAAATTATTTAAAGAAAAAAAAAAGAAGTGTCACGATAGAAAGATCCATAAGAGGGAGATTTGGAAAGGGTAATTAGTTTTATTGCTTAATTCTAAGTTAAAGTTGGTCCCTAAAAAGTGTAAGTTCTATGGTTTTGGATTGACAGAAATTTTGTTAAAACAATTTTCAGCAAGATGTTGAGACAGATGTCGTAACAAGTTAGTCAGAGAGCATGATCATCATGATGTTGGGACACGCGGTCAGGACTTGTTATATTAGAAGTTTATGGCTGAGATGATTTGGTGTATAAAGTGTGAGAATTGATAGTATTTTAATTCACACAGTGTAGCAATCCAAGGAGGGATATTTTAGGAACTTCTGTCTTGGCAGATTTGCTTGTATTTCTTAAAAAAGGTCTTGGAGCCTTTTTAGGAAACTTTATATTCAGTTCCTATTTTTGTGCAGAAGATCTTACAGAAGATTTGAAACTGATGATTTGTGATTTGCGTTTTATTTAAATTGAAGAGTCCAAGGCCATGCTGATCTGAAGGCTATTTAAAGAGGAGTTATAAACCTAATGATGTGGTGAAGTCGTGTATTGAAAGAAAGAGGATTTAAGGTTTAGAGAGTTTTGCTCTTTGTGTTATTTGCTATTTGTGATCCTCTCTTATGTCTTTTGACATCTGAGTTGGACTGTGTTGTTTGTGCATTTGTGAGTCATTCATGTACTTCTTAGGTACTTGAATTGGACTGAGTTTTGAGTTGTAATCACTCATAAGCTTTTAAGCAAAGAGTAGATTATTGTGTCTTTGAAAGTGAGACTTCTAGTATTCTTTATTGTTGAGTTTGTCACTGTTGTGTGATTGGTGGAAAGTGAGAGGGGTCTTATATCTAAGAGTTCCTAGGTAGAAGTTAGCACGGGTAGTGATTAGGTGAGAAATTTGTAAATTTGTGGGTGTTTGTTGTGGCTTTGAATTAATAATATTATAGTGAATTTTTTTCCTGACTTGGATGCCCCTAGTTGTAGGTGATGTTGTACCGAACTGGGTTAACAATTGACTGCGTTATTGTTTACATTCAAGCTCTTATTTTTCTGCATAAGTGTTAGTTGCTGTCTTGATTCCAGTATCCTAACATCTGTCTTGATATCTGGTATCTGTGTGTTAGAATTTAAAAAAGTTAAAGTCGAGATCTTTTAAAGTTACAAAGTTTTTTTCACAGTGGAATTTAAGAATGAGGAGAATGGTAAAAATTTTAAATTAAACGGACATAAAATAAAACACTATCATGCATGGGAACACATCAGTCCTACGGAAGACATACCACTATAAACCATGTAAGAAAGAACATAGACCGTCAAACCAATGACATTAAACAAGTGTTGAATGAGAGACAATCCATCAAAATTAAGTTTTTTTATGTTATTTTATTTTATTATGTCTTTAGGTTTGTTTTTAGGGTTCATTATACGATCCCCCCTGCCATTAGGGCGAGATTTGATTTTTCCCCCCTCAAGTATTTTTTTTTAACGCCCCCTCATAAAACAAATACTAGCTTTTTACCACACCCTTTCATTGTGGGCCTGTGACTGTGTAATCCCCTTCCCTTTGTCTAGGGTTTTTCTTCCCCTTTCCTTCTTCCATTCGTGGTTCATCCCCTTCATCCCCTTCCCTTCTTCCATTTTGGAGTTGTTCTTCATAAATCGGTTGTTCCTCCCCTTCCATTCTTCCGTTTTTGTGCCATTTTCTTGCCATTCTTCGTTCGTTCTTCTTTTTTCCCATGAATTGGAAGCATGAGCATGTCTTTTGGAAGCATGAGCATGTCTTTTGGAAGCAGCGATAATTCAGTGTCATTTCGAGGTTTACCCAGATGTGGTTGTGATAGAGCAATGAAGATGTGGGTCTCCAACACAAGTAAAAACCACAATAGAAAGTTCTGGAAATGTCGCAATGCTGGGGTAAGTATGTTTGTGGATTAATTGGCAAAATTTGAACTTAAGGTTTGATTTTTATCAATGTTAACAGTTGTGTAAATCATATTTTGTAGACTGGGAATGGCTGTGAATTATTCTTATGGGATGATGAAATTGAAGACTCTACCAAAGGGAATAGTGTTATTCAAACATTTTGTAAGAAGTGTGAGATACTAGAAGTGAATTTTGAAACAGTAACAAAGAAATTGGAGAAGTCGAAGATGAAGCTTGAAGCACAAAGAAGGATTAATATGAAGCTCAAGATAGCAATTGTTTTGTTTTGTTTGATTATTGCTCTTTTGGTTAACTTTATGTAAAACAATATGTTTCTGTAACTTTATGTAAAGCAGTTGTTAGCATTAAGCATTATGTTTCGGTAACTTTATGTAAAGCAATTGTTATCAATGGAAAGATTTATGTTTCTGTAAAACAAGTTGTTTAATAAGAATTATGTTTAAAAGCTTGTATATTTTCTGGTGTAAGTTGTGTAATAAGAATTATGTTTAACAAGTTGTGTAAAAGTTGTATGTATTCTGGAAAGTTGCTGTCAAACATTACAAAAGTGATATGTATGTTGCTGTAAAACAAGAATTATGTTTAAGTTGGTAACATTTGCATTACAAAAGTTGGTAACAGTACAAAAGTTGCTGTCAAACATTACAAAATTTGCTGTCAAACATCAAGACTATGCTGTCAAACATTACAAAATAAACTAGCACCAAAAGTGTGCATAATTCAAACATTACAAAAGAAACTAGCACCAAAAGTGTGCATAATTCAAACATTACAAAGGAGACTATGTTGTCATAAACATTACAAAAGTTCTGCATATCAGAAAAGATTATAGATCATAAATTGATTTTTTCTTTGGAGCCTTCTTAGGAGTACTCTTTGAACCCTTTTTTGGAGTAGTCTTTGGAGCCTTTTTTGGAGTAGTCTTTGGAGCCTTCCTTGAAGCTTGTGAGGCATTACCTTCTTCTTCTTTAGTCAAGCACAGAGGTTGGTTTGGGTCAGAACCAGGACCTATGTAAGGTTTTGGTTTTTTAAACCAATTTTCCTTAATTCTCTCGCTTGATCTCTTTCTCAATAGTTTAAATTCTTGTTTGACCTTAGCCTTGCCTTTATCTTTGGTACATGTTGATCTGATACTTGTTGTTGTTTGCACACTTGAATTTATGTCGGGTAGGCTTGAAATCATATCATCAGTGATGTCCCCAAACAATGAAGCCTCACTTTGTGTTGCAGCAGATGGCTCATTGACATTCACAGTTCCTTGAGTTGCATCAGTTGGTACATCAGTTGCAACAACTGTGGCATTTGCTCCAGTTGTGGCATTTGCATCAGTTGCACCAGTTGTGGCATTTGCACCAGTTGTTGCATTTGCATCAGTTGTACAAGTTGTGGCATCTGCAACACCTAATCTCATCCTTTTCTGCACATAACATCCTAGTTACATTAACAACCAGTGAACAGTTAACAATACATCAAATCCATTTCTGTACATAACATACTGGTCACATACCTTTCTTTTGAAGGCATTTGGATCTTGCCTTTTGCTCTTGCATGACTTTACATTATGTCCAATCTTGTCACACTTAGTGCATCTGTAAGATACACCAGGCAGCCTCCTTCTAGCACATTCCTCACCAGTCTCCCTAGTCCTTAATTTTCTTGGTCTACCAGGGCCCTTTTTGTAGTTAGGAGGTAAGAGCTCTTCACTCTCAACCTCAGGCCACATGTCTTATCCATTTATAGGGCTAACAAAAAATCCATAGCAAATGGTATACTTATCCCTAGTGTAACATTCATGAACATACATATGCTTCCAACATATGGATTACCTTCTGCTGATCTTAAATAAATACATATCTATTCTCTTTTCCAACATCTTCCATTAAAAGTTGTATAAACCATCTCCATGATTTCTTTGTTTCTGTTTCCACAACACTAAAGGCCAGTGGGAAGTACTGGTCATTGGGGTCCCTGCCCACAACTATTAACAATTGGCCTCCATATTTAGTCTTCAAGTGACACCCATCAACCCCAATAAAGGGTCTACAACCATTGATGAACCCTTTTTTACATCCATCAAAACAAAAGTAAAAAGAATCAAATCTTGGTTGAATGGAAGGTAATGGTCTGTCAATGTTGATCTTCACTGTATTTCCAACATTTACCCTATGCAACTCAGCCGCATATCTCCACAAATTTGCATATTGCTTGTCTCCATCTCCCTCTATGATTTTTCTTGCAATCAGCTTAGCTTTCCATGCCCTTGCCACAGTTATACCCACTGAATAGTTTTGCCTCATATCTTGAATAATATCACAGATCCTTACTCTATCAGAAGTTTGCATTTTCTTTATCACATACTTAGCCATCCACCTTAAATTTGCAGATCTATTATCCAAAACCCTAACACAAGTGTGGGTGTCCTTTATAGTCTTAATGACATACGTGTGCTTATGGCCCACCTTAGAACAAAGCATTAAAAAACCACACTTAGCATTACATTCAACCCTCACCCTATACCCCTCATTTTCACAAATGTTATTTCCCTCCCATTTAAAACTGTCCACTCACGAATGGCCTCCCTAAAGTCATCTAGGGAATTGAACTCCATACCCCACTTAAACTTAAAATTTTTATGAAGTTGCTCTTTCTTAAACTTCTCAAACTTAGGCATTTTTTCATCTTCTGAGTTATCAGGATCAGAGCTCAATAGCTCTTCACTAGCATACTCCTCATCATCCATATTTTTATCACTTGGACAAGGTAACAGCCCTGCTATAATTGGACCATGACTTAGTGGTATAGTCACATCAATACCCTCAAATCCATCTACATGAGCAGTCGTCCTTTCATCCTCACTATCGTTCAACCCTTCAACAAACTCTTCATCACTAACATCTGACTCAGCCATTCCATTCACACACCTAATATTACTTCTACTTCCAATTGCATCGTGTTCCACAAACATTTCCCCATCAACTTGATTCTCACAGGCATAAGCAGCGAAATCATAAGCATCCTCATCATTCTTAATATGGAAATGATTAGGATCTATTTCTGGGATTTTGGTCCACAGCCTGTACGACCCTACTAAGTAACCCCACTCATTTACTAAGTTTTTAATGTGAGCCATAGTCCACTTATCTTTGTGTTCCCCAGAAATCAAAGTAGAAACACCACCCCTGTAAATCGTATCTCCATCACTTAGCATTGCAAACTCTCCACCATGGCGAAAAACGGTGTTAAACAGTTCAAGTTTCTGAAGTAATGTAAGGAAAACTATTACCATTAATGTTAGATTCAAGTAACGAAGCAATGAATTATAACTTACCTGAGACGAATCGCCGGTTTCTTCGCATTTCCCAGCCATGGCTTCGTCTTCTGTCGTGAATTCTTCTTCCCCCAATCAAGTTTCCACCACTGAACCCTAATTTCATGAGGAGGGGGGATAACTGTAGCGAGCAATTTTGGACACGGTTCTTAAGCGCTGGTCGCTCTCTGCGGTTGAGCTTAAACTACAGGTCGATTCATTTTTTATCCTATTGTGAGCTGATGAAGGAAGGGAAATAGATGTCTCCAATTAACCCTGCTTTGCATACTGAGTTTAAACAGCGGTCTGTTAGGTTACAGATGCTATCAATGTGGGGGGCCTTTGTACTGGTTATTTGTATTTTCGCTAATACGGTTTTCTTTCTTTTCATTTTGACAAAAGGTTTCTGGCGGGGAACAAGGATTAGGATGTTAGGACTGATGCTTTTTGAATTACTGCTTTTGATTGATGGAGATATGGGATTTGGGTTTTTTGTTGATTGTGCTCGCTAAGATCTTTTCTTTCGATCTTATGCCTACGTATTCCCGTTTACCGAAACAGGGAAATCAGAGTGTTCGTAGTTCCTCCTATTCTATGGGAGGAAATTGGTTTTTGGTGTCTTGTTCAAAGCCCAAGAGTGAAGCGAAAGGTGATTTGTATCTTGTTCAAAGCCCAAGATGTGAAGCTGAAAAGTCTATTTGTGTCTTGTTCAAAGCCCAAGACGTGAAGCTGAAGGACCTCGACTTTAGAGAGAATTTGTCATCTCTAAAGAAGGGTTTGTCTGTCACAACTGTTGGGTGACTGGTTTATAAAGGAGGATTACTTTAACCGGGATACGCGGATCCTAGTAATGCCATAATTTCCTTTATAGGGGATTTTAACCTAAAGGAGAAGACTTTAACTCAGTGTAGAGCAATGCCATCTTTCCTTAGGAATTTCTCATGCTAAAAGAGGGACAGTGGCATGGATGTAGATGATCCAGAGCTTGCCGCTTACAGCGATTAGATGAAGGGGAAGGAGTGGTTGATGTTTGTGTACTGTGAACGAGGCACAACTTTGATGCTAAAAGGTTGATTGGATCAACCAGTGGTTTTCTTATACAAAACCTAAGAGGAGGCTATTATGTGTCTCGTACAAAGCCCGAGAGAGAGGCTAAACGGTTTTTGACTCAACTAGGGAGTCTTTTGGTATCTCGTATAAAGCCCGAGATGAAGGCTATTTGACTCAACAAGAGAGTTTTTTGTATCTCGTACGAAGCCCGAGATGGAGGCTGTTGTTTGTTTGGCTCGATAAGAACCTTTTTGTATCTCGTATAAAGCCCGAGATGGAGGCGAAAGGGGTGATTGACTCAACGAGAGAGTCTCTTATGTGTCTCGTACAAAGCCCGAGAGAGAGGCTAAACGTTGTTTGACTCCGCTGGGGAGAATCATTGTACAAAGCCCAAGAGGAGGCTATGGTGACTGTTTCAGTTGAGTGACAGGTCCAGTATACTAATTTTGAAAGAGAAAATCAGTTCTTATAGAGCAACACTGTACTCAAGGATTTGTTTCAAGGATCCGGGTTATTCCTGTTCTTTAAGGAAGCGAGAAATCCGAAGGGTATTGAGACTGTCCGAGTCTGCGGGTTTCCTTCCTATTTGACGAAGGGGTCACTTGAGAATGTCTTTGAGACTCAAGGAAGTTAGACTGTCCAAGTCTAGAGTTTCATCTTTTGTACTATGCTTTGAGAAACAGTAGTAGACTCTTTGAAAGGACTGTTCTATGCAGATGACTAAGTTCTGTTCCTATACCTCTAGGAGGTCGTCGGGACAATTTGTACGAAGCCCAAGAGGAGGCTGGAAGCTTTTAAGAAGCCGATCGGTCCTTGTACGAAGCCCAAGAGGAGGCTATCATTCCCGGAGGAAGAGATCATTATACGAAGCCTAAGAGGAGGCTGTGAATACTTCTAAGAAGCCAACGGGTCCTTGTACTAAGCCCAAGAGGAGGCGGGGTTGCTTTTAGGAAGCCTGTGGATCCTTGTACGATGCCCAAGAGGAGGCCGATGCTTTTAAGAAGCCCGTGGGTCCCCAAACCCCGAGAAATTCAAGGCAAGCTATTCACAAGGAATAGATCAAGTCAGGAAAGTTCGAGAATTTGGAAGAAACTCAAAGATGCCATTCACGGAGAATACATTCATCTTTGGGAGTAGAGTTTCTTGACAATTCCTAATGAGGACAGTCGAAGAGAAGACTGTATCTGGTGATCCTATTTGGGGATCTAGGTGTCTATTTCTAAGAGTGACAGTCTGAGAAAGGGTTCAAAAAGAATCTGCCTTTCACATCTCCATATTGTTTAACCCCAAGAGGAGGGAAGACTGTGTCTGCTAATCCTATGTGGATCTAGTTTTGACTGTAAGTTCAGAGTGATCAACAGGGCTTTACCTAGTGCTAGACGTAGTTGCCGGGGAAACTCTAAATATCTATACTATTATTACACAGTTAGTATGAGTTTATGAAAGAAGACTTACAGCGAAACAGCCCCACAATACAGTTATATATATATGAGTTTATGAAAGGAGACTTACAGTGAAACAGCCCCACAATACAGTTATATACATATGAAAGCGGTAAATGAAAGCGAGTAAACACTTACTCGGTTGTAGAGCTTCCATGCTGTTTGGTTAGTTGTTCAACAAAGAAAGATTGAAAACAACAGTATATTCAAAATCAAAGGAGAAAGTGCTTTGAAATAAAAATATTTGGGGCTTACAGCTCAAGGAGAGGCCCAGGGTTTTATCAGTGAGCGCACTGTTGAATTTGTACAGAGGGACTTATACAAGTGACTGAGGCCCAAAAAGGTTTTCTGTACAAAGGGATGGGTCTTACACTCTCTCAAGAGGCCCAAAGAGTTTTTAAGAAAGGAAATGGGTCTTACTACTCGAGGGTAGGCCCAGTTGGTTAATTTTAAACTGGCGACGATCGCGTCGTTTATTTGAAAATGTACAGAGGGACTTATACAACGAATGAGGCCCAAAAAAGTTTTCTGTACACAAGGGGTTGGGTCTTACACTCTAATAGAGGCCCAAAGAGTTTAAAGAAAAGAAATTGGACTTACAACACGGGGGGAGGCCCATGGTCTTTATTTTCAAGATGAATATTCACTTTTAAAATGCTTAAAAACAATTAAAAATGAATTTATTCACAAAAATACCAGCTATATTAAATAAATAATATAAATTTGACTTTTTTGTAGAATAAAATATTTTTACTATTTTTTTGATTTTTCAGAAAAAGAACCAATAAAAAATAATCAAAATTGAGGGAGTTATTAATTTTCCAAATCATTAAAAAATAATGAGAAAATATAAAAAAGAGGGGTTGGATCTTACACTCTATTAGAGGCCCAAAGTGTATTTTTGTACAAAAGATGGGGCTTACAACTCAGGGAGAGGCCCAAAATATTTTCAGTTTGAAAATGACGATCGCGCCGAGATTTTCTTTTAACGCAGAGGGACTTATACAATAAGTGAGACCCAAAATTGTTTTGGTTAAAAGGGGATTGGGTCTTACACTCTAATAGAGGCCCAAAGAGTTTGAAAAAGATTTGTTAGGGTGAAAATCAAAGAAAACCCCAATTTCATTTTTTTTAGGCATTTTTCCAAGAAAAATTAAGTAAAAAATGATAAAAATATCAAATAAAATCATTAAATAATGATTAAAGTTTATGAAAAAAATATTTTATCCACATAAATATTTAAAACCATTTTGGTTTTAAAAAATCAAGAAAAAAAAATCATTTTAAAAACATTTAAAACAATTTAAAACACTATTTTTAAATATATTAAAAATAATACTTTTTTTGTGATTTTTTGTGGATTAAAATATTATGGGGTATGAATTGGAAAATGATGATTTTTTGCTATGTAAAATAAATTGGTTGAGTTTTGAAAATAAAAAGTAAGAAAAAGAGGAAAGATATCAAAATATCATCTCCGACATTTCTTTTGGGGTAAAAACGAGTACCGAAACTTTAATTTTCAACACGTTTTTTATCAAATTTCAAACACTCATAACTCTCTCAATTTTTATCGGAATCAAAATTCGGAAGTACCTATCTTGACTGATTTTTCGCAAGGAATCCGATGGTACCACACATACACACCGAAACTCGACGTACAAAACACGCAAATCGAAAAACCAGAACTGCGCGTAATTGAAAACATTGTTTCGCGCCAAACTTTCGACGCGCGTAACTCTCTCGATTTTTAACGGAATTAAGATCCGAAAGAGTCTATCTTGACCGATTTTTCGCAAGGAATCCAATGGTATCACACATGCACGCTGAAACTCAACGTACAAAACGCAGCAGCAAAAAAACCAGAACTGCGCGTTAGTTGAAAACATCATTTCGCGCCAAACTTCCGACGCGCGTAACTCTCTCAATTTTTAACCGAATCAAGATCCGCAAGAGTCTATCTTGACCGATTTTTCACAAGGAATCCAATGGTATCACTCACGCACACGGAAACCCAACACACAAAATGCAGAAATTAAAAAACCAAAACTGCACGTTGTTTTCGACGCCGTTTCGCGTCAAATTTCCAACGCGCGTAACTCTCTCAATTTTCATCGGAATTGAAATTCGTAAAAACCTATCTTGACCGATTTTTTGCAAGGAATCCAATGGTATTACTCACGCACACGGAAAATCAACACACAAAATGCAGCAACCAGAATTGCACGTTGTTTTCGGCGCCGTTTCGCGTCGAATTTCCAACGCGCGTAACTCTCTCAATTTTCGTCGGAATTGAAATCCGTAAAAACCTATCTTGACCGATTTTTCGCAAGGAATCCAATTGTGTTACTCATGCACACTAAAACTTAATGTACAGAACACATCAATAAAAAAAACCAGAACTGGATATGATTTTAAAACAACCAAAATTCCACATATAAACATGTTAAAATGCAAACAATGGGAGGATCACAACATACACATTAAGGACTACATTTTTGCCTCAAGAATTGTTCAATATGATGCATGTATGTGGACAACAAAGGAAAGCATGATTCAAAGAATTCAAGTTGTGGATTTTACCTCTTTTTTGGAGATTTTGGGCAACCTACCAAGTGCTTTGTTCCAGAAATGATTTGATGCTTTGGACAACCTCAAATGGCCTTTTAGAAACTTTTAGGATGGTTGGAATCGGCTGGAAACCTCTGGAGCAAGTTTGTGCACTTTCTCGCAAAATGGTAAAAAACGGCCAAAATGCCAACTCTCTCAAATGGTGTTCCAGATGTGTGGCACCATTTGGGACAGTCCAAGGATGATATTTAGAGTGTGTTTGAGGTTTTATCTGGTTTGGAAAGTGACTGAATCAAGACATGGCTTGAAAAATGCAAAAAAGTGTCATTTTGAGGTTTTGAGAGGTGACTTTGTGATGTTGTGATTACAGGTCACTTTTGATGGTTTGCACAGCTTACATATGATATATATGAGGTGTGTGTGTGATTAGTTTGAGTGGAATTGCTCTCTATCTCAAAAACTCAGAATTACTTGCTTTGGAAGGCAAATTTGAGGTGAAAGAAGAGATTTTGAGGAAAGCATCTGTTTGATGGCTTTGGTGTAGTCAAACTGAACACAAATGAGCTATATTTATAGTGGAGCAAGTTTGTTTTGGGATCCACAGTGAATGGCAACTGCAGCAGGTGTTTGTTCCATGTTGGCCAATGGAAATGCAAGTCTCCTCTAGCCATTGACTAGAGGTTAGGGCACAGGGCTGTGGTTCCCTTGGTCTTGGATAAGTCTTGACTGATTTTAGATGAGAATGGCTCAGTCCATGCCACCTCTAAGCATCCATTAAATGCTCCAAACCAAAATTGGAGTTTTGTCCCTCTTTTAGAGATTTCTAGGTTTTGGCATGCTTTTTTTGGTTCCTTGGACTTGGGAGGTTCATGGATCAGATCATCCCACTTGGATTTGATCCTTAGATGTGTCCAAACTGATGGCAAGGCTTGAAAATTCGTGTGGCACAAAAAATGGGCAAATCTGCCTTGAAAAATTCAGCTTCAGCAAGGCCTTTTGTAAGATCCATAACTCCCTGCTCGAGTATGCTACATGGACGTTCTAGGACTTTCCGGAAAGCTTAGATGACGTACTTCAACTTTGATGTTTGACATTAGACCTGGTTCAACTTGGATCATGGAGAAAAACAGCCTTGAAGTTGGGACATTGTGCTGAAATTACAAGGCAGATTTTTGGCTAAGTGCTGAAAAATGTCAATTTTAGGTTTTTAGTCATTTTGATCCAACCATAACTCAAAATCCATGATGAATTGGGATGAAGTGTAGTTGACACTTTTGTAGAGGGCCATGAGGGCTACAAATCCATCTTTGGATGGGGAAAAATGGCTTTGTGGTTTAGGAGTTATGATCCTCCAAAGTTGGTACCCTTGCCACTTTTTTTCATAACTTAGAAAATTTTCTAAGTTTTTATGGTTACCCCTTTTACAAGTTATCTCACTTTCTTTGATTTTTCTTGATGAATGATGATTCCAATCACACATTAACGTCATTTTAGGGTTAAAAAACCATTTTTATTAAAAATCTCAAAAAGTCAAAGTTTGACTTTTGTGCACAGTTGACTTTTTATCAGATGAATTCCAAACTGTGCGATCCTTTAGGAAATCATGTCCTTGAGCTAAATCAAACTTGATGGACATGTTCCATGGGTGTTATAGGGTGTATTTAATCGTGTCCCACGGCTTGGGAGCATGTCCTGGTCAAAAGTCAAAGCTACAGTTGACTTTTCTCGCGAAACCCTAACTGTGGTTCAGATGAAATTGAAACTTGTTGCTCAAGCTTCTTGGATCAATCCATTGTTGCAAATGGATCAATGTGGTGTGTTAGGGATCCTCAAATCCTCTCTTGAGGTCTTGGCTCGTGATTTGTCCCAAAAGTCAACTTAGGGGTGAATTAGGTCAAGAAACCCTAATTCCTGATTTTTGATGTATGCATCCCCTGAGGCTAAATTGACTTGATGATGGGGTTTATGATGTTCCACGGAGAATTTTAGGTTATGCTTTGAAGCATTGGCTCATGCCCAGAGGAAAATTTCCATCTGGAGGCCCTAGTCGACCAAACCCTAATTTGGTGACACTGGCGATCCTGAGGCTTGATCCACCTAGAAGGGAGCTGTAACACCCCAATTCTACCCATCGAATATTAATAAAAATCAGAGTACTTTAAAAATTCCAACAAAATCAGGATGTCACATTTTTCAACTTAAAAACAACAAACTACTTGTATTTCACTTATCATTTGATACATAGCATTCGACATACAACTGTCAACTTAAACTTCACTCACAACTTTATTCAGTTATTACAATTTTCAAATTAATATTATTCAACATTTAGTAATAACAACAACTTAGGAACAACTTCAAACAACTAGTAATAACAACTATTCATCAACTTATAATAACAACGACATAAACAAAACATTCCCCCCCGAGTGCTACGTATCAGAGCATGACACCAACTCGAACTAACAGCAACTAAAGACTTCATAAAGCTACTTCGAACATCCAACTGCAATCTTGAGTACCTGCTCAATTACCCATAATAGGTAACATCATTACAGAAGGGGTGAGATATCGAATAATATAACAAAAGTATGATAATTAATATGTTAGATAGAATCATACAATTTCACTACTATCCAACAACAACCACTTACCAATCACCCGCAATTTATAAACATACTTTATCAACTTATTACTCACATCAACATTTACGACATAATCACATAATCAACTTAATCAACTTCTTCAACATCAACATAGTCAACTTTATCAACATAATCATATAAGCAACTTCATCGACATAATCCACATAAACAACTTAATCGACTTAATCAACATAAGACAACTTCATCAACTTGATCAACATAAACAACATAACTAATAGGACACAGGATGCGACTCGACTATGCACATGCATGTGGTACCATCGGAGTAAAACTCCCAACTTAAACATATGCCAGGTTATCGAGGCATTTTCAACTTAATCGGATGCCATCAAGGCCAACTTAAACAGGTGCCATCAAGGCCAACTTAATCAATGCAAATGTATGCATGCAACAATAACCACAACGTCACAACAACAACAACGCAATAACAACAACGAGAACAACAACTTAAACATGCACCACTTGCATAAACTTAATCCAACCGTGGTCGTTCGACCTACAACTTAACCAACAACATATTCAACATCACATCACCAACATCACCACATCAACAACGTATTCAACATCAACATAAAACATTGGTCATAAGACCTACAACTTAACAGTGCCCATAAACCGGGACAATTCAACCTATTCAACTGTACCTGCAAATCAATTTAATCGACATAATTACCATAAAACAAACCAACCAAGAATACCTACTAATTTATATTAGTTATCCCGCCAATTTTCATTAAATTCCGGACAACTAATTTTCCGCTTAATTTGGCTAATTGGGACTGTTGTATAAATATTGTACTGCTACTTATAATTAAAGACTATATTATTTTTCTGCTATAATTGGACCAGATACAGACCTCAAAACCATTTTTCTTGGAAAGAACATCTCGTTAGCTTTCCAATGCTTCAAACGGGGGTCAAAACCGACTTACGGATCAAAATATATGAATTTTTGAAGTTTTTCCAAAACAGAATTTTCTTCATAAAAACTGCTACGGGTTTCACTCAATTTTCCTCAAAATCTCATCTAAACATCACTATAATACAAATTAAATACATAGCAACCCATATCTATCATGTATCAACAATTAGTAACCTCAAAACATGATTTCCAACACAAAAGTTTTGGATCCAAATCTCAAATCTCAACATATCAAATGTTGTAATTTTCCATCAAACTCACCCAAACATGTGAAATCATACAAATAAGCAAAATCGTCTACTGGGAGCAAGACTGTTTTTAATAGAAATAATATTTCGTTAGCTTTCCAACGCTTCGAACGGGGGTCAAAACCGATTTACGGATCAAAAGATATGAATTTTTGAAGTTTTTCCAAAACATAATTTTCTTCATAAAAACTGCTACGGGTTTGAGCAATTTCGCCCGAAAATCCGATCGATTCAATTATTTTCTTCGAAACAAACACATACTCATTCATACCAAACATATAGTAGTGATTTGGAACCATCAAACGCGAATTCTACGACTTTCGATTTCAATCCGAATCTTAAATGAGTCTCTAAACTATTACTAAAAATCAATCTCTAAACACACAAGATTCATTCAGTGCAATTTCAACACATACGATAGAATTTATATAACCCCAATCCTACGTATCAACTATCATACTCCCGGTTATAAAATTCGAATCCCACTCTTACCTAGATTGAAGGCGGCTCGAATTTCTGGGACTAACGGCTACCGGCAGCATCCATCGTATCCACTTTCCTTCAACCTCCTTCCAATGCTACGTAACCTAACCTCATTTTCTCTTATTACTTGTAACTCCTATTCTTTTATTTCTTTTAACCAAATAATAATAATAATAATATTATTATTCCTTAATGGGCCTATTTCTTACACTCTCAATTGCTTCATACAACCATACAAGAATCCACCCAATTAATTAAATAAGATAATCCAATAAATAAATAATATTATTCTTAATATTATTTCCTCCGATTTAACCGACTAAAATTCGACTTTAACTTAATAATCCAAATACGCCTCTTAAAATAATACCGATAACACCCAATTACTCGATTAATTCTCAAACTTCGTCTAAATCCAATAATAAAATCCTTCGATAATTTGATTAACTAATTAATTAAATTCAGGCGTTACAACTCTCCCCCACTTAGAATATTTTCGTCCTCGAAAATTTATCCGAAACGACTATTCCAACAACTTAATTCTTTCGAGTAATCAAATCTCGTCCTCGCAAGGCAACTCCACATATAACACAAACAACGGTTCTTAACCTCAACGGCGACAACAACGCGAATACTACCCAAGTGATGCAATTGACAACTAACATCGCAACACAAGAAGTAACCAACTTAAGAATTTACCGGTTTAAGAAACAGAACACAACAACATAAGAATACCAACTTAAATACAACCTCAACGTAACCAAATATCAACATCGGTATAATTCACGTCTGAACAACCGCAATACACTACGCGTTCGCTGCGCACTCTGATTACTCTCAAGGTACTAACTATACTCAGTTGACCTCCAACTTCCAATCATCAAAATCGACATAATACCAAGGCTTTCGACTTAACTCTTCGGGATCTCCCCGTTAACACCACACATAAACTACAACTTTACTATCTTTTATCAACATAGTTCCCAAAATCACCTTAGGCGCATAACAACATTACAACAACATTTGACACCTGAGTCCACTTAAATTCAACAAGATAAATAATCTTTACCAACCAAAACTCCACTTTTACAAATCAACTTATAATTTAACTTCTTGTTCTACCTGTAACTCAACTCTCACATTATCCAGTCTCAACTGAAATTTTTCCATACTACTCATCAATCAAACACAGCTTCGTGCTGTCATCCTTAAATTCAACTAATATTCTAACATATGAACTTGTATCAGCAAAAACAAACAACCTTCAAGCACTTGGCTTGACTTCGACCAATTCAACTTACATACTATACTAGTTGGCACGACACATCTATCCATCAATTATGACTCCGTCTACTATCAACAATGGATTAAGGGTGATCAGTTCCTCAATTTGTCAATAGACAGCCGACAACCATAACGGTGAAATAAATCATCAGTACCCAACACAATAGTGTACTTCAACTTGTGCCCAAAGTCCGTAAGCATAATGCTCTGCCAACTTTCTAAGGCTTACCAATACCACTCTTAGTTTCTTTAGTTTCAACTTCGTCAACGATACAAAAACGTTCAAAATCCATTACGCATCCTCTTATGCACGTTCATAGTACAACACGACTTTAAATATTTTTCCAACACCGAAATCGCTACAACATTGAGAACGATCCAATTCAGTTTGCTCCAATTACAACTTTCAACCAAGGTGAAAATTCTTAGCAACACAAATCAACATTCACATTTCTCTCAACATTACCTTTACATAACATCATCGTCTTAATCATCCTCATTCAACATAAATTCCCATCTCCAACATTCTCCGATACAGTCACATCTTACAAATACCAACATTTTATTCTTAATAATATTCCACACTTGTTTTCATCCTTCCAAATTTTTCAGCAAATGTCGCTCAACTTCAACCATATATATCTCCTTCAATACAGATCTCTCAATCACAAAATCATATTCCAAAATGAAGAGAATTTTGTGTAGATTTCAGAACTTCAAGAATCGCGTAAATCCGACTTACGAGTAAAAAGTTATCAGCCACACAACGGGACTGGTTCAGAATTTCCGTATGCAGAATTTTCCAAAAATCAGCATCAGACCCAAACAATAAAATGCACTTTTCTCCCTCTTCACAAACCTCCTGAAGACAAATCTTATATGCAAACTGTATGGAATTTCGTAAGCTTTCCAAAAAGTCCAGAACCGCTTCCATCTGAATCACGAGTCAAAAGTTATACCTCGTTTACTGACAGCTGCTCCAAAACCACAAAACCAGAATTTGAGGTTGATGAACATAAGTTCCATTTCTCTCTCTTGCTTCCAAGATCTACCAACATCCTCCTTTTCGTCCAACTACGAAAATCACTCAACTTTAATCCAATTATACTCAGGATATACAACTTACCGAATTAATCCACCAACTTATCATTCCATTCGGAATAATTCCTTAATTTCAATCATCTTTGACTCACCGTCCAGACTCTACACACATCTCCAACTTGACTGATACGGATTCGCGAGTCCAAACTCTCGTCGGTCCGCAATAACATCGCTCCAACATATGCACTCTTGCAAGCAACATCACCTTGAAACAACTTCTACATACCAACAACACGTACGGGAGGAAACTTCTCCCCCACTTAATTCAAACCAACCTGTAGACAACTACTAGAAACTAACAAACAAGTACCGACAGTGTTTCACACACATGTCGAGTACTAAGGGACAAACAGCATTAGACAACATTGGCCGGACAGACCGACCTGCACTAATACCATTAATGTAACACCCCAATTCTACCCATCGAATATTAATAAAAATCAGAGTACTTTAAAAATTCCAACAAAATCAGGATGTCACATTTTTCAACTTAAAAACAACAAACTACTTGTATTTCACTTATCATTTGATACATAGCATTCGACATACAACTGTCAACTTAAACTTCACTCACAACTTTATTCAGTTATTACAATTTTCAAATTAATATTATTCAACATTTAGTAATAACAACAACTTATGAACAACTTCAAACAACTAGTAATAACAACTATTCATCAACTTATAATAACAACGACATAAACAAAACATTCCCCCCCGAGTGCTACGTATCAGAGCATGACACCAACTCGAACTAACAGCAACTAAAGACTTCATAAAGCTACTTCGAACATCCAACTGCAATCTTGAGTACCTGCTCAATTACCCATAATAGGTAACATCATTACAGAAGGGGTGAGATATCGAATAATATAACAAAAGTATGATAATTAATATGTTAGATAGAATCATACAATTTCACTACTATCCAACAACAACCACTTACCAATCACCCGCAATTTATAAACATACTTTATCAACTTATTACTCACATCAACATTTACGACATAATCACATAATCAACTTAATCAACTTCTTCAACATCAACATAGTCAACTTTATCAACATAATCATATAAGCAACTTCATCGACATAATCCACATAAACAACTTAATCGACTTAATCAACATAAGACAACTTCATCAACTTGATCAACATAAACAACATAACTAATAGGACACAGGATGCGACTCGACTATGCACATGCATGTGGTACCATCGGAGTAAAACTCCCAACTTAAACATATGCCGGGTTATCGAGGCATTTTCAACTTAATCGGATGCCATCAAGGCCAACTTAAACAGGTGCCATCAAGGCCAACTTAATCAATGCAAATGTATGCATGCAACAATAACCACAACGTCACAACAACAACAACGCAATAACAACAACGAGAACAACAACTTAAACATGCACCACTTGCATCAACTTAATCCAACCTTGGTCGTTCGACCTACAACTTAATCAACAACATATTATACATCACATCACCAACATCACCACATCAACAACGTATTCAACATCAACATAAAACATTGGTCATAAGACCTACAACTTAACAGTGCCCATAAACCGAGACAATTCAACCTATTCAACTGTACCTGCAAATCAACTTAATCGACATAATTACCACAAAACAAACCAACCAAGAATACCTACTAATTTATATTAGTTATCCCGCCAATTTTCATTAAATTCCGGACAACTAATTTTCCGCTTAATTTGGCTAATCGGGACTGTTGTATAAATATTGTACTGCTACTTATAATTAAAGACTATATTATTTTTCTGCTATAATTGGACCAGATACAGACCTCAAAACCATTTTTCCTGGAAAGAACATCTCGTTAGCTTTCCAACGCTTCAAACGGGGGTCAAAAACGACTTACGGATCAAAAGATATGAATTTTTGAAGTTTTTCCAAAACAGAATTTTCTTCATAAAAACTGCTACGGGTTTCACTCAATTTTCCTCAAAATCTCATCTAAACATCACTATAATACAAATTAAATACATAGCAACCCATATCTATCATGTATCAACAATTAGGAATCTCAAAACATTATTTCCTACACAAAAGTTTTGGATCCAAATCTCAAATCTCAACATATCAAATATTGTAATTTTCCATCAAACTCACCCAAACATGTGAAATCATACAAATAAGCAAAATCATCTACTGGGAGCAAGACTATTTTTAATAGAAAGAATATTTCGTTAGCTTTCCAACGTTTCGAACGGGGGTCAAAACCGATTTACGGATCAAAATATATGAATTTTTGAAGTTTTTCCAAAACATAATTTTCTTCATAAAAACTGCTACGGGTTTGAGCAATTTCGCCCGAAAATCCGACCGATTCAATTATTTTCTTCGAAACAAACACATACTCATTCATACCAAACATATAGTAGTGATTTGGAACCATCAAACGCGAATTCTACGACTTTCGATTTCAATCCGAATCTTAAATGAGTCTCTAAACTATTACTAAAAATCAATCTCTAAACACACAAGATTCATTCAGTGCAATTTCAACACATACGATAGAATTTATATAACCCCAATCCTACGTATCAACTATCATACTCCCGGTTATAAAATTCGAATCCCACCCTTACCTGGATTGAAGGCGGCTCGAATTTTCGATCGAATTTCTGGGACTAACGGCTACCGGCAGCATCCATCGTATCCTCTTTTCTTCAACCTCCTTCCAATGCTACGTAACCTAACCTCATTTTCTCTTATTACTTGTAACTGCTATTCTTTTATTTCTTTTAACCAAATAATAATAATAATAATAATATTATTCCTTAATGGGCATATTTCTTACCCTCTCAATTGCTTCATACAACCACACAACAATCCACCCAATTAATTAAATAAGATAATCCAATAAATAAATAATATTATTCTTAATATTATTTCCTCCGATTTAACCGACTAAAATTCGACTTTAACTTAATAATCCAAATACGCCTCTTAAAATAATACCGATAACACCCAATTACTCGATTAATTCTCAAACTTCGTCTAAATCCAATAATAAAATCCTTCGATAATTTGATTAACTAATTAATTAAATTCAGGCGTTACAACTCTCCCCCACTTAGAATATTTTCGTCCTCGAAAATTTATCCGACACGACTATTCCAACAACTTAATTCTTCCGAGTAATCAAATCTCGTCCTCGTAAGGCAACTCCACATATAACACAAACAACGGTTCTTAACCTCAACGGCGACAACAACGCGAATACTACCCAAGTGATGCAATTGACAACTAACATCGCAACACAAGAAGTAACCAACTTAAGAATTTACCGGTTTAAGAACCAGAACACAACAACATAAGAATACCAACTTAAACACAACCTCAACGTAACCAAATATCAACATCGGTACAATTCACGCCTGAACAACCGCAATACACTACGCGTTCGCTGCGCACTCTGATTACTCTCAAGGTACTAACTCTACTCAGTTGACCTCCAACTTCCAATCATCAAAATCGACATAATACCAAGGCTTTCGACTTAACTCTTCGGGATCTCCCCGTTAACACCACACATAAACTACAACTTTACTATCTTTTATCAACATAGTTCCCAAAATCACCTTAGGCGCATAACAACATTACAATAACATTTGACACCTGAGTCCACTTAAATTCAACAAGATAAATCATCTTTACCAACCAAAACTCCACTTTTACAAATCAACTTATAATTTAACTTCTTGTTCTACCTGTAACTCAACTCTCACATTATCCAGTCTCAACTGAAATTTTTCCATACTACTCATCAATCAAACACAGCTTCGTGCTGTCATCCTTAAATTCAACTAATATTCTAACATATGAACTTGTATCAGCAAAAACAAACAACCTTCAAGCACTTGGCTTGACTTCGACCAATTCAACGTACATACTATACTAGTTGGCACGACACATCTATCCATCAATTATGACTCCGTCTACTATTAACAATGGATTAAGGGTGATCAGTTCCTCAATTTGTCAATAGACAGTCGACAACCATAACGGTGAAATAAATCATCAGTACCCAACACAATAGTGTACTTCAATTTGTGCCCAAAGTCCGTAAGCATAATGCTCCGCCAACTTTCTAAGGCTTACCAATGCCACTCTTAGTTTCTTTAGTTTCAACTTCGTCAACGATACAAAAACGTTCAAAATCCATTACGCATCCTCTTATGCACGTTCATAGTACAACACGACTTTAAATATTTTTCCAACACCGAAATCGCTACAACATTGAGAACGATCCAATTCAGTTTGCTCCAATTACAACTTTCAACCAAGGTGAAAATTCTTAGCAACACAAATCAACATTCACATTTCTCTCAACATTACCTTTACTTAACATCATCGTCTTAATCATCCTCATTCAACATAAATTTCCATCTCCAACATTCTCCGATACAGTCACATCTTACAAATACCAACATTTTATTCTTAATAATATTCCACACTTGTTTTCATCCTTCCAAATTTTTCAGCAAATGTCGCTCAACTTCAACCATATATATCTCCTTCAATACATATCTCTCAATCACAAAATCATATTCCAAAATGAAGAGAATTTTGTGTAGATTTCAGAACTTCAAGAATCGCGTAAATCCGACTAACGAGTAAAAAGTTATCAGCCACACAACGGGACTGGTTCAGAATTTCCGTATGCAGAATTTTCCAAAAATCAGCATCAGACCCAAACAATAAAATGCACTTTTCTCCCTCTTCACAAACCTCCTGAAGACAAATCTTATATGCAAACTGTATGGAATTTCGTAAGCTTTCCAAAAAGTCCAGAACCGCTACCATCCGAATCACGAGTCAAAAGTTATACCTCGTTTACTGACAGCTGCTCTAAAACCACAAAACCAGAATTTGAGGTTGATGAACATAAGTTCCATTTCCCTCTCTTGCTTCCAAGATCTACCAACATCCTCCTTTTCGTCCAACTACGAAAATCACTCAACTTTAATCCAATTATACTCAGGATATACAACTTACCGAATTAATCCACCAACTTATCATTCCATTCGGAATAATTCCTTAATTTCAATCATCTTTGATTCACCATCCAGACTCTACACACATCTCCAACTTGACTGATACGGATTCGCGAGTCCAAACTCTCGCCGGTCCGCAATAACATCGCTCTAACATATGCACTCTTGCAAGCAACATCACCTTGAAACAACTTCTACATACCAACAACACGCACGGGAGCAAACTTCTCCCCCACTTAATTCAAACCAACCTGTAGACAACTACTAGAAACTAACAAACAAGTACCGACAGTGTTTCACACACATGTCGAGTACTAAGGGACAAACAACATTAGACAACATTGGCCGGACAGACCGACCTGCACTAATACCACTAATGTAACACCCCAATTCTACCCATCGAATATTAATAAAAATCAGAGTACTTTAAAAATTCCAACAAAATCAGGATGTCACATTTTTCAACTTAAAAACAACAAACTACTTGTATTTCACTTATCATTTGATACATAGCATTCGACATACAACTGTCAACTTAAACTTCACTCACAACTTTATTCAGTTATTATAATTTTCAAATTAATATTATTCAACATTTAGTAATAACAACAACTTAGGAACAACTTCAAACAACTAGTAATAACAACTATTCATCAACTTATAATAACAACGACATAAACAAAACATTCCCCCCCGAGTGTTACGTATCAGAGCATGACACCAACTCGAACTAACAGCAACTAAAGACTTCATAAAGCTACTTCGAACATCTAACTGCAATCTTGAGTACCTGCTCAATTACCCATAATAGGTAACATCATTACAGAAGGGGTGAGATATCGAATAATATAACAAAAGTATGATAATTAATATGTTAGATAGAATCATACAATTTCACTACTATCCAACAACAACAACCACTTACCAATCACCCGCAATTTATAAACATACTTTATCAACTTATTACTCACATCAACATTTACGACATAATCACATAATCAACTTAATCAACTTCTTCAACATCAACATAGTCAACTTTATCAACATAATTATATAAGCAACTTCATCGACATAATCCACATAAACAACTTAATCGACTTAATCAACATAAGACAACTTCATCAACTTGATCAACATAAACAACATAACTAATACGACACAGGATGCGACTCGACTATGCACATGCATGTGGTACCATCGGAGTAAAACTCTCAACTTAAACATATGTCAGGTTATCGAGGCATTTTCAACTTAATCGGATGCCATCAAGGCCAACTTAAACAGGTGCCATCAAGGCCAACTTAAATAGGTGTCATCAAGGCCAACTTAATCAATGCAAATGTATGCATGCAACAATAACCACAACGTCACAACAACAACAACGCAATAACAACAACGATAACAACAACTTAAACATGCACCACTTGCATCAACTTAATCCAACCTTGGTCGTTCGACCTACAACTTAATCAACAACATATTCAACATCACATCACCAACATCACCACATCAACAACGTATTCAACATCAACATAAAACATTGGTCATAAGACCTACAACTTAACAGTGCCCATAAACCGAGACAATTCAACCTATTCAACTGTACCTGCAAATCAACGTAATCGACATAATTACCACAAAACAAACCAACCAAGAATACCTACTAATTTATATTAGTTATCCCGCCAATTTTCATTAAATTCCGGACAACTAATTTTCCGCTTAATTTGGTTAATCGGGACTGTTGTATAAATATTGTACTGCTACTTATAATTAAAGACTATATTATTTTTCTGCTATAATTGGACCAGATACAGACCTCAAAACCATTTTTCCTGGAAAGAACATCTCGTTAGCTTTCCAACGCTTCAAACGGGGGTCAAAACCGACTTACGGATCAAAAGATATGAATTTTTGAAGTTTTTCCAAAACAGAATTTTCTTCATAAAAACTGCTACGGGTTTCACTCAATTTTCCTTAAAATCTCATCTAAACATCACTATAATACAAATTAAATACATAGCAACCCATATCTATCATGTATCAACAATTAGGAACCTCAAAACATTATTTCCAACACAAAAGTTTTGGATCCAAATCTCAAATCTCAACATATCAAATATTGTAATTTTCCATCAAACTCACCCAAACATGTGAAATCATACAAATAAGCAAAATCATCTACTGGGAGCAAGACTATTTTTAATAGAAAGAATATTTCGTTAGCTTTCCAACGTTTCGAACGGGGGTCAAAACCGATTTACGGATCAAAATATATGAATTTTTGAAGTTTTTCCAAAACATAATTTTCTTCATAAAAACTGCTACGGGTTTGAGCAATTTCGCCCGAAAATCCGACCGATTCAATTATTTTCTTCGAAACAAACACATACTCATTCATACCAAACATATAGTAGTGATTTGGAACCATCAAACGCGAATTCTACGACTTTCGATTTCAATCCGAATCTTAAATGGGTCTCTAAACTATTACTAAAAATCAATCTCTAAACACACAAGATTCATTCAGTGCAATTTCAACACATACGATAGAATTTATATAACCCCAATCCTACGTATCAACTATCATACTCCCGGTTATAAAATTCGAATCCCACCTTTACCTGGATTGAAGGCGGCTCGAATTTTCGATCGAATTTCTGGGACTAACGGCTACCGGCAGCATCCATCGTATCCTCTTTTCTTCAACCTCCTTCCAATGCTACGTAACCTAACCTCATTTTCTCTTATTACTTGTAACTGCTATTCTTTTATTTCTTTTAACCAAATAATAATAATAATAATATTATTATTCCTTAATGGGCATATTTCTTACCTTCTCAATTGCTTCATACAACCACACAACAATCCACCCAATTAATTAAATAAGATAATCCAATAAATAAATAATATTATTCGTAATATTATTTCCTCCGATTTAACCGACTAAAATTCGACTTTAACTTAATAATCCAAATACGCCTCTTAAATTAATACCGATAACACCCAATTACTCGATTAATTCTCAAACTTCGTCTAAATCCAATAATAAAATCCTTCGATAATTTGATTAACTAATTAATTAAATTCAGGCGTTACAACTCTCCCCCACTTAGAATATTTTCGTCCTCGAAAATTTATCCGACACGACTATTCCAACAACTTAATTCTTCCGAGTAATCAAATCTCGTCCTCGTAAGGCAACTCCACATATAACACAAACAACGGTTCTTAACCTCAACGGCGACAACAACGCGAATACTACCCAAGTGATGCAATTGACAACTAACATCGCAACACAAGAAGTAACCAACTTAAGAATTTACCGGTTTAAGAACCAGAACACAACAACATAAGAATACCAACTTAAACACAACCTCAACGTAACCAAATATCAACATCGGTACAATTCACGCCTGAACAACCGCAATACACTACGCGTTCGCTGCGCACTCTGATTACTCTCAAGGTACTAACTCTACTCAGTTGACCTCCAACTTCCAATCATCAAAATCGACATAATACCAAGGCTTTCGACTTAACTCTTCGGGATCTCCCCGTTAACACCACACATAAACTACAACTTTACTATCTTTTATCAACATAGTTCCCAAAATCACCTTAGGCGCATAACAACATTACAATAACATTTGACACCTGAGTCCACTTAAATTCAACAAGATAAATCATCTTTACCAACCAAAACTCCACTTTTACAAATCAACTTATAATTTAACTTCTTGTTCTACCTGTAACTCAACTCTCACATTATCCAGTCTCAACTGAAATTTTTCCATACTACTCATCAATCAAACACAGCTTCGTGCTGTCATCCTTAAATTCAACTAATATTCTAACATATGAACTTGTATCAGCAAAAACAAACAACCTTCAAGCACTTGGCTTGACTTCGACCAATTCAACGTACATACTATACTAGTTGGCACGACACATCTATCCATCAATTATGACTCCGTCTACTATTAACAATGGATTAAGGGTGATCAGTTCCTCAATTTGTCAATAGACAGCCGACAACCATAACGGTGAAATAAATCATCAGTACCCAACACAATAGTGTACTTCAACTTGTGCCCAAAGTCCGTAAGCATAATGCTCCGCCAACTTTCTAAGGCTTACCAATGCCACTCTTAGTTTCTTTAGTTTCAACTTCGTCAACGATACAAAAACGTTCAAAATCCATTACGCATCCTCTTATGCACGTTCATAGTACAACACGACTTTAAATATTTTTCCAACACCGAAATCGCTACAACATTGAGAACGATCCAATTCAGTTTGCTCCAATTACAACTTTCAACCAAGGTGAAAATTCTTAGCAACACAAATCAACATTCACATTTCTCTCAACATTACCTTTACTTAACATCATCGTCTTAATCATCCTCATTCAACATAAATTTCCATCTCCAACATTCTCCGATACAGTCACATCTTACAAATACCAACATTTTATTCTTAATAATATTCTACACTTGTTTTCATCCTTCCAAATTTTTCAGCAAATGTCGCTCAACTTCAACCATATATATCTCCTTCAATACATATCTCTCAATCACAAAATCATATTCCAAAATGAAGAGAATTTTGTGTAGATTTCAGAACTTCAAGAATCGCGTAAATCCGACTAACGAGTAAAAAGTTATCAGCCACACAACGGGACTGGTTCAGAATTTCCGTATGCAGAATTTTCCAAAAATCAGCATCAGACCCAAACAATAAAATGCACTTTTCTCCCTCTTCACAAACCTCCTGAAGACAAATCTTATATGCAAACTGTATGGAATTTCGTAAGCTTTTCAAAAAGTCCAGAACCGCTTCCATCCGAATCACGAGTCAAAAGTTATACCTCGTTTACTGACAGCTGCTCCAAAACCACAAAACCAGAATTTGAGGTTGATGAACATAAGTTCCATTTCCCTCTCTTGCTTCCAAGATCTACCAACATCCTCCATTTCGTCCAACTACGAAAATCACTCAACTTTAATCCAATTATACTCAGGATATACAACTTACCGAATTAATCCACCAACTTATCATTCCATTCGGAATAATTCCTTAATTTCAATCATCTTTGATTCACCGTCCAGACTCTACACACATCTCCAACTTGACTGATACGGATTCGCGAGTCCAAACTCTCGCCGGTCCGCAATAACATCGCTCCAACATATGCACTCTTGCAAGCAACATCACCTTGAAACAACTTCTACATACCAACAACACGTACGGGAGCAAACTTCTCCCCCACTTAATTCAAACCAACCTGTAGACAACTACTAGAAACTAACAAACAAGTACCGACAGTGTTTCACACACATGTCGAGTACTAAGGGACAAACAACATTAGACAACATTGGCCGGACAGACCGACCTGCACTAATACCACTAATGTAACACCCCAATTCTACCCATCGAATATTAATAAAAATCAGAGTACTTTAAAAATTCCAACAAAATCAGGATGTCACATTTTTCAACTTAAAAACAACAAACTACTTTTATTTCACTTATCATTTGATACATAGCATTCGACATACAACTGTCAACTTAAACTTCACTCACAACTTTATTCAGTTATTATAATTTTCAAATTAATATTATTCAACATTTAGTAATAACAACAACTTAGGAACAACTTCAAACAACTAGTAATAACAACTATTCATCAACTTATAATAACAACGACATAAACAAAACATTCCCCCCCGAGTGCTACGTATCAGAGCATGACACCAACTCGAACTAACAGCAACTAAAGACTTCATAAAGCTACTTCGAACATCTAACTGCAATCTTGAGTACCTGCTCAATTACCCATAATAGGTAACATCATTACAGAAGGGGTGAGATATCGAATAATATAACAAAAGTATGATAATTAATATGTTAGATAGAATCATACAATTTCACTACTATCCAACAACAACAACCACTTACCAATCACCCGCAATTTATAAACATACTTTATCAACTTATTACTCACATCAACATTTACGACATAATCACATAATCAACTTAATCAACTTCTTCAACATCAACATAGTCAACTTTATCAACATAATTATATAAGCAACTTCATCGACATAATCCACATAAACAACTTAATCGACTTAATCAACATAAGACAACTTCATCAACTTGATCAACATAAACAACATAACTAATACGACACAGGATGCGACTCGACTATGCACATGCATGTGGTACCATCGGAGTAAAACTCCCAACTTAAACATATGCCAGGTTATCGAGGCATTTTCAACTTAATCGGATGCCATCAAGGCCAACTTAAACAGGTGCCATCAAGGCCAACTTAAACAGGTGTCATCAAGGCCAACTTAATCAATGCAAATGTATGCATGCAACAATATCCACAACGTCACAACAACAACAACGCAATAATAACAACGAGAACAACAACTTAAACATGCACCACTTGCATCAACTTAATCCAACCTTGGTCGTTCGACCTACAACTTAATCAACAACATATTCAACATCACATCACCAACATCACCACATCAACAACGTATTCAACATCAACATAAAACATTGGTCATAAGACCTACAACTTAACAGTGCCCATAAACCGAGACAATTCAACCTATTCAACTGTACCTGCAAATCAACGTAATCGACATAATTACCACAAAACAAACCAACCAAGAATACCTACTAATTTATATTAGTTATCCCGCCAATTTTCATTAAATTCCGGACAACTAATTTTCCGCTTAATTTGGCTAATCGGGACTGTTGTATAAATATTGTACTGCTACTTATAATTAAAGACTATATTATTTTTCTGCTATAATTGGACCAGATACAGACCTCAAAATCATTTTTTCTGGAAAGAACATCTCGTTAGCTTTCCAACGCTTCAAACTGGGGTCAAAACCGACTTACGGATTAAAAGATATGAATTTTTGAAGTTTTTCCAAAACAAAATTTTCTTCATAAAAACTGCTACGGGTTTCACTCAATTTTCCTCAAAATCTCATCTAAACATCACTATAATACAAATTAAATACATAGCAACCCATATCTATCATGTATCAACAATTAGGAACCTCAAAACATGATTTCCAACACAAAAGTTTTGGATCCAAATCTCAAATTTCAACATATCAAATGTTGTAATTTTCCATCAAATTCACCCAAACATGTGAAATCATACAAATAAGCAAAATCATCTACTGGGAGCAAGACTATTTTTAATAGAAAGAATATTTCGTTAGCTTTCCAACGCTTCGAACGGGGGTCAAAACCGATTTACGGATCAAAAGATATGAATTTTTGAAGTTTTTCCAAAACATAATTTTCTTCATAAAAACTGCTACGGGTTTGAGCAATTTCGCCCGAAAATCCGACCGATTCAATTATTTTCTTCGAAACAAACACATACTCATTCATACCAAATATATAGTAGTGATTTGGAACCATCAAACGCGAATTCTACGACTTTCGATTTCAATCCGAATCTTAAATGGGTCTCTAAACTATTACTAAAAATCAATCTCTAAACACACAAGATTCATTCAGTGCAATTTCAACACATACGATAGAATTTATATAACCCCAATCCTACGTATCAACTATCATACTCCCAGTTATAAAATTCGAATCCCACCCTTACCTGGATTGAAGGCGACTCGAATTTCCGATCGAATTTCTAGGACTAACGGCTACCGGCAGCATCCATCGTATCCTCTTTTCTTCAACCTCCTTCCAATGCTACGTAACCTAACCTCATTTTCTCTTATTACTTGTAACTGCTATTCTTTTATTTCTTTTAACCAAATAATAATAATAATAATAATATTATTCCTTAATGGGCCTATTTCTTACCCTCTCAATTGCTTCATACAACAATCCACCCAATTAATTAAATAAGATAATCCAATAAATAAATAATATTATTCGTAATATTATTTCCTCCGATTTAACCGACTAAAATCCGGCTTTAACTTAATAATCCAAATACGTCTCTTAAAATAATACCGATAACACTCAATTACTCGATTAATTCTCAAACTTCGTCTAAATCCAATAATAAAATCCTTCGATAATTTGATTAACTAATTAATTAAATTCAGGCGTTACAGAAGCAGCCTTGTGCTTAATCCTTGAAGTGAGAGTCCTCTTGATCCATTGTGGATATTTGAGAGGCTAGACAAGTTGAAGATCATGTCATTCCTTGATTGATCCTTTGTCTAAGAGCTCTGAGAGGGTTTGAAACCCTAGTTTTGATTGTAGTGAATGCTCACCCATCATTGGGGAGACTGATGAGGTACAAAGGTACATTCATATTGTGCTGATGATTTGCACAATAATGGAAAATCTTAGTGGTCAAAATTTGGAGTATGACAATAACCAGAATGTGTATTTGAATGATTACATAATCACAGGCCCACAATAAAAGGGTGTGGTAAAATGCTAGTATTTGTTTTATGAGGGGCCGTTCAAAAAAAAAATACTTGAAGGGGGCAAAATCAAATTTCATCCTAATAACAGGGGATCATATAATTAACCCTTGTTTTTATAATGAACCAAGCTTCTATAGAGAAATAAGTCTATAGCTAAGATTGTGGAAGAGTTTGTCAGAATTTAGAACTTTTAAAAAAAATTTATGCACTGAAAAAATCCATCCTACATATGCGAAAGAGCGGTGCGTTCTGGCCGTTGCAAGCCAAATGTGGTATTTAAGTGAGGTGAAGCAGTGTGTTCTAGACAATATTTAGTAGTTGTATATTACCGTTGTGCATATCAGCATGCCGCAGAGTGAAACCAATGCCGCGTGATTATGCTACAGGAGGCCACTCCGGTAGGGATGCTACAACCGCTCGAATCAAATCTCTAATTTTTTTGAAAAAGGATGGCTAAGGATATCCAACAATATGTGAGAAATTGTCATATTAGTCAATACTCTAAACCAGGTCTGGCAGCTTCTCCTGGCTTACTTCAGCCTCTTTCAATTCTAGAAAAAATTTGGGACGTTATTAGTATGGATTTTATAGAGGGATTACCTTCCTCTGCCGTGAAAGAGGTAATTCTGGTTGTGGTGGACCGATTGAGCAAGTATGCTCACTTTATCCCTTTAGCTCGCCCTTATACTTCTATGGAAGTGGCCCAGCTATTCTTGGATCATATATTCAAGCTGCATGGGATGCCTAGTTCTATCACTAGTGACCTTATTTTCATCGGTGAATTTTTCAAATGTCCCAGTTGTAACTTTGTCCAAATTGTCCCAATATTCACTTTAAGGATTCACCATACACTCTGAAGCATGAGTACTTCTAAAATGATGAAGTACCGGTACCGGGTACGCACCTGTATCGGGTACTCGTACCGTACTCGTGGTACTTCATTTTTTCTCATTATTCAATTTTGAATGAAATTTGTAGTTTTCTCAAATATCAATATAGTATATTTATGTTTTAATTTTTTTGTTATTATATCTTATCATTATTTTTCATTTTTTTATAGTTATATTTCGTTATGAAACTAACAATTTAGTTTTCTACTCATATATTTTATAAAAAAAATTTATTTCTTATTAACGTACCCATACTTTGATTTTTTTTAAAATGCCGTATCGTGTACCGGTACCAGTACCCGCACCGGGTACGTACCCGTACCTATGCATAATAGACCATACATTTCCATATTTCAAAGATAATTGTTAGTGCCAAAAGTTATGTCTTATATAATTCTAGATGTTTTTTTTTTAATTAACTATATAATTCAGTTCTGTGTAAATACAGCTTAATAAATCAAACAAAACGCAAAGAGTGAAAGCAAATCCAATTATGGCCAAAGTTCAAGGAAAATATTCAAAATGCATTGAAGAAAAGTATACTTGATTCTGCTGCAACATTCAAATAACTTCGCATAATCGTTTCCGCCACAACAAGAAAAGGATTGTGTGTCATATGAAGTGATCATTTGATCAAAACTATAAACATTAATTAAGCTATATATAATGTGCAAATACGACCAAATAAAATCACAAACAACCCCTTCCTTGTTAACAACATAATTCTGAATAAATTATACAGAATCAGTGACGGTTTGAATCTTTAAGAAAACACCAAAATCCAGAATAAAAATCTTCCCTAGAATGCCTACCACACCAATCACGGAGATGAAAACTGCTGATCACGTGTTGTCTATCACACCCATGAAAGGTGATTCATATAACTAACAATTTACGCTTGTTTGTTTTGGATTCTGTTAATTAACTGATTTTTTGATAATCTATATATTTTCTTATAGGAAGAAAAGCTCCACCAAGTCATTACACATTCAAAATTCAGTCCTTCTCATTGCTTTCTAAGGCATCCATTGAAAAATGTGTCTCAGAAGAGTTTGAAGCAGGAGGTTATAAATGGTATGCAAATTATTTTTGGCCTTAAATACTCGCATCGACACTTTATATTAAAAATATGTCTGGTGTCTGAACATCGCCATTGCGCAGGAGTCTATCTATTTACCCAACTGGGAATCCAAAAGGAAATGGACAAGGTCATGTTTCTATTTATTTGATGCTTATGGACACAACTTCATTACCTAAAGATTGGGAAATCAACGCGATTATAAACTTTTCTGCATACAATTTTAATGACGACGAGTATGTGACAACACAAGGTAATACACTTAAACTTATCAAACATATAACACTAAATTTATCATAATTGAGTAATTTTTAGTCATTATAAAATAATACACTTTCATGCAGATGCAACTGTTAGGCGTTTTCATGTCATGAAAACAGAATGGGGTATCTCAAAATTCATCAACCTTGAAACATTTCTAAACCCTTCAAATGGATATCTGAGTGACGATGATTGCGTTTTTGGAGCCGAGGTTTTCATCGTGAAGACTGCGAATAAAGGCGATTGCTTATCGATGATACAAGAATCGGCTGCAATTTCACATAGCTGGAAATTTAGCAAATTTTCATCTGCAAATTTAGACAAATATGAGTCTGAATCATTTGTAGCTGGAGACTATAAATGGTACGTAAATATAGTAAAATTCTTCTCATTATCGATCATAAACCCTAAACTATAAACGCTTAATGATAAATTACATCAACTTTTCATATAAGTTATTTGTTTGTTTTTACTAGGAAGCTTCTGTTATACCCTAATGGAGTAGTTGAAGGAAAGGGTATCTGTGTTTCATTATTTTTAGCCTTGGATGCTTCAACTCTTCCAGCTAACACTAAACTTGTTGTGGAATGCACTCTTCGTGCCAAAAACCAAATCAGTGGCCAACATGCTCAACGAAAATGTAAGCCTGTAAATGTTTTCTTAACATTTGTTGCTTCTCAATCAAGTTTTAAGCTTGTTATTTTAACTTAAATCTAATTTTTGTTACAGTTAATCGCAATTTCTCCAGCTCAAATTTAGTGTGGGGGTCTAGACAACTTGTGACTTTGACTAAACTAAAAAATCCGAATAATGGGTTTTTGGTGGATGATACTTGTATATTTGAAGTTGAGTTTTTAGTTGTTGGATTACTTACACCTAGAATTGATTGATGTAAATATATATCAACGTCAATTTATGATTATGGATTCCTGCTGAGATCTGTGCTCATTTGCAAGTAACTCATTCATAAAATCTCATAAAATGTATAAGCTATCTATAACTCTTCAATGAATCAGAAACACTTTTCATTACTCTTCTCTTTCTTCTTGTTAGTTTTCTGACTTTGACCTACCATCACAAGTGAGGTTTCTGTTATCAACAATCATGTTAAATTAAATCGGTTATCCACATTAATAAAATCATGGTCCAATCTTTTAGACAGGAATCAAGTATTAATCCTTATATAAAGCTGAATTGAATTTTCTATCAATATAGTATTAATCTCAATCAATTTCACAGAGTATCAAGACTTTTGGCCAGAAGTATTGAATCTTAATTACAAATGTCAACTTCATAATATATTTGAACTCTAAACATGAATTGAAGGTGGTAGAGATTCAACCAAATCATAGGTACTTGTAAACTAGAGTTTACTCAACATTTTCAAGTCTTTTATGCAGATGTAAATTGGAATCAAATTGATCTCAGACGTGTATTATTATTACCTAACATGACAGCCCACTTTTAGCCAAAGTTTTAACTCAATATGAAATAATTTCATGAAAACAATAGAATAAAGTATAAAAACATGTGCCTAATTTATCAGAACTCAAAATTTGTTCAATCATTAATATAAAAAGGTAATCAGACATCCAAAAGCTTGACCCATTTTCCAATTCTGCAACATAATATCACTACTCATGAATTAGTTTATACTTCATAATATGTTACATTTTGCATCCACCAAACTCTTTAAACTTTCGGTTTTTATATCATGACAGTACAATACTAGTAATATAGAGATAGATACAAGACTTTTTATCTCCAAAAGTCTGTATAAACTTTTCACATGTATACATACTGCTAATCTGTTTTAGATGAAAATGCTAATCTGTTAATTTGTTACTCACATCTTAAAAGAAACATATACTTAATTTTTTAGACTTTTTATTCACCATCAAACACATACTTATTTTTACTGATTAACTAGCCACTGCCTACTTGGCCAAAGACTAGTTAATGGATAATATTATATAGTTGCACAAATGGACCAAAAATTCTATTATAAAAGTAAATTACAAGTTTCACTTTGACATTGGAGGAAAGTGAAATGATGATAAAGGCATAACAAATCTAGTAGTAATAATTGCTACACTTGCATATACAAAGAAAGAATATTCAAGATAAACAAATTAAGTTAACAAATTGGAAGAGGAGCACCGTTCCAGTCTCCCAAGCATTTAAGAAGGGGATCAATGATTTTTCCTTGGCAAATAGCTGTGAATAGTTTGTCACACTCCTCACCTGGTGAAATCACATTTTCTCCTGTTAGCAAACCAGTCCCCAACTCTTCTCTCACAAACTTGTAAAGTGGATAAGATCTGCATTCGTTGATCTTGTTTGGAACTCTAGGACTCCCACTCTCATATGCAGCCCTTGCACTTTCAACCTCTTTTGGCAAGAGGGTCTTCAACTCATCCTCAAAAGTTGCAATCTTTTGGAAGATTGATGTGTTCAAATTCTTCTCACTTTCTCCATTTACTAATGCATGATCCACTAACACTTGCCTTAGTTTTTGCATCAACGGATATGTAGCACTACAAGCATCATCAATATAGGCAAACACATGCTCCCTATCAACCACTCTCAACAAGTCCTTTTCGCAAAACCTTGAAGGATGGAGTTCTCCATTAACACCAGTTGTAAGGGTCCGTTTAGCAACTTGGCTTACAATGTTCTTAACCGAGTTTTTCAAGTTCTCCTCCAGATGTCTTAAGTCAATAGCTTGGCAAAGTGCAATCAAGAATGTGGAAGACATGAGTTGAAGGATCTCGACGGCTTCATATGTTTTCCTAGAGGAAATCAAACCCAAGGAGTTGACATCTTGGTTGTGTTGCTCGGCACTTTGAACATGAGTTGTGACCGGATTTGCAAGGTACTGTAACTCGGAACAATAAGAAGCCATGGCAATTTCAGATCCTTTGAACCCGTAATCCAAGCTAGGATTTCTACTAGCAGAGAGATTTGAAGGTAAACCGTTGTTGTAAAAATCATTGACAAGCTCTGAGAATTGAGCAAACATGAGTTTACCAATTGATGCAAGAGCCAAACGTGTATTATCCATGGACACTCCAATTGGCGTTCCTTGAAAATTCCCGCCATGCAATGCCTTGTTTCTTGAAACATCAATCAAAGGGTTATCATTAACAGAGTTAATTTCCCTCTCAATTGATTTGGTAGAGAATCTAATGACTTCAATGAGAGGACCAAGCCATTGTGGCGAAGTTCTAAGGGCATATCTATCTTGTTTTGGTTTCTGCAAAGGATCCATTTCATGCAACTTCTTGGCTGCTTTGACATATGCACTTCCATCCAAAACATGTTCCATAATGGCAGCAGCTTCAATTTGACCTGGGTGGTGCTTTAACTTGTGTGTCAAGTGATCAGTAAATTCGGGTTTGCCTTGCATAACTTCCGCGAAAATAGCAGATAGGACTTCAGACAAGACAGCCAAGATGTTGGATTCAAATAGAACAATAGAAGCTAAGCCAGAACCAACAGCAGTTCCGTTAACAAGTGCAAGTCCTTCTTTTGGCTGTAATTCAAAGAAATCAGCATTGATTCCAGCCAATTGAAAAGCTTGTTTGGCATTAAGTATTTCTCCGGAAGGTCCATGAGCTTTGGAGTTCGGTCTTCCTGTTAGTAAACCGGCAATGTAAGAAAGAGGGACTAAATCTCCCGAAGCAGTGATAGTACCTCGAAGTGGTAAACACGGGGTGATGTTGTTGTTAATGAGCTTGGTTATGGCTTCCAAGATTTCAAACCGAATACCAGAATAGCCTTGGAGAAGTGTGTTGATTCGCACTAACATGGCGGCTCTTGTTGCAGTGTGTGGCAGTATGTGGTTTGACTCAGTTCCACTTCCAAATATTCCGGCATTCAGAAACCTGATGAGTTCTTTCTGCAGAGCACCTCCTTGTTTGGTTCGGCGATGTGAGGTGGCGCCGAAACCGGTGGTGACACCGTAACTGTCTGTGCCTTTATTCATACTCTCCATCACCCAGTCGCTGCTCGCCTTTACGCCAGCTCTAGCAGATTCGGACAGCTCAACTTTCACACCACGGTCGTGTGCGGCAATGGCAGCCACCTGAGAAATGGTGAGCGTCTCGCCACCAAGGCGAACAACCGGCTTGCGGTACTCCTCCACCATACGTTTCACTTCATCCAAGTGACTCCCTTTCATTGCCTCGGCGGCCACACCCCAATTCAAAGGATCAGCGGTATTCACTTTCATATTATTATTTTTAGCATTGGTCAAGCAGAATGAATCATAACCGTTGTTTTTTGTAATGGCGGCTGCTACAGCTTCCATCTTAATGTATTTTGGTAGAATTTGAGAGAGTGGAAAGTAAAAATGATTATGAAAGAAAGAATGAATGAAAGAGTTGTAGTGAATTTCTTGAGATGTGAAGGAAGAGCAGTTGAGCTTTTATATAGAGATTTGTTTTGGAGGCTACATAATTCATTATTCTAATAATGCATGTGTTTTTTGTTAGGTAGGGAGTGAGTTTGTTGAAAATTAATTATGAGCGTTTGATTATCACTTAGTAGTATTGATTGGTTATGATATTGCCACGTGGCACTCTAAGATCTTGGGATTCTTGGTTGGTAGAACCAAAACAAAAATGTGGTGGTTGGTGTGACGCATAGTGGAGAAGCAACCAGGAAGAAGAGTTGACATGTCAATTACATGCACGAATTGACCAGGACTCTTCATCATATCATTCAACTCTATACTTCGTCAACCCTCTAAATTTTATCCACTCAGTAGTGCACCAACAACCGCATAAACAACAAATAATTCAATCTAAATCAGAAACAACTATTCAATAAGCAGGTCCAAATCTTATTTATAATGATCACTTAATAATTTTCTATATTAATTTATTTTTACATTTTTTAATTATATAATTTACTATTGTAAAACATATTTATTACTAATAAACATCTCCAAATCTGATAGAACTTTGTAACCACATAAGAAATTATTAGGTCTAGTTGGATATTATATCGCTCTCTTTAATACGTTTCACGGTATTGTCTAAAATTATGTAAAACAGTCACTCAATCACGATGTCTCTAGGATAAAACAAATTAGTTTTATACTGTACGATTACTGCTTACAAGGTAAGTTATTCGTCTAGAAGTACACCCTCTAATGGTTCAAAGTACATTTGAATATGGTATACATACCACAGAATATATCGTAATAATTTTTTGAGGAAAAATTTAAATAATTATTCAAAGAGAATTCAATAATGGTTATTTGACTCCTCAAAATGATTTCTCAAACATAAAGAAATTCAAGTAATTCTTCTAAGAGAATCCAAAAATAATACTTGATAATTTCTCAAATCAAATGAGGAGAAATTAAAATAATTCTCTAAAGAGAATTCAAGAAAGTACTCGGAAAATTTAACGAGTAAAAAGAAAGGGGGGAGAAGTTGACGCATTGACAATTCGAAAGACGCGGAGTTATGAGAGTGAGGAAAAAATCTCAATAGAAGTTTTTGGTGTGTTTTAGAGTGAAACAAATGGTTTCCTTATGAAGAAAATTAGCTAATATGTATAATCTAAACAATGTGGGACTATGAAATATTTTTGAACTAACACAGAAATACATTTATATTTTTTTAACAATGTGAGACTTAAGGAACTTTTTCAAATTCATCTTCCTATTGTAATATTGACATGTTCCAACAATCCCCCACTTGAATTTTAAAAAAATTGTTTCAGAAATAACGTTAAACGTTTCTAAGATTATGCATAAACAAAGGTGTCTACGACTTGAACCTTTATTTAGCAAGTATGATTCTAATCAACAAGATTGGCACAATTGCCTTGAACTCTATCTCATACATCAAACTCGCACACAGCCTTTTCTTAAGGTGTATTCTAAAACCTCGTGCTTTATTGGCTCTGCACCTATATCCCAGTTTAGTGAAGACTCTTCATCATCTCATTCATCTATAAACATGGTCAACCTTCTAAATCTTTTTTTTTTTGAAAATCCAAAATGCATTTAATAAAATAGAGCACAAAGGGTGTTAACAGTACATCAAATATCAATACAGAAAGCAAGCAAACACTCAGTAGTGCACCAACAACAGCAGAAACAATAGCTAATTCAATCTAATTAATTAGAAATAACTATTCAATAAGCAGGTCCAAATCTTACTTATAATGATCACTTAAGTAATTATGACTCAAAATTTCGTAGGAATCGACTTAAGTTTCACAATCACGCAGGTGAGTCTATCAAGAGTACTTTAGTAGCTAGGTACTCCCTCATACATAATATAGATCTCATTAAGAGTTTCTATTATCTCATCTTTTTTTATCGCTTCAGGATTCATGTTTCTCTTATTTATATTAGTACGATCACCTCATATTGCTCACAACTTGTTATTACCCATTGAACCTATTTCTTGTGATATTTAGTCTATTATGTCGGGTTACCACCATGAGCAACTCACTTTAGGCATTAGTCCAATCTTATTTGATGTATTATGGACTTTCTCTCTAACTAATCCTTTCTTCAAAGGTTATGCTAAACTTCTATCAGTGTGTACATGACACAGTCTCTAACAGTGTTGTGTTTCCTCCTTATTTGACGTCTCTTAACATTATACTAACGATTCTCAATTTTTTGCAATAGCTATGGTACTATCGTAGTGGATCAACAGATCTAACATAAGCTTTTTTATTCACAAAGGGGTCCCAACTAGCAAGCATTTTAATAAATTTGCTTATTCACTAGTAATCGCTAATACTATCATTTCAGACTCCATCGTAGACTTAGCCAAGATAGTATGTTTCTTTGACTTCTATGATACAACTCCTACAACTATGCTGAATATATCGCCACCAGTTACTTAAGAATCATCTTAAAAAGTGTTCTAATCAACATCATTGTATCCTTCAAGTACAATAGAAATTTTTTGATAATGTAAACATATACTCATGGTCCTTTTAAGGCATCACATGACTCTCTCAATGGCTTGCCAAGACTCGTTGTTCAGTCTACTTGTAAACTTGTACAACAATCCTACGACTTATCCCATGTCAGGTTTAGAACAATTAGTTGCATACCTAAGACTGCCAATGATGCTCACATACTCATTTTGTCTAACCCTATAACCAGTGTTTTTAAATAGTTTTACACTTCGATTGTATAATGTGCAAGTAGCTTTACAGTCAAAGTAGTTAAATTTCTTAAAATCTTCTCCCAATAATGAGTCTGATTCAAAGAAATTCCTTGTTTGGATCTAGTGATCTTGATACCAAGAATCAAACTGGCTTCTCCGAGGTATTTCATATCAAAGTTGTTACACATCAATGATTTCACATTATAAACTACATGAAGGTTTAATCCAAATATGAGTAAGTCATCTACATAGAGACATATGATAGTGCAAATTCCATTTTCAGATTTGTAATAAACACATATTTCACTTTCATTCACTTTGTACCTATTCAAAATCATAAAGTTAGCAGAATTTTCATGTCATTGCTTTGGAGCTTGTTTTAGACCATACCTAGAATTATCTAAGTTACAGACCTTGTTTTATTGCCCATGAATCACAAACCTTATAGTTGGTCCATGTAGATTTCTTCTTTTAAGTCACCATTTAAAAATTTGTTTAAACATTCATATGGTGTACTATTAAGTTATAAATAACAACAATTGAAATCAATACCCTAATGGATGTAATTCTAGTGACTGGAGAAAAAGTATCAAAGAAATCTATATTTCTCTTTTCCTAAAATCTTTGGCTACAAGGGATGTCTTGTACTTATCAACTGTTCCATTAGGTTTTAGTTTCTTTTTAAAAACTTATTTACATCAGATTGGGTTACAACCAAAAGGCAAGTCTACTAATTGTCAGGTCCTGTTAGATTCTAGAGAATCTATCTCACCGTTAATAGCTTCTTGCCATAAATATGCATCCAGAGATGACAAGGCTTCTTGAAGATTTGTTGGATCTTCATCTCTTATATAAGCCACATAATATGGCCTATAGTCTTCAGAAAATCTTACTCTTTTACTTTGTTGAAGTTTTGTTTCTACTTTGTCTTTGCTTTCAGTGCTTCTTATCACTAGAATATGATTCGACTTAGTGCCCCTACAATTTCTCGATTTCAAAGGAAAATTGTCTTCATAGAATTCGACATCATTTGATTCTATGATCAACTTTAATGCATTTAGGTCATAACACCTATATGCCTTAGTGTTTCTTGAATACCCAATGAATACACATTCATAGGCTCTACTAGCGAGCTTAACTAGCTTTGGATCCAAAATTCTGACATAAGCCAGACACCCTCAAGTTCTAAAGTAAGACAAGTTTGGTTTTATTTTCTTCAATTTCTCAAAAGGAGAGATCTTATTGTTAGACTTGAGAACTCTACTAAAGACATAACAAACAGTCAATAAAATTTCCCCTCACTAGTGAGAAGCAACACTAGAATTCAACATAATAACAATGACTAGCTCAGTAAGAGTTATATTATTTCCTTATTCTTTACCATTCATTTCAGAAGAATATAATGCAGTTGTTTCAGGGACAATTCCATCTTTTTTATAAAATTCATTAAATAAAATGAATTCACATTCAGTTCTTATATCCCTACGAAGTCTGTTAATTTTCTTACTAAATTGATTTTCAATTTCATTCACAAAAGTCTTAAACATAGAAATTTCACAAAAAAATCATTTTTAGTGATTATGTACAAATATACCTTTATAGAATGACTAAGTCTGTAACGCCCTGTATAATATATATTTAGAATAATATCATACAAGTGTTTTATTTGGTACTGACACCATCATAAGTGCCTAATGGTGTAATTCACATACTTGACCATTCTAAAACATAAATACAAACTATGGTACAAGCTATGGAAATTAGCCAAAAATATAAAATCTAAGATCAATATACAATATCCTCAATTGTATACAACAAATAACCAGCGGAATAAGCTCACTAAGCTTCTCTTGAAACATCCGAGCATAACTCCTCTTGTAAATCAAACCATACCTGTAATATAGCAACAACAGTGGGGTGAGATACATCAAATCTCAGTGAGTTCCCTATCTTATGGATTCTCTCGGCTTTACAGGGTTTTATCTTAGCCTAACTCAAGTCAAGGGAAGGGAACTAGACCTTGAGTTCAGACATTTCTGACTAGAGAAACAATCGTACAATTCACAAATGACAACTAGTTAAGGAATCTTTCCCCGGCCAGCCTATACAAGGCACTACAACACGGGTCACGGATCCTTAACGTAGATAACTTTCCCTGGCCAGCCGCACACGAAGCACTTCAACACGGGTCACAGTTATCTACAAATGGTACTTTCCCCGGCCAGCCCACACAAGGAGCACTACAACACGGGTCACGGTACCATCCACAAAGTAACTTTCTCCGGCCAGCCCACACAAGGAGCACTTCAACACGGGTCACGGTTACTTAATAAATACTTTCCCCGGCCAGCCCACACAAGGAGCACTTCAACACGGGTCACTAATATTTATTAAGGGATAACACTGATAAATTCTTTCACGGGTCAGCCCACATGTAACACCCCAATTCCCATCGTGAATAAATAATATATAAATAAATCAGAGTAAATAAAAATTTATTTTTCCGACAGAAACAAGGATGTCACAACAATATAAAGAAAACACAATCCCTGCTCATAAATTTTGATACATAACACAAAATGGAATAACCTCAAAGGGAAACTTTTTCCATATAAAAGGAAAGTTCAATTATGGAATAAAGCGGAAAGATCCATAACCGCCTTGTTTTACAAAATAAATCGTTTTATAACGTCAAAATATACAAACAAAAGTAATACAAAATATATTCAACAAATGTATACATATATAACAAAAGCGATCTCCGACTCCCGTGTTACGTATCAGAGCAGACTGACTGACAAACGGATGGAGAACTAATCTTCACAAAAGCCTCCAAGACTACTAATTTTCAATTTCCTTATAGAGCAACAAACCACAGCAGAAGGGTGAGAAATAACAACTGAATCAAGATTGCATAATAATATGCAAACACATATAAATTCACATGCTTAGTTATTCTCACCACAAGCATTACATACTAATACATATAGCATGCCACATATACATAACATATATCTAATAATCCATCCACATAACATATATCAATTATCCAACATACTTACATATTTGCACATAAGGCATACCAAGTCATAACATATGGAAACACACCACCAAGTCACAAAGCATATGTTTATACATAAAACATATTATCCACAACCAATGCATTTATCACAAATGCATATCAAATCACCAATGCTATCACAAGCTCAACACATCATCAATCAATTCACAATTTCCGCACATAATCAATCCATTCATGATTCTCACACATAATCAATCCATTCATGATTTATGCAAATGCACAGAGACCGACACAACGACTCTATGCAATGCATATGCGGTACCATCCATCCATCATTCTCATCACTAGTTCACTCAGGAACTATTGGAACCATCGCTTGTTACTTAGTGTAACTCCCCGTCGGGCAAACGATGTTCCCCGTCGCTTTAGGTCCTCTTTGTATAAGGCACACGACGTTTATGGATCGCTTTAGGTCCTCTTTGTATAAGGCACACGATCTGATCGCTTTAGGACCTCTTTGTATAAGGCACACGATCGTCTATAATCATTGCTTTAGGTTCTCTTTGTATAAGGCACACGATGTTATAGCGGATTCCCTCTGGAATCGATTCGTCGCTCACACCCCACAAGGGCACACGACATCACAAGAATGCATATCATGATGCTTGGCATACAATGACTCATGACATTCAAATGCACACATATACACATCCATAATCATGCATATATAATCAAATACCACACAATGCATTTTCATCACACAACAACACACAAGTCATACGATATCCATATCAACAGCACATTGCATGATACACCTCAATTACACATAATTACAACGACAAAAGTCGACAAAACGACACTATTTCAAATTCCCGACATAATTAAATCGACCAATAATCTCAAAACCATTTTAATAAGAAAGTACATTTTATTAGCTTTCCAACGATACCAATAATGTTCAAAACGGATAATCGGAACACAAGTTACGGGCGTAAAAAGAAAAGGAATCGCGAAAAGACAACATTTTGCACCCCTGATGGCCATACGCGTATTGCCCTGAGCCATACGCGTATTGCCCTGAGCCATACGCGTATTGCCTTGCTCACTCGCCCATCCATACGCGTATTGCCCAAAGTGATACGCGTATGAGCAGAGACTGATTTTTCCCCAAAAGTTCCCCTAAAAATCCAATACGCGTATTGCCTCGCTCCATACGCGTATTGCCCACTCCCATACGCGTATTGCCTAAAATCCTTCCTTGCCATACGCGTATTGCCCAACCCAATACGCGTATTGCCTTGCCTGATACGCGTATGGGCAGTGAAAACCCAGAATTTTTCCTGCATAATTTTTCTGCGAATTTTCCCCCAAAAATCCCATTTTTCATCCCCAAATCCATTTTCAACAGCAAAACAAGTACCAGCAATTGTTCCCAAACACAGGGTAATCATACAACGCGATTTATATCGATTTCTGACAATGGTTCATCAATTTATCAATAAGGAAAACATTGTAAAAACAACCAAAACACATACATAAACCACACATATACATACACAAGCAAGATATAATTGAAACTTTTCACCCATACCCGATTAATTGCGATTGAAACAGATGAATTCTCGATTTTCCTCTTTTCCTCTCCTTTTCCCTTCTCTTCCTTTCTCTCTTCTCTTTTTCCTTCTTTCTATTTTCTCTCTTTTTCTCTCTAATTTCTATTTTATGAAAATAACCAAGCAAAAAGACCAAAATACCCCTCAGCCCAAATATCTCGCAAACGCTCTCAAAACGCGATAAAACATAAACATACCGATGAAATATATTTCAGGAAATAAAAGTTGAAAAGAAATTATAAATTATTGAAAATATTTTACCTATCAGGGAAATTAGTCAATTAACTCAATTAGCAGGTAAAATACAATAAATTCACACATTTCACAAAATTCACATAAATGAAATAAATAAATACAATTAAACAAATTGGGGCGTTACAACTCTCCCCCACTTAGAAATTTTCGTCCTCGAAAATATACTGATACGAACAACTCGGGATACGACTCTTGCAGCCGACTAATAAACCAACATGCCAACCAAAGGCACACCACGAACAACACAACTGACAAACCACCCCACTCACAGCAACTACAACAACGACACGACAACAACGACAACAACGATGACAAAATGCAATGCCCATACAATGCACTTGACGACCAACTCACAACTCAAAGAATACACAAGTTACGACCACACACAGGAATTAGCTACTCGCACTCGAACCATCACGATGGAAACGAGGCAACCACACAAACAAGAACATAAAGTTCCATGACACAACAGCGTTTCAACGACCTCCACGTAACCACAATACCAATATCCTTGTCACACCACAATATTACAACAATGCTACGATTTACCAATCGAACATACAACCAAAACGTCCATCTACATAGTAGCCCGTGAATAATATTTAAACCTTTCACTTGACACTTCCATTCTGAAACGTCAAATGGTCTCACCATTCCTACATGTTTCCAATGTTCAACCTATGAATTCTTACAAGTCCCACACGCAATTACAAAATGTGCACATCACGCTTCCGCTGCGCACTCTGATTACCCATAACCATCAAAACTACAAATCTCACGTCCAACGTCTAACTTTTTCTCATATTCACCAAAAATTATTGTTTACTTTAATATCCCCCAACATCACACTCTCCTGTGTTATCTCACACACCAGACACAAGCCTCTGAACTGCTCAAATAATTTTAATTCTCTGACCATTAAAACAGACATGCATAAAAACTTTCAACTTAACTTTTCAGGCACAACCTTAGCTTCTCCCGAAGGATAATCCAAGCCAAATTCATAACTCGTCACGAATTCCAACCCTCCTCGTTGTCTCATACTCTATCCCTTCAAACCAAACAATTACTCAATATTCTTGTGATTACCAACACTTTGGACCTAGAACCATAAAGATAATACCTCCAAATATTCCAACACAATACAACCGCAACCAATTCCAAATCCAAAATAGTATAGATCCTTTTATGAATCCTCAATTGTCGTAAAGCATAAGCCACGACTTTACCCTCTTGCATTAACACACAGACTAAACTCATCAAAGACGCATCCCAATACCTCACAGACGGTTTATCAGGATCACACAGAATCAAAACTAGAGCCATAGACAACTTCTACTTCAGTTCACCAAAACTTACTCACAACGAACATCCAAAACAAACGACTCACCCTTTGTAAGTCAACTGAGATACCAGAAGTACGAACTTAGCAAAGTCTTCCATAGCCTGCAGTAACAACCAACTAAGCCCAAAAATTTCTAATCTCCTTAACCAACTTCGGAGCCTCTCATTGTAAAACTGCATCTACTTCCGATGGATCCATAATAATACTATCATCAGAAACCACATATCCCAGAAACTAATCTTTTTCAACCAAAAATCTCACTTGAATAACTTAGCATAACACTTCGTCTCCTTTCAACACTTGTAATTCAATTCTCAAACACTCTACCTGTTCTTCCTCTAAGTCTATAACAGATCTTAATATCCTCAATCAAAGCCATTACGAACTTATCCAAATAAATATGGAAAATACGATTCCTCTACTCCACAAACAGTACAGACGCATCACTAACACCGAACAACATCACTGCACCTTGTAATGCCCAACCAAATTCCAAAAGGTATAAATTCTTAAAGCTTTTGCAACACTTTTCACTGGGTAACTGGTTACTCACATACAAGCTTAACCGAGTAAATTACAGCCTATCCCGATAACAAACATAACCAGTCACATCAAATCGATCAAAGCCTCAACTCACATAATTCACCACTCTTATCAAACATTCCAAACAATTGCAATTTCACTCAAACTCAACCAAACCATTCCAGTCATCTGTTCATGAAAGTGGACACTTATTCTCAATCGTCACCTTATTCGACTGTTAGTAATCCATACACAATTTCTTCTCTTGACAGTCCAAATTCTCATAAATCCCAACATGTAGTAACCACCAAAAAGAACCCTCAAATATTACATCCACACCTAAGGTCTTCTCAAGATTTCCATTAAAACCCTAAAACTCTAAGTTTGCTTTCCATAGTCTCAATACCATTATACACATCATGCTTATTATTCCGTTCAATCATCCTTCCTTTTTGTTACCAACAATACGGGAGCCCTCTAAGACAACACACTAATGTTCCATCCAAAACACATATGAAACCATGCACAACTGACGGCCCATCACTGTGACTTCCTGCCAATTTCCAGAACACTACCATCACAGACAAAACACACATCTTAGTCCCATCTACCAAGAGTTTTCTACTTACTTAGCAGATATAAACCTCAACTATTCACCTTCGTCCAATTAAGTTCAATCTCTACTCTCTGAGAAGCAGCCCTTAAATAAAACTCAATCATTCTCTCTCAATGACTTCCCAACTTGACCAACATATTAAAACCTCTAATCCGCCTCATCTTCCGATATAAGAATCTTCATCAACTCATCAAAACAATCCGTAATCATTTTCTTAATTCCAAACAATTCATTTCACACACTATCAAAGCCGAAAAGACACGTATATTCCATCCAACATAATTCCCGTCTACTATCAACAAGAGATTAAGGGTGACCAGTTCCTCAATTTGTCAATAGACAACCGACAATCATGATGGGGCATAAACCGTCTTTACCAAACTATAATAGCATTCCTTACATCCTGTGCACAAAACTACCTAAGGCACAAATCCTTAGTTGACATAAGCCTTACCTCCGCATCCCTTCTGGAACCGGGAACCACACTGTCCAAACAACACTTACAATCTTGCAATTCACAACACACTGAGCCAGCGCTCCACACCTGAAGCAACATGGAGAAGTACCAGCTTCTCCCCCACTTATCTCATTCTAACTCCTGCAGACAACAGAATAGAACAACTAGAAAGTACTGACAGTGTCTCACACACATATCACATACTAAGGAACAAACAACATTGACAATATTCAACTGTCACACCAACTGACTCAACAACTTGGCGGGACGGACCGACCTGCTCTGATACCACTTTGTAACACCCCAATTCCCATCGCGAATAAATAATACATAAATAAATCAGAGTAAATAAAAAATTATTTTTCCGACAGAAACAAGGATGTCACAATAATATAAAGAAAACGCAATCCCTACTCATAAATTTTGATACATAACACAAAATGGAATAACCTCAAAGGGAAACTTTTTCCATATAAAAGGAAAGTTCAATTATGGAATAAAGCGGAAAGATCCATAACCGCCTTGTTTTACAAAATAAATTGTTTTATAACGTCAAAATATACATTCAAAAGTAATACAAAATATATTCAACAAATGTATACATATATAACAAAAGCGATCCCCGACTCCCGTGTTATGTATCAGAGCAGACAGACTGACAAACGGATGGAGAACTAATCTTCACAAAAGCCTCCAAGACTATTAATATGCAATTGCCTCATAGAGCAATAAACCACAGCAGAAGGGTGAGAAATAACAACTGAATCAAGATTGCATAATAATATGCAAACACATATAAATTCACATGCTTAGTTATTCTCACCACAAGCATTACATACTAATACATATAGCATGCCACATATACATAACATATATCTAATAATCCATCCACATAACATATATCAATTATCCAACATACTCACATATTTGCACATAAGGTATACCAAGTCATAACATATGGAAACACACCACCACGTCACAAAGCATATGTCTATACATAAAACATATTATCCTTAACCAATGCATTTATCACAAATGCATATCAAATCACCAATGTTATCACAAGCTCAACACATCATCAATCAATTCACAATTTCCACACATAATCAATCCATTCATGATTCTCACACATAATCAATCCATTCATGATTTATGCAAATGCACAGAGACCGACACAATGACTCTATGCAATGCATATGCGGTACCATCCATCCATCATTCTCATCACTAGTTCTCTTAGGAACTATTGGAACCATCGCTTGTTACTTCGTGTAACTCCCCTTCGGGCAAACGATGTTCCCCGTCGCTTTAGGTCCTCTTTGTATAAGGCACACGACGTTTATGGATCGCTTTAGGTCCTCTTTGTATAAGGCACACGATCCGATCGCTTTAGGTCATCTTTGTATAAGACACACGATCGTCTATAATCATCGCTTTAGGTCCTCTTTGTATAAGGCACACGATGTTATAGCGGATTCCCTCTGGAATCGATTTGTCGCTCACACCCCACAAGGGCACACGACATCACAAGAATGCATATCATGATGCTTGGCATACAATGACTCATGCATTCAAATGCACACATATACACATCCATAATCATGCATATATAATCAAATACCACACAATGCATTTTCATCACACAACAGCACACAAGTCATACGATATCCATATCAACAACACATTGCAGGATACACCTCAATTACACACAATTACAACGACAAAAGTCGACAAAACACACTATTTCAAATTCCCGACATAATTAAATCTGCCAACAATCTCAAAACCATTTTAATAAGAAAGTACATTTAATTAGCTTTCCAACGATACCAAGAATGTTCAAAACGGATAATCGGAACACAAGTTACGGACGTAAAAAGAAAAGGAATCACGAAAACACAACATTTTGCACCCCTGCTGGCCATACGCGTATTGCCCTGAGCCATACGCGTATTGCCCTGAGCCATACGCGTATTGCCTTGCTCACTCGCCCATCCATACGCGTATTGCCCAAAGTGATACGCGTATGAGCAGAGACTGATTTTTCCCCAAAAGTTCCCCTAAAAATCCAATACGCGTATTGCCTCGCTTCATACGCGTATTGCCCATCCCATACGCGTATTGCCTAAAATCCTTCCTTGCCATACGCGTATTGCCCAACCCAATACGCGTATTTCCTTGCCTGATACGCGTATGGGCAGCGAAAACTCAGAATTTTTCCTGCATAATTTTTCTGCTAATTTTCCCCCAAAAATCCCATTTTTCATCCCCAAATCCATTTTCAACAACAAAACAAGTACCATCAATTGTTCCTAAACACAGGGTAATCATACAACTCGATTTATATCGATTTCTGACAATGGTTCATCAATTTATCAATAAGGAAAACATTGTAAAAACAACCAAAACACATACATAAACCACACATATACATACACAAGCAAGATATAATTGAAACTTCTCACCCTTACCCGATTAATTGCGATTGAAACGGATGAATTCTCGATTTTTCTCTTTTCCTCTCCTTTTCCCTTCTCTTCCTTTCTCCCTTCTCTTTTTCCTTCTTTCTATTTTCTCTCTTTTTCTCTCTAATTTCTATTTTATGAAAATAACCAAGCAAAAAGACCAAAATACCCCTCAGCCCAAATATCTCGCAAACGCTCTCAAAACGCGATAAAACATAAACATACCGATGAAATATATTTCAGGAAATAAAAGTTGAAAAGAAATTATAAATTATTGCAAATATTTTACCTATCAGGGAAATTAGTCAATTAACTCAATTAGCAGGTAAAATACAATAAATTCACACATTTCACAAAATTCACATAAATGAAATAAATAAATACAATTAAACAAATCGGAGCGTTACACCACACAAGGAGCACTTCAACACGGGTCACTAATATTTATTAGGGAATACATACTTAATAAATACTTTTCCCGACCATCCTACACCAGAGGATTAAACATGGGTCACTAATATTTATTAAGGGAAAAATACAAACCGGAGGAATTACGGTCCCCCACTAGCAATTACTTATCAAGGACACTCTTCTAGTATCGATGCATAAGCATTGTTCTCAACACATCTCATAACACCTAGTTACATCTCTAGGTTATTCCATTGATCTAAGGTTTCCTCACTTTTTGTGTTATAGTCTTTTAAACATGTTATCGCTTTATTGCATTTAAATAACATATATATATATATATATATATATATATATATATATATATATATATATATAACATACATCATTGGCATATAACAATATCAATCACGGAACACACATAATAGCATAACATGTCAAACATAATCCACATAGTAGTTCACACACATTTTCAAGGCATACAAGCCACTACCATCCTCTACCAAGCATCCCTGGTTAAAACTCATGGTCTCACATTACCATTTTATAGCTCGTCACATAAAACGTCACTTTCGATTCCCTCTGATTCATTTAATCGGGTATCGAAATCAATACTTTTCTCTTTCATTCTGTAGGATATTTTCACAGCTTTAAATCGGCTGTAATTATGCCTCGATCGGATTTACGATCCAAAAGATATGGATTTCTAATGACACAAAGAACGTCTCGATCCGAGTTACGGATCAAAAGTTATGAAGGAAACAAAACGGGACAATCTGTCATGTTCGCTAGGCGAATCCCCAGCGAACGTTCGCTTCCACCTTCGTCGGGCGAACCCCCGTGGCGAACCAAAACAGAACTGAAACGACACAAAGTTTGCTTCGCTAATCTCCAGCGAGCATTCGCTTTGCCCTTCGCTTAGCGAACCCCCTGGGCGAACCAAGTCAGAGCCAAAAGGATACAAAGTTCGCTTAGCGAACACCTGGCGAACCTTCGCCCTGCCCTTCGCTGTGGTTCGCTAAGCGAACACGCGAAAATCCATAAATCCCAGCAGCGCTGTTATGGGTTATTTGGGCCAAAATCCACCATTTCTTCACCCAACACACTTCCAATTTATACTCTATCAACCAAAACATGTTCCAATCATAACAACAAGTATTCTACACAGTTTATATCGTATTTCATCCATTAGATTTCATTTTCACTCAATCTAACCTAAGTTCAATTCATGAGTTTCTAGAACTTAGAGTGTCTAACTAGAACCCACCTGATAATCGAAGAGGAGTTTGAAGAAGATGATGATGATTCATGAACTTCTCTTTTTCATCCAAGTTCTTCCCTCTTCTTCTCTTCCTTTTTCCTTCTTTCTATTCTCTTCTTCTTCTTTTCTATCTTTTTCCTTTTTCTTTCTCTTTACAAATATATATATAACCTTATTATGTAATATAATCCAATAGGGTAAAACATCTCCAATTGATATTTTATCATCTCAGCCCAATTGACCAATTATTAGAGTTATCTTAAAATACTCTCTCGTACTAATAAATACCAATCTGTCTCTTTCATAAAATAATTGATCTCTTCAGAGTTCATTAGTTGCTTTATTGATCACAAATGTCAATACTTAAAGTACTTAGAGGATTCCATTAATCCAATTATCCAAAGATAGAGCACATAGATACTCATCTGATCTCATCTGATATCCAATTGAGCATTTAGATAATACGGGGTATTACAAAGTCCCTTAAGGATCCATTTATTTGATCACCTCAAAGTGCGGACATGATCCTAATCAAGGATCTAACAACAAAGTGGCCAAATAATAATAAGGAAAAATAAATAAACAATAGTTATGTATCTACCTCCGTGGGGCATTCTTCCCAGACCCTTAATCTTCAATTTCTTCAGCGGTTAGAGAGGAAGCCTCCTTGCCCTTACAGGTTTCTCCTGGTGGCTTTATTCCTGATTTCGCCTTCTTGGCGAGTGCGCCTTGTAACACCCCAATTTTAGTAATTATTATGTTAATGAATTAATTGAATGATTTTATGCATATTTGATTTATTGGATTTATTTGAATTATTTGATTTATATAAATTAATTGATTTATTTAATTTATTGAATTAATTGATTTATTTGATTTAATTGAATTAATTGAATTATTTGATTGAATTGATTTATTTTATTTGGTGGAATAATATGTGGAAATGGTAGAAATAAGTAATTGGGCCTTAATTGAGAATGTGAATAGTATGTGAGAGAGTGGGTTAGTAAGCCCAATAGACTAATGAGAAAATTGGGAGATTGATAAAATAAGAGAAAGAGATAGAATAGGGTTAGAAAGATAGAAAAGAGGAAAAGAGGCAAAGAGAGAAGCGGAGAAGAGGAGGAGAAAATCCCAAGAACAAGAACACAAGAATCCAAGAAAATCAAGTTAAGGGTGAGTTTTTATATGATTATTGGGATTGTATGATAGTGTATGATGGGTAGTATCATATTTAGGATAAAAACCCATAATTTCCATGGTTTTGAAATTGATGATTACAGATGTATGATGGTAGGATCCTTAAATATGTGTTGTGGGCTTTTATAATTGTCATATAATGGTAGTATTTCGAATTTTGGAACTAGGACTTTTTACGGAATTGAAATCGGAGATCTGGAAGGCCTTCAACGGTGAAAAACGCAGAAAATTCTGCATACTATATTGTTTACGTCGACACATATGTCGCAGCGGTCGACGCATGCTGAGTGCGCTTTTTTGGATTTTTTTATGCCTTCAATGCGTCAACTTATCTCGTCGCTAGCGGTCGACGCATGCTGTGTATTGGTAAAATTTTTGTTTCGACGATTTTGGCCATAACTTTTGATCCGTAAGTCCGTTTTGGTCCCCGTTCGAAGCATCGAAAAGCTAATGAATAGAGTTATATCATAGTATAAATAAGAGAATTTTTTGCCCAATATTTTTATATCTAATATGTTTGGGAAGCCAATTGTGTATATCCTCTATTAATGGATTGTTGTGCTGTTTGTTGTCGGTTGTGAAATTATTTGTGGATAATTTATCGAATACTTATGTGTGTGCTTGTATAACTCTATTTTGGGTGTGACAACATGAAATGCATGATAGTTATTGTTTGTTGTAATGATAATACAGTTGTCATTGTATTGTAAAATGTGTTGTATACCATTTGAAAGTGAATTGTCTGTGGATGATTCATAAAAATGTGCAAGTATGTGTAATTGTGTGGTAATCCAAGTGTGATGAATTATTGAAGATATGCATGAATGTCAAGATTAGGAAATGGTCTTAATTACATATTGTCACGCCCTAATTTTTAACCCTAAGATCCCATCTCTTTAGGTCAAGCATTTCATGCAGATCTAACCATCTTTGTTACTTTGTTTTTGTTTGTTTTGTTCACTTTTGGATCAGGGATTGCTCCAGAGGGCCTCAAAGATTTAGCCAGTCAAGTCTTGAGGACATCATCAATCAAGCAAGTCCTCACACTTCTAGAAAGCTCATTCCCATCAGATGACAAGTACAAGATAGCCTCACTTTGAGCTCTTCAGGGTTTCATTAGTACCTAATCAAGAGTTAGGGTTTTCTTCAAGATAAAGCTAATTGCACCTATGGATCTTGGTCAAGAGTTGGCCACAAACCTTAAGACATGATATAAGGCTCATCAAGGCATCCATTAAGTCCACTTGTGGTATCCAAGTAGCCCAGAAGATGTATTGTTGGTTGAAAATCAAGGTGGAAATTCATCTATTCAAGGAAGTCAATTGTGTCTCTGAAAAGTCAAACTCAAGATTTTGAGGTCAATCATAAGCAGGGCACCTCACCTTGAGTGTTGTTATGAGTTTGGATCAAAGGAAGTCAAGAGAAAGCATAAAATCAAGAAGTTTGAAGGATTAGGGTTTTGGAAGAGAAATTTCTAAGAGTGAGAATCTCAATATTTAGCCATTTTGTAATATCCATAACTGCTCCACCCTTGATCCAAATGGAGCAAATTAGCTATCAAATTGAAGAGGACACCATGTAATTCAAGTTTGAAGAAAGAAAAGTGTCTAAGAGATTCATGGATTTCAAGATATGGAGGCTTTAAGTTGAGAAAAACAAGGATGCGAAATTTTGTACTTATAAATTTTTTCTAAAATGGAATCTCAACATGAAGGACCAATCTTCCAAGGCATTTTTCACCATGATCCAAGCCTCATTTCAATTTTATTTGGACATGGAAGTTGTAGAGTGTTATTCTAGCTTTCTTTTGAATACTAGAACTCCTCCATTGGATGTATACAACTCAAGTTATGAAGTCATCAAGATAGGGTTTTTCATTTGACAAGTTTTGGCAACTTTATGGGTCAATCTTCCAAGGAATTTTTCATCATGATACAAGACTTATTTAAATTTCCTTGGACAAGGAAGTTGTAGAGCTATTTTCAAGCTTTCCATCCATTACTAGAACTCCTCATTTGGACAAATATTCACCAAGTTACAATGCTTCAAAGTTGGTGTCACAAATGGGTCAAATTCCATAACTTAGAATTTTTCTAAGTTTTCTTGCGTGGCATGATTAGTGGATGTGATTTCAAGCCATTTTCTTCAATTATCCAAGCATGATTTCAAGGTGTTTCAAACATGAAAGTTGATATGTAATCTTCATGCTTTATAAAGTTTATAGTGAACCAAAGAACTTTTGATTTGGATGGAAACTCATTAAGTTATGATGGTGCAAAATGAGTTGGATGGACTTGGGTACCAATGTTTTCCTTGCCTCATTCTCATGCAACAAGTTTGCTTCCCATGCAGCAGGTATGATCCTTCATTTTATCACCAAAAACCAAGCATTTTCCAGCATCCAAGGTCATGTTTGCGTGTGTATCAACCACTGCCAACACAAGCCCCAAACATTACCTCTTTTGGCTAATTCTCATCCAACCTACCAAACGTATATGTTGACATAAACATGAGAGAGTGATAAACAAACATTGTGAGCAGACCAGCTGATCCCCAATCCCTCTTAGGCTGCCATTCTGACCACAACACAACAAGAATATCACCGCCCAACCACTTGCTGCAAAGAACCCGAGTGATCCATCACCATCATGGTCAACCTTTGATTTTGGCTCCAAAGGATTTTCAAACCTATCACACTTTAGAGAGAGGAGGCCAAGGATAAGAAGGAGAAGAGTAAGAGTATTGAAACACACAGAAAAAATAAAGCATACTTGAGCCAAAAACCAAAAACCTTTGTTTTACAAAAACTCTTGAAACTTCAGTTCCAATCGTGCAAGTTTCAAACAAACCACACAAGTCTTCTCCATACACCCCATATACATCCTCTAACACCTCAAACACCAACTGTAACAACCCTAACCTCATCCACCATTTTCATCCATTTTGAAACTCAAGGTGTCGGGTTTAGAGAAGGAGAGTTTTTCCAGGCCAGTTGAGCATTTATTCTCACTCTTTGGGAGCTAAGAAAGTTGTTCAGCTTCACTATACACCTTTGCAACATCATTGGAGAGAGTTCCTGCTTGCTTGCTTCAAGAGGTAAAATGCTCTCACACTAACTCTTTATCCATACGTTAAGATGCTTGGTTTATGTGTTATGAATGTTCATGGTGTGGTTTGCTTTGTTTTTGGGATGTTACATGTCTTGTATGCATTGAAAGTACTTTGGTTTTTAATTTTGTTGTTCATGTTGTACCATGATGTTTGACCACATTTTCTGATGTTGTTGTTCATTTTTAAGACCTGTCATTGTTATATTCTTGATCCTGTTGAAAAATAGAGAAAGTTTGCTCTTTATATCTTTTGATTTCATGGCCATTTGAGGGAGTTATGAAGGTATCATGGTGGTGCTATGGTTGCGGTTCGTGAATGGTGAGAGGAAGAAGACGAAGCTGACTTGGAGAAGTCAGCACTGATGTGGCATTTGATCTTAGAAGTAGTGGTTTATAATAAAATCTAAGCGTTTCTAACACTGGATGAAACAACCACCCCAGTGGTATAACATTGCCTTGCCATTCGCTTGCCACCGAAAGGTCCTGGGTTCGAACCTGTGTGAACCCAACCTTTTGTTTTGTTTCTTTTTCATTCTTCTACTAACCAGCGCTTTGGACTTGGGCTTAGTGCCTTTTCTACCTACACCACCCCATCCTTGGCCCAATACGCTCGTTTCACTTATTTTCAGTTCATATTTTTACTGTTGCACCCCCTTTATTCTATTTCTTTTTTTCTTTTTGTTTCTTTTTCGTTTGATTTTCTTTTATTAAAAATACTTTCTTTTGGAAAAAAATCCCAAAAAAATTCATAGTTATATTTTAAGGTCTTATTTAATTTTCTCTAATTTTTTAATTTTAATTTTATTCTGTTTGGATATTTATTTTTTATTTTCTAATGTAAGGTGTCATTTTAACCTAGTTTAAACTCTTGCTTTTGATTGAGACACTTCTTGTTTAATTCTTGGGCTGATCTTTTAGAGTGTTTTGGCACACATATTAAGGTTGTTTGTGGTGTGGTTTCTGATCTTGAATGAGGCTGGTTGTCATGATTTCTATTTGCTTATTAATAGCCCTCAATTTGTACTAGATTCCTTTGGTGTTTCACCTTGATGAGTGGTTTTGGGATAGTTCTTGTACCATTCTTTTGACAACCCTTCACACACACACATACACACACATTTGAATGTATAAGCATGTGTTTGAGCTCTGGTTTGAGATTTTTCAACTCATTTTTTTATTTTTGAATACCTTGCTAAATTGCTAATGTGATTATCTTTTATTCATGTTTTGTGCCAATCTTGACCTAGTTTCTTGGGTACACTCCTTGAGGTGTTAATTTGGTTTGAGTATGTGTTTGTTCATGGTTTGAAAAGCATGTTTCATTTCTGATTTCATGGTTCAAAGGTGCACTTGTTTGTCTATTTGATCATTTATGCATGTTTTGTTTTGTTTGAACCATTCCATGATGTTTTGACTTGTCACTTGCATATAATCTTTCTCATGCCTAAATGTGATCCATGTTGATGTTTATCTTGACATATTGGTGTTGAATATGAGATTCATGAGTTGTTGATGCTACTTCCCTCTTGGTTTATGAGTCATGATTTCCTTGTTGAGCTTTCTCTTTCATTTGTCTTTGAATGGTGAAACTTGTGGCAAGTTTGCTTGATAGTTTGGTGCTTGTTTGTCTTCATTCATGAATATTTTTTACATTTTGGACATGGTGTGATATAGTTGCTGCTATTTTTTATATTTCATCTCATTTTGGTCTTTAGCTTTGGTCCATTGGCTTTTATTCATCTCCACCTTGCAACTCCCCTTTCCCAACACTTGTTTTTACAAGTAGTTGTTCCTTCTTTCAAAATAAAGTTACCTTGTTGACTCTTAAGTCATGTTCTAAGATAGTTTAGACCTCTCATTATTATCTTGATCCTTATTTCTTTTAAGACATTTCCCTTAGGATAGTTTCCCTTAGGATAGTGTCCCTTAGGATGTTTAACTTAGACAACTTACAGTTATTCTCCCCTGTTCTCCCTTTGAGAGAATTAGACATGAGTCATCCCTAGTTGAGATATAAATCTCCTACCCCATGACATAGCTGAGAAAGATGTAGATTCTTTCTCGCTTAAGAGAGGTATGTGGCATACTCGTCGATCTTATATCCGAGTCAGAGCCCTTCTCTTAATGTGAAGCAAAGACCCATCTTCCACCTGTTTGTGGTGGTTTAAGTTGAGTTTTCCCCTTAGGATGACAACTTGTCTATTCTCCTAAGCCAATCAACAAACTTTGTTTACCCTTATTGAGGGGAACTATGAATGCTCTGATTCTTTTTTAGACAAGATACGTAAGCACGAGATGCGATGTCTTGGCGAGCATACTTAGTGTACATACCCCTAGGTCTTTACTTTAGCATATGTCCTTTAGCAAGCAAACAATAGCATAACACAATCAAACAAGAGGTTCCTGTAGAGTACTACAGATACTTAGGATGCTAACCCCTTCCCTAGGTATAACCAACCCCCGAACCTTAGATCTCTCGCATTGTTTTTACATTACAATTAGGGCTTTCGATCTTTACCATTTCCTTTGGATAAATCAAAGTTCGATGGTGAATTAAGATTTATGATTCAAGCAAATTAACAGCTTGGTATCTGATTCTCACCGCGACACATATGGTTGTTGACTTTGTACATGTATCAATTGTTGTCAAGAGGCAATGTTTGTTAGTCACGTGGGAACTAGTGACTTGTCCCAAACCTAGAGCGGGGTTTGAAAGCTTAGGGAATGGGTTTTTTGTGTGTTATTGGTCTAGGAAACGGACCCGGTTTAATGTAAAAACTGAAAAATAATAACAAGTGATTGGTACCACATACATGAGTTGCATTATAGTTTTGCATTGACTCACATCATGTATATGTTTGCAATATGAGATTATACGAAATATGTGAAATTGATGAATTGACGAATTATGGAATTGGGAGTATGTACTTATGAATAGTATGGTTACTTGAGTGATAATATGTTGATGAAGCTTTTGGAGTGTGAGAATAATTATGTTATGTTTGTACGCCATAAATTATATATTATCTTATGATTTTGATAATTATGTGAATTCTCACCCTTATGTTGGAATGATGTTTTGTACGACATCACTCAGGTACCGAGGAGTAGAGTTGCTTCTAGCGCGAGGTAGCCGTTGGAGTAGCCTGTTTTAGTTTCTCTATTTATTTTGGGTTGAGTCGTGCTCAGATCATGTAACACTGAGAATGTTTCGATTTATGTTTTGAGAGATACTTTATGTACTCTACTTCATTTTGTTATTGATATTTAAATTATGTGGAGTATCGGCCTTTATGCCTAAGTGATGATTATGAATGAGTTGGTGTGAAGCATAGTGGAGAAGCAACCAGGAAGAAGAGTTGACATGTCAATTACATGCACGAATTGACCATGACTCTTCATCATCTCATTCAACTCTAAACTTCGTCAACCCTCTACTCTTTATATCAACCATAACATCATTTTTATACTACCTAATCATTTTTTTACTTAAGCGTCACAATACTTATCCTTTTTAAGGTTTTTCTTTTATTTGTATCTCATGTCGTTAAGTGTTTAATAAATAAATATTATATATAATGACCATATAATAATTTTCTAAATTCATTTATTTTTATTTGTTGTTATTACAATCTCAAACAAAAAAGAGAAAGAAAAATGATATATTTTGATGGTAACATATTTTGTTAGTTATAAATATGGTTTTTTTTCTTTCATTTTTATTTAGAGATAACTTGCATAAGGTAGAAATTCTAGTGAGAAACAAAGTGTAAAATTCTTTATAAATATATTTTAGGGATTTGACAGCTTTTACTAAACATTTTAAATACATTCAGTTTGTGTAATTCATATATTGAGAATTGAAGATTGGGAAACACTTGAGTAAAAATATTGTTTGTTCTTGGAAACTTAGAACTTAGAAGTCTATTTTCTTGTAATTCATATTGTAATCTCTTGTAACAACTTTTGAAGTATAATATTGGATTGTTTGGAAATGTAGATCAATTTTATGGATAAATAAATTTCATGTGTGTCTCGCCTATTATTATTATTGTTATTATTATTATTATTATAATAATAATAATAATAATTATTATTATTATTATTATTATTATTATTATTATTATTATTATTATTGTTTGAGGTCATTTGTCCGGTTGCTATGGTTGTTTATCTCACACATCAAATTCCTTGGTGTGATTAAACTCTGAATAATTCTTTTGGAGTAGTTTTAATTATTCTATCAATTTCACAATAAGGGGTGTCTACCGTGGGACAAAGGTGTATTGGTTGCAAGGGCACCCTCGCTCGAGTGTGACATCGCATAGGCAATGTCCCGACCAGAATAAAAGGCTCGCCTTCACTACTGATAACATGTATAAAGTCATTAGTTAAAGGAGAGGGTGTCCACCACTATTTCCTAAAGAATAGGTGGTCAATAACTCCCCATGTGCATAAGGGAGCGGTTGATGGCTCAAAAGGTGACCTAAACCCTAGGCCTAAAAGCTTCGATAAATACCTCTCTTCAAGGGGGAAGAAAGACATATCTTATAAGTCATACAGATCACACCCCCATTTACACTTATACACAAGCAATCATTCCGTAACAAGGCATCTCACCACACGTGAGCAGGTCCAGAAAACCACCACAAAACACCACCACATAGGCTTTCTCGCCGCCGTGACCAAGCCCTAACCATCATACAATGTAATAAACCTATGAAGGCATCTGAATCCTATTTCACTTGCAGGGAGAACATGCACATCTCTACTTTTTGACCAGTACAGTGGCGCTCATCCTGGGGCTCGAAAAAACTAACATGGGTCATACCTTCTCCATCAACATCACCCAATTCACAGTTACCTTTCACTCTTACACTTGGACACTTTCAGCCATGGTTAACAGGAGAGCTTTATCCTTTATGCTAGAAGGTATCAGTGGTAGAGGTGATGCCGACGCCCTGGCGGAGATGCGTACCACCATGGACGAGTTACACTGCCATAACCAAACACTAGAGGATGATGTCCATATCATTAAACAACACCAACAGGAATCCAATCTCCCAAAAAATATGGAATTGTTGGATCCCTAACCACTCTCAGCCAAGATATAGGGGCGTCTGTCCCGAAGGGATTCAACCCCCTTCTTTGGCCAAGTTTGATGGGTGCAGTGGCCCCTATGAGCATGTCTCCTCTATCAACACACATATGGTTGTCATAGGAGCATATGATTCCCTGAAGTGCAAGCTGAAATCAGGTACTTTCTGGGACGACGCCCTCGATGGTATATGGCTTTACCCCGTGCTTCCATCACCAGCTATCAGGAGTTGGTGAGAAAACTTATGCACTAGTTTGCCGCCAGCCGTCATAAAAAGATGTCCACCACTAACCTCTTCAAAATACGACAAGTTCCGTCATATCCCTAAGGGACTACCTTGACCAATTTAATGAGATCACCAGTAGGGTTGCCCCACCAAATCAAGAAATATTTGTGGGGGAATTCTAAAATGGATTCAAAGCGGGAGAGTTCAACGAATCTCTCGCCAGGAAGTTAGGGCTCTCGTTGGTGGAGGTGGTCACTAGAGCAGAATGCTACATAAAAGGCAAGGAGAGAAAGGCCAAAAAAGAATGTGTGTGGTGTCAAGGAGCATGTTACCAATGTTGATGGTTCACACCAACATAGGAAGAGCAATTACACTTATCCCATAAAGGATGAGTTTGTGTTCAAGAGGATAGACAATGCGATGGAGAAATTAACTCCCTTGAAGACCCCTCGTGAGTACATTTGGAGCGATGTTTTTGTCATGCACAATATCCCTACATGGATCAATCCAAAGGCAAATGTAATGGGCCCTGAATAAGGAAGATGGTGCGAATTCCATAGAGTCAAGGGACACCACACTGAAGATTGCTACCAACTCAAAAAGGAAATCAAGAAGTTGATCTAGAGGTGCACCTCAAGAAATATGTGAAGGGTGACTTCTCTCATGCGTCACACAAATATTACTCCTATGGGTGAGGGCGTAGAAAGCCTCAGACCACACAAAGTAAAGAGAGGTATCCTGAGGAAATGGTAGTAAAGTTGTGCGCCACATGCTCAACACCATAGCAGAAGGATTCGCCAGAGTGAGGAAACTAGCTTCGCCCACAGAAGGTACGCTCTTTAGATCCTGAGTATATAAGATCTCCCAAAAGTCGAGAGCGAGGGAGAACCCCAAGCTCTAGAGGCCACAATCTCCTTCTCGAAGAAGGATGTAACTGGTATCTACCCTCATAATGATGACCCTATGGTCATTACCGTCAAATGAGACAAATGAGAGATAAAAAGAGTTCTCATCGACCAGAGGAGTTCCGCAGACATACTTTACTAAGAGGCATTTGAAAGACTTCGCCTCAACCCAGAAGATTTGAAGCCTTTCAAAGGATTTTTGTTTGGATTCTCCAAAGAATAGGCATAAGTAAAATGATACATCACCTTGAAGATCACTTTAGGAGAGCATGATCGGGCCAAAGGAATAAAGGTTAGGAATTTGGTCATTGATGCCTTTGTCTCCTACAATATGATTATAGGGAGGCTAGCTTTTAACCAAGTGGGCGCAGCTTTGTTCACTCTGTATTTTTGTATGAAGTATCCTTTCCCCGATAAAAGGGTATGAGTTATTCAAGGTGACCACAATATTGCTATAAAATTTTATGTGGAGAGCCTCAAGCTGAAGAGAACCCGCCCCCAAGCATGTAACACCCTTCTAACCCCCATGGAATATATATAAATAATTAGAGTAAATTATCATGCATCTCAAATAAGGGTGTCACATATAATTCAAAACATCACACATATACTTGTCATGCTCAATAACACTTAAAATAAATTCATGCTTTTCATATACTTTCACATAGCATGTAGAAGCGGAATTACTTCAATCATAAATTAACATAATGAAAGCCCCATGGTCAACTCATTCATAATCATCACCTAGGTATAAAAGCCGATACTCCACATAATTCAAATAACAATAACAAAATGAAGTAGAGTACATAAAGTATCTCCTAAAATATGAATTGAAACGTTTCTAGTGTTACATGATCAGAGCACGACTCAACCCAAAATAAATAGAGAAACTAAAACAAGCTACTCCAACGGCTACCTCGCGCTAGAAGCAACTCTACTCCTCGATACCTGAGCGATGTCGTACAAAACATCATTCTAACATAAGGGTGAGAATTCACATAATTATCGAAATCATAAGATAATATATAATTTATGGCGTACAAACATAACATAATTATTCTCACACTCCAAAAGCTTCATCAACATATTATCACTCAAGTGACCATACTATTCACAAGTACATACTCACAATTCCATAATTCGTCAATTCATCAATTTCACATATTTCGCATAATCTCATATTGCAAACATATACATGATGTGACTCAATGAAAAACTCTAATGCAACTCATGCATGTGGTACCAATCACTTGTTATTATTTTTTTGGTTTTTACATTAAACCAGGTTCATTCCCTAGACCAATAACACACAAAAAGCTTATTCCCTAAGCTTTCAAACCTCGGTCTAGGTTTAGGACAAGTCACTAGTTCCCACGGAACTAACAAGCATTACCTCTTGACAACAAACGATGCACGTGCAAGTTCAACAACCATATGCAATTAAGACCATTCTCTAATCTTAACATTCATGCATATCTTCAATAATTCATCACACTTAGATTACCACACAATTACACATACTTGCACATTTTTATGAATCATCCACACACAATTCACTTTCAAATGGTATACAACACATTTTACAATACAATCACAACTGTATTATCATTACAACAAATAATAACTATCATGCATTTCATGTTTTCACACCCAAAATAGACTTATACAAGCACACGCACAAGTATTCGATAAATTATCCACAAATAATTTCACAACCGACAGCAAACAACACAACAATCCATTAATAGAACATATACACAATTGACTTCCCAAACATATTATATATAAAAATATTGGGCAACCAATTATCTTATCTATACTATGATATAGCTCTATTCATTAGCTTTCCGGCGCTTCGAACGGGGACCAAAACGGACTTACGGATCAAAAGTTATGGCCAAAATCGTCGAAAGAAAATTTTTACCAATACACAGCATGCGTTGACCACTAGCGACGGGATAAGTCGATGTATTGAAGCCAGAAACAAATCCATAAAAACGCACTCGGTATGCGTCGACCGCTGCAACGGATGCGTCGATGCAAACAGTACAGTATGTAGAATTTTCTGCGTTTTTCACCGTTTGAGGCCTTCCGGACCTCCGATTTCAATTCCGTAAAAAGTATCAGTTCCAGAATTCGAAATACTACCATTATATGACAATTATAACAGCCCACAACATATATTTAAGGATTCTACCATCATACGTAATCATCAATTTCAAAACCATGGATATTAGGGATTTTTATCCTAAATATGATACTACCCATCATACACTATCATACAATCCCAATAATCATATAAAAACCCACCCTTACCTTGATTTTCTTGGATTATTGAGTTCTTGTTCTTGGGGTTTTCTCCTCCTCTTCTCCACTTCTTTCTTTGCCTCTTTTCCTCTTTTCTATCTTTCTAACCCTATTCTATCTCTTTCTTATTTTATCAATCTCACAATTTTCTCATTAGTCTATTGGGCTTACTAACCCACTCTCTCACTTACTATTTACATTCTCAAGTAAGGCCCAATTACTTATTTCTACCATTTCCACATATTATTCCACCAAATAAAATAAATCAATTAAATCAAATAATTCAATTAAATCAAATAAATCAATTAATTCAATAAATAACTAATTCATATAAATCAAATAATTCAAATAAATCCAATAAATTAAATATGCATAAAATCACTCAATTAATTAATTGATATAATAATTACTAAAATTGGGGTGTTACAAGGCGCACTCGCCAAGAAGGCGAAATCAGGAATAAAGCCACCAGGAGAAACATGTAAGGGCGAGGAGGCTTTCTCTCTAACCGCTGAAGAAATTGAAGATTAAGGGTCCAGGAAGAATGTCCCATGGAGGTAGATACATAACTATTGTTTATTCATTTTTCCTTATTATTATTTGGCCACTTTGTTGTTTTTTTATAGGTGAGTATATTAAATCTCTTTCGATTGTACGAATAAATTTATTCTGTGTGGTGCACTCTTTTCCTTTCACTCTCTTTGTGGGGTGAGGTTTTTAATGAGGCTCTTCAATGTATTATTTTATGGAATTTTTTTTGCCTGTTATTATCTTCTTGTAGGAAATTCACAGATTATAGAGATGGTCGTCCATCAAGACGATCGAATCGATGGATCCTTAAGTAGAATCCTTGTCGCCCATTGTGTAGCGTGCGATTTTTTTCGGTGACGCGACCACCTTATCGCCGTTGGGTTTCTCCTCACCGTAATGGTAGGAGTGGGGTGCTACTTTCTGATTTCTTATTTATCCTGTGAAGCTGGAAGGGAAAGGGAAGCTATCTAAAACTAACCTTGCACGCGAATGTTTGACTGAACAAACGCTTAAAGAGATTCGGGGAGTTCGAGGTCAGGTTATACAATGGGGAGTTGTCAATTACCCATCCTATATGTTGTTATCCACAGGTTGTTGGCAATTTTCCTTACTGCTTTCTACTTACTGGTGTTTGTCTGTTGTGGGTTGGGAGAGTTTCTTCTTTGGGAGATATGAGAGAGAGTGAGTTTTTGATGATTTTGGTGAGGCACTGGACCTCAGTTTTGATTAGTGTGTCAAGGTACTGGACCTAGAGTTTTTTATTGGTATGATCGCTAAGATTTTGCAATCTTATGTCTACGTATTCCCGTTTAAAGAAAACAGGGAAATCAGAGCAATCGTAGTTCCTCCTATTCTATGGGAGGAAAAATTGATGTTTTGGTGTCTTGTTCAAAGCCCAAGATTGAAGCTAAAAGGTTGTTTGTGTCTTGTTCAAAGCCCAAGATTGAAGCTAAAAAGGTTTGACTGAGAGAGAATTTGTCATCTCTAAAGGAAGACATCTCGTCTGTTTATCACAGTTGTTGGGTAACTGTTTATAAAGGAAGATTACTTTAACTGGGATATGTGAATCCAACAATGTCATAATTTCCTTTATAATGGATTTGTCCTGAAGGAGAAAACTTTAACTCAGTGTAGAGCAATGCCATTTTTCCTTAGGAGTCTTTCATGCTAAGAGAGGGATAATGGCTTGGATGTAAATAATCCAGAGGCTTGCTGCTTACAACAATTAGATGAAAGAAAGGGATTTACCAAGATAAGAGATAGACTACAACTTGGATATTTGAATTGACAAGTGTGCCACTTACAACAGTTATCTGGGATTTTAGGGTTTGTTTTGAATGTCTGTTTTGATGTGTGATATACAGAGAAGTATCTTCCTATAGAGAGATTTTGATTTCCTCTAAGGGGATGTTGATTTTTGTGTGCCTTGATCAAAGCCCAAGGTTGAAGCTAAGAGATTGATTGACTCCACTGGGGAAGTCCTTATACAAAGCCTAAGAGGAGGCTAGAAAAAACTGACTCAATAAGAGAGTGTTTATATATGTCTTGTACAAATCCCAAGATTGAGGCTAAAAAGAGACTGACTCTTTGGGTGAGAGGTTTTATCTGTCTTGTACAAAGCCCAAGATTGTGGCTGAAAGTAGTTGATTGTCTCAGTTGGAGAGTATGATTTGTTTTGCACAAAGCTCAAGATTGAGGCGGACTTTACTGGGGAAAATCATTATACAAAGCCTAAGAGGAGGCTGAAAAGAAGATTGATTATGCTTAAGGAGATTTATATGTGTCTTGTACAAAGCCCAAGATTGATGCTAAAAGATATTTGACTGACTCAGCTGAAGATATTTATGGGTGTCTTGTACAAAGCCCAAGATTGAGGCTTAAATGAGACTGACTCAACAAGAGAGTGTTTTATTTGGTGTCTTGTACAAAGCCCAAGATTGAGGCTGAAATGAGACTGACTCAACAAGAGAGTGTTTTATTTGGTGTCTTGTACAAAGCCCAAGATTGAGGCTGAAAAGAGGATCGACTCCGCTTAGGGATATTATTTCTCAAAGCCTAAAAGAAGACTGGGAGGAATTGACTTTGCTGGGGAAGATATTTATCCCAAGCTTAAGAGAAGGTTATGAATATTTTGAATTTGTTGGAGAAAGTTTATATATGTCTTGTACAAAGCCCAAGATTGAGGCTAAAAGATGACTGGCTCAACAAGAGAGTGTTTTGAGAAAGAAGATGAACTCAACAAAAGGGTGCTGTTGGGGGTAATTCTGCTGAGGAGAATCATTATATAAAGCCTAAGAGGAGGATGGCTTCTGCTAAGGATTATTGAGATCCCGAGGCAGGTCCAAAATGGGGAATCAACTGTTGCTGAGGGTTACAGAAGAGTTGAGGTATAAGATGCCTTGAGGTTCTGATTTGGGATAGTGTTATACTGATGATAAGCTGACCCTGACTGGGGAAATTTAACGTGGGAGTTTAAAGATTGAGTTTTGAAAACCTATAGAGGTTTTAACTCTACTAGAGATTGGTTAAATGACCAGGGTTTTTCCTGTGTTTGTAGGGAACTTGAGAATGTCTTTGAGATCCCAGAGGAGATTAGACTGTCTAAGTCTATTGGTATGGAAAAGTTTATCTTTGTATGATGCCAAAGATGATGCTGGTGCTTTAAGGGATGAGAATCAACCCTAAAATTGGTCTGAGGTTTTGACTCTTCGGAAAGATTGCTCTAACAAAGGATGACTAAGTTCTGTCCTATACCTTTAAGAGGTCTTCAAGGTCCTTGTATTAAGCCCAAGAGAAGGAATGATAACTTCTAAGAAGCCCGAGGGTCCTTGTACAAACCCCAAGAGGAGGCTGAGATGCTTTTAGGAAGCCTTTGGGTCCAAACTTAAGAAGAGTTCAAGAAAAGTTTCACCGGGAATAATCTTTTCTTTAGTGAACAATACTAGGGTTTGAAGAAATTCAAGAGAGGTTTCACCGAGAATTAATCCTCTCTGGGGAAATGAACTTCTTTGACAATTTTCTAATAGTGACAGTCTGAGAAAAGTTTCACCGGAAATAATGCCTTTCTCTTTGTTCCATATTGTATAAACCCAAGAGAAGGCAAGACTGTATCTGGAATTCCTATGGGGAACTAGTTTTGACTGTGTTGAAAGAGTGACCACTGGCTTTATCTAGTTCAAGACCTAATTGTCGGGGAAAACTCTAAGCAGATATATGCAAGCATATATATATGTACATATATATATATATATATATATATATATATATATATATATATATATATATATATACTGTATGTAAAAGAGAAGGTAGGAGGACTTACAGGTGAGCAAGCTTCCAGCATAAACAAATATATATGTGTGTGTGTGTGCAAGTATGTAAAAGAAAGCTGATAAAAACTTACAGGCGAGCAAGCTTCCATTGTAACAGCTATATGGTTAGTTGTTCAAGAAATTAAAGAAAGTTTTGATGACAACTATGAGTTTGAACCTAAATCAAAAGGGAAGTTGTTTTTGAAAAAATTGTTGGGGCTTATACTCAAGGAGAGGCCCAGAAAGGTTTTATGTACAAAGGGATATGTCTTACAACTCAAGGAGAGGCCCAAAGAGGTTTGAAAAAGAAAATAAATGGGACTTACAACACAAGGGTAGACCCAGTTGATTTTGTTTTGAAATGGCGATCGCGCCGAGATTTTTGAAAACACAGTGGGACTTATACAATGACTGAGGCCCAAAAAGGTTTTTATTTACAAGGTATGGATCTTACACTCCATTAGAAGCCCAAAAGTTTATTTTTGTACAAGAGATGGGGCTTATAACTCAAGGAGAGACCCAGATGAAAAATAACGATCCCACCGTTATTTTGAGAATCGTATCGGGACTTATACAATGACTGAGGCCCAATAAAGGTTTGCTATGTACAAGGAATGTGTCTTACACTCTATTAGAGGCCCATGAGTGTTTTGAAAAAGATTTGTGAGGGTGAAAATAATCAAAACCCTAATTTGATTTTAAAATGTATTTTAATTCAATAAAAATTCAATTAAAATGATCAAAATTATCAAACATGTGTGAAAAATAAGTTGTGATCTTGGATTAATGTTTTAAAAATCAAGTTTCATTCATAGAATGATTTGAAAATTATTTGAATTTTGCAAAATCAAGAGAAAGAAATATTTTAAGTGTTAAAACAACAACTAAAACATAATTCTTTACAAAAATACTAAATATATGAAATAAATAATATTTTGTGAAATTTTTATGGAATAAAATATTTTAACATTTTTGGGAATTCTCAAAAAAGAACCAATCAAAACTAATTAAAATTGAGAGAGAAATTAATTTTAGAATTAATTAACAAAAACCATAAAAATAGCAAAAATATCAAAATATGGCAAAATGAAAAAAAATGGTCTGGGTGGGTGTTGAACCCACGACCATCAAGCCAAACACACATGCGCGCTACGACTGGGGTGGTGATACATCAGTGTATTAAAACCACCCCATGAACATATATGGGTGCCAAGTTTCTAGGCCTGGCCAAGGCGCCATGCCTGGCCCTTGCCCAAGGCAAGGCCTAGTTTTGGCAATTTGCATAAAGGCTCTAAGTTTCTCATTTCTTCATGGATTGAGACAAAATTTAGGTGCATATGACCTAGAATTTAATGAGGAATCCAATGGTGCCCTTGTAATTTTCAGAAAATGTCCCTATTTTAAAACCCGATAGTAGTTTCAAAATAGGCCTAAATTTACATGTTCTATGCTATCTCATGGTACAAGCAATAATAGCATGATAAGTTGGTTCTAACACAACACATATGATATGTATGAGAGGTCCATGATCAATGGACCTCAAAGCAATGTATGATTTAGAGAGTTCAAGTTGTGATGCACTTACCTCTTGGAGCTTCTTGTGCTATCTGCCAAGTTCCTTGTGCCAGAGGTAACTCAATGCTTTGAACACTCTTGATTGATCCCTTAGAAGTTTTTAGAATGATCAGAACCAGCTGGAATCCTCAGGAACAAGTATATGTCTTTTCTTGCAAAAGGGGCAAAAGTGACCAAGATAGCAACTCTCTCAAATGGTGTTCCAGATGAGAGAAACCAATTGGGACAGTTTGAGGATGATATTTGGAGTGTGTTTGAGGCTTGGTTTGGTTTTGGAAGTGACTGAATCAAGACATGGCTTGAAAAATGCAGAAAAGTCCAATTTTGAGGTTTTGGAGGGTGACTTTCTGATTTTGGTGTTTCAGATCAAAGGTGAGTGTTTAGACAGCTTAGATATGACATATTGGATGTGTTTGGATCATGAATTGTGGTGGAATTGCTCTCTAACTCAAAAACTCAGAGATGACTTGCAATAGAAGGCATTTTGGCCTAAAGAAAGAGATTTTGAGGAAAACATCAGTGATAGTGCTTTGGTGTACTCAAACTGATCACAAATGAGCTCTATTTATAGTAGATCAAGTTTGTTTTGCAAGCATTAGTGAATGGCAGCTGGTACAGGCTTTTGGCCAATGTTGATCCAAGGGAATCTTTAGTCTCCTCTAGCCATTGACTTGAGGTTAAGGCACATGCCTATGGTTCTTTGATTCAGTGCTGAATCTTGACTCATTCAGTTAGGAATGTGTCAGTCCATGCCACCTTGGTGCATCCATTAAATGCTTGGAAACAAAATTGGAGTCTTTTGCACTTTTTAGCCTAGAGACATCGTGATTGAGTGACTGTTTTACATAATTTTAGGCAATACCGTGAAACGTATTAAAGAGAGCGATATAATATCCAACTAGACCTAATAATTTCTTATGTGGTTACAAAGTTCTATCAGATTTGGAGATGTTTATTAGTAATAAATATGTTTTACAATAGTAAATTATATAATTAAAAAATGTAAAAATAAATTAATATAGAAAATTATTAAGTGATCATTATAAATAAGATTTGGACCTGCTTATTGAATAGTTGTTTCTGATTTAGATTGAATTATTTGTTGTTTATGCGGTTGTTGGTGCACTACTGAGTGGATAAAATTTAGAGGGTTGACGAAGTATAGAGTTGAATGAGATGATGAAGAGTCCTGGTCAATTCGTGCATGTAATTGACATGTCAACTCTTCTTCCTGGTTGCTTCTCCACTATGCTTCACACCAACCACCACATTTTTGTTTTGGTTCTACCAACCAAGAATACCAAGATCTTAGAGTGCCACGTGGCAATATCATAACCAATCAATACTACTAAGTGATAATCAAACGCTCATAATTAATTTTCAACAAACTCACTCCCTACCTAACAAAAAACACATGCATTATTAGAATAATGAATTATGTAGCCTCCAAAACAAATCTCTATATAAAAGCTCAACTGCTCTTCCTTCACATCTCAAGAAATTCACTACAACTCTTTCATTCATTCTTTCTTTCATAATCATTTTTACTTTCCACTCTCTCAAATTCTACCAAAATACATTAAGATGGAAGCTGTAGCAGCCGCCATTACAAAAAACAACGGTTATGATTCATTCTGCTTGACCAATGCTAAAAATAATAATATGAAAGTGAATACCGCTGATCCTTTGAATTGGGGTGTGGCCGCCGAGGCAATGAAAGGGAGTCACTTGGATGAAGTGAAACGTATGGTGGAGGAGTACCGCAAGCCGGTTGTTCGTCTTGGTGGCGAGACGCTCACCATTTCTCAGGTGGCTGCCATTGCCGCACACGACCGTGGTGTGAAAGTTGAGCTGTCCGAATCTGCTAGAGCTGGCGTAAAGGCGAGCAGCGACTGGGTGATGGAGAGTATGAATAAAGGCACAGACAGTTACGGTGTCACCACCGGTTTCGGCGCCACCTCACATCGCCGAACCAAACAAGGAGGTGCTCTGCAGAAAGAACTCATCAGGTTTCTGAATGCCGGAATATTTGGAAGTGGAACTGAGTCAAACCACATACTGCCACACACTGCAACAAGAGCCGCCATGTTAGTGCGAATCAACACACTTCTCCAAGGCTATTCTGGTATTCGGTTTGAAATCTTGGAAGCCATAACCAAGCTCATTAACAACAACATCACCCCGTGTTTACCACTTCGAGGTACTATCACTGCTTCGGGAGATTTAGTCCCTCTTTCTTACATTGCCGGTTTACTAACAGGAAGACCGAACTCCAAAGCTCATGGACCTTCCGGAGAAATACTTAATGCCAAACAAGCTTTTCAATTGGCTGGAATCAATGCTGATTTCTTTGAATTACAGCCAAAAGAAGGACTTGCACTTGTTAACGGAACTGCTGTTGGTTCTGGCTTAGCTTCTATTGTTCTATTTGAATCCAACATCTTGGCTGTCTTGTCTGAAGTCCTATCTGCTATTTTCGCGGAAGTTATGCAAGGCAAACCCGAATTTACTGATCACTTGACACACAAGTTAAAGCACCACCCAGGTCAAATTGAAGCTGCTGCCATTATGGAACATGTTTTAGATGGAAGTGCATATGTCAAAGCAGCCAAGAAGTTGCATGAAATGGATCCTTTGCAGAAACCAAAACAAGATAGATATGCCCTTAGAACTTCGCCACAATGGCTTGGTCCTCTCATTGAAGTCATTAGATTCTCTACCAAATCAATTGAGAGGGAAATTAACTCTGTTAATGATAACCCTTTGATTGATGTTTCAAGAAACAAGGCATTGCATGGCGGGAATTTTCAAGGAACGCCAATTGGAGTGTCCATGGATAATACACGTTTGGCTCTTGCATCAATTGGTAAACTCATGTTTGCTCAATTCTCAGAGCTTGTCAATGATTTTTACAACAACGGTTTGCCTTCAAATCTCTCTGCTAGTAGAAATCCTAGCTTGGATTACGGGTTCAAAGGATCTGAAATTGCCATGGCTTCTTATTGTTCCGAGTTACAGTACCTTGCAAATCCGGTCACAACTCATGTTCAAAGTGCCGAGCAACACAACCAAGATGTCAACTCCTTGGGTTTGATTTCCTCTAGGAAAACATATGAAGCCGTCGAGATCCTTCAACTCATGTCTTCCACATTCTTGATTGCACTTTGCCAAGCTATTGACTTAAGACATCTGGAGGAGAACTTGAAAAACTCGGTTAAGAACATTGTAAGCCAAGTTGCTAAACGGACCCTTACAACTGGTGTTAATGGAGAACTCCATCCTTCAAGGTTTTGCGAAAAGGACTTGTTGAGCGTGGTTGATAGGGAGCATGTGTTTGCCTATATTGATGATGCTTGTAGTGCTACATATCCGTTGATGCAAAAACTAAGGCAAGTGTTAGTGGATCATGCATTAGTAAATGGAGAAAGTGAGAAGAATTTGAACACATCAATCTTCCAAAAGATTGCAACTTTTGAGGATGAGTTGAAGACCCTCTTGCCAAAAGAGGTCGAAAGTGCAAGGGCTGCATATGAGAGTGGGAGTCCTAGAGTTCCAAACAAGATCAACGAATGCAGATCTTATCCACTTTACAAGTTTGTGAGAGAAGAGTTGGGGACTGGTTTGCTAACAGGAGAAAATGTGATTTCACCAGGTGAGGAGTGTGACAAACTATTCACAGCTATTTGCCAAGGAAAAATCATTGATCCCCTTCTTAAATGCTTGGGAGACTGGAACGGTGCTCCTCTTCCAATTTGTTAACTTAATTTGTTTATCTTGAATATTCTTTCTTTGTATATGCAAGTGTAGCAATTATTACTACTAGATTTGTTATGCCTTTATCATCATTTCACTTTCCTCCAATGTCAAAGTGAAACTTGTAATTTACTTTTATAATAGAATTTTTGGTCCATTTGTGCAACTATATAATATTATCCATTAACTAGTCTTTGGCCAAGTAGGCAGTGGCTAGTTAATCAGTAAAAATAAGTATGTGTTTGATGGTGAATAAAAAGTCTAAAAAATTAAGTATATGTTTCTTTTAAGATGTGAGTAACAAATTAACAGATTAGCATTTTCATCTAAAACAGATTAGCAGTATGTATACATGTGAAAAGTTTATACAGACTTTTGGAGATAAAAAGTCTTGTATCTATCTCTATATTACTAGTATTGTACTGTCATGATATAAAAACCGAAAGTTTAAAGAGTTTGGTGGATGCAAAATGTAACATATTATGAAGTATAAACTAATTCATGAGTAGTGATATTATGTTGCAGAATTGGAAAATGGGTCAAGCTTTTGGATGTCTGATTACCTTTTTATATTAATGATTGAACAAATTTTGAGTTCTGATAAATTAGGCACATGTTTTTATACTTTATTCTATTGTTTTCATGAAATTATTTCATATTGAGTTAAAACTTTGGCTAAAAGTGGGCTGTCATGTTAGGTAATAATAATACACGTCTGAGATCAATTTGATTCCAATTTACATCTGCATAAAAGACTTGAAAATGTTGAGTAAACTCTAGTTTACAAGTACCTATGATTTGGTTGAATCTCTACCACCTTTAATTTGTTTATCTTGAATATTCTTTCTTTGTATATGCAAGTGTAGCAATTATTACTACTAGATTTGTTATGCCTTTATCATCATTTCACTTTCCTCCAATGTCAAAGTGAAACTTGTAATTTACTTATATAATAGAATTTCATCTATTTGACATGGAATTTTTGGATCATTTGTGCAACTATATAATATTATCCATCATCTAGTCTTTGGCCAAGTAGGCAGTGGTTAGTTAATCAATAAAAATAAGTATGTGTTTGATGGTGAATAAAAAGTGTAAAATTAAGTATGTGTTTCTTTTAAGATGAGAGTAACAAATTAACAGATTAGTATTTTCATCTAAAACAGACTAGCAGTGTACATGTGAAATTTTTTCACAGACTTTTGGAGATAAAATGTCTTGTATCGATCTCTATATTTCTAGTATTGTACTGTCATGGTATGGTCATGATGTAAAACCAAAAGTTTAAAGAGTTTGGTGGATGCAAAATGTAACTTATTATAAAGTATAAACTAATTCTTGAGTAGTGAAATTAAAATCTAAGGAAGTATCTGACTAGTTATATCTTTGAATTAGATTCTTTTGCATGTGAGCATGTATACCTTTTTTTATCTTAGTTAGACACTACTAAAAAAACTGATATTAGAGACGGAAGAAATTTGTGTCTAAAATGCTTAAATTCCGTCTCTATTTGATTTGGAGACGGATTCGGAGACGGAACAAAATCCCTCTTTAAAATGTTGGTCACAAACACGTCAAAGACGGACTATTTATTTCCGTCCATAATTAGAGACAGAATTTTTCCGTCATTAAATCCAAAATTTCGTCTCTCCTAATTAGTTATTAAAAGTTTATTTCCGTCTCTGTAGAGACGGAAATTTTCGTCTCTATTTATTCCGTGTCTGCATAAAATTATTCTGTCTCTGAAATTCGGTCTCTCCTTAACTATGAATAAGTTTATTCTTTTTTTAAAAGTATGTGAGTTGAACATCTTGTAATTAGAACAGTTAAACAATGACTATTAGAATTCTGAATTCTGATTAATTAGACACATTTTTTTATGATGTTAAATTATATATTCTACTTTGGTGTGAGATTTATACTTTATTCTATTGTTTTCATGAAATAACATCATATTGAGTTAAAACTTTGGCTAAAAGTGGGCTGAGATCAATTTGATTACAAGTACCTATGATTTGGTTGGATCTCTACCACATTCAATTCTTGTTTAGAGTTCAAATATATTATGAAGTTGACATTTGTAGTTAAGATTCAATACTTCTGGCCAAAAGTCCTGATAATCTGTGTAAAATTGATTGAGATTTGTTGGAATTTAGGGTATGATAATCCTGGATAACTTCGAAGAATCGTGTTCGTACACTTTCCGAACAAAGTATTTCGACCCTATTATTGTTGCCTGGGTTCACGAAATCTTTGTGGGGATAATTCTTGAAGAACAATCTGTTTCTGGCAAAGAGAATAGATTCAGAATGTAGAGAGAATTTCAATGTTTTCTGTGCCCGAAACCGAGGCCAAATTACTCCTTATATAGGAGATCAATAACCGAAACTGAAAGGAAGCAACTGTTCGGAAAAACCGGTTATGTCGGTTGGGAAAGGGTCCAACTATTCAAAAAATTTTCGCCAGGGGCTCTCGCCCCTTGGACCCCGCCAGGGGCTCCGCCCCTTGGAACCCCAACGGGGCGCTGCCCCGCACCCCGCCAGGGGCTCCGCCCCTTGGAACCCCGTTTCAATTATTCGTATTCAATTATACGTTGGCTCGACGAGCGTGCACTCCGCACTTCCCTAACTCGTTTCCGAGTTTAACGCATAATTGCATCGGCCTATAGTAAATCTCATTACTACTAAAATACATTGATGATACTAAAATCACCAACAAGATTAATACTATATTGATAGAAAAGTCAATTCAGCTTTATAAAAGGATTAATACTTGATTCCTGTCTAAAAGATTGGACCATGATTTTATTAATGTGGATAACCGATTTAATTTAACATGATTGTTGATAACAGAAACCTCAGTTGCTATGGTAGGTCAAAATCAGAAAACTAACAAGAAGAAAGAGAAGAGTAATGAAAAGTGTTTCTGTTTCATTGAAGAATTTTTTATGAGATTTTATGAATGAGTTACTTGCAAATGAGCACAGAGCTCAGCAGGAACCCATAATCATAAATTGACGTTGATATATATTTACATTAATCAATTCTAGGTGTAAGTAATCCAACAACTAAAAACTCAACTTCAAATATACAAGTATCTTCCACCAAAAACCCATTATTCAGATTTTTTAGCTTAGTCAAAGTCACGAGTTGTCTAGACCCCCACACTAAATTTGAGCTGGAGAATTTGCAATTAACTGTAACCAAAATTAGATTAAGTTAAAATAACAAGCTTAAGACTTGATTGAGAAGCAACAATCGTTAAGAAAACATATAGAGGCTTACATTTTCGTTTAGCATGTTGGCCGCTGATTCGTGTTAATGGAGAACTCCATCCTTCAAGGTTTTGTGAAAAGGACTTGTTGAGAGTGGTTGACAGGGAGCATGTGTTTGCCTATATTGATGATCCTTGCAGTGCTACATATCCGTTGATGCAAAAACTAAGGCAAGTGTTAGTGGATCATGCATTAGTAAATGGAGAAAGTGAGAAGAATTTGAACACGTCAATCTTCCAAAAGATTGCAACTTTTGAGGATGAGTTGAGGACCCTCTTGCCAAAAGAGATTGAAAGTGCAAGGGCTGCATATGAGAGTGGAAATCCTAGAGTTTCAAACAAGGTCAACGAATGCAGATCTTATCCACTTTACAAGTTTGTGAGAGAAGAGTTGGGGACTGGTTTGCTAACAGGAGAAAATGTGATTTCACCAGGTGAGGAGTGTGACAAACTATTCACAGCTATTTGCCAAGGAAAAATCATTGATCCCCTTCTTAAATGCTTGGGATACTGGAACGGTGCTCCTCTTCCAATTTGTTAATTTTATTTGTTTGTTTTGAAAATTCTTTTTTTGTATATGCAAGTGTAGCAACTATTACTAGGTTTGTTATGCCTTTATCATCATTTCACTTTCCTCCAATGTCAAAGTGAATCTTGTAATTTACTTTTATAATAGAATTTCATTTGTTCAACATAGATTTTTGGTCCATTTGTGCAACTATATAATATATGCATTAACTAGTCTTTGGCCAAGTAGGCAGTGGCTAGTTAATCAGTAAAAATAAGTATGTGTTTCATCCAAAACAGATTAGCAGTATGTATACATGTGAAAAATTTATACAGACTTTTGGAGATAAAATGTCTTGTATCTATCTCTATATTACTAGTATTGTACTGTCTTGGTATACTCATGATATAAATTAAAGTCCAAAAGTTTAAATAGTTCTACGGATGCAAAATGTAACTTATTATAAAGGGTCAAGCTTTTGGATGTCTAATTACCTTTTTATATTAATTATTGGACAATATATCTTTTTAATGTGTATTTGTGTGTATGTTAGGGGTAAACCGGTTCTAGCACATACATGGCCTTTTTCCACTAAGATTTCATACAGAACTAATTATTATGTAGATCTTTCTTGCTTGTTTAGAAATGAAAATTTAAAGAAGTAAGTTACTAATTATATCTTTGAATTAGATTCTTTTGCATGTGAGCATGTCTACCTTTTGTTCTCATTTTAATAAAGTAATTTCTAATAGGGTACTACAATTTATCTAATGATTAAAAGAGTTAAAGTTTGAAAGGATAAGCAGTGTTGTAATGTGATAGCTACAAAAGTTCCCAGTCTATATGGTGTTAACTTTGGTTTTGTAATACAGTTTTGGAGTATCATTAAAATACATTTTATGAGATTTTATGAATGAGTTACTTGCAAATGAGCACAGATCTCAGCAGGAATCCATAATCATAAATTGACATTGTTATATAATTACATCAATCAATTCTAGGTGTAACTAATCCAACAACTAAAAACTCAACTTCAAATATACAAGTATCTTCCACCAAAAACCCATTATTCAGATTTTTTAGCTTAGTCAAAGTCACGAGTTGTCTAGACCCCCACACTAAATTTGAGCTGGAGAATTTGCAATTAACTGTAACCAAAATTAGATTAAGTTAAAATAACAAGCTTAAGATTTGATTGAGAAGCAACAATCGTTAAGAAAACATATACAGGCTTACATTTTCGTTTAGCATGTTGGCCGCTGATTTGGTCTTTGGCACGAAGAGTGCATTCCACAACAAGTTTAGTGTTAGCTGGAAGAGTTGAAGCATCCAAAGCTAAAAATAATGAAGCGCATATACCCTTTCCTTCAACTACTCCATTAGGGTATAACACAAGATTCCTAGTAAAAACAAACAAATAAATTATATCAAAAGTTGATGTATCTAATCTTTACGGTTTAGGATTTATAGTTTAGAGTTTATGGCAGATACATTAGAGGAAGCATTTAACTATTTACTTACCATTTATAGTCTCCTCCACCTACAAAGGATTCAGACTCATACTTGTCCAAATTTGCAGATGAAAATTTGCTAAATTTCCAGCTATGTGAAATTGCAGCCGATTCTTGTATCATCGATAAGCAATCGCCTTTATTCGTAGTCTTCACGATGAAAACCGCGGCTCCGAAAACGCAATCATCGTCATTAAGATATCCATTTGAAGGGTCAAGAAATGTTTCAAGGTTGATGAATTTTGAGATACCCCATTCTCTTTTCATGACATGAAAACGTCTAACAGTTGCATCTGCATGAAGTGTATTATTTTATGAGGACTAAAAATTACTCAATTCCGATAAATTTAGTGCAATATGTTTGATAAGTTTAATTGTATTACCTTGTGTTGTAACATACTGGTCGTCATTAAAATTGTACGCAGAAAAGTTTATAATCGCGTTGATTTCCCAATCTTTAGGTAATGAAGTTGTGTCCATAAGCATCAAATAAATAGAAACATGACCTTGTCCATTTCCTTTTGTGTTCCCAGTTGGGTAAATAGATAAACTCCTGCGCAATAGGTGATGTTCAGACACCAGACATATTTTGAATATAAAACTAGTAAAACACCCGTGCTCTCGCACGGGTAAATTAATTTTGATATTGCAAAAATAATTATTTTAGATATACCTCTTAAAAGGTCATTTTAATTGAGAAAGTACACGAAAAAATTATAAATTAAAATATAAAAAAAAAAAACAATATTATGATACAATATGTAATAGAACATTTGACAAAGAATTTCAAAAATCAATAATAATAATAAGAAATATATAAATGAATATAACCACTTGATAAAAATAGTGGCATACGATGAAAGTGTCCCGTGAAACAACAACAACAAATTGTGAAAAAGCAAAAGCCTCTAAAAAGCAAAATTTGCTAGTAAAATTGAGAATGAGAGCATTTAACAATACACAAGCTAAGTATCTAAGTAAAAGATAGTTAAGACTAAACAATTTCATGACTTATTTGTTTTAATAACTAACTAATCACAACTATCCTAGCTTTTGGGATGTAATCACAATCACGTATATATCTTGGCTGTACAAAACAAAACAAACCAAACAGAAGGTTAAGAAATAAGCATTTTAAGGCAATTCATATGTTAATTCTTCTCAAGTCTCAACTATGAGGAAATGACTCATAAGGTAAAGTATTTTGTTGTTTCAGAAAATTATTATTTTTATAATATACTGTTTAGAGTAAAAGAAAATGAACATGAGGAAATCATTGAAAATTTAATACCTGAAAATGGGGGCTATTCAAACAATGAGCAACACGGGGAAACAACAGCACCATACATCGCTGGAATTCTGGAGGTTATGTTGCTTCCAAGACTTCTTCCAACTCACCTAGGAACATAACTTCCTTTGAGCTATTTGTTATTGGCCAGTACTTCAATAAGCCCCTAATAATTGTACCTGCAAGCTTGCAATCTTTCTCCACAAATTGAGTAACGCAATAACATAACTGCTGATGATACATTGCTAAGCACTTTGGTTTGTGCAACAGAATTAATATCCGAACCAGAAACAATTTATGCTCTTCTTTCAAAGGCAAAGCAAAACCATTAATGATACTCCCTAGAATTTCCAAGAACTCAGCAATCCCATTATGCTTCTCAGTCTTAAAAATAGGAATTGTGAAAACAAATACAAACGGTGCAAATAATGCAAACGGTAAAAATAGGAATTGGAAACCATTTAACAATTAACTCACAACACAGTCAAGACAAGTAATGCAAACGGTGCAAATACTCAATCTCAACCTGCATAATGTCACGATAATATTGTATATCAAAAATAATTGAAAACAGTTGGAAGAATTGCTAATAACCTCACTGTGCAGTGCATAAGTTGTTCGGCAAGACTAAAATAAGCATATGAAACGAAACCAACAGCAAGAATAGCATGATTCACATCTGACATATATCAGCAACGAAACCAACCCCGTGACCAGCACGCACACAAGACATTATAATCACGTCACGCTCATGAACCCCGACCAAAATTATTTAGCTCCTTTCGTGGCCCAATACCTGATTATGATCCTTATGAATTCCGATATATATATGCCTGTTCAAATGACAAATCAATTCTGATACTAGATGACGCATATTTGCGTTTCTCCTCTTGCTTTTATTGCCACCTTGATCTATCCAAGATAATTTCAAATACAAATGTGTCAGTATTTTATCTTCCTTACCAAACAAATCATGATACAAAATAGGAACGCTTGCGAAAGAACTAACTTCCAACGCCTTTGCATCAGCCGCTTCTCCACCTGCTGCTGCATGCATGTGTCTGTTGTGTGGACAGGTGTTCGAGGATGTGTGACAGAGAGATAAAGAGAGAAAGTTAAGTCATAAAGCATACCTTAATGGTTATATCTTTAAACATGGAAAGGACTGCCTCCACATTTTGATGATGGGTGTTCAATCGCAACTTTACCTAAGTCAAAAGCAAACAATAGCACAGAGAACTTTCAGCTGTACTTAATTCATATGTATCTGTATATATGAAATCCTAAAGTTGTCAACAGAGAGGGCATTGAGTATTTTCTGATTAAAGAAGTGAAATTTTTACAGAAACAACACATTGGATTTTCTAATAGGAACATACTTTCTCTTCAGTATCATTGAAACGTTGAGTAAGCATATCTGCAATTTCTTTTGTTTCTGGAGGAGAATACTTCAAATGATATATTTTTCCAGTAACAGGATCTAATCTCCTTCCAACTACTCTCTCCACAAGAATATCTTCCGAGACCTGAAAATTTGTATGTGAATTATAATTATAATAAAAGATACATTGACTCTTTTTTTCTTTCAACATTAAGACTAATGGTGTCTGGTGTTTATAGCAGTTGAGTGTCTCCTGCAAGGTCACAATAGCATTGTTGTTCAAATAAGTGATCAATTTAGATATGTGGTAAAAGCTGTGTGGGGTCAGTCTTAACTCCAGATGCAAAGTGTTGCTGACAGGTTCCAAACCAAATCTTGTTCTTATGGATGATAATCTGCTGAATATTACTTGACATCAATTTCTTTCTTCTTTTAAACTAACATTCAATTTAATTATTTAACTAATCATTGACTGATAAATTAAAGTGAAGCTGAGGCTGAAAAATTTGAAATATCAACAGTAGAAATATAACAACAAATCTTTACCTCTAGAAGAATAAAAATATCGGGTTCAAACCCTAACTCTTTAAGTGCAGTAGCCTGTGATAGGCTCCTGGGATATCCATCCAAAAGCCAACCATTCTCTACAGAATCTGGCTGCAAGAGACGATCCTTGACCATCTATAAAATACAAGAGTTATTAACAATTAAGACAAAAGGTATTTGAATAGCAATTGAACGGCCACTTCCATTTCCCCTACCATACCATGACAACTATTTCATCAGGGACCAACTGTCCCTTCTCCATATATTCGTTTGTACGCTTTCCATTTTCACTTCCGGTTCCAGCATATTATAATTTGCAGACAAAATTGACAAGTTTGATATAACTTGCAATGAAATTTGATATAACTTGTAAATAAAAATTGAAGTCCCCCAATCATACCTTGGTTTTATCAATCTCATTGGCTTTCCGCTTCATTACATCCTTAGTTTCATTGATCTTACTCTACATCAGTTTTGTAGCTGAAAACTGGAACATTGAAATTTGAACTGTAACAAATCAAAATTGGGAAACAATGGCCCATAGGGAATGTGCAATAGGAAAGTTAGAAGCAGATCTTGAACATAGTTAGCAGAACATTAGACAGATAAGTATACCTTAAATAGATAGACACATATGCCGAAGTATTCTCTTCAAAACTGATGAACACTGATATTTTTAAGAAATTTCATCGACAATGAAAGAATGAACAAAATATCATTGAATAAACTTTAACATTGAAACCGTGAACAATACCATTGACGAAACCATGAAAACACAAACATTAAGAGGTGCACTGCAATAACCGGAAATAGTATAAATAAAAAAACGAAGACAAAGGTTGACGTATACACAAACCTTGCAATGGAGGAAGTTGTAGAGCTGGTTGAAGATTAGTTGGTAATTAACTATGTGAAAAATCTGAAAGTTGAAGACAGAACATATATATATCAGAAAAATCAAAACCCTAAAATCGAAAAAATCACATGGAAAGAAGCTTTTAGCATGAGATATTTTATAGTTTATCTGTTCTTAACTGCATATAAAAATAATACCACAATCAAGATCATTCAGGTACATATAAACATTATATCACTTACATTAGGCTGAGGGAAAAAATTTGCTCTTTCGACCTTAAATTTGTACTCGGGGTCTGCAAAGGAAAGTCAGGACTTCAGCATAAAATAAACTAAATGTGGTGTTATGGCTATCAATATCTCTAGTTGCATTTTGATGTACAATAACTTAAGAAACCATTGGAAACATTGAAATACAACTTTTTTTGACAATTATTTCCTTGAGTCATGAATCCCAGCAAAGGTTAAGCACTTTGCATTACTGGATTGGTTTGATAAGTTTTATTTGATTTACAATATTAAAATTTGTGATCCTTGATTGTAAGAGGATAGGAACTGTCAACCAATATATGCAGTACACCTATTATTTTTATGCACCTGAGTAAAAATTAACAAATATATTGATGGGCCGATACTTAGGAGTCTTGAGTGATGGTTCTACCAATCGCAGGGCAGTCTGCTCCTGCAATAGTTTGATCTGTTTAGTCAATAACTGTTATTACATTTAAACTATGAACATTAAAAAGGAGGCCAGTACAACTGGATATGAGTACAATCAGTTTTAGTGAATCAGATAAGAATACACAGTACGCTGGACAAGTGAGAAATCAATTATAACCTGAAGTAATAGAACCACTTCTGAGAAAACGTCCCCCATTGGAAGTAGTAGTTTGATCACATCTGTACTGATATAAAAAGGAATGTTGGCAACAACCTGCATACAAGATACCATTTCGGGATTTACGATAAGTTACATATAATCTTTCACAATCTTACAAATTAAATTGGTAGCGGAAAGCACTAAAACGTCATAGTTAAAATACTGACCGACCAAAAACAAATGTTGCTACTTAGTTTAGGAATAATGAAGTTAAGCTGTCAAATGAATTGTTTATGTCGTTAAGTTAATTCACTGGCCAGTGGGTTATTGCTAACAAATCTACCAGCTCAATTTGCATAGTTACCAAAGAAAGCTCCAAACTAACCAACATCCATTGACCCATTAAACCCACCACAGTTCCCTCTGCTATAAATGCAAAGCTGAATGTAAAAGTCAAGTCACCTTTTTCATCAAGTGGCCAACACTTTCTAAAATTTGACAAATGAATGACAAAATAATGGTGTGTTGTTCTCTGCAAAAGTTGTTCAATTTAGAATGTTATATTACACAACCAAAACAAAAGAGAGCCTTCATATATATGGTAATATTAAACATCCATCAGAATTTCTTTCTCATAGATGCACACCTTGACACAAGGAAGAATATGCTGAATTGCAAGATCTGGACTTAAAATCCGGCAAAACTTGGTCACTTTTCCAGCAGCTGGTATGCGTACCTCAGCAATTTTGACAGCAGCAAGAAATGGCATAGTTGAAATAGTGAATGAGCTTATAACAAAAATACCAAGTTCAATATACGATGTTAACTTGGAAAATAAAAATGTATTACTTGTAGCAGTTGAGAACAGAAGAACCAATGTAGTTAAGGAATTAAGAAAACAGTTTGAATAGGATAATAAAAAGGCAATATTTGATAACTTAATCCAAGGTGTGGACAAGGAAGAGAACACAGTGTTACATTTAGCAGCTACAAAAAGTGATAAGGATTGGAACATTTCTGGAGCTGCCTTGCAAATGATGTGGCATATCAAATGGTTCCAGGTATATATCTTTTTTATACAGTATAAGCTCAACTTCAACCTATTTGAAATTGAAATGACTTATTTGAGCTTATTTACCGACATAAACAGTACACTAAAGAGCTAGTGCCGGAGCATTTCACAGTTAGAACAAACAAAAAGGACAAAACAGCAGGAGAATTATACAAAATAGACAGTCACCTAGAAACGAAGAAGGGAAATTTAAAGGAAGGCAAAGATTGCTGCCACCCATAAGTACGACGGATTGGCATAACGAAGACGAAAAAAATTTAGTAACAAAAGAAACATCAATTACCTGGAAGAGCTGACCCATCAAATTAGAATCGCGTCTAAAGTGCTGCTGAAAAGCACCGGGGTTTATAGCAGATCCATCAGTATTGAAGCTCAAATCATTGGCAGATCCACTGAAATAATGTAATTTCATCGCAAAAATTATCAAGTTATCGAACATTGTAATGATTCAACTTCATCACAAAATGTAAAATCAATGGAAATTATACCTAGAAGCACCAGCACCGGCACCGGCCCCGGCCCTAGAGACCGTCATCATTAGCAAATCATCATCCTTAACACCAAGGGCACTCACCAAATCATCATCCATCGAAAAGAATCTGTTGTTGCTGTATAGGCACACTTGTCTATTGAAAAGAGTAACACCCCAATTCCCATCGCGAATAAATAAAACATAATAAATCAGAGTAACTAAAAATTTATTTTTCCAACAGAAACAAGGATGTCACATTTAAATAAACAAAACATCATCCCTGCTCATAAATTTGATACATAGCATAAAATAGAATACCCTCAAAGGGGAAACTTTTTCCAACAAAAGGAAAGGTCAATTATGGAGTAAAGCGGAAAGATCCATAACTGACTTGTTTTACAAAATAAACTGTTTTAAACATCAAATTATTCATACAAAATATATCCTACAAATGTATACATATATAACATAATCGTTCCCCGACTCCCGTGCTACGTATCAGAGCAGACACCAAGACTTAAGCAAAGACCAAGATCTAACTCTTCCACTTGCCTCCACGCCTCTAAAGCTGACAATCTGCACTATGCCATAAAAAGCATATTCCAGCAGAAGGGTGAGAAATAACAACTATAACAAGATTGCATAATAATATGCCACAACACAAATAAATTCACATATATAATATTTCTCACCATATACATCACATACTAACACATATAGCATGTCACCAATACATAACATATTCCTAACAATCCAACCACATAGCATATAACGATTATACCAATATATTCACATTTCACACATAATGCACACCACAGTTATGACCTATGAAAACACACCACGACATCACATATCATATGTTTATACACAAAACATATTACTCACAACCAATGCATTTATCACCTATGCATAATAATTCACCAAAGCTATCACAAGCTCACACATAATCAATCCATTCATGATTTATGCAAATGCACAGAGACCAACACAACGACTCTATACAATGCATATACGGTACCGACTCAATCATCTCAAGTTCACTCAGGAACTCTGCTGGAACCATCGCTCGTTACATCACTGTAACTCCCCGTCGGGCATACGATGTTCCCCTGTCGCTCACACCCCACATGGGCACACGACGTTTATGGATCGCTCACACCCCACACGGGCACACGACCCGATCGCTCACACCCCACATGGGCACATGATCGTCTATAATCATCGCTCACACCCCACATGGGCACACGACGTTATAGCGGATTCCCTCTGGAACCAATCCGTCGCTCACACCCCACACGGGCACATGACGTTTAAGGATCGCTCACACCCCACATGGACACACGATCGCACAAGATGCATATCATGATGCTTGGAACACAAGAACTCATGACAATTAAATGCATCTTCACAAATCGACAATATGATTATCACATCATCATGTTCATGCATTGAAAACAATTCAAACAATGCATTTCATCACATACCACATACTGACACATAATCTGATTGCTCACACCTTACCTAGGCACACAATCGTTTGTAATCATCGCTCACACCTCACATAGGCACACGACGTTACAACGGATTCTCATTAGAATCACTCAACACAAGAATGTACATCATTATGCTTCACATACAAAATGACTCAAGACATTCTTGAAATGCATACATATTCACAATATATTCATGCATTCATCTCATACAATCACAATTCAACCATATGAATTAATCAACATCATATAGATAGCACAAAAGACCCATATTTGTATGACGATAACATATCACGTCGAACACCAACAAACACAACAAAACCGACAAAACCAATTATCATCCCCTACCAAATATTCTTAGCTAACACATGGTATCACATCACCATTTAATAGCATATCAGGTTATCTATCTATGGCCTCAAGTCCCACATCAATCGGACTCGCGATTCGGGAGTTATGGTGGAAACATAAACCGCACTTTTCACACATACATCACTTTTCCATATTTTCTTATCAATCCATGGCTTAAACATATGATCCTATTCCACTATCCAAAAGAGCATTGAAAGAGCTTTCCAACGCATCCGACCGTGCCTCAATCCGATTTACGGATCAAAAGTTATGAATTTTTGAAAATAATATTTTTCTGAAACTTACAGTGGTAACCGGTTAGCAGATATGCTGTAACCGGTTACTGGCTAGAAACAGCCCAGAAACGTCATTTTTCAAAGGGTAACCGGTTAGCACATATGCTGTAACCGGTTACTGCGTACCAGAACCCAAAAAATCACATTTTTCTTCATTCTAAACCATTCTAACACATACCTAAACATATTGGGACATCAAAACAATTATGAAAGTTTCAATCCACATATAACCCGACTATTCTACGCGAACTATTCCGCATTCTAACCGTAAAAACATCGATTTCTATCAATCGCTCCTAATTCTAATCGATAAGAAAAGTCGTAAAACAACCAAAACAATTACAACAAACAACACATATACATACACAAGCAAGATATAATTGAAATTTCTCACCCTTACCCGATTATTCGCGCTTGAAACGGAGTTATGTCAATTTTCCTCTTTTTCCTCTTCTCCCTTTATTTCCTCTCTTTTCTCTTCTCTTCTCTTTCTCTTCTTCTTCTTTCTTTTCTCTCTTTCTCTCTCTCTCTCTCTCTCTCTCTCTCTCTCTCTCTCTCTCTATTTATATAAAACATAAAACTTACCCAAGCAAAATACCAAAATACCCCTCAGCTCAATTATCTCCTAAACGCTCTCAAAATGCGATAAAACATAAACAATGATGAAAAATAACATTTTGGAAAATAAAAGTCAATAATAAAATAATATAAAACCAAAACCAATTAAATCTACTCTATTAAATAAATCTAACAAAACTGGGGCGTTACAATTCTCCCCCACTTAGACATTTTCGTCCTCGAAAATATAATCGATACGAACAACTCCGGACATGACTCTCGCATCCGACTAGCAAACCAACATGCCAACAAAAGGCACACCACGAATAAGACAAACTGACAAACCACCTTGCTAACAGCAGATACAACAACGACACGACAACGACGACAACAACAACGACAAGATGCAAAGCCCATACAATGCACTTGACGACCAACTCACAACTCAAGGAAAACCACGATACTAACACACAGGTTCACTCTAGAACCGAAACACAACAAGATCGTTACCCTACCATAGGTAACACTCCCCTAATTCCCCATCATAGGAATTAGCTACACACACTCGAACCATCACCATGGAAACGAGGCAACAACATAAACAAGAACACAAGTTCCACGACTCAACATCATTTCAACAACCTCGACCAAACCAGGATATCAAACATCCTTGTCACACAACAAATCACTAAAATGCTATGCTCCACCAATCGAACATAAAACCAAACATCCATCTATATAGTAGCCCATGAATAATATTTAAACCCTTCACCTAACACTTCCATTCTGAAACGTCCAATGGTCTCACCATTCCTACATGTTCTCAATGTTCAACCTATGAACTCTTACAAGTCCCACACGTAAATACAAAATGTGCCACCTCACGCTTCCGCTGCGCACTCTGATTACTCGCAACCATCAAAACTACCATGTATAAAAACTTCCAACTTTACTCATCACGCACGACATTAACTTTACCAATAGGATAATCTGAGCCAAATTCATAACTCGTCACGGATTTTAACCATCCTCGCTGTCTCACCCTCTATTCCTTCAGACCAAACCAGTACTCCATATCCTTGTGATTACCAAACACTTCGAATCTATAACCACAAAGATAATACCTCCAAATATTCCAACACAATACAACCGCGACCAAATCCAAACCCAAAAGAGTATAAATCCTTTTATAATTCCTCAATTGTCATAAAGCATAAGCCACGACTTTACCCTCTTGCAAGTTAACTGAGATAACAAACGTACGAACTTAGCAAAGTCTTCCATAGCCTGTTGTAACAACCAACTGAGCCCGAAAGTTTCTAATCTCCTTAACCGACTTCGGAGCCTCTCATATAGAACTACATCTACTTCCGATGGATCTATAACAATACCATCATCGGAAATAACATATCTAAGAAAACTAACCTTTTCAACCAAAATATTCACTTGAATAACTTAGCATGAAACTTCGTCTCTTTTCAACGCTTGTAATCCAATTCTCAAACACTTTACCTGTTCCTCCTCGGAGTTTATAACCGATCCGAATATCCTCGATCAAAACCACTACGAACTTATCCAAATAAATATGGAAGATACGATTCCTCTACTCCACAAACATTCCAGACACATTACTAACACCGAATAACATCACTGAGCATTGTAATGCCCAACCAAACCAACCCTCATCCAAACTTGTCCAGACTTACATACAAGGTTAATCGAGTAAATAACAACCTATTTCGATGATAACAAACATAACCAGTCACATAAAATCGATCAAAGCCTCAACTCACACAATTCACCACTCTTATCAAACATTCCAAACAGTCGTAATTCCAATCAAACTCAACCAAACCATTCCAATCATCTATTCTTGAAAGTGGACACTTATTCTCATTCGTTACCTTACTCAACTGTCAGTAATCCATACATAATTTCTTCTCTTGACAGTCCAGATTCCATAAATCCCAACATGTAGCAACCACCAACCAAAAAGAACTCTCAAATATTACATCCACACCTAAGGGTCTTCTCAAGATTTCCAGAACACTATCATCACAAACATGACCAACCTCTGAGTTTCACTTCCTAAAATTTCTTCTACTTACTTAGCAGATCCAAACCTCAAATCCTTACCTTCGTCCAATTTGAGTTCACACTCTACTCTCTGAAAACAACCACTAACGATACCCAATCGTTTTCTCTCAATGACTTCCCAACTGGACCAACATATCAAAACCTCTAATCCATTTCATCCTTCGGTATTAGAATCTTCATCGATTTAACAAAATAATCCGTAACCATTTCCTTAAATTCCAAACAATTCATTGCACACACTATCCAAGCCGGAAAGACACGCCTATTCCATCCAACATAATTTTCGTATACTATCAACAAGAGATTAAGGGTGATCAGTTCCTCAATTTGTCAATAGACAGCCGACAATCATGATGGGGCATAAACCATCTTTACCAAACTATAATAGCATTCCTTACATCCTGCGCACAAAATTACCTAAGGCACAAATCCTTAGTTGACATAAACCTTACCTCCGCATTCCCTTCGGAACCGGGAACAACACTGTCCAAACAACACTTACAATCTTGCAATTCACAACACACTGAGCCAACGCTCCACACCTGAAGCAACTTGGAGAAGTACCAGCTTCTCCCCCACTTATCTCATTCTCAATCCAAAAAACAAAGGATTAGAAGACCAGAAAGCACTGACAGTGTTCCACACACATATCACATACTAAGGGACAAACAACACCGACAGTATTTAACTGTCACACCAACTGACTCAACAACTTGGCCGGACGGACCGACCTGCTCTGATACCACTTAATGTAACACCCCAATTCCCATCGCGAATAAATAAAACATAATAAATCAAAGTAACTAAAAATTTATTTTTCCAACAGAAACAAGGATGTCACATTTAAATAAACAAAACATCATCCCTGCTCATAAATTTGATACATAGCATAAAATAGAATACCCTCAAAGGGGAAACTTTTTCCAACAAAAGGAAAGGTCAATTATGGAGTAAAGCGGAAAGATCCATAACTGACTTGTTTTACAAAATAAACTGTTTTAAACATCAAATTATTCATACAAAATATATCCTACAAATATATACATATATAACATAATCGTTCCCCGACTCCCGTGCTACGTATCAGAGCAGACACCAAGACTTAAGCAAAGACGAAGATCTAACTCTTCCACTTGCCTCCACGCCTCTAAAGCTGACAATCTGCACTATGCCATAAAAAGCATATTCCAGCAGAAGGGTGAGAAATAACAACTATAACAAGATTGCATAATAATATGCCACAACACAAATAAATTCACATATATAATATTTCTCACCACATACGTCACATACTAACACATATAGCATGTCACCAATACATAACATATTCCTAACAATCCAACCACATAGCATATAACGATTATACCAATATATTCACATTTCACACATAATGCACACCACAGTTATGACCTATGAAAACACACCACGACATCACATATCATATGTTTATACACAAAACATATTACTCACAACCAATGCATTTATCACCTATGCATAATAATTCACTAAAGCTATCACAAGCTCACACATAATCAATCCATTCATGATTTATGCAAATGCACAGAGACCGACACAACGACTCTATGCAATGCATATGCGGTACCGACTCAATCATCTCAAGTTCACTTAGGAACTCTGCTGGAACCATCGCTCGTTACATCACTGTAACTCCCCGTCGGGCATACGATGTTCCCCCGTCGCTCACACCCCACATGGGCACACGACGTTTATGGATCGCTCACACCCCACACGAGCACACGACCCGATCGCTCACACCCCACATGGGCACACGATCGTCTATAATCATCGCTCACACCCCCCATGGGCACACGACGTTATAGAGGATTCCCTCTGGAACCAATCCGTCGCTCACACCCCACACGGGCACACGATGTTTAAGGATCGCTCACACCCCACATGGGCACACGATCGCACAAGATGCATATCATGATGCTTGGAACACAAGAACTCATGACAATCAAATGCATCTTCACAAATCGACAATATGATTATCACATCATCATGTTCATGCATTGAAAACAATTCAAACAATGCATTTCATCACATACCATATATCGACACATAATCCGATTGCTCACACCTTACCTAGGCACACAATCGTTTGTAATCATCGCTCACACCTCACATAGGCACACGACGTTACAACGGATTCTCATTAGAATCACTCAACACAAGAATGTACATCATTATGCTTCACATACAAAATGACTCAAGACATTCTTGAAATGCATACATATTCACAATATATTCATGCATTCATCTCATACAATCACAATTCAACCATATGAATTAATCAACATCATATAGATAGCACAACAGACCCACATTTGTATGACGATAACATATCACGTCGAAGACCAACAAACACAACAAAACCTACAAAACCACTAATCATCCCCTACCAAATATTCTTAGCTAACACATCGTATCACATCACCATTTAATAGCATATCAGGTTATCTATCTATGGCCTCAAGTCCCACATCAATCGGACTCGCGATTCGGGAGTTATGGTGGAAACATAAACCACACTTTTCACACATACATCACTTTTCCATATTTTCTTATCAATCAATGGCTTAAACATATGATCCTATTCCACTATCCAAAAGAGCATTGAAATAGCTTTCCAACGCATCCGACCGTGCCTCAATCCGATTTACGGATCAAAAGTTATGAATTTTTAAAAATAATATTTTTCTGAAACTTACAGTGGTAATCGGTTAGCAGATATGCTGTAACCGGTTACTGGCTAGAAACAGCCCAGAAACGTCATTTTTCAAAGGGTAACCGGTTAGCACATATGCTGTAACCGGTTACTGCGTACCAGAACCCAAAAAATCACATTTTCTTCATTCTAAACCATTCTAACACATACCTAAACATATTGGGACATCAAAACAATTATGAAAGGTTCAATCCACATATAACCCGACTATTCTACGCGAACTATTCCGCATTCTAACCGTGAAAACATCGATTTCTATCAATCGCTCCTAATTCTAATCGATAAGAAAAGTCGTAAAACAACCAAAACAATTACAACAAGCAACACATATACATACACAAGCAAGATATAATTGAAACTTCTCACCCTTACCCGATTATTCGCGCTTGAAACGGAGTTATGTCAATTTTCCTCTTTTTCCTCTTCTCCCTTTCTTTCCTCTCTTTTCTCTTCTCTTCTCTTTCTCTTCTTCTTCTTTCTTTTCTCTCTCTCTCTCTCTCTCTCTCTCTCTCTCTCTCTCTCTCTCTCTCTCTCTCTCTCTATTTATATAAAACATAAAACTTACCCAAGCAAAATACCAAAATACCCCTCAGCTCAATTATCTCCTAAACGCTCTCAAAATGCGATAAAACATAAACAATGATGAAAAATAACATTTTGGCAAATAAAAGTCAATAATAAAATATTATAAAACCAAAACCAATTAAATCTACTCTATTAAATAAATCTAACAAAACCGGGGCGTTACAAGAAGCACAACAAAAACACAATTAACAAAATTAACCCTAAAAATTCACATATTAAAACCGTATCAGGTCCAAATCAACAACCAATATGATGAAATGGGAATTTTTTTTATTTCTAGGTTTTGATAATAATGATAATCGAATGACCCACAATTTCAAACAACATTAAACTTAACCAAAGATAAACTTTTTAATCCAAAAGTTAAAATTTTAGCGAGAAAAACGATATGTGTGAGGATGGTTGCTTCAAGCTTTTGTGAAGAAGGCTCATGGTTCTTGGAAGTCATCAAACCATATAGAAGCTCTGCTATCTCAATCTCCATGTCTGATGTAGAGGATTTAGATCTATTAGCAATATCTCCAATCGCTTTCTGCAACAAAACATACACATGAAAATTGAAAACTCTTATAATTTTAATTCAAACACATTAAAAAAAAAGGAAAAAAAAAACTTGGAATAGACCATCTTCTGCTTAGAAGAAACATTCAAAGAAGGCAAGGCCGGAGAAAGTGAATGAATGAAATTGAAGAAAGAGGGCTTGCCGGAGAAAGCACTAACCTGTCTAAAGCGAGCTTGCCGGAGAAAGCACTAACCTTGCCGGAGAAAGAGGGCTTGGCGTGATAGCAGAAGAGAGAAACAGAGGCGAGGCAGTGGAGTAGGGTTTGATGGGATGAGAGGTGAGAGAAAACAGGAGAGAGACAAGGAAGTGTGTGAAATGAAAATACACATTTGAATTCAGAGAGAGGGAAAGCAATTTTTTTTAGGGTAGCCAAAGGATGAATGACAAATGGCATGTTAGGAGATTGGAAATGTGTTGAATTGCTGTGTTACTTTTTTGCCCTTGTGTTAGTGTAATTTAATTTTGTGGAAAGGGCACAAATGGAAAACCAATGCACTTATTTGTAATTGCTTTATAGTAGATGTCGATGCGAGTATTTAAGGCCAAAAGTAATTTGCATACCATTTATAACCTCCTGCTTTAAACTCTTCTGAGACACAATTTTCAATGGATGCCATAGAAAGTAATGAGAAGGAATGAATTTTGAATGTGTAATGACTTGGTGGAGCTTTTCTTCATATAAGAAAATATATAGATTATCAAAAAATTAGTTAATTAAAAGAATCCAAAACAAACAAGTGTAAATTGTTATGAATCACCTTTCATGGGTGTGGTAGACAACACCTGAACAATAAATTTCATCTCCGTGATTGACTTGGTAGGCATTCTAGGGAAGAAGTAAGGAAGGGTTTTATTTTGATTTTGGTGTTTTCTTAAAGATTCAAACCTTCACTGATTCTGTATAATATATTCAGTTTTATGTTGTTGCCAAGGAAGGGATTGTTTGTGATTTATTTGGTTATGTTAACTTAGAGTACAGAGGCACTGAAAACTGTTGTTTTATTGATTGATGCCATAAAGAAATAACAAGGATTGCAAATGCTAAATAGAACTTAGAACCACTAACAATATATTCCTAAAATTCAGCACCCACTACTAACTCAATCAAATATCCCTAAAGACTAGGACAAACTCAAAACAAATCAGTTACAAACATAAATAATATAATAAATTAATATTTCTAATATTCTCCCTTAAACGAAAAGTTTTCAAACATTCAGTTTATCACACACTCCCAATAATGCCCTGAGTTTCTGAAATATAACCACCCTCCATGGCTTTGTCATTATATCAGCAAATTGATCTTCACTTCTGCAGTAGTGAAGCTCAATTACTCCATCCTTTGTGAGATTCCGGATAAAATGAAATTTCACGTCTATGCGCTTGCTTCTTCCATGTAAAATAGGATTTTTGGTCAGCTTGATAGCTGAACCGTTGTCGCAGTAAATTGCAGTAGCATCAACTTCCCTTTCCTACACAAAATTCAGCCCTTCAAGAATCCTCCTAAGCCAAATTGCTTGGCAAGCACATGCTATTGCAGCAACATATTCTGCTTCGGTAGTTGATAGAGTGACTATATTTGGTTTCTTTGAAGACCATGAGCTATCTTCAAGGAACGCCAATTGGAGTATCCATGGATAATACACGTTTGGCTCTTGCATCAATCGGTAAGCTCATGTTTGCTCAATTCTCTGAGCTTGTCAATGATTTTTACAACAACGGTATGCCTTCAAATCTCTCTGCTAGTAGAAATCCTAGCTTGGATTACGGTTTTAAAGGATCTGAAATCGCCATGGCTACTTATTGTTCCGAGTTACAATACCTTAGAAATCCGGTCACAACTCATGTTTAAAGTGCCGAGCAACACAACCAAGATATCAACTCCTTGGGTTAGATTTCCTCTAGGAAAACATATGAAGCCGATGAGATCCTTCAACTCATGTCTTCCACATTCTTGATTGCACTTTGCCAAGCTATTGACTTAAGACATTTGGAAGAGAGCTTGAAAAACTCAGTAAAGAACATTGTAAGCCAAGTTGCTAAACGGACCCTTACAACTGGTGTGAAAAGAGAACTCCATCCTTCAAAGTTTTGTGAAAAGGACTTGTTGAAAGTGGTTGATAGGGAGCATGTGTTTGCCTATATTGATGATGCTTGTAGTGCTACATATCCGTTGATGCAAAAACTAAGGCAAGTGTTAGTGGATCATGCATTAGTAAATGGAGAAAGTGAGAAGAATTTTGTTATGAAAAACGATACCTTGAAACAAAATATTAACGGTTTCTTTATGGGCAAGAAACATGTTACACCCCCTTTCTATACCCCCAAATAATCACATAATCATTTAGGCACATATTAAAAATTTCGTCAGAGTATAATTATAAACATAGTATAAAAGAGGTATGTCACATAATACATGAAATTAAAACATTCAACACCTGCTCAACAATTGATATGCAACAGTGGGGTAACTTTGCAACAGAGGAACTTAGTCCTTACACCCACATCTCAATATCTAGAATAAAAGCGGAAAATCTAAACATTGAATAACATCAAACATATATATACATATATGGATATATCATCAAGTATTATCCACCAACATAATTCATGTTTACATAAACATTCATCCACAAGATACATGTACAAATGTATCACAAAAGAATCATAATCATCCTAGCTACCCGGTGCTACATATCAGAGCCAACCGACCAAAAGAATGAAGACACGCTTCACATAAAGACCACCAGCATACCTACTCTGCAATGCCTCATAGAGCATCATAAAACAGCAGAAGGGTGAGAAACACAATTATAATATAAATGTATATAATTATATATCTTAGTATAAAAATACACATATTCTACGTTCTCACCACAGTTCATCACAACCCGCTCATATACATCACAATGTATATATATACAGAACCAAGCATATTCATCATGCATACTTTCACAATTCTCATCATTCCACATAAACATACATATTCATGTTTATTCATCAATTCTCAATTATAAAGATGATAAATGCAAATCATAGAGACCGACTCACGACTCTATGCAAATGCAATGCGGTACCGACTCAATTATCTCAAGTTCACTCAGGAACTTATTGGAACCATCGCTCGTTACCAATGTAACTCCCCGTCGGGCCTACGATGTTCACCCATTGCTCACACCTCACATAGGCACACAATGTTTATGGATTGCTCACACCTCACCTAGGTACACAATCCGATTGCTCACACCTCACCTAGGCACACAATCGTCTGTAATCATCGCTCACACCCCACACGGGCACACGACGTTACAACGGGTTCTCATTAGAATCCCTCAACACAAGAATGCACATCATTATGCTTCATATGCAAAATGACTCAAGACAGTCTTGAAATGCATACATATTCACAATATATTCATGCATTCATCTCATACAATCACATACAATCTATATACATTCACATCAATGCACTATTGTATGATTCACATCCAAAACACACATTCAAAACGGTAAAAGTCGTTAAATAACACTATTCCCGATTTTTCAACTTATTTAATCCGTCAACAATCTCAAAACCATCATCACAAGCAAGAACAATTTATAAGCTTTCCAACGATATAAATAATGCTTAAATCGGAATTACAGTCCAAGAGTTATGAATTTTAAAAGAAAAGAAAATTATATATAAAAAAAAACAAAAGCGCCCGGCGACAGGAACATTTCGCCCGGCGACGCTTCAATTTCGCCTTCACTTCGCCCGGCGAAGCAGGGGCGAAGGAAAACCCCAAAAACGTGAACAAAACCAGTAGCATGACACCCTCTCGCCTCTCAATTTCGCCCGGCGACGCAGGGGCCAAAATCACGCGTCGCCCGGCGCTCTGGGCATTTCGCCCGGTGATTCAACCAGACAGCCATACCCAGCAGCGTGGCTTCTTCATCAAAAACCCCCATTTCTCATTTTTCTCACCTTTGATCATTCCCAATAGCAAAACCAAGCATAGTTATGGATCATACACATATAGAGATCAGTCTAAACACATCTTTATCGATTTTTAACCGTTAAAAACACCGATTCCACAAATCGACCTAAAACTCACATATAACTCAAAACTCTACCAAACACCATTTTTCAACCACAACAGTCATACATAATCACACACATGTATAGAATAATCGAGTTTCAAACCCTTACCCGATTAAATCGATTCCTAGAAGTTGATTTTCTTGATTTTCCTCTTTTCCTTCTCTTTTCTCCTCTTCCTCTTTCTTTCTCTCCTTTTTCTCTCTATTTTTCCTTTCTATCTATTTCTCTCCTATTTCCTCTTCTTATCTCTTTTTCTTTTCTATTTTCTTTTTACTCAAATTCAAATTAATTCATTTTCTCACACAATTATATTTCCACTAAATTTTCTAACTTAACATTAATTGAGAAATGTCCAAAATACCCTCCATTCTAATTTCCCCGAAAACTCTCAAAAACGGTAAAATATCATAACATGTCAACACAGCATATTAACACACCAATTTCACAAATAAAATAATTTATCACACAATTAAAATAAAAGACTCAACAAAATGGGAAAAATCGGAATCGGGGCGTTACAACCCTCCCCCACTTTAGAAATTTTCGTCCTCGAAAATATTACCTGATTCAAACAACTCCGGATACGACTCCCGCGTCCTACTCTCTAGTTTCCAAGTCATATTGCCTCCCGCAGCGCTTCCCCACGCTACCTTCACAAGTGCAATATCCTTGTCTCTTAGCTTCTTAACTTCATGGTCCAAAATTCTAATCGGTAAAGCTTCAACCGTAAGGTTATCTCTCACTTCAACCTCGTCCATAGGAATAACATGTGACGGATCTGGAACATACTTCCGAAGTTGCGAAACATGGAATACATCATGCAAATTCGAAAGATTCGGAGGCAACGCCACACGGTAAGCCACAACACCAACTCGTGCAAAAATTTGATACGGACCAATAAAACGGGAAGTCAACTTCTTCGACTTCAAAGCACGACCCACACCCGTAACCGGTGTAACTCTCAAAAACACATGGTCGCCTTCTTGAAACTCAAGATCTTTTCTTCTCTTGTCATGATAGCTCTTTTGTCTACTTTGAGAAGCTTTCATCTTCTCACGGATAAACTTCACTTTCTCCGTCGTTTGTTGTACCATCTCCGGTCCAACTATCGTCCTCTCACCGGTTTCATGCCAACACAAAGGTGTTCGACATCTCCGACCATACAAAGCCTCAAATTGTGTCATACTTATACTTGAATGAAAACTATTATTGTAGGTGAACTCAATCAACGCCAAATAACTATCCCAAGCACCACCTTGCTCAAGCACACAAGCACGCAATAAATCTTCCAACGATTGAATTGTCCTCTCGTTTGACCATCCGTTTGCGGATGATAAACCGAACTCAATCTTAGCTTAGAACCCAAAGCCTTTTGTAAACTCTCCCAAAACCTCGATGTGAATCTAGGATCTCTATCCGATACAATACTCTTAGGAACTCCATGTAACTTCACAACCGCAAGAATATAAATCTCGGCTAACCTCTCCAAAGGATAACTAATATCAATCGGAATGAAGTGTGCAGATTTAGTAAACCTATCAACGATTACCCAAATAGCATTATGACCTCTTTGCGTATTTGGCAATCCCGTAACAAAATCCATCGATATACTATCCCATTTCCACTCCGGAATGTCCAACGGTTGCATCAATCCACTAGGCTTTTGATGTTCCACCTTAGACTTTTGACAAGTTAAGCATGCATACACAAATTGAGCCACATCTCTCTTTAACCCGGACCACCAAAAGATTTTCTTCAAATCTTGATACATTTTATTAGCTCCCGGATGAATACTTAAGTTACTTCGGTGTCCTTCTTCCAATATCATCTTTTTCAACTCCGCATCATCGGGAATACACATACGACCACGAAATCTCAAAACTCCAAAATTATCAACCTTGAAATCCTCATTCTCATTCATCATCAAATCAACGAACTTCAAATCCAACTTTTGCTTTTCACATATGGTTGCAAGAAAATCATTCGTAACATGTAGCATACCAAGTCTCACACTTCTCGGCGTCATTTCACAAACCAAACTCAAGTCCCTAAAATTCTCCAAAAGTTCCCATTCTCTTATCATCAATGCGGACATATGTAACGACTTCCGACTCAAAGCATCGGCCACCACGTTTGCCTTACCCGGATGTTAATTCAAACCAAAATCATAATCCTTCAAAAGCTCTAACCACCTTCTTTGTCTCATGTTCAATTCTTTTGGATCAAATAAATATTTCAAGCTCTTCTGATCACTAAAAACTTCAAATCTCGCACCATAAAGATAGTGCCTCCAAATTTTCAGAACAAACACCACGGCCGCCAACTCTAAGTCATGTGTAGGATAATTCTTTTCATGCACTCTCAGTTGTCTTGAAGCATAAGCCACAACTTTTCCATCTTGCATCAAAACACCACCTAAACCAACCAATGAAGCATCACAATACACAACAAATGGTTCCGTCGGATTTGGCAAAATCAAGATCGGAGCCGTTGTCAACCTTCTTTTTAGCTCATTGAAACTCCCTTCACAATGAATATCCCAAATGAAAGCCTTTCCTTTACAAGTCAATTGCGTTAACGGAAGTGCCAACTTCGAAAATCCCTCAATAAACCTCCGATAATAACCCGCCAAGCCTAAACAGCTTCGAATTTCCGTAACCGATCTAGGAGCCTCCCATTGCATCACCGCATCAATCTTGGATGGATCAACACTAATACCACTACCGGAAATAATATGTCCAAGAAAACTTACTTCCGACAACCAAAATTCACATTTCGACAACTTAGCATACAATCGTTTCTCTTTCAAAATTTGTAACACAATCCTCAAATGCTCTTCATGCTCCTCTTGAGACTTAGAATAAATCAAAACATCGTCGATGAACACAACCACAAAACGATCTAACTGTTCATGAAAAATACGATTCATGTATTCCATAAACACACCCGGCGCATTAGAAACCCCGAATGGCATCACGGAATATTCGTAATGGCCATACCGTGTCCTAAAGGCCGTCTTTTGAATATCCTCTTCTTTAACACGAATCTGGTGATATCCCGATCTCAAATCAATCTTGCTAAAAACACGCGCACCAACCAATTGGTCCATCAAATCATCGATCCTTGGAAGCGGATACTTGTTCTTAATTGTCACCTTGTTCAATTGTCGATAATCAATGCATAACCGCATACTCCCATCCTTCTTCTTTACCAACAATACCGGAGCACCCCAAGGAGAAACACTTGGTCTTACAAATCTCTTGTCCAACAAGTCATTCAGTTGCTTTTTCAATTCCACCAACTCCGATGCCGACATATGATACGGTGTCATCGAAACCGGTCTAGTACCAGGAACTAGATCAATAGAAAACTCAACTTCTCTTTCCGGCGGTACATCCGTAATATCCTCCGGAAACACTTCTGGAAAATCACACACCACTGGGAACACATCGAGCTCAACCTTACTCTCCACCGACAATGATGCAAACAAACCGAACAATTGAGCTTCGTCCGCTAGAAGTTTCTTCAACTCTTTAGTGGATAGGAAACTCTCATCTTCATCATCTTCCAAAGAAGGAAACCTCACTAACTTGTGATAGCAATCTATATGAACTCGATTAAATCACAACCAGTTCATACCCAAGATTACATCCAAACCTTCCAACGGCAAACACACTAAATCCATCTCGAAGTCTTTACCATAAATGGTCAAAGGACAACTCACACAAACCAAAGAAGTAGTCATTGACCCCATCGCTGGAGTATCAATAACCATCTTACCATCCATCACAGACAACACAAGATTCAAACACTTCGCGCACTCAGACGAAACAAACGAATGAGTCGCTCCCGTATCAATAATAGCAACTAAAGGAGTACTATTAATAAAACATGTACCTTTAATCAAACGGTCTGCACTAGTAGTGTCCTTTCCCGCTAATGCAAACACCTTTCGGCCCGCTTGAGCTTGTTTCGGCTTATTACACTTAGTACTAATGTGACCCACTTCTCCACAATTATAGCACTTCACCATATTCCTTCTACAATCGGTAGTAGCATGCCCAAGGCCTCCACAGTTAGAACATTTCACCACGGTCTTCCTACACTCAAATGATTTATGACCCATTTCACCACACTTGTAACACTTAATGGAACCAGACCCTCCTCCTCCAGATCTCTTCTCAAAGTTTCCCCTATGCTTGCCCTTATCAACGGGTGTCACATAAGGCCCACTTCTAGCTTGTTGCTTTCCCTTCCTCTCATTCAAACTCTTGTAATGTGTAGAACGAGCCTTGCTATCTTCCTCGAAGATTCTACAACATTCCGTCAAATCCGTAAACCTTCTTATCTTTTGATATCCCACAGCTTGTTTAATCTCGGGACGCAAACCATTCTCATACTTAATACACTTTGATACTCAGCAGTAATCGCAGCATAGTGAGGATGGAATTGAACCAACTCCACAAACTTAGCAGTATAGTCCACCACGGACATACTACCTTGTTTCAGTTCAAGGAACTCCATCTCCTTCTTCCCTTTCACACTTTCAGGGTAATACTTCCTCAAGAACTCGGTACGAAGTAAATCCCAAGTTATCTCCTCATCATCCACCTCAAGAACTTGACGCATACCGACCCACCAATCGTCGGCTTCTTCCTTCAGCATGTGAGACCCAAGTCTCACCTTGTTCTCCTCCACACAGCCCATAACTCTGAAGACCCTTTCAATCTCTTTCAACCAACTTTGAGCACCATCGGGATCAAATCTTCCTTTGAAGACCGGTGGTTGATTCTTCCTGAACTCGTCATTAGCATTCACGTTCGGCGCACCTTGCCCCGCCCTAGCCATTGCTTCCAAAGCAGCAGCCATCGCATTGTCGTTTCTACCAGCCATATTCTGATCATTCCCAAAAATGACAACAAGGTTAAACAACAGTTCAACCATCACAACAACAAGACAGACACAACTGACTCAACACTGGCTCTGATACCACTTATTGTAACACCCCCTTTCTATACCCCCAAATAATCACATAATCATTTAGGCACATATTAAAAATTTCGTCAGAGTATAATTATAAACATAGTATAAAAGAGGTATGTCACATAATACATGAAATTAAAACATTCAACACCTGCTCAACAATTGATATGCAATAGTGGGGTAACTTTGCAACAGAGGAACTTAGTCCTTACACCCACATCTCAATATCTAGAATAAAAGTGGAAAATCTAAACATTGAATAACATCAAACATATATATATACATATATGGATATATCATCAAGTATTATCCACCAACATAATTCATGTTTACATAAACATTCATCCACAAGATACATGTACAAATGTATCACAAAAGAATCATAATCATCCTAGCTACCCGGTGCTACATATCAGAGCCAACCGACCAAAAGAATGAAGACACGCTTCACATAAAGACCACCAGCATACCTACTCTGCAATGCCTCATAGAGCATCATAAAACAGCAGAAGAGTGAGAAACACAATTATAATATAAATGTATATAATTATATATCTTAGCATAAAAATACACATATTCTACGTTCTCACCACAGTTCATCACAACCCGCTCATATACATCACAATGTATATATATACAGAACCAAGCATATTCATCATGCATACTTTCACAATTCTCATCATTCCACATAAACATACATATTCATGTTTATTCATCAATTCTCAATTATAAAGATGATAAATGAAAATCATAGAGACCGACTCACGACTCTATGCAAATGCAATGCGGTACCGACTCAATCATCTCAAGTTCACTCAGGAACTTATTGGAACTATCGCTCGTTACCAATGTAACTCCCCGTCGGGCCTACGATGTTCACCCATTGCTCACACCTCACATAGGCACACAATGTTTATGGATTGCTCACACCTCACCTAGGCACACAATCCGATTGCTCACACCTCACCTAGGCACACAATCGTCTGTAATCATCGCTCACACCCCACACGGGCACACGATGTTACAACGGGTTCTCATTAGAATCCCTCAACACAAGAATGCACATCATTATGCTTCACATGCAAAATGACTCAAGACAGTCTTGAAATGCATACATATTCACAATATATTCATGCATTCATCTCATACAATCACATACAATCTATATACATTCACATCAATGCACTATTGTATGATTCACATCCAAAACACACATTCAAAACGGTAAAAGTCGTTAAATAACACTATTCCCAATTTTTCAACTTATTTAATCGGTCAACAATCTCAAAACCATCATCACAAGCAAGAACAATTTATAAGCTTTCCAACGATATAAATAATGCTTAAATCGGAATTACGGCCCAAGAGTTATGAATTTTAAAAGAAAAGAAAATTATATATAAAAAAAAACAAAAGTGCCCGGCGACAGGAACATTTCGCCCGGCGACGCTTCAATTTCGCCTTCACTTCGCCCGGCGAAGCAGAGGCGAAGGAAAACCCCAAAAACGTGAACAAAACCAGTAGCATGACACCCTCTCGCCTCTCAATTTCGCCTGGCGACGCAGGGGCCAAAATCACGCGTCGCCCGGCGCTCTGGGCATTTCGCCCGGCGATTCACACCAGACAGCCATACCCAGCAGCGTGGCTTCTTCATCAAAAGCCCCCCATTTCTCATTTTTATCACCTTTGACCATTCCCAACAGCAAAACCAAGCATAGTTATGGATCATACACATATAGAGATCATTCTAAACACATCTTTATCGATTTTTAACCGTTAAAAACACCGATTCCACAAATCGACCTAAAACTCACATATAACTCAAAACTCTACCAAACACCATTTTTCAACCACAACAGTCATACATAATCACACACATGTATAGAATAATCGAGTTTCAAACCCTTACCCGATTAAATCGATTCCTAGAAGTTGATTTTCTTGATTTTCTTGATTTTCCTCTTTTCCTTCTCTTTTCTCCTCTTCCTCTTTCTTTCTCTCCTTTTTCTCTCTATTTTTCCTTTCTATCTCTTTCTCTCCTATTTCCTCTTCTTATCTCTTTTTCTTTTCTATTTTCTTTTTACTCAAATTCAAATTAATTCATTTTCTCACACAATTATATTTCCACTATATTTTCTAACTTAACATTAATTGAGAAATGTCCAAAATACCCTCTATTCTAATTTTCTCGAAAACTCTCAAAAACGGTAAAATATCATAACATGTCAACACAGCATATTAACACACCAATTTCACAAATAAAATAATTTATCACACAATTAAAATAAAAGACTCAACAAAATGGGAAAAATCGGAATCGGGGCGTTACAAAACACGCAAGGGTTAGGGTTAACCAGGAAAAAAAAGGAAAAACAATTGAAGCCCTATTAGGGTTCACAAAAGGAAAAGAGGAGAAGAATAGAGAATTTGTTAAATCATTAATAGGTTTAAGGATCACAAGTGAATACCAACAATTATCCTCTCTCAACCTAATAAGGTTTTGTCACACTTAGGAAGAGAGACTAATATGCTATTTATAATAAACCTAACATACTAAACTAATGGGCTTTTTAACAATTATCCATTACAAGCTAAATTGGGCCTTGTGTTATGGATCCATAACACAAGGCCCAATTCGATCTCTTACGTACTAGAACACAATTCGACTACAGCATGTAGGTCTTCGACAACAGCATATGAGCGGACTTCGATAGCATGCTAAAACTAGAGTTCGATCCAATATCTCACAAATTTGAACACATCAATCTTCCAAAAGACTGCAACTTTTGAGGATGAGTTGAAGACCCTTTTGCCAAAAGGGGTTGAAAATGCAAGGGCTGCACATGAGAATGGAAATCCTAGAGTTCCAAACAAGATCAATGGATGCAGATCTTATCCACTTTACAAGTTTGTGAGAGAAGAGTTAGGGACTGGTTTGCTAACAGGAGAAAATGTGATTTCACCAGGTGAGGAGTGTGACAAACTATTCACAACTATTTGCCAAGGAAAAGTCATTGATCCCCTTCTTAAATGCTTGGGAGACTGGAACGGTGCTCCTCTTCCTATTTGTTAATTTTATTTGTTTATTTTGAAAATTCTTACTTTGTATATGAAAGTGTAGCAACTATTACTAGGTTTATTATGCCTTTATCAAATTAATATGAAAAACATCAGTTCACTTTCCTCCAATGTCAAAGTGAAACTTGTAATTTACTTTTATAATAGAATTTCATCTGTTTGACATGGAATTTTTAGTCCATTTGTGCAACTATATAATACATTCATTAACTAGTCTTTGGCCAAGTAGGTAGTGGTTAGTTAATCAATAAAAATAAGTACGTGTTTCTTTTAAGATAAGAGTAACAAATTAACAGATTAGCATTTTCATCTAAAATAGATTAGCAGTATAGATGTGAAATTTTTTTACAGACTTTTGGAGATAAAATGTCTTGTATCCATCTCTATATTACTAGTATTGTACTGTCATGGTATAGTGATGATGTAAAACCAAAAGTATATGAATAATAAGTTACATTTTGAATTTGGTGGATGCAAAATGTAACTTATTATAAAGTATAAACTAATTCATGAGTAGCGAAATGAAAATCTAAATAAGTATATGAATAATTATATCTTTGCATGTGAGCATGTATACTTTTTTTTATCTTTGTTAGACAATCCTTAACTATGAATGAGTTTATTTAAAAAAAAAAGTATGTGTGTTTAACTTCTTCAAATTAGAACAGTTAAACAATGACTACTTGAATTCAGAGTTCTAATAAATTAGACACTTTTTCATATGGTGTTATATAGGTTTAGTAGCTTAATGTATTTTGTATATTTTGTATCTTACACGTGTATGGATAGCATTTGTCTATCCCCCTTACATTTATGTGGACTACTCTTTGTATATAAAAGCCAAAAACTCAATGTAACAGTTATTCATTGAATCTTAATGATAATCACTTTTTACTCTCCTTCTTCTCCTAACTGCATTGCTGATACAGTTAGAGTTTGTAACTTTCTGTTACAATCTGTCATTCATCTTCCTGAATTCGCCATTGTTAACATGGTATCACGAGCCTAATGATTCGGGCCACCCGCCATTTATATATGCGCACCAAACCAAAATAAAACTGCTGGGCACAAGGAGGTGTATTGGAAAAACCAAGTCCCAGACATCGATAATTCGGACCACCCACCGTTTATATCCACGCACCAAGCCCAATAGTGCTGGGCGTGAGGGGGTGTATTGGGAAAAACTCAAGTCCCACATTGGCTAAAGATAGGACTCATAAAGGGTTTATATAGAGTGACACCCCTCATCTTACCAGCCGATTTTGTAGGGATGAGTTAGGTCAAACTTTAATTCTTTATAAAAGGATTAATACTTGATTCTTGTCTAAGATTGGACCATGATTTTATTAATGTGGATAACCGATTTAATTTAATATGATTGTTGATAACAGAAACCTCACTTGCTATGGTAGGTCAAAATCACAAAAAACTAACCAGACGAAAGAGAAGAGTAATGAAAAGTATTTATGTTTCATTGAAGAATATTCTAGATAGCTTATACATTTTATGAGATTTTATGAATGAGTTACTTGCAAATGAGCACAGATCTCAGCAGGAATCCATAATCATAAATTGACATTGTTATATAATTACATCAATCAACTCTAGGTGTAAGTAATCCAACAACTAAAAGTTCAACTTCAAATATACAAGTATCTTCCACCAAAAACCCATTATTCGGATTTTTTAGTTTAGTCAAAGTCACCAGTTGTCTAGACCCCCACCCTAAATTTGAGCTGGAGAACTTGCCATAAACTGTAACAAAAATTAGATTTAAGTTAAAATAACAAGCTTAAAACTTGATTGAGATGCAACAATTGTTAAGAAAACATTTACAGGCATACATTTCCGTTGAACATGTTGGCCACTGATTTGGTCTTTGACACGAAGAGTGCGAGCCACAACAAGTTTAGTGTTAGCTGGAAGAGTTGAAGCATCCAAAACTAAAAATAATGAAACACAGGTACCCTTTCCTTCAACTACTCCATTAGGGTATAACAGAAGCTTCCTAGTAAAAACAAACAAATAACTTATATCAAAAGTTGATGTAATTTATCATTAGCGTTTATAGTTTAGGGTTTAGGGTTGATAAATGAGAAGAATTTCACTATTTACGTACCATTTATAGTCTCCAGCTACGAATGATTCAGACTCGTACTTGTCTAAATTTGCAGATGAAAATTTGCTAAATTTCCAGCTATGTGAAACTGTGGAAGATTCTTGTATCATTGATAAGCAGTCACCTTTATTGGTGGTCTTCACGATGAAAACCTCGGCTCCAAAAACACAATCATCGTCATTCTGATATCCATTTGAAGGGTCTAGAAATGTTTCAAGGTTGATGAATTTTGAGATACCCCATTCTCTTTTCATGACATGAAAACGCCTAATAGTTGCATCTGCATGAAGTGTATTATTTTACGAGGACTAAAAATTACTCAATTCTAATAAATTTAGTATTATATGTTTGATAAGTTTAATTGTATTACCTTGTGTTGTAACATATTCGTCGTCATTAAAATTGTATGCAGAAAAGTTTATAATCGCGTTGATTTCCCAATCATTAGGTAATGAAGTTGTGTCCATAAGCATCAAATAAATAGAAACATGACCTTGTCCATTTCCTTTTGTGTTCCCAGTTGGGTAAATAGATAGGCTCCTGCGCAATGGGCGATGTTCCGACACCAGACATATTTTTAATATAAAGTGTCGGTGCGAGTATTTAAGGCCAAAAATAATTTGCATACCATTTATAACCGCCTGCTTCAAACTCTTCTGAGACACATTTTTCAATGGAGGCCTTTGAAAGCAATGAGAAGGACTGAATTTTGAATGTGTAATGACTTGGTGGAGCTTTTCTTCCTATAAGAAAATATATAGATTATCAAAAAATCAGTTAATTAACAGAATCCAAAACAAATAAGCGTAAATTTTAAGTTACATGAATCACCTTTCATGGGTGTGGTAGACAACACGTGATCAGCAGTTTTCATCTCCGTGATTGATGTGGTAGGCATTCTAGGGAAGATTTTTATTCTGGATTTTGGTGTTTTCTTAAAGATTCTAACCTTCACTGATTCTGTATAATTTATTCAGAATTATGTTGTTAACAAGGAAGGGATTGTTTGTGATTTTATTTGGTTGTATTTGCACATTATATATAGCTTAATTAATGTTTATAGTTTTGATCAAATGATCACTTCATATGACACACAATCCTTTTCTTGTTGTGGCGGAAACGATAATGCGAAGTTATTTGAATGTTGCAGCAGAATCAAGTATACTTTTCTTCAATGCATTTTGAATATTTTCCTTGAACTTTGGCCATAATTGGATTTGCTTTCATTCTTTGCGTTTTGTTTGATTTATTAAGTTGTATTTACACAGAACTGAATTATATAGATAATTAAAAAAAATATCTAGGATTGTATCATGTTCTTCAAGTTCCCTTATATAAGACATCACTTTTGGCACAGACAATTATTTTTGCTGTATGGAAATGTATTGTGAATCCATAAAGTGAATATTGGGACGATTTGGACAAAGTTTCAACTGGGACACATGGAAAACAGATGAATTCCACTAATAGGCGGCAGGTCGAGTTAAACACCTCCATACAATTTATTCAGGTTCCAATATGGACCGGCTCTTGCTGGCAAGGAGATGTGGGAAACAATGGTGCCTAGCAATATTCAAATTTTCATTTGTAAGTGATTTCCAAAATATTATTTGTAAAGTTTGAATTTCAAAAATAATGAACCAGTGCCTTGCCATCAGACCAATGCAACTTTTGTTAAACAAAGTAAATGTCAAAAGGTTATATTGCTTCATTATTTCAAGTTCAAAATTTAAATTAAAAAGTGCATCTTTTCACCGAGTGATGCCAATTTCTTTATAAATAGGGACACTTGGAAAACAGAAAAAGGACAAAAAAAAAAAAAAAGTAATATTCAAATCCATTTTCACCATTTCAATTATTCTAAAATCATCACTTACTTCATTAATGTATGAGTGAAGTATAGGAAACAATTTTCTGTAAACTATTATCAAAAGATAAGATTAGTGTGATTGTGCAATTCACATTAAGGTATTCATAGTATTCTGAAGGGAATTCGTCGTTAATCCTTATTGCATCCAATATATAATAATTGGTAGGGACGAATTGAACCTAAAGGTTAGTGTGAAATTCACACGCTTTGAATTTTCAAGTGCAATCTTCATCAACCCCTTCTTTGTTCAAGTGCTGCTACATATTTCAAACAACCACAAGATCAAACAATCTTTAGGTTCAATTATTTTTTACTTATCAATGGCAGCATCACTCAAAGAAATGACATCCAACTTTGTGAAATTGGAAAAGTTTGATGGAGGCATCTAGTAGATCTCCCACTGGGATCAAAACTAATAGGTTGTAAATGGATCTTTAAAAGAAAAATGAAAGTCGATGGTACCATTGAAAAATTCAAAGCTAGACTTGTCGCTAAAGGGTATACACAAAAAGAAGGTATTGATTACTTTAATACGTATGCACCTGTTGCTAGAATTGCATCAATTAGAGTGCTTTTGGCACTTGCTTCCATCTATAAACTTGTAATCCATCAAATGGATGTTAAAACTGTTTTTCTAAATGGAGAGTTAGATGAAGAGGTGTATATGAAACAACCTGAAGGATTTGTCATCAAAGATCAAGAACATAAAGTGTGTAAATTAACCAAGTCTTTATATGGGTTAAAACAAGCACCCAAACAATGGCACCAAAAATTTGACCATGTTGTGTTAACCAATGGATACAAAATAAATGAATTTGACAAATGTATTTATAGTAAATTTAGCAAATGGAAAAGGTGTCATGATTTGTTTATATGTGGATGATATGTTACTCTTTGGCACTGATTTAAATGAGGTAGAAAAGACTAAACTTTCTTATCCAAAAATTTTGATATGAAAGACTTGGGTGAAGCAGATGTGATTTTAGGAATTAAAATCATAAGAGATGGTGAAAATATTAGTTTATCCCAATCTCACTACATCGAAAAGGTGCTTAAGAAATTTGATCACTTCAATTGTAAACCAGTTTCTATCCCATTTGATCAAAATGTTAATTTGCAGCCACATAAAGGATGTCCAGTGGCACAACTTGAATATTCAAAGGTAATCAGATGCTTGATGTACGGTATGACTTGTACCAGACCTGATATTGCATATGTTGTTGGTAGGTTAAGTCGGTATACAAGTAATCCAAGTAAAGACCATTGGCATGCTGTTAATAGAGTATTAAAATACTTGAAAGAGATAACTAACTATAGTTTAACTTATAATGGATATCCTTCAATTTTAGAGGGATATACAGATTCCAGTTGGGTAACATATGTAGAAGATCATGCCTCTACTAGTGGATGGATCTTCAATCTTGGTGGTGGTGCAGTTTCTTGGTATTCTAAGAAACCGACTTGCATTGCTGACTCCACTATGGCTGTAGAATTTATTGCTCTAGCTGCCGGGAGTAAAGAGGCTGAATGGCTAAGAAATTTATTGTATGAGATACCTATTTGGCCAAAGCCAATGGAACATGTATCCATACATTCTGATAGTCAGTCCACACTATCAAAAACATATAGCCAAGTATATAATGGAAAATCTAGACATATTGGTATAAGACATAGCTATGTGAAGGATTTAATTTCAAATGGAGTGTTAGTTTCTTGGATTGGCTGGAATTTTGGTAAAACAAAGGTTGTTCAATGTTTGATGTCATATGGGTGATGTCACAACATTGAGTCTTAACACTGGGCTGTGTTAAGAGTTAAGTTGGATGTCTGATGTCACAAGCGATGTTGTGACATTAGATCTGCAGAATTAATAACATCAGGTTTAGTGATGTTGTTAGGGTTTGCGTGTTAGCTGGAATTGTGGAGAGCTGTTAGTCTCATTGGATGCGGATATCTTGGGATAGATATTCTCTGCTGCATAGGAGATCTGGTGCAGATTTGTAGGAGATTTAAAAGGTTTAAGATTTGAAAAGATTTTAGGAGAAAATCTGTTTTGAAGATTCAGTTTTAAATAACAAATCAAGTCAGATATTGTAGCAGGTCCAAGCCCAATTCAGATAGCTATATAAAGCGCATCTGTAATGAAGGAAAAGGAACGAAGAAAGTGAGCTAAAGACTGAGTGTCGTTTATGTCTTCGTGTATGATTTGTAAACCATTCGAGTGTGAATTGGTATTGTTGTTTTGAGTTATTCTTGATCAAAGCTATGAAGAAGAATCAAGTAGTGGTATTCAAAGTGTGTGATCTTTGAATTCTGTCACTGAAGAGTTTTAGGGATTGAGTAGTGTTCTCATATCTAAGTGGTTTCTTAGGTAGAAAGTCACTAGTAGGAATTAAGATTAGGAGATTGTCAACTGGGTTGTTGAGTCTGTAATTTAATTCTACAAGTAGTGAAATTCATCCCTGGCTTGGTAGCCCCCAGACGTAGGTAGTTAGACCGAACTGGGTGAATAATTTGGTGTGTTCTTCTGTTGTTTAATTTGTCCATTGTGCAGAGTGTGTTGTTGTGACATTGCACGTAACATCAGACATCTGGTACCAGAATTTCAATTAGTATCAGAGCAGGCATCCTGTCTGTCTCTGGGTGAGATCTAGGGAAGTTACTCTCTGGTGTAAAGATGGACAAAGAGGTTGGAGGATTTATCAACAGACCCCCTATTTTGGATGGCTCGAATTACGATTATTGGAAGCCAAGAATGACTACTTTCTTAAAATCCTTGGACAGCAGGGCATTGAAGGCCATTATTAAAGAGTGGAAAGCACCTGTTGTATGTGAGAAAGATGATACTGGTAAAGATAAAGAAGGTACCTCCAAGCCGAAACCTGAAGAAGAATGGACCAAGGAAGAAGATGAGCTTGCCCTTGGTAATTCCAAAGCTCTGAATGCAATCTTCAATGGAGTGGATAAAAACATATTCAGGTTGATCAATACCTGTGAAGTTGCTAAGGAAGCTTGGGATATTTTGAAGGCTACACATGAAGGAACATCTAGAGTTAAGATGTCAAGACTTCAGATTCTAACATCGAAGTTTGAAAGTCTGAAGATGAAGGAAGATGAGACTATTCATGACTTCCATATGAGTGTTCTTGAGTTGGCCAATGCATCTAGTGCTCTTGGAGAAAAAATGACAGAAGAAAAGCTTGTAAGGAAGATCCTTAGGTCCCTTCCTAAGAGATAAAAAATGAAGGTGACTGCCATTGAAGAACCACAAGACATCAGCCAGATGAGGGTTGATGAGCTCATTGGATCTCTTCAAACATTTGAGCTTGGGTTGAATGAGGAAGAACCTGAAAAGAAGCCGAAAAGTATAGCCTTGGCTTCAAATGCTCAAGAAGAGAAAGGGAAGAGTACTGAATCCCAGGAGGATTTATCTCAGGCCATGGCTATGTTGGAAAGTCAATTCAACAAAGTGTTCAAGAGGATGAACAATTACTCCAGGCCTAATGTCAAGAACACCCCTTCTGACATCAGTAAGTCTAAAGAGAAGGATGAAGAGAAGACTGCTCAAGACAAGGGTGTTCAGTGCTTTGAATGTGAAGGTTATGGACACGTCAAGAAAGAATGTCCCACATTCTTGAAGAAGCAGAAGAAGGGCATGACAGTCTCCTGGTCTGACTCTGATAGTGAAAGTGAAGGTGAGTCAGCAAAGCATGTTTGAGCTTTGACATGAACTATTGTTTCTGATGATGAGTCAAGTGATGGAGAAATAACTTTTGAGGAGTTAACATCCACTTATAAAGAGCTTTGTCTGAAGAGTGCTGAGATCTGTCAAGAAAATAAGAGCCAAAAGAGACAGATAACTCAGCTTGAAACTGCTAAAGCTGATCTGGAAAGTGAAGTCTTATGTGTCAAAGCTCATCTTGATCATATGCCCAAATCTGTTAGGATGCTGAACAGTGGTACAACTGCTCTTGATTAGATTCTTCAGTCAGAGAAAGCTGCTGGAGATAAATCAGGTATAGGATATGTGGTTGAGGAAAAGGGTTCTACAGAAGCAAGCACTTAAGGAACAAAGAAGGAGGTGTCCCAACCTATGTCTCAACATCCAACAAAGAGACAGGATCCTACCCCTGAGAAGGTTGCTCATTCACAGCCACAGAATGGTGAGAAGAAATATAGTACTCATCAGAGGAAGGTGCAGCCTCAAGGAGCTAGTCAGTATATGCCTCCCCAATATCACAAGAGCATGCAAGCTGCCAGGTTAAAACAGAACATGTCTCATCAGATGTCTCAACATCAGGGAAACTGGTATGGATATGAATATGGATACAACAATGTTGTGCCTCATTACTATGGAAGAAGGAAGCCTCATCACCATAGGAGACAGCATCCTCAGTACAGAAGAAGACAACCGCACCATAGAAGACATGCCAACTATGGTAGAAGGAGACATCATTATGGGTGGCAGCATCAACAGTATCATCATCATAATGGTAGAAGATATAACCAATTCAGAGATGACAGAGTTAGATGCTTCTATTGTGGAAGGTTTGGACATATGCAGCACTCTTGTTTTAAACTGCATGGTTTTCCATAATCTGCTCCTCAAAGAAAACAAGAGGAGGTCAGGCCCAAAGTTGTTAAACAATGGGTTCCTAAGGAGAAAGTGAAGTGTCTTTTAGCCCACACTTCAGGTAGACAGTTTGACAAGGATACTTGGTACTTTGACAGTGGATGTTCAAAGCATATGACTGGATCACAAGCTAATTTGGAAGATACTATTGCTTGCTCTTCAAAAGATGTAATCTTTGGAAATGGAGATACAAGAGAGACTACAGGAGTTGGGAGAGTAAAGTATGGTTGTGGACCTGAACTTGACAATGTTCTGTTTGTCAATGGTTTAAATGCAAATTTGATTTGCATAAGCCAATTGTGTGATGACGGTTACAAGGTTAACTACACCAAAGATGAGTGTGTGGTACCTGATGAGCATAATCAGGTTGTGATGAAGGGTATAAGATCCCAAGATAATTGCTATCAATGGATACCAAAAGAGGCCAGCTTATATGGTAATGTTATGATTGATGTTGTAACATCAGATGGTAACATCAAGCATGAAAGAATACTGAAAGGGCAATCAGAATTAATGAATTCTGATATAAATCCTTGAAAGTTTGTTTGGAGGGAGAAAGTCATTGATACTCAAAATCAAGTTCCTTGCCTTAGACCATCATTTCCTAGTGTTGCAACATCACGCGTCTTCAAAGCCCTGTTCTCACAACTGTTCATCTTCTTTGCCTTCAAGAATCAACCCTCACGAAATCTCACCTATCTCAAAGGATTCATGGCTTCTCCATCCAAGAAATCTGCATTTCAAAGTTCTACAAAAGGAATAGCTAGGGTTTCCACTGACGAAGGTTTAGCATCCGATCCTATGAACATCGAGCCCATCTCAACAATTCTTCCTGAATCAGGTACTTCGAGACCCACTAAACTAACTCCTAAGAGACCTGCTACTGTCTTTAAGAATCCTGAAACAAAGAAAGTTGTTACTAGTGTGTTATTTGGCAACAAAACTGTGCCAAAATCATATACTTCTCAGTCTATTGAAGAGAAGTTTGATGTAGACAAAAGGATGGGTAATCTTGCCTCAAAAATTCTGGACAAAGGCATCCCTGTTAAAGGAATTTCAATTCCTCTGAATCAGATGCCAGCTGAGAAAGATAACATGCAAAGAGGTAAGTCAAGTCTTCAACAACTTGCAATAACAGCTATTGAAGATGCTGATCAGAGTGAAGACATGCATGAAGAAACAAATGTTGAGGAGAATGTTAGAACATCTGCTGAACCTACTTCTGTTGGTGAAGATAATGCTGATGTGATCAATGTAGATGATCTATCAGATGATGAGGTGATAGCAAGAGCTGTCCCAAGTATTGCAAAGAGATTAAAATCAAGGAAGGGAAAGAAGGTTGAACCCTCTCCTAAGAAGTCATCTGAGGAAAAGAGGAAGAACATTGTTGTTGGGCCAGCAAAAGCCTAGAGTAAAGTGGAAGTAAATCTAAGAAAGAGGAAGGCTGTGGAGCATTCAGAGTCTGACTATGATGTCGAAGATGATGTTCAGGACATCACGCCTGTCAGGAAAACTATTCTAAACAGAATATCTGATAAGGTTCCTGAAGTTCCAATTAATAATATTTCTTTCCATTATGCCATTAGTGCATCTATATGGAAGTTTGTCTATCAGAGAAGACTAGCCCTGGAAAGGGAACTAGGTAAAGAAGCTTTGGAAATGAAGGAAATTATGGAATTAATTAATATTGCTGGACTGGAGAAGACTGTGACAAAGCTTCCTAAATGTTACGAAGGGCTTGTCAAAGAGTTTATTGTAAACATCCCTATCAACATTACTGATAAGAGAAGCACAGACTTCATAAAAGTCTTTGTTAAAGGGAAGTGTATTAATTTTTCTCCTAGTATCATCAACAAATATCTAGGAAGAGATGATGGAGAGTGTAGTGATCTTGAGTCTACTGATAATGATATCTGCAAGGAGATTACTGCTGGACAAGTGAAGGTTTGGCCATTGAAAGGGAAGCTGAAGACTAGCAAACTCAGCATCAAGTATGTCGTTCTTCACAGGATTGGTGCAGCTAACTGGGTGCCAACCAACCATAAAACAACAATTTCTATTGGTCTTGGAAAGTTTATCTATGTTGTTGGAAAGAAGATGAAATTTGACTTTGGAAGCTACATTTTTAACCAGGTGGTAAAACATGCTGAAACCAATGCTGTCAAGTTACCTATAGTTTTCCCCTCTTTGGTTTGTGGAATCATTTTAGACCAGGAACCTGAGACTTTAACAAGCTCAGATATAGCTTGCCAGAGGAAGACAGCCTTGTCCCTACACCCTAAGCTGTTTACTGGACATCATGTTCCAGACATTGTTGTAACATCAACTACTGAAGACAAGAAAAAGACTACAACGGCTGAATTGATTGAAGAATTGAAGACCATGTGCAAAGACCTTGATGCAGTCATCAGTACCAGTCTGGTTAGAAAAGAGAGGCTTGAAAAGCTGATCTAGTAGTTAGAATAAGACAATGGTGATGATGTTCCTGAAGAAAATAATGAGAACAATGTTGATGGCTCAGAAGAAGATGATGTTCCTGTTAGTGCTGATAAGAATGATGAGTATGATAATGCCAGTGCTGATAGCTCAGAGGAGGATGAAGAGAATACTGGAGTTGGATCAAGTTCAAATGAAGACTAGTTTATTTTCCTCTAAGTAGTTTTAGTTTTATTTCTGCTGTTTTTGATTTTGCACTGTTGTGCTTGGTTTGTAATTTGAATATTGTGCAAGTATATGCACCTGTTTTTGTTCTATGATTTGTTATGTCTGGTTGCTAATTGTGAGGCTAACAATGAGAGCTAGGGTAGTACTAACTGTAGTTAGTAGGGCTTCTGGTTGAAGGTTGTCAAATTATGGCTAAAAAGGGGGAGAAGTAGCCAAGGAGATGCAGAAGTGCAAATATTCTGGAATTGATGGTTGTTGCTGCTAAGGATGTAGCTAACTACTAAAGTAAGGAGATGCAGAAGTGCAGAAATTAAGGGGGAGTGAGTGCTGGTCAGTTGAACGGCTGGTATGCTGGTTCATGATTGAGGGGGAACATCATTGTTGATTGTTGAAAACTGTAGCGGTTGAAGATGGTGCTGCAGCAGAGTTTTATGTTTTGAAGATGCTGCTGATGATGTTTGGAGTTTCAAAAGTATTAAAGTTTATTCAGCTGCTGAAGTCTCTGAAGGTGCAGAGATTATTTTAGCCAAAATTATCCAAAGGGGGAGATTGTTAGTTTCTTGGATTGGCTGGAATTTTGGTAAAACAAAGGTTGTTCAATGTTTGATGTCATATGGGTGATGTCACAACATTGAGTCTTAACACTGGGTTGTGTTAAGAGTTAAGTTGGATGTCTGATGTCACAAGCGATGTTGTGACATTAGATCTTCAGAATTAATAACATCAGGTTTAGTGATGTTGTTAGGGTTTGCGTGTTAGCTGGAATTGTGTAGAGCTGTTAGTCTCATTGGATGCGGATATCTTGGGATAGATATTCTCTGCTGCATAGGAGATCTGGTACAGATTTGTAGGAGATTTAAAAGGTTAAAGATTTGAAAAGATTTTAGGAGAAAATCTGTTTTGAAGATTCAGTTTTAAATAACAAATCAAGTCAGATATTGTAGCAGGTCCAAGCCCAATTTAGATAGCTATATAAAGCGCATCTGTAATGAAGGAAAAGGAACGAAGAAAGTGAGCTAAAGACTGAGTGTCGTTTATGTCTTCGTGTATGATTTGTAAACCATTTGAGTGTGAATTGGTATTGTTGTTTTGAGTTGTTCTTGATCAAAGCTGTGAAGCAGAATCAAGTAGTGGTATTCAAAGTGTGTGATCTTTGAATTCTGTCACTGAAGAGTTTTAGGGATTGAGTAATGTTCTCATAACTAAGTGGTTTCTTAGGTAGAAAGTCACTAGTAGGAATTAAGATTAGGAGATTGTCAACTGGGTTGTTGAGTTTGTAATTTAATTCTACAAGTAGTGAAATTCATCCCTGGCTTGGTAGCCCCCAGACGTAGGTAGTTAGACCGATCTGGGTGAACAATTTGGTGTGTTCTTCTGTTGTTTATTTTGTCCATTGTGCAGAGTGTGTTGTTGTGACATCGCACGTAACATCACACATCTGATACCAGAATTTCATGGAGTAATTTCCATTGTGTTCGTAAGAACAGAAAATAATCTTGCAGATCCTTTGGCGAAAGGTCTGACAAAAGACATGGTGTTGAAAACATCATTAGGGATGGGTCTAAAGCCCATATCTAATTGATCACCAATAGTGGAAACTTAACTCACACTTAGTTAATATTAAGTATTGAGTTCAATGGTGAAAGTACACTATTAGAGTGATTGCAAGTACTTGATATAAAGACATCCCAAAAAGAAAAAGTACTTGGGGACCATAAGTAAAAGATGGAAGGTTGAGTTTTCTCTTAATAGACATATATCATATGTTTGCTGGAATGCATAATTATGGGTGCATTTCTGATATAGTCTACCTATATGAGAATGAAGTGGAGTCGCTTCATAGAGTTAAAGGGCTTTACTCTTAAATTCTCATGAAAAGGGTACGTGACGCAAGGCTATATTAAATGTGTCAATTTCTATAATTCTTTTGATAGTATCGAGTTTTCATGTGTGAATTATGCACGCTTGTTCTGATGAATAATTGGTTCAAAGCTTGTCTACCAGTCTATTAGGGGATGAGTGAAAACTATATTTACTAAGTAATGGTTCAAATCGTAAGATACCATTATCTAAAACCATGATATTTCCAGAAATTTGAGATTTAATTATATTTTGTAAATGGTGGGGGATTGTAAGTGATTTCAAAAATATTATTTGGAAAGTTTGAATTTCAAAAATAATGAACCAGTGCTTTGCCATCAAACCAATGCAACTTTTGTGAAACAAAGTGAATGTCAAAAGGTTATATTGCTTCATTATTTCAAGTTCATAATTTAAATTAAAAAGTCCCTTTCTTTATAAATAGGGACACTTGGAAAACAGAAAAAGGACACAAAAAAATGGCAATATTCAAATCCATTTTCACCATTTCAATTATTCTAAAATCATCACTTACTTCATTAATGCATGAGTGAAGTATAGGAAACAATTTTCTGTAAACTATTATTAAAAGATAAGATTAGTGTGTTTGTGCAATTCACATTAAGGTATTCATAGTATCCTAAAGGAAATTCGTCGTTAATCCTTATTGCATCCAATATATAATAATTGGTAGGGACGAATTGAACCTAAAGGTTAGTGTGAAATTCACACGCTTTGAATTTTCAAGTGCAATCTTCATCAACACCTTCTTTGTTCAAGTGCTGCTACATATTTCAAACAACCACAAGATCCAACAAGTTTCAACTGGGACACATGGAAAACAGATTGAATTCCACTAGTAGGCAGCATGTCGAGTTAAACACCTCCATACAATTTATTCAGGTTCCAATATGGACCCGGCTCTTGCTGGCAAGGAAATGTGGGAAACAATGGTGCCTAGCAATATTCAAATTTTCATTTGGAGGCTCCTTCTAAGTAGGCTCCAAAATGTGGGGTCCTAAATGGTGCTCACAATCTGGTATGTCCTCTCTGTTTTGGTCCGGAGGAATCTCATCTTCATCTATTTCTTCTTTATTTGATTGCGTCGTGTGGTTAGTTAGAAATGATAAACTCTTTAGATGAGGGTTCAAAGGGGAGGCCAAAATTGTGGCTTTGGCGAAATTGCTAGCTTGGGACTGATTTGGAGCATCATTTAGTGGGCTCTGTTTGTATGATGAGAAAAACTTATGTAGGAACGAACTTAAATCCTTAGTGTTACAAACAACCAATAAGAAAGAGAGAAAATGTTAAATTTATTTAAAATTTAATTTATTTTTAAATTGGATTCATGGGTGGTTGTGATTATGAAGGAGAGAGAATATTATTTTTTTTATTTTTTAATTAATTAAATAAATATGATTGGTTGTTTCTAAAACCAAGTATTAGGTTTGTTTCTACCTAAGTTTTTTCCTTGTATGATAAGCTCGTTTGGAATACTAACCCTCCGAACTGCATTTCTTAATTTTTCGTCGGGGTTTGTTCTGTATATTGTAATATTTCGCCTGTTATAATCGGGTTGAGTATCCTCTTTTACTCAATTTTATTCAATCTTTTGGCCTATAAACTATGAATTTGCTAATAAGTTTAAAAGAAAATTTACTAATTAACCTTAAAAAATTATTATTTATTTGAAGATCCTTTTGGTTGAATATGACTCATATTATTGAGATAATCATGAATTATTGAAATAACTATGGTTTGTTGAGTGTATAACTCATATTGTTGAGTTAATTATAGGTTGTTGAGGCAACTATAGGTTGTTAAGAGAATAATCATATTGTTGAAATAATTATGGGTAGAGATAATTGTTTGTTGAGGAAACTAGGAATTAGGGTTTTAGATAAACTAAAACCTAGTATCTATAATATAAGAAATTTTGTTGCTCTAGCAATCACAAAAACACCATTCTCTCTAAGGATGCCAAGTCAGCATTTTTGGGGTAATTTGAATCTAATTTCAACTATTTTGAACCAGGATTATGGTATGATTCCATTTCAACTACACTAATAGCACTACTTATACCAATATTTTGCTATTTAGTTAACAAAAAGTGGCTAAGCGGACCAATTATTGGCTTTTGGAGTAACTAAAGTTTGTATTGTTGGCACATATACCAAAGATGCATTTGTTCAGAAACCACATGCTTTTCAAAATGGCTTTTTCAAGGCACTTCACTATTGATAGCTGCGATTGAGACATGATCTCCATCTCACTTCTGATTTGTTGATGCAACACTATACACATTTGAAACAACCTTACAAAATCCCTTCTTCCATGTTAAAAACCTCAGGTAAAATTTTCATCTCCACCAGAAATCAACAACAACAATGGCTAGACCTTTTGCAATGGTTACAGATATCAATGATAGCAAGGAGTTTTGGAAGATTATAGCCAGAATCCATCACAAATGGAGTGTGGTTTTAAAGAATAAGAAACACTTTGAGATGATTGTGGTTAATAGACAGGTATTTTTCCTTTAACTTCACTTCATTTGTTTAAGAAAATGTTCATTGTACCTTTAAGGTATTTTTATGCAACAATCTTCACTTCACTTCATTTGTTTAAGAAGATGTTCATTGTACCTTTTGTTAGGAAAAAACAAGCATAAAGAAAAAAAAGAACACAATCACAACACAAGAACATAACATGGAAACTCCAAAACCGGAGAAAAAACCACAGTCGTTGTCAATAGACAACCAGCGAATAACACTATGTGAAAATTATTACAACACATAATATATCCTAAACCAACCCAGACCCTTAGTGCACCCACCCCTCCAAAACTAATATTTAACTACATCTCACAACACTCTAAAACAAGAGTATCAGATAACAAAGAAAGTCAAATACAATCTTAAAGTGCTTTTGACTGGTGCATCTTGGAATGAAGAACTTGAATCTTATATATAGCCTTGGACTCTCTCTTCCTCCACAAAACTAAGCGATGTGGGACTTCAAAGAACTTGTATCCTATATATACACTTGGCCCCTCTCTTCATTCACAAAACTAAACGATGTGAGACTTCTTCAATATGTATATTTTCAACCAATCTCAACAATCTCCACCATGATTGAAAATAATACATAAGCTTTCATTGTCTTCACCAACAATTATACTCCACCATAAAGCGTATCAACATGTATATTTTCAACCAACCCCAACAATCTCCACCTTGACTGAAAATAATACATAAACTTTCATTGTCTTCATCGATAATCATACTCTATCATAAAGAGTATAGTCACTTGAAGCTACATCACTCCAAGAATTTTCACATTGTCTTCACCGACAATCATAGTTTTAAAAACTATCATACTCTCTCATGAAAAATACATTTCACTTGAAGATAAACCACTTCAAGAATTTCACATTGTCATCACCGATAATCATATACTTTATCATGAAGAATAAATATCACTTGAAGTTAAACCACTCCAAGAATTTTACATTGTCTTCACCGACGATCATAGTTTAAAAAAAATATCATACTCCACCTAAAGAAGAGTATATACTTCACTTGAAACTAAACCACTTCAAGAATTTTCACATGTCGAAAATCAGGTTGAAACATTATGGTGCAACTTCCTTGTTAGCAGGAAGCTCTTTAACCACCGACATAATCTTGCACATTGTGTAATCTTGATTGTATCAACACATCTTTGACTTGAACTTTCCACAAGTCAAAAAATTATTCCATCAATTTTCTCTAGCCCAAACTGCACAGCAGAATTTGTGACTGCAGCTCAACAACTCTTTCACAACACTACCCTTCTTTTCTGATGTGGAAGATCAGAAAAAACTGCAACCACATAGCATACTAAGAACACTTATCCCCAGATCAAACCAAAATATCTGATACCAGTTGTTAGGAAAAAAACAAACAAAGCATAGAGAAAAAAAGAACACAATCACAACACAAGAATATAACGTGGAAACCCCAAAACTGGAGAAAAAACCATGACCGTTGTCAATAGACAACCAGCGAATAACACTATGTGAAAATTATTACAAAACATAATATACCCTCAACTAACCTAGACCCCTAGTACACCCACACCCTCCAAACTAATATTTAACTACATCTCACAATACTCTAAAACAAAAGTATTAGAGAACAAAGAAAGTCAAATACAAGCTTAAAGTGCTTTTGACTGGTGCATCTTGGAATGAAGAACTTGAATCCTATATATAGTTTTGGACTCCCTCTTCCTCCACAAAACTAAGCGATGTGGGACTTCAAAGAACTTGTATCTTATATATAGACTTGAACTCTCTCTTCATTCACAAAACTAAGCGATGTGGGACTTCTTTAACATGTATATTTTTAACCAATCTCAACAATCTCCTCCATGATTAAAAATAATACATAAGCTTTCATTGTCTTCACCAACAATCATACTCCACCATAAAGAGTATCAACATGTATATTTTCAACCAACCCCAACACCTGTAATCATTCTGTTTTGTTGCATATTATCATCTTTGCCTTATGACTGATGCATAGGTTTTGGAAGCATTTTGTTTGTATGTTTAAGTATTTTGTCTAAGCTATCTGAATATCTCATTGTTGACATTTCAGGGTTCAAATATTCTTGTCAAAGTTCCAACAATGTTTAAACAAGCATTTGAATTTTTATTATCCGTCAATAACACTAATACCATTGCAAATTTCTAAGTCACCTTGAATGAACTTTTGTTCAAGCCCTCTGACCACAAATAAGTCTTGGTCTTCACTAGTGGTACCTCTGTTTGCGACAAAAATAAGCACAACATACCTCCAAAAAACATGAAGTTCACACCGTTTACTGATATTATATGTGGAAAGTGGAAAAGGGATCTTTTAATAGGTGTGTTTAGTCACATATGTTTGAAAAATATATTCAATTATGTTATATCATATGCTCTTATAACGTTTGTTTTGTTTACCTAATGGTATGCTGCAGATGTTATTGGGATGGTCACAGAAATTGGATTCACACAATTACAAAGCGGGTCCAAAAAACAACAAATTAATTTGGTCTTGAAAGACTTGGGGTATGTATGGATAACTACAACACCTTTATAACTTATATTGTTCTGTCTTCACCCTTTTATTTTGTTGTAACCATCTTCTTTTCTATATTTGCAGTAGCAACACGGTTCATTGTACATTATGGGAAGGTTATACTTTGCAGTTCCATGAATACATGAAAAAATATGAAGGATGGTTCATTACCAACAATTCTCATTTTGCAATTTGTAAAAGTTAAAGAGGAAGGTATAGGATAATTTTATTATTTTTAAAGTTGTGGTTTGAATTCATTAATAAAATCACCATTGATTTTTTATTTCATTACCATGTAGGAAAGTATCATTTGTGTGTTTCAAACACATTCAATGTAACTAAGTTGCACATCAATGAAGACTTACCTGACATTAAGGATTTCCTAAAAAGGTCCTCCATTCTTGCATTTACTACACAAAATGTATTATTCAATTAACATATCGTTTACATTTCTTTCAATGATGCTCTTCCTTTGATGTGTTTTTGAACATAGGGTCCCAAAAATGGAAGCCAATCAAGGATCGTGTCAAAGTTTGACAACACAATCACCTAACTGGTCTCAGACTTCAGGAAGTTCTCAACTTACACCTTATGACAAATTCATGTATAAGGGTGTAGTTCTTCCTCTGACTCAAATTATTCAACTTAAAGATGTAACACATACTCTTCCGTGTTCGTTTTTATTGTCTGTTTATTTCTATTCATTTCTTATACTCATGTTTGTCTCATATTTATATTTGACCTTGCCAACAGATCACTCAATGTGTTACCTAGCAATGACTGATAAACTAAGAGTATCCCAAGGGGTTGGTATTACCAGGCATGTCATGAATGTCCAAGGGTTGCTAAAGGACAGAAACCATCTTACATCTGTGGTGTTGGCCATAACACTAACTAAAATTTATAGGTCATACTTTCATTTACGTTTTTGTTTTAAATTTCAGTAATTTACTTTAATATATTGTCCTAATATACTTGTATAAATAGGTATAAGATTCAGCTTGAAGTGGTAAGTGATGGATATCGTGCGACGTTTGTATTATGGGACCGTGAGTGTTCACAACTCTTGAACATATCTGCCGATCAAATGTGCAGCAACTTGATTAAGGTTTATGGTTGATTATGTAATACTCACTTAGAGAAATCACAAGGAATTTTTTAATAGTTTGATTTTTTTACCCCTTTCCAATTAGGTTGGGATCACCAAATCTCTTGAATATCCCTTAGCACTTGATGCTTTAGTTGGTAAGAAGCTGGCATTCAAGGTGAAATGGTAACTATCATGGGAAAAGGCATCAGTTGTCTTCATATATCAGGATGAAAATGTTGTGAAGCAGCTTTCACTGTCATTTGCTCTAGATTCAGTATAACTATTCGAACGTTATACATTTCTTCTACATATCTACCAATTGATTTTTAACATACCATTTTTCTTACATTCTAAATTAGACACCTTCAATGTCTCTCGTAATAGATGACGTGCTGCAGATTTCCTTTATCTCATATTCGCTATTCTTCTTTATGGACATATATATCAAGTTGTTTATTATTATGTTAAATTGTTGTTTTCCTTCTATGTAGAATAACGAAACCGTTAATAAAGCTATTGCATCAGCGGACTAGGATTTAGCAGCAGTAAGTTTACACAACATCTCCTTCAATTAATATATGTTATTCTATAGTTTATTTTGTTGACTTCAATTTTCTTACAAATCTTAAATATAAATTTCAGGAAATTGATTTTATCTCCAACCATATACCGGACCCGGTTATGCTAAATTCAGCGTCAAAGAGGGTGGCATCAGATGTATCAAGGGCCTCTACTCCTCCAAAAGAATTGAAAGACTGTGAACATTCCTCCACTAAACTAAAGAAGCTTATAAAATTAGAGAAGTAATGCTTTGGAATTAGGAAATGCAATGCTTTGGGTGTCTACTGCTGTTGTAGAATGTTATGTTTTGGTTTTTTTGTAGTAACAACATGAAAGTTGTCAGGCCCGACCCTGTACAGGAGCAGCAGGCTCTACAGCACAGGGCCTCATATTTTGGAGGGCCCAAAACTTTTTAAAAGACCAATTTTTTTTACATAAAAATTAATAAGTATAAAAAATATTATAAAATAAATTAAATTAATTAAAAAAATACTATATAATAAAAATCCAATACATTATAAAAAAGATTTTATTAATACATAATTATAATTAAAACTTATTTTTATTGATACATAATTATATTTTTTATGTTATTTTTATTTATTTTGATTGTAATATTGTATTTTTTTAAATTTGACCCATTTTCAAATTAGAACTGGGCCTCTAATTTGATTGGGCCGACCCTGAAAGTTGTCATGTTTATATGTTTTCAACATTGCTAATTTATTTTCAACTACTATTTCCTGCTGTAAAGACAATGTTTTGTGTATCCCTTTGGTTTTGAATTTTTAATGCAATTAGTATGCTTTTTGTACAAATTACTCTCTTTAAGTTACTATGTCAAGTCAATTCTTCTACTTTCAACCAATATATATATATATATATATATATATATATATATAAGGTTGAACAACGTTTTTTGTGGTCCTACAGGATGATACAATTTACTACATAAATAATCTATTTATTACAAGTCTCCATGATAATTTGGGTCAAACAATAAGGAAAAATTTACCCCATACCCCTACGAAATAAAATTTTGGATGAAAATACTCATGTATAAATATCAATAATTTCAATTTTTTTTTTTACTTTTTTTCCTCATTTCATCTCAGCAACGGTTAAAAGTTTGAAAGAAAATTTTACTTCCGGAAAACTCACGCAAAAGACTTCTGGTTCGCAGCTTCCTACACCGGATAACTAACAAGTGAGTTTTTCGGTTTGTTTTTTTTTATTATTTCGCACTGGATAACTTCTCATCGTGTTATCCTATTTATATATTTCCTTCACCGGATAACTTGGTGCCATGAGATCCGGTTTACATGATTTTCACACTGGATAACTTAGTGCCATGTTATCCGATTTGCAGATTTCCACACCGAATAACTTGGTGCCATGTTATCCGGTTTTCATGATTTCCACACCGGATAACTTGGTGCAATGTTATCCGGTTCTTTAAAGTCTTCACCAAAAATCTTCATCAGTAGTTTTCCGGTTTGTTTTTGATAATTTTATTTTAGTGGCTCACATTAGAGGACGCGATGGGCGCATTTATCGATGATACCATGGTGAAAGGATAGTTCTACAGCAGTCGAATCGAGAGGAAGACCAGATTGCTGCACCTGTTCCTAATCCTATTCCACTGCATCCACCATTTCCTGGAGGACCGTCTAATACGTCACTTTTGGTGAGGTATCAGAACCACGGTGCTCGTCATCTGTGGGACGGTGAAGTAAGTCAATCTAAGATATTTCAACGTTGAATAAAATCTAATTTTAATTATTTATGTATGTTGACATATATTATGAATTATTTTTAGGAGAGATCGTCGAAGAAAGAGCTGAAGGTTGTTGCACATGGCAGTAAATTGATTGACTGGGTTCCGTCGTGGGTATCTGCTTCTGGTCTATCCTCTCTGCAGAGAACCAGTTTATCGAGGATAGATCAGAATTTGTTATCTGCATTTATTGAGAGGTGGTACGCCGAAACATCGTCCTTCCATATGCCGTTTGGCAAGATGACTATTACGTTGGACGATGTTTCTTTCCTGCTACATATACCATGTAGGGGGGCCTCTGTAACCCTGAAGAAGGGTTTAGTGACTCAGATTCTATTGCTCAGGCTATTCGTCTGATGGGTGTTCCGCTGGCCAAGGCAGCTGACGAGATCTGTATTTGCAGAGGTCCCTATTATAGGCTGGACTGGTTAAAAAAAATATTTGTCTGCTTTCGAGCTGAGAGCAGATATGATTGTGCAGCTAGAACATATATGTTGTTGTTACTAGGCTCCACTATTCTTACCGATAAGACCTTTACTCTTGTAGAGGCAAAGTATTTACCACTATTTGCGGACTTGTCTAGCCGTGGTAGATACTGTTGGTGAAACACACTAAATTTCCCCATAATATTTAATCGAAAAATCAGAGTAAAATCATCCAATTCAATTTAAGGCATTACTTTCGACAACATACTTTCTCTTTATTGGACATGTAACATATTGTATAATTCAATAAACCAACTTTTATTATGCCGTGGAAAATAAATCATAACAATGATAAGGAAACATAACGATTTTAACTGACAACTTTTAATTCGAAACTATAAAGACAACAAAATACTTTTAACAAAATAACTCATGCAATACGCGTTCCCGACTCCTCACGTTACATATCAGAGCAGACGCCATAAGGTGAAGTACTTCGTCTTCACCGACCACGACTCCAACTACTCCTGAGTATCCGCAGGATGCCGTAAAAAGCATCACCAAACACAGAAGAGGTGAGATTCTTAAATCAACGAAAGAGAGAGATGATATAAATAGAAAAGCATACATCATCAAGTTATTCACCATATCGTAACATCCAACAAGAAACACACACCTTAACTTATGCACAGACAATCACCGATAATTATACCAACCATCATGCGACACAACCAACAAGAGAATGCAAAGGAGACTCGACTAGACTCAATGCATGTGGTACCAAAATCGATCCCTGTTTCATGATCACAGTTCCTGTCGGAACTCTCGACCCCTGTTTCATGGTCAAGTATGACCCCTATTTCATGATCACACCAACGACCCCTATTTCATGGTCACGTACGACCCCTATTTCATGATCGCACCTGTTGCGGTGAAAATCGGATAACAAGCTATTAATTAACTTGCATCATATTTCTTTTACAACCGACTTTGATTTATCCAAAGGAAAGGTTCAAGATCGTTAGAAAAACCTAAAGGGGGGAGATCTAAGGTTCGGGGGTTGGTTACGCCTAGGGAAGGTATTAGCACCCTAAACGTCCGTAGTACTCTACGGGAGCCTCTTGTTAAGTGTTATCTTGTGTTTGCTAAAAGTTCTATGCTAAAGGCTTGAAAACCCTAGGGGTTAGTATCTAAGTATACTCGATAAAGCATCGCACTTTACGCCTACGTATCCTCGGGAATAGAATCAGAGTATGCGTAGTTCTACTTCTACTGAATGATTGACTATGGTCAATATTCAGAGGGGAAATGAGTGTGAACTCATTGTAGAGTTCAAGAACTCTCTAGATCTAGTTGTAATGGACCTATGTTGAAGTTTAGTTAGGAGGGGAAAGTGATAAATTCATTATGATGAATATTACTAAGAGTTGAGGAACTCTCCTAAAGCTAGTTATGGTTTCTATGGCTCTGATGAGGCCAAGAAACAAAGTTTCTTCCTAAGAGGTTACTTAGGTTAAGATGGGGGCTATGACTTTAAGAGTCAATGTATTCACCTTCCTTTGGAATGAGGGGAAAGACAACAATTGTAAAGATTACTACGAGATAAAGAGATATAGCGCAAATAGAATGATACAATAATACATGAATTAAGATAAGATATAAATCATGATATTAATGCAAAGTGAGAATTAAGCATGCTAGACAAAGATTAAATATGAGATGAAATAAAATAGAAATAGTCTCGTCTTAATCGTGATTTAACCGAGAAATCGACAATCAATGATTTTTGACTTTCATCGACTAGAAAGAAAAGATGGTCTCATGTTGATCCAAGTCTTGCCAACTCAATGAAATCAACCAACCCATGAGGTTTGTTATGTCATCGACCAAAATAGAAGTCGGTCTCGTCTAAATCAAGATTTAAACCAGTAAATCGATAATCTTGACATTTGACTTTCATCGACCAAAATAGAATCGGAATAAAAACAAGTTGGTCTCGTTTAAATCAAGATCTAATCGACGAATCGATGATCTTAGATTTTTTAACTTTCATCGACCAAAATAAAATAGAAAACGGCCTCCTACTAATCAAGAGATTTATTGATTTGGATAAACCAACAAAACATGATTTTTGTAATTTCATTGGCCAAGATAAAATAAGAACCAAATTGGTCTCGTTTAAATCAAGATTTAGTCGATAAATCGATAATCTTAGATTTTTAACTTCATCGACCAAAATAAAATAGAAAAAATGGCCTCACATTAATCAAAACTTATTGATTTAAAAATAACCAACAAAGTTAAGATTTATGTAATGTCATTGGCCCATAAATGAATGGAAAATCGCAAATCAAACACAATTCTTTTACCAAGAAACTTAAAAAACATATTGTAAATCCCTTTTACTAAGATAACACATAGAAATGGAATTAATTAATTAAAAAACGCAAATAAGAACTTAGCAACTTAACTTGGAAAACATTTTGAAACCAATTGAATTAATTAAAAAAAGTTTAAGAAACAAAAATGTGTGTGAATATGAATGGGATCACATGGGACTTAAGCCCATCACCCACACCACAAAAAAAAGGCCCGGTTGAAAAAGAAAGTGGGGGGTGGGGGGGGGGGGGGCCTGATTTGGATGTGTGGAGCCATCCATGGGCTTTGAACAAAGCCCAGCAAAAGAGAAAAAAGGTCGTAAAAAAAAAAGAAAGGTGGTGCTGAAGAAAAACAAATTGTGTTAGCATTGCCACTTGGAAACTGGCCCATAATAAGACAACAAATTAAAACAAAAAGCAACATCAGCTTCTTCTTTCCAAAACCAAACATGTGGCTATGGAAGAAACAAGGGACGAATTGGATTCGCGATAACCAACAACCAAAAGTGCTCAGCATCAAAAGGGTTCCATCATCGCGTAAATCACAGAGAATGGATTAAACCTACATCGATGCTACAGAGGAGACGAAAGCCATTATGTTCTTCGATCAACATTCTTTCGTGTTCGATCTCATTTTCCGCTCGGATTTGGTTTAATCTCGTTCGTCTCTCCGTTTGGTTTGTGATTCAGGTTTCGATTCCTTTCTTTCTAATTCGTTTTTCTGGTTCGATGTGTACGATTTGGAAAGGGTTTCGGCTGAAGAAGTTTGGTTTGAAGGTTGAAAGGGCGAACGAAGGGTGGCGGTGTTGGTTTGTTTATGGTTTGCGAGGTTGCCGGTTTGGCTTTGTTGTTGACTTATTGGCGTGGTGGATTGTTGAAGGCGGAGAAGCTAGGTTCGAAGAGAAGAAAAAAAGGTTTCGGTTTTGATTATTTGAATGAGGTTGAAGAGGTTTGGTGAAGGTGGTCCGAGAGAGTTTTGTGAGTTGTTGAGGTTGGGATGGTGATGAAACAGTCTGGGAAAATAGGGTGGTTACGTTGAGTTGTAGTAAAGAGCCAAGGAAAGAAAACAGGGGTTGCTGAAGACGTTGGAGGTGTGGTGTATGGCGGTGGTTTGATGGTGGTTGGTTTGATTGTTGGAACTTCCCCGTTTCCCCCCCCCCCCTCCTCCTCTGCTAAATCTCTACCCTTTAAAACAGAAATTGTTTCTTACTTTATTCGAATTTTTGAACGTTACTGTGTCGTCGCTTTCGAGTGCAGGGGGAGCGTTGTGATGTGCAGAGCTCCGTACGTTTGCAAGCTGGTGTACCGTTGGTTAGGGTGACCACAATTTCTCCCAACAATGTGACTTGTTTTGAATTACATAATGGGCCTTGGAACATAAAACATGAGATGGGCTTTAGATTAATAAATGGTTAAAAGTAATAAATAATTAATTAATTCAAATACTAATTAAATAAATTAAGACAAATAAACTAAATTGCAAATAATTTAAATAATTAGACTAAAAAGTATAATTAAATTAACTTGATGATTAATTAAAGTTAATTAGAAATAAAACACATTAACACAAAAAGAAATAAATAAATCAAGTTGAAATTAAATTAAGATAAAAACAAATAAAAAACATTTAAAATAAATATTAAATTAAACATAGAGAAAGATAAATAAAACAACAACTGGCAAGAAATGAGGGTAAAATTTGGGGTGCAACAGTTGCCCCTATTTAAATATCTTCACCGGATGACATGAGAGATGAAGATCCTCATGGAATCAAAAGTGAAAGATATTTAAATATAGATAACCGAAAATTTTACCCTCAGATGCGCAGACATGCAATGCAACAAACATGATGATATGATGCCATGCAGACACAACGGAGCGCTAAAGGACAGACAGGAAGCAAACACAAGATGAGCTTCACTGGGGAAGGAGGAAGGTTAGTATCCATGAGAAACGTTCACTGGGGATACAAGCCAACCAACGAAAGAGATTCACCGGGAGACTCCAAAGAAACACTGGGGAAAAGACCACAGACAATCTCCACTGGGAAAGAAAACCGGGGAGATTGACTACTGGGGGCACAACAAACCCACGTTCTTCCTGGGCATGAAACCAGGAAGAAAAACCTGATCACTAGGGATCAGCCTAAAAAAGACAGACAACCAAGCAAAGACTTCCTGGGGATCTCAAGCTGAAGAGTTCAAAATGGGATCTTCAGAAAGATCCAGGAAAACAGAGACTAACCCTGCGCACCAGACATGAGTCTTATAAGGTCGAAGAAATTTGTTCCAAGAAGCTTAGCTTTAAAGTAAGTTTTTAAAAAACTAAAGGTAGGAGTTCAATGTCCGACACGATTCGAACAAAGAACAAGTTTTAAGACAAGAAGACAGTGCTTGACACGATTCAAGCAAAGTTCAAGTTCAAGTTTGACACGATTCAAACAAGAATGAGTTCAAGTCTGACACGATTCAGACGAGAACAATTTTACAAGACAATGCTTGACACGATTCAAACAAAGTCCAAGTTCAAGTTCGACGCGATTCAAACGAGAACAGTTCAAGTCTGACACGATTTAGACAAGAACAGTTTTACAAGACAATGCTTGACACGATTCAAACAAAGTCTAAGTTCAAGTTTGACACGATTCAAACAGGAACACAGAAGACAATGCTTGACACGATTCAAACAAAGTCTAAGTTCAAGTTTGACATGATTCAAACGAGAACACAGAAGACAGTGCTTGACACGATTCAAACAAAGTCTAAGTTCAAGTTTGACATGATTCAAACGAGAACACAGAAGACAGTGCTTGACACGATTCAAACAAAGTCTAAGTTCAAGTTTGACGCGATTCAAACAAGAACAGTTCTGAAAATCCTTTAAAGTTAAACTCCTTGGGGAACAGAAAAAGATTTTAAAGATTCAAATCTGGCGCGCAGAGGTTAAGACCAAACAAGCACGACACGAAGCAAACTGGGAATGTCTTTACTTCACAGGGGAGATAAAGACAAACACGACAAAAGACTGCAAGTGAACATAGCAAAAAGAAAAGCAAAGATGCTGGGATATGATGCATATGCTTAGCTATAAGCTAGAAACGACGCGAACGACGCAAAACAGAAAAGAAGAAAAGAAAGCACAAACCAACACCCTGAAATCCAAACATTAAGGATAACCAAGACAATCTTCTTTTCACCGGAGATGGCAGATCCAATGCCAAAAATACAGTACTACTAACTTTTCTTGCACAAATTGATACCAAAATGTCTTGATTCTAGAGTAAAACGTAGTTCATCTCTGTGTTTCCTTAGAACTTCTCCGTTTCCAAGGATCAGATGAGAATGACGAAGTTATTGTATTCAAAGACCAATAATAACTCTAGTGACTAAGAATTCTGTCGTCTAACAACTGACTTCTCTGGTGACTCCTGCATAGAGATCTGGGGTTTAAATGGGAACATGGTTAATGAGTCAAGAATAGACTCTGGTACTCAAATAAGAGTTGGTTGAGATGACACATAATCTGCTTCATGAAGGAAAAACCGGTAGAAGCCAGAAAGGTAACCTTATTGGAGATAGAACCAAGAAATGGGCTCCAATAAAGGTATCTAGAATGATTGATCATCAAGGCTAAACGCAACTAGATGACATTCTAGAAAGGATCCGCAATGAAAGTTGAACCGAAAGACGGTCTTCACTGGGAAAAGATATCCAAAGTGATGGAACAACAGATTCAAGCATGACCGGTTGGTACTTTGGAAAAAGAAGAACCTTATTGGAGATTGAACCAAGAAATGGGCTCCAATAAAGGTATCTAGAATGATTGATCATCAAGGCTAAACGCAACTAGATGACATTCTAGAAAGGATCCGCAATGAAAGTTGAACCGAAAGACGGTCTTCACTGGGAAAAGATATCCAAAGTGATGGAACAACAGATTCAAGCATGACCGGTTGGTACTTTGGAAAAAAAAGAACCTTATTGGAGATTGAACCAAGAAATGGGCCCCAATAAAGTATCTAGGATAATTGATCATCAAGTCCAACGTGACTAAATGACATCCTAGAAACACCTCTAAAGTGATGGAACAACAGGTTCAAGTATGACCGGTTGGCTCTTAAGAAGTAACCTCTAAAGTGATGGAACAACAGGTTCAAGTATGACCGGTTGGCGCTTTAGAAGTAACCTTGTTGGAGATAGAAACAAGAAATGGGCTCCAACAAAGTATCTAGAATGATTGATCATCAAGGCTAAACGCGACTAGATGACATTCTAGAAAAAATCCGCAATAAAGGTTGAACCGAAAAACGGTCTTCACTGGGAAAAGACATCCAAAGTGATGGAACAACAGATTCAAGCATGACCGGTTGGCACTTTGGAAAAAGAAACCTTATTGGAGATTGAACCAAGAAATGGGCCCCAATAAAGGTATAGAATCTGATAGGTTAGTACCGGAGTTGCATAACTGAAGATAAGGCTTCCTGGGGGATACCCAATTACGGTTGCGAAGAGGTTGAATAGTACCAGAGATAGATAAGCTGCTTATAAGAGACTGCCAAGCTTTTTCAAGAGATTGCTGCTTCGAGGATATGTTGATATCACAATACTGTTGGAGAAATAATCATGTCTTCAATGAGGATCTTGTAAAAGGTGTTTCTTGCGAGAAACGGTGCAAAATAAATGCACGTTCAAAGATAGGTTTGAAAAATCACACCTGCCAGGGACCAAAGTTCAATCTAGGAACAAGCTAGAAAGAAACGGTCAAACAAGACTCCAATTGAGGAATGAACTCAAATGGGGATTTATCTAATCCACATGTGGAAAAGATAACTGAACCAACCATCATCCACGAGGATCAAACTCTGTGGGGAATTCAGAAAGAATGGGCACTTTATGCCTAGGGCTGACAGCTCTATTGGAGAGAAAAGACAAACCCAGTCGCTTGGGGAGATAAACATCAAAGTGAACCCAAAACAGGTAAACACCAGGAGAAGATGCAGAAATGCTAAAAATGGTAAGATGCAAAGGTATGAGTGCTTATGCCATGCTTATGCTTATGCTGACAAAACAGACAAGAAGCGAAACGAGACGAGATAAACGTCTCGTCAAAGGATACCCAGCCAAACTCCACAGGTTAGAGCAATACTGGGGATGGAGAAGAATCAACAACTTCATTGGTGAAAATAATATTCCACTCGGGGTATAACATCATGAGTATTGCCATCGTGAGCTTGATCTCTTTGTTGGTGGAGAATCCATGGAGAGTTGTCAAGATTAGCCGAAGTAACAGCTTAATGGGGAGCTTGCAAAGGATACTGGCATAATGATCATCTTCAACTCTTATCTGCCCCAGGCTATATGATTTGTCGGAAGACGGTAACAAGAGGATTTTATAGAAGAATTGGCATACAGGGTGTTTCAATATCTTCAAACTCTTGGAGATATCTCGGCATAACTGCCCCAGATTAGGGGATGAATAATCAAAAGAGTTTTACAGAAGGATTGAAATACCAGATACTTCAATATCTTCCAACTTGAATAATCAATAGAATTTTACAGAAGAGATGAAATACCAGATGATTCAATATCTTCCACTTGAATAATCAAAAGAATTTTACGGAAGACTTGAAATACCATATGCTTCAATATCTTCCAACTTGAATAATCAAAAGAATTTTTACGAAAGACTTGAAATACCAGATAGTTCAATATCTTCCAACTTGATCAATCGAAAGAATTTTACAGAAGAAATGAAATACCAGATGATTCCATATCTTCCAACTTTTGAATCTTGACGTAGCTGTTTCTGTTCAGTTACACTTGAGATGCTCAAACCGTAGTAGAAATTACCGGGTAACGGATTTGCCCCTGCTGACGGGTCACTGCAGACAAAACTCGTCATAAGAAGATCTCAAGAATATTTGCCCCAATATCTTGAATTTGCAGAATTCCGCCTCTGATTTGTCAACTCTTGGGATGATGGATTGGCAAACCCTCACCCTTGATTGCCCCTGACTGAGTCAAATTTCCCTTATCAAGTTCAATCCCTTGACTGACCGCGTTTGCTTGGATTCCCTGATATCGAATGGTATCGCAAACAAGTGTTGTTCATTAAAATTGGCAAAATTTAATGCAAAGTTTAATGCAAAGGTTTAATGCAAAGTTTGAAAACAAAGCCTTGATAAAAACGCACAGTAAAATGATTAAATAGTCAAAAACAAAGGAGGGTTTAGTCATTAAGGAAGTGACCAACACACACGAACAAAGATTATTAGGAGTCAGGTTACTCAACCTTGCTGTAGTATGCCTTTCAAAACAACCTTACCTCAATTAGGTCTTTTAGTGGTCGTAATGTGGTATGGTTCATGGTTTTATGAAACAAAAGATAAGGCTCAATTCCTACGCTCAGTTAACTCAAGATATACGTTCAAATCTCCAAAAATAGGAAGTCACTTGATTTGATAGCTGACTGGCGCCTTATATGAAGCGCTCGTGTTTGAATGCATAAACGAGTTTAACCGAGAACTACCCTGCCCCAAGGTTTACGATTTTAGGGTTTTTTCTGTGTAAGGAAAGAAAACTCATACTTCTAGGCTCGAAGGGGTTGACAAGGGATTGTCATCCTTCCTTCTCCAATGTTTAGGAAATGTGAAACAATGTCTTACATCCTTGGCGAAGTTAATTTGAAAGCATACCACAACAATTATGAACATGAGGTTTTCATCATCCTCCCTAATCTTTGCTTTAACAAAAGTTTGAAAAAACAGGGGTGAAAAAGATATAGATGTTTGCTTTTATAAAAATAAAAGTAAACGAGTGAAACGAATGGATTTAACTAGAAGATGCATAAATATTTCGATAACGTTGCCAATTTGAAAGTACAACAAAGCTCATAAGCAAATACAAATTCAAAGTGCAAAGGAATACAATACAACTGTTGAAACATCCAAAAGATTGCCAGCTTTAGGGAATCAAATGCAGAAAAACAAAGAGGAGTTCAATCATAGACCCCTAATCCCTCTTTGTCCTGATACATCCTCCACAGCATTACTTAGCTCATGAGCGGGTAAGGATTGTTCTTGATGATAGGATGGGAGCCGTCGAAAGACAAAATGTTTCTCTCCACTAAGTCCTTCACAATATGCTTCAACGCAAAACAACCTTCCAAATTATGGCCTGGTGCACCTTCATGGAATGCACAATGAGCATTGGGATTGTAAAAAGGTGGAAGCGGGTTAGGAGGTGGGCCTGATGACCTTGTAGTTATTAATCCTTGTTGTACCAAAACAGGATACAATGTTGTGTACGTCATTGGAATGGGAGGAATTGGAGGCCTCCCACCCTTTCTTTTGCCTGGAATGTTCTGACGAGAAACTTGAGTCTGTTGGCGATAAGCAGAAGTGTTGGGCGCTCGTTGATATACTGGTGGTTGAGGAACCGACTGATAAACAGAAGCTTGATGGTTGAATGTTAGCGCGATGGCGGCCACATAAGGTTGCTGAACAGAATAACACTATTGTTGTTGCTGATGTTTCCAGTACTGATATTTCCTCCTTTTGTTCGTCATTGTAGTGAGCGATTTTGGACGCGGTTCTTAAGCGCTGGTCGCTCTCTACGGTTTGAGCTTGAACTACAGGTCGATTCATTTTTTATCCTATTGTGAGCTGAATAAGGAAGGGAAATAGATGTCTCCAATTAACCCTGCTTGCATACTGAGTTTAAACAGCGGTCTGTTAGGTTACAGATGCTATCAATGTGGGGGGACCTTTGTACTGGTTATTTGTATTTTCGCCAATACGGTTTTCTTTCTTTTAATCTAGGCAAAGGGTTTCTGACGGGGAACAAGGATTAGGATGTTAGGACTGATGCTTTTGAATTACTGCTTTTGATTGACTGAGATATGGGATTTGGGTTTTTTGTTGATTGCGCTCGCTAAGATCTTTTCTTTCGATCTTATGCCTACGTATTCCTGTTTACCGAAACAGGGAAATTAGAGCGTTCGTAGTTCCTCCTATTCTATGGGAGGAAATGGTTGTTTTTGGTGTCTTGTTCAAAGCCCAAGACGTGAAGCGAAAGGTGATTTGTATCTTGTTCAAAGCCCAAAATGTGAAGCTGAAAGACCTCGGCTTTAGAGAGAATTTGTCATCTCTAAAGAGGGGAGAAGGAGAATTACTTTAACTGGGATACGCGGATCCGAGCAATGCTATAATTTCCGAAGAAAGGGTTTTAACCTGAAGGAGAAGACTTTAACTCAGTGTAGAGCAATGCCATCTTTCCTTAGGAATTTTTCATGCTAAAAGAGGGACAGTGGCATGGATGTAGATGATCCAGAGGCTTGCCGCTTACAGCGATTAGATGAAGGGAAAGGAGTTGTTGATGTTTGTGTACTGTGAACGAGGCACAACTTTGATGCTAAAAGGTTGATTGGATTAACCAGTGGTTTTCTTATACAAAAGCCTAAGAGGAGGCTAATTTCCGCTAGGAAAATCATTATACAAAGCCTAAGAGGAGGCTAATTTGTGTCCCGTACAAAGCCCGAGAGAGAGGCTACAAGGGTTGACTCAACAGGAGAATCTTTTATACTCAACAAGAGAGTGATTTTGTATCTCGTATGAAGCCCGAGATGGAGGCAAGAAGGGTAATTGACTCAACGGGGGAGTCTCTTATGTGTCTCGTACGAAGCCCGAGAGAGAGGCGAAAAGGTTGTTTGACTCCACTGGGGAGAATTTTGGTATCTCGTACGAAGCCCGAGATGGAGGCTATTGTAACTGTTTCAGTTGAGTGACAGATCCAATATACTGATTTTAAAAGAGAAAATCAGTTCTTATATGAGTAACACTCTACACAGGGATTTGATTGGAGGATCAGGGATATTTCCTTCTCTTTGAGGAAACAGGAAATCCAAAGGGTATTGAGACTGTCCGAGTCCGCAGGTTTCCTTCCTATTTAACGAAGGGTGCTTGAGAATGTCTTTGAGACTCAAGGAAGTTAGACTGTCCAAGTCTAGAGTTTTATCTTTTGTACTATGCTTTGAGAAACAATAGTAGACTCTATGAAAGGACTGTTCTATGAGGATGACTATGTTCTGTTCCTATACCTCTAGGAGGTCGTCGGGACAATTTGTACAAAGCCCAAGAGGAGGCTGAAAACTTTTAAGAAGCCGACGGGTCCTTGTACTAAGCCCAAGAGGAGGCTATCATTCCCGAAGGAAGAGATCATTATACGAAGCCTAAGAGGAGGTTGTGAATACTTCTAAGAAGCCATAGTGTCCTTAAATAATGCCCAAGAGGAGGCCGATGCTTTTAAGAAGCCCGTGGGTCTATCATCTCCTTTCCATTAGGAGAGATAACTCTTTTAAAGATAAAAACCACTGGTAAACGTGCGAGGTTTACTATCCAGCGACTTTTAGCTTTTAAAGAGGGTTCCTTAGTTAAGGTCCAAGATTATGACCGTAGTGGGTACCCAAACCCCGAGACATTCAAGGCAAGCTATCCACAAGGAATAGATCAAGTCAGGAAAGTTCGAGAATTTGGAAGAAACTCAAAGATGCCATTCACGGAGAATACATTCATCTTAGGGAGTAGAGCTTCTTGACGATTCCTAAGGAGGACAGCCGAAGAGAAGACTGTATCTGGTGCTCCTATTGGGGATCTAGGCGTCTATTTCTACGAATAAATGAAACGGCGTCACCTAGTTCTAGACGTAGTTGCCGGGGAAACTCAAAATATCTATACTATTATTACACAGTAGATATGAGTTTATGAAATGAGACTTACAGTGAGCAGCCCCACAATACAGTTTATATATATGAAAGCAGTAAACGAAAGCGATAACCACTTACTCGGTTGTAGTGCTTCCATGCTGTTTGGTTAGTTGTTCAACAAAGAAAGATTGAAAACAACAGTATATTCAAAATCAAAGGAGAAAGTGCTTTGAAAAAGAAAGATTTGGGGCTTACAGCTCAAGGAGAGGCCCAGGGTTTTATCAGTGAGCGCACTGTTTGACTTTGTACAGCAGGACTTATACAAGTGACTGGGGCCCAAAAAGGTTTTCTGTACAAAGGGATGGGTCTTACACTCTCTCAAGAGGCCCAAAAAGGTTTAAAGGAAAAAGATTGGGGCTTATAACACGAGGGTAGGCCCAAATGATTTTTCATTTAAAAATGGCGATCGCGCCGAGGTTTTCTTTTAACGCGGAGGGACTTATACAATAGGTGAGGCCCAAAATGTTTTGGTTAAAAAGGGGGATTGGGTCTTACATTCTAATAGAGGCCCAAAGTGTTTTGAATGGGTCTTATAGCTCAAGGAGAGGCCCAGATGATTTTTATTTTTAAACGGGCGACGATCGCGCCGTTTACTTGTACAGAGGGACTTATACAATGAGTGAGGCCCAAAAAGTTTTTGTACAAGGGGGGATGGGTCTTACACTCTCTCAAGAGGCCCAAAGAGTTTTGAAAATGATTTATAAGGGTTGAATTAATCCAAAACCCTAATTTGTTTTCAAAATGTATTTAATTGAATAAAAATTCAATTAAAATGATCAAAAATTGTTTAACACATGGAAAACAAATTGTGATCTTGGATTAATGCTTCAAAAATTAAGTATTGACCTACAAAAAAATTAGAAAGCATTAAAAGTTGCAAAATCAATATAGAAAAAATATTTAAAATGCCAAAAACAATTAAAACATTAATTCTTTGCAAAAATATCAATTATATGAAATAAATAATATTTTTGGGATTTTTTGTGAAAATAAAATATTTTGACATTTTTGTGAATTATTAAAAAAAGAATCAACTCAAAACATTAAAACTCAGAGAGAAGTTAATTTTTGAATCAATTAAACAAAATCACAAAATTCAAATATTTGAATTATTCAAAAATGGCGCCAAGAACAAGCTGAAGAACACGCGCGTGTTCTTGGTTTCTCAGATTTGCATTTTCTATCCAATCTCCATGAATACGTAATCATATCATGCAATCCACATATCATTATGCTCGTCTCAACCTCACGATCATGTCTATGTACTTTAATTTCATTTAAATTAAACATACAACAAGAAATCACGAAGAAACCTCAAGAACCCTAATTTCTACATGAAGGCTAGGATTTTTGATACACGATTCAAACAATGCAATTAATTGAGGGAAAACATTCCATGCATGATTATGAACATATGGCCAAATTATTGTGCGAGGAAATATGCATAGATTGAGAGATGACCAAGTATGTGCTTACCTCCAAGTCGTGACAGCAAGTTCAAAGTGATTTTTGATTTGGAGGTGTTACAGATGAGTGGTGATGATCTGAACAGCTTCCCTACACCCTATGGATTGTGTTTGGATGGTTGGACTTGATTGAAATTGGCTGGATCATTTTGTGGTACCTCAGCTGCACTTTGGTTAAAACCTTAAGCAACCAGCTAGTGATTTTGTGAAATTGATGTTTCAGAAGTAATCTAAGTGTTTGATCAGCTCATATGTGATGTATGTGAGGTGTGTGAGTGATTGGCTTGATTGGAAAAGCTCTCAAACTCAAAACCCGATAGCTACCTTGCTAAGAAAGGCATTTTTGCCAAGAGAAAGAGATTTTGAGGAAAGCATCTGTTAGATGGCTTTGGTGTACTCAAACTGATCATAATTGAGCTCTATTTATAGTAGAGCAAGTTTGTTTTGCAAGGAATAGTGAATGGCAGCTGGTAAGTAGGTTTGGCCAATGTTGGCAAATGAAAATCCAAGTCTCCTCTAGCCATTGACTAGAGGTTAGGGCACAGAGCTTTGGTCCCCTTGGTCTTGGATAAGTCTTGACTGATTTCAGATGAGAATGGCTCAGTCCATGCCACCTTGATGGTTCCATTGAATGCCTCATTCCAAATTTGAAGTCTTGTCCCTATTTTGGCCATTCTAGGTTCAACATGCTATTTCTTGTTCCATGGACTTTGGAGGCTTGGCTCAGTGATTGTCCCCTTTAGATTCAATCCTCTGAGGTGTCCAAGTGGATAGGAGCAATTGAATTTGGCTGATTTTGGCAAATCGACCAAAGTTGCAAATTCTGCCTTGCCTTGACAGATTTCAGCAAGGCAACTTGGCAATGTTGCATCTCATGGTGTAGGTTGAATTTGGCAATGTTCTTGGCCATTTTGGAAAGCTCTTACATGATACAACAACTGTTTGAACAAGTTTGGTTTTGATCTCTTTTGATTCCAAGTGAAAAATCCCCCTACATTTGGCAAAAAGTGAGGCAGAATCCGACTTAGTGAAAATTTCACTAAGTGTTGGAAAAAGTGACATTTTCACTTTTCAGCCACTTTGATCACTCCATAACTCAAAATCCTTAATGAATTGGAATGACTTGTAGTTGAAGTTTTTGTAGGTGATAATGAGGGCTACAAATCCATCTTTGGATGAGAAAAAATGGCCTTGTGGTTTAGGAGTTATGGTCCTCCAAAGTTGGTACCTTTGCCACTTTATTTTTAACTTAGAAAAAATTCTAAGTTTTATGGTTACCCCTTTTACAAGTTATCTAACTTTTCTTGATTTTTCTTTATGAATGATGATTCAAACCATAAATTAACATCATTTTAGGGTTAAAAATCCATTTTGGTGAAAAATCTCAAAAAGTCAAAGTTGACTTTTGTGCACAGTTGACTTTTTATCAGATGAATTCCAAACTGTGCAATTCTTCAGGAAATCACGTCCTTGACCTAAATCAAACTTGATGGGCATGTTCCATGGGTGTCATAGGGTATATTCAACCATGTATTAGGGTTTGGGAGCATGTCCTGGTTAAAAGTCAAAGTTACAGTTGACTTTTCCCTTAAAACCCTAATTGTGGTGCAGATGAAATTGAGACTTGTTGCCCAAGCTTCTTGGATCAATCCATTGTTCCAAATGGATCAATATGGTATATTAGAGACCCTCAAATCATCTCTTGAGGTCTTGGCTCATGGTTTGTCCCAAAAGTCAACTTAGGGGTGAATTAGGTCAAGAAACCCTAATTCCTGATTTTTGATGAATGCATCCCCTGAGGCAAAATTGACTTGATGCATGGGTTCATGAGGTTCCATGAAGTATATTAGGTTATGTTTTGGATCATTGCCTTGTGCCCAGATGAAAATTTCCATCTGGAGGCCCTGGTCGACCAAAACCCTAATTTGGTGACACTGTCGATCTTGAGACTTGATCCACCTAGAAGGGAGTAGCCTTGTGCTTAATCCTTGAAGTGGGAGTCCTTTTTGATCCATTGTGGATGTTTAAGAGATTAGACAAGTTGAAGATCATGTCATTTCTTGATTGATCCTTTGTCTAAGCACTCTGAGAGGGCTTGAAACCCTAATTTTGATTGTAGTGGATGCTCACCCATCCTTGGGGAGACTAATGAAGCATAAAGGTACATCCATATTGTGATGATGATTTTCACAATGATGGGAAATCTAAGTGGTCAAAATTTGGGGTATTACAGATGCCCCTATTTAATCTTCTTGGACCCGAAGGTGTGAATGGCGAAGGGATTCGGGTATTCGGGGTGCAAGAGGATTAAATATCGGAATACCCGAAATTTTGATGGTGGTTATGAATGGCAGCTTACGCATTCATCTTCTTTAGCTAAGCAATGATGTTTAGAAAAGGTAAACTTCCCCTCGATCCTGGTTTCCTACCAAGGAACTGGTCTCAGTCTCTTTTGAAATAAACTTCCCCTCGATCTTGGTTTCCTACCAAGGAACTGGTCTTGGTTTCTTTTGAACTTCCCCTCGTTCTTGGTTTCCTACCAAGAACTGGTCTCAGTCTCTGAAATGAACTTCCCCTCGTTCCTGGTTTCCTACCAAGGAACTGGTCTTAGTTTCTGATTTAAACTTCCCCTCGATCCTGGTTTCCTACCAAGAACTGGTCTTAGTTTCTTTTGTCAATAAACTTTATTGACAAGGGACGCTATGTGTAGCGGTTTTCCTTCAAACTTCTCGCCAAATTTTCCTGGGGAGATGCCATTTAACGGAAAAAGGTTTGATGTCAGACTTGCTGTGGAACCCAACGTCTGAGTTGTAGAGTTGCACAAACTTCTCTGTTTGGAGACGCCATTTATCGATTCTACTGGGGAAAGCGAGTCTCTTGAGAGACTGTTTTTATTTGGGATCTTTCATCATACTTTTCTCGGGATCTTCCCGGAGAAACGCCATATGATGGGGTCCAATTTTGAGGTGCCAATGACCTTCTCATCAGTGGTTTTTCGGAGCAAAACTGGCGTGCTGCCGAATCTCTGATCACGAGGCTTTCTCTGTGGATTTTCCTTAATCCGGGAAAGCAAGGATATCATCTTCAATGGCGAAGAGTGATGTTTATTGAAAGTTCTCTGATCTTTCAGAGGTTCAAATTATCAAAGTGGCCAAGGACCAACTTCTTTCCAGAATTAAACTGGAAGCGAGGTTGTTCAGACACAGTATTTCCTGACGAGGCAAGAACTGACAACTCGATTGAGAGGACTTTTACCACTAGGGGACAAGATCGACTAGAGTGATAGTGATGCAATATGAAATGTGAATGCAAATAAAAAATGCATGATGTATGTATGTATATGCTGACAAAACAGACGCGACATACAGACTAATGGATGAACACAATTGGATACTCGGCCATCGCGGGGCGAAGAAGTACCATTGATTCAAAATAGCAATTCCACCTTGCTTAGGAGAGCTAGTCCCGTTGGGAGCTATGTTGATCGGCTTAGGAGATGAGAACTCGGCCGAGGCGTGTCAGACGAAACAAGGTCTCTGACACAGTTGATCCCTTCATTCAGGCATACTGGCTTAGAAGGAGTACTTTGATTCTGCACTTTCAAGTCCGCTTACTTCGGGAGAAGCGATCGATGTTCTTCTGATGTTCAACAGTCAAAAGAAATGCCATCTTTAATTTAAAAGCAGAAAAAGTTTAACAAGTAAATTCATTTTTGTTTTATTTCAAGAATCGCTGATTAAGTTTAAACAACGTCGTTCTGTAAAGCTAAAACAAGTAAAGAATTACAAACAAAAGCACAAGGGCTCAAATTTTATTGATAAGATGGAGATCAGCCAAACGCGTGATTCCAAAGAGTATATACAAAGTTAGAAAATGGTAATTTACAGGGAAAAGGGCTACGTTGAAACATAACGACCACTATCCTTCTACCAATTTGAATTCGGGACATCCTGAGCTTCTGTCGAAGATGACCTTGACTGGAGTTTTCCTCCGATGGATGCTGTAACTACTGCTGAGGGACTTGCCTCTGTTGAACATAGTTACTTGCCATTATCCCTAATTTTTGCCTGGATTGTACCTTGATGTTTCCAATCCACCGGGATGATTTTTTCATGTCTCTAACTTTTGCCTGGACCGCCCTTTCAGGTTTTCAATCCACCGAGACGTTTTTTTTTTTTTTTTTTTTTAGTTTAGGCGAAGTATTTCTTGACTACATCAACATTCGTGGGGTAGGAAAATTCCTCTCCGTCCATGGTTGCAAGTCTCAAGGCGCCGCCTGAGAAAGCTTTCGTGACCACATAAGGGCCATCATAATTTGGGGTCCATTTGCCCCGAGAATCAGTGAGAAATGATTGTATCTTCTTGAGCACAAGGTCTCCTTTCCTGATGACACGAGGTCGGACATTTTTGTCGAACGCCCTCTTCATTCTCTGTTGATACAACTGACCGTGGCATAGTGCTGTGATTCGCTTCTCTTCGACCAGGTTCAGGTCGTCGTGTCGACTTTGACACCATTTAGCTTCGGTGAGCTTCGCTTCCATCAATACCCGGATTGATGGGATCTCTACTTCTATGGGGAGCACTGCCTCCATGCCATATACTAGAGAGAAAGGGGTTGCCCCTGTTGAAGTACGGACAGATGTACGATAACCATGAAGAGCAAAGGGTAGCATTTCGTGCCAGTCTTTGTAGGTCACAACCATCTTTTGAACAATCTTCTTGATGTTCTTGTTAGCCGCTTCTACCGCTCCGTTCATCTTGGGTCGGTAGGGAGATAAGTTATGGTGTTCGATCTTGAACTCTGTGCACAACTCTTTCATCATCTTATTATTCAAGTTAGATCCATTATCAGTAATGATCTCGCTTGGAACACCATAACGGCAGATGATATTGTTTTTAATAAATCGGACCACCACTTGTCGGGTTACATTGGCGAATGACGCTGCTTCGACCCACTTGGTGAAATAGTCAATGGCTACCAGGATGAACCGATGTCCGTTTGAAGCCTTGGGCTCAATCATGCCAATCATATCGATTCCCCATATGGAAAATGGCCACGGGGAAGAAAGAACTTTGAGATGTGATGGTGGTACATGAATTTTGTCGGAGTATATCTGACACTTGTGACACCTCCTCATGTACTTGTAGCAGTCGGATTCCATGGTCAACCAATAATACCCGGCCCTGAGAATTTTTCTCGCCATTGTGTGTCCGTTGGCATGAGTGCCAAAGGATCCTTCATGAATTTCTTTCATGAGCATGTCTGCTTCTGGTCTGTCGACGCATCGGAGCAAGACCATGTCAAAATTTCTCTTATAAAGAGTGTCACCGCTCAGGAGGAAGTTTCCAGCCAATCTTCTAAGGGTCTTTCTATCTTTTCTGAGTGCCCCAGATGGGTACTCTTGTTTCTGAAGGAAGCATTTGATATCGTGATACCAAGGTCAGTCGTCTATGACTGCTTCAATCGTGAAGATGTAAGCGGGCCGTTCAAGGCGCATTATGTCGATCTTAGGTATGTCATTCCATCGACCTACACTAATCATGGAAGAGAGAGTGGCTAATGCGTCAGCCATGTGATTCTCATCACGAGGGATGTGATGAAAGTCGACTCTGTTGAAGAAGGGTAACAACCTTCTTGCATAGTCTTTGTAAGGAATCAATCCTGATTGGTATGTGTTCCAATCTCCTTTTATCTGGTTAATAACCAGGGCTGAGTCGCCATATACGTCCAAGTTTTTGATCCTTAAATTAATCGCTTCTTCGAGACCCATGATACATGCTTCGTATTCGGCCTCGTTGTTCGTACATTTGAACGTAAGTCTGGCAGTGAAAGGAATGTGGGAGCCCTGAGGGGTAACAATGATTGCCCCAATTCCGTTTCCATAATCATTGACTGCTCCGTCAAAGATAAGTCCCCACTGGGAACCTGGTTCTGGCCCTTCACTGGGTAGCGGTTCATCGCAATCTTTCATCTTTAAATACATGACATCTTCGTCTGGGAAGTCAAACCCGATTGATTCTTGATCGTCAATCGGTTGATGAGCCAAATGATCGGCTAAAATACTTCCTTTAACGGCTTTCTGAGCATGGTACTCTATGTCATATTCTGATAGTAACATCTGCCAACGGGCAATCCTTCCCGTGAGAGCAGGTTTTTTGAAAACGTACTTGATTGGATCCACTTCGGAGACCAACCAAGTAGTATGACGAATCATGTACTGGCGAAGACGTTTGGCTGCCCAAGCCAAAGCGCAACAAGTTTTCTCAAGCATTGTGTACCGAGTCTCGCAGTCGGTGAATTTCTTGCTTAGATAGTAAATGGCAGACTCTTTCCGTTTAGTTTCGTCTTGTTGGCCAAGTACACATCCCATTGAGTCCTCTAGGACTGTGAGGTAAATGATCAGTGGCCTTCCTTCCACTAGAGGTGATAGAGTCGGAGGATTCAACAGATATTCTTTGATACTGTCGAAAGCGGTTTGGCAATCTTCTGACCAAACGCAATCCTGGTTCTTTTTGAGTAACTTGAAAATCGGCGCACACGTGGCGGTCATAAGGAATATGAATCTGGAGATGTAATTCAAACGTCCCAGGAATCCTCTGACTTGTTTTTCAGTTTTCGGAGAAGGCATTTCTTGAATGGCCTTGACCTTGTCAGGATCAACCTCAATTCCTTTCTGGCTGACGATGAACCCTAGTAGTTTCCCCGAACGGACACCGAAGGTGCACTTGTTGGGATTCAAGCGGAGCTTGAATTTTCTTAGACGTTCGAACAATTTTGACAGATGTTTAACGTGCTCATCCTTTGTTCTTGATTTTGCAATCAAATCATCGACATATACCTTGATTTCTTTGTGTATCATGTCGTGAAACAGAGTAGTCATGGCCCTTTGATAGGTTGCCCCGGCATTCTTCAAACCAAACGACATTACCTTGTAACAAAAGGTACCCCATGGGGTAATGAATGAAGTTTTCTCCATGTCTTTCGGCGCCATTTTGATCTGGTTATAGCCCGAGAATCCATCCATGAAGGAGAATACTTTGAACCTTTGTGCTGTCAACCAGCATGTCAATGTGTGGTAAAGGAAAGTCGTCCTTTGGACTTGCCTTGTTCAGATCTCTTTAATCAACACACATTCTGACCCTTCCGTCCTTTTTGGGAACGGGTACGATGTTGGCTAACCATTGAGGATATTCAGATGTAGCGAGGAAACCCGCGTCGATCTGTTTTTGTACCTCCTCCTTGATTTTGATGGCCATGTCCGGGTGAGTGCGTCTCAACCTTTGCTTTACTGGCAGACATTCCGATCTCAACGGTAAGTGATGTTCCACGATGCTGGTATCCAACCCTGGCATATCCTGATAGGACCAAGCGAATACATCGGGGAATTCTTTGAGAAGCTTTATCAAACTTTCTTTGACAGTTGGACTGAGCAGTGCTCCGATCCTGATTTCTTTTCTCTCTTTTTCTGAACCCAAGTTTACCGTTTCCAACGGTTCTTTGTGAGGTTCAATGGACCTTTCCTCTTGTCTGAGTAGTCGGGAGATCTCTTCTGGAATTTCGTCGTCAACTTCTTCTTCAGCCTCGAATACCGGGAACTCAAAGTTGGGAGAAGGCATCGGATCGTATGTTTCAACGGAGTATAAAACAAGCAATCTGCATGACGTGATGATTCGTGTTTAGAAGAGATAGAGAAAATGCAAGTGTGTGCAGTGTTTTGATTTTACTTCTTGTTTTTATTATTGAATGTTTTTTAGGATTACCATTTTCTGAAAAAGCAAAAAGAGAAAACAACAATTAATGCAGAAATTACAGAACGACGTTATTTTATTAATGAACAAGTCGACTCTTGAAACTACAACCCTATAAAACAAAACTCTGTCGCTTCAGGCAAAGCGAAGAGGGAAATTTACAAAAAGCGAGCCCTATCAAAATATTCATTTCACCTGGGCAGGGTGAAAGGTTAAAGATGGCAATTACTTTGACTGATGAACGACCTTCAGAACCTCGACGGCAACCCATTGGCGGCGAACTCCTCGGTGAATCACAAAGTCTGGCACCTTCCTTGATTTGTCTTCAGAAATGACGCTGATTTCTGGTGGAGCAGGATCATTGGAATCTGTCTCCCAAGCAGAATTGTCGTAGGAGGATTCCTCTGTTGTATTTTGCATAGCATTTGTGCTCTCAGCTGTATCTCCCCATCCAGTTGACTGGATATCTTCGAGCCTGATACGAGAGCTTTCGGGAGCAGTGTACTTGACCATAAAGTCGTATTTTCCACTAGGTTGTCCCAGAGTGTCCCAAACTTCTTTGGAACTGGAGAAGTCATCCCTCTCGATGACGTTGACCTCAGAAAAAGCATAGTTGATGAATTCTAGTCCTGCAAACGTTGCGAATTCATCTTCATGTTGAGTAGTTTCTGAATGACCTGAGTGTTGATCCCATGACGTGGTGGGGACACTGGTATTCTGTTCAATGACGCTCAGTTGAGCTTCATTACTCGGCTGACTTTCTTGCCCCAAGTTTCCTGGGTAAGGCTGCCACATTGGCAGACCATCCATCGGGCCATAGTAATTGTGGTCAAAGTTGTCTTTCATCAGAGTGTCTTCCTCTAATGAATTTGGCGGAGCACGGCATCCTTCCGGATCACAATCTCCGTAGATCATTTAGACATCTGATCTTGGTATAAATCTCGGACTTTCTGTAGGAAAGCAAAAAGGCATAGGCACCTCTTCCTGAGACATATAGCCGTCCTTGTTAAGGTATGACTTCCATTCTTTATCTGTGTCAGAGGGATCTTCCTCATTGATAGCATGAACTGTCTGAGACACTGGGTGAAGAAAACCTCCACTGTGGAAGAAGTTTTGAAGGGGATGAAGACTTTCATCGTTGGCGGCTGTCTGGGTACAGGTCGCAGAAAAACCAAGACCCTTCTTTGTTTTATTGTCAATAGGAACGACAAGCCGTCCCCATCCGGTTGTATCGGTACTCTCGACCGCTTTGATAGCATCGTTGTATGAAGAAATTGAAGTTCCTTATTTGAACTGATTGTTCTTGCTCACCGATAGTGCTTGGAACTGAGTTCCAATAACCTCCTCGGGTTCCACACAAGTAGATGATGATAAGTTACTCACGAGCAAGGCATGTTCTCCACAGACTGTGATGAGTTGGCCGTTCTGGATGAACTTTAGCTTTTGGTGGACGGTTGAAGTAACCACTCCAGCCTGATGTATCCAAGGTCTTCCTAATAAACAACTGTATGTTTCCCGGATGTCCATGACCTGGAAAGTGACTTGGAAAGTGTGAGGACCAATAGTTATGGGAAGATCAACTTCGCCGATAACTGTTTTTCTGGATCCGTCGAATGCTTTGACGACGACCTCGCTGACTCTCATCGGAGGGCCCTTAAATGATAATTGCATCAAAGTGGACTTCGGCATAACATTCAGGCCTAACCCTGTGTCTACCAGTACGTTGGCTAAAGCATCGTCCTGGCAGTTAACTGTAATGTTGAGCGCCATGTTATGACGACGACCCTCTTCAGGTGGTTCCTCATCACTAAATCCCAAATTATTGCAGGAAGTGATGTTAGAGACAATGCTATCAAATTGTCTAATTGTTACATCCTGTTCCACAAAGGCTTGCTCCAAGACTTTCTGTAGAGCCTCTCTGTGTGCTTCTGAACTGAGTAACAATGATAATACTGAGATCTTTGAAGGAGTCTGTAACAGTTGATCGACAATGTTATATTCACTCCTTTGGATGAGCTTTAGCATCTCATCTTTGTCTTTTGAAAAGTCTGGATTACTAGATTGACCGACTGGTGGATCAGGAATTTCTGCCTGAAGTTCCTTTTCTTTGTTGGAATCTCCAACCCCTCGGTTGAAGATTTGACCGCTCCGTGTTACACGACTGATGTCTGCAATATTCACGACGGAGGGTAATGGAATTTCCTTTCCATTCTCGATTATTGTTGCACCGTATTTGTAAGGGATTGCCTTAGCTGATTCATACGGTAGTGGCCCCGGTAGATAGATGACTATGGGAACCTTCTGATTTTTCTGACCATCATAAGTAACCTTGATCTGTTCCCGGTTGGGAACTCTAGATTCGTCAAGTAGAGGGATGATGGCAAAGACATCCCTGGTCCTGTGATGACCAGAGATCGTGACAACATCCTCAACTTGCTCGGCAAGGTAGTTCGGCGACCAAATGATGGGTCCTGAACCTGGATATGGACGAATTTCTCCATGATCGACCTGACCCTGAAGAGCTGCTCTCACAAGGTAACACCCTTGGTTACTTTCTGCACAGACGCTACAACTGTCATAGTTGTGTGGTGGCACCTGGCCACGCCCACTTTGAATGCAATGTAACCTCACTAGGTTATCTTCCATTGATCGGACATCCTGACTTTGACGACGAGTAGGATTCCTGTGATTGATACTAATCTGCTGTGTATCTTCATCCATGTAGATTAGCATCCACCAATGATTTAACAAGTGTTGAAGTGCCTCCTGGACAAGGGTACAACCTCGATCGTTTTCGCAACCTGCTTTACAGTTTTGATAATCATGTGATATTAAGAATCCGAGTCGGACCTGCTCAGCATGTAACTCTACCAGGTTGGTATTCATCACGCGAATGTCAAAGATCTGAACCATGTTGATTTGATAGGAGTTCCTATCATGGTAGTCTTGGATCCATCCAAGATCCATCTGACGCTGGAGGGCCTCTTGTATGAAAGAGCATCCCTGTTTGTTTACCGAGCAAATCAGATAGGAACTGTAATCGTGCCGCGACAGATTATGATACTGGCCTTGCCTTGAGTGCATTGCCACCAAGTTGACATTCATCGCACGGATGTCATGGTTTTGAATGACATTGGTATTCGTGTAAACCATGTTAACTTTACGAACTCGGTGCTCTTGGATCCATCCAAGATCCATTTGTTCCTGTAGAGCTGCTTGCACTACAGAACACCCCTGGTTGTCTTTAGAGCAGATATCACACTGGTGATAATTATGAGGTGGCACATGGTCATATCCACTCTGTCTACAATGCATCTTGACCAGATTGGTCCCCAATAAGAGTACATCGTGAATTTGATAGACATTGTTAGTCTCTTTCTCAATCAGATTGACTGCAGCTTTCTCGTGTTGAGGCAGCGGGTTCGTAAGAACATTAGGATTCGTATCTTTGAAAGATAAGAGCCCGCTCCTAACAAGCTTTTGCACGTCGGATTTGAAATTGAGACAAGTCTCAATGTTATGCCCTGAACCTCCTTGATGATAAGGGCATGTTTGATCCGCTTTAAACCAAAAAGGCAGATTTTCCGGAACTGAAATGGGAGACTTAGTCTGAATGTGCCCCTTAGCCAGCAGTAACGGAAACAGCTCTGCGTACGTTACGGGTATAGGATCAAATCCTGGTGGCCGTATTGTACGGTTGTTGTTATATGGAGGACGAGCCTGCTGAAGAGGCTGTTGTGTCCTTTGTTGGTCAGGTTGGCTCTGCGCAACCTGAGGTTGGTACATAGGAACAGGCGCGGGGCCGATAGCGGGAGTAACAGCTGCTACTGGCTGATAACGTCGCCTTTGCTTTCCGAGAAAGATATTCCCAATATCTTGCTCTTTTTTCTTAGGGAGAGCACTACCGTATTTTTTAGTACCACTCGTCGATCCAATGTCTTTTACCAAACGTCCTTCTCAGACGGCTTCCTCAAGACGTACACCCATACCGACCATCTCGGTGAAATCACTAGGCGCACTGGCGACCATTCGGTCATAGTAAAATGAGCTTAAGGTCTTTAAGAAGATCTTTGTCATCTCTTTTTCCTCAAGAGGTGGACAAATTTGAGCGGCAATTTCACACCACCTTTGAGCATACTCCTTAAAGGTTTCCTTGTCCTTTTGTGACATTGATCTGAGTTGATCTCTGTCGGGTGCCATGTCCAAATTGTACTTGTATTGTTGGACGAAGGCAGTACCAAGATCTCTGAATGTACTGATCGTAGTACGGTTTAAACCCATGTACCATTTGAGTGCGGCACCGGTTAAACTATCCTGGAAGTAGTGAATCAGCAGGTCCTGATTCTCCGTCTGAGCTAACATCCGCCGAGCGTACATCACCAGATGGCTCTGAGGGCAAGAGTTACCCTTGTATTTTTCAAAGTCGGGCACTTGGAACTTGTGCGGGACTTTCACATTTGGGACCAAGCAGAGGTCTGCGGCGTCCTTTCCAAATAGATCCTGACCGCGAATGGCTTGCAGCTCTTTCTGCATTTCCAAGAACTGCTCCTGGAATTCATCCATTCTGTCAAACATAGTTTCCTTCTTACCAGAAGGTGTCTGTGGAATCTGTCCTTCCGGGACAATGTGCACCACAGGGGGTGGTACCGTAACTACGGCAGTAAGTCTTGGCGCCTCCCGAAGTTTGTAACCTTCAGGAGTCTTGAGTATGCCCCTGGCATCTTCGCTTTCCCGAAGTTTGTAACCTTCAGGCCCAGCGGCTTCTGTTGCGATTCCCTGATCTTCAGTGATCGGCGGAACATATCCTTCCGGGATATAGTTAACAGGCCCGCCCCAAGGATGATCTTTCGGCATCTGATACCTAGGATCATACTTTTCTATGATGGGCGTTGAGGTGATCTCTGAGGTCACGGTTCTTTGTAGCTGAGCTTCTGCCATGGCTTGCATGTCGTTACAAAGCTTTCTCATATCCTCTCTCAGAGCGTCGATCTCTTCTTTCAACTCTCTGTTTTCTTCCTCAAGATCATCCATCCTTTTCTGACGATTGGCCCGAGTATTATACGAATGAGACAGTTTGACTCTAGAATCGAGACACAAACGTGAGATTCGTAGGTAAGAAGAATACGCGATGTGAGAATGATGAATGCAATGATTATATTAATTGTTGTTTGGTTTAATCAAAATAAACTTCGACAATTAGATTGCAAATATCAAACAGTGGGGAAACCCCTTTTTATTGAATTCCAAAGGGTTACAGAAATGGAAATATAGTAGATTACAAAGTACAGAAACAGAAACCTAAACTAATGGGTCCCGAGTCCTCTTCTTTGACCGGGGCGCTTGGGCCGTTGTCGGGTTGTCATTCCTTTGCCAGGTGAAAGGAGCGAGCAAATTCCTTTGGTCATCTTGATTCTCTACAGCATGCTGCTCCAAAATTTTAATCAGAGCATCTTTCTCTTTTAATAGTTGATGTATTTGGATACACTCTACGTCGAGGGTGCGGTACTTGTTCTTCCAAGATCTTCTTTCCTTTTGAACTTTGTTGAGAGTAACCTGAAGCTTTTCAGTTTCCGTCATGAAGTACATGACAGTTTCCCTCGGTGGAAGAATTCCGTAACGAGGATAAGGCATCTTTAGCTTGAGAGCTCTAGTTTGTACCCAATGGAGATAAGGCTCCACCGAGACACAGTCCGGTTTTCCCAGAGACTCTCGTCCTTTCTTATGAACCTGTTTCCAAGCATGCACTATTTCCATCTTTAGTGCTCTGTCATTTTCTCCTTCCTTGAAGAAAAGACCTTCCAGATGAACACCCAGTGGGATGTGTCTCATCGGGTATCCAAATTGACGAAGAACTAATATCAGATGATAGTTGATTCCTCCTTTAGTTCCTATGAGGGGTACGCTGGGGAAGTTTCCACAATGGTCAATGATTCTGATTCCCTCATAAATCCTATTACACCAATCTATATCGGAATTGGTGAGAGACATGATCTTCTGCGACCAACATAAGACACTCTTGCAATCCCAAAAAGCAGCAGACTTGGGCAAGTGTGAGATAAACCACTTATAAAGCAAAGGTACACAGCATGTGATCTCCCCCCCGCTGTACAAATTTCCCAAGTGTACAGAATGATACGCATCTGCGAGCAAAGTCGGCACAGGGTTTCCAATGAGAAAAACCTTAATAGCGTTGATATCGACGAAGTTATTAATGTTGGGAAACAAAAATAACCCATAGGTGAGCAAGACAAAGATGCTTTCAAAAGCAGTCCCGTTCCCTATACTAGCAAAGTACAGAGCTTTCTTTGTCAAGAACTGGGCTGGCAAACCTTGGATGCCACCCTTAGTGGTCATGTGAGTCCTGACCTCAGACTCGTCCAAATGAATTGCTATTGCAATAGTCTGATTCTTTGGAATTTCTTCCAGTCCAGAAAACGGAGCTCGATCAATGATATGTAAATCAGTCAGATGAGAATACTCCTCCAGCGTTGGTGATAGCTGGTAATCCGAGAATGTGAAACAGTGATAAACCAGATCGTAGAACTGAATGAGCATGTCCATGATCCCCTTAATCACATGGACTCTTAACAGTGGTAGCAAACCACCGTGCTTGGCTCTGAAAGCCGCTGGGTTAACGATCATCCTTGCTAACCTTCTCAAATCCCCTAGTTTTGGAACCTTGAAGGTATACTGGTGAGTTCTCCTTCTACCGAAATCCATTAGCGTAATCCTCTTCTCTGATATTTGCAATCACAGTCTTAGTTTAATTTGAAATACAGAGAGACTAGAAGAGAAAGTTTTTTGAATGTTTTAATGTTTTATTAAATGGATGCATGAATGCAGCACACAAAAACATAGAAAAAACATGGGGTCAAAGGGTCGTTGTCATGAAGTCAAGGCTCTACCCATCCCCAAAGGTTTATACTAGGGTGATTTTTGTACCTGTACTCATTATCATCAGCTCCTCCCAGAAAAGCAAAACAACAAGCGGATCGCCAACGAGTTGTAGAGCAATCTTAGAGTAAGTGCCATTCACCGAGAATAGATCACCAGCCTCAAATGAGGGTAGTATCGCGTAACAACTATTTCCGATAGTTTCCGCACTACGAAAGGGTTGGCTTTTCTAGGTGTATACTCAATCTTTCCACATACGGCATCACCCGCATTCCCATTAGCAGAAAAATAAACACGTATAGCAATTAGGAAAAGCAGTATATATATTTGTCCTAATCATCCTAGACTTATAAAGCTATGATTCCTAAGTTCCTGACAGAAATGGGTTCCCCGGCGGAAGCCCCAATCTATGGTTTTCACATAAGTGAAGAGAAGGAAGACCGTGCCTAGATCTAACCTTGAACGGGCCCCACGATGGGCGCCACTTTTCTCTGTTGGCGGCCACCGCCATGAAAATGACTTACCCAAGGTTTAAATAGTAAGAAAGAAAGAATGGCCCCACGGTGGGCGCCACTTTTCTCTGTAGCGAGCGATTTTGGACGCGGTTCTTAAGCGCTGGTCGCTCTCTACGGTTTGAGCTTGAACTATAGGTCGATTCATTTTTTATCCTATTGTGAGCTGAATAAGGAAGGGAAATAGATGTCTCCAATTAACCCTGCTTGCATACTGAGTTTAAACAGCGGTCTGTTAGGTTACGGATGCTATCAATGTGGGGGGCCTTTGTATTGGTTATTTGTATTTTCGCCAATACGGTTTTCTTTCTTTTAATCTAGGCAAAGGGTTTCTGACGGGGAACAAGGATTAGGATGTTAGGACTGATGCTTTTGAATTACTGCTTTTGATTGACTGAGATATGGGATTTGGGTTTTTTGTTGATTGCGCTCGCTAAGATCTTTTCTTTCGATCTTATGCCTACGTATTCCCGTTTACCGAAACAGGGAAATCAGAGCGTTCGTAGTTCCTCCTATTCTATGGGAGGAAATGGTTGTTTTTGGTGTCTTGTTCAAAGCCCAAGACGTGAAACGAAAGGTGATTTGTATCTTGTTCAAAGCCCAAGATGTGAAGCTGAAAGACCTCGGCTTTAGAGAGAATTTGTCATCTCTAAAGAGGGGAGAAGGAGAATTACTTTGACTGGGATACGCGGATCCGAGCAATGCTATAATTTCCGAAGAAAGGGTTTTAACCTGAAGGAGAAGACTTTAACTCAGTGTAGAGCAATGCCATCTTTCCTTAGGAATTTCTAATGCTAAAAGAGGGACAGTGGCATGGATGTAGATGATCCAGAGGCTTGCCGCTTACAGCAATTAGATGAAGGGAAAGGAGTTGTTGATGTTTGTGTACTGTGAACGAGGCACAACTTTGATGCTAAAAGGTTGATTGGATCAACCAGTGGTTTTCTTATACAAAAGCCTAAGAGGAGGCTAATTTCCGCTAGGAAAATCATTATACAAAGCCTAAGAGGAGGCTAATTTGTGTCCCGTACAAAGCCCGAGAGAGAGGCTACAAGGGTTGACTCAACAGGAGAATCTTTTATACTCAACAAGAGAGTGATTTTGTATCTCGTATGAAGCCCGAGATGGAGGCAAGAAGGGTAATTGACTCAACGGGGGAGTCTCTTATGTGTCTCGTACGAAGCCCGAGAGAGAGGCGAAAAGGTTGTTTGACTCCACTAGGGAGAATTTTGGTATCTCGTACGAAGCCCGAGATGGAGGCTATTGTAACTGTTTCAGTTGAGTGACATATCCAATATACTGATTTTAAAAGAGAAAATCAGTTCTTATATGAGTAACACTCTACACAGGGATTTGATTTGAGGATCAGGGATATTTCCTTCTCTTTGAGGAAACAGGAAATCCAAAGGGTATTGAGACTGTCCGAGTCCGCGAGTTTCCTTCCTATTTAACGAAGGGTGCTTGAGAATGTCTTTGAGACTCAAGGAAGTTAGACTGTCCAAGTCTAGAGTTTTATCTTTTGTACTATGCTTTGAGAAACAGTAGTAGACTCTATGAAAGGACTGTTCTATGAGGATGACTATGTTCTATTCCTATACCTCTAGGAGGTCGTCGGGACAATTTGTACGAAGCCCAAGAGGAGTCTGGAAACTTTTAAGAAGCCGACGGGTCCTTGTACTAAGCCCAAGAGGAGGCTATCATTCCCGAAGGAAGAGATCATTATACGAAGCCTAAGAGGAGGCTGTGAATACTTCTAAGAAGCCGTAGTGTCCTTGAATAATGCCCAAGAGGAGGCCGATCCTTTTAAGAAGCCCGTGGGTCTATCATCTCCTTTCCATTAGGAGAGATAACTCTTTTAAAGATAAAAACCACTGGTAAACGTGCGAGGTTTACTATCCAGCGACTTTTAGCTTTTAAAGAGGGTTCCTTAGTTAAGGTCCAAGATTATGACCGTAGTGGGTACCCAAACCCCGAGACATTCAAGGCAAGCTATCCACAAGGAATAGATCAAGTCAGGAAAGTTCGAGAATTTGGAAGAAACTCAAAGATGCCATTCACGGAGAATACATTCATCTTGGGGAGTAGAGCTTCTTGACGATTCCTAAGGAGGACAGCCGAAGAGAAGACTGTATCTGGTGCTCCTATTGGGGATCTAGGCGTCTATTTCTACGAATAAATGAAACGGCGTCACCTAGTTCTAGAGGTAGTTGCCGGGGAAACTCGAAATATCTATACTATTATTACACAGTAGATATGAGTTTATGAAAGGAGACTTACAGTGAGCAGCCCCACAATACAGTTTATATATATGAAAGCAGTAAACAAAAGTGATAACCACTTACTCGGTTGTAGTGCTTCCATGCTGTTTGGTTAGTTGTTCAACAAAGAAAGATTGAAAACAACAGTATATTCAAAATCAAAGGAGAAAGTGCTTTAAAAAAGAAAGATTTGGGGCTTACAGCTCAAGGAGAGGCCCAGGGTTTTATCAGTGAGCGCACTGTTTGACTTTGTACAACGGGACTTATACAAGTGACTGGGGCCCAAAAAGGTTTTCTGTACAAAGGGATGGGTCTTACACTCTCTCAAGAGGCCCAAAAAGGTTTAAAGGAAAAAGAGTGGGGCTTATAACACGAGGGTAGGCCCAAATGATTTTTCGTTTAAAAATGGCGATCGTGCCGAGGTTTTCTTTTAACGCGGAGGGACTTATACAATAGGTGAGGCCCAAAATGTTTTGGTTAAAAAGGGGGATTGGGTCTTACACTCTAATAGAGGCCCAAAGTGTTTTGAATGGGTCTTATAGCTCAAGGAGAGACCCAGATGATTTTTATTTTTAAACAGGCGACGATCGCGCCGTTTACTTGTACAGAGGGACTTATACAATGAGTGAGGCCCAAAAAGTTTTTGTACAAGGGGGGATGGGTCTTACACTCTCTCAAGAGGCCCAAAGAATTTTGAAAATGATTTATGAGGGTTGAATTAATCCAAAACCCTAATTTGTTTTCAAAATGTATTTAATTGAATAAAAATTCAATTAAAATGATCAAAAATTGTTTAACACATGGAAAACAAATTGTGATCTTGGATTAATGCTTCAAAAATTAAGTATTGACCTACAAAATATTTAGAAAGCATTAAAAGTTGCAAAATCAATGTAGAAAAAATATTTAAAATGCCAAAAACAATTAAAACATTAATTCTTTGCAAAAATATCAATTATATGAAATAAATAATATTTTTGGGATTTTTTGTGAAAATAAAATATTTTGACATTTTTGTGAATTATTGAAAAAAGAATCAACTCAAAATCATTAAAACTCAGAGAGAAATTAATTTTTGAATCAATTAAACAAAATCACAAAATTCAAATATTTGAATTATTCAAAAATGGCGCCAAGAACAAGCTGAAGAACACGCGCGTGTTCTTGGTTTCTCAGATTTGCATTTTCTATCCAATCTCCATGAATACGTAATCATATCATGCAATCCACATATCATTATGCTCGTCTCAACCTCACGATCATGTCTATGTACTTTAATTTCATTTAAATTAAACATACAACAAGAAATCACGAAGAAACCTCAAGAACCCTAATTTCTGCATGAAGGCTAGGATTTTTGATACACGATTCAAACAATGCAATTAATTGAGGGAAAACATTCCATGCATGATTATGAACATATGGCCAAATTATTGTGCGAGGAAATATGCATAGATTGAGAGATGACCAAGTATGTGCTTACCTCTAAGTCGTGACAGCAAGTTCAAAGTGATTTTTGATTTGGAGGTGTTACAGATGAGTGGTGATGATCTGAACAGCTTCCCTACACCCTATGGATTGTGTTTGGATGGTTGGACTTGATTGAAATTGGCTGGATCATTTTGTGGTACCTCAGCAGCACTTTGGTTAAAACCTTAAGCAACCAGCTGGTGATTTTGTGAAATTGATGTTTCAGAAGTAATCTAAGTGTTTGATCAACTCATATGTGATGTATGTGAGGTGTGTGAGTGACTGGCTTGATTGGAAAAGCTCTCAAACTCAAAACCCGATAGCTACCTTGCTAAGAAAGGCATTTTTGCCAAGAGAAAGAGATTTTGAGGAAAGTATCTGTTAGATGGCTTTGGTGTACTCAAACTGATCACAATTGAGCTCTATTTATAGTAGAGCAAGTTTGTTTTGCAAGGAATAGTGAATGGCAGCTGGTAAGTAGGTTTGGCCAATGTTGGCAAATGAAAATCCAAGTCTCCTATAGCCATTGACTAGAGGTTAGGGCACAGAGCTTTGGTCCCCTTGGTCTTGGATAAGTCTTGACTGATTTCAGATGAGAATGGCTCAGTCCATGCCACCTTGATGGTTCCATTGAATGCCTCATTCCAAATTTGAAGTCTTGTCCCTATTTTGGCCATTCTAGGTTCAACATGCTATTTCTTGTTCCATGGACTTTGGAGGCTTGGCTCAGTGATTGTCCCCTTTAGATTCAATCCTCTGAGGTGTCCAAGTGGATAGGAGCAATTGAATTTGGCTGATTTTGGCAAATCGACCAAAGTTGCAAATTCTGCCTTGCCTTGACAGATTTCAGCAAGGCAACTTGGCAATGTTGCATCTCATGGTGTAGGTTGAATTTGGCAATGTTCTTGGCCATTTTGGAAAGTTCTTACATGATACAACAACTGTTTGAACAAGTTTGGTTTTGATCTCTTTTGATTCCAAGTGAAAAATCCCCCTACATTTGGCAAAAAGTGAGGCAGAATCTGACTTAGTGAAAATTTCACTAAGTGTTGGAAAAAGTGACATTTTCACTTTTCAGCCACTTTGATCACTCCATAACTCAAAATCCTTAATGAATTGGAATGACTTGTAGTTGAAGTTTTTGTAGGTGATAATGAGGGCTACAAATCCATCTTTGGATGAGAAAAAATGGCCTTGTGGTTTAGGAGTTATGGTCCTCCAAAGTTGGTACCTTTGCCACTTTATTTTTAACTTAGAAAAAATTCTAAGTTTTATGGTTACCCCTTTTACAAGTTATCTCACTTTTCTTGATTTTTCTTTATGAATGATGATTCAAACCATAAATTAACATCATTTTAGGGTTAAAAATCCATTTTGGTGAAAAATCTCAAAAAGTCAAAGTTGACTTTTGTGCACAGTTGACTTTTTATCAGATGAATTCCAAACTGTGCAATTCTTCAGGAAATCATGTCCTTGACCTAAATCAAACTTGATGGGCATGTTTCATGGGTGTCATAGGGTATATTCAATCATGTATTAGGGTTTGGGAGCATGTCCTGGTCAAAAGTCAAAGTTACAGTTGACTTTTCCCTTAAAACCCTAATTGTGGTGCAGATGAAATTGAGACTTGTTACCCAAGCTTCTTGGATCAATCCATTGTTCCAAATGGATCAATATGGTATATTAGAGACCCTCAAATCATCTCTTGAGGTCTTGTCTCATGGTTTGTCCCAAAAGTCAACTTAGGGGTGAATTAGGTCAAGAAACCCTAATTCCTGATTTTTTATGAATGCATCCCCTGAGGCAAAATTGACTTGATGCATGGGTTCATGAGGTTCCATGAAGTATATTAGGTTATGTTTTGGATCATTGCCTTGTGCCCAGATGAAAATTTCCATCTGGAGGCCCTGGTCGACCAAAACCCTAATTTGGTGACACTGTCGATCTTGAGACTTGATCCACCTAGAAGGGAGCAGCCTTGTGCTTAATCCTTGAAGTGGGAGTCCTTTTTGATCCATTGTGGATGTTTAAGAGATTAGACAAGTTGAAGATCATGTCATTTCTTGATTGATCCTTTGTCTAAGCACTCAGAGAGGGCTTAAAACCCTAATTTTGATTGTAGTGGATGCTCACCCTTCCTTGGGGAGACTAATGAAGCATAAAGGTACATCCATATTGTGATGATGATTTTCACAATGATGGGAAATATAAGTGGTAAAAATTTGGGGTATTACAGTCATCACCACATTAGTATCCCCTTCCCTTTTGAAGGATATTTTGGCATCGTCGCTCGGACTATCAGCTCTCTTGGTCATTTTTCCACTCTTCAGACCAAGCTCTACTTTAATCCCTACAGCCACAATATCGGAAAAACTAGCAGACACGCTACTGATCATCCTTTCATAGAATTCCGGTCTCACCGTGTCGACAAACCAATCAGTTAACTCTTTGTCAGATAAAGGTGGCTCTACCTGTGAAGCCAGTTCCCTCCATCTATGTGCATACTCTTTAAAAGACTCGGTATCACGCTGTGACATACTCAGTAGTTGTCTACGATCTGGTGCCAAGTCCATGTTATATCTATAATGCTTTATAAAAGCATCATATACATCTTGAAAACATTGGATCCTAGATTGGTCCAAAGTCAAATACCACTTTGCAGCAGCTCCTTTCAAACTATCTTGGAAGCAGTGGATCATCAACTTATCATCATCCATATATGCAGCCATTCGTCGGTAATACATGACCAAATGTGACTTAGGACAGGTCGTTCCTGAGTATAAGTCAAAACTGGGTAGCTTGAACTTGGGTGGAATTACCAAACCTGAGACTAAGCACATGTCTTTAACATTGATATTAGATTCATTGCTCCTCTCCATTGCTTCCAATTTCCTCCGCATTGTTTCTACACTTTCGGACATATTGACATAATCATGAACCGGATGTGGATTCTGAAAAACTGGGCGCCTCTGGGCTTGTACTGTTGCTGGAGTGAAGGTAGGAATAGCTTGGAAAGTCCCATTAACCAAAGGAACAGCTTGTTGAGTGGAAGTGACGGCCGGAGCACGCATAAAGTTAAAAGGCATACCCAAAGTGGGGTTCACAATAGTAACGGGAGGTTCTACAGTTGTAGTGATAATCTCGGAGGCTACTGTCGCTTGTGTATCCATCATTGCACTCATAACTTGAATTGCTTCCAGAATCTGCCCCATTCCTCCTCGGAGCTCACTTAATTCATTGTTAACTCTGTCCATCTCGCAGTATTGTTCAGACATCCTTTGTCGAGTTTGGCTCGGGTGACGATTCAAAGATGATTCTGGAGGGAAAACGGCGACATAAGACGAAGACAAAGAGGAAATGCACATGCTATGACATGATGCAAATGAGATGCTAATGCAAGCCAAATGGTTTCAAGGAACTCAAAGGCAAGTTGCGAATTTTTTGGAAAATTGAAGAGTTTTTGTTTTTTTAAAATCTTTGATCTCCATTGATCTTTTTGAAAAGGAAACAAACATTTGAGTTCCTCAAAACCAAAGGGCTAGGAATGCTTGAATGTAGAGATGCACAAAGAATACAAGCACAAACATATGTACACACAACAAAACATACAAATCCTAGGTTTAGGGTCTCATGAATGGATCCAAAGGTCTACCCATCCCAATAGGTATGTACTACTAGTTTTCACCTGCCGAACAAGGTTCTAAAGAGTTCCCAGAGTCTACAATCCATCTTTCGGATTTTAACGATTTCCCAGATGACTTGGTAATCAATAAAATTCTCAAGAGGATCTCGTCTGAGTGTAGTATCGCGTGACAACCAATTCAGAAATAGACTCCATCATGGTCTCCGCACTACATCTAAAAGGCTTAAGTTGGGTTTGGTAACTACGGTTCTCAGTATCCCGGGCACCCAGGTCGAGAGTAGCAAGCTTTCACGAACGAATTCGTTCAACATAGCTAGACTCGAGAGGGCCTCAACTGAGTGATGGTGTTTATCAATTCGACCTTTTAGGATTTGACTCCCTCAAAGCTTCCTTGAATACCATCGATCTATAATAAGTGTACACTCAAATCCGGGTATAGGATTTATCTCACTCAAAGATATCATCCCAAATCAAACAGGATAAGCAAAACATAAAACAGATATGACAGGTAAGCATACAAGCAATCATACAAGTAGATAAGCAAACATGAATAACATAAAGCAAAATAGGCTTAACCCTCTTAGGAAAGGACCAGCAATAGGTCTGTCCTTCCCCAGCAGAGTCGCCATTTCTGTTGCGGTGAAAATCGGATAACAAGCTATTAATTAACTTGCATCATATTTCTTTTACAACCGACTTTGATTTATCCAAAGGAAAGGTTCAAGATCGTTAGAAAAACCTAAAGGGGGGAGATCTAAGGTTCGGGGGTTGGTTACGCCTAGGGAAGGTATTAGCACCCTAAACGTCCGTAGTACTCTACGGGAGCCTCTTGTTAAGTGTTATCTTGTGTTTGCTAAAAGTTCTATGCTAAAGGCTTGAAAACCCTAGGGGTTAGTATCTAAGTATACTCGATAAAGCATCACACTTTACGCCTACGTATCCTCGGGAATAAAATCAGAGTATGCGTAGTTCTACTTCTACTGAATGATTGACTATGGTCAATATTCAGAGGGGAAATGAGTGTGAACTCATTGTAGAGTTCAAGAACTCTCTAGATCTAGTTGTAATGGACCTATGTTGAAGTTTAGTTAGGAGGGGAAAGTGATAAATTCATTATGATGAATATTACTAAGAGTTGAGGAACTCTCCTAAAGCTAGTTATGGTTTCTATGGCTCTGATGAGGCCAAGAAACAAAGTTTATTCCTAAGAGGTTACTTAGGTTAAGATGGGGGCTATGACTTTAAGAGTCAATGTATTCACCTTCCTTTGGAATGAGGGGAAAGACAACAATTGTAAAGATTACTACGAGATAAAGAGATATAGCGCAAATACAATGATACAATAATACATGAATTAAGATAAGATAGAAATCATGATATCAATGCAAAGTGAGAATTAAGCATGCTAGACAAAGATTAAATATGAGATGAAATAAAATAGAAATAGTCTCGTCTTAATCGTGATTTAACCGAGAAATCGACAATCAATGATTTTTGACTTTCATCGACTAGAAAGAAAAGATGGTCTCATGTTGATCCAAGTCTTGCCAACTCAATGAAATCAACCAAACCATGAGGTTTGTTATGTCATCGACCAAAATAGAAGTCGGTCTCGTCTAAATCAAGATTTAAACCAGTAAATCGATAATATTGACATTTGACTTTCATCGACCAAAATAGAATCGGAATAAAAACAAGTTGGTCTCGTTTAAATCAAGATCTAATCGACGAATCGATGATCTTAGATTTTTTAACTTTCATTGACCAAAATAAAATAGAAAACGGCCTCCTACTAATCAAGAGATTTATTGATTTGGATAAACCAACAAAACATGATTTTTGTAATTTCATTGGCCAAGATAAAATAAGAACCAAATTGGTCTCGTTTAAATCAAGATTTAGTCGATAAATCGATAATCTTAGATTTTTAACTTCATCGACCAAAATAAAATAGAAAAAATGGCCTCACATTAATCAAAACTTATTGATTTAAAAATAACCAACAAAGTTAAGATTTATGTAATGTCATTGGCCCATAAATGAATGGAAAATCGCAAATCAAACACAAAATTCTTTTACCAAGAAACTTAAAAAACATATTGTAAATCCCTTTTACTAAGATAACACATAGAAATGGAATTAATTAATTAAAAAACGCAAATAAGAACTTAGCAACTTAACTTGGAAAACATTTTGAAACCAATTGAATTAATTAAAAAAAGTTTAAGAAACAAAAAGGTGTGTGAATATGAATGGGATCACATGGGACTTAAGCCCATCACCCACACCACAAAAAAAAGGCCCGGTTGAAAAAGAAAGAGGGGGGGGGGGGCATCTGATTTGGATGTGTGGAGCCATCCATGGGCTTTGAACAAAGCCCAGCAAGAGAGAAAAAAGGTCGTAAAAAAACAAGAAAGGTGGTGCTGAAGAAAAACAAATTGTGTTAGCATTGCCACTTGGAAACTGGCCCATAATAAGACAACAAATTAAAACAAAAAGCAACATCAGCTTCTTCTTTCCAAAACCAAACATGTGGCTATGGAAGAAACAAGGGACGAATTGGATTCGCGATAACCAACAACCAAAAGTGCTCAGCATCAAAAGGGTTCCATCATCGCGTAAATCACAGAGAATGGATTAAACCGACATCGATGCTACAGAGGAGACGAAAGCCATTATGTTCTTCGATCAACATTCTTTCGTGTTCGATCTCATTTTCCGCTCGGATTTGGTTTAATCTCGTTCGTCTCTCTGTTTGGTTTGTGATTCAGGTTTCGATTCCTTTCTTTCTAATTTGTTTTTCTGGTTCGATGTGTACGATTTGGAAAGGGTTTCGGCTGAAGAAGTTTGGTTTGAAGGTTGAAAGGGCGAATGGAGGGTGGCGGTGTTGGTTTGTTTATGGTTTGCGAGGTTGCCGGTTTGGATTTGTTGTTGACTTATTGGCGTGGTGGATTGTTGAAGGCGGAGAAGCTAGGTTCGAAGAGAAGAAAAAAAGGTTTCGGTTTTGGTTGTTTGAATGAGGTTGAAGAGGTTTGGTGAAGGTGGTCCGAGAGAGTTTTGTGAGTTGTTGAGGTTGGGATGGTGATGAAACAGTCTGGGAAAATAGGGTGGTTACGTTGAGTTGTAGTAAAGAGCCAAGGAAAGAAAACAGGGGTTGCTGAAGACGTTGGAGGTGTGGTGTATGGCGGTGGTTTGATGGTGGTTGGTTTGATTGTTGGAACTTCCCCGTTTTTCCCCCCTCCTCCTCTGCTAAATCTCTACCCTTTAAAACATAAATTGTTTCTTACTTTATTCGAATTTTTGAACGTTACTGTGTCATCGCTTTCGAGTGCAGGGGGAGCGTTGTGATGTGCAGAGCTCTGTACGTTTGCAAGCTGGTGTACCGTTGGTTAGGGTGACCACAATTTCTCCCAACAATGTGACTTGTTTTGAATTACATAATGGGCCTTGGAACATAAAACATGAGATGGGCTTTAGATTAATAAATGGTTAAAAGTAATAAATAATTAATTAATTCAAATACTAATTAAATAAATCAAGACAAATAAACTAAATTACAAATAATTTAAATAATTAGACTAAAAAGTATAATTAAATTAACTTGATGATTAATTAAAGTTAATTAGAAATAAAACACATTAACACAAAAAGAAATAAATAAATCAAGTTGAAATTAAATTAAGATAAAAACAAATAAAAAACATTTAAAATAAATATTAAATTAAACATAGAGAAAGATAAATAAAACAACAACTGGCAAGAAATGAGGGTAAAATTTGGGGTGCAACAGCACCAACAACTGTGATTGCTTACACCCCAACTAGGCACACAATCATGCCAACAACAACGATTCCATCAAGGAATTCGGATAGACGATAACACCCCACCTGGGCACGTCATCCCACAACTATGCACATGACATGCACCATCAATGACAACATGCAACATACACATAGCATACTCATCTTCATACCAACATCATTTAACAGTCAACATGCCTTCATCTAAACATACATCATTGCACCAATACAACAACTACACATCTTTGCATCATTCAATCATGCATTTCACATTGTAGTACCCTAAATTTTGACCAGCAGTTCACAGGTTTTTAAGAAACTATTTCTATTTTGGGATTACATACTATCAGGGGTGTTGTTTAGATGTGGGAGTCTCTAGCACATATCAGTATGGGCCTATTAGTACTTTTAGGCCCATTTCTGAAGTATTCTTTTTATAAGGGTTTTATTTTGGGAGTTTGGCTTTTTAGGATATTATTTATTTTGGGAATTAATATTATTGGGTTTATTAGCAAATTTAATCATTTTTGGTATTCTTTAATCATTTATTGTTTTATTAAGGTATTTAGACACTTTAGACATGGTTGTTTTCAGTATATAGGCTTATATTAAAAGTTTTGTATTATTACTATTTAGGGGTTAGGGTATTAAGAATTAATTATGTTAATATCAATTATTATCAATTGTTTAGTATACTAATTTTAATTGATTTTTTTTTAAAACTTAGGAATAACTTAAAGGTCATTAGAATTACTTAATTGGGTTTAAGTTTTAAGTATTTTTTAACTTAATTGGTAATTAGGGTTTTTTTTTGCCAATTAAGTTTTTTAGTGACATTTAGATTTAATTAGGAGAGGGACCGGTCTATTAACATTATTAGGGTTACTATATTATTGTCTTTTTTTATAATTTATTTTTACTATTATTTTATTTTAATCATTAATTATATTATTATTTTTATTTTGTTTTTATTGGACGGACAAAGTTGTTGACCTGTGTATCAGCGTCTTCCCCAAAGGGGTAACCCTAATTTTACGCAGAAGATGGGAATAACGAATTAAACCAAATCACTTTCATTAATTTTTCAATCAAATTTGTACAACAAATTACAACAAATCAATTCTAAATCAAATTACACAATAAAATCGGATCAAAAAATAATCAAAGGACATCAAAAATTCCTAAAACAATCAATCTAATAAAGACTCTAAACCTAATTCCTAAGTCTATAAAAACCTAAGAGAAAAAAGAAAGGGGTTGGACTAAGAGACAGACGGACGAACGCAGCTGCGAACCCTTGACTTCCATTATTTACTTGCAAGCAAAGAGGAAAAGGGATTAGAAGCGCGATCAGAGGAAAATAGGATAACAAAATACGAAGAGTATCATTGCAGGAGAGGTAAGGATCACTTAGCTCTCATAATTTGTTGTTCCACTGGGATTTCATTGCGCTTTGTGTTGGATTGGTGGGTTTCTGGGTTTAAAGTAGGGTTAGGGTTAGGGTTCATCTGGGTAGGTTAGGGTTCGTGGGGTTTGTTTGAATTCTAGGTTTTTGATGAAGGTTTAGGGTTAGGGTTCTTAGGGTTCCTCGCGAACCCTAAAGAACTAGGTGAATCTGGGAGGGGAATAGGGCTAGGGTTCATGAGATTTGAAGATTTCGGTTGAATATCAACCGAAAATCTAGGTTGGGCGGTGGTTTGAAGGATTTTGCACGGTGGCCGGAGGAGCACACCGGCGGTTGAAGGATAGAGAGAAGTGAGAGAGAGTGGAAAGGAAGAGAGACGGAGAAGTGAAGAGAGAGAAAGAAGTTGGAGAAATTAGAAGCTTCTGAAGGGATTGAGGCTTATATACTCCCTCTTCAGCGCGTAGGATCCTCCCACGTGGCCATTCATTGGCCGCCAGATTAGGAGACATTTGACCGATCCAATGGCGTGTCAATATCATATCCGTTAGTGAACGGTAGATCTCAACCGTTTAAAAGGAGGACTTTGACTTGGTATGTCCATCTGACGCTCCTCATGAAACCAGTGCAGCGTCGTTGGATTAATCCAACGCTTCAGAGAGAGTCTGCATATTGACTCTCCCCATTGGATCCGTTGACCCTACACTGGGCTCTGGTTCCAATGGGTATTCCTCTTTTCGCTATCTACACCCCAGTTGCTGGGCCAACTACTGTTACAGTAGAAAACACACCCCCTATTGGATTTATTTAGTTAATTAAATTATTTACATGATTTAATTACTAATTAGGGGTTAAATATTTTAATCAGGGTTTTAGTTTTTTTTTTAAGGGAAATATAGTTGGGGATCTTGGGATTTTATTTTGGATTTTTTTTTTTATATAGGGTTTGGAGCTTTAAATTTTGGGATTTATATTTAAAATAATTTTGTTTTTCAAAATAGGGATAAAGCTTTTATAAGTAGTATAATTTGGAATAAGAATTTAATTAGGATTAACATGGAAAAAACACAAAAATAATTTAAGGATTTTAATTAAGGATTAATTTTGGATTATATATTTTGAAGCAATATTTTTGAGATAAAAAATAACTTAAGGTTATTTTGGGTTTTCATAATACATTTAAGGGGATATGTTACATAATAAAAATAGGGATAAAGATTTTTTTTATTTTATGAGTAGGATTTTATTTCTGGTTTTTTGGATGATTATTTTGGAATTAGAATTTATCAAAATTAGGTTTATGATTTGTTTTTTGGGAAAATTTATGTTTTTAGGTTTTATTTCAATTGGGTTTAAATACGGTTTTGGGGATGAAAATATCAAATTAAATTCAACTTTTTTTTTTGGGATTAAAATTCTATCACTTAGGGTATATTTTTGAATTTAGAAAATTCTACTTTTGAAATTGGAATAGTTTTTGGGTTTAATTTTGCTTTTTTTAACATGATGTTATTATGAAAATTATTTATTAAATTTTATAAGGTTTTATGGATTTAATTTTAAAATAAATGGGATACTTTTAAGGGATATAAAGGATTTATGGGATTTAAAGGATTCAAAGGATTGAGATTTAAGGGATATTATTAAGAACTTAAGGGATATAATAGGATTTAAAATTAGGGATAAAACTCTTTGTCCGAGAGTCTAAATGAGGGCAAGAGATTTAGGGATAGAACTCTCCATCCGAGAGTATAAACAATGGATAAGGGATTTTAAGGGATAGAACTCCTTATCTAGGAGTATAAATATAGATAAAGGGATAGAACTCCTTATAGAGGAGTATAAATATAGATAAAGGGATATAACTCCTTATCTAGGAGTATAAATATGGATAAAGGGATAGAACTCCTTATCTAGGAGTATAAATATAGATAAAGGGATAAAACTCCTTATCTAGGAGTATAAATATGGATAAAGGGATAGAACTCCTTATCTAGGAGTATAAATAATAGATTAAGGGATAGAACTCCTTATCTAGGAGTATAAATAATAGATTTGGGGATAGAACTCTTTATCCAAGAGTATAAATAGTGGATTAGGTTTTGGGATTAGGATTAGGGGGTAGGAATAGGGGAGGTGAACTACGGTTACTCTGATCCTTCAAATTGAAGGTACGTAGGCATAGGGTTGTAAACCCTAGCGAGTACATTAATAATAAAACTTAGGGTCCCCTCTTGGATTAACTTTTCTTCTTTGTGTAATAATAGGATTTTTTGTAAATAAAAATAAAAAACTAAACATTAAAATAACAAACAAACATACCCTAGAACTTAAGGAGGATCCCATTGAGTACGATGGAGGTGAAGGGTGCCTAACACCTCCCCCTTACTTAACCGACTCCCAAACCTTAGGAATCTCTACCCTTAGGATTAGGATTTTAGGTTTATCATTTATTTTCCTTAAAAAATATGATGGCGACTCGAATATTTTTAGCCGGCCGCGACACACATTATCACGTCAACATCAACAAAACAAGCACATAACACCTCCATACATGCTCACCATACAACAACAACAACACATCATTAATATAATACAAAACAGATACTTTCCATGAATTTTAAGTTAATAAAATAATATTTTTCAGTCTCAGGTCGCGCTAAGAGAGCCCCACCCGCGCTAAGCGCGCAGTTCTCTACCTCGAAGAGGAGAAATTTCTCCAGACCGCGCTAAGCGGGCCCTGCGATTCTGCAGCCCAAAACCCTGCGATGACAGCAACAAACCACTTGCATTTTTCTGCACTAAACTCGATTTTTAACAGCAATTTTTCATAGATTTTGCACCAATAGTCTACATCTAACATTTGCAATTCAACCAAACAAATCAAACAAGACTAACTCATCAATTCCAATCATATTATCACAAAATCTTCCTAAAACCCTCATTCAACCCCATGGATTCCAACTTAGTGATTTCTACTTCAATACTTACATCATTTAACCCTTGAGAGATGAAAGAAATCCCACCCTTACCTTAAAGTGATGAACTTTCCTAACTTCAATGGATTCTCCCTTTCTTCCTCTTGCCCTAGCTCTTCTCCCTCTTTTTTACTTTTTCACGTGGAATGAGAATAATGAACTCTCACTCTCTAATTCTCTCATATACCCCAATTAATGAATCGCCTTATTTGCCCTCACTTAACCCTCGCCTAATTACCATAAAGCCCTTCCACTCACTACACCTCTTAATTATTTTAATTATCTTATTATATTAACATTATCACTCAACTAATGAAATAAATTAGTCAACAAATGATAAATTTAAATAATCCAATCAACATTACTCAACGCACCGCTAATCTCTATGTTATTAGCCATACACCCCTACTACGCCCAAGACCTACTACTTAAGGCCACTACACTTCACCACGGGTACACAAACACAACGAAAGTACAATAACACATAATCGATCACAACAACATATAATTATTCGCAAATAATAATAAAAGGAAAATGGGGCGTTACAACCCTCCCCCACTTAGAATATTTTCGTTCTCGAAAATTTACCTGACGCAAACAAACTCGGATACGACTCTCGCATCTTACTCTCCAATTCCCAAGTCATGTTCCCACCGGCAGCACCTCCCCATACTACCTTCACGAGAACAATCTCCTTGCCCCTCAACTGCTTCACCTCGCGATCATCAATACGCTCTGGCAAGGCCTCGACTATGAGATTATCTCTCACTTCCACATCATCCATCAGAATCACATGCGACGGATCCGGAACATACTTCCAAAGCTGCGAAACATGGAACAAATCATGCAAATTCGACAAACGCGGCGGCAACGCCACTCTATATGTAACAGGTCCAACTCTTGCCGAAATCTAATACGGACCAATAAATCTAGGAGTAAGCTTCCTCGACTTCAAAGCACGTCCAACACTGGTCACCGGAGTGACTCTAAAAAACACATGGTCTCCTTCTTGAAACTCGAGATCTTTCCTTCTCTTATCATGATAACTCTTCTGCCTACTCTGCGAAACTTTCATCTTCTCCCGGATCAGCTTCACTGTCTCGGTAGTTTGCTGAACAATCTCAGGTCCGAGCACTACAGTTTCACCAGATTCGTGCCAACACAAAGGCGTTCAACACCTACGACCATACAACGCTTCAAAAGGCACCATTCCAATACTGGAATGATAACTATTATTATAAGTGAACTCAATTAACGGTAAGTGACTATCCCAAGCACCTCCTTGTTCAAGTACACAAGCCCTCAACAGATCTTTCAAGGACTGGATAGTTCTTTCCGTCTGACCATCCATCTGCGGATGATAAGTCGAACTCAATCTCAGCTTTGATCCCAAAGCTTCCTGCAACCTCTCCCAAAATCTGGAAGTGAACATTGGATCTCGACCCGACACAATACTCAACGGGATTCCATGCAACTTCATAATCACCTGAATATAAATCTCTGCCAACTTCTGCAAAGGAAAACTGATATTAATCGGAATGAAATGTGCCGACTTCGTCAGTCTATCTACTACTACCTAAATAGAATCATGTCCACTCGGCGTATTAGGCAACCCTGTCACAAAATCCATAGAAATACTGCCCCACTTCCACTCTGGAATATCTAACGGTTGCATCTTACCAGCAGGTTTCTGATGTTCCACTTTTGACTTCAAACAAGTCAAACAAGCATACATAAACTGAGCCACATCGCGTTTCAATCCAGGCCACTAAAATATCTTCTTCAAGTCTTGATACATCTTCGTAGCTCCTGGATGGATACTCAAACTACTCCGATGACCTTTTTCTAAAATCATTCTCTTCAACTTCGTATTATCAGGAATGTAAATCCTGTCACAGAATCGCAACACACCTTGTCCGTCCACCCTGTACTCATTACCTTCTGCTTGGTTATCTCCAATCATCAAATCCACTAGCTTCACATCCAACGTCTGACTATCTCTGATATTATTAAGAAATTCATTATTAATCGTCAGCATACCCAACATTACACTATGCGGTGTCTGTTCACAACCCAAACTCATATCTCTGAGCTGTTCGATTAATTCTAACTATTTAACCATCATAGCAGATACATGCAACGATTTTCGACTCAGAGCATCAGCCACGACATTAGCTTTGCTGGGATGATAGTTCAAGCCAAAATCATAATCCTTTAAGAATTCTAACCATCTTCTTTGCCTCATATTCAATTCCTTCTGATCAAACAGATACCTCAAGCTCGTATGATCACTATACACTTTAAATCTGGAACCATAGAGATAATGTCTCCAAATCTTCAATACAAAAACCACTGCGGCTAACTCTAAATCATGATTCGGATAATTTCTCTCATGTACCCTTAACTGTCGTGAAGCATAAGCCACAACCTTACCATCCTACATTAGCACACCTCCCAAACCCATCAAAGAAGCATCGCAATACACTACAAATGGTTCATTTGGTTCAGGTAGAACCAACACTGGAGCTGTGGTCAACCTCTTCTTCAGTTCAATGAAACTCTTTTCACAATGAACATCCCACATGAATGCCTTACCTTTGCACATCAACTGAGTCAACGGAAGTGCCAACTTCGAAAACCCTTCAATAAATCTTCGGTAATAACCAGCCAAACCCAAGAAACTTCTAATCTCGGTCACCGACTTCAGAGTCTCCCATTGTAGAACATCGTCTACCTTGGATGGATCTACAGCAATACCATCACCAAAAATAACATGACCAAGAAAACTTACCTCTCTCAACCAGGATTCACACTTAGACAACTTGGCATAGAGTTTCTTTTCTTTCAACACTTGCAACACAATCCGCAAATGTTCAGCATGCTTCTCTTCTGACTTAGAATAGATTAGGACATCATCAATACAAATTGATCCAAGTACTCATGAAAGATACAATTCATATATTCCATGAATACACCAGGTGCATTAGTAACTCCGAATGGAATTACCACATACTCATAATGTCCATATCGAGTTCTGAAAGCCGTATTCTGAATGTCTTCATCTTTTACTCGTATCTGATGATAACCTGACCTCAAATCAATCTTACTAAACACACGGGCACCCACTAATTGATCCATCAAGTCATCGATTCTTGGAAGTGGATATTTATTCTTAATCGTCACTTTATTCAGCTGTCTGTAGTCAATACACAACCTCATACTACCATTCTTTTTCTTTACCAACAACAATGGGGCTCCCCAAGGCGATACACTCGGTCTCACGAATTTCTTTACTAACAAGTCTTCCAGTTGCTTCTTCAGCTCTGACAATTCTGACGCCAACATCCTGTATGGTGCCATAGAGATAGGTCTGGTACCAGGGACAAGATCAATAGAAAACTCTACTTCTCTCTCTGGTGGCACATAAGTAATGTCATCTGGAAACACTTCAGGGAATTCACGCACCACTTGCAATTCGTTAATCACTAAATTACTCTCCACTGACAAAGTTGCAAACAATGCAAGCACCTGAACTTCTTCTTCCAAGAGCTCCTTCAACTCTCTAGCAGACAGAAAACCATCATCTCCCTCTTCTTCAGGAGTAATAAATCGAACCGACTTGTTAAAATAGTTAATATGAACATGATTGTATTCCAACCAGTTCATACCCAAAATCACATCGAGACCTACCAACGGTAAACAAATCAAATCTACACCAAAGTCCTTACCATAGATTGATAATGGAAAATTCAAACAGACCAAAGAAGTAGTCACCGATCCCTTAGTAGGAGTTTCGATAACCATCTCTCCCTTCATAGGAGAAACAACAAGGCCTAGCCTTCTTACACAATCAGCAGCAATAAAAGAGTGAGTAGCACCAGTATCAATAATAGCAATCAAAGACGTATTATTAATATAACATGTACCTCTGATCAATTTGTCCTCACTAGAAGTTTGAGTCCCTGTCAAAGCGAACAATTTTCCTCCAGTCGAAGCTTGCTTTGGTTTCTGACAACGAGTACTAATATGGCCTTGTTCCCCACAATTGTAACAAATAACCGGATTAGCTTTGCAATCAGCAATCAAATATCCTGCCTGACCACACTTGAAGCACTTCTTCACATCGTTCGTGCATTCACTGACATGATGTCCCAACTCACCACACCTATAGCACTTAAGAGGAGTAGATGCACCTCCCCCGCTTGGCTTCTTGCCATCTGCATGTTTCTGTTTACCCTTCTCAGTGGGAGCTGCATAAGGCTTCCCACGATTCACCGGTTGTTTTCCTCTTCTCTCGGCCAGTCCCTTATAGTGAGCTGACCGAGCCTTACTATCTTCCTCAAATATCCTACAACAATCCACTAAATCAGGAAACCTTCTGATCCGTTGATACCCAATTGCCTGTTTGATCTTAGGTCTCAACCCATTCTCAAACTTGACACACTTCGAGAATTCAGCTGTCGCCACACTGTAGTGAGGATAAAATTTAGCCAAATCTGAGAATTTAGAATCATACTCGGTAACCGTCATATTACCCTGTTTCAGTTCCAAAAACTCAATCTCTTTCTTTTCGCGGACATCTTCAGGAAAATACTTCCTTAAGAACTCTCTACTGAACACGACCCAAGTAATTACCTCACCTGCTGCTCCCAATACTTGACGAGTACTAACCCACCAGTCATGAGCCTCCTCAGCCAATATATGAGTACCTAACTGCACCTTCTGCGCCTCAGGACATTCCATAACCCAGAAGATTCTCTCAATCTCCTTGAGCCAAGTCTGTGCTCCATCCGGATCATATCTTCCCTTGAAAGTAGGCAGATTGTTCTTTCGAAACTCATCATTCTCGTTAGCACGCGGCAGATTCTGTACTGCTTGAGCCATAGCTTACAAGGCATCAGCAAGAGCAGCATCATTCGTTCCAGCCATTCTAAATCTTTCACATGCCGACAACAGAACACAATGGATAAGGAAACGACACCGACACTAAACAACTCACACACGACAATGACTCGACAACTTGGTCGGACGGACCGACCTGCTCTGATACCACTTTGAAACACTATAAATTCCCCCGTAATATTTAATCGAAAAATCAGAGTAAAATCATCCAATTTAATTTAAGGCATTACTTTCGACAACATACTTGCTCTTTATTAGACATGTAACATATTGTATAATTCAATAAACCAACTTTTATTATGCAGCGGAAAATCAATCATAACAATGATAAGGAAACATAACGGTTTTAACTGACAACTTTTAATTCGAAATTATAAATACAACCAAATCCTTTTAACAAAATAACTCATGCAATAAGCGTTCCCGACTCCCCATGTTACATATCAGAGCAGACGCCACAAGGTGAAGTACCTCGTCTTCACCGACCACGACTCCAACTACTCCTGAGTATCTGCAGGATGCCGTAAAAAGCATCACCAAACATAGAAGGGGTGAGATATGCAAAGGAGACTCGACTAGACTCAATGCATGTGGTACCAAAATCAATCCCTGTTTCATGATCACAGTTCCTGTCGGAACTCTCAACCCCTGTTTCATGGTCAAGTATGACCCCTATTTAATGATCACTCCAACGACCCGTGTTTCATGGTCACGTACAACCCCTATTTCACGATCGCACCAACAACTATGATTGCTTACACTCCATCTGGGCACACAATCATGCCAACAACAACGATTCCATCAAGGAATTCGGATAGACGATAACACCCCACCTGGGCATGCCATCCCACAACTATGCACATGACATGCACCATCAATGACAACATGCAACAACGACTCATGCATACACATAGCATACTCATCTTCATACCAACATCATTTAACAGTCAACATGCATTCATCTAAACATACATCATTACACCAATACAACAACTACACATCTTTGCATCATTCAATCATGAATTTCACATTATCACGTCAACATCAACAAAACAAGCACAGAACACCTCCATACATACTCACCATACAACAGCAACAAGACATCATTAATATAATATAAAACAAATATTTTCCATGAATTTTAAGTCAATAAAATAATACTTTTCACTCCCAGGTCGCGCTAAGCGAGCCCAACTCGCGCTAAGCGCGCAGTTCTCTGCCTCAAAGAGGCGAAATTTCTCCAGACCGCGCTAAGCGCGCTAGACCGCGCTAAGCGGGCCCTGCGATTCTGTAGCCCAAAACCCTGCGATGACAGCAACAAACCACCTGCGTTTTTCTGCACTAAACTCGATTTTTAACAGCAATTTTTCATAGATTTTACACCAATAGTCTACATCTAACATTTGCAATTCAACCAAACAAATCAAACAAGACTAACTCATCAATTCCAATCATATTATCACAAAATCTTCCTAAAACCCTCATTAAACCCCATGGATTCCAACTTAGTGATTTCTACTTCAATACTTACATCATTTAACCCTTGAGAGATGAAAGAAATCCCACCCTTACCTTAAAGTGATGAACTTTCCTAACTTCAATGTATTCTTTCTTTCTTCCTCGTGCCCTAGCTCTTCTTCCTCTTTCACTTTTTCACGTGGAATGAGAATAATGAACTCTCACTCTCTAATTCTCTCATATACCCCAATTAATGAATAGCCTTATTTGCCCTCACTTAACCCTCGCCTAATTACCATAAAGCCCTTCCACTCACTACACCTCTTAATTATTTTAATTATCTTATTATATTAACATTATCACTCAACTAATGAAATAAACTAGTCAACAAATGATAAATTTAAATAATCCAATCAACATTACTCAACGCACCGCTAATCTCTATGTTATTAGCCATACACCCCTACTACGCCCAAGACCTACTACTTAAGGCCACTACCCTTCACCACGGGTACACAAACACAACGAAAGTACAACAACACATAATCGATCACAACAATATATAATTATTCGCAAATAATAATAAAAGGAAAATGGGGCGTTACAGTTGGGGGGCAGCCACACTAGTCACACTTTACATATATCTCGGAGATGCCTCCTTTTACAGTTACAAACAACTTAGGGGATATGCCTCTCTACTACAGGTACAAATATTTTATTTTAACTTCGTTTAGAGCTATATTATGATATTTATAATACTGTTAACTAATAATATTCATGTTGTGTAACAGTGTTGGATTCATGAGTATTTTCCAACTGTTGGCAAAAGAGGATTTTCGAAGATTGCTGGTATCGGTAGTCTACTTCCTATGGCGATGAAGTGGATGTACAAGCAAGGAGAGCAGAAGGTTGATGAGGTAAGGGTTGTGTTGTGTTGGTTCTTGGATTGGCTAGAATTTTGGTAAAACAAAGTTGTTCAATGTTGGTGTCACATGGGTGATGTCTTACCATTGAGTCTTAACATTGGTTTATGTTAAGGATTTAAGTTGTTGAAGTTTTGAAGTCTTATGTGACATATGATGTCATGACATCAGGTCTGCAGAAGTTTAATAACATCAGGTTTAGTGGTGTTGTTAGGGTTTGCGTTTTAGCTGGATTTTGGGAGAGCTGTTAGTCTCATTGGATGCGGATATCTTGGAATAGATATTCTCTGTTGCATAGAGATTTGATGCAGATTTGTAGGGAGGTTTAAAGACTGAGATTTAAAAATATTTTGGGGATAAAATTTGTTTTGAAGATTCAGTTTTAAATAACAAATCAGGTCAGATATTGTAGCAGGTCCAAGCCCAATTTAGATGGCTATTTAAAGCGCATCAACCAAAGGAAGACGACATAGAAAATAGATAGAAGATAGAGAGCTTTGACTGGAGGTTAAGCATTGTATTTATTCGAGTATTGTGTTAACTATTCAAGAGTGAATTGGTGAGTGTAATCTGTCCTCTCTAGAGCTATGAAGTAAGAGAGTTTTGTAACTTGATCAAAGTTGTGAAGCAGGATCAAGGTATTTCTCAAAGTGTTTGATCTTTGAGAGGTTGTAGGGATTGAGTAGTGTTCTCATACCTAAGTGGGCTCTTAGGTAGAAAGGTCATTAGTAGGAATTAAGTTTAGGAGATTGTCAATGAGGTTGTTGAGTCTGTAAATTAATTCTACAAGTACTGAATTTCATCCCTGGCTTGGTAGCCCCCAGAATAAGTTGTTAAACTGAACTGGGTAAACAATTCTGCGTGTTTCTCTTGTTGTTTTACATTGTCCATTGCAGAGTGTGTTGTTGTGACATCACACGTAACATCACATTTCTGGTACCAGAATTTCAATTGGTATCAGAGCTGGCATCCTACTCTGCATCTGGGTGAGATCTAGGGCTGATACTTTCTGGTAAAGATGGATAAGGAAGTTGGTGGATTTGTGAATACACCCCCTATTTTGGATGGCTCGAATTATGATTATTGGAAACCAAGGATGATCACCTTTTTGAAATCCTTGGACAACAGGGCTTGGAAGGCTATCATAAAAGAATGGAAAGTACCTGTTGTGTTTGAAAAAGATGATGCTGGGAAAGATAAAGAGGGCACCTCAAAGCTGAAACCAGAAGAAGAATGGACCAAGGAAGAAGATGAGCTTGCCCATGGTAATTTCAAAGCTTTAAATGCTATTTTCAATGGAGTAGATAAGAATATATTCAGGTTGATCAATACCTGTGAAGTTGCTAAGGAAGCTTGGGACATCTTGAAGACTACACATGAAGGATCATCTAGAGTTAAGATGTTAAGACTTCAGATTCTAACATCAAAGTTTGAAAGTCTGAAGATGAAGGAAGATGAGACTATCCATGACTTCCACATGAGTATTCTTGAGTTGTCCAATGCATCCAGTGCTCTTGGAGAAAAGATGTCAGAAGAAAAGTTTGTAAGGAAAATCCTTAGGTCCCTTCCTAAGAGGTACAAGAAGAAGGTGACTGCCATTGAAGAAGCACAAGACATCAGCCAGATGAGGGTTGATGAGCTCATTGGATCTCTTCAAACTTTTGAGCTTGGGTTGAATGAGGAAGAACCTGAAAAGAAGCCAAAGAGTATAGCCTTGGTTTCAGATGCTCAAGAAGAGAAAGGGAATAGTGCTGAATCCCAGGAGGATCTATCTCAGGCCATTGTTATATTGGGAAGGCAGTTCAACAAGGTGTTCAAAAGAATGAACAAGAATTTCAAGCTTAATGTCAAGAACATCGCTTCTGACAAGTCTAAGGAGAATGATAAAGAGAAGACTGCTCAAGACAAAGGTGTTCAGTGCTTTGAGTGTGAAGGTCATAGACATGTTAAGAAAGAATGTCCCACATTCCTGAAGAAGCAGAAGAAAGGAATGACAGTTTCTTGGTCAGACTCTGAAAGTGAAAGTGAAGGAGACTCAGCCAAACATGTCAAAGCTTTAACTGGAACAGTTATTTCTAATGGTGACTCAAGTGATGAGGAACTGACTTTTGAGGAGTTAGCATCCACTTATCAAGAGATTTGTCTAAAGAGTGCAGAAATCTGTCAAGAAAGTGAAAAACAGAAGAAACAGATTGTTCAGCTTGAGACTGCTAAAGCTTATTTGGAAAATGAAGTCTTATTAGTCAAAGCTCATCTTGATCATATGACCAAATCTGTTAGGATGCTGAACTGTGGTACAGACACACTTGATAAGATCCTTCAGACAGAAAAGGTTACTGGTGATAAGTCAGGCATAGGATTTGTGGTTGAGGAAAAGGTATCTGCTAAAGCAAGCACTTCAGGAACCAAGAAGGAGATGTCTCAACCAATGTCTCAACATCACACAAAGAGACAGGATCCTAAACCTAAGCAGGTTGATCATCCATAACCTCAAAATGTTGGGAAGAGGCATGCTCATGGTCCTCATCAAAGGAAGGCACATGTTTCTGGAGCTAGGCAGTATATACCTCCACAATATCATAAGAGCATGCAGGCTTCTAGGTTCAAACAAAACATGTTCCATCAGATGTCTCAACATCAGGGAAACATGTATGGATATGGATATAATAATGTTATGCCTTAATATTATGGGAGAAGGAAGCCTCATCACCATAGAAGACAGCCAAAAAGACAGCATCCTTACCATAGAAGACAATCAAACTATGGGAGAAGAAGACAACATTATGGGTGGCAACCACAACAGTATCATCCTCAAGGTGGCAAAAGGTTTAACCACTTCAGAGAAGACAGAGTTAGGTGTTTTTACTGTGGCAGATTTGGACACATGCAATTTTCTTGTTTCAAGCTACATGGTTATCCCAAGTCTAACCCTCAACCTAGACAGAAGGTGAACAAGCCCAAGGTTGTTAAGCAGTGGGTTCCTAAAGAAGAGGTTAAGTGTCTATTGGCTCACGTTTCAGACAGAGACTCAGCTAAAGATGGATGGTATTTTGACAGTGGTTGTTCAAAGCACATGATTGGATTTAAAAGCCAATTGGTGGAAGTCAATTCTTGCTCCTCAATTGATGTGACTTTTGGAAATGGAGAGAAAGGGTTGGTGAAGACTGTGACCAAATTTCCTAAGTGCTATGAGGGTCTTGTCAAAGAATTTGTTGTTAACATTTCTGGAAAAATTGCTGATAAAAAGAGCATTGATTACATGAAAGTCTATGTGAGAGGAAAGTGCATTACTTTCTCTCCTAGTACTATCAACAAGTATTTGGGAAGAGATGATGAAGAGTATAGTGAACTTGAGATGACTGATAATGAAATATGCAAAGAGATTACAGCTGGTCAGGTAAAGGTTTGGCCATTGAAAAGGAAGTTGAAGGCTAGTAAACTTAGCATCAAGTATGCCATTCTTCACAGAATTGGAGCAGCCAACTGGGTGCCAACAACCCACAAGACAACAATAGCTGTTGGATTGGGTATGTTTATCTATGCTGTTGGGAAGAAGATCAAGTTTGACTTTGGAAGCTACATCTTTGAGCAAGAGGTGAAACATGCTGAAAAAAATGCTATCAAGTTACCTATAGCATTCCCATCCCTTGTTTGTGGAATCATCTTGGAGCAACATCCTGAAAATTTAACAAGTTCAGATATAGCTTGCAAGAGGGAGTCAGCCTTGTCCTTGCATCCTAAGTTGTTTGCTGGACATCATGTTTTAGACATTGTTGTAACATCAAGTTCCGGTGTTAAAAAGGCCAGGACTAAAGCTGAGTTGATTGAAGAATTGAAGGCAACATGCAAGGATCTTGATGTGGTTATCATTACTAGCACTGCTAGGAAGTTGAGAATTGAGCAGATGATCAAATCCTTGGAACAAGGTGATGATGATGTTGAAGAACCAGGTTCTGAAGAAGGTGGTCCTAGCACTGATGATGAAGATGGGGCCAGCTCTGATGAAAACTAGTTTCCTTGCTGCTTTTTCTAGATAGTAGTTTAGTTTTATTTTTTTTGCTATTTTTGTTTCTGTACTTGATGTGCCTAATATGTAATTTGAATATTGTGCCTGCTTATGCACTATTTATGTTTTTATGTTCTATGATTTGTCTTGTCTTGCATGCTGACTTTAGACTGACAATGAGAGCCTGTTTAGGACTAACTGTAGTGAGTAGGACTTACATGTTAAGGTTTGTCCAATTGTGGCTAAAAAGGGGGAGAGTTAGCCAAGATTTAGTCAAGGTGTTGCAATTAGTCATTGTGAAATGCTAAGGAGTGCAGTGATGCTGAAATGCAGATATTGAGGGGGAGAGTTGTTAAACAGTTGCTGGTATGCTGATTCTTGCTTTGAGGGGGAGCTTGCCCTATGTTGCTGATTAGTGGTTGAAGAAATGCTGCTACTAGTTAGTACTGAAGCATGTAGCAGAGTTTTGGAGTGTGTTGAAAGCATTGTGAAGCTGTTATAAAGAAATGCTGTTGCGAAGGTTGGTAAAATATTCATGTTTATCCGCTGCTGAAGTCTCTGATGTTGCAGAGATTGTTATAGCCAGAATTAGCCAAAGGGGGAGATTGTTGGTTCTTGGATTGGCTAGAATTTTGGTAAAACAAAGTTGTTCAATGTTGGTGTCACATGGGTGATGTCTTAACATTGAGTCTTAACATTGGTTTATGTTAAGGATTTAAGTTGTTGAAGTTTTGAAGTCTTATGTGACATACGATGTCATGACATCAGGTTTGCAGAAGTTTAATAACATCAGGTTTAGTGGTGTTGTTAGGGTTTGCATTTTAGCTGGATTTTGGGAGAGCTGTTAGTCTCATTGGATGCGGATATCTTGGAATAGATATTCTCTGTTGCATAGAGATTTGATGCATATTTGTAGGGAGGTTTAAAGACTGAGATTTAAAAAGATTTTGGGGATAAAATCTGTTTTGAAGGTTCAGTTTTAAATAACAAATCAGGTCAGATATTGTAGCAGGTCCAAGCCCAATTTAGATGGCTATTTAAAGCGCATCAACCAAAGGAAGACGACATAGAAAATAGATAGAAGATAGAGAGCTTTGACTGGAGGTTAAGCATTGTCTTTATTCGAGTATTGTGTTAACTATTCAAGAGTGAATTGGTGAGTGTAATTTGTCCTCTCTAGAGCTATGAAGTAAGAGAGTTTTGTAACTTGATCAAAGCTGTGAAGCAGGATCAAGGTGTTTCTCAAAGTGTTTGATCTTTGAGAGGTTGTAGGGATTGAGTAGTGTTCTCATACCTAAGTGGGCTCTTAGGTAGAAAGGTCATTAGTAGGAATTAAGTTTAGGAGATTGTCAATGAGGTTGTTGAGTCTGTAAATTAATTCTACAAGTACTGAATTTCATCCCTGGCTTGGTAGCCCCCAGATTAAAATGTTAAACTGAACTGGGTAAACAATTCTGCGTGTTTCTCTTGTTGTTTTACATTGTCCATTGCAGAGTGTATTGTTGTGACATCACACGTAACATCACATTTCTGGTACCAGAATTTCAATTGGTATCAGAGCTGGCATCCTACTCTGCATCTGGGTGAGATCTAGGGCTGATACTTTCTGGTAAAGATGGATAAGGAAGTTGGTGGATTTGTGAATACACCCCCTATTTTGGATGGCTCGAATTATGATTATTGGAAACCAAGGATGATCACCTTTTTGAAATCCTTGGACAACAGGGCTTGGAAGGTTATCATAAAAGAATGGAAAGCACCTGTTGTGTTTGAAAAAGATGATGCTGGGAAAGATAAATAGGGCACCTCAAAGCTGAAACCTGAAGAAGAATGGACCAAGGAAGAAGATGAGCTTGCCCTTGGTAATTTCAAAGCTTTAAATGCTATTTTCAATGGAGTAGATAAGAATATATTCAGGTTGATCAATACCTGTGAAGTTGCTAAGGAAGCTTGGGACATCTTGAAGACTACACATGAAGGATCATCTAGAGTTAAGATGTCAAGACTTCAGATTCTAACATCAAAGTTTGAAAGTCTGAAGATGAAGGAAGATGAGACTATCCATGACTTCCACATGAGTATTCTTGAGTTGTCCAATGCATCCAGTGCTCTTGGAGAAAAGATGTCAGAAGAAAAGTTTGTAAGGAAAATCCTTAGGTCCCTTCCTAAGAGGTACAAGAAGAAGGTGAATGCCATTGAAGAAGCACAAGACATCAGCCAGATGAGGGTTGATGAGCTCATTGGATCTCTTCAAACTTTTGAGCTTGGGTTGAATGAGGAAGAACCTGAAAAGAAGCCAAAGAGTATAGCCTTGGTTTCAGATGCTCAAGAAGAGAAAGGGAATAGTGATGAATCCCAGGAGGATCTATCTCAGTCCATTGTTATATTGGGAAGGCAGTTCAACAAGGTGTTCAAAAGAATGAACAAGAATTTCAAGCCTAATGTCAAGAACATCGCTTCTGACAAGTCTAAGGAGAATGATAAAGAGAAGACTGCTCAAGACAAAGGTGTTCAGTGCTTTGAGTGTGAAGGTCATAGACATGTTAAGAAAGAATGTCCCACATTCCTGAAGAAGCAGAAGAAAGGAATGACAGTTTCTAGGTCAGACTCTGAAAGTGAAAGTGAAGGAGACTCAGCCAAACATGTCAAAGCTTTAACTGGAACAGTTGTTTCTAATGGTGACTCAAGTGATGAGGAACTGACTTTTGAGGAGTTAGCATCCACTTATCAAGAGATTTGTCTAAAGAGTGCAGAAATCTGTCAAGAAAGTGAAAAACAGAAGAAACAGATTGTTCAGCTTGAGACTGCTAAAGCTTATTTGGAAAATGAAGTCTTATTAGTCAAAGCTCATCTTGATCATATGACCAAATCTGTTAGGATGCTGAACTGTGGTACAGACACACTTGATAAGATCCTTCAGACAGAAAAGGTTACTGGTGATAAGTCAGGCATAGGATTTGTGGTTGAGGAAAAGGTATCTGCTAAAGCAAGCACTTCAGGAACCAAGAAGGAGATGTCTCAACCAATGTCTCAACATCACACAAAGAGACAGGATCCTAAACCTAAGCAGGTTGATCATCCATAACCTCAAAATGTTGGGAAGAGGCATGCTCATGGTCCTCATCAAAGGAAGGCACATGTTTCTGGAGCTAGGCAGTATATACCTCCACAATATCATAAGAGCATGCAGGCTTCTAGGTTCAAACAAAACATGTTCCATCAGATGTCTCAACATCAGGGAAACATGTATGGATATGGATATAATAATGCTATGCCTTAATATTATGGGAGAAGGAAGCCTCATCACCATAGAAGACAGCCAAAAAGACAGCATCCTTACCATAGAAGACAATCAAACTATGGGAGAAGAAGACAACATTATGGGTGGCAACCACAACAGTATCATCCTCAAGGTGGCAAAAGGTTTAACCACTTCAGAGAAGACAGAGTTAGGTGTTTTTACTGTGGCAGATTTGGACACATGCAATTTTCTTGTTTCAAGCTACATGGTTATCCCAAGTCTAACCCTCAACCCAGACAGAAGGTGAACAAGCCCAAGGTTGTTAAGCAGTGGGTTCCTAAAGAAGAGGTTAAGTGTCTATTGGCTCACGTTTCAGACAGAGACTCAGCTAAAGATGGATGGTATTTTGACAGTGGTTGTTCAAAGCACATGATTGGATTTAAAAGCCAATTGGTGGAAGTCAATTCTTGCTCCTCAATTGATGTGACTTTTGGAAATGGAGAGAAAGGGTTGGTGAAGACTGTGACCAAATTTCCTAAGTGCTATGAGGGTCTTGTCAAAGAATTTGTTGTTAACATTTCTGGAAAAATTGCTGATAAAAAGAGCATTGATTACATGAAAGTCTATGTGAGAGGAAAGTGCATTACTTTCTCTCCTAGTACTATCAACAAGTATTTGGGAAGAGATGATGAAGAGTATAGTGAACTTGAGATGACTGATAATGAAATATGCAAAGAGATTACAGCTGGTCAGGTAAAGGTTTGGCCATTGAAAAGGAAGTTGAAGGCTAGTAAACTTAGCATCAAGTATGCCATTCTTCACAGAATTGGAGCAGCCAACTGGGTGCCAACAACCCACAAGACAACAATAGCTGTTGGATTGGGTATGTTTATCTATGCTGTTGGGAAGAAGATCAAGTTTGACTTTGGAAGCTACATCTTTGAGCAAGAGGTGAAACATGCTGAAAAAAATGCTATCAAGTTACCTATAGCATTCCCATCCCTTGTTTGTGGAATCATCTTGGAGCAACATCCTGAAAATTTAACAAGTTCAGATATAGCTTGCAAGAGGGAGTCAGCCTTGTCCTTGCATCCTAAGTTGTTTGCTGGACATCATGTTTTAGACATTGTTGTAACATCAAGTTCCGGTGTTAAAAAGGCCAGGACTAAAGCTGAGTTGATTGAAGAATTGAAGGCAACATGCAAGGATCTTGATGTGGTTATCATTACTAGCACTGCTAGGAAGTTGAGAATTGAGCAGATGATCAAATCCTTGGAACAAGGTGATGATGATGTTGAAGAACCAGGTTCTGAAGAAGGTGGTCCTAGCACTGATGATGAAGATGGGGCCAGCTCTGATGAAAACTAGTTTCCTTGCTGCTTTTTCTAGATAGTAGTTTAGTTTTATTTTTTTTGCTATTTTTGTTTCTGTACTTGATGTGCCTAATATGTAATTTGAATATTGTGCCTGCTTATGCACTATTTATGTTTTTATGTTCTATGATTTGTCTTGTCTTGCATGCTGACTTTAGACTGACAATGAGAGCCTGTTTAGGACTAACTGTAGTGAGTAGGACTTACATGTTAAGGTTTGTCCAATTGTGGCTAAAAAGGGGGAGAGTTAGCCAAGATTTAGTCAAGGTGTTGCAATTAGTCATTGTGAAATGCTAAGGAGTGCAGTGATGCTGAAATGCAGATATTGAGGGGGAGAGTTGTTAAACAGTTGCTGGTATGCTGATTCTTGCTTTGAGGGGGAGCTTGCCCTATGTTGCTGATTAGTGGTTGAAGAAATGCTGCTACTAGTTAGTACTGAAGCATGTAGCAGAGTTTTGGAGTGTGTTGAAAGCATTGTGAAGCTGTTATAAAGAAATGCTGCTGCGAAGGTTGGTAAAATATTCATGTTTATCCGCTGCTGAAGTCTCTGATGTTGCAGAGATTGTTTTAGCCAGAATTAGCCAAAGGGGGAGATTGGTGGTTCTTGGATTGGCTAGAATTTTGGTAAAACAAAGTTGTTCAATGTTGGTGTCACATGGGTGATGTCTTAACATTGGTTTATGTTAAGGATTTAAGTTGTTGAAGTTTTGAAGTCTTATGTGACATATGATGTCATGACATCAGGTCTGCAGAAGTTTAATAACATCAGGTTTAGTGGTGTTGTTAGGGTTTGCATTTTAGCTGGATTTTGGGAGAGCTGTTAGTCTCATTGGATGCGGATATCTTGGAATAGATATTCTCTGTTGCATAGAGATTTGATGCAGATTTGTAGGGAGGTTTAAAGACTGAGATTTAAAAAGATTTTGGGGATAAAATCTGTTTTGAAGGTTCAGTTTTAAATAACAAATCAGGTCAGATATTGTAGCAGGTCCAAGCCCAATTTAGATGGCTATTTAAAGCGCATCAACCAAAGGAAGACGACATAGAAAATAGATAGAAGATAGAGAGCTTTGACTGGAGGTTAAGCATTGTCTTTATTCGAGTATTGTGTTAACTATTCAAGAGTGAATTGGTGAGTGTAATTTGTCCTCTCTAGAGCTATGAAGTAAGAGAGTTTTGTAACTTGATCAAAGCTGTGAAGCAGGATCAAGGTGTTTCTCAAAGTGTTTGATCTTTGAGAGGTTGTAGGGATTGAGTAGTGTTCTCATACCTAAGTGGGCTCTTAGGTAGAAAGGTCATTAGTAGGAATTAAGTTTAGGAGATTGTCAATGAGGTTGTTGAGTCTGTAAATTAATTCTACAAGTACTGAATTTCATCCCTGGCTTGGTAGCCCCCAGATTAAAATGTTAAACTGAACTGGGTAAACAATTCTGCGTGTTTCTCTTGTTGTTTTACATTGTCCATTGCAGAGTGTGTTGTTGTGACATCACACGTAACATCACATTTCTGGTACCAGAATTTCAATTGGTATCAGAGCTGGCATCCTACTCTGCATCTGGGTGAGATCTAGGGCTGATACTTTCTGGTAAAGATGGATAAGGAAGTTGGTGGATTTGTGAATACACCCCCTATTTTGGATGGCACGAATTATGATTATTGGAAACCAAGGATGATCACCTTTTTGAAATCCTTGGACAATAGGGCTTGGAAGGTTATCATAAAAGAATGGAAAGCACCTGTTGTGTTTGAAAAAGATGATGCTGGGAAAGATAAAGAGGGCACCTCAAAGCTGAAACCTGAAGAAGAATGGACCAAGGAAGAAGATGAGCTTGCCCTTGGTAATTTCAAAGCTTTAAATGCTATTTTCAATGTAGTAGATAAGAATATATTCAGGTTGATCAATACCTGTGAAGTTGCTAAGGAAGCTTGGGACATCTTGAAGACTACACATGAAGGATCATCTAGAGTTAAGATGTCAAGACTTCAGATTCTAACATCAAAGTTTGAAAGTCTGAAGATGAAGGAAGATGAGACTATCCATGACTTCCACATGAGTATTCTTGAGTTGTCCAATGCATCCAGTGCTCTTGGAGAAAAGATGTCAGAAGAAAAGTTTGTAAGGAAAATCCTTAGGTCCCTTCCTAAGAGGTACAAGAAGAAGGTGAATGCCATTGAAGAAGCACAAGACATCAGCCAGATGAGGGTTGATGAGCTCATTGGATCTCTTCAAACTTTTGAGCTTGGGTTGAATGAGGAAGAACCTGAAAAGAAGCCAAAGAGTATAGCCTTGGTTTCAGATGCTCAAGAAGAGAAAGGGAATAGTGTTGAATCCCAGGACGATCTATCTCAGGCCATTGTTATATTGGGAAGGCAGTTCAACAAGGTGTTCAAAAGAATGAACAAGAATTTCAAGCCTAATGTCAAGAACATCGCTTCTGACAAGTCTAAGGAGAATGATAAAGAGAAGACTGCTCAAGACAAAGGTGTTCAGTGCTTTGAGTGTGAAGGTCATAGACATGTTAAGAAAGAATGTCCCACATTCCTGAAGAAGCAGAAGAAAGGAATGACAGTTTCTTGGTCAGACTCTGAAAGTGAAAGTGAAGGAGACTCAGCCAAACATGTCAAAGCTTTAACTGGAACAGTTGTTTCTAATGGTGACTCAAGTGATGAGGAACTGACTTTTGAGGAGTTAGCATCCACTTATCAAGAGATTTGTCTAAAGAGTGCAGAAATCTATCAAGAAAGTGAAAAACAGAAGAAACAGATTGTTCAGCTTGAGACTGCTAAAGCTAATTTGGAAAATGAAGTCTTATTAGTCAAAGCTCATCTTGATCATATGACCAAATCTGTTAGGATGCTGAACTGTGGTACAGACACACTTGATAAGATCCTTCAGACAGAAAAGGTTACTGGTGATAAGTCAGGCATAGGATTTGTGGTTGAGGAAAAGGTATCTGCTAAAGCAAGCACTTCAGGAACCAAGAAGGAGATGTCTCAACCAATGTCTCAACATCACACAAAGAGACAGGATCCTAAACCTAAGCAGGTTGATCATCCATAACCTCAAAATGTTGGGAAGAGGCATGCTCATGGTCCTCATCAAAGGAAGGCACATGTTTCTGGAGCTAGGCAGTATATACCTCCACAATATCATAAGAGCATGCAGGCTTCTAGGTTCAAACAAAACATGTTCCATCAGATGTCTCAACATCAGGGAAACATGTATGGATATGGATATAATAATGCTATGCCTTAATATTATGGGAGAAGGAAGCCTCATCACCATAGAAGACAGCCAAAAAGACAGCATCCTTACCATAGAAGACAATCAAACTATGGGAGAAGAAGACAACATTATGGGTGGCAACCACAACAGTATCATCCTCAAGGTGGCAAAAGGTTTAACCACTTCAGAGAAGACAGAGTTAGGTGTTTTTACTGTGGCAGATTTGGACACATGCAATTTTCTTGTTTCAAGCTACATGGTTATCCCAAGTCTAACCCTCAACCCAGACAGAAGGTGAACAAGCCCAAGGTTATTAAGCAGTGGGTTCCTAAAGAAGAGGTTAAGTGTCTATTGGCTCACGTTTCAGACAGAGACTCAGCTAAAGATGGATGGTATTTTGACAGTGGTTGTTCAAAGCACATGATTGGATTTAAAAGCCAATTGGTGGAAGTCAATTCTTGCTCCTCAATTGATGTGACTTTTGGAAATGGAGAGAAAGGGTTGGTGAAGACTGTGACCAAATTTCCTAAGTGCTATGAGGGTCTTGTCAAAGAATTTGTTGTTAACATTTCTGGAAAAATTGCTGATAAAAAGAGCATTGATTACATGAAAGTCTATGTGAGAGGAAAGTGCATTACTTTCTCTCCTAGTACTATCAACAAGTATTTGGGAAGAGATGATGAAGAGTATAGTGAACTTGAGATGACTGATAATGAAATATGCAAAGAGATTACAGCTGGTCAGGTAAAGGTTTGGCCATTGAAAGGGAAGTTGAAGGCTAGTAAACTTAGCATCAAGTATGCCATTCTTCACAGAATTGGAGCAGCCAACTGGGTGCCAACAACCCACAAGACAACAATAGCTGTTGGATTGGGTATGTTTATCTATGCTGTTGGGAAGAAGATCAAGTTTGACTTTGGAAGCTACATCTTTGAGCAAGAGGTGAAACATGCTGAAAAAAATGCTATCAAGTTACCTATAGCATTCCCATCCCTTGTTTGTGGAATCATCTTGGAGCAACATCCTGAAAATTTAACAAGTTCAGATATAGCTTGCAAGAGGGAGTCAGCCTTGTCCTTGCATCCTAAGTTGTTTGCTGGACATCATGTTTTAGACATTGTTGTAACATCAAGTTCCGGTGTTAAAAAGGCCAGGACTAAAGCTAAGTTGATTGAAGAATTGAAGGCAACATGCAAGGATCTTGATGTGGTTATCATTACTAGCACTGCTAGGAAGTTGAGAATTGAGCAGATGATCAAATCCTTGGAACAAGGTGATGATGATGTTGAAGAACCAGGTTCTGAAGAAGGTGGTCCTAGCACTGATGATGAAGATGGGGCCAGCTCTGATGAAAACTAGTTTCCTTGCTGATTTTTCTAGATAGTAGTTTAGTTTTATTTTTTTTGCTATTTTTGTTTCTGTACTTGATGTGCCTAATATGTAATTTGAATATTGTGCCTGCTTATGCACTATTTATGTTTTTATGTTCTATGATTTGTCTTGTCTTGCATGCTGACTTTAGACTGACAATGAGAGCCTGTTTAGGACTAACTGTAGTGAGTAGGACTTACATGTTAAGGTTTGTCCAATTGTGGCTAAAAAGGGGGAGAGTTAGCCAAGATTTAGTCAAGGTGTTGCAATTAGTCATTGTGAAATGCTAAGGAGTGCAGTGATGCTGAAATGCAGATATTGAGGGGGAGAGTTGTTAAACAGTTGCTGGTATGCTGATTCTTGCTTTGAGGGGGAGCTTGCCCTATGTTGCTGATTAGTGGTTGAAGAAATGCTGCTACTAGTTAGTACTGAAGCATGTAGCAGAGTTTTGGAGTGTGTTGAAAGCATTGTGAAGCAGTTATAAAGAAATGCTGCTGCGAAGGTTGGTAAAATATTCATGTTTATCTGCTGCTGAAGTCTCTGATGTTGCAGAGATTGTTTTAGCCAGAATTAGCCAAAGGGGGAGATTGTTGGTTCTTGGATTGGCTAGAATTTGGGTAACACAAAGTTGTTCAATGTTGGTGTCACATGGGCGATGTCTTAACATTAAGTCTTAACATTGGTTTATGTTAAGGATTTAAGTTGTTGAAGTTTTGAAGTCTTATGTGACATATGATGTCATGACATCAGGTCTGCAGAAGTTTGATAACATCAGGTTTAGTGGTGTTGTTAGGGTTTGCGTTTTAGCTGGATTTTGGGAGAGCTGTTAGTCTCATTGGATGCGGATATCTTGGAATAGATATTCTCTGTTGCATAGAGATTTGATGCAGATTTGTAGGGAGGTTTAAAGACTGAGATTTAAAAAGATTTTGGGGATAAAATCTGTTTTGAAGATTCAGTTTTAAATAACAAATCAGGTCAGATATTGTAGCAGGTCCAAGCCCAATTTAGATGGCTATTTAAAGCGCATCCACCAAAGGAAGACGACATAGAAAATAGATAGAAGATAGAGAGCTTTGACTGGAGGTTAAGCATTGTCTTTATTCGAGTATTGTGTTAACTATTCAAGCGTGAATTGGTGAGTGTAATCTGTCCTCTCTAGAGCTGTGAAGCAAGAGAGTTTTGTAACATGATCAAAGCTGTGAAGCAGGATCAAGGTGTTTCTCAAAGTGTTTGATCTTTGAGAGGTTGTAGGGATTGAGTAGTGTTCTCATACCTAAGTGGGCTCTTAGGTAGAAAGTTCATTAGTAGGAATTAAGTTTAGGAGATTGTCAACGAGGTTGTTGAGTCTGTAAATTAATTCTACAAGTAGTGAATTTCATCCCTGGCTTGGTAGCCCCCAGATTAAGTTGTTAAACTGAACTGGGTAAACAATTCTGTGTGTTTCTCTTGTTGTTTTACATTGTCCATTGCAAAGTGTGTTGTTGTGACATCACACATAACATCACATTTCTGGTACCAGAATTTCATGTTGGATGGATTGACACCTGCAAATATCATTTGGCGCCCTTTTCAGGATCACAGACATCATCGACCTTTTGATGATATTTGCTTGTATAAGGGTGGCCTGAAATGGTATGATACAATTGTTCTTTATTTACTTGACATATGTTTGCATCAGTTTGGATACAGGCAGTATATACCATCTCTGCCTCGTGATCTTGACACACTTGATGTGGATTATGAGTGGGTTACATACCATACGAGTGTCATGGAGGTGATTTGTTCGGTCGAGTTTGCCGATACTCCATTTGATACGGTGGAAAATTACTTGGATTGGTACTACAGAGTGTCACATCCTCTGTTGGTACCGCAACCTCGTCGGGCGGCCAAAGAGGTTAGAGAGGTCCTTGTTCCTGCGTTTGATGTTGGACCGTCAGATCCGAGGTTGTTACATATTTCACATAAGCTTCGTCGTTATCTGCAACGTCATGAGGCGGAAGAGGATAACGATGATTTTGCTGAGGTCTTTCGAGCACTGCATATAGATGAGGGTGGACCGGTACCTCGGGGTGGACCGGGAACTTATGTTAGTGATGACGATGATGCTTGATGTATTATTTTATATTCTGACTTATGTAGTATTATTCAGACTTATATCATATTAGTCAGCCTTATTTACAGCTTTATTATGATTTATATTGATGTAGTATTATTCAGTCTTATATTATGGTCAATGTGGATACAAAACATAGTCAATACAAACCAAAAAATAACATGAAGTCAATCATCAACACAAACCAAAAAATAACTTGAAGTCGATCGTCAATCAAAAATATAAAAAATAAAATTACAATCATAAAATAACATGTTTTGGGACCACAGGTGTAAGTTGTTGCCAATGTTATAACCATCCAGCGAATCCTATTCTCTCACTTTTGTTACGCGACTTCCAAATAACTTCTCATAGAGACTATTTTGAGAACCTCTGATTTCATTATCCAAATCAAGATGAACCATTGACCAACCATCATCACCATATCCATGCAATGATGCAATGGATCTAACCCCAAAATTTCCATCATCCTTAACATCAACAAAGTCACCAATAAATGGTCTGATATATTTTGGAAATTGTTCAATGTACCTATAAGATGGTTTCTTCCTTGACATTTGGGATAACTGTGAACATGGTCTCTTTGAACAATTTTTAGAACTATTGTGTGCCTGATCAACATACTCATGATATGAAGGATCACGATAAACATCATATCCCATAGGTTTCTTCCCTTTTCTCTTCACTCCTCCTTTGGTCTTTATTTTTTCAGGCGGCGGTACCATCTTTGTTGTAGTGGGGTAAGCAATTTCACACACTCTACTTTTTAGTGCTCTCTTTCCTGTCACATCTAATAACCTGAACCTTTTCCACAATGCATCAATTGCATTGGCCATGTCCACCTCTGCTCCATCCTCTTTATCTACCTCTTGTTCACCTTCCATGTTGAGCTTCCTCCAATGTATATGAATAGCATCAATTGGTATTGATTCACCACTCAATGTGTATCTTCCTAACTCACAAGCGGAAGGTAACCCGTATACTTTTCTATGACTACACCCACACATTTGGGTGTTTGTACTAACCATGTCAACCCTGCGCCACTCTTCAGCAATGTGTCTCAAAGCTGCTCTAGATACTGATCCATGCAAATTTGCATAATATGGACTAGTGTGCGCATGCTCAACTTCATAAAAACTCTTCTGAAATGAAGCTCTAATATTGCTCAATTGCACTTTGATGTTCCCATTCATAGCCTCCCAACATTTTCACATATCACTGTCATACCGAAAATTTTGACCACTAAGATTTCCCATCATTGTGCAAATCATCATCACAATATGGATGAACCATCATGCCTCATCAAATACCTCAAGGGTTGTTGAGCATTTACTACAATCAAAATTAGGGTTTTAAGCCCTCTCAGAGATTTAGACAAAGGATCAATCAAGGAATGACTTGATTTCCAACTTGTCTAACCTCTCAAACATCCACAATGGATCAGAAGGACTCCCACTTCAAGGATTAAGCACAAGAATGCTCCATTCTAGGTGGATCAAGTCTCAAGATCGTCAGTGTCACCAAATTAGGGTTTTGGTCGACCAGGGCCTCCATATGGAAATTTTTCATCTGGGAACAAGCCAATGATCCAAAACATAACCTAATATACTCCATGGAGCCTCATGGACCCAATCATCAAGTCAATTTAACCTCAGGGAATGCATTCATCAAAATTCAGGAATTAGGGTTTCTTGACCTAATTCACCCCTAAGTTGACTTTTAGGATAAATCATGAACCAAGACCTCAAGACATGATTTGAGGGTCTCTAATATACCATATTGATCCATTTGGAACAATGGATTGATCCAAGAAGCTTGAGCAACAAGTTTCAATTTCATCTGCACCATAATTAGGGTTTCGCGAGGAAAGTCAACTGTAACTTTGACTTTTGACCAGGACATGCTCCCAAACCCTAAGACATGATTCAATATACCCTATGACACCCATGGAACATGTCCATCAAGTTTGATTTAGGTCAAGGACATGATTTCCTGAAGAATTGCACAGTTTGGAATTCATCTGATAAAAAGTCAATTGTGCACAAAAGTCAACTTTGACTTTTTGAGATTTTTCACCAAAATGGATTTTTAACCCTAAAATGATGTTAATGTATAATTTGAATCATCATTCATCAAGAAAAATCAAAGAAAGTGAGATAACTTGTAAACTTTGGAGGACCATAACTCCTAAACCACAAGGACATTGGTCCCCATTCAAAGCTTGATTTGTAGATCACATTTCCCTCTACAAAAGCTTCATACTAACTTATGTCCAAATTCCTCATGGATTTTGAGTTATGGAGTGATCAAAATCAAGAAAAGTCACTTTGTTCCAACACTTAGTGAAAATTTCACTAAGTCAGATTTTGTCTTACTTTTTGCCAAATGTAGGGGGATTTTTCACTTGGATTCAAAAGAGATCAAAACCAAACATGTTCAAACAGTTGTTGTATCATGTAAGGGCTTTCCAAAATGGCCAAGAGCCATGAGATATGACATTGGCAAGTTTCCTTGCTGAAATCTGCCAAGGCAAGGCAGATTTTGTACTTTTGGTCGATTTGCCAAAATCAGCCAAATCCAAATGCTCCTATCCACTTGGACACCTCTGAGGATTGAATCTAAAGGGGACAATCACTGAGCCAAGCCTCCAAAGTCTTTGGAACAAGAAATAGCATGTTGAACCTAGAATTGCCAAAATAGGGACAAGACTCCAATTTTGGATTGGAGCATTCAATGGAAGCATCAAGGTGGCATGGACTGAGCCATTCTCAACTGAATTCAGTCAAGACTTATCCAAGACCAAGGTAACCACAGCTCTGTGCCCTAACCTCTAGTCAATGGCTAAAGGAGACTTGGCTTCTCATTGGACAACATTGGCCAAACCTCTGCTGCAGTTGCCATTCACTGTGGATCTCAAAACAAACTTGCTCTACTATAAATAGAGCTTAATTGTGATCAGTTTGAGTACACCAAAGCCATCTAACAGATGCTTTCCTCAAAATCTCTTCTTTCACTCCAATTTTACCTTCTAAGGCAAGTCATTATTGGTTTTGGAGTTTGTGAGCTTTTCCAATCAAACCAATCACACACACACCTCACATACATCATATAGAAGTGATCCAAACACTCACATAACATCTGGAACACAGATTTCACAAAATCACCAGCCAATTGCTCAAGTTCTTGACAGTTTTGCAGTTGAGGTACCATCTTCAACTCCAAACAATTTCAATCCATTCCAAGCATCCATACACACTCCATGGCACCTAGGGAAGCTATCCAGATCATTGGAACCTAATTGTAACACCTCCAACACAAATCACAATCACCAGCTGCAAGTGGTAAGCATGAGCTCTTCTAACTCTATGATCCATGCAATTTTTGCTGCACAATAATTTGGCCATATGTTCATAATCATGCATGAAATGTTTCCCCTCAATTAATTGCATTGTTTGAATCGTGTATCAAAAATCCTAGCCTTCATGCAGAAATTAGGGTTCTTGAGGATTTTTCATGATTTCTTGTTATATGTTTAATTTAAATGAAATTAAATACCATAGACATGATCGTGAGGTTAAAACGAGTTGATTGGTATGTGGATTGCATGATATAATCAAGTATTCAGTGAGATTGAAGAGAAAATGCAAATCAGCCAAACCCAGAACACGCGCGTGTTCTTCAGCTGTTCTTGGCGCCTTTTTTGAATTTTCAAATATTTGAATTTTGTGATTTTTGTTTAATTGATTCAAAAATTAATTTCTCTCTGAGTTTTAATGATTTTGAGTTGATTCTTTTTTTAATAATTCACAAAAATGTTAAAATATTTTATTTCCCCAAAAAATCACAAAAATATTATTTATTTTGTATAATTGATATTTTTGCAAAGAATTAATGTTTTAATTGTTTTTGACATTTAAAATATTTTCTCCCCCTTGATTTTGCAACTTTTAATGCTTTCTAATTATTTTGTATGTCAATACTTAATTTTTGAAGCATTAATCCAAGATCACAATTTGTTTTCCATGTGTTAAACAATTTTGATCATTTTAATTGAATTTTTATTCAATTAAAACACATTTTGAAAACAAATTAGGGTTTTTGGATTAATTCAACCCTCATAAATCATTTTCAAAACACTTTGGGCCTCTAATAGAGTGTAAGACCCAATCTTTTTTTTGATCAAATCATTTTTGGGCCTCTGTGTATTGTATAAGTCCCGATACCATAAAAAACAAACGGCGCGATCGTCTCCTTTTGAAAAATAACATTTGGGCCTCTAATAGAGTGTAAAACCCAATCCTTTTTTTGACCAAATCATTTTTGGGCCTCAGTGTATTGTATAAGTCCCGATACCGTAAAAAACAAACGGCGCGATCGTCGCCTTTTGAAAAATAACACTTGGGCCTCTCCATGAGCTATAAGACCCATTCAAAACTTTTAGGCCTCTAATAGAGTGTAAGACCCAACCCCCTTTTAACCAAAACATTTTGGGCCTCACTTATTATATAAGTCCCTCTGCGTTAAAAGAAAACCTCGACGCGATCGCCATTTTTAAACGAAAAAAATCAATTGGGCATACCCTCGTGTTACAAGCCCCACTCTTTTTCTTTAAACTTTTTGGGCCTTTTGAGAGAGTGTAAGACCCATCCCTTTGTACAGAAAACCTTTTTGGGCCTCAGTCACTTGTATAAGTCCCTCTGTACAAATTCAACAGTGAGCTCACTGATAAAACCATGGACCTCTCCTTGAGTTGTAAGCCCCAAACCTTTCTTTTTCAAAGCACTTTCTCCTTTGATTTTGAATTATACTGTTGTTTTCAATCTTTCTTTGTTGAACAACTAACCAAACTGCATGGAAGCTCTACAACCGAGTAAGTGTTTATCCGCTTTCATTTACCGCTTTCATATACATATAACTGTATTGTGGGGCTGTTTCACTGTAAGTCTTCTTTCACAAACTCATATCAACTGTGTAATAATAGTATAGATATTTAGAGTTTCCTCGGTGTAGCGAGCGATTTTGGACGCGGTTCTTAAGCGCTGGTCGCTCTCTGCGGTTTGAGCTTAAACTACAGGTCGATTCATTTTTTATCCTATTAAAGCTGATGAAGGAAGGGAAATAGATGTCTCCAATTAACCCTGCTTTGCATACTGAGTTTAAACAGCGGTCTGTTAGATTACGAATGCCATCAATGTGGGGGGGGCCTTTGTACTGGTTATTTGTATTTTCGCCAATACTGATTTCTTTCTTTTTTTGGATTTAGACAGAAGGTTTCTGGCGGGGAACAAGGATTAGGATGTTAGGACTGATGGTTTTTGATAGATACATGAGAGTATGGGATTTTGGGTTTTTTGTTTAGTGTGCTCGCTAAGATTTTTCTTTCAATCTTATGCCTACGTATTCCCGTTTATCCAAAACAGGGAAATCAGAGCGTTCGTAGTTCCTCCTATTCTATGGGAGGAAAATGGGTGTTTTGTTGTCTTGTTCAAAGCCCAAGACGTGAAGCGAAAGGTGATTTGTATCTTGTTCAAAGCCCAAGATGTGAAGCTAAAAGGGTGTTGACTTTAGAGAGAATTTGTCATCTCTAAAGAGGGGGTTGTATGCCACAACTGTTTTATAAAGGAGAATTACTTCAACAGGGATTTGTGAATCCGGCAATGCCATAATTTCCTTTATAGGGGATTTTAACCTGAAGGAGAAGACTTTAACTCAGTGTAGAGCAATGCCATCTTTCCTTAGGAATTTTTCATGCTAAAAGAGGGACAGTGGCATGGATGTAGATGATCCAGAGGCTTGCCGCTTACAGCAATTAGACAAAAGGGGAAGGAGTTGTTGATGTTTGTGTACTGTGAACGAGGCACAACTTTGATGCTAAAAGGTTAATTGGATTAACCAGTGGTTTTCTTATACAAAGCCTAAGAGAAGGCTATTATGTGTCTCGTACAAAGTCCGAGAGAGAGGCTAAAAGGTTTTGGCCCGACGATGGAGTCTTTTGGTATCTCGTATAAAGCCCGAGATGGAGGCGATTTGACTCAATAAGAGAGTTTTTTGTATCTCGTACAAAGCCCGAGATGGAGGCTAAAATTTGTTTGGCTCAATAAGAGAGTTTTTGTATCTCGTATAAAGCCCGAGATGGAGGCGAAAGGGGTGATCGGCTTAACGAGGGAGTCTCTTATGTGTCTCGTACAAAGCCCGAGAGAGAGGCTAAACGTTGTTTGACTCCGCTGAGGAGGATCATTGTACAAAGCCCAAGAGGAGGCTAACTTTACTGGAGAAGGATCATTATACAAAGCCTAAGAGGAGGCTATGGCAACTATTTTAGTTAAGTGACAGGTCCAGTATACTGATTTTAAAGAGAAAATCAGTTCTTATATGAGCAATACCGTACTCAAGGATTTGATTCAAGGGTCCGAGTTATGCCTGTCCTTAAGGAAGTGGGAAATCCGATGGGTATTGAGACTGTCCGAGTCTACGGGGTTTTCTTCCTATTTAACGAAGGGGTCACTTGAGAATTTCTTTGAGACTCAAGGAATTTAGACTGTCCAAGTCTAGGGTTTTATCTTTTGTACTGTGCTTTGAGAAACAGTAGTAGACTCTTGGAAAGGACTGTTCTATGCAAATGACTAAGTTCTGTTCCTATACCTCTAGGAGGTCGTCGAGACAATTTGTACGAAGCCCAAGAGGAGGCTGGAAGCTTTTAAGAAGTCGACGGGTCATTGTACTAAGCCCAAGAGAAGGCTATCATTCCCGGAGGAAGAGATCATTATACGAAGCCTAAGAGGAGGCTGTGAATACTTCTAAGAAGCCGTAGGGTCCTTGTACTAAGCCCAAGAGGAGGCGGGGTTGCTTTTAGGAAGCCTGTGGGTCCTTGTACGATGCCCAAGAGGAGGCCGATGCTTTTAAGAAGCCCGTGGGTCCCCAAATCCCGAGAAATTCAAGGCAAGCTATTCACGAGGAATAGATCAAGTCAGGAAAGTTCGAGAATTTGGAAGAAACTCAAAGATGCCATTCACGGAGAATACATTCATCTCTGGGAATAAAGTTTCTTGATAATTCCTAATGAGGACAGCCGAAGATAAGACTGTATCTGGTGATCCTATTGGGGAGCTAGTTGTCTATTTCTATGACTAACGAAACGGCGTCACTTAGTTCTAGACGTAGTTGCCGGGGAAACTTGAAATATCTATACTATTATTACATAGTTGATATGAGTTTATGAAAGAAGACTTACAGTGAAACAGCCCCACAATACAGTTATATGTATATGAAAGCGGTAAATGAAAGCAATACCCACTTACTCGGTTGTAGAGCTTCCATGCTGTTTGGTTAGTTGTTCAACAAAGAAAGATTGAAAACAATAGTATATCAAAATCAAAGGAGAAAGTGCTTTGAAAAAGAAAGATTTGGGACTTACAGCTCAAGGAGAGGCCCAGGGTTTTATCAGTGAGCGCACTGTTTAAATTTGTACAGAGGGACTTATACAAGTGACTGAGGCCCAAAAATTGTTTTCTGTACAAAGGGATGTGTCTTACACTCTCTCAAGAGGCCCAAAAAGTTTAAAGAAAAAGAGTGGGGCTTATAACACGAGGGTAGGCCCAGATGATTTTTCGTTTAAAGTGGCGATCGCGCCGAGATTTTCTTTTAACGCGAAGGGACTTATACAATAAGTGAGGCCCAAAAATGATTTTTGGTTAAAAGGGGATTGGGTCTTACACTCTAATAGAGGCCCAAAAGTTTTGAATGGGTCTTATAGCTCAAGGAGAGGCCCAGTTGTTATTTTTCAAAAGGCAACGATCGCGCCGTTTGTTTTTGACGGTATCGGGATTTATACAATACACTGAGGCCCAAAAATGAGTTGGTCAAAAAAGGATTGGGTCTTACACTCTATTAGAGGCCCATGAGTATTTGACAATGATTTGTTTTGAGTGAAAATCAAAGAAACCCTAATTTTATTCTTTAAAAGTAAATATTTAAAGAAAATCAATGAAAAATACCAAATAGGTTTGAATAAACCACTTGTGATTTTTGTTTAAGGTTTGAAAAATGAGGTATAAATCACAAGAGATATTAAAACTCATTTGGTCTTGATTTTTCAAGATGAATATTCATTTTAAAACGCTTAAAAACAAATAAAAATGAATTTATTCACAAAAATACTAATTATATTAAATAAATAGTACAAACTCAATTTTTTTATGGAATACAATATTTTAACATTTTTGTGATTTTTTGCAAAAAGAACCAATTAAAAATAATTAAAATTGAAAGAGTTATTAATTTTCCAAATAATTAACAAAACATGAAAATAGTTGGAAAAATAGCAAAATGTGAAAAAATCACAAAATGGCATGGGTGGGGTTTGAACCCATGACCTCAAGCATACAAGGCGCGCACCTTACCACTGGGGTGGTGATACATCCATTGTTTGAAACAAACCAACAAATACACAAGTCATGCCTTGGTTTTGGCTTGCCCAAGGCAAGTTTTGGCTCAAAAACATGAAGGTCATAACTTTCTCAATTCTTAATGGTTTGAGACAAAATTTATATGCATCTGGGCCAAAATTTCATAAGGAATCCAATGGTGGTGGTAGTTTTTTCAGATCACACTCCCTCCTCAAAACCCGATAGTGGTTTTGAAAATGACCTATAAATGTATTTTCTATGCTACAACTTGGTACAAGCACGAATTACATGGTGAATTAGCTCAAACACAACATATATGACATGTATGAGATGTTTATGATCAATGGACTTCAAATGCACACATGTTTTGGTGAGTGCAAGTTGAGAGGCTTACCCTTCTTTGAGATTTTGGAGGTTTCTCTGCAATCTGCCAACCCTCTTGCTCCAGATATGATTTTATGCTTTGAACCACCTCAAATGATCTCTTGGATGCCTTTAGGATGATTGGAATCAGCTGGTACCTGCAAAAACACAAACTGTCCCTTTCTTGCAAAAGGGGTTAAAAGTGACCAAAATAGCAACTCCTTCAAATGGTGTTCCAGATGGTGGGAACCATTTGGGACAGTTCAAGGATGATATTTGGAGTGTGTTTGAGGTTTTATCTGGTTTGGAAAGTGAGTGAATCAAGACATGGCTTGAAAAATGCAAAAAAGTGCTATTTTGAGGTTTTGAGAGGTGACTTTGTGATGTTGTGATTACAGGTCACTTTTGATGGTTTGTACAGCTTACATATGATATATATGAGGTGTGTGTGTGATTAGTTTGGGTGGAATTGCTCTCTAGCTCAAAAACTCAGAATTACTTGCTTTGGAAGGCAAGTTTGTGGTGAAATAAGAGATTTTGAGGAAAGCATCTGTTTGATGGCTTTGGTGTACTCAAACTGAACACAATTGAGCTCTATTTATAGTAGAGCAAGTTTGTTTTGGGATCCACAGTGAATGGCAACTGCAGCAGGTGTTTGTTCAATGTTGGCCAATGGAAATGCAAGTCTCCTCTAGCCATTGACTAGAGGTTAGGGCACAGGGCTGTGGTTCCCTTGGTCTTGGATAAGTCTTGACTGATTTCAGATGAGAATGGCTCAGTCCATGCCACCTTGATGCTTCCATTGAATGCTTCAATCTAAATTTGGAGTCTTGTCCCTATTTTGGCCATTCTGGGTTCAACATGCTATTTCTTGTTCCATGGACTTTGGAGGCTTGGCTCAATGATTGTCCCCTTTATATTCAATCCTCAGATGTGTCCAAGTGGATAGGAGCATTTGAATTTGGCTGATTTTGGCAAATCGAGCAAAATTGCAAATTCTGCCTTGCCTTGACAGATTTCAGCAAGGCAACTTGCCAATGTCATATCTCATGGTGTAAGTTGAATTTGGTAATGCTCTTGACCATTTTGGAAAGCCCTTACATGATACAACAACTGTTTGAACAAGTTTGGTTTTGATCTCTTTTGAATCCAAGTGAAAAATCCCCCTACATTTAGCAAAAAGTGAAGACAGATTTGAACTTAGTGAAAATTTCACTAAGTGTTGGAAAAAGTGATATTTTCACTTTTCAGCCACTTTGATCACTCCATAACTCAAAATCCTTAATGAATTGGACTTAGGTCTAGTTGAAGTTTTTGTAGAGGGTAATGAGGGCTACAAATACATCTTTGGATTAGAAAAAATGGCTTTGTGGTTTAGGAGTTATGATCCTCCAAAGTTGGTACCCTTGTCACTTTATTTTTAACTTAGAAAATTTTCTAAGTTTTTATGGTTACCCCTTTTACAAGTTATCCAACTTTTCTTGATTTTTCTTGATGAATGATGATTCAAATCATACATTAACATCATTTTAGGGTTAAAATCCATTTTGGTGAAAAATCTCAAAAAGTCAAAGTTGACTTTTGTGCACAGTTGACTTTTTATCAAATGAATTCCAAACTGTGCCATTCTTCATGAAATCATGTCCTTGACCTAAATCAAACTTGATGGACATGTTTCATGGATGTCATAGGGCATATTGAATCATGTCTTAGGGCTTGGGAGCATGTCTTGGTCAAAAGTCAAAGTTACAGTTGACTTTTCCCTTAAAACCCTAATTGTGGTGCAGATGAAATTGAAACTTGTTGCTCAAGCTTCTTGGATTAATCCATTGTTCAAAATGATTCAATATAGTTCATTAAAGACCCTCAAATCATGTCTTGAGGTCTTGGTTCATGATTTATCCCAAAAGTCAACTTAGGGGTGAATTAGGTCAAGAAACCCTAATTCCTGATTTTTTATGTATGCATCCCCTAAGGCAAAATTGACTTGATGATTGGGTCCATGAGGTTCCATGGATTATATTAGATTATGTTTTGGATCATTGGCTTGTGCCCAGATGAAATTTTCCATCTGGAGGCCCTGGTCGACCAAAACCCTAATTTGGTGATACTGGCGATCTTGAGGCTTGATCCACCTAGAAGGGAGCACCCTTGTGCTTAATCCTTGAAGTGGGAGTCCTTTTTGATCTTTTGTGTATGTTTGAGAGGTTAGACAAGTTGAAGATCAAGTCCTTCCTTGACTAATCCTTTGTCTAAGGCTCTGAGAGGGCTTAAAATCCTAATTTTGATTGTAGTGAATGCTCAACAACCTTTGAGGCATTTGATGAGGCATGATGGTTCATCCATATTGTGATGATGATTGACACAATGATGGGACATCTTAGTGGTCAAAATTTTGGGTATGACACTCGGAAACTACGTCTAGAAGTAGGTGACACCGTTTCGTTTATTCGTAGAAATAGACAACTAGATCCCCAATAGGATCACCAGATACAGTCTTCTCTTCGGCTGTCCTCATTAGGAATTGTTAAGAAACTCTACTCCCAGAGATGAATGTATTCTCCGTGAATGGCATCTTTGAGTTTCTTCCAAATTCTCGAACTTTCCTGACTTGATCTATTCCTTGTGAATAGCTTGCCTTGAATTTCTTGGGGTTTGGGGACCCACGGGCTTCTTAAAAGCATCGGCCTCCTCTTGGGCATAGTACAAGGACCCACAGGCTCCCTAAAAGCAACCCCGCCTCCTCTTGGGCTTAGTACAAGGACCCGTCGGCTTCTTAGAAGTATTCACAGCGTCCTTTTAGGCTTCGTATAATGATCTCTTCCTTCGGGAATGATAGCCTTCTCTTGGGCTTCGTACAAGGACCTCTCGGCTTCTTAAAAGCTTCCAGCCTCCTCTTGGGCTTCGTACAAATTCTCTCAACGACCTCCTAGAGGTATAGGAACAGAACTTAGTAATCTTCATAGAACAGTTCTTTCAAAGAGTCTACTACTGTTTCTCAAAACATAGTACAAAAGATGAAACTCTAGACTTGGACAGTCTAATATCCTTGAGTCTCAAAGACATTCTCAAGTGACCCCTTCGTTAAATAGGAAGAAAACCCGTAGACTCGGACAGTCTCAATACCCTTTGGATTTTCCGTTTCCTCAAAGAACAGGAAATAACCCTAATCCTCGAATCAAATCCTTGAGTACGGTGTTGCTCATATAAGAACTAATTTTCTCTTTCAAAATCAGTATGCTGGACCTGTCACTCAACTGAAACAGTCACCATAACCTCCTCTTAGGCATTGTATAACGATCCTTCTTCAGTGAAGTTAGCCTCTCTCTTGGGCTTTATACAATGATTCTCCCCAGCTGAGTCAAACAACATTTAGCCTCTCTCTCGGGCTTTGTACGAGACACATAAGAGACTCCCTCGTTGAGTCAATCACCCCTTTCGCCTCCATCTCGGGCTTTAAGAGATACAAAAAGGTTCTTATTGAGCCAAACAAATTTTAGCCTCCATCTCGGGCTTCGTACGAGATAAAAAAAAACTCTCTTGTTGAGTCAAATAGCTTTCATCTCGGGCTTTATACGAGATACCAAAAGACTCCATCGTCAAGTCAAAACCTTTTAGCCTCTCTCTCGGGCTTTGTACGAGACACAAAATAGCCTCCTCTTAGGCTTCGTATAAGAAAACCACTGGTTGATCCAATCAACCTTTTAGCATCAAAGTTGTGCCTCGTTCACAGTACACAAACATCAACAACTCCTTCCCTGTCATCTAATCGCTGTAAGCGGCAAGCCTCTGGATCATCTACATCCATGCCACTGTCCTTCTTTTAGCATGAGAAATTCCTAAGGAAAGATAGCATTGCTCTACACTGAGTTAAAGTCTTCTCCTTCAGGTTGGAAATCCCCTATAAAGAAAATTATGGCATTGCCAAATTCACACATCTCGGTTAAAGTAATTCTCCTTTATAAACAGTTGTGACATACAACCCCCTCTTTAGAGATGACAAATTCTCTCTAAAGTCAACACCTTTTAGCTTCACATCTTGGGCTTTGAACAAGATACAAATATACTCTTCAGCTTCACATCTTGGGCTTTGAACAAGATACAAACTACCTTTCGCTTCACGTCTTGGGCTTTGAACAAGACACCAAAACAACCATTTCCTCCCATAGAATAGGAGGAACTACGAACGCTCTGATTTCCCTGTTTCGGTAAACGGGAATACGTAGGCATAAGATTGAAAGAAAAATCTTAGCGAGCACACTAAACAAAAACTCAAAATCCCATACTTCCATATACATCAGTCATAATCCTTGTTCCCCGCCAGAAACATTCTGTCAAAATAAGCAGAGAGAGGCCCCACCACATTGATCGCATCTGTAACCTAACAGACCGCTGTTTAAACTCAGTATGCAAGCAGGGTTAATTGGCGACATCTATTTCCCTTCCTTCATCAGCTTCAATAGGATAAAAAATGAATCGACCTGTAGTAAACAAACCCAAAGAGCGACAGTGCTTAAGAACCACGTCCAAAATCGCTCGCTACAGAAAAATGACGCCCACCATGGGGCCCGACAAGGAATCTTGTCTTTCTTATCTCTCTGGTTGAAACCACGGGATGGTGACTCCGCCGGGGAACCATTTTATGTCGGGAACATAGGATTCATAGCTTTAAAGGTCTAGGATGTTTAGGACAAATATATATACTGCTTTTCCTAATTGATATCTGTGTTTATTTTTCTGCTAATGGGAATGCGTGTGATGCCGCATATAGAAAGATTGAGTATACACTTAAGATAAGTGATGGCGACGAGGTCGACCATCAACTTTAGTGGAGGCTGACCAATGCAACCCATTCTCTCACCTAGACAATGGGCTGATTGTGATGTCTGAGAAGCTGAGGAGCCAAACCCTTTTGTAGTGCGGAAGCTATCGGAAATAGTTGTCACGCGATACTACCCTCATTTGAGGCTGGTGATCTATTCTCGGTGAATGGCACTTACTCTAAGATTGCTCTACAACTCGCTGGCGATCCGCTTGTTGTTTTGCTTTCCTGGGAGGAGCTGATGATAATGAGTACAGGTACAAAAATTACCTTAGTATAAACCTTTGGGGATGGGTAGAGCCTTGACTTCATGACAACGACCCTTTGACCCCATGTTTTTTCTATGTTTTTGTGTGTTGCATTCATGCATTCATCTAAAGAACATTAAAACATTCAAAAAACTTCTCTTCTAGTCTCTCTGTTTTTCAAATTAAACTAAGACTATGATTGCAAATATCAGAGAAAAGGATTGTGCTAATGGATTTCGGTAGAAGGAGAACTCATAAGTACACCTTCAAGGTTCCAAAACTAGAGGATTTAAGAGGTTTAGCGAGGATGATCATGAACCAAGAGGCCTTTAGAGCCAAGTACGGAGGTCTGCTACCTCTGTTAAGAGTCCATGTGATTGAGGGAATCCTGGACGCGCTCATTCAATTCTATGATCCGGTTTATCACTGTTTCACATTCCCGGATTACCAGCTAGCACCAACGCTGGAGGAATATTCTCATCTGATTGATCTACACATTACAGATCGAGCTCCATTTTTTGGACTGGAAGAAATTCCAGAGAATTAGACCATTGCAAGAGCAATTCATTTGGACGAGTCAGAGGTCAGGACTCACATGACCGCTAAGGGTGGCATCCAAGGTTTACCAGCCAAGTTCTTGACAAAGAAGGCCCTGTATTTTGCCAGTATAGGAAACGTGACTGCTTTTGAAAGCGTCTTTGTTTTACTCACCTACGGATTATTTTTGTTGCCCAACATCAATAACTTCGTCGATATCAACTCCATTAAGGTTTTTCTCATTGGAAACCATGTGCCGACTTTGCTCGCAGATGCGTATCATTCTGTACACTTGGGGAATTTATACAGCGGAGGGGAGATCACATGTTGTGTACCTCTGCTTTACAAATGGTTTATCTCCCACTTGCCCAAGCCTGCTGCTTTTTGGGATTGCAAGAGTGCCTTACATTGGTCGCAAAAGATCATGTCTCTTACCAACTCTGATATAGATTGGTGTAATAGGATTTATGATGGAATCAGGATCATTGACCATTGTGGAAACTTTCCCAACGTACCCCTTATAGGAACTAAGGGAGGAATCAACTACCATCCGGTATTGGTTCTTCGTCAATTTGGATACCCGATGAGACACATCCCACGGGGTGTTCATCTAGAAGGTCTTTTCTTCAAGGAAGGAGAAAGTGACAGAGCACTAAAGATGGAAATAGTGCACGCTTGGAAACACGTTCATAAGAAAGGACGAGAGTCTCTGGGAAAACCAAACTGTGTCTCGGTGGAGCCTTATCTCCATTGGGTACAAACTAGAGCTCTCAAGCTAAAAATGCCTTATCCTCGTTACAGAATTCTTCCGCCGAGAGAATCTGTCATGTACTTCATGACGAAAACTGAAAAGCTTCAGGTTACTCTCAACAAAGTTCAAAAGGAGAGAAGGTCTTAGAAGAACAAGTACCGCACCCTTGACGTAGAGTGCATCAAAATACAGCAATTACTGAAAGAAAAGGACGCTCTAATTAAAATTTTGGAGCAACATGCTGTAGAGAAACAAGATGACCAAAGGAATTTGCTCACTCCTTTCAACTGGCAAAGTAATGACAACCCGACAATGGCTCAAGAGCCTCGGTCAAAGAAAAGGAAGATACCAGAATCAGCACCCGAGTTCTCTCGGGACCCATTAGCTTAGGTTTCTGTTTCTGCACCTTGTAATCTACTGTATTTCCATTTCTGTAATCCTTTGAATTTCAATAAAAAGGGGTTTCCCCACTGTTTGATATTTGCAATCTAATTGTCGAAGTTTATTTTGATTAAACAAAAAAAAACAATTAATATAATAATTACATTCATCATTCTCACATCACGTATTCTTCTTCCCTACGAATCTCACGTTTGTGTCTCGGTTCTAGAGTCAAACTGTCTCATTCGTACAATACTCGGGCTAATCGTTAGAAAAAGATGGATGATCTTGAGGAAGAAAACAGAGAGTTGAAAGAAGAGATCGACGCTCTGAGAGAGGATATGAGAAAGCTTCGTAACGACATGCAAGCCATGGCAGAAGCTCAACTACAAAGGACTGTGATCTCAGAGATCACCTCAACGCCCATAGTGGAGAAGTATGATCCTAGGTATCAAAAGCCGAAAGTTCGTCCTTGGGGCATGCCTGTTAACTATATCCCGGAAGGATATGTTCCGCCGATCACTGAAGATCAGGGAATCACAACAGATGCCGCTGGTCCTGAAGGTTACAAACTTCAGGAAAGCGAATATGCCAGAGGCATATTGAAGACTCCTGAAGGTTACAAACTTCGGGAAACGCCAAGACTCACTGCCGTAGTCACGATACCACCTCCTGTGGTGCACACTGTCCCGAAAGGACAGATTCCACAGATACCTTCTGGTAAAAAGGAAACTATGTTTGACCGAATGGATGAATTCTAGGAACAGTTCTTGGAAATGTAGAAGGAACTGCAAGCCATCCGCGATCAGGATTTATTTGGAAAGGACGCCGCAGACCTTTGTCTGGTCCCCAATGTGAAAGTTCCGCACAAATTTCAAGTGCCCGACTTTGAAAAATACAGGGGTAACTCTTGCCCTCAGAGCCATCTGGTGATGTACGCTCGGCGAATGTCAGCTCAGACGGAGAATCAGGACCTGCTGATTCACTACTTCTAGGATAGTTTAACCGGTGCCGCACTCAAATGGTACATGGGTTTAAACCGTACTACGATCAGTACATTCAGAGATCTTGGTACTGCCTTCGTCCAACAATACAAATACAATTTGGACATGGCACCCGACAGAGATCAACTCAGATCGATGTCGCAAAAGGACAAGGAAACCTTTAAGGAGTATGCTCAAAGGTGGCGTGAAATTACCGCTCAAATTTGTCCACCTCTTTAGGAGAAAGAGATGACAAAAATCTTCTTAAAAACCTTAAGCTCATTTTACTATGACCGAATGGTTTCCAGTGCACCCAGTGATTTCACCCAGATGGTCGGCATGGGCGTACGTCTTGAGGAAGCCGTCCGAAAAGGGCGTTTGGTAAAAGACACTGGATCGACGAGTGGTACTAAAAAATACGGTAGTGCTCTCCCTAAGAAAAAAGAGCAAGATATTGGGAATATCTCCCTCGGGAAGCAAAGGCGACGTTATCAATCAGTAGCAGCTGTAACTCCTGCTATCAGCCCTACGCCTATTCCTACGTATCAACCTCAGGTTGCGCAGAGCCAACCTAATCAGCAAAGGACACAACAGCCTCTTCAGCAGGCTCGTCCTCCATATAACAACAACCGTACAACACGACCATCAGGGTTTGATCCTATACCCATGTTGTACGCAGAACTATTTCCGTTACTATTGGCTAAGGGGCACATCCAGACTAAGTCTCCTCTTATAGTACCGGAAAATCCGCCTTTTTGGTTTAAGGTGGATTAGACATGCCCTTATCATCAAGGAGGATCAGGGCATAACATAGAGAATTGTCTCAATTTCAAGTCTGATGTGCAAAAGCTTGTTAGGAGCGGGCTCTTATCTTTCAAAGATACGAATCCCAATGTTCTCACAAACCCGCTGCCTCAACACGAGAAAGCTGTAGTCAATCTGATTGAGAGAGAGTCTAACAATGTCTATCAAATTCACGATGTACTCTTATTGAGGACCAATCTGGTCAAGATGCATTGTAGACATAGTGGATATGGCCACGTGCCACCTCATAATTATCATCAGTGTGATATCTGCTCTAAAGACAACCAAGGATGTTCGGTAGTGCAATCAGCTCTGCAGGAATAGATGGATCTCAGATGGATCCAAGAGCACTGAGTTCGTGGAGTTAACATGGTCTATACGAACTCCAACGTCATTCAGAACCACGACATTTGTGCAATGAATGTCAACTTGGTGGCAATGCACTCAAGGCAAAGTCAGTATCATAATCTGCCACGACACGATTACAGTTCTTGTCTGACTTGCTCGGTAAACAAACAGGGATGCTCTTTCATACAGGAGGCCCTCCAGCGTCAGATAGATTTGGATGGATCCAAGACTACATTGATAGGAACCCTTATCAGATCAACATGGTTCGGATCTTCGATTTTGCGCGATGAATACCAACCTGGTAGAGTTACATGCTGAGCAGGTCCGACTCGGATTCTTAATATCACATGACTATCAAAGCTGTAAAGCAGGTTGCGAAAATGATCGAGGTTGTACCCTTGTCCAGGAGGAACTTCAGCACTTGTTAAATCACTGGTGGATGCCAATCTACATGGATGAAGATACTCAGCAGATTAGTATCAATAACAGGAATCCCACTCGGCGTCTAAGTCAGGATGTCCGATCTGTGGAAGCTAACCTAGTATGGTTACATTGTATTCAAAGTGGGCGTGGCCAGGTGCCACCACATAATTATGACCGTTGTAGTGTCTGTTCAGAAAGTAACCAAGGGTGTTACCTTGTGAGAGCAGCTCTTCAGGGTCAGGTGGATCGTGGAGAGATTCGTCCATATCCGGGTTCTGGACCCATCAACTGGACGCCGAACTACCTTGTCGATCAAGTCGAGGATGTTGTCACAATCTCTGGTCATCACCAGACCAGGCATGTTTTTTCCATCATCCCTCTACTTGATGAATCTAAAGTTCCCAACCGGGAACGGATCAAGATTACTTATGATGGTCAGAAAAATCAGAAGGTTCCCATAGTCATCTATCTACCGGGACCAACACCGTATGAATCAACTAAGGCTATCCCTTACAAATACGGTGCAACAATAGTCGAGAATGGAAAGGAAATTCCATTACCCTCCGTCGTGAATATTGCAGACATCAGTCGTGTAACACGGAGCGGTCGAATCTTCAACCGAGGAGTTGGAGAACCTAACAAGGAAAAGGAACTTCAGACAGAAGCTCCCGATCCATCAGTCGGTCAATCCAGTAATCCCGACCTTTCAAAAAATAATGATGAGATGATGAAGCTCATCCAAAGGAGTGAATATAACATTGTTGATCAGGTGTTACAGACTCCTTCAAAGATCTCGGTATTATCATTGTTACTCAGTTCAGAAGCCCACAGGGAGGCTCTACAGAAAGTCTTGGAGCAAGCCTTTATGGAACAAGATGTAACAATCAGATAGTTCGATAGCATTGTCTCTAACATCACTTCCTGCAATAATTTGGGATTTAGTGATGAGGAATTACCCGAAGAGGGTCGCCGTCATAACATGGCGCTCAACATTACAGTTAACTGCCAGGACGATGCTTTAGCCAGCGTACTGGTAGACACAGGGTCAGCCCTGAACGTTATACCGAAGTCCACTTTAACTCAATTATCATTCAAAGGCCCTCCGATGAGAATCAGTGAGGTCGTCGTCAAAGCGTTCGACGGATCCAAAAAAACAGTTATCGGCAAAGTTGATCTTCCCATAACTATCGGTCCTCACACTTTCCAAGTCACTTTCCAGGTCATGGACATCCGGGCAACATACAATTGTTTATTAGGAAGACCTTGGATACATCAGGCTGGAGCGGTCACTTCGACCCTCCACCAAAAGCTAAAGTTCGTTCAGAACGATCAACTTGTCACAGTCTGTGGAGAACAGGCCTTGCTCGTGAGTAACTTATCATCATCTGCTTGTGTAGAACCCGAGGAGGTTATTGGGACGCAGTTCCAAGCACTGTCGGTGAGCAAGGACAATCAATCCCAAGGAGGAACCTCGATTTCCTCATACAAAGATGCTATCAAAGCGGTCGAGAGTACCGATACAACCGGATGGGGACAGCTTGTCATTCCTATTGACAATAAAACAAAGAAGGGTCTTGGTTTTTCTGCAACATGTACCCAGACAGCTGCCAGCGATGAAAATATTCATCCCATTCAAAACTTCTTCCACAGTGGAGGTTTTCTTCACCCAGTCCCTCAAGCAGTCCATGCTATCAATGAGGAAGATTCCCCTGACACAGAGAAAGAGTGGAAGTCCTATCTTAACGAGGACGGTTATATGTCTCAGGAAGAAACGTAAACTCCTTTTTGCTTTCCTACAGAGAGTCTGAGATTTATACCCAGGTCAGACGTCGAAATGATATATGGAGATTGTGATCCGGAAGGATGTCGTGCTCTTCCAAATTCATTAGAGGAAGACACTCCGATGAAAGACAATTTTGACTACACCTACTATGGCCCAATGGATGGTCTGCTAATGTGGCAACCTTATCCAGGAGACATGGGGCAAGAGAGTCAGCCGAACAATGAAAATCAGCTGACCGTCATTGAACAGAATACTTGTGTCCCCACCATGTCATGGGATCAACACTCGGGTCATTCAGAAACTAATCAACATAACGATGAATTTGCAACATTTACAGGACTTGAATTCATCAACTATGCTTTTCCCGAGGTCATCGTCATCGAGAGGGATGACTCCTCTAGTTCGAAAGAAGTGTGGGACACCTTGGGACAATTGAGTGGAAAATACGACTATATGGTCAAGTACACCGCTCCCGAAAGCTCTCGTATCAGGCTCGAAGATATCCAGCCAACTGGATGGGAAGATACGGTTGAGAGCACAAATGCTATGCAAAATACAACAGAGGAATCCTCCTACGACAACTCTGCCTGGGAGACAGATTCTAACGATCCTGCTCCACCAGAAATCAGCATCATTTCTGAAGACAAATCAAGGAAGGTGCCAAACTTTGTGATTCACCGAGGAGTTCGCCGCCAATGGGTTACCGTCGAGGTTCCGAAGATCGTTCATTAATCAAAGTAATTGCCATCTTTAACCTTTCACCCTGCCAAGGTGAAACAGATGTTTTGATAGGGCTCGCTTTCTATAAATTTTCCCTCTTCGCTTTGCCCAAAGCGACAGAGTTTTGTTTTATAGGGATGTAGTTTCAAGACTCGACTTGTTCATTAATAAAATAACGTCGTTCTGTAATTTCCGCATTAATTGCTGTTTTCTCTTTTTGCTTTTTCAGAAAATGGTAATCCTAAAAAACAATTAAAAATAAAAACAAGCAGTAAGATAAAACACTGCACACACTCGCATTTTCTCTATCTCTTCTAAACACAAATCATCACGTCATGCAGATTGCTTGTTTTAAACCCAGTTGAAACATACGATCCGATGCCTTCTCCCGACTTTGGGTTCCCGATATTTGGGGCTGAAGAAGAAGTTGACAACGAAATTCCAGAAGAGATCTCTCGACTACTCAGACAGGAGGAAAGGTCCATTGAACCTCACAAAGAGCCGTTGGAAATGATCAATGTGGGTTCGGAAAAAGGGAGAAAAGAAATCAGGATTGGGGCACTGCTCAGTCCAACTGCCAAAGAGATTTTGATAAAGCTTCTCAAAGAATTCCCCGATGTATTCGCTTGGTCCTATCAGGATATGCCAGGGTTGGATACCAGCATCATGGAACATCACTTACCGTTAAGATCGGAATGTCTTCCAGTAAAGCAAAGGTTGAGACGGACTCACCCGGACATGGCCATCAAAATCAAAGAGGAGGTACAGAAACAGATCGACGCGGGTTTCCTCGCTACATCTGAATATCCTCAATGGTTAGCCAACATCGTACCCATTCCCAAAAAGGATGGAAAGGTCAGAATGTGTGTTGATTACAGGGATCTGAACAAGGCAAGTCCAAAGGACGACTTTCCTTTACCACACATTGACATGCTGGTAGACAGCACGACAAAGTTCAAAGTGTTCTCCTTCATGGATGGATTCTCGGGCTATAACCAGATCAGAATGGCACCGAAAGACATGGAGAAAACTTCGTTCATCACCCCATGGGGCACCTTTTGTTACAAGGTAATGCCGTTTGGCTTGAAGAACGTCGGGGCAACCTATCAGAGGGTCATGACTACTCTGTTTTATGACATGATACACAAAGAGATCGAGGTATATGTGGATAATATGATTGCAAAGTCAAAAACAGAGAGTGAGCACGTTGAACATCTGTCAAAATTGTTCGAACGTCTAAGAAAATTTAAGCTCCGCTTGAATCCTAACAAGTGCACCTTCGGTGTCCGTTCAGGGAAACTCCTAGGGTTCATCGTCAGCCAGAAAGGAATTGAGGTTGATCCTGACAAGGTCAAGGCCATTCGAGAAATGCCTTCTCCGAAAACTGAAAAACAAGTCAGAGGATTCTTGGGACGTTTGAACTACATCTCCAAATTCATATTCCTTATGACCGCCACGTGTGCGCCGATTTTCAAATTACTCAAAAAGAACCAGGATTACGTTTGGTCAGAAGATTGCCAAACCGCCTTCGACAGTATTAAGGAATACCTGTTGAATCTACCGATTCTATCACCTCCAGTGGAAGGAAGACCACTGATCATTTACCTCACAGTCCTAGAGGACTCAATGGGATGTGTACTTGGCCAACAAGACGAAACCAAACGGAAAAAGTCTTCCATCTACTATCTGAGCAAGAAATTCACCGACTGCGAGACTCGATACACGATGCTTGAGAAAACTTGTTGTGCTTTGGCTTGGGCAGCCAAACGTCTTCGCCAATACATGATTCGTCATACTACTTGGTTAATCTCCGAAATGGATCCAATCAAGTATGTCTTCGAAAAGCCTGCTCTCACGGGAAGAATTGCCCGTTGGCGGATGTTATTATCAGAATATGACATAGAGTACCACGCTCAGAAAGCCGTTAAAGGAAGTATTTTAGTCGATCATTTGGCTCATCAACCAATTGACGATCAAGAATCAACCGCGTTTGACTTCCCAGACGAAGATGTCATGTATCTAAAAATGAGAGATTGCGATGAACCGCTACCCATTAAAGGGCCAGAACCAGGTTCCCAATGGGGACTTATCTTTGACGGAGCAGTTAATCATTATGGAAACGGAATTGGGGCAATCATTGTTACCCCTCAGGGTACCCACATTCCTTTCACTGCCAGACTTACGTTCAAATGTACAAACAACGAGGCCGAATACGAAGCTTGTATCATGGGTCTCAAAGAAGCGATTGATTTAAGGATCAAAAACTTGGACGTATATGGCGACCCAGCCCTGGTTATCAATCAGATCAAAGGAGATTGGAACACATACCAATCAGGACTGATTCCTTACAAGGACTATGCAAGAAGGTTGTTACCCTTCTTCAACAGAGTTGAGTTTCATCACATCCCTCGCGAGGAGAATCACATGGCTGATGCATTAGCCACTCTATCTTCCATGATTAGTGTAGGTCGATGGAATGACCTACCTAAGATCGACATAATGCGCCTTGAATGGCCCGCTTACGTCTTCACGATCGAAGCAGTCATAGATGACAAACCTTGGTATCACGATATCAAATGCTTCCTTCAGAAATAAGAGTACCCACCCGGGGCATCTAGGAAAGACAGAAAGACACTCAGAAGACTGGCTGGAAACTTCTTCCTGAGCGGTGACACTCTCTATAAGAGAAATTTTGACATGGTCTTGCTCCGATGCGTAGACAGACCAGAAGCAGACATGCTGATAAAAGAAATTCATGAAGGGTCCTTTGGCACTCATGCCAACGGACACACAATGGCGAGAAAAATTCTGAGAGCAGGGTACTACTGGTTGACCATGGAATCCGAGTGCTAAAAGTACATGAGGAGGTGTCACAAGTGTTAGATATACTCCGACAAAATTCATGTACCGCCATCACATCTCAAAGTTCTTTCTTCCCCGTGGCCTTTTTCCATATGGAGAATCGACATGATTGGCTTGATCGAACCTAAGGCTTTAAACGGACATCGGTTCATCCTTGTAGCCATTGACTATTTCACCAAGTGGGTCGAAGCAGCGTCGTACGCTAATGTAACCCGACAAGTGGTCGTCTGATTTATCAAAAACAATATCATCTGCCGTTATGGTGTTCTGAGCCAGATCATTATTGATAATGGATCTAACTTGAACAATAAGATGATGAAAGAGTTGTGCGTAGAGTTTAAGATTGAACACCATAACTCATCTCCCTACCGACCCAAGATGAACGGAGCGGTAGAAGCGGCTAACAAGAACATTTAGAAGATCGTTCAGAAGATGGTTGTAACCTACAAAGATTAGCACGAGATGCTACCCTTTGCTCTTTATGGTTATCGCGCATCTGTCCGCACTTCAACCGAGGCAACCCCTTTCTCTATAGTATATGGCATGGAGGCAGTTCTTCCCATAGAAGTAGAGATCCCATCAATCCGGGTATTGATGGAAACTAAGCTTTCAGAAGCTGAATGGTGTCAAAGTCGACACGACAAACTAAATCTGATCGAAGAGAAACGAACCACGGCACTATGCCACGGTCAGTTGTATCAACAGAGAATGAAGAAGGCGTTTGACAAAAAGGTCCGACCTCGCGTCTTCAGGAAAGGAGACCTTGTGCTAAAAAAGATACAATTATTTCTCATTGATTCTCGGGGTAAATGGACTCTGAATTATGATGGCCCCTATGTGGTCACAAAAGCTTTCTCAGGCGGCGCCTTGAGACTTGCAACCATGGACGGAGAGGAATTTGCCTACCCCACGAATGTTGATGTAGTCAAGAAATACTTCGCCTAAAAAAAAATAAAAACGTCTCGGTGGATTGAAAACCCGAAAGGGCGGTCCAGGCAAAAGTTAGAGACATGAAAAAAAAATCATCCCGATGGATTGGAAATCTCATAGTACAATCCAGGCAAAAATTAGGGATAAGGGCAAGTAACTATGTTCAACAGAGGCAAGTCCCTCAGCAGCAGTTACATCATCCATCGGAGGAAAACTCCAGTCACGGTCATCTTCGACAGAAGCTCAGGATGTCCCGAATTCAAAGTTAGAAGAAGGATAGTGGTCGTTATGTTTCAACGTAGCCCTTTTCCCTGTAAATTACCATTTTCAAACTTTGTATATACTCTTTGGAATCACGCGTTTGGCTGATCTCCATCTTATCAATAAAATTTGAGCCCTTGTGCTTTTGTTTGTAATTCTCATTTGTTTTAGCTTTACAGAACGACATTTTAACATGATCAATGATTCTTGAAATAAAACAAAAATGAATTTACTTGTAAAACTTTTCTGCTTTTAAAATAAAGATGGCAATTTCTTTTGACTGTTGAACATCAAAAGAACGGCGATTGCGTCTCCAAAGGCGTTTGAATTTGAAAGTGCAAAATCAAAGTACTCCTTCTACGCTAGTGCGCCTGAATGAAGGATCAATAGTGTCAGATGTGACTACTCCGTCTGACCTCTTCGGCCGAGTTCTTATCTCCTAAGCCCGATCAACGGTATTCCCCGCGAGGACTACTTCTCCTAAGCAAGGTAGAATTACTACATTTTGGACCAACGGTACTTCTTCTCCCCGCGATGGCTGAGTATCCCGTCATGTTCATCTATTAGTTTGTATGTCCGTCAGTTTTGTCAACATATACATGCATACATCATGCATTATTGATTTGCATTCACATTTCACATTGCATCACTATCACTCTAGTCGGTCTTGTCCCCTAGTGATAACAGTCCTCTCAATCGAGTTGTCAGTTCTTGCCTCGTCAGGAAATACTGCATTTGAACAATCTCTCTCCAGTATATCTCTGGATTAGAGTCGACACTCGACCACTTTGATAACTTGAACCTCTGAAAAACTAGAGGAACCTTCAGTCAGCATCACTCTTCGCCATTGAAGATGATATCCTTGCTTTCCCGGATTAAAGAAAAATCCACAGAGAAAGCCTCGTAATCAGAGATTCGGCAGCATGCCAGTTTCGCTCCGAAAAGATCGCTGATGAAAAGGTCATCGGCACCTCAAAATTGGACCCCATCATATGGCATTTCTCCGGGAAGATCCCGAGAAAAGTATGATGTAAGATCCTAAGTGACAGTAGTCTCTCAAGAGACCTGCTTTCCCCCCAGTAGAAACAAATGACGTCTCCAACAGAGAAGTTTGTGCAACTCTACAACTCAGACGACTGGGTTTCCCAGCAAGTCTGGCATAAAAACCTTTTCCGTCAAATGGCATCTCCCCAGGAAAATTCGGCGAGAAGTTTGAGGAAAACCGCTACGCATAGCGTCCCTTGTCAATTAAGTTTATTGATAAAAGAAACTAAGACCAGTTCCTTGGTAGGAAACCAGGATCGAGGGGAAGTTGACAAAAGAAACTTAGACCAGTTCCTTGGTAGGAAACCAGGATCGAGGGGAGGTTTACTTCAAAAGAAAACTGAGACCAGTTCCTTGGCTGAAGACCAAGATCGAGGGGAAGTTTACCTTTTCTAAGCATCATTGCTTAGCAAAAATAAGATGAATACGTGCGCTACCATTCATAGCCATCAAAATTTCAGGTATTCCGATATTTAATCCTCTTGCACCCCGAATGCCCGAATATCTTCGTCATTCGCACCTTCGTGTCCAAGAAGATTAAATAGGGGCATCTGTCATACCCCAAATTTTGACCACTAAGATTTCCCATCATTGTGCAAATCATCATCACAATATGGATGAATCATCATGCCTCATCAAATGCCTCAAGGGTTGTTGAGCATTTACTACAATCAAAATTAGGGTTTTAAGCCCTCTCAGAGCTTTAGACAAAGGATCAATCAAGGAATGACTTGATTTCCAACTTGTCTAACCTCTCAAACATCCATAATGGATCAGAAGGACTCCCACTTCAAGGATTAAGCACAAGGATGTTCCCTTCTAGGTGGATCAAGTCTCAAGATCGACAGTGTCACCAAATTAGGGTTTTTGTCGACCAGGGCCTCCAGATGGAAATTTTTCATCTGGGCACAAGCCAATGATCCAAAACATAACCTAATATACTCCATGGAGCCTCATGGACCCAATCATCAAGTCAATTTAACCTCAGGGGATGCATTCATCAAAAATCAGGAATTAGGGTTTCTTGACCTAATTCACCCCTAAGTTGACTTTTGGGATAAATCAAGAACCAAGACCTCAAGACATGATTTAAGGGTCTCTAATATACCATATTGATCCATTTGGAACAATGGATTGATCCAAGAAGCTTGAGCAACAAGTTTCAATTTCATCTGCACCACAATTAGGGTTTCGCGAGGAAAGTCAACTGTAACTTTGACTTTTGACCAGGACATGCTCCCAAACCCTAAGATATGATTCAATATACCCTATGACACCCATGGAACATGTCCACCAAGTTTGATTTAGGTCAAGAACATGATTTCCTGAAGAATTGCACAGTTTGGAATTCATCTGATAAAAGGTCAACTGTGCACAAAAGTCAACTTTGACTTTTTGAGATTTTTCGCCAAAATGGATTTTTAACCCTAAAATGATCTTAATGTATGATTTGAATCATCATTCATCAAGAAAAATCAAAGAAAGTGGGATAACTTGTAAAAGGGGTAACCATAAAACTTAGAAAAATTTCTAAGTTATGGAAAAAGTGCCACTAATGTGCCAACTTTGGAGGACCATAACTCCTAAACCACAAGGCCATTGGTCCCCATTCAAAGCTTGATTTGTAGATCACATTACCCTCTACAAAAGCTTCATACTAACTCATGTCCAAATTCCTCATGGATTTTGAGTTATGGAGTGATCAAAATCAAGAAAAGTCACTTTGTTCCAACACTTAGTGAAAATTTCACTAAGTCAGATTTTGCCTTACTTTTTGCCAAATGTAGGGGGATTTTTACTTGGATTCAAAAGAGATCAAAACCAAACATGTTCAAACAGTTGTTGTATCATGTAAGGGCTTTCCAAAATGGCCAAGAACATTACCAAATTCAATTTGAGCCATGAGATATGACATTGGCAAGTTGCCTTGCTGAAATCTGCCAAGGCAAGGCAGATTTTGTACTTTTGGTCGATTTGCCAAAATCAGCCAAATCCAAATGCTCCTATCCACTTGGACACCTCTGAGGATTGAATCTAAAGGGGACAATCACTGAGCCAAGCCTCCAAAGTCTTTGGAACAAGAAATAGCATGTTGAACCTAGAATTGCCAAAATAGGGGCAAGACTCCAATTTTGGATTGGAGCATTCAATGGAAGCATCAAGGTGGCATGGACTGAGCCATTCTCAATTGAATTCAGTCAAGACTTATCTAAGACCAAGGGAACCACAACTCTGTGCCCTAACCTCTAGTCAATGGCTAGAGGAGACTTGGCTTCTCATTGGACAACATTGGCCAAACCTCTGATGCAGTTGCCATTCACTGTGGATCCCAAAACAAACTTGCTCTACTATAAATAGAACTCAATTGTGACCAGTTTGAGTACACCAAAGCCATCTAACAGATGCTTTCCTCAAAATCTCTTCTTTCACTCCAATTTTGCCTTCTAAGGCAAGTCACTATCGGGTTTTGAGTTTGAGAGCTTTTCCAATCAAACCAATCACACACACACCTCACATACATCATATAGAAGTGATCCAAAAACTCACATAACATTTGGAACACAGATTTCACAAAATCACCAGCCAATTGCTCAAGTTCTTGACAGTTTTGCAGTTGAGGTACCATCTTCAACTCCAAACCATTTCAATCCATTCCAAGCATCCATACACACTCCATGGCACCTAGGGAAGCTATCCAGATCATTGGAACCTAGATGTAACACCTCCAACACAAATCACGATCAACGGCTGCAAGTGGTAAGCATGAGCTCTTCTAACTCTATGATCCATGCAATTTTTGCTGCACAATAATTTGGCCATATGTTCATAATCATGCATTGAATGTTTCCCCTCAATTAATTGCATTGTTTGAATCGTGTATCAAAAATCCTAGCCTTCATGCAGAAATTAGGGTTCTTGAGGATTTTTCATGATTTCTTGTTATATGTTTAATTTAAATGAAATTAAATACCATAGACATGATCGTGAGGTTAAAACGAGTTGATTGGTATGTGGATTGCATGATATAATCAAGTATTCAGTGAGATTGAAGAGAAAATGCAAATCAGCCAAACCCAGAACACGCGCGTATTCTTCAGCTGTTCTTGGCGCCTTTTTTGAATTTTCAAATATTTGAATTTTGTGATTTTTGTTTAATTGATTCAAAAATTAATTTCTCTCTGAGTTTTAATGATTTTGAGTTGATTCTTTTTTTAATAATTCACAAAAATGTTAAAATATTGTATTTTCCCAAAAAATCCCAAAAATATTATTTATTTTGTATAATTGATATTTTTGCAAAGAATTAATGTTTTAATTGTTTTTGACATTTAAAATATTTTCTCCCCCTTGATTTTGCAACTTTTAATGCTTTCTAATTATTTTGTATGTCAATACTTAATTTTTGAAGCATTAATCCAATATCACAATTTGTTTTCCATGTGTTAAACAATTTTGATCATTTTAATTGAATTTTTATTCAATTAAAACACATTTTGAAAACAAATTAGGGTTTTTGGATTAATTCAACCCTCATAAATCATTTTCAAAACACTTTGAGCCTCTAATAGAGTGTAAGACCCAATCCTTTTTTTGACCAAATCATTTTTGGGCCTCAGTGTATTGTATAAGTCCCAATACCGTAAAAAACAAACGGCGCGGTCGTCGCCTTTTGAAAAATAACATTTGGGGCTCTAATAGAGTGTAAGACCCAATCCTTTTTTTGACCAAATCACTTTTGGGCCTCAGTGTATTGTATAAGTCCTGATACCATCAAAAATAAACGGCGCGATCGTCGCCTTTTGAAAAATAACATTTGGGACTCTCCTTGAGCTATAAGACCCATTCAAAACTTTTGGGCCTCTAATAGAGTGTAAGACCCAACCCCCTTTTAACCAAAACATTTTGTGCCTCACTTATTGTATAAGTCCCTTTGCGTTAAAAGAAAACCTCGGCGCGATCGCCATTTTTAAATGAAAAAAATCAATTGGGCCTACCCTCGTGTTATAAGCCCCACTCTTTTTCTTTAAACTTTTTGGGCCTCTTGAGAGAGTGTAAGACCCATCCCTTTGTACAGGAAACCTTTTTGGGTCTCAGTCACTTGTATAAGTCCCTCTGTACAAATTCAATAGTGCGCTCACTGATAAAACCCTGGGCCTCTCCTTGAGCTGTAAGCCCCAAACCTTTCTTTTTCAAAACACTTTCTCCTTTGATTTTGAATTATACTGTTGTTTTCAATCTTTCTTTGTTGAACAACTAACCAAATAGCATGGAAGCTCTACAACCGAGTAAGTGTTTATCCGCTTTCATTTACCGCTTTCATATACATATAACTGTATTGTGGGGCTGTTTCACTGTAAGTCTTCTTTCATAAACTCATTTCAACTGTGTAAAAATAATATAGATATTTAGAGTTTCCTCGGCAACTACGTCTAGAACTAGGTGACGCCGTTTCATTTATTCGTAGAAATAGACAACTAGATCCTCAATAGGATCACCAGATACAGTCTTCTCTTCGGCTGTCCTCATTAGGAATTGTCAAGAAACTCTACTCCCAGAGATGAATGTATTCTCCGTGAATGGCATCTTTGAGTTTCTTCCAAATTCTCAAACTTTCTTGACTTGATCTATTCCTTGTGAATAGCTTGCCTTGAATTTCTCGGGGTTTAGGGACCCACGGGCTTCTTAAAAGCATCGGCCTCCTCTTGGGCATAGTACAAGGACCCACAGGCTTCCTAAAAGTAACCCCGCCTCCTCTTGGGCTTAGTACAAGGACCCATCGGCTTCTTAGAAGTATTCACAGCCTCCTCTTAGGCTTCGTATAATGATCTCTTCCTCCGGGAATGATAGCCTTCTCTTGGGCTTCGTACAAGGACCTCTCGGCTTCTTAAAAACTTCCAGCCTCCTCTTGGGCTTCGTACAAATTATCCCGACGACCTCCTAGAGGTATGGGAACAAAACTTAGTAATCTTCATAGAACAGTCCTTTCAAAGTGTCAACTACTGTTTCTCAAAACATAGTACAAAAGATGAAACTCTAGACTTGGACAGTCTAATATCCTTGAGTCTCAAAGACATTCTCAAGTGACCATTCGTTAAATAGGAAGAAAACCCGTAGACTCGAAAAGTCTCAATACCCTTTGGATTTTTCGTTTCCTCAAAGAACATGAAATAACCCTGATCCTCGAATCAAATCCTTGAGTACGGTGTTGCTCATATAAGAACTGATTTTCTCTTTCAAAATCAGTATACTAGACCTGTCACTCAACTGAAACAGTTACCATAGCCTCCTCTTAGGCTTTCTATAATGTTCCTTCTTCAGTGAAGTTAGCCTCTCTCTTGGGCTTTATACAATGATTCTCCCCAGCGGAGTCAAACAACGTTTAGCCTCTCTCTCGGGCTTTGTACGAGACATATAAGAGACTCCCTCGTTGAGTCAATCACCCCTTTCGCCTCCATCTCGGGCTTTATACGAGATACAACAAGGTTCTTATTGAGCCAAACAAATTTTAGCCTCCATCTCGGGCTTCGTACGAGATACAAAAAAAACTCTCTTGTTGAGTCAAATAGCTTTCAGCTCGGGCTTTATACGAGATACCAAAAGACTCCATCGTCAAGTCAAAACCTTTTAGCCTCTCTCGGGCTTTGTACGAGACACAAAATAGCCTCCTCTTAGGCTTCGTATAAGAAAACCACTGGTTGATCCAATCAACCTTTTAGCATCAAAGTTGTGCCTCGTTCACAATACACAAACATCAACAACTCCTTCCCCGTCATCTAATCGCTGTAAGCGGCAAGCCTCTGGATCATCTACATCCATGCCACTGTCCTTCTTTTAGCATGAGAAATTCCTAAGGAAAGATAGCATTGCTCTACACTGAGTTAAAGTCTTCTCCTTCAGGTTGGAAATCCCCTATAAAGGAAATTATGGCATTGCCGGATTCACACATCTCGGTTAAAGTAATTCTCCTTTATAAACAGTTGTGACATACAACCCCCTCTTTAGAGATGACAAATTCTCTCTAAAGTCAACACCTTTTAGCTTCACATCTTGGGCTTTGAACAAGATACAAATATACTCTTCAGCTTCACATCTTGGGCTTTGAACAAGATACAAACTACCTTTCGCTTCACGTCTTGGGCTTTGAACAAGACACCAAAACAACCATTTCCTCCCATAGAATAGGAGGAACTACGAACGCTCTGATTTCCCTGTTTCGGTAAACGGGAATACGTAGGCATAAGATTGAAAGAAAAACCTTAGCGAGCACACTAAACAAAAACTCAAAATCCCATACTTCCATATACATCAGTCCTAATCCTTGTTCCCCGCCAGAAACATTCTGTCAAAATAAGCAGAGAGAGGCCCCACCACATTGATCGCATCTGTAACCTAACAGACCGCTGTTTAAACTCAGTATACAAGCAGGGTTAATTGGAGACATCTATTTCCCTTCCTTCGTCAGCTTCAATAGGATAAAAAATGAATCGACCTGTAGTAAACAAACCCAAAGAGCGACAGTGCTTAAGAACCACGTCCAAAATCGCTCGCTACGATCACCTAAACTGTTCTCTAGCATCTGCTTCAGTTTCCAATGCGCAGACTTAACCCTAACAAAAAAAGGTTCAGTATAATGAATATTAAGATAAACAAATTATGGCTAAAATCAAACACCTCGCCTATTAGTTGTGATGTTACCCAAGTGCAACACTTTATTGATCCAAGCTTCAACAAATCTATGTCTGTGAGGCGTCAACCATGTGTCTATCACATAATCAAAAAATGGTCTAAAATCCACATAGGTATGCTCAAGTTGTTGCAACTTTTGATGGTACTCCACCTCATCGTTAGCCCTTACAAGTTCATGCCATATATTCTCTATCGACTATTTCATATCATTCATAACAAACTCCTTGCATTTCACTTTCACATTCTTGTTGATGTGAAATCGACAAAGTATATTAATTTTCGTTGGAAATACTTTTTCAATTGCTTTCATCAAAGCAAGATCTCTATCCGTTAAAATCAATTGTGGCCATAAACCTTGCTTAGTGAACAACTGTTTCAACTTATCTAATGCCCAACACAAAATCTCTGTTTGTTCAGATTCCATATAGGCAAATGCAACAGCAAATGTTAACTCAGTTGATGTCATACCAACTACTTCAAACAAAGGTTGTCTGTACATATTTATTTTGTAAGTATTGTCCATAATCAACATAATAGGAAACATATTCAACAATATTCCTAATTCTGGATGCCCCCGAAATATATCTCTCACAACTTCAGACTCATCTTTTTTCCTACTCCAATAAACATAATCAGAATCCTCTATCAACTTAAACAATTGTTGCATTTCCGTTCTAGGACCCCTGATGTCTTTCTGAATCTTACTCTTATGTTTATATATTTGAGTTATTCGATTCACATTCTCCGGATCGCGTTCTTGCAATGACAACAATATGTGTCTTAGTAGAACACGATGTTTTGACAAATCAGCAATATGTTGTTGGTCATCAGCATTAAGTCGACTTACAAACGCATGACCTTCAAATCTATCATGTAAACCATGATTTTGAAGTCCAAATTTTATGTCAATATTCCAACCAGAACCATCTTTAGATGGTGTTGACCTAACTTTGAATGGACAACCACATTTCTTGGTAGCACTTTGTGTTTCACTATCTCCTTCTTTGTATTTTCCACCTCTATCACAACCAAATATGACTTTGTCACTTCTTCCTCTCTTGCCAATTTTGATGTCTGAACGAGTTATTATAACAGTGACTTTATTTCTAATTCCAACCTCCCTAATCCACCTAGTCTCCTCTTCTCGTGTAGTAAATTTTTCTGTAGTAGAGAATATCTCCGTCGTATCTACAGATGTATGGTTTTTGTCGCATATCATTAAAGGAATATCCATGTCTCCTAACAGAAGTAACAAAAATTAAATATAAATTAAATATAAAAAATAAAAATTAAATAAAAAAATAAAAAAAACACGTTCCAGAACTCTTATGTGAAAGTTATCCGGTATAGAAAGTTAATGAACTGAAATACTTCAACATAGGTTTTCCGGAACAATAAATAATTCAAACCGGATAACTTGCGTACAAGTTATTTGGAGATCTTTGGGCATTCAAAATCAAACTGGACAACTTGTAAACAAGTTATCCGGTTAATTAAAATTAACGCACCAGATGTATAACAATCAAGTTTTTTGGTTTGATAATAATACCAACCGGATTTCTTTACCTGTAGTTATCCGGTTCTCTTCATGTACTTCCAAATTTCATTTTTGACTCATTTGACTGCGCAGTAAAAAAGTAAAAAGAATAAATAAAAATTAAAAGGTTAAAATTGGAATATTTAAAAAATTGTAGGGGTATGGGGTAAAATTTTCAACAATAAGTTATTATATTATAGATATCAAATTTGATATACCTTTTCCACAAACCCACATGTATGGCTGACTTTAAAATGGGGGCCCCTACTTATATTGAAACAAAATACAACTATGATAATCTACATGTACACTACAAAATATCATATAATAATCCTTTTCAACTTAACACATCACATCGGGAGTATTTAAAACAATATTTTATACACTTTTTTCATACATTTATTACCACACTTCTATCAATACAGATTGGTATTGTTATTCTTTGTCTTTGTCAACTCAAAATACTTTTATAATGCCACTATTAAACACCCAATGTACTATTCAGAGCTCTTTTGTAAACAAAATTTGCTTACACCACTTCATACAAACCAAACCAAGTCTTGGTAATATATTTTTCTAAACTCGTACTATTCACCAACTTACAACGCAATGCAACATGTCATGAAGGCATATCCATCATATGCGTTTTAACTCCTACAGAACATCAAGGAACACATGTAAACAAATATATTTTGAGTCAACATGTTGTTGGCAAAACCTTAGAAATGCATACATATTATGGTAATGCCCAATAAATAATTCTTTTTTCCTTTGTCACATTACTGCCTCTATTACATTTTATACTATGGTATTCCATTGTTTATTATGGTAATGCCCAATCATTGTATCGTACACCATGACGATTGACAAATCTCAAGGATAATCATTGGATTGGCTTGGACTATATATCCCAAAAGATCTCTTCAGTCATGGCCAATTGTACGTGACAATCTCAAGAGTAACTAGCAAAAAGGGTATCAAATTCTTGATACACGACGAAAACAACAAACCAAAGTCTTCCACTACTAACATCATCTACAAGGAAGTCTTCAGCAACGTATAGTCGGTACGTTTATTTGCCTTTTGAACATCATACAATTGTTGTTTAATACAATACTAAAGATTGCATCAATATTCTTATTATATGTTGCTACTTCAATATTCCTAATTACTAATTTGCATACTATTTTTTGTGCAATCTTATTAACATATATTTTTTTATAATTGGCTCATTTAATTCTTTTATAGTAACCTCCTAAGCTTACATATGCGTTTTTCTATATTTTTAATTATACTGACACTATTTTTTTCAATTACAGCATCATTTTAAACGCGGCACAAATTACCAACAACTGTTACTCATCTTACTACAACATCCCTATACTTTTGTTTTGAAGACAGGAATTAGAAAGAAAATGTATCCACTGCTACTACTCATCTTAATATATGTAGGATGTCAGTCTTTTGTGTAACACCTGCCATTATTATCCACTACTGGTGTTTCATTCCAACTTTTGTAAGTAAACATATGCTTCAACTTTATTTTGGAATGAAACTTTCTGTTATATTCAGTGTTACTCACTCATAAACTTCTTCACTTTTTAGCTATGTTATTTTGGAATGAAATCTACTCTTATATTCAATACTAACTCTACCAAAACAACTTTTCATTTTGAATTCATGGTAAGAAATCTTTTGTCGGTATTTAACGCATATGAACAAATATTAAAATACATTTCCAAGACTTAGATATCATGTACTGTATTTTTTAAAAACTGATCTTTATCTATAATACTTTCAATTCCAACGTACATTAAAACGCAACTATTTTATAATAACCAAGTTTCATAGTACATATGAAATAAAATATATTGTTGTTATGGGTTACATTACTCAGTCATAGTACTAAAACATAATTATGCATGCCACATTCCAAAATACAAGACAAAGACATTAGGTATTCATCACTACCACAAAACCATGTCACAAAATAACATTCATACTTAACTAACATCCATCACCCAACCACTAAACCATGTCACAAAATAACATTCATACTTAACTAACATCCATCACCCAACCACTGCCAAACAAACTAAGTTCATATATTTAAAACGGACACGTAAAGTCGATGCGCTGATTTAGTTATACTGAACCCTAGCTTATATCCCCTCCTAAGCCTCTTATGCTTGGCGAACTGATTCCAACCTTTACCGATGAACTTCTCAGTCTTCACGATCTTTTTGTTACGCTTAGCAGAATGAACCTTTGCACGGTATATCCTGCCAGTGTCCAAGTCAACCAACTCTATAGCCTTATGTTCCATCCTAATCAAGTCTTTGTAATATATTTGGGGAAATGTTGTAACATTGTTATCAAAAGTGTTACATTATTAATTTATATGCCTATACTACACCAAATTGACATACTTTCAAGATTCAAACTTACCATGACATTTTTCATAACTTTGTATCCATATCTTACATCCCTTTCCCAATACACTTCATCGTCGGATTCTTCATCATCAGACTCCTCTACATCGTCATCACCATCACTTTCGTTTGCTTGAACATTTCCTGTGACTTTCACCGGCAAATCTTGAACATCCATCAGTTTGCTTCCTTCAGGCACATTTGTTTTTCCTCCTTCTAACATTGTCATATCAGTGGACCTATATATGCATATTAAACAAAATTTACACAACAACATATAAGTTTCAACACATCTTACATACTTCCACTAACATATACACACGGTTCAATAAGCATATCATACATAAGTTTCAGCAACATATAATTTGCACAACAACATCAAAAAAATTTACATACACAACAACATATAACTTTCAGCAAATTATACAAACATTCAGCATAATGTTTACACAACAGCACATAACTTTCACCAAATCATAAATAAGTTTCAACAACTTATACATACTTTCAACAACATATTTACACAACATAAGATAGGTTTCAACAACTGATACATAGGTTTTAGGCTTAATACCCTTTTGGTCCCCTACCTATGCCTCGGGGTCTATTATGGTCATCTTTCTTTTAAAAGTTCCAAGTTGGTCCCTTACGTTGTATAACATAATCAAAGTGGTCTTTTTTTGTCAAAAACTGGCTAACGATGATAATTTAGATGACGTGGAAGCTGGAGTGGATGGGTGGATTGTCTATTCATCACCTTCTTCTTCCTTGTTGTTGAAACACTTTTCTATTTTCCCCCAAATTCAACCCTAACGCAAAATGCTTCCCAAAATCCTCTAATTGAAACCTAAATCATCATCTAATCATGAGTTCTATGCGCGGTTCGTCATCATCATCTAGAAAGCGAAGTGAATCGCATGTCTTTAGCAGCTCTAATCTTCGATGGAAGCCTCTATGTCGTTATGAGGCAATGTTATACTTCGTAAGGCAAGAACTGTCAATAATTATGGAAAGCTTTTTTGGGGTTGTCAGCATTTTAAGGTAAGGTTTAGTCTGAATAAGATAAGTTGAATGTTTTTGAAATGTCTATGTAATTCATTGCAATTTGCATTCTCAATCTCTACCGGGGTATAGCAATGCTAGTTGTGGATTTTTTGAATGGTTCTATGAAGAAGCTAAAGGTGAAAAGGAGCAAACCCTGATGAAGAATCAATGGAAGATAGATGTGCTTAGTCAAGAGATGGAAGAAGCCAAAAAAGAGGTTGAAGTTTTGAGGCTCAATAATATGGAATTAGAGGATGCTTTGAAGAACACCATCAAGTGGAAGAAGATCTGGACGTTTATGTTCTATGTTGTTTTATTTGTTTTAGTAATCAAATTGTTGTAAAAGAATTCAAGTTGTTGTGATAGGTTGAAGTATTATGTTCTTTGTTTTAGTGTTTAAGTTGTAGTAAAACTTGCATTATTCAAAGTTGCCAAGTTAGTTGTATACTTTTGTTAGATGATTTAGTTGGACAAGTTAAAATTGCATTGTAGTAAAATCTGTGTTCTATTGTTATAAGATTTAGTTAGACAAGTTAAATAACAGAAATTTGGTATAACAGAAATTTGATCAACATAAACCTTGTTCAAATTTGAGAACATAACGTAAACCTTGTTCAAAATACCATAACATGGCATTGTTACATACACTTGTTCAAAATAACATAAACATAGTTCAAATGGAACATAACATAAACCTTGTTCAAAATACCATAACATGGCATTGTTACACACACTTGATATCAACATAAGTTGTCACAGACACTTCAAAACAACATAAGATAAACATTTCAAAACAACATAACATCAATCATGTTCTTAAAACAGAAACTACATAAATCTAAATGGGTTTCTTTGTGTTGTTTCTTTTGGTAGGAGTGGTCCTCCTTGTTGTAGGTCCCACTGCATTTTGTGATGCACATAGTCTGGTGGTTAGTCCCTTTGAAACAGAAGCCATTGTAACAGATATTTGTCTTGGTTTCCTAAAAGGAAAATTTTGTGACCTTGCTTGTGGTGGTGTTGCCCTAAGCTGACTTGCTTGAGTTGGGGTTGCCCTTGGCTAAGTTCCTTGAGTTGGTGTTGCCCTTGTCTGAGTTCCTTGAGTTGGTACTGGTGTTGCCCTTGGTTGTGTTCCTTTAGTTGTGGTTGGTGTTGCCCTTGTCTGAGTTCCTTTTGTTGGTGGTTGAGTCCTTTTACAAGTGGATTTATTGTGTCCAGTCTATTTGCACCTTGTACACCTAAGTATCATGCCAGTTTTTCTCATTTTTCTATCTATCCCATCAATTTCACCCTGCTCATGGTTCCTCCTATTCTTTGGTCTTCCTGGCATTTTTTTGAATTTTGGTGGCTGGACATCTGGGTACTCTGTTCTGACCCATAAATTCGTTCCATTAACTGGATAAATGATAGGTTCATAAACAGAAATATACCTTGCCTTCTTATAATACTCTACGATGTAATCATCAACACTTAGATTTCTACTCTTCATTGCGGACAGAGCATGAACACAAGGGAGACCAGTCAATTGCCATTTTCAGCATGAACAATCATGTTCCTTTAAGTTGACAGCAAAATATCACCTTGATTCTCAATGTGTCTTACTTCAAATATAAACTTAGAAGACATCCTACAAAATAGTATAAAAAGTCACATAAAGTATAAAAACTAAAGAAATTAAGAAATTGTATTAAAGTAGTTTTTGTACCTTACTATCCAATAATTTGTGCAAGTGCTTGTTTTTTCGACTTTCTTCCTGATGTTTGGCAAAACATCCCCATCATTTAATTGTGAGAATTTCACCCTATTTGCTGTCCACCTTTCCATGATGTAGCCCCTTATTTATTCTAGCATGGTTACCAATGGCTTTGCTCTTGACTCTAGAATCACACTATTGAATGCCTCTGACATGTTATTCAATACAAAATCACACTTTGAAGTTAAACCAGGATTTGTCCTTAGAATTTCATGACAGTAATCATATACCCTTGTGTAATCCCCTAAAAATGAGCCATCAACCATATCCCTAGCTGCAAATCTGGCCCTAATTGGCTTTGTCTTATCAACCCCAACATTCCATGTCTTTTGAGCCTTTTCCTTTATATCCTTTAGCTTCAGCTTAGGATTATTTTTCAGGGAACTTTGTAACCTCTTGCTAAGCCATTTTGTACTCATCATCTTTACATTATATTCCTTAGAGCAATTATGGTTATCAACTATTTTCCTAAGTTGCCAAGTCTCCTCATTAAGCAGTTTTCCATAATATGCCTCCCACTTGCAGCCTTCCTTACACACCACCTTCACTCTCTTTTTGTCATTTTTCAAAAACTTAAGACCTCTACCAGATTGGACAATAACACACAAGAAAACGCAACATTACATACAAGAAAACGTAACATAATAGCAGATTTCAAAAGGGGCAAAAAACCCTAGATACCTAATCAAATCAAGAAAACGCAACATTTACACACATTCATAGTAGACAAGGACATGTAAACTAACCGTCGTCTATGTTGCGTCTTCGTCTTCCTCAGCTTGCTTCTTCTCTCTTCGTGCTCTTCGTCGTTCTCACTTGCTTCTTTTCACTTCTTTATCTGCTAGGGCTTTCTATTTCAACATATGTATTAAAATGCTAATATTATGCTACTTCAGATGACACCTCAGCAAGGCTAATACTCATCATGCCACATAACCGAACCATTCATTACACCTCAGCAATAACTTAACACGCCAGCCAAGTTTTTGATAATAATCTAACGTTTCTAACAGACAGGACTAACGTGGTACCATTTTAATAACGTAATGGGCCAACTTGGAACTTTTAAAAGGAAGAGGACCAAAATGGACCCCGGGGCATAGGTAGGGGGCCAAAAAGGGTATTAAGCCTAGGTTTTAACATATATTTACACTAATTTATAGACATAACTAACACATACACATTCAATACTTAATGCACCTACATTACATATTTTCAGCAATTCTTTTTATGAATATAAAACACAAAACCTTATGTAAATAATTATTTCAAACATCATTTTTGTTCTGGACTGGACCGTGATTTCCTAAAATCAAACAGGCCCAATCCATACAACTTGAAGAAGCCCAATAAAATCCTAGAGAAGGACACATGACTGCCATACGCGAACCCAAAAGCATGTCGGGCACCCTGAGAATCCGAGGACACTTGAGCATCCGAAGACAAAGGAAGACATCACACCCTGATGAGGATCTCCTCAACAGATTAGCCTCTCCCCGCGAGAATACTCCCAATCCCCGCTGACTCACATGTCCTCGACATACGTGGGTCGCCTCCATCAGGTCAAGTCCAAACCACGACCATCACATCTCCTCGACATCATAGACTCTTCTTCGAGGAGCCCATAAACGGTCTTGTTCACACAAATACGTTTCATGTAACCATCTAATAATGGCATTAAAGGGATAGTTACACTAGGGCGTTGACCACGAGCTGTTCATTATTACTACACGTAAGCCCTAGCAGTTACTTGGAACAGGTCACACGCTGGTCCCACCCGTTGTAAGTAACCGTTGGCCACACGCTGGGGGTCTCCTATAAATACCCTCTCACTTGAGAGGGTCAGGATAAGTTAACTTCTTACTCTCACTCTCTTTCTCTGTATTTGTTGTGCACTCACTGACTTAAGCATCGGAGTGTCCTACAGGTACACCCCCCCATTGTCTTCCATCATCATTGAAGTAGCAATTATTCCAGACGCCGTTGGCCACCTTCAAATAATCTGATCCAGGTACGATCAGTGGCGCCGACTGTGGGGATTTCATAAGCTTCCCCGTTTTTCCCTCGCGATAAACCAAAGTTTCCTCATTCAACTACCAGCAATGGCCAACCCGTCAGCAAATCAAGTTGTTGACAATGTCATCACACAACTTGGTGGTAACACCAATGCCGACGACAATGTTCCTCAGCCTGTCACGGAGAATGATCTCAGAGATGGAATCACCGCCTCCCCATCTTCCGATGAGGTGGAATACGAGACTGCTCAACAATATGGACAGGAAGCAATCTTCCAGCCCACCTACCATCTTGTGGATCCACCACCAAATGCAGATCCGAACACTGCTGTCCTATTTGCGCTGGTCAATCAGACCAATCAAATGATCTTCAACCAAAGCTTACGGATCGAGAAGCTGGAACGAGGCCGTGGTCGAACTTCCCCGCGAAGACATCCACCACCTCCTTATCCCGAACATCCACAATCTCCAGTAGAATCTCGCAGCCCCTCTCCCGTAAATAAAGGTCGCAGACCTCGTTTGGAGCGTAACCAGACAGAGCATCCACAAAAGCGTCATCGCTCCCCGCCACCAAAAGGGCCCACTCGTCCCTTGAATACAAAGAAGAGTATGCCTGATGTCGAGGAGCCAAGAGGCCGTCATAGGGAAAACTCCTTGAGGCATCATTACGTTCGTGGTCATAATTCTCCTTCTGTATCCCCGGGAGGCAGTGATGATGACTACTATTGGACTCCTCTATCCTGACAAATAATGGAAGCTCCTATACCCAAAGGCTTGGAGAGACCTCCATCCCTGGGGACTTACGATGGAACGTCTGATCCGGACGACCATGTCGAGAGCTTCGAGGTTCTTCTCGACTTTAGAAACGTCTCCGGCGCTATCAAATGTCGACTATTCCCTACGACTCTTCGGAAAGGGGCCATGGCTTGGTATAAAAACCTGGCACCTGAATCAATAACGTCGTGGAAAGCTCTAAGAGAACGTTTCAGGAAGCATTTCACAGCTTCTCAAAGACATCCGAAGACTATATCATCCTTGGAGGCCATCTTTCAAGAAAAGAGAGAATCTCTCCAGAGCTATATAGAGAGATTCAACAAAGAAGCGGTCAAGGTCCATACGGCTGACCATATAAAATTATATCTCATCATCAAAGGACTGCGGGTGGGTTCCAAGTTCACAGAATCTGTCGGATTACATCATCCTCGTAGCTTCGAAGGTTTCCTCGAGCGAGCTCAATCACACATCGAGTTCGAGGAAGCAGAAGCAGCCCAGATTGCCCTTGACTTAAGAAGCAGAGAAGGCCCCCGCGGTCGGAACAGGGAAGACTCCCCGACACCTAGGCGAGGAGGTGAAAGGAAAAGAGAAGATTCCCCTCCACCTAAGCGAGGCAGAGAGAAGAAAAAAGAAAATCGGAATAAAGAGTCCCGCGAATCCCGGGGACCTGCCGGTCTTTTCAAAGAGTACACTCCACTAAACGTGTCCCGCGCACGCATTTTCAGTGACTGTGCAAATTCGGAGTTCGTAAAAGGGGGAATCCGCTTCCCAAAACCAACAGCTCCCAAACCAAATACTGACAAATCCAAGTACTGCCGGTTCCATCGCAGTCACGGGCATGTTACTGAGGATTGCATCCACCTTAAGGACGCAATCGAAACGTTGATTAAAGAAGGCTACCTGAAAAAGTACGCCAAACAAGACGAGGCTCCTCGACCCTCCGGCCAAGAAGCTCTAAATACCGAGGAGTCAAACCATCCGGACACCGGAAAACTATAGGTTGCCTTAAGCATCACACGACCTGAAGACTTCGGTTTCCAAGGAAATGTTGGCAATGCCGAAGCTGTTCGAAACATGTGGAAGAGCTTCCCGGCGGAAGAACTAGTAAGTGTTCGCAGTACCTGGGAAAGTTTCCCCCAAGCCCTAGTCATATCGGGTGGAGACCTTGAATGAGTGACCGTCGATTCAATAAAGAGGAAGTTCGACGAACTAAGGACATCCACTCCTCGAGACCCAACTCTCAGCTTATCTCGTGGAAAATCATGCCCTATAAGTTTCTATCTCGAGGAATTACCAGGTGGATCCCCGAATGCTAATATACCCCTCCTAATTCGAGCACAAATGGCCAAGTTTGATGTGCATCAGATTTTGGTCGATCAGGGAAGCTCGGTGGACATCATGTACACTCACCTCTTCGACACTCTCCAGCTGACAAAGCATCACCTGTCCCCATATGTAGGATCCGACCTACAAGGCTTCAACGGCGCATCTACTAGACCTCGAGGTTATGTAGAATTGGTGGTCACATTCGGAACAGGTGAAACAGCTCGACAGGCGAAGACGCGTTTCCTAGTGGTCGACTGTCCTTCTCTCTACAACTGCATCTTGGAAAGGACCACCTTGGCTGAAATAACAGTTGTACCATCCACTGTCCACCTAAAATTGAAGTATTATACGACTCGAGGACGTGTGGTAACCCTACACGGGGATATTGAAGCAGCTAGAAGATGCTTCGATGCAGTGATCAAAGGCCTAAGTGTCGTCGGTGGCGTCCACCCCAACAGGGCAGCTTCAGATGTCGCACAGATTCCACTACCGCCGATCAGCGCGGTCGACCTTGATAGCAGGTTCTCCGGGGAACAGGAAGAAGTTGCAGGTAAAGACCTCCCAGTTGAAGTCAACGGGCAGCCTACCTACCCAACGCGCCCCATCCCAGACGGAGATTTCGAACTGATCCCTCTTGGCGACGACCCAAAGTGAACTGTGAAGATCGGCCATGGACTCCCCGACCTGGTGAGAAGACAGCTGAAGGCATGTCTCTGAGAAAATGCATATTTGTTTGCTTGGAACGCTTCAGAAATTCCCGGATTAGATCCTCAAGTGGCTTATCACCAGCTGATCATAAATCCAAATGCTAGGGCTATAGCTCAACGTAGGCGTAGGCAGTCTCCAGAAAATAGGAGGCTGCTGAAAAAGCTGTAAAAGACCTCCTAGAGGCAAACTTTATTTTGGAAGCCAAGTACACCACTTGGTTGTCCAATGTTGTACTTGTTAAAAAATCTAATGGAAAATGGAGGATGTGCATTGACTACACGGATCTTAATCGGGCATGCCCGAAAGACTCATACCCATTGCCTAACATCGACCGATTGGTCGACAACTCTGCAGGATTTAAATTGTTATCTTTCATGGACGCTTACTCGGGATATAACCAAATCCCCATGGATGAGGCGGATAGAAAGCACACAACTTTTATGACTGAGTCGGGCAATTACTATTATAATGTAATGCCCTTTGGTCTGAAGAATGTTGGCGCCACATACTAACGAATGATGAACAAGGTCTTCCATGCGGAAATTGGTGACATGATCGAAGTCTACATGGACGACATGATCGTCAAATTCGTGGAAGAAGTCGACCACGTTGCTCATCTTAAAAAGGTGTTCGACACAACGAGGAAATGTCGCATGAGATTCAACCCTGACAAGTGCACTTTCGGTGTTCGAGCAGGGAAATTCCTCGGCTTTTACCTCACGGAGAGAGGAATTGAAGTGAATCCCGACAAATGTAAGGCCTTTTCCGAGATTCCCACTCCGAACTCAAAGAAATCGATACAGTCACTTAACGGGATGCTCACTGCTCTCTCCCGTTTTGTCGCTAAATCCGCCCAGTACGCGCTCCCATTTTTTAAACTTCTTCGACAAAAAGCAACATTTGAATGGAGTGAAGAATGCGAACAAGCCCTCCTCCATCTAAAATAAGTCTTGTCACAACCCCCGGTCTTGTCCCGACTAGACAACGGAGAAACACTTTTCTTGTACCTGACCATCACCGACGAAGCGGTAAGTGCTGTCCTCATACGGGAGACCCCCGACGGACAGAAACCAGTCTATTTCATGAGCAAAGCTCTCCAGGGTCCCGAGCTCAGATACCAATAGATCGAAAAAGTTGCCTTGGCCCTCGTAACTACAGCCAGAAGACTACGCCATTACTTCCTGGCCCACATAGTTGTGGCAAGAACTGAGCAGCCTATCAGACAGCTCCTTAGTCGGCCAGATATGGTGGGGAGAATGCTTCGGTGGTCTCTCGAGCTATCCGAGTTCGACGTTCGGTACGAAGGGAGAAAAGCCTTGAAGGCTCAGGTACTGGCCGACTTCGTAGCGGAAATGACAGTCCCCGAATCCTCGACCAATGGCTCCCAAAGATGGATAATTTACGTCGACGGAGCCTCCAATGCAAAGGGCAGCGGGGCAGGCATTATCCTCGAAAATGAGGAAGGCGTCTTGATAGAAGTCTCACTAGAGCTATCTTTCAAAACATCAAATAATCAAGCCGAGTACGAAGCATTCCTCGCAGGACTTCGACTCGCAGAAGACCTTGACGCAAAAGAAGTCAAAATCTTTACGGACTCTCAGCTCGTAGCATCACAAGTTAGGGGAGAATTTCAAGCCAAAAATGATAATCTCATTGAATACCTAACCTTGGTACAAGAAAAGTTGAAGAAATTTGTCTCCGCGGAGGTGGCTCATATCTCGCGCGAACATAACACTCGAGCAGACGTGCTCTCCAAGCTAGCGAGCACCAAGAAGAAAGGAGGGAACAAATCAGTGATCCAAGAGATACTGACCCATCCGAGCATCAACAAACCTACCTCGACCACAGAGGTGAACGCTATCGGGGACGCAAACTGTTGGATGACTCCAATTTACGAATACCTGACGACGGGCACAATGCCCGGCGATCCTAAAGAAGCTGGGATAGTTAGAAGGCGGGCATGTGCATACACCATAGTCGACGGTAAGCTATATCGTCGAGGATTATCCATCCCTCTACTCCGCTACGTCGAGGAAAACAAATTTCAGAGATCCTCCAGGAAATTCATGAAGGAATCAACGCGCAACATCTAGGCGAAAGATCTTTAGCTCGAAAAGCCCTTCGAGCAGGATATTATTGGCCCACTATGCAACAAGACGCAAAGGAACACGTCAAGAAGTGCGACCGTTGTCAGAGGCATGGAGACATGCATCTCGCTCCTCCAAACGAGCTTAAGTCATTGTCATCCCCGTGGCCCTTTGCGTGGTGGGGAATGGATATCCTCGGACCTTTCGTCGTAGGATCGTACCAAAATAAGTACCTCATCGTCGGGGTAGATTACTTCACAAAGTGGATCGAGGCAGAAGCATTATCCAAGATCACTGCTTTCAACATATTACGTTTCTACAAGAGAAACATACTCGCCCGATTCGGCGTGCCTCAGGCCATTGTCACGGACAACGGGACACAGTTCACCGACGGAAATTTCCAAGACTTCGTCGCCAAACTGGGTACGAAACAACATTTTACGTCAGTCGAACACCCACAAATCAACGAGCAAGCTGAAGCGGCGAACAGAGTAATACTCCGAGGACTCAAACGACGACTCGGCGAAGCCAAACAACGATGGGTCGAGGAGTTACACAGCTTTCTCTGGGCATATCGAACTACCCCTCATTCCACGACTGGAGAGACCCCGTTCCGGTTAACATATGGAACCGAGGCAGTAATTCCCGTAGAAATCAGGGAACCTTCAAGAAGGACAGAAGCTCCTCTTGACGAAGAAGCAAACAACGAAGCCCTTCACGAGGAACTCAACCTTATCAAAGAAATAAGGACGTGCGCATCCCTCAAAGAAGCCTCTTTAAAACAAAAAATAACTTTGCGCCATAATGACAAAGTCATCAAACGAGATTTCCAAGTAGGCAGTCTTGTCTTACGGCGAAATCAGAAAAATTCACGGGAAGGAAAGCTGGCCGCAAACTGGGAGGGCCCCTACCGCATCATTACAAAGACGGGGACAGGTGCTTATTACCTCGAAAACCTCCAAGGTGAACAACTCGCTCGACCATGGAATGTCGAGAAGCTTAAACAATATTACAGTTGAACAACACATATAACTATACAAAAGTTGTCGTTACGGGGAGCGTGCCATGGTACAAGCACGACACCTCTATATGCTAACGAAGGTCAAAACTCACGTTGTGTGTGCGTTGAATTTTGACCCGTCGAGGAGTACTCTATCGAGCTCTGTCGTCGACGTACCCTATAGGCAGAACACCCAGCTCGCGATGGGAAGTTCACGCCATGAAACTAAGACCTCGATCGACCTCTTAGCTTCATTGAAGGTCAGGGTACAACCCCTGACCGCTCGACTAGCTCTCTTCGCAGTCGAGGATCACTAGAGTCGAGCAAACTCCTAAGTATCCAGCAATTTCAAAATAACTTAGATAAAATTAAGTAAAAAACCACACACAGAACACGTAAAGAGGCAAAATGGAAATACTGAATCGGGCAAGCCCATTGTAAAAATATTACATAAAGCCCTGGCTCTTAGGCCGGGCAAATCAGCAAATATGGCACGCAGGCCAGTCAATACAAAAAATTGGCACGCAGGCCAAACTAACTACACTATCACTCCGCAACATCATCAGCTGCCTCGAGATTCTCCTGCTCCCCGTTTCCCCCATCAGCATTCACTATCTGTCCAGGCAACACAATCTTGTCGTCGACCACCTCAAACTTGGAATCAGCTCCATCGGTTACAAGATTCGGGTTCAGAAGTTTAAGATGCGCCACAGCATTCTGGAACCCGACATCTGCAAACTCCAAAGCATCATCTTCAGCCAACCGAAGGTCCTTCTCGACTTCCCTGAGCTTGGATATCAGGGTTGCTCGAGAGGTCAATAATTTATCCTCCTTGGTTTCATTCTCAGTTGGACGAACAACCTCTTCCAATTCAGCTATCCTATCCTTGAGACGCTGCTCTTCCTCTTCCAACGCAGTGACCCGAGCAAGGTGGTCCTTCACCGCATCCTCAGCTTCCTTTAACTTCCTCTCCGACTGTTCTTGCTGCTCGCCTTGTTTTTTATTTAGCTCCCTGCAGTCCTTCAAGTCTTTCTGCATGCCGAGCAATTCAGCTTCCAGTATCTGAAGTCTATCTTTCAGTCGAGAAAGCTCAGTAGCAGAGCAACTCTCTCCATTCAGAACAAGGGCAGCCGAACAGAGCCGTATGACGACAGACATATCCTCGAGGATTGTCTTCCTTCTCGCTTCCACTGTACTCCCCAACAAAGCCTGGACCTCGGCAGGAGCAACACGAGGACAAGTAACCTTAGAGAAATAGTGACGCTAGAGATGACAGGGAGGAATCTCGAAGCTTGTAGGAGGGGGAGAGGAACTACCTTCCACATCAACAATGGTCGGCCCAACAGTCTTTGCCCGCTTAGATACCCTTTGGGCCCCTAGGGACTGAGTCTCGGAGCTCACAGTTGCAGTTAAAACTGCAAGAGATTGTTCAGAACCCTCGGGCACCGCGGTAGAGGGAATACTCTCAGGCACTGTCGTAGAAGAAATATGCTGAGAGGCGCTTTGTTTGGTCGGACGAGGCGGTTCTTCCCTAACTCTCTTTGCCCTTAACCTCGAATATCTCTCTGCAGCTTTGACCATTTTTTCTACAAAAAGAAGGAGAAATATTAGTAAACAAGATACGCAACCATGAGGAAAATCAAAGTCGAGGATCGGTAAACCACCTAAGAGCTCGACAGCCTCCTCATCGGAGAAAGTCTCGAGCAGAACACGAGTATTAATTAGGCGACGGGTCTTTGTCACCTGCCCATCACCACCTGTCGAGGTCTCTCCGTCCTCGGATACGACGGAGATTTTATTCAAACTCCTCATGTACTCGACAATCTTGTCATAAGCCTCGCGATCCTCGACATTGAGCTTATTATGTCTTACTTTATATTTATCTACCCCCTCTTTGTAATGCTCTTCTGTCCAATAAAGGGGGAATTTTGGCACCATCACTTCTGTAGGCTGCCCGCCCACTTCTTGAGTCACCCGTGCATATATCGAATTAATAGCCTCGGGACTGACCGACTTCACAAAATAATAACGCCACTTGAAATCTCGAACAGAGTCCAAGTAGGTATGAAATAAAGCTTTATTTTGTTTGAACGACACCCAGCCGTGTCGACCATCAGTTGTAGACCGTTGCAGATGAAAAATTCAGAAGAAAAAGGACACTGTCGCCCTGACCTCCAAATATTTGCAGACTAGCTCAGAAGCCCAGAGAAAGGCCAATGAGTTCGGGTGAATTTGCGATAGAGCCAATTTTAACCATTTAAAGACCCCCTCTTGGAAGTCTGTGAAGGGGAGCCTCCACCCCGCCTCTTGAAACATAAACTCATACACCGGGAATCGCATTCCCATATACGGTTTACATATACGCTGGTCCTCTTTGGGACGGTACACTTTCCAGGATTGCTCAGAACCAAGCAACCTATGCTCAACAGTGCAAAACCCATTTTCGTCGGGAAATGTGAAGACGAACGACATAGTGAGGGCCTCATCACACACCCAGTCCTCAAACGGATGCTCTTTCCTAAAAGCCATATGGGCCATCGGAATTGCAGCTTGGCTATCCTCCTCGAATTCACCTACGGCCACTTCAGCAGCCAATCTGTCCATCAACCTGAAAAGCAGAAGGGAACAGGTGAATTCGGCGAGTCTTACCAAACTGGCCAGTCGAAGACGAATAAGAAATGTCCCCGGGAAACTTATCGTTTCCCCAGATAACCTTACCCCTTTCCCCGTGAAACCAACGAAAAAGAGTAATTGTCGGAGACCCAAAACATTATCAGGTCCCCACAATATTCATCACACTCCCCGAAAAGTTTCTACAAGTCCCCGGAACATTTCATCCAGCTCCTCGATTTTATTCAACGGATACAGAAACAGAGAAAATCTCATACACTATTTCTCCTAAAACAACCAAAGATCCCTGTCGTACTCGCCAGGAATCTTTCCGTTTCTCACGAGAACTTCATCAGTTCATCAGAGAAATGATCTCAAGCAAACTAAACTAAAGAAAGATACCAGAGAAAACAACAGTTTTGAAGAAAATACCTTGTAAATGGTGGAATAGGGTTCAGGCACAGCGAAGCACGGCGGTTAACGGTGAACTTGTGGTGGTTGACAGCGGCGAACGGAAGATGAGAAAACGGAGAAAGAAGAAGAAGTGATTCTTGAACGAAATAACGAAAAATGAGAAATGAAGGGAAGAGAGAGTATTTATAGATAAATCACGGAACTCGAGAAGCCTGCGGCACTCGAGTACTCTACCCTAGGCAGCCACCCTATGCAATGATGACTAGTGACACGTGGCACACTGACACCGGTCAAGAAAAACCCACGCGTGTCCTTTCATCACCCCATCGTTTCAAAATGGAAACTTCTCGTCTCCCCAATACTTCAATCATATGCAATTCCCCGTTGACCACAAGCTGCCAGTGCCCGCCTCATGATAACTGCGCGCATGATCTCGATGCCCGACGTCATGATAATCATGGGAATTTCGACCTTGCTGATATCCTCCTCGGATCAGCCCTTGGCATTTCCTCGACACGATTATTGAACCTCGAGTCATTACTATGATACCTCAAAGCAACGACTTGGGGGGGGCTCCTGTTCTGGACTGGACCGTGATTTCCTACAATCAAACAGGCCCAATCCATACAACTTGAAGAAGCCCAATAAAGTCCTAGAGAAGGACACATGACTGCCATACGCGAAGCCAAAAGCATGTCGGGCACCCTGAGAATCCGAGGACACTTGAGCATCCGAAGACAAAGGAAGACATCACACCCTGATGAGGATCTCCTCGACAGATTAGCCTCTCCCCGCGAGAATACTCCCAATCCCCGCTGACTCACAGGTCCTCGACATACGTGGGTCGCCTCCATCAGGTCAAGTCCAAACCACGACCATTACATCTCCTCAACATCATAGACTCTTCTCCGAGGAGCCCATCAACGGTCTTGTTCACACAAATACATTTTATGTAACCGTCTAATAATGGCATTAAAGGGACAGTTACACTAGGGCGTTGACCACGAGCTGGTCATTATTACTACACGTAAGCCCTAGCAGTTACTTGGAACGGGTCACACGCTGGTCCCACCCGTTGCAAGTAACCGTTGGCCACGCGCTGGGGGTCTCCTATAAATACCCTCTCACTTGAGAGGGTCAGGATAAGTTAACTTCTTACTCTCACTCTCTTTCTCTGTATTTGTTGTGCACTCACTGACTTAAGCATCGGAGTGTCCTACAGGTACACCCCCCATTGTCTTCCATCATCATTGAAGTAGCAATTATTCCAGACGCCGTTGGCCACCTTCAAATAATCTGATCCAGGTACGATCAATTTTAACCTACTACTGACAAACCATGCTTTATGATTTCATTAAACTTAAATACAAATTTACCTTCCTATTTTTGGGAGAGATAAATCATCATCTTTAGAACCCAAACGCCCCTTGCATCCAGAGAGATAAACAGGTTGTACACTAAATGACGCTTTGGGTGTGGATCTGTACATGAATTTACAATATCATTAAATTGGAACTTTATACATGACAAAAACTTCGAAATACCATACACTACAACATATTTGAACCAAAAAATGTTTGTACCCATTTTTTATGCGTTTGTGACTACATGCATGTCATCTAAAGTTTGTTTTCGTACCTTACACTAAACTTCCCAGCAATGTTTGCTATGTTAACATCTTCAACAGCCTCCTCAGTGGTCAGATCAACAACTTCCGCTTTTTTTTGCACTCCTTTTCGTTTTGGAAGATCATCTTTGCTTCTGCAACCAGCAAACACAACTTATCATCTATGCTTTCCTTCTCTTTAAGTCATTGTTAATACGATCTGCACAAATAATATAGGGATTCCGATGATTTTTTCCTTAAAAAATAGTTAATCAGAAACATGCAAATGATTTACTCATACCCGGACGCAATCTTGGACGCTCTATCACCTTCCACACTCAACCTTCAAAACAAACTTCTTTTCTTCTTATGAGAAACAAAGCACATAATGAATCTGAATAACCCAACCACAAATATTTAAGGTCATATTCTGAAGAATAGTGTCATCCGGTTCCCAATGCCACTTGGATACTGTATCGATTTACACTAAATTGAAACGTTTCATTTTTCACTCACTTCACACGTTATGTATTCATATTATTCTCTTTGTTGTTTCAATTGGATAGATATAATACTCTATTATTTTATTTCTATTTTGCCAAAAATATCCACTACACATGTTTAACCTATTTTAAAAAAGCTTTTTTCAATCTGTTCATAATGGACCATTTTAGTTTATGTTATATTTGTTAACACTTTTCACTAATGTTTTAAATATTTCATCTTATTTTTTATTTTACTTTTCTTTTTTAAACTTTTTCCACTTTTTTTTTAACAATTTTTATTATTATTTTTTTCATTATCCAATTTTTCTGATACATTTAATACATGTTACTCTACAAGATTACTCAAGTACGTGTTCACATTTTTTTCCTTCGCCATTAAAAATATTTTAATTATTTAATGCCATCAAAATTTTTCTCTTAAAAGTTCAAAATCTTTGTCTTGTTTTTCAACTTTTTTTCCTATTTTCATTTTTTTCAACAATTTTTTTTTTGCGATCAATTTCAAACCAGACTAGTACCCGTGCGAATTCACGGGTATCCGACTAGTTATATATATATATATATATATATATATATATATATATATATATATATATATATATATATATATATATATATATGACTTATAACATTATAATTTATATGCAATTCACAAGACATAAATAAAAGAAACTATAGCTACTTTATAGTCGCGGATGTTGGTAATTTGGTTGAACTACATGAACAAAGCTTTTGTGTGTTTCTCATTACTCTAATTTGTATTCGTGTTTCTGTTCTAACAATTGGTATCAGATGACGCTTAATCCGGGAGGTGCAAAATTCAAAGTGACTTGGTTTGACAAAACGGGCAATTTTGATTTGTGGCAAAGGAGGGTTAAGGATTTGTTGGCTAAATAAGATTTACAGAAAGCGCTTCATGATGAGAAACAGACAAACATCACAACCATTGATTGGAACGAGATGAAGGAGAAGGTCGCAGGTTTGATATGACTTTGTGTTTTCGAAGCATTGATTGGAACGAGATGAAGGAGAAGGTCACAAGTTTTGTAAGACTTCGTGTTTCCGATGACGTGATGAATCATATACTGGACCTCATAACTTCGAAGGATATCTGGGAAAAATTGGAAAATCAATACATGTCCAAGTCGCTCATGAACAAATTGTTTGTGAAGCAGCGTCTCTATACCCTGAAGATGCAGGAAGGTGGCGATTTGCAGGCTCATGTCAACGCTTTTAATAACATCCTCGCTGATTTGACACGGCTTGGTGTGAAGGTTGACAGTGAAGATAAAGCCTTTATTTTGTTGTGCTCTTTATCAAGCTCTTATGATCACTTGGTGACCACTCTCACATACGGGAAAGAAATAATCAAATTGGATTCTATTTCTTCTACTTTTTTACAACACGCACAAAGTCGCCAAAGCGTAGAGGAAGGTGGAGGAAGCTTAGGTGAAGGTATGTTTGTGAAGGAAGGTCAAGACAGTGGCAAATGCAAAGGGCAAGGCTGTGAGTTCTGGAATGAAAAAGAGGTTCAAGTCCAAGGACAGAAAAACACCATAATGTTATGGTTGCAAGCAAATTCGCCATTGGAAGAGGGATTGTCCAAACAAGTCAGCCAACAGTACTTTAGTAAATGTAGTTCAATCTGATGGCCCGTGTAGTGAAGATGATTTACTTTGTGTTTCATCTGCAAAGTGCATTGATGCATGGATTCTTGATTCTAGGTACTCTTACCATAAAATGCCGCACTGAGAATTGTTCAACTCTGTTAAATCGGGTGAGTTTCATTTTGTCTATTTAGGTGATGATAAAACTTGTACCATCACTTGAAAGAGGAAAATTAAAATTTCTTTGGATGATTTTGGTGTGCGCACGTTGAGTGACGTGCGTTATGTTCCAGAATTGAGGAAGAATTTAATTTCTCCGGATACTCTTCAAGCAAATGGTTATCCATTCGATTCAGATGGATAAAGAGACATCATAAGGGTCTGCAGGCAACATTTATAAGTTGTTAGAGGGCACAATTATGGGTGATATAGCATCTGTTGAAACTGATAATGATGCAACCAAACTGTGGCACATGCGCTTGGGTCATCTCAGTGAACGTGGGATGATGGAACTACATAAGAGAAATTTGTTGAAGGGTGTTCTCAGTTGCACAATTGGATAGTGCAAGTATTATGTTCTTAGGAAACAATGTAAAGTTCTTTTAAGACCAAGAAACACAAGATCAATGGAATCTTAGACTATTTCCATTCTAATATCTGGGGGCCTACAAAAGAGCCCTCTGTTGGAGGTTCTGAGTACTTTGTGACATTTACTGGTATTTTTTTGTAAGGTCCGGGTTTATTTCATAAAATATAAATCTAAGGTCTTTTCCAAGTTTAAATTATGGAAGGTGGAGGTTGAGAACCTGATAGGGAGAAAAAAAAATATTTGCGGTCTGATAATGGAACTGAATACACAAACAAGAAGTTCATGCATTTCTGTGAGGAGAATGGAATCTAGAGGCATTTTTCTGTGAAGAAGACACCACAGTAGAATGGTGTTGTAGAGAGGATGAACGGGACTCTAAAGGAGAAGGCAAGGTGACTTCGGTTGAATGCTAGTATTTCAAAAGGTTTCTGGGTATAAGCACTTAATATAGCATATTATCTAGTCAACAGATCACCACGTGCTTCATTGGATGGCAAAGTTATACTGGAGGTGTGGACAGGTAACCCCATTAATCTAAGTAGCTTGAGGATTTTTAGGTGTCGAGCATATGTGCATATTTCTAGTGAGGATCAGTCAAAAATTGACCCCAAGTAAAAATAATTGTAGCTCAGTTTTTGTGACGCGACCACTACCGCATTTAGTGTTACCTTCTGATTTCTATATTTATCCTATGAAGCCTAAAAGGAAGGGGAAGATATCTCAAACTAACCCTGCGTGCAAATGTTTTCCTTAACAAATGCGAAGAGATCGGGGATTGGGGGTTGGTTATACAAAGGGAAGCTGTTAACACCCAGAGTATCTATAGTAATCTATAGGAACCTTTATTTGCATATGTTTCTACTATTGAATTGCTTAGTTGCTTAAATCCATTTGATGTTTAAATAGGGAAAGTTTCTCCTTTGTGAAAGTTGAGGAAATGTTTTTTTTGTTTTAGGGTTTTCTATTGTTTTTTGGAAGGTGCTAGCCTAAGATTTTTTATTAGTGGGCTTGCTAAGATTTTTCAATCTTATGCCTACGCATTCCCATAAAAAGCCTTGGGGAAATTAGAGCATTCGTAGTTCCTCCTATTCTATGGGAGGAAAAACATTTGGTGTCTTTTGCAAAGCCCAAGATTGAAGCTAAAAGAGTATTTATGTCTTGTTCAAAGCCTAAGATTGAAGCTAAAAGAGTGTTTGTGTCTTGTTTAAAGCCCAAGATTGAAGCTAAAGGAGTATTTGTGTCTTGTTCAAAGCCCAAGAATGAAGCTAAAAGAGTGACTGAGAGAGAATTTGTCATCTCTAAAGGGAGATATCTCACCTATTCATCACAAACATTAAAGAATTAATTTATAAGGGAAGTTTCTTTAATTGGGATGTGTGGAATCCAACAATGCCACAGCTTCCTTTATAGGAGAATTGAAATGTCATGAAGGAAGAAGCTTTAACTCAGTGTAGAGCAATGCCACTTTTTCCTTTATGAATCTTTTCATGCTAAGAGAGGGACATTGACTTGGATGTGTAGAATCCAGAGGTTTTCCACTTACATCACATAGATGAAAGAGAACTTTAGCCATGATAAAGGAGGAACTCCAACTTGGATTTTAAATCAACAAGTGTGCCACTTACATCAATTATCTGGAAAGGGTTTTAATTATTTGTTTTGAAATGTAATGTATAGAGGAAGTATCCTCTTACAAAGAGGACTCATGGTCTCATCTGTGGGGATGATGGATTTTGTGTTCCCTGATCAAAGCTCAAGGTTGAAGCTAAAAAGTTGAAAACTGACTCAACTGGAGGAGTGTTATATCTGTCTTGTACAAAGCCCAAGATTGAGGCCGACTGGGAAAATCATTATATAAAGCCTAAGAGGAGGCTGACTCTTGCTGAGGATTTATTCAAATCCAGGAGAAGGTCTAAATTATTTTGAGGAATAAAAAAGGAAACTAACTCTTGCTGGGGATTAGGAAAGAGTTGAATTATTAAATGCCCCAAGGGTTTTGATTCTTTTGGGGATTTGTTGATGGTAACCTAGTTCTGGCTGGGGATTTTAAAGTGAAAACCAAACCTTGTTGAGGATTAGAAGAGGCTTAAAGGATGATGTTGGATGACTTAGAGGCTTTGACTCCCCTGGGGACTGGTGTATTGATAGAGATGGCTAGGGTATATCCTATGCTTTTAGGAAGCCTGATGGTCCTTGTTTGAAAACAGTGATCACACCGTGATTTTGAAAAGCGCGATGGGACTTATACTATAGAAGAGACCCATGAAGTGGTTTATTTACAAAGAGGGTTGGGTCTTACACTCTAATAGAGGCCCATGATTGTTGAAATGAAGTTTGAAAGACTGAATCAAAACAAAACCCTAATTTCATTTTTTTAAAGATATTTTTCAAAGAAAAATCAATAAAAAATGTGTTATTTATCAAATGAAATCATTAATCATGTTATAAACAATGATTAAGGTTTAAGAAAAAGACATTTTATCCACATGAAATTTAAAAATCATTTTGGTTTAAAAAAATCAAGAAAAGAAATTATTTTGAAACATTTAAAATAATTTAAAATATTATTTTTAAATATATTAAAAATATATCAAATAAAAATATCTTTGTGATTTTTTTGGGTGAATAAAATATTTAAATATGTGAGTGAAATTTGTGCAAAAATTCATTTTAAAATAATTGAAATTGATTTCAAAAAAATAATTATTTAAAAATAATATGAAAAAAATGTGAAAAATAGTGAAAATATGAAGAAAAAAAAATGTGGAAAGGACCAAAAAATGGCATGGGTGGGTGTTGAACCCACGCTCTAGCACACACTTAACACGCAGGCACAAACCACTGGGGTGGTGATACATCCGTGTATCAAACCACCCCCATAAACACATAAGGGTGCAAATGTCCTAGGCCTGGCCAGACAAAGGCGTCATGACCTGGTTCTTGCCCAAGGGAGGTCAGGTTTTAGTGGTTTTGCAAGAAGGCCATAACTTCTTCATTTCTCCCTGAAAATGGATGAAATAAAGATGGATCCTACCTAGAATTTCATGAGGAATCCAATAGTGGTCTTAGAATTTTCTAAAAGTTCCTGAATTTTAAAACCCGATAGTGGTTTCAAAATAGGCCATGGTTTGCAAGTTCTATGCTACATACGTATACAACCAACAATAATGCTCAATTATGGTTCAAATACAACAAATATGATATGTATGACATGTTCATGATCAATGTACATCAAAGCAAAGCATATTTAGACAAGTTCAAGTTTTGAGGAAACTTACCTCTTGAAGCGAATTGGGATCTTTAAAGATAGTTGTTACAGATATGTCTTGATGCTTTGAACACCTTCAATACACCTTATAGAAGCTAATTGGATGCTTGGAATCAAGGAGAAACCTCTGGATAAGAGTTTGGCCTATTCTTGCAAAATGAACCAAAGTGGTCAAAATGGAAACTCCCTTAATTGGTGTTACAGTTGAGGAACACTTGTTGGAACAGCTTAGGGATGATATTTGGAGAGTATTTAAAGTGTTGTTTGGCTTTGAAAGGGACTGAATCAAGACATGGCTTGAAAAATGCAGAAAAGTCAAAATATGAGGTTTTGTTGGTTGACTTTCTAATTTTGATGATTGGAGATGAAGGTGAGGGTTTGGACACCTCCAATGGATGATTTGTGATGTGTTTGGATGGTTATTTGAGTGGTTTAGCTTCTGGTTTTGAGAATTCTAAGTTATCTCTTGGGAACTTTGAAATATGAAGCAAAAGAGGGAGAATGAGAAAACAAGGTTTTAGTATTGTTTTGGTGTGTCTCAAATGATCAGAAATGACTCCTATTTATAAGAGAGCAAGTTTATTTTGAGAGGAATAATGTTGGATGAGGGATCACTTTATTATCCAATGGATTTTGTCATGTATCCTTTTCTTAAATGCCAAGGTACCAAAGTCTCCTCTTATCTTGACTTCAACCAAATTTGCAGGTTTGAACACTCATGTTTCTTGACTCATCTTGACTGGTTTCGCTTGATTCATGGCACCCCTATGTATTGCATTAATGCTTTAAAATAAAACTTAAGTTCTCACTTGTTCGTGATGGTTTTCACATGCTAAGAGATAAGTCCTTGACTCTTTGGCCTTATGGTTCAGATTCTTCATCATTTATGTTGATATTAGACAGAAATCCAATGATGCAAGTGTCCAAAATTGGCTTAAGAAATCGTGGGATGCAAGTTATGTGCCAATGTTGTCTTAAAAAATCAGTGTTTTATGTCATGTTGTGAGGCCCATAACTTCTTGCTTAAGTTGAATCAATGGAAGTTCTTATACTCTTTGAAAAGCTTGTATATCATACTTCAACTTTGATGTTTACATTTGGTCTTGATTCATCTTGGATCATAATGAAAAATGCCTCCAAATTTGGACAAAACATGAGGCAGATTCTGCCTAAAAAAAATTCTAAGTGTCAAAGTTTAAAATCTCATGAAACCCTAACTTTAATGCTTCATATCTCAAAATCTATGCATTTTTTGGGGGTACTTCTGCTTTGCAATCTTGTTGTATGTAAGAAGATCTATTATTTGAGCTTTGTATGGAAAAAATGGTTGCTTGGATCACAAGTTATGGCCTTGCAAAGTTGGGTAAAAACCATGTTCTTTTCATAACTTAGTGAAATTTTAAGTTTCTCAAGGTTGCCCTTTTTGCAAGTAACGTCACTTTTCTTGATTTTTCTTGATTGATCATGATCTAAATCACAAGTTAACATTGTTTTTGACTTAAAGAGGCCATGTTTGCCAAAAAAAATCCCAAAAGTCAAACTTGGTTTTGATCAAAGTTGACTTTTTGTATCAGTTGAATATTAAGCTTTGAGATCCTTTATGAAATCAAGTCCTTGGGCTAAATTGAACCTAATGGGTGGATTCCAAAGGTGTTTTTGAGTGTCTTGAATCATGTCTCAAGGTTTGAGATCATTCTTTGTTCAAAAGTAAAAGGTATGGTTGACTTTTTCTCAAAAACCCTAGTTTATGGTCCAGGTGAATTTGAATCCTTGTATTGCTTATGAATCAAGTTCTTTGAATCAATCCAATCTTGTGAATAGATCAATATGATGTATTTAAGGTCCTTAAAGCATATCTTGAAGTTTTAGATCATGCTTTGCTCCAAAAGTCAACTTAAGGACTAAATTAGGTCAAAACTCTAATTCCTGATTTTTGATAGATGCATCCCCTGAGGCTATTTTGAACTTATGAATGGGCTCATGAGGTTCTTTTGAGCTTCTTGAATCATATATTGAAATATTGGCTCATGCCCAGATGAAAATTTCTCTCTGGAGGCCTTGGTCGACCAAAACCCTAATTTGGTGACACTGATGATCTTGAGACTTGATCAACTTGAAATGTTGCAATCTTTTGTCATACCCCAAATTTTACCCTTAGATTCTCTGATCTTTTGCATATTATTTTAGGTCGATCATCTCGCATAATACCCAATTTATCAGTTGGAATGAACTTGTTGAATTTACAGCCGAATCGGTCAAATTAAAAGCGAGCCTGGAAACGACAGTGATATTAATCTATGTTTCGCGTAGTTTAACCTGGCGTGCTCATTTAAATTTTTCGACCACTTTTTGGCCGCATTTTAACCAATTTAAGTCATTTAACCGGGTAAACTTTATTTCAAAATTTGACCAAACGCTGTATTTTTCCAATACGTATACTTTGCACTGATTATTTTGGTATACTCATTTTTTTAGCACTTCGATACCGGTCAAATTATTCATTTTTTACCGTTTTTATTTCTAGTTTTAACTAATATTTTTTTTAATTAATCAAATTTTATTTAGTTTTTTATTTTAAATAATTAATACTTTTTTCCTATTTTATACTTCATTTTAATTTTAATTTTTTAATTTTGTACAAAGTAGATTTTGTCCATTTTTATAGTAATAGTATATTGTGTGCACCAAACTAGCTGCATAACAGCTTTCCCATGCAACGTATCACCTATTCTTTTCTTTCCTTTCCTGCTTTTTCTTATTTGTCAATTCAAAAGGGAACAAAAGAATTGTTACTTGATATTTTCACCACAACCTCACGCATACAGTACATACACAGATGACTTTTTTCTCATTTTTAATTGCAAGGAATACACCCTCTCATGTCTCTCTCTTTCACTTGTAACTACTTTCAAATCACACTTGAGACTATCTTTTTTTCTCTGGCACATTGAAAAATAAAGAAAAAGCAAAAACATCACCTCATATATACACATACTTTTCCTCATTTCAAATTAAAGCCATATACTAAAAAAAGAAATTATTCAGCATTGCTATAACGCATGGCACCACGTTTATCCCCGTTCATTTCTAAATATAAAAAACCTTCACTTCACATATCACCATCTTCCATAACCTTAAACACTCACGGCGTCTTCTTCGCAAAACCAACTTCCCCACAAGTTTCTTCCCTTAACACACCATAACCACAAAAAACCTCTCAACCACACTCACACAAACCGCAGCCGCACGAGACGGAGGAAGTTACACGTGAGAAGAAACAAGTCGCCGAGGAAAAACGCAAGAACGTCGTCGAAACGCCACAACCGCTGTCGAATCCGCAAAAGCTATCTTGCAGAGACAACCGAATCCACTTTAGTTTTAATAGGTAGCCAATCTCGTTTGTACTTTGCTAGATTCATGCCATGGTTTCTTTTATTTATTTTTGATTTTTTTTATTCATTATCATTGACTGTTATTGTTGTTTCATGAGAGATAAGATGTGTTTTGTTTCATACTGTTTTTACTTTGGCTTGCCTTTTAAAAAAAATCATTTACTCAAGGTATAGAAATCGACATGAACACTACTTAATTCCGTTTTCTAAACCACACGGTTGCTACGTTCAGTATTTATGTAAGCAACACCATTTATATGTGTGTTATATAATGCATGTTGATAGTTATAAAATGAAAATATTAGTAGGCATGCCGTTATAGTTGTGAGTGTTAGCATGTACATATAACTTTTTGAAAATAGTGTTTGAATGTGTAGTGATTAAAATCAATATGTATGCATGTTGCTTTTGTTTTGAGATCACATTATGAGAATTTGTCTCTTTTTAAGTTTGATATTTTAAGATAAAAAAAATCTTGATTTTATGTTTCTTTGATTATTTGTCTTTAACTAATTTTAGTTTTAATTTATAATATTAAAAATACCAAAAAAATATATTTTAATCTCATGTTTTTTAATATTTTCATTTTTTTAGTTTAATTAGTCATTTATAATATTTGAAAAAATGTAAAACTTTTGTTTTGATTATTTAAGTTTTTAATTTGAATAATACTTTTAAAATGATGACAAAAAAATATGTTATAATTATTAATTATTTTAAATATTTTTATTTAATATTGATTAATTAAATTATTAATTAATTTTATTAAATATTTGTATTTAATTTGATTAATAATTCTTTTGTTGTTCGATTCTATTTCATGACTTGCTTGCTCTCCTATTTTGGGTTTGTTCCTCGATTGATTTGTGATGTTTTGCCGTGAATGTATGTTTATTTCGTGATGCTTTGTCACGTCTCTTTGCCATCTTATGCTACACGATGCTTTGTTGTGACTGTCTGTCTATTCTATGTCTTGATCATTTCTCACGATGATTTGCCGCATATCTTTGTCTGACCATACATGATGTTCTTGTCGTGTACAGTGTCTGTGTCTTGTCTGCTTGCCATTTACATGATGTTCTTCCATGTATCTGTTGCTGTCTTTGATCCTTGTTGACCTAATACAAGGGGAGGGATTGTATGTTGACTTATTGTCATTGTGCATGTCCTTTGTTTGTTTGTCTTTGTTGTTGTTCTTGGTTCTTAGAACCTGACAACCCATGGTCACGAACTACGGACGCTCTGATTTCTCAAAGTACCTTTTGAGAATACGTAGGCATAGGTTTGCGAGATCCTAGCAAGCCACTTTTCTTTTTTCAACCTTTTCTTTTACACCTTTGTTTACCCTTATTGAGGGGAACTAGAATGCTCTGATTTCATTCCCGCCAGGATACGTAGGCACGAGATGCGATGTCTTGGCGAGCATACTTAGTATATATACCCTTAGGCCTTTACCTTAGCACACTTCCCTTAGCAAGCAAACTTTAGCATAACAGAAATACTGACAAGAGGTTCCTGTAGAGTATTACATATGCTTAGGTTGCTAACACCTTCCCTAGGTATAACCAACCCCCGAACCTTAGATCTCTTGCATTGTTTTTACATTGCAATTAGGGTTTCCGATCTTTTCCCTTTCCTTTGGATAAATCAAAGTTCGGTGGTGAATTTCATGATTTGTGATTCAAGTTAATTAAGAGCTTGATATTTGATTCTCACTGCAACACTTGTGCTTGATTCTTGGTGAAGGAAACCTCTTGATCCTTCATGGATGTTTGAGAGTCTTGACAAGTTGAAGATCATGTCAATTCTTGATTGAGCATTTGCCTGAATGCTCTGAGAGGGCTTGAAACCCTAATTCTTGACTAGAGTGAACACTTAACAATCTTTGAGAGGATTGGTGAGGTATGAAAGTACATCCATATTGTGGTGATGATTTGCACAATGATGTGAAATCTTATGGTCAAAATTTGGGGTATGACAGATGTCCCTATTTATTCTTCTTGGATCTAAAGGTGTGAATGACGAAGATATTCAGACGTTCATGGTAAAAGAGGATTAAATATCAGAATACCCGAAGTTTTGATTGTGGATGTGAATGGTAGCTATTTTTGCTCATCCATCTTCTTTTACTAAGTAATGTTACTTACAAAAGGGTGAAACTTCCCCTCGATCCTGGTCTTCATCCACGAAACTGGTCTTAGTTTCCTTGAAATAAACCTCCCCTCGATCCTGGTCTAGAGCCATGGAACTGGTCTCAGTTTTCTTGAAATAAACCTCCCCTCAATCCTGGTCTTTAGCCATGGAACTGGTCTCAGTTTCTTCTTGTCGGGTTCTTCTCTTGACAAGGAATGTTATTTATGATATAATTTGATTTTGAGGTGCTGATGACTTCCTTGAAAGTAGGACAAACTTCTCGGGGAGAGACTTCCATTTGTCGACTTATCGGGAATTTATGGGGCAAAAATAGATTTCTTTGTTTGCCAATTGGTAGAGATTTCTTGGAGGATGTGATGTCCATATTGCCAAGAGTCTTTTGTTGAGAAGCTTCCGCATGGGATTTTCTTTTATCCGGGAAAGCAAAATATTTTCAATGGCGAAGAGTGAAGTTCCAAAGGTGCATAACCAAATACCTTCTTGCCTTTCAAAGGTTCAAGTTATCAAAGTGGCCGAGGACCGATTTCAATCCAGGAATAAACTGGAGAGAGATTGTTTAGACGATACATTTCTTGATGAGTAAAGAACTCAAACCGGGATTTTATCCTATCCGAGTGTGGAAAGGAAAACTGACAACTCTAATGGAGAGAGAACATTTATCACGTGGGGATAAACGTGACCAAAGTGATTGAAATATGATATGCAATATGAATATGAATATGAATCAATTATGCATGATGTATGTATGAAATGCTTATGCTGACAAAACAGGCATGACATAAGGACTGGTGATGAGTACAACTGGATACTCGGCCACTATGGGGGGATAAAAGGTATAGTTGATCTGTTGAAGGAACAAATTCATGCTGTTGAAATTTTCATATTCTCGGTATTAACAAAATACGGCTCATGGGGAGTGATAGGTGGGATACTCCATCTTATCAATCTGAAGTAATTGATCATCCACTCATGACATGCTTATCACAAGGAATATTTTGATTCTGTATTTTGAAGTTTGATTGCTTTCAGAGAAGTTGTTGATGTTCCTCTCGTTGTTCATTAATCAAAAGGAAATTGCCATCTTTATTTTAAAAGTAGAAGTAAATTTAGAATTTTCGTTTTGAAAACAAAAATAAATTCATTTTTTTTGTTTCAAGAATGTTAATAATATTAAAATGTCATTTTGCAAAGCAAAATAAATGAGAATTACAAACAAAAGGGTACAGGGGCTCAAATTTTTATTGATAGAATGGTAATCAGCCTAATGTGTGATTCCATGGAGCATTAAAAAGTTTAGAAAATGGTAATTTAAAGGAAAAAGGGTTACATTGAAACATAATGACCACTATCCTTTTACCAGCTTTGAATTCTGAGTATCCTTGAGATTCTGCTGTGGGTTACTTCTGATTGAGGATTTCTTGATAGATGACGTTATTTCTGATGACCTAATCTTAGTCGGATGCAGTTACTTGCCATAAATCCCTATCTTTTGCCTAGATTGCCTTTTTAGGTTTTTGATCCATCGGAATAATTATTGTTTATGTCTCTAATTTTTGCCTAGACCGCCCTTTCGGGTTTTCAGCCCAACGAGACGTTAATTATTTATTTATTTATTTATTTTTAGGCGAAGTATTTCTTGACTGCATCAACATTTGTGGGGTAGGTAAATTCTTCTCCATCCATGGTTGCGAGTCTTAAGGCACCGCCTAAAAAGGCTTTCTTAACAACATAGGGGCCATCGTAATTTAGAGTCCATTTGCCCCTGGAATCAGTGAGAAATGATTGGATCTTTTTGAGCACGAGGTCGCCTTTTTCAGAATACCTGAGGTCTGACCTTTTTGTCAAAAGCTTTATTCATTCTTTGTTGATATAACTGACCATGGCATAAAGCTGTCATTCCCTTTTCTTTGATTAGGTTCAGTTCATCGTATCTGTTTTGACACCATTCAGCTTCTGTTAGCTTGGGTTCCATCAAGATTCTTATTGATGGTATCTCTACTTCTATGGGGAGCACTTCTTCCATGCCATATACTAGAGAGAAAGGGGTTTCCCCTGTTGAAGTGCGGACGGATGTGCAATAACCGTGAAGAGCAAATGGTAGCATCTCATGCCAATCCTTGTAGGTTACAACCATTTTCTGAATGATCTTCTTGATATTTTTGTTAGATGCTTATACCGCTCCATTCATTTTAGGTCGGTATGGAGATGAGTTATGGTGTTCAATTTTGAATTCAACACATAATTCTTCCATCATCTTGTTATTCAGGTTAGATCCATTATCAGTAATGATCTGGCTTGGAACACCATAACGGCAGATGAGATTGTTTTTGATAAATCGGACCACCACTTGTCTGGTCACATTGGTGTATGATGATGCTTCGACCCATTTGGTGAAGTAATCAACGGCTACCAGGATGAACCGATGTCCGTTTAAAGCTCTGGGTTCAATCATGCCAATCATGTTAATTCCCCATATAAAAAAGGCCATGGAGAAAAGAGAATTTTGAGATGCGTTGGCGGTACATGAATTTTGTCGACGTATATCTGACACTTGTGACACTTCCTCATGTACTTGTAACAGTTAGATTCCATCGTCAGCCAATAATATCCTGCTCTTATAATTTTTCTTGCCATTATATGCCCATTGGCATGAATGCCAAATAAGCCTTCATAAATCTCTTTCATTAGCATGTTTGCTTCGTGTCTGTCCACGCATCTGAGCAAAACCATGTCAAAGTTTCTTTTGTAGAGCACATCATTGTTTAGGAATAAGTTACCAGCCAGTCTTCTGAGAGTTTTCCTATCTTTTCTAGATGCCCTAGGCGGGTATTCCTGTCTTTGAAGGAAGCATTTGATATCATGATACCATGGTTTGTCATTAATGACCGCTTCCGCTGCAAATATGTAAGCGGGCCTATCAAGGCGCATTATGTCAATCTTGGGTACGTCATTCCATCGATTCACACTAATCATGGAGGATAAGGTAGCTAGTGCATCAGCTATGTGGTTTTCTTCACGAGGGATGTGATGAAAATCAATCTGGTTGAAGAAGGGTAACAACCTTTTTGCATAGTCTTCGTAAGGAATTAATCCCAATTGATATGTGTTTCACTCTCCTTTGATCTGATTTATAATCAGGGCTGAGTCTCCATACACATCCAAATTCTTTATCCTTAAGTCGATAGCTTCTTCGAGACCCATGATGCAAGCTTCATAAACAACCTCATTGTTTGTACACTTGAATTCCAATCTAGTGGTGAAAGGAATATGGGTACCATGAGGTGTAACAATGATTACCCTAATTCCATTTCCATAAGCGTTGACAGCTCCGTCAAATATTAATCCCCATTGGGATCCTGGCTCTGGTCCTTCATCTGGTAGCGGTTCATCGTAATCTTTCATTTTTAGGTACATGACATCCTCCACTACAACAGATAAGACCTTATACAACGCTTTTTTTGCCCTTAGACAGCGCTTTTAAGCGCTGTCTAAACCTGCGCTGCTATAGGTTTAGACAGCGCTTTGGGTAATACCAAAAGCGCTGTCTAAAGGGGGGTATATTTAATGAAAAGCACTGTCTATGGTACCTTTAGACAGCGCTTTTTGACATTATAAGGTATACCTTAGACAGCACTTTCAGCAAAAGCGCTGCCTAAGCCCTACCTTTTTTGACATTTTTTTGGTATACCTTAGACAACGCTTTCAGCAAAAGCGCTGTCTAAGCCCTACCTTTTTTGACATTTTTTGGTATACCTTAGACAGCGCTTTCACCAAAAGCGCTGTCTAAGGTCAACCTTTTTGAACTTTTTTAGGTATACCTTAGACAGCGCTTTTGGTAAAAGCGTTGTCTAAGGTGGACCTTAGAAAGCGCTTTTGTCAAAAGCGCTTTCTAATCCCCACCTTAGACAGTGCTTTCACCAAAAGCGCTGTCTAAGGTATACGAAAAATTTTATATAAATTTTTTTAAACCACAATTTTTACCAGGTTTTTTCAACCAGAATTTGACCTGTTTTTCAACCAGCAATTTTTTTCAGAAAAATACCACAATTTGGAGATTCAAATCAATCCAATTTATCCTATTTAAATGTACCAATTTACACCAAAATTATATATCCAAAACAATTGGCAATTCAAACCAATATATATATTTAAAATTACAAACCAAAATTATATATACACCTATTTATAATTACAAATCATTACATTTTTTCTACAAATGCACATATTACTTATACTAGTACTTTTGCATCCAACCAAAGCATTGCTTCAAATCTACATTATAGGTCCTGAAAACACAAAGATTGTAATTCAATTAAAAGAATACATAAACAAAGTTACACATATTTAAATTCTCATCAATTAAAGTAAGAGTACAATATTATACCTTGTAAAATTTCGAGCTCCATAATGTATTGACACCAATCCTCTTTAATTTCATCCAATTGAGAAATTGAGTAATGAGCACACTTGCATTCTTCAAAGTACTACATAATAATATAACATAGTTTGATTTAGTTTTAACTATTTCATTAGACATGAGAGATATGTGTTAATATTAAAATAACTCATAAGTTAGAAATACATACATCGGATGGAATCTCTATTCGATCCAACAAAAGAGTGTCTCTCATAAACCTCAACATGAAATATCCGCAATCTATTTGATTGCGTTGCTGAGGACACTACAAATGAAAAGAAAATATGGATAAATCCTAAGTTTTATCAAGTAGCATCACTAATATAATAAAACCTGTGATAATTAATATACCTTCACATAATTCCATGTAATAATGGGGTTGACTCTCCGCTGTGATAGATGGCTATCTCGTAGTGCTAGGAAAGCTTGTATAGCGCTAATAAAATATAAGTGAATATTTAGAACAATTCACATAAATAAATAAACAAACAAATAAATATACACATTCATATTTAGAACAATCTCACTTACGTGTCAATACACTTCTTCAAATCCGGGTATGTTGTCCAATCATTTCCTAACGAATCCAGATAATACACCATTGCTCTGCTAGGATTAATTGCGACCAACAACCAATATCCACTGTAAGATTAAACAAGTGTTAGATGGAAACTTTCTACACGATGTCAAAATACAAAAAAACTATAATAGATGAATTTAGAATGAAAATCTAACCCAGTATTAAACGGTAAAAAGAACAACTTTTCCGTTTCTTGGTTGTCCATAAAGACGTCGCGTATATACGCCAGGACCTCATCTGGTCTATTGATTATTAAGGTTAAGTTGACAGACGCGGGGCATAGGAATGCAAATCTTTGCTGCAATCCGTGTGGGCGCATAACTCTGTCATACAGAAACCTTAAATAAAAACATCATTAACATTAGACTATTCATTTGAAACATAAAGTAAATAAGTTGTTCAATTAATATACCAAAGTAGATCGGATATATACCTCACGTATGTATTGACAACAGTGGCGCCCAATTCTCCATGATTGAAAACTTGCTCGAAGTCTTCATTACCAATATTTTGGTCATGTTCAAAGCCATAGATACCTTTCTCCATATGTATAAGACGAACACCTCCGGTCAGAATATCTGTCACTTGTAGATACGTCTGGAGGCACGACCTAAACTTGGAGATAGGTTGTTTTCTACCCCTGCTCTTCTTAGCACCAACATTTTTTTGCGTTGAAATGTTGCTAATCTCTTTACCAGGCAGCTATATATCATATAATTTGTTAGATGAAGTATAAGATATCCAATTTAACATTTTCTATGCATAAATATCATATAATTGTGATGTACCTGTTTTTTTTAAACAACGGACTCGGTATGCTCCGGAATCCGCTTATCCTTTGTTTTGGATCTTGTTGGAGTCTAAATAACATTACCATGTAAAAAAAGAAAATAAAATGCTCGTAAAATCTTTGAATCTACACATTAAGGTTAACAAAGGTTTATAACGGTTTTAAGCATACCTCATATCCTACGAGTATGAGGTTTGACGGCCATGCAACATACGATCCTATAGCAGCTCGCACCAATGTTACATCCGAATCATCGTCAGGATAGGGTAATGGTGCTTCCTCCTCTATAGCAATATCAACTGATACTTTCATACTTCCAGTAGGGAGGGATTTATTTTGAAGTAATTGTACCCCATTGTTATACACTTTTACCTTTGCAACCTTCCGATAAGTTGGTGAAGATAAGAAGAGCTGACATTGGGAAACGCCCTAAAACCAAAAATAAATATGCCATTGTTAATGTGTATATATGTCATTTAAATAATTTAAGCTACTAATTTAATTTCATAAATATATATATAATTACCTCTGGAATAATCGGATGAAAGCTGCAGTTGATACTATCTTTCTCCGATCCATCTCTAAAACCTGAAGCGTTATCCCTTTCTTTTTCCTTTCGTAATTCCCAAACCTAAGCTTCTAGTGCTTCCAATTTAGCTTGAAGTTCTGAATTACTAGCAGCCTTTCCCTTTTTAATATTCAAGGAGGTCGGGGTGATCCCAAATGCCTTACCCCTCACCCGACCAGAATACTCAGGGACATCTAATGCCCGACTAAGTATACTCCTGGTATCATCTGGAGATACAGACTGAGATAACGCCTCCTAAAAATCAGATGAATATCGAATATTTGTCAAATATTTGTTAATAAAGTTTTGATTTAATTAAAGAAATATTGTTATACTTACACATTTCTCAAATACTTGTAGAACCTCTTCTGCAACAACTCCAGAATTGCCCACACGGCCTTCCTTCCACAAGACATGTGCAGGAAGAGATGTTTTAGAGCTATTCGCCTTTTGTAACTACATATAAAGCCAAATAATATGATCAAATATAACTCATGATGAACAATTATTATATCATTGCAATATATTGATATTTACCAAAGATTGCTCCAAACGTCCATATCCAACACGTCCTTTCCTGTATTTATACTTGGGAGCTGATGCTCTTTCCTGATTAATTGCACTTAATCGCTTAAATTCTGGGGTTTTTCGTTTGGATTTAAACGTTACCCATTCTTGTGGTGAAATCAAACTTGCATATTTAGATGGATACTCTCCATCAACAAAGTTATCGTCAGCATCCCTAAGATAGGTGCGGTTTAAATATGTCCTAAACCCTCTTAGGAGCTTCCCTGCCAATCTCATCAAAAAAGCTTTTCTTTCTTCCTCGACGTTGAAGCACCTCTAAAAAAACCATACACATTGGTTAGTACAAATAATTTGAAGGACATAATTAGTTGGCATAATTAAAGACATAATTATGGTACCTTTATCTCATTCCAAATTTTTTCTTTGGTTTCCTTCAACTGTTTGGTTCTCCAATCATCACAAGTAATAGGAACCGCATTCCTTGCAAGTGCACCAATGAAACTTGTCAAAGTATGACCGTTAGGCTCAATAAGTGTATTGGAAGCGCTCCAATGCACATTATAAGTGATGCCTTGATCTCTCGCACGGATCACTCTCTTCATAATGGTTATTCCTCTTCTAATCTCTTCTTCCATAGATCTGTTACTTCCAACCTGAATATCGGGATCATCATCATGTGGGTGATCATTGTTAGTAGCCATCTAACCTATAATAAATAAATCAAGGATATCAAATATAATATATAACAAATATAATAAAGAAATCAAGGATATCAAATATAACTAATATGACATAATATATAACAAATATAATAAAGAAATCAAGGATATCAAATATAATATATAACAAATATAATATGACATAATATATAAAAAATGTAATAAAAAAATCAAGGATATCAAATATAACAAATATGACATAATATATAACAAATATAATAAAGAAATCAAGTATATAACAAATTTTAATAAAGAAATCAAGTATATAACAAATCAAGTATACTTGGAGTTAGCTCACTAAAACTAACCTAAACTAGCATGTTAACAATTCAAATTCCAACAACAGTCCAACTAATTTCGACCTAAACAATAACTTCATTAACAAAACTCATCAAACATACTCATCAAACATACACATTCACTACAAAACTTCATTAACAAAACTTCATTAACAAAACTCATTAACAAACTCATCAAACATACTCATCAAACATACACATTCACTACAAAACTTCATTAACAAAACTTCATTAACAAAACTCATTAACAAACTCATCAAACATACTCATTCACTACAAAACTTCATTAACAAAACTTCAAACATACTCATTCACTACAAAACTTCATTAATAAAACAGTCCAACATAACTTCATTAACAAAACTCATCAAACATACTCATTCACTACAACATTGTAAAGCAACAAAACCCTATTCTTCACAACAACGACGTACCTTTACGACGGTAACAACGACAATGCAAGAACGAAATGTATCAGTTACAAAGAGCATAAACGAACGACGACAATGAGTTCGCAACGGACGGCAATACAACGACGACAACGGACGGACGACAATGCAACGACGGCAACAACGAACGACGGCACGGTGGAGGACGGTTGACGGTGAAGTTTGAGTTCGCAAGGGTTTTGAGCTCAGCTCAGTTCGCATGCAGGGGAGAAGAAAGAGCGGAAATATGAAAATGAATACTGAGCATTCAAATATTTTAATTTAATTAGACCTTAGACAGCGCTTTTCATAAAAGCGCTTTCTAAGGTGGACCTTAGACAGCGCTTTTAAAAGCGCTTTCTAAGGTTGGCCTTAGACAGCGCTTTTGATTTTATTTTTTTTTATTTTTAAGACCTTAGACAGCGCTTTTAAGGAAAGCGCTATCTAATATTTTCCTTTAAATTTTTTTTTAAAATTAATAAAACTTTAGAAAGCGCTTTTGACCAAAGCGCTGTCTAAGGTCTTATATTTTTTTTAACTTTATAAGACCTTAGAAAGCGCTTTTAACTAAAGCGTTGTCTAATATTTTCCATTAAATTTTTTTTTAAAATTTATAAGACCTTATAAAGCGCTTTTGACCAAAGCGCTGTCTAAGGTCTTATATTTTTTTGCGCTTTTATTTTTTTAAATGAATAGTTTCCTTGTTTTTAACTTATAGCAGCGCTTTTGTATTAAAGCGCTGTCTAAGGTGCGATGTTATAACTTACTTTTGTTGTAGTGCTCGTCTGGGAAGTCAATTTTGATTGATTCCTGATCGTCAATCGGTTGATGAGCCAGATAATCGGCTAAAACACTTCCTTTGACGGCTTTCTGAGCATGGTACTCGATGTCGTATTCTGATAACAACATTTGCCTACGAGAAATCCTTCCCGTTAAAGCAGGCTTTTCAAAGACATACTTGATCGGATCCATTTCGGAGATTAACCAAGTAGTGTGACAAATCATGTACTGGCGAAGACGTTTAGCTGCCCAAGCTAGAGCGCATCAAGTTTTCTCGAGCATAGTGTATTGAGTTTCACAGTCCGTGAACTTCTTGCTTAAGTAATAAATGGCAGACTCTTTTCTTTTTGTTTCGTCTTGTTGGCCAATCACACAGCCCATGGAATCTTCCAGGACTGTTAAGTAGATGATTAGTGGTCTTTCTTCCACTGGAGGAGACATAATAGGTGGATTCAACAGATATTCTTTTATGCTGTCGAAATCCTTTTGGTAATCTTCTGTCCATACACAGTTTTGGTTCTTTCTGAGTAGTTTGAAAATTGGCGCGCATGTCGCAGTCATAAGGAATATGAATCTCTAGATGTAATTCAGACATCCCAAAAATCCTCTTACTTGTTTTTCAGTCTTTGGAGCAGGCATTTCTTGAAAGACCTTAACCTTGTCGGGATCAACCTCAATTCCCAAAAGTTTTCCTGAACGAACACCGAATGTACACTTGTTGGGATTCAAGCGGAGTTTGTATTTTCTCAAACGCTGGAATAACTTTTGATAGGTGTTCCACATGTTCTTCTTCTGTTTTAGATATGGAAATCATGTCATCGACGTACACTTCAATTTCTTTGTGCATCATGTCGTGAAACAGAGTTGTCATAGCCATTTGATAAGTTGCTCCTGCGTTCTTTAGACCGAACGACATTGCTTTGTAACAAAAGGTGTCCCATGGGGTGACGAATGAAGTTTTCTCCATGTATTCTGGCGCCATTCTGATTTGATTATAGCCCGAGAATCCATCCATGAAGAAGAATACTTTGAATTTTGATGTGTTGTCAACTAGCATGTCAATGTGTGGTAGGGGAAGTCATCCTTTAGACTTCCTTTGTTTAAATCCCTGTAGTCTACACACATTCTGACTTTTCTGTCTTTCTTGGGAACTAGCACTATGTTGGCTAGCCATTGAGGATATTCTGAGGTGGCAAGGAAACCTGCGTCGATCTGTTTCTGCACTTTTTCCTTAATTTTGATGGCCATCTCTGGGTGAGTCCTTCTCAATTTTTGTTTGACCAGAGGACATTCTGGTTTCAGTGGTAAGTGATGTTCTACGATGTTGGTATCCAACCCTGGCATGTCTTGGTGGGACCATGCAAACACATCTGGAAATTCTTTGAGCAGTTTTATCAAGCCTTCTTTGACAGTTGGACTGAGTAGTGCTCCAATTTTAACTTCTTTTCTCTCCTCTTCTGAACCCAAATTGACCGTTTCCAATGGTTCTTTGAAGGTTGAATAGACTTTTCCTCATGTCTGAGTAGTTGAGAGATCTCATCCAGAATTTCTTTGTCCTCTTCTTCTTCGGCTTCAAATATCGGGAACTCAAAGTTGGGAGAAGGCATTGGATCGTATGTTTCAATGGGGTTTAAAACAAGTAATATGTATAACGTGATGATTCCTTTTTAGAAAATACGGAAAGAATGCAAAAGTGTGTGCAGTGTATTTTGAAAAGTGCTTATTTTTATTTTATTTTGGGTTGTTTTTTAGGATTACCATTTCCTGGAAAAGCGAAAAGTGACAATAGCAATAAATGCAGGGATTCAGAATGACATTCTTTATTTATTATTTGTCGATTCTTGAAACACAAACCCTATAAAACAAAACTCTTTTGCTCTGGGCGAAGCGAAGAGGGACATTTACAGAAAAGCAAGCCCTATAAAACATCATTTTCACCCGGGCAAAGTGAAAGGTTAAAACAAAGATGAGGCAATTACTTTGATTTATGAACGATATTCGGGACATCGACCGCGACCCAATTGCGACGAACTCCTCTGTGGATCACAAAGTTCAGTATTTTTCTCCCAGGATTATCTTCAGTAATGACACTGATTTCTGGCGGAGTTGGATCACTAGAGTCTTCTTCCCATGCAGCGTTATCATAAGAGGACTCTTCTATTATATCTTTAACATTATTTTCATTTTCGAGAGAATCTCCCTATCCCGTTGGCTTGATGTCTTCATATCTGATGCAAGAGCTTTTGGGAGCAGTGTACTTCACTAGAAAGTTGTACTTGCCGCTTGGCTGCCCCAAGGTATCCCAAGTTTCTGAGGGGATAGATGAGTCATCTTCTTCAATGACATTGACCTCAGGAAATGCAAAGTCAATAAATTCTTGTCCTGCGATCCTTGTAACTTTATCAACATGATGTTTTACATTTTGAAAATTTTCCTAGAAAGGTTTCCACGACTCTGGGAGAACAAGTGGATTTTTCTCAAGGTCATTCAGTAGATATGGATTCTCTGGCTGAGTCTTTTGCCCTGAATCTTCCATGTAAGTTTTCCAGATGGGTAAATCATCCATGAGATCATATGAGTTGTAATCAAAGTTGTCTTTCATCAGAGAATCTTCTTCCAATAAGTTAGGTGGAGCACGGCATCTCTCGGGATCGCAATATTCGTAGATCATTCTGATGTCTAATCTTGGTATATATTTGAGACTTTAATTCGGAGAGAAAAATGGCATGTATGTTTCTTCCTGAGATATATATCCTTCATCATTGAAATAGGATTTCCACTCTTCATTTGTATCAGAAGAGTTATTATCCTCGATGGTATGGACTTCTTGAGGAATCGGGTGGAGGAAGCCTCCACTGTGGAAGAAATCTTGAATGGGATGAAAGTTTTCATCCTTTTATGTAGTCTTGGTAAATGTTGGAGAAAATCGAGACCTTTTCTTGTCTTGTTATAAACAGGAATCACAACTTGCCCCCATCCTTTTATATCATTTCTCCCCATTATTTGGAGAGCATCTTTGTACGAGGAAATCGACGTTCCTTTTTCATGATGATTCTCATTGCTCACAAGGAGTGCTTGAAATTGAGTTCCAACGACTTCTTCTAGCTCTAAATACGAGAATGATGATAGGTTGCTCACGATTAAAGCTTGTTCTTCGTATACTGTGGCCAACTTGTCATTTTTTTACAAACTTCAGCTTTTCGTGAAGTGTCAAAGTGACTGCCCCTGCTTCATGTATCCAAGGTCGTCCCAATAAACAGTTGTATGCTACTCGGATGTCCATGACTTGGAAAGTGTGGGGACCAATGGTTATGGGAAGGTTGACTTCGCCAATAACTGTCTTTCTGGATCGTTCAAAAGCTTTGACTATGATCTCACTGCCTCTCATCGAAGTACCTTGAAAAGATAGTCGTAACAATGTTGACTTGGCATGACGTTCAAGGATGAACCTATGTCTACCAGTACGCTGGCTAAAGCATCGTCCTGTCAATTAACTGTGATATTGAGTGCCATGTTATGATTCTTGCCTTCCTCTGGAAGTTCTTCATCACTGAAACCCAAATTATTGCAGGAAGTGATGTTGGAAATAATGTTGTTAAACTGACCTGCTGTTACATCTTGTTCTACAGAGGCTTGTTCCAAGACTTTCTATAGAGCTTCTCTGTGAGCTTCTGAACTGAGCAGGAGAGATAACACGGATATCCGAGAAGGAGTTTGTAATAGTTGATCCACAATGTTGTATTCACTTCTCTGAATAAGTTTTAACATTCCATCGCTATTTTTCACAGGCTCTGTGATACTGGATTGACCAATTTGTTGGTTAGGAACTTCAGTTTGAGGTTCCTTTTCTTTTGCGGGTTCTCCAACTCCTCTGTTGAAGATTCGGCTACTTCAGGCGGCTTGACTGATATCAGCAATGTTGACAACGGATGGCAGTGGGACTTCTTTTCCATCTTCTATTATGGTTGCACTGTACTTGTACGAAATAACTTTCTTTAACTCGTATGGCATTGGGCCTGGCAGGTAGATGATCAAAGGGGTTATATGGGTATTTCGAATGTCAAAAGTAACCTCAATTGGTTCTAACTCTGGACTGTTGGAGATTTTTCCATTGTCGAAAGGGATCTCCAAGCGCTTTGGTTCATCGAGCAGAGGCATTATGGTGAAAACATCCTCGTTAATTCCATAATTAACAAGCTTTCTTTCATTGAAAACCGTGATGGTTCTTTTGTCCAACAACTCTTGAATCTCATTTTGGACAAAGAGGCAATCATGTCGACTTTTGCGATATTTTCTGCAAGAGGAATGATCGTGGTGATTCGGACCAAAATAATCAAGTCTGCACAGGCATTTGTGAAATTTGACCAATGATGTTTCAATGTTTTTAATGTCGTAAACTGCGTCCTGCCCTGGGAAACCTTGCACCATATTGATGAACTGAGAATTTAGGCACAGTTGGGTTTCCCCTTGATCCACTTGATTCTGGAGAGTTGCTCGCACGGTGTAGCACCCTTGGCTATTCTCTGAACATATTCGACAATGTTCATAATTGTGAGGTGGCACCCGGTCGTACCCGCTTTGTATGCAGTGCAACTTTACCAAATATGTTTCCAGCAAGCGGATGTCACAGCTTTGGTCCAACAGATGTTGAAGAGTCCTTTGTACAAGTGTGCAACCTTGATCGCTTTCAGAGCAATATTTTCAATCCTAATAATTATGGGCTGACAGATAATCGAGCCTGACTTGTTTGGCATGTAATTCTACCAAGCTGGTATTCATGTTGATCTGGTGATTATTCCTTCCATGGTAGTCTTGGACCCATCCTAGATCCATTTAATGCTGAAGGGCTTCTTGTACTAAAGAACATCCTTGATTATCTTTTAAGCAAATCGGGCAAGCGTTGTAGTCATGCAGCGGCAAATTATGATATTGACTTTGTCTTGAGCGCATTGCCACTAAATTGACATTCATTGTGCGGATGTCATGATTTTGAGCAATGTCTGGATGTTGATAGGCCATATTTATTCCACGAATCCGGTGATCTTGGATCCAGCCTAGATCCATCTGCTCTTGAAGAGCTGCTTGTATAATGATGCATCCTTGATTGTTCCTGGAACAAATGTCGCATTGATGATAGTTGTTAGATGGCACGTGGCCATACATGTTTTGCCTGCAATGCATTTTTACCAGATTTGTTCCTAATAGGCGCACATCATGAATTTGATAGCTGCTGCCGAGTTCTTCGTCTATCAAGTTTACTGAAGCTTTTCATGTTGTGGCAACGAGTTCGTTTGAACATTCGGATTCGTATCTTTGAAAGATAAAACTCCATTTTTGATGAGCCTTTGTACGTCAGATTTGAAGCTGAGGAATTTCTCAATGCTATGTCCCGGTCCTCCTTGATGATAAGGGCAAGATTGATCAGCTTTGAACCAATAAGGGGGATTGTCCGGCACTGTGAGAGGAGTTCTGGTTTGAACGTGCCCCTTGGCTAGCGATTGTGGGAATAGTTATGCATATAACATTGGTATGGGGTCAAACCCTGACGATCATGGAAAACGATTATTGTTATTGTATTGCGGGCGAGCCAGCTGAAGAGGTTGTTGCTGCCTTTGCTGATACAGTTGTTGATTTGGCTGCCTTTGAGCAACCTGTTGTTGATATGTCGGGATCGGCGTGAGACTGACAACAGGAGATATTGTTGCTACCTGTCGAGGTTGATACCTTCGCCTTTACTTACTCTGTGAGATATTACTGATATCTTGCTCTTTCTTCTTTTGGAAAGCACTCTCGTATCTTTTACTACTACTGGATGGTTCTGAGTCCTTAACCAATCGACCATCACGGACTGCTTCTTCAAGGCGTACCCCTTGTTTACCATCTCGGTAAAATCACTAGGTGCACTGACGACCATCCGGTCATAATAAAATGAGCTTAATGTTTTCAAGAAGATTTTCATGATTTCTTTCTCCTTGAGAGGAGGACAAATCTGGGCGGCGATTTCATGCCATCTTTAAACGTACTCCTTGAAGGTTTCTTTATCTTTTTGGGACATAGCTCTGAGTGGATCTCTGTCGGGTGCCATATCCAAACTGTACTTGTACTATAGAACAAAAGCTGCCCCAATTTCTCTGAAAGTACTGATCTTGGTACGGTTTAATCCCATGTACCATTTGAGCGCGGCACCGATTAAACTGTCTTGAAAGTAGTGGATCAGTAGTTGTTGGTTTTCTGTCTAGGTAGACATCTTTCGAGCATACATTACCAAGTGACTTTGAGGGCAAGAGTTGCCTTTGTACTTCTCAAAGTTGGGCACCTTAAACTTGTGCGGTATTTTGACGTTTGGGACCAAACAAAGGTCAGCGGCATCTTTGCCAAACAAGTCCTGTCCGAGAATGGCATGCAGTTCTTTCTGCATTTCCAAGAACCGTTCTTGGAACTCATTCATTCTTTCGTAAACTTCCTCATCTTTTCTAGGGGTGGCATGAAAGATCTGTTCCTCTGGGATAGTATGTATCACCGATTGTGGTATAGACATTACTGCGGTAACTCTCAGTGCTTCGGTGGCCTGAAGTTTGTAACCTTCAGGTACAAGAGTCTCTGTCGTAGCTCTTTCATCTTCGTTCACCTGAAGTTTGTAACCTTCAGGTCTGGAGGTTCTGGCTGCGGCCCCTAGGTCTTCAGTGACCGGTGGTATATATCTCTCAGGTATGAAATTGAAAGGCATGCCCCAGGGAAAACCTTTAGGCATGTTGTACTGCGGAAGATTGACGGGTATCTCCAACATTGGTGTAGACACAATTTCTGAGATTGCAGTCTTTTGAGGTAGTTGATCCTGAGCTGCTGCCAGGGATTCAATCATGTTGTTGAGTCTTTCCAGACTTTCCTTCAGAGTTTTAATCTTCTTTGATCGGGTCTTCTCAATCGTTGTCGGGTCGATGATCCTTTGCCATGTGAAAGGAGAGAGTAAATTCCTCTGTTCGTCCTGACTTTCTACAGCATGTTGTTATAGTATTTCAATCAGAGCATCTTTCTCCTTTAGTAACTCTTGAATCTTTGTGCACTCCAAGCTAACAATCTGATACTTGTTCTTCCAAGAGTTCTTTTCACTGAGTTTTGTTAAAAGCAAGCTGCAGTTTCTCTGTTTCACTCATGAAGTAGAGGATAAATTCTTTTAAGGGAAATACTTCCTGACGAGGGTAAGGCATTTTTAACTTGATGGCCTTGGTTTGTACCCATTGGAGATAAGGTTCTGCGGAGATGTAGTTTGGTTTTCCCAAAGATTCTCTCCCTTTCCTATGAACATGATGCCAGGCATGCACAATTTCTTCCTTAAGTACTATATCATTTTCTCCTTCCTTGAAGAAAAGACCTTCCAGATGAATGTTGTAAGGTATATCTTTCATCGGGTATCCAAGATGACGACGAGCAAAAATTGGGTGATAATTGATCTCTCCTTTAGTACCAATGAGGGGTACATTGGGGAAACTTCCATATTTGTCAATGATATTTATCCCGTCATAGACCTGATTGTACCAATCTATGTCAGAATGGGTAAGACACATAATCTTTTGCGACCATCGCATACCACTTTTGAGATCCCAAAAAGCAGCAGATTTGGGTAAGTGGGAAATAAACCATTTGTTAAGTAATGGTACACAACATGTAATCATCCCTCAGATGTACAAGTTCCTTAAATGCACTGAGTGGTAAGCATCTGCCCGCAAAGTTGGGACTGGGTTCCCAATTAAGAATATCTTGATAGCGTTGATGTCAACGAAATTGTCAATGTTAGGGAAAAGGAATAATCCATAAGTGAGTATAACAAAGTTATCCTCAAAAGCAACTATGTTTCCTATGCTGGCAAAGTATAGGGATTTTTCCAATAGGAACCTAGCTGGTAGACCTTGAATTCCTCCCTTGGTGGTCATGTGGGTTTTGATATCTGATATTTCCAAAGAGGTGACTCTTGCAATGACTTGATTTTTAGGAATTACTTCCAGTCCAGAGAATGGATCCTAGTCAGTGATGGGTAAATCGATCAGATGAGAGTACTCTTCCAAGGTTGGTGTGAGCTGATAATATGGAAATGTGAATCAGTGATACACTGGATCATAGAACTGAACCAATGTAGATAGGACTCCTTCCACCATGTTGACTTTCAAAAGAGACAAAAGTCCTCCGTACTTAGCTCTGAAAGTTTTTGGATTAGTAGTCAATCTTCCCAATCTCCTCAGGTCTTCAAGTTTTGGATTTCTGAAGTTGTACTTCTGAGTTTTTCTTCTACCAAAATCCATAACGCGGTTTCTGATATTTGCAACACCCCATTTTTTAGTTCTTTTGAAAAAAAAAATTTGAGAAAAGTTTTTTTTAATTTTTTTATGTATGCATGAATGCAGCAAACACAAATATATGAAAACATGGGTTTAAGGGTTTATCGTCACGAGCATGAAGTCACGAGTCTACCCATCCCAAAGGTATGTACTAGGGGTTCTTTTTTGTGTACCTGTAGAACGGGTTCTAACAAGGTTCCCAAAATCATTGACCCCTCTTAAGAATATTACCAGTAAACCGACTAACTCATGAGAGTTGTAATATCCCTAAAATGAATCTCATTCGAGTGTAGTATCGTGTATCAACTATTCTCAATAGTCGTCGTACTACGTCTTAAAAATGGCCAAGGTTAAGTGTTTACTAATCCTCAGTTTCATGGGTGCCCAGTGGAAAAAGTAATGTTTTCACGACTTGCTCGTTCAACATCAGTAATTCCAAAAGGGTACCTCTACTGATTTAGTGGACTTTCAAGTAAGCTTGGTCGGGATTCACTCCCTATAAGCCTTATTGAGTCTGCCACCTCCTATCTTAAAATATGCTCTCAAGTCCACTGAGGACTTTTTTACTCACCACATGTGTATTAATCACACTCCCAGATAACAATAATTTAAACAAATATGGCAGATAAGCGGATAGTAGGACGGAAAACAGTAAATGATATAAAAAATGAGCAAGCAAGTAAAACAACAAAAATATGCAATGCAAGGCTTAACCCTCCTAGAAAAAGATAAATGTCCCCAGCAGAGTCGCCTTTTTCCTGTAGCTCGGTTTTTGTGACGCGACCACTACTGCATTTAGTGTTACTTTCTTATTTCTATATTTATCCTATGAAGCTTAAAAGGAAGCGAAAGATATCACAAACTAACCCTGCGTGCAAATGTTTTCCTTAACAAATGCGAAGAGATCGGGGATCGGGGGTTGGTTATACAAAGGGAAGTTGTTAACACCTAGAGTATCTATAGTAATCTATAGGAACCTTTATTTGTATATGTTTCTACTGTTGAATTGCTTAGTTGCTTAAATCCATTTGCTGTTTGAATAGGGAAAGTTTCTCCTTTGTGAAAGTTGAGGAAATGTTTTTGTTGTTTTAGGGTTTTCTATTGTTTTTGGGAAGGTGCTAAACCTAAGACTTTTTATTAGTGCGCTCGCTAAGATTTCGCAATCTTATGCCTACGTATTCCCGTAAAAAGGCTTGGGGAAATCAGAGCATTCGTAGTTCCTTCTATTCTATGGGAGGAAAAATATTTGGTGTCTTGTTCAAAGCCCAAGACTGAAGCTAAAAGAGTATTTATGTCTTGTTCAAAGCCCAATATTGAAGCTAAAAGAGTGTTTGTGTCTTGTTTAAAGCCCAAGATTGAAGCTAAAGGAGTATTTGTGTCTTGTTCAAAGCCGAAGATTAAAGCTAAAAGAGTGACTGAGAGAGAATTTGTCATCTCTAAAGGGATATATCTCACATATTTATCACAACTATTGAAGAATTGATTTATAAGGGAAGTTGCTTTAACTGGGATGTGTGGAATCCAGCAATGTCGCAGCTTCCTTTATAGGAGAATTGAAATGTCATGAAGGAAGAAGCTTTAACTCAGTGTAGAGCAATGCCACTTTTTCCTTTATGAATCTTTTCATGCTAAGAGAGGGACATTGACTTGGATGTGTAGAATCCAGAGGTTTGCCACTTACATCACTTAGATGAAAGAGAACTTTAGCCATGATAAAGGAGGGACTCCAGCTTGGATTTTGAATCAACAAGTGTGCCACTTACATCAATTATCTGGAAAGGGTTTTAATTGTTTGTTTTGAAATGTGATGTATAGAGGAAGTATCCTCCTACAGAGAGGACTCATGGTTTCATCTGTGAGGATGATGGATTTTGTGTGCCTTGATCAAAGCCCAAGGTTGAAGCTAAAAAGTTGAAAACTGACTCAACTGGAGGAGTGTTATATCTGTCTTGTACAAAGCCCAAGATTGAGGCTGACTGGGAAAATCATTATATGAAGCCTAAGAGGAGGCTGACTCTTTCTGAGGATTTATTCAAATCCAGGAGAAGGTCTAAACTATTTTTAGGAATCAAAAGGGAAACTAACTCTTGCTGGGGATTAGGAAAGAGTTGAATTATTAAATTCCCCAAGGGTTTTGATTCATTTGGGGATTTGTTTATGGTAACCTAGTTCTGGCTGGGGATTTTAAAGTGAAAACCAAACCTTGTTGAGGATCAGAAGAGGCTTAAAGGATGATGTTGGATGCCTTAGAGGCTTTGAATCTTCTGGGGACTGCTGTATTGATAGAGATGGCTAGGGTCTATCCTATGCTTTTAGGAAGCTTGAGGGTCCTTGTATGAAGCCCAAGAGGAGGCTAGGGATTTGAGACTTTCCAAGTCTAAGAAGAGTTCAAGAAAGGGTTTCACTGGGAAATAATCCTTTCTTTGTTGAACTATTCCAGGTTTAAAGGGGTTAAAGAAGAGGTTTCACCGGGAAATAGTCATCTCTTTATTGAATTGTTTCATGGTTGATCAAATTGAAAAAAGCCCAAGAGGAGGCTGACTGTATTGGGAAGAAGAATTCCTTTGTACAGGGGGGACTAATTATTTGAGCTAAGTTATACTGATTGAAAAGATCCTATTGTTTGAACTAGTCTAAACTAAGGATGATTTAAATGCTAAGAAACACTTAACAAGATATATATATATATATATATATATATATATATATATATATATATATATATATATATATATATATATATATATATATATATATATAAACAATCATATAAACAAATAGGAATTGAATTGAGAAAAGTGATGGGTTTTATTCTCTAATAGAGGCCCAAGTGTATTGTGATTGATTAGATGTTTTCTTCAAGATAGGATTAGTGTGTTGAATAAATTGAAGAAAGTTTTGACCTTGAAGATGACTTGATCTCAAGTAAGAGAGAAACAAAGGTGTTGGGTCTTACGCTCTAAGTAGAGGCCCAGATGATCATTTGTATCTTGTACAAAGCCCAGGATGAATAAGGCTAAAAGATTTTCTATTCACAAAGAGAGGTGTTGGGACTTACACTCTATCTGAGGCCCAAGTGTTTATTTAAAACAAAGTTTATGTACAAAGGGATGAGACTTACACTCCTAACAGAGGCCCAAAGATTGTGATGAAAATAGTGATCGCACCGTGATTTAGAAAAGCGTGATGAGACTTATACTATAGCAGAGGCCAATGAAGTGGTTTATTTATAAAAAGGGTTGGGTCTTACACTCTAATAGAGGCTCATTAGTGTTGAAATGAAGTTTGAAAGATTGAATCAAAACAAAACCCTAATTACATTTTTTAAAGATATTTTTCAAAGAAAAATCAATAAAAAATGTGTTATTTATCAAATGAAATCATTAATCATGTTATAAACAATGACTAAGGTTTATGAAAAAGATATTTTATCCACATGAAATTTAAAAATCATTTTGGTTAAAAAAATCAAGAAAATAAATTATTTTAAAACATTTAAAACAATTTAAAATATTATTTTTAAATATATTAAAAATATATCAAATAAAAATATTTTTGTGATTTTTTTGGGTGAATAAAATATTTAAATATGTGAGTGACATTTGTGTAAAAATTCATTTTAAAATAATTAAAATTGATTTAAAAAAATAATTATTTAAAAATAATATGAAAAACAGTGAAAATACTAAAAATATGAAAAAATGTGAGAAGGACCAAATTATGGCATGGGTGGGTGTTGAACCCACGCCCTAGAACACACAAACACACTTAACACTCAGGCACATACCACTGAGGTGGTGATACATATGTGTATCAAACCACCCCCATAAACACATAAGGGTGCAAATGTCCTAGGCCTGGCCAGACAAAGGCGCCATGACCTGGTTCTTGCCTAAGGGATGCCAGGTTTTGGTGGTTTTGCAAGAAGGCCATAACTTCTTCATTTCTCCTTGAAAATGGGTGAAATAAGGATGGATCCTACCTAGAATTTCACGAGGAATCCAATGGTGGTCTTAGAGTTTTCTAAAAGTTCCTGCATTTTAAAACCCGATAGTGGGTTCAAAATAGGCCATGGTTTGCAAGTTCTATGCTACATACTTATATAGCCAACAATAATGCTTAATTATGTATGACATGTTCATGATCAATGTACATCAAAGCAAAGCATATTTAGACAAGTTCAAATTTTGAGGAAACTTACCTCTTGAAGCGAATTGGAATCCTTCAAGATAGTTGTTACAGATATGTCTTGATGCTTTGAACACCTTCAATACACCTTATAGAAGCTAATTGGATGCTTGGAATCAAGGAGAAACCTCTGGATCAGAGTTTGGCCTCTTCTTGCACAATGAACCAAAGTGGTCAAAATGGCAACTCCCTTAATTGGTGTTACAGTTGAGGAACACTTGTTGGAACAGCTTAGGGATGATATTAGAAGAGTATTTGAAGTGTTGTTTGGCTTTAAAATGGACTGAATCAAAACATGGCTTGAAAAATGGAGAAAAATCAAAATATGAGGTCTTGATGTTTGACTTTTTGATTTTGGTGATTGGAGATAAATGTGAGGGTTTGGACACCTCCAATGGATGATTTGTGATGTGTTTTGATGGTTAATTGAGTGGTTTAGCTTCTGGTTTTGAGAATTCCAAGTTGGCTCTTTGGAACTGTGAAACATGAAGCAAAAGAGGGAGAATGAGAAAATAAGGCTTTGGTATTGTTTTGGTGTGTCTCAAATGATCATAAATGACTCCTATTTATAGGAGAACAAGTTTGTTTTGGGAGGAATAATGATGGATGAGAGATCACTCTATTATCCAATGGATTTTGTCATGTAGCCTTTTCTTAAATGCCAAGGTACCAAAGTCTCCTCTTATCTTGACTTCAACCAAATTTTCAGGTTTGAACACTCATGTTTCTTGACTCATCTTGACTGGTTTGGCTTGGTTCATGTCACCTCTATGTATTGTATTAATGCTTGAAAACAAAACTTAAGTTCTCACTTGGCCATGATGGTTTTCACATGCTAAGAGATAAGTCTTTGACTATTTGGCCTTATGGTTCAAATTCCTCATCATTTATGTTGATATTAGATAGAAATCCAATGATGCAAGTGTCCAAAATTGGCTTAAGAAATCATGGAATGCAAGTTATGTGCCAATGTTGTCTTAAAAAATTAGTGTTTTATGTCATGTTGTGAGGCCTATAACTTCTTGCTCAAGTTGAATCAATGGAAGTTCTTATACTCTTTGAAAAGCTTGTATATCATACTTTAACTTTGATGTTTACATTTGGTCTTGATTCATCTTGGATCATAATGAAAAATGCCTCCAAAGTTGGACAAAACATGAGGCAGACTCTGCCTAAAAAAATTCTAAGTGTCAATATTAAAATCTCATGAAACCCTGACTTTAATGCTTCATATCTCAAAATCTATGCACTTTTTTGAGGTACTTCTGCTTTGCAATCTTGTTGTATGTAAGAAGATCTATCATTTGAGCTTTGTATGGAAAAAAATGGTTGCTTGGATCACAAGTTATGGCCTTGCAAAGTTGGGTAAAAACCATGTTCTTTTCATAACTTAGTGAAATTTTAAGTTTCTCAAGGTTACCCTTTTGCAAGTAACCTCTCTTTTCTTGATTTTTCTTGATTGATCATGATCCAAATCACAAGTTAACATTGTTCTTGACTTAAAGAGGCCATGTTTGCCAAAAAAATCCCAAAAGTCAAACTTGGTTTTGATCACAGTTGACTTTTTGTATCAGATGAATATTAAGCTTTATGATCCTATATGAAATGAAGTCCTTGGGCTAAATTGAACCTAATGGATGGATCCCAAGGTGTTTTTGAGTGTCTTGAATCATGTCCCAAGGTTTGAGATCATGCTTTGTTCAAAAGTCAAAGGTATGGTTGACTTTTTCTCAGAATCCCTACTTTATGGTCCAAGTGAATTTGAATCCTTGTATTGCTTATGAATCAAGTTCTTTGAATCAATCCAATCTTGTGAATAGATCAATATGATGTATTTAAGGCCCTTAAAGCATAACTTGAAGTTTTAGATCATGCCTTGCTCCAAAAGTCAACTTAGGGACTGAATTAGGTCAAAACCCTAATTCTTGATTTTTGATAGATGCATCCCCTGAGTATATTTTGAACTTATGAATGGGCTCATGAGGTTCTTTTGAGCTTCTTGAATTATATATTGAAGAATTGGCTCATGCCCATATGAAAATTCCTCTCTGGAGGCCTTAGTCGACCAAAACCCTAATTTGGTGACACTGATGATCTTGAGGTTTGATCAACTTGAAATGTTGCAATCTTGTGCTTGATTCTTGGTGAAGGAAACCTCTTGATCCTTCATGGATGTTTGAGAGGCTTGAAAATTTTAAGATCATGTCAATTCTTGATTGAGCATTTGCCTGAATGCTCTGAGAGGGCTTGAAACCCTAATTCTTAGCTAAAGTGAACACTCATCAATCTTTGAGAGGATTGGTGAGGTATGAAAGTACATCCATATTGTGGTGATAATTTGCACAATGATGTGAAATGTTATGTTCAAAATTTGGGGTATGACAATAATGCATCTTTATTGGCTACAGTAAAGGTGTGAAGGGGTACAAGGTGTGGGATCCATTTAAGAGGAAGGTTGTTATCAGTATAGATGTTATATTTAACAAGAAATCAATGTTTAAACATTCTGGTGTGACAGTTGTGCCAGATACTTATCGCTCCCGAGGATTTGCATCCATGGTACAAACGCGAAAGTGGCGCGGAAAACAGAGTCGCCAGCAATGTGTATTTATCCCAAGAAAGGGAAAGGAAACACTGCGTAAACCTGAAGGGAAGGGAAAGAGCAAGGTCTCATGACCAAGAGAAACGGGTAAGGGAGTCGGTTACGAGAGGGGAAGGTGTTAGCACCCCACACGTCCATCGTACTCGACGGGATCCACGCTTGTTGTCTCGATCAAAGGGTGTCGTCATCTGGAGCTCCACTGCTACTGGAAAGGAGAAGAAACGGGAACGGAAAAGAGCGAAGAAACTGGGGAGAAAATAAAAAAGAGGTGACTCGATAGGACGTCACTTGTCCTACACCTACATACTCCCTCGTGCAATGGGAAAGTCAGAGTCAACGTAGTTCGGACATGAACTAGGGGGGAGGTTGCTCGCCAAGACATCGTCGTCTTGTGCCTACGTATCCTCAATCGGACGAGAGAGAGGAAATCAGAGCAGTCGTAGTTCGACCTAACAAGGTCGGTTAGTGTTTTTTATGAGCGACGTTAGATTCGCGTCCGAAAGTTAGGGTCGATGCCTGTTTGCGACGAGACGGAAGTAACGTGCCCTTTTCTAAAAATGAGTTTGAGATTAACAATCCCGAAGGATGAAAAAGGTTTGAGTTTGTTTTGGTGTTTTTTAGACAGAAGTGGATTGAAGTTAATTCATAACTTGCATTGAACCGAAGTCTATGATGTAGGAACGAATGCTTAGCAAATCGTTCCAAGATGGAACGTCCACCAAACACTCTAGAAAAATGAGAGGAAACCCCTCATTCCTCACTTCCCACATGCAAGGCTCATGCGCAATACATGTTAACTTTATTAAGTGTTTTAGAAGTGTTACGAGATGAGAAGAGAAATCTCAAAGGAAAAGAAAACACTAAGGGGAATTCTATCCTAATGTTGTCATGCAAAGGTGGCCCTATAGTTGAGGTTGAAAGGGGAACTTCTACCTAAGTTAGCATGCAAAGGGAAGCCTAATGTTAATCCTACTCCAGGCTTAATCAAAAATTAAGTTGGACTAGGTAGCTCTAAGGGAAGGAATCCAAGACTTAAACAAGTCTTGAGACTCAAGGGAAGAGAAGGAGTGAAGGAGACGAAGAAGGAAAAGAAGCGAACAAATAAAAACAGCAGCTACCACAACGCCCCTGCACCAAAACAGCGATAAAAAACAACACACAAGCAACACCGCTTATAACAGCACACAATTCAGCACAAGAAAGGGTGTAAAATGTCAGCCAGCAGCACATACAACAGCACACATACACATAGACAGCTGTAGAAACAGGGCAGCATGCGATACATTTGAATACGAATCAAGCATGGCAAAGCAAACAGGCATCAAACATCATGCATTACGATTACAAACACATCATATATCATGGCAAACAACACTTAGAGACAACATGAAAGAATGCACCACATCATGAGAGGATGCACAACATCAAGCATATGAACAAAGTTGAAAACAAGCGTATCTCATGAAATTAAATGCACGCAATCAAGTTCAAACAAACAACTCCAGCAACATCAACAACGAGTCACAATCAACATGCTTAAGAAGTGTGTGTTATGTGTTCATCGCATCAATTAATCAACAACGCAAACGTAAACATTTATCGACGAAAACCAAGACTCGCGTGTCGAGGAATCGTGTTCATGCAATAATGTGAGGTGTAACAGCTCAAGAATAATCCACAAATCAACAACATATCAATCCATGGAGTTTAGGCATGCATCGGATCTCAAACAACTAAGAAAATGCAAGAAAATATCACTCTGCAGCAGTGGTAATCGATTACTCACTTTGAGTAATCGGTTACTCAGTTGAAATTTGACCAAAAACATGAAAATTAGGCAGAGTAATCGGTTACTCTGTTAGGGTAATCGATTACCACTGAAACAGAGGTAGAAAATCAACTTTGAAAAGCACTTTTCAGCATCCAATCACTTATGCAAACAACCAAATGATCATGCAATCAATTAATCATGAAATTCACATCAAATATCAGTAATCAAGCACCAATTTCATCAATCAAACTACAAGATCAAAAATCAAATCAAGCAAATGGATCAAATCACATCACAAACCAAGGATCTACATTGCATAAGTTGAAATTAAGCTAAATCAAACATAGATATAAGGAAAACCAACCTACAAGGCTGAGATTTGCTTTGGTGATTGTTGAGCACGAAAATTGGTGAATCCAAGCAAGAAAACCAGAGATCTATACAATAATCTTCAAGATCCTAGCAAGAAACTTCAAGATCCAAGCAAGAACACTCCAAATAATCAAAAGCTACTCCCAAAAGTGATTCCAAGATCCAAACCAGTAGCTATATCAGAATTGAACCAAGAATGATGATGTGATGGAGGTTTAGCTCAAGAATTCACAAATTCTAATGAAGAATTTGTGAATCTATGGATATGGAGCTTTGGTGAGAGGTTGAAGATGAAGATGAAAAGTGGAAAAAGTGAGAGAGAATTGAGAGCAAAATTCTGAAAAATGAGAGTGAAAATGATCTAGGGTGGTGAGGTTTGGAATGAATTGATTTAAATAGAAGCTAGGTTAGGAATTCAAATGTGGTTTGGAGTGAGGTTAAGTGAGTGGAAATTGGGATGAAATGTGAATTAGGAAATGAAATGAGGAATTAGATTGGAAAAATGATGGAGAGAATTTGAATTTTGGGTGGAAAATGATGCAAATAGATCAGTTCTAGATCCTTCCCACACATGCACAAGCCAAGCACATGACCACAAAACACTCCAAAATTCTGCAGTGCTGAAAATGCCACATTTTTACAATTTCGCCCAAAGTAATCGGTTACTCACTTTGAGTAATCGATTACTCAGTTCAAAAATTCAAAAATTTGCGCCAAAAGGAGGGAAACTTGGATATTCGCCTGGTTCCACCTGTTCTGGACCATGATAAACCTCTGAAGCTTGCCAACTGATATTACCTCTGGAATACACTTGAAATATGCTGCGAAATGTTTTTCCGCACTCAAATTAAACTGCTGATAACAACCGTCTGGTGCTGAATAACTGATCAAACATCGACTGCCGGGGTTTTTGATCATCCAATCGCTTAATGAGCAAAATAAATGTTCCAAAAGACTTGGAAAGCTATCTGCTTGGCTCTGAACACTGTTAAAAATCGTACTGGGACTGATGATGCCGTGAGCTGCTGAAAGGATACCTCGATCCCATGCTCAAAAAGACAATGCAAATGCAGGAATGACAATGCGAATGAAAGGAAGCATAAACCAGTTAGGTTAGAAACAAAAGGGAAAATTTTAAGGTGTTACAGCTGCCCCTATTCAAACTTCTTGGATCCGAGGGTATGGAAGCAACGGCTTTCAGACAATCGGGATACACGGAGATTGAATACCAAAATAACCTGAAAAATTTTCACCCTGCGGGGAGAATGAAATAAAGTGTTTGCCAACCGAAGGTGGGCTTAGAAACAGCGGATACCAACCAAGAGTTGGAATGCAATAGGATACCAACCAAGAGTTGGAATGAAATAGGATACCAACCAATAGTTGGGATAACGAAGGATACCAACCAAGAGTTGGAATAACATATACTAACCCAAAGTTAGGATGAAACGAAAGAGACCAACCAAAAGTTGGGATAACAGATACCAACCAAAAGTTGGGATGAAACCAAAGAGACCAACCAAAAGTTGGGATGAAACGAAAGAGACCAACCAAAAGTTGGGATAACAGATACCAACCAAAAGTTGGGATGAAACCAAAGAGACCAACCAAAAGTTGGGATAACGGAGACAAACCAAAAGTTGGGATGAAACGAAAGAGACTAACCAAAAGTTGGGATAACAAATACCAACCAAAAGTTGGGATGAAACCAAAGAGACCAACCAAAAGTTGGGATAACGGAGACCAACCAAAATTTCAGATGAAACAAAAGAGACCAACCAAAAGTTGGGATAACGGAGACTAACTAAAAGTTGGGATGAAACGAAAGAGACCAACCAAAAGTTGGGATAATAGATACCAACCAAAAGTTGGGATGAAACCAAAGATACCAACCAAAAGTTGGGATAACGGAGACCAACCAAAAGTTAGGATGAAACGAAAGAGACCAACCAAAAGTTGGGATAACAGATACCAACCAAAAATTGGGATGAACCAAAGAGACCAACTAAAAGTTGGGATAACGGAGACCAACCAAAAGTTGGGATGAAATGAAAGAGACCAACCAAAAGTTGGGATAACAGATACCAACCAAAAGTTGGGATGAAACCAAAGAGACCAACCAAAAGTTGGGATAACAGATACCAACCAAAAGTTGGGATGAAACCAAAGAGACCAACCAAAAGTTAGGATAACGGAGACCAACCAAAAGTTGGGATGAAACAAAAGAGACCAACCAAAAGTTGGGATAACAGATACCAACCAAAAGTTGGGATGAAACCAAAGAGACCAACGAAAAGTTGGGATAACGGAGACCAACCAAAAGTTGGGATGAAACAAAAGAGACCAACCAAAAGTTGGGATAATAGATACCAACCAAAAGTTAGGATGAAACCAAAGAGACCAACCAAATGTTGGGAAAACAAAAGGAATACCAACCAAAAGTTGGGATAACAGCCGCAAATGCACAGGAAGTAGAATCAACAGACTTACGACCTGAAAAGAAGATGACTCCGCTGGGGGAAGAGAAATCTACATAGACAACTCTGTAGGGGATCCTAACAACAAGGACAAATCCACTGGTTGGAGGGTGATGTTGACCAACATCTTCTAGATTACACCTCTTTCTGCTGGGGAAAGAAACTGGTAACGGATATCAAACCTGGCTTATGCTTCGAATGGTTATGTTTGAATTTTGCCGTAATGCTCCATATCAATGGAATGCTACGCTTTTGGGAGGATGCCATGCAAAAATGCCTATACAATGCAAGAGAGGCGTCTCAGCAAAATAAATGCTGAAAACAAAGGCAACTCCACCGGGGATGACAAACTAAATTGTCCTCCGAAATAAGAAAGACCCTGCTGAGAGAGACTTCGCTCTGCTAGGGAAGATCTTGCTCACAAACTCTGCTGGATGAAATTCCGAGAGAAAACCCGCTCTGTTGGGGATGGATAAAAACCGAATATTGAAGATGGAACCCGAAGAGAACTTCTCTCCGCTGCGGATTACCAATGACTTTCACCTGGATCCGAAAGAATGCCAATAACCATTGGACTTAAAACCTGCTGGGGGTTTCAACTGCTGCTGAACAAACCACTGTAAAGATCACCACCAAATTCTGCTTGGGGAGACAAGTCAATAATTCCAAACCTGTTTGGGGATATCACCGAACTCAACCTGCTGTTGGAAGGTGCTCTTTCCTTTTACCCTGCCCGGGAAAATCAGTACTTTTACCCTGCTGGGGAGTACCAACCATGACTAGCAGACCTGCTTGAGGAACGGTAGATACTAACATCCACCCTGCTAGAGGATAACATCAAGCTCACTCATCTGAGGAGATTAACTCATACCGTTGCTGGTGAGAAAAGTATTTCTTGACTGGCTGAAGAGCATGAGTGCTCAGACCCTGTGGGGAAAATAACATCTTTATCCAAAGAAAAATATTCCATAAGTCTCCTGCTGGGAATGCATCAGCATCAACTTCTGACTACTTACAGAAAGAGTAATGAATCGATCACAGCTACATAGCTGGGGAATTAATCCTCTGTATTTGCTGAGGAGGATAATCCTCGACACTCTGGCTGGGGAAAGTAACAACCTGCTGAGGAGAATGAAGTTTCAATGTTGAGGGGAATAGCTCTACTGGGGAGAAACCCTGCTACCCTGCTGGGGATTAGAGCATGTCGTTGCTGGCGAAACTATACTTCCTGACCTTCCGAGGAAAGTGATTACCAGGCTCTGTGGGGAAAATAAAGTCTTTTCAAAGACATCCAACACACCTCCTGCTGGAGATACAACCACACCCACCTCGGAGCAATCCACTTTAAACTGCTTGCTGGGGGGAATGAGTTCTGCTGAGGATGATGAACTTTCAGTGTTGGGGAGAGTAACGCTATTGGGGAAAAACAAACTTGTTACCCAGCCTGACCTATCTCTATGGTCATAAGCGGCTCTTTGAACTCTCCACTTGCCCCAGACCTCCAGGTCTAATCGAAGAAACCACCTCAAGAGGATTTTATAGAAGACTGGGCGTTCACACTGCCCCCGGGTCTTCAAACTCTTGGAGAGATTTATCAGACCTCGACATAACTGCCCCAGACTTCATAATCCATGAAGTAACTTGCCTTGAAAGGATTTGTAATGACTTGAAAATACTCTTCCCCAGTATTTTGAACTTTGAAGAGATGTTTTAAATTAATCGTCTTCAGGAGTGGACAACTTCTCCCGCTCCAAAGGTGACCTGCCCCAAGTCTTGAAGAAACTTTGCCCCTGACTGATCTTACAGAGATTTGTCAAATCGACGTGATTGCCCCTATTTGGCTACTTTAGGGAGAGTTTTCAATGTGACTGCTTCAGATTAACCGCATCTTATCACCATTTATCGGGAACCCCAAAGCTGCGCACAGTCTCTTGGCCACATACCCCTTGACATGACTGTCCTTCAGAGTTCTCACCATCTCAACTTGGCGTGATCGAGCTTCTCGACTGACGTTCATTTTGTAAGCTTCTTTGACGTCAAACACATGCAAACAGAAAATTTTTATTATGAGAATGACAATTCTAATGTAACACTCGTGTTAACCTTGAAGTTTTATTGAAAATGTGTCGCCAAGCCATGTGAATGAATCACCAGCGGGGATGCGACATTGATTTTTGAATGGAAAACAATACGCACATGCAATACCAACAAAAATCTTATTAGCACAACTCATAGGACTCAGGAACGCCATCTCGATGAAGTACGTCGTCGGAATAAACCCTGTTTCAATTAGGACTTTTGAGGGTTGTAACGTGGCCTGGTTCACGGTTTTGAGAAAAAAGGATTTAAGGCTCAAAGTTTATTGGTGCCCACCACTCTTCGTGATGTTCTCCAGTCCTACGTTCAGCTAATTTTACATAAGCGCTCATCTCTCGAAAGGTTTTATGATCCTTAAGGAACCCATGCAATCGATGGTTTAAGACCCGATGAGGTTTTGGAGCAACAGTCACCCCTTTTGTCTTTTGTGTCTGTAGCCACACGACTTTGTTCTGCTCAAGGATTTTTCCCTTTGTAATCCTTTTCGTTTTTTTTATTTCTTTTTTATTTCCCTGATTTTGCTTGGCCTGACTCTTTTGAGTTTTTTCGATTTTGAAGTCCAGCGGGATGCCCTAACTATTTCCTAAGTCGCTTGTTTTCAAGTTTCGACTTAGCGGACTTTTTTTTTTGAAGAAATTGTGTGACACTGGATTGTTTGACTTGTTTGAAAAGGGTTGATACTGCCTCACTCCTTGCTTGTTGATGGATAACCATTGTGGTTTCACATCTTTTGACCTCTTGATGGTGGAATAGAAGGTAATGGATCCTCAGAAGTACACTCCTTTTGAAATTTGAACGCTTGGTCAAACTAACTGGCGCCTACCCTGCCCCAGGTTAAGATTGAGGGTTTTTTCATTTCTAGAAAGAAACTCCTACTTCAAGGCTCAAAGGGGTTAACGAGGGTCTATCTCCCTTATATCTCCAGTGTTTAGGGATTCGAAACAATGCCTACACATCCTCAACAGGGTTTTATCCAAAAGCATACCATCAGAAGTTTGCGTTTTTACTTCGTCATCCTCCCTCAAAGAGTTTAAGCAAGAAAGTTGGTATTACAGTGCATATATAAACATGACATGAGTGCATAAAAGTAAATTACTTCAAGAACAACACATTCATTACATTAACAGTATCATTCAACACACAAACAAGTTTTTACATGTAGGCAATGTTTAAACAAACAAATGAAAGCTACATATGAAAATGCAGTAAAGGAAGCTGATGATTGCCATTGTTGAGGAGACTTGACTCCGTCTGGACTTATTGCTTATGCTGATGTCTTCGCAGCCTCGAGTGCTCACTCTGATAAAGAAGCTTCATCTCGTGGGGGTACCATTTGGGGTGATGACCTTTGAGTCAATCAAATCTTGCACCTTGTGTTGGAACGCATTACAGTTATCAATTGTATACCCAAACGTTCCTGAGTGGAAATCGCACCTAGCATTCATGTCATAGTCCAGAGGAATAGGGTATGGCACTGGCATGGCATTCCTCAGCTGGATCAGCGAGCTCTTGAGCAAGCGAACAAACAACTGACTATAAGGAATAAGAATAGGATCGAATATCCTCTTGGACCTTCTTGGTCTGAGTCGCCTCTGCTGCTGATAATTCTGATGTTGCTGATTTGGGCGCCCAACCTGCCCCTGTACTTTCCTTTCCATATTCGGCTGAGGCACAAACAAGGGTTGCTGACGCAGAACTTTTGAAGCATAAGGTTGTTGAAGAGATCCATGACATGAGGTGGATCCTTTGGAAAAGGAGGGAGTCCCCAATTCCTTTGCAACAGTGGGAGTAAAATCACCTTGTTTACCAGTGCCAACTGATGTAAACTTGATTGCCTCTAAATCAATGAGCTCTTGGACTTTATGCTTGAACCTTGTACAATTCTCAACATTGTGACCAGGTGCCCCAGAGTGGAATTCGCATCTAGCATTAGCATTAGGTCCCAGAGGAAGCTTTGTGGGAAGAGGTCCTAAACTAACACGTTCAACCAAATTTAAGCTCGAGCAAAAAAGAAAGCAACTGCGCATACGGCATTGGAATGGGATCAAATTTCCTCTTAGGCCCCTCTGACTTAGGATCCTCTTGAGGAGCAGGAAATGATTGCTGATGAGAGAGCTCTGAAACTTCAGTTTGCGGAGGGGATTCACGAAGCAATCCATGATCAAGAGCAGACCCCAAAGAGATGGGAGAAGTAAAGACCTTTGTTGTGGAAGTGGGCACATGATCGCTTTCCTTTTTTAACACCTTATTCAATATTTCCATAACCAGACCCATCTGAGTCCTCATCTGATTTACTTCCTCTCTTAGCAGTTTCTGATCCTAGGACATAGTCTGCATATCTTCCCCAAGCTGCCTCATCTGAACCTTCATTTCAGTCACTTCTGAACGGAGTTGTTCCATGGTTATCCTCTGATTATCACAGGCTGAAGATAATACCAAGTCAGAATGAGAAATCCACTCCTGAGCACCTGCTATGCATATGAGTATGTGAATGCAAATCTCATGCTCGAATATTTCCAAGGAATCATTCTACTTTGATTCAAGTTTTTTTTTTCTTTTTTTTTTCAGAAGAACCACAGGAAATAGACGGAAATGCTTAACAGCGAGCCTCAAAGTTAATATCCCTTGGAAATACAAGAACATGTATGCAAAAATTGATGATGCAAATGCAACAGACATGGGATCAAGGTACCCATGATGCACAAAACTGTTGCTGTTCTGCTGACTGAATAAAACCCCAGATATCAGAAACCCAGAAATCCAGAATAACGGCCCACTCAAACTGCCATAATATCAGGATGATAACAGTATACTGATGATAAATCCAGAAAATCGGGTAGGTTGAAGGTTTTGGTTACCTGTAGACCTGCAAACACCCATCCCCTCTCACATGTGGGTTCTAGAAAACCGAGGATCCTCAGTATCCCGGGCTCTCAGGTCGAGAAATGATGATACGTTCACCATTTCAGGTTTGACATCATCATCAATCGAGGAGGCCTCAACTGATTCCCCTCAAAAATAAGGTCACCCTATGCAAGTTCCCAGCATTGGGTCCTCGGATCGACAAGTGTAATGGGTTTGCCATTTCTGGTCTGCCATTATCACATGTCGGGAGGAGAGGCGTTGCTGAGTCCTCGGAGAAACGGTCGCCAGAGTCGGCAGCTCTCTAGATCAACATTCTGAAATGCGCAAGACACGCACGTCAGAATATCTCCCAAAATAGCCTCGTCTGGATGTGAATTTCGTGAACACCAAACGCACCAAGACGGCGCGTAGGTCCCACTACTCTCCACTCTAGTCCTAAGTGTATGCTCAAGCCTGTGTATTGGGCTTATCTCTCAAAGAAACCCAACCTGCCAGACAGAAAACCAGCACAGCACAACACAGTCCAGTATAATAATGAAATGCAATGCAATAAATACGGTAAATACAGTTAAACAAGTAAAACAGTAATACAGTAATATACAACAAAATAAAGCACCATAATAAACACCCAATGAAATAAAACAAACAAGCGCTAGGATCGACTCGCAAGAGGGGATGGACCAGCAAGAGGTCAACCTGTCCCCAGTAGAGTCGCCAGCTGTCACTCCGGAGGATTTGCATCCATGGTACAAATGCGAAAGTGGCGCGAAAAACAGAGTCGCCAGCAATGTGTATTTATCCCAAGAGAGGGAAAGCAAACACTGCGTAAACCTGAAGGGAAGGGAAAGAGCATGGTCTCACGACCAAGAGAAACGGGTAAGGGAGTTGGTTACGCGAGGGGAAGGTGTTATCACCCCACACGTCCATCGTACTCGACGGGATCCACGCTTATTGTCTCGATCAAAGGGTGTCGTCATCTGGAGCTCCACTGCTACTGGAAAGGAGAAGAAACGGGAACGGAAAAAAGCGAAGAAACGGGGGAGAAAAGAAAAAAGAGGTGACTCGATAGGACATCGCTCGTCCTACGCCTACGTACTCCCTCATGCAATGGGAAAGTCAGAGTCAACGTAATTCGGACACGAACTAGGGGGGAGGTTGCTCGCCAAGACATCGCCGTCTCGTGCCTACGTATCCTCAATCGGACGAGAGAGAGGAAATTAGAGCAGTCATAGTTCGACCTAACAAGGTCGGTTAGTGTTTTTTATGAGCGACGTTAGATTCGCGTCCGGCAGTTAGGGTCGATGCATGTTTACGACGAGACGGAAGTAACGTGCCCTTTTCTGAAAATGAGTTTGAGATTAACAATCCCGAAGGATGAAAAAGGTTTGAGTTTGTTTTGGTGTTTTTTAGACAGAAGTGGATTGAAGTTAGTTCATAACTTGCATTGCACCAAAGTCTATGATGTAGAAACGAATGCTTAGCAAATCGTTCCAAGATGGAACGTCCACCAAACACTCTAGAAAAATGAGAGGAAACCCCTCATTCCTCACTTCCCACATGCAAGGCTCATGCGCAATACATGTTAACTTTATTAAGTGTTTTAGAAGTGTTACGAGATGAGAAGAGAATACTCAAAGGAAAAGAAAACACTAAGGGGAATTCTATCCTAATGTTGTCATGCAAAGGTGGCCCTATAGTTGAGGTTGAAAGGAGAACTTCTACCTAAGTTAGCATGCAAAGGGAAGCCTAATGCTAATCCTACTCCAAGCGTAATCGAAAATTAAGTTGGACTAGGTAGCTCTAAGGGAAGGAATCCAAGACTTAAACAAGTCTTGAGACTCAAGGGAAGAGAAGAAGTGAAGGAGACGAAGGAGGAAAAGAAGCGAACAAATAAAAACAGCAGCTACCACAACGCCCCTGCACCAAAACAGCGATAAAAAACAGGACACAAGCAACACCGCTTATAATAGCACACAATTCAGCACAAGAAAGGGTGTAAAATGTCAGCCAGCAGCACATACAACAGCACACATACACATAGACAGCTGTAGAAATAGGGCAGCATGCGATACATTTGAATACGAATCAAGCATGGCAAAGCAAACACGCATCAAACATCATGCATTACGATTACAAACACATCATATATCATGGCAAACAACACTTAGAGACAACATGAAAGAATGCACCACATCATGAGAGGATGCACAACATCAAGCATATGAACAAAGTTGAAAACAAGCGTATCTCATGAAATTAAATGCACGCAATCAAGTTCAAACAAACAACTCCAGCAACATCAACAACGAGTCACAATCAACATGCTTAAGAAGTGTGTGTTATGTGTTCATCGTATCAATTAATCAACAACGTAAACGTAAACATTTATCGACGAAAACCAAGACTCGCGCGTCGAAGAATCGTGTTCATGCAATATTGTGAGGTGTAACAGCTCAAGAATAATCCAGAAATCAATAACATATCAATCCATGGAGTTTAGGCATGCATCGGATCTCAAACAACCAAGAAAATGCAAGAAAATATCACTCTGCAGCAGTGGTAATCGATTACTCACTTTGAGTAATCGGTTACTCAGTTGAAATTTGACCAAAAACGTGAAAATTAGGCAGAGTAATCGGTTACTCTGTTAGGGTAATCGATTACCACTGAAACAGAGGCAGAAAATCAACTTTGAAAAGCACTTTTCAACATCCAATCACTTATGCAAACATCTAAATGATCATGTAATCAATTAATCACGAAATTCACATCAAATATCAGTAATCAAGCACCAATTTCATCAATCAAACAACAAGATCACAAATCAAATCAAGCAAATGGATCAAATCACATCACAAACCAAGGATCTACATTGTATAAGTTGAAATTAAGCTAAATCAAACATAGATCTAAGGAAAACTAACCTACAAGGATGAGATTTGCCTTGGTGATTGTTGAGCACGAAAATTGGTGAATCCAAGCAAGAAAACCAGAGATCTATACAATAATCTTCAAGACCCTAGCAAGAAACTTCAAGATCCAAACAAGAACACTCCAAATAATCAAAAGCTGCTCCCAAAAGTGATTCCAAGATCCAAACCAGTAGCTATATCAGAATTGAACCAAGAATGATGATGTGATGGAGGTTTAGCTCAAGAATTCACAAATTCCAATGAAGAATTTGTGAATCAATGGATATGGAGCTTTGGTGAGAGGTTGAAGATGAAGATGAAAAATGGAAAAAGTGAGAGAGAATTGAGAGCAAAATTTTGAAAAATGAGAGTGAAAATGATCTAGGGTGGTGAGGTTTGGAATGAATTAATTTAAATAGAAGCTAGGTTAGGAATTCAAATGTGGTTTGGAGTGAGGTTAAGTGAGTGGAAATTGGGATGAAATGTGAATTAGGAAATCAAATGAGTAATTAGAGTGGAAAAATGATGGAGAGAATTTGAATTTTGGGTGGAAAATGATGCAAATAGATCAGTTCTAGATCCTTCCCACACATGCACAAGCCAAGCACATGACCACAAAACACTCCAAAATTCTGCAGTGCTGAAAATGCCACATTTTTGCAATTTCGCCCAGAGTAATCGGTTACTCACTTTGAGTAATCGATTACTCAGTTCAAAAATTCAAAAATTGGCGCCAAAAGGAGGGAAACTTGGATATTCGCTCGGTTCCACCTGTTCTGGACCATGACAAACCTCTGAAGCTTGCCAACTGATATTACCACTGGAATACACTTGAAATATGCTGCGAAATGTTTTTCTGAACTCAGATTAAACTGCTGATAACAACCGTCTGGTGGTGAATAACTGATCAAACATCAACTGCCCGGGTTTCTGATCATCCAATTGCTTAATGAGCAAAATAAATGTTCCAAAAGACTTGGAAAGCTATCTGCTTGGCTCTGAACACTGTTAAAAATCGTACTGGGACTGATGACGCCGTGAGCTGCTGAAAGGATACCTCGATCCCATGCTCAAAAAGACAATGCAAATGCAGGAATGACAATGCGAATGAAAGGAAGCATAAACCAGTTAGGTTAGAAACAAAAGGGCAAATTTTGAGGTGTTACAATACTGATGTAGAAAGTTTCATTCAAGACAAAATTCAAGTGGGAATGACGAGCCACCAGTGAGTCCGAGATAGATTGTAGCCCAACAACAAGATGAACCTGTCATACCCCAAAATTTTCCCTACGCTTTCCACTTTTTCATTTGGCTCTTGATCCTTATTCATCTGTATACTTATGCCATATTCATTTATGTCATTCATCATTGATTCAAAGGTCTTTGTTATTTATGCATGTCATACCCTAAATTTTGCCCCGCGTCAACTATTCATCCGCATTATTTTCATCAGGTCATAAAGCTCCTTTTCATGCATAGATCATGGCCCAAAGAAATAAGTTGATTTAAACCATATTTGTTTCTTTTTAGTGATCCATACTTAATGCATCATAGTAGAATCTTGGATCAAGGTTGACGGTACAATTGTTTGAGGTGCAGAGTTTGAGTCTTTATGGATTTCAATTGAGGATTTGGTCTCGTTTAATAACATTGTCATTTGGGCCTCATCACAAGTTCACCTATTAATACACCTTGAGCCACGATATTTGTGCATCTTTCTTGTAGTCTCATACCATTAACTTTGCATGCTTTCTTGCGAATCAGTCAAGTCATTAGAAATTTGGTTTATGTTTAAGTTTGTTAAGTATAATTTGAAAGTAGGGTTGAGTCAACTCATTTTGCAAAGTCATAAAATAAGAGTTATAAGCTTACTTTACAAGCCTTTTGATTCCATTCCTATTATAAGTCATTCATATTCATACTTCAAAATAAATTGTTTTTACATTCTTAAACCAAGTGACTTTTATCCACTCTTGATGCCTTGTTCAAGTCTTTGGTCAATGGTAACCAAGTCTGTGAAGTTTGAGGAGACACTTCCAATCATCTTTTCCTAAAAGAAGGGAGACAAAGTATCCATAAACATTTCAGTCAATTCCTTCTCTTCCAGAGGAGGTTCAACTTGAGAAGCTAACTCTCTCCACCGTTGAGCATACTCTTTGAAATATTCTCTCTTATTTTGAGTCATGTTCTGGAGTTGACGACGGTCTGGAGTCATGTCAAGGTTGTACTTATACTGCTTCATAAAAGCATTAGCAAGATCTTGAAAGCAGTGAATATTATTTTGTTCAAGGCTCATGTACCATTTGAGTGAAGCTTTACTCAGTCTGTCCTGAAAACAATGGATGAGCAACTTTTAGTTGTTAGTGTAGGTAACCATTTTCCTGAAGTACATAACCAAATGGGCCTTTGGACAGGAGTGACCTTTGTATTTTACAAATTCAGGAGTCTTGAATTTGGCAGGCATGATAAGGTTAGACACAAGACACATATTGTCTGCATCAATACTGAAGAAGTTATTTCCTACCACAACTCTAAGTCTTTTCTCCAAGGTCTGATATTGTTCATTGATATATTCAGGTTCAATATCCTCATTATCTTCACTTTGAGCATTGTACTCAAAGATAGGATTCTCATGGGGAGCTCCAGTAGTATGTACTACAGGTCTGGATTATGAGAAGACAGGAACTTGAAACCCTGGTCTAGAAGTTTGACCAATCAAAGAGGTAGTGACATGTGGTGGAGAGAAGTTGTGAGGAAAACCAAACTTAGGCCATGTAGAAGGTGGCATATGGGTAAGTTGAGGATTAACAGCAGCACTTGCAATCTCTTGGATGACAGTTCTCTGAGGTGGCCCTCCTCTAGCAATTAGGACTTGGAGCATCTTAGTTAGTTTAGTCATGCCTGTTTTCAAGTCATCAATTTCCATTCTGATATCAGCGTTGTGCACTTCTTGTTATGACATTCTGTGTCTGATGCTAGCTCTAGTCTGATATTTATGATGAGGGATTAACTTGACGATTGACAGGTAGACAACTGGAATGAGTTGCTTGGACAACTTAGGTGTGTGCATGAATCATGCAAAGTGAAAGATCCAGGGATTTAACTAAATTTTGGTAAAACATAATGTTGAACAAGATGTTCTAGTTTGAAGAAATCTGCCCCAGACCAAAGATGTTGGATGAGATATCCCAACATGAAGACTCGACATCATGACTGTCACAGCAGGTTTTGTTTTTAATTAAGATTCAAGGCGCGTTTAGTAGTGCATCAAGGACAGAAGATTTGAAGCCCAAGACAGAATACTATAAAAGAAGACCAAGACCTAGGGTAGTTTTAGTTTTTGAGGACTAATCCTTTGTAACACTTTTGTAAAGGGAAATAAGGGTTTAGGGTTTTAAGAGTCGTAAGGCTTTCTTGTGTTGTAAGTCTCCCTTTGTATCAGGTTGATACACTGTGGTAGACATAGATGTTTATACAGATTCAGAAACCTTTAGGTAATAAATTATGTATTGTTCTTGGATGAAGCTTTGAAGCAAATCCAATAGAATTCGAGTAGGATTGTTAGTCAAGGTTGCTTGGCTGAACTTTGTATTGAAAAGGTTCTTTCAAGTAGGATGATACAGTTATTGTGACTATAACTCTTAGATATCACAGGGTGTGATTAAAGGAGTGAGATGGGTTTCTCTTATCAATTATATGGGACTTCTAATGATAAAGTTTTCATTGGGTAGTGATAGGTAAACCAGAGGTTGTTTACTGTAAACCATAGGTTGTTTACATAAAACTATACTACTGATAGTGAATTCTTCTTCCTGGCTTGGTAGCCCCCAGATGTAGGTGATTTGCACCGAACTGGGTTAACATATCTTGTGTTATTTATATCATTCTACAAATTTACAATTCAGTATTTGCTTATTGATTAACATGTTGTAACAGATGTTGAAACATCTGTTGTAACTCTGTTGCTGATATTCAGAGTATCAGCTTGTTTATTCTATCCTTGTTTTAAAGTGATGCAGAGATCAATGTCTTGACATGTTGTTAGGATATCTGTGATCTGCATGCCAGAATTTCAATTGGTATTAGAGTAGGCATCCTGTCTGTTTTTGGATGAGATCTTGGGAGATACTTTCTAGCTCATTAAACAAGGTGTGTGTATGTACGATCAGACCATTCATTGGATATCTGGAATGATTGGTATTGGATCAAGGATGAAAACTACTGGTTGGTTGTCTTTTGCTTCTATGGAAGATGTTGCAGTTGCTGCTAGTGTTGAGGTTCTTTTCTGCAAGGTATCCTCTAAGATGTCTTGACATCTTGACTGGAGCCTGTTGAAGATGGTGTTGGTGTTCCACTGCATATATTTATGATGAAAGGACTTTGGTAAAGCTAGATTGAAGACTCTGTTCATGAAGGTATGGGCATCTATGGAAGTTCAAGTCGTTCCAGCAGGGAGTAATGGAATGGAGAGAGTTGCTTGTTGCTGATTGCCTTTGATGTCTTGGTACTTGGAAGGTTGGTTTCTTCAGGTATTTTGAAGACAGATGAGGAGAGGTCTAGGTTATCAATTTCTTGGTTTATGAAACTGGTAAATACCCTTGTCATGATAAAGTTGCCAAAGATACTTGAGAATTCTCTCAAGTCCACTCATAAAGGCATCTCTTATCATGAGGACTGTTTTGGTTATGGTGTTTCTGGAAAAGATGGAATTCTGGAGTCTTCTGGTTGCTCTTCTGGATCTAGGATGTTTCTGAGGATCATCAATCTGAAGAAATTGGGGGTGATTTATTTTCACCATCCATATCTTGCAAGGTAGTGGTTCTTCAGATCAGTTGAAGTAGTTCTTCTCAAGGAAGATGCATAGGACTGTGCCAGCTAAGTCAACATGATTCAAGGGTGTCAGCCTTGATGTCTCGACATTTTTCTTGGCACATAAGATACTTACACTAAAGAATACTTGGTTGGTATTCATAAAGTGTTGATATCTCTTGGATGTACGGCTTTCTGAACAAGGATTTAAGATCAATTTCTTTTTGTGGAATCCACAAGTATTTAATTGATTATTCATGTGTGCGGTGTTCAAAATTGGATGCAGTCAAGGTCATCAGTGAAGATTTCATATGATGCTTAACCAGATGTTGAAACATCCCATCAGCAGAGTTTGTGCAGAATCTTGCTGATTCAAGGAGTGAATCTCTATGACAAGGAAGGGGAGTAGCTAATGCTCTGGGAACCAAACTTTTGTGTATTGACATAAAGTGTTGGGAACCTTCTTCTGGTTGGATCTGCAGAGGCACTTAATCTGACTAGGAAGTTTCATGGAAGGAACCATATCTAGGATATAGTGCTGATGAAAGTGAAGATGAAGACATCTTAATCTTGATGAATATTGCTTGGATAAGTTTATTTCTGATCTAGGTACAACTGCTGAGAGCATGTGATCCATTTCAACATGGAGGTGCTGGATAAGTGACCAGGACAGTATCTCTGACATCTTGAAGAAAGCTGGATTTCTTGTAGCTGTTGACTACTCTTTCCTAAAGAATCAGGCTTTGGCATTCTTTGTTCTTATGAGGATGAGTTCTTGAAGCTGATGCTCTTCAAGGTATCGGGTCTTAAGATTGGTTGTGGACTATTAACACAAGATGGAGGTTGTCTACTCAAACTCGATATGTTAATCAAGTCTATGGGAGCATGGAACTCTTATTTTGTAGAAGTTCCTCAAGATGGTATGTCTGAGGGGGAGTTGATCAAGATTGTATCAGACAAACTTGGGCTCATCAACTGGAAGTCATGACATTATGTCAAAATCAGATGTTCTGACATCAGGGTTATCATCAGATTATTCACTCAGTGGGATCTGGTTACAGTGGAGGTATATCATCTTGAGAGAAGTTGATCTTCTCAGATATGACTGGAATGGATGCTCCAAAAAGCCTATGCAATATATGGGAACTACAAAAGCTAATAGAGGCTACATTTCATAGTCTTAGTGTATCTAAAATGTATTGTTGAAGACCCAGGTTCATGGTTGAACCAAGAGTATTCTGTCTCTTGGAAATCTGGAGGAAGCTGTGTGACACTTGACTGTGTTTAACCTTAGTCACTTGAATCCAAGATGGGTGTTTCATCTTGTCCTTGGAACAAATTACCTTTGTGGAGAACTAAGGTTGTTTGAAGACTAAAGGAGGAGTTGGGTTTGCTCTTTGCTTGCTGATTGTTGAAGGGATCTTCACTCAAGGAGCTTGATTTAGTGGGAGTATGAGAGTTTATTTCTCTCTACAGTTGTCTGAAGTTCTTGATGATCAAGCTGGTAGGAGTTGTGTTCTCTGAAGATCTTCAGTTGGATTACTATGCAATAGTAAGTCCAGTGATAATTGTATCAAGAACTATAGTGTATGGTGTCTGTGATATGATCCGGATGTTCTAACTAATGTTAGAACATCATCATGTTTTATGAAATTGGAGTTCAGATTTTGGAAGCTGATATTCACTAGTTAAATCAGAAGTGTTCTAACTTATTATACGGGAGAATGGTGAGGTGAAGACTGTCTTAGATTATGGGGTGTCTATCTGGTAGTCTGGCTCTTGTTGAGGTCAGAATGCTTGTGGATAGGTGGTTTCTTCTGCTGCAAGTAACTCCATAAATAAGTGGATCAGTTTGGTGCTTGTGAAGCAAGTAAGCCGAGGATTTCTGGAGCATGTATTTGATGTTTTTCAAGTGTGAATGACATCTGGGCTAGCTAACAAACTAAGAGATTTTGTATGTCTCTTTGAGGAATGTGAAGCATTCCAGGTTCAATTGGATTTATTCTCAAGGAACAAGGATATCTATGGCTGTAAAATTCAAGATGGATTTGTACAAGGTATGGATGGGTTCAGGATGAGAGGGATCAATGGTGATTTTGGTCCCAATCCAAGATTTTGTTAGTTATGGTACAAGGATGTGATCCTGGTACTTTCTCACTATATGAGCATGAAGTTGGTCATGTGATATCATGTGGTGATTTTGGGTGTTTCTTGTTGGAATGAGCATCATTTATGAAAGATATGGGGATAACTTCTATCTGTTGGGTGTACTATTGTGGTACATAGATTGTCTGTGGATCAAGCAGTGAGTGAATGCGTTCAGCAGGTGTGTTGAACAAGGAGTCAGCTCTTGAAGACATGAAGATGAGTCTTATGTTTTCCATTCACTTTAAAGTGTTCTTCTTGCAAAGGATCACTGGTTAACTCTAACAGGGGGAGTTGGACTTTTGTCTAAGATCTATTACTGCAGTAGTGCAGTTGTTTATCAAGATTGTTTATGGTTTCAAGCAGTATGTGATAGAATCCCTCTGGTGGGTGTGTAATGTCAGACAAGATGTCGTGACATTGTGTTACTGTTTTAGTTCTGGGTGGACTTGACAGGTTGATTTTGGTTCTATCGTTGGGATGTTAATGGATTGAATCAGCATGGCACAAGCTTCTTAGGAGTGTCCTATGAATCATTGTCTTTATCTGGGAGAATTTATTTTTCTCTGTAGATTGGAAGATCAATGGAAGTATTCTGTTGATATGTTGAAGATGTCTTGATCAAGTCTACTAATTCTAGATTAAAGAGCTGTTTTAGAGTGAAGTAAAGAAGATTGTGACTATCTTTTTAAACCTATTATGTATGTGCTAAATAAAACTATGTCGTGGGGTCTTGGTCAATGTAAAAGAAGATCTTTAGTTCATTCTTGAGAAAACTGACAAAGTCTGATAAGGAGTCAGGACATTGCTCAGAATCTGTTTCAGCTAAAGATAATCAAAGGGATGATGGTCTCAAGTACGTGTCAGAAAGGTGTGATTTTGACTACACATGGTCACTTATTGAAATTATCACTCTCAGTAGCAACAGTCTAAAGTGTTTTGAATGATTCTCATTAAAGTGGAAACTTTCAAAACTAACTTGGTCAGTGGTCAATATTCCATTCATTGACTAGTAATTTGTTTCTTCCAACGGATCATCACTTCTATGTAGCTTCATCAGTATTTAAGGAGGTTCTTGGTACTTGAGTTTCAGGACATCTTCCTTGTTGAGTTGAGAGCTAATGGGATTTATGCATGTTTGGGTGAGTACAGTCTGGATATGAGTCTGTATTAGTCATTTTTGTCAATTGTTGGCTAAAAAGGGGGAGAATGGTTACATGTTGCTGCTTACTATTGTGAGTTATATGTGTACATTTCTGCTGTTGGTTTGGAAAAAATGTCTCAAAGGATGTTCTAACATTCTGGGTTCTAACATCCTAGGAGCTTGTGTTTTGTGATCAGAGTTATGAAGCAAGTTGTGTTTTGTGATCTGAGTTACATGTTCTGTCTACTCTGTATCACGGGGTGAGAAGAGTGTGTTGCATCTTCTTCCTCATGTACCTCAACATGAATGAGGAGGGTGTCTAGAAATTATCTTCTCCCTTTACACTAACTTCAGGATTTCCCACTGCATGCACCATCGAACTGAAGAATGTTTTAGCCAAAATTTGTCAAAAGGGGGAGATTCAAAGCTCCAAGGATTTGACTAAATTTTGGTAAAACATAATGTTGAACAAGATGTTCTAGTTTGAAGAAATCTGCCCCAGACCAAAGATGTTGGATGAGATGTCCCAGCATGAAGACTCGACATCATGACTGTAACAATAGGTTTAGTTCTTAATTATGTTCCAAGATTCAAGGTGTGTTTAGTAGTGGATCAATGACAGAAGATTTGAAGCCCAAGACAGAAGACTATAAAAGAAGACCAAGACCTAGGGTACTTTTAGATTTTAAGGACTAATCCTTTGTAACACTTTTGTAAAGGGAAATAAGGGTTTAGGGTTTTGAGAGTCGTAGGGCTTTCTTGTGTTGTAAGTCTCCCTTTGTATTGGTTGGATACACTGTAGTAGACATAGATGTTTATACAGATTCAGAAACCTTTAGGCAATGAATTATGTATTGTTCTTGGATGAAGCTTTGAAGCAAATCCAATAGAATCCGAGTAGGCTTTTTATTCAAGGTTGCTTGGCTAAACTTTGTATTAAAAGAGGGTTCTTTCAAGTAGGATGATACAATTATTGTGACTATAACTGTTAGATATCACAGGGTGTGATTAAGGGAGTGAGATGGGTTTCTCTTATCAGTTAGATGGGACTTCTAATGATAAATTTTTCATTGGGTAGTGATAGGTAAACTAGAGGTTGTTTACATAAAACTATACTACTGATAGTGGATTCTTCTTCCTGTCTTGGTAGCCCTCAGATGTAGGTGATTTGCACCGAACTGGGTTAACATATCTTGTGTTATTTATCATTCTGCAAATTTATAGTTCAATATTTTCTTGTTGATTAACATGTTATAACAGATGTTGAAACATCTGTCGTGACTCTGTTACTGATATTTAGAGTATCAGATTGTTTATTCTGTCCCTATTTTAAAGTGATGCAGAGATCAATGTCTTGACATGTTGTTAGGACATCTGTGATCTGCATGCCAAAATTTCACAAAGAATGCAAATGATATGCAATGTTTATGCAACACAGGATGCACGTCACATGTAATAGAATCCAAGGTTTAGGATCACAAGTGTGGAGTATGGGTAAATAACCAATACTAGGTGTGTACTAAGGTTTCTTGTACCTATAGAACGGGTTCTAACAAGGTTCCTAGAGTCATTGATGCATCTTTCGGATATTACCGACACACCGACTACTCGGAAATCAATAATATTCTCAAGAGAAACTCGTCTGAGTGTAGTATCACGTATCAACTACCTCGGGTATACACCTGGATAATCACCGCACTACTTCCTAAAAGGCCAAGTGGGGTAAAGGGATACTGAGGTCCTCAGCTTCTCAGGCTCCCAAATCGGAAAAAGTAATGGCATTACGACTACTCGCAAATTACATAAATAATTTCAAAGGGACTTCCACTGAACGTGGTTGTATCATATGTTACTCATGCGTAGGATTACTCCAGACATATAACTTTTGATTATACCAACATCATATCTTAATGTACACTCAAGTCCGGGTTAGGACTTATCTCACTCATATAGATCATCACTTGAAAGAAGCAGAAGATGCCCAAGCAATACAAGCAAATAATAATAGCAAAACATAGATAAAACAAGTTAGGTTTAACCCTCTTGAGAGATGTATTTCCCAGTGGAGTCTCCATTTCTATACGCGATGAGAATCGGAGACCAAGCTATTACATTAACTTGACTCGCAAAACAAAAGATGTCACCACCGATCTTTAATTTATCCAAGGGAAGGGGAAAAGAAAGAATAAATATGCAAAGATAAAGATAAGACTAAAGGCTAAGAAAATAAGAGATTAAAGGTACGGGGGTTGGTTATACTAAGGAAAGATATTAGCATCCTAAGCATCTGGAATACTCTACAGGAACCTCTTGAAATATTTATGCTTTTTCTAAAGTTGTTTTCTATTGATTGGGAAGGTTGATTGTTTTTTAGTGATGATGAGAGTGGGAAATGTTTTTGTTGTTTTTTTGTAATGTGTATGAATAAAAAGTTGAATAAAAAGGTAGCTCGCTAGGATCTCGCAATCCTATGCCTACTTATCCTTAAGAGGAAGTTAGAGCAATTGTAGTTCAGAGACTACATGTATAAAAAGAAAACGATGAAAAAGAAAAAGAGTTATCGCCAAGGATTTGGACCTTGTGCCTACGTATTCTCAAAAGGAACTTGAGAAATCAGAGTGTTTGTAGTTCGTGGAACTATGAATTGTTAGGGTTCTAAGAACCAAAACAATAAAGGGAAAAGGTCTCGATCGCACGGGGCGAGAGAAAAGGTTTGATACAAAGGAAAGTACCTGACTAAAAGGTCAACATACATTTCCTACCCTTGAAAATAGAATCACAAGTATCAGGCGATAAATGAAATTGCACAGATACATATACACACATGGCAAAACATCAAGTGATAAAGATATTAAAATTAGAGACACATACATGTGGCAAAGCATCACATGAAAGTGAAAACATACACGGAAAAACATCGTGGAATAAATGAACATACACGGCAAAACATCGTGTGGATAATGAACAAAGTGATAAAGCATCAACAAGAAATATCATCACAATTCAAATTTATCAAAGAGAAAAAAAAACATCAAGATCAATCCAAATAATCATAAGCATGGCATCACAAGGACCAAATTTCAACAAGAGAAAATAACAAGTCAAAATAAAATAATAAACTCATGCATATCATTTTTTAAACATTTTTATATAGTCATGAATTTAACAAACTAATTGACAATTAAAATAATGAAGGATATTTTTCATTGATTATTTTAGAATATTTAGTAATTAAACAAAATTAACTAAACTAAAATTAAACAAATTATTAAAATAAAAACTAAAATTGGATTAAACACAAAATAAATAAAATTGAATAAAAGTTAAATGGGCCTGGACATGTAACAATAGCACATTATTTCATCTAAATTCATTTAAAATATAATTATTAACATAATAATAATAATAATAATAATAATAATAATAATAATAATAATAATAATAATAATAATAATAATAATAATAATAATAATAATAATAAAATAAATTATAAGAATAAAAAAAAGAAATAAAAACTTACAATAAAAATAGGAGGGCGATGAATTGTTGTTGTTGTTGTTGTTATGTTGCTACTTCTCATTTTATAGCAAAACTTACTTGCACATGGAGTTTGTGACATACAATACGTGACATATACATATACAATTTTTAAGCTTAAAAATTAAGCTAAGTAGAAACTAAGTTAAGTTAAAAAATGGTAAAAATAAAATAAAATAAATCTTATATAACAAGAAGAAATGATAATAAAACAAAGTTATTAAAAACAAAAATTAACATTTGATTAAGAAAAATAATATTAACTAAAATTAAAATTGAAACCGGTTAAAACGATAAAACAGTCCGGTATCGAAGTGTCCGAAAAAATAAAATGAATACACCAAAATGATCAGCGCAAAATAAACGATTCGGAAAAATACAACGTTTAGTCAAATTTTGAAATAAATTTTACCCGGTTAAAATGTTCAGACGTATAAAAAATGTGCCCGAAAAGCAGTTGAAAAATTAAAACGAGCACACCATGTTAAACTATGTGAAACGTAGATTAATATAACTGATGTCTGCAAGTTCAATTTTAAAAATGTCTGTACACTGATTTTACGCATAGTTGACCTTTAGTTTGACCAAAACGACTGTAAATCCGACAAATTTATTCTGGTTTATAATTTGGTCATTATGCATGATAAAATACATGATATGCTATGCAGACGTTGCAAAGTGAAAATACAGTCAGATGAATGAAAAAATAAAAAAATGTTTTTAGACAAAATTTGGGGTATGACAGTGGAAAGAAGCTATTAACGATGAGATAGATTCTCTAGAATCTAACAGGACCTGACACTTAGTAGACTTGCCTCTTAGTCGCAAACCAATCGGTTGTAAATAAATTTTCAAAAAGAAACTAAAACCTAATAGAACATTTGACAAATACAAGGCTTCCCTTGTAGCCAAAGATTTTAGGAAAAGAGAAATATAGATTTCTTCGATACTTTTTCTCCAGACACTAGAATTACATCCATTAGGGTACTGATTTCAATTGCTGCTATTTATACTTAATAGTACATCAAATATATGTTTAAACAAATTTTTAAATAGTGACTTAGAAGAAGAAATTTATATGGGCCAACAAGAAGGTTTGTGATTCATAGGAAATAAAACAAGATTTGTAACTTAGATAAGTCTAGGTATGGTCTAAAACAAGCTCCAAAGCAATGGCATGAAAAGTGTACTAACGTTATGATTTTGAATGGGTACAAAGTGAATGAAAGTGACAAATATGTTTATTACAAATCTGAAAATGGCATTTGCACTCTTATATATATATATATATATATATATATATATATATATATATATATATATATATATATATATATATATATATATATATATATATATGGGTTAAATAGTGTTTACCCCCTGCCATATAGGCGTGTTTTGGTTTACCCCCCTTAAAAAAAATTGTATTCCCCCCTCAACTTTCCTAGATTCCATTTACAAAGACTCTGATGCACCCATGGGTTCAAGATTCCGTGACGTGGCGTGTTGACCTTGCTGAATGGGTATGAGTTGGCTGCCACGTTTGATTAGTTAAGTTATATTAATATGAAAACATTTTTCATAAGTCATTTCTGCTTTTACCCCCTTGAATATCTAGGGTTTATTCAGAACCAAAAATAGGAAGGAACCAAAAATCGTGAAGTCATTTCTGCTTCACGATGAAGAAGAAGAGTCGTAAGCAATCGAAACAAGGCAAGCAATCAAAGAAAAGCCATAAACCGAATGAAGCCACCATCGTCAACCAATGCATGGAACCTGAGAAACACAAGGAAGACGATGGTGTTTCTCATGCTCAAGCTGACAAGGTTCGTATTTTTTCAAACCTTCCAATGTCGTTTCTGATATTTTAGGGTTTTGTTAGGTTATTTAGTTTGTTTGTTTTGATTTTCAGAACATGCAAGTTTTCAACGCCGTATTTCACCATGGAGGTGAATTTGTAAAGTTAAGTGATGGGGTTACCATTTATAGGGGAAGTGCATCCACATTAGTGTCTGGGTTAGAAATTGATAAATGGATAATGGATTGTGTTCATAGGTTGGTGACCGGGTGGGGTTATGTTTTAGGGAGTTATAGAACATGGACAAAGATTATTGAAACCGATGAAAACTTTTTCCAGCTTAAGAATGATGATGACTGCTACGATTTTGCAGCATATGATTGTGCAACCCAAGTAGAAGGGGAAATGTTTGTTGAGTATGATGTAGTTGATATAAGAGACTCAGTAAGGTCTCCTAGGTGTGTCAATGATATTGTCGAACTGGAGGTTTGTGATGAAGAGGCAGTGGAAAGACTAGATGATAGTGAGGATGAACAAGCAACTGCAAATCTTGATGGCTTTGAAGGTATTGATGTCACTGTACCTATTAATGCATCACCCTCAATTGTTGGATTTATTGGTGGATTTATTAGTGGATCCAATAAGAAGAAATAGGAGGAGGATGATGAGTATGTGAGTGATGAGCTTGATAGCTCTGATCCTGATATAAGTGATGATGAGAAAGGGTCAAGGTTTGAAAAGTTTAGGAAGGAGCATTTGAATAAGAATTTTAAATTTGAGTGGGGTATGCAATTTAATACCCTAGATGATTTTAGAGAAGCAATACGTGAGTGGTCCGTATTAAATGGGAGGGAAATAACTTTCATTAAAAATGAGTCATACAGAGTTAGGGTTGAGTGTAGGGCCAAGTGTGGTTTTTTAGTACTTTGCTCTAAAGTGGGCCACAAGCACACTTTTGCTATTAAAACCATAGTGGACAAACATACATGTTCTAGGGTTTTGGATAACAAAACTGCTAACTCTAGGTGGGTGGCTAAGGCTGTATTGAAGAAGATGCAAACATCAGAAAATGTTAGGATCTGTGACATTGTTCAGGATATGCGACAAAACTATTATGTGGGAATCACTGTGGGGAGGGCATGGAAGGCTAAACTCATAGAAAAGAAGATCTTAGAGGGAGATGCTGACAAACAGTATGCAAATTTGAGAAGATATGCGGCTGAGTTGCATAGAGTGAACCCTGGCAACACTCTATGTATCACAGTGGAGAGACCAAGTGCTTCCATTCAACCAAGGTTTGGTGCTTTCTATTTCTACTTTGATGGTTGTAAAAAGGGGTTCATTAATGGTTGTAGACCTTTTATGGGAGTGGATGGCTGTCATCTGAAAACAAAGTAAGGAGGTCAGTTATTGATTGTTGTAGGAAGGGATCCTAATGATCAATACTTTCCCTTGGCCTTTGGAGTTGTTGAGACAGAAACAAAGGACAGCTGGAGATGGTTTCTTGAGTTGTTAATGTTAGTTTTTTTCTTAATCCTAGTAACATGTTTTTGTTTACTGATATCTATTCATGATGCAGGGTTTGGTAATTCCTATGGTGGGGAATTAGGAAAGGGTTACCTATGGTGAGGGTAACGATCTTTGTGTGTTCGTAACTTGAGTATTCTTTGGGTCGTGAATTAGTCGTCAAGGGCATTATATGGGCATTGCATCTTGTCGTTGTTGTAGTTGCTGTTAGCAAGGTCGTCTGTTAGTTTGTGTCATTCATGGTGTACCTTTTGTTAGTATGATTATTGGTTGTCGATTGTGAGAGAGTTGTACCCGGAGTGATTCATTTCCGTTATATTTTCGAGGACAAAAATAATTTAAGTGGGGGAGAGTTGTAACACCTCAATTTAAATTATTAATCGTCGTGTTATTATTTCTGTTTGTTGGGCCTGGTTAAGGGTGAGTGAAGGGTAGTGCCTTAGTGAATTAATGAGAATTAAGACTTTAGTTAATAATAAGGATAGTGATGCGAAAATAATAATATTAATATGGTTAATATTAGTGTTATTATTATTATTCTTGTTATTATCAATATTATTTTATTATTAATTAAATAAATAAAACCTGATTAAAGAGAATTAAGGGGAGTTTTAGTGGACTAAGGTGGTTTTCACGTAAAACAGGAATTTGAGAGAAAGAAGAACAAGGAAGAGGAAGGGGTGCTAGGGCAAGGATTTTTTCCCAATTTTTCCAGATTTCTGAACAATTCGAGGTAAGGGGGAGAACGGGTTCATATTTGGTGATTAAATCGTATAAGGGTAGTGGGGAGTCCTTAACCCCGTAGGATTTTGTCTGATTTTGTGTGATTGTATGATTGTGAGATGTATATGTGAATCTGTGATGAATATTACGTGTTGATCTACTGATTTTGTCTGCATTTTGATGTGTTCTTGTTGCTTGAAATGTGAATGTTGCAGAATTAGTTGTGATTCGGGTTTAACGAACGAATTTAGACCAAAACGGATTTAGAAATGTTAAGAGAAAGATGTAGGATGACTCATAGAACCTAAAATTGATGTAGAACTAATTTTAGGACTGTTTTGGAGTGAATAAGTGAAGATTTCGTAGCAAAACTCAGACTGGTGTGGAGAAAACAGGTTTGCATAATAACTTTGGCCGTACGCGTATTGGGGAGAGCGTTACGCGTAAGGCTAGGCAGGATGGGAGGCGTTACACGTAAGGAGAAGCCACGAGGAGGAGTTGGCACGACCCTCTGCCCATACGCGTAAGGGTACGCGTATGATAGGCAAGGCAATACACGTATGGGGGTGGCCGTACGCGTATGCAGATCTGGAATTTGACATTGAAGAAAAATGGGTCTCTACCCATACGCGTATGAAGCTGGGCAATACGCGTATGGTAAGCCGAAGCAGGACGCCTTACGCGTCTGGTACGCACAGGAGGGGCGAGGGAGCTAGTCATTAAGCGTATGACTCTGGTCAATACGCGTATGGACAGGGTGAGTGTAGAATTTCACCGTTTCGCGATTTCTTTCTCGTTTTCACGTCTGATTCGGTTTCTCTTGGTTTAAGAGGTTGGGATTGGGAGTCAGATGCTGAGTAGCACACAGTTGGTGATGAAACTAATTAATTTGATCATTTTTAGGAATTAATTAGTATTTGATGAATTATGGGACTTGTGAGGATTCAATGATTATGGTGCAAGTGGGAACGATTAGGTGTCTCATGTGGGATCAGGAGGATCGTAACTATGTATGTCTATTATTATATATGTGTTTCATATGTATGTTAGTTGTGATCATGAGGATCGTGAATTGTTTATCATTTGTTATATATGCGTGTTATGTGTACGTTTGTTGTGATCAGGAGGATCGTGAATTATTTATCATTTGATATACATGTGTGTTATATGTATGTTTGTTGTGATCAGGAGGATCGTGAATTGTTTATCATTTGTTATATATGTGTGTTATGTGTACGTTTGTTATGATCAGGAGGATCGTGAATTGTTTATCATTTGATATACATGTGTGTTATATGTATGTTTGTTGTGATCAGGAGGATCGTGAATTTGTATGAATGTGTCATACATGTGTTGTTATGTGCATTGAGTCATGCATACATGTCATTGGTGGGATGAATCATTGCTCAGGAGGAGTGTATGTGATTCATCCGAACTCCCTTGAGGAGTGTGGTGGGATAAATCATTGCCAAGTAGGGTGTATGTGATTTATCCGGGTTCGATTGAATGAACCATGGTGATGTTGGTGCCACATGCATTGCATTGTTAATATGTTGATTGTTAGTGATTGAATATGACAGTAGGTCGTGATTATATGTTGTTGTTGTTGGTGTGAGATACTACCTCCTTATATGTATTATTCACCTTTTTATATCGAATGTAGTTCTCACCCCTCTATTGTTGTTGTGTCTGTGCTTCTTCGAAAGTACAGATATTCAGGTGCCAGGTTAGTGCTTGGAGCTTGTGTAGCTTGTTCGAGTTTAGAGAGTCGCTCTAATACGTAACACGGGATTTGGGGATTTTTACCATTTGTTTTATGTTGTATACTTGTTACGTATCTTTCAATTGATGAATATTATGGTGGACCCCGACTATGTGGAGTTTTTGGTGTTATAGGCAGATGGTCGTAAATCGAATAATTGAATAAATTTTCCGCTGTTTGATTTTATTAAGATAAAGGAGATTTGTTTTGTTGATTTTAAAATGCGGCATCCTACTTTAGGTGTGGAAACTCTGATTTATTTCATATATTTTGTTTATTTTGAAAAATGGGAAAGTGGGGTGTTATAATTGGTATCAAAGCAGGTTGGTCCGTCCGGCCAGGTTGTCTAGTATGAGTTGTGTCGTGGTATGCGACATGTGTGTAGAACACTGTCGGTACGTGCTTGTTTTCTAACCGGTTGGTTGCAGGAGTTGAGGTTGAGATAAGTGGGGGGAGAAGCTGGTGCTTCTCTAGGATGCTTCCACTCTAGAAGGATGGATTGGTAAGTAATGGAGTGTTATCATAGTTGGTGAGGGAGGGTTTATACTTCATCAGGATGATCGGCTGTCTATGAACAAATTGGGGAACTGATCACCCTCAATCTCTTGTTGATAGTAGTCAGAAATCAAGATGAAGGGATAGATGCACCTTGACGGTTAAGATAGCAGGGGATGTGGAAGATGGTTGTGTTGAGTCGGTAGAGATCTTTATTATCTAAAAGAGGATGTAGAAGAGAAGTACTTGTCGGTCAAGTTGAAGAATATCTTCGAGGAGGGACAATCAGGTATGGTTAGTGATTGCTTGTCAGGGAGTAGAGAACAAGGTGATGGCTAGAGAGATGCCGGTGTTGGGTAATCCTTGATGTCTTTCTGAGGTGTGGATCCGAATTGGATAATGGTAGGGAACTGGTATTGTGGTATGCTGAGCGAACGGGTGAATATTTATCAGGAGAAGCCTCAGTGTATTAACGTTCGCGTTGTGACGAGTTAGTAGTGAAGTTGCACGTGTCTAGTTTCTGGTTGTTTGTGAATTTCTTTTTGGATTTATTTTCAGGCGAGATAAGTGGATCATAGGCACGTTAAGAAGATAGAGGTGATTATTGATCTAACACTTGGTACGAGTCCGATGTTATTGACTCCGTACGGAAAGTAGATGCAGGGTGTATTTGTGGAGTATATGAATTGAACCGTCAGGATTTGTTGATGATGTTTGAGTATTCCGAATCGGAGGAATGCCATGCAGAGCATATGAGAATTGTTTTGTAGGTGCAGAAGGATAATGCATTGTTCGCAAGTTTCGAAGAGTTTTGATTGTAAACGGTGAGTTTATTGGAACAAGTTATTTTTGTGAGGGTATTGTGGTAGATCCATCGGGAAATTAGCGCAGTGTTTCGGTGGAAAACCTTTGAAGATAGTGATGGAGATTAAGAGTGTCTTGGACTTAGTAGGTTATCATTGAAGATTCTTATATCGGAAAATGAGGCGGATTAGAGGTTTTGGTATGTTGGTCAGGTCGGGATGTCTCTGAGGGAAAAACTCTTAGGCGATGAAACCAAGATGTTTGCTATGTTTGTGATAGTATCGTTCTAGAATTGGCAGGAAAGCCACAGTAAAGGGCTTCCCGTTGTGCATGATTCCCAGATGTGATTCCGGATGGAATAACAAGCGTGATTTGTATAAGGGTATTGAGGCTATGGGAAGCAAACTTAGAGTTTGGATAAGTTTTGGAATTATTAGAGTTTTAGGGCGTTAATGGAAATTTTGAGAAAACCCTTGGGTGTGGATGTAATATTGAGATTGAGAGTTCTTTTTGGTTGATTGTTGATACATGTTAGAAATTGTAGAATGTGGATTGTTCAGAGAATGAAATTGTGTATGGATTACTGACAGTGGAATGAGGTAACGATTGAGAATAAGTGTCCACTTTCAAGAATGAAGGGTTGGAATGGTTAGGTTGAGTTTGATTGGAATTACAATTGTTTGGAACGTTTGATAAGAGTGGTGGGTTTGTGTGGGTCGAGGCTTTGATCGATTTCATGTGACTGGTTATGTTTGTTATCATCGGAATGGGTTGTTATTTACTCGGTTAAGCTTGTATATGAGTCTGGACAAGATGGAATGAGTTCGGAGTGGTGTTCATTAGGGATGTTCGGATCTAATATACAGTCAGAAGGAGACTATGTAGGGTGTTTGAGAATTGAGTTGCAAGTGTTGAAAATAAAGGAATTTTTATGCTAAATTAGTCAAGTGAGAATTTTGGTTGAAAAGAGATTAGTTTATTGGATATGTTAATTCTGATGATGGTGTTGTTATGGATCCATCGGAAGTAGATGCAGTTCTACAATGAGAGGCTCCGAAGTCGGTTAAGGTGATTAGAAACTTTTGGACTTTAGTTGGTTATTACCGGAGGTTATGGAAGGCTCTTCCAAGTTAGAATTTTGTTACTTCAGTTGACTTGCAAAGGGTAAGTCGTTTGCTTTGGATGTTCATTGTGAAGGAGTTTGAGATGGCTAAAGTAGAATTTGTTTGCGGCCCCAGTTTTGCTTCTTCGTGATCCTAATAAACCATTGTGAGGTATTGGGATGTGTCCATGATGAATTTAGTCGGTGTGTGGATGCAGGATGGAAAAGTCGTCGCTTATGCTTTATGACAATTGAGAATTCATGATTTCAAGATGGTTGCGGTTATTTTTGTATTGAGGATCTAGCAATATTATTTTTATGGTTTTGAATTCAAATTGTTTAGTAATTACAAGAATATTGAGTGCCTGTTTGGTCGAAAATAATAGAGTATGAGACAACGAGGACGGTTGAGATTCCGGATGAGTTATGACCTTAGCTGGAATCATCCTATTGGAGAAGTTAATGTCGTGCCAGATGAGTTAAGTTGGAAGTTTTTATACATGTCTGTTTTGATGACCAGATGGATTAGAACTATTTGAGCAGTTCAGAGACTTGCGTCTGGTGTGTGAGATAACACAATAGAGTGTGAGGTTGGGTATAATAGTAATGAACTATGATTTTTCTGGTGAAGATTAGAGAGAGTCAAAAGTTGGATATGACTTTGGTGAAATTGATTGTTGCGAGTAATCAGAGTGCGCATCGAAAGCGTGATATGGTACCTTTCGTATGTGTGTGCGTAACTGGTACGAGTTCGTAGGTTGAACAGTGGAAATATGTAGGAGCGATGAGACCATTGGACATTTCAGAATGGAGGTGGAAAAGGTTAAATATTATTCTTAGACTATTAAGTAGATGGATGTTTTAGTCTTATGTTGATGGGTGAATCGTAGCATTGTTGTAATAATATTGTGTGACAAGGATGTTGATATCATGGTTATGTAGAGGTTGTTGAAACGATGTTGTGTCGTGGAACTTTATGTTCTTGTTTTTGTTGTTGCCTCACTGCCTATGGTGATGGTTCGAGTGCGAGTGGCTAATTCCTATGGTGGGGAATTAGGAGAGGGTTACCTATGGTGAGGGTAACGATCTTTGTGTGTTCGTAACTTGAGTATTCTTTGGGTCGTGAATTAGTCGTCAAGGGAATTATATGGGCATTGCATCTTGTCGTTGTTGTAGTTGCTGTTAGCAAGGTCGTCTGTTAGTTTGTGTCATTCATGGTGTACCTTTTGTTAGTATGATTATTGGTTGTCGATTGTGAGAGAGTTGTACCCGGAGTGATTCATTTCCGTTATATTTTCGAGGACGAAAATAATTTAAGTGGGGGAGAGTTGTAACACCCCAATTTAAATTATTAATCGTCGTGTTATTATTTCTGTTTGTTGGGCCTGGTTAAGGGTGAGTGAAGCGTAGTGGCTTAGTGAATTAATGAGAATTAAGACTTTAGTTAATAATAAGGATAGTGATGCAAAAATAATAATATTAATATGGTTAATATTAGTGTTATTATTATTATTCTTCTTATTATCAATATTATTTTATTATTAATTAAATAAATAAAACCTGATTAAAGAGAATTAAGGGGAGTTTTAGTGGACTAAGGTGGTTTTCACGTAAAACAGGAATTTGAGAGAAAGAAGAACAAGGAAGAGGAAGGGGTGCTAGGGCAAGGATTTTTCCCCAATTTTTCCAGATTTCTGAACAATTCGAGGTAAGGGGGAGAACGGGTTCATATTTGGTGATTAAATCGTATAAGGGTAGTGGGGAGTCCTTAACCCCGTAGGATTTTGTCTGATTTTGTGTGATTGTATGATTGTGAGATGTATATGTGAATCTATGATGAATATTACGTGTTGATCTACTGATTTTGTCTGCATTTTGATGTGTTCTTTTGCTTGAAATGTGAATGTTGCAGAATTAGTTGTGATTCGGGTTTAACGAACGAATTTAGACCAAAACGGATTTAGAAATGTTAAGAGAAAGATGTAGGACGACTCATAGAACCTAAAATTGATGTAGAACTAATTTTAGGACTGTTTTGGAGTGAAGAAGTGAAGATTTCGTAGCAAAACTCAGACTGGTGTGGAGAAAACAGGTTTGCAAAATAACTCTGGCCGTACGCGTATTGGGGAGAGCGTTACGCGTAAGGCTAGGCAGGATGGGAGGCGTTACACGTAAGGACAAGCCACGAGGAGGAGTTGGCACGACCCTCTGTCCATACGCGTAAGGGTACGCGTATGATAGGCAAGGCAATACACGTATGGGGGTGGCCGTACGCGTATGAAGATCTGGAATTTGACATTGAAGAAAAATGGGTCTCTACCCATACGCGTATGAAGCTGGGCAATACGCGCATGGTAAGGCGAGGCAGGACGCCTTACGCGTCTGGTACGCACATGAGGGGGCGAGGGAGCTAGTCATTACGCGTATGACTCTGGTCAATACGCGTATGGACAGGGTGAGTGTAGAATTTCACCGTTTCGCGATTTCTTTCTCGTTTTCACGTCTGATTCGGTTTCTCTTGGTTTAAGAGGTTGGGATTGGGAGTCAGATGCTGAGTAGCACACAGTTGGTGATGAAACTAATTAATTTGATAATTTTTAGGAATTAATTAGTATTTGATGAATTATGGGACTTGTGAGGATTCAATGATTATGGTGCAAGTGGGAACGATTAGGTGTCTCATGTGGGATCAGGAGGATCGTAACTATGTATGTCTATTATTATATATGTGTGTCATATGTATGTTAGTTGTGATCAGGAGGATCGTGAATTGTTTACCATTTGTTATATATGCGTGTTATGTGTACGTTTGTTGTGATCAGGAGGATCGTGAATTGTTTATCATTTGATATACATGTGTGTTATATGTATGTTTGTTGTGATCAGGAGGATCGTGAATTGTTTCTCATTTGTTATATATGTGTGTTATGTGTACGTTTGTTATGATCAGGGGGATCGTGAATTGTTTATCATTTGATATACATGTGTGTTATATGTATGTTTGTTGTGATCAGGAGGATCGTGAATTTGTATGAATGTGTCATACATGTGTTGTTATGTGCATTGAGTCATGCATACATGTCATTGGTGGGATGAATCATTGCTCAGGAGGAGTGTATGTGATTCATCCGAACTCCCTTGAGGAGTGTGGTGGGATAAATCATTGCCAAGTAGGGGTGTATGTGATTTATCCGGGTTCGATTGAATGAACCATGGTGATGTTGGTGCCACATGCATTGCATTGTTAATATGTTGATTGTTAGTGATTGAATATGACAATAGGTCGTGATTATATGTTTTTGTTGTTGGTGTGAGATACTACCTCCTTATATGTATTATTCACCTTTTTATATCGAATGTAGTTTTCACCCCTCTGTTGTTGTTGTGTCTGTGCTTCTTCGGAAGTACAGATATTCAGGTGCCAGGTTAGTGCTTGGAGCTTGTGTAGCTTGTTCGAGTTTAGAGAGTCGCCCTGATACGTAACACGGGATTTGGGGATTTTTACCATTTGTTTTATGTTGTATACTTGTTACGTATCTTTCAATTGATGAATATTATGGTGGACCCCGACTATGTGGAGTTTTTGGTGTTATAGACAGATGGTCGTAAATCGAATAATTGAATAAATTTTCCGCTGTTTGATTTTATTAAGATAAAGGAGATTTGTTTTGTTGATTTTAAAATGCGGCATCCTACTTTATGTGTGGAAACTCTGATTTATTTCATATATTTTGTTTATTTTGAAAAATGGGAAAGTGGGGTGTTACAATTGGTATCAAAGCAGGTCGGTCCGTCCGGCCAGGTTGTCTAGTATGAGTTTTGTCGTGGTATGCGACATGTGTGTAGAACACTGTCGGTACGTGCTTGTTTTCTAACCGGTTGGTTGCAGGAGTTGAGGTTGAGATAAGTGGGGGGAGAAGCTGGTGCTTCTCTAGGATGCTTCCACTCTAGAAGGATGGATTGGTAAGTAATGGAGTGTTATCATAGTTGGTGAGGGAGGGTCTATACTTCATCAGGATGATCGGCTGTCTATGAACAAATTGGGGAACTGATCACCCTCAATATCTTGTTGATAGTAGTCGGAAATCAAGATGAAGGGATAGATGCACCTTGACGGTTAAGATAGCAGGGGATGTGGAAGATGGTTGTGTTTAGTCGGTAGAGATCTTTATTATCTAAAAGAGGATGTAGAAGAGAAGTACTTGTCGGTCAAGTTGAAGAATCTCTTCGAGGAGGGACAATCAGGTATGGTTAGTGATTGCTTGTCAGGGAGTAGAGAACAAGGTGATGGCTAGAGAGATGCCGGTGTTGGGTAATCCTTGATGTCTTTCTGAGGTGTGGATCCGAATTGGATAATGGTAGGGAACTGGTATTGTGGTGTGCTGAGCGAACGGGTGAATATTTATCAGGAGAAGCCTCAGTGTATTAACGTTCGCGTTGTGACGAGTTAGTAGTGAAGTTGCACGTGTCTAGTTTCTGGTTGTTTGTGAATTTCTTTTTGGATTTATTTTCAGGCGAGATAAGTGGATCATAGGCACGTTAAGAAGATAGAGGTGATTATTGATCTAACACTTGGTACGAGTCCGATGTTATTGACTCCGTACGGAAAGTAGATGCAGGGTGTATTTGTGGAGTATATGAATTGAACCGTCAGGATTTGTTGATGATGTTTGAGTATTCCGAATCGGAGGAAAGTCACGCAGAGCATATGAGAATTGTTTTGTAGGTGCAGAAGGATAATGCATTGTTCGCAAGTTTCGAAGAGTTTTGATTGTAAACGGTGAGTTTATTGGGACAAGTTATTTTTGTGAGGGTATTGTGGTAGATCCATCGGGAAATTAGCGCAGTGTTTCGGTGGAAAACCTTTGAAGACAGTGATGGAGATTAAGAGTGTCTTGGACTTAGTAGGTTATCATTGAAGATTCTTATATCGGAAAATGAGGCGGATTAGAGGTTTTGGTATGTTGGTCAGGTCGGGATGTCTCTGAGGGAAAAACTCTTAGGCGATGAAACCAAGATGTTTGCTATGTTTGTGATAGTATCGTTCTAGAATTGGCAGGAAAGCCACGGTAAAGGGCTTCCCGTTGTGCATGATTCCCAGATGTGATTCCGGATGGAATAACAAGCGTGATTTGTATAAGGGTATTGAGGCTATGGGAAGCAAACTTAGAGTTTGGATAAGTTTTGGAATTATTAGAGTTTTAGGGCGTTAATGGAAATTTTGAGAAAACCCTTGGGTGTGGATGTAATATTGAGATTGAGAGTTCTTTTTGGTTGATTGTTGATACATGTTAGAAATTGTAGAATGTGGATTGTTCAGAGAATGAAATTGTGTATGGATTACTGACAGTGGAATGAGGTAACGATTGAGAATAAGTGTCCACTTTCAAGAATGAAGGGTTGGAATGGTTAGGTTGAGTTTGATTGGAATTACAATTATTTGGAACGTTTGATAAGAGTGGTGGGTTTGTGTGGGTCGAGGCTTTGATCGATTTCATGTGACTGGTTATGTTTGTTATCATCGGAATGGGTTGTTATTTACTCGGTTAAGCTTGTATATGAGTCTGGACAAGATGGAATGAGTTCGGAGTGGTGTTCATTAGGGATGTTCGGATCTAATATACAGTCAGAAGGAGACTATGTAGGGTGTTTGAGAATTGAGTTGCAAGTGTTGAAAATAAAGGAATTTTTATGCTAAATTAGTCAAGTGAGAATTTTGGTTGAAAAGAGATTAGTTTATTGGATATGTTAATTCTGATGATGGTGTTGTTATGGATCCATCGGAAGTAGATGCAGTTCTACAATGAGAGGCTCCGAAGTCGGTTAAGGTGATTAGAAACTTTTGGACTTTAGTTGGTTATTACCGGAGGTTATGGAAGGCTCTTCCAAGTTAGAATTTTGTTACTTCAGTTGACTTGCAAAGGGTAAGTCGTTTGCTTTGGATGTTCATTGTGAAGGAGTTTGAGATGGCTAAAGTAGAATTTGTTTGCGGCCCCAGTTTTGCTTCTTCGTGATCCTAATAAACCATTGTGAGGTATTGGGATGTGTCCATGATGAATTTAGTCGGTGTGTGCATGCAGGATGGAAAAGTCGTCACTTATGCTTTATGACAATTGAGAATTCATGATTTCAAGATGGCTGCGGTTATTTTTGTATTGAGGATCTAGCAATATTATTTTTATGGTTTTGAATTCAAATTGTTTAGTAATCACAAGAATATTGAGTGCCTGTTTAGTCGAAAATAATAGAGTATGAGACAACGAGGACGGTTGAGATTCCGGATGAGTTATGACCTTAGCTGGAATCATCCTATTGGAGAAGTTAATGTCGTGCCAGATGAGTTAAGTTGGAAGTTTTTATACATGTCTGTTTTGATGACCAGATGGATTAGAACTATTTGAGCAGTTCAGAGACTTGCGTCTGGTGTGTGAGATAACACAACAGAGTGTGAGGTTGGGTATAATAGTAATGAACTATGATTTTTCTGGTGAAGATTAGAGAGAGTCAAAAGTTGGATATGACTTTGGTGAAATTGATTGTTGCGAGTAATCAGAGTGCGCATCGAAAGTGTGATATGGTACCTTTCGTATGTGTGTGCGTAACTGGTACGAGTTCGTAGGTTGAACAGTGGAAATATGTAGGAACGATGAGACCATTGGACGTTTCAGAATGGAGGTGGAAAAGGTTAAATATTATTCTTAGACTATTAAGTAGATGGATGTTTTAGTCTTATGTTGATGGGTGAATCGTAGCATTGTTGTAATAATATTGTGTGACAAGGATGTTGATATCATGGTTATGTAGAGGTTGTTGAAACGATGTTGTGTCGTGGAACTTTATGTTCTTATTTTTGTTGTTGCCTCACTGCCTATGGTGATGGTTCGAGTGCGAGTGGCTAATTCCTATGGTGGGGAATTAGGAGAGGGTTACCTATGGTGAGGGTAACGATCTTTGTGTGTTCGTAACTTGAGTATTCTTTGGGTCGTGAATTAGTCGTCAAGGGAATTATATGGGCATTGCATCTTGTCGTTGTTGTAGTTGCTGTTAGCAAGGTCGTCTGTTAGTTTGTGTCATTCATGGTGTACCTTTTGTTAGTATGATTATTGGTTGTCGATTGTGAGAGAGTTGTACCCGGAGTGATTCATTTCCGTTATATTTTCGAGGACGAAAATAATTTAAGTGGGGGAGAGTTGTAACACCCCAATTTAAATTATTAATCGTCGTGTTATTATTTCTGTTTGTTGGGCCTGGTTAAGGGTGAGTGAAGCGTAGTGGCTTAGTGAATTAATGAGAATTAAGACTTTAGTTAATAATAAGGATAGTGATGCAAAAATAATAATATTAATATGGTTAATATTAGTGTTATTATTATTATTCTTGTTATTATCAATATTATTTTATTATTAATTAAATAAATAAAACCTGATTAAAGAGAATTAAGGGGAGTTTTAGTGGACTAGGGTGGTTTTCACGTAAAACAGGAATTTGAGAGAAAGAAGAACAAGGAAGAGGAAGGGGTGCTAGGGCAAGGATTTTTCCCCAATTTTTCCAGATTTCTGAACAATTCGAGGTAAGGGGGAGAACGGGTTCATATTTGGTGATTAAATCGTATAAGGGTAGTGGGGAGTCCTTAACCCCGTAGGATTTTGTCTGATTTTGTGTGATTGTATGATTGTGAGATGTATATGTGAATCTATGATGAATATTACGTGTTGATCTACTGATTTTGTCTGCATTTTGATGTGTTCTTGTTGCTTGAAATGTGAATGTTGCAGAATTAGTTGTGATTCGGGTTTAACGAACGAATTTAGACCAAAACGGATTTAGAAATGTTAAGAGAAAGATGTAGGACAACTCATAGAACCTAAAATTGATGTAGAACTAATTTTAGGACTGTTTTGGAGTGAAGAAGTGAAGATTTCGGTGCAAAACTCAGACTGGTGTGGAGAAAACAGGTTTGCAAAATAACTCTGGCCGTACGCGTATTGGGGAGAGCGTTACGCGTAAGGCTAGGCAGGATGGGAGGCGTTACACGTAAGGAGAAGCCACGAGGAGGAGTTGGCACAACCCTCTGTCCATACGTGTAAGGGTACGCGTATGATAGGCAAGGCAATACACGTATGGGGGTGGCCGTACGCGTATGCAGATCTGGAATTTGACATTGAAGAAAAATGGCTCTCTTCCCATACGCGTATGAAGCTGGGCAATACGGGTATGGTAAGGCGAGGCAGAACGCCTTACGCATATGGTACGCACAGGAGGGGGCGAGGGAGCTAGTCATTACGCGTATGACTCTGGTCAATACGCGTATGGACAGCGTGAGTGTAGAATTTCACCATTTCGCGATTTCTTTCCCGTTTTTGCGTCTGATTCGGTTCCCTTGGTTTGAGAGGTTGGGATTGGGAGTCAGATGTTGAGTAGCACACAGTTGGTGATGAAACTAATTAATTTGATAATTTTTAGGAATTAATTAGTATTTGATGAATTATGGGACTTGTGAGGATTCAATGATTATGGTGCAAGTGGGAACGATTAGGTGTCTCATGTGGGATCAGGAGGATCATAACTATGTATGTTTATTATTATATATGTGTGTCACATGTATGTTTGTTGTGATCAGGAGGATCGTGAATTGTTTATCATTTGTTATATATGTGTGTTATGTGTACCTTTGTTGTGATCAGGAGGATCGTGAATTGTTTATCATTTGATATACAGGTGTGTTATATGTATGTTTGTTGTGATCAGGAGGATCGTGAATTGTTTATCATTTGTTATATATGTGTGTTATGTGTACGTTTGTTGTGATCAGGAGGATCGTGAATTATTTATCATTTGATATACATGTGTGTTATATGTATGTTTGTTGTGATCAGGAGGATTGTGAATTTGTATGAATGTGTCATACATGTGTTGTTATGTGCATTGAGTCATGCATACATGTCATTGGTGGGATGAATCATTTCTTAGGAGGAGTGTATGTGATTCATCCGAACTACCTTGAGAAGTGTGGTGGGATAAATCATTGCCAAGTAGGGGTGTATGTGATTTATCCGGGTTCGATTGAATGAACCATGGTGATGTTGGTACCACATGCATTGCATTGTTAATATGTTGATAGTTAGTGATTGAATATGACAGTAGGTCGTGATTATATGTTGTTGTTGTTGGTGTGAGATACTACCTCCTTATATGTATTATTCACCTTTTTATATCGAATGTAGTTCTCACCCCTCTGTTGTTGTTGTGTCTGTGCTTCTTCGGAAGTACAGATATTCAGGTGCCAGGTTAGTGCTTGGAGCTTGTGTAGCTTGTTCGGGTTTAGAGAGTCGCTCTGATACGTAACACGGGATTTGGGGGTTTTTACCGTTTGTTTTATGTTGTATACTTGTTACGTATCTTTCAATTGATGAATATTATGGTGGACCCCGACTATGTGGAGTTTTTGGTGTTATAGGCAGATGGCCGTAAATCGAATAATTGAATAAATTTTCCGCTGTTTGATTTTATTAAGATAAAGGAGATTTGTTTTGTTGATTTTAAAATGTGGCATCCTACTTTAGGTGTGGAAACTCTGATTTATTTCATATATTTTGTTTATTTTGAAAAATGGGAAAGTGGGGTGTTACACTATTAATTAACTTGCATCACATTTCTTTGAATTCACCACCGACTTTGACTTATCCAAAGGAAAGGTTCAAGATCGAGAAAACCTAAAGGGGGAGATCTAAGGTTCGGGGGTTGGTTATACTAAGGGAATGTATTAACACCCTAAGTATCTGTAGTACTCTACAGGAACCTCTTGTTTAGTTTGTGTCATGTTATGCTTGCTTGCTAAGAGAGATCTGTTAATACTAAAGGTAAGGACCTAAGGGCATGTACACTAATTTTGCTCGCCAAGACGTCGTATCTTGTGCCTACGTATATGACTAAAGAATCAGAGCAACCGTAGTTCCCCTAACTAAGGGTGAAGGAGGAACCATTGACTATGGCCAAAGTTCCAAGGGGAATGAGTATGAGCTCATATAGAGTTTAAGAAACTCTCTAAGTCTAAGTTATGATGGGGTGAAGTGAATACTCAAAGTGATGAGTCTCACATAGAGCTTATAAACTCTATCTTACTTCTAGTTATGATTCAATGGCTCTTATGAGGTCAAGAAAAGGGAAAGGCTCTTATGAGGCCAAGGTGGGATGATTTGGTTATCGACTTATAAGTCAACTTAGGAGGACTTTCCTTTAGAATGAGATTGAGGAAGTGTCAAATGAAACAGGCAACCACAATCATACCAAGAACAAAGAGGGTCATCCACAAGACTTCATCATGAAATATTTACAAGTCTCACCAAAAGAGAAATGAAAAGTTAGTGGTCTAAGAAATTAAAAATTGAAATGAAATAGAAATAGTCTCGTCTTAATCATGATTTAATCGAGAAAACGATAATCAACGATTCTTGACTTTCATCGACTAAAAAGTGAATGAAACTGAAATAAAGAGAAAGTGGTCTCATATTGATCAAAGTTTTGTCGTTTTAATGAGATCAACCAAACCATGAAGTTTGTTATATCATCGACCAAAAATAAAGAAAATGGAATCGAAATGAAAATAAAGTTGGTCTCGTTTTAATCAAGATTTAATCGAGAAATCGATAATCTTTTGATTTTTAACCTTCATTGACCAACCAAAAAAAAGAAAGATATGGCCTCATATAATCAAAATTTATTGATTTGAAATAATCAATAAATTTATGATGTTTTTTATATCATTGGCTCAAAAAAATAAAATAAAAATAAAAAAACGAAAATGGAATCAAAAAATGGAAATTAAATTTATTAAGAACATATTAGAACCTAACAAGGACGGGAAATAAAATGTTTTTCTTAAAACTTTAAACAAGTTAAATTGATTTAAAACATAAAAAGAAAAGGGGGGACAGAATCATGAAAAATAGAATCAGGTGGAATCATTTGGGCCTTACATATGGCCCATCATCCCTCACGGTCAACAGAAGGAGAATGGTGGTTTGAAAAACAAAAGAAGGGTGTATCATGATTAAAGGCTAACTCTTAAGGAAACAAAACCATGGTTTTTTCGTGAAGCCCGTTCCGTTAATAAATAAAAAACTGGAAAAATGAAACACCAACAAAAATTAAAACACATTGAAGCCATTCATAAAGAGGGACACAGCTAGGGTATCTTCAACAATATTCCAAACTTCTCTGAAATAACGAACAACAACAATAATGGCCTCTCGGGTAAAGATCAAAGCTCAAAGAAAAAGTATCTTATGGAAGCATAAAGAGTGAAATGAATATCGACCCAACCTCCTTACTCAAACTGATTCACACGGATTCACTTTCTCTCTTGAATCGTGTCTGTGTTTCAGGTTTGTTGAGTTATGTTTGGTTTATGGATTTGGTTTTGATTCAAACTTTATCCTTCATCTCCTTTCCATCCTGGGTTCTGAAGATTTGATGTGGTTCGTGGGTTGTTTGATTGAAGGTTGACGGATGATGAAAAGGGTTGAGTGTTTGATTTGGGCTTTATTCTAGTGACAGTTATTGTTGTGTTTTGATGTTGATTCAGTTAAGAAGGTTGAGAAGGGTTATGAGGGTCAGTGGAGAAAAGGTGGATCGATTGAACCAAGAGGGTTTGTTGTGGGTTTGTATGGATGTTAATGGTGAAGTTGTATCCGGAGGTGAATGTTTTTGAAGTGTGATTTGCAGATTTTCGGTCCTGAACCCTATTGTGTCGTGAAACCAGCTTTTAAGGTGTGTGCTTCGGTGAGCCTTTTTTTGAAGAGGAATCTTTTTGAAAAGTTTTTCTGAAAGTCTCGTTTTTTCTCCCCCCCCCCCCGTTTGATCTGTTTTTCTCTCTTAAAACAACTCAAAGCTTTTTAATTTCTGAATCTGCCTCTTTATCAATTGTTGCTTTCATTGACAGGTTTTGTACAGGCGTGTTGATACAGGTTTTATATTTTGGAGCAGTGTTCAGTGATAGCAGCTTATTTTTGGTGTAGATGTCGCAGAGATATTGATGCGCATGAAGCAAGTTGTTTATCATTGTGTTTGGTTTGTGCAAGATTTTGGTCAAACGTTGTAAGCATGATTTTGTCTTGCTGTGGAGCATGGTGCGGGTAGTAGGCTGTTGTAAAGGTTGTACGTTATTGCAACAGTGTGAAGTTGCTTTCTTGCAGCATGGGTCCAACCTGCGTTTACCTTTGGAGTATGGTGAAGTGTTGTAGTGGCTTTCGTTGGCAGGATATATGCTAGCAGCAACAGAGCTTTTTTGTGTTAAGTTTTGGACTTGGTGTAAATGGGCTTTTGTAACAATTGTAATAGTAAAACGAAAGAGAAAAAGAAAGACTTGGACTTTGGTTGAAATAATAATTTGTGGCAAAAGAAAAAGAAAGTGGTAGATTGAGATGAGGAATTGGAATAAATGTGATTTTTTTGAAATTGTATCTTAAATGATATTTGGATTTTAAAAAATGGATCTTTAGGTGTATGGATTAAGAATGGATAAAGGGAATGACCAAATGGACAATGGTTTTGAAAAGTGGATTGAAAATGGATTTTTATAGATATGGATAAAAGAAAATTTGGATAATTGGATAATAAAAATGGGTTGAATAATGGGTAATGGACAATTTAGATAAATAACAAAGGTGGATAAAGGACGGTTATGGGAATGGATATGCACTTCCACGCTTAAACAACACCTAAATCTTGACAACTGCACTTGACTGCCACAAGTCCTGAACTACATAACCAAATGCTTGCACACAAATCTGCTTTGACCTCTGACAGCTCTATAGCCTGACCAGAACCAGTTCACATCCAACTGAAACAATATTTAATCTTCACTTTGGGTGTACACTGATGGAACAATGACTTGATAAGAACCAAAGCCCTAATTCAGAATCTTTGTCACAACTTGATAACCTGATACTGATGCAAACCACAAGTTTGACCAAGATTAGGTCAAACTTCCACTGAATCTCAAACCACACCACACATACCCTTGACCTGACGACCTTGCATGGTCTTTGAGGAAGAACTTGTGATAAAAATAAATCACATTGGATTATTGAGGAGAGGATATCTCTTAGGAGTATGAGAATTTGATTGGTTAGTGATCTACCCAAAACCTTGATTGATCAGCCCTGAAAGCCTCTTGAAATAAAACCTGATTCATAAATGAAACAAAATGAACAAAAACTGATAAAATGGTTAGTTATGCAATGTGATTGCCCTATATGACATGCAAGATGTTATGACATCTAAGGGGTAAAATTTGGGATACAACAATAGGCTATGTCTAAGGCATCTTTATTCAAATTTCAAAAAAAAAATTGGTGGTGGCAGTTTAATTAGAGATCTGATGATGGGGGCTGCAAAATCAACTTACTACCAAGGGTGGTTGCAAAAGATGACTGAGCTGAAACAATTTGATCCTAAAGCATGGGCTTGGTTAATGGGAATTCCTCCAAAAAGTTGGTGTAAGCATGCTTTCTCTTTCTACCCTAAATGTGATGTTCTTATGAACAATATAGCTTAATCTTTTAATGCCACAATCTTAGCTGCTAGGGAAAAGCCTATTTTGTCTATGTGTGAGTGGATAAGAAAGTATCTAATGAATATGTGCTCCACATCTACCCTAAAACTAGACAAGTGGCCCCATAAAGTTATGCCTATTCCTAGGAAGAGACTTGATAATGAGGTTGTATTGAGTGGCCATTGGCTGCCCACTTGGGCAATGGATGAGAAATTTCAAGTCACCCATTCTTTCAACACCCAGGAGTTCATAGTAGACATTGCTAAAAATTCTTGTACTTGTAATTTCTGGGAGTTGGTTGGGATTCCATGTAGGTATGCTATAGCAGCTCTTGGGTTTAGGCAACAAAATCCAGAGGAATTTGTGGATGAGTGTTATTCAAGGGAGAAGTATGCAATATGTTATGGCTTTGCTGTCAGCCCAATTAATGGCCAGGAAATGTGGCCAGAAGTTCAGGATGAGGAACTGTTACCACCTAAATACAAGAAACGACCAAGTAGGCCTAAAAAATTGAGGATTAGAGAGAGTGGTGAAGATGGTGCTAGAAGGAGCTTGCCTGGTGTGTCCTACAGGTGTACAAGGTGTGACAAGTTTGGTCACAATGTTCAAACATGTATGAGCCCAACACAAGACCCAAAAGGGCTAAAAAGAAAGGTATGACTTTTGATACGGTGTATCTCTCTTGCAGGTGCTTGACTTTTGATACGGTGTATCTCTCTTGCAGGTGCTTGGTATATGTGTATGTCATGATGTCTGATATGGTATATGTCTGGTATCTGTTTTCCAAGTGCTTCAATTTATCTATTCAATAGCTTGTCTTTGTAAAGGATTCGAGTACCCCTTATAGTCGTGTGTTTTATAATATAATTGCTTATATATATATATATATATATATGTAGACGACACACTCATATTTAGATCAAACCTTCATGTAGTTAATGATGTGAAATCATTGTTGTGTAACAACTTTGATATGAAATACCTCGGAGAATTCAGTTTGATTCTTTGTATCAAGATCACTAGATCAGAACAAGGAATTTCTTTGAATCAGTCTCATTATTGAGAGAAGATCTTAAGAAATATACCTACTTTGACTGTAAACCTACTTACACACCATATGGTCCAAGTGTAAAACTAATTAAAAATACTTGTGATAATGTTAGACAAAATGAGTATGTGAGCATCATTGGTAGTCTTAGGTAAGCCAATAATTGTTCTAGACCTGACATCACATAAGTCATAGGATTGTTGTGCAGGTTTATAAGTAAACCGAACAACGAGTCTTGGCAAGTCGTTGAGAGGGTCATGTGATACCTTAAAAGGATCATGAATCTCGGTTTACATTATCAGAGATTTCCTATTGTACTTAAAGGATACAATGATGTGGATTATAACACCTTTTTAGATGATTCTTAAGCAACTGATGGCTATATATTCAGTATAGTTAGAGGAGTTATATCCTAGAAATCAAAGAAACAAACTATCTTGGATCAGTCTACGATGGAGCCTGAAATGATAATATTAGTGATTACTAGTGAAGAAGAAAATTGGTTAAGATGCTTGCTAGTTGGGTTCTCTTTGTGAAAAAAAACATATTCCAGACGTGTTGATCCACTACGATAGTACCGCAGCTATTGTAAAAAATTGAGAACCGTTAGTATAATGGTAAGAGACGTCAAATAAGGAGGAAACACGACACTATTAGAGACTGTATCAAGTATACACTGATGGAAATTTAGCAGATCCTTTGAAGAAAGGATTAGTTAGAGAGAAAGTCCATAATACATCCAATGAGATTGGACTAATGCCTAAAGTGAGTTGCTCATGATGGTAATCCGACCTAATAGACTGAAGATCCCAAGAAATATGTTCAATAGGTAATCACAAGTTGTGAGCAATATGAGGTGATCATGCTAATATAAATAAGAGAAACATGAATCATGAAGCAAAAAGAGGATGAGATAATAGAAACTCTTAGTGAGATCTATATTATGTATGAGGGAGCACCTAGTTACATGAGTACTCTTGATATACTCACCTGCGTGATTGTGGAACTTAGGCTGGTTCGTATAAAATTTTGAGGCAAAATTACTTAAGTGATCATTATAAATAAGATTTTACCTGCTTATTGAATAGTTGTTTCTGATTTAGATTGAATTATCTATTGTTTCTGTTGTTGCTGGTGCTCTACTAAGTGTTTGCTTGCTATTTGTATTGATATTTGATGTATTATTAACACACTTTGTGCTCTATTTAATGCATTTTGGCTTTTTTTTTTTAAATATAAGATTTAAAAGGTTGACCATGTTTAGAAATGAATGAGATGATGAAGAGTCTTCACTAAACCGGGATATACGTGCAGAGCCATTAAAGCACGAGGTTTTAGAATACAACTTAAGAAAAAGTTGTGTGCGGGTTTGATGTCTGAGATAGAGTTCAAGACAATTGTGTCTCTCTTGTTATCCTATTTGCTACGTAAAGGTTCAAGTCGTAGACACCTCTGTTTATGCAAAATCTTAGAAACGTTTGACGTTATTTTTGAAATATTTTTTTTAATTCAAGTGGGGGATTGAATGAACATGTCAATATTACAATAGGGAGATGAATTTGAAAAAGTTCCTTAAGTCTCGCATTGTTAGAAAATATAAGTGTGTTTGAGTGTGAGTTCAAAAATTTCCATAGTCTCACATTGTTTAGATTAGACATCTTAGCTAGTTTTCTTCATTATATAAGGAAAACACTTGTTTCATTCTAAAACACACAAAAAACTTCTATTGAGTTTTTTCCTCACTCTCGTAACTTTGCGCCTTTCGAATTGTCAAAGCATCAACTTTTCCCTTTTTTTTTTACTCGTTAAATTTTCCGAATACTTTCTTGAATTCTCTTTAGAGAATTATTTTAATTTCTCTTCATTTATTTAAGAAATTATCAAATATTATTTTTGGATTCTCTTTGGAGAATTACTTGAATTTTTCTATGTTTGAGAAATCATTTTAAACGGTCAAATAACCATTATTGAACTCTCTTTGAAAAATTATTTGAATTTTCTTCAAGAAATTATTACGATTTGTCTTTATAACAGATATTATAAATGGTATTTATATTGTAACGCCCCGATTCCGATTATTCCCATTTTGTTGAGTCTTTTATTTAAATTGAGTGATAAATTATTTTATTTGTGAAATTGGTGTGTTAATATGCTATGTTGACATGTTATGATATTTTACCGTTTTTGAGAGTTTTCGGGGAAATTAGAGTGGAGGGTATTTTGGACATTTCTCAATTAATGGTAAGTTAGAAATTTAGTAAAATTGTTAGAAAAGTGATTAAGTGTAGAATTATGTGAGAAAATGAATTAATTGAATTTGAGTAGAAAATAAGAAAAAGAAATAGAAAAGAAAAAGAAATAAGGAGAAGAAATAGGAGAGAAAGAGAAAGAAAAGAGAAATAGAGAGAAAAAAGAGAGAAAGAAAGAGGAAGAAGAGAAAAGAGAAGAAACTTGGAAAAACCTAGAAAATCATCAAGAACAATCATCTAGCAAACTTGGAATCCGGGTAAGGGTGTGAAATCTTATTATCTCATCAATGTATATCATTATGTATGATTGTGTTGTTGTTGTTGTTGATTTTTATGAGTTTTTGTATAAACCATAAATGTAGAAAATGTTGTGAATGATGATCAAAACATGATTTTTTATGCATAAATGTGTTGTTGATGTTGTTTAAGGTTTGGATACTGATATGGATGTTATCAATTGGTATTTTTCTGAGTTTAGATGATGAATTTGGGTGTGGTTGAAGTGAAAAACGCAGAAACACGTTCTGCAGAATTTTTCTGGGTTTGCCCTGGCTGTACGCGTAAGGGGCATGTCCATACGCGTATGAGCCTAGGCGTTACGCGTATCATTGGCCTGTGTTTGGGCCATTACGCGTATGGAATGTGGCTTTTCCCGGCCATCTGGTGATACGCGTATGGTGTTGGGCATACGCGTATGGGCTTTGAAACGTGAAATTTGTGAAGGAAATGGGTTCTGCCCATACGCGTATGGGCATTGGTGATACGCGTATGGGAATTGCGAGGGATCAGGGCCGTACGCGTATGAGAATGGTGATACGCGTATGGTCAGGCCAATTGTAAAAATGGGATTTTTCAAAATGTCATTTTCGTTTTCGTTCGTAACTTTTTTTCCGTTTATCCGATTTTTAAATTCTTGGTATCATTGGAAAGCTATTGAGCTGTACTATATGATTATGATGATTTGGAAATTGCTAGCCGATTAAATAAGTTGGAAAAGTCAGGAATAGTGTTATTTAGCGACTCTTACCGTTTTGAATGTGTGTTTGGATGTGAATCATACAATAGTGCATTGATGTGAATGTATATAGATTGTATGTGATTGTATGAGATGAATGCATGAATATATTGTGAATATGTATGCATTTCAAGAATGTCTCGAGTCATTTTGTATGTGAAGCATAATGATGTACATTCTTGTGTTGTGTGATTCTAATGAGAATCTGTTGTAACGTCGTGTGCCTATGTGAGGTGTGAGCGATGATTACAAACGATTGTATGCCTAGGTGAGGTGTGAGCAATCGGATCGTGTGCCCATGTGGGGTGTGAGCGATCGGGTCGTGTGCCCGTGTGGGGTGTGAGCAATCCATAAACATTGTGTGCCTATGTGAGGTGTGAGCAATGGGTGAACATCGTAGGCCCGACGGGGAGTTACATTGGTAACGAGTGATGGTTCCAATAAGTTCCTGAGTGAACTTGAGATGATTGAGTCGGTACCGCATTGTATTTGCATAGAGTCGTGAGTCAGTCTCTATGATTTGCATTTATCATCTTTATAATGGTGCATTGATGAATAAACATAAATGTGTATGTTTATGTGGAATGATGAGAATTGTGAAAGTATGCATGATGTATATGCTTGGTTTTGTATATATATACATCGTGATGTATATGAGTGAGTTGTGATGAATTGTGGTGAGAATGTGGAATATGTGTATTTTTATGCTATGATATATAATTATATGCATTGTTATTATGATAATATTTCTCACCCTTCTGTTGTTTTATAATGCTCTATGAGGCATTGCAGAGTAGGTATGTTGGTGGTCTTTTTGTGAAGCGTGTCTTCATTCTTTTGGTCGGTCGGCTCTGATATGTAGTACCGGGTAGCTAGGATGGCTATGATTCTTTGTGATACATTTGTACATGTATCTTGTTGATGAATGTTTATGTAAACATGAATTATGTTGGTAGACAATACTTGTTGATATATATATATATATATATATATATATATATATATGTATATATGTTTGATGTTATTCAATGTTTAGATTTTCCGCTTTTATTCTAAATATTGAGATGTGGGTGTAAGGACTAAGTTCCTCTGTTGCAAAGTTACCCCACTGTTGCATATCAATTGTTGAGCAGATGTTGAATGTTTTAATTTAATGTGTAATGTGACATACCTCTTTTATGCTATGTTTATAATTATACTCTGACGAAATTTTTAATATGTGCCTAAATGATTATGTGATTTTTTGGGGGTATAGAAAGGGGGTGTTACATTAAGTGGTATCAGAGCCAATGTTGAGTCAGTTGTGTCTACTTGTTGTTGTGATGGTTGAACTGTTGTTTAACTTTGTTGTCATTTTGGGAATGATCAGAATATGGCTGGTAGGAACGACAATGCGATGGCTGCTGCTTTGGAAGCAATGGCTAGGGCGGTGCAAGGTGCGCCGAACGTGAATGCTAATGACGAGTTCAGGAAGAATCAACCACCAGTCTTCAAAGGAAGATATGATCCCGATGGTGCTCAAACTTGGTTGAAAGAGATTGAAAGGATCTTCAGAGTTATGGACTGTGTGGAGGAGAATAAGGTGAGGCTTGGGTCTCACATGCTGAAGGAAGAAGCCGACGATTGGTGGGTCGGTATGCGTCAAGTTCTTGAGGTGAATGATGAAGAGATAACTTGGGATTTATTTCGTACCGAGTTCTTGAGGAAGTATTACCCTGAAAGTGTGAAAGGGAAGAAGGAGATGGAGTTCCTTGAACTGAAACAAGGTAGTATGTCTGTGGTGGACTATACTGCTAAGTTTATGGAGTTGGTTCAATTCCATCCTCACTATGCTGCAATTACTGCTGAGTTCTCAAAGTGTATTAAGTATGAGAATGGTTTGCGTCCCGAGATCAAACAAGCTGTGGGATATCAAAGGATAAGAAGGTTTACGGATTTGAAGGAATGTTGTAGAATCTTCGAGGAAGATAGCAAGGCTCGTTCTACACATTACAAAAGTTTGAATGAGAGGAAGGGAAAGCAACAAGCTAGAAGTGGACCTTATGTGACACCCGTTGATAAGGGCAAGCATAGGGGAAACTTTGAGAAGAGATCTGGAGGAGGAGGTTCCGGTTCCATTAAGTGTTACAAGTGTGGTGAAATGGGTCATAAATCATTTGAGTGTGGGAAGAATGTGGTGAAATGTTCTAACTGTGGAGGCCTTGGGCATGCTACTACCGATTATAGAAGGAATATGGTGAAATGTTATAATTTTGGGGAACCTGGTCACATTAGCACGAAGTGTCCGAATCCGAAGAAAGCTCCAGCTAGTGGGAAGGTATTTTCTTTGGCAGGAACTCAGACTTCAAGTGCAGATCGTCTGATTAAAGGTACTTGCTTTATTAATAGTACGCCTTTAGTTGCTATTATTGATACTGGAGCGACTCATTCGTTTATTTCGTCTGAGTGCGCGAAGCGTTTGAATCTTGTGTTGTCTCTGATGGATGGTAAGATGGTTATTGATACTCCAGCAATGGGGTCAGTAACTACTTCTTTGGTTTGTTTGAGTTGTCCTTTGACCATTTATGGTAAAGACTTTGAGATGGATTTAGTGTGTTTGCCGTTGGAAGGTTTGGATGTGGTCTTGGGAATGAATTGGTTGCAATTTAATCGAGTTCATATAGATTGTTATCACAAGTTAGTGAGGTTTCCTTCTTTGGAAGAGGATGAAGATGAGAGTTTCCTATCCACTAAAGATTTGAAGAAACTTTTAGCGGACGAAGCTCAATTGTTCGGTTTGTTTGCATCATTGTCAGTGGAGAGTAAAGTTGAGCTTGATGTGTTTCCTATGGTGTGTGATTTTCCAGAAGTGTTTCCTGGGGATATTACAGATGTACCGCCAGAAAGGGAAGTCGAGTTTTCTATTGATCTAGTTCCGGGTACTAGACCAGTTTCGATGGCATCGTATCGTATGTCGGCATCGGAGTTGGTAGAATTGAAGAAGCAATTGAATGACTTGTTGGACAAGAGATTTGTAAGACCAAGTGTTTCTCCTTGGGGTGCTCCGGTATTGTTGGTAAAGAAGAAGGATGGGAGTATACGGTTATGCATTGATTATCGACAATTGAACAAGGTGACAATTAAGAACAAGTATCCGCTTCCAAGGATCGATGATTTGATGGACCAATTGGTTGGTGCGCGTGCTTTTAGCAAGATTGATTTGAGATCGGGATATCACCAGATTCGTGTGAAAGAAGAGGATTTTCAAAAGACGGCCTTTAGGACATGGTATGGCCATTACGAATATTCCGTGATGCCATTCGGGGTTTCTAATGCGCCGGGTGTGTTTATGGAATACATGAATCGTATTTTTCATGAACAGTTAGATCGTTTTGTGGTTGTGTTCATCGACGATATTTTGATTTACTCTAAGTCTCAAGAGGAGCATGAAGAGCATTTGAGGATTGTGTTACAAATTTTGAAAGAGAAACAATTGTATGCTAAGTTGTCGAAATGTGAGTTTTGGTTGTCGGAAGTAAGTTTTCTTGGACATGTTATTTCTGGTAGTGGTATTAGTGTTTATCCATCCAAGATTGATGCGGTGATGCAATGGGAGGCTCCTAGATCGGTTATGGAGATTCGAAGCTTTTTAGGCTTGGCGGGTTATTATCGGAGGTTTATTGAGGGATTTTCGAAGTTGGCACTTCCGTTAACGCAATTGACTTGTAAAGGAAAGGCTTTCATTTAGGATATTCATTGTGAAGAGAGTTTCAATGAGCTAAAGAGAAGGTTGACAACGGCTCCGATCTTGATTTTGCCAAATCCGACGGAACCATTTGTTGTGTATTGTGATGCTTGATTGGTTGGTTTAGGTGGTGTTTTGATGCAAGATGGAAAAGTTATGGCTTATGCTTCAAGACAATTGAGAGTGCATGAAAAGAATTATCCTACACATGATTTGGAGTCAGCGGTCGTGGTGTTTGTTTTGAAAATTTGGAGGCACTATCTTTATGGTGCAAGATTTGAAGTTTTTAGTGATCACAAGAGCTTGAAATATTTATTTGATCAAAAAGAATTGAACATGAGACAAAGAAGGTGGTTAGAGCTTTTGAAGGATTATGATTTTGGTTTGAATTACCATCCGGGTAAGGCAAACGTGGTGGCCGATGCCTTGAGTCGGAAGTCGTTACATATATCCGCATTGATGATGAGAGAATGGGAACTTTTGGAGAATTTTAGAGACTTGAGTTTGGTTTGTGAAATGACGCCGAGAAGTGTGAGACTTGGTATGCTACATGTTACGAATGATTTTCTTGCAACCGTATGTGAAAAGCAAAAGTTGGATTTGAAGTTCGTTGATTTGATGATGAATGAGAATGAGGATTTCAAGGTTGATAATTTTGGAGTTTTGAGATTCCGTGGTCGTATTTGTATTCCCGATGATGCGGAGTTAAAAAAGATGATATTGGAAGAAGGACACCGAAGTAACTTAAGTATTCATCCGGGAGCGAATAAAATGTATCAAGATTTGAAGAAAATCTTTTGGTGGTCCGGGTTAAAGAGAGATGTGGCTCAATTTGTGTATGCGTGCTTAACTTGTCAAAAGTCTAAGGTGGAACATCAAAAGCCTAGTGGATTGATGCAACCGTTGGACATTCCGGAGTGGAAATGGGATAGTATATCGATGGATTTTGTTACGGGGTTGCCGAATATGCAAAGAGATAGGCTTACTAAATCTGCTCACTTCATTCCAATTGATATTAGTTATCCTTTGGAGAAGTTAGTCGAGATTTATATTCTTGCGGTTGTGTGGTTACATGGAGTTCCTAAGAGTATTGTATCGGATAGAGATCCTAGATTCACATCGAGGTTTTGGGAGAGTTTACAAAAGGCTCTGGGTTCTAAGCTAAGATTGAGTTCGGCTTATCATCCGCAAACGGATGGTCAAACCGAGAGGACAATTCAATCGTTGGAGGATTTATTGAGTGCTTGTTTGCTCGAACAAGGTGGTGTTTGGGATAGTTATTTGGCGTTGATTGAGTTCACCTACAATAATAGTTTTCATTCAAGTATAAGTATGGCACCATTTGAGGCTTTGTATGGTCGGAGATGTCGAACACCATTGTGTTGGCATGAAACCGGTGAGAGGACGATAGTTGGACCGGAGATGGTACAACAAACGACGGAGAAAGTGAAGTTTATCCGTGAGAAGATGAAAGCTTCTCAAAGTAGACAAAAGAGCTATCATGACAAGAGAAGAAAAGATCTTGAGTTTCAAGAAGGCGACCATGTGTTTTTGAGAGTTACGCCGGTTACGGGTGTGGGTCGTGCTTTGAAGTCGAAGAAGTTGACTTCTCGTTTTATTGGTCCGTATCAGATTTCTGCACGAGTTGGTGTTGTGGCTTACCGTGTGGCGTTGCCTCCGAATCTTTCGAATTTGCATGATGTATTCCATGTTTCGCAACTTCGGAAGTATGTTCCGGATCCGTCACATGTTATTCCTATGGACGAGGTTGAAGTGAGAGATAACCTTACGGTTGAAGCTTTACCGATTAGGATTTTAGACCGTGAAGTTAAGAAGCTAAGAGGCAAGGATATTGCACTGGTGAAAGTAGCGTGGGGAGGCGCTGCAGAAGGCGATATGACTTGGGAACTAGAGAGTAGGATGCGAGAGTCGTATCCGGAGTTGTTTGAATCAGGTAATATTTTCAAGGACGAAAATTTCTAAAGTGGGGGAGAGTTGTAACGCCCCGATTCCGATTATTCCCATTTTGTTGAGTCTTTTATTTAAATTGAGTGATAAATTATTTTATTTGTGAAATTGGTGTGTTAATATGCTATGTTGACATGTTATGATATTTTACCGTTTTTGAGAGTTTTCGGGGAAATTAGAGTGGAGGGTATTTTGGACATTTCTCAATTAATGGTAAGTTAGAAATTTAGTAAAAATGTTAGAAAAGTGATTAAGTGTAGAATTATGTGAGAAAATGAATTAATTGAATTTGAGTAGAAAATAAGAAAAAGAAATAGAAAAGAAAAAGAGATAAGGAGAAGAAATAGGAGAGAAAGAGAAAGAAAAGAGAAATAGAGAGAAAAAAGAGAGAAAGAAAGAGGAAGAAGAGAAAAGAGAAGAAACTTGGAAAAACCTAGAAAATCATCAAGAACAATCATCTAGCAAACTTGGAATCCGGGTAAGGGTGTGAAATCTTATTATCTCATCAATGTATATCATTATGTATGATTGTGTTGTTGTTGTTGTTGATTTTTATGAGTTTTTGTATAAACCATAAATGTAGAAAATGTTGTGAATGATGATCAAAACATGATTTTGTATGCATAAATGTGTTTTTGATGTTGTTTAAGGTTTGGATACTGATATGGATGTTATCAATTGGTATTTTTCTAAGTTTAGATGATGAATTTGGGTGTGGTTGGAGTGAAAAACGCAGAAACACGTTCTGCAGAATTTTTCTGGGTTTGCCCTGGCGTACGCGTAAGGGGCATGTCCATACGCGTATGAGCCTAGGCGTTACGCGTATCATTGGCCTGTGTTTGGGCCATTACGCGTATGGAATGTGGCTTTTCCCGGCCATCTGGTGATATGCGTATAGTGTTGGGCATACGCGTATGGGCTTTGAAACGTGAAATTTGTGAAGGAAATGGGTTCTGCCCATACGCGTATGGGCATTGGTGATACGCGTATGGGAATGGCGAGGGATCAGGGCCGTACGCGTATGAGAATGGTGATACGCGTATGGTCAGGCCAATTGTAAAAATGGGATTTTTCAAAATGTCATTTTCGTTTTCGTTCGTAACTTTTGTTCCGTTTATCCGATTTTTACATTCTTGGTATCGTTGGAAAGCTATTGAGCTGTACTATATGATTATGATGATTTGGAAATTGCTAGCCGATTAAATAAGTCAGAAAAGTCGGGAATGGTGTTATTTAGCGACTCTTACCGTTTTGAATGTGTGTTTGGATGTGAATCATACAATAGTGCATTGATGTGAATGTATATAGATTGTATGTGATTGTATGATGAATGCATGAATATATTGTAAATATGTATGTATTTCAAGAATGTCTCGAGTCATTTTGTATGTGAAGCATAATGAAATACATTCTTGTGTTGTGTGATTCTAATGAGAATCTGTTGTAACGTCGTGTGCCTATGTGAGGTGTGAGCGATGATTACAAACGATTGTGTGCCTAGGTGAGGTGTGAGCAATCAGATCGTGTGCCCATGTGGGGTGTGAGCGATCGGGTCGTGTGCCCGTGTGGGGTGTGAGCGATCCATAAACATTGTGTGCCTATGTGAGGTGTGAGCAATGGGTGAACATCGTAGGCCCGACGGGGAGTTACATTGGTAACGAGCGATGGTTCCAATAAGTTCCTGAGTGAACTTGAGATGATTGAGTCGGTACCGCATTGCATTTGCATAGAGTCGTGAGTCAGTCTCTATGATTTGCATTTATCATCTTTATAATGGTGCATTGATGAATAAACATAAATGTGTATGTTTATGTGGAATGATGAGAATTGTGAAAGTATGCATGATGTATATGCTTGGTTTTGTATATATATACATCGTGATGTATATCAGTGAGTTGTGATGAATTGTGGTGAGAATGTGGAATATGTGTATTTTTATGCTATGATATATAATTATATGCATTGTTATTATGATAATATTTCTCACCCTTCTGTTGTTTTATAATGCTCTATGAGGCATTGCAGAGTAGGTATGCTGGTGGTCTTTTTGTGAAGCGTGTCTTCATTCTTTTGGTCGGTCGGCTCTGATATGTAGCACCGGGTAGCTAGGATGGCTATGATTCTTTTGTGATACATTTGTACATGTATCTTGTCGATGAATGTTTATGTAAACATGAATTATGTTGGTAGACAATACTTGTTGATATATATATATATATATATATATATATATATATATATATATATATATATATATATATATATATGTGTGTGTGTGTGTGTGTGTGTTTGATGTTATTCAATGTTTAGATTTTCCGCTTTTATTCTAAATATTGAGATGTGGGTGTAAGGACTAAGTTCCTCTGTTGCAAAGTTACCCCACTGTTGCATATCAATTGTTGAGCAGGTGTTGAATGTTTTAATTTAATGTGTAATGTGACATACCTCTTTTATGCTATGTTTATAATTATACTCTGACGAAATTTTTAATATGTGCCTAAATGATTATGTGATTATTTGAGGATATAGAAAGGGAGTGTTACATATATTATATTCAAATGAACTTTGTACCATCATAGAGTGTACTTCTAAACCGTTACTTACTTTGCAAATAGTAATCGTAAGGTATAGAACTAAATTGTTTTATCATAAAAACATCGTGATTAAAAAACTGTTTTGCATAATTTTAGACAATACAATAAAACGTCTTAAAAAGACCTAGTAATTTTTCGGTGGTTACAAAGTTCTATCAGATTTGGAGATGTTTATTGGTAATAATTATGTTTTACAATAGTAAATTATATAATTAAAAAATGTAAAAATAAATGAATATAGAAAATTATTAAGTGATCATTATAAATAAGATTTGGACCTGCTTATTGAATAGTTGTTTCTGATTTAGATTGAATTATTTGTTGTTTATGCGGTTGTTGGTGCACTACTGAGTGTACAAAATTTAGAGTTGAATGAGATGATGAAGAGTCCTGGTCAATTCGTGCATGTAATTGACATGTCAACTCTTCTTCCTGGTTGCTTCTCCACTATGCTTCACACCAACCACCACATTTTTGTTTTGGTTCTACCAACCAAGAATACCAAGATCTTAGAGTGCCACGTGGCAATATCATAACCAATCAATACTACTAAGTGATAATCAAACGCTCATAATTAATTTTCAACAAACTCACTCCCTACCTAACAAAAAACACATGCATTATTAGAATAATGAATTATGTAGCCTCCAAAACAAATCTCTATATAAAAGCTCAACTGCTCTTCCTTCACATCTCAAGAAATTCACGACAACTCTTTCATTCATTCTTTCTTTCATAATCATTTTTACTTTCCACTCTCTCAAATTCTACCAAAATACATTAAGATGGAAGCTGTAGCAGCCGCCATTACAAAAAACAACGGTTATGATTCATTCTGCTTGACCAATGCTAAAAATAATAATATGAAAGTGAATACCGCTGATCCTTTGAATTGGGGTGTGGCCGCCGAGGCAATGAAAGGGAGTCACTTGGATGAAGTGAAACGTATGGTGGAGGAGTACCGCAAGCCGGTTGTTCGTCTTGGTGGCGAGACGCTCACCATTTCTCAGGTGGCTGCCATTGCCGCACACGACCGTGGTGTGAAAGTTGAGCTGTCCGAATCTGCTAGAGCTGGCGTAAAGGCGAGCAGCGACTGGGTGATGGAGAGCATGAATAAAGGCACAGACAGTTACGGTGTCACCACCGGTTTCGGCGCCACCTCACATCGCCGAACCAAACAAGGAGGTGCTCTGCAGAAAGAACTCATCAGGTTTCTGAATGCCGGAATATTTGGAAGTGGAACTGAGTCAAACCACATACTGCCACACACTGCAACAAGAGCCGCCATGTTAGTGCGAATCAACACACTTCTCCAAGGCTATTCTGGTATTCGGTTTGAAATCTTGGAAGCCATAACCAAGCTCATTAACAACAACATCACCCCGTGTTTACCACTTCGAGGTACTATCACTGCTTCGGGAGATTTAGTCCCTCTTTCTTACATTGCCGGTTTACTAACAGGAAGACCGAACTCCAAAGCTCATGGACTTTCCGGAGAAATACTTAATGCCAAACAAGCTTTTCAATTGGCTGGAATCAATGCTGATTTCTTTGAATTACAGCCAAAAGAAGGACTTGCACTTGTTAACGGAACTGCTGTTGGTTCTGGCTTAGCTTCTATTGTTCTATTTGAATCCAACATCTTGGCTGTCTTGTCTGAAGTCCTATCTGCTATTTTCGCGGAAGTTATGCAAGGCAAACCCGAATTTACTGATCACTTGACACACAAGTTAAAGCACCACCCTGGTCAAATTGAAGCTGCTGCCATTATGGAACATGTTTTGGATGGAAGTGCATATGTCAAAGCAGCCAAGAAGTTGCATGAAATGGATCCTTTGCAGAAACCAAAACAAGATAGATATGCCCTTAGAACTTCGCCACAATGGCTTGGTCCTCTCATTGAAGTCATTAGATTCTCTACCAAATCAATTGAGAGGGAAATTAACTCTGTTAATGATAACCCTTTGATTGATGTTTCAAGAAACAAGGCATTGCATGGCGGGAATTTTCAAGGAACGCCAATTGGAGTGTCCATGGATAATACACGTTTGGCTCTTGCATCAATTGGTAAACTCATGTTTGCTCAATTCTCAGAGCTTGTCAATGATTTTTACAACAACGGTTTGCCTTCAAATCTCTCTGCTAGTAGAAATCCTAGCTTGGATTACGGGTTCAAAGGATCTGAAATTGCCATGGCTTCTTATTGTTCCGAGTTACAGTACCTTGCAAATCCGGTCACAACTCATGTTCAAAGTGCCGAGCAACACAACCAAGATGTCAACTCCTTGGGTTTGATTTCCTCTAGGAAAACATATGAAGCCGTTGAGATCCTTCAACTCATGTCTTCCACATTCTTGATTGCACTTTGCCAAGCAATTGACTTAAGACATTTGGAGGAGAACTTGAAAAATTCAGTTAAGAACATTGTAAGCCAAGTTGCTAAACGGACCCTTACAACTGGTGTTAATGGAGAACTCCATCCTTCAAGGTTTTGTGAAAAGGACTTGTTGAGAGTGGTTGATAGGGAGCATGTGTTTGCCTATATTGATGATCCTTGCAGTGCTACATATCCGTTGATGCAAAAACTAAGGCAAGTGTTAGTGGATCATGCATTAGTAAATGCAGAAAGTGAGAAGAATTTGAACACGTCAATCTTCCAAAAGATTGCAACTTTTGAGGATGAGTTGAGGACCCTCTTGCCAAAAGAGGTTGAAAGTGCAAGGACTGCATACGAGAGTGGAAATCCTAGAGTTCCAAACAAGATCAATGGATGCAGATCTTATCCACTTTACAAGTTTGTGAGAGAAGAGTTGGGGACTGGTTTGCTAACAGGAGAAAATGCGATTTCACCAGGTGAGGAGTGTGACAAACTATTCACAGCTATTTGCCAAGGAAAAATCATTGATCCCCTTCTTAAATGCTTGGGAGACTGGAACGGTGCTCCTCTTCCAATTTGTTAACTTAATTTGTTTATCTTGAATATTCTTTCTTTGTATATGCAAGTGTAGCAATTATTACTACTAGATTTGTTATGCCTTTATCATCATTTCACTTTCCTCCAATGTCAAAGTGAAACTTGTAATTTACTTTTATAATAGAATTTTTGGTCCATTTGTGCAACTATATAATATTATCCATTAACTAGTCTTTGGCCAAGTAGGCAGTGGTTAGTTAATCAGTAAAAATAAGTATGTGTTTGATGGTGAATAAAAAGTCTAAAAAATTAAGTATATGTTTCTTTTAAGATGTGAGTAACAAATTAACAGATTAGCATTTTCATCTAAAACAGATTAGCAGTATGTATACATGTGAAAAGTTTATACAGACTTTTGGAGATAAAATGTCTTGTATCTATCTCTATATTACTAGTATTGTACTGTCATGGTATAGTCATGATATAAAAACCAAAAGTTTAAAGAGTTTGGTGGATGCAAAATGTAACTTATTATGAAGTATAAACTAATTCATGAGTAGTGATATTATGTTGCAGAATTGGAAAATGGGTCAAGCTTTTGGATGTCTGATTACCTTTTTATATTAATGATTGAACAATGACTATTAGAATTTTGAGTTCTGATCAATTAGGCACATGTTTTTATACTTTAGTCTATTGTTTTCATGAAATTATTTCATATTGAGTTAAAACTTTGGCTAAAAGTGGGCTGTCATGTTAGGTAATAATAATACACGTCTGCGATCAATTTGATTCCAATTTACATCTGCATAAAAGACTTGAAAATGTTGAGTAAACTCTAGTTTACAAGTACCTATGATTTGGTTGAATCTCTACCACCTTCAATTCATGTTTAGAGTTCAAATATATTATGAAGTTGACATTTGTAATTAAGATTCAATACTTCTGGCCAAAAGTCTTGATACTCTGTGAAATTGATTGAGATTAATACTATATTGATAGAAAATTCAATTCAGCTTTATATAAGGATTAATACTTGATTCCTGTCTAAAAGATTGGACCATGATTTTATTAATGTGGATAACCGATTTAATTTAACATGATTGTTGATAACAGAAACCTCACTTGTGATGGTAGGTCAAAGTCAGAAAACTAACAAGAAGAAAGAGAAGAGTAATGAAAAGTGTTTCTGATTCATTGAAGAATTATAGATAGTTTATACATTTTATGAGATTTTATGAATGAGTTACTTGCGAATGAGCACAGATCTCAGCAGGAATCCATAATCATAAATTGACGTTGATATATATTTACATCAATCAATTCTAGGTGTAAGTAATCCAACAACTAAAAACTCAACTTCAAATATACAAGTATCATCCACCAAAAACCCATTATTCGGATTTTTTAGTTTAGTCAAAGTCACAAGTTGTCTAGACCCCCACACTAAATTTGAGCTGGAGAAATTGCGATTAACTGTAACAAAAATTAGATTTAAGTTAAAATAACAAGCTTAAAACTTGATTGAGAAGCAACAAATGTTAAGAAAACATTTACAGGCTTACATTTTCGTTGAGCATGTTGGCCACTGATTTGGTTTTTGGCACGAAGAGTGCATTCCACAACAAGTTTAGTGTTAGCTGGAAGAGTTGAAGCATCCAAAGCTAAAAATAATGAAACACAGATACCCTTTCCTTCAACTACTCCATTAGGGTATAACAGAAGCTTCCTAGTAAAAACAAACAAATAACTTATATGAAAAGTTGATGTAATTTATCATTAAGCGTTTATAGTTTAGGGTTTATGATCGATAAATGAGAAGAAGTTTACTATATTTACGTACCATTTATAGTCTCCAGCTACAAATGATTCAGACTCATATTTGTCTAAATTTGCAGATGAAAATTTGCTAAATTTCCAGCTATGTGAAATTGCAGCCGATTCTTGTATCATCGATAAGCAATCGCCTTTATTCGCAGTCTTCACGATGAAAACCTCGGCTCCAAAAACGCAATCATCGTCACTCAGATATCCATTTGAAGGGTTTAGAAATGTTTCAAGGTTAATGAAATTTGAGATACCCCATTCTGTTTTCATGACATGAAAACGCCTAACAGTTGCATCTGCATGAAAGTGTATTATTTTATAATGACTAAAAATTACTCAATTATGATAAATTTAGTGTTATATGTTTGATAAGTTTAATTGTATTACCTTGTGTTGTCACATACTCGTCGTCATTAAAATTGTATGCAGAAAAGTTTATAATCGCGTTGATTTTCCAATCATTAGGTAATGAAGTTGTGTCCATAAGCATCAAATAAATAGAAACATGACCTTGTCCATTTCCTTTTGGATTCCCAGTTGGGTAAATAGATAGACTCCTGCGCAATGGCGATGTTCAGACACCAGACATATTTTTAATATAAAGTGTCGATGCGAGTATTTAAGGCCAAAAATAATTTGCATACCATTTATAACCTCCTGCTTCAAACTCTTCTGAGACACATTTTTCAATGGATGCCTTAGAAAGCAATGAGAAGGACTGAATTTTGAATGTGTAATGACTTGGTGGAGCTTTTCTTCCTATAAGAAAATATATAGATTATCAAAAATTCAGTTAATTAACAGAATCCAAAACAAACAAGCGTAAATTTTAAGTTATATGAATCACCTTTCATGGGTGTGGTAGACAACACGTGATCAGCAGTTTTCATTTCCGTGATTGACGTGGTAGGCATTCTAGGGAAGATTTTTATTCTGGATTTTGGTGTTTTCTTAAAGATTCAAACCTTCACTGATTCTGTATAATTTATTCGGTTTTATGTTGTTAACAAGGAAGGGATTGTTTGTGATTTATTTAGTTGTATGTGCACATTATATATAACTTAATTAATGTTTATAGTTTTGATCAAATGATCATTTCATATGACACACAATCCTTTTCTTGTTGTGGCGGAAACGATAATGAGAAGTTAATGTTGCAGCAGAATCAAGTATACTTTTCTTCAATGCATTTTAAATATTTTCCTTGAATTTTGGCCATAATTGGATTTGCTTTCACACTTCACGTTTTGTTTTATTTATTAAGTTGTATTTACACAGAACTGAACTCTATAGATAATTAAAAAAAAAAATCTTGGATTGTATCAAAATCTTCAAATTCCCTTACATAAGACATCACTTTTGGCACAGACAATTATCTTTGCAGTATGGAAATGTATAGTGAATCCTTAAAGTGAATATTGGGACAATGACACATGGAAAACAGATTGAATTCCACTAGTAGGCGGTAGATCGAGTTGATAAGCAACCTTTCCAATACAATCAAAGGCCTTAAAAGGATCATAGAACTTGAGACGGAGCTTACGATAATTATGATTGCGCATAAAAAGTTGGCGGTAAGAATGCAACTTCAAATAAACAAAGTTGCCAATGGCAAAAATGCAATCACTTCGCTATTTGTTGGCCTGCTGTAACATTCTGCTTTGGGCGCGAAGGAGCTGAAAGAGGAGGAGTTTAATGATCTCCTCTCGAGCCGATAAGGTCCTATCCACCAAAATCGAAGTAGATTCCCCTTTTTGTTGGTCTGATTGCTGATGTTGCCGACCTTTTTGTCTGGTGGTGTGATCCTGCAGGGTTTTTTTGTCAAAGCTGCGTATTCAAGGTTGTACTTTATCTCTTATTCAGGTTTCAATATGGACCCGGCTCTTGCTGGCAAGCAGATGTGGGAAACAATGGTGCCTAGCAATATTCAAATTTTCATTTGGAGGCTCCTTCTAAGTAGCTCCAAAGTGTGGGTCCTAAATGGTGCTCACAATCTGGTATGTTCTCTCTGGTTTGGTCTGGAGGAATCTCGTCTTCATCTATTTCTTCTTTGTTCGATTGCTGTCATGTGGTTAGTTAGAAATGATAGATTCTTTAGATGAGGGTTCAAAGGGGAGGCCGAAATTGTGGCTTTGGCGAAATCGCTAGCTTGGGACTGATTTGGAGCGTCATCTAGTGGGCTCTGTTTGTATGATAAGATCATTTGGAATACTAACTCTCCGAACTGCATTTCTTAATTTTTTCGTCAGGGTTTCATGTATATTCTAAATAATAGAGGTGGAAGAATAAATAGAAAGTTACAATGATGTGTACGGGTAATTTGATGTGATAGAATTAATTGGTGCTAAAAATTGCATCCTTGTAAATCCCCAAGTTTGTAGCAGAATAACACACCCTTTCATTCCATCAACACCAACATCAGATGCTTTACACATTTCTCTATATAAAAATGTCAACAGAGCTATTCCCCAACTATAACTACCACATTCTTCTAAGTTACGAATAAACGGTATCCTTATAGGATGAACATGTTTCACTCTTTTGTCAAGGAACAAAGTAAGCGCAATGCATAATATTATATAATAGTTCTTCAGGTGTTGAATTTTCAGAAACATATATTTTTTTTAAAATGTCCTTTAACCAACTTAAACTTACGCGTCTACCTTCAACTGCATTATTAGGTGGTTATTGACCCAAAAATCGACTTCGTGTTGATAGTGGAATCTCGGAAGGCTCCACCAATGCTCTACCATTCACGCGGAGACCCAAAAGCATACTAACATCTTTCAATATTATTGTACATTCACCTGTTGGAAAGTGAAAAGTATGGGTTTCGGGTCTCCATCATTCAAGTAAAGCATAGATAAAACTGAAATCGATGGTGATATCTTGCAATTTGGAGATATTCGCGAAACCGGTAGTTTCCAATAATGGTAGTATTACATACGGGGCATCAATTAGCTTGTGGTTTCTTGGTCTAAATTTTCTTTCAGGGTCCACCTAATACAACCATACAAAACAATAAAAAAAAATATATGTGTAACATAAATAGAATAAATATATAGAGTAACAAAAGCGATAAATCGTTTAAATCAATTAAATAGAATAAATAAATAGAACACAACGATTAATTAAATAAACATGAATAATAAAAATTTAGCGAATACTTACTAAAGCATTAATGTTATGAGTAGTTCCCCTATGTTTTTCACCCATTCGAAAAAAAAGGAGGTTGAGCCATTGTAGTAAAGAAAATGAAGTTGTAGAGAAATTTAAGAGATGAGGAATTGCAATGTGGAAAAAAAATAGAGAATGACGTTTGGAATGAGATTTCATTGCTCTTGCATTGCTATTTATAGAGGAAAAAGCGTGGAGAAATAGATTTTATGGTTGAAATGAATTTAATGTAGTTGGGAGAATTAGTTGTGAGAATTAGTAGTGTGGTTGAAATAAAATTTATAGAGGAATGTAGTTGGGAGAATTAGTTGTGAACTTAATAAATGGTGTTAGTAGTTGAATTAAATTAAGAACATTTAAGAAAAATACACTAATAATTTTTCTTGCACAAGGATAAAATTTCATCAACTGTTCTACGATATCTAACATATAACTCTAGAGGACCTGTTGTAATGAAATTAAAATAATTTCGAAACATCTCTCGTACATCTTCATCATTACAAATTTTGACTTCAACATACATCAGGATTCCATTAGAATTCACGTAGGGTTTTCGGTAGAACAGACCTACAACTTCTTTCTCCAATTCAGTGACATGATGTATCTGAGCTTTAATGTCATTGAAGCTTAATGTTTCCATCTGTCTTACTGATATTGGATCAGAAACAATATTGCAAGAATCACAATTTTTGGATGAAATTGGCTTAACAATGTATACAAGACCAATTAGGAGAGCCATTATACAAAAACCTCTGCATTTTCTAATGCCTATTGTCGCACCTGCGAAAATCAACCGGCGGAAAAGAACAGAAGAGTCGCCACCGAACGTTATTTATCCCGACACATGGAAAGGAACCGGTCGAAGAAAACCTCAAAAGGGAAAGACATGGTCGTCGCAACCATAGCCTGAGTTCGGGAGTCGGTTACGCGAGAGGAAGGTATTAGCACCCCCCCCCCCCCCCCCCCCGCGTCCATCGTACTCGATGGGATCCATGCTTGTTATTATCGATCATAGGTGTAGGTTATCTAAAGCTTAACTGCTAACTGGAAACGGGACGGGGGAAAAGGAAAGAAAAAGTGACTCGGTAGGACATCGCCGTCATAGGCCTACGTATTCCCTCGGGAACGGGAAAATCAGAGTCAACATAGTTCGGAGGACTACGGAATGTGGGGGGGAGGTTGCTCGCCAAGACATCACCGTTTTGTGCCTACGTATCCTCAATCTAACCAGAGAGAGGAAATCAGAGCAGTCGTAGTTCGACCTACAAGGTCATTAAGTGTTTTTTTATGAGCGACGTTAAGTCCGCGTCCGGCAGTTAGGGTCGATGCCTGTTTGCGACAAAACGGAAGTAACGTGCCCTTTTCTGAAAATGATTTGAAACTCCAGTTAATCCCGAAGGATAAAATGATTTGAACTTTGTTTGTGTCTTTTAGACAGAAGTGGATTAAGTTAGTTTGAAACTTGTATTGCACTAAAGTCTATGACATAGGATCGAATGCGTCGCACATCGACCCAAGACGGGACGCATGCTAAACACTCTAGAAAAGTGAAAGGAAGTCCCTCACTCTCCACTTCCCATGTACTTAAGGCTCATGGCGTACAATACTCGTTGTACTTATTATGTGTTTTGGACTTGTTTTTAGATGAGAAGAGGAAGACTCAAAGTTGCAAAGAAAAACAACTAAGGGAGACTAGGTATTAATGTTGTCATGCATCATGGTCCTAAGATTGAGGTTAAGGGACTATCCTACTTGTTATCATACATGGATTGCAAACCTAATGTCTCTCATACCTCCATCTTAATCAGAAATTAAGTGGAGCTAGGAATCCTAAGGGATCATGTGAACAACATAAGTAAACATTAGCTTAAACAATCACCAAAGAAAAAAGAGAAAGGAGAAGTAAGATGAAATAGCATTCATATGAGTGTAAACATCAATGTAAATCACCACAACCACTTACCATCTCCAAGCCAAACTCAACTAATGAATAGTTGAAAGCAAAGTGTGCAAACATGCAATTATGGCTATGTTAAAGTCCTAAGACTATGCTAAGATGAATATCAAACAATAACCAAAGCTAGAAGTTTCCTAAAGGCATGAGATCCTACTAAGGGCAGTAGCTAAACACACCTAATCCTATCCTAGTTAATGTCCTAAGGGAGCATGCCAAAGTGTTAAATTTTATCTTACACCATCACCTAAACATGTATCACTTACACTACAAGAAAATTGGAAAGTTGCGACGGTTATTTTTAGAAGGTTACGGCGGTTCCAACTGTCGTAATTTTCTAGTCGCGGCAGTTTTGCTTCTGTCACAAAAATGTGTGTCGCGACGGTTATACCGAATGAACTTCTCAAAGTTAACACAAGTGGAACCAAGCCATGGATAAGTAACATACATCATGGAAACAAGCCAAATGAATGCTTGAAGCATTAAGAAGTGATCATGGGATTCACTTTAGGTCATGTTTAAATTATTTGCAAGTTATGCACAAAGATCTTATCTTAAGCATGTTCTGGACAATTATGGACATGTAATGAACAACCAAGTATGAAAGACCTTCATGAAAGCTTAGGGTCAAAATTGAATCATGTTATTCAATGTGTAAACATGTCAAGTTATCCCTCATTTCATCATGGCAAACCAATATCCAAAGACAATACAAATAATTGTCTAACTAGTACCCACACAACTCCAAAAAATCATGTTAAATGGCAAGCAAAGGAAGTGAATCTAAATCATGTTAAATGTGTACCTAAGCACAAGAGGCAGTGGTAAATGACATATAAATTATGTTTGAAATGTCAACAAATCATCATGAGATTCACACCAATTTGCATTTAAGAGTTTAGGCAATTCTATACAAAGATATTACATAAATCATGCACCAAACATTTGTGATCAAGCAATGATTAAGCACATATAAAGTGGACATGTGAAGGACCTAAGTCAGAATTGAAACCATTTATTTAAGGCTTAAAATCACCTTCAAAATGTCACAAAATTTTACACCAAACACCTTCTTCAAAGTCAATTCAAGTTAGGGAAACAAATCACCTAAACATCTTCCTATAAGCATGTTACTTGTCATACAAGCAAAAGGAATGAAATGGCATGGAAATGTGATATTCAAGCACCCAACTCAGAAGTGAATGACCTATAATATGTCCTAATTGAACCCCAAAACCAATGTGCAAATATGGCATACTAGTGGCATCAAGAGAGTAGGCAATGTGTAAGACACAATTCAAATTTCCATATACACAAAGGTATGCAACATTCAAGGCATATGAAAGGATCAAATGCAACATTCAAGCATGTCTCAATTGTGCACCAAAATACTCTTATGAATATTTTAAAACTCATCCCCAAAGTTGGTCCAAAGTGGCCTCATACAAATGCTAAACCATGACCTAGTTCCAAGCATGTATCAACATGTTAGGTTCACCTTGGAAAATTGGTGAAAAATAGCAAAAGACCTTTGAAAATTATGAGAAATCAACCAAGTCATGTCAGGTCCATTAGGTGATCACATGAAAAATATTGGGTCCATATCATGCATCAAAAGCACTCAATTAATTGCAAATATCAAACAAATGTCAATGATGATCATACAAAGCAAGGCTCAAAAGATTAACTTCAAAAGCATTCCAAATTCATGGACAATGCACCAATCAAACATCAACATGTTAATAAATTCAAGGTCTAAATGCACACAAAAAATTATCTCTAAATTGTCAAGGGAAGATCACTTTTTATGACTTGCCTCACAAGATACATCATTAAGAACACAATCCTTTCTAAAATTCCATAAAAATATCAAAACACACCAAATGTGAAATTAAAATTCACCAAAAATTAATTAAGACCATAAAGAACTCCCATGAATTTTCTTAGAATTGTCTGATGATTTTTGGTATTTTTAAAAGTTCACTTTGAAACGCCTTCAAAAAAAAAGAAATATAACACAATGGAAAGAAAGGGGGGGTGTCACAATAGAAAAATTCTAGTTCAAACAAGCCTTGGGCCACCCGCATGAGGGTGTGATTAGCAATAAAAAATAGGCCTAAGAACACCCAAAGCCTGGTGGTTCATGGTGGTCTCTCATGACATTTTGGAGTTTTTTTTGTAATTTGGTTAGTGAATCGGTTATGAAGAATTGGTCAGAGGAACTGTGAAACTGTTAGTCTGCTGTGTAAGTTTTTGGTGTGAACTCTTCTCCCATGCTATCTATTTTTCCAAATAAAAATCCTTTTTCAAACTGGTTTGAGTGCTATGTAATTCCGTTAGAGTTTGTTATATAATTTTTCTGTTGAAACTCTGTTGTGAACGTGCTGCTATGTGAAGTTTTTCCTTTATGTAGCACGTATTTTTGCGTTTGGGAACTTCATGTTATTGTACTTTTCCTATACTGATAAGCTGTTGCGTTTTGATTGATATTCTTCCATTTTTACTCATTCTAATTTTTTTTACATAGCATTTCCCTTGACTGGTACAACAAAATTTTAACTCCAAGAGTAGAAAAGTGTTTGACTATGGTGTTAAGAGTTTCTTGATCAATATCAATAGCACCGACCAGCTTCGGTAATGAAAAATCCAATAATTATTCTCAGACCACATTATAGGATGTAGCTTGATATTTTCTTGAAAATTGCCCCTTTCATTTAAAGCTCTTGTTTTTCTTACCATGTTGTCACGCACTGCCTTGAGAAGCAATGGTTTCCGGCTTGCTGAGGAGTGATATATTCCAACTTGGACAATGTCCCTAGTTCCAGCGGTTAAATTGAAAGGAGGCAAACCGTTTAAAGAAATCGCAACCTCCAATTTCAAGCTCTGTGGGTAGAGACAAACCTAAAGAAAGAGAAAATATTGGCATGTGCTTTTTTGTAGGTACTTAGACAATGAAATGAATATTGAATTAAACATGAGTTAAACAAAAAATGGATATAAGATGGAAGTTGAATTAGGTTTGGATATGGATAAGAAAATAGATATGGACTTTGAATCTTGAATTACAAGAAATTCACACGCCCAATTTTAACATGTCTACTTCCAATCAGACTCCCGATTCCTACCAAACTTCTATCCTCAATGAATTCAAAAACTCAATCAGTAAGCTCAACGGACCATGACCCAATGCCCCTTCAAATCAAACCACAGATGTCTTGTCCTGATGACCATTGATATCCTTGACATGAAATCCTAATCTCACGATCTTCAATTGATTACTGTCCACGAAACTCACCTATGAATAAGAATCCTAATCCTCCTAGAGATACCCTGATAAATCTTGATAAATCTTGAAGAAGATGACTTGAACTAAGAAGAAGCGCAAACCCTGATTCCTCTGAACATGATGTAGAATCCCTTAAACCAATATGATTTGTGTGGTAAGATGATGTTAAAGCTCCAAGATCCTTGCTTATGGAGGTGTTCCAAGCATGGACATCCAAAACCCTAGTTGAGAATCAACAATCAGGAGTATGTGATCCTCTTCAACTCAGTTGCCAATCTCAATCTCTTGATGACATGGTGAACCATATGAGGTGCCTTGAGGCATGATGAGCATTTGTGGCTTGATTATTTGAACACATCTTATCCTCTTTACTTTGCACAATCAATGATAGTGGTACCCTTGATACCATGCCTTGGGAAAGCCAATGATGCATATGCAATGTTTATGACCTAAAAGTACATGAAATGGAAAGCATAAGCCACTAATGAGGGAATAAATAGGAGGGAAAATTTTGGGGTGTTACACCTATGAATGGGTTTTATACTGTGACTGATGAAATCAAACGTGTAGAAAAGTCTTCAACATCCCATATGGCGTACCCATTAAAAAATTGTGCAAGAAAGTGTGGATTATTTATCCCAGATGGCGGACCCATGCAATAATTTTTTTCACGTGCAGTGCCTCACCAACTGGGATGGCGGACCCAAACACAATTTTGTACACGTGTTCTGACACACAAACTCAGATGGGGACCCAAACACAAATCAGAAAAGTTAGTTAAGCTCTGTTATCCCAGATGGCGGACCCTATTTGCATGGGTGACACGTGGCACTGTGTTTTCTTCTTCACATCTACGTGCAGGATGTCTATATAATTGTATGCAATTAATTCAAAATATCACACACCCAATGGCTCAAAACAATTTCAGAGTTCAAGTCCATTACAATGGAAGTATTTTTTTCGATGTTAATGTTGGGGTAGTATTTCAAAACACAAGCATGCAGATATTCAAAATAAGGCATAATTCAAATTTTAGCCATTTGAGGGAAAGAATTGAAACAAAAATTCAACAGCGTATATCTGACATTTATTATCGTTGTTCATGCTTTAATGAAGGTGATAATAGTGTCACATATACCACAACAAAAATACAAGACGGCAACGATGTCAACCTGATGTTTCAATGTCATAGAACATATAATGAATCGAATATGATCGAATGATATGTATGTTTACTAGAAGAGAATGATGTGCCACAAGTTATGTATCCAACGTATTCTTCACAATTGCACCGGAACTGAATCAACCAGAACCAACAAATACTCACAATGAACCATTTTTTCCAGATGAGGAAATTGGTGAAGATAGTGACTTAGAAGAAATGCATGAAGTTAATACCCATAATCTTTTTAGCGGGGATAGCGAAGACTCCGATAATGATATTGAAGCGGTGCAACAACATGAAATGTTGGACCTATAAAATCCACCACTACACATGAGAAATCCAACCTATATAGATGATGAAGATGTCTCAATATTTAAAACACCACAACCGCTTTAGATTAAAGGTGGGTTGTTTGGTATGGAATTTGAAAGAAATAAAGGGTGTGTGTTTGCCATACGCCAGTTTCACATCAGAAATTGTCTTGACTATAGAGTTTATAAGTTAAATACTAAATGACTTATAATCATTTGTGAACACAAAGGATGCAACTTTACATGTAGAGCCTCCTTGGAGAAGGGGAGTGGTAGGTGGAAGATCACCAAGGTTAGTGGACCACACACATGCACGTCTACCGCAATGTCCCAAGATCATCCCAAATTAGATTCAAATCTAATTTGTGAAAGTATCAAACCTCTGATTAACAATGACGCTTCACTAAAGGTGAAACACATCATCGCTCATATCCGTGACAAATTCGGCTACATAATTTCTTACAAAAAGGCATGGATTTCTTAGAACAAGGTTATTGCTTCTATTTGTGGTAACTGGGAGACTTCATAGAACGACCTCCCGCAATGGTTATTGGTCATGAAAACATTTCTACCCAGTATTGTAATAGAATTAGAAACTCTTCCTGTGTGGTCGAACGAGGGGACACAGATTGGTAGTGCTAGGATTTTTCACCGTCTTTTTTAGGCTTTCCAACCATGTATCAAGGGATTTGCATTCTGCAAACTAGTAGTTCAAGTAGATGGCACATGGTTATATGGAAAGTACATGGGAACTTTGTTAATGGTTGTTGCACAAGACGGTAATAGGAATATATTTCCAATAGCTTTTGCATTGGTAGAGGGTGAAACAGGTGATGCTTGGAGTTTTTTCTTGAGAATCTTAGAAGGCACGTTACACTGCAACCCAACCTGTGTTTGATCTCGGATCGACATGAGTCGATAAAGAACGCCTATAATAACCCAGATAACGGTTGGCAGTACCCTCCCTCCTAACACGTCTTTTGCATCAGGCACATAGCACAAAACTTTATGAGGGAAATCAGGGATAAGGAACTTCGCAAAAAAGTTGTTAACATAGGTATCTTCCGGAACTTATCTTTGTATATACATCTAGCCATAACTTCTATATACTAATCTATTTTTCTTTTTCATACTCAGGATATGCATTAAATGAGTCTACATATGAATACTACAAAGGAGAGATACGTAAAGCTAACATACAAGCATTACAATGGTTGGACAATATTCCTAGACATAAATGGACCAGAGCATTTAATGGAGGGAAACGATGGGGCCATATGACCACTAACCTCGCTGAATCCATGAACTCAATTCTGAAGGCCACATGTAACCTTCCGATCACAGCTCTAGTAAAATCAACATACTACAGATTGGGCACACTTTTTGGCAAATGAGGACATGAATGGACTAAAATGGTGGGTTCTTGAAAAGTGTATACTGATAATTGCATGAAGGGTATTGAGGAAGAAGTAACCAAATCAAATAGCCACAACGTTATGCAATTTGATCGTCAAAGGTTCTGCTTTCTTGCCCAAAAAACCGTGACTTATAATGATGGTAGATCGGCTGCCCATTTCAACGTTATGCAATTTGATCGTCGGGGTCCCTACTGATACAACTTGATCGCAATATAAAGGTGACGCTCTATGCCACAATGACAGCATGCGGAGGAAAAAGAAAGGTCATCCAAATAGTAGCCGGATAAGAACTGAAATGGACAACATTGAAAAAGAAAAAAAGGAGGTGCGGCATTTGTCGCAAAATCGGACATATGCGCAAAAAATGTCCAAACAGGGCTGGACCTTCTAGTTATTTGTGTGAGAAGTTTTATTTTATTTTATCGTCCTTATATTTCTAAAAATCTTGTATCTCCTTTTCCAACAACAACAACGACTTTTATATTGAGCTTAACAAAATAAGGCTACAACACATTCACGATGACAACATAACCAAGACTTCAAAATAAACATACAACAAGGTTACTAATATAACAAAACACTAACGTGTGATAATGTTAGAACAGATAAACAATATAATATGATTAATCATCTTGACATATTAAACGACAACAGCTAAGACGAGTGGATCTTCAACGCCTCGGTTAACTTCTCCGCTATGTGCGGAAAACATACATTAGACATCCACATCATTTTCTACCCGTTCCCAGTAATGAAGGTATATACCATCTGAACTGGCATCCGTCAGAGTTATGTATGGACAATAATATTTAATTTTCCTAACGCATCGAATTGGATCACCCAACTATCGAAATTCTGCATTGATGGCCGAAACCAATTGTCGGAACTTCCATTGTGGATTCAAACACACCCTCATGTGTTTATCTGTTTCAAAAAAAATAACACACGCCACATACATGAATATGAAATAGATGAAACAATTAGGCAAGGACAAAAAAATATAATGATTTTTTGTGTATTTGGCACCTCTATTTATAGAAGATCATATGGAGGTAAAAAATAATATAAAAAAATATTTAGCCGAAAAATAATAATTAAATATTAAAAAATAATTAAATGTTTAAAATTAAATAGTTAAATAAATATTTGAAAAAAATTGAAAAAAAAATATTTTTATTAAATAATATTGAAATAACTAAATTATTAAAGAAAAACATTAAAATGATTTTTTTATTTTCAGAAAATAGAAACGAAAAAAAAGAGGGGGGGGGGGGGGGGGGGGGGGGTCTCCATCCAAGATGGCGGACCCCTTCTACATGCCTGACACGTCCGTCATCTTAGATGGCGTTGGCAGAAAATATATTTAAAAAAACCCACTCAAAGACAAAATGTCTGCCATTGTGAGCATTTTTTTTCAGACTGTGGCATTATGGGTATTGAATTTCAGGTTTGTGGCATAGCAGGCAAAAAGTCACCCCTTTACTCATTTTTATTCAATCTTCTGGCCTGTAAACTATGAATTTGCTAATAAGTTTAAACGAAAATTTACTAATTAACCTTAAAAAATTATTATTTATTTGAAGATACTTTTTGTTGAATATGACTCATATTGTTGAGATAATTATGGGTTGTTGAGAGTATAACTCATATTGTTGAGATAATTATAGATTGTTGAGATAATTATAGGTTGTTGAAAGAATAACTCATGTTGTAGAGATAATTGTTTGTTGAGGGAAACTAGGGATTAGGGTTTTAGACTAAAACCTTGTATTATATATAAGGCTTGTAAGGTATGCTATTATGGTAAGTCTGTCATATATCACATCGGGTGAATGGTCGAGGTGAGAAACTGTATTTCACCTCGATTAAGTTATAGCATACTATCGAAGTGATAACTATGATTTTCACCCCGTGCCTATGAAGGGAAATCGCGATTCAAAACGCAGCGGATCGAAATTAAAATTTCCCTTTAGCGATCCTTACGAAAGATCATGATTAGTGATAGAATGGTTACCTCTTGTGGCGATGAAACCTTTGATTCTGAATCGAAGGAATGATCACGAGTGATGTACAATGAACAGCGCCTCTACTGAATCCACACGAACAACTTCCTTCAGTTTCAGTGCTAGCTGCTACGATTGAAGGCTTTGAGTGAGAGATATAGAGAAGGAAAATACGGCTAGGGTTTCACAACTGAATTTTCATCAAGCGTTTATGCTTTTGCACAAGGGTTATATTTATAGAACCACTTGTGTGGGCTGCAAGCTAAAAATCCCACTTAAGTGCACGCACACCATATCTTATGATGTACCGTATATCACTTAAGCACGCGGTACCTTACCACAATCCGTATTCCACTTAAGTGCACCGTACCTTATGGTGTTACATATTTACTTAAGTACACCGTACCTTACTGTGTGCCTTATTTACTCTACCTCTTATCAAATTGTCCATATGTGTGTGACCTTGTAGGATTTCGTAACGTTGGTAATTATATTAAATCATGCATTTAACATAATAAACAGTAAGCGGTATCTAGCAACACATTACTGCTACCCAAGTCACGAAATTATCATGTGATATGACAAAACCTTTTGTGATAGTGCTTGTGTGTACAATTACCCTTTTGCCCTTAAGTCTATATTGAACACAAGGTATATACCGTGTCATCCTTGTTCAGTTCAATATTGGGCAAATTCCATCTAGGTCACTCATGTCCCTCAGCATGCTTTATGAAGTAACCATCAACTGTCTTTATAGTCATCCAATTACGGAAAATGTTTGATCAGCAATAAAGTACTTGACTCTACATCTAGGGTCCATAGTGGTTTCTGTAACGTCCCGATTCCAATTATTCCCATTTTGTTGAGTCCTTTATTTAAATTGAGTGATAAATTATTTTATTTGTGAAATTGGTGTGTTAATATGTTATATTGACGTGTTATGTTATTTTACCGTTTTGAGAGTTTTCGGGGAAAATTAGAATGGAGGGTATTTTAGACATTTCTCAATTAATGTTAAGTTAGAAAATTTAGTGGAAATATAATTGTGTGAGAAAATGAATTAATTAGAATGTGTGTAAAAAGGAAATAGAAAAGAAATAGAGATAGAAAAGAAAGAGGAAGAGGAGAAAGAGAAGGAAAAGAGGAAAAGAGGAAAAATCAAGAAAATCAACTTCTAGGAATCGATTTAATCGGGTAAGGGTGTGAAATCTTGTTATCTTAATAATGTATATCATTATGTATGGTTATATATATGTGTATTGGATTGTTTGTTTGGTTTTCATAGTTTTCCATTCTAGGTCGATTTTGAGAAATCGATGTTTTCGCGGTTGGAAATCGACATAAATGCGGTAGAATATTTGTTGCCATGATTGTATTGGGTTTTGGTTAATATATGGTGTTTTGGGAAGGTTTTGATTGGAAAAATATCAATTTTGGGGTTTCCAACAGCGCAGGAAAATTCTGGGTTTTCCTTGGTTCGCCTAGCGAACCCGGGGCGAAGCGGGTAGCGAGCGAGGTTTTCGCGGGTTCGCCTAGCGAACCAGGTGGCGAAGGTCAGCGAAGGTTCACTGAGTTGTTCGCCTAGCGAACTTTGGGTGTTTTTGGCTCTGTTTGGTTCTGACTTGGTTCGCCAAGGGTTCGCCTAGCGAACTTTGTGTCTGTTTTTAGCTAGCAGTTGGTTCGCTGGAACATTCGCCTAGCGAAGGTGCTAGCGAGTGCTCGCGAGATGGTTCGCCTAGCGAACGGTGCTGTTTGTGTAATTTTGTTTTCTGCATAACGTTTGATCTGTGGTTCGGTTTGAGGCATGGTTTGATACGTTAGGAAGCTTATGGAATGCTCTTTCTTAGTATGATGAATTGGAAATTGTTAGCCGATTAAATAAGTTGGAAAAGTCGGAAAGAGTGTTATTTAGCGACTTTTACCGTTTTGAACGTGTGTTTGGATGTGAACCATACAATAGTGCATTGATGTGAATGTATATAGATTGTATGTACTTGTATGAGAAGAATGCATGAATATATTGTGAATATGTATGCATTTCAAGAATGTCTTGAGTCATTTGTGTGTGAAGCATAATGATGTGCATTCTTGTGTTGAGGGATTCTTATGAGAATCCGCTATAACATCGTGTGCCTTAAACATAAGGGGTGTGAGCGATCAGATTGGATCGTGTGCCTTAAAAATAAGAGGTGTGAGCGATGGGTATAGGCGATCGTGTGCCTTATACAAAGAGGTGTGAGCGATCGGGTCGTGTGCCTTAGACAAAGAGGTGTGAGCGATCCATAAACGTCGTGTGCCTTAAAAATAAGAGGTGTGAGCGATCAGATTTTATCGTGTGCCTTAAAAATAAGAGGTGTGAGCGATGGGGAACATCGTATGCCCGACGGGGAGTTACAGTGATGTAACGAGCGATGGTTCCAGCAGAGTTCCTGAGTGAACTTGAGATGATTGAGTCGGTACCGCATTGCATTTGCATAGAGTCGTGAGTTGGTCTCTATGATTTGCATTTATCATCTTTAAAATGGTGCTTTGATGAATAAACATATATGTGTATGTTTATGTGGATTGATAAGAATTGTGAAAACATGCATGAGGTATATGCTTGGTTTGAATAGATATGTATACATTGCGATGTATATGAGTGAGATGTGATGAATTGTGGTGAGAATGTGGAATATGTGTATTTTTATGTTAAGATATATATAATTATGTGCATTGTTATTATGATATTATTTCTCACCCTTCTGCTGTTTTATAATGCTCTATGAGGCATTGCAGAGTAGTTATGCTGGTGGTCTTTTTGTGAAGCGCGTCTTCATTCTTTCGATTGGTTGGCTCTGATATATAGCACAGGGTAGCTAGGATGGCTATGGTTCTTTTGTGATACATTTGTATATGTATCTTGTTGATGAATGTTTATGTAAACATGTATTATGCTGGTGGATAATACTTGAGGATACATGTATATATATATATATATATATATATATATATATATATATATATATATATATATATGTTGTTGTTATTCAATGTTTAGATTTTCCGCTTTTATTCTAAATGTTGAGATGTGGGTGTAAGGACTAAGTTCCTCTGTTGCAAAGTTACCCCACTGTTGCATATCAAATGTTGAGCAGCTGTTGTATGTCTTAATCTCATGAATAATTTGACCTGCCTCTTTTATACTAAGTTATGATTATACTCTGATGAAATTTTTCATAAGTGCCTAAATGTTTAAATGTGATTATTTGGGGGTATAGAAAGGGGGTGTTACATTAAGTGGTATCAGAGCCAGAGTTGAGTCAGTTGTGTCTGTCTTGTTGTTATGTTGGTTGAACTGTTGTTTAACTTTGTTGTCATTTTGGGAATGATCAGAATATGGCTGGTAGAAATGACAATGCGATGGCTGCTGCTTTGGAAGCAATGGCTAGGGCGGTGCAAGGTGCGCCGAATGTGAATGCTAATGACGAGTTCAGGAAGAATCAACCACCGGTCTTCAAAGGAAGATTTGATCCCGATGGTGCTCAACTTTGGTTGAAGGAGATTGAAATGATCTTCAGAGTTATGGACTGTGCGGAAGAGAATAAGGTGAGGCTTGGGTCTCACATACTGAAGGAAGAAGCCGACGATTGGTGGGTCGGTATGCGCCAAATTCTTGAGGTGGATGATGAAGAGGTAACTTGGGATTTATTTCGTACTGAGTTCTTGAGGAAGTATTACCCTGAAAGTGTGAAAGGGAAGAAGGAGATGGAGTTCCTTGAATTGAAACAAGGTAGTATGTTCGTGGTGGACTATACTGCTAAATTTGTAGAGTTGGTTCAATTCCATCCTCATTATGCCGCGATTACTGCTTAGTTCTCAAAGTGTATTAAGTATGAGAATCGTCTGCGTCCTGAGATTAAACAAGTTGTGGGATATCAAAGGATAAGAAGGTTTTCGGATTTGACGGAATGTTGTAGAATCTTCGAGGAAGATAGCAAGGCTCGTTCTACACATTACAAAAGTTTGAATGAGAGGAAAGGAAAGCAACAAGCTAGAAGTGGACCTTATGTGACACCCGCTGATAGGGGCAAGCATAGGGGAAACTTTGAGAAGAGATCTGGAGGAGGAGGTTCCGGTCCCATTAAGTGCTACAAGTGTGGTGAAATGGGTCATAAATCATTTGAGTGTGGGAAGACAGTGGCGAGATGTTCTAACTGTGGAGGCCTTGGGCATGCTACTACTGATTGTAGAAGGAATGTGGTGAAATGTTTTAATTGTGGAGAACCTGGTCACATTAGCGCAAAGTGTCTGAACCCGAAGAAAGCTCCAACTGGTGGGAAAGTATTTTCTTTGGCGGGAACTCAAACTACCAGTGCAGACCGTCTGATTAAAGGTACTTGCTTTATTAATAGTACACCTTTAGTTGCTATTATTGATACAGGAGCGACTCATTCGTTTATTTCGTCTGAGTGCGCGAATCGTTTGAATCTTGTGTTATCTCTGATGGATGGTAAGATGGTTATTGATACTCCAGCAATGGGGTCAGTAACTACTTCTTTGGTTTGTTTGAGTTGTCCTTTAACCATTTATGGTAAAGACTTTGAGATGGACTTAGTGTGTTTGCCGTTGGAAGGATTGGATGTGGTCTTGGGTATGAATTGGTTGCAATTTAATAGGGTTCATATTGATTGCTATCACAAGTTAGTGAGGTTTCCTTCTTTGGAAGATGATGAAGACTCGAGTTTCTTATCCACTAAAGAGTTGAAGAAACTTTTAGCGGACGAAGCTCAATTGTTCGGTTTGTTTGCATCATTGTCTGTGGATAGTCAAGTGTCACTTGATGTGTTTCCTGTTGTATGTGATTTTCCTGAGGTGTTTCCTGAAGATATTACAGATATACCGCCGGAAAGAGAAGTTGAGTTTTCTATTGATCTAGTTCCGGGTACTAGACCGGTCTCGATGGCACCGTATCGTATCTCAGCATCGGAGTTGGTAGAATTGAAGAAGCAATTGAACGACTTGTTGGACAAGAAATTTGAAAGACCAAGTGTTTCTCCTTGGGGTGCTCCGGTATTGTTGGTAAAGAAGAAGGATGGGAGTATGCGGTTATGCATTGATTATCGACAATTGAACAAGGTGACAATTAAGAACAAGTATCCACTTCCAATGATCGATGATTTATTGAACCAATTGGTTGATGCGCGTGTTTTTAGCAAGATTGATTTGAGATCGGGATATCACCAGATTCATGTGAAAGAAGAGGATATTCAAAAGACGGCCTTTAGGACACGGTATGGTCATTACGAATATTTCGTGATGCCATTCGGGGTTTCTAATGCGCCGGGTGTGTTTATGGAATACATGAATCGTATTTTTCATGAACAGTTGGATCATTTTGTGGTTGTGTTCATCGACGATATTTTGATTTACTCTAAGTCTCAAGAGGAGCATGAAGAGCATTTGAGGATTGTGTTACAAATTTTGAAAGAGAAACAATTGTATGCTAAGTTGTCGAAATGTGAGTTTTGGTTATCGGAAGTAAGTTTTCTTGGGCATGTTATTTCCGGTAGTGGTATTAGTGTTGATCCATCCAAGATTGATGTGGTGATGCAATGGGAGGCTCCCAGATCGGTTACGGAGATTCGAAGCTTTTTAGGCTTGGCGGGTTATTATCGGAGGTTTATTGAGGGATTTTCGAAGTTGGCACTTCCGTTAACGCAATTAACTTGTAAGGGAAAGGCTTTCATTTGGGATATTCATTGTGAAGAGAGTTTCAATGAGCTAAAAAGAAGGTTGACAACGGCTCCGATCTTGATTTTGCCAAATCTGACGGAACCATTTGTTGTGTATTGTGATGCTTCTTTGGTTGGTTTAGGTGGTGTTTTGATGCAAGATGGGAAAGTTGTGGCTTATGCTTCAAGACAATTGAGAGTGCATGAAAAGAATTATCCTACACATGACTTGGAGTTAGCGGTCGTGGTGTTTGTTTTGAAAATTTGGAGGCACTATCTTTATGGTGCAAGATTTGAAGTTTTTAGTGATCACAAGAGCTTGAAATATTTATTTGATAAAAAAGAATTGAACATGAGACAAAGAAGGTGGTTAGAGCTTTTGAAGGATTATGATTTTGATTTGAATTACCATCCGGGTAAGGCAAACGTGGTGGCCGATGCTTTGAGTCGGAAGTCGTTGCATATGTCCTCATTGATGATGAGAGAATGGGAACTTTTGGAGAATTTTAGAGACTTGAGTTTGGTTTGCGAAATGACGCCGAGAAGTGTGAGACTTGGTATGCTACATGTTACGAATGATTTTCTTGCAACCGTATGTGAGAAGCAAAGGTTGGATTTGAAGTTCGTTAATTTGATGATGAATGAGAATGATGATTTCAAGGTTGATAATTTTGGAGTTTTGAGATTTCGTGGTCGTATTTGTATTCCCGATGATGTGGAGTTGAAAAAGATGATATTGGAAGAAGGACACCGAAGTAACTTAAGTATTCATCCGGGAGCGAATAAAATGTATCAAGATTTGAAGAAAATCTTTTGGTGGTCCGGGCTAAAGAGAGATGTGGCTCAATTTGTGTATGCGTGCTTAACTTGTCAAAAGTCCAAGGTGGAACATCAAAAGCCTAGTGGATTGATGCAACCGTTGGACATTCCGGAGTGGAAATGGGATAGTATATCGATGGATTTTGTTACGGGATTGCCGAATACGCAAAGAGGTCATAATGCTATTTGGGTAATCGTTGATAGGCTTACTAAATCTGCTCACTTCATTCCAATTGATATTAGTTATCCTTTGGAGAGGTTAGCCGAGATTTATATTCTTGCGGTCGTGAAGTTACATGGGGTTCCTAAGAGTATTGTATCGGATAGAGATCCTAGATTAACATCGAGGTTTTGGGAGAGTTTACAAAAGGCTTTGGGTTCTAAGCTAAGATTGAGTTCGGCTTATCATCCGCAAACGGATGGTCAAACCGAGAGGACAATTCAATCATTGGAGGATTTATTGTGTGCTTGTGTGCTCGAGCAAGGTGGTGCTTGGGATAGTTATTTGGCGTTGATTGAGTTCACCTATAATAACAGTTTTCATTCAAGTATAGGTATGGCACCATTTGAGGCTTTGTACGGTCGGAGATGTCGAACACCTTTGTGTTGGTATGAAACTGGTGAGAGGACAATAGTTGGACCGGAGATGGTACAACAAACGACAGAGAAAGTGAAGTTTATTCGTGAGAAGATGAAAGCTTCACAAAGTAGACAAAAGAGCTATCATGACAAGAGAAGAAAAGATCTTGAGTTTCAAGAAGGCGACCATGTGTTTTTGAGAGTTACGCCGGTTACGGGTGTGGGTCGTGCTTTGAAGTCGAAGAAATTGACTTCTCGTTTTATTGGTCCGTATCAGATTTCTGCACGAGTTGGTGTTGTGGCTTATCGTGTGGCGTTGCCTCCGAATCTTTCGAATTTGCATGATGTATTCCATGTTTCGCAACTTCGGAAGTATGTTCCGGATCCGTCACATGTTATTCCTATGGACGAGGTTGAAGTGAGAGATAACCTTACGGTGGAAACTTTACCGATTAGGATTTTGGACCGTGAAGTTAAGGAGCTAAGAGGCAAGGATATTGCACTCGTGAAAGTAGCGTGGGGAGGCGATGCGGAAGGCGATATGACTTGGGAGCTAGAGAGTAGGATGCGAGAGTCGTATCCGGAGTTGTTTTAATCAGGTAATATTTTCGAGGACGAAAATTTCTAAAATGGGGGAGAGTTGTAACGTCCCGATTCCAATTATTCCCATTTTGTTGAGTCCTTTATTTAAATTGAGTGATAAATTATTTTATTTGTGAAATTGGTGTGTTAATATGTTATATTGACGTGTTATGTTATTTTACCGTTTTGAGAGTTTTCGGGGAAAATTAGAATGGAGGGTATTTTAGACATTTCTCAATTAATGTTAAGTTAGAAAATTTAGTGGAAATATAATTGTGTGAGAAAATGAATTAATTAGAATTTGTGTAAAAAGGAAATAGAAAAGAAATAGAGATAGAAAAGAAAGAGGAAGAGGAGAAAGAGAAGGAAAAGAGGAAAAGAGGAAAAATCAAGAAAATCAACTTCTAGGAATCGATTTAATCGGGTAAGGGTGTGAAATCTTGTTATCTTAATAATGTATATCATTATGTATGGTTATATATGTGTGTATTGGATTGTTTGTTTGGTTTTCATAGTTTTCCATTCTAGGTCGATTTTGAGAAATCGATGTTTTCGCGGTTGGAAATCGACATAAATGCGGTAGAATATTTGTTGCCATGATTGTATTGGGTTCTGGTTAATATATGGTGTTTTGGGAAGGTTTTGATTGGAAAAATATCAATTTTGGGGTTTCCAACAGCGCAGGAAAATTCTGGGTTTTCCTTGGTTCGCCTAGCGAACCCAGGGCGAAGCGGTAGCGAGCGAGGTTTTCGCAGGTTCGCCTAGCGAACCAGTTGGCGAAGGTCAGCGAAGGTTCGCTGAGTTGTTCGCCTAGCGAACTTTGGGTGTTTTTGGCTCTGTTTGGTTCTGACTTGGTTCGCCAAGGGTTCGCCTAGCGAACTTTGTGTCTGTTTTTAGCTAGCAGTTGGTTCGCTGGAACATTCGCCTAGCGAAGGTGCTAGCGAGTGCTCGCGAGATGGTTCGCCTAGCGAACAGTGCTGTTTGTGTAATTTTGTTTTCTGCATAACGTTTGATCTGTGGTTCGGTTTGAGGCGTGGTTTGATACGTTAGGAAGCTTATGGAATGCTCTTTCTTAGTATGATGAATTGGAAATTGTTAGCCGATTAAATAAGTTGGAAAAGTCGGAAAGAGTGTTATTTAGCGACTTTTACCGTTTTGAACGTGTGTTTGGATGTGAACCATACAATAGTGCATTGATGTGAATGTATATAGATTGTATGTACTTGTATGAGAAGAATGCATGAATATATTGTGAATATGTATGCATTTCAATAATGTCTTGAGTCATTTGTGTGTGAAGCATAATGATGTGCATTCTTGTGTTGAGGGATTCTTATGAGAATCCGCTATAACATCGTGTGCCTTAAACATAAGGGGTGTGAGCGATCAGATTGGATCGTGTGCCTTAAAAATAAGAGGTGTGAGCGATGGGTATAGGCGATCGTGTGCCTTATACAAAGAGGTGTGAGCGATCGGGTCATGTGCCTTAGACAAAGAGGTGTGAGCAATCCATAAATGTCGTGTGCCTTAAAAATAAGCGGTGTGAGTGATCATATTGGATCGTGTGCCTTAAAAATAAGAGGTGTGAGCGATGGGGAACATCGTATGCTCGACGGGGAGTTACAGTGATGTAACGAGCGATGGTTCCAGCAGAGTTCCTGAGTGAACTTGAGATGATTGAGTCGGTACTGCATTGCATTTGCATAGAGTCGTGAGTTGGTCTCTATGATTTGCATTTATCATCTTTAAAATGGTGCTTTGATGAATAAACATATATGTGTATGTTTATGTGGATTGATAAGAATTGTGAAAACATGCATGAGGTATATGCTTGGTTTGAATAGATATGTATACATTGCGATGTATATGAGTGAGATGTGATGAATTGTGGTGAGAATGTGGAATATGTGTATTTTTATGTTAAGATATATATAATTATGTGCATTGTTATTATGATATTATTTCTCACCCTTCTGCTATTTTATAATGCTCTATGAGGCATTGCAGAGTAGTTATGCTGGTGGTCTTTTTGTGAAGCGCGTCTTCATTCTTTCGGTTGGTTGGCTCTGATATGTAGCACAGGGTAGCTAGGATGGCTATGATTCTTTTGTGATACATTTGTATATGTATCTTGTTGATGAATGTTTATGTAAACATGTATTATGCTGGTGGATAATACTTGAGGATACATGTATATATGTATATATGTTGTTGTTATTCAATGTTTAGATTTTCCGCTTTTATTCTAAATGTTGAGATGTGGGTGTAAGGACTAAGTTCCTCTGTTGCAAAGTTACCCCACTGTTGCATATCAAATGTTGAGCAGCTGTTGTATGTCTTAATCTCATGAATAATGTGACATGCCCCTTTTATACTAAGTTATGATTATACTCTGACGAAATTTTTCATAAGTGCCCAAATGTTTAAATGTGATTATTTGGGGGTATAGAAAGGGGGTGTTACAGTTTCAGGTCGAAAGGTGGTATACACCACTATCACCATGAGAGTAACTTATGACACTTTGCATAACATTCTATGTAGTACTCTCATAGTGGGTCAATCCAGTATAAATATTACTCCTAATATTCATACCTATGTTAAGACTTGATAACTCCTTATCCATGATCCATGAGATGTGATCATCAGTCTATCTACATAATAGTATTAATGCTTTAAGGTTATCCCATTTCACATTAAAGCTCGACTATGGATACTTTAAGAATAATGCCCTTATGTTTAATGGAATCTCATGATTAAGTCACACTTAATATTTCATTAAACGAACTAGCTATTCTAGGGACTTTCTCACTTTAGAAAAACAAACGTAATAAAGAAATGTATTTTATTATTAATAAATAATTCGATACAAGTACCAAAAGTATTGGCCTCTAGGGCTTACACCAACAGCCTACAGTTTAGGTGAAGTGATAACCTTGCTTTTCACCTCGGGCCTCGAATTTAGTTGAAGTGATAACCCTAAGTTTCACCTCATGCAGATTAGGCAAAGAGATAACTCTGGTTTTCATCTCGGGTCATCGGTGTAACAAAATGATTTAAGCTTTTTCACTCTCTGACACCTCCCTGGCCTCTTTATCAATGGGGTGTGCACATTTTTAGCCTATTCCTTCTGACGCCTGGACAATTGTAATTTGTTATTTAAGCAGTCGACTACTTCACGAAGTGGATATGGAGGGGGATGTCAGCAAAATTAAAGCAGAAAGAATTTGACAATTCTACTAACAAAAAATCATGGGCGGGTTCAGGCTACCAAATGCCATCATATCGGACAATAGAACCCAATTCGCCAGCACCACACTTACTGAATTATGCCGCAAACTGGGAATGCAAACAAATTTCGTCTCTGTCATCCATCCATAGGACAATGAACAAGAAGAGTCAGCAAACAAGGTGATCTTAAAAGGGATCAAGACGAAATTGGATGATGTCAAAGAGTTGTGGGCTGAATTACTCCATGAAATATCCATGAAATATTGTGGTCATATCATACCACCCTTCATTCAACTACCAAGGACACTCCCTTCACCATGGTATATGGAGCAAATGTTATGTTACCCGTAGAAATCGACACACCCTAATGGTGGTGCTCTCAATTTAATCCATAAGTGAACGAGTAAAGGCTAATGCACATTGCTGATCTAATCAACAAAATAAGAGATGTCACCCACATTCGAGAGTTCTCCACCAAGAAGAGGGTGGCTTGAAGATATAACTCTAAGGTAATATCAAGGGAAATGCATGAAGGCATGTTGTGTCTGGCAGCCCAAGCAGTTAGAGTAGTTGATCATTTTTGCTTAAGTGATTAACCTACTAGCTAAAGCGGTCGGAGTATCGAATCAATTTGGATGTTGATCAACCTACCAACACAAGCGGTTGGAGTAGTTGATAATTTTTTCTTAAGTGATTAACCTATCAGCAAAAGCGGTTGGAGTAGTTAACCATTTTGGTTGTCAATTAGCCTACCAACAGAAGCGATTGGAGTAGTTGATCATTTTTGCGTAAGTGATTAACCTAACAGCGAAAGTGGTTGGAGTAGATAATCATTTTAGTTGGCGATCAGCATACCAAAGGAAGCGGTTAGAGTATTTGATTATTTTTTGCCTTAGTGATTAGCCTACTAGTGAAAGCAGTTAGAGTAGTCAATCATTTTGGTTGTCGATCAACCTATCAGCAGAAGCAGTTGAAGTAGTTGATCATTTTTTGCCCCAGTGATTAACCTACCAGCAAAAGTGGTTAGAGTATTCAATCACTTTGGTTTTCGATTAGCCTACCTGTTGGCTGGGATTTCGACGCACATGAATATTTGAAATAAGCTAGTGGAATTTGAAGAGATATTCTGAAAAAGAATATGTTGTTTTCGACATAAATGCTTTCACGAATATAGTCGAAGAAGACTTTCATTGCATACAGGAATTGTGGTCTGGGACTTAGAAATATTTTTGGTCTAGACTTGAGTTCGACGGAGTTACTTTTAGTAGCGTTCGACGAACACAATTCAAAATGAGGCTGATAACTATTTTTGGCCTTATCCGTTTCTCGAAGACACGTGGAAAGTTATGGATAGCGAAGTGCATGCAATCGAAAACGTAGCAACTTCTGGAAAAAAGACAGTTTGATGACAGTTATTTTTCGATTTATTATAAATAGGAGTCTTAGTAATTATGATTCGGTGTGTTCAAACTTGTACAAAAACTCAAATTTACTCAAAGTATCTGTGTGTGTGTTGAGAAACGAGTTTTCCTGAGTGCAATGTACGTGTGACCACCATACTTTGATATTTTTATCAAATCATTTAAGATTTTCGTCATTTACATTTCCTGCAAATTTACTTTGAAGTTATTTTTATTGCAAGTTACATTTCTGCATTTCTTTAAGAATTGTAGTTTTACTTTTAACCAACCCAAAAGAACATTGTTGAAATGTTATTAAACGATAAAACTTGAAACGAACAGAAGCACATGTCCTAGTATCAATCTAGTCAATCCTGCAAGTAACCAAAATCATAAGAATTTGGAAGACTAACGCTTGTTTACCGATTTCGACGGTAAACAAATTGGCACGCCCAGTGGGGCCAGTGCTTGTGTTTAGTTTTTGAAAATATTTTGAAAAGTTTTTTATTTTGTGTGTTTCTCTAACTTCGTTGCATGAGATTAAAAAGTGGTAAAATAGCCACTAATAACGAAGTTATACCAAGAAGGAGATACTTAAGAAGGATGGTGAATCCACCAAATAACAATGGAGAACAACCCCCTCTTTCAACAGGGGAAACTATGGCCACAACGTCAATGTCCGAAGCAATTCCATCCATGGCGAGTACGACAACCATACCGTCGAATACTCATTGTGGACCAATTTTATCTCCTATGAGGATGCAGGGTCAACCGGTGACCCCTTCTCCAGTAGGAACTAGTGTATTCAAGCCTTATGTGTCTGGATTTTCAATGTCTTTGAATGGTCGTGAACAACCATATGGTATGCCAACTTCGATGATGGCGAATTTGCACAATGCGACGTCAGCATTCACTGACCTAGTGGTGAACACGTTTTCGCCTTTGTAAGGGTCTGGGTCGGCTGTTAAAAATATGGGTCGAATTAACCAACTCCTAGGTATGGGATTTTCTGCCCAAGAAATGCCCAATTTCACTACAAACTCTGCAGCAGCTTTAAGGCAGTAAATGGACGAAAGTAACCATGACATGGTCCATATGCTTGCCCAACAGATGGGTACAATATTTAATCCCTTGATTCAAAACGCCACCCAAACAAACCAACAAATGGCAACATAGTTAATGCGAATTGCAGATTTCTTTGGGGTTCCGCAAGCGCCTCAACAAATTCGAAGGGAGTTGGTGGTCGAAAATCAAGGAGCAATCCTTAAGGAAGATCCCACTATTAACCAAGCCCAGCGAAATGTACCCCGGGTAGATGTGGCAAATCAAGGAGTTAGAATCAAACCCCCTAGGGTCAAACAGTCAGTACCAAGGGAACATGAACCAAGGGTGGTTATAGTTATCAGGAATCAAGACGCAAAGGAAGTCATACATCAGGTTTGACATGATGGTATGGCAGCAGATAGGCCAAACTACTATAGTCGAAAGGATTATGGCACGAATTGGGGTAAACGTTGGCCTCTATAGGCCAAACTACATTTCTCTATTGGCTGAGTACATTTTGCAGACTGAACTGCCTAGAGGATTAAAGGTCCCAAAATTCACAAACTTTTCTGGAGACACTAGTGAATCTACTGTCAAACATGTGGAAAGATATCTAACTGAGGCAGTGTAATACCCTAATTTTTGCCCCTAAGATCCCACATATCATTTGCATTTTTGCATACCACAAACAAGATCACATTCTGTGTTTCTTCTGAGTATCTGTATTTTATTCTTACTTGTTTCTATTTACTAACCTCTAACCAAATACCAAAAATATTTTGCAATTTTTGCTTGTTTCCTCTTCTCTGTGTGGTTAGGGTTTTGCAAGAAGGTTGATGGCAAAAAGGTATGGCTTAGAATCAAGGGTGGCTATTCTATTGTGGTTAAGGCCAGATGGATGTTTGACCTAATCTTGGTCAAACTATCAAGCAATTGTTTCAAGTGCCAGTTATCTGTTTCAGTGAGCTATTCCTCAAAGCAGTGACTGTCAAGTTGTTGTGTGGTGATATTCATCAGGTTCATCTGAGTTCATCAATCAAGACTGTGTTCATCTGTGGATTTATTTTCCAAGATAATTGATTCAGATGAATTTTGAAGTGATTCAGAACTTATTCAAATGGTTATTGTTCAGTTGTGGTTTATTCAGTGGTAGCTGTGTGCACTTTGTCGGAAGGCTTGTGAAAAAATTCAAGTTTGGTTTTGGGCTAAAAAAAAAAAGAGACTTGCTATCCATTATCCACATCTTTTAACCAAATTTTCCATATTCCACTTTTTGCTTTCTAAACCATTTTTTTTATCCATGGCCATTTTTTCTAAACCAAATTCTCTAAACCAACTTCATATCCAAATTTCACTTCCAACATCCATTTTTAATAACCAATTTATCCATATTCTTTTACTTTACTATCAAGACCATTTTTCTTTTTTTCCCCTATCCATAATCATTATCCACTTTCTAAAAAAATCTACAATCATTTTTCATTTTATCCATTAAGCCATTTATTTTCCTTACTACTACAAATTCATTACAAAGATAGAGTTTATCTCATTTCCCTTCTTTTATTACAAACTCATAAGCCCATTAACCAAAAAAGCTGGAAAAGTGATTGAAAAAAAAGAACTTGGCTTCATCACGCCATTTCCCAGCCGAATTCTTCACGCCACGCACAACACAAGCCGTCCAAACCCAGCTTCAACTCACGCCAATTCCCACACGAGCCTTGAAAAATCACACGCGGACTGCACATCAAACTACACACTAATTCCATCACCAAAATGCGGAAATAATTAAAGCAAAACGACATTTCAATTTTCACCCAAAATTCACTCTCCAATTCTATAAATAGAGACCACAACTCATTCATTTTTTCAAGCTTTGACAGCCCTCAAACCTCTGCCAAAATCACAACTCAAACCATTTTCTTCACCGACCGAAATTCCATTTTTCATCCATAAATTCTCACTACTCCAAACAAAAAGAAAACTCACATAAATCAACAACAACAACACCATCAGTTTCAGATTCAAGAGGAGAAGAAGGATTAAACTTGTTTTTCACCTGAATTTGAAGGTAGTCACCGTTCCCGATGAGATTTTGTGATTTAATTTTGAATCCGTGGTTGAGTTTCGACCGAGATTGATAATATGTTTGGAATCTACGTTGTGTTTCGATCGTTTCCGCGTGTATCCCATATCCCGTCGCTTCGATTTCTTTCGGATTGTGGAGTGTTGGCTATGCGTGAATAGTGATTCACGTTTTGGAGAAGATGAAGAAGCTTTGGCTTCTGATTTTTTTTTTTTTCTTTCTTTTCCTTTTAATTTTGTTTTATATCCTTTTTTTAATTTATTTTTTTTCTTTTCTTTAAGAACTTGGGCCTAGAGCCCGTGTGATCTACACACCTCCATTTTTCTATCAAACCTCCCTCTCTTTTTCTTCTAATTTTTTTCTTTTACTTTTTATTTTCACTTTTTTTCTTTCTTATTTTTTTTTAATGATTTCTAAAAATTAGATCTGACTTTTTTAATTCTGGTGCTATCATTTTTTTTTAATGATTACTTTTAAAGAAAATTCTTGAAAATGATTTGAATATTTTGTTCTTGATTTTATTTTCCTTTTGATTTTGGATTTGGATTACATTTTTTAAGGCCTCATTTCTCTTTAAATTCATTGGACTTAGGGTGTAGATAAAGTTGGATAAATGTTCACTAATTCAAATCTATCTTTAAAGTGAATTATTTAATTCACTTTAGGTGCTTTGAGTTAGTGAGATGTTTAGCACTTTAATCCACCAAAATGAGTGAATGAACTTAAAGATGGAATTGTCTTGAATTTGTAATTCAATTTGGTTTCCTCTTTTCTTCATCTATTTTCTTTTTGATCGATGAAAGTCGAAGTGATCGTGAAATTTCTTTGTTGAATTTCGATCGAGACGAGATCATTACCACTTTTTCTTTTCGTGTGGCATCGCTTTAGGATAACGATCTCTATATCGTTTATCTCGCATGCATTAACACATATATCTCATGGCCGACCTCATTCGTAGGGTAATTGCTCGAACAAATTACTCGGCGTGCGCTTAACATAGACCAAAATTTGTCCCGCCTCGGAATAAATATCAAAAATAGTTGATTATTTGTCTTATGGTTCACAACTCATGAGACTTGTTGTTAGGAGGCTTTGGTCTTATCAATCCTCTAATAAGTTTCATCAACCTTGACCTAAGTGCAATTATTCAATTGTTATTGATCACTAACACTAACAATTAATCACCAACTTACTAACAATTTTGTTATATTAATTTTGTTTATGTTTCTTTCTCGCTCCCTATCTCTTTTATTTTTTTATGCTTCATTATTATCATTTCATATCATGTTTATGTTTCCGCAATTTTTCCTTTGTTCGTTGGACACATGTTTATGCTTCCGCCTTTTTCTCTTTGTCCACTTGGACTTAAAACATTAATAAAGGATTAAACCATAAAAAACTTAATTCTCCTCATTTTGGACTATTGGTTACTATCCTATGCTTTGGACCGATCTCTTTATGGACCTCTTTTGAAGTGATATTGGACTTATGGACCTAGAATTAGGACTTCTTATCCCTTTGCTTGGAATATGGATTGAAGACTTGCCTTTATTTGGCCAATTTGCTTAAGGATGAAATTCTTTTAATATTGCTTCGAAGTGGCTCCATTTTGGTTAAATCCTTCTTTTTCCTAGCTTTTATTTTATGCATTAGGATAGTCTCTTCTTCTCCTCCCCATTCTTAAATTTTCAAAATCTTCTCCCTTTTTCAAAAACCTTCTTCTTTTCAAACTTAAAACCACTTTCATAATAAAACCTCGATTTTGTCGAGTGACTTTTTAAACTTTGTTTTCTTAATAAATGTCAATCCATTTAACTATATCTTGACTATTTCATAAAAACATAAAAAATACAAAACTCATCCAATTTTTTTTGTGCTTTTATGCACCTTTTTTCTTTTAAACTTTTCAAAAAGAATTAGACATGAGTCATTTTTGTGATGAGATGTAAAACTCCTAACCATGGTATTTTGTTGAAAGTATGGTCGTTTTCCACTTAGATGTTGAAGTGATTAGTCTTGTTGATGTTAATCCAAGCAAATCCTCCATCTTAATGTGATGCAAATGCCACTTTCCCATACCATCGGGTAATTAGTTGAGTATTCTCTCTTGAGAATGACAGGTTGTCTTTTTCAAGATAAAATAAACCATAACTAACAATTTTTGTTCTTTGTACCACGAACTACGGGGTTTTGATCCTACATTGCACATCGTGGGTACGTAGGCATGAGACGATAAGTCTCTCCAAACACAAAAATATTAAAAAATATTTCTCCTCTCATCTCCTCAATCTCTTTACAAGCAAACCATTTTCAGACCAAAAAGCGGTAGATATTTCAAAGGGTTCCTATAGGGTACTATAGACGTTTTGGGTGCTAACACCTTCCCATTGCGTAACCAACCCCCTTACCCATTCTCTGTTTGTTCTTGTTGTTTTAGAACTCTTTAGGTTTTGTTCGCTCTTTTTCCTTTCCCTTTGTGGATAAAACAAAAGTGCGGTGGTGACTCTTGCTTATTTTTTAGTTAAGTTAATCGATAGCTTATACTCACAAATTTCCCCGCTACAGAAAAGTGGCGACTCTGCTGGGGATAGATTGACCTCTTGCTGGTCCATCCCTTGAGGAGTTTAGCCTACTTTGATTTATTTATCACTTTTTGTCTGATTTGCTTGTTATCTGTTTGTTCTGGTTGGGATGGGGTATTCTGAGAGATAGGCCCAATACCCAGGCCTGAGTGCACTTATGATTAGTGTGTTTCATATCCTCTCGCGTTCCATCTCGGTTCGAGGAGGGAATATGAAACACAATCTGGATGTGGTTCTCTCTAGAGAATTCTGCGTTGTGGATTTCCCATGATGGTAGAGCTATCTGGAAGAGCTGCTAAGTCTGGATGACCTTTTAGGATGACCCCTCTTTATTTTGAGGTGAATCAGAGGACGATCTCTTTGTTTGGCGATAGCATTGTATCCTTCGGGCTGAATGTGCTATTGCTTCTCATTCCGAGATCCGAATTTGAAGATCCTCACCTTCTAGTACACACATGTGAGAGGGGCGGGTTGTTTACAGGTTTGCAGGAAACCCTAACTTTCAACATGCCCGGTACTTCAAAGCGGACCTCTGTCGTCATCAACAGTTACTCAGAATTTTTGAAAGCTTTGATCTCGTGTTTGCTGCATTCATATTGCATTGCATTTGCATCGAGCATCATTCCGCATTTGTTTCTTGCCTTTCCAGGTGTCTTATTGTTTGTTTTTGGTCCTCGTTCAGCTAAGCTGTCGCACCAGTATAATACTCGGGCTAATCTGAAGAAGAAGATGGATCAGTTGCAGCAAGAGAACCGTGAGCTTCGTGAAGAAGTATCAACTCTGAAGGATGGTTTGGAAAGACTCACTGCTATGATGGAAGCTTTGGTGGCTACTCAGAATCAGCCACCACCACCTCCTCCTCCGCTTTCAACTCCTGTGCAAAGGACAGTCATTTCTGAGATTGTCTCTACGCCCATTTCTGTGGCGCCTGCTAGTGTTCCTCAGTATTCCATGCCTCCTGGCTACCCCTGGGGCATGCCTCTTAACTTTGTTCCTGAAGGTTATCAACCACCACCTCCGCCTCCTGAAATTCCAGTTGTTCCTACTGTTCAACCTGTGATGACTGTGCCACCGCCTGTGGTGCATACTGTTCCTTTTGGTGAAGAGCAAATCTTCCATACTGCTCAAAGTGAGAATGACAGTGCTTATGATAGAATGGAAGAGATTCAAGACCAGTTTGCTGAAATGCAGAAAGAGATCAAGGCTCTGAGAGGTAAAGAGCTGTTTGGAAAGAATGCTCATGAGTTATGCTTGGTTCCGAATGTGAAGATCCCGCATAAGTTCAAGACCCCTGACTTTGAAAAGTATAAGGGTAATTCTTGTCCGTTGAGTCACTTGACTATGTTTGCTCGTAAGATGTCGGCTCATAAGGATAATGATCAGCTTCTCATTCACTACTTTCAAGATAGTTTGTCCGGTGCAACTTTGAAGTGGTATATGGGACTCGATAGTGCTCGAATTCGCAATTTCAAAGATTTATGTGAGGCATTTGTGAAACGGTATAAATATAATGTGGATATGGCTCCCGATCGTGACCAGCTTTGAGCAATGGCACAGAAGGATAAGGAGACATTTAAAGAGTATGCACAGAGATGGCGCGAGATTGCTGCTCAAATCAACCCTCCTTTGGAAGAGAAAGAGATGACCAAGATTTTCCTGAAAACTCTGAGTCCTTTTTATTATGAGCGTATGATTGCTAGTGCCCCGAGTGATTTTACTGAGATGGTTAATATGGGGATGAGATTGGAAGAGGGCGTCCGTGAGGGACGTTTGTCGAAAGATGGCAATTCTGCTGGAAGTTCCAAAAAATATAGTGGAGGATTTTCCAAAAAGAAAGAAGGAGAGACCAATGTCGTTTCTCGAGAAAGGTATAGAGGACCTCGCAATAGAAACAATCAGTGTCAGCAATATGTCGCATCTGTCACTCTTGTTATCAGTTCAGCTCCTGTTGTTCAAGCACCACCTGCTCAGCAACAACGTTCTAATCAGCCAAACAATCAACGGGGCCATTTTCAGAAAGATTTTGATCCGATTCCGATGGCTTACACGGAATTGCTTCCTTGTTTGATTAAGAAGAATCTTGTTCAGACCCGTCCACCGCCTGCTGTTCCAAGAGATTCACCATGGTGGTATAAGCCTAAAGTTCATTGTGCTTTTCATCAGGGAGGAGCTTGACATGACACTGAGAACTATTATCCATTGAAGATGGAGGTACAGAGACTGGCTAGAAGTGGTATTTTGTCTTTCGAAGATTTTAATCCTAATGTCCAATCGAATCCATTGCCTAATCACGGCAAGGCGTCTGTCAATATGGTTTATGGTTGCCCTGGCATATTCAAAATCTTTGATATTCGTTGGATCCAAAGATCTCTTGTGGAAATGCATGCAGTTTTGAGTGAATACCATGATATTGATCATGACTATGCAGCCTGTTGCATCTGTTCTGTGAATCCTCGTGGTTGTGTGATAGTGAAGAGGGATATTCAAAGGATGATGGACGAAAATTTAATTGAAGTCACTGCTAAGAGAGACGAATATCAGAACGAGGTGAATGCTATTAAGCCACGCTTTAATATTCCTGAAAGAGTTGTTATCTCTTATGATAGTTGGAAGACAGCTGTTACGCCTTTGGTTATTCGGTTGCCCTGTCCGGTACCATATGAATCTGACAAAGCTGTTCCGTATAAGTACAATGCTACCATGGTAGAAGATGGTAAGGAAATGCCCATTCCTTCTTTGTCTTCTGTGGTGAGCATCGCTGATGTGAGTAGGGTGACCCGGAGTGGTCGATTTTTTGCTCCTGAGCCTCCAAAGATTGTGGAGAATGTTATTGCTGGCAAACGAACTCAAGAAGAGAGTCATGTTGATGTTTCTGGTCAGTCCAGTGGTTTGAAGGTTTTTGAGGATGAAGTATTGAAATTGATCAAGAAGAGTGATTACAGTGTTGTGGATCAACTCTTGCACACCCCGTCCAAGGTTTCAGTGTTATCCTTACTGATGAATTCTGAAGCTCATAGGAAATCTTTGCAGAAGGTTTTGCAACAAGCATATGTTGAGCATGATGTGACTGTTAACCAGTTTGATGGCATTGTTGCCAACCTCACCGCATGTAATAATTTGAGTTTCTGTGATGAAGAGTTACCCGAGGAGGGGAGAAATCACAATTTGGCTTTACATATCTCCATGAACTGTCAAGAAGATGCGCTTTCTAATGTGTTGGTTGATACTGGCTCTTCTTTGAATGTGTTGCAAAAATCTACTTTATCAAAGCTTGCTTACCAAGGTCCTCCCATGAGGTATAGTGGAGTTATTGTTAAAGCTTTTGATGGATCTCGAAAGACTGTGATTGGAGAGGTTGATCTTCCAATCAAAATAGGACCGTGCTTCTTCCAGATTACTTTTCAAGTAATGGATATCCGCCCTGCTTATAGTTGTCTGCTTGGCCGACCCTGGATTCATGAGGCTGGGACAGTGACTTTGACTCTTCATCAGAAATTGAAATTTGTTAAGAATGATGAGCTGGTAGTTGTTGGAGGTGAGCAAGCAATCCTGGTTAGCCACCTTTCATCCTTTTCATATGTTGATGCTGATAAAACTGTTGGAACTCCGTTCCAAGCTCTTTCTGTTGATGACAAATCTGTTATGAAGAATGAGTTACCCATGTCTTCTTTGAAAGATGCTTTGCATGTGTTAGAAACTGGTCGGTCTGACGGTTGGGGCCGAGTCATTGATGTGGTTGATAACCTGGGAAAAACTGGTTTAGGCTTTACGCCTGGTACAGTCAGAAGAGATTTGAAGCGTATTAATGAGACCTTTCACAGCGCTGGATTCATCCACAAAGATCACTCTACTGCTGCCATCATTGAAGATGGTGAAGAGGAAGAACTTCCCAATTTCGTGACACACGGACAGATCTGCCAGAATTGGACAGCTGTTGACGTTCCTACTTTTGTTCATGTTTCAAAGTAATTTGTTTTTGTTTCTTTCAAAAAACCCTTTCACTCTGCCCAAGGTGAAAGTGAATTTGTGAGGGCTTTGTTTCAAATTTTATCATCATCAATGAAATGTTATTTTGTTTATCCATATTATGTTTTCCCTTTTTGCTTTATTTCTGAAAAATGGTAACATAAAAAACCAAAAAAATATAATAATAATGTGATAATCATCTTTATCTGCATGATACTTGCACTTTTTGTTCATATTCTAAAATCAAACATAAATCATTGTGCAGATTGATTGTTAAACCCATTGAAAAGAATGACCCTATGCCCCCTCCCAACTTTGAATTCCCTGTGTTTGGAGCTGAAGAAGAGGGTATTGAGGAGATTCCAGATGAAATTTCTCGGTTGCTTGAGCACGAGGAAAAGACCATTCAGCCTCATGAAGAGCCGTTGGAATTAGTTAATTTGGGTTCAGATGATGATATAAAAGAAGTCAAGATTGGGGCACTGCTTCAGTCAAATGTTAAGAAGAGGATTGTGGAACTTCTTCGAGAGTATGTTGATGTGTTTGCTTGGTCTTATCAAGACATGCCTGGTCTTGACACTGATATTGTGGAGCATAGATTGCCGTTGAAGCCTGAATGTCCACCTGTGAAGCAGAAATTGAGAAGAACTCATCCAGACATGGCTGTGAAGATCAAAGAGGAGGTTCAAAAGCAGATTGATGCTGGTTTTCCTGTGACTTCTGAGTATCCTCAATGGGTGGCGAATATTGTGCCTGTTCCAAAGAAAGACGGAAAAGTCCGAATGTGCATTGATTATAGAGATTTGAATAAAGCGAGTCCAAAAGATGATTTTCCATTGCCACGCATTGATATGTTGGTAGATAATACTGCTAAATTCAGTATCTTTTCTTTTATAGACGGATTTTCCGGTTATAATCAAATAAAGATGGCACCCGAGGATATGGAAAAAACAACATTCATTACACCCTAGGGAACATTCTGTTACAGAGTGATGCCCTTCGGTTTGAAAAATGCTGGTGCAACGTACCAGAGAGCTATGACCACTTTGTTCCATGATATGATGCATAAAGAAATTGAGGTTTATGTGGATGATATGATTTGTAAGTCGAAGACTGAAGAAGATCATATTGAGTACTTATTGAAGCTATTTCAACGTTTAAGGAAGTTTAAGCTCCGTTTAAATCCTAATAAATGCACTTTTGGTGTCCGTTCTGGAAAGTTGTTAGGCTTTATTGTCAGCCAAAAAGGCATTGAAGTCGATCCTGGTAAAGTTAAAGCCATTCAGGAAATGCCTGCGCCCAAAACAGAGAAACAAGTAAGAGGATTCTTGGGACGTTTGAACTATATCTCCCGATTTATATCCAATATGACTACCACATGTGCGCCGATCTTCAAGCTTCTTCGCAAAGATCAGGGTTGTATATGGACAGAGGATTGTCAGAAAGCTTTTGAAAGAATTAAAGAGTATCTACTTGAACCTCCGATTTTGTCTCCTCCCGTGGAAGGAAGACCTTTGATCATGTATTTGACTGTGCTGGAAGAGTCTATGGGCTGTGTTCTAGGTCAACAAGATGAATCTGGTCGAAAAGAATTTTCCATTTATTATTTGAGCAAGAAGTTCACCGATTGTGAGTCTCGGTACTCAATGCTTGAAAAGACATGTTGTGCTTTAGCTTGGGCTGCCAAGCGCCTCCGGCAGTATATGTTGAATCATACAACTTGGTTGATATCCAAAATGGATCCAATCAAGTATATCTTTGAAAAGCCTGCTTTAACGGGGAGGATCGCTCGTTGGCAAATGTTGTTGTCAGAATATGATATTGCGTACCGAACTCAAAAGGCGATAAAAGGAAGTGTTTTGGCTGACCATTTGGCACACCAGCCAATTGACGATTATCAATCGATCAGGTTTGATTTTCCCGATGAGGATGTGATGTATCTAAAGGTTAAAGATTGTGAAGAACCGTTACCTGGTGAAGGGCCTAAGCCTGGATCCCGTCGGGGTTTGATTTTTGATGGAGCTGTTAATGAGTATGGCAAGGGTATTGGGGCAATAATTGTTACTCCTCATGGTTCTCATATTCCTTTCACTGCAAGGTTGACGTTCACTTGCACAAATAATGCGGCTGAGTATGAAGCATGTATTATGGGCTTGGAAGAAGCTATCGATTTGAGAATCAAGATTCTCGATGTATACGGAGATTCAGCCCTAGTGATTAATCAGATTAAAGGAGAATGGGAGACACGTCAACCTAATTTGATTCCTTATCGAGATTATGCAAGAAGGTTGTTAACTTTCTTCAATAAGGTTAAGTTTCATCATATACCCAGAGCAGCAAATCGAATGGCGGATGCTTTAGCCACTATATCCTCCATGATTGTGGTGAGCCGGTGGAATGATGTGCCCAAAATCGATGTTATGCGTCTTGACAGACCAGCTCATGTGTTTGCGGTTGAAGAGGTTGTTGTTGATAAACCGTGGTATTATGATATTAAATGCTTTCTTCAAAATCAAGAGTACCCGCTTGGGGCATCCAAGAAAGATAAGAAGACTTTGAGAATATTGTCTGGTAGTTTCTTCTTGAATGATGATGTGTTGTATAAAAGAAATTATGACATGGTCTTGCTCAGATGCGTGGATAGACACGAAGCAGACATGTTGATGAAAGAAATTCATGAAAGATCCTTTGGTACCCATGCCAATGGGCATGCAATGGCTAAGAAGATGTTAAGGGCTGGTTACTATTGGCTGACAATGGAATCTGACTGTTGCAAATTTGTGAAGAAGTGCCATAAGTGCCAGGTTTATGCTGACAAAATTCATGTACCACCGACTCCTCTCAATGTTATCTCTTCTCCATGGCCTTTCTCCATGTGGGGCATTGATATGATTGGAATGATTGAGCCTAAAGCGTCGAACGGACACCGTTTCATATTGGTGGCTATTGACTATTTTACCAAGTGGGTTGAAGCGGCATCATATGCCAATGTGACCAAGCAAGTAGTGGTCCGGTTTATCAAGAACCAAATCATCTGTCGGTATGGCATTCCGAGCAAGATTGTCACTGATAATGGGTCGAACCTGAATAATAAGATGATGAAGGAATTATGCGATGAGTATAAGATTGAGCATCATAATTTTTCTCCTTACAGACCTAAGATGAATGGGGTTGTTGAAGCTGCTAATAAGAATATTAAGAAGATTGTTCAGAAGATGGTTGTTACTTACAAGGATTGGCATGAGATGCTCCCTTTTGCTTTACATGGGTATCGTACATCCGTCCGCACTTCAACAGGGGCAACCCCATTCTCTCTTGTGTATGGTGTGGAAGCAGTGCTCCCGGTGGAAGTTGAAATCCCTTCTATGAGAGTTTTGATGGAAGCTGAATTGTCTGAGGCTGAATGGTGTCAAAGCAGATATGATCAATTAAATTTGATTGAAGAGAAAAGAATAACGGCCTTGTGTCATGGCCAATTGTATCAACTGAGAATGAAGAAGGCTTTTGATAAGAAGGTTCGACCTCGTGTGTTCAGAGAAGGCGACCTCGTGCTCAAAAGGATCTCGACTTCTACAAATGATTCTAGGGGCAAGTGGACTCCTAATTATGAAGGCCCATATGTTGTTAAGAGAGCCTTCTCTGGCGGTGCATTACTTCTTACAACTATGGATGGTGAAGAGTTCACTCGTCCTGTGAATGCCGATGCAGTCAAGAAATACTTCGCCTAAAAAAATAAAAGAACAGCTCGCTAAGTTGAAAACCCGAAAGGGCGGCTTAGGCAAAAATGAGCGTCTCGGTGGGCTGAAAACCCGAAAGGGCGGTCCAGGCAAAAATTAGAGACAAAAACAGAAATAATCATCCCGGTAGATTGAAAACCCGAAAGGGCAATCTAGGCAAAAGTTAGGGATTATGGCAAGTAACTGCATCCGGCCAGTCTTGATCATTTTAAAGTAACATTGTCTATCAAGGATTCATCTTCAATCATCCTCAACTGAAGTTTTGGGCACAGTGGAATTCAAAGTTGTCAGGGAGAATAGTGGTCATTGTATTTCAATGTAACCCTTTCCATGTATTTACCATTTTTCAAACTTTGTAATGATCCATCGAGTTACCCCATTTGCGGACTTCCATTCTATTAATAAAATTTGGGCCTTTATCCCTTTGTTTGCAATTCTTATTTTGTTTCTGTTTGCAGAATTTCATTTATTTTTTATGATGATTTTTGAAACAAAATGTGAATAATTGATTTAAATTTTTGAAAATTATAAAAACATTTTCCTTTGAGTTATGATTGAGAATAGGAACATCAATGGTTGTTCCAAGGACAGTAGGATCGATGTTTTCCTCAGCAGGGTTTGTTCTCCCTCCTTTGGCAGAATTTATTGACAGATCCCCAATAGAGTTTGTTGATATTTCCTCAACAGAGTTTGTTCCTATGAATGTGATCAGTTGTTGACAAGGTGATAGGTTTGTTGTGATGTGTTGAATTCATAAGGTCCAATGTTGTTTGGTTTCTCCCCAATTAGGTCTTGATCTGAATCCTCTCCAGCTGATTATGTTATGGTCAGGCAGTTGAGTAGTTTTGAGGTCCACTTCTCCATAATGGTAGTTCCCATGCAGAGATTCATTTTTGTTGTCCCCAGCCGAAATGAGGTGAGGAATCTTCACTCAGAGTTTCATCATCTAGACTTATTTATGTTGCTTTGGATGTCCCCAAACAGAGAGCCATGTTTTTTCCTTTAAGAAGCATGGACTTGGTGGTTGTTTGTTGGATTCTTACCCGTGGTTGTATTTCTCGCCAGGATGATCTATCCTTGCTGATTCCCCATCGGAGACAGAGCATTACTGTTTCGTTTGCTCTCCAATCATAAAGCGGTGAGGTTAACTTCTCATTTCCCCAGCAAGTCCAAGATGTACTTCTCTCCGAATTATTTTCCAAAGGTTTATCCTCCTAGTGAAGAATGTGCATCTCTAATGCGGCTATTCCTGAGTGAAGTCGCTGATGATATCTCTTTTAGTCGCCTGTTGGGTTTTCTCTCACTCATGATGAGTATTGATCTAAAATCCCCCACAGTTTGACTTTTTAATTGTTTTCCCAGCAAGTCCAGGATGCTTCGCTCAGAATTGGTTAATCCTCTGAAAGTGTTCTCGTATCTCCAGCAGATCTGCCTTGTTTTCCCAGTGGATTTTTGCGTAGATGTTTATATGTCTACAATCCCCAGTGGATTCATTCTTTATTTCTCCACAGCAGATCTCTTCACCCTTTTGAAATGGAAGTTCCTATGAATTTCTTTGATCCCTAAGAAGATTCAGAAAGGTTGGGTTTGTATGATTCCCCAACAGTGTTCCTGCCATCCTCAAAGCAGAGTTTATAGTATTATCCTCTTTGTGGATCATCGATGCTAGAAGATTGATATTTGGGTCTTTCCCCAAGGAGTATCTTCTTTCTCCAGCAAGATTTGAGCCTTGTAGTAGGATTTATTTTCCTTTGATGGCTTTTCTTTATCTCTTTCAGGATTTCTTCAGCTAAATGCCTAGTAGAATTGCTAATGACATCTCCATCTTGTTGAGATTAGCCGAGTATTCGTTGGTGTTGGGATTTTTATTTCACCCTCTGCTTATCTTTTACGTCTGTTTTGTCAGCATATTCATACTCATACGCATCGCATGCGCATTCATTTGTTGTGCATAGCATATCGTTGTTGCATTGTGCATTTTGCATTTGTTTTGGTGCTTCTTTGCTCTCTGGCTTGTTATCCCCATAGAGCGTGTGTGTCCTCTCTCCATTTAGAGTGTCGACTCGTAAGCAGAAAAATGCCTATCTTTGTTAATTCCCCACTGAGTTTATTTCTCGTGGAAGATTTCGATTCAGTTTCCTCTCCAGTGTATTATCTGGATGGAATTAATCCCCAGTTGAGATATTTCCTCCTCGGGATGAGTCTTGATTTACCGTTTCTCTCCAGCTTGTTCCTGGATTGAACTTTGGTCCCCTGCAATTATTTTGTTTGGATCTCTAGGCTGTGAAACCTAGATTGAGAGTGCATTTATTTTGCACCTTTGAGGATTCTGCGCCTTTCAGCTGAAATCTGCGTATAACTCCCCTTTTGGAAGGTTCAATACTGTTTCGTGGCATTCCTTTATTTGAGAAGCCTGAGGCGATGCAGTTATTACCTTTTGTGACTCCAATGAATGGTAAGTCTCTTCGGTTTGATGGGACAGTTCGTTGTTGAGATTTGTGACTCCAATGAATGGTAAGTCTCTTCGGTTTGACGGGACAGTTCGTTGTTGAGATTTTGTGACTCCAATGAATGGTAAGTCTCTTCGGTTTGATGGGACAGTTCGTTGTTGAGATTTTGTGACTCCGATGAATGGTACGTCTCTTCGGTTTAATGGGATAGTTCGTTGTTGAGATTTTGTGACTCCGATGAATGGTAAGTCTCTTCGGTTTGATGGGATAGTTAGTTGTTGAGATTTTGTGACTCTGATGAATGGTAAGTCTCTTCGGTTTGATGGGACAATTCGTTGTTGAGATTTTGTGACTCCGATGAATGGTAAGTCTCTTCGGTTTGATGAGACAATTCGTTGTTGAGATTTTGTTACTCCGATGAATGGTAAGTCTCTTCGGTTTGACGGGACAGTTCGTTGTTGAGATTTTGTGACTCCAATGAATGGTAAGTCTCTTCGGTTTGACGTGACAGTTCGTTGTTGAGATTTTGTGACTCCGATGGATGGTAAGTCTCTTAGGTTTGATGGGACAGTTCGTTGTTGAGATTTTGTGACTCCGATGAATGGTAAGTCTCTTCTGTTTGATGGGTCAGTTCGTTGTTGAGATTTTGTGACTCCGATGAATGGTAAGTCTCTTCGGTTTGATGGGACAGTTTGTTGTTGAGATTTTGTGACTCCGATGAATGGTAAGTCTCTTCGGTTTGATGGGACAGTTCGTTGTTGAGATTTTGTGACTCCGATGAATGGTAAGTCTCTTCTGTTTGATGGGATAGTTCGTTGTTGAGATTTTGTGACTCCGATGAATGGTAAGTCTCTTCGGTTTGATGGGACAGTTCGTTGTTGAGATTTTGTGACTCCGATGAATGGTAAGTCTCTTCGGTTTGATGGGACAGTTCGTTGTTGAGATTTTGTGACTCCGATGAATGGTAAGTCTCTTCGGTTTGATGGGACAGTTCGTTGTTGAGATTTTGTGACTCCGATGAATGGTAAGTCTCTTCGGTTTGATGAGACAGTTCGTTGTTGAGATTTTGTGACTCCGATGAATGGTAAGTCTCTTCGGTTTGACGGGACAGTTCGTTGTTGAGATTTTGTGACTCCAATGAATGGTAAGTCTCTTCGGTTTGATGGGACAGTTCGTTGTTGAGATTTTGTGACTCTGATGAACGGTAAGTCTCTTCGGTTTGATGGGACAGTTCGTTGTTGAGATTTTGTGACTCCGATGAATGGTAAGTCTCTTCGGTTTGATGGGACAGTTCGTTGTTGAGATTTGTGACTCCAATGAATGGTAAGTCTCTTCGGTTTGATGGGACAGTTCGTTGTTGAGATTTTGTGACTCCAATGAATGGTAAGTCTCTTCGGTTTGATGGGACAGTTCGTTGTTGAGATTTTGTGACTCCGATGAATGGTAAGTCTCTTCGGTTTGATGGGACAGTTCGTTGTTGAGATTTTGTGACTCCGATGAATAGTAAGTCTCTTCGGTTTGATGGGATAGTTAGTTGTTGAGATTTTGTGACTCTGATGAATGGTAAGTCTCTTCGGTTTGATGGGACAGTTCGTTGTTGAGATTTTGTGACTCCGATGAATGGTAAGTCTCTTCGGTTTGATGAGACAGTTCGTTGTTGAGATTTTGTTACTCCGATGAATGGTAAGTCTCTTCGGTTTGACAGGACAGTTCGTTGTTGATATTTTGTGACTCCAATGAATGGTAAGTCTCTTCGGTTTGACGTGACAGTTCGTTGTTGAGATTTTGTGACTCCGATGGATGGTAAGTCTCTTAGGTTTGATGGGACAGTTCGTTGTTGAGATTTTGTGACTCCGATGAATGGTAAGTCTCTTCTGTTTGATGGGTCAGTTCGTTGTTGAGATTTTGTGACTCCGATGAATGGTAAGTCTCTTTGGTTTGATGGGACAGTTTGTTGTTGAGATTTTGTGACTCCGATGAATGGTAAGTCTCTTCGGTTTGATGGGACAGTTCGTTGTTGAGATTTTGTGACTCCAATGAATGGTAAGTCTCTTCGGTTTGATGGGATAGTTCGTTGTTGAGATTTTGTGACTCCGATGAATGGTAAGTCTCTTCGGTTTGACGGGACAGTTCGTTGTTGAGATTTTGTGACTCCAATGAATGGTAAGTCTCTTCGGTTTGACGGGACAGTTCATTGTTGAGATTTTGTGACTCCGATGAATGGTAAGTCTCTTCGGTTGACGGGACAGTTCGTTGTTGAGATTTGTGACTCCGATGAATGGTAAGTCTCTTCGGTTTGACGAGACAGTTCGTTGTTAAGATTTTGTGACTCCAATGAATGGTAAGTCTCTTCGGTTAGATGGGATAGTTCGTTGTTGAGGTTTTCTACTCCGATGAATGGTAAGTCTCTTCGCGTTGATGGGACAGTTCGTTGTTCAGGTTTTCTACTCTGATGGATGGTTAGTCTCTTCTGTATGCAAGAGATAGTTCATTGTTGAGTTATTGTTTTTCTCCAGTGGAGCCTTGTTGTGCTAAGACTTCCCTGTTGAGTTATGTCCTTGTTGTGTTATGGTTTATTTCCATATACAGTTATCCCCAGTTTGAATCTTTTCCTCAGCTGAGTCCTAGTAGTTGTGCGGTGTGTTCCCTGGCTAGTTGGTGGTCTCCTGTGATGTGTTTCCCCGTTGGAGTTTCTTTCTCCCGTTCTTCGTTTTGTTGATCTCCTGTGGCATATTCTCCCCATGGTGGTCTTGTGTCTGCATCCCATTTGCATAATCATATCATTTTGTGGTCCCTTAAGGCCAAAAATTGGGTTTATTGTTATATTTAAGTCTCTTCTATCTCGTCGAGACAAAGATGTCAATCTTCTTATCTCCGGATAGAAGAAACTTAAATAGGGGCAGCTGTAATACCCTAATTTTTGCCCCTAAGATCCCACATATCATTTACATTTTTGCATACCACAAACAAGATCACATTCTGTGTTTCTCCTGAGTATCTGTATTTTATTCTTACTTGTTTCTGTTTACTAACCTCTAACCAAATACCAAAAATATTTTGCAATTTTTGCTTGTTTCCTCTTCTCTGTGTGGTTAGGGTTTTGCAAGAAGGTTGATGGCAAAAAGGTATAGCTTGGAATCAAGGGTGGCTATTCTATTGTGGTTAAGGCCAGATGGATGTTTGACCTAATCTTGGTCAAACTATCAAGCAATTGTTTCAAGTGCCAGTTATCTGTTTCAGTGAGCTATTCCTCAAAGCAGTGACTGTCAAGTTGTTGTGTGGTGATATTCATCAGGTTCATCTGAGTTCATCAATCAAGACTGTGTTCATCTGTGGATTTATTTTCCAAGATAATTGATTCAGATGAATTTTGAAGTGATTCAGAACTTATTCAAATGGCTGTTGTTCAGTCGTGGTTTATTCAGTGGTAGCAGTGTGCACTTTGTCGGAAGGCTTGTGAAAAAATTCAAGTTTGGTTTTGGGCTAAAATAAAAAGAGACTTGCTATCCATTATCCACATCTTTTAACCAAATTTTCCATATTACACTTTTTGCTTTCTAAACCATTTTTTTTATCCATGGCCATTTTTCTAAACCAAATTCTCTAAACCAACTTCATATCCAAATTTCACTTCCAACATCCATTTTTTATAACCAATTTATCCATATTCTTTTACTTTACTATCAAGACCATTTTTCTTTTTTTTCCATATCCATAATCATTATCCACTTTCTAAAAAAATCTACAATCATTTTTCATTTTATCCATTAAGCCATTTATTTTCCTTACTACTACAAATTCATTACAAAGATAGAGTTTATCTCATTTCCTTTCTTTTATTACAAACTCATAAGCCCATTAACCAAAAAAACTGGAAAAGTGATTGGAAAAAAAGAACTTGGCTTCATCACGCCATTTCCCAGCCGAATTCTTCACGCCACGCACAACACAAGCCGTCCAAACCCAGCTTCAACTCACGCCAATTCCCACACGAGCCTTGAAAAATCACACGCGGACTGCACATCAAACTACACACTAATTCCATCACCAAAATGCGGAAATAATTAAAGCAAAATGACATTTCAATTTTCACCCAAAATTCACTCTCCAATTCTATAAATAGAGACCACTACTCATTCATTTTTTCAAGCTTTGACAGCCCTCAAACCTCTGCCAAAATCACAACTCAAACCATTTTCTTCACCGACCGAAATTCCATTTTTCATCCATAAATTCTCACTACTCCAAACAAAAAGAAAACTCACATAAATCAACAACAACAACACCATCAGTTTCGGATTCAAGAGGAGAAGAAGGATTGAAGTTATTTTTCACCTGAATTTGAAGGTAGTCACCGTTTCCGATGAGATTTTGTGATTTAATTTTGAATCCGTGGTTGAGTTTCGACCGAGATTGATAATATGTTTGGAATCTACGTTGTGTTTCGATCGTTTCCGCGTGTATCCCATATCGTGTCGCTTCGATTTCTTTCGGATTGTGGAGTGTTGGCTATGCGTGAATAGTGATTCACGTTTTGGAGAAGATGAAGAAGCTTTGGCTTCTGATTTCTTTTTTTTTTCTTTCTTTTCCTTTTAATTTTGTTTTATATCCTTTTTTTAATTTATTTTTTTTCTTTTCTTTAAGAACTTGAGCCTAGAGCCCGTGTGATCTACACACCTCCATTTTTCTATCAAACCTCCCTCTCTTTTTCTTCTAATTTTTTTCTTTTACTTTTTATTTTCACTTTTTTTCTTTCTTATTTTTTTTTTAATGATTTCTAAAAATTAGATCTGACTTTTTTAATTCTGGTGCTATCATTTTTTTTAATGATTACTTTTAAAGAAAATTCTTGAAAATGATTTGAATATTTTGTTCTTGATTTTATTTTCCTTTTGATTTTGGATTTGGATTACATTTTTTAAGGCCTCATTTCTCTTTAAATTCATTGGACTTAGGGTGTAGATAAAGTTGGATAAATGTTCACTAATTCAAATCTATCTTTAAAGTGAATTATTTAATTCACTTTAGGTGCTTTGAGTTAGTGAGATGTTTAGCACTTTAATCCACCAAAATGAGTGAATGAACTTAAAGATGGAATTGTCTTGAATTTGTAATTCAATTTGGTTTCCTCTTTTCTTCATCTATTTTCTTTTTGATCGATGAAAGTCGAAGTGATCGTGAAATTTCTTTGTTGAATTTCGATCGAGATGAGATCATTACCACTTTTTCTTTTCGTGTGGCATCGCTTTAGGATAACGATCTCTATATCGTTTATCTCGCGTGCATTAACACATATATCTCATGGCCGGCCTCATTCGTAGGGTAATTGCTCGAACAAATTACTCGGCGTGCGCTTAACATAGACCAAAATTTGTCCCGCCTCCGAATAAATATCAAAAATAGTTGATTATTTGTCTTATGGTTCACAACTCATGAGACTTGTTGTTAGGAGGCTTTGGTCTTATCAATCCTCTAATAAGTTTCATCAACCTTGACCTAAGTGCAATTATTCAATTGTTATTGATCACTAACACTAACAATTAATCACTAACTTACTAACAATTTTATTATATTAATTTTGTTTATGTTTCTTTCTTGCTCCCTATCTCTTTTATTTTTTTATGCTTCATTATTATCATTTCATATCATGTTTATGTTTCCGCAATTTTTCCTTTGTCCGTTGGACACATGTTTATGCTTCCGCCTTTTTCTCTTTGTCCACTTGGACTTAAAACATTAATAAAGGATTAAACCATAAAAAACTTAATTCTCCTCATTTTGGACTATTGGTTACTATCCTATGCTTTGGAGCAATCTCTTTATGGACCTCTTTTGAAGTGATATTGGACTTATGGACCTAGAATTAGGACTTCTTATCCCTTTGCTTGGAATATGGATTGAAGACTTGCCTTTATTTGGCCAATTTGCTTAAGGATGGAATTCTTTTAATATTGCTTCGAAGTGGCTCCATTTTGGTTAGATCCTTCTTTTTCCTAGCTTTTATTTTTTGCATTAGGATAGTCTCTTCTTCTCCTCCCCATTCTTAAATTTTCAAAATCTTCTCCCTTTTTCAAAAACCTTCTTCTTTTCAAACTTAAAACCACTTTCATAATAAAACCTCGATTTTGTCGAGTGACTTTTTAAACTTTGTTTTCTTAATAAATGTCAATCCATTTAACAATATCTTGACTATTTCATAAAAACATAAAAAATACAAAATCATCCAATTTTTTTTGTGCTTTTATGCACCTTTTTTCTTTTAAACTTTTCAAAAAGAATTAGACATGAGTCATTTTTGTGATGAGATGTAAAACTCCTAACCATGGTATTTTGTTGAAAGTATGGTCGTTTTCCACTTAGATGTTGAAGTGATTAGTCTTGTTGATGTTAATCCAAGCAAATCCTCCATCTTAATGTGATGCAAATGCCACTTTCCCATACCATCGGGTAATTAGTTGAGTATTCTCTCTTGAGAATGACAGGTTGTCTTTTTCAAGATAAAATAAACCATAACCAACAATTTTTGTTCTTTGTACCACGAACTACGGGGTTTTGATCCTACATTGCACATCGTGGGTACGTAGGCATGAGACGATAAGTCTCTCCAAACACAAAAATATTAAAAAATATTTCTCCTCTCATCTCCTCAATCTCTTTACAAGCAAACCATTTTCAGACCAAAAAGCGGTAGATATGTCAAAGGGTTCCTATAGAGTACTATAGACGTTTTGGGTGCTAACACCTTCCCATTGCGTAACCAACCCCCTTACCCATTCTATGTTTGTTCTTGTTGTTTTAGAACTCTTTAGGTTTTGTTCGCTCTTTTTCCTTTCCCTTTGTGGATAAAATAAAAGTGCGGTGGCGACTCTTGCTTATTTTTGAGTTAAGTTAATCGATAGCTTATACTCACAAATTTCCCCGCTACAGGCAGGGGACATTGCGAATAATGAAAACTTAAGAATAAAATACTTCCTCGGTTCTCTTACAAAGAATGCCTTCACATGGTTCACTACGCTCCCAGCTAATTCGATTTATGATTGGACTCGTCTAGAAAGATTGTTTCATGAGCAATTTTACATGGGGCAGTTGAAGATTAGTTTGAAGGAATTGGCTAGTATTAAACGTAAATTTAATGAGCCAATAGATTACTATCTCAATAAATTTCATTTGCTAAAGGCAATGTGTTTCACACAAGTGCCTGAGCACGAGTTAGTCGGGATAGCTGCTGGTGGGTTAGATTATTCCATCAGAAAGAAATTAGACACCCAATATTTGAGGGATATGACCCAGTTGGCTGACAGGGTTTGACAGGTAGAGCTCTTAAAGGCTGAAAAAGCTAGAGCAAATAAGAATAATAGGAAAGAAAGGGTAGCATATGACAAATTAGATGAAGATGATCAAGAAACATATAGCGATCCTTTAAGTTTCGATGAAAGAGAAATCGACCTGGCCGAATTAAAACAAGGGTCACCCTATTCATGTAAGGTTCTTGTGCCTTCGAATGGTAAAAATCTAGTCGAACCAGAAAAGAACGATAAATTCCCTAAGAGAACATACACTTTCGACGTCACCAAATGTGACGAAATTTTTTACTTACTAGTCAAAGATGGCCAAATGATAGTGCCTACTGGCGCTAAAATACCTTCATTAGAACAACGAAAGAAAATAGGTTTTTGCAAATATCACAAATTTTTAGGCCACAAAGCCTCACAGTGTTTTCTTTTCAGGGATTTGGTGCAGAATGCGATTAAGGATGAAAGGCTAAAGTTTGGAGACAAGACTAAGTCCCAAATGAAGATCGACTCAGACCCTCTATAAGTGGTGGATGCCCATTACACTGAGCCTGCTATTGTCAATATGGTCAAAGTGTCTGAAGGTCGTGACAATAATGCTACTATGGTTGAAACCACTGAGGGTTTCAATCAGGGAACGGTTTAAACTGCAGTAAAGCGGCAAGAAGAAAAAGTTTAGTTTTGGAAGGATTCCTTCCGGGATTTATATTGTCTCCGCAGGGATCGGTGAGAGGGAAAGAATGTCGTTCAACGGTCTCTACGTTTCTAAGCTTTTGAGAAAAAGTTGGTTGAAAGATTCAAGGTACCATAAATAAAGGCTGAAAATGTAAAGACGAAAAATATAAAGTAAAGACTTTAAAATAAACGGAGTCTTTTTGGGATTGTATCTCATCAATTGATAACACATGCGTTCTTCTAACCAGTTAAACACAAATCAATCATTCGTCTAACACCCTCACGTATCACCCACAACAGAGGTTATGTCTAACGCAACGTCGAGAGAACAACTGTAGTGTCTCATTGGTGATGTCTCATGCAACTCAATAACACAGAGCATTACGAACTGATACTCAAGCAAATGTTAAGCCTAAATCTATGTATAGAGTCTAGAACCTAACAGATAATCATCCTAGATCCAGATCTGAAGAGTATATGTCTATAATATTTCAAATCAAAGATAAACAGGTAAACAAAGATGACAGCCATATTATATCCATGATTGATTCATATAAAAACACCATGATCAGAATACGTACATACACTTAACCTTTATTTCATGCATTCAACTAATTTGCCAAATGTAAGTGAACATAGTTTTTCATCTCTATTATCACGCATCCTCACAATACCGTATTGATCCTACTCATGTTACTCATGCTACTAATCAACACAATAAAATAAAAGATACTAGTGAATATCAACTTACAAGACTATGTCAAAAGTTTGCTCATTGATAGATGAATATCTAAGATCTAAGATTTGAAAAGAGTTTTGTCAAGACCCACAAATAAGAAATCAAAGACAACATCAATATTGAATCAAAACTAGTTCACAATAGATAGATTAGATGAAATACATAAGGTATCAATAGATTACATCCAAACCCAACAAGAGATCGAAGCACTTACTCGAAGATCAAGCTCCGAGTTGCTTCGATTTGTGCTTCTCCCTCTTAGGGTTTATATTTCTCTCTTTAGAATATGTTTGGAAAGAAGAGAGGTAAAGTTTTAATCCTCAAAATATATGTTATATAAGTTATATCTAAAGAGTGAGAAAAATACATATATAGTAAAAGAAAAATTTGTCTCGTTCACCTAGCGAACACCTTCTTCGCACAGTGAAGTCCAGTTCCAAGCACTTCAAGTGCCTCAGGAACAGTTAAACCGCCCTTGGAAAATATTTGAGTTCACAGTGCGAACACTTCATCACACAACGAACTTCTTCACTACAGCTTCACACAACGAACTTATGGTCCTTTAGTTACTGCCTAAAATTTGGGATGGTTTGTTGGTCCTTCGCTGCAACCTTACCCAGTGAATATTCGTTTTAAGTTCGCCCAACGAACTTAGTGCCCTTTTCTTACTGCCATCATTCTGAGATGGTTCGCTGGGGCTTCGCCAGGAGCTCGCCCAGCGAACATTCGTTGTTGTTCCTCGATGGTTGTTCGCCCAGCGAACATGCTGAATCTTCTCATTTTCTTCGGCTTCCTTGTCAAATTACTTGTGTCTTACACTTTGATGTTTTATGCCTAATTCCTGCACAATGACATACAAATCAAAGTAACCAAAGGTATTTGCAACATATTTGAAGAATAGCATGAAAACATGGAATAAATCCAACAAAACATAACAAATAAGATGAAAAGTGCCAATAAATATGGATCAAATTAAAGCATGTTTGGAATTCAACATGAACCAATATGACTGAGGCTACTGAGGGCCTTAGAGTCAAATTGCAAGAGATGAATATCACTGATGGCAACAGTCTAGAAGTCAACATGGTCGAATTAAGCAAAGAGACTGAGATGGAGGCTGACGAGGAAAGCGCCCAACAAAGCTAAGAGCAAGTGAAGATGGCTTACCCAAAGAATGATGAAAGCTTGTTGGAGTTCCTCGATCGGTGCTAGCGAAATAAGTCTGAAGTGATGTTGTGTCCTAGATGTAGTTCTGTCTTTGACAAGAAAGCTGCGAATAACATATAAAGAGTTCAAATGCCTGGTCATAGAAGGAAATGTAAAGATACCCGCAGTCACTACACCTTCGACAAAAGGGGAGTCCCTCGAAGGCAGGAGCAAGAAGGTACAAGTCTCCAGGCTAACATGTCAGCTACTTTCAAGCCAACTGTTGATGCTCCCAGAGGAAGATGGGTGAAGCCTGCTGAGAAGAGAGAGCGAGGCCTAGAGAAATGGAAAAGTTTTGAAGTGGGTCGAGGCTCCTCAATAGCCTATCGAAGGGAGTTCTAGGTGTCGAAGCAGCGAAATTATGGATCTAATAATTACAAGGGTAAAAATCCCATGTCGAGATCTTAGTGGCGAAGGCAACAGAGGAGGAGGAAAGCGGAAAGAGAGGCCAACGAGAAGGCGATGGCAGAATCTAACACTAACCAACCTCCAAGGAAGGATAAGATGAAGAGAAAAAGCCAGTTGAGAGAAATTTGTTCCCTGTTCGAAAAGAGAAGTCTGAAGACAAATCAGAACAACTAATGGCAGATGATGATATGATAACTTACAACTTCGACACAGAGTCTGAACCTTCTCTAGATATCAGCTGCAATGTGGTTTCAGTGCTACCTGTGGAGTATGACCAAGTCACGGAGGTCAAAGAGTATGAGGAAGCTACTGAGGCAGAAATGGCTAGGAATAGGCCAGTGTGTTACTATATCATGAATAACAGTTGTGTTAAGGAATAGAATGCTTTCTTCGAAAGGCCTGATGAAGCAATGATGAGTCATCTGAAACCCCTTTTCATCAAGTGCAAGGTGGAGAATGTAATAGTCAATAAGATTCTGGTATATGGTGGTGCGCCAGTGAACTTGATGCCACACTTTATGCTGAAGAAAATTGGGAAGTTCGACACAGACCTCAAACCCCATAACATGGTACTATCAAATTATGAAGGGAAGATCGACCATACTTTGGGAATGATCCAAGTGGATTTGACAGTTGGTACTATCACTAGGCCAACCATGTTTATGGTTATTGCATCAAAGGCGAATTACGACTTGTTTTTGTGCCGTGAATGGATACACGGCATTGGGGTTGTACCCTCTTCGCTCCATCAGAGGATCTCTATCTGGAGGAATGATGGTATAGTGGAAACCATTAAAGCGGATCAGGGTTATTTTATGGCTGAGATAAATCAAGTGGATAGGCGTCATTTTGACAAGAATCTGGCGAACATTGCTCCATGCAGTCCTGCTGGTTTTTTGTTCACACCTATTGATACATCATTTTACTCCCTTCATCTACATCCAACTTATCATTTTCATTGGGATAGAGAGGTCGTAGGAGAAGACCTTGAATTCAAAGGGACGTCAGGCATCCAGTTAACTGGCTGGGGAGACAAAGACAGTGACTATGTCTGAGTCCAAAACATCAGAAAAGATTTCGGCTTATTGTCATACCCCAAATTTTTACCACTAAGGTTTCCCATCCTTGTGCCAATCATCATCTTAAAATGGGGATACTTTCATGTCTCATCAATCTCCTCAAGGAATTGTTGAGCATTCACTACAATCAAGAATTAGGGTTTCAAGCCCTCCCAGAACACTTAGACAAAAGATCAATCAAGGAATGACATGATCTTTAACTTGTCTAGCCTCTCAAACACCCACAATGGATCAAGAGGACTCCCACATCAAGAATCAAGCACAAGGTTGCAATATTCCAAGTGGATCAAGCCTCAAGATCGCCAGTGTCACCAAATTAGGGTTTTGGTCAACCAAGGCCTCCAGATGGAAATTTTCCTTTGGGCATGAGCCAATGCTTCAAAGCACAACCCAAAATACTACAAGGGACCTCATGGACCCAATCATCAAGTCAATTTAACCTCATGGGATGCATTTCCCCAAAAAATCAGGAATTAGGGTTTCTTGACCTAATTCACCCCTAAGTTGACTTTTGGGACAAAACATGAGCCAAGACCTCAAGGAATGATTTGAGGGTCTCTAACACACTACATTGATCCATTTGTAACAATGGATTGATCCAAGAAGCTTGATGCACAAGTTTCATTTTCATCTAGACCACAATTAGGGTTTTGAGGGAAAAGTCAACAGTACCTTTGACTTTTGACCAAGACATGCTCCCAAACCTTGGGACATGATTCAATACACCCTATAACACCTATAGAATATACCCATTAGGTTTGATTTAGGTCAAGGACTTGATTTCACAAAGGATCGCACAATTTAGATTCCGTCTGATAAAAAGTCAACTGTGCACAAAACCAAGTTTGACTTTTTGAGATTTTTCACAATTATGGTTCATTGACCCTAAAATGATGTTAATTTGTTATTGGAATCATCATTCATCAAGAAAAATCAAAGAAAGTGGGTTAACTTGTAAAAGGGTAACCATAAAAAACTTAGAATTTTTCTAAGTTATGGAACAAAGTGGCTAGGGTACCAACTTCCAAGGACCATAACTTGAGATCCAAGAAACCATTTTGGATGGTCCAAAGCTGGATTTGTAGATCTCATGGCATAATTTAAAAGTATCAACTACAGCTCATTCCAATTCCTCATGGATTTTTAGTTATGGAGTGATCAACATGGCTGAAAACACAAAAGTGACATTTTTCCAACACTTAGTGAAATTTTCACTAAGTCAAAATCTGCCTTATTTTTTCCCAAATGTAGAGACATTTTTCATTATAATTCAGGTTGACTCAAAACTAAAGTTGGACATCATGTTGAAATAGGATATGTCAGCTTTCCAAAATGTCCAAGAACTCCATCAAATTCCATCTGAGCTAGGAGTTATGACAGCTGCAACATGCCTTGCTGCAAATTGTCTTGGCAAGGCAGATTTGTGCATTAGTGCTCGATTGCCCAAATTGTGCAACTTCAAGCATGGTTATCCATCTGCACACCTCAACGGGGAACAATCAAGGGACAAACACTGATCCATAAGCCTCCCAAGTCTTTGGAACTACATATAGGTTTGGCACCCCTAAAAGCTAAAGATGCCTCAAGACTCCAATTTTGTTTTGAGGCATTCAATGGATGCTTAGAGGTGGCATGTATCAGAGCAAAGATGAACACTTCAGTCAAGCCTTATCCTTGAATCAGAGAACCATAGGCCTATGCTCTAATCTCAAGTCAATGGCTAGAGGAGACTTGAGATTCCCTTTGATCACCATTGGCCAAAGGCCTGCTGCAGTTGTCATTCCCTATTCCTTGCAAAACAAACTTGACACACTATAAATAGACCTCATTTCTGATCAGTTTGAGTACACCAAAGGCCTATAACACTTGCCTTTCTCAAAATTACACTTTCACTTCCAAATTTACCTTCCAAAGCAGGTCACTATCGGGTTTTGAGTTTAAGAGCAATTCCAACCAAACCAATCACACACACACCTCACATATATCATGTAGAAGTGATCCAAACACTAAACTAACATCTGGAACATCAGATTCTCAAAATCATCAGCCACTTGCACAAGCCTTTGATAGATTTACAGTTGAGGTGCCAAATCAAGTTCCAGCTCAATTCAATCCACTCCAAGCATTTAGACACACTCTATAGCACCTAGGGAAGCTGTCCACATCATTGGAACCAAGTTGTAACACCTCCAACCTAGAACTCGATCACCAGTTACAAGAGGTAAGCCTCAACTTGGTCATCTCATGATTCATGCATATTTCCTCGCACAATAATTTTGCCATATGTTCATAATCATGTATAGAGTGTTTCTCCTCCATTAATTGCTTTGAGTCGTGTATCAAATTTCTCAGCCTTCATGCAGAAATTAGGGTTCTTGAGGTTTCTCTTTGATTTCTTATTCCATGCTTAATATAAATGAAATTAAAGACCATAGACATGATCGTGAGGAGAAAACGAGTAGATTGATATGTGGATTGTGTGATTTCATCAAGTATTCAGTGAGATTGATGAGAAAATGCAAATCTGGGCAAAACAGAGCACGCGGGCAAAACCAAGATGTTCTTGGCGCTGTAGAGAGCGATTTTGGACGTGGTTCTTAAGCACTGTCGCTCTGGGGTACTACAGGTCGATTCATGTTTTATACTATTGAAGCTGATGAAGGAAGGGAAATAGATGTCTCCAACTAACCCTGCTTGCAAACTGAGTTTAAACAGTCAAAACTGTTGGTTTATAGATGCGGTTTTAGTTCGTGGGCCTCTCTCTGCTTATTTTGGTCAGAACGAAATACCGGTACTGTTCATGGGGAATTTGTTGGGATACTGTGCTAGATTGGATGGAGGTAGGGGACTTTGGGTTTTTTTTATTATGGTGCTCGCTAAGATTCTTTTTCAATCTTATGCCTACGTATTCCTGAGATAGGGAAATCAGAGCGATCGTAGTTCCTCCTATTCTATGGGAGGAAATGGTGTTTTGGTGTCTTGTTCAAAGCCCAAGACATGAAGCTAATGGTGGTTTATATCTTGTTCAAAGCCTAAGATGTGAAGCTGAAGGGTCTATTTGTATCTTGTTTGAAGCCCAAGATGTGAAGCTAAAAGGGTGTTTGACTTTAGAGAGAATTTTTCATCTCTAAAGGGGGTCTGTTTGTCACAACTGTTGGGTGACTAATTATAAAGAAGAATTACTTTAACTGGGATATGCGAATCCAGAAATGCCATAATTTTCTTTATAGGGGATTTTCAACCTAAAGGAGAAGACTTTAACTCAGTTTAGAGCAATGTCATCTTTCCTTAGGAATTTCTCATGCTAAAAGAGGGACAATGGCATGGATGTAAATAATCCAGAGGCTTGCCGCTTACAGCAATTTGACGAGGGAAAAGGAGTTGTTGATGTTTGTATGTTGTGACCAAAGCATGATTTGATGCTAAAAGGTTGATTGAATTGAACGGGGATTTCTTTATACAAAGCCTAAGAGGAGGCTATTGACCCAACAAGAGGATGCTTTTATGTCTCCTACGAAGCCCGAGATAGAGGCTAAAAGGGTTGACTCAACAAGAGAGTGTTTTTATATGTGTCTTGTACAAAGCCCAAGACGGAGGCTAAAAGGGTTTGACTCAACAAGAGAGTCTTTCATACTCACTAAGAGAGTGATTTGTATCTCGTACGAAGCCCGAGATGAAGTCAAAAAAATGTTTGACTCAACAAGAGAGTCTTTTATACTCACCAAGAAAGTGTTTTGTATCTCGTACAAAGCCCGAGATGAAGGCTAAAAATGGATTGACTCAACAAGAGAGTCTTTTATACTCAACAAGAGAGTGTTTTGTATCTCGTACGAAGCCCGAGATAGAGGCTAAAGATGATTGACTCAACAAGAGAGTCTTTTATACTCAACAAGAGAGTGTTTTTGTATCTCGTACGAAGCCCGAGATAGAGGCTAAAAATGGATTGACTCAACAAGAGAGTCTTTTATACTCAACAAGAGAGTGTTTTGTATCTCGTAGAAAGCCCGAGATGGAGGCTGCAAAGGTTAACTCTGATGGGGAGAATCATTGTACAAAGCCCAAGAGGAGGCTAGGGTTACCGTTTCAGTTAAGTGACAGGTCCAGTATGTTGGTTAAAAGAGAAAATCAGTTCTTATATGGGTAATGTTGTACTCATGGATTTGATCTGAGGACCGGGATTATTTCCTGTTCTTTAAGGAAACGGGGAATCTGAAGGGTATTGAGACTGCCCAAGTCTACGGGTGTTTTTTCCTATTTTTGAAAGGAACTTGAGAATGTCTTCGAGACTCATGGAGATTAGACTGTCCAAGTCTAGAGTTTTATCTTTTGTACTATGCCTAAGAGAAATTAAGAGACATTACGTTCGCGGTAGAATGATCTAGAATCTTTGAAAGACTATTCTATTAAGATGACTAATTTCTGTTCCTATACCTTTAAGTGGTCGTCGGGACAATTTGTACGAAGCCCAAGAGGAGGCGTGAAAAACTTTTAAGAAGCCCGAAGGTACAATTTATACGAAGCCCAAGAGGAGGCTATCTTCCCGGAGGAAGAATCATTATACGAAGCCTAAGAGGAGGCTGTGAAAACTTCTAAGAAGCCGACGGGTCCTTGTACAATGCCTAAGAGGAGGCGGGGGTGCTTTTAGGAAGCCTGTGGGTCCTTGCACTAAGCCCAAGAGGAGGCTGATGAACAGTTCCAGAAGGGGTTTCATTGGAACATTGGCCTTCTGTATATGAACTATTCAAGGGGGAGATTTCTTAAATCTAGTTATCTAAAATTGTTGTAAAAGAACATTCTCATGGTTTTAGGTTATGTTGAAATATCCGGGAGAACGTCGGATATAAGGAGACGAGGTTTTGTCTAGTTCTAGACGTAGTTGCCGGGGAAACTCTAAATATCTATACTAGTATTACACAGTCGATATGAGTTTATGAAAGAAGACTTACAGTGAAACAGCCCCACAGTACAGTTATATACATATGAAAGCGGTAAATGAAAGCGGGTAAACACTTACTCGGTTGTAGAGCTTCCATGTTGTTTGGTTAGTTGTTCAACAAAGAATGCTTTGATAACAATATTATATTCAAAATCAAAGGAGAAAGTGCTTTGAAAATATTGTTGGGGCTTACAGCTCAAGGAGAGGCCCAAGGTTTTATCAGTAATCGCACTGTCGTTTTGTACAGGGACTTATACAAGTGACTGAGGCCCAAGAAAGGTTTTCTGTACAAAGGGGATGGGTCTTACACTCTCTCAAGAGGCCCAACAATGATTGAAAGAAAAATAAATGGGGCTTATAACACGAGGGTAGGCCCATATGATTTGTTTTTGAAAAGGACGACGATCGCGCCGAGGTTTTGAAAACACCGTGGGTCTTATACAATGACTGAGGCCCAAAAGTTTTTGGTTTCAAAAGGGGATTGGGTCTTACACTCTATTAGAGGCCCAAAATGATTTTGAATGGGTCTTATAGCTCGAGGAGAGGCCCAGGGTTTGATTTTTGAATTGGCGATCGCGCCGGGATTTTTGAAAGCGCAATGGGTCTTATACAACATCTGAGGCCCAAAAAAGGTTTCCAAAGGGGTTGGGTCTTACACTCTAATAGAGGCCCAAAGTTTGAAAATGTTTTGTGAGGGTGAAAATCAAAGAACCCTAATTTTGCTTTTCTTTAAAAGTAAATATTTAAAGAAAATCAAATAAAAATGATAAAAATGCCAAATAAGTTTGAATAAAACATTTGTGATTTTTGTTTAGGGTTTGAAAAATGAAGGATTAATCACAAGATGAATTAAAACCTACTTAGTTTTGATTTTCCAAAATGGATATTTATTTTTAAAAGGTTTAAAAACAAATAAAAGGAATTTATTCACAAAAATACTAATTATATTAAATAAATAATATAAATCTAATTTTTTTGGGGAACAAAATATTTCAACATTTTTGTGATTTTTTGCAAAAAGAACCAATCAAAAATAATTAAAATTGAAGGATTTATTAATTTTTCAATTAATTAATAAAACATGAAAATATTGGAAAAATAGCAAAAATGTGAGAAAACACAAAATGGTCTGGGTGGGGTTTGAACCCACGACCTCAAGGTTATAGGGCGCGCGCCTTACCACTGGGGTGGTGATACATCCTTTGATTGAAACAAACCAACAAATACACAAGGCTTGCCTTGTGTCCTAGGCCTGGCCAAGGCAAGTTTTGGCAAGAAACGGGAAGGTCCATAACTTTCTCATTTCTCCATGGTTGGGGACAAAATTTATATGCATCTGGCCTAGAATTTCACAAGGAATCCAATGGTGGTGGTATTTTTTTCCAGATCATGCTCCCTCCTAAAAATCCGATAGTGGTTTTGAAATAGGCCTCTAATTGCATTTTCTGTGCTATCTCATGATACAGGCAAGGATTGCATGACAATTTGGTTCAAACACAACATATAGAACATGTACAAGATGTGCATGATCAGTGGACCTCAAAGCAATGCATATTTTGGAAAGTTCAAGTCATGATGCTTACCTCTTTTTGAGCTTTTGGAGTTTTTTGTGCAATCTGCCAAGTTTCTTGTTCCAGAAATGGTTAGATGCTTTGGAAACTCTCAAATGATCCCTTAGAAACTTTTAGGATAAATGGAATCAGCTGGAACCTGCAAAAACAAAAACTGGCCCTTTCTTGCAAAAGGGGTTAAAATGGCCAAAATAACAACTCTCTCAAATGGTGTTCCAGATGTTGTGAGCCATTTGGGACAGTTCAAGGATGATATTTGAAGTATGTTTGAGGTTTTATCTGGTTTGGAAAGTGACTGAATCAAGACATGGCTTGAAAAATGCACAAAAAGCCTATTTTGAGGTTTTGAGATGTGACTTTGAGATTTAAGGATTACAGGTCACTTGTGTGAGTTTGGACAACTTAGATATGACATATTGGATGTGTTTGGATCATGAGCTGTGGTGGAATTGCTCCCTAACTCAAAAACTCAGAGTTACCTTGCTAAAGAAGGCATTTTGGCCAAGAGAAAGAGATTTTGAGGAAAGCAAGTGTTGTAGTGCTTTGGTGTACTCAAACTGAGCACAAATGAGTTCTATTTATAGTAGAGTAGGTTTATTTTGCAAGCAATAGTGAATGGCAACTACTGCAGAGGTTTGGCCAATGGTTGCACTTTGGAATCTCAAGTCTCCTCAAGCCATTGACTAGAGGTTAGGGCACAGAGTTGTGGTTCCCTAGTTGTTGGATCATTCTTGACTAAATTCAGTTGTAAATGTGTCAGTCCATGCCACCTTGGTGCATCCATTAAATGCTTCAATCCTAAATTGGAGTCTTGTCCCTCTTTTAGGAATTTCTAGGTTTGGCATGCTACTTCTTGTTCCAAAGACTTTGGAGGCTTGGATCAGTGTTTGGTCCCTTTAGATTTGATCCTCAGATGTGTCCAAAGTGATGACAAGGTTTGGAATTATCTGATTTTTCCAAATCGAGCAAAAGCGTAAAATTCTGCCTAGCCTTGGCAGTTTTCAGCAAGGCATATTGCCATTGTCATATCTCATGGCTCAAGTGGAATTTGATGGAGTTCTTGGCCATTTTGGAAAGCCCTCATATGATACAATAACTGTTTGATCATAATTGGTTTTGATACTTTTTGGATCCAAGTGAAAAATGCCCCTACATTTGGAAAAAAGTGAAGGCAGATTCTGACTTAGTGAAAATTTCACCAAGTGTTGGAAAAAGTGGCATTTCATGTTTTCAGCCACTTTGATCATTCCATAACTCAAAATCCATAATGAATTGGAATGAGGTGTAGTTGAAGCTTTTGTAGAGGGCCATGAGGACTACAAATCCAGCTTTGGATGGGGAATAATGGCCTTGTGGTTTAGGAGTTATGGTCCTCCAAAGTTGGTACCCTAGCCACTTTGTTCCATAACTTAGAAAATTTTCTAAGTTTTTTATGGTTACCCCTTTTACAAGTTATCCCACTTTTCTTGATTTTTCTTGATGAATGATGATTCAAATCACACATTAACATCATTTTAGGGTTAAAAAACCATAATTGTGAAAAATCTAAAAAAGTCAAAGTTAACTTTTGTGCACAGTTGACTTTTTGTCAGATGAATTTCAAACTGTGTGATCCTTTATGAAATCAAGTCCTTGACCTAAATCAAACTTGATGGACATGTTCCATAGGTGTTATAGGGTGTATTGAATCATGTCCCAAGGTTTGGGAGCATGTCCTGGTCAAAAGTCAAAGATACAGTTGACTTTTTCCGCGAAACCCTAACTTTGGTTCAGATGAAATTGAAACTTGTTGCTTAAGCTTCTTGGATCAATCCATTGTTTCATATGGATCAATGTGATGTATTTGAGACCCTCAAATCCCCTCTTGAGGTCTTGGCTCATGTTTTGTTCCAAAAGTCAACTTAGGGGTGAATTAGGTCAAGAAACCCTAATTCCTGATTTTTTTATAAATGCCTCCCCTGAGGTAAAATTGACTTGATGGTTGGGTCTATGATGTCCCTTAGAGAATCATAGGTTATGCTTTGAAGCATTGGCTCATGCCCAGAGGAAAATTTCCATCTGGAGGCCCAGGTCGACCAAAACCCTAATTTGGTGACACTGGCGATCTTAAGGCTTGATCCACCTAGAATGCTGTAACCTTGTGCTTGATTCTTGCCGTGGGAGTCCTCTTGATCCGTTATGGATGTTTGAGAGGTTAGACAAGTTGAAGATCATGTCATTTCTTGATTGATCTATTGTCTAAGAGCTCTGAGAGGGCTTGAAACCTTAAGTTTGATTGTAGTAAAGGCTCACCCATCTTTGGGGAGACTAATGAGGCATGATGGTCCATCCATATTATGATGATGATTTGGACAATGATGGAAAATCTTAGTGGTCAAAATTTAGGGTATGATAGATGCCTCTATTTAATCTTCTTGGACCCGAAGGTGTGAATGGCGAAGGTATTCGGGCATTCGGGGTGCAAGAGGATTAAATATCGGAATACCCGAAATTTTGGTGGTGTTTAGGAATGGTAGTTCACGCATCCTTCTTCTTTTGCTAAGCAATAATGCTTAGAAAATGTAAAAACTTCCCCTTGATCCTGGTCTTTCAGCTAATGAACTGGTCTCAGTTTGTGATATAAACCTCCCCTCGATCCTGGTTTCCTACCAAGGAACTGGTCTAAGTTTCTTTTGTAAACTTCCCCTCGATCCTGGTTTCCTACCAAGGAACTGGTCTAAGTTTCAAAAATAAAATTCCCCTCGATCATGGTTTCCTACCAAGGGTCTGGTCTTGGTTTCTTTTGTCAATAAACTTTATTGACAAGGAATGTTATTTGTAGCTGTTCTCTTCAAACTTCTCTCCGAATTTTCCTGGGGAGATGCCATTTGATGGAAAAAGTTTTGATGTCAGACTTGCTGGGAAACCCATCTGTCTGAATTGTAGAGGTGTACAAACTTCTCTGTTTGGAGATGCCATTTTTCGACTCTACTGGGGAAAACGAGTCTCTTTGAGAGACTGTTTCTTGCTTGGGGTATTTCATTATACTTTTCTCAGAGATCTTCTCGGAGAAATGCCATATGACGTGATCCAATTTTGAGGTGCCGGTGACTTTTTCATCAGCGGATTTTTGGAGAAAAACGGTTACATTGCCGAATCTCTGATTAAGAGGCTTTCTCTAGGGATTTTCCTTAATCCGGGAAAGCGAAGACATCATCTTCAATGGCAAAGATTGACGTTGGCTGAAGGTTCTCTGGCCTTTCATAGGTTCAAGTTATCAAAGTGGTCAAGGGTCGTCTCCAATCCAGAAATAAATTGGAGGAGAGATCACTTAGATGATTTGTTTCCTGACGAGGAAAAAACTGACGACTTGATTGAGAGGACTCTTATCACTAGGGGATAAGACCGACTAAAGTGATAGTGATGCAATATGAATGCAAATGCAAGTAAATAATCCATGATGTATGTATGTCTATGCTGACAAAACTGACGCGACACATAGACTAATAGATGAACACGACTGGATACTCGGCCACTGCGGGGGACGAAGAGGTACCACTGGGTTCAAAATAGCAATTCTACCTTGCTTAGGAGAGATAGTCCATGTAGGTAACAACCGTTGGTCGGGCTTAGGAGGTAAGAACTCGGCCGAGGGTGTCAGATGAAACAATGGTCTCTGACACAGTTGATCCTTCATTCAGGTGCACTGGTTTAGAATGAGTACTTTGATTCTGCACTTTGAAGCTTAACCGCCTTTGGGAGAAGCCATCGATATTCTTTCGATGTTCAACAGTCAAAAGAATCTGCCATCTTTATTAAAAGCAGAAAATTTTTACAAGTAAATTCATTTTTGTTTTATTTCAAGAATCGTTGATCGTGTTAAAACGTCGTTCTGTAAAGCTAAAACAAATATGAATTGCAAACAAAAGCACAAGGGCTCAAATTTTATTGATAGGATGGAAATCAGCCAAACGCGTGATTCCATAAAGTATTTTCAAAGTTAGAAAATGGTAATTTAAGGGAAAAAGGCTACATTGAAACATAATGACCACTATCCTTCTACCAACTTTGAATTCTGGACATCCTGAGCTTCTGTCAAAGATTACCTTGACCGGAGCTTTCCTGATGGATGATGTAACTGCTGCCAAGGGACTTGCCCCTTTGTCGAACGTAGTTACTTGCCATTATCCCTAATTTTTGCCTGGATTGTACTTTAAGGTTTCCAATCCACCAGGATGATTTTTTATCATGTCTCTAATTTTTGCCTGGACCGCCCTTTCGGGTTTTCAATCCACCGAGACGTTTTTTATTATTATTATTTTTTATTTATTTAGGCAAAGTATTTCTTGACTACGTCAACATTTGTGGGGTAGGCAAATTCCTCTCCGTCCATGGTCGCGAGTCTCAGGCACCACCTGAGAAAGCTTTCTTGACCACATATGGGCCGTCATAATTCGGAGTCCACTTACCCTGAGAGTCAGGGAGAAATGATTGTATCTTTTTTAGCACAAGGTCTCCTTTCCTGAAGACGCGAGGTCGGACCTTTTTGTCAAACGCCTTCTTCATCCTTTGCTGATCCAACTGACCATGGCATATAGTCGTTATTCGTTTCTCTTCGATCAGGTTGAGTTCGTCGTGTCGATTTTGACACCATTCAGCTTCTGTAAGCTTAGCTTCCATCAATAACCTGATTGATGGGATCTCTACTTCTATAGGGAGCACTACTTCCATGCCATACACTAGAGAGAAAGAGGGTGCCCCTGTTGAAGTGCAGACAGATGTGCGATAACCATGAAGAGCAAAGGGCAGCATTTCGTGCCAATCTTTGTAGGTTACAACCATCTTTTGATAGATCTTCTTGATGTTCTTGTTAGCCGCTTCTACCGCTCCGTTCATCTTGGGTCGGTAGGGAGATGAGTTATGGTGTTCGATCTTGAACTCTGCACACAACTCCTTCATCATCTTGTTGTTTAAGTTAGATCCATTATCAGTAATAATCTGGCTTGGAACACCATAACGGCAGATGATATTGTTTTTGATAAATCGGACCACCACTTGTCGGGTTACATTGGCGTATAACACTGCTTCGACCCACTTGGTGAAGTAGTCAATGGCGACCAAAATGAACCGATGTCCGTTCGAAGCCTTAGGTTCGATCATGCCAATCATGTCGATTCCCCAAATGGAAAAAGGCCATGGGGAAGAAAGAACTTTGAGATGTGTAGGCGGTACATGGATTTTGTCTGAGTATATCTGACACTTGTGACATCTCCTCATGTACTTATAGCAGTCATATTCCATTGTTAACCAATAGTACCCTGCTCTTAGAATTTTTCTCGCCATTGTGTGTCCGTTGGCATGAGTGCCAAAGGACCCTTCGTGAATTTCTTTTATCAGCATGTCTGCTTCTGGTCTGTCTACACATCGGAGCAAGACCATGTCGAAATTTCTCTTATAGAGTGTATCACCACTCAGAAAGAAGCTGCCTGCTAGTCTTCTGAGGGTCTTTCGGTCCTTTCTGGATGCCTCAGGCGGGTACTCTTATTTTTGAAGGAAGCATTTAATATCATGATAATAAGGTTTGTCCTCTATGACTGCTTCTATCGCGAAGATGTAAGCGGGCCGTTCAAGGCGCATGATGTCGATCTTAGGTAATTCGTTCCATTGACCTACGCTAATCATGGAAGAGAGAGTGGCTAATGCATCAGCCATGTGATTCTCCTCACGAAGGATATGATGAAACTCGACTTTGCTGAAGAAGGGTAACAACCTTCTTGCGTAATCTTTGTAAGGAATCAATCCTGATTGGTATGTGTTCCAATCTCCTTTGATCTGATTGATAACCAGGGCTGAGTCGCCATATACATCCAAGTTCTTAATCCTTAAGTCGATCGCTTCTTCAAGACCCATGATACAAGCTTCGTATTCGGCCTCATTATTTGTACACTTGAACGTAAGTCAGGCAGTGAAAGGAATGTGGGTACCCTGAGGTGTTATAACGATTACCCCAATTTCGTTTCCGTAATGATTGACAACTCCGTCAAAGATTAGTCCCCATTGGGAACCTAGTTCTGGCCCTTCACTGGGTAGCGGTTCATCGCAATCTTTCATTTTTAGATACATGACATCTTCGTTTGAGAATTCAAACCCGATTGATTCCTGATCGTCAATCGGTTGATGAGCCAAATGATCAACTAAAATACTTCCCTTAACTGCTTTCTGAGCATGGTATTCGATGTCGTATTCCGATAACAACATCTGCCAACGGGCGATCCTTCCCGTGAGAGCAGGTTTTTCAAATACATACTTGATTGTATCCATTTCAGAGATTAACCAAGTGGCGTGATGAATCATGTACTGGCGAAGACGTTTGCCTGCCCAGGCCAGAGCGCAGCAAGTTTTCTCGAGCATAGTGTACCGAGTCTCACAGTCTGTAAACTTCTTGCTCAAATAGTAGATGGCAGACTCTTTTCTTTTCGTTTCGTCTTGTTGACCAAGCACACAGACCATGGAGTCTTCCAAGACTGTTAAGTAGATGATCAGTGGCCTTCCTTCCACTGGAGGTGATAGAATCGGCGGGTTCGACAGGTATTCCTTGATACTGTCGAAGGCGGTTTGGCAGTCTTGTGTCCAAACGCAGTCCTGATTCTTTTTGAGTAATTTGAAAATCGGCGCACATGTCGCGTTCATGAGGAATATGAATCTGGAGATGTAGCTCAAACGTCCCAGGAACCCCCTGACTTGTTTTTCAGTCTTCGGAGAAGGCATTTCTTGAATGGCCTTGACCTTGTCAGGATCAACCTCAATTCCTTTCTGGCTGACGATGAATCCTAAGAGTTTCCCTGAACGGACACCGAACGTGCACTTGTTGGGATTCAAGCGGACTTTTTACTTTCGTAAACGCTCGAATAGTTTTGACAGGTGGGTCACATGCTCCCCCTCTATTTTAGATTTTGCAATCATATCATCGACATACACTTTGATTTCTTTGTGCATCATGTCGTGAAACAGAGTAGTCATAGCCCTTTGATAGGTTGCCCCGGCGTTCTTCAAACTGAATGGCATTACCTTGTAACAAAAAGTACCCCATGGGGTAATGAACGAAGTTTTCTCCATGTCTTTCGGCGCCATTTTGACCTGATTATAGCCCGAGAATCCGTCCATGAAGGAGAAAACTTTGAACTTTGTTGTACTATCTACCAGCATGTCAATGTGTGGTAAAGGAAAGTCGTCCTTTGGACTTGCCTTGTTTAGATCTCGGTATTCGACACACATTCTGACCTTTCCGTCCTTTTTCAGAACTGGTACTATGTTGGCTAACCATTGAGGATATTCTGACGTAGCGAGGAAACCCGCGTCAATCTGTTTCTGTACCTCCTATTTGATTTTGACAGCCATGTCTGGATGAGTCCGTCTCAACCTTTGTTTTACCGGCGGACATTCTGATCTCAACGGTAGATGGTGCTCCACGATGCTAGTATCCAACCCTGGCATATCCTAATAGGACCAAGCGAATACATCGGGAAACTCTTTGAGAAGTTTCGTCAAACTTTCTTTGATAGTTGGACTGAGCAGTGCCCCAATCTTGACTTCTTTTCTCTCTTCTTCTGAGCCCAAGTTGACTGTTTCCAGCAACTCTTTGTGAGGCTCAATGGACCTTTCCTCTTGTCTGAGTAGTCGGGAGATCTCTTCTGGAATTTCGTTTTCAACTTCTTCTTCAACCCCAAATACCGGGAACTCAAAGTCGGGATAAGGCATCGGATCGTATGTTTCAACGGGGTTTAAAATAAGCAATATGCATTACGTGATGATTTGTGTTTAGAAGAGATAGAGAGAATGCAAGAGTGTGTGCAGTGTATTTTTCTTCTACTGCTTATTTTTATTATTGAGTTGTTTTTTTAGGATTACCATTTTCTGAAAAATGAAAGGAGAAAACAGCAATTAATGCAGAAATTACAGAACGACATTATTTTATTAATGAATAAGCCGATTCTTGAAACTACAGCCCTATAAAACAAAACTCTGTCGCTTTGGGCGAAGCGAAGAGGGATATTTACAGAAAGTGAGCCCTATTAAAACATCTGTTTCACCTGGGCAAGGTGAAAGGTTAAAGTAAAGATGGCAATTACTTAGACTTATGAACAATCTTCGGGAAATTGACAGCAACCCATTGGCGGCGAACTCCTCGGTGAATCACAAAGTCTGGTACCTTCCTTGATTTGTCTTCAGAAATAACGCTGATTTCTGGTGGAACAGGATCATTGGAATCTGTCTCCCAAGCAGAGTTGTCGTAGGAGGATTCCTCAGTTGTATTTTGCGTAGTATTTTTACTCTCAGCTGTATCTCCCCATCCAGTTGGTTGGATGTCTTCGAACCTGATACGAGAGCTTTCAGGAGCGGTGTACTTGACCATGAAGTCAAATTTTCTGCTTGGTTGTCCCAGGGTGTCCCACACTTCTTTGGAATTGGAGGAGTCATCTCTCTCGATGACGTTGACCTCGGGAAAAACATAGTTGATGAATTCTAGTCTGGCAAGCTTTTCCAATTCATCATCGTACTGGATAAGTTTGGAATGACCTGAGTGTTGATCCCATGACATGGTGGGGACACAGGTATTCTGTTCAATGATGCTCAGCTAATTTTCATTGTCCGGCTGATTTTCTTGCCCCAAGTCTCCGGGATACGGCTGCCAGATAAGCAAGCCATCCATTGGGCCATAATAGTCGTGGTCAAAGTTGTATTTCATCGGAGTGTCTTCCTCTAATGAATTTGGCGGAGCACGGCATCCTTCAGGATCACAATCTCCGTATATCATTTCGACATCTGACCTCGGTATAAATCTCAGACTCTGTGCGGGATAGCAAAAGGGAGTCTGTGTTTTGCCCTGAGACGTATAACCATCCTCGTTGAGATAGGACTTTCATTCTTCCTCCGTATCTGAGGAATCATCTTTATTGATGGTATGCACGTCTTGAGTTACTGGTTAAAGGAAACCTCCACTGTGGAAGAAGTTCTGAATGGGATGAAGACTTTCATCGTTAGCAGCTGTCTGGGTGCAGGTTGCAGAAAAACCAAGACCCTTCTTTGTTTTGTTATCAGCGAGAATGACAAGCTATCCCCGTCCTTTTGCATTGTTATTTTCGATCACTTTGAGAGCATCTCTGTATGAGGAAATCGAGGTTCCTTTCTCTGATTGATTCTTATTGCTCACCGACAGTGCTTGGAACTGAGTCCCAACAACCTCCTCGGGTTCTACACAAGTAGATAATGACAAGTTACTCACTAGCAAGGCTTGTTCTCCACAGACTGTGATGAGTTGGTCGTTCTGGACGAAATTTAGCTTTTGGTGAAGGGTCGAAGTGACCGCCCCAACCTGATGTATCCAAGGTCTTCCTAATAAACAACTGTATGTTGCCCGGATGTCCATGACCTAGAAAGTGACTTGGAAAGTATGAGGACCAATAGTTATGGGAAGGTCGACTTCGCCGATAACCGTTTTTCTGGATCTGTCAAATGGTTTGACGACGACCTCGTTGGTTTTCATCGGAGGTCCTTTGAATGATAATTATTTCATATTACCTTCAGTTGCAATTTCAGGATCATATCCTTGACGATATATGTCATTAAAACTTAATAAATTTCTCTTTGATTTTGGAGAGTATAGAGCATTATTAATAACAAATTTTGTTCCATTTGGTAATATGAACATAGCATTACCTGTTCCTTCAATCAAATCTACAAGACCTGAGATTGTATTTATTACACCTTTAGTAGGATTTATTTCAGTGAAATATTTCTTACATTAGAGGATTGTGTGGGTAGTTCCACTGCTTGGAATGCAAATGTCTTCAACATGTTCCATGTCTAACCTTCTTGAAATAGAAATAAGATTAAATAGAGAGTAAATCATCACAATATATTTAACATTATTATTTCAAACATTGGATACTCCAAAAAACATACAAATACTTAAGTCTGTACATAGTTCAAATATAAAATTAATACAAGCATATCACACATTATTTAAAAAGTTTCTTAATCCATTGTTCCTTCAACAAAATCAACAACCTCAAGACATGTAGTATCATTTTCGGGTTCAATTTCATTAAAATTTACTTCCTTCCCCTTTCCCTCTATATATGCCTTGTTTCTTTTACACAAATGTTTTGGTGTTTTACACGTCTTAGACCAATGACCTTTCTTTCTGCATCTATAGCACAAATCATAATGATTCCTCGAGGAACCCTCTTGGATATAAGTACCCATACCTTGACGATACCTGTTAGTTTGGTCATATATAGGAAATATATAATTATTCACATAACTTCGTCCACGACCTCGACCACGAAAGTGGTTTCGACCGCGATATCCACCTCGACAAGGACCCTCAAAACGAGCATAACCTCCACATTTTTTATTACGATTATAGCCACCATGCCTTTGATTAAATGTTGTGGCATTTATCTCAAGATATGCTATTGTTCCTGTGAGACGTGACTGGTGGTTTTTGATAAGGAGCTCATTATTTTGTCCTGCTACTAGAAGGGGTGCAACTAAATCAGAATACTTAGAAAATTCCCTCATTCTGTACTGTTGTTGCAACAAAACTTGGGATGCATGAAAAGTTGAAAAAGTTTTTTCCAATTTTTATTCTCCAGTTATAACTATGCCACAAAATTCTGAGTGTGCTATAATTTGGTGCATGACAAAGTTATATGCAACAACACTTTTATAATCTTGGAACCTTAATTTGTTCCATTGATCCATTAATGAGGGCAACAATACTTTCCTCTGGTGTCTAAAACTTACCTTAAGTTTGTCCCACAAAATCTTGAGATCTTTTGCATTTGAATATTCTGTTTGTAAACCATCGTCAAGGTGGTATTTGACTATTTGATTTACTTTTGATTTTTTCATTGCCATCTCTTTTGGGTCAACAACTGACTTTCCTGAAATTTCTCCTTCAAGGATTTTATCAAGTCCCTCACATCCAAGATACTCTATTAAGTTGTTAGTCCATGCACTACTACAAAACACGCATACAACAACGACAGGCTTACAACGGCTTGCCTATACACCGTTGTAATAGATGCACTCATTTTTTTTTAATCTCATTAAAAGGATTTTAATGACGGTTAATATTGTTAAATTGTAATTCCTTATGTTGAAGTGTCGAAGCAAGGAAGTGTCGAAGCAAGGGTGTGTCGAAGCAAGGGTGTGTCGAAACAGTTGTTTCACACATATTTGATTTAGATTTGATTTAGATTTGATTTGATATAGTTCCAAATAGGTATTTTGGGTTTTATAGTTTTGGGCTTTGACTTGGAGAACAAGTAAACCTAAATCTATAAATAGGGTGTAACCCTTATTTTTGTAAATAATCACAGCACATTGTAATTCAGGGTTTGCAGTTGCAAGTGAGTAGAAAGAGAAAAATCCCACAGTTTGTGGGTAACAAACTTCTTCTCCAAATTCTCTTAGAATCCTAATTTCCTTTATTTCTCTATTTTCTTCTTTTCTTTGGTATTGATGCGCTAAGAACCCTTCTTGTTTATCAAGATAGGGTCGGAATTCCCAAAGGTTTTGGGTTAATTCCAACATCTGGTATCTAGAGCTTCGGTTGCGATTCAAGGAAGGAAAATCGTGATGGCAATGAATCATCCGAACGGGCACTTTACAACGAGTCTTCTGCTTCTCAAGAAAGATAATTATGAGAATTAGTGTAAGCAGATGAAGGTGGTTTTCTATTATCAAGATCTTTGGGATCTTGTGAAGGAAGGAGTAACACCGCTTGCGGAGAACGCGACGGATCAAGAAAAGACTGCACACAAAGAGTTGAAGAAGAAAGATTATAAAGCCCTCTTTATAATCCATCAGTGTGTCGATCCAGATAACTTTGAAAAGGTTAGTGATGTAGAGTCAGCGAAGGAAGCGTGGGAGATTCTTGAAAAGTCGTTTGGAGGCGCAGAGAAGGTGAAAGAGGTAAGGTTACAAACTCACAAGAGAACCTATGAGTTGCTTCAGATGGAAGACAGCGAGAGTATAACAGATTTCTTCATCAGAGTTACAAAGCTGGTGAATCAAATCAAGGTATGTGGAGAGGTGTTGACATCAAGATCAGTTGTTGCAAAGATCTTAAGGTCATTGGCTCCAAATTTCGACCACGTGGTAGTAACCATAGAAGAGTCGAAAGACTTGTCATTATTGATGAAGGATGAGCTTCAAGGGACGCTCGAGTCTCATGAACAAAGGATGGCTGAAAGAGCTGCAGGAAAGTCGAAGAGTGATATGGCTTTGCAGGCGCAGTCAGAAAAGGAAAGGAAAGGCAAAGGAAGCGTGAATGGCAACAAAGGTAGAGAAGGCTACAATAATTCGACTGTTCGAAATCAGCATGAAGGAAACTGGTCGAATCAGAGAAAACCCTGGAACCAAGGAAACCAAAGAGGTGGTGCTGTAGGTAGAGGAAGAGGCGGTGGTCGAAAATCTCACAAGAGTCACATTAAATGTTTCAATTGTCAGAAGTATGGCCACTATTTTAGTGACTATCCAGAAAAGAAGAAAAATCAAGAAACTGATGCAAAGCTGGCGAAACATGAAGAAGAAGAGACGTTGTTGATGGTCACAACAAGAGATGAAGAAAGATTCCAAGATCAGTGGTACTTGGACTCAGGATGCTCATCACACATGACTGGAAGGAAAGATTGGTTTGTTAACATAAAGCCCTCATCGAAGAACATGGTGAAGTTTACAAATGACAACACTCTAGCAGCTGAAGGTGTTGGTGATGTTCTGATTATGAGGAAAGATGGGAAGAGGTCAACAATTTCCAATGTGTTGTACATACCAGGCATGAAGAGTAATTTGCTCAGTATAGGGCAGCTCGTCGAAAAGAACTACAAGGTAGTTGTTGAAGACAAGATGATGAGAGTCCTTGACGCAGGTGGTAGGTTGATCTTGAAGGCTCCAATGTCTCAGAATAGGACCTTCAAGATTGAACTCAAGGTGATGGAGCACAAGTGTCTAGCAACTGCAGCCAGTAGAGATGAGTGGTTATGGCATTTTCGACTTGGCCATCTCAACTTCAATGACATCAGAGAGTCAAAGAGAAGAAATATGGTTTCAGGATTACCAGTCGAAACAACACAAGAATAGATTCAACAAGGATGCAAGAAGGAAGTCAGAGGCAATTTTGGAAGTCATATACCCTGATGTATGTGGTCCAATCCAGGTGGATTCGATTGGTGGCAACAAATACTTTGTCACGTTCGTAGATGATTACAGTCGAAAGTTGTGGACTTACCTCATCAAGAAGAAAAGTGATATGATCGAGGTATTTGCCAGATTCAAATCCATGGTCGAAAGACAGAGTGCTCGAAAGTTGAAAATTTTGAGGACTGGTGGTGGTGGAGAGTATGTTTCGAAGGAGTTCGATGCATTATGTGAAAAGGAAGGGATTGTGCATGAGGTGATGCCACCCTACACTGCACAACAAAATGGCATTGTAGAACAAAAGAATGGAACCATCATGAACATGGTGAGAAGTATGTTGAATGGAAAGCACTTACCCAAAGAATTATGGGGAGAAGCGGTTTCGACAGCAACATATATTTTGAACAGATGTCCGACGAAGAAGCTTGAAGGAATCACACCAGAAGAATGTTGGTATGGTGTCAAGCCTAGCCTCAGTCACTTAAAGGTGTTTGGATCTATTGCACATATACATGTGCCATATCAGTTGAGAAGAAAGCTTGATGACAAGTCGAATCAGATGATCTTGATAGGATATCATTCGACTAGAGGTTATAAACTGTTCGACCTAGTGAATAAGCAGGTAGTGATCAGCAGGGACGTGATCATAGATGAGCTTAAAGAATGGGATTGGATTGAGAATGCCAAGAAGGATTCAGTGAGAATCTCTTGTGAAGAACCAGCCACTGAAGTCGAAAGAGAAGTTCGATAGGAACCAGTCATAGATGAAGCAGGTCCAAGCAGACCTCGACGAACAAGACACATGCCTGCAAGGTTGCGAGAATGTGTAATTACATCAGATGTGTGGTTGATGAAGAGGGTGAGCTGGTACATTATGCTTTCTACGCAGATGTCGAACCAGTCAATGCAGCTGAGGCATTGAAAGATTCGAAGTGGGTGAAAGCAATGAATGAGGAGTTAGAGTCTATCGAAGTCAACAACACCTGGTCACTTGTTGAATTGCCTCAAGGCAAGAAGGCAATTGATGTGAAGTGGGTTTACAAGGTGAAGGTGAATCCTAGAGGAGAAGTAACTCAACACAAGGCGAGACTTGTGGCGAAAGGATTTCTAGAGAAGGAAGGAATAGACTACAATGAAGTGTTCGCACATGTTACTAGGATCGAAACAATCAGGTTGGTTGTTGGTCTAGCAAATATGAACAATTGGCACACATGTCAGATGGACGTGAAATGTACGTTCCTTAATGGCCCTTTAGATGAAGAAGTTTATGTCGCACAACCAGCTGGGTATGTGAAATGAGGCGAAGAAGGAAAGGTGTACAGGCTGCATAAAGCCCTGTATGGACTTAAGCAAGCTCCAAAAGCTTGGAATAAGAAAATCGACAGCTTCTTAAGGGAGAAGGAATTTGTGAAGTGTACCACTGAGCATGAAGTGAATGTAAGGAGAAGCAATAATGAATTGCTTATACTATGCCTCTATGTCGATGATTTATTGATAACATGGAGTTGCCAGAAGGAGATCGAAGATTTCAAACATGACCTAAGTGAGGAGTTTGAAATGTCAGACTTGGGAAATCTCTCATATTTCCTTGGCATCGAATTCTACAAGACTAGTAGAGGTTTGATGATAAACCAAAGAAGATATGCAGGCGAAATACTCAAGAGATTTGAGATACAAGATTGCAACCCAACTTCGACTCCAGCCGAGACCAGACTACAACTGTCGAAGGATTCAGATGAAGATGATGTCGACCCAACCCAATACAGAAGAGTTATTGGGACACTTAGATACCTTTGTCACACAAGGCCTGACTTAGCATATTATGTGGGTATGGTAAGTAGATTCATGCAGAAGCCAAAGGTATCACGCCTAGCAGCAATGAAGAGGATACTGAGGTATCTGAAAGGGACTCTCAACTATGACAAGTTGTTTCCTGTAGCTGATGAAGGAAAAGAATGCAAGTTAGTGAGATACACCAACTCTAGTTCGTGTATTGATGCTAAGGATAGAAAATCCACAGCAGGCTATGTGTTTATGTTAGGTGGTGCACCAGTTGCTTGGAGTTCGAGAAAGGAGTCAGTAGTGGCATTATCATCATGCAAAGCAGAATACATAGCTGCTTCTCTTTGTGCATGTGAAACAACATGGATGGTGAACCTGGTCAAAGAAATTACAGGGAAGAGTCATGGAGCAATTACCATGAAAATCGACAGCATGTCAGCTATCAACTTGGAAAATAATCCAATAGCACACGGTCTAAGCAAACACATCGAAATGAGGTTCCACTATCTTCGAGAGCAGGTAGCACAAGGGAAGATGAACTTGGAACACTGCAGAACTGCGAATCAGATTGCAGATATCATGACGAAGGGAGTGCAGGTCGAAGTTTTCAGAAGACTAAGAGCCATGATGAATGTAGACAACTTAGCACAATGAATTAGGTGGTGTGTTAAATTGTAATTCCTTATGTCGAAGTGTCGAAGTAAGGAAGTGTCGAAGCAAGGGTGTGTCGAAGCAAGGGTGTGTCGAAGCAAGGGTGTGTCGAAACAGTTATTTCACACAGATTTGATTTAGATTTGATTTGATATAGTTCCAAATAGGTATTTTGGGCTTTTATAGTTTTGGGCTTTGACTTGGAGAACACGTAAACCTAAATCTATAAATAGGGAGTAACCCTTATTTTTGTAAATAATCACAACACATTGTAATTCACGGTTTGCAGTTGCAAGTGAATAGAAAGTGAAAAATCCCACAGTTTGTGGGTAACAACCTTCTTCTCCAAATTCTCTTAGAATCCTAATTTCCTTTCTTTCTCTATTTTCTTCTTTTCTTTGGTATTGCTACGCTAAGAACCTTTCTTGTTTATCAAGATAGGGTCGGAATTCCAATAGGTTTTGGGTTAATTCCAACAAATATTTCATCCGTGGTGAAATGCGAGGCCTTTCACCACGGGTATTTAAAAAACCTTCATTATAGGTAGCGTCTTGTCATGGGTTCAATTCCCAGCGCCCGCATTTATGGGTTTTTACACATTTTTTCAAAATGCCCACAGCCTTTCACCACAAGTATGTTTTCTACCATCATTATAGCCTATAGTTTAGTTTTAGGTTTTGCTCTTCAAAAAATCGATTTTAGGGAAAATCGTCTCCTTTTTTAGATCCGTTTCGTCTTTTTTCTATTTTTATATTTAATGAATTTTTTACTGTTTTCATAGTCTAAAAAAATTCCAAAACAATTCTCAAAATTCTTCTTTTACATAATTAGATTAAATTTCGTGTTTTTAGATTTTTCTGAATTTATTTTAATCATGTTACTTATTTCCTATTTTTTCAAAATGTTGACAGACCTTTAACCACGGGTATTTAAACTAACCGTCATTATAGGTAACATTTTTTACTTATTTTTTCAAAATGCTTACAGACCTTTCATCACGGGTAATTTAAACCAACCGTCATTATAGGTAGCGTCTTGTAATGGGTTCAAGTCCCAGCACCAGCGTTTTTGGTTTTTTTACTTATTTTTCCAAGTCTCATTACCAACATTATAGGTAGCGTGCATATTGAGTTTATTCACTATCCTTAAACAAATCTTGGTCGTCCATGTAGTGATTATCATCTGCCAAGACGCTACTATTAGTGATCCGCGTGAAACCTAAACATCATCTTCAACCTCCAAACATCATCTTCTACCTCCAAACATCATCTTTCATTTACGATACTCTATTTCTCCACTAAACCAAATTTCAGAACTCGAGTTAGCAATGTTAGTTGTTGGTGTTCTTTTATAATTATTGTTGTTCTTTTTTATTATTGTTGTTCTTGTTGTTCCTTTTTATTAATGTTGTTCTTGTTGTTATTATTGTTATTGTTGTTGTTGTTGTTGTTGTTGTCGTTCTTGTTCTTGTTCTTGTTCTTGTTCTTGTTCTTGTTCTTGTTCATGTTCTTGTTCTTGTTCTTGTTCTTGTTCTTGTTCTTGTTCTTGTTCTTGTTCTTGTTCTTGTTCTTGTTCTTGTTCTTGTTTTTGTTGTTATTGATGTTGTTGTTGTTGTTGTTGTTCTTGATGTTCTTCTTGTTCTTACTATTGTTATTGTTTTTGCTGTTGTTCTTGTTCTAATGCTGCTGCAATTTTTTTTTATTTTATTAAAAGACATACAACAATGGTTATTTAAAATAACCGTCATTATATGTAGTATACAACAACGGTTCTTTAAAATAACCGTTATTATAGATAGTTCTAATGCTGCATTTTTTTATTTTATTAAAAGACATACAACAACGGTTCTTTAAAATAACCGCATTATAGGTAGTGCGTTTTCCAATTTATTACAATGCTTTATGGGTCATGATTGTAGGTATCATATATACAACGACACTCTACATAACAACGTCTGCGCCTGCGTCATTATATCTCTTTCGCAACCGTTGTTAAATGATTTTTCGTAGTAGTGATGTTATGTAGTTGTCCCCAGTTATGCTTAAAATTTTGAAGTGATGCTTAACATTTGACATGATTCTATCTAAAATTCAAAAGAACATAATCAAAATTTAATACATAAACAAAAAAATATATGTCAATTTATTTAATAATAACTGTTCTGGACTGGGCCGTAGTTTCTTACAATCAAACAGGCCCAATCCATACAACTTGAAGAAGCCCAATAAAGTCCTAGAGAAGGACACATGACTTCCTTACGCGAGGCCAAAGGTATGTCGGGCACCTGGCACCTTGACAGTGTCGAGCATATGAGGACAAACAGGAAAGAAAGACATCACACCCTGATGAAATAGACCTCCTCGACAGGTTAACTTCTCCCCGCGAGAATACTCCTAATCTCGTTGACTCATAGGTCCTCGACAAGCATGGTTCTCCTCCGTTAGGTCATGTCCAGACTACGACCACCATATTTCCTCGACATTGTAGACTCTCCCCCGAGGAGTCTACTAACAGTCTTATCTACACAGATACGTTTCATGTAACCGTCTACTAATGGCATTAAAGGGACGGTTACACTAGGGTGTTGACCACGAGCTGGTCATTATTACTACACGTAAGCCCTAGCAGTTACTTGGAACGGGTCACACGCTGGTCCCACCCGTTGCAAGTAACCGTTGGCCACGCGCTGGGGGTCTTCTATAAATACCCTCTCACTTGAGAGGGTCAGGATAATTCACTTCTTACTCTCACTCACTTTCTCTGTATTTGTTGTGCCCTCGCTAACTTAAGCATCGGAGAGCCCTGCAGGTACAACCCCCCCCCCCCCCTCGCCGTCTTTCATCATCATTGAAGTAGCAACTATTCCAGACGCCATTGGTCATCCTCAAACTGTCTAATCTAGGTACGATCAGTGGCGCCGTCTGTGGGAGTTTCATAAGTTTCCCCGTTTTCCTCGCGATAAACCAAACTTTCCTCATTCAACTACCAGCAATGGCCAACCCGTCGGCGAATCAAGCTATAGACAATGTCATCACACAACTTGGTGGTAACACCCATGGCGACAACAATGCTCCTCAGCCTGTCGTGGAGAATGATGTCAGAGATGGAATCACCGCCTCCCCATCTTCCGATGAGGTAGAATACGAGACTGCTCAACAAGATGGATAGGAAGCAATCTTCCAGCCCACCTACCATCCTGTGGATCCACCACCAAATGCAGATCCGAACACTGCTGCCTTGTTTGCATTGGTCAATCAGACCAATCAAATGATCTTCAACCAAAGCTTACGGATCGAGAAGCTAGAAAAAGGTCGTGGTCGGACTTCCCCGCGAAGACACCGACCACCTCCTTATCCCGGACATTCACAATCTCCAGTGGAATCTCACAACCCCTCCCCAGTAAATAGAGGTCGCAGGCCACGTTTGGAGCGTAACCAGACCGAGCATCCACAGAAGCGTCATCGCTCCCCGCCACCAAAAGGGCCCCCTCGTCCCTTGAAGACTAAGAAGGGTAAGCCTGACGTCGAGGAGCCAAGAGGCCGTCATAAGGAAAACTCCCCGAGACGTCACTATGTTCGTGGTCATAATTCTCCTTCTATATCCCCGGGAGGCAGCGATGACGACGACTACCGGACTCCCCTATCCAGACAAATAATGGAAGCTCCTATTCCTAAAGGCTTGGAGAGACCTCCATCCTTGGGGACTTACGATGGAACATCTGATCTGGACGACCATGTCGAGAGCTTCGAGGCTCTTCTCAATTTTAGAAACGTCTCCGGCGCTATCAAATGTCGATTATTCCCTACGACTCTTCGTAAAGGGGCCATGGCTTGGTATAAAAACCTGGCACCTGAATCAATAGCATCGTGGAAAGCTCTGAGGGAACGTTTCATTAAGCATTTTACAGCTTCTCGAAGACATCCAAAAACTATATCCTCCTTGGAGGCCATCTTCCAAGAAAAGAAAGAATCTCTCCGGAGCTACATAGAGAGATTCAACAAAGAAACGGTCGAGGTCCATACGACCGACCATATAAAATTATATCTCATCATCAAAGCACTGCGGGTTGGTTCCAAGTTCGCAGAATCTGTCGGATTACATCGTCCTCGCAGCTTCGAAGGTTTCCTCGAACGAGCTCAATCACACATTGAGTTCAAGGAAACAGAAGCAGCCCAGATTGCCCTTGATTTAAGAAGCAGAGAAGGCCCCCATGGCCGGAACAGGGGAGAATCCCCTACACCTAGGCGAGGAGGGGATAGGAGAAGAGAAGATTCCCCTCCACCCAGGCGAGGTGGGGAGAGGAAAAAAGAAAATTGGAATAAAGAATCCCACGAATCTCGGGGACCTGCCGGTCTTTTCAAAGATTACACTCCACGAAACGTGTCCTGTGCACGCATTTTCAGTGAATGTGCAAATTCAGAGTTCGTGAAAGGGGGAATTCGCTTCCCAAAACCAACAGTTCCCAAACCAAATACTGATAAATCCAAGTACTGCCGGTTCCATCGCAGTCACGGGCATGTTACTGAAGATTGCATCCACCTTAAGGACGCAATCGAAACGTTGATTAAAGAGGGCTACCTGAAAAAGTACGCCAAACAAGAGGAGGCTCCTCGTCCCACCGGCCAAGAAGCTCTAAATACCGAGGAGTCAAACCATCCAGACACTGGAAAACTGCAGGTTGCCTTAAGCGTCACACGACCTGAAGACTTCGGTTTCCAAGGAAATGTTAGCGATGCCGAAGCTATTCGAAACATATGGAAGAGCTTCCCGGCGGAAGAACTAGTAAGTGTTTGCAGTACCTGGGAAAGTTCCCCCCAAGCCCTAGTCATATCGGGCGGAGACCCCGAACGAGTGACCGTCGGTTCAATAAAGAGGAAGTTCGACGAACTAAGGACATCCACTCCTCGAGACCCAAATCTCAGCTTATCTCGTGGAAAATCATGCCCTATAAGTTTTTATCTCGAGGAATTACCAGGTGGATCCCCGAATGCTAATATACCCCTCCTAATTCGGGCACAAATGGCCAACTTTGATATGCATCAGATTTTGGTCGATCAGGGAAGCTCGGTGGACATCATGTACACTCACCTCTTTGACACTCTCCAGCTGACAAAGCATCACCTGTCCCCATATGTGGGATCTGATCTACAAGGCTTCAACGGCGCATCTACTAGACCTCGAGGTTATGTAGAATTGTTGGTCACATTCGGAGCAGGTGAAACAGCTCGACAAACGAAGACGCGTTTCCTAGTGGTCGACTGTCCTTCCCTCTACAACTGCATCTTGGGAAGGACCACTTTGGCTGAAATAATAGTTGTATCATCCACTGTCCACCTAAAAATGAAGTATTATACGACACGAGGACGTGTGGTAACCCTCCACGGGGATATTGAAGCAACTAGAAGATGTTTCGATGCAGCGATCAAAGGTCTAAGTGTTGTCGGTGGCGTCCACCCTGGAAGAGCAACTTCAGATGTCGCACAGGTTCCACTACCGCCGGTCAGCGCGGTCGACCTTGATAGCAGGTTCTCTGGGGAATAGGAAGAAGTTGCAGGCAAAAACCTCCCAGTTGAATTCAATGGGCAGCCTCTCTACCCAACACACCCTATCCCAGACGAAGATTTCGAGCTGATCCCTCTTGGCGACGACCCAGAGCGAACTGTGAAGATTGGCCATGGACTCCCCGACCTGGCGAAGAGGCAGCTGAAGGCATGTCTCTGAGAGAATGCATATTTGTTCGCTTGGAGCGCTTCGGAGATGCCCGGATTAGATCCTCAAGTGGCTTGTCACCAGCTGACTATAGATCCAAATGCTAAGGCTATAGCTCAACGTAGGCGTAGACAGTCTCCACAAAAAATGGAGGCTGCTGAAAAAGCTGTAAAAGACCTCCTAGAGGCAAACTTTATTTCGAAGGCCAAGTACACCACTTGGTTGTCCAATGTTGTACTTGTTAAAAAATATAATGGAAAATAGAGGATGTGCATTGACTACACGGATCTTAATCGGGCATGCCCGAAAGACTCTTACCCATTGCCTAACATCGACCGACTGGTCGACAACTCTGCAGGATTTAAACTGTTGTCTTTCATGGACGCTTATTTGGGATATAACCAAATTCCCATGGATGAGGCCGACAGAAAGCATACAGCTTTTATGACTGAGTCAGGCAATTATTATTATAATGTAATGCCCTTTGGTCTGAAGAATGCTGGCGCCACCTACCAACGAATGATGAACAAAGTCTTCCGAGCAGAAATTGGTGACATGCTCGAAGTCTATATGGACGACATGATCGTCAAATCCGCAGAAGAAGCCGACCACGCTGCTCATCTTAAAAAGGTGTTCGACACGGCGAGGAAATATCGCATGAGATTCAACCCCAACAAGTGCACTTTCGGTGTTCGAGCAGGGAAATTCCTCGGCTTTTACCTTACGGAGAGAGGAATTAAAGCGAATCCCGACAAATGTAAGGCATTTTCCGAGATTCCTACTCCGAAGTCAAAGAAGTCGATACAGTCACTTAACGGGATGCTAACTGCCCTCTCTCGTTTTGTCGCTAAATCTGCCCAATACGCGCTCCCATTTTTTAAACTCCTTCGACAGAAAGCAACATTTGAATGGAGTGAAGAATGCGAACAAGCCCTCCTCTATCTAAAACAAGTCTTATCACAACCCCCGGTCTTGTCCCGACCAGATAACGGGGAAACACTTTTCTTGTACTTGGCCATCACCGGCGAAGCGGTAAGTGCTGTCCTCATACGGGAGATCCCCGACGGACAGAAACCGATTTATTTCACGAGCAAAGCTCTTCAAGGTCCCGAGCTCAGATATCAACAGATTGAAAAAGTCGCCTTGGTCCTCGTAACTGCAGCCAGAAGACTACGCCATTACTTCCTGGCCCACATAATTGTGGTAAGAACTGAGCAGCCTATCAGACAGCTCCTTAGTCGGCCAGATATGGCGGGGAGAATGCTCCGGTGGTCTCTCGAGCTATCCGAGTTCGATGTTCGATACGAAGGAAGAAAAGCCTTGAAAGCTCAGGTACTGGCCGACTTCGTAGCGGAAATGACAGTCCCCGAATCCTTGACCAATGGCTCCCAAAAATGGACAATTTACGTCGACGGAGCCTCCAGTGCAAAGGGCAGCGGGGCAGGCATTATCCTTGAAAATGAGGAGGGCATCTTGATAGAAGTCTCACTAGAGCTATCTTTCAAAACATCAAATAACCAGGCCGAGTATGAGGCATTCCTCGCAGGACTTCGACTTGCAGAAGACCTTGGCGCAAAAGAAGTCAAAATCTTTACAGACTCTCAGCTCGTAGCATCACAAGTTCGGGGAGAATTTCAGGCCAAAAATGATAGTCTCATTGAATACCTAACCTTGGTACAAGAAAAGTTGAAGAAATTTGTCTCCGGGGAGGTGGCTCACATCCCGCGCGAGCATAACACTCGAGTAAACGTGCTCTCCAAGCTAGCGAGCACTAAGAAGAAAGGAGGGAACAAATCAGTGATCCAAGAGATACTGACCCATCCGAGCATCAACAAACCTACCTCGACCACAGAGGTGAACGTTATCGGGGACGCAAACTATTGGATGACTCTAATTTACGAATACCTGATGACGGGCATACTGCCCGGCTATCCTAAAGAAGCTGGGATAGTTAAGAGGCGGGCATGTGCATACACCATAGTCGAAGGTAAACTATATCGCCGAGGATTCTCCATCCCTCTACTCCGGCAACATCTAGGCGGAAGATCTTTGGCTCGAAAATCTCTCCGAGCAGGATATTACTGGCCCACTATGCAACAAGACGCAAAGGAGCACGTCAAAAAGTGCGACCGTTGTCAGAAGCATGGGGACATGCACCTCGCTCCTCCAAACGAGCTTAAATCATTGTCATCCCCGTGGCCCTTTGCGTGGTGAGGAATGGATATCCTCGGACCTTTCGTCGTAGGATCGTACCAAAATAAGTACCTCATCATCGGGGTAGATTACTTCACAAAGTGGATCGAGGCAGAAGCATTAGCCAAGATCACGGCTTTCAACATATTACGTTTCTACAAGAGAAATATACTCGCCTGATTCGGCGTGCCTCAGGCCATTGTCACAGACAATGGGACACAGTTCACCGACGGAAACTTCCAGGACTTCATTACCAAGCTGGGTACGAAGCAACACTTTACATCGGTCGAACACCCACAAACCAACGGGCAAGCCGAAGCAGCGAACAGAGTAATACTCCGAGGACTCAAACGACGACTCGGCGAAGCCAAACAACGGTGGGTCGAGGAGTTACACAGTGTCCTCTGGGCATATCGAACTACCCCTCATTCCACGACCGGGGAGACCCCGTTCCGGTTAACATATGGAACCGAGGCAGTAATTCCCGTAGAAATCAGGGAACCTTCGAGAAGGACAGAAGCTCCTCTTGACAAAGAAGCGAACAACGAAGCCCTTCGTGAGGAACTCGACCTTGTCGAAGAAATAAGGACGGGTGCATCCCTCAAAGAAGCCTCTTTAAAACAAAAAATAACTTTGCGTTATAATGATAAAGTCATCAAACAAGATTTCCAAGTAGGCAGTCTTGTCTTACGAAGAAATCATAAAAATTCACGTGAAGGAAAGCTGGCCGCAAACTGGGAGGGCCCCCACCGCGTCATTGCAAAGACGGGGACAGGTGCTTATTACCTCGAAAACCTCCAAGGTGAACAACTTGCTCGACCATGGAATAATGAGAAGCTTAAACAATATTACAGTTGAACAGTGCATGTAACTATACAAAAGTTGTCATTACGGGGAGCGTGCCATGGTACAGGCACAACACCTCTATAAGCTAACGAAGGTTAAAAGTCACGTTGTGTGTGCGTTGAACTTTTGGCCCGGCGAGGAGTACTCTATCGAGCTCCGTCGTCGACGTACCTTGTAGGCAGAACACCCAGCTCGCGATGGGAAGTTCATGCCATCAAACTAAGACCTCGATCGACCTCTTAGCTTTGTTGAAGGTCGAGGTACAACCCCTGATCGCTCGACCAGCTCTCTTCGCAGTCGAGGATCACTAGAGTCGAGCAAACTCCCAAATATCCAAAAATTTCAAAATAACTTAGATAAAAATAAGTAAAATACCACACACAGAGCAGATAAAGAGGGAAAATGGAAATACTAAGTCGGGCAAGCCCATTGTAAAAATATTACATAAAGCCCAGGCTCTTAGGCCGGGCAAATCAGCAAGTATGGCACGCAGGCCAGTCAATACAAAAAATTGGCACGCAGGCCAAACTGACTACACTATCACTCCGCAGCAGCATCAGCTGCCTCGGGATTCTCCTGCTCCCCGTTTCCCCCATCAGCATTTACTGTTTGTCCGGGCAACACAATCTTACTGTAGACCACCTCAAACTTGGAATCAGCTCCATCGGTTACAACGTCCGGATTCAGGAGTTTAAGCTGCGCCACAGCGTTCTGGAACCCGACATCTGCAAACTCTAGAGCATCATCTTCAGCCAACCGAAGATCCTTCTCGACTTCCATGAGCTTGGCTATCAGGGTTGCTCGAGAGGTTAATAGTTTGTCCTCCTCAGTTTCATTTTCGGCTGGCCGAACAGCCTCTTCCAGTTCAACTATCCTGTCCTTGAGACGCTGCTCTTCCCCTTCCAACACAGAGACCCGAGCAAGGTGGTCCTTCGCCGCATCCTTAGCTTCCTTCAACTTCTTCTCCGACTGTTCTTGCTGCTCGCTTTGTTTTCTGTTCAACTCCCTGTAGTCCTTCAAGTTTTTCTGCACGCTGAGCAATTCAGCCTCCAAAGCTTGAAGTCTTTCTTCCAGTCGAGAAAGCTCAGCAGCAGAGCAACTCTCGTCATTCAGAACGAGGGCAGCCGAACAGAGCCGCATGACGGCAGACATATCCTCAGTAATTATTTTCCTTCTCACTTCTGAAGCACTCCCTGACAGAGCCTGGACTTCAGCAGGGGCGACACGAGGACAAATAACCTCGGAGAAGTAGCGACGCTGGAGATAACACGGAGGAATCTCGAAGCTTATAGGAGGAGGAGGGGGACTACCTTCCACATCATCAATGGTCGACCCAATAGTTTTTGCCCGCTTAAATATCCTTTGGGCCCCCGGGGACTGATCCTCAGAGGTCACAGTTGCAGCTAACACAACATGAGATTGCTCGGAACCCTCGGGCACTACAGTAGAGGGAGTACTCTCAGGCACTATCGTAGAAGAGATATGCTGAGGGGTACTTTGTTCGGTGGGACAGGATTGTTCTTCCCTAGCCCTTTTTGCCTTTAGCCTCGAGTATCTTTCTGCAGCTCTGACTATTTTCCCTACAAAAAGAAATAAAAATATTAGTAAAACAAGATACACGAACATGAGAGAAATCTAAGCCGAGGATCTTCGCACCACCTAAGAGCTCGACAGCCTCCTCATCGGAGAAAGTCTCGAGCAGAACACGAGTATTAATCAGGCGGCGGGTCTTCGTCACCTGCTCTTTCCCACCTGTCGAGGTCTCTCTGTCCTCGGATACGCTTGGAACTTTATTCAAACTCTCCACGTACTCGACAATCTTGCCATAAGCATCGCGATCCTCGACATTGAGCTTATTATGTCTTATTTTGTATTTGTCTACCCCCTCTTTGTAATGCTCTTCTGTCTAGAAGAGGGGGAATTTTGGCACCATCACTTCTGTAGACAGCCCATCCACTTCTTGAGTCACCCTTTCATATATTGAATTAACGGCCTCGGGAGTGACCGGCTTCACAAAATAGTAACGCCACTTGAAATCTCGAACAGAGTCCAAGTAGGTGTGAAATAAAGCTTTATTTTGTTTGAACGACACCCAGCCGTGTTGACCATTGGTTGTAGACCATTGCAGATGAAAAATTTGAAAGAAAAGGGACACTGTTGCCCGGATGTCCAAGTGTTTGCAGATGAGCTCAAAAGCCCGGAGGAAGGCCAATGAGTTCGGGTGGATTTGCGATGGAGCCAATTTTAACCATTTGAAGACCCCATCTTGAAAGTCTGTGAAGGGGAGCCTCCACCCCGCCTCTTGAAACATAAACTCATACACCGGGAAACGCATTCCCATGTAAGGTGTACATATACGATGGTCCTCGTTGAGGCGGTACACTTTCCAGGATTGCTCAGAACCGAGCAACCTATGCTCGATAGTACAAAACCCATTTTCGTCGGGGAAAGTGAAGACGGACGACATAGTGAGAGCCTCCTCACACACCCAGTCCTCAAGCGGACGCTCTTGTCTAAAAGCCATATGGGCCATCAGAATTTCGGGTTGGTTATCCTCTTCAAATTCACCTACGGCCACTTCAGCAGCCAATCTGTCCATCAACCTGAAAAGCAGAAGGGAACAGGTGAATTCGACGAGTCATACCAAACTAGCCGGTCGGAGACGAATAACAGATGTCCCCGGGAAACTCATCGCTTCCCCAGAAAATCTTGCCCCTTTTTCCCGTGAGATCAACGAAAAAGAGTAATTGTTGGGGACCCAAAACGTTATCAGGTCCCCGCGATGTTCATCACGCTCCCCGAAAATTTTCTACAAGTCCCCGGAATATTCATCCAGTTCCTCGTTTTTATTCGACAGAAACGGAAACAGAGAAAAATTCATACACTCTTTCTCTTAAAACAGCCAAAGATCTCGGCCGTATTCGCTAGAAATCCTTCCATTTCTCATGAGAACTTCATCAGTTCATCAGAGAAATGATTTCAAGCAAGTTAAACTTAAAGAAAATGCCATAAAAAACAACAGTTTTGAAGAAAATACCTTGTAGATGGTGAAATAGGGTTCCGGCACAGCGTAGCTCGGCGGTTCACGACGAACTTGCGGTGGTTGATGGTGGCGAACGGAGGATGAGAAAACGGAGAAGGAATAGGAAACGATTCTTGAACGAAAGAGCGAAAAATGAGAAATGAAGGGAAGAGGGAGTATTTATAGATAAATCACGGAACTCGAGAAGCCTGGGGCACTCGAGTACTCTACCCTAGGCAAGCACCATATGCAATGATGACAAGTGACACGTGGCACACTTGCACCAGTCAAAAATCCACGCGTGTCCTTTCGTCATCCCATCGTTTCAAAACGGAAACTTCTCATTTCCCCAACATTTCAACCAGATGCAACTCTTCGTTGCCCGCAAGCTATCAGTACCCGCCTCATGATAATTTCCCGCAAGATATCAATGCCCGACGTCATGATAATCATCGAAATTTCGACTATGCTGATATTTTCCTCAGATCATCCCTTGGCATTTCCCCGACATGATTATTGACCCTCAAGTCATTACTCTGATACCTCAAAGCAACGACTTGGGGGGGGGCTCCTGTTCTGGACTGGGCCGTAGTTTCCTACAATCAAACAGGCCCAATCCATACAACTTGAAGAAGCCCAATAAAGTCCTAGAGAAGGACACATGACTGTCTTACGCGAGGCCAAAGGTATGTCGGGCACCTGGCACCTTGACAGTGTCGAGCATATAAGGATAAACAGGAAAGAAAGATATCACACCCTGATGAAATGGACCTCCTCGACAGGTTAACTTCTCCCCGCGAGAATACTCCTAATCTCGTTGACTCATAGGTCCTTGACAAGCATGGTTCTCCTCCGTTAGGTCACGTCCAGACTACGACCACCATATTTCCTCGACATTGTAGACTCTCCCCCGAGGAGTCACTACGCCAAACAAGACCTTAGACAACGCTTTTTTTGGCCTTAGACAGCGCTTTGGGTAATACCAAAAGCGCTGTCTAAAGGGGGGTATAATTAATGAAAAATGTTGTCTATGGTACCATTAGACAACACTTTTTGACATTTTTTAGGTATACCTTAGACAGCGCTTTTGGTAAAAGCGTTGTCTAAGCCCCACCTTTTTGACATTTTTTAGGTATACCTTAGACAGCGCTTTCACCAAAAGCGCTGTCTAAGTCCCACCTTTTTGAACTTTTTTAGGTATACCTTAGACAGCGCTTTTGGTGAAAGCACTTTCTAAGCCCCACCTTTTTGAACTTTTTTAGGCATACCTTAGACAGCGCTTTTTGTGAAAGCGCTTTCTAAGCCCCACCTTAGACAGCGCTTTTAGTGTAAAGCGCTGTCTAAGGTATACAAAAATTTTTATATAAATTTTTTTAAACCACAATTTTTACCAGGTTTTTCAACCAGAATTTGACCTGTTTTTCAACCAATTTTTTTCCAGAAAAATACCACAATTTGGAGATTCAAATCAATCCAATTTGGCCTATTTAAATGTACCAATTTACACCAAAATTATATATCCAAAACAATTGGCAATTCAAGCCAATATATATATATATATATATATATATATATATATATACACCAATGTACATATTACTTATACTAGTACTTTTGCATCCAACCAAAGCATTGCTTCAAATCTACACAGGTCCTGAAAGAACACAAAGATTGTAATTCAATTAAAAGAATACATCAACAATGTCTATAGTTAGAAAGTTACACATATTTAAATTCTCATCAATTAAAGTAAGAGTACAATATTATACCTTATAAAACTCCGAGCTCCATAATGTATTGACACCAATCCTCTTTAATTTCATCCAATTGAGAAATTGAGTAATGAGCACACTTGCATTCTTCAAAGTACTACATAATAATATAACATAGTTTGATTTAGTTTTAACTATTTCATTATATGAGAGATATGTGTTAAATATTAAAATAACTCATAAGTTAGAAATACATACATCGGATGGAATCTCTATTCGATCCAAAAAAAGAGTGTCTCTCATAAACCTCAACATGAAATATCCGCAATTTATTTCATTACGTTGCCGAGGACACTACAAATGAAAAGAAAATATGGATAAATCCTAAGTTTTATCAAGTAGCATCACTAATATAATAAAACATGTGATAATTAATATACCTTCACTGTATTCCATGTAATGGGGTTGACTCTCCTCTTTGGTACTTGGCCATCTCGTAGTGCTCGGAAAGCTTGTATAACGCTAATAAAATATAAATGAATATTTAGAACAATTCACATAAATAAATAAACAAACAAATAAATATACACATTCATATTTAGAACAATCTCACTTACGTGTCAATACATTTCTTCATATCCGGGTATGTTGTCCAATCATTTCCTAACGAATCCAGATAATACACCACTTCTCTGCTAGGATTAATTGCGACTAACAACCAATGTCCACTGTAAGATTAAACAAGTGTTAGATGGAAAATTTCTACACGACGTCAAAATACAAAAAAACTATAATAGATGAATTTAGAATGAAAATCTAACCCAGTATTAAACGGTAAAAGGAACAACTTTTCCGTTTCTTGGTTGTCCATAAAGACGTCGCGGTATTAAGGCCATCCTTAGTCTTTCCTTTTATATTGAGTAACGTACCAATAACACTTTCAAATACATTTTTCTCAATATGTATAACATCGAGAAAATGTCTCACGTACAAAGACTTCCAATATGGCAATTCAAAAAATATCGTTCTCTTTTTCCACCCACCTTTGACAACCTTATGTGCAAAAGGTTTGCCAAACTGAGTACGCATATCTTTCACCTTTTTAAAAACTTGGTCACCTGACAACATAGGTGGAGCTCTACCTTGTTCGGTGTCTCCATTGAATTCTTGTCTCCACCCACGGTAGTGATGTTTGGCATTTAAGAATCTACGATGGCCGAGAAAGACATTCTTATTACCAAACTCCAATCGCTTCGAATCTGTTTTATCTTCACAAATAGGACACGCTTTTTCACCTTTTATGCTGTACCCTGATAGATTCCCGTAAGCTGGAAAATCATTAATTGTGCCAAACAACATCGCCCTCAAATTGAAACTTTCTTTCCTATATCCATCATAAACCTCCACACCGTTCTCCCACAATATCTTTAAATCTTCGATCAAAGGTGTCAAGTATACGTCTATGTCATTCCCTGGTTGTTTAGGCCCAGAGATTAACATAGATAACATCATGTACTTACGCTTCATGCATAGCCACGGAGGTAGGTTATAAATCATAAGAATCACAGGCCATGTGGTATGTGAGATACTTTGAAGACCATGCGGGTTCATTCCATCAGTAGATAATGCCAAGCGAAGGTTTCTTGCTTCTTCTCCAAAGTCAGGATAATCATTATCAATTTTCGACCACTGTGGTGAATCAGCCGGATGTCGCAACTTTCCATCAATAATTCTTTCATCTGCATGCCAAGTCAGGTGTCTTGCATCGGTTTCACTACGAAACATGCGCCTAAATCTCGGAATTATAGGAAAATACCATAAGACCTTGGCTGGAGACAATTTTTTCTTATATAGAGACAAATCGCATTTAGGGCACTCAGTTAACGATGCATATTCGTTTCGAAACAAAACGCAATCATTTGGACAAACATGTATCTTATCATAGCTCATGCCAATAGAGCACAACATTTTTTTGGCCTCATAGGTTCGATTGGGAAGAACATTATCCTCCGATAGCATTTCTCTCAAAAGGGCCAACAACTCTGTGAAACTTTTATCCGACCATCCATTGCCCGCCTTTAAGTTGTACAACTTCAATACCGCAGACAGTCTTGTGAATTTAGTGTAACCTTGATAGAGCGGTTTCTCTGCATCGCTTACCAACCTCTCAAACATTTCGGGACAATCATGAAGATCTTCTTCAACTGCTTCTGCAATCTCTTCGACTCGATCACAATCGTATGTTTCCGTGTCTTTGTCATCTGAAGCATAGGTCGTATTACTTTTCCCCTTCGGTTCAACATTCTCGTTAATTTTCTCACCATGATGTATCCAACACTTATAACTTCGATCAATTCCATGCATCAGTAAATGCGATTTCAATCCATCTGCGTCAACCTTACCCACATAACAACAACCCAAGCAAGGACAGTCCATTCGACTGGGGTCTTTAACGTGTTGAACAACAAACTTAACGAAATCTAATACCCCATTCTCGTACTCTTTTGACAATCGATCGGCATCCATCCATTTTTTATCCATGATTTTCCTACTTATTAAGGTCAACAAAAACACTATTATATGAGGAATCAATACATTGAATGAGGTGGAAAGTTATGATAAAACATAGAACATTGAATGAGCTTCTAACAGGGCTTCTAACATAACACAATTTTCCTACTTATCCATTTTTTATCCATGGTTTTTCCATTAGTAATTAATAGAAATCAAAACCAAAAGGAGGAAAGTTATGACTTAAGGATTTACAATATATTTCTTTACCTAATAAATTGCTTTGAATTTCGGTTCTTTAGAACAACAACCTCAAGGATTTACAATATTAAAATAATGAGCAATATTAACACTAACACTAACACTAACCTAAACTAAACTAACACATTATATAGCAATAACAATGTAGAGCAACATTAACACTAACCTAAACTACAATAACACTAACCTAAACTACAATAACACTAATCTAAACTACTCATATTCTATCAAAAGAACATCATTCTATCAAAAGAACTCCAAAACCTAACAGAACAAAACCTAACAAAACATCATTATATCTAAAGAACTCCAAAAATATGGTAACAAGAACAAAACCTAACAGAAAAATATGAAACTCACTTAAAAAGAAAAATTCTTACCGGAACAGTGGAGCACGGTGGAGTACGGTGGAGGATGGTGGAGGACAATGTAGGAAGGACGACGGCCGGACGGACGACGGCGAGAAAGGACGGACGACGGCGGTGAAAGGACGGACGACGGCGGTGGTTTCAGCTCTGGTTCGTTCTTGTTCGCAGAAAGAGAGGGAAAGAGGGAAAGAATGAAATGAAAAAGTATAGAATACTGATACAGTTTCAATCTTTATTTTAATTAAAAAGACCTTAGACAACGCTTTGAAAGAAAGCGCTGTCTAAGGCGGACCTTAGAAAGCGCTGTCTCATATGGGCCTTAGACAGCGTTTTTGATTTTATTTTCTTTTAATTTATAAGACCTTAGACAGCGCTTTTGAGTAAAGCGCAGTCTAATATTTTCCTTTAATTTTTTTTTTAATTTATAAAACCTTAGAAAGCGCTTTCCTCAAAAGCGCTATCTCAGGTCTTATATTTTTTTTTTAATTTATAAAACCTTAGACAGCGCTTTTAAGGAAAGCGCTGTCTAATATTTTCCTTTAATTTTTTTTTTTAATTTATAAGACCTTAGAAAGCGCTTTCCTCAAAAGCGCTGTCTAAGGTCTTATATTTAGACGCGCTTTTATTTTTCTAAGTGAACAGTTTCCGTGTTTTCTAATTTTTTTAACTTATAGCAGCGCTTTTGTAATAAAGCGCTGCCTATGTAGTGCTGCCAAAGAGTAATTTTGGCGTAGTGAGTCTACTAACGGTCTTATCTACACAGATACGTTTCATGTAACCGTCTACTAATGGCATTAAAGGGACGGTTACACTAGGGTGTTGACCACGAGCTGGTCATTATTATTACACGTAAGCCCTAGCAGTTACTTGGAACGGGTCACACGCTGGTCCCACCCGTTGCAAGTAACCGTTGGCCACGCGCTGGGGGTCTCCTATAAATACCCTCTAACTTGAGAGGGTCAGGATAATTCACTTCTTACTCTCACTCACTTTCTCTGTATTTGCTGTGCCCTCGCTAACTTAAGCATCGGAGAGTCCTGCAGGTACACCCCCCCCCCCCCCCCCCCCCGCGCCGTCTTTCATCATCATTGAAGTAGCAACTATTCCAGACGCCGTTGGTCATCCTCAAACTGTCTGATCCAGGTACGATCAATAACGATTACAAAAACCATGATCATGTTTTATTCAAGGGTTAAATACACAACCCCCCTGTAATGTTAGCGAGATCTCATTTTAGCCCCTGGTAAAGTTTTTTTAAAAAAAAACCCCCTCATCTTAGTTAGATTCCCTCACTTAGGCCCCTGATTGCTATATTGCAGCAAAGATTCTTTCATATTGCCTGCGTGGCAGTCCACGTGACATTTTTTATTTTTATTTATTTTTTTTAAATTCCATGTGGATTTATTTTAATATTATACTTTTATTTTTTTTATTTTTTTATTTTTTAATTTATTATTTTATTAATTTATTAATTTTTTTTATATTTTTTTATATTTTTTTTCAATTTTTTTTCAATTTTTTTTTCTTCGCTTTTTTTATTTTATTTTTTTTTCGTTTTTATAATTAACCCTCGAATTAATGATGTTTTGATTTCAATTAATGCAATAACTAACATGATAATCTCAATATTATCCATCATTATTGAGTCTCCCCTTTTATTTTTTAGATTAATTTGGAAGTCAGTTGCAAAATTTTAAAAATTTTTTTTTCGATAATATATGTTCGTGTAACTCTTAAAAATAATAAATGTATTGAATAATTAATTTTTTTTATAGAAATAGATACTTATATTTAAAAACAAAAAGAATAATAGAAATCTAACCTTATAACTTCAAGAACAATATTCAAAACATTGAAATTGAGAGGATCTTCCTTCAATTTTTTCCTCTCAATTATGCACACTAGAATGATGAAAATGGTTAAATAGGATAGTTGTGAGAATATCAAAATTTCAGTAACTTTTCATCTTGTTTTTTTCATCCTCTTATTGCTAATTTCTGAATCTTTCAATGGGAGGAATGATGTGTAAGGAGGAAGGTACCTGTACAAATCAGCAACTCCATATATAAATAAGTGATTATTTCATTATTACTAATAACTTTTCTTTCCATTCAATTAACTACTAATAATTTGCAACAAGACAATATTAACATCAGATATTTAAAATTAAGTTTTTATATCGAGTTATATATATATATATATATATATATATATATATATATATATATATATATATATATATATATATATATATATATATATATATATATTCAAAACTGATTTAAAAGTTAAATTTTATATAACTAAATTTTGTAATATTATAATTATTACATTTCCTTTTTTTATGTCATCCATGAATGGAAACCTTAACAACACACTAAATAGGATAGTATTCTTGTTTCTTCCATGAACAAGTTTATATAATTAGCTCATAATATTTCTTAGGAATGATTTTACATTAAAGTTTCAATTACTGGGTTATGGAAAGTAGACAAAATAAATCAATAATTTTAATAAAATGAGAGAAAACTTAGGTAGGAGAAGTCAACTTATGCTAAAATAATTGTAATTGAAAAATGAAAATGATTAGGAGAGTGACAACAGATATCATGGATTAAATTTCAAACCTAGGAGCTTTTCCTATTAAATAAGTGAAATTGACATTATTATACTATATAACCCTGATCGTGAAGGCTTGATCAGATCTTGTTAAAGTGGACCACCAAGTTTGTTTGAGATGCTGGGCGTATGGAGAGGAGGAGGGGGTGTACCTGCAAGGCACTCCGACGCTCAAGTAAGAAAGGGTCAGAGAAAAAGGGCAAGTACAAAGAGTGAGTTTTTTAGGGTGATTATTCGATACCTGACCCTCTCAAGTGAGGGGGTTTATATAGTGCCCCCAGCGCGTGGTCAACCGTCCTATTTTCGGGGCGAAATAACTGTTTTCCCGAAGAATAGGCAACTGCCCAAACTAGCCGTTATATCGGGCATGGTGCCCAAAACTAGCCGTTATGCCGGACATAGGCATAGTTTTGGGCACATACCCTTAGCTGTTCAGGGAGTGAAGAAGCCGTGCGGAACGGGCAGCTGTTCCGGGGAGGAGCAATGCATTCCATGCCCGGTTGGAGGGGTAGAAAGGTAACTTTTGCCTCTTTGTGGATTGGACTTAGGCAATTGGGTCGTTCTGGGAGCAGAAGTGGATTGGGCCATGCCTGACCATTGGTCCAGTCCAGAACAGGAGCCCCCCAAGTCGTTGCTCCCGAGCATGAGAGTGATGACTTAAGGACAACTCGTGGCTCCGGGGAGCGAGCGTGAAGTCGTCGTTTGGTGACGGAGAAACTTGTCTCGTGGTGCCCGTGACCCCTGGTGTCGTGACATTCATGTCCGTGTCTGGGTTGCCCATCGTACGGGGAGACTAACGGTTAGGAGGAATTGAAACGTTAGGGCGCCACGTGTGCCTCGAGCCTTGTGCTGCAGTTACTAGGCAATGATGGCTAGTTGATAGCCATTATGACCTACGAGGGCGTGCCACTGCACGTGCCCCTCAGTATAAAAGGGGGAGACTCGGTTCATTTGGAACTTTTCGCTTTTCTCTTCTCTTCATCTTCCTCAGAGCTTCTGTCCCTCACCGCTGTTCGCAGTTCTAGCCGCAGTACCTAGTTCCGAGCAATCGTTTTTCATCTTTTTAACTAAGTAAGTTTACTGATTTCGTGCTCCTGTCTCTTTCATGGTTATTTGTAGATTGCATGCGGTTAGGTTTAGGTTTAGAAGATGAATTGTTTCATTTCCGGCGGTTGTTGGTGCTGGACGGTGGTTAGGCCATTTTCCGCCGCCGACGAGGCAGCTGGGTTTTTAGGATATCTCTCGAGCAGGGCAGTTTCCGGCGTTGTCGCGATGATAATGCATGCGTAACCGTCGTGGTTGCTCAGATTCCGGCGTAATGATGAAGTTTTCGGTTGAGCGTTTGTAGTTTTCGACGAAGCTTTGCAGTTTCTGGTGAAGCTTCAAACGGAAACTGGGAAGAGGTTCGCGGAAGTTCCTCGTACAGAAGTGGTTCGTTTTGAGCGTCTCCTCGTGGGAGACTCTTGAGTTTTTCGTTTAATGTTAGGGCTTAGGCCGGGGACGTCGTCCTCAGCCCTTTGCGCGCCCTTTCACTTGACTAGCGGTGGAAGGGTGGATTTGATTCTTCGTCGAATTCACTTTTTTCTCTGTTTTTCAGGTGATTGACATGGCGACAGGGCCAGACGGGGAAATTATACTGGATTCGTCCGAGGAGGAAGTGAGTTCCTCGAAAAGCAGCAGTTCGGAGGCCTCGAGTGTCCCTAGCGAAGCTGGGGAGGAGGAGGAAACTGAGGAGGAGACTGTCAAATGCTCAACGGAGGAGTGGTCGGTGGCTGAGCCTGCCGAGCATGTGTCCACTTTTACAACATATCTGGGGGATGTCTTTATGGTCTTCGGGCCAGAGAGGGAGTGGAAGGTGCATTTCCCCTCCGAGGATGATAGGGTCTGTACCAATTTCGGGGAGCGTTTCGCCATGTACGAGTACGCATTTAAAGAGCTGGGACTGAGGTTGCCGTTCACCGATTTCCAGCAATCAATATTTGTGCATCTGGATCTGGCTCCGACGCAGCTACACCCAAACTCGCTGGTGTTCATCCGGGCATTTGAGTTGACGTGCGAGTATTTGAGGATAGGGGCTACTCTCCCTTTGTTTTTCACGGTCTTCCATCTTCAACGGCTGTTGTCGAGGAGGAGGTATGGTTGGGTTTCGTTGAAACAGCCCCGGAAGCTGTTCAAACCTTTTTCAAAGTCGATTCAGACGTTCAAGGAGAGGTTATACATTATAGAGCCCGTATCGGAAGCCGCCCAGGATAACACGTATGTCTGGGCGATTAAAGTTGATGAGGAGGGCAACGACAGGGGCGATGAGGCTGGGAGGTTCATTGGGGAGAGAGAATTCAAGTTCCTTTCCACTGGGGACCTGGCCACTTTACCAAGGCGCTCAATGAGTATGTTCTCCAGCCGAACAACCTATACAGGCAGGATGTCGTTGCTTATGATACGCTGGTGAAGTACATTAGCTCTTTTCGTCTTGCCGAATGCTGGACGAAGAAGGGTGACCCCATCTTCGAGAAGGATGGTAGCCAGAGGGTGAAGTACCGTTTCATTAACACCAAGGCGCTTTTGGAGTGCAAGACTCCCGCGGAAGCTTATAAATTGCTCGGTAGTCTTATTTATTTGACTTGTCCGACATATTTTTTCTTCGTCGTCTAACACTCTTATTTTGTTTGTGCAGGTGAAATGCCTCTTGCTCACAAAAGGATGGTAAAGAATGCTCTCGCGAGGAATAAGCTCGGGGCGGCTGCTCCCAAGTCTCGATTTGCCCAACGTGCTCCTACTCCCCCTCAGCCTGCTGCGGGGACCTCTTCTCCCACTCCTGCCCCCCCAGGGATCTCCCTTGCCTCTGGCCTCACGGTCCAAGCGGTTCAGGGCTACTGAAGGGGTAGATCTCACCCGAGCGCCGGAAAAGGGGAAGTTCGAACTTCCTCCATGCATTCTTGATAGATGGTTCTTCGAGGGGACGTCGTTGGTCGTGCCGCGGGTAGAGTCTCTCCAACTGGAGGGCATGGACCGTCTGAGCAAAAGGGCGTTGGTGGCCCAAGATGCCTCCGCATTGGTCAGAGTTTTGGAGATGGCGGCCATTTATGCTGAAGGGGATTCTGCGACTGAGTCTGAACTCAGAGCTGCCCGGGCTACCATGGCATATATTGAAGAGACGGTGAGGAAAGTCGAGGAAGAGGCTAAGAGTGCTGATGATGCCCGAAAGAAGGCTGACGAGGAGGCTACCAGGTTGCGAGAGGAGAATACTACACTGGCAACGGAGAAGAAGGCAGCCGAGGAGCTGATCGAGCAGTTGAAGCAAGCAAGTGCTCCGGCCGAAGACGAACCAGATGTCCGGGAAATAAAGACTAGGGTCGAGCTGGTTACTCGTGTGCTGAAAGCCGAGGATGACAACATTGTCATTTGGGATGAGTCTTTTTAGAATGTCGTGGCCCAACTGCGGGTTGTCAACCTCGGATTTGAGTTCTCCACCGAAGGCATCCACTACCTGGCTCATGTCGAGGATGGCATGATAGTTGGTCCGAACTCGCTCCTTAGTGGTGATGAGCATGCCGAAGTTTTGAACGAGGAGACCCAGGGGCCGGAGCCCAATCTCGAGCAGCCTGAGCGGATGGAGAAGGAGTGATGAGGTTTTTGTTCTTGTTGTAATTTGTCCGACCTGCGTGCCGAGTATTTTTGTAACTTATTTTGAATGGGGGTGTGGCCCCCGGTTTATGTAACAAGCATAATTGTGGTCCTTGTGGCCACTTATTACCTTTAATTATGTATGTGTCCGGTCCTCGTGGTCGGTTTCGTGATTTGAATGGTTAAATTCTGCTAAGTGTTTGTGTTTATGCTCATCATGCATGTATGCCCGTAATAGGGATTATTTTGTTTTGCTTTAAGTTTTGGGGAATTGCTCGTTGTAGATGTGTTCGGCAATGAGGGGTACTGGTCGAACAGCCAGGGAATGTCCGGGTGAGAGAGCGGAGCTCAGGTCGCGTTTGAGGCCTGAGTTTGCGGCGTGAACCTCCTATCGCGAGCTGGGTGTTCTGCCTGTCGTGGTACTTTGACGACGACGGTGCTCGATTGAGGGACCGCTGTCGAGCATAGACCTGGCTTGCTTCTGAGCGGGGTTCTGCTTTACTAGCATGTGACGCTTGTACCTAGGCGCGCATCGTGGTCGGTGTGCGATGCTCGTCGTTGTGACGGATCAAACTGAAAGTTAAGGCCTTAGCTGTAGTATATTGCTTTAGCTTTTCGGCGTTCCATAGTCAAGCAAGTTCTTCCTCGTTGAGATGTTCTAGGTAATAGGCCCCATTCTCCGTTTTTGCCCGGACACGATAGGGTCCTTCCCAGTTAGCGGCTAGTTTGCCTTCGCGAGAGTCCTTATGGTTTCTTCTTAGGACAAAGCTGCCCACGTCGAACTCTCGTCGCATCACCTTGGCGTTGTGCCTGATGGTAATTTTTTGTTTTAACGAGGTTTCGCAGAGGGTTGCCCCTGATCGGACTTCCTCGACGAGGTCGAGTTCCTCCCTCAATGCCTCCTCATTTATCTCTTCGTCTAGGGGTGATTCTGTCCGCCTGGAGGGTGCGTGAACTTCGACGGGGATCACAACTTCGGTCCCGTAGGCCAGATGAAAGGGTGTCTCCCCGATTGTAGAGTGTGGAGTTGTACGGTATGCCCATAAGACGCTATGTAGTTCCTCGACCCATGCTTTCTTTGTTTCGTCCAGCCTTCACTTGAGGCCTAGAAGGCTGACTTGGTTTGCCGCTTCGGATTGCTCGTTGGTCTGGGGGTGTTCGACGGATGCAAAGTGTTGCTTTGTGCCCAACTGGGCGACGAAGTCCTGGAACTTCCTGTCCGTGAACTGTGTCCCATTGTCCTTGACTATCGCCTGAGGGATGCCAAAACGTGCGAGCATGTTTCTTTTGTAAAAATGTAGTATGTTAAGGGCAGTTATCTTGGCTAGAGCCTCCGCATCTATCCATTTTGTGAAGTAGTCCACGCCTACTATCAAGTATTTGTTCTAGTTCGATCCTATTACGAATGGCCCCAGGATGTCCAGGCCCCACCAGGCAAATGGCCACGGGGAGGACATAGCCTTGAGCTCGTTAGGTGGGGCTAGGTGCATGTCCCCGTGACATTGGCATTTATCGCATTTCTTCACGTGCTTTTTAGCATCATGCTGCATGGTTGGCCAGTAGTACCCTGCTCGGAGGGCCTTTCGGGTAAGGGACCTTCCTCTGAGATGTTGGGCGTTGATTCCTTCGTGAATTTTGCGCAAGATGTGGGCGACCATTTCTTCCTCGACACACTTGAGTAGTGGGATGGAGAATCCTCGCCTGTAGATTTTGTCCTCGATCAGGACGTAGGAGCAAGCTCTTCGTCTAACTATGGTGGCCTCTTTGGGGTCGGATGGGAGTTCATCTTTAGCGAGATAGTTGTAAATGGGGGTCATCCAGCAATTATTGTCGCTGATCCCCTGTACGTCGAGGGTCGGGGAAGCCTTCTCGATACTGGGTCGAGGAAGTACCTCCTGTATGACGGACTTGTTTATGCCTTTCTTCTTCGTGCTTGCCAATTTGGACAAAATGTCCGCCTTGACATTGTGTTCGCGGGGAACCTGCTTCACCTCTACAGCTGCGAACTTTGTCATCTTCTCCTTGACCAGGGCTAAGTATTTAGAGAGATTGTCGTTTTTGCCTTGGTATTCTCCTCGAACTTGGAGGGCCACGAGTTGTGAATCTGTGCAGATGACGACTTCTTCCGCGCCGAGATCTTCGGCCAGGCGTAAGCCGGCGAGGAAGGCTTCGTACTCAGTCTGGTTATTAGAGGTGGGGAAGGATAGGGTGAGTGATACTTCAACAATGATTCCCTCGTCTCTTTCCAGTATGATACCCGCCCAGCTCCCCGCCGGACTGGAGGCCCTGTCCACGAAAATGGTCCATTTGCGCGCTCCGCAGGCGGGGGAGTCAGCGAACGTCATTTATGCGACGAAATCAGCCAGAGCCTGGACCTTGAGGGATTTTCTTCTCTCATACTGGATGTCAATTTCGAACAGCTCTAACGACCATTTGAGCATTCTACCGGCCATGTCTGGTCGTCCCAGCAACTGCTTTACGGGTTGGTCCGTTCGAACCATGATTGTGTGGGCTGAAAAGTAGTGTCTTAGTCTTCTAGTTACGTTGATGAGGGCCAACGCCACTTTCTCTATCTGTTGGTATCTTAGCTCTGGTCCCTGCAGTGCTTTGCTCGTGAAGTATATGGGCTTCTGCCCGTCGGGCGTTTCGCGGATAAGAACCGCGCTAACGGCCTCGGTTGCCACGACGAGGTACAGATATAGAGTTTCGTCGTTGTCCGGGCGTGAGATGACTGGTGGCTCCGAAAGTGCCCGTTTCAGGTGGAGGAGAGCTTGGTCGCATTCCTCGGTCCATTCGAACGCTGCCTCCTTGCAGAGGAGTTTGAAGAATGGCAGGGCGTGCTGGGCAGATTTGGCAACGAAACGGGATAATGACGCGAGCATCCGATTGAGGGATTGGATGAACTTCTTCGACTTGGGCATTGGAAACTCAGAGAACGCCCGACACTTATCTGGGTTGGCCTTTATTCCTCGTTCTGTTAAGTAAAAGTCGAGGAATTTGCCTGCCCGGACGCCAAACGTGCACTTCTCAGGGTTGAAACGTATCTTGTACTTCCTAGCCTGTTCGAAGGCCTTCCTTAGATGGGCAGTATGATCGGTTTCCTCATGGGATTTAACGATCATGCCGTCCATATAGACTTCGAGCATGTCGCCTATCTCTCCCCAAAAGACCTTGTTCATTATCCTTTGATAGGTTGCGTCGGCGTTTTTCAGACCGAAGGGCATTACGTTGTAGTAATAGTTGCCCGATTCGGTCATGAAGGCCGTGTATTTTTTATCGCTCATTGCCATTGGTATTTGATTATAGCCTGAAATGGCGTCCATGAATGATAAAAGTTTAAAACCGGCAGAGTTATCAACAAGTTTATCAATATTGGGGAGGGGGTAGGCATCCTTCGGGCATGTTTTATTAAGATCGGTATAGTCAATGCACATTCGCCATTTGTCATTAGATTTTTTCACAAGTACAACGTTGGACAGCCAAGTGATGTACTTGGCCTCCGAGATAAATTTGGCCTCGAGGAGGTCCTTTACAGCTTTTTCTGCAACCTCCGTTTTCTCCGGAGACTGCTTCCTCCTAAGTTGTGCTACTGCTTTGACGGTTGGGTCAATCGTGAGCTGATGATAAGCGACGGAAGGGTCCAATCCGGGCATCTCGGCGGCGCTCTAGGCGAACAGGTCGGCGTTCTCACCGAGGCAGGCTTTGAGATGCTTCCTTGCGATGTCGGGGAGATCTGCTCCAATCTTTACTCCCCGCTGGGGGTTGTCACCGAACAAGACGATCTCAAAGTCGCCATCTGGGATGGGACGTGTCGGATGGGAGTTGTTGTTGGGTGTGGCCGATGAGCTGCTCGAGGCTGCTTGATCCTCCTTCTGGTCCTCCTCGGGAAAGCGGCTGTCGAGGTCGATGGAGTCGACCCGAGGTAGTAGCTTGGCCTCCTCGGAGCTGCTTGACAAGGCTGACTTGTTTGATGCCTTTGGCTTGGACGCGATGGCGTTGAGTCCCTTCGTGGCTGCTTCGAAGCATCGTCGTGCTGCTTCGATGTCGCCGTGGAGGGTGTCGACCATACCCTTTAAAGTGTAGTACTTCATCTTGAGGTGGACGGTTGAAGGCACATCTACTAATTCGGCCAAGGTTGGTCTTCCAAAGATGCACTGGTACAGAGACAGGCAATCGATTACCAGAAACTGCACCTTAACGGATCTGGCCGTCTCTGCTGATCCAAAAGTGACGATTAGTTCGACGTATCCCTAGGGTTTGGTCACTGATCCGTTGAATCCTTGCAAATCAGAGCCCACGTAGGGGGTGAGGTGTGATTCGTCTAGCTGAAGTATTGAAAACAGTGGGGAGTACATAATGTCGACCGAGCTGCCTTGGTCGACGAGGATTCTACGAACGTCGAAGTTCGCCATTCGAGCTCTGACGAGTAAGGGTATGCTCGAGTTTGGAGATCCTCCGAGGAGCTCTTCCCGGTAGAAGGAGATGGGGATAAAGCCCTTCTGGGCTTGGTCGAGCGTGGTTATCTTGTTGGAGCTCGTGCTGATTAGGTGCTCGAATTTCCTTTTCACGGAGCCCACCGTGACTTTATTGAAGCCCCCGCCCAAGATGACCATGGCGGATGAGAATGTTTACCACGGGTTGTGGGCCGCGAAGTAGGAAGGAGCGCTGAGCTCATCTGGGACGTAGAAGTCCTCTGGTCGCGACACGGACATGGCGACCTGGATGTTGGCCTCTTCCGAGGAAGGCACCTCTTCCTATACCTTTTTGGACTCCTGGGCGTCTTGCCGGGGAACGTCTTTCTTTTTCATGAACTGTTTCAGGTGGCCATCCCTGATCAGTGTCTCGATAGCATCATTCAAATGGATGCAGTATTCGGTAGTGTGGCCGTGAGTCTTATGGAAACGACAGTACTTTGATTTGTCGGCGTTGGTTTTGGCCAGTATTTGTTTGGGGAAGTGGACCCTTGCTTGCTTGAATTCCGAATTTGCGCATTTGGACAGTATCTTCTCCCTAGAAACGGTCAGGGGGTGTAGTAGTGGAATCGTCTGGAGGGTCCCTTGCTGTCGCGGGAGTCCCGAGGACGGTCTTCGTGCTTCCTTTCTCCTTGACGGGATATCGAGGCTTCTTCGCCTCGGGAGGCCCGAGCGTTCTCCTAATGGCGGAAGGCTCGGACGGAGTTGGCTGCTTCCTTCTTCTCGTACTGAATGTGTGACTGTGACTTGAGGAGGAGGGCATCCAGGTTCCTCGGAGGTGCGAGGCCGACAGCTTTAGAAAATTCTGAGCCCGGGCAGAGTCCTTTCTCGAGCAAAAATTTTTCCATCTCGTCCGTTGTAGGGACCTGTACCGGTTCTTTGTTGAACCTCTCGATGTATGCACGGAGAGGTTCGTCCTTTCCTTGGATTATGGCCCCAAGGGAGGCTTCGGTCTTGGGGTGACGGCGCGACGCAGTGAAATGCTGGGAGAACATTCTGCCCAATTGCTTCCACGACGTAATAGATTCTTCGGGCAACTGGTTGTACCACGTCATTGCTCCCTTCCGGAGCGTGGTTGGAAATAGCCGACGCCATCACCCCGGACGCCACGGTAGTCCAATAGCGCATCAATGTTCTCGATGTGCTCGTCGGGGTCAGTTGTGCCGTCGTACGTGCCCAGTGCTGGGGGTTTTTCCAGGCCCTTGGGGAGGCGTGTTGCCAATATTTCTTGGGATAATGGGCAGTGAGGCTCATCATCGCTGCTGGAGCTGGTTAGCGACGGGGACCGTACGATTTTCTCGTGGCGGCGACTTCTTCGGGGGAAGGTGAACGGGCCCGGCCCTTTGACCTGACCGGAGGTGACTGCTTGTCTCTTCGGGTCCTCTTGTGGCCGGGAGAGTGCTGGTTCCGCGGAGAAACCTGGTTGCGTTTTTGGGCAGCGCGAGATTCTGGTTCTTGGCACAGCCTTCGGTCGACTTCTCGGCGAGGTTGCGAGCTCTTGGACCGTCGATGGTTCTTCCTCGGAGGAGGGGATCTTGGACGGGCGGATTCCTCCAATGCCCCGATCCTTTCGTTCTGCTGAAGGATCAGGAGGTTGGTCTTGTTGATCGCCTCCAGAAGGACCACCACGGTCGGATCAGCGTTGGGTGGAGCAGGAACGGGCTGGATGGCAAGCGAGGGCTAGTCGTCTTCACGATCAGCAGGAATAGGGGAAGGAGAGGCTGTGGCCCCGTCTCTCAGAAAACAGGGATCTCCGAGGAGAGAAGATGGACCGTCCACGTCAGTCTTGTTGACAGGGAGGACAACGGATTGGAGAACACCTTTGGCGTGATCTTGAGAGGCCATGATGATGATCTTGGAAATTTGCTTTGATCTTTGGTTTCCGGGGAAAGAAAGAAGGGGAGAACAAGTGTTCCCACAGACTGCGCCACTGATCATGAAGGCTTGATCAGATCCTGTTGAAGTGGGCCACCAAGTTCGTCTGAGATGCTGGGCGTATGGAGAGGGGGGTGTACCTGCAAGGCACTCCGACGCTCAAGTAAGAAAGGGTCAGAGAAAAAGGGCAAGTACAAAAAGTGAGTTTTTTAGGGTGATTATTAGATACCTGGCCCTCTCAAGTGAGAGGGTTTATATAGTGCCCCCAGCGCGTGGCCAACAGTCCTATTTTCGGGGCAAAATAACCGTTTTCCCGAAGAATAGACAAATGCTCAAACTAGCCGTTACGTCGGGCAGGGTGCCCGAAACTAGCCGTTATGCCGGGCATAAGCATAGTTTTGGGTACATGCCCTTAGCTGTTCGGGGAGTGAAGAAGCCGTGCGGAACGGACGACTGTTCCGGGGAGGAGCGATGCATTCCATGCCCGGTTGGAGGGGCAGAAAGGTAACTTTTGCCCCTTTGTGGATTGGACTTAGGCAATTGGGCCGTTCTGAGAGCAGAAGTGGATTGGGCCATGCCTGACCATTGGTCCAGTCCAGAACAAACCCAAAGTTGCAATAATGCACTTTTTAAATAAAAATTAGAACATGCAGAGTTGTTCATGTTAACTAGCATTTTGTGTGAGGTAGCTTTGAATCTGACTATCACTATATAAATACATATATTTCAGATTATAATATCTAGATGTAATACTTAGATAATTATATAGAGATTAAAATTCTATATAGTAGAAATCATGTTAGTGAATTTTTATTTTTTTTATATATTTTTTTTATTTAAAAAAAACGAAAAAAAATGAAAAAAAATATTTAAAAAATTAATAAAAAATAAAAAAAATAAAAAAAAAATATAAAAAAAATGAAAATTAGAAATAAAAGTATAATATTAAAATAAATCCACATGGAATTAAAAAAAAAAAAATAATAATAAAAAATGCCACGTGGACTGCCACGCAGACAATATGAAATAATCTTTGCTGCAATATAGCAATCAGGGGCCTAAGTGAGGGAATCTAACTAAGATGAGGGGGTTTTTAAAAAAAAACTTTACCATGGGCTAAAATGAGAACTCGCTAACATTACAGGGGTTGTGTATTTAACCCTTTATTAAAAAACCTCTTTTAATAAACCAAGCTAAGACTAGTAATGGTAAAACAATAAATATCATTAATGTTACATAATCTTTACCTAGTTCTTCATGCTTGATAATAGCGATGAGGAATAAAATAATGACAAGTAGAGTGATGAACAAAAGAAAACATTTAACAATTTGAAAGATATGGATAAATTTCTGAGAATGATATGAAATTTGTGAAAGAAGTTGAATTATATAGAGATAAATTTGTAAAACGACCGTTATGGTTACCGCCAGGGAAAAGAAAATGAAAAGAAAAAAGAGGAAGAAAAAAAATAAATATCATCAAATCAAATTTAAAGTGTGTTAAATATCAACTAGCTATTACAAGTGTTTAGAGATTATTATAAGATAACATATGGGGTTTTAGACTTCCACTAAATAAGAAAATTAGTAACTGCAGATGAGGTTTTAGACCTCCATTGAATATAAAAGTTAGTAACTGAATATAAAAGTTAGGACCGAAATATAAAAGTTAGTAAGTGCATATGTGGTTTTAAACCTCCATTAAATATAAAAGTTAGTAACTGAATATAAAAGTTAGTAACAAAATATAAAAGTTAGGAACTGAATATAAAAGTTAGGAAATGTATATGAGGTTTTAAACCTCCATTAAATATAAAAGTTAGCAGCTGAATATAAAAGTTAGGAACTGAATATAAAAGTTAGTAACTGTATATGAGGTTTTTAACCTTCACACAAAATATATAAAAGTCACACTTATTATAGAGCACTTGACAAATTGTTAGTTTTCTATAACAAGGAGTAAAGTAAAAAAACAACGATAAAAGTCATTCTAGTTATAAATCACTTGACTAATTGTCAGTTTTCTATAACCATGGTAAATAATAAAAATAATAGCAATAATGGGATTAAAGTGATAAGTTTAGAAGATATACCTAGTGTAGTAATAACTTTCGATAGAAACGAGCGTGTTGAGAAAAACCGATTTTAAATATTTGTCAATATTTATGAACTAATATAAGTTATTAAACTAGTTGTAACTATTAAATTTAGATGAAAAGATTGAAGAAGGGAGAATGCTTTTGTGCTTCTAAGTAAATTTTTGGTGTATTTTTACATTAATTAAAAATAATATTTATACTACTAAAAATACAACTATTATACTAATGTAATAATTTGACTTACTATTTTAACTTTAACAAATTATATATATCTAAAATAATTTGTCATTAGATGAATATTTCTAAATAATAATAATAATAATAATATAACAACTAGAAATTATTAGATACAATTGGATTATAAAAGTTGCGATGCAATGGACAAGTGAATCAGGTCATGACATGCCAAAAGTCCAAAATTAAAACTCTTTAGTGCCCACCATGCTTCACAGTTCACACATCATACCGCACTTCACTTTTCATAAAATTAATCAATTTGCAAATGAAAACAAAGAATAAGCTTACACAGCACGCATCACTTAAAAAAAAAAAACAAATAATCGCTTCCGATAAAAAACAAATAAACGGTCACGATTAACCAGACTTCCCTACATCTAATCCCAACCTAAAATTGAAAATTAACCGCGCATTTTTCAAATACATTTGCACAAAACAATTTATTTATATTTTATTTCTATTTCCATCGATTTATTCAATATATAATATTACTGACTGAAGCAGAAGATTAAACACCACCATCATCTTCATTTTCGTCTTCATCGAATCGCAGATTCAGTAATTCGAAAATGAAGGGAAAAACCCCTAAACCTACGAAAGTTAGGGGAAGAAAAAAGCTATCAAATGGCAGAAACACGTTGCAGCTTCATTTCAGCAAATTCTCTCTCAATCAATACAAGCCATTACCAACAACAGCTTGTCCTTCTACCGCCTTTTCTCGCCTCCGGAGCATGATCGAAGCCGAGGCCAACGATAGCTCTGCCATTTGCGTAAGGGATACTGACGAAGCTGCCGAAACGGATTCAAGAGACTGTATTCTCAGTCAAGATTTGTTTTGGTAACACAACACTTTATAGGTTTTTATTATCTTCGATTGCGTTGTTCTGATTCGAGATTTTTGATGCATGTGTTTAATTTTTGGTTGTTTCAGTTCTCCAGATTATTTAACGCCGGAGAATCAACGGATTTTTAACTGTTTGACATTCAATAAGGTTGGTGTATTAGTTAATTGATACGGATTCCGTTTAGTATTGATGAATTAAAATTGATTTCTATTTGTATTTTGTTCTGTAGGATAATAGTCCTTGCCCTAGATCGCCGGAGAAATTGACGACCGCGAGAAACAAGAGATGTAGGCTAGGTATGTTTTTTCTCTGATTTTGTTTGGGGAAATTGGAATTTGAATCCTGGATAGAACAATTTTTGGTTGTGTTTCTTACTTTCTAGCTAAATTTTGGATTGCGAGAGTCCCTTTTCCATGAGAACCAGAGGGTTAACCTAATAAATAGACTACTTAGTGATATTCTTATAAAGTTTATGGAAATGAGATTGTTTTTAGCTGCACAACTTGGTGATTCTCAATGTTTGTGATAAAAACTTTATGTATGGAGTGCGAATTTTTATGGATTGAATGGAAGAAGTATACTTTTGCAAATTCTGTAATTCTTTAGGTGGAGAGACTGTAGTGGAGATAGTGAACACATGTCTCACAACATATTCAGAAAAGGATGAACAAATATGTGTTAAATACCCCGAAAGCATGTGGTTATTCTATACTCCAATTACCTCCAAAATTTACATAATGGCATTTTTTAGAATACCTGATATCTGTAGTTTCTGTGTAATTCTCCAATTTTCGATTGCATGAATGCAATTTATATCGTTTGTAGACAATTGCCACAAAACAATATCGATATCCTTTTTATGTAAGATCTCTAGATTACACGTATCTAACGGCAGGGTGGGAGTTGTTATGGGTTGTCTGTACTCTACCGAGTTTTTGAATAAAGGTTTCAACATATCAGGTGAAAGTGTAAGAGTATTGTAGAGTGTAGTTATAGTCTGTGTTATTCTTTATCACTCTTCCTTCCGTCATTCTTATACTACATTGAATGCTACTACAGAGGTTCCCACTTCCCACCACACGGAAACAATTATTGCTATTTTTTTTCTTCATATTTCTCAATGCCTACATTTTATTTACTCATTTTTTCTAATCCATATGCATACTTGTCATTGTCATAGATGATGTCTACGCAAAGTCTCTTAGCCCTACCATTTTTAATGACCATCAACAAGATGTGGAACTTGATAAGGACTCTGTTGCAGAGGAAGTATCTCTTGCAGATGAAGTTTCCCTTGATAAATTAATGGTAGCTGGTAAACCAAATCCCCAGAATTATGTGTCACAATCTGCAGCTGCATTGCGTTGCAGGGCTATGCCTCCTCCTTGCTATAGGAACCCCTATTTAAAAGATGTTTCACAAAAGGAGACAGATCCCTTTGCAAACCAAAGATCCAAATGCGCAGGTATTATTCTAGTCAATCTTTTCATAATCCTTTCATTAAATAGTGGAAAAGTCATTTTAACTAGCATGATTTCTGTTGAAAATTTATTCAATCCTATTTCAATTTTTTAACTGTATATTGGTATAAGTGTAGGGTTCTTCCCTAAATTTACAGCTAATGAGGGTCTCTCACGCTATCACACTGATTTTGAAGAGCTTGAGGTACCATGATTTTCATTCTAATCATTGTTTTGAATTGGTATTTCCTTCCTTTCACTCAACTTAATGGTATAACTTTTACATCCTTATCAGCAAATTGGTAGAGGGAACTTTAGTTGTGTCTTTAAAGTATTAAAGCGAATAGATGGCTGCTTGTATGCTGTGAAACGCAGCACTAGACAGTTACACCTGGAAACAGAAAGGTATCATGTCATGTTCATACTATGGATGTTTCTTCTCTTCTAGAGTTTAGCCGCTAACAATAATTTTGTGTAACTGAAGGAAAAAAGCTTTGATGGAAGTTCAAGCTTTGGCAGCCTTGGGTATGTATTTTATGGCCCCCGCTTTTGTTTTTCTGTACAAAAATTTGTTTTTCTGAATTTCATTTATGTTCTTGTCTCTATAGGTTCTCATGAGAACATTGTGGGGTATTATTCTTCATGGTTTGAAAGTGAACAGTTGTACATTCAGATGGAGATATGTGATCATAGCCTATCCAAATTCAAAGGCTCTGAGTTATTATCAGAAGGACAACTCTTAGAAGTTTTATATCAGGTGAACTTCCTTGTGTGACTCTGATGCATATATTTTTACATAATTTGTTGAACTTGTTACTCTTTGTTCATACATTGTCTGTTTTGATTGATTGATGTGAAAATTTGAACAGGTTGCCAATGCACTGCGATTTATACACGAGAAGGGAATAGTTCATCTTGATGTCAAGCCTGATAATATTTATGTTAAAAATGGTGTTTATAAGCTTGGTGATTTTGGATGTGCAACTCTTATTGATAATAGCCTTCCAATTGAGGAAGGAGATTGTCGATATATGCCCCAGGAAATCCTTAATGAGAAATATGATCACCTTGACAAGGTTGATATTTTCTCGCTAGGAGCTTCTATTTATGAACTCGTTCGAAAATCACCTTTACCAGAATCACGATGTCATTTTTCAAATCTAAAAGAGGGCAAGTTGTCACTCCTTCCTAGCAATACACTGCAATTTCAAAACTTGCTCAAGGTACCGCACATTGTTTACTTCCCTGAAATTGCATGGAGGCATCTTTTCATTTTATGAATTATTATAATGTTGTCTCTTCTCTATGTTTTTCTCCACTCACTGTGTTTGCATGTTTAGCTAATGTGATGCTGCATAATGCATTATGCACGACTATGACATCCAATGTGCGGTTTGTAGCCTTGTAGGAGCTATTTAACAAACTAGACATATATTTATAAAAATGAACTATGATTCTGTTGTCTCTATGTTGCTTTGATCATTGTTAATATTTGTAACCAACTTACTACTGTAGTTTTACATGTGTTATGATTTAGTGAAAGATAATCATGTTGTACTACATCTCAAAAACAGTTTTTTATACAAAATGCTGAGAATTTATTGACTGAGTCAACCAACTATCACATTTAAAGTTTGTAATTTGCACAAAGGATTTTTTTTGCAGTAACATGGATTAGTAAGATATGATACTTCTATAATGCACATTTTCACATATTTTTGAACATTCACCTTTATAACACATTTTCTTGTACTGCGTAACATAAATTTCAAAGACTTCAAAGTTTGTGTGATGTTTTGTGCTCCGTTCTGTTCGGCAAATATGCTTGATTATATGATGTATCTGATGTTTTGATTTGATATTTATTCAGGCCATGATTGATCGTGATCCAGTAAAGAGGCCGTCTGCCAGAGAATTAGTAGAGAACCCAATTTTTGACAGGGTCTTAAGAACAGGGAAAAATTGATTAACCACTCGTTTTTCACTTTTCCTGCTGGACCATCGTCTATATAGATTATTGTTAACTTTGTCATGGCCAATATTGTGAATGTCTTTTTGTTATATTATACATGCACCTGATATTTCTTGTGTTTGGTGCAACTTTTGTAAATGCAATGGTCCAGTTAGGTATCTGTTGTACATTGTAATGGACTTTAAGCCTACAAATGCTAGAACTTTGAATCGCAGAAACGTTTGCTGTTGTTTTTTCTCCTGGAAATTTGTTGGTTAGAGGATTATCCCGTAATTTGTTTGCACTCGGCAGAAAAATGTTTTTGGGAAGCCTGAATTGAAACATGAAAAATGTTCCCTATAAGAAAGTTGTTTAGGGCAACCACTTTTATAAGTGCGTGAGTTTTGAGTTGTTACAGTTTTAGATTTGCTATTTTGACACTGCATTCTCATAAACCGTATACTACACCATATATAAGATAAATTATTAAAAAGATGAAACTAGTAGATTTTATCTATACGTGTAAATGTCAAAAAAAGATGAAACCAATCTAAGATAAATTATCTATACCACTTTTATAAGATAAATTATTATCACGTATAATATAGCAGCATATTTAATGTTTCTTACAGAGGATAAGAACTTTAGAAGCACACTACTTAAGATATGGGTGAACCAATTGATATTGTTTGATTTTTTTTAGAGATATTCGTATGATTTTTTTAGAGATATTATTTGTAGGAGTATTAATTTTTGTTAAGCTTAACTTAGATAATGTAGGTTAGTATATTGTTTAAGTGATATTATTGTTTGTGTATATAAATAAGTGTAGTTGTTAATAATAAAGAAAGGTGTGGCGTAATCATTCACTATAACCGTTTTGTAAGAGTAGTGGAAGATTGTTATTCTCATTCCTCTGTTTTCTTTCATTTTTCATCTTTTTTGTTTTGTGCAGTAACAATTAGTATCTAGAGCTTAGATTTTAATTCACGGGGAAACACTGGAAAACACGAATGAACATTGAGACATTGTCTTATTGATTTCGTTTCTTGAATTGTGTTGAATTTTTTATTGGAATTGTAATATAATCATATTTCTTGATTCTGCGTGTTGTACCCTAAATTTTGCTTATTCATCAATGCTTTTTAGTGTCACTTTATTTCAATTAAATGAAATGACACAATTAGTATACGAGCATGGGTAAGGAGTTACAAGGGGAAGGTCTTGAGTTCGGATCTTACTTTTTCCACTTTTAGATTTTTCTCTTCTTTTTATGTTTTTACCCTCTTTTACATTATTTTATAATTTAAAATTACACATTTTTTATTTTTGAATGAGGATCAACTTACTTCAAGAGTAAATATTTTTAGCTTACTCCAAATCATAGCCTTTATACCCACTCTTGGAATAAGTTAGTCTCCACTCTTTATTTTTTATTTATTATTTTTTGTATTTTTTATTAATTAATTTTTAATACTTATTTTAATATTGATTTTTCATATATTTTAGTCCAAAAATCAAGAAAAATCAACATAAAATAAAAAAAAAATCAAAGTCTTTTGACTATTATCTTGACTACACTTATTTTTCAATATTTTCATTATTGTTATTTAATTTATTAGAATAAATTTTTATTTAATTATTGTTACGTTTCACAAAGGCATGAATCCAACCAGATTCATTGGTTTGATCATGAAGAAATATATGAAATTCGATCAAATGAAATCATTGCAAAAATAGACAAATCTCATTCACTTTTTTGACCTAATTTTTATCAATAAATAGCACAAATTAGATCAAATGAAATCATTTCAAAAATAGACAAATTTCATTCAATTTTTTGACATAATTTATATCTATAAATAACAAAGTTTTTTTACACTTTGGACATCCACAATTTACCAAACTCAATCTAAAAAAATTGTTGCTCTTCACACGGAAGAACAACAACTAAACCCTAAAACTCCTACCAACTTCTATTCTATCAAGGAAAAAAGAAAAAAGATCTTCAATCCCGTAGGTTGGTTCCTTTTTTTCATATTTGTTTATCCTTCCGATGTTGCTTTGAAATTTATTTAACATTTTTGTATGAATTAAGTGTGTATATTTGTATATAATTAACATTAGTTTTTTATAATTATATTTATATATAATTAACTAATTAGTTTTTATAATTATTTTAGTTAATATTTTTATTAAACAATAAAAAAACCTCCTTCTTTCTTCCATTTTATTTTTTCAGGAAAAACAAAAACACCCATCATAACTCTCATTATAATTTCTATGCCAATTGATTTTCTTTTTTAGATTAATTGTAATTATTAATTTAAAATATAAAAACTAAAATAAAAACATACTTTCGTTTAATTAAGTTATTTAGGTTAGTTTTAATCTATTTTTGTACTACTTAATTTTAATCATTATTAAAAAAAACATTTAAAAATAAAAGGGAAATAAACATTAAAAATACATAAAATACAAAATATGTTATTTAATTAGAAGTAATTAAGAATATATCCCTTTATTAGATTATTATAAAAACTATTTGTACATAATTATTAAAGTTCTCTATTTAAAAACTTATAAATAAACCATAAATTATACAAAGTATACCCTTGTATTTTGACCATTTCTTAATACACCACTCATGTTTCTTAGACACCACGTAAAATTCCGTTTTTGCCCCCAGTTTTCGAATGTGCACATCCGGACGCACCATTTTTTTTAAAAACGTTGCTTTGTTCCGGATGTGCAAATTCGGAATAACAAATTACGCGTCTTTCGAATGTGTAAATCAGTACATATTGAGAGTAAACTTGTCCGAATGTGCACATCCGGAAAAATGGTTGAAACTCAACATATTAAGAAGTAATATTTATTTTAAGAAATAATAATAACATGTATTTTAACAGAAGGTTAGAGCCACAAATATGGCAGACATCCTTTGATGATAACTTCAAAATATTTATCAAAACGCATGGTGGCCACTTGTTCTGTATCCAAAAGCTGTCTAGTAATTCTAACCCATATTTAAACAAAATAACGGTCATCCACCTATGATGGCAAACATGAACTGTAACCATAAGTTATATATCCAAAAAAGGCATTGTGAATATCTGAACTCCCAAATCTATCCTCGAAGATTGTAGGACAAATCAAGATCAACAGTAAAATATTACTTCTTTGACGTTATCCAAGATAAATGGCAGCAGAGTCGACACAAAGTTGGTGGTACTCCTATTACCACTTGTAGAACCAGAATCAGAATTTTCGACTTCACTTATGTAGTATCGAGCGTGGTGCCTAAATGATACATGTTGATGTATATTTATGTATATGTATATATTATAACTTGTTTTAATTTTATATATGATTTATTTTGCATTGTTAATTTCTGCTTATCAGAGATGGAGTAAGTGAGGGTCAGTTCAGTCAGATTTTGCTTTATTAGATGGATGCAATTCGGAAGGTATGTCATAGCTAACTTTAACCTTTTAGTTGTTATCATAGTGGCTAAAATCGGGGAACACTTGCTAGCTTTCCGCCCTCGATACTACATAAGTGACACTACTACGAAAAACCCATTTAACAACTGTTGGAAATGACATATAATGACGCGGGCGAGGGCGTTGTTATGTAGATTGTCGTTGTATATATGATACTTACAACCACGGACTAGTAGGCGTTGTAATAAACTGGAAAACGCGCTAACTATCACAACGGATTTTACAATACACCGTTGTAATAAATATAATTGTCCTCGGTTCGATTCCCTGCAGCGCAGTTTTGATATTTAATTTTTCTTGGATAGCGCGCCAGATATTATAACGGTTATGAAATATAACCGTCGTTAAAGTTTCTGCAAAATTAACAAATATGATCCTGCTTTTATACTTAATCCCATTTTTTTACCTGTATTATTGTTCTCCATATCACAACACATCAGAAAAATACAATTCACATTTTATGATAAAGTTTTCATAATAATATTAATCGTATCATATTCATAATATCACATATACCACATTACAATTTATCAGAACAAACAACCTACATAAATAAAATATCACATATACCATATTACAGTTTACACACGTTACATAACTTCACATAATTGTAACTTGGTGTATTGGTATCTTGTCTCTTGGCCTGGTGTCTTGTCTCTTGACCTAGTGTCTGGACTCAAAATACCTATGATTTCAAATAATTATACTTGTTAGTAAAAATACTTCTAAACTATAACATACAATTAATATATTATGAATAAATAATAAATTACGTACTTGTTAATTTTCCCATATGCCTTCTTCATGATCGAGTCGTATAGCATGCACGACATCTCCATCAACTTCATCATATGAGGTAGGAACTTGTGTTGTGTAAGAAGGTGTGGACGGAATATCAAGACTTTCATCACTAAGAGGAATGTATTTTCCTTGGAGAACGATTGACCATTTCCCCGATATGTCTGATGGATCGGTAACATAGAAAACTTGTTTTGCTTGAGAAGCCATGATGAATGGTTCTGTATTAAAAGATGCTTTGCCAAGGTCGACCCGGGTGAATCCTAAGTCATCAATGTCTACACCATTACTATTAGTGGGAACCCACTTGCATTTAAATAAAGCCACTTTGAAAATAACATAATCAATCTCCCAAATCTCATCAATGACACCATAAAATGCGGTAGTTGCCAATACCGGATTCTTATCTTTCGAACTAGAGAAATACATCGATTCGACTTCAACCATAACCCCACTATTTTGCATTATACTACGATCATCTTTTGATTTTTTATAAAAGGTATAATGACCAATGTCGTATCCACTCCAAGTAATGACACAAAAATTTGGCTCGTACGACAACCATTTAAGTATCTCAGATGCACTATGATCATTAGATACACTTTTATTAAACAAATCCATGAATCTATTGTTATGCTCTATCAACAACAACTTGACTTCATTCAGGGATATTTTTTCTTCAAAAGTCTTTTGTGAGTATCTATGAAAGGTTGAACCTCATCTATATTATTCAATATATAGAAATGTGATTGAATAACTACATCCCGAGCCATTGACCTAACATTTAGACCTTGAATACCTCTTCCGTCTGTGTCAGCATGACGGGACTTTGGAATTCCTATAGAATCTGCATCCGACAAATAGTTTGTACAAAACTCAACAGCTTCTTCTGTGATGTACCTTTCAACAATCGAAGCTTCCGGTCGGTGATGATTCTTCGTATATCCTTTAAAGATATTCATATATCGCTCTATTGGATACATCCACCTTAAATAAACTGGACCACAAATTATGATTTCTCTTACGAGATGAACAAGTAAGTGAACCATAATGTCAAAAAATGATGGCGGAAAATACATCTCCAATTGACACAAGATTATGGCAGCCTCATCTTCTAATTCATCCAATATTTTGAAATCAAGAACTTTATTACATATGGCATTGAAGAATAAACACAGTCTCGTTATAGTTACTTTAACATTTTTTGGAAGGATCCCAAGGATAGCCACTAGTAGAAGTTGTTGCATCAATACATGACAATCATGAGATTTTAAACCAATTAACTTGAGATCTTTCATTGATACAAGTTTCTTGATGTTTGATGAGTAACCTTGCGGAACTTTAATACCTTGCAAACACTCGCAGAACATCTTCTTTTCCTTTTTAGATAGAGTGTGACATGCTGGAGGCAGATAAGTTCTTTTTCCTTTCTCTATTGGAGCCAACTGTTTTCGTATACCCATCTTCTCCATATCAAGACGGGAAGTCTTACTATCTTTAATCTTGCCCGTAATGTTTAGAAGTGTGCCAATCAAACTATCACTCACATTTTTCTCCACGTGCATCACATCAAGACAATGTCTAACATCAAAACTTGACCAATATGGAAGATCAAAGAAGATGGACTTCTTTTTCCATATATTTTTCGCAACTGCCCCTTTTTCTTTTCCTCTCTTCCCACCTTTTCCTTTTTCTCTCTTCCCAAAGACAACATTAATATGTTCCTGCCGTTGATAAACTTCATCCTCGGTTAAAGGTTTAGGAGCCTCACCAAACTCTTGCTCTCCATTAAAAGCCTTTGCAATCTACGATAAGGATGACCCGGTTTTAGAAATTTTCGATGCCCAAGGTAAACTGTCTTTTTTCCAAACTCAAGTTGGTGATAACAAGTATCATCTTCACATATAGGACACGCTTTATGTCCTTTGACACTGTATCCAGCCAAGTTACCGTAAGTCGGAAAGTCGTTAATTGTGCAAAATAACATTGCACACATATTAAACTTTTCCCCAGAGTATGCATCATCAACTTCAACGCCTTCATCCAACAAGAGTCGTAAATCATCAATTAATGGACTTAGATAAACATCTATGTTGTTACCAAGTTGTCGTGGTCCAGAAATCATCATACTTAACAGTATATACTTGCGCTTCATGCACAACCAAGGAGATAGGTTGTAAATAGTGAGAAGAACAGGCCACGAAGTATGATTAGTGCTCAGATTACCAAAGGGGTTCATTCCATCGGTGGCAAGCCCAAGCCTAAGGTTTCTTGGCTCGACTCCAAAATCCAGAAACAACGAATCAATTTTCTTCCATTGTAATGAATCAGCTACATGGCGAATGTTTCCATCATGAATCCTTTCATCTGCATGCCATCTAAGGTTCTTTGCGTCATTCGAATTAGCAAAAAGTCTCTTTAATCGTGAAACTATTGGCAAGTACCATAACACTTTAGCAGGAGGATGCTTCCTACTAACATTGTCATAGTGATCATTGTCATCACCATTGTTAGATTTCAGCTTGTCTTCCTACTAACACTTTAGCAAGTCTTCATACTCTTTCCGGTATAATATGCAATCATTAGGGCAAACATGTATCTTGATATACTCCAGACCCAGTGGACAGAATATCTTCTTGGCCTCATAGCAACGATCCGACAACTTGTTATCTTCTGGTAACATTTGCTGTAGCAATTCAAGTAATTCGGTAAAACTTTTATCCGACCATCCATTTTTTGCCTTCAGATTAAACAACTTTAACACCGCCGACAATCGTGTGAACTCTGTGCATCCCTTATATAAAGGGGGTGTCTTTATCACTACATAAATTATCATAAATATGAGCATTCATAAAAGAAGATTCCCCAATATCACGGAACATATCATCTAGTTGATCTTCTATATATTCATCTTCCTCCACTCTCTGACTTTGTGCGCCCGACTTTCCTTATTATCCACCTCACCATGCCACGTCCATATTATATAATTTTGACATATACCATCACAACAAAGGTGATTGTGTATTTCTTTCTTTGTACCCATTTTGATATTCGTGCAAACAACACAAGGACAATAAAAGATATCATTATTGTCAGGAAGATATTTATCAACGTATTCAAGGAATTCACGAACTCCGTTCTCATAAACCGGACCTAATCTATTGGCTTTCATCCAACTACAATCCATTACAACTTCTAAAATTTATACATGTATAATAATGTGAATGACACACCAAAATCTAATCCAAAAAATCATACTAAACGTAAATCATACTAATCTATATGCATATACAATATGAACAAAGAAAAAATCAATGAAGATGTACTCTCATACTAAACGTAACGCATATGAAACATCTCATTCTGACTTGAGCATATACAATATGAACAAAGAAAAAAGGAATGAAGATATTGAAGAATACCGTACTTCAAAGCTGTAATCAAATGAACGTAAGGAGTGAAGATGTTGAAGAGTACCGTATGTCAAATCTGAAGAATCAAATGAACGAAGATGGTCAATATTTGAGCATAAACCAAGAAAAAAGGAATGAAGATGTTGAAGAAAACCTTACTTCGAAGCTGAAGAAGCAAATGAATGAAGACAGTCAATATTTGAGCATAAACCAAGAAAAAAGGAATGAAGATGTTGAAGAATACCTTACTTCGAAGCTGAAGAAGCAAATGAATGAAGACGAAGAGGGTAAAGGTTAGGGCGTCTCTGGCTCACTTGTTCGATTAGGGCGTCTTATGAAAGAAATACAAAATAAGTTTTGTTTTAATTTATCAGTAAAGCTTTTAATCTCGGTTGGAGAAACATACCGTAGTGGAATCTTAAGTGACACACGCTAAACGTATCCTAAAAAATGGAAAAAATGTGTTGCTGGGAATCGAAGCTTGTTACATTTCATTTATTACTACAGTTGTTCATCTTAACCGTTGTAAAATAATTTACAATTTATTTTTTAAATAATGGACTTAAGTGACACACGCTAAATGTACTCTAAAAAATGGAAAAAATGTAGTTGCAGGGTATCGAAGCTTGCTACATTTTATTTATTACTACGGTGGTTTAAGTCAACCGTCATTAAATGACTGTTTATACCCCAGCTTTTGCCTGGGCGCGAAATTTTTAACCTATTACAACGGCGTAAAAGGATGCGTTGTAAGCCTGACGTTGTTGTTTTAGCGTTTTGTAGTAGTGTGAAGTCGAAAATTCTGATTCTGGTTCTGCAAGTGGTAATAAGAGTACCACCAACTTTGTGTCGACTCTGCTGCCATTTATCTTGGATAACGTCAAAGAAGTAATATTTTACTGTTGATCTTCATTTGTCCTACAATCTTCGAACCTGTAAAATATAATCCTTCTAGAATTTCATTATAGTAGTAATAATGAAATAATCCTCTTATTTAATATTCATTAATGCGACGATATATTAACATCTACCACCAACCAACAAAACTAATTTTAAAATTTTAATTTATTTTAAAATAAAATAAAATAAAATAGTTATAATAATGAGTTTTTTATGCATACAAACACTGAATTTCATTATATTTATATTTTTTAATAGTCCAAAATGGTAAATAATAATGAGTTTTTTATGCATACAAACACTTTTCTTGTATCGTGTAAGTTACTAACTACTCCCATTCTTAACCTTTCTTCTCTAAAAAGCTCAGTCTTTTCGGTGCTCTGTGCTCTTACATGTAAATAATAATAAGTTTTTTTATGCATACAAACTTTTTTTTATTCATCAACGTTTCACTCTGTAATGCATGTTTACTTCATTGACTGAAGATTAATGGCTACACCGAAATAACACATTGAAGAGATACGAAGAACAAAGTTTTCTATTGGCGGGAAACCTAATCCCTTGACTCAAGATCTTCATCATGCTGTCAAGACCTTCTCCATCCCCTCATTCGAATGTATATTAAGTTGCGACGATGTATTAACATATGCGACCAACCAACAAAACCGATTTTTTATAAAAACATAAAGTTCTGCTATTTTTCCGGATCAGCAGATCAGGAATTTTTCCAGATGTGCACATCCAGAACAAATCAGCGTTCTTTTAAAAAAAAAACGGTGCGTCCGGATGTGCATATCCGAAATCAGGGGGACAAAAAAGAAATTTCGCGTGGTGCCTAAGAAACTTGGGTGGTGTATTAAGAAATCACTTTTATTTTAATGATTCTCTACATAGAAAAATATCAAACTTCTTTCCTAATCAAATTAATCAAATATTTTTTACAAATAAATTGGATGGGATAAATGTACATTCAAACTATTCTCAAGCGGTGAGATGATTGGAGTACGCCATATCGGTCGATCATTCACAACACTTTAGTAAAAAGTTTTTTAAAACACAAAAATCATATAAAAACTAATACCTTGTTTCAAGCTAAAATAATATATTTAGTTTTCAATACTCTATCCCCACCTAAACAATATAGTAATGCTTTTTACATGATACTCCTTCTGTCTCAAAATAAGAGTCTTTCTAGCACAAAAAATTTGTCCCAAAATAAGAGTCTTTTTATGTTTTCAAGACAATAATAATTAATTCTTACCAACTTTACCCCTAATAAATATGATCTACACAACTTTCAAGATATTATATTGATCGTGAAGGCTGGATCAGATCCTGTTGAAGTGGGCCACAAAGAACGTCTGAGATGCTGGTCGTATGGAGAGGAGGAGGGGGTGTACCTGCAAGGCACTCCGACGCTCAAGTAAGAAAGGGTCAGAGAAAAGGAGAAAGTACAAAGTGTTAGTTCGAAGGGTGAATATTTGATACCTGACCCTCTCAAGTGAGGGGGTTTATATATTGCCCCCAAGCGCGTGGCCAACGGTCCTATTTTCGGGGCGAAATAACCGTTTTCCCGAAGAATAGGTAACTGCCCAAAACTAGTCGTTATGTCAGGCAGGGTGCCCAAAACTAGCCGTTATGTCGGGCATAGGCATAGTTTCGGGCACCTGCCCATAGCTGCTCGAGGAGTGTATGAGCCGTGCGGAATGGGCAGCAGTTCCGGGGAGGACTGTGCAGTCCATGCCCGGCTGGAGGGGCAGAAAGGTAACTTTCTCCCTTTGGTGGATTGGACCTAGGCATTTGGGCCGTTACTGCAGCAGAAGTGGATTGGGTCGTGCCTGGCCATTGGCCCAGTCCAGAACAGGAGCCCCCCAAGTCGTTGCTCCCGAGCATGAGAGTGATGACTTAAGGACAGCTCGCGGCCCCGGGGAGCTAACATAAGGTTGTTGCTTGGTGTCGTAGGAGGTTTGTCTCGTGGTTCCCGTTGCCTTTGGTGTTCGTGATGTTCCTGACCGTGATAGATCTATCCGTCGTATGGGGAGACTAACGGTTAGAAGGAATTGGAAACATTAGGGCGCCACGTGTGCATACAGTTCTGTGCAGCAGTTGCTAGGCAATGATGGCTAGTTAATAACCATCATGACCTACGAGGGTGTGCCATCGCACGTGCTGTAACACCCCCAATCTATACCCCCAATTAAATAAAGCAGTAAAAGAAAATTCAAAATTTCATCAGAGTATATTTAGAAATTCACAGCATAGACCGAGGGGTCACATCAATTTGAAACAAACACAATAAACCTACCCATAAAGATATGCAACACTCGCAGGTAGTAAATAAACAGAGGAACTTAGTTCCTACTACCCACAAATTCAAATACAGAATAAAGCAGAAAATATGTACTGAAATCTCATATATATATATATATATATCATAAAAAGTTTATCATATATCAAGTCATACATGCACAAGCCAAAAGATATATATACATATACACATCAAACTACAAAACGATCCCCCTGACTACCCGGTGCCACATATCAGAGCCGACCGACAAAAGAATGAAGTCCTAAGCTTCACAAAAAGACCTCCAGCATCTAATCTGCAATGCCTCGTAGAGCATTATAAAACAGCAGAAGGGTGAGAAAAACAATCATAATATAATTGCATACAATTATATATATCACAAAAAATACACATATATACTGTTCTCACCACAACTCATACCAGTATTCCAACACAAAACAACATGATGTATAATTCATATTTCCATCACCAAGGTATACCAACCATGCACAATACAAGTATCACCAACACATATCCATATATCAATTTATCAATTTTATCCATAATTCCACACATAAACAAACCATTAATGATTTATACAAATACAAGAGACCGACACCACGACTCTATGCATATGCACACGCGGGTACCGACTACCATCAATTCTCAACACCAGTTCACTCAGGAACTATTGGAACCATCGCTCGTTACTTAGTGTAACTCCCCGTCGGGCATACGATGTTCCCCGTCGCTTTTGGTCCTCTTTGTATAAGGCTCACGACGTTTATGGATCGCTTTTGGTCCTCTTTGTATAAGGCTCACGATCCGATCGCTCACACCCCACATGGGCACACGATCGTCTATAACCATCGCTTTCGGTCCTCTTATTTTTAAGGCGCATGATCCAATCAGATCGCTTTCAGTCCTCTTATTTTTAAGGCGCACGATGTTATAGCGGATTCCCTCTGGAACCAATCCGTCACTCAGGACGTCACAAGAATGCATATGATGATGCTCAGCATACAATTACTCATGACATTCAAATGCACACATATATGCAACCATCTCACTTAACATTAATCATGCTTTTCAATTCAAGCCCAAAATAATGCATTTATACCATACAACAACATGCAAGTCATACCATATCCATATCAACAACACATTGTATGATACACCCCAATTACACACAATTATAACGACAAAAGTCGACAAAACGACCCTATTCCAAATTCCTGACATAATTAAATCGGCTAAAAATCTCAAAATTATTATAATAAGAAAGTACAGTTCAATAGCTACTCAACGATACCAAGAATGTTAAAAACGGATAAACGGAACACAAGTTACGGACTAAACAAGAAAAGACATCGCGAAAAAACCCCATTATGCAATTCTCCTGGCCATACGCGTATTGCCCTGATTCCTCGCCCATTCCATACGCGTATTGCCCAAGGTCATACGCGTATGGGCAGAGACCATTTTTCCCCAAAATTCCCATTAAAATTCCAATACGTGTAGTGCCTTACACCATACGCGTATTGCCCTAAAGTCTTACGCGTACCATACGCAAATGGGCAGATGGCCGAGAAAATGAAGCTCCATACGCGTATTGCCCACATTCCTTCAATGCCATACGCGTATTGCCTTGACCAATATGCGTATTGCCTTGAGTGATACGCGTATGGGCAGTGGAAAATCCAGAAAATTCTGCAGAACTTTGTTCTGCGTTTTCCACCCCAAAATCATCCAATTTTCACCTATACACCAGAAAAATTACCAATACAATGCCTAACAACATGTATCTAACCTGTATCAACAATAATGGCCCTGAAAACATAGTTTCCGACACAATTTAATCGATTTCTAATCAATTTCTACATAATATGGTTTTTACTATATATATCCATTTCAATCCAATAACAACCAAAAACATACATACATAATCATACACAAGCATATAATAATCGAGTTTCGCACCCTTACCCGATTTAATCGTGTTTAGAAAAGTCGGGAGATTGATTTCTTGGTTTCCAAGTTTTCTCTCTTTTTCTTCTCTTCTTCTCTTTTCTTTCCCTTTTCCTTCTTCTCTTTTTCTTTCTCTCTATTTTTCTCTCTTTCTATTTCTATTTTCTAACTTAAAGAAAAATAAGATGAAATGACCAAAATACCCCCACACTCAAATATCTCGCAAACGTTCCCAAACCCCGATAAAATATCATAACATTGAAAAATAACATATTTCCAAATAAAAGTCGAAAATAAAATAAAATAATAATAAAATAATCAAAACGACTCGATTAAATAAAAATACTAAAACTGGGGCGTTACAACTCTCCCCCACTTAGAAATTTTCGTCCTCGAAAATATACCTGAGACGAACAACTCTGGATACGACTCCCGCATCCGACTCTCCAACTCCCAAGTCAAATTGCCCCCAGCAGCGCCTCCCCACGCTACTTTCACAAGTGCAATATCCTTGCCTCTCAACCGTTTCACCTCGCGATCCAAAATCCTAACTGGTAATGCCTCAACCGTAAGGTTCTCCCTTACCTCAACCTCATCCATCGGAATCACATGCGACGGGTCCAAATCATACTTCCGAAGCTGTGAAACATGGAACACATCGTGTAAATTCGATAGATTCGGCGGCAACGCCACCCTATAAGCCACAACACCCACTCTCGCGGATATCTGGTAAGGACCAATAAACCGAGAAGTAAGTTTCTTCGATTTCAATGCACGACCCACACCCGTTACCGGCGTAACCCTTAAAAATACATGATCGCCCTCTTGAAACTCAAGATCTTTCCTCCTCCGATCATAATAACTCTTTTGTCTACTCTGAGAAGCCTTCATTTTCTCACGAATAAACTTCACTTTCTCCGTAGTCTGTTGCACCAACTCTGGTCCAACCACCGAACTCTCACCAGATTCGTGCCAACACAACGGTTCGACATCTTCGTCCATACAGTGCTTCAAACGGTGCCACTCCAATACTCAAATGGAAACTGTTATTATACGTGAATTCAATCAATGCAAGATAACTATCCCACGCACCACCTTGTTCAAGAACACAAGCTCTCAACAAATCTTCCAACGACTGAATCGTTCTCTCGGTCTGTCCATCCGTCTGTGGATGATAAGCCGAACTCAATCTCAATTTAGAACCCAAAGCCTTCTGTAAACTTTCCCAAAATCTCAAAGTAAACCTCAGATCTCGATCCGAAACAATTTCAACAGAACCCCATGCAATTTCACAATCACACTAATGTAAATCTCAGCTAACCTCTCCAAAGAAAAAATGATGTCAATCAGAATGAAATGAGCCGATTTAGTCAGCCTATCAATAACCACCCAAATAGCATTGTGCCCTCGCTGTGTATTCGACAATCCTGTTACAAAATCCATGGAGATGCTATCCCACTTCCACTCAGGAATATCCAACTGTTGCAACAAACCACTAGGCCTCAGATGTTCTACCTTCGATTTTTGACAAGTCAAACATGCATAAACAAACTGAGCCACATCTCTTTTCAATCCAGACCACCAAAAGATCTTCTTCAAATCTTGGTACATCTTATTCGCTCCCGGATGTATACTCAAATTACTCCGGTGTCCTTCCTCCAAAATCATCCTTTTCAACTCCGCATCATCCGGAATACAAATTCTACCTCAGAATCTCAAAACACCATTAATATCCACTTTAAAATCACTATTCGCATCTTTTTCTCAAACCAACATAAAATCCACAAATTTCACATCCAGCTTCTGTTTCTCACTAACAGTCTTCAGAAAATCATTAGTAACCATTAGCATTCCAAGCCTCACGCTATCCGACGTCACTTCACATACCAAACTCAAATCTCTAAACGATTCCAAAAGTTCCCACTCTTTAACCATTAAAGCGTACATATGCAACGATTTTCGGCTTAACGCATCGGCTACCACATTAGCTTTACCAGGATGGTAATTCAAGCCAAAGTCATAGTCCTTCAAAAATTCCAACCATCTACGTTGCCTCATATTTAACTCTTTCTGATCAAACAAATATTTCAAACTTTTATGATCACTAAAGACTTCAAATCTTGCACCGTAGAGATAATGCCTCCAAATCTTCAACACAAAAACCACAGCCACTAATTCAAGATCATGAGTAGGATAATTTTTCTCATGCACTCTTAATTGCCTTGAAGCATAAGCCACCACCTTACCTTCTTGCATCAGAACACCACCTAGACCAATCAAAGACGCATCATAATACACCACAAATGGTTCATTAGGATTCGGTAAAATCAAGATCGGAGCTGTTGTTAATCTTCTCTTCAGCTCATTAAAACTTTCCTCACACTGAATATCCCAAATGAACGCTTTCCCTTTACGAGTCAACTGGGTCAAAGGAAGTGCTAGCTTAGAAAAACCTTCAATAAACCTTCGATAATATCCGGCCAAACCCAAAAAGCTTCGAATTTCAGTAACAAATCTCGGAGCCTCCCATTGTAGAACTGCTTCTACTTTAGATTGATCCACAGAAATACCATTACCTGAAATCACGTGCCCAAGAAAACTCACTTTCGACAACCAGAATTCACACTTGGACAACTTGGCAAAAAGCTTTCTTTCTTTCAAAACCTGCAAAACAATACGCAAATGCTCCGCGTGCTCCTCCCGAGACTTAGAATAAATCAAAATGTCATCAATAAACACCACAACAAATTGATCCAAATGCTCGTGGAAAATACGATTCATGTACTCCATGAACACACCTGGCGCATTAGAAACCCCGAACGGCATCACAGAATATTCATAATGACCGTAACGTGTCCTAAAAGCCATCTTCTGAATATCTTCCTCTTTCACCCTAATCTGATGATATCCGGATCTCAAATCAATCTTACTGAACACACACGCACCAACTAACTGATCCATCAGATCATCAATCCTTAGAAGAGGATACTTATTCTTAATCGTCACCTTATTCAACTGGCGATAATCAATACACAACCGCATACTCCCATCTTTCTTTTTCACTAATAAAACTGGAGCACCCCAAGGAGAAACGCTTGGTCTCACAAACCTCTTCTCCAACAATTCATTCAACTGCTTCTTTAATTGAACCAACTCAGATGCCGACATACGATAAGGTGCCATAGAAACAGGTCTAGTACCAGGAACTAGATCTATAGAAAACTCCACCTCTCTCTCTGGCGGCAAGTCTGAAATATCCTCAGGAAACACTTCCGGATATTCACACACAATAGGAAACACATCAAGTGAAACTTGACTATCCACAGTCAACGATGCAAACAACCCAAACAACTGAGCTTCATCCGCCAAAAGTCTCTTCAACTCTTTAGTAGATAAGAAACTCGAGTCTTCGTCTTCCTCAAGAGAAGGAAACCTTACCAGCTTATGATAACAATCAATATGAACTCGATTGAATTACAACTAATTCATTCCCAGAACCACATCTATACCCTCCAACGGTAAACACACCAAATCCATCTCAAAGTCTTTACCATAAATGGTCAAAGGACAACTTAAACAAACCAAAGAAGTAGTTACTGACCCCATTGCTGGAGTATCAATAACCATCTCACCACCCATCGAAGACAACACAAGATTCAAATGCTTCGCACACTCAGACGAAATAAATGAATGAGTCGCTCCAGTATCAACAATAGCAACTAAAGGAGTACTATTAATAAAACAAGTACCTCTGATCAGACGATCTGTACTTGAAGTCTTAGTTCATGCCAAGGCAAAAACTTTCCCACCAGCTGGAGCTTGCTTTGGTTTCGGACACTTCGTACTAATATGACCAGGTTCCCTATAGTTGAAACACTTTGCCACATTCTTCCTTGCACAATCAGCTGCGACATGTCCTAAACCTCCACAATTAGAACACTTCCTCAAATCCTTCATACATTCGGACTGACGATGTCCCACATCACCACATCTATAACATCTCAGAGGACCAGACATTCCTCCTCCACTTGACCTTTTCTCAAAATTTCCCCTTTGTTTACCCTTATCAGTTAGTGTCACATACGGACCACCACGAAACTGTTGCTTCCCTTTCCTCTTGCTCACACTCTTATAGTGAGTAGAACGAGCCTTACTATCCTCCTCATAAATCCTACAACAATACACCAAATCAGAAAACCTCAGAATCCTTTGATAACCAATTTCTTGCTTTATCTCAGGACACAATCTGTTCTCAAACTTTACACACTTAGAAAATTCCGCAGTCGCTTCAGCATAATGTGGATAAAACTGCACAAGTTCCACAAACTTAGCAGTATAATCAACAACAGACATATTACCTTATTTTAACTCCAAGAACTCAATTTCCTTCTTTCCTCTTACATCTTCTGGAAAATACCTCCTCAAAAACTCAATGCTAAACACAGCCCAAGTGATCTCCTCCTCTGCCACTTCCAACACATGATGTGTACTAACCCACCAATCATCAGCTTCTTCCAGTAACATGTGAGTACCCAGTCTCACCTTTTGATCCTCAGCACAATCCATAACTCGGAAAATCCTTTCAATCTCTTTAAGCCAAATCTGAGCACCATCAGGATCATATCTTCCCTTAAAGACAAGCGGTTTGTTCTTCCTGAACTCATCATTACCTACAGTATTAGGTGCACCCTGCATAGCCCGAGCCATAGCTTGCATAGCAGCAGCCAAAGTAGCGTCATTCCTACCAGCCATATTCTGTTCATTTCCAATAACAACAACTATGGTTAAACAAACAGCTCATCCAAACACCAAGACCGACAAGGACTGACACAACTAACACGGACTGGCTCTGATACCACTTAATGTAACACCCTAATCTATACCCCCAATTAAATAAAGCAGTAAAAGAAAATTCAAAATTTCATCAGAGTATATTTAGAAATTCACAGCATAGACCGAGGGGTCACATCAATTTGAAACAAACACAATAAACCTGCCCATAAAGATATGCAACACTCGCAGGTAGCAAATAAATAGAGGAACTTAGTTCCTACTACCCACAAATTCAAATATAGAATAAAGCGGAAAATCTGTACTGAAATCTCATATATATATATATATATATCATAAAAAGTTTATCATACATCAAGTCATACATGCACAAGCCAAAAGATATATATACATATACACATCAAACTACAAAACGATCCCCCTGACTACCCGGTGCCACATATCAGAGCCGACCGACAAAAGAATGAAGTCCTAAGCTTCACAAAAAGACCTCCAGCATCTAATCTGCAATGCCTCGTAGAGCATTATAAAACATCAGAAGGGAGAGAAAAACAATCATAATATTATTGCATACAATTATATATATCACCAAAAATACACATATATATTGTTCTCACCACAACTCATACCAGTATTCCAACACAAAACAACACGATGTATAATTCATATTTCCATCACCAAGGTATACCAACCATGCACAATACAAGTATCACCAACACATATCCATATATCAATTTATCAATTTTATCCACAATTCCACACATAAATAAACCATTAATGATTTATGCAAATGCAAGAGACTGACACCACGACTCTATGCATATGCACATGCGGTACCGACTTCCATCAATTCTCAACACCAGTTCACTCAGGAACTATTGGAACCATCGCTCGTTACTTAGTGTAACTCCCCGTCGGGCATACGATGTTCCCCGTCGCTTTTGGTCCTCTTTGTATAAGGCTCACGACGTTTATGGATCGCTTTCGGTCCTCTTTGTATAAGGCTCACGTTCCGATCATTCACACCCCACATGGGCACACGATCATCTATAACCATCGCTTTCGGTCCTCTTATTTTTAAGGCGCACGATCCAATCAGATCGCTTTCAGTCCTCTTATTTTTAAGGTGCACGATGTTATAGCGGATTCCTTCTGGAACCAATCCGTCACTCAGGACGTCACAAGAATGCATATCATGATGCTCAGCATACAATTACTCATGACATTCAAATGCACACATATATGCAACCATCTCACTTAACATTAATCATGCTTTGCAATTCAAGCCCAAAATAATGCATTTATACCATTCAATAGCATGCAAGTCATACCATATCCATATCAACAGCACATTGCATGATACACCCCAATTACACACAATAATAACGACAAAAGTCGACAAAACGACCCTATTCCAAATTCCTGACATAATTAAATCGGCTAACAATCTCAAAATTATTATAATAAGAAAGTACAGTTCAATAGCTACTCAACGATACCAAGAATGTTAAAAACGGATAAACGGAACACAAGTTACGGACTAAACAAGAAAAGACATCGCGAAAAAACCCCATTCTGCAATTCTCCTGGCCATACGCGTATTGCCCTGAGCCATACGCGTATTGCCCTGATTCCTCGCCCATTCCATACGCGTATTGCCCAAGGTCATACGCGTATGGGCAGAGACCATTTTTCCCCAAAATTCCCATTAAAATTCCAATACGCGTAGTGCCTTACACCATACGCGTATTGCCCTAAAGTCTTGCGTACCATACGCAAATGGGCAGATGGCCGAGAAAATGAAGCTCCATACGCGTATTGCCCATATTCCTTCAATGCCATACGCGTATTGCCTTGACCAATACGCGTATTGCCTTGAGTGATACGCGTATGGGCAGTGGAAAATCCAGAAAATTCTGCAGAACTTTGTTCTGCGTTTTCCACCCCAAAATCATCCAATTTTCACCTATACACTAGAAAAATTACCAATACAATGCCTAACAACATGTATCTAACCTGTATCAACAATAATGGCCCTGAAAACATAGTTTCCGACACAATTTAATCGATTTCTAATCAATTTCTACATAATATGATTTTTACTATATATATCCATTTCAATCCAATAACAACCAAAAACATACATACATAATCATACACAAGCATATAATAATCGAGTTTCGCACCCTTACCCGATTTAATCGTGTTTAGAAAAGTCGGGAGATTGATTTCTTGATTTCCAAGTTTTCTCTCTTTTTCTTCTCTTCTTCTCTTTTCTTTCCCTTTCCCTTCTTCTTTTTTTCTTTCTCTCTAGTTTTCTCTCTTTCTATTTCTATTTTCTAACTTAAAGAAAAATAAGATGAAATGACCAAAATATCCCCACACTCAAATATCTCGCAAACGTTCCCAAAACCCGATAAAATATCACAACATTGAAAAATAACATATTTCCAAATAAAAGTAAAAAATAAAATAAAATAATAATAAAATAATCAAAACGACTCGATTAAATAAAAATACTAAAACTGGGGCGTTACACGTGCCCCTCTGTATAAAAAGGGGAAACTCGTTCCATTCTGAATTTTTCGTTCTTGTTTCTCTTTGTCTCCTTCAGAGCTCCTGCTCGATCGTGCTTTCAGCTTTTTCGCCCACCGTCTCAACTCCGGGCAACCACTTTTCGTCCCTTTAACCCAAGTAAGTTCGTTGATTTTGATCTGATTTACTTTTTTTGATGATCAATGGTAGATTGTATGCGGTTAGGGCTAGGTTTAGAGGACGATTAGCTTCGTTTCCGGCGGTTGTTGGTGGTGGACAGTGGTTATGCCATTTTCCACCTCTGATGCGTCGCTGGGCTTTTTAGGATGTTTTACTGAGGAGGGCGGTTCATGGCGCCGTTGCGACGACATGCATGTGTAACCGCCGTAATCTTTCATCTTCTGGGTTGATGATGAATTATTCGGTCGAATACTCCTAGATTCTGGTGAAGCTTTGCAGTTTTCGGTGGAGCTTCAAACGGAAACTAGGTATGAGCACGGGGAAGTTCCTCGCCTGGGAGTAATTTGTCTCGAGCGTCTCCTCACGGGGAGGTTTCTGAATTTTTCTTTAATGTTAGGGCTTAGGTCGGGGACGTCGTCCTCAGCCCTTTGCGCGCCCTTTCACTTGACTAGCGATGGAAGGGTGGATTTGATTTATCGTCGAAATCACTTTTTTCTCTGCTTTTCAAGTGATCGATATGGCGACGGGGCCAGATGGAGAAATTATCCTGGATTTGTCCGAGGAAGAAGCAAGTTCCTCGAACATCAGTAGTTCGACGACTTCAAGTATCCCCAACGAGGTCAGGGAGGAAGAGGAATTGGAAGATACGAAAGAGGATGTCGTCAAGGATACCGCGGAGGAGTGGGAGGTGGCTGAACCAGCCGAGCACGTGTCCAAGTTTGCTTTGTATTTGGGAGATGTTTTCTTGGTAGTCGGGCTAGAGGGGGAGTGGAAGGTACACTTTCCCACCGAGGATGAAAGGGTTTGTATGAATTACGGGGAGCGCTTCACTATGTATGAATACGCTTTCAAGGAGCTGGGAATGAGGCTTCCGTTCACTGATTTTCAGCAGTCCGTGTTCGTACGCTTGAATTTGGCCCCGACGCAGTTGCATCCGAACTCGTTGGCCTTTATACGGGCGTTTGAGCTGACCTGTGATTTCTTGAAGATAGGGGTTACTCTTCCCTTGTTCTTCACTGTCTTCCACCTTCAACGGCAGCTGGCGGGGAAGAAGTACGGTTGGGTCTCGTTGAAGCAGCCTTGTAAGCTGGTCAAGCCCTTCTCGGAATCGATACGGACATTCAAGGAGAGGTATTATATTATAGAGCCCGTGTCGAAAGCTGCCCAGGACAACACTTATGTGTGGGAGATCGAGGTCGATGAGGATGGTAACGACCTGCGCGACGAGGATGAGAAGTATATCGGGGAGAGACTGCTGAAGTTCCCCTTCCACTGGGGACCCGACCATTTTACCAAGAAGCCAAACGAGTATGTCTTCCAGCCGCACAACTTAGACGAGCAGGATGATGCCTCCTACGAAAAGCTGGTAAAGTACGTTAGCTCGTTTCGTCTTGCAGAGTGCGTCACGAAGAAGGGGGAGCCGATCCTCGAGGATGATGGCAGCAAACGCGTGGAGTATCGTTTTATCAACAGCAAGGCGCTTCTAGAGTGCAAGACTCTCGCAGATGCTCATAAATTGCTTGGTAGTCTTAGTTATTTTAATTTTCCTGAATTATTTCTTTCCTCGTATCTAACATGTTCGTATTCTGTTTGTGCATGTGAGATGCCTCAGGCTCATGAGAGGATGGTAAAGAATGCTCTTGCGAGGAACAAGCCAGGAACTACCCCTCCAAAGTCTCGATTTTCTAATGCGCGTGCTTCCACCCCTGCTCAGTCTACTGCGGGGACCTCTTCTCCCACTCCTGTTCCCCGGGGATCTCCTCTGCCTTTGACCTCACGAACCAAGCGGCTGAGGGCCAAAGAAGCTGTGGATCTCAGCCGGGCCCCAGAAAAAGGGAAGTTCGAGCTTCCTCCTTGCATACTTGATAGGATATTCTTTGAGGGGAATTCTTTGGTCGTACCACGGGCAGAATCTCTTCGGCTGGAAAGCATGGATCGCCCGAGCAAGAGGGCGTCGGTGGCCCAAGATGCCTCTACACTGGTCAGAGTTTTGGAGATGGCGGCCATTTACGCTGAAGGGGACTCTGTAATTGAGTCTGAACTTAAGGTTGCTCGGGCTGCTGTGGCATCTCTCAAGGAAGAGGCTAAGAGTGCTGATGATGCCCGGAAGAAGGCTGACGAGGAGGTGGCTAGGCTGAAGAGGGAGAATTCTATGTTGGCCTGGCTGCAGAGAAGAAGGCGGCTGAGGAGCTGGTCCAACAGCTGGGGGCGGCCAATGCTTCGAGCGAGGGTGAACCCGAGGACGTGAGGGATCTGAAGACAAGGTCTGAGCTGGTTGCCCGTATGTTGGCGGCCGAGGATAACAATATTTCCATTGCGAACGAATCCTTCAAGAACGCCGTGCTTCAACTGCGGGTGGTGAACCCCGAATTTGATTTTTCCACCGAGGGTACCCACTATCTGGTGCACGTTGAAGATGGCCGAATCATTATGCCAGACTCCCTTCTTGAATAACATGCCGAGGATCAGCCCGCAGAGAACCAGAAGCCTTAGCCCGAGCCTGCCGACCAGATGGATGAGTGGAGGATTTTTCTGTTATCGTTGTAATTTGTCCGACCTGCGTGCCGTGTATTTGTTGTAACCTATTTTGGGGGGCATGGCCCCCGGTTTATGTAATCCAATACAATCTTGGTCATAGTGGCCATTTATCATATTTAAATTATGTGTCCGGTCTTGGTGGCCGGTTTTTCTATTTGCATGGTTTTACTTGCTTTTATTTTCTGCTAAGTGTTGTACTCATGCTCGTTGTGAATGTATGTCTGCCCGTGATAGGGAGTATTTGAATTATGTGAAGTTTCAGGGGATTGCTCATTGTAGATGTGTTCGGCAGTGAGGGGTACTGGTCGAACGGCCGGGGAATATCCTGGTGGGGATGCGGAGCTCAGGTCGCGTTTGAGGCCCGAGTTCATGGCGTGAACGTCCCATTGCGAGCTGGGGTTCTGCCAGTCATGGTACTTTGATGACGGTGATGCTCGATTGAGGACCGCTGTCGAGCAGATACTCGGCTCGTTACTGAGCGGGGTTCTGCTTTATTGGTATGTGACGCTTGTACCTAGGCGTGCATAATGGTCGGTAGCTGACGTTCGTCGTCGCAACGGGTCGAACCGAGAATTAGGGCCTTAGCTATAGTATTGTTTTAGCTTTTCGACATTCCATGGTCGAGCAAGTTCTTCCTTATTGAGATGTTCTAGGTAGTAGGCCCCATTCTCCGTTTTTGCTCGGATGCGATAGAGTCCTTCCCAGTTGGCGGCTAACTTGTCTTCGCGAGAGTCCTTGTGGTTTCTTCTTAGGACGAGGCTGCCCACGTCGAACTCTCATCGTATGACTTTGACGTTGTGCCTGATGGCAATTTTTTGTTTTAAGGAGGCTTCGCGGAGGGTCCCCCGTGTCCGGATTTCCTCGACGAGGTCGAGTTCCTCCCTTAATGCTTCGTCGTTCATTTCCTCGTCTAGGGTGACTCTGTTCGCCTAGAGGGTATATGAAATTTGATAGGGATTACAGCCTCGGTCTTGTATACTAGACGAAAATGTGTTTCCCTGGTTATAGAGTGTGGAGTTGTGCGGTATGCCCATAAGACACTGTGCAGCTCCTCGACCCAAGCCTTCTTTGTTTCGTCCAGCCTTCGTTCGAGGTCTCGAAGGATGACCTGGTTAGCTGGTTTAGCCTGCCCATTTGTATGAGGGTGCTCGACAGACGCGAAGTGTTGCTTCGTGCCCAGTTGGACGACGAAGTCCTGGAACTTCCTGTCCGTGAATTATGTCCCATTGTCCGTTACTATCGCTTGGGGGATGCCGAAACTTGCGAGGATGTTTAGGCCCCACCAGGAAAATGGCCACGGGGAGGACATAGCCTTAAGCTCGTTAGGTGGAGTCAGGTGCATGTCCCCGTGCTTTTGGCATTTATCGCATTTCTTCACCTGTTCTTTAGCGTCGTGCTGCATGGTCGGCCAGTAATATCCTGCTCGGAGGGCCTTTCGGGCAATGGACCTTCCACCGAGATGTTGGGCGTTGATTCCTTCGTGGATTTCACGCAAGATGTGAGCGACCATTTCTTCTCAATGCATTTGAGTAGTGGAATGGAAAATCCTCACCGGTAGAGTTTATCTTCAACCAGGACATAAGAGCAGGCTCTTCACCTAACCACACTGGCCTCCTTGGGGTTGGACGGGAGTTCGTCCTTGGCGAGGTAGTTATAAACGGGGGTCATCCAACAATTTTTGTCGTTGATCATGTGTACGTCGAGGTTTGGGGAAGCCTTCTCGATGCTGGGTCGAGGTAGAACCTCCTGTATGACGGACTTATTTCCGCCTTTCTTCTTTGTACTGGCCAGTTTGGACAAAACATATGCTCGGACATTGTGTTCGCGGGGAACATGTTTCACTTCTACCGTTGTGAGCTTCGCCATTTCCTTTTTGACCAGGGCTAAGTATTCGGTTAGGTTTTTGTTTTTGGCTTGATATTCTCCTCGGACCTGAAGGGCCACGAGTTGTGAATCTGTGCAAATGACGACTTCTTCTGCACCCAGGTCCTCGGCTAGACGTAATCCAGCGAGGAAGGCTTCGTATTCATCCTGGTTGTTAGAGGTGGGGAAGGACAGGGTGAGCGACACTTCAACGATGATTCCTTTGTTGCTTTCCAGTATGATGCCCGCACTGCTTCCTGCCGAGCTGGAAGCACCGTCCACGAAAATGGTCCATTTGCGCGCTTCGCTCGCGGGGGAGTCTGCGGACGTCATTTATGCGACGAAGTCGGCCAGAGCCTGGGCCTTTAGGGCTTTCCTGCTTTCATAATGGATGTCAAATTCGGACAGTTCAAGCGACCATTTGAGCTTTCGACCGGCCATGTCTGGCCGTCCCAGCAACTGCTTTATGGGTTGATCTGTTCGAACCACGATCGTGTGGGCTAGGAAGTAGTGTCTTAATCTTCTGGCTGCGTTGATGAGGGCCAGAGCCACTTTCTCTATCTGTTGGTACCTTAACTCTGGTCCTTGCAGTGCTTTGTTCGTGAATTATATGGGCTTCTGCCCATTAGGTGTCTCGCGGATGAGAGCGACGCTTACTACTTTGGTTGCTACGGCGAGGTACAGGTACAAAGTTTCGCCATCATCCGGGCGAGAGAGGACTGGTGGCTCTGAGAGCGTTTGTTTCAAATGGAGAAGAGCCTTGTCACATTCCTCGGTCCATTTGAACGCTGCCTCCTTGCAGAGGAGTTTGAAGAATGGTAAGGCATGCTGGGCAGATTTGGCCACGAAACGAGATAGTGACGCGAGCATCCCATTGAGGGATTTGATGGATTTCTTTGACTTGGGCGTTGGAAACTCGGAAAATACTCGGAACTTATCGGGATTGGCTTCGATTCCTCGTTCTGTTAAATAGAAGCCGAGGAATTTGCCTGCTTGGACACTGAACGTGCACTTCTCCGGGTTAAAACACATTTGGTATTTTCTGGCCTGTTCGAAGACCTTTCTCAAATGAGCGGTGTGATCGGTTTCCCGTGGGATTTTACGATCATGTCGTCCATATAGACTTTGAGAATGTCGCCTATTTCTCCCCGGAAGACCTTGTTCATCATTCTTTGATAGGTCGCTCCGGCGTTCTTCAGGCCGAAGGGCATTACGTTGTAGTAATAGTTGCCCAATTCGGTCATGAAGGTCGTGTAATTTTTGTCGGCCATCGCCATTGGAATTTGATTATAGCCTGAGTAGGCGTCCATGAATGATAAAAGTTTAAAATCGGCAGAATTATCAACAAGTTTATCAATATTGGGGAGGGGATAAGCATCCTTCGGGCATGCCTTATTAAGATCGGTGTAGTCAATGCACATTCGCCATTTGCCATTAGATTTCTTTACAAGTACAACGTTGGACAACCAAGTGGTATACTTGGCCTCCGATATAAATTTTGCCTCCAGGAGGTCTTTTACAGCTTTTTCTGCAGCCTTCATTTTCTCTAGAGACTGCTTTCTCCTACGTTGTACAATGGTCTTGACGGCCGGGTCAATTGTCAGTTGGTGGCAGGCGACGGACGGGTCCAAGTCGGGCATCTCGGCGGTGCTCCAGGCGAAGAGGTCGGCGTTCTCCTGGAGGCATGCTTTGAGCTACTTCCTCGTGATGTCGGACAGGTCTGCTCCAATCTTCACTCCCCCCCGCTGAGGGTCGTCGTCGAACAAAACGAGCTCGAAGTTGCCATCTGGGATTGGGCACATCGGATGGGAGCTGCTACTAGACGAGGTAGACGAGTTGGCTGAAGCTGCTTGGTCCTACTGTTGGTCTTCTTTGGAGAAGCGACTGTCGAGGTCAATGGAGTCGACCTGAGGCAGTGGCTTGGCTTCCTCAGAGCTGCTGGGCAATGCTGGCTTGCTCGATGCCTTTGGCTTGGACGCAATGGCGTTGAGCCCTTTTGTGGCTGCTTCAAAACACCGTCGTGCAGCTTCGATGTCGCCGTGGAGGGTGGCGACCATCCCTTTTGAAGTGTAATACTTCATCTTGAGGTTGACTGTTGAAGGCACAAATACCAACTCAGCTAGAGTTGGTCTTTCGAATATGTACTGGTACAGCGACGGGCAGTCGATTACCAGAAATTATACTTTGACGGATCTGGCCGTCTTATCTGATCCAAAGGTTACGATCAGTTTGACGTATTCCCATGGCTTGGTCACTGATCCGTTGAATCCCCGTAAATTAGACCCCACGTAGGGGGTAAGGTGTGATTCGTCCAGCTGAAGTGTTGAAAACAGCTGGGAGTACATAATGTCGACCGAGCTTCCCTAGTCGACGAGGATTTTGCGAACGTCGAAGTTCGCCATTCGGACTCTGACTAGCAAAGGTATGCTTGAGTTTAGAGATCCCCCGAGGAGCTCTTCCCGGTAGAAGGAGATGGGGATAGAGCCCTTCTGGGCTTGATCGAGCGTGGTCACCTTATTGGACCTTGTGTTGATCAGATGCTCGAATTTTTGTTTCACAGAGCCCACCGTGACTTTATTGAAGCCTCCGCCAGAGATGACCATAGCGGAGGGAAATGTCTCCCACGGGTTGTGGGCTGCGAAATAGGCAGGGGCGCTGAACTTGTCCGGGACGTAGAAGTCCTCTGGCCGCGATACAGACATAGCGACCTGGATGTTGGCCTCTTCCGAGGAAGGCACCTATTCCTTTATTTTCTTGGACTCCTGGGCGTCCTGCCGAGGAGTTTCTTTCTTCTTCGTGAACTGTTTCAGGTGGCCGTCCCTGATCAGTATCTCGATAGCATCCTTCAAATGGATGCAGTCTTCGGTAGTGTGGCCGTGACTCTTGTGGAAATGACAGTACTTCGATTTGTCGGCGTTGGGTTTGGCCGGCAGTTGTTTGGGGAAGCGGACCCCTGCTTGTTTAAATTCCGAATTTGCGCATTCGGACAATATCTTCTCCCTCGATACAGTGAGGGGGGGTGTAATCGTGGAATCGCCCAGAGGGTCCCTTGCTGTCGCGAGAGTCCCGAGGACGGTCTTCGCGCCTCCTTTCGCTTCGACGAGATGTCGAGGCTTCCTCGCCTCTGGAGGCCCGAGCGTTCTCCTGATGGCGTGGCGCTCGGACGTTGCTGGCCGTAACCTTCTATTTGTACTGAATGTACGATTGGGCTTTGAGGAGGAGGACATCTAGGTTCCTCGGAGGTGCAAGGCCGATGGCCTTAGAAAACTCTGAGCCCGGGCGGAGTCCTTGCTCGAGCAGAAACTTTTTCATCTCGTCCATTGTAGGGACCTGTACTGCTTCTTTGTTGAACCTCTCGATGTATGCACGGAGAGGTTCGTCCTTTCCTTGGATTATGGCACCAAGGGAGGCCCCAGTCTTGGGGTGACGGCGAGAACCTGTGAAATGCCGCGAGAACATTCTGCCCAGTTGTCTCCATGAGGTAATGGATTCTTCGGGCAACTGCTTATACCACGTCATCGCCCCTTTTCGGAGCGTGGTCGGAAATAGTCGGCACTTGATGGCGCCCCGGACGCCGCGGCAGTCTAAGAGTGCATCGATATTCTCGATGTGTTTGTCAGGGTACGTCGTACCGTCGTACGTGCCCAGTGATGGGGGCTTCTCCAGGCCCTTAGGGAGACGGGTTGCCAAGATTTCCCGGGACAATGGGCCGCGATGCTCATCATCGCTGCTGGAACTAATGAATGACGGGGACCGAAGGGTACGCTCGCGGCGGCGGTTCCTTCGGGGAGAAGGTGAGCGGACCCGACCTTTAGACCTGACCGGGGGTGACTACTCGTCCCTTTGGGGCCTCTTGTGACTAGGAGAGTGCTGGTTACACGGGGAAACTTGGTCACGCTTCCGGACGGCGCGAGAGTCAGGTTCTTGGCGCAGTCTTCGATCGATATCTCGCCGGGGTTGCGGGCTCCTTGATCGTCATTGGTTCCTCCTCGGAGGAGGGGATCTTGGACGGGTGGACTCTTCTAGCACACCGATCCTTTCGTTCTGCTGCAGGATCAGGGTTTTGGTTTTGTTGATCGCCTCCAGGAGGGCCACCACGGTCGGGTCGGCGTTGGGCGGAACAGGAATGGGCTGGATGTCCAGCGAAGGCTGATCGTTGTTGCGATTAGCAGGGGTAGGGGAAAGAGAAGCTGTGGCCCCGTCCCTCAGAAAACGGGCATCTTCGAGAAGAGATGACGGGCCGTCAACGTCAGTCTTGTTGACGGGGAGGATAACGGGTTGGAGAACACCTTTGGCGTGATCTTGTGTGGCCATGATGATGATCTTGGAAATTTGCTTTGATCTTCAGTTTCCGGGGAAAGAAAGATGGGGAGAACAATGATTCCTACAGACGGCGCCACTGATCGTGAAGGCTGGATCAGATCTTGTTGAATTGGGCCACCAAGAAAGTCTGAGATGCTGGTCGTATGGAGAGGATGAGGGGGGTGTACCTACAAGGCACTCTGACGCTCAAGTAGGAAAGGGTCAGAGAAAAGGGGCAAGTTCAAAGTGTTAGTTCGTAGGGTGAATATTTAATACCTGACCCTCTCAAGTGAGAGGGTTTATATAATGCCCCCAAGCACGTGGCTAACAGTCCTATTTTCAGGGCGAAATAACCGTTTTCCCAAAGAATAGGTAATTGCCCAAAACTAGCCGTTATGTCGGGCAGGGTGCCCAAAACTAGTTGTTATGTCGGGCATATGCATAGTTTCGAGTACCTTCCCATAGCTGCTTGGTGAGTGTATGAGCCGTGAAGAAATGGCAGCAGTTCTGGGGAGAGCTGTGCAGTCCTTGCCCGGCTGGAGGGGTAGAAAGGTAACTTTCTCCCTTTGGTGGATTGGACCTAGGCATTTGGGCCGTTACTGCAGCAGAAGTGGATTGGGCCGTGCCTGACCATTGGCCCAGTCCAGAACATATATCAGATTACACCTTTATGACAACCAATAGTAACTAAGGACAGTTTTGTAAAATTGCTACATTTAATTCTTCGATCATTACTTTTCTTAATCTATGTGCAACAACCTTAAAAAACTTTCATTTTGAGACGGAGGGAGTACATGATAAAAAAGAGAAAATACGGTTCTAAAACAATCATCACGGTCAATCAAGAGAATTTCCATAATCTCCACCATCACAACAAAAACAAACAAAAATATTTACTATGATTCAATCTCATCAATTTTAAACATAAAAATACCAAAAATAATAAAAAATTTAAAAATACAAAAAAAAAATTCTTTCCTTTTAAATATCGCAAAAACTACATAAAAATCAAAAGTAACAAAAATAAAAATCTCTTTTTTTAATTAGAATGTTTAGTTTTTAATATTTTAGATTAGGGTAATAATTAACAAATTTTAAAACTTTTTTAGGTTGGCTTAATTAGTCTTAAATTAGTATTTCTCTTTTAGTCGGTTAAAGGCTTAGGAGAATGGGAGCACGTGGGAGACGAGGACGAGGGCGACCACATCTGGCACCATCGTCGCCGGTTTCCCAACCATCATCGGCGATACTGGTGACGGAGCAGCCAATTTCTATGGTTACTGAAATCATTCATGAGGAGCCCGTAGAAGGTGAAGAATTGATTATTACCGACAAAGACGATAATGGAAAGGATGAAACCCTAAATATCGCAAAGAATGATGAAGAGGTACTGGTGCAGGGGAACAAGAAGGAGTATGACAATCCTAAACTCTAGGTTGATGTGGTAGCTGAAAACAGAAATCCAGCAAAGGGATTATCGATTCAGTATGTAGCGCCGAGTGTGAATAATGGAGATATAGAATTTGAAATTGAAGAAGAAGATATTGAGTCTGAAATTAAGTTCTGGGAATCCACCCTTATCATGTATGCTCTAGGTGAAGACCTTAGTATACACTCAGTGAAGAACTTTATGATGAAAACGTGGAATTTCGTCATATTGCCAGATTTGTATTATCACAATGATGGTTATTTCCTGCTTAGGTTTCACTCGCATAAGGACATGGATGATGTTTTAATGAAGGGTCCCTATTTTTTGAGGAATGTACCTATGCTCTTGAAGGAATGACATCCAGACTTCAATCTGAAAAAGAGATATGTTGAGAACTCTTCCACTATGGATCAAGTTACCTCAACTCCCGTTTCACCTTTGGGGGGCGAAAAGCTTGAGTAAAATTGGAAGTGCCATCGGTGTGCCTCTTGTCACGGATGAATGTACGGCTAGTAAACTGAGGGTTTCATATGCCAGGATCCTAGTGGAGGTAGACATTACAAAAGAACTAGTGAAAGAAGTCAATATTAAAGATTGTGATGGAAGAAAGCTAGTGCAGCAAGTATAATATGAATTGAGGCCTTTGTTCTACGACAGATGTCAAAAGATTGGGCATAAATGTAAGGATCAAGGGAAGAAAAAGGAGAAGCAATGGAAACTTAAGAAAAAATAGCAGGATGGAGAACCATCTGCTAAAGCTATAGAAGAGGATCCAAAACAGAGTGCTATAGAGATATCAGGTGCTAAACCAGGTGAGACTCCAAAAGAAGACATGATAAAGACAAGAGGGCTAGAAAATGAAGATAATGAGGAGCAATGGATGAGGGTGAACAAAGTAAGAGATAAAGGTAAGAAAATTGCATTTACTGAATCCTCATCAGGGGTAAACTGTATGAATGGCTTTGAGGCATTAGGGGTTTGGAATGACCCTCTAATGACCTTAGATGGAGGGCCATGATTGTTTCATGGAATACTAGGGGGCTGAATAAAGCAGGTAAGCTCCCGTCTCCACAAGCTTAAACCTGACATTCTGATTTTGGTTGAAACAAGAGTTAAGGAAAATAAGGCTAAGTCTATTAGAGATAAAATTAATCTCTATAGTAAGTATATTGATAACTATAATAGACATGAGAATGGTAGAATATGGATATCTTGGAATGATACAAAAGTAGATATAAAGTTGGTTCAAAGTACTGATCAAGAGGTTCATTGTGGAGTGTATGATATGTTTAGAACATTTAAATTATGGCTGACAGCAGTGTATACTCACAATCACTTGGAACAAAGGAAGGATCTGTGGAGAACTATTGAGAATTTGAAAGTTTTATCTCAAGGACCATGGTGCATAATGGGGGATTTCAATCATGTGATGAAACCTCAAGATAGAGTGGGAGGGAGAATGGTGACTGAGGCTGAATACAAGGATCTGCATGATATGATGGATAGAGTTGGTTTAAGTGAAATGGATAGTATAGGGGATTACTTTACATGGAGTAACAAGCATGGAACTGGAACTATCTACTCAAGGATTGATAGAGTTATTGGTAACACTGAATGGTTTTAAGCTAATATTGATAAGACTTTGAAGATTCTCGCCCCAAGTGTCTCAGATCAGACCATGCTTTAATTAGCATTAAGGTTAAGGAGCAAAAGGTTATTAGAAAAAGAAGGTTCAAATTCAATAACTGCATCACTGAATTAGTCGGGTATGAGGAGGTAGTGAGAAATAATTGGAGTATCCTTATAGGAACTGCTATGTATGTCCTATGGAACATATTACAAAGATTGAAGCCTGCCATGACAAAATTTAGCCAGACTATATCTCACATGAAAATGCAGTTGGTAAAAGCAAGAAAGGAGCTGGAGATTGCTCAGAATGATCTCAGCAGAAACATAATGGACAGAGATAGTATTGATAAGGTTAAAAGATGTACTAATGAGGTGATCAAGTGGAATGAGATAGAGGAAAAAACCATTATCCAAAGAGAAAAGCTTGATTGGTTGAGAAAGGGTGATAGTAATACAACCTACTATTATGCCACTATCAAAACCAAGCATCATCATAGGAATCTAGACTTGTTGCAAAAGGAGGATGGAACATAATTAACAGACCACGAAGATATAAAACATGAGGTGTTAAGATTCTATGGCAGCTTAATGGGAACTAAAGCTAGCCACCTTAAACATGTGGATATTGATGTTATGAGGAAAGGTAAATAATTTAATCAAGCCCAATGTGATTCACTTATTGCTCAGGTGAGTGAAAAAGAGGTTGAGGAAGCCTTAAGTGGTATAGGAGATGTAACACCCCCAATCTATACCCCCAATTAAAATAAAGTGATAAAAATTTCATCAGAGTATAATTAAATATTCATGGCATAGACGAAGGCGTCACATCAATTGAGACAAAACACAATAAACCTGCTCATAGAGATATGCAACAATCAAGTAGCAATTAACAGAGGAACTTAGTTCCTACTACCCACAAATCAGATACAGAATAAAAGCGGAAAATCTGCAACTGAATCTCATATATATATATATATATATATATATATATATATATATATATATATATATATATATATATATATATATATATCACATAAAGAGTTTGTCTGTCATACACAGATTCATACATGTACAATCCAAAAGATATCTATACATATACACATAAGTCACAACGATCTCCCCGACTACCTGGTGCTACATATCAGAGCCGACCGACAAAATAATGAAGACCTAAGCTTCACAAAAAGACCTCCAGCAAACTAATCTGCAATGCCTCATAGAGCATTAAAACAGAAGAAGGGTGAGAAACACAATCATAATATAATTGCATATAATTATATAATAACACAAAAATACACACGTAAAATATTCTCACCACAACTTACACCAGAATTCAAATGCAAACAACACAACGCATATCTCATATATCCATCACCAATGCATATCAATCATGCACAATACAATTATCACCAACACAATATATATATATATATATATATATATATATATATATATATATATATATATATATATATATATATATATATATATATATATATATATATACATACATACATCACTCATCAATTCCAATCACAATCCCACACAAAATCAATCCATTCATGATTTATACAAATGCACAGAGACCAACACAACGACTCTATGCAATGCAATACGGTACCATCCATCCGTCATCTCAACACTAGTTCACTCAGGAACTATTGGAATCATCGCTTGTTACTTAGTGTAACTCCCCGTCGGGAAAACAATGTTCCCCGCTGCTTTAGGTCCTCTTGGTATAAGGCGCACGGCGTTTATGGATTGCTTTAGGTCCTCTTTGTATAAGGCGCACAATCCGATCGCTTTAGGTCCTCTTTATATAAGGCGCACGATCGTCTATAATCATCGCTTTAGGTCCTCTTTGTATAAGGCGTACAATGTTATAGAGGATTCCCTCTGGAATCGTTTCGTCGCTCACACCCACTAGGGCACACGACATCACAATAATGCATATCATGATGCTTGGCATACATTAACTCATGACATTCAAATGCACACATATATGCAATCATCTCACTCAACAATAATCATGCTTTGCACTCAAGCCCGAAACAATGCATTTAATTGCCATAAGGCCACAAACCCTCATCACAACATTTAAACACATACATTCACCTCATATAATCAGCACACAAGTCATACAACAGATATCACCAGCACATTGCATGATAACACATCAATTACGCACAATTAAAACGGTAAAAGTCGACAAAACGACACATTTCCAAATTCCCAACTTAATTAAATCAGTCAACAATCTCAAAACCATCATCATAAGAAAGTACGGTTCAATAGCTATTCAACGATACCAAGAATGTTAAAAACGGATAATCGGATCACAAGTTACGGACTGAACAAGAAAAGTAATCGCGAAAAAACACAATTCTGCAATCTTCCTGGCCATACGCGTATTGCCCTGAGCCATACGCGTATTGCCTTGCTCCCTCGCCCATTCTATACGTGTATTGCCCAACTTGATACGCGTATGGGCAGAGACCAATTCCTCCTAAAAATCCCACTAAAAACTTCAATACGCGTATTGCCTCACTTCATACGCGTATTGCCCTCAACCTTACGCGTACCATTACGCAAATGGGCAGATGGCCGAGAAAAATGGAACTCCATACGCGTATTTCCCTCACTCCTTTAATGCCATACGCGTATTGCCTTAACCAATACGCGTATTGTCTTGAGTGATACGCGTATGGGCAGTGGAAAAACCAGAAATTTCCTGCATAATTTTTCTGCGAAATTCACCCAAAACTCACTCCCAATCTCACCTAAACACCAGAAAATCACCAATAAAATGCCTAACAACATGTATCTATCATGTATCAACAATAAGGGACACTAAAACATGATTTCAGACATAAATTATATCAATTTCTAACAATTCCAACATATTATGGGTTTTACTCTATATTTCAATTTCAATCCAATATCAACCAAAAACATACATACATAATCAAACACAAGTATAAGATAATCGAGTTTCTCACCCTTACCCGATTTAATCGTGTTTTTGAAAGTCGGTTGATCGATTTCTTAATCCACAAGTTTTCTCTCTTTTTCTTCTCTTCTTTTCCTTCTTTCTCTTTTTCTTCTTCTCTTTTTCTTTCCTTACCATTTTTCTCTCTTTTCTTTCTATTTTCTAACTTAAGGAAAATAAAGCAAAATGACCAAAATACCCCTACACTCAAATATCTCGCAAATGCTCCCAAAACGCGATAAAACATAACAACAATGAAAAATAATATATTTTCAAATAAAAGTAAAAAATAAAATAATATAATAATAAAATAATCAAAACGACTCGATTAAATAAAACTAACCAAAACTGGGGCATTACAGGAGACCTCAAAGCACCTAGTATAGATGGGTATGGGGCTAAATTCTTTAAGACCATTTCGCATATAATTAAAGATGATGTGGTAAGAGCTATACAGGAATTCTTCCAGGATGGGAAATTGTTTAAAGAGTTCAATAACACCATTGTAACCCTCATTCCAAAGACTGATAAAGCTAAAACTATAAAGGAATATAGGCCTATTGCAGGGTGCACAACAATTTACAAGATGATTTCGAAGATCATGACCAATAGGCTTGGGAAAGTGCTGAAAGAGGTAATCCATGATAGTCTGGCAGCTTTTGTTCCAGGGCAAGTAATACATAATCACATACTGCTTGCATTTGAATTGCTGAAGGGATATACTAAGAAGGGGATAACTCCTAAATGCATGATACAATTAGACCTGCAGAAAGCTTATGATATGGTTGATTGGTCTGTTTTAAAGTGTGTTCTCCAAGAAATAGGTTTACCTAGAAAGTTTGTTGAGTGGATCATGGTAGCCACAACAACTGTGACATATAGATTCAATGTGAATGAAGAATATACTGAAGTGATGGAGGCTAAAAGGGGGATTAGGCAAGGGGATCCCATCTCTCCTATGCTTTTTGTCATTTTAATGGAATATATGAATAGAGTAATGGTGAAAATGCAAACTAATCCAAATTTTAATCATCATAGCAAGTGTGAAAGACTTGGAATAACACACTTAGCATTTGCTGATGATGTGCTATTGTTCAGCAGAGGCGACTATCACTCTATTGAATTAATTTTGGAAGCTTTTCAATCTTTTTCTGAGTCAACAGGTTTGTATGTTAATCCGTACAAATGTAAAATCTTCTGTAGTGGGATGAATGGAGATGTTATACAACATGTGAAGCAAAGAACATGCTTTGCAGAGGGGCAAATTCCTGTCAGGTACTTAGGAGTTCCTTTAACTTGTAAAAAGTTGAATATCATCCATTACTTGCCATTGATAGACAGGTTTACAAGTAAAATAAGGCATTGGACTTCTAAACTATTAAGTGTTGCTGGTAGGGTACAACTAGTAAAAAATATATTTGTAGCCATGGCACAATATTGGATGTTATGCTTCCCCATCCCTAAAGGGGTGATCCATAAAATCAACTCGATCTGTAGGTCTTTCATATGGTCTAGTAAGGAGAAGAGCAGAAAAAGTCCCGTGGCTTGGAGCAAAATATGTAGTCCAATCAACCAAGGAGGCTTGAATATGATTAACTTGGAAGTTTGGAACTGCATTGCTATGATGAAGTGCCTCTGAAATATTTGTATGAAACTAGATAATCTCTGGGTAAAATGGGTGCACATTTACTATCTTAGAGGTAAGGATGTAATGATAGCTAATCTCAAACCCAATAGCTCTTGGATTATGAAAGCTATAATGGAAAAAATGATGGATATCCAATCTTGTCAACAGACTTGGGATGATATGAAGAAAAATAAGAAGTTCTCTATAAAAAGAATATATGATGACTACTTGGAGCAAAATGAAAAAGTTGATCAGAGCCACTTGATCCAACACAACTATGCGAGGCCTAGGGCTATTTTCTATTTGTGGATGGCCTGTCAAGGTAGAATAGCAACCAAAGATCGGCTGAAGAAATTTGGCATGTTGCAGGATGATACTTGTAACCTCTATCAGGAGACTGTTGAAACAATAGACCACCTACTGTTTGCTTGCAAAGCTACTATGGGTATTTGGCGTGAGGTCCTATCCTGGCTGGGAGTGAATCATATTCCTATGCCGTGGAAAGAGGAAGTGAACTGGCTTGTTAGGAATACAAGAGTTAAAGGATTTAAAGCGGGAATTCTGAAAAGGGCCATTGCTGAGACAGTTTACGGAGTATGGTTGTATAGGAATTCTGTTATTTTTGATAAAGTGGATGACCATACTAGCACTATACGAAACATTATAGAGGATTGATGAGAAATAAGTATAGAAAACATTTAGCTAGGCTTATGATATAAGTTTTTGGTTTTTGGTTGGTTTGGTTGTAAGGTGGATCTTTAGATCCCTTGATGTACATTGATGTTATTTTGGAATATATATATCTTTTATTTAAAAAAAAATACTAAAAAAATATGTCTTTAGGTTATAAAAATATAAAAATATATATATCTTATCCCCTTTAAATTCAAAGGCATTAAAATCATATTTTATTTTAATTTCACTACAAGAAAATTGGCAAATTGCGACGGTTCATTTTGGAAGATTACGACGGTTAGAACCTTCGCAATTTGTAAGTTACGACGGTTTCAGCCCTGTCGCGGAAACATGCATCGCGAGGCCGTATTGCGACGGTTGTGAAAATTGTCGTACAAACCATCGTTATTTTCACGACGGCTAGCTAACTGCCGTAATCTCCATATTGTGACGGTTTCCAACCATCTTAACTTGCTTAATGATTTAATGATTGCGAAGGTATATTGTGGTGGTTTGAACCGCCGCAAGTTGCAAATATTAAAAAAAAAAACTAAGGTATATTGTGGCGGTTTGAACCGCCGCAAGTTGCAAATATTTTAAAAAAAATCGGCACTTTGTTTAGGATTCAGAATATAGCTATTGTAGGTTACATTAATGGCAATCATCAATCTTCATGATATTCACACAATAAACACAAACATTAAATCGTGAGTCTAGAAAACACAAAGATATGTATGTATACAATTCCAATAAACAAAGAGTATAAAGTTTTCAATCATTAACCTTGCGTTCTCAATCTTGTGTTTTCGCCTAATAATTTAAATATTTGAGAGAGTTAGTTCCCGACAGTCACTAACTAAAAACAAGATATTTGTCTGCCTGCAAGCTCAAACATGGGTAAAGTAAAAACTTGTATCAACAGTACATGTGGCAATAATTCGAGAAGTGTTCAATAACCAGTAAAGCTACAATTGAATTTTTATTTGAACAAAATCTATGTCCTATTTTTCCATTAAGAATTTACTACTTGAACTAACGATGCTATTACTAAAATATGACCCTCATTTTATTTTACAATAAGCATTCTATTGTTACACTATCAACTCTTTGCATCCATCATTTAACTGAAACAATTTTCTTCATACGAGGAAAAGTAAAAGAAATGGGCGTTATTTGACATTTGTCACCATGAAATTTTGCAGTACAAGTACCATGTTGAATCTGAACAAGTATGATACAGTTCAGGTAGATTTTAAAAATGAAGACATTGTATCATATTCTTAACATAACTATGTCTTAAAAGTATAAAAGGAGAAAGTATGCTTAGACGCATTCAAAAGAACTCACATTGATTGAATAAGCCATCCCTAGCAAAAAACTGATGAAAAGAGCACAAAGCAATGGACCTGAACCTACAATCCGGCCAAGCCAGAGACTCTATAAAAGAGAATAGAATAGTAAGTCTCCTACTCCGTCCACTAGCGCAAAAACGGTTTTAGACAGCGCTTTTTTAGCCTTTAGACAGCGCTTTAAAGCGCTGTATAAACCAGCGACGCTATAGGTTTAGACAGCGCTTTTGGTATTACCAAAAGCGCTGTCTAAAGGGGCGTGTATTTAATGAAAAGCGCTGTCTATGGTACCTTTAGACAGCGCTTTTTCACATTATATGGATTACTTTAGACAGCGCTTTCGTCAAAAGCGCTGTCTAAGCCCTACCTTTTTTTGACTTTTTTGGTACACCTTAGACAGCGCTTTCTCCAAAAGCGCTGTCTAAGACCTTCCTTTTTTGACTTTTTTAGTACACCTTAGACAGCGCTTTCACCATAAGCGCTGTCTAAGACCTTCCATTTTTGACTTTTTTAGTACACCTTAGACAGCGCTTTCACCAAAAGCGCTGTCTAAGGTGTACGAAAAATTTTATATAATTTTTTTTTAACCACAATTTTACCAGGTTTTTTCAACCAGAATTTGACCTGTAATTTTCAACCAGCAATTTTTTTCAGAATTGGCAATTCAAACCATTGGCCTTTCTACACCAAAATTATATATCCAAAATTGGCATTTCATACCAATATATATATTTAAAATTACAAACCAAAATTGTATATACACCTATTTATAATTACAAATCATTACATTTTTCTACAAATGCACATTTTACTTATTCACCAAAATTGCATCCAACCAAAGCATTGCTTCCAACCAAAGTTATTGCTTCCAACCAAAGCATTTTTTCTACAATGCACATATTACTTATACACCAAAATTGTATATACACCAAAATTGCATCCAACCAAAACATTGCTTCAATCTACATTATAGGTCCTGAAAACACAAAGATTGTAATTCAAAGTATTAAAATTCAAAGTATATACACCAAAAATTGTAATTCAAAGTATATACACCAAAATTGTAATTCAAAGTTTGTAATTCAAAGTATATACACCAAAATTGCAATTCAAAGTATATACACCAAAATTGTAATTCAAAGTATATACACCAAAATTGCATCCAAAATTGTAATTCAAAGTTTGTAATTCAAAGTATATACACCAAAATTGCAATTCAAAGTATATACACCAAAATTGCATCCAACCAAAACATTACTCCAACCAAAGTTACACATATTAAAATTCTCATCAATTAAAGTAAGAGTATAATATTATACCTTAAGTTTGTAAAATTCCGAGCTCCATAATGTATTGACACCACTCCTCTTTGATTTCATCCAATAGAGCCTTTGTGTAAGTAGCACTCCTGAATTCTTCAAAATACTACATAATAATATAACATATAGTTTGATTTAGTTTTAACTATTTCATTAGACAATATGAGAGATATGTGTTAAAATAACTCATAAGTTAGAAATACATACATCGGGTGGAATCTCCATTCGATCCAACGAAATAGTGTCTCTCATAAATCTCAACATGAAATAGCCGCAATCTATTTGATTGCGTTGCTGAGGACACTACAAATGAAAATAAAATATGGATAAATTCTAAGTTTTATCAAGTAAGCATCACTAATATAATAAAACATGTGATAATTAATATACCTTCACATAATTCCATGTAATGGTGTGGTCGATTCCCCGATGTTCTAGGAATGCTTGTATAGTGCTAATAAAATATAAATGAATATTTAGAACAATTCACATAAATAAATAAATATACACATTTCTATTTAGAACAATTTCACTTACGTGTCAATACAGTCCTTCATATCCGGGTATGTGGTCCAATCATTTCCTAAGGAATCCAGATAATACACTACTCCGCGGATAGGATTGATTGCAACCAACAACCAATGTCCACTGTAAGATTAAACAAGTGTTAGATAGAAACTTTCTACACGAAGTCAAAATACAAAAAAAAATATAATAGATGAATTTAGAATGAAAATCTAACCCAGTATTAAACGGTAAAAAGTACAACTTTTCCGTTTCTTGGTTGTCCATAAAGACGTTGCGTATATACGCATGGACCTCATTTGGTTTCGTCAATATTTCGGTTAAGTTGACAGCGCTGGGGCATAAGAATGCAAATCTTTGCTCCAATCCCCGGGGGCGCATAAAACTGTCATACAGAAACCTGAAATAAAAACATCATTAACATTAGAATATTCATTTGAAAAATAAAGTAAATAAGTTGTTCAATTACCAAAGTAGATCGGATATACCTCAAGTATATATTGACAACAGTGACGCCCAATTCTGTATGTTGGAAAACTTGCTCGAAGTCTTCATTACCAACATTCTGGTCAAATTCAAAGCCATACAAATCTTTCTCCATAGTTATCAGACGAACACCTCCAGTCGGAATATCCGTCATTAATTGTAGAAAGGTCTGAAGGCACGTCCTAACCTTGCCGATAGGTTGTTTTCTAACCCTGGTATTCTTAGCACCAACAGTTTTTTGCGTTGAAATGTTGCTAATCACTTTACCAGGCAGCTATAAATCATATAATTTGTTAGATGAAGTATAAGATATCCAATTTATCATTTTCTATGCATATAATTGTGATGTACCTCTTTTTTTGAGACAACGGACTCGGTATGCTCCGGAATCCGCTTATCCTTTGTTTTGGATTTTGTTGGAGTCTAAATAACATTGCCATGTAAAAAATGAAAATAAAATGCTCGTAAAATCTTTGAATTTACACATTAAGATTAACAAAGGTTTATAACGGTTTTAAGCATATATACCTCATATCCTACGAGTATGAGATTTGACGGCCATGCAACAAACGACCCTATAGCTTGTCCCACCACTCTTACCTCCGAATCATCGTTAGGATAGGGTAATAGTGCTTCATTCTCCATAGCAATATCAACTGATACTTTCAAACTTCCAGTAGGGAGGGATTCATTATGAAGTACTGTGACCCCATTGTTAAACACTTTTCCCTTGGCAACCATCCGATGAATTGGTGAAGATAAGAATAGTTGACATTGGTGAATGCCCTAAAACCAAAAATACATATGTCATTGTTAATGTGTATATATGTAATTAAATAATTTAAGCTACTAATATAATTTCATAGATATATATATATATATATATATATATATATATATATATATATATATATATATATATATATATATATATATATATATAATTACCTCTGGAATAATCGGATGAAAGCTGCAGTTGATACTATCCTTCTCTGATCCATCTCTAACACCAGAAGCGTTATCCCTTTCTTTTTCCTTTCTTAATTCCCGCACCTCGGCTTCTAGTGCTTCCAATTTAGCTTCAAGTACTGAATAACTAGCAGCCTTTCCCTTTTTAATATTCAGGGAGGTCGGGGTGATCCCAAATGCCTTACCCCTCACCCGACCAGGATACTCAGGGACATCTAATGCCCGACTAAGTATGCTCCTGGTATCATCTGCAGGTACAGACTGAGATAACGCCTCCTGAAAATCAGATGAATATCGAATATTTGTCAAATATTTGTTAATAAAGTTTTGACTTAATTAAAGAAATATTGTTATACTTACACATTTCTCATATACTTGTAGAACCTCTTCTGGAACAGATCCAGACTTGCCCACACGGGCTTCCTTCCACAAGACATGTGCAGGAAGAGATGTTTCAGAGCTACCCGCCTTTTGTAACTACATATAAAGCCAAATAATATGATCAAATATAACTCATGATGAACAATTATTATGTCATTGCAATTTATTGATACTTACCAATTGTTGCTCCAAACGTCCATATCCAGTACGTCCTTTCCTGTATTTATATTGGGGATCTGATGCTCTATCCCGATTAATTGCACTTAAACTCTTAAATTGCTCGGTTTGTCGTTTGGCTTTAAACTTCACCCATTCTTGTGGTGAAATGAAACTTGCATATTTAGATGGAAACTCTCCATCAACAAAATTACCTTCAGCATCCTTAAGATAGGTTTTGTTTAAATATGTCCTAAACCCTCTTAGGAGCTTCCCTGCCAATCTCATCAAATAAGCTTTTCTGTCGTCCTCGACATTAAAGCACCTCTAAAAAAACCATACACATTGGTTAGTACAAATAATTTAAACGACATAATTAGTTGGCATAATTAAAGACATAGTTATGGTACCTTTATCTCATTCCAAATTTTTTCTTTGGTTTCCTTCAACTGTTTGTTTCTCCAGTCATCTAAAGTAATAGGAACCTCATTCCTTACAAGTGTACCAATGAAACTTGTCAACATATGACCGTTAGGCTCAACAAGTGTGCCTGTTTCGCTCCAATGCACATTATAAGTCATGCCTTGATTTCTAGCATGGATCACTCTCCTCATTATGGTTATTCCTCTCCTAATCTCTTCTTCCATAGTTCTGCTACTTCCAACCTGATCATCATGTGGATGATCATCATCATGTGCGTGATCATCAGCATGTGGGTCATCATTGTTAGTAGCCATCTAACCTGTAATAAATAAATCAAGGATATCAAATATAATATATAACAAATATAATAAAGAAATAAAGGATATCAAATATAAAAAATATGACATAATATATAACAAACTTAACGAAATCCAATACCCCATTCTCGTACTCTTTGGACAATCGATCGACATCCATCCATTTTTTATCCATGGTTTTCCTACTTATTAATCCTAACAGTTAGAAAGAATTTAACATTAGCATAACAAGTCCAAACTAAGAAATTCAAAGCAATTAACTTCATTAACAAAATTGCTTTGAATTTCGGTTCTTTAGAACAACAACCTCAAGAATTTACATTATTAACATTAACACTAACACTAACACTAACACTAACACTAACCTAACACTAACACTAACACTAACCTAAACTAAACTAAACTAAACAAACACATTATATAGCAATAGTTAACAATGTAGAAAAATGTTAACAAGAACAAACTATAATAGATGTTCTAAACTAACACTAACACTAACACTAACACTAACCTAACACTAACACTAACACTAACCTAAACTAAACTAAACTAAACAAACACATTATATAGCAATAGTTAACAATGTAGAAAAATGTTAACAAGAACAAACTAAACTAACACATTATATTGATTCTATTCCTATATCACCAAAAATGAAGTTAACACATATTTTATTCTTATATCCAACAACAGTCCAACATTAGCAACAACATTAACAACATTAGCAACATTATCAACATTAGCAACAGTCCAACATTAGCAACAACATAAACAACATTATTATCAACATCAACAACAACATTATTATCAACATCAACAACAACATTATCAACATTATCAGCAACATTATCAACTGAAACTCTGAAACTCTGAAACTTCCAAACTGAAACTCTGAAACGTGTAAAATGTGTAATACTCTGAAACGTGTAAAATGTGTAATACATCAACAACAACATTATTATCAACATCAACAACAACATTATCAACAACAACATTATCAGCATACCTTATAAAATGTGTAATAATCTGAAACTCTTAAACTTCCAAACTGAGTGACGAAAACGCGAAATGAGAGAGGAACAGACGGTCACGGTGGAGTAAAGGTCGTCGGAGTCGCGAAATGTGGGAGGAACGGTGGACGACGGCGCGGTGGACGACGGCAAGGGTTTAGCTCAGGTTCGCAAGTATCCGTTCGCAACAGGGGAGGGAGAAGAAAGAGCGCAAAACTAAAAATGAAAACAGAGTATATTCATATATTTTAATTTTATTAGACCTTAGACAGCGCTTTTCAACAAAGCGCTTTCTAAGGTGGCCCTTAGACAGCGCTTTAAAAGCGCTTTCTAAGATTGGCCTTAGACAGCGCTTTTGTTTTTATTTTTTTAAATATTTAAGACCTTAGACAGCGCTTTCCTTAAAAGCGCTGTCTAAGGTCTTATATTTTTTTTAAATTTAAAAGGCCTTAGACAGCGCTTTTAAGGAAAGCGCTGTCTAATATTTTCCATTAAATTTTTTTAAAAATTTAAAAGGCCTTAGACAGCGCTTTTCACTAAAGCGCTGTCTAAGGTCTTATATTTTTTTGCGCTTTTCCTTTATTAAATTAATAGATTCCGTGTTTTTGACCTATAGCAGCGCTTTTGTAATAAAGCGCTGTCTAAGGTGAGATGTTATAAGTCCTTTTTGTTGTAGTGGTCGGTGAAGCTTATTTTGAATGAAAAATGAGATGAATCTATATGGTAACAAAATCGAAGAAGATGCAACAATAATTGCACCAGTTGCAAAGGAATATTCTCCAGATGCCAATGGAAGATATGGTTTATTTATCTGCAGTAAAAACATGCAGCACAAATCAATAGTGAGAAACCATATGGTAGTTACTCAGAAAAGGTTGTAAACTGTAAAAGGATGCATGTTTTCTGGACCACATAATCAGAGGCTACAATAACTGGAGAAGCTTGATAGATCAATATATAAAGCAGAGTCTAGTTGTAATTTGTAAACATCATATATACTGACCAAACTATTGCTTATGAAAATACTCTTGCATATACATAATCTGCATATATCAAACTTTGATAAACTAAACGACATCTCTGCTTGCATAATATATTCTTTATATAGGAAAAACTCAGAAACCCAAAAGACAAAATCAATTTATTGGAGATTTATAGCCAGTTTCATATCTTGTCTATTTCAACATCGTACAATTGATTCAAACCAACAATATAAATATTCATAAACAGGTCAGCTACTACAGTCTGAAACATAAATAATAAAGAAAACAATGAAGTTAGGGGGGCAAGGGAGCAATAGAATAGAATAATTTTAAAGAGAAGTAACAGTTTTGGGTCTCACCTCCAACACACCTGTAAAAAAAGTGGGGATATATCTGATAGTTTCTCCACTGTAAGGAGAGACACATAAATTATACTTAATGCCTGCCAAAACACAGAATTGTTAGCCCTTTACAACATTTAGAATATTACAATTATTCAAAATAAATTGTTCATACAAATGAATTGTATTTAGTATTGACAATAACAATTAAGGATTAGTTTCTGAGATAAAATCTGAGATAAAATCTGAATTGAAATAGGCTGATGATCAAGATTTTAAACATTCAACAAGGATTCAAACAATCAATATTAGAAGTTAGAACTTAGAACCTTGCGAGCAATACTGATTTGCAAGCGTACTCACTTGCCCTCGAGAGCGTGAGAATATATATACATAAATAGTCTTACATTACTCTAATCTTAAGCTAGAATAAAGGGAGTGAATACGCAGTCGAAACATAATTACAATAAAAAACCGTTATGCTGCCGATAATATCCAATCACATACGCAACAATTCAAACACATAGCACAGCAGCTATAATTCACACCAAAATTGATCGCAAAGGTCATCATAGAAAAATATCTGAATAACTCTGCAACAATAATATGCAATGTCAGGTTTTCTTTAAGTTTGTGGTGGTTGTGGAGGATGTTGTTTTGGTCACGGCAGATTCAATAATATGCAATGTCAGGTTTTCTTTAAGTTTGGTCACATAACTGAAATGTGATCTTTGTTTCAGTCTCCCTATGCAAAGTCAAATGTACCTAATAAGTTTCCTTATGGTTATCTCAATGCTTTACCTTGCCCCCAACCTAATCCTCACCTCTCCATATATAGCTTAATCTTGACTATACAACAGATTAAGAAAATTGATGTTTTTCGATGACCATGACAACACGGAATAAGTTTTGATCCAAAACTCTTGCGCAGGAAACATATATGTTCCAATGGTTTACGACCAATATTAAGATGTAAAATTGATGTGTGAATCTAACAATATTTTGAAGTACCAACTCTAAATCATTCATGCTGCAATTTGGTTCAAGAAATTTAGTGCATCATAATTGAGAACACCCTAATATAAGTAATGTGGTAGATTGTTTCAACAATCTGAGGCATAATTCATAGTTGTGTCAGGCTCAAAGCTGAACCCTGTCTAAACTTCAGGGTAGAGTTTTCTAGGAGGCAGACTAAGACACCATCCATTGAAACATTACCATAATTCTCCTATAGAGATCTTTGATTCGTGCAAAATGATTGGTCTCCTCAATGGTTCACTTATGTCCTTTTTCCAATCATCAAATATTTGCACATTATTTGGTACCGTGGGAATCAATACATGTTTCAAAATAAAGTGATTGATAGGAAAGCAATATTCTCTTTAATCATATCCAGTTCCTATTTCTATAGAAACTGCACTAGTGCATCCTCTGAGAATTCTAGTTCACAGTTCATTATCTTCAAAGCCTTTTCTACTATTAATCATCTTCCTAAGACTCTTAATATTAGATATGTTATTAATTTACAATCCTGCTCCTTTTCATGACATTTCAACTCCAAAAATTCTTCAATCTAGTCATGTACTACTAACTTAAAAAAGAGAAAACACTAGTAGTATTTTCCATGATAGGGATGTGCACTAGATCTAAACCACTACTTAGTCCAAAACAGAATATGCCAAATATAGCCAATACTCATCATAGTTCACAAGCTTGCTCTCTAAAAATTGGAATCAACTATAGACCAAATCATACATGAAAAAGTTAAATGTTGCAAACACAAGACATGATTCAACTCATTAACAATAACAACAAGTCAGTAAAAACATATAATAACAAACATGTGCAACTCAAACAATATTTGACATAGAAAATAGAACAACTCAAACAAACCACTTTAAGTTCATTATTGTTTTGATTTAAACCTTTCTCCAAACATTAGCTATTCTGTTAGTTTTGAATGTTTGTATTGTCAACTCCATTTTCTTGTTGATTTACAACTAAACTACTATTTTGTTCAAGTTCCATAAGATTTGAATGCGGGGTTTTGTTTCTAATGGTCTTATATAAAACCATGGAGAGAAACAAGGTTGAAATGAATAAACTATGCTTTTGGTGTCAATGCTTGTATTATATAACTGGAGAAGGAGTTTTGGTTCTTGGTGAGATTCTGGAGCTTACCATAGTTCATGCTTCACTTGTTCCATCATAGTAAGTTCTTAAATCAATAATAAAATGCTAGAATTTAACACCTTTCTATCAATTAAACATTTTTGTTGTTGTTAAAATCCATGCCGATGGTAATTTTACTTATTTCTAAAACATAGCAGAGTTAATGTAGATCTATGTGTTTATTCTTTGAAGCCTAATATAATGTCTATGAAAAAGTTCAAGTCCTAACATATTGATAGATGGAAAGTATTTCATATTATAAGTCATTTGGTGTTCCATGCTTTTAACAATCAAGAATTCTACTTGTCAGTTTACAGTTTGTAGCTTATAGGTTAGGAATATATTGTGGTGATGGCACACATGAGTTTGGTATCAATGTACTGTTGTAAAACTATAGATATCAAAAAGCAAAATCCCAAGATTGTTAACTAGTACAGACTCAACTCTCATAACAAATAACAAACACTTTAATAGAATGGACAACAGATGCAGAAAATATAACACAGAAATACAGAAAGAATCCTCTATTCCAATCATTCAGAATCAGATATGCTAAATGATTTTGAATTTTGATTATGTGTGAAGAATCTCCCTAAATATGTTGCGGAGGATCGACTTAGAGAACTATTTTCTCAGAAAGGAGAAATAACTGATGTCAATCTGCGTACCAAGGACACTTATTTTGAATTTTTTACTGCTATGTATTGAATTGGTCGTTGATTCAGAAACGGAAAAAGTCGCCAATTTGCCTATATTGGCTTTCCCACAGACCAGAAAGCTTAGGAAACCATTCGATATTTTAATAAATCTTACCTTGACACGCTTAGAATTACTTGTGAGGTTGGTTTTTTTTAATGAAACATAGGAAAACACATAGGAAAAGAATGGACAACATATAAAATCTAACATTGCAACTCTGATTTAGGGTTTACAACTTCATAAATCAAGAGAAAGAGAGTCATGGATAATTGGTTTTTGAACTAACATGTTAAAATTGGTTTGGGATTGGTCGTGAACGGTTGTTGCAGCGGCGTTCCGACAGTGGTAGCAGTGTTGCAATGGAGTTCCGACAGCGGCGTTGCAGTGGCGTTGGCTGCTTTAGGTCGTGAACGGTTGCAATGTTGTGAAGAAGAGAAGAGAAGAGCAACAAATTAGAAATGTTAATTGGGCACTTTTTTTTTTAATTTGTTTTGGGAGGCGGTTTATGCCCGTCTCAATATTACATTTGGGCCAAAAGTGAGGGCGGTTGGGCTCAACCGTCGCAACCCGCACACTAATTTTAGCCTTGGCACAAAATAGAGGGTTTAAGGCGGTTATAATAACTGTCGCGAAGAGATATTTGCGGGGGTTGGAATTATAACCGTCGTTATTTGTAATTTTTTTAAAAAAATTAACGACGGTTTCATAAAACCGCCATAATAACCGCCGTAATATTTAAATAACGACGATTTTCAATGAACCGTCGCAACATAAGTGTCGTAAAATGACATTTTTCTTGTAGTGTTTACACTAAAATATTTCTTTTTTATATAAGGGTCATAAGAATAAAAAATATTTCCTCCTCTAAATACAATTATATATATATATATATATATATATATATATATATATATATATATATATATATATATATATATATATATATATATTTTAAATTAATTAATTTCTTTATAATTCAATATTAAAAAACAACAACAACAACAACAACAACAACAACAACAACAACAACAATAATAATAATAATAATAATAATAATAATAATAATAATAATAACAATAATAATAATAATGATTATGTATATTAGACCATGACTTTATTTTATAAATTAAATTTGTTCTGGACTGGACCAATGGCTAGAATTGGCCCAATCCGCCTCTGCTCCAGAGCGGCCCAAATTGCTTAAGCCCAATCCACAGAGGGGCAAAAATGACATTTCTGCCCCTCCAACCGGGTAAGGAACGCAACGTTCCTCCCCGACTTTTATGCCCGTTACGCACGACTTCCTCGCTGCCCGAACAGCAAAGGACAGGTGCCCGGAACTGCGTTTATGCCCGACATAACGGCTAGTTTCTGGCACCCTGCCCGACATAACGGCTGGTTTGGGCAGTTACCTATTCTTTGGGGAAAACGGTTATTTCGCCCTGAAGATAGGACCGTTGGCCACGCGCTGGGAGCTCTATATAAACCCTCTCGCTTGAGAGGGTCAAGTATCATTTTTTCACCCTAAGAATACACTTTGTACTTGCCCCTTTTCTCTGACCCTTTCTTACTTGAGTGTGGGAGTGCCTTGCAGGTACACCCCCTCCTCTCCTCATCAACATTCCGAACACCTCGCCCATCTGACGACCAACATACGTCCGAGCACCTTGCCATCTGACGGCCAGCTTACGTGGACCCGTTCGAATACTCCGGATCAAAATTAAAAACATATTTTTTGCAAATCAAGTTGATTGGTTTGTGTTACACCTTACCAATCAACAAATCAATCTAAAATCAAATTCAAATCACTCAAATCTTGTTCTCTATCCTTGTGCATTGAAACATTTTTATCAAACTTTTCTCTGCCCCCGATACCTTGAGAACTCTTTCAAAACTAAAAACATCAAGCACACAAACATTTTCTAGACGAACTGCGATACTCTGATACTTCATATTACTTGAGGGTACGTAGGCACAAAGTTGTAATACTTTGGCGAGTATAATAACAAAAACTTTTTATTTGTCCTCTTTCTTGATTAAATTTTCTTTTATTAATAATTTAATTTTCTTGAAAATAATAATGAAATAATCCTTTTCAAATAAATAAATTAATCTAGAGTAAATAACATAAGCAAACATCCCATAGGAAAACATAGTAATTCTAGAACTAGAGAAGGTTCCCGTTGAGTACAACGAAGGTGAGGGGTGCCTCACACTTTCCTCTCACTTAACTGACTCCCGAACCTTAGCGTATCACCCTTAACATTAGGTTTTATCATTATTTCTCTATTTCTTAGGAATAAATAAAGGATGATGGCGACTCTATAACTTTTCAGCTGCGAGAGCTGACAACTCTGCTGGGAAATTCCTACTTCCCTAAAAATAGTCCATCCTAACCTCTAATTTTAGGGTTTTTGTGTGTTTCTTTGTTTGTTTGCTTTTATTTATGTTTGACTTCTTCTATTTATTTATTTGTTATTTTTTTTATTTTTTTATGCTTTCTATTTTATTTTATATTATTATTATTATTATTATTATTCTACATAAGTTAAGAAGTATAACTATTGCTAACCTATGAAATGTCATATCTCAAAGGGGTATGAAAACTAAACTCATAATAGACCCCTCAAAGGTATCGTCATAGTAGGGCTAATCACTCATTATGCTGATGATTTAGATGCGGTCCATGACTCTAGGAACCATTATTTATAACCTATTTCACTCATGGTGATCTTATATTACTAACACCCAAGAGTCGTTACTAAGGTCTCGCCTAGATGAGACTTATCCCGAAGGATTACCGTAGGAGGGCTTGTTCCTTCTCATGATAAAACAAGGGTAACACATAGCTAGCCTGTTATAAGGAGACTCCCTTAACTAGGTCATGCTTGCATATTACCTTACCTATCCTTAAACCCGTTTGGGTTTCCTGTGCCGATCGTTATCCCTATCTATAAGGAGCCTTCTTAAACAAGGTGTCCTTATATTTGGCATTATTCTTAAACCCATATGTGGGTTCTATATCCATCATAATCCCTAAACCCGTAAGGGTTTCCTTTTGTCTGTCACTATCCCTAAACCCGTTTGGGTTTCCTTAGGTCTATCTTTATCCTTACCTCGTATTGCATTGCATCTCCATGAAAAAAAAAACTTTTAGCATACCTAAAAAATGAAGGACAAATATTTTTGCATACCCATGCATTTTCATGCATTTACATACGTATGTAAGTAGAGATTGCGCTTAAAAAGGGAGGGGGGTGAATTAGGTACTTTAAATTTATTTTTGGTTTTAGACTTATATGTGATAGTTTTTTCGGTTGGTTGCTAAGTGATGAAAGCGGTAAATTGCAGAAAGATAAAAGACACAACGATATATCATGATTCCCCTCACAATCCGAAAGTACTCCAATCCCCTTAAGTAGTAAGAGATTTTACTATCTTGTTTGGACTTTGTACAAGCTATCCTAGCCATTATACACAAGATCCTAACAAATAAATAAGGACAATCCCCTTATAATTTACACAAAGTGAAATAAGAGAACAATCCTCCCTTAATCACTCTCTTACTTTCAACGATCCTGGACAGTAAGGAATTCAACACTATTCCGAATTCTTACAAGATTTTTTGAAGTTGTATACAATGTATCAATCACTTGGATTGATCTTCTCCTTCAAGTAAATAATTCTCAATATGTAACACAAGTGCTCAATGATGTATGTGGTTGAAACTATATGAAATTGCAATGAAAATAAAGTGCAGAAGTTTCAACAAAATTTATGTCAAGAACACTTGAATTTTAAAAGATGAGAATGTATGATTTTGAATTGTAGATGAAAGAGGTGAATTTGGAAATTTGAAAGTTAAGGTATATATAGTGCCTTAGCACCCTTCTAAAAGTGTACAAATGCATGAATAAATGCCATGGTTCATGTTGATTGCAGAATAGGGCAAGCAAGCAAAAATATTTATTTTCGGAAGAATTCCATCCGGAATTTATGTCGTGTCCACAGAGATCGGTTCGAGGGAAAGAATGTCGTTCCACAGTCTCTCGCGTTTATGAGTTTGGATTAAAATGGTTTCAAACGAGAAAACAGAAAAGTAAACATTAAAACATAAAAACAAATTCACTTTTCAGCAAGACAAACTTATCCGGCGTGCACATAATCGACTCCTTACAAACTTAAACTTACCGACCAGTTATAATAAACCTACAATACTCCTCAATATCACCCAGCATCGCTCACAACACACGTTATGTCTAACGCAAAGTTGAGAGAACAACCGTGTTACCATTGCCGATACTTTCGTACGCTAGCTCAAGGCACGAAGGCATTAAGTTTCGACGCCTATTGAAGATTGCTAGCCCTAAATCTATCTCTAGAATCCAGAAACTAACAGACAATCATCCCTAATCAAAGTTTGCGAGGGTTATATCTAACGCAACTCAAACCCCCGCGCATAAAGCAAAAATCAGAGACAATCACCAATAAAGATTTGTAAAGCAAATTTTATACAACGCCATGGGCGACAAATATACATGAGTTTGCAGCAAATACCTATACATAACCCAACCATAAAGAAAAACACAAGGAAGAAAAGAAATGAACCAAGCATCTCGCGGATTGTCGGAGTCGGTCGACGATCAATCCACCCCGGTTCATCCATATGCATGCTCCATAGTTGTTTTCTAAGCATGGCAATGAAAAATGAAGTTTGATGGAAATGATATCAAGAAACCCCAAAACCATCCTCAAAATAATGAATGAAATAAACTATATACATTGCAAATTCTGCAATGTTCGCAGTGCGAACGATCATTCGCAGTGCGAACGATCATTCGCAGTGCGATTGACTCAAAAAATGGCACTTTAAGTGCCTCTGATTGCTAAACCGCCTTTGCTTTCCTTCGTTGGTTCGCAGTGCGAACGAACCATTCGCAGTGCAAATGTTCGTTGACTGGTTCGCAGTGCGAACATTGGCTTATTTCTCTTTTGTAACTCTCTGCCAACCTTCGCTGGACTTCGCAATGCAAACACTAAGACAGAAAACCAGTCCTTATTTTGGCCACAACTTCCTCACTGAAACTCCGATTTACGCACGGTCGGAAGCATTAGAAAGCTTATTTAATGCTCTTCGAGAATATGGAAAGACATCCTTTATTTAATACCTACAAAAATTGAGATAAAAATCAATTAAACTAAGTAATATTTACACAATACTCAATATATACACTAAAACGTAAAGTAAACGTATTTATAAACAAAGTAAGGTTTATTTGAACGATATAGACAAAAAGTATCGATAAGTGCAACAAAACTTATATACAATAATATGTACATTTTGCACTTATCAGTTCATAAATGCATTCAAAAATTCATTTGTAACAGAAAATACATGAAACACTGCTACTGCTTCACTGGTAACTAGTTACCATAAATGGTGTAACCGGTTACACCTGAAGTGGCATTTAAAAAATTTGAAAAACATGCCTATGTAACCTGTGACAGGTTTTTAGGTAACCGGTTACATCATTTGAAAAAGGCAACAAGAGTTAATGTTATAGTGTGGTAACCGGTTACATGAATCGTGGTAACCGGTTACCACTGTTATAGGCAGAAAAAACACTTAGAAAAAATTGTAGTTTGGCCAATTTTGATGCAACAAAAATTGTAATGCAATATGCCACGATTGTGCATGAATTTTTGAGTACTTATATTCAACATAGAAAGGTTGAAGACTTATACCTTAAAATATCATGATCAATCCTTAAGAGCATCTAAAACTTAATCTTTAACACTTGAAAATTAGACTTTATTGCATTTGCTCTTGATATGAGTATTGATCCATTTCTCTTCATCAAAACAATCATTTGTATAAGCTTGTCTTCACAACATACACATCCATTTGCATATCCTTTCTGCTTTCGCCCTCTTCCAACTGTCATTTAGCTAGCAAGTTTCCCGATACTCACAAATGAACTTAAAGAAAGCCCCAAGAAGTTAAGGAACTCAAGAAATACAAGTCCTATTAAGGAGAGAAGGCACCCTTTGTCATACCAGCTACCAGCCTAACCATCGCCTCAGATGCCACAACCATGGATACGCAGAGGAATGCTTAGCGTGATCTAAGGAAGAAGGATTAGAAGGCGTTGTTCTACATTCATCAGTGTGTGGATACAAACATATTTGAGAAAATCGCCGAGAATGTGAAGCGTCAGTGAAGAAGGTTAAACATCAGTCTCTACGTAAACAGTATGAGAATCTCAGCATGAAGAACAATTAGAAGGTACCTGGCTACATCTTCAGAGTGATTTTGATCACAAATGAGATGAAGTTGTGTGGAGAAACTCTCTCTGAAGAAAGGGTCATTGAAAAGGTACTTAGATCTCTTACTCCTCAGTTTGATTACATTGTGGTAACAATTGAACATTCTAAGGATCTTAGAACCATGAGAATTGAAGAGCTGCAAAGTAGTCTAGAGGCACAAGAGTCGCGTCTGACTGAGAGAAACTATGAAAAAGAGGTAGATTAGCAGACTCTGAAAGCAGCTTCTGGTAAGAAGTATCAGAAGCAATCTTGGTCAGAAGTCAGAAAAAAATCTGATGGTGTTCAGAAGTCAGAAACCTCAACTTTTGAAAGGCAGAAGAGTGCTCAGAAGGGGTAGGAGAAGTATGACAAGGGGAAGATTCAATGCTACTGTTGTAAGAAGTTTGACCACTTCGCTGCTGACTGTTGATCAAACAAGAAAAAAAAATAAGAAGAAACAAACATAGTCAGAGAAGATTCTGATGATGAAACTGTACTATTGATGGCTTTTTCTTATTTCCTTTCATTGTTTGACCAACACTTCAAATATAGTATAATGGATTTTGTTAAAAAAATGATTAAAAAATGATTTTTGATTTAAAAATTAAAACCACAATTTAAAAAAAAAAAAAAAAATTAAATTACATAACTTTATTTTAGATACAAATTACATTTTTTAAAAAAATTAAAATAAAAGATTATTTATCTTAAATTTTAAATATAGTGATGAGTGATTTCCAATTTGGGTTTTGAACAGTTGACAACTATAATTTGCTATCTTCATCATGATGATCCGTAATAAAAAAAAAGGCAACATGCAATTTGTGTAAGTGGCCCTTCTCTTCTCTTAATTTCAAACATATCATCCTTGAAATTTTGTTCATTGAATTTAATTTCATGTGAAAAAAAATCAACAGGCATCTTATGTGAATACACATTCATATAAAATGAATTAAAAAACACATTTAAACTTAAAAACTATAATTTCAAAACCATTTATTAAAAAAATTGAATAAATTTTATATTATTAATTAATTCAAAATTAATTTTTATAACTGCAGAACCAAACATATTTTTTAATTTAAAAGACAAATATATATAGAGAGAAAAATAAAACAATCATATTTGTTATGGGGCAGAAAAAGTTGAAAAAGGTTCAATGGAAAATGGAAATTGCATGTTGCTACCAAGTGAAGTTTGGAAGCTGAAAACAGTAATCACGTGACTAATGAACAAAACCTTTGACTGAATAGAAACTAGATAACATGTGAAGGCTACTTTATGTAATCCTTATAATTTTGAGACTACAATCCTAATTTTCTCCAATGATTTTTTCTTTGAATCAAAGTTCTCAAAAAAAGGTCATTTGACATAACTTATTCAAATCAAATTAGTATTACCACACGCTCAATGCTGATAAAGAGAGGAAATGTTTGCTTTCACACCTAAGAGGTAAAGTCAATAAAAATCACTCATTTGAGAAAAATATACCAATGTGTGGTGAATATTTTTTTTAGTGGAAGTGGAAAATAATTATGATAAATAAATTTTAAATTGTGCAATAAATTTTTCTCCATCGTGACGTCGATTTTTCTATTAACTTGCGAGTTTAAAGAAGGGAGAAAGAGAAGATGTTAAGAGAGAGAATTTAAAGATTTTTTTTTAAAATTAATTTTTATAAATGTGTTTTTGTATAGAATGATAAATGATTGGTTATTATTATTATAATATTTTTAAGTTTTTAAATATTATAATAAATAGATTATATTTAAAGAATTTATCATAACCTTCAAAAACTCATCCTTCAAATATAATTTTTGAATTCTTCAAAACTAAAAGTGTGTCAGGATTATGCATTTTAATAAGCAAAAATATGTTTTTTTTAAGAAAATTAAAAATAATTTGACAAAAATTTGTTATTTAGATAAAACATATGAAAAATTATTAAAATGACAAAATTTTCTAAAGTATTTTGTTAAAGATAACATTTATAACTACAACTTTCATAACATATGAAAGTTTAATTCAGAATGTGGCGTTACGAGAAAATTCGCAAGGCGATTTGCGCAATCACAAGGCAATTTGGCACCAACGCAGCCATGCCACATCAAAATAATGAAGGATTGCATCACAATTTTAATCAATTAAAACATGATAAAATTATAGTTTAACCTAACTCAGCCCTACAAAATCGGTTGGTAAGGTGAGCGATGTCACTCTATATAAACTCTTTATGAGTCCTATAACTTGGGTTTTTCCCAATACACCCCCTCACGCCCAACACTATTGGGCTTGGTGCGTGGATATAAACGGTGGGTGACCCGAATTATCGATGTCTGGGACTTGGTTTTTCCAATACACCCCCTTGCGCCCAGCACTTTATTTTGTTTTTGGGCTTGGTGCGCAGATATAAATGGCGGGTGGCCCGAATCGTTAGGCTCGTGATACCATGATAGAATTATAGTTTGACCTAACTCAACCCTACAAAACCGGTTGGTAAGGTGAGAGATGTCTCTCTATATAAACCCTTTATGAGTCCTATAACTTGGGTTTTTCCCAATAAAACACAACTTTTCGAGTAGAAAACCTTAGTATAACGACTAAATTTAGGGAAAAACGCTATCTATCAATCGATTTTTAAATAGCACGTTCATCTCGCTTTTCGTTCATTTCCGCCACGCCAACATAGCCACAATAAATAAGAAGAAGCAGGCGATGCAGCTAGAAGCGCTCGCTTCTAGCCCTTGAATTCTTATTCACGAATGAATTGGGAAAGCCAACACAAAGATTAGATTCTGACTTCGTAGAGCTGGTGCTGCTGTTGCCTACGCATAGGGTGTCCCCCACTCCCGTCCCGGGGCGCTAAGGGGCATTTGTTTTCGGAACAAACGACAATGTTTTGTTGACGCCTTGAATCAAGCTTTTGTTGCAACATGCTATGTTTTCTCCCCCATTGCTAGTAGGTTGATGGGCCGCACGCCCGACACACATGTTTTGGCCTTGTCTTTTGTGGCCATAACTAAAAATAGGTGACCTAACGGCCGCCGCCCGACTAAACATACCAATAGTCACCATATTCATATGGGCTACTGCGGGGGTTCCGATTTTGATTAAGCATGGAAACAAAATCTAACCCCTCCCAACCCCACTCAAACCCGTATGAATTTAATGAGAAAAAATAATGTGGCATGAGCTCACTCAAATAACACGATAAGTGAATTAATTTATATTGAATAATTACATGCAGACAAGAGAACATGTGCATTTACGACTCATCAATTTGATTTATGACAATTAAGTCGGAAATGAGTGAGTCGAGTCGAACTCGCCTCAGCTCAGCTCGAATCGTTAAGAATTGATTAAGCTCAAATCTCGGTTTGAGTTGGATACAAACTTTTTTATATACTTAAACTCGGCTCGTTATAAGTTCACGAACAACTCGGTTCGATTCGTTAGATTCACGAATATTTTTTAAAAGCCCTAATGACAATTAAACCTACAAGTTAGTGTACAAATGGACCACCTATTTATAAATCGGGGAGATCGGAGACATAAAAATTCCGTAGAAGATATTCATTAACCCTCGATAATGAGATTAAAACGGAATCTTATTGGTCTCACATTGGTATAATAGTGTACTTTTGCCTACATGTATAAATCTATATTATTTTGTAAAAAAAAAAATTACTAAATTTGAGGAAGAACCGTAATACTTAAGAAAGTACTTAATAGGAATAATATTGTAAATTAATAAATTTTTGATTATATATATATATATATATATATATATATATATATATATGTGCAATAATAAATTATGACATCAATTTGTATCAATAGAGTTTATGCATTTAATGTAGCGCATCTTTACTAAGTAAAACAAAACGCGCTTAAGCTGACATCATGAGATATTTTAACACATGATCCTTCTTCTAATCTTCTCTATTTAAACAAACATCTTCTCAACTCAAGTAATTAACAAAAAAAATTACATACTCTCTTAACTAAAATGGCTTTAGAAAAAGGTGAAGAAGAAGAAATAGTTGCGATAAACATGGAGAATTTCCAAGAGATCCATGCTTCTGATCATTCTACTATACCAGAACTCCAAAACCAGAAACAACAAAAGTTTCGAAGAAATGATTCTCTTGAGATTGAATCTCGCACCACCTCTCACCTCCATCACTCTAACGTATGCATGCTTTCTTCCATCTTTCATGGAATAATAATTTTGTATAATATTATTGAATAATGCTTTTGCAGGGACCATCAATGGCGTTGATACTGCACCTGGCGTTTCAAAGTCTCGGAATAGTTTATGGAGACATCGGAACTTCGCCGTTATATGTGTTTTCAAGCGTCTTCCCGGACGGTATTAAGCACAACGATGATATATTAGGAGTTCTTTCCTTAATCTTCTATACACTCACTCTCATTTCTCTTCTCAAGTACGTCTTTATCGTCCTAAGAGCCACCGATAATGGAGATGGTTAGTATTTACTATTTAATTTTGGATGTGTGAGTGTCTGTGTCTATGTCGTGCTTTATAGTTTGTTATTATTCATGATATTTTTGAGAGTTTGAATTTGAATATAATTTGTTAGGTGGAACATTTGCTTTGTACTCTCTGATATGCCGATACGCGAAAGTGGGACTAATTCCGAATCAACAACTAGAAGATGCAGAGGTGTCTAATTATAAGCTGAAATTGCCGAACAACCGAGAAAAGAGAGCATCGAAGCTTAAATCTATGATTGAGAACAGTCACGGTACAAAGATTTTCCTCTTGTTTACTACTATGCTCGGAACTTCCATGGTCATCGGTGATGGTGTTCTAACACCTTGCATATCTGGTTAGTAAGATTTGTATTATAACAATTAATACATAATATTGATGTATGGTTAATAATTTTTTTCAATTGGTTGCAGTTTTGTCTGCAGTGGGAGGGATCAAGGAAGCTGCTAGCAAAATAACTGATGGTAGGTACTTTTGTTCATAATTTAGGATTTAGGGTTTATGGTTGTAGGTTTGGGATTTAAGTTAATTGCTTCTGTTGCTTGTGCATATGCAGATCAAATTGTTTGGATATCAGTGGCAATCTTGATTGTTCTTTTCATGGTTCAGAGATTTGGAACTGATAAAGTTGGTTACACTTTTGCTCCCATAATCTGTATATGGTTCGCTCTCATTGCCGGTATTGGTGTGTACAATTTCTTCAGGCATGATACATCTGTTATAAAAGCCTTGAATCCGAAATACATAGTAGATTATTTTATCAGGAATAAAAAAAATGCTTGGATTTCTCTTGGTGGCGTTGTTCTCTGTACAACAGGTTCATAATCATATCATTTATACAGATAATAATCAGTTTTAACAACTTTAGATTCTTGATTTGATGTGAAGTTTTTTATTTGTGCAGGAACTGAAGCATTATTTGCTGATGTTGGACATTTCACAGTTCGGTCTATACAGATAAGTATGTGCTGTGTTACTTATCCTGCTCTTATTTTGGCTTATGCTGGACAAGCCTCATTTCTTCGCAAAAACAACGATCTTGTTAGTGCCACATTCTATAAGTCAATACCAGGTCATTTGTTCAAATCATGAATACAGTCCTTATTATTTCTTGGTCTAAAATCAGTGTTACAGCCTTTAACTGATGAAGGTTTTCATGTATTGCAGACTCTATGTATTGGCCAATGTTTGTGGTGGCTGTTTTGGCAGCAATAATAGCTTCTCAAGCCATGATCTCAGGGACTTTTTCTATAATCCAACAATCTCTATCATTGGGATGTTTTCCTCGCGTGCAAATTGTACATACATCGGAAAAGTATGAAGGACAAGTTTATATCCCAGAAGTTAATTACATCCTCATGATTGCTTGTATTGCCACCACTGTTGGTTTTAAAACCACCACAAAACTTGGAAATGCCTATGGTAAGTTCTAATTCTCTTACAATCACATGATCTATTATGAAATAATGAAGATTCTGATTCTGCATTGATACATTTGTGCAATGCAGGAATAGCAGTGGTGTTTGTGATGACACTAACATCTGCATTTCTCACACTAATCATGATCGTGATATGGAAGACTCACATGCTTTTGATTATTAGCTATGTTCTCATCATTGGTTCGGTGGAACTACTTTACTTAAGCTCAGTTTTATACAAATTTGACCAAGGAGGGTATCTTCCTCTTGCATTTTCCGCAATTCTAATGTTCATCATGTACGTTTGGAATAATGTGTACCGAAGAAAATACTTTTACGAACTTGATCACAACATTTCACCTGAGAAATTTAGAGAAGTTGCTTGTGACACAAGTTTATGTCGATTTCCCAGTCTCGCAATCTTTTACTCTGAGCTTGTTCAAGGTATTCCACCAATTTTCAAACATTATGTTGCAAATGTTCCTGCAGTACACTCTGTCCTTGTCTTTGTTTCTATTAAATCATTGCCTATTAGCAAAGTCCCAATTGGAGAAAGGTTCCTTTTTCGACGAGTACAACCTAAAGAATTTTATGTATTCCGATGTGTTGTTAGATATGGATACACTGATGTCCGCAACGAGAAAGAGCCTTTTGAAAATTTAATGGTTGAGAGGTTGAAGGAGTTTATTGTTAAAGAATATTATTGGTCTCAGAAAATGATACAAGATCGTGAAACCGATGAAAATTTGAATCTTGATAAATCACAAGAAATTAGTGATGAAGGAAGAGTCCAAGAGGCAATTGAAAAAGAGATTGAGACAATTGAGAAAGCATCAAGAGCGGGTGTTGTGCACTTGATTGGTGAAAATGAGGTGATTGCTAGTAAGGGAGCTGGTTTTGGAAAAAGAATTTTGATTGATTATGTCTACAATTTCTTGAAGAAAAACTTGAGACAGAGTGAAAAGTTATTTGATATTCCTCACAAACGTATGGTCAAAGTTGGAATGACTTATGAACTATAGGAGTAAATAAAACTAAGTACAAATATCATGGGAAGAAAAGAGTATCATAAAAATGAAATTTGATGTATTCTTCAAACAAATTATGCAAATGATGTTACTACTAACTATAGTTGTTATTGTTGAACTAGAACTTGTAATTCTTATATACATTCTTAGTTCAATTAATCACTATATTGTTAGTGAATGACAATGAACTTCAATCACACTATTTCTAAAAAAAAAAAAACTATCCAAATCATTTTCTAACTTAATATGCCTCCTGATTTTCATCCATTTTCACCCCAACTATATACTATCTAACATCTTGATTTTTCTCTAATATTGCCAAAAACATTTGACCTAACTTGCTTACAATTATGAAGGAAAATTGTGTTTGTTTAACGATTTCTACTTGCAACAAGTCTGTACACCACGCCTAAATATTTAACTAAGGGGTTAAATAAGGCCTTGAAGTTTCTAAAGCAGGTAACATGATATTTTTTCGTTTTTACTCATTTCGAAGTAGAGTAGTTTCTTTTACTATGTATTTTTTATACACTCCTGATCTATTGTAATAATGGTTTCTCATTTCTCATAATCAATAAATATACTTTTATTTCTTTCTGATTCTCTCAAGTATTATGATATCTTTTATCAGTGTCATGGAGAACCCTAATTATTGCATTGATTTTTCATATTCCCGTAATTTTTGTTGTTTTTGTGTTTAAACCTTTAATATGCTAACCGGCATTCTTTAATTTTTCCTATACCCTCAGTTTTAGTTAAATGCCATGTTTTCCCATTTGTCTATTTTTTCTCTCCGCAGAATGGCAAGGCCTTTTGAAGTGATAAAAAATATTAATGAGAGAAAAGAACTTTGGAAATTTGTTTTCAAAGTCCACCATAAATGGAATGTGATATTGTACTCGCTAAAAGTACAAATGGGTGGTAAGCTTTAGTAATTAAGGGTTGTCAGAGGTTTTAAGGTTGTTGTAGGATTAGAGCTAGCTCACATGTGATTAGAAGCTCCTGTATGTGTGTATTTATGTGTTGTAGTTCTCCCTCTGTTTATCACGATACTGATGTATTTATAGTCCCCTGGACTTGGACCCATGTTTTCCTAGGATGTAGCAACCACTCCTAGAATGTGTGGTTGATTCCGTGAAATTTAGGGAGTGTGGTTAAATCCCACGACTTCCTATGTAATGTCTGTTGACCCAATACACATTTTATGCACGATCGCACTCTATTGGCGGAGAAACTAAAGATTCAAGTTACATATCCAGAAAAGGGGTTCCATATCCAGAAGAGGGACACTCAAACCAATAAAGGGGCGTCTTGGGAAGAATGATGGGCAAAACTTATGCCTTCGCCCCGCCCCGATGATCTCTTCCAATTATACAACTACATAGTCCTTCAAGCATGAGGGCTCATAAAGACTAAAATATGTTAATCCCTTACTCATCATCGGGCTTTCCATAGGAGCCCAATCGAATCTTTACTCTCACCTTTAGTTCTTGAGGCTTCAGATGGATCTTTTAGACTAGGTTTAGTTGAAGGAGTTCTAGAACTTTAGAAGTAGTCTGATGTTGTGACTTTGGGTGTGACATCTTGGCCTGCTTTCCAATTTGACACTCACCACATACTTTGCCCTCCTCAATTTTGAACATGGGTAGACCTCTAACAGCTTCTTCAGACATAATGTTCTTCATACCTTTGAGATTCAGATGTCCAAGCTTTTTGCGCCATAACTTGACTTCATCTTCCTTGGACATTAAACACGTGGAAGAATAAGTGGTTTCTTGTGGTACCCACAAATAAAAATTGTCTTTTGACCTGACTCCCCTCATTAGAAAATCATTATTCTCATTGGTAATTAAACATTCTTACTTGGTGAAATTGACTTTTAGACCTTGATCATATAACTGACTGATACTGATCAAATTAGTAGTCAATCCTTTCACAAGAAGAACATCATCTAATCTAGGAAGTCCAGTACATGCTCACTTTCCCACTCCTTTAATTTCACCTTTAGCTCCATCACCAAACGTGAAAAAATTGGTGGAATAAGACTTAATGTCCATCAAATACTTCTTGACCCCATTCATATGTCTAGAACACCCACTGTCAAAGTACCAGTCTTCTCTAGATGAAGCTCTAAATGAAGTGTAGGCTATAAGACTAACATTAACCACCTTAGATTTCCACTCTTTTTTAGTTTTGGTCATCACATGATTAGTCCTACATTGTATAGGATGTCTAGGATAATCATACAATCTGTAACAAAAAGGTTTGATGTGACCATATTTACCACAATAATGAAACTTCCACGACAAGAACTTGGCTTTAGTTTGAGTTTCCTGATGTTTGGCAGGATGTCGAAACATTTGGTTGGACATTGTACCCTCAAACTTCCTTTCAGGAGAAATAAATTTTGTCACATGAGTGTTTCCTTAATTATTTTGTGATTGGTAATTAAAACCTATACCTGTTAAGTTTCCAGCCTCTTTTCCAACTTGAAGAATTTCATCTAGCATATAAGACCCACTGTTCAACATTCTTACTGATTTGGTTATGCTTTCAAGTTTAGAATTCAATAGGGTTACCTCACCTTGAATACCAGAGATAATAGATACAATTTTCTCTTTTTCATCATGCAGTTGAATTATAAGACTCTTTTGCTTTTCTCCTATCATGCAAACCTCTTCACTTCTGATACACAGTTCCTTGTAGGAAGCAACTAATTCTTCATACGAGACCTCTTCATCACATGAATCTTCATCAGACTCACATCTACCAATGAGGGCTGTAACATGCTTAGTCGTTCCATCATTAGGTTCACTTTCAGAATCATCAGACCAAGAAACAAACAAGCCATTCTTTTGTTTCTTGAGGTACATGGGACATTCTGATCTAATGTGACCAAAACCCTCACATCCATGACACTGAATGCCTTTTCCTTGATTAGGCTTCTCCTTTGTTCTTGTTTTTATATGAGACTCATTGTTCTTACTGATGCCGAATGACATATTCTTGACATTAGGTTTTAGCCTTTGTTGAATGCCAAACATGCTTTAAATTGATCCATTATATTTGACATTTTTCATCTCATTTGTTATGTTTCAATGGATTTATTCCATGTTTCCATGCTATTCTTGAATTATGTGCAAATACCTTTGGTTGCTTTGATTTGTGTATTATTGTGCTTGGATTAGGTATAAAACATCAATGAATAAGACACAAGTAAATTGACAAGGAAGCCAAAGAAAATGTGAAGATTTAGCATGTTCGCTGGGAGAACATCAGCGAGCAGCCAACGAATATTTGTTGGGCGAAGTAGCAGCGAGGCCCCAATGAGCCATCTCAGAATAGAGGCAGTAAGGAAAGGACTCTTAGTTCGCTGGGCGAACTTGTAGCAAGTGTTCGATGTATGAAGTTTCAACGAGGAGGAAACCATGGATGGTAGTAAGTAAATGGCGATAAGTTCGTTGTGCGAACTTGTTGCGAAGAAGCTCGCTGGGCAAAGAAGTGTTCGCTAGGCGAGCTTAGATATTTTCCCAGGGGCGGTTTAACTGTTCAGAGGCACTTCAGGTGCCATAAAGTAGTCCTCGCTGGGCAAAGAAAGCGTTTGCTGGGAGAACTTGGCAGACTTTAGTTGTACTATATAAGTACTTTTCACACTTTTTGGGGAACATAACCCCATTTTCATATAAAAACCTCATTTTTCTGCATTTTTCACCAAAGAGTGATATTTTGCAAATAGAAGTTGGATTCCCATTCGAGTTCGATTCTTCGACGTGGATGCTCATTCATCTTCTCTCTTTACTTGTAAAGCAAGCTATCATATGAAAGTGTGAAAAGTACACAAGAAGGGGGGTTGAATTGTGTTTCACATTTTCTTATTATTTATCTTTTGATTAGAGTCTCAGAATCAGAACTGATGTTCAAATTCTGAGTTAATTTATTTGGCAGCGGATTCAACAGAAGTAAATAAAATAACAGCAAAAGACACAAAAGATTTATACTAGTTCCTCCCCTAACTGAGAGTAGTCTAGTCCCTTTGCCATGCAAGAGCTTTTCATTATATCCACTTCATGATTACAATCGCTTATGCTTCTGCATAATACTTTTACAACTGCTCAGACCAACTGTCTAAGACTTTCCTTGCTTAGAGCACATGTCTAAGACTTACACTTTACTCACACCATCGAACTGAGCCACCTGCTCATCTGTCTTCTGGATGAGACTTCACCTTGCTCAATCAGCTCTTGATCGAGACTTCTCTTGCTTAGACCACCTGCCTAAGACTTCACCTTGCTTAGAGCTCATGTCTAAGACTTTAACCTTGCTTAAACAGAGTAGCTGAAAAAGACTTTTGTTTGCTCAAACACATAGTAGAAGACTTAATTTAAACTACTGAAAGCTCAACAAAATAGAGAACAAGGTGTACATGATGCACGCATCAGAGGTACAGAAAATCACCATGATAAAGACCTAAAGCACTTAAGATTTCTTGAATATATACATGGTTAAGAAATCTTAAGGCTCTTACAATTACAACCTAAAACAGAAAATCTACCTATTATATAGAGCTTCAACCTAAAACAGAATATATATGGTGTATGAACCTAATGGTTTTATTTATTATTGTGCTTGCTAAGATCTTTCAAACTTATGTCTACGTATTCTCAAAAGGAAGTTGAGAAATCAGATTGTTCGTAGGTCCACCTACTAATGGGTGGAATTGGGTTTGCTGGGTTTGAGAGAAGAGACAAGTTGTCATCTTAAGGGAGACATCTCTCCTATTCACCACAAACATTTTGAGAAAGAAGATAATAAGGGAAGAAGCTTTAAACTTGGATGTAGAAAATCCAGAGTAATGTCACATTTCCCTTTAAATGAGTCTTTGCATATTCAGAAAAGGACATTGACTTGGATATAGAATAAACAAGTGTGCCACTTATATCACTTAAATGAAAGAAGTGTTTTATACCATAATAAAAGAAGGACCACAACTTGGATTTTGAATCAATAAGTATGCAACTTACATCACTTAAAATGGAAAAAAGTGTTTTTGTACCATAATAAGAGAAGGACCCCATCTTAGATTTTGAATTAACAAGTGTGCCATTTACATCACTTAAAATGGAAAAAAGTTTGAAATGTTTGATTTATGTTGTGGGAAATAGAAGAGACATCTCTTCTACAGAGATGACTCATGTCTCATCTCTGGGGGGGGGGGGGAGTTTTGAATTTGAAGGTTTGCAGCCACAAAGGGACTAGGGTTTGACTTGAATTTTGAGGTTTAAAGCCACAAAGGGCTATGGTTTTGACTTGAATGAAGTTGAAAACTTCAAGGGGAATCCTAATGTTTTGAGGTTTGAAGCCTCAGAAGGGATCCCTAGGGTTTGAACTAAGTTGTAGTTTGAATCCTAAAGTTTGAACTAAGTCTAAACTAAGAATGAGTATTGAAATGCAACATTTATATGAATGCAAGTATTATCAATGTAAATGTCAAGAGAAATTTAACAAGACAAGATTGTCTAAATTTTTAAATAAGTGTAGTCATCGAGGATGACATGAGCATGGTATGATTAAGCATGGTATATCAACATGTGAATGTGCATCAGACAAGGAGATATGTTCATCATGGTAAGAGTTTATGAAGGAAATACTTGAATATGTGAGAAAAGGTTTAATCCAGGGAAGCAATCACAAAGAATTTCAAGTAAGCCATACATTCAAGATGTATCGAGGATCAGATGAATATGGCAAAGGGTAATCAAAACCCTAATAGAATTTCATGGAGATGAGCACATGAACGAGACATTCAAACATGGTTGAATCAAGAGTTTTGGGGAGTCCAAACTCAAGTGGAAGTCCTAGTCAAGGAGTTTTGAAAAGATTTAACAAGATAAAACTCTAAAATTTTACTTAATTAAATACTCAACCAAAGTATGTTTTCAAATATAAACAATACTTAACCAAGGTATACACAAGTTAGTACAACATGTTATGTACATAAACAAGACTTCAAAAAAAGTGTATCATGACCATAAAGACACATAGGTATGATTAGGTCAAGAAAAGAATCAAAGAAATCAAGGAAAGGTGTGAAAAATACTTAAAAAGTACTAGTTTTCAACCTAATAAAAATGACAAATAAATATTATTTTTGCGATTTTTTGATGGATTCTTAAAATAGGGATAAATGAGAAGTGTGCAAAAAATTAGCTCAAAAAGATTATTTTTGCTTGGTGAAATAAATAGGTGAAGCTAAAAAAAACCATAAAAAATAGTGTTAAAAAATATAGGAATGGTCTCCTTAAGGGTTGAACCCACGCCCTTGGACTGATGGGCCTAAAGCATTACCATCTGAGCCATGTGCGTGTGGTTGACTAAGAATGGATGGTGAAAATAATATAGAGAGTTTGAGTTAAAAAATATGAAAAAAATAAAAAGAAGCAAAAAGGTCTGGGGCGAGGGGGATTCGAACCCCAGACCTCTCACACTCAAATCCCTAAAATGCATGCTCTAACCACTGGGGTGGTGATACATCCATTAATTAAAACAGAATGAAATAATAATATATTAAAAACACATTTTATATTGAAAAAAATGGCGCCATGAACATCTTCTTCCTCCACGAGCTTCTTCATCATCTTCCTCATTTTCAAAATTTGAACTTCCTTAATACTCAATGAAACAACATGATGTAAACATGAAAGTTGCTAGACTTTTTACAAGGAATTCAATGGCTTTATCCAATTTCATTTATATTAAGTGCATAAAAAAGAATTAATCTGACCACCATATGAACCCTAACTGAACATTTTGATATGAAATCACATGTGTTGATGATACATAACAATTGATTGAGGGAAAATGTTCCTCATATTTCCATAAACTAGTTGGTAACTCAACTAATCATGTATGATGCATGAATCATAAAGTTCAAATTTTGAAAACCTACTTTGCAAGTGAAGAATCAAATTCCTTGATAGAGGTGTTACAAATGCAATCCCTTGATGCTAACAACTTCCTTAACCTCCAAGGAGTCTGTTGCAATGCTCAAATTGGTTTGAAACCTTCTGGGACTCCTAGCTCGAGTCAATCCGCAGCTTGGTGCAAGTGGGATATGAACTTGATGATTCTGATGTTACAATTGGTGTTTGAGTGTTTGGATCACTTCTATATGATGTATATGAAGTGTTTGGATGCTTGATTTGAGTGGAAATTGTTTGGAGATCAAGTTTCAATTTCTCACTTCTTTGAAACTTTGATTTTTTGAAGGAGTGGGATTTCTTGGAAAACATGCTTCTTGCAATTTATTGGTGTGATTTGAATATTCATAATGAATCCTATTTATAGGGAAATACATCAGATATTTTGAAAAAAGTTTGTATGAGGAGCAACCTATTATCCAATAGGTGATGTCATGCACTTATTTCTTGAATGCCAAGGCACACATGGGTTATTCTTCACATGGCTCAAGTTCTGATCTTTTGAGCTTAGTTCCACCAGGTTGCATCTCATCCTTTGAAGTTCTGATCATCCTTGGGCAGATTGGAGGTTTTTTTTTGCAAAATCACTATAGCACTTTAATGCTAGAGGATAAAACCTCACTTCATGATTTTTGAAATGATTTTTCCTCACATGCCAATGCTAGAATCTTGAAATTTCTGTTATATTTTGCAGAGCACATGGTTCATGATCATTTTGGTGTTGATCTTGTGAAGAAATTAGGTTTGCAAAGTTATCCAAATCGTGTACCATCAATTCTGCCTTTTGGAAAATCAGTTGCAACAAGGCATGTTATGAAATTGATAACTCTTTATCTAAATAAAATAAATGGATGTTCTTAGCCATTTTGGAAAACTGAGATAACATACTTCAACTTTGATGTTCAAAGTTTGTCTTGAATAAAAGTGGATCATGGAGAAATATGGCCCTAAAGTTGGCTCCAACACAAGACAGATTATGTTTTAAACTTTTTCTAAGTGTTTAGGTTCAAAAGTATGGAACCTCCAACTTCATGGCTCCATATCTCTTAATATATGCATTTTTTGAGATTTCACCCTCAAGGACAAAGTTGTAGTATGTAACAAGCTCTTTAATTTGGTCTTTGGATCAAAGAAAATGGTTACTTGGTTTGGAAGTTATGGGCTTGGAAAGTAGGACGAAAATCATTGAATTTTATAACTTAGAAAATTTTCATCTTCTTCAATGTTGCCCTTTTTACAAGTAACCTCATATTTCTTTGTTTTTCTTGATCAATCATGATCCAGATCACACATTAACATCATTCTTGGCTTGAAGAAACCATATTTGACCAAGAAAGTCAAAAGTCAAACTTGACTTTGATCAGTTGGTTGACTTTTTATCAAATGAACTTGAATTTTGTGATCTTTAATGAAATCAAACCCTTGGGCTATTTGAACACCATGGATGGACTCCAAAGGTGTTTTTGAGCGTCTTGAATCATGTCCCAAGGCTTGAGATCATGCATTGGTCAAAAGTCAAAGATACAGTTGACTTTTTATAAAAAAAAAAACTAGTTTGTGGACCAGATGAATTTGAATTTTTGCATTGCTTATGAATCAAGTTATTTGGATTAATCCAATCATATGAATGGATTAATATGATGTATTTGAGGTCCTTGAAAGATATCTTGAGGTTTGGGATCATGCCTTGCTTCAAAAGTCACCCTAGGGACTGAATTAGGTCAAAATCCTAATTTGGATGCATCTGATGACTTGGGGCTTGATGATCTTGATTCAATGAAACTTTGAACTTGATTATTGATGGATGAAAACTCTTGATCTTCATGAATAAGGAACTTGAGATGTTGAATATGATGCCTATCCTTTGACAGTTTATCTGCTTGAGCCCTTGGGGGACCACCTATCTTGTAAGGCAAGTAAACACACATATCTTGTACTTGTAATCGGTTAGTGATGCACATAGACACATACACATATATGTAATGATGAATTTTATGCAAATGATGTAAAATGAGGTGGCATCTTAGGGGTAAAAAAATTAGGGTATGATAGAATGCTGAGGCCTTCAGTTCAGAGTCTTCGTTAAACCACACTAGAAATTATTCTTCAGACTCTCCCACCAGAAGCTAGCAATGAAGCAACTCCAAGTGTATCTTAAATAAACATATTCTGATTATTTATGTACAAGACAAGAACCTGCATAAATAAAACATACATCAAATAAACCATTGTACTTTTAATACTTTTGTTATCATCTAAACTAAAGAGAAAATATCAAGAACAAATCTTGTTCTAACATCATGGTTATGGGTAGCTAATTTCCTTTGTATCAAAGGTAGAGGTAGTCTACCTTAGCTTTATGTATTTATTTTGATTGGCCTTGTATGTGAACAAGTTATGATTAATATATGATGAATATTTTTGTTCTTAATGATCAATTCTTGTTTTGTAAAACTCTAGACATAGATTTTATGGAACTTGACCTAAAATATTCATCTATTAATTTATAGATTGGAGAGATCAGTCTATGGTTGATATTTACTTTGTATTGAACTTAAATCTTACTATATTGGTTGTTATATGGAGAGATCGTGTATCGATGAATACAATATTTCTCAAGATACCGCTCTAGAGATAGGCAATATTGAGATAATACACGATGATATTTATCAGATCCGACTTCACAGGCAAGATTGAAAGAATACATATAAGTTAGGGTAGATGAAAACTACTTTTGATATACTTTGTTAATCAAACAACGGAAGTCATTCTGAGATGAAGAAGGAAATCTTAGCTATTTTATATGCAAATCCCTTTGCGGGGATGGACCATGAGAATCTGTTCACGCATCTCACTAAATTCTATGAAATTACGGGCACAACTGGAGCATCGGAAGTGAAAGAGGAATCCTTGTTTAAGAGACTATTCCTACATTCCTTAATTGGGAAGGCAAAGGAATGGTATATTTACCAATCAACTATTGTGATGACAGATTGGAATATATTGGAGAAGAAGTTCCTTGAACGATTTTTTCCTCACACTAGATTCATGAAAACGAAGACTTCGATTTCAGTATTTGGGCAAGGAGGAAGTGAAGCTCTCAAGAAAGCATGGAAGAGATTCACATCTATGTTGAGAAAATGCAAGGGCCATGGTTTTGATGACTTGACTCAAGTGCATATTTTCTGTAACGGACTTCAACTCGTTCATAAAACTCTTTTGGATGCTACGGCCGGTGGTTCTCTAATGTCAAAGAGTGCGGCAGATGCAGTTGCCATCATTGATAGGATGACACTAAATAATCATCAAGGTCAACACAACCGTGGTACTTCACAAAGAAAATCGGGAATTATCGAGTTGGGAACAAATGATGTTATTCTTGCTCAATGTAAATTACTCTCACAACAAGTGGAGTTGTTGACAAAGAAAATGTCAAAACTTCCACAATAAATCAAAGAGATGCAAGAAGTTCCCAACAAAGCTCAACAAATTGCAAGTTGTGAACTTTTGCAAAGGTGATCATCATACCGGATATTATCCACCGGTCATTGAAGAAGCCAACTATGCAGGAAACCAAACTTAAGGCTATCAACCAATATCATTGTGTCAAAGCAATAACCAAGGCTACCAACCGAGAGGTAATAGTCAAGGTTACCAACAAGGGTGGAGGCAAGAACCGGGAAATTCTAACCGTCAACCTTACCAAAGTTACAACCAACCTCAACAACACCAAGGTGGAAGCTCAAAATTTGAGGAAACTTTCAACCAATTCATGAAACTATCAATGTCCAACAAAAAGAGCACCAATTCCTCTATTAGGAATCTTGAAGCACAAATTGGGCAATTGTATAAACAATTGGCCGATCAACATAAAGAAACCTTTCCGACTAACCCACAAGTGGATCCTAATGGGGTATGCAAAGCTATCCTTACTAGGAGTGGTAGGAAGATTGATTTGGGCATTAGTGAGAATGAAGTGGAGAATGAGGTTGAAGTTGAAAAAGAGAATGAAATTGTTGAGGAAGTTTAAACAAATGTGAAGGATGATTTAGTTGAAAAGAAAGGAAGAGAAGAGAAAAAAATAATGATAAGAAAGGGAAAGAGCAAGTGAACATCCCTATTCAAAATTTACCTTATCCTCATGGTCTCACAAAAAGGGATAACGCAAGGCAATATGCTCGGTTTATGGATATTTTTAACCAATTGTAAATCAATATTCCATTTGCCGAGGTATTGGAGCAAATTCCTACTTATGAAAAATTTATGATGGATATCATCACCAAGAAGAAACGGTATACGGACCAAGAAATCGTAGTTGTTGATGTTATTTATAGTGCAATTATTCAAAGGACTCTTCCTAGGAAACAAAGTGACCCGGAAATAGTTACTTTACCGGTTACCATCGGCAATATCTATGTTTGTAATGGGTTGATTGATTTGGGCTCTAGCATAAATTTGATACCGTTGTCAATTGTAAAAGGATTGTGACACATGGAGTTGAGGGCTACTAGAATGACTTTGTAATTATCTCATAAATCTACTACTCGTCCTCACGGTGTAGCTGAAGATGTATTGGTGAAAGTTGATAAGTTTTTGTTTCCCATTGACTTTGTGGTGATAGACATGGACGAACACGATGATGCTCCTCTAATTCTTGTAAGACTTTTCATGAAAATAGTAAGAATGACTATTGATATGAATGATGGTCTTATGAAAGTGTGAGTTCAAGATGAAGAAATTTTCTTTAATCTCTTTGAAGCCATGAAGCATTCAAAAGACAAGAATGATTGTTTCCGTCTTGATGCAATGGGGGAAGTGATAGAAGAGGTGAAAAGAGAAGTTCATGTTGCTACCCCATGGAAAAAGTTCTTACTCATGCTTTGCTTAGTCTCAATGAGAGTGAATAAAATGAGATTGAAAAGTGTTTGCGAGAACTTGAAGTATTAGAAGAAGTTCCTCCCTTGGAAGAGCTTGATGAAGATTTGAAAAAAGAAAAGGTGGAAGACACAAAAATTGAGTTGAAGATTTTCCCCCTAATTTGAAGTATGTGTTTCTTGATGATAGGGGGCACAAACCAGTGATCATAAGAAATGAACTAACCATTGAGGAGGAATAAAAATTGATTGTGGTGTTGAAAAAGAATCAAAATGCTATATGTTGGACTCTTTCCGATTTAAAAGGAATAAGCCCATCCTATTGCATGCATAGGATCTTAATGGAGGAAAAATTCAAGCTGGTAGCTCAACCTCAACGCCGCTTAAATCCTACCATGAAAGAAGTGGTTAGGAAGAGGTGGTAAAGATGCTTGAGTTCGGAATGATTTATCCTATTTTTGATAGTCTGTGGGTTAGTCTGGTGCAAGTGGTACTGAAGAAAGGTGGGATGACGGTGATTCGGAATGAAAAGAATGAATTAATGCCAACGAGAATCGTGGCCGGTTGGATAATGTGTATCGATTACCGTAGGCTAAACAAAGCTACAAGGAAAGATCACTTTCCCTTACCTTTAATGGACCAAATGCTTGAAAGGTTTTTCAGTCAGAAATTCTATTATTTTCTTGATGGTTATTCGGGTTACAACCAAATTATTGTTAACCCGGAGGATCATGAGAAAACTGCTTTTATATGTCCATTTGGGGTCTTTGCTTATAGGAGGATGCCTTTTGGGTTATGTAATGCGCTGACTACTTTTGAGCGGTTCATGCAAGCAATACTTTCTGACTTGATTGAAAATTCCATTGAATTTTTCATGAATTACTTTTCGGTTTTTGGGCCGTCATTCGATCTTTGTTTGAAAAATATGGATGTTGTGTTGGAAAGGTGTGCGGAAACTAATTTTGTGCTTAATTGGGAGAAGTGAAACTTCATGGTTACGGAAGGAATTGTGCTTGGCCACAAAGTTTCTTCAAAAGGCCTTGAAGTTAACCAAGCTAGAGTCGAGGTTATAGAGAAGTTGCCACCACCCTCGAATGTGAAAAGAATTAGAAGCTTTCTCGGGCATGCAGGATTCTATCGGAGGTTCATTAAAGACTTCGCAAAGATTACAAAGCCCTTGAGTAATTTTCTCACCAAAGATAAGTCTTTTGAATTTGATGACTCTTGCATGCTTGCTTTTAATTTTTTAAAAGAGAGTTTGACTACCGCACCCATAATCACGACACTCAATTGGAAACTTGATTTTGAACTCATGTGTGATGCTAGTGATTATGCCGTTGGTGCGGTACTTGGTCAAAGAAGAACGAAAATTTTTCATGCTATACACTATGCGAGCAAAGTTTTGAACGAAGCTCAAATAAATTATGCCACTACGGAAAAAGAGCTTCTTACGATAGTGTCTGCATTGGAAAAGTTCCAGTCTTACCTCATTGGGTCTAAAGTGGTTGTTTACACAGACCATGCGGCGATTAAGTATTTGCTAACCAAACCTGATTCTAAGTAAAAGCTTATTAGATGGGTCCTTTTGTTGCAAGAATTTGATCTTGAAATTCGTGACAAGAAGGGATCCGAGAATTTGGTTGTGGATCATTTATCCCGTCTTGTGAATGTGGAAGTAACTAAAAATGAATTTGAGGTTAAAGAAGAATTTCCAGATGAGAAGGTTTTTATGGTTCAAGTTAGGCCTTGGTTTGCCGATATTGCAAATCACAAAGTCGTTGGAGTGATTCCGGAAGGCCTAACTTGGAATCCAAGAAAAAAAATTCTTGTATGATGTCAAGTATTTTGTTTGGAATGAGCCTTACTTGTTCAAACTTGGTGTTGATAACCTTTTGAGAAGGTGTGTTACAATTGATGAGTCAAAGAGCATTCTTTGGCATTGTCACAACTCACCTTATGGTGGTCATTTTAACGAGTTAAGAACGTTAAAGAAAGTCCTTCAATCAGGCTTTATTGGCCTTCTTTGTTTAAAGATACTCATGTGCATGCCTAAAGTTGTGACAATTACCAAGGAAGTGGAGGAATTACAAAACGGAATGAGATGTCGTTACAAAGTATGTTGGAGGTGGAATTATTTGATTGTTGGGGTATTGATTTTGTTGGTCCATTTCCACCTTCATTTTCTTGTGAGTACATTTTAGTTGTTGTGGACTATGTATCCAAGTGGGTGGAAGCGATAGCTTGTGCTAAGGCAGATGGTAAAATCGTGATAAAAATCCTGAAGAAAAACATTTTTTCGCGTTTTGGTACGCCTAGAGGGTTTATTAGTGATGGAGGATCCCAATTTTTCAATGCTCCGTTAGAAAAAGCTTTGGAGAATTATGGCGTGAAGCACAAAGTGACATCACCATATCATCTTCAGGCTAATGGTCAGGCTGAAGTATCAAATCTTGAGAACAAGAGGATTCTTGAGAAAACTGCATCTTCTTCTAGGAAGGACTGGGAACACAAGCTTGATGAGGCTTTGTGGGCTTGTCGGACTGCATTTCAGTCTCTGATACGTCTCACACCGTTAAAAATGATCTACGTAAAAACTTGTCATTTGCCGGTAGAGTTGGAGCATAAGGCTTTTTGGGCCTTAAAATTCTTGAACTTTGATCCCACTTTAAGTGGTGAGAAGAGGAAAGTGCAACTTCATGAATTGGATGAATTGCGACTTCAAGCTTATGACTCTAACAAACTTTACAAAGAGAAGGTAAAAAGTATCATGACAAGAAGATTGTGAGAAAATACTTTCATGAAGGACAAATGGCCTTATTGTTTAATTCGCGATTAAAATTGTTTCCGGGTAAGTTGAAGTCAAAATGGCCCGGTCCGTTTTGGATTAGGGAAATCAAGCACTACGAAGCAATTGTAATTGAAGACCCTTCATCAAAAGAAATTTTGACAGTTAATGGGCAAAGGCTGAAAGTGTACCTTGGTGGTGAAGTTTTTACGGATGCATGAATAATTTCTTTTGGCAATCCTTGAGTCGCTTTCGACCGTCGAGCTCAAACGACGTTAAATAAAGCGCTTGTTAGGAGGAACCCTGACATTGTGAGTATTATTGTTTTTTTAACTGCACTTGTTAGTTTTGGTATTGTGAAAGAGTGTTGTGATAAACCAAAAATTGAAAAGAACCAGAATTTTTGAGTTACTGACATGTTTGCCCTCAGTTCACTGTGCGAACCCGGGGCGAATAAGTTTGCTGGGCGAAGCATTGTTCGCTAGGCGAACATGGAAGATTCTGGACTGGTTGTAAATTTATCCTACAACACTTTTATGTTGTTTTGTGTAGCTCTGTTGCATTGCCTTTTCTGTAGTTGACCTGAGGGCATGCCTTTTTGAAAAGGAGGGGGCAATTATTGTAGTTTTTAGTTTTTTTTATGGTTGCTTGGTAGCTTGTTTTTACTTTAATGCATTGTTGATTTAATGTGGGAACTTCTAGATTGATTACTATTTGCTAAAAGTATCCAATGAAGATTCTCCTAAGTTTGGATGGTGATGATAGTATTTGAACATGTGAATGCAAGCAAGGTACATGTGTACCACTTTCTAGAATGCTAGAATATTTAAGAATTTTTTCTTTATGCAAATATAATTTTGTTTCATTTTTAAGCTTGGTTTGAATGCTTGTTTCACTTAGGTCCAATAGCCACATTTGTGAGAAACCTCCATTGTTTACCATATGCATAGGATGACTGATAAACTGTGTTTAATACATTTGATTCATGCTTAATCTTGTAATTATTTTGATTGTGTGGAAGCATTAGAAATAATCAAGGCATTTGTTGATATTGAGCACAACCACATCCCAAAAGTAACGTACCCGTGAGTAGTGGGAAATTGCTAACCCCTTTGAGCTTTATAGTTAGATCCTAATTTAGTGATGAACTTGGTGTATGTACATAAATTAAAAGATAGTTCATCATTGAATTTTGTGGGATTCTAAAAAAATTTCTTGAACCTTTGAACATTGTTCTAAACTGTCTTCCTTGCCATAAAAAGCAAGAAGCATTCACTTGAGGTTTGGTTGAATTCAAGTTGGGAAGAGTGAAAGGAAAAGTGGTAGGTTACTCAAAATTTTGAAAATTTTCAAACAACCATTGAAAAGAAAATTGTGAATATGAATGTGAAAAAGAAAAGAAAAAGCATGCTTGTTTGAATGAGAAAAATAGAGAATGAATAATGTGCATATGGAAAGTTTGGAAGGGTGAATAATTGAGAAAAGAAAGTGTGGATGAAGTTGTAGTGTGTACATAACCTTGTATAGTGAATGTTCTTTTGCATTGGAAACTTTGATTCCATGGCCTTAGAAATGTCCCTTTGTTGTTTGAAAACTCCAACATTGTTTGATTTGATTCTATTGTTATGAGGGTCCACTATTACGGAAAACCCATTTAACAACGGTTTTGAAAGAGATATAATGACGGGGGCGCAGATGTTGTTATGTAGAGTGTCGTTGTATTTATGATACCTACAATCACGACCTAGAAAGCGTTGTAATAAATTAAAAAGTGCGCTACCTATAATGACAGTTATTTTAAATACCCGTTGTTGTATGTCTTTTAATAAAATAAAAAAAAATGCAGCATTAGAACTACCTATAATGACAGTTATTTTAAAGAACCATTGTTGTATACTACCTATAATGACAATTATTTTAAATAACCGTTGTTGTATATCTTTTAATAAAATAAAATAAAAATTGCAGCATTAGAACAAGAACAACAGCAAGAACAAGAACAACAGCAAGAACAACAAGAACATCAACAACAACAACAACAACAACAACAATAACAATAACAACAACAATAACAATAACAACAACATCAATAACAACAACAATAAGAAGAAGAAGAAGAAGAAGAAGAAGAAGAAGAAGAAGAAGAAGAAGAAGAAGAAGAACAAGAACAAGAAGAAGAAGAACAAGAACAACAACAAGAACAACAACAATAATAATAATAACAATAATAAAAAAGAATAACAAGAACAACAATAATTAAAAATAACAACAAGAACAACAATAATAAAAAAGAACAACAAGAACAACAATAATTAAAAAAGAACACCAACAACTAACATTGCTAACTCGAGTTCTGAAATTTGTTCTAAAATTTAGTTTAGTGGAGAAATAGAGTATCGTAAATGAAAGATGATGTTTGGAGGTAGAAGATGTCTAAGTTTTAGGTTTCATGCGGATCACTAATAGTAGTGTCTTGGCCGTTGATAATCACTAAATGGACGACCAAGATATGTTTAAGGATAATGAATAAACTCAATATGCGCACCACCTATAATATTGGTAATGAGACTTGAAAAAATAAGTAAAAAAACCAAAAATGGTGGTACTGGGACTTGAACCCATGACAAGACGCTACCTATAATGACAGTTGGTTTAAATTACCCGTGGTGAAAGGTCTGTAAGCATTTTGAAGAAATAAGTAAAAAACACTACCTATAATGACGGTTGGTTTAAATACTCGTGGTTAAAGGTCTATCAGCATTTTGAAAAAATAGGAAAGAAGTAACATGATTAAAATAAATTCAGAAAAATGTAAAAACATGAAATTTAATCTAATTAGGTAAAATAAGAATTTTGAGAATTTTTTTGGAATTTTTTGAGACTATGAAAACATTAAAAAAATCATTAAAAATAGAAAAAAAGATGAATTTGGGGTTTTGAGGGTGAAGTCTCGTAACTCTTTCAGAGTATGGGACTAATGACTGCACGATTTTTCTGCTTCAGATGCACGAAACAGATCTAAAAAAGGAGACGATTTTCCCTAAAACCGATTTTTTTGAAAAGCAAGACCTAAAACTAAACTATAGGCTATAATGACGGTTGAAAACATAACCGTGGTGAAAGATTGTGGGCATTTTGAAAAAATATGTAAAAAAACCATAAATGTTGGTGCTGGGAATTGAACCCATGACCAAACGCTACCTATAATGACGGTTTTTTAAATACCCATGGTGAAAGGACTCACATTTCACCACGGTTGGAATATTAACTGTCATTAAAAGCCTTTTAATGAGATTAAAAAAATGCACGCATCTATTACAATGGTGTATAGGCAAGCCATTGTAAACCTGTCGTTGCTGTATGCGCGTTTTATAGTAGTGGTCTTGCTTTTGATCAATCCTATTGTTATGAGGGTCTTGCTTTTGATCAATCCTATTGTTATGAGGATTTTGTTCTTGTTTGATCCTATTGTTATGAGGGTTTCGCTTTTGTTTCATCCTATTGTTATGAGGATTTTGTTTTGTTTGATCCTATTGTTATGAGGGTCTTGCTTTTGATCAATCCTATTGTTATGAGGATTTTGTTCTTTTTTTTATCCTATTGTTATGAGGGTCTCACTCTTGTTTCATCCTATTGTTATGAGGATTTTGTTTTGTTTGATCCTATTGTTATGAGGGTCTTGCTTTTGTTCAATCTTATTATTATGAGGAATTTATTCTTGTTGATCATATTGTTATGAGGATTTAATTCTTGTTGATCTTATTGTTATGATGATTTTTCTTTGTTTGATCCTATTGTTATGAGGCTCCTGTTTTGTTTGATCCTATTGTTATGAGGGTCTTGTTTTGTCTATTGTTTTAGAGTGTCACCCGATCATGTTTGAACCCGTTGTTCAACCACTATGGATATTCCCTAGTGGATACCATCTTTCTGGTTCTACCTCCAATAAGGATCTTTTCTTTTAAAGTGTCACCCGATCATATTTGAACCTGTTGATCAATCACTTTAGATATCCCCAGTTTGTTTCAGTTTCCCCAGTGTTTTGTCATCCTCAGTGAGTTGTTACCATTGTTGTTGACTTTACCTTCTTGCTTTCATTTTTGTCTGCATCTTGCACTTATCATTCCATCATGAACCATCATGCTAGAGTTCATTGCATGTCAGCATTGTCCCAACATTACATTGTCAATTTCTTTTGTCCATAGCATAGTATGCCATTGCATCTAGGGTCAAAATTTCCAGTTTTCTATATTTAAATACCTTTCATCTTGATTTCACGAGGATTGTCATCGCTCACGCCATTCGGTAATGTTCTTTAAATAGGGGCAATTGTCATACCCCAAATTTTACCCCTAGACTTCATTATCATTTGCATAACATTCTAGGTCAATCATTCAAGCATGGTTAACCAATTATCAATATATGTTTACTTTTGCTCACCTGTAAATTAGGGTTTGCCCTAATAGGCTCAAAGGTTTTGATCAGTCAATGTTTTGGATGGATCATCAATAAAATAAGTTCTCATACACATAAGGGATGTCCCTCTATCAATAATCAAGTGCAACATGGCTTCATTACAAGTTCTTCAAGATTCAAATTCATATGGCCAAGAATTAGGGTTTTTTCAACCAAAGTCAACTGCATCTTTGACTTTTGATCATGGCATGATCCCAAACCTTGGGACATGATTCAAGACATTAAAATACACCCTTGGAGACCATCCATGGTGTTCAAATAGCCCAAGGGATTGAATTCATTGAAGATCGAGAATTGAAAATTCATCTGATACATAAGTCATTCACTGCAAAGTCAAACCTTTGACTTTAGGGTTTTTGATCAAATATGAGCTTCTCAAGTCAATATCATTGGAAACATGTTTGATGATTGAGTTTGATCAAGAAAAATCAAGAGAAATAAGGTTACTTTCAAAAAGGGCAAAAAAAGAGATAGTGAATATTTTCTGAGTTATGGATGCACAATGATTTTTGTCCAACTTGCTAAGGCCATAACTCCCAATCCAAGCATCCATTTTCTTTGCTCCAAAGACCAATTTGAAGAGCTATTTACATACTAAAACTTTTTCATTGAGGAGTAATTCTAAAAAAAAGTGCTTATATTTCAAGTTATGAGTCCATGAAGTTGGTGTTTCATTCAAAAGTGAATTCCAACACTTAGAATTTTTTTTATGAAAATCTGCCTTGTAAAAGCAACCAACTTGAGAGCCATTTTTCATCATGATCCATTTTGATTCAAGGAAAACTTAAAACATGAAAGTTGTAGAGCATGTTTCAAGATTTCCAAAGAGTACAAGAACTCATTGTTACCATTTATGAGCTATGAGTTTCGAAGGAAAGAAGTTAGTCCTAAAATGAGATGTTCAAGTCATATTCTTGCCATAATCAACTTGCAAAACCAATTCAATACGCAAAATCTCTTAATTGTAGGTCCTTTTGATTGCAAATCCTTCATTGTTCATAAGATTACACAAAATCTTGAAGCTTTATCCAAAGAGTTGAAGGATTATCTAAGTGATTATATCATTTATGGAGTATTTTGGCATAAAAGTTACATTGCCATTTTAGAAAAGCTACTTTAAACTCCAAAGTCCACTCTCCTTGAGACTCCAAATTGTTTCTTCTATAGAAAGTAAGATCTAAGCATCAACCACTCTAAGCTAGCCATAGCACTTGCACTTTTGAACCGAAATTTTGCATGAAACTACATGGTTCATTTTCAACCAAGCCAAACATGCAAGAACTCCAATACTTTGCATTCTAACCAGCCATTCTTCACTCCACTTTTCCTATAAATAGAGAGCATGTTTGAGCTTCAAAAGACACAACAAAAACACTCCCAAAACCCTTTGAACCCGAGCCTTTCTCACTTGTCATTTTTCACTCTCCATTGGAGTAAAACTTGAGTTTTCTCTAACCAGTGATCCTCCACCTTTTCCAATCATTCAAACCACTTACATACATCCCATATACCTCATTCAAACCCTCAAAACCTTGCCGTATCATCTCTATCATCATCTACCATCTTCATCCTCATAGTTGCATAAAGGATCGTGTAGAAGAATACAAAGGTTTTCTGGCAAAACTTTCCATTCAAGCTTACTCTCTAAGGATCAAAGAGGCCATTGGAAGCTTCATTTTGTTTTTGTAGCTATCAAAGAAGAAGCATTGGACTTACTCCAATACGTGTGCTTATTGAATCTTGAAGCTCTCATTTCATGCATTATTTTTTATTGTTGTTGGAAGCAAGGATGTAGAATTTATTATGCTTAGTATGTTCTTTCTATTGTTTGCATTGTATCATGACCATGTGTGAAGTTTTTGATGGTTGAAAGCTAGGGTTTCACAACTGTTCATGACATTCGTATGCATTATACATTGAGTTTCAACATGTAAAAATTATACCATTTTGTTCCTTGTAAAAAATAGTTGGATTTTTGTTTTTAAAGTTTTTAAAATGATTGAGAAACCAGAAAGATATTAATGGAAGAAGTTTGAGGAAAATTGAGGAAAAATAAAACATGAACGAGAGAAAAGAGAAGAAGAAGGGCGTAGGTTTTGAGTGCTGAGGTGGCAAGGTTTTGTCCTATTGTGCATGTTTAATAGTTATTACATTGTTTACATTACTACCACTGAATGTATCACCGTCCCAGTGGTAGCAGCGTGCCTTTTCAAAGCTTTCCCTTGTGCCTTTGCGTGGGTTTGAGTCATGGTGACCACCCTTTTGTTCCTTTTTTGCGCATTTTGATTTGTTTTGTATTATGATGCGAATTTCACATATATATTCATGAGAACACTTCATGACTGGGCCAAGCACCTGTCCCAGTGGCATTTCCTTTTGTTTTCAAAGTATAGGGCGCATGTTCAAGTCTTGGCGAGACCCTTTCCATTATTTTTGATACTTTGTATTTCTATTATTTTTCACAAATTCACAAAACCATAATTTCCAAACCATACACTATTTTAACTTAATTTTTTGCATGCTTCTTCCTTTCTATGTATATTTTAGGGTTAATACCCCTTTTGCCCCCTGCCATATGGGCGAAATCCCAAAAACAACCCTGTAAAAAAAACACAGATTCCCCCCTTGTCATTTGAAGATTCTACTGTTTTGACCCCTCTTGAAATCCAATCAACAATTTCTATGACGTGGCAATGTTTTTTTATTTTTTATTATTATTTTTAATTACGTGGACGAATTATGTGGCATTTTTTATTATTTTTTATTTTTTAAATTTCATGTGGCATTTTTTTCGTATTATTTTTTATTTTTAATTTAATTCTATTTTTTTTCAAATTAATAATTTAAAAATTATTTTATTTGGGCCAAGTACATATTCCAAATTTATCAGCCCAAGTACATCTTCCAAATTTATTAGCCCATGTATTTTTCCATTTAATATAAGTTACACAACTCTCTTATATAAAACCTATATTTTTGCCCACTTCAAACGATGTGGGACAACAGTTCTCTTCATCATCAATTTGCATCACACTGTTCATCAATTTTTCCTGCATCAACTCATGTTTTTATTCTCTTGCCGTTTTCAACTTGATTTCTTTCTGTTTTGAGCATGATTTTGTAATGATGGCTATTGACGTTGTTGATTTGATACAATACGATATCCTTATCATATCTGTCCATATTTGATTGCCTTTAAATTTCTGGTTTATGGAAAGATCTGATGCCTAACTTGGAGAGCAATGCAGCTTCAGAAGATCCAACCTTGTCTCCTTTCTTAATGAGCTCCACAGGGGTAATGATTTCCACAGTTCCCTTGTTAATCTTGGTTGGAATGTTAAGCACCTAAAGTAGAGAATAAATATAAGTTTGATATCTGCGACAATAAATCTCAATTTCAATTGTTTAAAGAAGATTACAAACAAACCTGGAAGAAAGAAGTTTGAGAGGGGTCGAGCCCTGTGTTGCCTGGAGGCACAACGACATCAATTGGAGCAACCAAACCAACACGAGCAGGAGCTCCAACCTATTCAGATATTAGACAACTCAGTACTCAATAAGCATTCAATTAATGTGACAGGTGAGCACATTCAACCACATTGCTGCCATTGCCATACATCAACCAAATTTTCAGCAGAGAATTCTTAATGAGAATACAAACATATTGCAACTGTAGATAACTCACAAAAATAGAGAAGACCAAAACATGCAAAGATCAAGAGAACAAAAACAATGTACAAGAATCAAATTTACAAATAAGGGATTTAATAAGCATTCAATTAATGTGACAGGTGAGCACATTCAACCACATTGCTGCAACTGTGGATAACTCGCAAAATGGAGAAGACCAAAACACGAACGATCAAGAAAATAAAAACAATGTACAAGAATCAAATTTATGAACAAGATAACTTTATCGAATAAATCAGTGATCACATAACGATTTCACATTCATGGATCAAATTATAATACCGAGACTAAAAAGCAGCAACAAAAACAGAGCAACAAGACCATAAACATTGCATATAACACTCTAAGCAACATAAAATACGACAATTGCTAAAAGGTAATTAAATTTCGTAGCTTTCAACGAGATTACCCATAATTCGATCAAATTCATTCATGGATCAATAAAATAATGAAATATGAAGATAAGATAACTCACGACAAGAAGGGGAATAAGGTTGAGAAATGCGTTGTTTCCAGTTTTCTCTGCATGGATACGAACGGAACGCTTCATCATGGTGTTCTCTAGTTCAATGATTCTTGATTGATTGCAGCTATGATTTGAATGCAGGAAAAATTGATGAACAGTGTGATGCAAATTGATGATGAAGAGAACTGTTGTCCCACATCGTTTGAAGTGGGCAAAAATATAGGTTTTATATAAGAGAGTTGTGTAACTTATATTAAATGGAAAAATACATGGGCTAATAAATTTGGAATATGTACTTGGGCTGATAAATTTGGAATATGTACTTGGCCCAAATAAAATAATTTTTAAATTATTAATTTGAAAAAAAATAGAATTAAATTAAAAATAAAAAATAATACGAAAAAAATGCCACATGAAATTTAAAAAATAAAAAATAATAAAAAATGCCACATAATTCGTCCACGTAATTAAAAATAATAATAAAAAATAAAAAAACATTGCCACGTCATAGAAATTGTTGACTGGATTTCAAGAGGGGTCAAAACAGTAGAATCTTCAAATGACAAGGGGGGAATCTGTGTTTTTTTTTACAGGGTTGTTTTTGGGATTTCGCCCATATGACAGGGGGCAAAAGGGGTATTAACCCTATATTTTATGATTGTACTTTAAAATTTCATAAAATAATTATTTTTCACACACACTTTTGCATAGTTAAAGTAGGCACCCTTTTTAGGGTTTTTGGGTCCTTTAGTTGACTTCTTTGCCTTGTTCTTTGATTCCTCTTGGCCATGTTGACTTGTGTGGACATAATATACCATGTTTGAACCTTGTACAATGTTGATAACATGTTACTTTGGGTTTTGCCTAAGTTTAAGGTACTTAAATGCCTTTTTTAATGTATAAATGAACTTGTTTTCCATGTATGATTGTAAAGTTTTCTTCTTGGCCTTTGCCATGATATTTGTCAATTCTTTCATACCTTATTGAACACTGGTATGTATGTATGTCCTTGTGCTTGTCCACCTTTGGCTTGTGTTCATAAATGACTTAAACTTTGATAACATGCTTTTACTTGATTCCTAACTTGTATGCTTACCATGTTCAAACTTTTGTGATGTTTTAACCTTTGAAGGTGATCACCATGAACCTTACCAAGTACCTTTGGTTGTTACCTATGTCTTGAACTATGTCCAAACTTGTTTGCACGATTAAAATAATGTCTTGACTTGTTTTCATGAACTTTAAATCTCATCCATGTTTAAGTATTGTTATGACTTATACATGTCTTGTTTGAACTTTGAATCTCATCCATGTTTAAGTATTGTTATGACTTATACATGAATTTTTTGAACTTTGAATCTCATCCATGTTTAAGTATTGTTATGACTTATACATGTCTTGTTTGAACTTTGAATCTTATCTATGTTTAAGTATTGTTATGACTTATACATGTTTTGTGTGAACCTTTTGAATTGTATCCATGTGTAAGTATTGTTATGACTTATCCATGTTTGTCTTGTATTCATGATTAAGTGGTGTTAGTAAACCCTAATACATGCTTACCCTAGTTTTGTAACCTTAAACTTGTCATCCATGATGCTTTAGTCTTGTTAGAACTATATCTCATGTATACTAAGATGTTGTCACATCTACTTGGTTGTTACCATATACATTTTGAACTTTGTCATACCTTGTTTGATTCTTTGATTAAGATCATGTTTGAATGTTATTTTTGTTACCTTTGTCATTGATATCATGTTTGAGTATCATCTTTGTTCATCTCATCCATCTTGTTCATACTTACTTTAACTTTGTCGAGTTATCCCTTAGTGATGTTAGCTTCTTAGCCTTCATCCTTCTTTGTTGTCTTTTGTTTCCAAAGGAAATGCCTTTTATTGACTTTAAGTCATAGGTAGCTTAGCCTTACCTTAACTTTCCTCTTGACCTTGTTAGAGTCATTACCCTTTCAACTTAACCTTAGGTTAGAGTCTGTAAACTCCATGTAAGTGTTATTGTTATGAACACTTACCCTCCCCCTTGAACCTTGATCACTATCAAGTGTTCTTCACCGGTGTTTAGGTGAACTACGAATGCTCTGATTCCATCCTTGTTAGGATACGTAGGCACAAGACCTCAAAGTTTTGGCGAGCATACTTAGTAAAAACTCTAGGTCTTTCCCCAGAGAACATTCCCAATCAATAGCAAATAAACAATAACATAACACAAATACAACAAGAGGTTCCTATAAAGTACTATAGATACTTAGGGTGTTAATACCTTCCCTTAGTATAACCAACCCACGAACCATAGATCTCTTAGCATTGTTGTTACATTGCAAAATTAGGGTTTTATTCGATCTTTTCCCTTTCCTTTGGATAAATTACAGTTCGGTGGTGAACATTCAATGTTTTGTAATTCAAGTTAATACAATAGCTTGATATCCGATTCTTACCGCAACGAGAGGCATACTTTGTTTGAGGACAATGCAAAGATCTAGTTGGGGAGATTTTGTTAAATGCCAAACATGCTTTAAATTGATCCATTATATTTGGCATTTTTTATCTCATTTGTTACGTTTCAATGGATTTATTCCATGTTTCTATGTTATTCTTCAATTATATGCAAATACCTTTGGTTGCTTTGATTTGTGTGTTATTGTGCAGGAATTAGGCATAAAACATTAACGAATAAGACACAAGTAAATTGACACGGAAGCCAAAGAAAATGTGAAGATTCAGCATGTTCGCTGGGCGAACATCAGCGAGCAACCAGCGAATATTCGTTGGGCGAAGTAGCAGCGAGGCCCCAGCGAGCCATCTCAGATTAGAGGCAGTAAGGAAATGACTCTTAGTTCGCTGGGAGAACTTATAGTGAGTGTTCGTTGTGCGAAGTTTCAGCGAGGTCCCAACGAGGAGGAAACCTTAGATGGCAGTAAGTAAAGGGCCATAAGTTTGCTGTGCGAACTTGTTGCGAAGAAGCTCGCTGGGCGAAGAAGTGTTTGATAGGCGAGCTTAGATATTTTCCCAGGGGCAGTTTAACTGTTCAGAGGCACTTCAGGTGCCATAAAGTAGTCCTCGTTGGGTGAAGTAAACGTTCGCTGGGCAAACTTGGTAGACTTTAGTTGTACTATATAAGTAATTTTCACACTTTTTGGGGATCATAACCCCATTTTCACATAGAAACCTCATTTTTCTGCATTTCTTCACCAAAGAGTGATATTTTGCAAATAGAAGCTAGATTCATATACGAGTTTAATTCTTCGACGTGGATGCTCATTGATCTTCTCTCTTTACTTTTAAAGCAAGCTACCATGGTTATGGGTAGCTAATTTCCTTTGTATCAAAGGTAGAGGTAGTCTACCTTAACTTTATGTATTTCTTTTGATTGGCCTTGCATGTGAACAAGTGATGATTAATATATGATGAATATTTTTGTGCTTAATGATCCATTCTTGTTTTGTAAAACTCTACACATAGATTTTATGGAACTTGACCTAAAATATTCATCTATCAATTTATAGATTAGAGAGATCAGTCTATGGTTGATATTTTCTTTGTATTGAACTTAAAGCTTACTATATTGGTTGTTATATGGAGAGATCGTGTAGCGATGAATATAGTATTTCTCACGATGCCGCTCTAGAGATAGACAGTATTGAGAGAATACACGATGATATTAACTAGATCCGACTTCACATGCAAGATTGAAAGAATACGTATAAGTCGGGGTAGATGAAAACTACTTTTGATATACTTTGTTAATCAAACACTTTAGAATTTATAATCTTTGCTACTAAAATCGTGACAATTTATAAAACAAACTTTGAAAACCATTTTTCTTAGAACGGTAAACTATTAAACGACAAGCATCCCATATAAGAACAATCCATGTGGAGACGATAACAAAAACCCCTATATCTATCAACTAACAGCCTCTTATCCATTCTCTTAAGCACCTTATTGAATTTCCTCCCAAGAAGCACAATGGCATTAGAAATTCCCTCATCAGTCTCCATGTCACATTGAATCTCTTCATCATTAGTGTAAGAGATAAAGGTTATGCTCTTGTTTTTCTTTTCAGATCTATCATTGATAGCTAATTCAAAGGTTTAAAGTGATCCAACCAGCTTCTCCACTTTCATATTGCTGATGTATTGGGCTTCTTCAATCGATGTGACCTTCATGTCAAACTTCTTAGGCGATGACCTAAGAATCTTTCTAACCAGCTTCTCCTCTGACATCTTCTCTCCTAAGGAACTAAATGTAATGGAAATATCAATAATATTTATGTGAAAATCGTGAATGGACTCATCATCCTTCATCTTGATATTCTCAAATTTGCTGGTGAGAAGTTGAAGTCTTGACATCTTTAGTTTTGATGTTCCTTCATGAGTGGTTTTAAGGATTTCCCATGCATCTTTGGCCACAGTACATGTATTTATCAACCTGAAAATATTTTTGTCAGCCCCATTGAACAAGGCGTTCAAAGCTTTGGAGTTTCCAAGAGCAAGTTCATCTTCTTCCTTAGACCAGTCCTCTTCTGGCTTCAATTTTGTCTTCCCATCTTTGTCATTCACCACAGGATGTTCCCAACCTTTCATAACTGCTTTCCAGGTTTTTCTATCCATAAATTTTAGAAAATCCACCATGCAAGCCTTCCAGTAATCATAGTTGGTGCCATCCAAAATAGGTGGCTTATTATCTCTAATGGAAGACTCTAGATCTAGTGACAAAAAAATTTTGTTCTATAAAGTGTTATAGAATATGTGTCCCCAATTTTCATTAGGATACATCCATAAAGATATTTTCATCTAGAATGTGATCAAGTTTACTTAACAAACCTTACAACCCAAATGATCATAAAGATAAACTAGGTACTCTTATCTCCATATCAAATATGGTGTCTCTACGACTACTTTAAATGGAATTTATTATAGGAATAATTGTAAGTAAAACAATTTATAAAGAAGAGTCACAAAGATATAATTGAACAATATTAGATCGAACAATATCAAACATGATACGATTTAAATGATCATTATATTCTTTATATAAGTATTTACCACAATGAACAACTCGTATGATCTTAATACCTTTTCGAGTTGTTTCCTTCTACTTCATTCTTGAACTTTTCTCAAAAGAATTCTAACACGTGTCACATACACAAATCCATAATTACTGAGTTTGTCAGTAATATAAATGAAGTAAGAGAAATAAAATTCATCTAAAAAATATGTTTAAAGGTCAATATACATCACACATGTATATAATCAAGATATATCATATGTCCTTTCACTTGCATCTATCAAATGATTTAAAACCAAATGAATCCAACAATCTATTCTCATAGATTTTGAAAATGCACCTCTCACTTATTTGGACAAAACATTAATGTCATTGATATACACAAGTATTTGATCAATCCTATATTTGTTACAAATGAGCTTATCAAGATCGTAGAACTCGAATCCACTACTTGATTTAGTATTGAAACCACTGTTTTGGATAATCATCTCCATTATCAAAACATGCACTTCTCATCTTGTCAATAAAAGACTTAGAATTAATGTTTCTTTTACTAAATGAAACTTAATAACAATTATTTGGCTTTATTCCAAGCTCTAATATAAGTCTAACCATAAGCTCATATAGTCAATGAAAACTCATTGTTCCATTCTAGACGTAAGATAACTCAAATTATAATCAATATCCAACTTCTTTAAAGACTCTTCACATTCTTATAAATGTGAGATCAATATTTAGTATCACATACCCATGATGTAGAAGTAGACAATTTGATTTTCTATAAGTAAATGAATGAAGAAAAAGTCTTACTTCTTTCTTCTACTTTGAATCTTTTGATAACCATTAATAATTTGCTTCTTTCAACACATGAAATCACTGTCTTCCTAATTTAGAACTGTGTTTTTCTGCCAAAATTCAAAGGAATATACAATGAATCGCATTCCTTTTATAATTCATCTATTTAACATCACAAACTACTTTCTTTTCTTTTCAACAAGACATGGTAGATATATTTAAAAATACATCCATAATGAATTTAATTTACTTATCCGAGACAATCTTAAATAGAACTTGTGACTAACTATTTGGTCAATAAGAAATCAAAATTTTAAATCTCAAAACTATTTTAGATCCATTTGGATTCCTAACTTGTTTAGAAAAGACCTTGGAAATTTTTACATTTCTCATATCTTGTATTTCTTGTTTTAAAAGAAAATTCTCGAGGTTAATGGTCATATCATTTTTTGTGACAACTACAATTATGAGATATGTTATATCTAGAAATTCTACTTGAACCTTCTCATAGGTATCATCCTTCGAATCTTGTTATATCCGGTTGTTAGGAATTGGTTGCTTGAGAACATACAAATTTTCTCGTGCTTGAAAACAATTCTTAATTTCTGTACCAACTCAGAAACCCATTTCTGATCCTTACATCCTTCATAAGGACATTTCACAATAAAATATAAAATAAAGTGCAAAAGAAATTCTAACTACAAAACGTGTAAAAAAGTTGCATCTAATTAAATCATTTTAATAAGCACTTTTATTAAAATACTCCCACTATTTTTACTTAAACCAAATGACCCTCAACATTTAATTCAAAAAATCCCGTTGAAATATTTTCTAGCGGGTTGAGATCCATCTTTCATTTTGCTTTAAGTCCGCGTGGGCGGATTACACAAAACTCTTTTATTTAGGTATGAACTTTTTTCAATTGTATCTAATATACAACTCCTAAATTTTATTAGTTGAGTGAATAACTCCTTATTCTAATCCATCATTTGGATTGTTATCAACTATTGTCTCTAAACATATATAATTCTATTATAATTAGTTTAGTTAAGTCAAACCCAAAAATTTAGCAGTTGGATATTACATTTATCCCATTGCACTTTACTAATATAAAACATGCAACTCGCGTTGGACGAAACCTACATTATTCGATACTAGTCTTGATGGTTGCTAAATTTTAGAAAGCAATTAACTTAATATTTAATCGAGGGATTTTTCTTAAGTTTGAACTCACTTATTTGTGTATCTCATACACTTCCATATAATTATACATTTCATGCATCACATACATAAAATAAAATTTAGTAATACGATTATGACCACCTAAAACACAAGAATTAAATAAACTAATTTATTACAATTCTTTGACTCACGAACAAATTTTTCAAACTCCTCCACTGGTGTCATCCTTTGGTGTTATCTTCTCTTCAACTCTTGAGTAGTTACGGTATTTCAATGCATAAATAAAATAATTAAATGACACAACGCGCATGTTGTATTTAAATAAAATAAATTACGACACGCAAGTTGTATTTAAATAAATAAACACCAAAATTCTAAGGTCATAATCGCATACCAAATTATTTAATAATTAATAATTTAATAATAAATAATAATAGATATCAATTAATAAATATTGACGCATCAACACTTGGTACTTTTTGCAAACTCTAAAAGCACAACTTTTGCGCCGTCACGAACCCTAATGCAATACATTTATACCATAAAAAACATAATGATTGAATATTCAATATGAATGATCGAATTTCATTACTTCACCATACAAATGTCGGATTTCGAAGCAGAGTGAACATTGATCATTCAAACTCATAATAATCATTATACTAATCAAATGGATGAAATAAAACAGTATATCAAATATACTAACGTTGCATCAGAAATATTTATATAATATATAAATTGAGAAATAATTTTTGTATCACTTATGGATAATAGAAGCATCGTTGCTTCACCATATAAGTGTCGGATTTCGAAGCATAATCAATATTGATATCCAAGTAGGGGTGGGAATAGGCTGGGCCGAGCTAGGCTTTGCCAAGCCTGAGCCCGACCTGCTAAAAAATTCAAAGCCTAAGTCTGGCATGTAGCCTATCATAGGCTTATTTTTAGGCCTAAGCCTGACCTTTTCAAAGGTCTAATTGACCTACTAGCCTATTAAAAAACCTACTTCATTTGAACATCTGTAAATAAGAAATTCAACTAATGTTAAATAGACTAACAAGTTAAAAGATCAATGAAATTAAATGTTTATTTTCATTGTCTCGTTTAAGTTTTCTTATTAGCATAAGTTTGGTGATTCTATTTGTTGAAGAGAACTTATGAGAAAATCTTATGAGAACAACTTATGACATTGTTATTTTCATAAGTTCTTCAAGATAATTAAGTTTTATTTTCGTATTTTAATTCAAAGTACAAAATAGAATATAATAATAATAAATTTATTGATTTTTTCTTAAATAGGTCAGCCTGATATGTTTAAAAGGCTTTTCTTTCGGCCTGTGACTTAATCTCTTTAGCTAAATAGGCTTATAAAAAAGCCTAGGCCTTTTCTATTTAAGAAAACGTCTGGCCTGGCCTGAGCCTATGTAGGTTAAACTGTAGGCACCTGTTAGTTGATCTGACATATTCTCACCCCTATTCCAAGTTATACAAAACATGTTGTCAATATTTAATTTTAAATAATAAACCGTTTATTATTTTATTATTATTTATAATTTTAAAAAACTATTATTATTATTATTATTATTATTATTATTATTATTATTATTATTATTATTATTATAAACTTGAATTTCACAATAATTGGAAACGATATGCATCTAGGACAATTTTAAACATATCAAACCTAAATAGGGTTCGGAAACGCATTGCCCTATTCATGGAAATGTTATGGAGTTTCAAAATGAACTTTTACAGCAAACAATACGTAACACCATGCGTACATCTCATGTACCAACAAGCTTATAATTGGAAAACTCCATTTTTCTTTAGCAGTATTATATTAAGGAATTGCATAGGTAGCATAATATTAAAATTCATGATATCAAATAAAATAGAATTACGACAATCCTATATTCAGATTGAAACATATACATACACGAAACACTGGTACTACGAGATTTTACGAAAAACACGATCACATCGTATATGACAATCAAAATTAAAACTAAATCTAATTGAATAGCTTAAGATTAAACGTATTTAATCAAACAAACATATATCATTTTAATAATACCATCATATAATTATCAATATATTTAAATCATATTCGAATTAATGATTTAATAAGAACGGAAGGGATTTAAAAGGGTTTTGTTAAAGATTATGGTCACAGTTAAATATTTTGGTTATGATAAAAGAGTATGGTCAAAGATTGTGATTGAATAAAGTCACAATTTGTGAATCAAGAAAGAAACACTCATGGTTTTACACTTATGGTTTTGTAACAACTCCTATAATTTTGTGAAGATAAGCACCTATAAATAGAAGTGCATTTCTCATTCCTAACATAACAACACAAAGCATTACAACATAACATAAGAGAAATTTTTTAGAGATAAATAATAAATTGTAGTTTCTCCTATAAGGTTCCTTTAGTGAGTGTTCTCCTATTACAAGAGAGAGTGTAATTTGTTCTCTCCTTGTATTTAGAGATAAGTGTTGTAATTACTTCCACTTAGTGAAAATCTTTTCTACCGGTGCCCGTAGTTTTTCTCTTATTTATTGAGGGTTTTCCACGTAAACATTATGTGTCAATTTTCCTACTCCTTAATCTCTTATTTTTGTGTTATTTATCTTGCTACTCTGATACCCAACAATGGTATCAGAGCCGTTGGTGTCGGTCTCTATTTTCGTTGCGGCGTACAGTTACTATTCACACGTGTGGTTGTATACTTTTGCAGTGATTGTTAACGTATACTATATTTATTCTAGTGTGCGGTAAAAATATACAATACTGCTCACGTATATTGTGTTATTCACGGTGAAATTGTGTAAACCAATGAGAAAAAAATGGCTGCAAAATTTGAGATTGAAAAATTTAGTGGGAGTAATTTCTCTCTATGGAAATTGAAGATGAAGGCAATCCTTAGGAAGGATAATTGCTCACAAGCAATTAAAGGTAGACCTACAGATATAACTGATGAAAAGTGGAGAGAGATGGATGACAATGTTGTTGCCAATTTGCACTTAGCAATGACAGATTCAGTTTTGTAACGCCCACATATATAATACATGCATCAAATCATATACTATACATGATAAGTACGTTTGGTACTGGAATATACAATAAGTTCCTAGTTAACACATTATATACATAAATGCCTCTAAAACAAAAAACACTAAAGACTAAGGCATTACATATACAAGATGTTCCAAAATGATAAAAACTAAGAACTAGATCACTACAATGATCTCAAAACATAACGCCATAGCGGAAGCCATGCCATCACCAAACCACGATCCGTAAGGAAAGTCAAATAACCTTGTCCTTACCCTTCGCCGAACCTGCAGAACCTGTGATGTAAACAACAACAGTGGGGTGAGATACATCAAATCTCAGTGAGTTCCCTATCTTAAAGTCCTCTCGGCTTTACAAGGTTCTAACAAAATCCTAACTCATGTCCAAGGGGAAAGGGGAAAGACCATGAGTACACACACACAAGTAACCATCACGGTGAGCCTGTAAACTCACACTAGTACCGAAGTACCTCCTGAGCCTGTAAACTCAAGGATTCACAAAGTACCGAAGTACCTCCTGAGCCTGTAAACTCAAGGATTCACAAAGTACCGAAGTACCTCCTGAGCCTGTAAACTCAAGGATTCACAAAGTACCGAAGTACCTCTTGAGCCTGTAAACTCAAGGATTCACAATCAATAACCAATACCAAGGTATCCCCTTTTCCCGTCCGCTTCTACGTCTTGAAGACGACCCGAGTCATGGATCCTTGTCGCTACTTGACATACGAATGGATTCGGGTTCTACGGGCCATAAACCGTTATGAACCGTCGCTTCACACGGGCCATAAACCGCCACAAGCATACGCTCCCAGAGCGCCATTCGTACTGCACACGGGAATCAAACCTGTCAAGTAGTTGTGCATAACATTTCAGAGGAGGTGCTCGAGTCTCATGAAACTACACCGCAAGAACCAGTGGTTATGATTGAATGCACACGCCTCGGCCTTACATGCACGAGCGTTGCCACACATGGAACAATTCACACTTCCGACACAGTTTATGGTAATATTCCTGACTCTACCTATTTCATATTTTTTTTTTAACATGCATAACAAAAGGGACATAGGCAACTATTCATCAATCACACAATTAAAACACATAATTCCACATATCGCATACTACGCCGGTTGACGGTTCCCTCCGATTTATTTAATCGGGCATTAAAACCCGTATTTTCCCTTTTTAATAGATAGAGGGTATTCACAGTTTCACATCGATATCAGGAATACGCAAAACGGATAAACGATGCAAAAGTTATGAAAGAAACAAAATTCCACACACAGCCATGTTCGCTAGGCGAACGTCCCAGCGAGCCTTCGCTAGGCGAAGCTCCCGGCGAATGCACAAACAGAATAAAAACAGATATAAAGTTCACTTCGCGAACACTCTGGTGAACCTTCGCCTCGCCCGTCGCTCCGCGAACAACTTAGCGAAGCAAGGCAGTGGCAAACAGCACTGAAAACACCCAAAGTTCGCTAGGCGAACGTCCCTGGCGAACACTCGCTGACCTTCGTTGGCGGGTTCGCTAGGCGAACCCTCGAAAATCCGTTCGCTGGGACTCGCCCCAGGTTCGCTAGGCGAAGCCTGGAAAATTCCACTTCTCCACAGCGCTGGTCTTGAACCCAAAACCACAAAATTCTCAATCATAACACATCCAAACCCCTTAACAGTCACCAAAACATGGTATAATCATAACATCAAGCATTTAGCAACAATTATCTCGCATTCCATCCGTTAAATTCATGATTTTAACATAATTACTCATTTTCTCACAATTCTAACCTAACTCTAAAACCCTTGGAATTCTACATCTAGAGCATCTATCTAGAACCCACCTGGACAACAAGATGAGGATGATGAAATTGAGATGAAGAGATGAAGAGTTGAAGCTTGATGATGATCTTGAGCTTCTTGAGAAATTTCTCTCCTTTTCCTTCCTTCACTTTTCCTTTTCTTTCTAACTTTTGTTCCAAATGAGAAAAAGAAACATAGTAAAGAAAATAATTCCCATTAATTAGCAATACTACTAAATGTCCAAATTAGCTCAAATGCACCAAATAATAAAAACTCAATGTTAAATACTATTAATTTAATCGACTCTGAGTTCGTCAGTTTACTCTAATTATTTTTATCAAATAATTACTCAGAGTACTCCGGAACCCAGTTGATCATAATAATATTCACCAGAGCGTTTATAAATTTATGGGGTATTACAGTTTTGTCAAGTATAGTAGAAAAGAAAACTGCAAAGGAGATCTGGGATACTCTCATCCAACTGTATGAGGTCAAGTCACTTCATAACGTAATTTTCTTAAAGAGAAGACTCTACACTCTTCGAATGAGTGAACCCACTTCGGTGCCGAATCACATCAACAATTTGAATACATTATTTGCTCAACTATCTGCATCAGATTTCACAATAGTGGAAAATGAACGAGCAGAGCATCTTCTTTAGAGTTTACCAGATTCGTATGATCAACTCGTCATCAATATTACAAAAAAATAATATTGTTGATCGTCTATCCTTTAATGATGTCGCCGGAGCTGTTCTTGAAGAAGAATCCAGGCATAAAAATAAGGAAGATCGGCAAGAAAGCTCAAAACGAATAGAAGCTTTGACGATTACGAGAGGTAGATCAACAGAACGTGGTCCCAGTGGAGTCAAAATCATGGAAGATCAAAATCTCAAAGAAGAACAAACCTCAAATGCTACAATTGTGGCAAGAGAAGACACTTGAAGAAAGAATGTTGGTTCAACAATAAGAATGGTGAGAAGTGTAACACCCTTCTACCCAAAGAATATTCACGACAATGATACATAAGTAAATCAGAGTAAAATCACCAAAAAGGGTGCCACATGCTTCATAAAAACATCATAATAAACTTCCTACTCCGTAACACGGGTTTTCAAACATTTATAATAATAATTTCTTCGATAACATCAATAAATAAAATTCAAACTTCGCAGCGGAATCATAGTCTCAAAATAACTTCATTTATTTCATCAAACATAAAGACCTTTTAGTCATTGTCAAAAGTCATCGTCAAATAAATTCAACATGTAGAAAACTCATAAAATATGTTTTATAAAACAACACAACTTCAACTCAAGCGTTCCCCACCCGATGTTACATATCAGAGCAAGACACATCTATTATTAACGAAAATAGAGTAAAATAACTCCAAAGCTAAATCTTCATGCGTCTACAAGCTAATCTTGATCACCTGCAAGTTACACACCATAGAGGCAATATTTCCAAGCAGGCAGGGTGAGTAATTACAATTCATTATAAAAGATATAAAGAAAAGAATACTAATAGGGCAGCAACAACAACATCATGATATCCTCAATAAAACACACATATTAATCAACAATCAACCCATACACATGCAATGCCACTTAGAATAAAATGCAACTTCATCGGAAACATGCATGTGGTACCAATTTAATCATGTGATGGACACTAGGCCATCAACCCTCCACAAGGGAGCGCAACATAATCATCATGTGATGGACACTGGCCATCAACCCTCTACAAGGGAGCACAACATAATCACTCCAATCCGCACAATGGGATTGAAGCCAACAACAACGGACCGAAGTCCCAACATAGTATGCCATGAATGCCATGATGCAAAAACATCTACATAATCAACAAATTCCTCAAATTGCATCCGCATTCATGTAATCATTAATCATAATCATCATAAAGCATATATACATCAAATATGCACATCATCGACTCCTTCATCATCACAACATCATAACCATCATAATATAACCACACAACTTTATTTTCAACATCAAAACATCATAATGCATCTATCACCATAATAATTCCAACACAATTCTCTTACCCCATGTATACATTTAACACGCACATCATTAAACAATCATCATAGATCACATCAACACATAACAAAAACTTCACAACAACTCCATAGCATCACTAAGATAGTCATTCAAGTAGAACATCATAGCATATCATCCATACAAGACATTTGCTTACATTTCACAAAAATGACATAACTCGACACATTCAAAAGACATGTCCACGCATCGAATAGCTGGAATTCTGGTACTAAATTTTTTTTTAAGATAAATTACGTTAACTCATCTTTCCAACGATCCGAACCACGCATCAATCGGATGCTCACAGCTCAAGTTATGAAGTTTTAAAGTTTTTCAACAAACACAAACATTGACATCTTATACTGACACCATAAAGCCTCATTAGAACCTAGTTAATTTTAATTCCAGGAATTAAAAACATTTTTACCAGAAATTACATTGTATTAGCTTTCCACAGGTTCGAACGGCGCGTCAAACGGACGCCCGAAGCTCAAGATACGAATTTTTGAAGTTCTTAAACAAATCTGTCCCAGGGTAATCGGTTACTGCATTAGGGTAACCGGTTACTCTGTTACAGAATCACTTCTCTGCTGTGTTTTTTTGCGAAAAATCACTTATTTAACCCATCCCAACATCCCCAGACATCATTTATCACAGAACTCGGATTTCTACATCAATATACAACAATACACATTCATTAGAAACTCTTATAACACTAAAAATACAATTCAACCAAGCAATTTACACAATTCGAGTATTTTAATTATCGCCGACACGTAACTCCAACTTCTCACCGGAAACACCAAACAATCAACAAACACATGGATAAAAACCCAATAATTTATCTACCCTCATACATACATCCTAAATTCATCACTTTCTATCTATTTCATCAAGAATTCATCATAAACCCAAAACCCCATAAAACCCCAACCTATCTATATTCAGATTTTTACATCAATCACAATGAAAGTTATACTCCCCATACCTTGTAATTGATTTTTTTCTGAATTCTTTCTCTTGAGTTCTACAACAATCCCTCCAGAGCCCTAGCTTTCTCCCTTTTTTCCTCAGAGCACTTCTCACAAAAGTTACGATCAATCAGAATAACTTCTCACTTCTATTTTCTTATTAAGTCCAAATACCCCTAATAATGGTTTCCCAATTATATCCTTACTTATCCTTTCCAAAAGACCACCTTGCCCTTATTATTACTCATCTTATTTAAAATAATAATAATCTACATAATGTCATCTATATTATGATTATTATTATTATAACTCAACATATAATATGATTAAATTATTTAAATCTAAATAACTCTAATTATATCAACTTCTCACTAATACCCACAACACACATCAATAAAACCACCCAATGCGTCATATAATTCACAATCATTCACCATAATCATAAATAATTAATTAAATAATTAAATATGAATTTTTGGGTATTACAACTCTTCCCCACTTAAAGAATTTCCGTCCTCGAAAATTACCTGATGTAACCAACTCTGGATACGACCCTTGCATCCTTCCCTCCGACTCCCACGATGAGTTTGACAACAATTTGAATACCACTAATCCAAATTCCACATTGTTACCTACAACAATCCAACAAGATGCAATGCTACCAAGTTATGAACGCACTGATTCATTTCACTCTTCGTCTCATCACGTTAGGATCTCATTCGCTCTTGAACCGGAACACAATAAGGCCATTACCATCGCCATCAACATCGTCATAAGAACATCAATATAACCATAATACCGACAACTCTGTCACACAACATTAGTACCGCAATGATGTGACTCCTCAATCAACCTATAATTCAATACATCTATCGACATAGCATTAATACGAATAGTATATAAACCTTTCCCATATCACTTTCATTATGGGATAGGTCCAATGGTTTGCATCATTCCCGTAGGCTTCTGATGCTTAACCCCTGACTCCAATAAGTCATACACACATAATGAACTGCGCCACATCACACTTCAACTGCGCCACTCTGGTCATCTACCTTAAAGTCATTGTCTTCATTTTGACTTACATTATTAACTATTAGATCTACAAATCTCACATCTATCTCTTGACTCTCCCTAATATTCATAATAAAATAATGGTTCACTTTTGACATTCTCAACTTTTCACTCTGCAGCGTTAGCTCGCGTACAACTCACCGTATATGAACTGGCTAATAAGTCCCAACTTTTTTATAGCCACTTTTGCATTAGGTCCACACCAAATAGTGAACAACTATCCTCTCGATAAAACGTCAATTCACTTTACTCACTATCAAGCTAGCAAGACAAGTTTATCCCATCCAATACGATCCCGTCTACTATCAACAAGAGACTAAGGGTGATCAGTTCCTCAATTTGTCAATAGGTAGCCGGAAACCATAACTGTGGCATAAATCATTGTTACCCAACTACAATAGCGTCCTTTACCTTGTGCTCAAAGTTACCTAAGCATAGTGTTCAACAACCTCTCAAAGGCTCACAAAAGTTTTCCTAATTTCCTTCTTTTCAACCTCATCAATGATCATAAACGCCCAAAATTCCATTACATATCTTCCTATACACGCTCGTAGCACAACACAATTGTTAAATATTCTCCCAATACCGAAAATGCTATTACACCAAGTACAATCCAAATCGGTTCGCTCCAAATGAAGCATTTATCCAAGTAGAGAACTTTAACAACACTAATAAATCCTTCGTCTTTCCTTTAATTTCATAATCTCGATGATCCGTATAGTTTCACATTTGAATCTCATTCTAATCACAATCTCAACAGTACCATCTCATCATCTGGTTGGTGATAGAAACTTTCCCAAATCTTCCCGACACATGTCGACACCATGTCATCAATGACACATAATCCACTTTACTATTTAACCTTCTCCCTTCCTCAAATATCTCTCCACTCTAATCATTCTCAATTGGCATACGCCGCACCTCCATGTGCTTCTCCGATACCCCCACCTTCTTCCTATTACCAAACATCTTATACCTGGGCTCATCTTACCCATTTCCAACAAGAATTGCTCAACTTCAAACACGATTATCTCCTTCAATACAGACCTTCCTGATACAAAATTATATGCTAAAATAAAGGGAATTTCATTTAGATTCTAAAAATTTAAGAATCGCTTAAATCCGAGTTACGAGTAAAAAGTTATCACCTGTGTAATGGAGGCTGGTCAAGAAATCTTGTATACACGCCTTCATCAAAATCAGCATCAGACCCAAATCTTCAAATGCATTTCTCTCTCTCGTCAAAAACATGCAGAAGACAAAGTTTATATGTAAAATTTAGGGAATTTCGTAAGCTTTCCAAAAAGTCCAGAATCTCTTCCATCGGAGTTACGAGAGAAAAGTTATTACTTGTTTAGTGAAGGTTGTTCCATAAGTGCGAAAATGAAGATTGGAAATGATGAACATGAGTTCTACTTTTCTCTCTTGCTTCTAAGATCCTCCAACTATCCTCACTCTTCACCCAAATTTGAAAATAATCCGCCCTCAATTCAATTATACTGAAGACATACTAGCCTACCAGTTGGTCCAACAAATCGTCAATTCTTTGGAGTGGATCCTTAATCTCGATCATCTCCGTAATCCACTGTCAGTAATCTACGCACAATCTCATATAACCGTTATCACATACATGCATCCATCTGAGCTTCATTCCCTAAGAGTTATCCTACTTGCTTAGCAGATATCTCCGAGAACATCTGGAAGGCACACCCTACCGACATATCATTAATCGCCACATTTCTCTCTACCCTCTAAGAACAACCATCAATATTACTTGATCGTTCTCCCTCAGAGACGCCCAAATGCGCCCAACAGACCAAAACCTTGAATTCACAGTGTTCTTCAGTCGGAAGAATCTGCATCGACTCAGCGACATAATTCCAAAGCACTTTATTTAACTCTAAACCGTTCATCCTCCAGAGTAACCTCAAGTTAATCCAACATCTCGCTCTAACGACAAGTCGCAATCATCCCCAGGAAGACATCAGGACTCACACACATCTGGCACATCATTAGCCATAACATCGCCCTCCACTCCTAGAGATGTTAACAACCCAAGTACCTGACCATTCCCTCTCAAGGACACTGCGACCTGACCGCTAGACATAAATCTTGAATCCGTACTCCCTTCGAAATCGGAAACAACACAATCTCACCAATAATTATACTCTTGCAATCCATGGCATACTGTACTAATTGTTCACACCTTGCAACCAAACACCTCTAAGAAGCAGGGACTTCTCCCCCACTTGTTTCAATCTCCCTCCTACAAACAAGTGATTTAGAAAAACAAGCAAGCACCAACAGTGTTTCACACATATGTCGCATACTAAAGGAACAAACAACATTGGACAACCTGGCCGGATGGACCAACCAGGCTCTGATACCACTAATGTAACACCCTTCTACCCAAAGAATATTCACGGCAATGATACATAAGTAAATCAGAGTAAAATCACCAAAAAGGGTGCCACATGCTTCATAAAAACATCATAATAAACTTCCTGCTCCGTAACACGGGTTTAAAAACATTTATAATAATAATTTCTTCGATAACATCAATAAATAAAATTCAAACTTCGCAGCGGAATCATAGTTTCAAAATAACTTCATTTATTTCATCAAACATAAAGACCTTTTAGTCATTGTCAAAAGTCGTCGTCAAATAAATTCAACATGTAGAAAACTCATAAAATATGTTTTATAAAACAACACAACTTCAACTCAAGCGTTCCCCACCCGATGTTACATATCAGAGCAAGACACATCTATTATTAACGAAAATAGAGTAAAATAACTCCAAAGCTAAATCTTCATGCGTCTACAAGCTAATCTTGATCACCTGCAAGTTACACACCATAGAGGCAACATTTCCAAGCAGGCAGGGTGAGTAATTACAATTCATTATAAAAGATATAAAGAAAAGAATACTAATAGGGCAGCAACAACAACATCATGATATCCTCAATAAAACACACATATTAATCAACAATCAACCCATACACATGCAATGCCACTTAGAATGAAATGCAACTTCATCGGAAACATGCATGTGGTACCAATCCAATCATGTGATGGACACTAGGCCATCAACCCTCCACAAGGGAGTGCAACATAATCATCATGTGATGGACACTGGCCATCAACCCTCCACAAGAGAGCACAACATAATCACTCCAATCCGAATAATGGGATTGAAGCCAACAACAACGAACCGAAGTCCCAACATAGTATGCCATGAATGCCATGATGCAAAAACATCTACATAATCAACAAATTCCTCAAATTGCATCCGCATTCATGTAATCATTAATCATAATCATCATAAAGCATATATACATCAAATATGCACAACATCGACTCCTTCATCATCACAACATCATAACCATCATAATATAACCTCATAACTTTATTTTCAACATCAAAACATCATAATGCATCTATCACCATAATAATTCCAACACAATTCTCTTACCCCATGTATACATTTAACATGCACATCATTAAACAATCATCATAGATCATATCAAAAAATAACAAAAACTTCACAACAACTCCATAGCATCACTAAGATAGTCATTCAAGTAGAACATCATAGCATATCATCCATACAAGACATTTGCTTACATTTCACAAAAATGACATAACTTGACACATTCAAAAGACATGTCCATGCGTCGAATAGCTGGAATTCTGGTACTAAATATTTTTTTAAGATAAATTACGTTAACTCAGCTTTCCAACGATCTGAACCACGCATCAATCGGATGCTCACAGCTCAAGTTATGAATTTTTAAAGTTTTTCAACAAACACAAACACTGACATCTTACACGGACACCATAAAGCCTCATTAGAACCTAGTTAATTTTAATTCCAGGAATTAAAACCATTTTTACAAGAAATTACATTGTATTAGCTTTCCACAGGTTCGAACGGCGCGTCAAACAAACGCCCGAAGCTCAAAATACGAATTTTTGAACTTCTTAAACAAACCTGTCCCAGGATAATCGGTTACTGCATTAGGGAACCGGTTACTCTGTTACATAATCACTTTTCTGCTGTGTTTTTGTGCGAAAAATCACTTATTTAACCCATCCCAACATCCCCAGACATCATTTATCACAGAACTCGGATTTCTACATCAATATACAACAATACACATTCATTAGAAACTCTTATAACACTAAAAGTCACAATTCAACCAAGCAATTTACACAATTCGAGTATTTTTATTATCGCCGACACGTAACTCCAACTTCTCACCGGAAACACCAAACAATCAACAAACAAATGGATAAAAACCCAACAATTTATCTACCCTCATACATACATCATTCTAAATCAAAACATACATCCTAAATTCATCACTTTCTATCTATTTCATCAAGAATTCATCATAAACCCTAAACCCCATAAAACCCCAACCTATCTATATTCAGATTTTTACATCAATCATAATGAAAGTTATACTCCCCATACCTTGTAATTGATTTTTTTCTGAATTCTTTCCCTTGAGTTCTGCAGCAATCCCTCCAGAGCCCTAGCTTTCTCCCTTTTTTCCTCAGAGCACTTCTCACAAAAGTTACGATCAATCAGAATAACTTCTCACTTCTATTTTCTTATTAAGTCCAAATACCCCTAATAATAGTTTCCCAATTATATCCTTAATTATCCTTTACAAAAGACCACCTTGCCCTTATTATTACTCATCTTATTTAAAATAATAATAATCTACATAATGCCATCTATATTATGATTATTATTATTATAACTCAACATATAATATGATTAAATTATTTAAATCTAAATAACTCTAATTATATCAACTTCTCACTAATACCTACAACACACATCAATAAAACCACCCAATGCGTCATATAATTCACAATCATTCACCATAATCATAAATAATTAATTAAATAATTAAATATGAACTTTTGGGTGTTACAACTCTTCCCCACTTAAAGAATTTCCGTCCTAAAAAATTACCTGATGTAACCAACTCTGGATACGACCCTTGCATCCTTCCCTCCGACTCCCACGACGAGTTTGACAACAATTCGAATACCACTAATCCAAATTCCACATTGTTACCTACAACAATCCAACAAGATGCAATGCTACCGAGTTATGAACGCACTGATTCATTTCACTCTTCGTCTCATCACCTTAGGATCGCATTCGCTCTTGAACCGGAACACAATAAGGTCATTACCATCGCCATCAACATCGTCATAAGAACATCAATATAACCATAATACCGATAACTCTGTCACACAACATTAGTACCGCAATGATGTGACTCCTCAATCAACCTATAATTCAATACATCTATCGACATAGAATTAACACGAATAGTATATAAACCTTTCCCATATCAATTTCATTATGGGATAGGTCCAACGGTTTGCATCATTCCCGTAGGCTTCTGATACTTAACCCCTGACTCCAATAAGTCATACACACATAATGAACTGCGCCACATCACACTTCAACTGCGCCACTCTGGTCATCTACCTTAAAGTCATTGTCTTCATTTTGACTTACATTATTAACTATTAGATCTACAAATCTCACATCTATCTCTTGACTCTCCCTAATATTCATAATAAAATAATGGTTCACTTTTGACATTCTCAACTTTCCACTCTGCAGCGTTAGCTCGCGTACAACTCACCGTATATGAACTGTCTAATAAGTCCCAACTTTTTTATAGCCACTTTTGCATTAGGTCCACACCAAATAGTGAACAACTATCCTCTCGATAAAACGTCAATTCACTTTACTCACTATCAAGCTAGCAAGACAAGTTTATCCCATCCAATACGATCCCGTCTACTATCAACAAGAGACTAAGGGTGATTAGTTCCTCAATTTGTCAATAGGTAGCCGGAAACCATAACGGTGGCATAAATCATTATTACCCAACTACAATAGCATCCTTTACCTTGTGCTCAAAGTTACCTAAGCATAGTGTTCAATAACCTCTCTAAGGCTCACAAAAGGTTTCCTAATTTCCTTCTTTTCAACCTCGTCAATGATCATAAACGCCCAAAATTCCATTACATATCTTCATATACACGCTCGTAGCACAACACAATTGTTAAATATTCTCCCAATACCGAAAATGCTATTACACCAAGTACAATCCAAATCGGTTCGCTCCAAATGAAGCATTTATCCAAGTAGAGAACTTTAACAACACTAATAAATCCTTCGTCTTTCCTTTAATTTCATAATCTCGATGATCCGTATTGTTTCACATTTGAATCTCATTCTAATCACAAAAGACCAAATACCCCTAATAATGGTTTCCCAATTATATTCTTACTTATCCTTTACAAAAGACCACCTTGCCCTTATTATTACTCATCTTATTTAAAATAATAATAATCTACATAATGTCATCTATATTATGATTATTATTATTATAAATCAACATATAATATGATTAAATTATTTAAATCTAAATAACTCTAATCATATCAACTTCTCATTAATACCCACAACACACATCAATAAAACCACCCAACGCGTCATATAATTCACAATCATTCACCATAATCATAAATAATTAATTAAATAATTAAATATGAATTTTTGGGTGTTACAAGAAGTCTTCTAAAGCAAGTACATCTCAAGGATGTATTGTTAGTACCTCCGATGATGGAGAAATCCTTTACAGTGGAGCAATAGTTAGTACCAATGGCGAAATACAACTCACTGATGGTTGGATAGTAGATTCAGGAGCAATATGGAACATGACTCCACGACGAGACTGATTTTGCACTTATGAACCTATCTCGGAAGGACATGTGTTGATGGGGAATGACCATGCTTTGGAAATTGCTGGAGTTGGTACTGTCAAAATGAAAATGTATGATGGTACTATTCGCACACTTCAAGGGGTACGACATGTGAAAGGATTGACGAAGAATTTGTTGTCTATTGGGCAACTAGATGACCTCGGATGCAAGACCCATGTTCAAGGTGGGATCTTGAAAGTGGTTAAAGGTTCGCTAGTAGTGATGAAAGCATAGAAGGTCGCTGCAAATCTATACATGCTTTTAGGAGACACAATGAAATGAGCAGATGCATTAGTAGCAGCTGGATGCCAGGAAGAAACAACAATGATATGGCATCATAGACTAGGCCATATGTTAGAACGAGGCATGAAAGTTCTTGCAGAACGTAATCTCATACCCGGGCTCAAGTCGGTAAACTTACCTTTCTGCGAGCACTATGTGATAAGCAAGCAGCATAAACTAAAGTTTGCTAAGTCAACTGCTAGAAGCAAACACATACTTGACTTGATTCATTCTGATGTGTGGGAGTCACCAGAAATATCCATTAGAGGAGCAAAATATTTTGTATCATTCATTGATGATTACTCTAGGAGGCTATGGGTGTACCCAATCAAGAAGATGTCAGATGTGTATTTAATATTCAAGGAGTTCAAAGCACAAGTGGAACTTGAAACTGGGAAAAGAATTAAGTGCTTAAGGACAGATAATGGAGGAGAATATACAGATGGTGATTTCCTGACATTTTGCAAGCAAGAAGGTAGTAAGTGGCAGTTTACTGTCGCTCATACACCTCAGCAGAATGGTGTAGCAGAGCAGATGAATAGAACTCTCCTGGAGAGGACGAGAGCTATGCTGAAAACAACAGGATTGGCAAAGTATTTCTGGGCAGAAGCTGTCAAAACTGCCTGTTACGTGATAAATCGATCGCCATCAACTGTGATTGATTTAAAGACACCAATGGAGATGTGGAAGGGAAAACCCGGTGATTATTCTTCTTTGCATGTATTTGGATGTCCTGTGTACGTGATGTACAACTCCCAAGAAAGAATAAAGTTGGACCCAAAATCCAGGAAATGCATATTCTTGGGTTACGCTGACAATGTGAAGGGGTATCGCCTGTGGGATCCCGCTGCTCACAAGAATATTGTTAGCAGAGATGTAATTTTTGTAGAAAATGAACTACAAAAGGAGTAAAAAGATGACAACACTATAAAGGAGACTACTACAGTGGAGATGGAGGAAAATTCAGGAGAAAATGATTCTTCTAAAGTAGAGCCAGAGCACGAAGAACAAGAACCAACTGAGGTCAATAATGTAGATCCCAGAAGAACCACATGTAAGATAAGAAAACCATCCTGGCACTCAGAATATGTGATGGCAAGTCATGATGCATACTGTCTTCTATCAGAAGATGGAGAACCATCAACCTTTCATGAGGCGTTAAATGGTTCAGATGCTTCTCTGTGGATGGCAGCAATGCAAGAGGAAATTGAAGCCTTACATAGAAATAACACATGGGAACTTGTTGAACTTCCTAAAGGTCGGAAAGCCATCGGTAATAAATGGGTGTTCAAAATTAAGCGAGATGGCAATAATCAGGTGGAACGATATCGTGCAAGACTGGTGGTCAAAGGATATGCTCAGAAAGAAGGTATTGATTTCAATGAGATATTTTCTCCAGTGGTAAGACTCACCACAATCAGAGTAGTCTTGGAAATGTGTGCTGCATTTGATCTAAATCTAGAGCAGCTTGATGTAAAGACTGCATTTCTCCATGGAGAACTTGAAGAGGAAATATATATGCTCCAACCCGAAGGCTTTGAAGAACAAAAAAAAGAAAACTTGGTTTGTAGGTTGACCAAATCTCCGTACGGTTTAAAACAGGCGCCAAGGTGTTGGTATAAGAGATTTGATTCCTTTATCATGAGCCTTGGATACAACAGATTAAGTTCAGACTATTGTACATATTACAAAAGGTTTGATGATAATGATGATTTTATCATTTTGTTGTTGTATGTGGATAACATGTTGGTGGTGTCATACCCCAAATTTTGACCACTAAGATTTCCCATCATTGTGCAAATCATCATCACAATGTGGATGAACCATCATGCCTCATCAAATGCCTCAAGGGTTGTTGAGCATTCACTACAATCAAAATTAGGGTTTTAGGCCCTCTCAGAGCTCTTAGACAAAGGGTCAATCCAGGAATGACATGATCTTCAACTTGTCTAACCTCTCAAACATCCACAAAGGATCAAGAGGACTCCCACTTTAAGGATTAAGTACAAGGCTCATCCCTTCTAGGTGGATCAAGTCTCAAGATCGCCAGTATCACCAAATTAGGGTTTTGGTCGACCAGCGCCTCCAGATGAAAATTTTCATCTGGGCACAAGCCAATGATCCAAAACATAACCTAATATACTCCATGGAATCTCATGGACCCATTCATCAAGTCAATTTTGCCTCAGGGGATGCATACATCAAAAATCAGGAATTAGGGTTTCTTGACCTAATTCACCCCTAAGTTGACTTTTAGGACAAATCAAGAGCCAAGACCTCAAGAGAGGGTTTGAGGGTCTCTAATGAGCTATATTGATCCATTTGTAACAATGGATTAATCCAAGAAGCTTGAGCAACAAGTCTCAATTTCATCTGCACCATAATTAGGGTTTTAATGAAGAAGTCAACTGCAACTTTGACTTTTGACCAGGACATGCTCCCAAGCCCTAGGACATGCCCCAATATACCCTATGACACCCATGGAACATGTCCATCAAGTTTGATTTAGGTCAAGGACATGATTTCATGAAGAATTGCACAGTTTGGAATTCATCTTATAAAAATTCAACTGTGCACAAAAGTCAACTTTGACTTTTTGAGATTTTTCACCAAAATGGATTTTTAACCCTAAAATGATGTTAATGTATGATTTGAATCATCATTCATCAAGAAAAATCAAAGAAAGTGGGATAACTTGTAAAAGGGGTAACCATAAAACTTAGAAATTTTTCTAAGTTATGGAAAAAGTACCACTAATGCACCAACTTTGGAGGACCATAACTCCTAAACCACAAGGCCAATTTTTTTCATCCAAAGATGGATTTGTAGCCCTCATTACCCTCTACAAAAACTTCAACTAGACCTAAGTCCAATTCATTAAGGATTTTGAGTTATGGAGTGATCAAAATCAAGAAATCACACTTTGTTCCAACACTTAGTGAAAATTTCACTAAGTCAGATTTTGCTTCACTTTTTGCCAAATGTAGAGGGATTTTTCACTTGGAATCAAAAGAGATCAAAATCAAACATGTTCAAACAGTTGTTTTATCATGTAAGGGCTTTCCAAAATGGCCAAGAACATTGCCAAATTCAACTTACACCATGAGATATGACATTGGCAAGTTGCCTTGCTAAAATCTGTCAAGGCAAGGCAGAATTTGCAATTTTGCTCGATTTGCCAAAATCAGCCAAATTCAAATGCTCCTATCCACTTGGACACATCTGAGGATTGAATCTAAAGGGGACAATCACTGAGCTAAGCCTCCAAAGTCCATGGAACAAGAAATAACATGTTGAACTTAGAATGGCCAAAATAGGGACAAGACTCCAAATTTGGATTGAAGCATTCAATGGAAGCATCAAGGTGGCATGGAATGAGCCATTCTAATCTGAAATCAGTCAAGACTTATCCAAGACCAAGGGAACCAAAGCTTTGTGCCCTAACCTCTAGTCAATGGCTAGAGGAGACTTGCATTTCCATTGGACAACATTGGCCAAACCTACTTTGCCATTCACTATTCCTTGCAAAACAAACTTGCTCTACTATAAATAGAGCTCAATTGTGATCAGTTTGAGTACACCAAAGCCATCAAACAGATGCTTTCCTCAAAATCTCTTCTTTCACTCCAATTTTGCCTTCTAAGGCAAGTTACTATCGGGTTTTGAGTTTGAGAGCTTTTCCAATCAAACCAATCACACACACACCTCACATACATCACATATGAGCTGATCAAACACTTAGATCACCTCTGAAACACCAATTTTACAAAATCACCAGCTGGTTGCTCAAATATTCAATCAAGTTGCAGCTGAGATGCCATGAATTGATCCAGCCAATTTCAATCAAGTCCAAGCATTCAAACACACTCCATAGGGTGTAGGGAAGTTGTTCAGATCAACACCACTCATCTGTAACACCTCCAAATCAAAAATCACATTGCACTTGCTGTCACGACTTAGAGGTAAGCATATACTTGTTCATCTCTCAATCTATGCATATTTCCTCGCACAATAATTTGGCCATATGTTCATAATCATGCATGGAATGTTTTCCCTCAATTAATTGCATTGTTTGAATCGTGTATCAAAAATCCTAGCCTTCATGCAGAAATTAGGGTTCTTGAAGTTTCTTCGTGATTTCATGTTTTATGTTTAATTTAAATGAAATTAAGTGTTATAGACATGATCGTGAGGTTGAGACGAGCATAATGATATGTGGATTGCATGATATGATTACGTATTCAATGAGATTGGATGGAAAACGCAAATCAGCCAAACCCAGAAAAACGTGCGTGTTCTTGCTTGTGTTCTTGGCGCCTTTTTCACAAATTCAAATATTTGAATTTTGTGATTTTGTTTAATTGATTCAAAAATTATTTTCTCTCTGAGTTTTAATGATTTTGAGTTGATTCTTTTTTTAATAATTCACAAAAATGTTAAAATATTTTATTTTATCAAAAAATCCCAAAAATATTATTTATTTCATATAATTGATATTTTTGCAAAGAATTAATATTTTAATTGTTTTTGACATTTTAAATATTTTTTCTACATTGATTTTGCAACTTTTAATGCTTCCTAATTATTTAGTAGGTCAATACTTAATTTTTGAAGCATTAATCCAAAATCACAATTTGTTTTTCATATGTTAAACAATTTTGATCATTTTAATTGAATTTTTATTCAATTAAATACATTTTTGAAAACAAATTAGGGTTTTTGGATTAATTCAACCCTCATAAATCATTTTTAAAAACTTTTTGGGCCTCTTGAGAGAGTGTAAGACCCAACCCACTTGTACAGAAATATTTTCCGGCCTCATTCGTTGTATAAGTCCCTCTGTACATTTTAAAATAAACGGTACGATCATTGCCTTTTGAAAAATAACCTTGGGCCTCTCCTCGAGCTATAAGACCCATTCAAAAACACTTTGGGCCTCTAATAGAGTGTAAGACCCAATCCCCTTTTAACCAAAATCACTTTGGGCCTCACTTATGGTATAAGTCCCTCTGCGTTAAAAGAAAACCTCGGCGCGATCGCCATTTCAAAACGGAAAAATCAGCTGGGCCTACCCTCGTGTTATAAGCCCCACTCTTTTTCTTTAAACTTTTTGGGCCTCTTGAGAGAGTGTAAGACCCATCCCTTTGTACAGAAAACCTTTTTTGGGCCTCAGTCACTTGTATAAGTCCCTCTGTACAAATTCAAACAGTGCGCTCACTGATAAAACCCTGGGCCTCTCCTTGAGCTGTAAGCCCCAAATCTTTCTTTTTTAAAGCACTTTCTCCTTTGATTTTGAATATACTGTTGTTTTCAATATTTCTTTGTTGAACAACTAACCAAACAGCATGGAAGCTCTACAACCGAGTAAGTGGTTATCGCTTTCATTTACCGCTTTCATATACATATAACTGTATTGTGGGGTTGTTTCACTGTAAGTCTTCTTTCATAAACTCATATCAACTGTGTAATAATAGTATAGATATTTCGAGTTTCCCCGGCAACTACGTCTAGAACTAGGTGACGCCGTTTCGTTTATTCGTAGAAATAGACAACTAGATCCCCCAATAGGGTCACCAGATACAGTCTTCTCTTCGGCTGTCCTCATTAGGAATTGTCAAGAAACTCTACTCCCAGAGATGAATGTATTCTCCGTGAATGGCATCTTTGAGTTTCTTCCAAATTCTCGAACTTTCCTGACTTTGATCTATTCTCGGTGAATAGCATTGCCTTGAATTTCTCGGGGTTTGGGGACCCACGGCCTTCTTAAAAGCATCGGCCTCCTCTTGGGCATCGTACAAGGACCCACAGGCTTCCTAAAAGCAACCCCGCCTCCTCTTGGGCTTAGTACAAAGACCCTACGGCTTCTTAGAAGTATTCACAGCCTCCTCTTAGGCTTCGTATAATGATCTCTTCCTCCGGGAATAATAGCCTTCTCTTGGGCTTAGTACAAGGACCGATCGGCTTCTTAAAAGTTTCCAGCCTCCTCTTGGGCTTCGTACAAATTGTCCCGACGACCTCCTAGAGGTATAGCAACAGAACTTAGTCATTTGCATAGAACAGTCCTTTCCAGAGTCTACTACTATTTCTCAAAGCTTGGTACAAAAGATAAAACTCTAGACGCGGACAGTCTAACTTCCTTGAGTCTCAAAGACATTCTCAAGTGACCCCTTCGTTAAATAGGAAGGAAACCCGCAGACTCAGACAGTCTCAATACCCTTCGGATTTCTCGCTTCCTTAAAGAACAGGAATAACCCGGATCCTTGAATCAAATCCATGAGTACAGTGTTGCTCATATAAGAACTGATTTTCTCTGTCAAAATCAGTATACTGGACCTGTCACTCAACTGAAACAGTGACCCTGCCTCCTCTTGGGCTTTGTACAATGATTCTCCCCAGCGGAGTCAAACAACGTTTAGCCTCTCTCTCGGGCTTTGTACGAGACACATAAGAGACTCACTCGTTGAGTCAATCACACCTTTCGCCTCCATCTCGGGCTTTATACGAGATACAAAAAGGTTCTTATTAAGCTAAATAAACAACAGCCTCCATCTCGGGCATCGTACGAGATACAAAAAGCTCTCTTGTCAAGTCAAATAGCCTCCATCTTGGGCTTTATACGAGATACCAAAAGATTCCATCGTTGAGTCAAAACCTTTTAGCCTCTCTCTCGGGCTTTGTACAAGACACATAATCGCCTCCTCTTAGGCTTTATATAAGAAAACCACTGGTTAATCCAATTAACCTTTTAGCATCAAAACTGTGCCTCGTTCACAGTACACAAACATCAACAACTCCTTCCCCTTCATCTAATCGCTGTAAGCGGCAAGCCTCTGGATCATCTACATCCATGCCACTGTCCCTCTTTTAGCATGAGAAATTCCTAAGGAAAGATAACATTGCTCTACACTGAGTTAAAGTCTTCTCCTTCAGGTTAAAATCCCCTATAAAGGAAATTATGGCATTGCTAGGATCCGTGTATCCCGGTTAAAGTAATTCTCCTATATAAACAGTCGTAACAGACAAACCCCGCTTTAGAGATGACAAATTCTCTCTAAAGTCAAACACTTTTAGCTTCATATCTTGGGCTTTGAACAAGATACAAATAGACTTTTCAGCTTCACATCTTGGGCTTTGAACAAGATACAAACTACCTTTCGCTTCACGTCTTGGGCTTTGAACAAGACACCAAAAACAACCATTTCCTCCCATAGAATAGGAGGAACTACGAACGCTCTGATTTCCCTATTTTGGATAAACGGGAATACGTAGGCATAAGATTGAAAGAAAAAATCTTAGCGAGCACAATCAACAAAAAAACCAGATCCCATATCTCCATCAATCAAAAGCAGTAATTCAAAAACATCAGTCCTAACATCCTAATCCTTGTTCCCCGCCAGAAACCTTCTGTCTAGAAGAAGAAAACAGTATTGCCGAAAATACAAATAACCAGTACAAAGGCCCCCCCACATTGATAGCATCCGTAACCTAACAGACCGCTGTTTAAACTCAGTATGCAAAGCAGGGTTAATTGGAGACATCTATTTCCCTTCCTTATTCAGCTTTAATAGGATAAAAAATGAATCGACCTGTAGTTTAAGCTCAAACCGTAGAGAGCGACCAGCGCATAAGAACCGCGTCCAAAATCGCTCGCTACAGAAAAAATGGCGCCCACCGTGGGGCCGGTCTCTGTTTTTTCTTCCTTTTTACCTCTTGTGTGAATACCACAGATTGGGGCTTCCGTCGGGGAACCCATTTTCTGTCAGGAACTTAGGATTCATAGCTTTAAAGGTCTAGGATGTTTAGGACAAATATATATACCGCTTTTCCTAATTGCTATACGTGTTTATTTTTCTGCTAATGGGAATGCGGGTGATGCCGTATGTGGAAAGTTTGAGTATACACTTAAGATAAGTGATGGCGACGGGGTCGACCATCAACCTCAGTGGAGGCTGACCAACGCAACCCATTCTCTCACCTAGACAATGGGCCGGTTGTTAAGTCTGAGAAGCTGAGGAGCTAAACCCTTTCGTAGTGCGGAAACTATCAGAAATAGTTGTTACGCGATACTACCCTCATTTGAGGCTGGTGATCTATTCTCGGTGAATGGCACTTACTCTAAGATTGCTTTACAACTCGCTGGCGATCCGCTTGTTGTTTTGCTTTCCTGGGAGGAGCTGATGATAATGAGTACAGGTACAAAAATCACCTTAGTATAAACCTTTGGGGATGGGTAGAGCCTTGACTTCATGACAACGACCCTTTGACCCCATGTTTTTTCTATGTTTTTGTGTGCTGCATTCATGCATTCATTTAATAAAACATTAAAACATTCAAAAAAATCTTCTCTTCTAGTCTCTCTGTTCTTTCAAAATAAACTAAGACTGTGATTGCAAATATCAGAGAAAAGGATTGCGCTAATGGATTTCGGTAGAAGGAGAACTCACCAGTATACCTTCAAGGTTCCAAAAATAGAGGATTTGAGAAGGTTAGCGAGGATGATCACTAACCCTGAGGCTTTTAGAGCCAAGCACGGAGGTTTACTACCACTGTTAAGAATCCATGTGATTGAGGGAATCATGGATGCGCTCATTCAGTTTTATGATCCGGTTTATCACTGTTTCACATTCCCGGATTACCAGCTCGCACCAACGCTGGAGGAGTATTCTCATCTGATCGATCTACACATTACAGATCAAGCTCCATTTTCTGGACTGGAAGAAATTCCAAAGAATCAGACCATTGCGAGAGCAATTCATTTGGACGAGTCTGAGGTCAGGACTAACCTAACTACTAAGGGTGGCATCTAAGGTTTGCTAGCCCAGTTCTTGACAAAGAAGGCCCTGTATTTTGCCAGTATAGGAAACGTGACTGCTTTTGAAAGCATCTTTGTCTTGCTCACCTACGGGTTATTTTTGTTTCCGAACATTAATAACTTCGTCGATATTAACTCCATTAAGGTTTTTCTCATTGGAAACCCTGTGCCGACTTTGCTCGCAGATGCGTATCATTCTGTACACTTGGGAAATTTGTACAGCGAAGGGGAGATCACATGCTGTGTACCTCTGCTTTACAAATGGTTTATCTCTCACTTGCCCAAGTCTGCTGCTTTTTGGGATTGTAAGAGTGCCTTACGTTGCTCGCAGAAGATCATGTCTCTTACCAACTCTGATATAGATTGGTGCAATAGGATTTATGAGGGAATCAGGATCATTGACTGTTGTGGAAGCTTCCCGAACGTACCCCTCATAGGAACTAAAGGAGGAATCAACTACCATCCGATATTAGTTCGTCGTCAATTTGGATACCTGATGAGACACATCCCACTGGGTGTTCATCTGGAAGGTCTTTTCTTCAAGGAAGGAGAAAATGGCAGAGCACTAAAGATGGAAATAGTGCACGCTTGAAAGCATGTTCATAAGAAAGGACGAGAGTCTCTGGGAAAACCAGACTGTGTCTCGGTGGAGCCTTATCTCCACTGGGTACAAACTAGAGCTCTCAAGCTAAAGATGCCTTATCCTCGTTACGAGATTCTTCCGCCGAGGGAATCTTTCATGTACTTCATGACGGAAACTGAAAAGCTTCAGGTTACTCTCAACAAAATTCAAAAGGAGAGAAGGTCTTGGAAGAACAAGTACCACACCCTCAACATAGAGTGAATCAAAATACAGCAATTACTGAAAGAAAAAGATGCTCTGGTTGAAATTTTGGAGCAACATGCTGTAGAGAATCAAGATGACCAAAGGAATTTGCTCACTCCTTTCACTTGGCAAAGGAATGACAACCCGACAACGGCCCAAGAGCCTCGGTCAAAGAAAAGGAAGATACCAGAATCAGCACCTGATTTCTCTTCAGAGAGAACTCAGGACCCATTAGTTTAGGTTTATGTTTCTGCACTTTGTAATCTACTGTATTTCCATTTCTGTAATCCTTTGAATTTCAATAAAAAGGGGTTTCCCCACCGTTTGATATTTGCAATCTAATTGTCGAAGTTTATTTTGCTTAAACCATTAAACAATTAATATAATCATTGCATTCATCATTCTCACATCGCGTATTCTGCTTACCTACGAATCTCACGTTTGTGTTTCGGTTCTAGAGTCAAACTGTCTCATTCGTATAATACTCGGGCCAATCGTCAGAAAAGGATGGATGATCTTGAGGAAGAAAACAGAGAGTTGAAAGTAGAGATCGACGCTCTGAGAGAGGATATGAGAAAGCTTCGTAACGACATGCAAGCCATGACAGAAGCTCAGCTACAAAGAACTGTGATCTCAGAGATCACCTCAACGCCCATAGTAGAGAGGTATGATCCTAGGTATCAGATACCGAAGGATCATCCTTGGGGCATGCCTGTTAATTATATCCCGGAAGGATATGTTCCGCCGATCACTGAAGATCAGGGAATCACAACAGAAGCCGCTGGGCCTGAAGGTTACAAACTTCAGGAAAGCGAAGATGCCAGGGGCATGTTGAATACTCCTGAAGGTTACAAACTTTGGGAAGCGCCAAGACTCACTACCGTAGTCACGGTACCACCCCTTGTGGTGCACACTGTCCCGGAAGGACATATTCCACAGACACCTTCTGGTAAGAAGGAGACTATGTTCGATAGAATGGATGAATTCCAGGAGCAATTCTTGGAAATGCAGAAGGAGCTGCAAGCCATTCGCGGTCAGGATCTATTTGGAAAAGACGCCGCAGATCTCTACTTGGTCCCAAATGTGAAAGTTCCGCACAAGTTTCAAGTGCCCGACTTTGAAAAATACAAGGGTAACTCTTGTCCTCAGAGCCATCTGGTGATGTACGCTCGGCGGATGTCAGCTCAGACGGAGAATCAGGACCTACTGATTCACTACTTTCAGGATAGTTTAACCGGTGCCGCACTCAAATGGTACATGGGTTTAAACCGTGCTACGATTAGCACATTCAGAGATCTTGGTACTGCCTTCGTCCAACAATACAAATACAATTTGGACGTGGCACCCGACAGAGATCAACTCAGATCGGTGTCGCAAAAGGACAAGGAAACCTTTAAGGAGTATGCTCAAAGGTGGCGTGAAATTGCCGCTCAAATTTGTCCACCTCTTGAGGAAAAAGAGATGACAAAGATCTTCTTAAAGACCTTAAGCTCATTTTACTATGACCGAATGGTTGCCAGTGCGCCCAGTGATTTCACCGAAATGGTCGGCATGGGCGTACGTCATGAGGAAGCCGTCCGAGAAGGACGTTTAGTAAAAGACACTGGATCGACGAGCGGTACTAAAAAATACGGTAGTGCTCTCCCTAAGAAAAAAGAGCAAGATATTGGGAATATCTCTCTCGGAAAGCAAAGACGGCGTTATCAACCAGTAGCAGCTGTGACTCCTGCTATCAACCCTGCGTCTATTCCTACGTATCAACCTCAGGTTGCGCAGAGCCAACCTGACCAGCAAAGGACACAACAGCCTCTTCAGCAGGCTCGTCCTCCATATAACAACAACCGTACAACACGGCCACCAGGATTTGATCCTATACCCGTGACGTACGCAAAACTGTTTCCATTACTACTGGCTAAGGGGCACATTCAGACTAAGTCTCCTCTTACAGTACCGGAAAATCTGCCTTTTTGGTTTAAGGTGGATCAAACATGCCCTTATCATCAAGGAGGATCAGGGCATAACATAGAGACTTGCCTCAATTTCAAGTCCGACGTGCAAAAACTTGTTAGGAGCGGGGTCTTATCCTTCAAAGATACGAATCCTAATGTTCTTACGAACCCGCTGCCTCAACACGAGAAAGTTGCCGTCAATCTGATTGAGAAAGAGACTAACGATGTCTATCAAATTCACGATGTACTCTTGTTAAAAACCAATATGGTCAAGATGCATTGTAGACAGAGTGGATATGGCCATGTGACACCTCATAACTATCATCAGTGTGAATCTGCTCTAAAGACAATCAAGGATGTTATGTAGTGCAAGCAGCTCTGCAGGAACAGATGGATCTCGGATGGATCCAAGAGCACCGAGTTCGTGGAATTAACATGGTCTACATGAATTCTAACATTATTCAGAACCACGACATCCGTGCAATGAATGTCAACTTGGTGGCGATGCACTCAAGGCAAAGCCAGTATCATAATCTGCCACGGCACGATTACAGTTCCTGTCTGACTTGCTCGGTAAACAAACAGGGATGCTCTTTCATACAAGAGGCCCTCCAGCGTCAGATGGATCTTGGATGGATCCAAGACTACCATGATAGGAATTCCTATCAGATCAACATGGTTCAGATCTTCGATATTTGTGTGATGAATACCAACCTGGTAGAGTTACATGCTGAGCAGGTCCGACTCGGATTCTTAATATCACATGACTATCAAAGCTGTAAAGCGGGTTGTGAAAACGATCGAGGTTGTACCCTTGTCCAAGAGGAACTTCAGCACTTGTTAAATCATTGGTGGATGCCAATTTATATGGATGAAGATACTCGGCAGATTAGTATCAGTAACAGAAATCCTACCCGGTGTCAAAGTCAGGATGTCCGATCAGTGGAAGCTAAACTAGTAAGGTTACATTGTATTCAAAGTGGGCGTGGCCAGGTGCCACCACACAACTATGACAGTTGTAGCGTCTGTTCGGAAAGTAACCAAGGGTGTTACCTTGTGAGAGCAGCTCTTCAGGGTCAGGTCGATCGTGGAGAAATTCGTCCATATCCGGGTTCTGGACCCATCAACTGGACGCCGAACTACATTGCCGATCAAATTGAAGATGTTGTCACAATCTCTGGTCATCACAGGACCAGGGATGTTTTTGCCATCATCCCTCTACTTGACAAGTCTAAAGTTCCGAACCGGGAACGGATCGAGATTGCTTACGATGGTCAGAAAAATCAGAAGGCTCCTGTAGTCATCTATCTACCAGGACCGCTACCGTATGAATCAACTAAGGCTATCCCTTACAAATACGGTGCAACGATAGTTGAAAATGGAAAGGAAATTCCATTACCCTCCGTTGTGAACATTGCAGACATCAGTCGAGTAACACGGAGTGGTAGAATCTTCAACCGAGGGGTTGGGGAACCTAACAAGGAAAAGGAACTTCAGACGGAAACTCCTGATCCACCAGTCGGTCAATCCAGTGATCCCGACCTTTCGAAAAATAATGATGAGATGCTGAAGCTCATCCAAAGGAGTGAATATAACATTGTTGATCAACTGTTACAAACTCCTTCAAAGATCTCGGTATTATCACTGTTACTCAGTTCAGAAGCACATAGGGAGGCTCTACAGAAAGTCTTGGAGCAGGCCTTTGTAGAACAGGATGTAACCATCAGACAGTTTGATAGTATTGTCTCTAACATCACTTCCTGCAACAATTTGGGATTTAGTGATGAAGAATTACCCAAAGAGGGTCGTCGTCATAACATGGCGCTCAATATCACAGTTAACTGCCAGGACGATGCTTTAGCCAGTGTACTGGTAGACACAGGGTCAGCCCTGAATGTTATGCCGAAGTCCACTTTGATGCGATTATCATTCAAGGGCCCTCCGATGAGAGTCAGCGAGGTCGTCGTCAAAGCATTCGACGGATCCAGAAAAATAGTTATCGACGAAGTTGATCTTCCCATAACTATCGGTCCTCACACTTTCCAAGTCACTTTCCAGATCATGGATATCCGGGCAACGTACAATTGTTTATTAGGAAGACCTTGGATACATCAGGCTGGAGCGGTCACTTCGACCCTCCACCAAAAGCTAAAGTTCGTCAAGAACGATCAACTTGTCACAGTTTGTGGGGAACAAGCCTTGCTTGTAAGCAACTTGTCATCATCTACTGGTATAGAACCCGAGGAGGTTATTGGAACTCAGTTCCAAGCACTGTCGGTGAGCAAGGACAATCGTTTCAAAGGAGGAACCTAGATTTCCTCATACAACGATGCTATCAAAGCGGTCGAGAGTACCGATACGACAGGATGGGGATAGCTTGTCATTCCTGTTGGCAATAAAACAAAGGAGGGTCTTGGTTTTTCTGCAACCTGTACCCAGACAGCTGCCAGCGATGAAAATCTTCATCCCTTTCAAAACTTATTCCACAGTGGAGGTTTCCTTCACCCAGTGTCTCATGCAGTACATGCTATCAATGAGGAAGATCCCTCTGACACGGATGAAGAGTGGAAGTCCTACCTTAACAAGGACGGTTATATGTCTCAAGAAGAGGTGCCTATGCCTTTTTGCTATCCCGCACAGAGTCTGAGGTTTATACCAAGGTCAGATGTCGAAATGATGTACGGGGATTGTGATCCGGAAGAATGTCGTGCTCCGCCAAATTCATTAGAGGAAGGCACTCCGATGAAAGACAACTTTGACCACAATTACTATGGCCCAATGGATGGTCTGCCAATGTGGCAACCTTACCCAGGGAACTCGGGGCCAGAAAGTCAGCCAAGTAATGAAAATCAGTTGACCGTCATTAAACAGAATACCTGTGTCCCCACCATGTCATGGGATCAACACTCAGGTCATTCGGAAACTACTCGACATGAAGATGAATTCGCTACGTTTGCAGGACTTGAATTCATCAACTATGCTTTTCCCGAGGTCAACGTCATCGAGAGAGATGACTCCTCCAGTTCCAAAGAAGTTTGGGACACTCTGGGATAACCGAGTGGAAAATACGACTTCATGGTCAAGTACACCGCTCCCGAAAGCTCTCGTATCAGGTTCGAAGATATCCAGCCAACTGGATGGGGAGATACAGCTGAGAGCACAAATGCTATGCAAAATACAACTGAGGAATTCTCCTACGACAACTCTGCCTGGGAGATAGATTCCAATGATCCTGCTCCACCAGAAATCGGCGTCATTTCTGAAGACAAATCAAGGAAGGTGCCAGACTTTGTGATTCACCGAGGAGTTCGCCGCCAATGGATTACCGTCGAGGTTCCGAAGATCGTTCATCAGTCAAAGTAATTGCCATCTTTAACCTTTCACCCTGCCCAGGTGAAACGGATGTTTTGATAGGGCTCGCTTTCTGTAAATTTCCCTCTTCGCTTTGCCCAAAGCGACAGAGTTTTGTTTTATAGGGCTGTAGTTTCAAGGATCGACTTGTTCATTAATAAAATAACGTCGTTCTGTAATTTCCGCATTAATTGCTGTTTTCTCTTTTTGCTTTCTCAGAAAATGGTAATCCTAAAAAACAATTAAAAATAAAAACAAGCAGTAATAGAATAAAACACTGCACACACTTGCATTTTCTCTATCTCTTCTAAACACGAATCATCACGTCATGCAGATTGCTTGTTTTAAACCCAGTTGAAACATACGATCCGATGCCTTCTCCCAAATTTGAGTTCCCGGTATTCAAGGCTGAAGAAGAAGTTGACAACAAAATTCCAGAAGAGATCTACCGACTACTCAGACAAGAGGAAAGGTCCATTGAACCTCATAAAGAACAGTTGGAAACGGTAAACTTGGGTTCAGAACAAGAGAGAAAAGAAATCAGGATTGGGGCACTGCTCAATCCAACTGCCAGAGAGGGTTTGATACAGCTTCTCAAAGAATTCCCCGATGTATTCGCTTGGTCCTATCAGGATATGCCAGGGTTGGATACTAGCATCGTGGAACATCATTTACCATTAAGATCGGAATGTCCGCCAGTAAAGCAAAGGTTGAGATGCACTCACCCGGACATGGCCATCAAAATCAAAGAGGAGGTACAGAAACAGATTGACGCGGGTTTCCTCGCTACATCTGAATATCCTCAATGGTTAGCCAACATCGTACCTGTTCCGAAAAAGGACGGAAAGGTCAGAATGTGTGTTGACTACCGAGATCTGAACAAGGCTAGTCCAAAGGACGACTTTCCTTTACCACACATTGACATGCTGGTTGACAGTACAGCAAAGTTCAAAGTTTTCTCCTTCATGGATGGATTCTCGGGCTATAACCAAATCAAAATGGCGCCGAAAGACATGGAGAAAACTTCGTTCATTACCCCATGGGGTACCTTTTGTTACAAGGTAATGCCATTCGGTTTGAAGAACGCCGGGGCAACCTATCAAAGGGCCATGACTACTCTGTTTCATGACATGATACACAAGGAAATCGAGGTATATGTCGATGATATAATTTCAAAATCTAAGACAGAGGAGGAGCATGTGACTCACCTGTCAAAACTATTCGAGCGTTTGCGAAAGTACAAACTCCGCTTGAATCCTAACAAGTGCACCTTCGGTGTCTGTTCAGGGAAACTACTAGGGTTCATCGTCAGCCAGAAAGGAATTGAGGTTGATCCTGACAAGGTCAAGGCCATTCAAGAAATGCCTTCTCCGAAAACTGAAAAACAAATCAAAGGATTCTTGGGACGTTTGAACTACATCTCCAGGTTCATATTCCTTATGACTGCCACTTGTGCGCCGATCTTCAAATTACTAAAAAAGAACCAGGATTGCATTTGGTCAGAAGACTGCCTTCGACAGTATTAAGGAATATTTATTGAATCCTCTGATTCTATCACCTCCAGTGGAAGGAAGACCACTGATCATTTACCTCACAGTCCTAGAGGACTCAATGGGATGTGTACTTGGCCAACAAGAGGAAACTAAAAGGAAAGAGTCTGCCATTTACTATCTAAGCAAGAAATTCACCGACTGTGAAACTCGGTACACGATGCTCGAGAAAACTTGTTGTGCTTTGGCTTGGGCAGCCAAACGTCTTCGCCAGTACATGATTCGTCATACTACTTGGTTGGTCTCCGAAATGGATCCAATCAAGTACGTATTTGAAAAACCTACTCTCACGGGAAGGATTGCCCGTTGGCAGATGCTGTTATCAGAATATGACATAGAGTACCACGCTCAAAAAGCCGTTAAGGGAAGTATTTTAGCCGATCATTTGGCTCATCAACCGATTGATGATCAAGAATCAATCGGGTTTGAATTCCCAGACGAAGATGTCATGTATCTAAAAATGAAAGATTGCGATGAACCGTTACCCAGTGAAGGGCCAGAACCAGGTTCCCAATGGGGACTTGTCTTTGACGGAGCAGTTAATCATTATGGGAACAGAATTGGGGCAATCATTGTTACCCCTCAGGGTACCCATATTCCTTTCACTGCTAGACTCACGTTCAAGTGTACGAACAACGAGGCCGAATACGAAGCTTGTATTATGGGTCTCGAAGAAGCAATTGATTTAAGGATCAAAAACTTGGACGTATACGGTGACTCAGCCTTGGTATTAACCAGATAAAAGGAGATTGGAACACATACCAATCAGGATTGATTCCTTACAAAGACTATGCAAGAAGATTGTTACCTTTCTTCAACAGAATCGAGTTTCATCACATCCCTCGTGATGAGAATCACATGGCTGACGCTTTAGCCACTATCTCTTCCATGATTAGCGTAGGTCAATGGAATGACATACCTAAGATCGACATCATGCGCCTTGAACGGCCCGCCTACGTCTTCACGATTGAAGCAGTCATAGATGACAAACCTTGGTATCACGATATCAAATGCTTCCTTAAAAAACAAGAGTACCCACCTGGGGCACTCAGAAAAGACAGGAAAACCCTCAGAAGACTGGCTGGAAACTTCTTCCTGAGCGGTGACACTCTCTATAAGAGAAACTTTGACATGGTCTTACTCCGATGCGTCGACAGACCAGAAGCAGACATGCTTATGAAAGAAATTCATGAAGGATCCTTTGGCACTCATGCCAATGGACACGCAATGGAGAGAAAAATTCTGAGAGCAGGGTACTATTGGTTGACCATGGAATCCGACTGCTACAAGTACATGAGGAGGTGTCACAAGTGTCAGATATACTCCGACAAAATTCATGTACCTCCATCACATCTCAAAGTTCTCTCTTCCCCATGGCCTTTTTCCATATGGGGAATTGACATGATTGGCTTGATTGAGCCCAAGGCTTCAAACGGACATCGGTTTATCCTAGTAGCCATTGACTACTTCACCAAGTGGGTCGAAGCAGCATCATACGCTAATGTAACCCGACAAGTGGTGGTCCGATTTATCAAAAACAATATCATCTGCCGTTATGGTGTTCCAAGCGAGATCATTACTGATAATGGATTTAACTTGAACAACAAGATGATGAAGGAGTTGTGTGCAGAGTTCAAGATTGAACATCATAACTCATCTCCCTACCGACCTAAGATGAACGGAGCAGTAGAAGCGGCTAACAAAAATATCAAGAAGATTGTTCAAAAGATGGTTGTAACCTACAAAGATTGGCATGAGATGCTACCCTTTGCTCTTCACGGTTATCGCACATCTGTCCGCATTTCAACAGGGGCTACCCCTTTCTCTCTGGTGTATGGCATGGAAGTAGTGCTCCCCATAGAAGTAGAGATCCCGTCAATCCGAGTATTGATGGAAGCTAAGCTCACCGAAGCTGAATGGTGTCAAAGTCGACACGACGAACTGAACCTGATCGAAGAGAAGCGAATCACGGCACTATGCCACGGTCAGTTGTATCAACAGAGAATGAAGAGGGCATTCGACAAAAAGGTCTGACCTCGCATCTTCAGGAAAGGAGACCTTGTGCTCAAGAGGATACAATCATTTCTCACTGACTCTCGGGGCAAGTGGACTCTGAATTACGATGGCCCCTATGTAGTCACGAAAGCTTTCTCAGGAGGCGCCTTGAGACTTGCAACCATGGACGGAGAGGAATTTGCCTACCCCACGAATATTGATGTAGTCAAGAAATACTTCGCCTAAACTAAAAAAAAAACGTCTCGGTGGATTGAAAACCCGAAAGGGCGGTCCAGGCAAAAGTTAGAGACATATAAAAAAAATCATCCCGATGGATTGGAAATCTCATAGTACAATCCAGGAAAAAATTAGGGATAATGGCAAGTAACTATGTTCAACAGAGGCGAATCCCTCAGCAGCAGCAGTTACATCATCTGTCAGAAAACTCCAGTCAAGGTCATCTTCGACAGAAGCTCAGGATGCCCCGAATTCAAAGTTGGTAGAAGGATAGTGGTCGTTATGTTTCAACGTAGCCCTTTTCCCTGTAAATTACCATTTTCTAACTTTGTAATTACTCTTTGGAATCACGCGTTTGGCTGATCTCCATCTTATCAATAAAATTTGAGCCTTTGTGCTTTTGTTTGTAATTCTTACTTGTTTTAGCTTTACAGAACGACATTTTAACATGATCAACGATTCTTGAAATAAAACAAAAATGAATTTACTTGTTAAAACTTTTTCTGCTTTTTAATAAAGACGGCAATTTCTTTTGACTGTTGAACATCAAAGGAACATCAACCGCTTCTTCAGAAGTAAGCGAACTTCAAAGTGCAGAATCAAAGTACTCCTTCTAACCCAGTACGCCTGAATGAAGGGATCAACTGTGTCAGAGACCTTGTTTTGTCTGACACGCCTCGGCCGAGTTCTTATCTCCTAAGCCCGATCAACGGTATTCCCCGCAGGGACTATCTCTCCTAAGCAATGTAGAATTGCTATTTTTGGACCAATGATACTTCTTCGCCCCGCGATGGCCGAGCATCCTATCATGTTCATCTTTTAGTTTGTATGTCGCGTCAGTTTTGTCCGCATAAACATACATACATCATGCATTATTGATTTGCATTTACATTTCATATTGCATCGCACCACTCTAGCCGGTCTTGTCCCTTAGGGATAGGAGTTCTCTCAATCGAGTTGTCAGTTCTTTCCTCGTCAGGAAACGTTGTGTGTGAACAATCTCACCACCAGTGTATCTTTAGATCAGAGTCGGCACTCGACCACTTTGATAACTTGAACCTCTGAAAAGCCATAGAACCTTCAACATATGTCACTCTTCGCCATTGAAGATGATATCCTTGCTTTCCCGAATTAAGGAAAATCCCCAGAGAAAGCCTCTTAAGCAAAGGTTCGGCAGTACATCAGTATTTCTCCAAAAATCCACTGATGAAAAGGTCATCGGCACCTCAAAATTGGACCCCATCATATGGCATTTCTCCAGGAAGATCTCGAGAAAAGTATGATGTAAGATCCCAAGTGGAAACAGTCTCTCAAGAGACTCGCTTTCCCCCAGTAGAATCGATAAATGGCGTCTCCAATAGAGAAGTTTGTGCACCTCTACAAACTCAGATGACTGGGTTCCCCCAGCAAGTCTAACCTCAGACCTTTTTCCGTCAAATGGCATCTCCCCAGGAAAATTCGGCGAGAAGTTTGAAGGAAATCCGCTACAAATAGCGTTCCTTGTCAATAAAGTTTATTGACAAAAGAAACTAAGACCAGTTCCTTGGTAGGAAACCAGGATCGAGGGGAAGTTTAAATCAGAAACTAAGACCAGTTCCTTGGTAGGAAACCAGGATCGAGGGGAATTTTAAGTCAGAAACTAAGACCATTTCCTTGGTAGGAAACTAGGATCGAGGGGAAGTTTAAATCAGAAACTAAGACCAGTTCCTTGGCAGGAAACCAGGATCGAGGGGAAGTTTACCTTTTCTAAGCATCATTTCTTAGCAAAAGAAGATGAGTGCGTAAGGTACCATTCATAACCACCATCAAAATTTCGGGTATTCCGATATTTAATCCTCTTGCACCCCGAATGCCCGGATACCTTCGTCATTCACACCTTCGGGTCCAAGAAGATTAAATAGGGGCATCTGTCATACCCCAAATTTTGAACACTAAGATTTCCCATCATTGTGCAAATCATCATCACAATGTGGATGAACCATCATGCCTCATCAAATGCCTCAAGGGTTATTGAGCATTCACTACAATCAAAATTAGGGTTTTAGGCCCTCTCAGAGCCCTTAGACAAAGGGTCAATCCAGGAATGACATGATCTTCAACTTGTCTAACCTCTCAAACATCCACAAAGGATCAAGAGGACTCCCACTTTAAGGATTAAGCACAAGGCTGCTCCCTTCTAGGTGGATCAAGTCTCAAGATCGCCAGTATCACCAAATTAGGGTTTTGGTCGACCAGGGCCTCCAGATGAAAATTTTCATCTGGGCACAAGCCAATGATCCAAAACATAACCTAATATACTCCATGGAACCTCATGGACCCATTCATCAAGTCAATTTTGCCTCAGGGGATGTATACATCAAAAATCAGGAATTAGGGTTTCTTGACCTAATTCACCCCTAAGTTGACTTTTGGGACAAATCAAGAGCCAAGACCTCAAGAGAGGGTTTGAGGGTCTCTAATGAGCTATATTGATCCATTTGTAACAATGGATTAATCCAAGAAGCTTGAGCAACAAGTCTCAATTTCATCTGCACCATAATTAGGGTTTTAAGGAAAAAGTCAACTGCAACTTTGACTTTTGACCAGGACATGCTCCCAAGCCCTAGGACATGCCCCAATATACCCTATGACACCCATGGAACATGTCCATCAAGTTTGATTTAGGTCAAGGACATGATTTCATGAAGAATTGCACAGTTTGGAATTCATCTGATAAAAAGTCAACTGCGCACAAAAGTCAACTTTGACTTTTTGAGATTTTTCACCAAAATGGATTTTTAACCCTAAAATGATGTTAATGTATGATTTGAATCATCATTCATCAAGAAAAATCAAAGAAAGTGGGATAACTTGTAAAAGGGGTAACCATAAAACTTAGAAATTTTTCTAAGTTATGGAAAAAGTACCACTAATGCACCAACTTTGGAGGACCATAACTCCTAAACCACAAGGCTAATTTTTTTCATCCAAAGATGGATTTGTAGCCCTCATTACCCTCTACAAAAACTTCAACTAGACCTAAGTCCAATTCATTAAGGATTTTGAGTTATGGAGTGATCAAAATCAAGAAATCACACTTTGTTCCAACACTTAGTGAAAATTTCACTAAGTCAGATTTTGCTTCACTTTTTGCCAAATGTAGAGGGATTTTTCACTTGGAATCAAAAGAGATCAAAATAAAACATGTTCAAACAGTTGTTATATCATGTAAGGGCTTTCCAAAATGGCCAAGAGCATTGCCAAATTCAACTTACACCATGAGATATGACATTGGCAAGTTGCCTTGCTAAAATCTGTCAAGGCAAGGCAGAATTTGCAATTTTGCTCGATTTGCCAAAATCAGCCAAATTCAAATGCTCCTATCCACTTGGACACATCTGAGGATTGAATCTAAAGGGGACAATCACTGAGCCAAGCCTCCAAAGTCCATGGAACAAGAAATAGCATGTTGAACCTAGAATGGCCAAAATAGGGACAAGACTCCAAATTTGGATTGAAGCATTCAATGGAAGCATCAAGGTGGCATGGAATGAGCCATTCTCATCTGAAATCAGTCAAGACTTATCCAAGACCAAGGGAACCAAAGCTCTGTGCCCTAACCTCTAGTCAATGGTTAGAGGAGACTTGCATTTCCATTGGACAACATTGGCCAAACCTACTTACCAGTTGCCATTCACTATTCCTTGGAAAAAAACTTGCTCTACTATAAATAGAGCTCAATTGTGATCAGTTTGAGTACACCAAAGCCATCAAATAGATGCTTCCTCAAAATCTCTTCTTTCACTCCAATTTTGCCTTCTAAGGCACGTCACTATCGGGTTTTGAGTTTGAGAGCTTTTCCAATCAAACCAATCACACCCACACCTCACATACATCACATATGAGCTGATCAAACACTTAGATCACCTCTGAAACACCAATTTCACAAAATCACCAGCTGGTTGCTCAAATTTTCAATCAAGTTGCAGCTGAGATGCCATGAATTGATCCAGCCAATTTCAATCAAGTCCAAGCATTCAAACACACTCCATAGGGTGTAGGGAAGCTGTTCAGATCATCACCACTCATCTGTAACACCTCCAAATCAAAAATCACATTGCACTTGCTGTCACGGCTTAGAGGTAAGCATATACTTGGTCATCTCTCAATCTATGCATATTTCCTTGCACAATAATTTGGCCATATGTTCATAATCATACATGGAATGTTTTCCCTCAATTAATTGCATTGTTTGAATCGTGTATCAAAAATTCTAGCCTTCATGCAGAAATTAGGGTTCTTGAGGTTTCTTCGTGATTTCATGTTTTATGTTTAATTTAAATGAAATTAAGTGTTATAGACATGATCGTGAGGTTGAGACGAGCATAATGATATGTGGATTGCATGATATGATTACGTATTCAGTGAGATTGGATGGAAAACGCAAATCAGCCAAACCCAGAAAAACGCGCGTGTTCTTGCTTGTGTTCTTGGCGCCTTTTTCACAAATTCAAATATTTGAATTTTGTGATATTTTTAATTGATTCAAAAAATAATTTATCTCTGAGTTTTAATGATTTTGAGTTGATTCTTTTTTTAATAATTCACAAAAATGTTAAAATATTTTATTTTATCAAAAAATCCCAAAAATATTATTTATTTCATATAATTGATATTTTTGCAAAGAATTAATATTTTAATTGTTTTTGACATTTTAAATATTTTTTCTACATTGATTTTGTAACTTTTAATGCTTTCTAATTATTTTGTAGGTCAATACTTAATTTTTGAAGCATTAATCCAAAATCACAATTTGTTTTTCATATGTTAAACAATTTTGATCATTTTAATTGAATTTTTATTCAATTAAATACATTTTTGAAAACAAATTAGGGTTTTTGGATTAATTCAACCCTCATAAATCATTTTAAAAAACTTTTTGGGCCTCTTGAGAGAGTGTAAGACCCAACCCACTTGTAGAGAAATATTTTTGGACCTCATTCGTTGTATAAGTCCCTCTGTACATTTTCAAATAAACGGTACGATCATTGCCTTTTGAAAAATAACCTTGGGCCTCTCTTCGAGCTATAAGACCCATTCAAAAACACTTTGGGCCTCTAATAGAGTGTAAGACCCAATCCCCTTTTAACCAAAATTACTTTGGGCCTCACTTATGGTATAAGTCCCTCCGCGTTAAAAGAAAACCTCGGCGCGATCGCCATTTCAAAACGGAAAAATCAGTTGGGCCTACCATCGTGTTATAAGCCCCATTCTTTTTCTTTAAACTTTTTGGGCCTCTTGAGAGAGTGTAAGACCCATCCCTTTGTACAGAAAAACTTTTTTGGGCCTCAGTCACTTGTATAAGTCCCTCTGTACAAATTCAAACAGTGCGCTCACTGATAAAACCCCGGGCCTCTCCTTGAGCTGTAAGCCCTAAATCTTTCCTTTTTAAAGCACTTTCTCCTTTAATTTTGAATATACTGTTGTTTTCAATCTTTCTTTGTTGAAAAACTAACCAAACAACATGGAAGCTCTACAACCGAGTAAGTGGTTATCGCTTTCATTTACCGCTTTCATATACATATAACTGTATTGTGGGGCTGTTTCACTGTAAGTCTTCTTTCATAAACTCATATTAACTGTGTAATAATAGTATAGATATTTCGAGTTTCCCCGACAACTACGTCTAGAACTAGGTGACGCCGTTTCGTTTATTCGTAGAAATAGACAACTAGATCCTCCAATAGGATCACCAGATACAATCTTCTCTTCGGCTGTCCTCACTAGGAATTGTCAAGAAACTCCACTCCCAGAGATAAATGTATTCTCCGTGAATGGCATCTTTGAGTTTCTTCCAAATTCTCGAACTTTCCTAACTTTGATCTATTCTCGGTGAATAGCATTGCCTTGAATTTCTCAGGGTTTGGGGACCCATGGGCTTCTTAAAAGCATCGGCCTCCTCTTGGGCATCGTACAAGGACCCACAGGCTTCCTAAAAGCAACCCCGTCTCCTCTTGGGCTTAGTACAAGGACCCTACGGCTTCTTAGAAGTATTCACAGCCTCCTCTTAGGCTTCGTATAATGATCTCTTCCTCCGGGAATGATAGCCTTCTCTTGGGCTTAGTACAAGGACCGATCGGCTTCTTAAAAGTTTCCAGCCTCCTCTTGGGCTTCGTACAAATTGTCCCGACGACCTCCTAGAGGTATAGGAACAGAACTTAGTCATTTGCATAGAACAGTCCTTTCCAGAGTCTACTACTGTTTCTCAAAGCTTGGTACAAAAGATAAAACTCTAGATGCGGACAGTCTAACTTCCTTTAGTCTCAAAGACATTCTCAAGTGACCCCTTCGTTAAATAGGAAGGAAACCCGCAGACTCGGACAGTCTCAATACCCTTCGGATTTCTCGCTTCCTTAAAGAACAGGAATAACCCGGATCCTTGAATCAAATCCGTGAGTACAGTGTTGCTCATATAAGAACTGATTTTCTCTGTCAAAATCAGTATACTGGACCTGTCACTCAACTGAAACCGTGACCCTGCCTCCTCTTGGGCTTTGTACAAATATTATCCCCAGCGGAATCAAACAACGTTTAGCCTCTCTCTCGGGATTTGTACGAGACACATAAGAGACTCCCTCGTTGAGTCAATCACCCATTTCGCCTCCATCTCGGGCTTTATACGAGATACAAAAAGGTTCTTATTGAGCTAAATAAACAACAGCCTCCATCTCGGGCTTCGTACGAGATACAAAAAACTCTCTTGTCAAGTCAAATAGCCTCCATCTCGGGCTTTATACGAGATACCAAAAGATTCCATCGTTGAGTCAAAACCTTTTAGCCTCTCTCTCGGGCTTTGTACGAGACACATAATCGCCTCCTCTTAGGCTTTATATAAGAAAACCACTGGTTAATCCAATTAACCTTTTAGCATCAAAACTGTGCCTCGTTCACAGTACACAAACATCAACAACTCCTTCCCCTTCATCTAATCGCTGTAAGCGGCAAGCCTCTGGATCATCTACATCCATGCCACTGTCCCTCTTTTAGCATGAGAAATTCCTAAGGAAAGTCTTCTCCTTCAGGTTAAAATCCCCTATAAAGGAAATTATGGCATTGCTAGGATCCGTGTATCCCGGTTAAAGTAATTCTCCTTTATAAACAGTCGTAACAGACAAACCCCGCTTTAGAGATGACAAATTCTCTCTAAAGTCAAACACTTTTAGCTTCATATCTTGGGCTTTGAACAAGATACAAATAGACTTTTTAGCTTCACATCTTGGGCTTTGAACAAGATATAAACTACCTTTCGCTTCACGTCTTGGGCTTTGAACAAGACACCAAAAACAACCATTTCCTCCCATAGAATAGGAGGAACTACGAACACTCTGATTTCCCTGTTTTGGATAAACGGGAATACGTAGGCATAAGATTGAAAGAAAAAATCTTAGCGAGCACAATCAACAAAAAAACCAGATCTCATATCTCCATCAATCAAAAGCAGTAATTCAAAAACATCAGTCCTAACATCCTAATCCTTGTTCCCCGCCAGAAACCTTCTGTCTAGAAGAAGAAAACAGTATTGGCAAAAATACAAATAACCAGTACAAAGGCCCCCCCACATTGATAGCATCCGTAACCTAACAGACCGTTGTTTAAACTCAGTATGCAAAGCAGGGTTAATTGGAGACATCTATTTCCCTTCCTTATTCAGCTTTAATAGGATAAAAAATGAATCGACCTGTAGTTTAAGCTCAAACCGCAGAGAGCGACCAACGCTTAAGAACCGCGTCCAAAATCGCTCGCTACAGGTGGCAGGCCCCAACAAAGATCGAATACAAGAATTAAAGGCACAATTGGCTAGGGAGTTTGATATGAAGGACTTAGGACCAACAAACAAGATTTTAGGGATGCAAATTCACCGAGACAGAAAAGACAGAAGGATTTGGATTTCTCAGAAAAATTATCTTCAGAAAGTTTTGCGTCACTTTAACATTCAAGACTGTAAGTCAATCTCTACCCCACTTCCTGTCAATTATAAATTATCCTCAAGTATGAATCCTAGCAATGAAGCGAAAAGGTTGGAAATGTCTCGAGTACCGTATGCATCAGCAGTGGGAAGCCTTATGTATGCTATGATATGTACTAGAACAGATATTGCTCAAGCAGTTGGAACGGTCAGTCGGTTTATGGCAGATCCAGGTAATGAACATTGGAATGTTGTTAAGAGGATCCTTAGATACATCAAAGGAACCTCAGGTGTTGCATTATGTTTTGGGGGATCGGAATTCACTATCAGAGGCTATGTTGATTCAGATTTTGCAGGCGACCTTGATAAAAGAAAATCTACTACTGGCTATGTGTTCACACTTGCAGGGAGAACGGTAAGCTGGTTATCCAAATTGCAGATTGTTGTAGCTTTGTCTATTACAGAAGCTGAATATATGGTCGCTACTCAAGCATGTAAGGAAGCAATTTGGATTCAAAGGTTATTGGAAGAACTGGGGCACAAACAACAAAAGATAACCGTGTATTGTGATAGTCAGAGTGCCTTACACATTGCAAGGAATTCAACTTTTCATTCCAGGACAAAACACATAGGAGTTCAATACCATTTTGTCAGAGAGGTAGTAGAAGAAGGAAGTGTGGATATGCAGAAAATTCACACTAAAGATAACCTAAAAGATGCAATGACGAAGCCGATTAACTCTGATAAGTTTGCATGGTGTAGGTCTTCCTATGGCCTATTAGAGAAGTAATCAGCATGGAGTTGGCAAGGTAGAGAAGATTTTGGAAGATCACAAATGTGACTTTAAGTGGGAGATTGTCAAAGATTATGGTCATAGTCAAATATTTTGGTCATGGTAAAAGATTATGGTCAAGGATTGTGATTGAATAAAGTCACAATTTATGGACCAAGAAAAAAACACCCATGGTTTTACACCCATGGTTTTGTAAAAACTCCCATGGTTTTGTGAAGATGAACACCTATAAATAGAGGTGCATTTCTCATTCCTAACATAACAACACAAAGCATTGCAACATAACATAAGAGAAAATTTTTAGAGAGAAAGAATATATTGTAGTTTCTCCTATAAGGTTCCTTTAGTGAGTGTTCTCCTATTACAAGAGAGAGTGTAATTTGTTCTCTCCTTGTATTTAGAGAGAAGTGTTGTAATTTCTTCCACTTAGTGAAAATCTTTTTTACCGGTGCCCGTGGTTTTTCCCTTATTTGTTGAGGGTTTTCCACGTAAATATTCTGTGCCAATTTTCCTACTCCTTAATCTCTTATTTTTGTGTTATTTATCTTGCTAATCTGATACCCAACATTTTTTTCAAAAATTTATCCTCTTAACGGAATAATCCCGATGAACGGATCTTAATTAAATAATTAATCACAAATCAAACACAAAACAAAGATTCTGAATTACCTCTTGAAGTGTGCTTTAACTTTGATTACAAACGTGGAAAATACCATTGTCTCTACGAAGTCCACGCGAGTACAAAGTGGAACGCGGTGCTAGCCTTTTTCCTTTTAGAGAAAATTGACTATTGAGATTGGTAAGGGAAAAAAATCATCTATTTATAGAGAGCTACTAAAACCCTAGTGCTCTTATTTTGGGCTTTTCTAAAATAAGCTCAATCTTATTTAATTTAAAATATTTTAATTAAATAAAATATTATTATATTTAACTAAACTCTTTTAATTAAATATCAATTAAATTAAATTATAGTTAATTTAATTAACTGTTGTCGTACCTCAAAAAATGAGAACGACCTCGCGAAATGCAATCACACTCTCGCGGAATGGACTTAACAGAGTCGCCGCTGAACTTTATTTATTCCCCAAGAGGAAAAGGGAAAATATCGATAAAAACCCTAAAAGAAAGTAAAGGATATGGTCATTGCAACCAAATTAGGATTCGGAAGTCGGTTACACAAGGTGAAAATATTAGCACCCCTCACGTCCGTTGTACCCAACGAGAACCATTAGCCTAGTTGTGCGCGTTAGTGTTAGCTTAGATATGTTAGACTTCTCGAGTTATTAAAAGAAAAGAGGATAAGACAAAAAGATTTATTTTTTATTAGGGTGCCTGACATTATTTCGCAATCCGGCTCCTACATATCTCCAGGTGCAATAGAGAATTCAAGGCTACGTAGTTTTGGGTATAAAATGTTTGTTTGTTGGTCGATTTTAGCGAAAGATATTTAGTCGCATTTAACAGAAAACATTATTTTACCCAAAACAGATGAGGAGTGGACGCTTGCATCACTACATAATGGATTTACAAATCAACATTCGTGGGAAACACCTCTTATCTCAACTCAAATAGTTTGTGGACGAAACAATGTTTTGTGTCGTCTCAAGACACAATATCTCACATTTATGAAAAGGGTTGAAAGATTGCACGACGACGAGAAAAAGAGTTTGATGTATTTTGAATGATGGAGAAAACTTGGATGAGCAAGATAAGCATCTTGAATCCGAGTCTCAGGAGCTCGTGGTAAGCCCCACGTTCCATTTTCATCTTATTTGTAAAAGTGTTTAATAGGGTTTAGATGTTTTGAGGTTTTTTATTGAGAAAAGGTTTGCGGAAGTTGCATTGGAAGTTTTATAGATGGTAAGAGCTTGGATGAAAGAGATAAGAATCTCGAATCCTAACTTCTAGAGCTCGTGGTAAGCACCATAGCCCTTTTCCATCTTTATTGAAAAATGTTTGAATAAGCATTAAGTGTTTTCTATTTTGATTAGGAAAATGGCTTGACGTTGGATCAAGCAACTGATTAACGTTTATGAAAGCATTTGATGATCGTTTGTAAAAGGTAAAGGCATTTGAAAGTGGTAGGATGGTTTGAGAAATGGTTTGAGATGGGATGAATGGTAGAAAATAAAGGTTTGAAATGATTTGGTTTTTAAGAAAAATACTTGACGTTGGATCGAGTTTTTTTTATTCTTTTTGAAAAGGGATTGATTTTATTCTTGTGTTAGAAACTACCTGAACAAAAAGCAATTAAGCGATAAAACTATTACACATCATGGGAATGGGGGTACATTTGTCGAATGGGGACATAATAAGGTGATTAACAGCAAATCCATCAAACATGTATGTGTAAAGGAAAGATGCTCGTTGTAAGAAAGCTCAAGAGTAAGTCACGGGACCGAGAATAAACTGAACTCATTGTAAGAAGACCCCAGAGTAAGCCATAATGTGCTCAAAGCTAGTTTGTGCGTAATGACAAAATGGATGGAATGTCATACGTAAAGGTCATAACGCAGCAAAAATGTCCTATCAATGTATTGAACTTTTGGTGGCATAACGACATAGAAATGTCGTATCCAATGGCAACATCAATATTATTTACAAATTTGCCCATCACAAAATTAATCACAAGAATTTACAAAATTATTTATGTCATATGGGGTGCAAAATAATATGGAGGGTTAAAATCCACATGAACCTAAAATCATCAAAATCCAATGAGCCCATACAAAAAAAACCTAAATAGTAATAATAGCAATACCATGTAACCACAAAATCATTCAACAAAACTTAAATTAACAACATAGGTAATATAAAGTTCTGGTTTGACTTTTATTACCACTAAAAGGCTAAAAACTACACATATGGACTTGGAATTTTAATCTAAAAAACGAAGAAAAATAATAATGGTGCAAGTGATTTAAAGAAAAGCTGCTCAACATCTGCACAAATCGAAAATTTTTACTTGTTTTCTTTCACTCCGTAAAAACGCAGAAACAACTCTAACATTAGAAAAACAACAAGACAAATTTCTCTATGCCACTGTTTATCGGTTTCATACAATATTATGATCAAGCAAAATAAATAAAAAAACGCAAGCCAAAGGGAGCAAGATTAAAATGAAGAAATATTGGAAGAAACCATGGTCCGCACAGAGTCTATCCAAATACGAATTTAGCACTAGAAATTCAACAAAATCGAACCACAAAAAATGAATGCAAATGAACAAGGCAACGCAAATAGAATGCATATGCACTAGATTCAATACAAACCAACAAATGAAATGCAACAACCAATAAACATTCTAATCAATTTAGCAACCAACAAAATAGTTAAAAACCAACAAATTTCAAATCGAACCACAAACTTTTAAGGCAACAACCATTGACAGCATAAAAATAAATAAAACGACAAGTGAAACCAACCAAGACTATGATGCTTGTTGCAATTCAAAAGGGATTTTGTTGTAGTGTTGAATGACGAGGTGCCATCGTTGCTGAGTTGCTTGAAGTTGCTGTTGCTATTGTGTTATTACAAGGTTGTTGTGGAAGATAGGCAAATATGGCAAGTTGCGGTTCCACCGGCGTATGCAAGTGTGGTTCGAAGGAGGTATGATTTGTGGTGGTGTTTGGGTGAAAAGAAACAGGCAATTTCACCTTGGAGGCGGAGTATGAAGGTGGTTGTTTGTCGCCGACGCGGTGGTTCTCGGTGCACTTTAATAGTGGGTTAATGGCGTGATGAGAAAGAGTGTTTTGTAGCCCTTTCTTTCAAACCAATATGAACAGAAGGAAGAGTGTACACGAGTGGTGAAAGGAGGATGGTTGTGGTGAACACAATGGAAGTATCAGTTTGGCAAGAGAAGAAGGTTTGTTCTATAGTTGAGGAAAATGAATACAGATGGAAGTGAAGGGAGGTGTTGTTTGAGGTTGAGTGTGTGTGACGATGGTGATGATGAAATTATGAGCATAGGAAGATTTATGGTTGAAGAAAGGTGGAACGACGGATGAAAAAGGGAGGCGAAAGATGTTGTGATTTAGTGGTTGATGGGCAGTGATTTGGGTGAATGAGTTGTGAAGAAGAAAATTCCTTCTTCTTTTAACGTGAAAAGAGAGAATAGCCACACAAAAATGAAAAAAAAAAAAGTAGGGAATATGATGACCACCTATTTGAGAGAGATAATCAAGTACTAATATTTTTTCAATTTCCAAATTGAAGTTTGAGTGAGTGGTCCCCTCAATCTCTAGCCTGTAACAAGTGCATTCTTTTAGTGGAAAAGAAAAAAAGGAAATTCGTTGCTAAGAGAGAGAGGATTTTGAGTGGATCCACTTATAATAGAGAGAGAGAGAGTGTGTCAATGGAGTGGGGTACGTTGTAAAACGTGGTGGTCCCAACTTTTTGAAAAGGAAATCTCCTCCGATCAGAAAAAACTTAGGTAGACACAAACCTAACACTTAATTTTAGAAATTATCAATCATATATTTTTAATTAATTAAAAAATAAAAAAATAATATTCTCTCTCCTTCATAATCACAACCACATATGAATCCAAATTAAAAATAAAATAAATTTAAAAAAATAATGCACTTGTTAGAAATAATCAATCATATTTTTTCAATTAATTAAAAAATAAAAAAATAATATTCCCTCTTCTCCATAATCACAACCACCTATGAATCCAAATTAAAAATAAAATAAATTTAAAAAAATTTAATATTTTCTCTCTTTTTTGTTGGCTGTTTATAACACTCAGGATTTATGGCCCGTTTGTTTTGGCTTTTTTTTTAAAATGATTTTTATAGTGTAACATAATTTTGTAGAAAAAAATTTTACAAAGAAATTTTTCATAAAAACTTCAAATGAAAATTTGGTTTGAATAGTTATTCTTAAAATGTTATTTTAGGTATTTCATTATTTTATCGAAACTCTTTTTGGATATCAAAATTTCAAAAAATCACTTAATTTTGAAGCTATTTCAAATAGCTTTTCATGAAAATCATTTTTGAAATACAACTTTTTGAAAAAATTGTGATTTTGACTATGTTTTGATCTTCAATAATGTATATTAATGTTATAGAATGTCAAAATTAGTCTTTTAACTTATAAAAAACATATTTAAAAAAACTTGAATTATTTTGAAAAACGTTTTTGTAGAATCCATTTTCAAAAATACAAAGAAAAAATCCATTTTTTTAACGCTGAAACAAACTGACCCTTAAGTTCGTTTTTCTCCCTCCAATCTTTACAGCTGTCCACAAATTGTATAGATGGCAAAGGGGATCCAATGCCAGTTCAATATTTATCAACTATTTTTTTTTTTTTGAATTTTAAAAAATAATTTTGACAACAAAATTAAAAAACAAAAACACAAAAAGAAAACAAATTAAAAACATGTATAATGAGCTATTCATTCTAATGATTATTTTAACTAAAAAAATGAAAAAAAAAACAGATAAAAAATGAGTAACAGTCGGGCACAAAAGTGCCTGAAAAAATGACTGCATTAAAATGACCAGTGCAAAATAAACCTCTCGGAAACATACAGGTTTTGATCAAATTTTGAAATAAATTTTAACCGGTTAAAAGGCTCAACTGATAAAAAATGAGACCGAATAATTAGTTGAAAAAAAATAAAAGGAGCACGCCAAGTTAAACTACGTGAACTGTAGATTAAGAAAACTGACGTCTGCAAGCTCGATTTTGAAAATTTTCGTATATTGATTTCAAGCACAGTTGAAAATCAGTTTGACCGGTCTGTTTGTAAATCCAAAAATTATTGTGATTGAAATTTGGGGCATTATGTGGAATGCAATGCATGTTGTGTTGTGTATATGATATGAATGCTACAATAATTGTATTGATCAACGATTCAGGATCAAATTGGGGTGTGACAGCTGCCCTTATATAAATGTCTTCAATCAGAGAAACATGAAGAATGACGTTCTTCATATGATCGATGTGGGAGATAGTTAAATATTAAGAAAACCCGAATTTCGATCTTGAATGCATATGACATGATATGATATGTGATACATGTATGCAGGTCTCTTTTTATTGGTTTGGAATATGAAATAAACTCTATGGGGATTGTTGAGGTGACTTGTCAATGAGGTTTGTTGGGGATTAAACGAAGTAGGGTAAAATGACTCACTGGGAATACTTTGAGGAGAATGGTTAGTTCTGCCTTCTCACCGAACAAACCAAAGGTTACTAGACAATCTTTGTAATGAAGGGTACACGTTGGGTTCTCACGGAGCAGAATGAGGTTATTAAATGTAATAAATGAAATGACTTTGGGTTCTCACAGAGCAAGGAGAGGTCCTGGCTTCTCACAGAACAACAAGGTAATGTTACATATTTTCACATTACAAAAGGATATGTTATGGTTTCTCACATAACAATAACATTTGAGTTGTGTCTTCTCACATAACCAAACGGGTATGTTACGGGTTCTCATGTAACAAAGATGAAATGGCTCTAGTTTCTCACAGAGTAAAGAAAGGTGAACTGAGTTATGATTTCTTACATAAAAAAATGAAATGAGTCTGGGTTCTCACATAGTAAAGAAAGGTTCAAATGAGCTATGGTTCCTCTCAGAACAGCACAAATTGTTAGAGCAAGAGTTGTCTCTGCAAGTCATCTCTATGTTTTGATGATAACAATAAGTATTTGTGAAAGAACCATTTTATGTTCTAATGTGTGTTGTGTGCAGATCATAATCATAGAAGATATCAGATCCAACAAACACCAGCAAGATGTGCGTAAATTATCATATGCGAGTTACTATGTGTAACACAAGTCGCGAGAAGCAAGTATGCTTCTGTATCCGATCATAATCAGATAGATCCAATGATGTTGATATTGCTGCTGCAATGCTCATGTGGATGCTACTCTGAAAGTGGTTATGATTCTGAAGATAGCAAAGCTTCTGAAGAGATAATCTTGTGGAGAACCGGAGTGCTGAAGATTCTCATGACTTGAAGTTCTGAAGGATGAAGGCTCTGAAGACCAAGTGCAGAAAGACTCTGAAGGCTAAAATGTTCTAAAGATTATGGTTCTAAAGGATAAGTGCTGAAGACTCTGAAGATAACGTTCTGAGTGAACAAGGTTCTGAAGATTTGAAGCAGTGAAGATAACGGGTTTCAAGACAAGTGCTGAAGCTCTGAAGACACATTCCTAATGGACAAGTTCTGAAGACGGAAGACTTGAAGTTTTTGAAGACCCAGTTATAAAGTCTCTACTCATGCTTCAATTAATTACCATCAGAAGCCTCTGAAGATTTGAAGACAAATGTTACCGTTAGCGATGACTGTACACCGTGCTAAAAAGACCTATCCTGTCACTTCTTCTACAGTAAAAAGAATATATTGCAGTACAACTTTCACCATTGCCTAACGACTCTTTTCAAATAGCCAACAGCTCTCTAACGGCTATATTTTACTTGGCTATTTAAAGGAAAGGAGAATGTGCTTCTGAAGGTGTCGATGTGATGATAGTCGCAACGATCAGTTATCGTTGTTACACTAAACACTTAAAGCTATCACCATTAACACACGACCATTGTTGTTGAAGCTCAAAGATCATCATTCAACACAACAACAATTAATTGGAACAGAAGTTGTTGATGAACAAGACAACATTGCAAATTAGTCAAGTCATCAACCAACTTCATCATCTGAGCTATATTGAAGATCTGAAGCAAGGAGTTGTTGCTCGAAGCTTGCTCAACAAAGAAGATGAAGAAGATCTACAAGATGTCATCAAACTGTTAAATTAACTTACATCTTTGTAGAATATAAAAATAGCAAGAAGTTGTTGCTCATATCTTGCTAGAACACTGAGTGTTCATTTGTACTTAAAATTAGGAGTTATCTGCTTGTTAAGAAGCATCAATGTAATCTCCAGAATAACTAATTCTATGTGAATTAGGATTCCTCAAGTGATCAGTGTGATCGGAGACTTGAGAAGACAATGGCTTGGTGTCGTTGTGGAAATCCTGAAATATGGCCAATGATAGTCATATCTCAAAGAGGACCAATTGTGGGTCAGACTCTTGTGAGATCACTGATGGAACTCATTGAAAATCCTGGAAGAATGGTCAGTAAACGTTATATTCGTTAAGTCGAATCCCTGAATGTTTAGCTGTGAAATCCTGATAGTAGATCTTGCGAGATTGGAACCTATTAGGTCAATGTTCGTTATATTCATTAAGTTGAATCCCTAAATGGTTCATTGTGGGTTAGTCACAGCTGCGGTTGTGCAGGATGTTAGTCACCGGCTGTTGCCCGTGCATGTGTAATTGGATTTGATTATAGTGGATTAAGTCCTTGTGTTCAAGGCGAAATCACCTTGGAAGGGTGGACTGGACTAGCTTGGGAATGGCTCAAGTGAACCAGGATATATCGCGTGTTCTTTACTCTTGTTTATGCTTTGTTTGATTGTTTATGTTTCTGTATCAATTATCAGAACCTTTCATAGCAAGTTAGAACCTTGCATTCAAACTCTGATAAGCTTCTGCATTGCAAGTTTGATTCAAGCATCGCTAATTCAGATTCGCCTTATCGCTTATGCTTCATGCATAACACGATCTGAATGACGCTTCGCAAGTCAGAGTCTCTCAAGCAACTCTGGAAAGTCTCATAGGGGACGCTAGTAACAACTGGAATCTAGGATAATGTCGGTGATAACCAGACTTTGAACTGTGCCAATAACCATTGGACTTTAAAAGAATGCCAGAGACAACTGGACTTTAGATACCTATGACAATATGATTTAGAAATAGGGTTCCAGTTACAACTGGACTTTAAAGATGACGTCAATAACAGTTGGACTTCGCAGCTGATACCAGTAACAACTGGATTTTGAATACCAATAACAATCGGATTTTGAAGGTGCATGACCAGTGACAATTGGGCTTTGAAATGATGCCAATAACAATTTGTCTTTAAAAAAACACAGTAATAACTAGACTTTAAGTACCAATGACAATTGGGTTTTGAAAATGATGCCAATAACAACTGGGCTTTTAATATGAATCTCGGTAACAACCAGACCTTGAAAAGGGGTTCCAGTGATAGCTGGACTTTAAACATGCATGCCAGTAACAACTAGGCTTTGGTTACCAATAATAATTGGATTTTGAAAATGAGTGAATGCCAGTGACAACTAGCCTTTAGATGCCAATGACAATTGGATTTTGAAATAGGATGCCAGTTACAACTAGACTTTGGAATGATACCAGTGACAATTAGATGCCAGTAACAACTAGATTTCACAAGATGACAATGACAATTGGACTCTAAAAAAATTGCCAGTGACAAATGGACTTTAAACTGGATTACAAAAAATGAGTTCCAGTAACAACTGGACGTTGGAATGATGCCAATGACAACTGGATTTTTAAGAACATATATTAGTAACAAACTAGTCCTTGAAAGTCATGCTAGAAACAACTGGACTTTAGATATACCAATAACAATTGGACTTTAAGAAATTCCATTGGCAATTAGGCTTTGAAAGATGCCAATGACAATTGGACTTAACACTGAGTACCAGTGACAACTAGACTTGGAAAGGTGTCAGGAATGATCGGGCTTTTAGGTCAAGGGATAACAATAAACAAGGAGACCTGAGTCAATGAAAACGAGTTTGAAGTGCTCTTCAAGGCTATGCATGATTTGATTTTGCATGATATATGAATGATCATGATATGAAAATGCTGATTTTATGCATATTGGGAGTATAAAGGCTTTTTATAGAGGTTCTGATTCCTTAACACCGATACTCAACCAAGTCATGTGATAGATGTATTCACATGAGAATTATATCAAGCTTGACATATACAACTAGCCAATAGATTCTTTAGGAGTATAATGGGTTGTGCTAGCATGGTTCTGACACTCGTCTTGAACTTAACAATCGCTGACGCATGGCAGAGTTTGCTTGAGCACCTTGAAAGCATGGGGAGGACTTGCTCCCCTGTGGTTCATCTTACCCTAGTCTGTTGGGTCTTTAAAAGATGCTCACCTTAAAAAGAATTTGCAAACAACCTATCATAACATGACCTTGAGATGGCTTTCCCCATGCCTTTGAATCTTCCCACCTCTGATTATCCAAATCTTGGAATGGTAGGCTTCTGATCGACCGACCTTTGGAGGGTTAGACCCATTGAGCTCTTTGTGGTAGCTTTCCCCAGTCCGAGTCTTTGAAGCGATTTGCTGTTGACTAACCAACTCTTAGTGTGATTAGCTCGGATTGATTGATACTCAAAGTGATTTTCCCCTGACTAGGCTTCTTTCACATGATCCAGTTCCTCAACTGACTGCATTTTATTGGGATTCCTTTGATGTTGAATGCAGACTTGCAGATAAATTATGTTCGTTCAAAAATGGTAATTTTAATGTAATGCAATTGCAAATTTTGAAATCAATCATTATTGAAATGATGGTGAAATACAGTGGATGGGTCAATGATCAGAGCATAATGTTGATCTAACCATTCATAGTGTGCAAGGTGGTGTGATCAACACAAATGACCAGCAAAGATTATTTTAGAGTCAGGTTAACGTAACCTTGATGTAGTATGCTTTCAAAAGAAACCATGTCTCAATTAGGTCTTTTAAGGGTTGTAACGTGGTTAGGTCCACTATTTTTGAAGCAACAAGATATAAGGCTAAAAATTTGATTTTTAACCCACCCTTCTTCTTGATGATCTCCTGTTCGTACGTTCAGTTGAATTGAGCATACACATCCAAATCTTAAAAGAGTTTGACAATGTAAGGGTAAAGCTGATAATTCAAGATGAGATTTTCTTGAAATGACAGTCACCTTATTTTGATTCTATTTGTTTTTGTTGAGGATTTTGATAACCTCTTTTGATTGATTTTTTATCCCTTGTTTTGCTTGGACTACTTCTTTTGAAGCTTTCAGTCCACCGGAATGCCTTGATTTTTGCCTAAGTCACTTTTTGTGGTATTCGACTTAGCGAGCTTTTCTTTCTCTGTCTTTTTCAATTTTTTTTAAAGATTGTGACTGCCATGTTATTGGTTATTGAGAAACAATCACTATAATTTTCTTGGCCTTTTCACGACTTCTTCGACACTTTGTGGTGTGAGTGAAATGTGTGGTTGATACTCAAGTGGGATGTTTTTTTCTTGCAATTTGAATACAAAGTCAGATTAACTAAACAAACTACCCTGCCTCTGCATTAAGATTAAGGGTTTTAATTCCAAAAGAAACACCAACTTCTATGCTCAAAGTGGTTGACTAAGGATTAACTCCTTATCTCTTTAGTGTTTAGGGATTTGAAATAATGCCTTACATCATCGACAAAGTTTTAATTGAAAGTATACCATGAACAAGTATTGGTATTTTGTTTTAATCATCCTCCCTCCAATATTTTCATAAACAATAGTTTGATTAAGATAAGTGAAATGGGAGAAATATATTTTTTTGTTTCTGACATAAATGAAAAAAAAAGAGAGAATACGACATAATCAGAAAATGCATAATCACTTCATTAATATTACCATTTAAAGAAAACAACAGTGCTTAAAAGCAAATAAACATCCAACATGCAAAGAAATACAAAATGGAATGCTGAAATAGCCAAATGATTAACAGCTTTACGAGATTGAACTTCATGGTCTGATTCACAGACTTTAGGGAAATGACTTCTCAAACTTGATTCATGTTTCACGTTCCATGTACTGGAAGAGGATCGTTTCCAACATTTAGAGTCTTATCTTTGAAATACAAAATTTTCGTGTCAATCAACTCTCGCACCCTATGCTTCAAAGCATGACAACCCTCCAAATCATGTCCAGAAGCACCCTCGTGGAAAGGACAATAAGCATTTGGGTTGTACCATGGAGGTAGAGGGTTAGGATGAGGTCCTAAAGGCCTTGGAACCACTAGTCCATTTTTCAATAAAGAGGGATAAAGCTCAGTGTATGTCATTGGAATTGGATGGAAGGGAGGTATACCCCTTGCTTTCTGTTTTGATTAGGAGCACCTTGCGGGTGAGAAGCTTGAGCTTCCGGTTGCTGATAAGCTGGCACTACATGCACTTGCTGAGGTGGAGTAGTGACCTTATTTGGATGATACCCTGGCGCAAAAGGTTTCTACTAGACTGGGTAACCCGAAGGAGCTGCTTACTTATTATAGAGTGGCGTAACAGCTGCCACATACGGTTGTTGATAGTATGGCAAAGGTGTAGCTGGCTGCTGATAGACAAAAGGTTGTTGATTCCTTCTTCTTGACTGGTTTTCTCTGTGACCACCAGACACGACATTGGTTTCGCCTTCTTGTTTCTTTTGAAACCCTCATTGATTCTTCCTTTTATTTGTATTATTGGATGTAATGGTAGCAGGCATAATTTGGCCATTTCTCAAGCCATGTTCACTCCTGGCTCCTGTAGCAACGAGTTCAGAGAAACCTAAGGATGTGCTTCCTGTTAGAACAAGATTTGTTCATGACATATATTCCTTGGGTTTTGATGATAACAATGTATTAAAATAACATTGGTTATATTCGATGTGTGTTTCATGTATGCAGGTTCTAATACTTATATATATATATATATATATATATATATATATATATATATATATATATATATATATATATATATGTGTGTGTGTGTGTATTCAGAATATAATATACAAGGGCACACTTGAGAGATGGTGAATTGCTAGCTTCTGGTGGTGCAGAATCTGAAGAACACTCTCTAAGTTATGTTTGCTGTCGTACCTCAAAAAATACGATCCTTCGCGAATGGTCGCAGAAAACAGAGTCGGCACCGAACTTTATTCATTCCAAGGATGAATAGGAAAATATTGAGAAAACCTTTAAATAAAGTGAAATTCTAGTACCAGATATGTGATGTTACGTGTGATGTCACAACAATACACTCTGCAATGGACAATGTAAAATAACAAGAGAAACACACAGAATTATTTACCCGGTTCAGTTTAACAACTTAATCTGGGGGCTACCAAGCCAGGGATGAAATTCACTACTTGTAGAATTAATTTACAGACTCAACAACCTAGTTGACAATCTCCTAAACTTAATTCCTACTAATGAGCTTTCTACCTAAGAGCCCACTTAGGTATGAGAACACTACTCAATCCCTAAAACCTCTCAAAGATCAAACACTTTGAGACACACCTTGATCCTGCTTCACAGCTTTAATCAAGTTACAAAACTCTCTTGCTTCACAGCTCTAGAGAGGACAGATTACACTCACCAATTCACTCTTGAATGGTTAACACAATACTCGAACAAAGACAATGCTTAACCTCCAGTCAAATCTCTCTATCTTCTGTCTATTTTCTGTATCGTCTTCCTTTGGTTGATGCGCTTTATATAGCCATCTGAATTGGGGTTGGATCCTCTGCAATATCTGACTTGATTTGTTATTTAAAACTGAATCTTCAAAACAGATTTTATCCCCAAAATCTTTTTAAATCTCAGTCTTTAAACCTCCCTACAAATTTGCATCAAATCTCTATGCAACAGCGAATATCTATCCCAAGATATCCGCAACCAATGAGACTAACAACTCTCCTAATATCCAGCTAAAACGCAAACCCTAACAACATCACTAAACCTGATGTTATTAATCTTCTGCAGACCTGATGTCATGACATCGCATGTGACATCAGACTTCAAAACTTCAACAACTTAAATCCTTAACATAAACCAATGTTAAGACTCAATGTTAAGACATCACCCATGTGACATCAACATTGAACAACTTTGTTTTACCAAAATCTTAGCCAATCCAAGAACCAACAATCTCCCCCTTTGGCTAATTTTGGCTAAAACAATCTCTGCAACATCAGAGACTTCAGCCGCGAAAAAAATTAGTATAAAACTCATAGCAACACTTCTTCAAACAGCTTCAAAATGCTTTCAGCATGCTGCACACACTCCAATACTCTGCTACATACTTCAGCACTAAACAGACTTCAAACACTAATCAGCAGCATAGGGCAAGCTCCCCCTCAAAGCAAGAATCAGCATACCAACACCTATTCAACATAGATCAAAGTCCCCCTCAATATCTGCATTTTAGCATCACACTAGCTGCACTCCTTAGCATTGCACAATGACTAATTCTTCTTCTTGGCATTGCAACACCTTGACTAACTCTTGGCTAACTCTCCCCCTTTTTAGCCACAATTGGACAAACCTCAACATGAAAGTCCTACTAACTACAGTTAGTCCTAAACAAGCTCTCATTGTCAGTCTAAAGTCAGCATGCAAGACAAGACAAATCATAGAACATAAAAACATAAATAGTGCATAAACAGGCACAATATTCAAATTACATATTAGGCACATCAAGTACAGAAACAAAAACAGCAAAAAAAACTAAACAACTATCTAGAAAAAGCAGCAGGGAAACTAGTCTTCATCAGAGCTGGCACCATCTCCACCATCTTCAGTTTCTGAATTTTCAGTATTGACATTAGCCCCTTTATCACAATCACCTTGTTCCAAGGATTTTATCAGCAGTTCTGTAACACCCCCTTTTATACCCCCAAATATATCAATTAATCATTTAGGCACGTATTCAAAATTTCATCAGAGTATAATCATAACATGGTATAAAAGAGATATGCCATAACATACATGAAATTAAAACACATACAACACCTGCTCATAAGATATGCAACAGTGGGGTAACTTATCAATCAAGGAATCTACGTCCTTACACCCACATTTCAATATTTAGCATAAAAGCGGAACAACTAAACATTGAATAACAACCACATATATAAACATCAAATATATACATATATCAACCAGTATGATTCATCAACATCAGTCATGGTATATACACAAAGTCATCAACCAGATACATATGCAAATGTATCACAAAAAGGAAATCAAAAGCATCCTAGCTACCTGGTGCTACATATCAGAGCCAACCGACTAACACGGACATGAAGCCACGCTTCACAAAAAGACCGCCAGCAAGCCTACTCTGCAATGCCTCGTAGAGCATTATAAAACAGCAGAAGGGTGAGAAATATTATCATAATAATGTTGCATATAATTATATATCTCAACATATAATAAACATATACCACATTCTCACCACAACTCATCACTATGCATGTATATATACATATAACACCAAGCATATACCATAAATCAAATACACGGTATAACAATCCGTAATTAACGCATCCTTCACATAGGCATATTCATTCATGCTCAAATACATGTATCCCCAATACATCTCAATTCATCACCATTCATTCAACATAAACACACATACATGTTTATTCACCAATGTATCATTACAAAGATACAACTCTTATCGCCATTCATCACATCTTACTCAATATACATCACAAGGCATATATATATATACAAAACCAAGCATATTCATCACAATGCTTATCATTCAACATAAATACATATATTCATGTTCATTCATCAATGCACATATACAAAGATGACCAATGCAAATCATAGAGACCGACTCGCGACTCTATGCAGATGCAATGCGGTACCGACTCCTTTCATCTCAAGTTCAATTGAAGAACTTGTTGGAACCATTCGCTCACACCTATCACATAGGCTCACGACGTTCACCCATTGCTCACACCTATCACATAGGCTCACAAGGTTTATGGATTGCTCACACCTATCACATAGGCTCACAACCCGATTGCTCACACCTGTCACATAGGCTCACAATCGTTTGTAATCATCGCTCACACCTTTCACATAGGCTCACGACGTTACAACGGATTCATCTTAGAACCCCTCAATGCAAGAATGCACATCATGATGTTTCACATACAACATGACTCATGACACTCTTGAAATGCATACATAGTCATAATATAGTCATGCATTTATCTCATACATATCACATACAATCCATACACATTCACCTCAATCAAGCCAAACGACAACAAACCGCACTTTACATTTAATCGGAAAAGTTGGCCAAAAGTCGGCTAAAAATAATATTTCTCATCACTACATAATAGCACATATTTTTAGCTTCACGTCGATATAAAGAACACATAAATCGGATAACCGAGTAAAAAAATATGGATATTTCAAAATAACGCAAAAACATAAACCGGAGGCCGGACACAACGAAACGGTTCGAAAATACTGTTCCAATTGGACCAGGTTTAGACCTCAAAACCATTTTTCCTAGAAAGAACATCTCGTTAGCTTCCTAACGCTTCGAACGGGGGTCAAAACCGACTTACGGATCAAAAGATATGAATTTCCGAAGTTTCCCCGATAAACCAGAATTTTCTGGTACAACTCAGTATGTATCAATACATAGGCTTATGTATCGATACAAAAAGGCAACATGTATCGATACATAGCACGCATGTGTCAACGCATGCTGTAGTGAAAATTCTGTTTTCTTAAAATTCTACAGTATGTATCGATGCATAAGGGTTATGCATCAATACATAAACCATTTCGTATTGATACATGGCTGTTATGTATCGATACATAACTCTGTTTTTCTCAAAAACCAGATTTCTCAATTGCACCCTTGCTGTAACTTTTTCCAAATGCCCGAAAACTCGACTAAATCGAACATTTTCACCGAAACAAACATATACGCGCAACCACCAAATACATAAGAACAATTTAGAACACATAAACGAAATTTCTACGACGTTCGATTTTTCGATTAAATTTCAACCTTTTAAAAACCAAAATTTTCAAACATCACCAAATCGAATAAAAAGCCCGCTATATGACGACCTAACCTTACTCGATACAACTACGTAATTTATTTCGAATTCTAACCGTGAAAACATCGGTTTTTATCGATTTCCTACAATTCGACCTAAACGGAAAAAACAACGGAAACATAACGAAAACTAACCAAAACATAACCAAACTTCATGAAACTTTAAACAGCAGCTCACATACATATAACCAACCAACACATGTATTTATACGATTTTTCGACCGTAAAAACATCGGTTTCTATCGATTTCATCAAATACGGCATAAACGGAAACATATGGAAAACCAACCAAAACATCCACACAAAACACATACATAATCATACACAAAGTTAGGATAACAATATTTCACACCCTTACCCGTTCGATTAAATCGTGTTTGAAAAGTCGGTTGAATCAATTTCTTTCTCTCCAAGTTTTCTCCCTTTTTCTTCTTTTCTTTCTCTTTTCCTTCTTCTTCTCTTTGTCTCTCAAAATTCTGTTTTTCTCTCTTTCTCACCTCTAACTTTCTATTTTAAAAAAACAAATATCTAACCCAACAAAAAGACCAAAATACCCCTACACTCAAATATCTCGCAAACGCTCTCAAAACGCGATAAAACATAATCACGATGAAAAATAATATATTCTCAAATAAAAGTCAAGAATAAAATAATATAATAATAAAAATAATTAAATCGACTCGATTAATTAAATAAGACAAAACCGGGGCGTTACAAGTTCTATCTTCATCTTTCTTGTTGTGCTGGTACTAATGACCTCATCAAGATCTTTGCAAGTGGCATTCAGTTCTTCAAGTAATTCAACCTTGGTACTCTTTTTGCTACCAGCATCTGATGTTACAGCAATGTTTGGAACATGATGTCCAGCAAACAACTTAGGATGCAAGGACAAGGCTGACTCCCTCTTGCAAGCTATATCTGAACTTGTTAAAGTTTTAGGATGTTGCTCCAAGATGATTCCACAAACAAGGGATGGGAATGCTATAGGTAGCTTGATAGCATTTGTTTCAGCATGTTTTACCATTTGCTCAAAGATGTAGCTTCCATAGTCAAACTTGATCTTCTTCCCAACAACATAGATAAACCTACCCAATCCAACAGCTATTGTTGTCTTGTGGTTTGTTAGCACCCAGTTAGCTGCTCCAATTCTATGAAGAATGGCATACTTGATGCTAAGTTTACTAGCCTTCAACTTCCCTTTCAATGGCCAAACCTTTACCTGACTAGCTGTAATCTCTTTACATATTTCATTATCAGTCATCTTAAGTTCACTATACTCTTCATCATCTCTTCCCAGATACTTGTTGATAGTACTAGGAGAGAAATTAATGCACTTTCCTCTCACATAGACTTTCATGAAATCAGTGCTCTTTTTATCAGCAATTTTTTCAGAAATGTTGACAACAAATTCTTTGACAAGACCCTCATAGCACTTAGGAAACTTGGTCACAGTCTTCACCAACCCAACCTCATTAATCAGCTCCATAATATCCTTCATCTCTAAAGCTTCTTTCCCAAGCTCCCTCTCTAGGGCTAGTCTTCTCTGACATACAAATTTCCACATTGATGCACTGCTGGCATAATGAAAGGAAATGTTGTCAACTGGTACTTCAGGGACTTTGTCAGAGATTCTCTTCAAAATTGTTCTTCTGACAGGTGTGATGTCATGAGCATCATCCTCAACATCAAAGTAAGAATCAGAATCTTCCCTAATCTTCCTCTTTTTGGAGGATGTAGTAACCTTGCTCCAAGGTTTTGTAGGACCCACAACAACAATTTTCTTCTTGCCTTCAGAAGACTTCATTGGAGAGGATTCAACAGTCTTTCCTTTCCTTGTCTTCAGTCTCTTAGCAATACTTGGAACAACATTTCCAATGACTTCATCATCAGATAAATCAACCACATTGATCACATCCTCATTCTTTTCTTCACCAGGGCCAGTTTCAACATCTCTATCAGTCGATGTTCTGACATTTGTATCAACATCAGCTTCCTCCTGAACACCTTCTTCTTCACCACCTACTTCAGCATCTTCTATGACAGACATAGCCAGTCGGTGAAGATTTGTAGCTGCACTTTACATGTCACTCTTTTCCCTTTCAGAATCTTCAGAAGGCATTTGCCTCAGTGGTCTAGATATACCCTTTATAGGAAGCCCTTTCTCAAAGATCTTATCGACAATCTGACCTAAGCTTTTGTCAACATCTACCCTTTCTTCAACAGTTTGAGAAGTGGATGACCTAGGTGCTATTTTATTACTAAATAGAACACTAGTAACAAGCTTCTTTGTTTCATTATCTTTAAAGATAGTCGCAGCCCTTTTTGAAACAAGTTTAGAAGGTCTAGATTTACCTGACTCTGGGAGCATCATAGAGATGGGTTCTACATTCAAAGCTTCTTCTGCAGTCCCTTCTTCTATAGAAACCCTAGCTTTATCTCACGAGGAACTTTGTGAGGCAGATTTCTTTGATGGAGAAGACATCTATTTTGACATGGTTCCCTGGAAGCAGTATAGGTTCAGAGACAGATGATTCTTCTTGTTGAATGAGATGAACAGTCGGGAGATATGAGCTTTGATGAAACGTGATATTGCTATAATAGGGAATGGTGGTCTAAGATATGGCGCCTAATTTTGTGTATCCCAACAATGAGTTTCTCCCTCCAAATTAACTTTCCTTTTAAAAATTTAAAAGGATTCACATTAAGAGTAATTAACCCTAATTGACCTTTCAGCAGACTTTCACACTTGTTGTCACAATCTGATGTTACAACATCAACCTTAACATCACCAGATAGGTTGCCCACGTGAGGTACCCATTGATAGCAATTATCTCTGGATCTTATTCCCTTCATCACTACCTCATTCTGCTCATTATTTATCAAACACTCATCTTTAGTGTAGCTGACCTTATATCCATCATCACAGAGCTGACTTATGCTAATCAGGTTATAACTCAAACCTTTGACAAGTAGCACATTGTCAAGATCAGGTCCATCATGACACTTTACTTTTCCAACACCTTTTACCACCCCTTTCTCTCCATTTCCAAAAATAACATCAATTGAGGAGCAAGAAGTGACATCCACCAATTGGTTTTTGAAACCAGTCATGTGCTTTAAATAGCCACTGTCAAAGTACCAACCATCCTTAGCAGAGTGTCTATCTGAAAAGTGAGCCAATAGACACTTAACCTCTTCTTTAGGAACCCACTGCTTAACAACCTTGGGCCTGTTATCCTTCTGTCTGGGTTGAGGGTTAGACTTGGGATAACCATGTAGCTTGAAGCAAGAAAACTGCATGTGTCCAAATCTGCCACAGTAAAAGCACCTAACTCTGTCTTCTCTGAAGTGGTTAAACCTTCTGCCACCTTGAGGATGATACTGCTATGGCCGCCACCCATAATGTTGTCTTCTTCTCCCATAATTTGACTGTCTTCTATGGTAAGGATGTTGTCCTTTTGGCTGTCTTCTATGGTGATGAGGCTTCCTTCTTCCATAATAATAAGGCACATCATTATTATATCCATAGCCATACATGTTTCCCTGATGTTGAGACATCTGATGAAACATGTTCTGTTTGAACCTAGAAGCCTGCATGCTCTTATGATATTGTGGAGGCATATACTGCCTAGCTCCAGAAACATGTGTCTTCCTTTGATGAGGACCATGAGCATGCCTCTTCCTAACATTTTAAGGTTGTGGATGAGCAACCTGCTTAGGTTTAGGATCCTATCTCTTTGTGTGGAGTTGAGACATTGGTTGAGACATCTCGTTCTTGGTTCCTGAAGTGCTTGCTTCAGCAGATACCTTTTCCTCAACCACAAATCCTATGCCTGACTTATCTCCAGCAACCTTTTCTGTCTGAAGGATCTTATCAAGTGTGTCTGTACCACTGTTCAACATCCTAACTGATTTGGTCATATGATCAAGATGAGCTTTGACCAATAAGACTTCATTTTCCAAATCAGCTTTAGCAGTCTCAAGCTAAATAATCTGTTTCTTCTATATTTCACTTTCTTGACAGATTTCTGCACTCTTCAGACAAAGCTCTTGATAAGTGGAAGCTAACTCCTCAAAAGTCAGTTCCTCATCACTTGAGTCACCATCAGAAATAACTGTTCCAGTTAAAGCTTTGACATGTTTGGCTGACTCTCCTTCACTTTCACTGTCAGAGTCTGACCAAGATACTGTCATGCCTTTCTTCTGCTTCTTCAGGAATGTGGGACATTCTTTCTTAACATGTCCATACCCTTCACACTCAAAGCATTGAATCCCTTTGTCTTAAGCAGTCTTCTCTTCACCCTTCTCCATTGACTTGCTGATGTTTGAGGAGATGTTCTTGACATTAGATTTGTGGTTCTGATTCATCCTCTTAAAAACCTTGTTAAACTATCTTCCCAGCATAACAATGACCTGAGACAACTCCTCCTGAGAATCACCCTTTTTCCCTTTCTTGGCTTCATCAGAACTGGAAACTAAAGCTATACTCTTGGACTTCTTCTCAGGTTCTTCTTCACTTAACCCTAGCTCAAATGTTTGAAGAGATCCAATAAGCTCATCAACCCTCATTTTGCTGATGTCTTGAGCTTCTTCAATTGCAGTCACCTTCATCTTGTACCTCTTAGGAAGGGACCTAAGGATTTTCCTTACAAGCTTTTCTTCTGACATCTTTTCTCCAAGAGCACTGGATGCATTGGACAACTCAAGAATACTCATGTGGAAGTCATGGATAGTCTCATCTTCCTTCATCTTCAGACTTTCAAACTTTGATGTTAGAAGCTGAAGTCTTGACATCTTAACTCTAGATGTTCCTTCATGTGTAGCCTTCAAAATATCCCATGCTTCCTTAGCAACTTCACATGAGTTGATCAACCTGAAGATGTTCTTATCAACTCCATTGAAAATAGCATTTAGGGATTTAGAGTTACCAAGGGCAAGCTCATCTTCTTCCTTGGTCCATTCTTCTTTAGGCTTCAGCTTTGAGGTGCCCTCTTTATCTTTCCCAGCATCATCTTTTTCAAACACAACAGGTGCTTTCCATTCTTTTATGATAGCCTTTCAAGCCCTGCTGTCCAAGGATTTCAAAAAGGTGATCATCCTTGGTTTCCAATAATCATAATTAGAGCCATCCAAAATAGGGGGTCTATTCACAAATCCACCAACTTCCTTGTCCATCTTTACCAGAAAGTATCAGCCCTAGATCTTACCCAGATGCAGAGCAGGATGCCTGCTCTGATACCAATTGAAATTCTGGTACCAGATATGTGATGTTACGTGTGATGTCACAACAACACACTCTGCAATGGACAATGTAAAACAACAAGAGAAACACACAGAATTCTTTACCCAGTTCAGTTTAACAACTTAATCTGGGGGCTACCAAGTCATGGATGAAATTCACTACTTGTAGAATTAATTTACAGACTCAACAACCTAGTTGACAATCTCCTAAACTTAATTCCCACTAATGAACTTTCTACCTAAGAGCCCACTTAGGTATGAGAACACTACTCAATCCCTAAAACCTCTCAAAGATCAAACACTTTGAGACACACCTTGATCCTGCTTCACAGCTTTAATCAAGTTACAAAACTCTCTTGCTTCACAACTCTAGAGAGGACATATTACACTCACCAATTCACTCTTGAATGGTTAACACAATACTCGAACAAAGACAATGCTTAACCTCCAGTCAAATCTCTCTATCTTGTGTCTATTTTCTGTATCGTCTTCCTTTGGTTGATGCGCTTTATATAGCCATCTGAATTGGGCTTGGATCCTCTGCAATATATGACCTGACTTGTTATTTAAAACTGAATCTTCAAAATAGATTTTATCCCCAAAATCTTTTTAAATCTCAGTCTTTAAACCTCCCTACAAATCTGCATCAAATCTCTATGCAACAGAGAATATCTATCCTAAGATATCTACAACCAATGAGACTAACAACTCTCCCAATATCCAGCTAAAACGCAAACCCTAACAACATCACTAAACCTGATGTTATTAATCTTCTGCAGACCTGATGTCATGACATCGCATGTGACATCAGACTTCAAAACTTCAACAACTTAAATCCTTAACATAAACCAATGTTAAGACATCACCCATGTGACATCAACATTGAACAACTCTATTTTACCAAAATCTTAGCCAATCCAAGAACCAACATAAAGAACATGGTCATCGCAACCAAGTTCTATGTTCAGGAGTCGGTTACGCAAGGGGAAAGTATTAGCACCCCCCCACGTCCGTTGTACTCAACGGGAACCTCTTAATTTGATTCATGATGATTGTTAGCTAAGGTTGTTCATTTTCTTCTAAGCGAATAATACAAAAAAGGTAAATGAAAAGAGTTTAGATTTCCTAAGGGGCAATGGGTGGTTTTATATTAGGGTGCTCGCCAAGGATTGAAGCCCTTGTGCATACGTATTTTCATTTGAAAAAAATGAAGAATCAGAGCGTCCGTAGTTCGTGGGACTACGTGTTGTTAGTTCGTTTTTCAGCGAAAGATATTTAGTCACATTCGACAGAAAACATTGCTTTAACCAAACGGGTGAGGAGAAGACGCTTGTATCACTTTGAATGGATTTCCATATATCAAAATTCATGGGAAACACGCCACTTATCTTGATTCAAATAGTTTGTGGATGAAACAATGTTTTCCGTTGTCTTAAGACACAATATCTCACGTTTATGAAAAAGGTTAAAAGATCGCACGATGGCGAGAAAATGAATTAATGTGTTGATGTCTTATTTGGATGACGATCATTTGGATGCCAAGGAAGACTCCTCGTATCCAAACAATCAGGAAAATGAATCTAAGGCTCGGCTTTCTCTCTCTCTCTCTCTCTCTCTCTCTCTATCTCTCTCTCTCTCTCTCTCTCTCTCTCTCTCTCTCTCTCTCTCTCTCTCTCTTCAACCTTAATTGTGAAAGGGATTAATATAGTTAAAGTGTTTTGAGCGAATGACGATTATTCGAACAGTAAGGAAGACTCCTCGTATCCAAATCATCGAAAGAGTAAATTGAAGGCTCGACTCACTCTCTTTTTCATCTAAGTGATTGAGAAAAATAGGTTTGATTTGATTTATTATGAAAATAGTTTGATGTGAAATGGAGGCTCCATTCCAACTCCCTTTTCATCTTTTAATAAAAATATGGTCTAAGTATGATTAAGTTAATTAATTTGACTTTGAGAAAATGCTAGATGTTTATCGAGGTTTGAGTTTGCGTTCGAAACGGTGTAAAGGTTTGATCTAATTGAAATTTGAAATTTGGTAATGAACTTGAATGGATTTTGAAAATTGGATCTAGAATGGAATTTGAAAATTGAATCTTGGATTGAAAATTGAAAATTGAATATTGAATTGGATCTGGAATTGCAACTTGAAATCTTGAGTGAAAATTTAAATTGGATGAGTTTGGAATTTGAAATTTTATTAAGCATTTGAACTTTGGATTTTGGCATGAATTTGAAATTTCGGAAAGAAACTTGCAATCAACTTTTGAATGGAAATTGAACTTGGTTATGAGTTTGGGAATTTGAATGAAGTTGTAACTTGGAGTTTTGAATTTGAATTGTGATGAAACATGAAATCTTGAATCAAAACTTGGAGACTTTAACCTGGACTTGAACTTGCACTCTCCATTTTATTATTGGACGATGCTTGAAAATTAAACCCTGAGAACTCGTGCACTTTCCACATGAAATAACTTAGCATCCTGATTCAATTCCTTGGGAAATAGAATCAAGCATAACTCGATTTAGAGCCTTGAAAAATGAATCAATCAAATCTTGAACTTTTGACCAAACTTGAATTAAATTTTGAATCTGACTAAAAGTGAACCCATTCCTGAATCTTAACCATTCTTGAACAAATTCTTGAGATATGACTGAAATTGAATCCATCTTGAAATCATCGTGAATAAATGACATAACAAATCATCCTTGAAACCAACTTTCAGCATCTTAAACCTTTCATTAAAATCATACCAGAAATGCATTTAAACTTTGAATCAATTCCATGATAAATAATACCACATCCTGATTCCATCTTGAAATGGTCTTGATAAGAACATGAACCACATAATCAGAACTTACGAATGACTTAAAATATTGACCAAATGCCTTGACTTTTGATGGCTCAGCAACTTGACTTCATCAAATAACTTGAACTTGTACAGAACCTTAACTTGGATTCTCAAACACAAAGCACATGAATTTAATCCACACATGTCTCCAAAAATGACACAAATAACTTGATACATGAACTGTGTTACCACTGCACCGAAACCCTAATTGAAAGTGAACCGAATTTTGATGATTCTTCAACCATGAAGCACTGATGAACTTGACTCAGCCTGACCATTTGATAAAGAAGCAAACCATTTATTTGACCAAGATTAGGTCAAACTTCCATTGAATTTCAACCAACACTGCACACACCCTTGACCTGATAACTTTGCCTGAACCTTGACTCAATCTTGCAAGACCTGAGCTTAAGCAACAATAAAAGGAAACCAAAAAGACACGTATTTTTGTATGCATAATGGTTAGATGACATGAATAATGGATATGATGCACAAATAATGAAAATGCTATGATATGTATTGTTCAGCAATTTAGGGTCAAAATTGGGGTGTGACATCTGACATTGACTCTGAAGCTGAAGGTCTCAACATTAGAAGAAACAACATAATTGTCTCTACACTTGGTGAATGTAAATTTGCTTCTGGTGATCATTTAGAGTTAGTGATAAAGCTGAAGTTATCCGTACTACAGAAAGCAAGTTGTATTGTCAAATCAGTTTGTCAGCTAGAGTCTTAGTTCACAAGGCTCAAGAAAAATTGGCATGCTTTACAGATATCTACTCTCAATGGCTCTATAGTATAGGATCTCTTTGAAGACTCAATGGTTAAACACGTTACACAATGGATCAATATTTTTTGGTGTATCTATCTTTAACGTCTCTTGTACTATGGAGAAAGCAAAGACACCTGATCAAGTTATCTCTCCAACAACTAGTCTTCTTTAAATGTTATATAAGTAGCCGAAGGTTTAAACTGAATCTTTAAAAAGGATCAACCTGATGGAGGAGTAACAAGATCAACAATTATCAACACAATCATGTATGCAAAATTTCGGTTGTAGGTTGTAATTGTAAAAGCCTTAAGATTTCTTAAACATTGAATATCTTAGAAATCTTAAGAGCTTTAGGTCTTTGTTATTGTGATTTTCATGTACCTCTGATATTTGTATCAAGTAAACCTTGTTCTCTATTTTGCTAAGCACGTTGTTTAGCACTTTAGATCAAAGTCTCTTGCTAAGTGCTTGAGCATAAAAGTATCTAGTTGAAAAGCTTGAGCCAGGTAAGTCTCTTGCTATGTGCTTGAGTATTAAAAGTTTTGTTATGTTTTGATTAAGAAAGTAAGGTCTTGGATTGAGAATCTGAGCAAAGAAGTTTTAGACGGTGCGTCTGAGGAGTGAAGTCTCAGATCAGGGGTCTGAGCAGAAGTCTTGAACCTGAGGGGTTTAAGAAGGAAGTCTTGGGTTCGTGGAACCTGAGCATGGAAGTCTTGGATCGTGGGTCTGAGCAAGAAGTCTTGGGCCTGAGGGGCTTGAGCAGGAAGTCTTAGGTCTGAGGGACCTGAGCAAGAAAGTCTTAGGTCGAGGGTCTAAGCAATGAATTCTTGAGTCTGTAGGACTTGAGCAAGGAAGTCTTGAGCCTTAGGGTTTAAGCAAGAAGTCTAGGACTTAAGGCTCAACATCATAAAAGTCTTATGCAGAATGCATAAGCGATTGTAATCATGATTTGATTATAGTGAAAATTTATTGTGAAGCAAAAGGACCGGACTACTGTCATTTAGGAGGAACCAATATAAATCTTTGTGTCTTCTTCTATTATTTATTTGCTTTTGTTAACATTCTGCTGCTAAGTATAACCAGAATCTGAACACCTGTTTAGATTCTGAACTCTGATCAGACGCAAATTAAGAAAACTGAAAACACAATTCAACCCCCCTTCTTTTGTTTTTTTTCTCACCTTCACTTCCTACCATCTTCTCATAGTAGGCAGGTTGATAAGTATCCATGAATAATTCAGCAAGCTCGTTCTCAGCAAGAAGGGGTTCAACCTGAGATGCCCATTCCCTCAATCTCTACACATATTCCTTAAAAGACTATTTGCCTTTTTGGAACATACTCTACATTTGTCTTCTATCAGGCATCATATCCATGTTATATTTATAGTGTTTAATGAAGGCATCAGATAGGTCTTAGAAGCACTTGATTCTACATTGGTCAACACTCAAATACCACCTGAAAGATGCGCCGCTCAGATTGTCTTGGAAACAGTGTATCATCAATTTGTCATCTTCAAAATGGGCGGCCATCTTGCGGTAATACATTATTAGATGGCTCTTTGGGCAAGTGTGACCCTTATATTTGTCAAAATCTGGTGTTTTAAACTTTGTGAGAATCACCAAACCAGATACTAAACACATTTCTTTGGCAGCAACACCAAAGACTTGATCTCTCTTGATAACTTCGAGTCTCTTCTCAAGGATTTGATTACTCTCTTTCACCTCTCGGATGTCTTCGTCTCTCATATCATCACCTCCAATCGATGATTTAGCAACATGGTAAATTTGGTTATGATCTTCAAAGTGTGGTAAGACTCTTGCAGGAACAGTCGGTGGTGCAACAATGTGGACGACTGGGCGTGCTTCAGTAAATAGTGGCAAAGGAACTGCTTGTTGAATTGATTGCCCAATCTTAGGTGCTCCCTCTGCTCGAGATACAAAGTCAAAAGGTAACCCAAATAGAGGCTATGTGGAAGGTACAAACCTTGTAGGTTAGGGCTCAAAAGTAGGACCCAAAATCTCAGAGATGACAGTAACTTGAGGAGGCCCGCTCCTAGTTGTCAGAGCCTGAAGCATCTCCATGATCTGGCTCATATTCCCTCGAAGGTCTTCAAGCTCGGACCTGAATCTAGCATTTTCTTGTTTCTGGTCAGTGATTATCGGGTAACAACTCCATCAAAGAGTCTATTATGAGTGAGATCTTTGTACCGACCCACACGAGAAAAGCTTCTCGGGGACACGCACTATGCGAACATCAATCCTAGTTGGCCAAAGGTTCAAGGTTCTACAAAGGTCCTTAGAGTCATGGATCCCAATGAAAACATTGATGCTTATGCCAAAAGCTTAACGGTCGTCAATATCCTCAAATAGAATCTACTCCAAGCGAGGTTCTCGTATCGACTCTCACGAGAAAAGCTTCTCGGGATCCCACACTACTCAACTATCTCATGTTTGCACTCTAGACTCGGGTGGAGAGTCTTTCCCTCAAGGTTCTCAATCAGAGTATCAATTCAATAACACATCATAATGGAACCATACAACAGATTATATATCAATATAGAAATAGAAAAAACATAAGATAAAGAAAAGCCATACAAGTAAACGAACAAGCACGCACAACCAACCTAACTAGGCTTGACTCACTTAGGAAGTAATCCCCAACAGAGTCGCCAAACTATCGTACCTCAAAAAATGAGAACGACCTCGCAAAGCCTAATCACATGGTTGCGGAATGGACTTAACAAAGTCGCCACCGAACTTTATTTATTCCCAAAGAAAGGAAAGAATATGGTCATCATAACCAAATCAGGGTTCAGGAGTCGGTTACGCAAGGGGAAGGTATTAGCATCCCTCACGTTTGTTGTACTCAACGAGAACCATTAGGCTAGTTTTATGCATTAGTGTTAGGTTAGACATGTTAGGCATCTCAAGTTATTAATAGAAAAGAGGATATGACAAAAAGGTTTACTTTTTATTAGGGTTCCTAACAAGATTTCGTAATCCTGCTCCTACGTATCTCCTGGTGCAATAGAGGATTCAAGGCTACGTAGTTTTGGGTAGAAAATGTTTGTTTGTTGGTCTATTTTAGCGAAAGATATTTAGTTGCATTCAATAGAAAACATTGTTTTACCCAAAACAGGTGAGTAGTGGACATTTGCATCACGGCAGAATGG